>CM075767.1:11086610-13954110 GCA_037974665.1 Ehretia macrophylla | reverse complement strand
GATTTCCTCCCCGAGGGTGGAGATTGCCAAGCGGGAGTACTTAATCACATATTCCTCCCCGAGGGCGGAGATCGCCAAGCGGGAGGACTTACCCATATTCTGATGTCACTTCCAGAGGTGGCCAGCCCCGAATCAAGATCACAATTTCAACTTCTTATCTCTCCCAAGATGATACTCCGGATTGTATCCAAAATCTACGACCCAACTCCCCGAGGGTGGAGATCGCCAAGCAAGAGAGGGACTAGGACCACGATAGTCACGGGATCACCGGCAAGCCCTATGCCGCCCGGCGTTCGTGAAATGCTATCGTGCCTGAGGTTGCAACCCCCAAGTACACACAAGCATGCACAAGTAGTCATAGAACATACAACAAATCATATGGGGATCAACTAAAGTGGTTGTCCCGGGCAAGTAATAAACATTTTCTTGGCAATAGAATAACGGCTATAATAAAGCAAATTTCAAGTATAAATAGGACATTATGACGACATGCAAATAACATGTATAACATTTATGTAAATATTTGGGCAACATCTCTGCTTATCATGCTAAAATGAGCAGTAAATATTATCTAAGTCAACTCTAATTCAAATAAATAAAGAATATTAATAAGCATGATATTTATCTCAGGCTAGAATATTAAAACAACAAATCATGTTATAGACATATAATAATCATATAAACATATAAGATGCTGTTTTTAGTAAAATCTTCTCACCTCAAAATGCCGAAAATTGGAAAAGATTCAAACCCGTTTTGAAACTTTCAGAATGTTAACTAAACTGAATCGATATAATTTAGTCAAATCGGGTCAGAGAAACATGTCTGCCTGTTTGATTTCAGGGGATCAAGTGACCCCTTTATATAGGTTTTCCAAACCAATGCATGCGGAACACGTATCCCGCCACGTGTCTCACATGCGTGGCACGTCCACGCATGTGTGACATGTGTCCTTAGACACGTGTCACTCCCCAAGAGTGACACTAACGTTCTATTTTTTATCTGTTTCGCACGTAGGTGTCCTGATTTTTGTATTTTCTGGCCAAAATGCAATTTTGCCAAACTTCACCGTTAAGTAGTACAATTTAAAATAAACTCAATGGCGTATGCCTGCTTTTCGCGACGGAAACTCGATTTTCCTATAATTGGCCCCGAAGTTAAACCCCTTTTCCGGACAAAAAACCCCTAAATTCAGAAAAACTGTCGAAATGACCAGAAAAGTTAAAGGAAATCACCAATGCTCTTGTAAGCAGCTGAAAAGTTTTACTTAGTCATGATATGGGGCTTTACATCCTTGTAATGACCCTAAGTTTTATATTAATTAATGTTATGAGTACACCTAATAATAGGTTACTATTAATCGTAATACCAATTGATTTTTAAATAGTAAGACAATTAATTATAAATTAAATGCAGACAAATAATCACAAAGACACATTTTTTAAAAATAACAAATTAATAAATATAAATAAATACTTGTAAATGCATGGTCGGGCTCGGGTATTACATCCTCATCCCCTTATAAAAATTGTGCCCTCGCAATTTACTTCTCCAGTACCACCGATCCACTGCGTGAGATTGAGTACCGGATGCTATGTAAGAATTCCAAACATGAGCCTCGAATAGTAATACGCAGATGAGAATACCAAAGAACATCATATAGGAATACTATGTAAGAATACCAAGAAATTCCGAATGCCAAATAAAGGCAATATAGACACCAAATAAAGGTAATATGAATGTCAAATAAAGGCTCATCTTCATAAATCCAATAAGTAAGAAGTCCAAAGAAAATACCGATTAAGAAGTCCAAGCAAAGATACCTATGAAGAATTCCAAGAATTCCGATTGAGGAAAATACCAACAACCGATCAAGCTCTGAGCATTGAACAACGACCAATCAACTGTTCCTTTGTTTGTTGACATGCATTCGAGGAGATCCGCTACTGGCCGATTCTTGCAGGGAAGGGGATTACTTACCATTTTATAGGTAATGCATGTATACAATTAATAACTTCAGCACAATCAAACATACATCTTATAGAAAATAGATTCACACTTAGCAAATAAGCACATTGAGCACATACAATTATACCAAACACATATCCTTAAAAGACGACTACCCACAGTCCGAAGATCCTATCCCGGCTTATGAGCTATCTAAGCTCTGATACCACTGTAACGACCCCAACCCAACCCTTCTCAAGATTAGGTCAAAGTCTGCGTTTACTGTCATTGCGAGTTCATAAATTTCTATCAAAAAGAACAATAAATGGAAAATTATTCAATAACCAGCCTTTACATAATAATTTAAGTACAAAAGGGTGTTACAACATTTGAGATCTGATAACTACCCGGCTATCATACAAACTAAGGTTTCAATACAGCTACCCTTTTCCCGAAACTAATACAACAAACTATAACTTTTACAACTTGGATCCAACTATAACAGCAAAAGGCTTCGAGCATGTAAACATTTAAAGTCCATTTCCATTTCAAGCTAAGCTACACCTGCACTGGGAGGAGAAAAAACGGTGAGCTCTGGGGAAGCTCAGTGAGGATAAAATAGAAGAGTTTTGAAAACATTTCTGGTCGGTCTCTTTTGCAAATCATGATGCAATTCACGTATGGTAGTATAACACATATGGTAAACAACATATAATAACCAACAGAGATTACTAACACATTTGAATAACGTAACGACATGTAAATAAGAAGCAGATTTCCTCCCCGAGGGTGGAGATTGCCAAGCGGGAGTACTTAATCACATATTCCTCCCTGAGGGTGGAGATCGCCAAGCGGGAGGACTTACTTACCCATATTCTGATGTCACTTCCAGAGGTGGCCAGCCCCGAATCAAGATCACAATTTCAACTTCTTATCTCTCCCAAGAGGATACTCCGGATTGTATCCAAAATCTACGACCCAATTCCCCGAGGGTGGAGATCGCCAAGCGGGAGAGGGACTAGGACCACGATAGTCACGGGATCACCGGCAAGCCCTATGTTGCCCGGCGTTCGTGAAACGCTATCGTGCCTGAGGTTGCAACCCCCAAGTACACACAAGCATGCACAAGTAGTCATAGAACATACAACAACTCATATGGGGATCAACTAAAGTGGTTGTCCCGGGCAAGTAATAAACATTTTCTTGGCAATAGAATAATGGCTATAATAAAGCAAATTTCAAGTATAAATAGGACATTATGACGACATGCAAATAACATGTATAACATTTATGTAAATATTTGGGCAACATCTCTGCTTATCATGCTAAAACGAGCAGTAAATATTATCTAAGTCAACTCTAATTCAAACAAATAAAGAATATTAATAAGCATGATATTTATCTCAGGCTAGAATATTAAAACAACAAATCATGTTATAGACATATAAAAATCATATAAACATATAAGATGTTGTTTTTAGTAAAATCTCCTCACCTCAAAATGCCGAAAATTGGAAAAGATTCAAACCCGTTTTGAAACTTTCAGAACGTTAACTAAACTGAATCGATATAATTTAGTGAAATCGGGTCAGAGAAACATGTCTGCCTGTTTGATTTCAGGGGGTCAAGTGACCCCTTTATATAGGTTTTCCAAACCAATGCATGCGGAACACGTGTCCCGCCACGTGTCTCACATGCGTGGCATGTCCACGCATGTGTGACACGTGTCCCCCCTACGTGTCACGCATGCGTGACATGTCCACGCATGTGTGACACGTGTTCCTCCACGTGTCTCACATGTGTGGCACGTCCACGCATGTGTGACACGTGTCCTTAGACACGTGTCACTCCCTAAGAGTGACACCAACGTTCTATTTTTTATCTGTTTCGCATGTAGGTGTCTTGATTTTCGTATTTTCGGGCCAGAATGTAATTTTGCCAAACTTCACCGTTAAGTAGTACAATTTAAAATAAACTCAATGGCGTATGCTTGTTTTTCGCGACGGAATCTCAATTTTCCTATAATTGGCCTCGAAGTTAAACCCCTTTTCCGGACCAAAAACCCCTAAATTCAGAAAAACTGTCGAAATGACCAGAAAAGTTAAAGGAAATCACCCATACTCTTGTAAGCAGCTGAAAAGTTTTACTTTGTCATTATATAGGGCTTTACATCCCTGTAATGACCCTAAGCTTTATATTAATTAATGTTATGAGAACACCTAATAATAGGTTACTATTAATTGTAATACCAATTGATTTTTAAATAGTAAGAGAATTAATTATAAATTAAATGCAGACAAATAATCACAAAGACACATTTTTTAAAAATAACAAATTAATAAATATAAATAAATACTTGTAAATGCATGGTCGGGCTCGGGTATTACATCCTCCTCCCCTTATAAAAATTGTGCCCTTGCAATTTACTTCTCCAGTACCACCGATCCACTACGTGAGATTGAGTACCGGATGCTATGTAAGAATTCCAAACATGAGCCTCGAATAGTAATACGCAGATGAGAATACCAAAGAACACCATATAGGAATACCATGTGAGAATACCAAGAAATCCCAAATGCCAAATTAAGGCAATATAGTCGCCAAATAAAGGCAATATGAATGCCAAATAAAGGCTCATCTTCAGAAATCCAATAAGTAAGAAGTCCAGAGAAATACCGATTAAGAAGTCCAAGCAAAGATACCATTGAAGAACTCCAAGAATTCCGATTAAGGAAAATACCAACGACCGATCAAGCTCTGAGCATTGAACAACGACCAATCAACTGTTCCTTTGTTTGTTGATGTGCATTCGAGGAGATCCGCTACTGGCCGATTCTTTCAGGGAAGGGGATTACTTACCATTTTATAGGTAATGCATGTATACAATTAATAACTTCAGCACAAGCAAACATACAGCTTATAGAAAATAGATTCACACTTAGCAAATAAGCACATTGAGCACATACAATTATACCAAACACATATCCTTAAAAGACGACTACCCACAGTCCGAAGATCCTATCCCGGCTTATGAGCTATCTAAGCTCTGATACCACTGTAACGACCTCAACCCAACCCTTCTCAAGATTAGGTCAAAGTCTGCGTTTACTGTCATTGCGAGTTCATAAATTTCTATTAAAAAGAACAATAAATGGAAAATTATTCAATAACCAGCCTTTACATAATAATTTAAGTACAAAAGGGTATTACAACATTTGAGATCTGATAACTACCCGACTATCATACAAACTAAGGTTTCAATGCAGCTACCCTTTTCCCGAAACTAATACAACAAACTATAACTTTTACAACTTAGATCCAACTATAACAGCAAAAGGCTTCGAGCATGTAAACATTTAAAGTCCATTTCCATTTCAAGCTAAGCTGCACCTGCACTGGGGGGACAAAAAACGGTGAGCTCTGGGGAAGCTCAGTGAGGATAAAATAGAAGAGTTTTGAAAATATTTCTGGTCGGTCTCTTTTGCAAATCATGATGCAATTCACGTATGGTAGTATAACACATATGGTAAACAACATATAATAACCAACAGAGATTGCTAACACATTTGAATAACGTAACGACATGTAAATAAGAAGCAGATTTCCTCCCCGAGGGTAGAGATTGCCAAGCTGGAGTACTTAATCACATATTCCTCCCCGAGGGCGGAGATCGCCAAGCCGGAGGACTTACCCATATTCTGATGTCACTTCCAGAGGTGGCCAGCCCCGAATCAAGATCACAATTTCAACTTCTTATCTCTCCCAAGATGATACTCCGGATTGTATCCAAAATCTACGACCCAACTCCTCGAGAGTGGAGATCGCCAAGCGGGAGAGGGACTAGGACCACGATAGTCACGGGATCACTGGCAAGCCCTATGTCGCCCGGCGTTCGTGAAACGCTATCGTGCCTGAGGTTGTAATCCCCAAGTACACACAAGCATGCACAAGTAGTCATAGAACATACAACAAATCATATGGGGATCAACTAAAGTGGTTGTCCCGGGCAAGTAATAAACATTTTCTTGGCAATAGAATAACGGCTATAATAAAGCAAATTTCAAGTATAAATAGGACATTATGACGACATGCAAATAACATGTATAACATTTATGTAAATATTTGGGCAACATCTCTGCTTATCATGCTAAAACGAGCAGTAAATATTATCTAAGTCAACTCTAATTCAAATAAATAAAGAATATTAATAAACATGATATTTATCTCAGGCTAGAATATTAAAACAACAAATCATGTTATAGACATATAATAATCATATAAACATATAAGATGCTGTTTTTAGTAAAATCTCCTCACCTCAAAATGCCGAAAATTGGAAAAGATTCAAACCCGTTTTGAAACTTTCAGAACGTTAACTAAACTGAATCGATATAATTTAGTAAAATCGGGTCAGAGAAACATGTCTGCCTGTTTGATTTCAGGGGGTCAAGTGACCCCTTTATATAGGTTTTCCAAACCAATGCATGCGGAACACGTGTCCCGCCACGTGTCTCACATGCGTGGCATGTCTACGCATGTGTGACACGTGTCTCCCCTACGTGTCACGCATGCGTGACATGTCCACGCATGTGTGACACGTGTTCCTCTATGTGTCTCACATGCGTGGCACGTCCACGCCTGTATGACACGTGTCACTCCCTAAGAGTGACACCAACGTTCTATTTTTTATCTGTTTCGCACGTAAGTGTCCTGATTTTCGTATTTTCGGGCCAGAATGTAATTTTGCCAAATTTTACCGTTAAGTAGTACAAGTTAAAATAAACTCAATGGCGTATGCCTGTTTTTCGCGACGGAATCTCGATTTTCTTATAATTGGCCCCGAAGTTAAACCCCTTTTCCAGACCAAAAACCCTTAAATTCAGAAAAACTGTCGAAATAACCAGAAAAGTTAAAGGAAATCACCCATACTCTTGTAAGCAGCTGAAAAGTTTTACTTAGTCATGATATGGGGCTTTACATCCCTGTAATGACCCTAAGCTTTATATTAATTAATGTTATGAGAACACCTAATAATAGGTTACTATTAATCGTAATACCAATTGATTTTTAAATAGTAAGATAATTAATTATAAATTAAATGCAGACAAATAATCACAAAGACACATTTTTTAAAAATAACAAATTAAAAAATATAAATAAATACTTGTAAATGCATGGTCGGGCTCGTGTATTATAGAATGAAGGGGACATGTTGTTTTGTCAAAGCCAACTTCTTGGGTTGCGGGCGGAGAAAAGCAGACGTGGGGACTCGGGTCGGGGCGCAGCGTAACTAAGAGAGCCATCCCATTTAGGGTGAGACAAAATGGTCGGGCACGGGCGGTCTGGTGTCCGAGCCAATTTGTTAGACGATGACTACTTTACTTATTAGATTAGTATTCGTCGCCTATCCCTAAATGGAATGGGATAGAATAGAAAGAATGCGAAGCGCTAGCGCTACAGGGTCGGTTTTTTTTTGGGGGATAAGCTTGTGAAGAAGCAAGCTTATCCACGCCCCGACAGGCAGCTATTAGGTTTTCCCATCTCTCCTAAACTTTCCTTGGTCTTTGGCTCGAGCTGTATGAGGCAACCTTTTTTAGAGGAAGGAGAGCCCATTCAGGGAGTTTGTTAGCTCACTCTTTGAGAGCAAGTTAGAAGCAAGAAAAGAAGGTAATGATGCCATGGCCGATGTGTACAAGATCCTTATGAATTCGCTATACGGTAGATTTGGCATTAACCCTAAAAGCACGATAACCGAGGTCTCGGGTCGCACCTAGGGCTGGTCTTGGCGTATCTGAGGCGTCACAGATTGGAATTCTTCTACCTTTCCCCCAACATCGGGGGATCAGGGGATGAAAAGACTGCGCAAAAGGACGAGAAACCAACTCACAGAACATTAAAGGCTCTACAATGCGTCGATATCACGTCTTGCGAGAATGTTGCATTGTTGAAGCAGATGGGCTGTCAATAAGCCCATTGGGCCTTTTGAATGGGTCATCTCTCTTGGCTGGGACTGTGAACCATCAACACATAAGGACTTTGCACCATCAACATGATGGGTGCGATCATACCGGCACTAATGCACCGGATCCCATCCGAACTCCGAAGTTAAGCGTGCTTGGGCGAGAGTAGTACTAGGATGGGTGACCCCCTGGGAAGTCCTCGTGTTGCACTCCCTTTTCATTTTTTTTTTCCGTTTAGCCTTGCCAAGATTCTTTATCCATCACTTTTCTATTCTCTAGTCCTACGGTATCTTGGGCAAGACAACTTCGCTTCGCGTAGAGGCTGGGTCCGCAAACCGAGTGCGAGGAGCTTGTGACCAGGTCTCCGTCACTCCGGTGACCCTAACTTTAGATCCGTAAGGAGTTATGCAGCGCACAGCATACTGTTGGAAAGCTCTCTGGGAGTTCTACGACGGGGGCAGCAAGCTTGCTTAGCTGCGCCTATTTTCGATACCCAAAATCGAACATTTTTATCAGTTACGAGCCACTTTTCTTCTTTTGCGCTATTTTTTCATCTCGGGTTGTTCGTCGTGAGCTGCGAAAAGGACGAGAACCCAACTCGTGGGACAATAGAGGCACATGAGGGGGAGCGTTATACGAACTATACTCTTTTTTCCTTTGCACAGGTTTTGTTCTACTGGGTTTCTGACTAGGTTTTTAATGAGGCAATACAATAAGCGTATCCAAAGAATATTATACTTTTTTTCCTCCGTCAAGTTTTTATCCATTGGGTTTTTCTTGGTAAAAGTTTTAATGAGGCATATTATTAAACAATAATATCCAAGGGCGAGCTAGTGTTGTGAAATTATGGATATTCATGGACATAAACCGCGTGAACTATAATTGTGTGAATAATGAATCGTGTATGAATAGTAACCCGTGTATGAATAGTAATTTTATTTTTCCTATAAATATGACTTTATTGTATTTCAGTAAAGATAATGAAATCAATGAAATTCTCTCTAATTTTCTCTCATTTCTCTCTTATATTATTGTCTTTTGGAAATTATTTCATAACAATTGCCACAAATTCCAAACAACTTTATAGAATGAAAAGTAAATCTATTAGGGGGCCAAGACCTTATCGCTATCAAGGGATCGAATATCACACTTTTAATTTTATCAATTGTGATAGGAGAGATAGGCGATTGCACAAAATTGGAAAGAATGCACTTGCCAAGGATCATAGTTTTCGTAAACGTACCATTTCATGATATGAATCGTACGATTCGATTCGACTCAGGAAAAAAAATAATTCGAATTAGTTAGTGAATTGTTATTTAGGGTGAATTGGTAAACAAATCAGAGTGAATCGGAGTGAACTAGGGTGAATCGTGAATCGTGTGATTCACGATTCAGGTGAAACAAAAAAAAACTCAAAAAGTCCAAAAATAAAAAATAAAAAAAGAGAACGCACTTCAATTTTTTTCAAGCAATATACAATTAGCCCATTATTAAAAAAATATGAACAAATAAAATAAAAAAAAAAAGCCCATTCAGATTTAACATCAATTTTTAACTATATTTACAAAATCAAAACATCAATTCTTAATTATAATCATTTATCTATTTATTGAGTGGGATACTTTTTATTCATTTATTGAGTGTCTTTATTGTCTTACTATTTGTCTTTCTTGAGTGTTTTTATTGCTTTTTTTTATGGTCTTGGCAGTAGCAACTTGACATTATTAACATATTTTTGGCTTTACAAATAAGTTACAATTAATTTTCTTATAAACTAAATTACTAAAGACTAAATAATAAATATTTTCTTTTAATATCTAATTATTTTGGTTGTTACGAACAAGTGAACAACTAGAAAAGAAACAAAAAATATATCATATAAATAATTTTAATTCAAAAATGCTAATGAAAACATAATATATCAATTATCATCTAGTTTTAAATTTGTAATTGAATCGGTACGATTCACAATTCAATGCAATTAACAATTCAAAAAAATAAAATTTCAATTCATGATATGGTCACGATTCGCAAACTATGCCAAGGATATATCCGGATATGATCCATCTTATAAAAATCATTTGAAGAGATAGAAGAGCCAAGAAGGCTAGTGAAATGAATTCAGACCTTATAACACCTGAGTCATTAGAAGTGAACGCCATCTTCACAAAATAATTTTGGTGATAAGAGTTTCGAGCATGTATCCCACAAATGACTCTATGAAAGTAAATCATGTTTGAGTCACCATCTCTGATCTATTGAATCCATTTTTGTTTGAGTACAGCATCATTAGCTTTAGATAAGAACTCGACCTCAGGAAAGATGATCTTCTTCTTGAGAATTAATGGCATCATCACTTGAGTAACCATTGAGCATGTCAAAGTGGATAGCACCAACATCATCACTAATGGTCTTGATCCTTGTTGGGGATATTAGAGAATTAATTATGGTATTGAACTTCTAAAGGGCAACTTTGAGTCATTTTTGCTTTTGCACAAGACAAAATATAGGAGTACCATAAACGTAATAATCTCAATTATGGTAAACAATGTCAAGAAAAAGATCACGATAGTTAAAGCATCAAATAATTTAAAAGGCTTGAACCCGTTGCAGGAGAAAAGTATTGAGAACAAGTTTCCTAGCCCAAAAGTGAGGTCTTCCTTTATTTGTCCAAGTATAGAGAGAGCCAAAACTTGGATGCTCTATAAGATTAGCCAGAGAGATATGCATACCTTGATCAAAAGTGCTATAAGGAATAAAGGAAGCATCAAATCGATTCTCCACATCAATATATAATTTCGCTAAAATATCGAATGATGCATTGGGCCAGATGAGAGGAAGAAGAGCTCCATTCCCAAATGTTGGCCTAAAGAGGCTTTTTAAGCAAAGCACCATTACAACCATACACAAATGTGATGAAGTAAGAGCTGTTATCAATAATTATTGAACTCGACAAACGATATTAAAACTTGCTCCATATTTTGAGAGCTTTGCTAAATCCAATTCAAAATCAACGATACCAAAATGTGACAAACTTCTGCTCTAGTAGATGAAACTTCGGAACCAATAGTACCATTTACCTTGTAGAAGCCACTTACCTTGTAGAAGCCACTGGAAAAAACAATCAAGCCATTGTTGTTCGAAATTCTTTATTTACATTATGAAACTTTTCATGTAATGCAGAATTCTGATGGATATATCGATTGTTCTTCCCATGTCACAAACAATTAGACATGGCCTATAAAATCTGTGAGTTGATTGCAATCTAGCTATGTACAGAAGAAAATAAGTAATTTCAGATCAGGTTGTCTCGTTCTTCTTTCTATTTCTTTAATTTCAAGAACACGCAAGAATCTACCACAATCACCTGTTTTTTCTCCTAAACATGACTAATTTTAGGAATTGTTCAGACGGACTCTGCATCCAATGAGATTGTGTGATACTGAAATTTGAGACCTTAGAGAACAAGAGCCGAAGATGTAGAACTTTCTTCGTGTCGTGCTTCGTTACATGAAGCTGAGCTCCAGTAACAATGAAGGGAACATCTTCTCTGATGATTGCGCATTACATGATAGAAAAAATACAGGGGATCGGCCAACTTTTGAATATAAAGCAGGGGGTGGAGTATAATTTATCCAATATTAAATTACAATGAATGACGAAAATTCCTAAAAGACTTACAAATACCTATACTGAAAAGTGGTATGACTTTATTTTGCCTTTGTGAATAGGATCATCTATAAATGTTATTGCATTCGCCAAACTTCTGGTGTTCGAGGCATTTCCCTTTTTTTTAAACATTTTTTAACCTTTTCTTTTCACTTTTCCAAATACGGTAATTGGTGGTTGATGCATGTTCTAATTGCAAAAAAACGAAAAATAACTTATATAGCATGTTAAACGCAAACTGCAATACTAATTATAAGACATGGATTCTATTCTCAGTGACCTATCATTACGTATTGACTCTTAAAAACAACTAAATAGGTAAGGGCCTTCATGTCACGTTCTGATCTCATAACTTTAGGCTTGTGGGTCAAAGTAGTTTGTAACCATAAGAAATAATTGTTTGAGTCTCAATCAACTCATTCAAAATGATTAACTCTTGTTGATTTAAGGTTTAAATAGTTATTCCTTAATCTTACAATACTAGTTTCATTTGTGGGTTTTTGAAATTCTGAGTTCGGGAAGTGATATATACTTCATGTCAACTTCCTGAATGTGTAAATTACCATTTACATAATACTTTTCAAGTATAAAACCAAACTCCAACACTTTTAAATCATGACTTCTATTCTCGAATCTATCTATCATTACATATTGAGTCTTATAGAACAACTAAAGAGGTAAGGACTTTCATTTCACGTTCTGAGTTCACAACTTTAGGCTTGCGAGTCATAGTAGTTTGGTAAGCATAATAATAATAATAATAATAATGATTTGAGTCTTAAATCAACTGATCTAAAATGATTAGTCCTAACTACTTGGACCTCAAATCGACAGACTCAAAATGTTTAACCCTCGTTGATTTGAGTCCTAAATAGTAATTTCTTTTACTTACAATATTAGTCTCACTTGCGGATTTTAATCCTAACTACTTGGACCTCAAATTGGCATACTCAAATGTTTAACTCTCATTGATTTGAGTCCTAAATAGTTATTTCTTTTACTTACAATATTAGTCTCACTTGAGGATTTCGAATTTTGAGCGCCGAATGTGATACATCATGTCAACTTTGTAAAAGTGTAAATTGGTATTTCCTGAATACTTTCCAAGTATAAATGCAAACTCCAATACTTGTAAGTCGTGACTTTTATTTTCACTGACCTATTAGTACGTATTGATTTTTATAAAATAACTAAAACTATAAGGGCTTTCGAGTTACTTTCTAAATGTATAAATTACTATTCACAAAGTTAAATTTAAATTACAGTTTCGACTTTTACTGTAAAAATAAAAAAAAAGAAAAAAAAGAAATACTGTTTGTAGAATGCTTTTGAAGTTTATTCTTATCAATACTGGTGAAATTTACTTGTTGCATTTTATGCTCTCAAGATACAACTGCATGCCTGTGACTGGTCTCTTTCTAACAACAACCTAATAAAGGTTGAACCACATGCTCTAGGCTCGAGTGCTATATCAGAATTTCTATCTTTTATTTACGGGAAGGCTACAAAAAAAGTAGATATTTTATATTCCCCTTCTATGCTTAGATAAAAGCTAATGGAATTGGGTTAATTAGTTATTAAGCAGTATAATCCAACATAGATTCAAAATTTGAAACCCACTCTAATTAAAGTACAATAATTAAGCTAAGGCCCAAAATGTAGAGCATTGCATAATCCGTAAAACCAACATTAACAAACCAATTTAAGAGTACCATAATAACATGTACCATTCTCATCTAACATAATAAAAATATAAAAGACAAATCACTTTTATTATGCAAAGGATATAAGTAGGTGTAACGGCTATAGTAATCAATAAACAACACAAAGTAATGAAAGTCAGAACATGAAGTTGTAGGGGCTGGACCCCAAACATTACAGTGTACAACTTTTAAAGGAAACTTAGATATACACGATGACAAAGGAAAAGCTAACTTATGACTCTTGTCCATCATACAGGCAATACAAACTTTATTCAAAGAACGTAAATCCGAAAAATTTAATGATTGTTGAGTTTGAAGAGACAACAACACTTGCTTTGACATGTGGCCAAGACAGCTGTGCCAAAGACTAGAAGACACATGAGAAACAGAAAAGGGAAGGAGCGGACTAGACGCAAGAAGCTGAACTGGGATACGGTAGAGATTGGATTCAACGTTGCTTGGAGGAGAGGGGTCCCCGTGCAGGAGTCCTTGACAAATGCAAAGGAAAAAACTCGAGTGAGACGCTATTGTCGCGGGTAAATTTAGACACAGATAAAAGACATAATGAAAGTTGAAGAATAACAATAACAAATAAATCATTTTCAATGTGCCATCAGTAAGCATTCCAAATAACATTTACCGATTCATATCAATATTGGAACAATGTCATTTGATTACGAAAATAATATCTATTCATCTTTTTCAATGTCGTTGATTGTGGCTACAATTTTCCTAGCAAGTCTTGGTCAGTAGTGAGTAAAAAGGCTTCAAGGCTTCCACTAGGTGTATAAAGCATTCAAATCATACAGTGGATCAATATTATAGTACAACATGTTAACTGTTGACCTTATCGATTAATATTGTTGTCTAGTATTTATTTATTCCCCAATTAGGCACAATATTAAAGTACAATAAAAGTCTCTAAAATAATAAACTTCGGAAATAAAGATAAATGTAAAAACCATGTTTTAATATCTTAAGACTTTAACTTATGTAAGTGAAGTAGCATGCATTTTGATATTAAAAAAAAATTTCTTCGCCCATTTTTGGCAAAGTAATTTGCACACTGGATCATATACAAAGACAAGGATATTTTGCAAACTCTACCCTCAACACAAAACTTTCCATAAACTAAATTTTTAACGAGCTCGAAGGCAGTATGGATGACTAAAAACAACACATAGGCATGCATTTTCAATATTTTTTTATTATTTCAAATAGTGGTACACTCTAAAAAAAAGTAGCTTCCAAATGAGTGATTGAACATGATGTAATGCAAGTTTCATAAATAATCTGCCAATTTAAAAACAAATGGATGTTCAACTTACACATAGCAACAATGCTGTGAACCACAAGGAAGCATGAGACATCAACCTGATTAACAAATAAACGAATTATAAGATCTACAACGAAACTCAAATTTTAAGAATTGAAATAGGAAAACACTTAAGTAAAAGACAAACAACAACACTTAAGTAATTATTAATGTAATTGCATCTCAAAGAAAGAAATTGAATTGTGTTCATGTTGGCTTACTTGTAGTTTCGTCCTATTGGATGATATAGACTTTGAATTCTTCGTTTTGCAGTTCCTCTTGTTGCACCTTTTGAGTCTTTCTGGCTGAATCCCTGATATAAGGGCTGCAACGTCTTATTGTAATCACCCGTAGTGTGTAAAGTTCTCCAAAGCAAGGAGGGATCTCATCTAGATGCCAGCAACTGTCCATAACTAATTGCGCAAGCTTGGGAAAAGAATCCTCTGAAGCAATCCACTTGTCAATCCATAAATCGCTTAATTTCAAATATTCCAGATTTGGGAAGTCCCCATCATTCACGATCCATTCTGCATCGCAATCCTTTCTTCTTAGTTTGAGAACTTTTAGGTTCCTCCCAAATTTTGCAATATCCTCCCATTTTGGCAGATATACTGATGTCAAAGACAACTTCTGTAGATTTGGAGGGAAGTCAAACTCACAATTCTTTTTCCATTCCCTTGAACCCTTGATAGACAGATTTAGTGACACAAGCTGATCGAGAAAGCTCAAATCTAGAAATCTATAGAGGTCATTGCCTAAATCTTCCCAACAGTTGTAAAATCGGCATCTCAATTTCCGAAGGTTTGGTACCCTTCTCAGAAAATTCTCTGCTGCTTCTTTGAAAACAAAATTTGGTGTCGATAATGTTTGCACATTTTCCAATAAGGAGGACTTCTCAAGTCCGTAGGTCGAGAAACGAAAAGAACCATGGTGGTTTATGCGTAAATGGCGCAAGTTAACCATGTTCCAGAGTGAATTTGGTTCAAAGTTTGGCCAACTAACATTGACAATTAGCGATTGGAGGTACCAAAGGTTGGCTATTGATGAGGGTATATCATCTGTTTTAACGGCTAAATACCTCAAATGAGTCGGCAATTCTATTCCGTTATCAGACGTGGAAACGCTTATATCAGCTAAATCCAACACTCTAAGAAGCATAAAATTCTTAATAATGAATGAGATATCAGACGAGTGAACAGAAAAGCTAGATGCTCTAGTATGTAGTAGAGACCGGACATTGTAGTGAGAAGGTTTCGCCTCTATAGATGCAGACTTTTTGAAATCAATGCTAAGTCGGCGCTCTTCATAAACTCTCGCAATATCAGACCAGTCATGCACATGTATCACCTGCAAGAAACTCCCTTCTTTAGCTTTTTGCAAGCAAAAGTCATGTAATAGATCATGAACACGGCATGCTTTGACTCCTCCATGGGAACTTTCTTTGGTAGGTATTACAAGGCTTCTATTGATAAGATCCACAAAATATTTCTCTGTTACATCCTCCAATTTTTCTCCCTCAGTATATCGTACAAATCCTTCAGCAATCCATAACAATTTCAATTTCCAGAGAGGAATTTCTTCATCCTCTGGAAATGCTGCAAAGTACAGAAAACACGATTTCAAATGATCAGGCAAATGATTGTAACTCAATTCTAATATGGCTTTGCACTGACTTTTTGAGTCACTAAATATGTGTGAGCTTAATTCTTGTGCAATTTGTTTCCATTTACGTACACTCCTCTCCACCCTTGCAAGAACTCCAGCCATGACAATAATTGTGAGAGGAATTCCCTTGCAACTTTCTACAATCTGTTGTCCAACATCCATAAATTCCGGAGAGAAGCTTCCGTTTTGAAATAGCTTCTTATCAAATAACTCCCGACTCTTAACATCAGAGAATTCACGAAGAGTGTGCACCTTATTGCCATCTTTAATTTGTGAAGCCAGATTCTGGTATCTACTAGTTATGAGAATACGGCTACGCAATCTGTCATCTGGAAAAGATCTTTTGAAATCATCCCAATCCTTGATGTCCCACAAATCATCAATGACGATGAGATATCTACGTCCCTTCAAGCTTCGGAAAAGCATTGCAGCTAGATCTTCATCATTCTTTGCTTTATTATCTGGGGTCCCAGTAACATCACCTAAAATGGTAAGCAACAATTCTCTCTTTTTATATGTTTGAGAAACCGTGCACCATGCTTGAACATGAAAGAACTCACGGATTGAAGGGTCCTCATACACTTTTTTAGCTAGAGTAGTCTTGCCAACTCCTGGCATGCCGGCAATTGAGATAATATCTAAGTTCTCTTGGTCTTCAAAAAGATACTCCTTTATCTTCTTTGCCTCATCTTCGAAACCCACAATTTCATTAGTTGCTATGGCGGTAGCTTTTGATGAAACATGGGTGGAAGTCTTTTCAACATCATGTGCTTGTGTATGATACTTCTTCTTGGTATTGATCGTTGACACCTCTGTTTTTATAAGCTTGGTTTGCTCTATGATTTTGGAAAGTGACATAATGATGCGAGAATCAAGAGCATTTTTTACCAGGTACAAGTCGATAACATATTCTGCCTGGTATGCCAAGCCTATGAAACGCATCCGAAGATCTCCCAATTCTTCATGCTCATTACGTTGCCCCTTGGTTTCCATAAGAGAAGATCTCAGAAATTTGAATTCCATATGCAGTGTTTCAATTTGATTCTTTAGAATCTCAATTGATTCTGGCCGACATTTTAGCAACTCCTCCAAATGTCCCAAAAAAAGATCCAAAAAGCCCACTCCATCAACTTTGGGATAGTTATACAAGTTAAGCTCTCTGGAGTCCTCTTGAATCTGCTTTATTTTGTAAAGCACCTCAGAAACTGCTATATTCACTTCCCTAGCCATGTCTTCGTTTATGTCCCTGTCATAACACGAGGAGAGGATAGGTACGAACTTCCAAATAATAGCTTCAATGGATGTAAAGTGATAATTGAATTGTTCTAATCTCAATTCATCTGGCAAATTTCTGATAAAAGTTTGAAGGAATTTCAGCTTCTCAAAGAGATTCTTACTTGGATCACTTAGATAAATCACAAATTTCTCATTACAATCTAGTAGCTTTATCAGATTGTCAAGGACATAAAACTCAAGTGTTGATTCAGCTGACCTTGAAGCTCTTAAGACCACCATATAGATCTCCTTGACATTAGCCTTCTCTACTAGATCAGAGAGCTCTTGCTTCATTGCTAGTGCTATCTCTTTATCCATTTGGTCAACGAAGCAAAAGTAAATGAGGCATGTTGCTTTGTGTAGCAAAGAAGCAAGAGGAGTCAAAAGCCCTCGATTTCTAGCCGGAACGTATACCTCTTTGCCTGCTAGATATCTAGAAACCCTCAGAAGAGACTCTTTCCTTCGAAACATTTGTTCATTATTTACAAGTCTCATTTCGAAATTTTGCCTGAATAGAAAATCCTTCATCTTTTCTCGCAAATTAGAATATACACGGTCCAAGTCCAGGATGAGACTTCCTTTAATTGGTCTCTTAGAAAGTGAGTGAAGTTCGAACCTCACATCATAAAGCTCATCTTGAATAAGCAAATAAAGATCATCATCGTATGAGAAGCTGATAAACGTTTCAAGAAAGTGAAGCCCAAGTTTAAGAAAGTGAAGCCCAAGTTTAAGGAATAGGATATGATCCTTCAAGTGGGCAGTATCCATAAAGCTCTGAAATTTTTCTTCTTGCTCCTTGAGAAGGGACAACGATTTAGAAATATGAGAGGAGGGGCTTTCCATTTTGAAAGATGGTTTATAAAATGGAAAACAAAGTTTAAGGGACATGATATGGTCTATCAAGGAGGCACGAGAATTATGAGAGGAAGAACTTTCCTTGTTCGCTTATTTTTCTAACAAGAGATCTTAAACCTGGAATCCTGCAAGAAGAATACACTTCACTACATTACTTTTGCTTTTACATGCTGAACTGTTAAGTGTGTGTAACATATTGCATTTATAGTTTCTAGGAATTAATTCTAAAGTTGACTTGATTAAAAACAAAATTATAAGAATTATAAAACATTATTTTATCGAATATCTTACGCAAATATTTATTATTCTTTATCAATATGTTGTAGATCAAATGAATAACATTATCAATCTGGGATCTTATCCCATTTGTTGGACATGGGAAAAGCCATATATGTTCAATGAAAATCGACTTCATAAGATGGTAGCTTAAAATGATATTCTTATCTTACAAATCCTTAAACTGGAAAAGTTTATGGACATGAAGATTTCTCATTCTCAAAATTTAAAGCATCTTGACTTTCTCTGTGACTGTAAGAACTATAGATCTAATAGATTGGCTACACGTTATAGAATGTGTGTAATATTTATTGCCTTCAGGTTATAGGAATCCTTGGAACAATATATAAAACCTAGGATGTCAGCTAAAAGGATCATAGTTGGCAAATTCTTTGATTGAAAAATGGTGATTCGAGTTTTATGACCAGTTCTTTTTCTTCATTTTTTTTTGTTATTTGAGACTAAAACTGAATAGAGAGCCAAAGATTGTCACAATAAGAAGACTAAAGGAACTTCAAAAATTAAAGAAAATGCCACAAGGAAATGTCACAGAAGCAGAGACTTTGTTATCACTAATTGGGATGGTGGAAAGAGATTTATCACTAAAGTCCACAAGAAAGTAGTAGCGATTCATTGTTATCACTAAAGTTGTAATCCTTTCCTTGACTAATATCACATAATGCTAAAAAAGTAGAGAAAACTTACCAAAGTAGTACAATCTCTGATTCTTTCTCCAGCTAGATGCCTTCAGAATATTAGTTCGTCGATGTAGACTGCACAAAAATAAAGCTTAAGGGAAATTCTCATATCCGGCAATATCCGGCATATACATTGTTGATCAATCTCACATTCATGTGAAGTCTACCTTGGCACTAAGCCGGACACCACCGGATGCCAAAAGAAAGAATACTCCAAATCTTAGAAGCCATGTAGCAGTAAAAAAATAATAATAATAAAATACAGGAGCTTACCAGAGTACTATGAACGCTGATTCTCTCTCGAGCTAAATGCCTCCAGATTATTGAAAAATTGTGCAAGAAATAATATTGATCTGATGCATCCCTCCTGTTAGCTCATCTGTGTAAACCGTACAGAGAAAAACAAAACAGATAATCGCATTATATCTGTGATGCTTTGGCGTTGCTATCACGGTCGTCCTAATTGCTAATAGCTGCTGAACTGGGTAATAATATATACACGCACGTAAAAAGATGGATCCATGAAATCAATATTAGCTACTAATGTATGCATTTCAAAATAATGACTTCACACTGATCCAAAAACATAAAAAAAGAAGAAAACAAAGACTTGACAATTAAGTCTTGGTATTCTAAGTTTTTTTAGTGCATAATTGTTGGAGACAGTGGTCCAAACCCACCTCTGCAAAGATGACTTAATCAATTTTATAATTGCTGGTATTGTAATGCACTTAAAAATAATAATTGTTTTCAGTAAGCATTTGCTCTGGTGGTATGTTTCTCGTTTTATTTGTGAGAGGTTTTAAGATCAATTTTTTTTAGGTATAATATATTTTATATATAACATAATATTAATTTAAACATCATTTTAAATAAATAATAATAATCATAAAAATGACTATCGACGTTGAGCCAAAAATAAAAAGAAAATGACTTGACAACTAAGTCACCATATTATAAGCATTAAGATTAATACATTAATATAGCTTGGTTTCTCCGTCACATCAGCTTACCACCAATCATTTTCGAGGTGAATTATTTACACCTTAACCTTGTTCACCTATATAATTATTGACGTTATCAATTATATATATTGCTGATTTCATAACGTTAGGTGTGAGATAATGACTTCACGTGTTCTAGTTAGTTATAACTGGAATTGGCTGAGACAATTGATATGTGAGGTGTTGAGTAGTCTATAAAAGGAGAGAGAAGGCATAGAACAAAGCAAGCAAACACTATTTTTATTCCTATTTTGTTCTTCTTTCTTTAATTCTCTGTATATATATATTTTTTTATGTCTTTCTATTCTTCCTCAAAATTTTAGTTCGTTACAGTTAACCCGGCAAAGAATAACAAAAAATATTAATATGAACCTTAATTCATATATTTGTTAAAGTTCAATGTCTCCATTTTTTATTTTAATATAAGTGGGACTTTAACTAAATGAAATGTAAGCCAGCATATTAGTTCATCAACTTGCTTTTAATTTACGCACTCCTACTATACAGGTCTAAATTTGCGCACTATATTTCTTGTTTGTCAAAATTTAAACCGTTCTCATCTATTAATTAGTACATTCACACCAACCTTCTTAAGGTACAAGTCTACTTTTTTTTTTTTTTTTAATTCAAAAGGAGGCCTAAAACCATATAGATGTATCACTCAAATGTGGTTATATGGTTAGTAATGTGGAATGTGACACTTGGAAGATCTATCGATATGACAAGGTCGAAATTTGAGGGAGAAGGTACTTGTACGCTGTACTCTTTTTCTTTCACTAAAGTTTTTTTTTCTCATTAATTTTTTTCTAGTAAGATTTTAACGACACAAGCCAAATACAAGTATGTCAAACTGAAATTCTACTTAAGCATGAAATTTAAAAGAAACATGACATAAGTTCTCATCAAATTCAGTCAAACTTATGTTACAGGATCGTCCATAGAAGTATTACCAACAATGAGCAAGCTACCAAGATTGGCATGTGTCGACTTTATAATCATTATTGAGATGTCCACATGAGGGGAAGCCTTATACGAACTGTACTCTTTTTCCCTTCGCACGGGTTTTGTTCTATTGGGTTTCTGACAAGGTCTTTAATGAGGTAATACAATAAGCGTATACAAAGAATATTGTACTCTTTTTCCTCCGTCAAGTTTTTATCCATTAGGTTTTTCTTGGTAAAGGTTCTAATGAGTCATATTCTTAAACGATAATATCCAAGGGGGAGCTAGTGTTGTGAAATTATGGATATTCATGAACATAAACCGCGTGAACAGTAACCCGTGTATGATAAGTAACTTCATTTTTCTATAAATATGACTTTATTGTATTTCAGTAAAGATAGTGAAATCAATGGAATTCTTTCTAATTTTCTTTCAATTCTCTCTTATATTATTGTCTTTTGGCAATTATTTCATAACAATTACCACAAATTCCAAACAACTTTATAGAATGAAAAGTAAATCTATTGGGGAGCCAGGACCTTATTGCTATCAAGGGATCGAATATCACACTTTTAATTTTCTCAGCTGTGATAGGAGAGAGAAGCGATTGCACAAAATTGGAAAGAATGCACTTGCCAAGGATATATCCGGATATGATCCATCTTATAAAAATCATTTGAAGTGAAAGAAGAGCCAAGAAGGTTAGTGAAATGAATTCAGATCTTCACAAAATAATTTTGGTGATAGAGTAAGTCATGTTTGAGTCACCATCTCTGATCTATTGGATCCATTTTTGTTTGAGTACAGCATCATTAGCTTTAGATAAGAACTCGACCTCACGAAAGAGAATCTTCTTCTTGAGAATTAATGGCATCATCACTTGAGTAACCATTGAGCATGTCAAAGTGGATAGCATCAATATCATCACGAATGGCCTTGATCCTTGTTGGGGATAATTGAGAATTAATGATAGGTGTTGAACTTCTAAAGGGCAATTTTGAGTCCTTTTTGCTTTTGCACATGACAAAATATAGGAGTAGTATGAACGTAATAATCTCAATTATGTTACACAATGCCAAGAAAAAGACAAGTAGTCCAAGCATTAAAAAATTTAAAAGGCTTGAACCCCGTAGCAGAAAGAGAGAAGTATTGAGAACAAGAGGACAAAAATCTGAAGGGTCCAACATCTCAACTTGAAGAGAGGAATACAAAAAGAAATCCAGCCAAGCAACATTCATAAGAACGCAGTCAAGTTTCGTCGCCCAAAAGTGAGGTCTTCCTTTATTTGTCCAAGTATAGAGAGAGCCAAAACTTGGATGCTCAATAAGATTAGCCAGAGAGAGATGCATACCATGATCAGAAGTGCTATAAGGAATAGAGTGTCACGCCCCGAAATTTAACACTGTAAACTCCGAGACGAGACTACCACGCGCTTAGAAAGACAAGTCCTCCTAAGCACGCAAGACTCAAATCTCTCAATAATACGAGTTATAATCCATTAATAAATAAATAATTCAAAGTTTCTACAGTCCCAAAAATAAGTATTAAAACTTTAATTACATTAAAATTCTCCAATAATAATAATAATCATAATTCTCAATAAATTCACTCGAATCTTTTGCTCTGGTCACGTGATTTCTAGCCCGATAAACCCGATCTAACTTTGTTGTCTGCAAAGAGAAAATAAAAGGAGTGAGCAAAACAATACTCAGTAAGTAGATTTACCCCGAAAAAAGCGATGGTTCAAAGATCAATAAAATAGTCAAATAATCCCAAGGCTCAAATTTAATTTATCAAAAGGATCGATACGGATAACTAAACAAGAATCACGAACGAATAACAGAATAACGAATTGAACGATATTTGCAAAATAACAAATGAAATAAATTAAAAGAAAAGGTAAACTACTTACTTCGAATACACTAACAATTAATCAGAAGCCTTATATGCAAAAGTCTCTAAGCTAAGAAAAAAACACTCGGGGTTCCAACACCAAAATTGGCCTAGTTTTCTTCTCATTCTCATGTTTGATCTTTGCATAGCTAGTTCTTCACTGGCAAGGCTGATGAACGGGTTGGACTATGTGTCACATTTTGTGACTTCTTTGTTCTGATGTTCTTCCATCACCATATATTTTATTTTAATCCTTATCACCATAACTTTGGACATCATTGCCTGGCTAGTAATATAATATTCATCAAGTAACATGCTAACTTTATCTTCTGCATTCTATATTTAGCTTATAGGATTGCAGCACAAAAGTGTAACCAGTCTCATGCGTCCATGTTGCTAGGCGCTATTATCAAGACACTTTTACAAAAGATTCAATCAATACTAAAGTATATTTTTTAGCTAATAAAAGATGCCTCACAATGTCATATTCAATATAAAATAAGCAAAGCATTAACTATATATTAAAATCTTACTTTTGTATAATGACTTATCAAACCATGTTTTCTGTGCAAAAGTTTTCTTTTGCCATTTTTTTAATATATTTAATGTCATACCATGACATTGTTTTTCTCCTTTTCCAACGTGCAAGCATGCTCAATTTTATTTTATTTTTTACTTCAAAAATATTGGTGTATTACATAGAGGAAGCATCAAATCGATTCTCCACATCAATATATAATTTTGTTAAAATCTCGAATGATGCTTTTGGCCAGGATGAGAGCAAGAAGAGCTCCATTCCAAAATGTTGGCCTAAAGAGGCTTTTTAAGTAAAGCACCATTACAACCATACACAAATGTGATGAAGTAAGAGCTGTTATCAATAATTATTGAACACGACAAGCTATATTAAAACTTGCTCCAGATTTTGAGAGCTTTGCTAAATCCAATTCAAAATCAACGATACCAACATGTGACAAACTTCTGCTCTAGTAGATTAAACTTCGGAACCAATAGTACCAATTACCTTGTAGAAGCCACTGGAAAAAAGAATGAAGCCACTGTTGTTCAAAATTCTCTATTTACATTATGAAACTTTTCATGTAATGCAGAAGCCTGTTGGATATATCAATCGTTCTTCCTATGTCACAAACAATTAGACATGTTCTATAAAATCTTTGAGTTGATTGAGTCTGTACAGATAATCCATTCTTGCAGGCCATTGCGTTGATCGCAATCTAGCTATGTACAGAAGAAAATAAGTAATTTCAGATCATCAAGTTGTCTCGTTCTTCTTTCTAATTCTTTAATCTCATGAACACGCCAGAATCCACCACAATCACCTGTTTTTCCTCCTCAACATGACTAAACATCGATGTACTAATTGCTGAGAAAATTCCCAACTTTAGGGATTGTTCAGACGGGCTCTGCATCCAATGAGATTGTGTGATACTGAAATTTGAGACCATAGAGAACAAGAGCCGAAGATGTAGAACTTTCTTCGTGTCGTGCTTCGTTACATGAAGCTGAGCTCCAGTAACAATGAAGGAAACATCTTCTCTGGTAGAAAAAATACAGGGGATCGGCCAACTTTTGAATAATGCAGGGGGCGGGGTATAATTTATCCAATGTTAAATTACATTGAATGACGAAAATTCCTAAAAGACTTACAAATGCCTATACTGAAAAGTGGTATGACTTTATTTTGCCTTTGTGAATAGGATCATCTATATATGTTATTGCACTCGCCAACTTCTGGTGTTCGAGCCCTTTCCTTTTCTTTTTTTTTACATTTTTTTAACCTTTTCTTTTTACTATTTCATATACAGTAATTGATGGTTGATGCATGTTCTTATTGCAAAAAATGAAAAATAACTTATATAGCATGTTAAACGCAAACTGCAATACTAATTATAAGACATGACTTCTAGTTTTATTTATGGATTTTTGAAATTCTGAGTCCGAGAAGTGATATATAATTCATGTCAACTTCCTGAATGTGTAATTACCATTTGCAGAATACTTTTTCAGTATAAAACCAAACTCCAATACTTTTAAGTCATGACTTCTATTCTCGACCTATCAAATATAGTCTTATAAAACAACTAAAGAGGTAAGGACTTTCATTTCATGTTCCGAGCTCACAACTTTAGGCTCGCGAGTCATAGTAGTTTGGTAACCATAAAATAATAATAATAATATTAATAATAATAATAATAATAATAATAATAATAAGAGTAAAATGCTCCATATACCCTTGTATTTTTAAAAAATTGCGTCATGAACCCTGTGTTTTAAAAAGTAGTGTCACAAACCCTGTGTTTTTTAAAACGTTGCAAATAAAACCCTGCCGTCAGTTTTTTCGTTATTTTTAATACTAAAAATAACGAAAAAACTAACAGCAGGGTTTTATTTGTAACGTTTTGAAAAACACAGAGTTTGTGGCGCTACTTTTTAATACCAAAAATAACGAAAAAATTGATGGCAGAGTTTTATTTGCAACGTTTTCAAAAACACAGGATTTGTGGCGCTACTTTTTAAAACACAGGGTTTATGATGTAACTTTTTAAAAACACAAGGGTATCTGGTACATTTTACTCTAATAATAATAATAATAATAGTGACTTGAGTCTTAGATCAACTGATCTAAAATGATTAATCCTAACTACTTGGATCTCAAATCGACATACTCAAAATGTTTAACCCTTGTTGATTTGAGTCCTAAATAGATATTTCTTTTACTTGCAATATTAGTCTCACTTGCAGATTTAAAATTTTGAGCGTCGAATGTGATACGTCATGTCAACTTTGTAAAAGTGTAAATTGGTATTTGCTGAATACTTTCCAAGTATAAATGCAAACTCCAATACTTGTAAGTCATGACTTCTATTTTTACTAACCTAAAAGAACTGAAACTATAAGGGCTTTCGAGTCACTTTCTGAATGTGTAAATTACTATTCACAAAGTTAAATTTAAATTACAGCTTCGACTTTTACTGTAAAAATTAAAAAAAAAAAAAAGAAATACTGTTTGTAGAATGCTTTCGAAGTTTATTCTTATAAATATAGGTGAAATATACCTGTTGCATTTTATGCCCTCAAGATACAACCGCATGCCTATGACTGGTCTTTTTTTAACAGCAACCTGATAAGGGCTGAACCACACGCTCTAGGCTCGAGTGCTATATGAATTTCTACCTTTTATTTACGGGAAGGCCACAAAGAAAGTGGAGATTTTATATTCCCCTTCTATGTTTAGATAAAAGCTAATGGAGTTGGGTTAATGAGTTATTAAGCGGTATAATCCAACATAAACTCAGAATTTGAAACCCACTCTAATTAAAGTACAATAATTAAGCTGAGGCCCAAAATGCAGAGCATTGCATAATCCGTAAAACCAACATTAACAAACCGGTTTAAGAGTGCCATAATAACATGTACAATTCTTATCCAACATAATAAATTAAATTAACAATACCATTGTCTTTTCATCAAAACAAGTTATAAAAAACCAATGTTTAATGCGAGTTGAGAAAATATTTTCCACTAGACTTTTGAAGCGAACAAAAGAAGAAAGAAAGACAGTCACTTTTATTATGCCAAGGATATAGCTAGGTGTAACGGCTATAGTCATCAATAAACAACACAAATTAACAAAAGCCAGAACATGAAGTTGTAGGGGTTGGACCCCAAACATCGTAGTGTACAACTTTTAAAGGAAACTTAGATATACGCGATGACAAAGGAAAAGCTAACTTATGACTTTTGCCTATTATACAGGTAGTACGAACTTTATTCAAAGAACGTAAATCAGAAATATTTAATGATTGTTGAGTTTGTAAAGACAACAACACTTGCTTTGACATGTGGCCAAGACGGCTGTGCCAAAGACTGGAAGACACATGAGAAACAGAAAAGGGAAGGAGTAGACTGGACGCAGGAAGCGGAACCGGATACGGTAGAGACTGGATTCAACGTTGCCTTGGAGTTAAGGGGTCCCTATTCAGGAGTCCTTAACAATACTATGCAAAGGAAAAAACTCAAGTGAGACGCTATTGTCACGAGTAAACTTAAACACAGATAAAAGACATAATGAAAGTTAAAGAATAACAATAACCAATAAATCATTTTCAATGTGCCATCAGTAAGCATTCCAAATAACATTTACTGATTCATATCAATATCGGAACAATGCCATTTGATTACGAAAATAATATCTATTTGTCTTTTTCAATGTCGTTGATGATCTGTGGCTACAATTTTCCTAGCAAGTCTTGGCCAGTAGTGAGTAAAAGGCTTCAAGGCTTCCACTAGGTGTATAAAGTATTCAAATCATATAGTGGATCAATATTATAGTACAATACGTTAACTATTGACCTTATCGATTAATATTGGTGTCTAGTATTTATTTATCCCCCAATTAGGCACAATGTTAAAGTACAATAAAAATCTCTAAAATAATAAACTTTGGAAATAAAGATAAAAGTAAAAACCATGTTTTAATATCTTAAGACTTTAACTTATGTAAGTGAATTAAGTAGCATGCATTTTGATTTTAAAAGAAAATTTATTCGCCCATTTTTGGAAAAGTAATGTGCACACTGGATCATCTATAGAGACGAGGATATTCTGCAAACTCTATCCTCAAAATAAAACTTTCCATAAACAAAATTTTAAACTAAAAACAACACATAGGCATGCACTTTCAATCTTTTTTTATTATTTCAAATAGTGGTACGCTCTAAAAAAAAAGTCAAGGATAAGCTTCCAAATGAGTAATCGAACATGATGTAATGCAAGTTTCATAAATAATCTGCAAATTTAAAAACAAATGGATGTTCAACTTACATGCAACAACAATGCTATGAACTACAAGGAAGCATGAGACATCAACCTGATTAGCAAATGAACGAATTATAAGATCCACAATGAAACTCAAATTTTAGGAATTGAAATAGGAAAATGGTATAGAACAAATACACAATTTTTAAGAGTTATCACTAATTAAAAAACAAGAATAAACTTGACTTACAAGTTAAAGAACAATGTTAAACAAATAAATAAATAAACTCCTCCCTAACTTAACATGGTATCAGATTATAGATATTAAAAGGTCCTTGGTTCAAAGCTCATTGCCACTCATTTGTAAAATTTTATTGACTTGTAAGGCTCGATCAAAAACTACACAATAAATTAAAAAGTTACACCCATTTTTTAAATTATGTCAGGTGTCAGGTTTAATCGAAAACTATACAGTAAATAAATACAACAAATCTCTCTCTAACAAGTTAAATTTTAGATGAAATGTTAACTAACAAACAACACTAGTACAAAAGGGAAATACATATTGTTCAGTTTCAAAATATGTTTAAATAGCGTGAATTCATTTCTAAAACCCAAGAACATTACTCAAACTCAAATCCTTATTACCAACATTTACATTCTTATAATATGGATTTATATCACAAACCTTAGTTCTAATTTGCAGCCTAAATAGACATATAGTTTCTTAATAGTACAAATCATTTTAACTCATCAAACATACAGAATTTGTACAACAAACAGCCACGTCGTGTCCAAGGGTCACCAAAGTAAAAGACAAACAACTAGAAACACCAAGTAATTAAAGTAATTGCATCTCAAAGAAAGAAATTGAATTGTGTTCATGTTCACTTATAGTTTCTTCCCATTGGATGATATAGACTTTGAATTCTTCATTTCCTAGTTCCTCCAGTTGCACCTTTTGAATCTTTCTGGCTGAATCCTTGATAGAACGGCAACAATGTCTTATTGTAATCACCCGTAGTGTGTAAAGTTCTCCAAAGCAAGAAGGGATCTCATCCAGATGCCTGCAATTGTTCATCACTAACTGCACCCGAATCTTTTAACCATGCAAGGATTAAAGACTTGGACAAGTACAATAATAGTTGAACTAACCTTTTAAAGAGAGAAAAAGTTAAAAGAATGATAGTATGGCATTGACAACATCATTATCACAATGTTCAAGCAATTTTATAGAATGAAAAGTAAATCTATTAGGGGCCCAAGCTGTTATTGCTATTAATGGAGAACATCACACTTTTAATTTCCTCAACAATGATAGGAGAAATAAGCGGTTGCACCAAATCAGAAAGAATGCATTTGCCAAGGATATATTGGACATCATCCATCTTATAAAAATCATTTGAAGAGATAGAAGAGCCAACAAGGTTAGTGAAATGAATTCAGCCCTCACACCAGCAACCTGACCTTTCTCCCAGGTTATCAAGGGAGGCTATCAGAGCTGAATTGCGGACTGAGTCGTTAGAAGTGACGACCATCTTCAACTTCCTTTTTTGTCCAAGTATAAAGAGAGCCAACACTTGGATGCTTAATAAGATTAGCGAGAGATATGCATACCTTGATCACAAGTGCTATGAGGAATAGAGAAAGCATCAAATCAATTCTTCACATCAATAATTTCGTTAAAATCTCCAATGGTACACTGGGGCAGATGAGAGCAAGAAGAGCTCCATTCCAAAAGTTTGGCCTAAAGACGATTTCTAAGGAAAGCATCATTAAAACCATACACAAATATGTGTGATAAAGTAGGAGATGTTATCAACAATATATTGAATCCGACAAACGCTAGTAGGATATTTTTTAACAAATGCCTTCCACGCATGTGAATCAACAGGATGCCTTAAAAGTCTGTCTTTGATGCGACCCTTGTCATGCCATATCATCGAAGAAGATGTCTTTGATGACATGGACAATCTTTGTAACCTCATAATAGCAGGAAGTATCTCATAATTTTACAAGCGATTTTCTTCTTTTGATCATGACTTCTACCACTAATATCATTGCCATGTTGCCAACGAGAAGAATTATGTACATGGCAAGATTGATACGCTGCTCTATCACCTCTATATAGCATACAATTATTTGGACATACATCAATGTTTTCATACCCCAATCCCAAAGCATTTGTTATCTTCTTTGCTTCATATAGAGTTTCAGGAATATTCGATTCCGGAAATTGTTGTTTCAAGAATTTAAGAAGCATGCCAACTGATTTCCACTCCATTTGTAGTAGGATTTTATGTGCATCAATTGGACTACAAATGACAATATAGTTGATTTGGATCCAGGATAAAGTTCTTTGTTACCTTCCTGAAAGAATTCGAAAAATCTTGTAGCTTCTTCATTAAGACCATCTTTCGATTGAATATTAGGCTCAACATCTGGATCACTGTCATCCTTATCCTCATTACTTTCTTCTTCTTCTTCTACATCTTCATTCATTTCATGTAATATATCATGAATTCCAAATGCATCACTCACTAAATCATGCATATTGGAATGATCTTCAAGTGGATTATCGTGTAGTGGGTCGAAGTAATAGGAGGTAGCGCATATCTCGTTATAAAATCTTCTCCATGGCAAACCCAAACAGTATAACCATTAGTCATTCCTTTGCAAACCACATGATCTCTCACTTCATCACGTTTTTTTCATTTACGATTGTCACACAAAGCACATGGGCACAATATCTTTCCAGATGATGTGGCAGTATGAGTGAATGCAAAATCGAGAAATCTCTCCAATCCATAAAGGTATTCATTGTTATGCCATGGCTTCGTCATCCAACTCTTATCCATGCTTAATATTGTAATACCAAGAGGTAGAATTAAATCAAACACATAGTAAAAGAAGGTTGACCCCAAAAAAGTATGAGGATGTTGCTATGATCAATTAATATTTTTTAGTACTTGAACTGGATTCCTATTCCTCTAATAGCATAATCGATTTAGCTAATTGAGCTCGATCTAGCAAAAAATTCTATAAGAATTAAAGTATAATTGATAGCAAATGATAATAAAAGTTAGTCAACTAATGAAAGTATAATTTCAACATATATATATATATATATATATATATATTCTCTTTTAATGCAAATTTCTCTTTTACCAAAAAAAATAAGAAAAAAGAAACTTGCACTTTTAGACATTAGACACCATATAATAGCTCATGTAACATCCCACAATAACACTCAAAGTCATGCATGTAATAGCACGTTCAAGCAACATTTGTTAGGTATACTTCTACTGAAGTAGTAAAAAAAAGAAAAAGCTATGCATTTGCATTATGCATCCATTCTTTTTGATTCATCCATTATGACCAGAAGGCAGGCTGACCATATATACTTATGAAAACCTCATCCATTCAATTTTCCATATGAAACTTCTGAAAACTATATTGACGAATAGGAATTTATCGACCCAGATCACATCATTATCTTTATTTACAATCACATGCTTATGGGTGAGACACCAATTAAATGCATTATGATGATTCAACTTGCTCGAGCAGAAAAGAACTAGATGCTTTCTGAATCAACATAGACCAACAAAATCAAAACAACTAATAAAAAGAAGAAGAAGATTTCATAATTCAACAGAGCCCAACAACATGATAAGCATAATAAATAAACTAAGTGCATAAAACTAAGGTGGGGTTGACTATGTAGATTTACAGACGATGTTTAGTTTGAAGCAATCTCAAGTCCATATATTAGATAAAAACTAACAATATTTTACTCTGGATGTCGATTATTTATCGTAAATCTCGTTTTTTTTTTTTAACTAATTGAATTGGGTGATTTGACCCAAATGGGAATTTGAAGAATTACAGCTATAGTTTCGTTTGGGCCTTTCATCAAACATATGGATGTCTTCAGCTTGAAACATATGTTGCGAGAAAGATGAGAAAAACATGTTCTGCTAATTGGTGTTAATGGAAACAAACTGGGGAGTGATTAAAGATTAACATGGAGAAGAATTGGCATACACCAAACGATAGTAGAAGCTTGGACTGAGAAAATGTATGGTCTTCACCTCTAATGCAGCACGCTCCAATTGTTGTCTAATTTGCTGGGTCGCTATAAGTGAACACTTTGTCTTTGTGAATAATAGAAAATCAAGTGTTAAGAAGTTGCAGCGAGTGAAGTCAACTTACGCAAAAATAATTTTTGTTTTTGAAAAAAAAAAAAAATCTAACGGCTAATAAGCAGCAGTTCACTGAACCGCTGCCTATTATGTAAAGAGTAAGCTTATAAATTAATTGATTACATGAGCTGTATAAATCACTTTCCTAGCTAACCACATGTTCTAATACTTGTACACAACTAAGCCCCATCATTGTCATTTTGTCATACATAATTCACATAGGGGGCAGTTGGAGAAAAAAATTGTCACCTATATGACCCTTAATATAAGTAAAATAGTATTAGCAGCAGATTTTAGTAAAAACTATCACCTTTATTGTAATATACATTTTACATAGGTGGCAATTGGAAGCAAAAAATGTCACCTATATAATCCTTTTTTTGTAGTGTTCTTATTGCAAAAACCGAAAAATAACTTATATAGCATGTTAAATGCAAACTTGATACTAATTATAAGATATGACTTCTATTCTCACTGATCTATCATTGCGTATTGACTCTTATAAAACAACTAAATAGGTAAGGGCCTTTATATCACATTCCGAGCTCACAATTTTAGGTTTGTGGGTCATAGAAGTTTGCAAGCAAAAATAAAATAAAATTATTTGAGTCTCAAATCAACTAATCTAAAATGATTAATTCTAACTACTTAGGTCTCAAATCAACTGGTTTAAAATGGTTAACCCTCGTTAATCTAAGATCTAAATAGTTATTTCTTAGTCTCACAATACTAGTTTCACTTATCGGTTTAAAATTCTAAATCCGAGACGTGATATTTCATGTCAACTTCCTGAATGTATAAATTACCATTTGCAGAATACTTTCCAAGTATAAATGCAAACTCTAATACTTGTAAGTCATGGACCTCTATTCTCACTGACCTATTAGTACGTATTGATTTTTATAAAAGATCTAAAATTGTAACGGCCTTTGTGTCACTTTTTGAATGTGTAAACTACTATTTGCAAAGGTCCTAAGCTTAAATCACGGCTTCGACTTCATTGTAAAAATATAAAATTAAAAAATTAAAAATAATATGTTTGTAGAATGCTTTCCAAGTTTATTCTTATAAATATAGCTGAAATTTACCTAGTGCATTTTATGCCCCCAAGATACAACCGCATGCCTGTGACTGATCCCTTTCCATTAGTTTCCAAAAGCAACCTGATAAAGGTTGAACCACACACTCTAGGCTCGATGTGTTATATCAGAATTTTTACTTGTTATGTACGGGAATGCTACAACAAAAGTGGAGATTTCATATTCCCCTTCTATGTTTAGAAAAAAGCTAATGGGGTTGGAGCTGATGAGTTATTAAGCTGTATAATCCAACATAGATTCTAATTTTAAAACCCATTTTAGTTAAAGTAAAATAATCAAGTTAAGGCCCAACATGACTAGCGATACATAATCTATAAAACCAACATTAAGATAACTATTTAAAAGTACCATAATAACATGTACCATTCTTATCCAACATAATAAAATTGTTAAATTAACAATACCATTGTCTTTTCATCCAAACAAGATAGTAAAACACAAAATCCTTTCTGAATAATAGTAGAGGCAGCTATAAATCCCAAGCTACTAATCCCTAATAATCATCCTCATCATCATCTGCAAAAGGATTAACAAAAGAGGAATGAATACAAATTGCAGAAGTAGGGCTTATACCCGCGAAAAGAGTAAAAGGATAACTGAAGAGCTGCCAAAAGCTTAAGATCATAGAGCCTAATGAGGGAAACTTAATGAGAGATTTTAAATCATAACCAATATACAACGAAAATTGAACAAATAACAATAATCCAATAAATCAGTTTTCAATGAGCCATCTTTAAGCATTCCAAATAACATTTACTTGTTCATATCAATATTTAAACAATGCCATTAGAGGACGAAAATAATATCTCTATTTTGTTTCTTTCAATGTCACTAATCTGTGGCTACAATTTTCCTAGCAAGTCTTGCTAGCAGTAGTGAGTAAAAGGCTTCAAGGCTTCCACTAGGAGTAAATTTCACAAATGGTCCCCATCTTTGCCATCATTTCAATTTCATCCATATTATTTTCAAAGTGATGCTTTTCATCCCCAATGTTTACATTTTTTTTTTCAATTTCATCTCTATTGTTTCAAAGTGACAAACTTAGTCCCCAAAATTTGTAAAAAATCTTAATTTAGTCCCCAATATTTTCACTTTTTTTTTTCAACTTACATGCAACAACAATATCGTTAACCACAAGGAAGCAAAGGAGAATAAACTTGACTTACAAATTAAATAACAATGTTAAACACAATAAATAAATACAACAAACTCCTTTCTAACTTAATATGCTATTAGAGTCTAGGTACTAAAAGATCCTCGATTCAAAACTCATCGGCACTCATTTTTAAAATTATGTCCACGTACAAAACTCAATCAAAAACTACAAAAGAAATAACTAGACCCATTTCTAAAATTAGATACTAAAAGATTCTCGATTCTAATGGTAAAAATACGGGACTAAAAAAGGTACACTTTGAAAGATATGGACTAAATTGACACAAACCCTAAAGATAAGGGATCAAATTGGGTATTTTTCCTTAAAAAAAAAAAAACTATACAATAAACAAATAAAACAAATCTCTGTAACAAGTTAAACTTTTAGATGAAATGTTAATTAACAAATAACACTAGTACAAAAGGGAAATACATATGTTTATTTAGCTTGAATTGATTTCTAAAATCCAAGAAAATTACTCAAACTCCAAACCTTATAACCAACATTCCACTCTTATAATATGGATTTATATCACAAACGTTATTTGTAATTTGCAGCCTAAATAGAAATACTAATGTCTTAATAGTACAAAATCCGTTTTAACTTTCACACGCCTTGCCTCAAACATATAGAATATGTACAACAAACAGACACGTCGCGTCCAAAGGTCACCAATGTAAAAGACAAACAACTAGAAACAGTTAAGTAAAAAGTAATTGCACCTCAAAGAAAGAACTTCAATTGTGTTCATGTTGACTTGTACTTTTGTCCCCTCCAGTGATATAGACTCTGAGTTCTTCATTTTGTAGTTCCTCCTTCTGTACTATTTCAATATTCTTTGCTGAATCATTGATAGAAGTGATGCAATCTCTTATTCTAATAGTGTGTAAAGTTATCCAAAGCAAGGAGGGATCTCATCCAGATGCCAGCAATCGTTCATTACTAACTGTGCAAGCTTGGGAAAAGAATCTTCTGAAGCAATCCACTTGTCAATCCATAGATAGCCTAATTTCAAATATTCCAGATTTGGGAAGTCCCCATCATTCATGATCCATTCTGCATCGTAACACATTCCACTTAGTTTGAGAACCTTTAGGTTCCTCCCAAATTCTGCAATATCCTCCCATTTTGGCAGATATCCTGACAAAGAACACTTCTGTAGATTTGGAGGGAAGTCAAACTCACAATTCTTTCTCTATTGCTCTGAACCCAAGATAAACAGCTTCAGTGACACAAGCTGATCGAGAAAGCTCAAATCTGGAAATCTATATGAAACTCCTCCCTAATGGTCAAAGTCGTTATATTGCCAACAGTTCTCAAATTCGCATGTCAATTTTCGAAGGTTTGGTACCCTTCTCAAAAAATTGTCTGCTCCTCGTCTGGAATAAAATTTTGGTGTCGATAATGTTTGCACATTATCCAATAAGCAGAACTTTTCAAGTTCGTCGGTCCAGATAGTGAAATAATAATCGTGATTTATGTGTACATGGCGCAAGTTAACCATGTTCAAGAGTGAATTTGGTACCAAGTCTGGCGAACGACCTTCGACAAGTAGAGATTGCAGGTACCAAAGGTTGGGTACTGATGAGGGCATATCTCCTGTTGCAACGACTAAATACCTAAAATGAATCAGCAATTCTACTCCTCTATTAGACATGGAAATGTATATATCAGTTAAATCCAACACTCTAAGAAGCATCAAATTCTGAATAATGAATGAGATAACATACGAGGCAACATAACTGTGAGATTGTCTAATATATAGTAGAGAACGGACATTGTACTGAGAAGGCTTCAGTTCCATAGGTGCAAACCAATTGGAATCAATGATATGTCGACCTGCAAGAAACTCCCCTCTTTAGCTTTTTGCAAGCAAAAGTCATGTAATAGATCATGAACATGACATGCTTTGATTCCTCCATGGGAGCTTTCTTTGGTAGGTATTACAAGGCTTCTATTGATAAGATCTAGGAAATATTCCTCTGCTACATCCTCCAATTTCTTTTCCTCGGCATATCGTACAAATCCTTCGGCGATCCGTAACATCTTCAATTTTCAGAGAGGAACTTCTTCGTCATCTGGAAATGCTGTGAAGTATAGAAAGCATGATTTCAAATGACAACAATTGCAAGAGGTAGTCCCTTGCAACTCTCTACAATCTGTTGTCCAACATCCAAAAATTCTCGAGAGAAGCTTCCTTTTTGAAATAGCTTCTTATCAAATAACTCCCAACTCTTAACCTCAGAGAATTCACGAAGAGTATGAACGTTATTGCCATCTTTAATTTGCGAAGCCAGATTCTGATATCTACTAGTTATGAGAATACGGCTACACATTCTGTCATCCGAAAAAGATCTTTTGAAATCATCCCAATCCTTGATGTCCCGCAAATCATCAATGACGATGAGATATCTACGTCCCTTCAAGCTTCGGAAAAGAATTGTAGCTGATCTTCATTATTCATTGCTTTATTATCTGGGGTCCCAATAACATCACCTAAAATGGTAAGCAACAATTCTCTCTTTTGATATGTTTCAGAAACAGTGCACCATGCTTGAATATGAAAGAACTCACAGATTGAAGGGTCCTCATACACTTTTTTAGCTAGAGTAGTCTTGCCAATTCTTGGCATGCCGACAATTGAGATAATATCTAATTTCTCTTGGTCTGATAAAAGATACTCCTTTATCTTCTTTGCTCCATATTCGAAACCCACTATTTCATTAGTTGCTATATCAATAGCTTTTGATGAAACATGGGTGGAAGTCTTTTCAACATCATAGGCTTGTGTATGATACTTCTTCTTGGTATTGATTGTTGACACCTCTGTTTTTATAAGCTTGCTTTGCTCTATGATTTTGGAAAGTGACATTATGATGTGAGAATCAAGAGCGTTTTTTACCAGGTACAAGTCCATAACATATTCTGCCTGGTATGCCAAGCCTATGAAGCGCATCCGAAGATCTCCCAATTCTTCATACTCATTATGTTGCCCCTTGGTTTCCATAAGAGAAGATCTTAGAAATTTGAATTCCATATGCAGTGTTTCAATTTGATTCTTTAGAATCTCAATTGATTCTGGCTGACATTTTAGCAACTCCTCCAAATGTCCAAAAAAAAGATCCAAAAAGCCCACTCCATCAACTTTGGGATAGTTATACAACTTAACCTCTCTGGAGTCTTCCTCAATCTGCTTGATTTTGTCAAGCACCTCAGAAACGACTATATTCACTTCCCTAGCCATGTCTTCGTTTATGTCCCTGTCATAACACGAGCAGAGGATAGGTACGAACTTCCAAATAATAGCTTCAATGGATGTAAAGTGATAATTGAATTGTTCTAATCTCAATTCATCTGGTAAATTTTTGATAAAAGTTTGAAGGAATTTCAGCTTCTCAAAGAGATTCTTACTTGGATCACTTAGATAAATCACAAATTTCTCATTACAATCTAGTAGCTTTATCAGATTGTCAAGTTGATAATGCTCGGATGTTGATTCAGCTGACCTTGAAGCTCCTAAGACCACCATATAGATCTCCTCGACATTAGTCTTCTCTACTAGATCAGAGAGCTCTTGCTTCATTGCTAGTGCTATCTCTTTATTTATTTGGTCAACGAAGCGAAAATAAATGAGACATGTTGCTTGTATCAACAGCATCTGATGAAGTTTCCAATGCCTCGATAGTACCATTTCCTCAACCGAGATTGTAAGCCACATCCAATTCGGAGCTGAGGAAATAATCTAATAGACGTTGACAGAGGTAAGATGTATTTTTGTGCCATCAATGCTTGTTTGCTTGATTTTCGCAACAGACTGCATCTTGTTAGAAAGTTGTTCTTCTGGGGAATGAAGGCCGATCCTGGAGTAAGCGATACCATACTCGGTGAACTTGGAAGGACATACACCATGTTGACTTGATGGCCAAATGCTGAACAAGTATTTCCAACTAAGATAACTGCTTCATTGACTCCCCATCTATGAAATGTGAAGAAAGCCAGAAAAGAAGTTATTCTTGATATTTGTAATACACAACAACACAGGGAGAAATCCCTACAGTTAAACAAATATGAAGATTGTTTTCGTCCCAACTAGGCTAAATCAGTAATTTGAAAATATACACAAATGCAATGTACAAAATTTAGATAGAATGAATTGCCCAACATCTACCTTCAGTTTGGATTAGGCTATATATATATAGATTTTTTTTTTTGGTCATAATTAGGCTATATCTCAAAGTGGTCTATTCAAAGCTATTTTCGCATATAAGTAATTGAAATTCCGTAAATTTGCAAATTCATTGCCTCCCACCCCACCATTCGAAAATACCAAATTAATAAATAAATAAGGAAGAAGAAGAAGAAGCATGCAGACAAATAGACAGATGTATAGGAGCATTAGGAACACTTCTTAGAAGGTCTCAAATCAGCTAAAGCGATAATGGATTTAGGTACAACACAAAGTAATGAAAGCCAGAACATGAAGTTGTAGGAGCTAGACCCCAAACATCAGCGTGTAATACTTCTAAAGGAAACTTAGATATACGAGATGACAAAGGAAAAACTAACTTATGACTCTTACCCATCACACAGGTAGTACAAACTTTATCCAAACAGTGAAAATAAGAAAAATCTAATGACTGTTGAGTATGCAGAGACAACAACACTTGCTTCAACGGGTGGCCAAGACGGTTGTGCCAAAGATTGGAAGACACACGAGAAACGGCAAAGGCAAGGGGCAGATTGGACGTAGGAAGCAAAACTGGGATACGGTAGAGACTGGATTCAACGTTGCCTTGGAGGTGAGGGGTCCCTTTGCAGAGGTCCTTGACAACACAATGGGAAGAAATAAACTTGAGTGAGACATTATTGTCATAGGTAAACTTAAAGACAGATAAAAAACAGGATGAAAGTTGAAGAATAACAATGAGCAATAAATAATTTTTAATGTGCCATCAGTAAGCATTTAAAAATAACATTTACTGATTCATACCAATATTGGAACAATGCCATTTGATTACAAAAATAATATCTATTCGTTCTTTTCAATGTCGTTGATGATATGTGGCTACAATTTTACTAGCAAGTTGGTCAGTAGAGGGTAAAAGGCTTCAAGGCTTCCACTAGGTGTATAAAGTATTCAAATCGTACAATGGATCAATATTATAGTACAATATGCTAACTGTTGAGCTTGTCGATTAATATTAGTGTCTAGTATTAATTTATCCCATTATTAGGCAGAGGCTACAACAAAAGTCTCTAAAATAATAAATTTTGGAAATAAAAGGAAAATTTTTAATTTAAACTCTCAAACTTTAAGTTATGTAAGTGAAGTAGCATTTTGATTTTAAAAGAAAATTTCATCGCCCATATTTTGCCAACTAATGTTCACACTGGATTATCTGTAGTGAAGAAGATATTCTGCAAACTTTATCCTCAAAACAAAACTTTTCATAAACTAAGTAATTGAACGTAATGTAACGCAAGGTACATAAATAATCTGCAAATTTAAAAACAAATGGATGTTCCAACAATGTTGTGAACCACAAGGAAGCACGAGATATCAACCTAATTAGCAAATGAACGAATTATAAGCCCCACAACAAAATAAGAGCTCAAATTTTAGGAATTGAAATAGGAAATCAGGATAGAATAAATACGCAATTTTGTAGACTTATCACTAATTAAAAAATGAGAATAAACTTGACTTACAAATTAAAGAACAATGTTAAACACAATAAATAAACAAACTCTTTTCAAACTTGACATAGTATTAGAGTTTAGGTACTAAAAAGTCATCGATTCAAAACTTATCGCCACTGGTTTGTAAAATTATGTAATGGCTCAATCAAAAACTACACAATAAATAACTACACCCATTTCTGAAATTATGTCATGTGTAAGGTTCAATAAAAAACTATACAATAAATAAATATAACTAACATCTCTCTAATAAGTAAAACTTTTAGATGAAATATTAATTAACATTCAACACTAGTACAAAACAGAAATTCATATTTTTTTAGTTTCAAAATCGGATAAGCAAAGAAGAAAATATGTTTACAAAGCTTGAATTAGTTTCTAAAACCCAAGAAAATTACTCAAACTCCAAACCTCATAACCAACATTACATGGTTAGCCGGTAAAGAAGGCAAGAAAGGGCTTCATGGTTTATTATTTTTAGAGTAGAGTTTTTTTGGGTCTTTCTTTTATCCTTATATTGATTTCATGGGATTTGGTTTTAAGAGTCTTCTTCATACCAAGGAAAGTCCTCTCCGCTCTTACAATTGGGTTGTTGCGATAAGGCGTTGGATTGTGCCCATACACGGATAAGGATGTCAATGGGATGACATATTTGCTTACTTGAACATAATTTATTTCAGCAACCACTGGTTTTATTACGGGAGCTCATGATATTCATAATGATATATTATGCACTTCTGCTTCTATTGCTTTTTTTATGTTGTTTACCTTAGTTACTGGGGGCATCTACCATATTTGTACAAATAGAATCTTATAATATGGGTTTATATCAAGAACCTTAGTTCTAACTTGCAGCCTAAATAGAAATACTAATGTCTTAGTAGTACAAAATCATTTTAACTTTCACACGCCTTGCCTCATCAAACATATAGAATTTGTACAACAAACAGCCACGTCGCGTCGAAAGGTCACCAAAGTAAAAGACAAACAACTAGAAACAATTAAGTAAAAGTAATTGCATCTCAAAGAAAGAAATTCAATTGTGTTCATGTTGTTCATGTTGACTTACTTGTAGTTTTGTCCCCTCCGATGATATAGACTTTGAGTTCTTCATTTCCTAGTTCCTCCTTCTGTACTATTTCAATATTCCTTGCTGAATCATTGATAGAAGGATTGCAATGTCTTATTCTAATCACCTGGAGTGTGTAAAGTTCTCCAAAGCAAGGAGGGATCTCATCCAGATCCCAGCACCAGTTAATCACTAATTGCGCAAGCTTGGGAAAAGAATCTTCTGAAGCAATCCACTTGCAAATCGATAGACCGGTTAATTTCAAATATTCCAGATTTGGGAAGTCCCCATCATTCACGATCCATTCTGCATCGTAACACATTCCACTTAGTTTGACAACCTTTAGGTTCCTCCCAAATTCTGCAATATTCTCCCATTTTGGCAGAAGTGATCCTGACAAAGACAACTTCTGTAGATTCGAAGGGAAGTCAAACCAAAATGAACCCGTGATACGCAGCTTTAGTGACACAAGCTGATCGAGAAAGCCCAAATCTGGAAATCTAAAGCTGTCCTGGTCAAATGAACCTCCGCTTAAATGGTTATATTGCCAACAGTTCTCAAATTCGCATTTCAATTTCCGAAGGTTTGGTACCCTTCTCAAAAAATTCTCTGCTTCTCTTTTGGAAGAAAATTTTGGTGTCGATAATGTTTGCACATTATCCAATATGGAGGAATTCTCAAGTCCATCGGTCGAGATAGTAAAAGAACCATGGTGATTTATGCGTACATGGCGCAAGTTGACCATGTTCCAGAGTGAATTTGGTACAGAGAAACTAACTTCAACAAGTAGAGATTGGAGGTTCCAAAGGTTGGCTATTGATATTGGCATATATCCTGTTTTAACGGCTAAATACCTCAAATGAATCAGCAATTCTATTCTGTTCTCACGCATGGAAATGTATCTATCAGCTAAATCCAACACTCTAAGAAGCATAAAACTCTGAATAATGAATGAGAACTTAGACCGAGGAACATAAAATCCAGATGCTCTAGTATATAGTAGAGAACGGACATTGTTGTGAGAAAGCTTCACCTCCTCCATAGATGCAAACTTCCTGAAATCAACGATAAGTCGACGCTCTTCATAAACTCTCGCAATATCAGACCAGTCATGCACATGTATCACCTGCAAGAAACTCCCTTCTTTAGCTTTTTGCAAGCAAAAGTCATGTAATAGATCATGAACACGACATGCTTTGACTCCTCCATGGGAACTTTCTTTGGTAGGTATTACAAGGCTTCTATTGATAAGATCCACAAAATATTTCTCTGCTACATCCTCCAATTTTTCTCCCTCAGTATATCGTACAAATCCTTCAGCAATCCATAACAATTTCAATTTCCAGAGAGGAATTTCTTCATCCTCTGGAAATGCTGCAAAGTACAGAAAGCACGATTTCAAATGATCTGGCAAATGATTGTAACTCAATTCTAATATGGCTCTGCACTGACTTTCTGAGTCACTAAAAATGTGTGAGCTTAGTTCTCGTGCAATTTGTTTCCACTTATGTACACTCTTGTCCACCCTTGCAAGAACTCCAGCCACGACAACAATTGTGAGAGGAAGTCCCTTGCAACTCTCTACAATCTGTTGTCCAACAACCAAAAATTCCTGAGAGAAGCTTCCTTTTTGAAATAGCTTCTTAGCAAATAACTCCCAACTCTTAACCTTAGAGAATTCACGAAGAGTATGAACCTTATTGCCATCTTTAATTTGCGAAGCCAGATTCTGGTATCTACTAGTTATGAGAATACGGCTATGCAATCTGTCATCTGGAAAAGATCTTTTGAAATCATCCCAATCCTTGATGTCCTACAAATCATCAATGACGATGAGATATCTACGTCCCTTCAAGCTTCGGAAAAGCATTTCAGCTAGATCTTCATCATTCATTTCTTTATTATCTGGGGTCCCAGTAACATCACCTAAAATGGTAAGCAACAATTCTCTCTTTTGATATGTTTGAGAAACAGTGCACCATGCTTGAACATGAAAGAACTCACGGATTGAAGGGTCCTCATACACTTTCTTAGCTAGCGTAGTCTTGCCAACTCCTGGCATGCCGACAATTGAGATAATATCTCTTTTCTCTTGGTCTTCAAAAAGATACTCCTTTATCTTCTTTGCCTCATCTTCGAAACCCATTATTTCATCAGTTGCTATGTCAGTAGCTTTTGATGAAACATGAATGGGAGTCTTTGCAACATCATGGGCTTGTGTATGATGCTTCTTCTTGGTATTGATCGTTGTCACCTCTATTTTTATAAGCTTGGTTTGCTCTATGATTTTGGAAAGTGACGTCTTGAAGCGAGAATCAAGAACATTTTTTAACAGGTAAAAGTCGATAACATATTCTGCCTGGTATGCCAAGCTTATGAAACGCGTCTAAAGATCTCCCAATTCTTCATTCTCATTAGGTGGCCCCTTGGTTTCCATAAGAGAAGATCTCAGAGATTTAAATTCCATATGCAGTGTTTCAATTTGATTCTTTAGAATCTCAATCGATTCTGGCCAACATTTTAGCAGCTCCTCCAAATGTCCCAAAAAAATATCCAAAAATCCCACTCCATCAACTTTGGGATAGTTATACAACTTAACCTCTCTGGAGTCGTCCTGAATCTGCTTGATTTTGTCAAGCACCTCAGAAAATGCTATATTCACTTCCCTAGCCATGTCTTCGTTTATGTCCCTATCATAACACGAGCAGAGGATATGTACGAACTTCCAAATAATAGCTTCAATGGATATAAAGTGATAACTGAATCGTTCTAATCTCAATTCATGTGGCAAATTTCTGATAAAAGTTTGAAGGAATTTCAGCTTCTCAAAGAGATTCTTACTTGGATCACTTAGATAAATCACAAATTTCTCATTACAATCTAGTAGCTTTATCAGATTGTCAAGTTGATAATGCTCAGATGTTGATTCAAGTGACCTTGAAGCTCTTAAGACCACCATATAGATCTCCTCGACATTAGTCTTCTCTACTAGATCAGAGAGCTCTTGCTTCATTGCTAGTGCTATCTCTTTATTTATTTGGTCAATGAAGCAAAAGTAAATGAGACATGTTGCTTTGTGTAGCAAAGAAGCAAGAGGAGTCAAAAGCCGTCGATTTCTAGCCGGAACGTATACCTCTTTGCCTGCAAGATATGTAAACAGAGCTTGCAGAATTGTTAGCTTCTCTTTGAAGTTTTCAATTTCTTTCATCAGAGGAGCAATTAGATCAGCCTCACAGCTTAATAAATATCTAGAAATTCTCACAATAAACTCTTTCCTTCGAAACACCCGACAATAATTTACAAGTCTCCTTTCGAAATTTTGCCTGATTAGAAAATCCTTCATCTTTTCTCGCAAATTAGAATATACACGGTCCAAGTCCAGGATGTGACTTCCTTTAATTGGTCCCTTAGAAAGTGAGTGAAGTTCCAACCTCACATCATAAAGCTTATCTTTAATACGCTGAATACCCTTGTGGTCCCTGAGAAATATTTCTAGAAAGAGAAGCCCAAGTTTGAGGAATAGGATATGATCCTTCAAGTGGGCAGTATCCATAAAGCTCTGATATTTTTCTTCTTGCTCTTCGAGAAGGGACAACGATGTAGAAATATGAGAGGAGGGGCTTTCCATTTTGAAAGATGGAGAGGAGGGGCTTTCCATTTTGAAAGATGGTTTATAAAATGGAAAACAAAGTTTAAGGGACATGATACGATCTATCAAGGAGGCACGAGAATTATGAGAGGAAGATCTTTCCTTGTTAGCCATTCTTCCTCGCTTATTTTTCTAACAAGAGAACTTAAACCTGAAATCCTGCAAGAAGAATACACTTCACTGCATTACTTTTGCTTTTACATGCTGAACTGGTAAGGAATTAATTCTAAAGTTGACTTGATTAAAAACAAAATTATAAGGATTAATTATAAAACATTATTTGATCGAGTATCTTACGCAAATATCCTTAAATTGGAAAAGTTTATGGCAATGAAGATGTTCTCATTCTCAACAATTATAAGATAGATGCACATATAGTTGAAATGATGGAAGTATGGAAGTATCTTGACTTTCTCTGTGACAGTAAGGACTATAGATCTAATAGATTGGACTGTTGGATTATATTTTCTAAAAGTTAATTTTAGGACATAATAATTATATTATTTATTTAATGTGGGCAGTTTATTTAAATATAATTAATACAATTAATTATTTAAAAAAGAGCTTTTAGAATACTATTTATAGATTCTATCATTAAGAGTAAGGATAGAAGTGACAGAATCCATATTCATAAATATATTCTAAAATAGTCACCGATCGTAGGATAAATTAATTAGGCGTTAATTTATCAAAAAAGATCGGATTACAGTCTACCATCCAAATAATATAAGATATTGATTTGGACTATTAGTCTCATATCGTAAGGGTAGATATATAAGTGCTTGTTGAGAACAAGTGACTGGACATGACGGCTAGTACAACGAATTACATAGAATTGTCAATAATTCGTTGTACAGTGTAATGGTGCAATTAAGTTCTTAGACCTGAGATACTACGGTTATCTTGTGTTAAGGATAACGTGATTTGCTGGTGCAATAAAGCTAGTTCTTATCAAGGATTGAATAATGTACTCAGTGGTTACGATCTATTCCGGCATGGAGATAGGTGTGTGTATATATGAAATCTATCAATTAGGGATCCTATGCGATCTATTAATCGAGTAACTAGAAATCCTTGCCCGATGTAGAATAGTGAAAGTCGTTCTACGGATTATTCATAAGTTACTGATTAAATAGATTTAGACATATGATTGAGTAACATAGTTTGATGACCCTATCCATGACTCTGGCTCAATCGGGATGATTCAAATAAAAGGAATTAGTTGCATGATAATTACTAAGGGTTCATAGAATTTACACTTCATCATTAGTTGGGTAGTCGTGATATACTGCTAGGTATCACTCACGACTTGCGATAAATAAATTAGAAAAGTTCTAATTAAATATTAATTGAATTAATATGATTTCACTGCCAATTAATTATGAACTGAGAGGTCACACACAAAAGAGATTCGGAATTAATTAGCGAGAAAAATAAATTAAATGTTAGAAGAGTCTAATATTTAGTTGGACTTAAGACTGATTAGATTGAAATATTAGTCCAATCATTTAATCAGTCCAAAGTCTAGTAATTAGAACTGGCTCAAAAGCTAGCCCTAATAGGTCTAGTATTTCCTATAAATAGGAAACTATGATAGATAGAAAAGCTAGCACGAATCCTGTCTTTCATAGCACATATATTTTCTCTAAAACTCGTAGTGGGGGTTTTGCTGATTGATGGTTCGGATCTCATGTGGATACTTTCGGAGGTTTCACAATTGGGGAGCTCTGGATTCGATCAATTTCTACAACAGATTTGTCATCACGGAAAGGTAATCCTGAAATCCTTTAATGCATAATTAATGACGATTATTATGCAAGTATGTAATCTACGTAAATAGCCATGAACGGATGATGAGCATTATTATTTCCTGCGTTTATTTTGATTATAAAATTTTAAATATCAAGCTTGATTCCCAACATGGACAACACGTTATAGAACGTGTGTAGTATTTATTACCTTCAGGTTATAGGAATCCTTGGAACAAAATATAAAACCTAGGATGCCAGCTAAAAGGATCGTAGTTGGCAAATTCTTTGATTGAAAAATGGTGATCCGAGTTTTATGATCAATTCTTTTTCTTTTTTTGTTATTTTGTTATTTTTATTTTTAATTTTATTTTTAAACAGGTGATTAATAGTGGTTTCTCTCCTACCCCTAAGTGATTCAAACTCAAGATCATTTAAGTTTTAAGTGATGGTTGCTTCCACTAAGTTTAACCCTCTTGTTATATGATTCTCAACAATAGTGAATGAAGTGTTATAACCAGTTAAGTGGTAGACATTCAAATAATGTTACATGATCATCAACAAAGATATTCACGTTGAAATTAAGAATGTCAATTAGCAAGTCATTTCAAGTGCCATCCATAATCAAAAGTTGCCACCCTGCGAGGATTTTAAACATTATCTCAAACACAAGTGAATGAGATGAAACTTGATAATCTAATTACGAAATTGTTGATCGATGAAGAAAATATCTATTCTTAAAAGAAATTGGTGGTACAATTGATGCAAGTCAAAGTTATGTTGTGGAATTACAAGCCCGTCATTTAAACTATAAGAGAAACCTTTCAAGGTTGTTAGCAAGGGCAATGCAAATAAAAAATTCCCAATCTTTGAGACTAACTGAATGGAAGCAGAGAAGAAGACTAAAGGAACTTTAGAAAGAAAATCCTACCCCAAGGAAATGTCACAGAAGCAGAGACTTTGTTATCACTAAGGGATGGTGGAAAGAGACTTCGTAACTAAAGTTATAATCCTTGCCTTGACTTACGTCACAGAATGCCAAAAACAAAAGTAGAGAAATGTGAAGGAACTTACCAAAGTACTACAATCTCTGATTCTTTCTCGAACTAGATGCCTCAAGATATTGAAAAATCGTGCAAGAAACAAGATTGATCTGACAATTCATATTCATCCCTCCTGTTAGCCCGTCAGTCTAGACTGCACAGAGATAAATTGTCTTAAGAAAAATTCTCGTATCCAGCAAATACATAGTTGAGCCTCATGTTCCGCACTAAGCCGGAAACCGCCGGATGCCAAAGGGAAGAATACTCCAAATCTTAGAAGCCCTATAGTAGAAAAATAAAATAAAAAAAGATACAAGAGCTTACCAGAGTAATATGAACTCTGATTCTCTCTCGAGCTAGATGCCTCCAGATTATTGAAAAATTGTGCAAGAAACAAGATTGATACCTCCGGTTAGCTCATCTGTGTAATACAAACACACACGTAGAAAGATGGATCCATGAAATGAACATTAGCTACTAATGTATGCATTTCAAAATAATGACTTCACACTGATCCAAAAGATAAAGGAAGAAGAAAACAAAGACTTGACAATTAAGTCTGTGGTGTGGTTTCATGCACTTTTTTGTTTCACACAAAATTGTCTCGTAGAAGAAATTTCTTAAGTCTTTGTATCCTAGTTTTTTTAGTACATAATTGTTGGAGACAGTGATCCAAACACCCGTCGGCAAAGTTGACTTATCAATAATATAATAGCTGGTATTGTATGCACTTAATTTTAATTGGATATTTACTCTAGTTGTATGGTTTTCGTTTTATTTGTGAGAGATATAACATTTTTTGTATATCATATAATATTGATTTAGGCCTTTTTTTAAATAGAAAAAAATAATCATAATAATGACTATTGACGTTGAGCGAAAAATTGAAAAACAAAAAAGAAAATGATTCGACGTTATCAAATTATATATATTTTTGATTTCATAACATTAGGTGTGAGGTTATGACTTCACACTGATCCAAAAGATAAAAGAAAAAGAAAACAAAGACTTGACAACTAAGGCTCCATTTATTTGCCGTAAAATAATTTGCTTGTGAAAAATATTTTCCTAGAAAATAAAATATTTTACAAGGCTCCGTTTGTTTGTCATAAAATAACTTGTTGAGGAAAAATATTTTTCTGGAAAATAGAATTTTGAAAAATATTTTCTGGAATTTGGATGTACCGTGACTTCTGTAAAATATTTTCTTCTCCCAAAGGAAATGAAAACATTTTCCAAAATTTTGTACTAGCCGCAATTGTTGACCGAAAAATATTTTATAGTTGATCAATTTTTCGGTATTACCAAACACCATAAAATTAAAGAAAAACAACCACAATTATTGACTGGAAAATATTTTACAGTTGACCAATTTTCTGGTGTTACCAAACACCGTAAAACCTGAAAAATATTTTTTGAGAAAATATTTTACATTTGTATTCTAAGTTTTTTGGAAAATTATACTATTCGGGATGTGGGATGAGGAGACAAACAAGAACGCGACACGTGGATGTGGGGCTTGCAGCATTTAATGTGTATTAATTCATATGAAGACAAAAGATTATGAAAAAGTCTATTATACTCTTGCACATGTGGATGTGGGGCCCACGTCATTTAATGTGTACAAATTGGTGGGAATATGATGGCAAGGCCAAATATCTATTATGTCATATTTTAGAGAAAATATACATTATGCCCTCGCAGTATATATTTTAAAATATAGATGAGTAAAGACAAATTAATGGCCAAAATACGAAAAAGGACAGATAAATAAAAAAGAAGAAATGTGCAATGACAAAAATGGATAAATGAATGAAGACAAAAGATAGGCAAAATGAGAGCAAATAGTAACATAGAAAATTAACAAAGTGAAATCGAAAGAACATATTACAAGTGAAGTATTATTTGTGTTTATTATTTTATTTAACTTTCAAGGTAACGAAATTACTCTATATAAAATCATACATTATGTCAAAATTGAAAATTATAAACCCATAAGTGCATCCAAAGAGCATGAGCATGCATGATTACACCGTAACATATAACAAAGTAAAAAATTGAATATCTCTCGTCAATTATAAGACGACGTAATTAAAGTAAATAATTAGGGAAAATTGGACAAATAATCCCTATTGTTTACACGGTTTAGACAACTAGTCCTTTTTGTTTAAAACGTCATGCGGTTAGTTTTCATTGTTTGTAAAAGTCTTACCATTAGTCCCTATTATTTTTAATAGTCTCATTATTAATTCCTATTGCTTGCAAATATCTTACCATTAGTCGCTACCATCAATTAACTGTTAAAACTTAATAAAAAAAACATTATTCATGTTAAATGACATTATTGCTCTTGATTTAATGACCAAAATTACTTAATTATCCTTATTATTTAATAAAATTCTTTTTTATCATTATTAATTAATAAATTCTTTTTTATTTTTATGTTTTTCCTTCTTCTTCCTCATCTGCCTTCCACCACCTTCCACCATCGCCACAGGAGACACACACAAACACAACACACATAGCACAAAACATACAAAAAATGACACATTATCCTTTTTTTTTTTAAGATTTTTTTATAAAATGACTATTATACCCCTGAAATCTGTTAAGTTTTTAATGGTTAGTTAACACTTAAACAGAAGACATGATTGAAAACATAATGAACTCAAATGAAATTAAAAATTGAATGGTATCTACAAATAACCAAAGAAGGCATATATGAATATGAATGTAGATTTTTCATTGATACATACTAATATATAGCCTTATTGGTGAAACTTTTTACCAACAATAGGGAGTAGCCGTGTGACTTTGAAAATAATAGGGACTAATGGTGTGACTTTTGCAAATAATATAGACTAGTCGTGTGACTTTTGAGACAATAAGAACTCTTAGTACAAAACGTGTAAACAATTGGGACTATTTGTCTAATTTGTCAAGTTTAAAATCGCTTTGATGAGGAACGCACTACATGTGATGAGGAATGTACTACTTGTAAAGTATCATATATGGTTAATGGTGAGAAAAATACCGTTTATCGTATACAACAAAAAAAAAGAGACTATATACAATATTTTTCTCACCATTAACCATATATGATACTTTATATGTAGTACGTTTCTTATTGCTCAAAGCGGTTTTAAACTTGGCAAATTAGACAAATAGTCCCTATGTTTACACGTTTTATACTAATAGTTCTTATTGTTTCAAAAGTCACACGGCTAATCCCTATTATTTGTAGAAGTCGCACTATTAGTCCATGTTATTTTCAAAGTCACGCAGTTAATCCCTATTGTTGGTAAAAAGTTTCACCAATTAGTCCTTATTGTTTAAAAAGTCTTCCAATAAATCCCTAGTGTTAACTAATCGTTAAAAACTTAACAGATTTTAGGGGTATAATAGTCATTTTATCAAAAATTTATTTCTTGATTTTTTAAATTGGATAATGTATCATTTTTTTGTATGTTTTGTGCTATGTCTCAGTTTAGTTCTATATATTTTCCTAAAAATCTTGATTTAGTCCTATATGTTTTTTAAAAGTCTAAGATTAATATCTATTGCAAAATCCAACTAGAGAAGTTTCTTTTTAACTTCATGGGTTCTAAATTTTTAGAGAAACTTTTCATTCAAAAAAAGTAATATCTCAAAATTTCACCCTATCTTACTAAGGTTTGTAATTATTAGTTAAAAATGGTGCACAAATAAATGGCAAGTTGATACCCATTTACTATACAAAACATGCATGTATATTTTACTTACATGCATCATACACATATGTTGTGTTCTTGTTCATTTATGATACTATAATCATCAACTTTGTTTAAGATTCTTGAAAATGTATATGTATTACCATAAACTTTTGACTTTTGTTCTTCTCGATTTTATGTGTTGTAACTTTGAAGTGGTATTCAAAGTATCTTGCTATATTCTCTATCTTTTTTTGTCAATATATGTAGATCTCTGACATGGATTTGTTGTATTTTTTGTTTCTTTCTACTAGATAGTGAAGTTTTTTTTACCAAGATCATAGTTACGGATCATGTTAAAATTTATGTCTGATAACAATATAATCATTGGTTTTTGTGTTTTCTCTTTATTTTTCTTCAATAGTGAACATTAGTTATATGAAAGATCAAATGGTGGAAGCATGCAAAGTAAAAAATACAACTTGCACATTGTAGAGTTGGGTGGAATGATCGGGCAATAATTAAAAGTTTTAAGTTCTAACTAGAACTTTGGCCTGTTGTGAAAGAAAAAAAAAGAAAGAGAAAAAAAAATGCAACTTACAAGATTGGAAGTGAAGTATATGACATTGATTGAGAAGTTTTAATGTCAAGTTGATTATAAGAGTTTTATTAATTCCTTTTTGTATGTCTACTTTGTGTATTTCTATATGTCAATACTTGATGTATTGATCAAAGGGTTGGTCATTTTGATGTTGCAAATTAATTAGATGTTGATAAGTTGTAACTTTAATGACAATTTGGCTGTAGGTTAATGATTGAATTAGCTTTTCTTACTAGACAAATTAATGTAGTGAGCTTTAATTATGTTTCTCGAGTTTTTATATACCACAATGCTGTTATTTATTGCATATTTGTTTGTTAGTGTAATAGGAAATGACTTTGAAAGAGTACGAGAAAGTTTTGAAAGAGAAAATGAAAGCTTTGCAAGCATTGAAACCATGTGAACGAGATGATTAGAAGACAATAGTAGATCAGTTTATGTTTTTTGTATATTTAAAATATTATGTTTGTACAGAATTTGGATTTTTTTGTAAATAGTTTAACTTTATTATAAATATTAAAATTTTTGTATATTTGAATTCGTATATTTCATTTTAATTTTTGTATCTTCTATATTTTAATTTTATAATTTTTTTTTAAAAAAATTAAATAATTAATTGGCTACGAATTGACTACGGATACGTGATGACCAAAAGGCTCCGGACCTTGAATTGGCTGCTGATATGTGGACACCAAAAGGCTACAGATTGGCTACAAAACGTTGGTGACCAAAAGGATAAGGATTGACTATGGACCCATGACGATGAAACATTTACGACAAAAATGGCTACGGTTTTGTTACGGAAGTTAATAATTAATAAAAATTGTAGAAAAAATAAATTGGTGACAGAATGACTATGGACATTTGGCGACGGAATTAAAATAAATAAATACAAATTAATTTTCAGATTTGGCCACAGATTTTCAATTTGGCTATTGGACTTGAGGCGACGGACGAATAGCTACGAAATTCCGTTGCCCATCCCAAGTTGGCGACAGCTAGGCTACAGATTTTGACCGTTACCTCAGCCTATTTTTCTTGTAGTAAATGAGTATTATCGACTCTCACTAGATTTAGGATGAATGAATTGTCCGTCATAGATAGTGTTAGACCTCACTAGGATTAGGGGACTGTCATGAATGAGTATTATTGGCACTATAATACCTAGGATGAGTGACAATCGTATAAAAAAAAATCAACCTATCACGTGGACTAGCCACTCAGTACATCCATATGAATCTCTATCATACCATACGGAAGAACAAATCATAGTTGGGGTAGGCTACATAGTCATTTATTCTCAAAATATAAGCAACTGCACACCATATACGATGTATGATGAAATCCATATTCAATATATGTAGATTACTGTTTTTCATATTTGGGATCTATATTTATTGAACATGTGTGAGTAAATTACTTGTCTAGGGTAAGATTAATGGTAATGGTCTTTAGATTTAAGTACTTGTATTTTAATAGTCTACTTTGATCCAATATATGATTTTGTGTTTATGCATTTAGAATTCCCAATTATCACATTATAGTTGTAGTTGTTAAGATTCAATGTATATTCAATCATGATTGCACAGTGACAAATAATAATACACAATAATAAATAGTGACCCAATCCCGCATGTGGAAAATAGTACCGCGAATAGTGAAGCTGCCGAGTACTATGCAAATAATGATATGTGATTAGTAGATAGGGATTTATTGTAATTCAGAATATATGGTTAAATTAATAGAGTTCTCTCTAGTTTTTCGCAGTTATCTCTTATATTATGGCAATTATTTTATAACAATAGTTGATATTATGATCGAATAAATGTGTTCCATATATATGTTTATGCTTTACTTGCAAATCTATTGGTGGCACCATCAATCTCAATTGATTCATTTGGTTGCTTAGTATTTTAGGGCAAAGTTATACTGCAACTATTAATAGAGTTAGAGATAGAATTGTACCTTGAAAAAGGACTTAATAACAATAATCAATTGAATTAGGTAATCAACAAGGTTAGGCTTGTAATTCAACCTTTGCATCAGATTAGAAAACCCAAATACAAGCATAAGTCATGAGCTTTACTTCCCTTTGGCTACACTTTCACACTTCTGCACCCCCACGCTGCAACAACTTGTGTATTTGCAAGTAAAACTTAATTTAATTTTGTGCAATTTTATATATCTCAAGCCAAGCAAGATAAGGGTTGAACCACACGCTCTAGGCTCAAGTGTTATATCATAATTTCTACCTTTCATATATAGGAAAGTTACAAAGAAATTGGAGATTTCATATTCCCCTTCTATGTTTATAAGATAAAAGCTAATGGGATTGTAAGTGCAAGTTGATTGTAAGTATGTATTATGTGGTGTGGTTTTAGAGTCAAGAGATCATTTATTTTTTGAGTACTCTTTCTCTAAAAGGATTTTGGCTGAAAGGGATGAAAATGTGTAAAGCTATTGGCCCTGTGTCAACGTGGGATGATGTGTTGGTTTGGATGATCTACAACACAAAATCTGATGGGCTTCAATCCTATGTGCTAAAGTTATTTTTCACGACAACTATCTATTTTCTTTGGTATGAAAGGAATAAAATAGTTCAAGGGGTGATTCTAAAGAAATTATTTTGTGTAAGATCAGTTATGTTATTGGACACAAAATTAGATTAGAACATAAATATAGGAGATCTTATATTAATCTTCAACTTTTTAGAGCCTGGAATCTTGACAACACCTAATTGATCTAATGTGATTGGGTGCTTGTTATTTTTGTATGTGTTTGTTGAGCTTAATGGATATACTTTGCTTATTTAGCAAAAAAAAAAAAAACTAATGGGATTGGGGTTAATGAGTTACTAAGGCCATCTCCAAGAGATGCCGTAAATGCTTCCCTACTCTACATGTAGGGAAGAGATTGAGAAAATTATGCTGCAGCATATCCCCTACCCTATCCCCTAAACTGTAGGGAATCCCTACATCCATTTTCATCTTCTCTACATGTAGGAGAAAAAACCCAATCCCCTAAACACTGTTCATTGACTTTTTAATTACACCTAATTGTTTAGTATCTTTTAAATGCATTTTAATATACTAAACGTTATGAATTACACTTAAATTTTAATTTTTTATTGCACTATAATATTGTAATCTTTTATTAATTAAAATAAAATTAAATAAATAAATAATTAAAAAATAACATAGAATGTCGTCGAGAAAGTTTTAAATTAAATAACAAAAAAGTTAAGGAATTATTGAAAAAGTTTTAAATTAAATAATAGAAAATAAAATTTTATATTAGTAATTAGAAAAATGTCGTCGAGAAAAATAAACATATATATAAAAAAAATTATTAAAATAATATGTTTAATGAAATAAAAAGAGAATATTTGAACAAAATAAAAATAGGAATTTCTTACAATAGGGAAGTTGTTGGAGTGAAATTGAATTTAGGATTCCATAAACTAAGGGATTGATTGAATGTAGAAAAACTGTTAAAATTAAATTAAAATAAGGGATCCCTACATGTGAGAAAAGTGGTTTCAATCTCTTACATGTAAGGAAAAAAAATAAAGAAGTTGTTGGAGTTAGCTTAAACTGATAATCCAACATAAATTCTAATTTTTAAAACCCACTCTAACTAAAATCAAATAATTAACAACACCATTGTCTTTTCACCCAAACAAGATTGTAAAAGTACCATAATAACATGTACCATTCTTATCCAACATGATAAAAATGTTAACAATACCATTGTCTTTTCATCCAAACAAGATTGTAAAAGCCAAAGTCCTTTATGAATAATAGTAGGGCAGCTATAAATCCCAAGCTATTAATCCATAAGAAAATCCTCATCATCGGTAAAAGGACTTTCTTCACTTTCTTTTTCTTGGTCAAAATCTGCAAAAGGATTAATAAAAGAGGAATGAATACGAAATGCAGATCATAACCGATATACAACGAAAATTGAACAAATAACAATAATCCAATAAATCATTTTCAATGTGCCATCATTAAGCATTCCAAATAACATTTACTTGTTCATATCAATATTTAAACAATGCCATTAGATGACGAAAATAATATCTATTTTGTTTCTTTCAATGTCATTAATTTGCGGCTACAATTTTCCTAGCAAGGTTAATTCCATAAATAATTTAAACCAAGCAAAAGTATATTAATTATAGCTACTAACCCATACCGCATAAATTACAAAGCACTTTATAAAATAATCATATTACCCTCATTGAAAAGTTTAGGATCATAATGTAATATATTAACCTTAATTTGAAATAAAACTATGTTCTTACAACTAATCACTAGCACCAAATGTCTCTGTAAGTCCAAGTCTTGTTTTTCTCTCCGCAAAAGAAGAACAAAAGATTAAAGTAAGCGGAATAATGCTTAGTAAGGGGGAATACCCACACAAAAGAAGGAAACAACGCCGATAACTAAAGAATGTTGAATTATATAATTTGAGCCCGAGTATCATTAGAATGAAAGTCAAATGATTTATAAGTAATCATATATCAAATGAATCAAAACAGCAGTCGGAACTCATACACTAAAATCTAAACATATCAGGAGAGTTCAAAAACAAAATAATTATAGAACAGAAGTAGCCAGTGTTAGGTCACACCATCTTTATAATTGAGAAGTGCATAATAGTTACATGAATCTCATAAATATCCAAAATAGTAGGAAACATGATGAAAAGTTATTTTCACGAAAATATAACAAGTGCTAAAGAAGAACTAGGTAGGAGGTTAATTACGAAGGAACACCAACACAGTGAAAGCAGAATATACAACTAACGTAAGACCAAAACACAAGGTCACCTCTACCAGGACATTGATCGATAGAACTCAGAAAAAGTGATAATATAGGATTATATGACTAAGATTAACCAAGCAAAGGAAACAAACCAGAGGAATAACATGAGAGGTCCAACTAGATATTAAGAATGCCGACCAAGAACTTGTGAAATGAATTATGTTGTGTTGGGACATAAGAATTTAACCATAACTGAAATGACTAAAACAAACTTATTCACATAGATATGGAAACACAATCAATAAAGGGTAGAATATACGAACACAAAGGATACAACCAAAGTTAACATAGGGAAACGATCTTATAGAGGCATGAACTGAAAAATAAATAAACTAAGGATACATGAATACCGTAAGGGGAGGTATTAACACATGGTAATATACATACAAGAGATTACTGAAGATAGCATAAAAGAATTATCAAGATGACGACCATGTGAGCATAGAAGAGAAGGTTTAGCTAACATAGATACAAGGCTAATCATATAGAGCTCTAGGACGGCATAGCCTGGAATAGAACACACGACTAGCCATACGAATAAATAAACACATGGTTCAAAGCAAAAGATCTGATATATCACTTGAAAAGACAAACAATATAGCTGAATCAGGCACGGGTCGAACACAAGGAAGCACAGAAGGCATAGCCAAGAATAAGATGGTTAGCTGACCCCAAGTTGCAGTTGCATTTACCCGTGCAACTTCGGTCAAAAAGTAAGTACAAAACCCCCATCAGGCAAAACACAAGGTAAGTACTAAGCCCTACCGGGCGACAGGTGTACCCCTCACTCATACACATACACACTCGCAGCTTACGAAGAATAACAAATGATAGAGCAAACACATATAGGAACACATATGTATATAACTCAAAGAAATAGAGTGGAATAGGCTTCCATAGTAAGAGTCTCAAAATAGGATATGATGGGGTATTTAAACGAAACACAAGGCTAAGCACATATAGGTACAACTCAGGGTAAACAAAAGGAAATGACTATACTCAAGAGTTCGATGATTTAACACAAAATGAAGTGACTATAGTCTGGAGTTTAATCAGGAACATATTTAACTCATTTTGTTTACACGAGAGGAAGCAAAATTCTAATGGGGGTCCCATATTCACTAATGGTAAACCACATAAAATGAAGTTAATTAATTCTTGAAACACAAGAGATGAAACTTAAAGGATTCGACTCTCAAAACAATGTTAAAGGCAAACAAACAGAAAAGACATTTATATGAATTTTAAAAATTAGCATAACCCATATACCTGTCCGAGAGCACATGCTAAACTTATCACATGGTAATAATTACAACAAGATCTATGAGTATGGTCTACAAAATAAGGAACTTACACAATGCTTAGAGGTTAAAGAAGACTTGATGACAAAGGACTGCTAAAAGGAAGGTGGCCAAAATCTGACTTGAGGAATTTACACAATGCTTAGAGGCTAATGGAAGACTTGATAACAAGGACCGCTAAAAGGAAGGAGGACAATACTACAAGAAGTCGGACGTTGGAATATGGAATAACGTATTTCATAAGATGTAGCTTAGATATTTTATTAGCGCATACGGAGGATAATAGAATAAGCATTGAAAGGAATAACTTGAATTCAAAGTCCTCAGGTGGAAGCAAGACCAGTTATGGAGATTACCAAAGAATTGGAAAGCTACAATATAATTTCCTCATCACTGAAAAGATATAAAAACAATAAATTTGAGTCGAAGTCGATAGCATGCTAAAGATGGAATAACGACAACCTTTCAACATAGGACGATCAAAAGCTTAGAATTTTGCAAACAGAACATTGGAAGACTAACTAAGATTTACTATCTAACAAATGTTTTAAACAAATTTAAAATAGTCATGAATAATAATCATTTAAATTTAGCAAGAGTTAAAAATGAGTTAACATTATCAATTCTCGAAAAGTAATGCTAAGCAATAAACTCCCAAAAGTCATGATCTGCAAGAATTCTTAACAACAGGATAAAATGCAGGAGCAAACATAAAAATATCAGCTTGTACCAAAAGAGGTCAAGTCCTGCCAAAAATCTAGTGTGACCGTGAAAACGTGCGGTGACCGAACTTTGCAAAATATGACTTGAAGTGATGAGTCAAAGAAAATAAAGCAAAAAAATCCAGAAATTCAGTTCAATGACCAACCTTGACACAATTGTGGATTAGAATATTGCAAACAAGAAAATGAAGAGAATAGAATTGAACACATGGGTGTAAAAGGGTTCCTCAATTACCTCAATCGAGGCCCAAAATCCAAAATATTAAATCCCTAAGCACATCAACAACAATTCTATTCTATCACTAGATAATCCTTACAATAATGATAATAATTGCACTAAAGAAAACCACAACTCTATAATAAACCCCAATCATCAAATGGTAACATTACACGAAAAGTCTAACTTTAAAATTAAAACTCACCTTGATAAAGAGAAGTTAAACGTGCCCTATCTTCACCAATCAAGCTTGAATCAACTTCTCTCCTTTTTTTTTTTTTCCTTTCTTTTTCATTTTTTCTCTGTCTCCCGAACTTTCTGCACCAAATGAAAAACAACAAAGAAAAGAAAAATGAGCTCTACTTATTGCCAAAATTATCAAATGACCTAGAAAGTTTTTTTGATTGTATTTTGGCCCCAAATTAAACATGTAGATTTTACACCTTGATCCCATCACATAATAAATTATATTTTGACCCAAATGTCAAATTTGGGGGTATTACACAAAATATGGATTTATATATCACAAACCTTAATTAGTTCTAATTTGCAGCCTAATTAATAGGAATACTAATGCATGTCTTAATAGAACAAAATCAGTTCAACTTTCACAGGCCTTGCCTCTAACATATAGAATTTATACAACAAACAGCCACGTCGCTTCCAAGGGTCACGTAAAAGTAATTGTATCTCAAAGAAAGAACTTCCATTGTGTTCATGTTGACTTACCTGTAGTTTTGTCCCCTCCGATGATATAGACTTTGAATTCTTCATTTCCTAGTTCCTCCTTCTGTACCCATTCAATATTCCTGGCAGAATCATTGATAGAAGGATTGCAATGTCTTGTTGTAATCACCTGTAGTGTGTACAGTTCTCCAAAGCAAGGAGGGATCTCATCCAGATCCTTGCAACTGTTTATAACTAATTGCTCAAGCTTCGGAAAAGAATCTTCTGAAGCAATCCACTTGCTAATAGATAGATCGCTTAATTTCAAATATTCTAGATTTGGGAAGTCCCCATTCACGATCCATTCTGCATCGTAACATTCCAGATTTGGCTCTCCACTTAGTTTGAGAACCTTTAGGTTCCTCCCAAATTCTTCCAATTGGCAGAAGTCCTGACAAAGACAACTTCTGTAGATTTGGAGGGAAGTCAAACTCACAATTCTTTCTCCACTGCCCTAAACCCGTGATACGCAGCTTTAGTGACACAAGCTGATTGAGAAAGCTCAAATCTGGAAATCTATAGAGGCTAAATCTTCCCAACAGTTCTCAAATACGCATCTCAATTTCCGAAGGTTTGGTACCCTTCTCAGAAAATTCTCTGCTGATTCTTTGCAAACAAAATATGGTGTTGATAATGTTTGCACATTATCCAATAAGGAGGACTTCTCAAGTCCGTTGGTCGAGATAGTAAAAGAATCATGGTGATTTATGCGTACATGGCGCAAGTTGACCATGTTCCAGAGTGAATTTAGTACAAAGTTTTCCCAACGACCTTTGACAACTAGAGATTCCAGGTAGCAAAGGTTGGCTATTGATGAGGGCATATCATGTGTTTGAACGGCTAAATACCTCAAATGAATCAGCAATACTATTCCGCTACCAGACATGGAAATGAATATGTAGGCCAAATCCAACACTCTAAGAAGCATGAAATTCTGAATAATGAATCTGAAATTAGCCAAGGGATAATAAGCGCCAGATGGTCTGATATATAGTAGAGAACGGACATTGTACTCAGAAGGCGTCCCCTCCATATATGCAAAGCTTTTGTATTCAATGCTAAGTCGACGCTCTTCATAAACTCTCGCAATATCCAGTCAGTGAGTCACATGTATCACCTGCAAGAAACTCCCTTCTTTAGCTTTTAGCAAGCAAAAGTCATGTAATAGATCATGAACACGACATGCTTTGACTCCACGGGAATTTTCTTTGGTAGGTATTACAAGGCTTCTATTGATAAGATCTAGGAAATATTCCTCTGCTACATCCTCCAATTTCTTTTCCTCAGCATATCGTACAAACCCTTCAGCGACCCATAACATCTTTAATTTCCAGAGAGGAATTTCTTCGTCCTCTGGAAATGCTGCAAAGTACAGAAAGCTGTTGGGTATCGGCGCAGCGGAATGGTCGGGGACAAGCAGTATCACGCAACTAAAATATAAATGAGAACAGAGAAAGTAGAGACACAAGATTTACGTGGAAAACCCTCAAACAAATCGAGGGAAAAACCACGGGACAAGTAATGGAGGATTTCACTATGATGTGGAGTATTTTACAATAACCTTCTCTCTAATATAAGGAGAGAACAATATCACTCTCTCAAATAATAGGAGAAACTAACTCTCACTCACAAATATAGAACAACAAAAGAGGAAGAAAACTACTCAAGAGAAAGCTTATGTTTTCTCTCTAATTTGCTATGCTTGGATGATGCTAAATGGTAAGGAATGAGCTTCTATTTATAGGCTCATTCCATACCCAAAATCAAAGCAAAATAGTAGTATGAAAAGAATTTTTATGTGCCTAATTTTGCACCAAACTTTGATGCATAAATCTTCCTTTCCCATTGCCTTTTGTTTTCTTTTGACCAAATGCTCAAAGTGAGCTTTAACTAACTCACATTCTCCCACTTAAAGCTCACTTTGGATGATCTTCAAATCTCTCCATACTTGTCAATTCCATGTTGCTTACGTCTTTGCTAGGCCAAATGAGGATCTACTCCAAACAAACTTGTCAACGTTGATTGGCTTTGTCATGACATCTGCTAGGTTCTCGTTGGTGTGAATCTTCTGCATATCCACACTCCCTTCCTCCACTACTTCTCGAACAAAGTGATATTGAACACCTATGTGTTTCGTCCTAGAATGAAATGCTGGATTCCTTGCAATGTGCAAGGCACTCTGACTGTCACAAAACAAGGGAATTTTCTCTTGTTTGTGCCCGAGCTCCTCCATTAACCGTTTAATCCAGATTGCTTCTTTACAAGCTTGTGTAGCTGCCATATATTCAGCCTCTGTTGTAGATAGGGCCACAACAGTCTGTAATTTAGATATCCAGCTTACCACACCGCCTGCAACTGTAAACACATAGCCTGTAGTAGACTTCCGTTTATCGGTATCACCTGCAAAATCAGAATCAACAAAACCCTTGACAGTAAATTCTGATCCTTCAAAACATAATGCAACATCCGAGGTCCCTTTGATGTATCTTAGGATTCTCTTAACAGCATTCCAATGCTCTCTACCAAGATTCGCCATGAACCGACTGACTGCACCAACTGCTTGAGCAATATCTGGTCTCGTACATATCATAGCGAACATGAGACTTCCCACTGCTGATGCATACGGTACTCGAGACATTTCTATCCTCTCCGCTTCAGTGCTAGGGCACATACTTGAGGATAATTTGTAATTGACAGGAAGCGGGGTCGAGATTTCCTTACAATCTTGCATATTGAAGCGCCGCAAGATTTTCTTCAAGTAATTCTTCTGGGAAATTCATACCTTCCTGCCTTCTCTATCTCGGTGAATTTGCATCCCTAAAATCTTGTTTGCTGGTCCCAAATCCTTCATATCAAACTCCCCAGCCAACTGTGCCTTCAGTTCTTAGACCCGATCTTTACTGGGACCTGCTACCAGCATGTCGTTCACGTACAACAGCAGAATGATAAAATCATTATCGCCAAACCTCTTGTAGTACGTACAATGGTCTGAATTGAGTCTGTTGTACCCAAGGCTAATCACGAAGGAATCAAATCTCTTGTACCAACACCTTGGCGCCTGCTTTAAACCGTACAGAGATTTGGTCAACCTGCAAACCAAGTTTTCTTTTTCTTTCTCAACAAAACCTTCTGGTTGAAGCATGTAAATCTCTTCTTCAAGCTCACCATGAAGAAAAGCCGTCTTTACATCTAATTGTTCTAGATGTAAGTCTAACACAGCACACATGGCCAAGACTACTCTGATAGTTGTAAGTCTTACCACAGGAGAAAATATCTCGTTGAAGTCAATTCCTTCTTTCTGAGCATATCCTTTCACCACCAGTCTTGCACGATATCGCTCCACTTGGTCATTACCATCTCGCTTGATCTTGTAGACCCATTTGTTACCAATGGCTTTCCGTCCAGGTGGTAGTGGAACAAGCTCCCACGTCTTGTTTCTATGTAGAGCTTCAATTTCTTCTTGCATTGCTGTCATCCACAGGGCAACATCGGGGCTTTTTATAGCCTCGTGAAAGGTAGATGGCTCTCCATCCTCCGTTAGAAGACAGTATGCAGCATTGCTCGCCATGACAAAATCTGAATGCCAAGTTGGTCTTGTTGTCTGACGCAATGAACGTCGGACTTCTATAACCTCAGCATCATCTGGTTCTTGTTCCTCGTGCTCCGATGCAGCTTCAGAAGAAGCATCTCCTTCTGACTTATCTTCAATTTGTATTGTAGTAGTCTCCTTTGAAGTGTTGCTGTCATCTTCACTTTGCAGTTTATCTTCTGCAAATATGACATCTCTGCTGATGACAACCTTGTGGGCAGTGGAATCCCGCAGGCGATACCCCTTAACACCATCAGCATTTCCCAAGAATACACATTTCCTGAATTTTGGATCCAGCTTTGTTCTTTCTTGGGAACCATACATCGCATATGCCGGACACCCAAATATGTGCAAGGTAGAATAATCTGCGGGTTTTTCGGTCCACATTTCCGTTGGTGTCTTCAACCCAATTGCAGTTGACGGTGACCGGTTTATCACGTAACAGGCAGTTCTAGCTGCTTCTGCCCAAAATGATTTGGCAAGACCTGCAGTTTCTAACATAGCTCTCATTCTTTCAAGAAGAGTTCTGTTCATCCGCTCTGCTACACCATTTTGCTGAGGTGTATGTGCAACAGTAAATTGCCTCTGAATACCCTCTTGCTTGCAAAATGCCAAGAAGCTCCCGTCAGTGTATTCTCCTCCGTTGTCCGTCCTTAAACACTTGATCATTTTCCCGGATTCAAGTTCCACCAGCGCTTTGAAAGTTTTGAATATTGGAAACACATCTGACTTGTTCTTGATTGGATACACCCACAGTCTCTTGGAGTAATCATCAATAAATGATACAAAGTATTTGGCTCCTCTTAGGGACAAAACCGGTGATTCCCAAACGTCTGAATGGATCAAGTCTAGAATGTGTTTGCTTCTGGCAGTAGATCTCCCAAATTTCAATCTATGCTACTTACTGGTAACACAGTGCTCACAAAAAGGTAAGTTTACCATCTTGAGCCCGGGTAGGAGATTACGCTCAGCAAGGATCTTCAAGTCTCGTTCTGTCATGTGGCCCAATCTGCGATGCCACATTATAGTTGATTCTTCTTGACCGACTGATGCAACTGATACATCTGCCTCCTGCAACGTTTCTCCCAAAAGCATGTATAGATTTACCCCAATCTTTTTTGCCTTGATCACTACAAGCGCTCCTTTGACGACCTTCATGATCCCATCCTCAATATGGGTCTTGCAGCCAAGGTCATCCAATTGTCCAATGGACAATAGGTTCTTCTTCAAGCCCTTCACGTGCCGTACCCCTTGAATGGTGCGAATGGTACCATCATACATTTTAATTTTGACGGTACCGATACCAGCAATCTCCAAGGCATGATCATTACCCATGTACACAGATCCTCCAGAGACAGGTTCATAGTTGTGGAACCATTCTCTACGAGAGGTCATATGCCATGTTGCTCCCGAATCCATTATCCAAGCATCAGTGAGCTCCTTTCTGCCTTTTGATATAGTTGCTGCTTCGCTGTATAAAATATCTCCATCATCTGGTGCAGTCGCCACACATCCCTGAGAATTTGTTACCTCGGGATTCTTTTTGTTGCTCCAACAATCTTTCTTGAAGTGCCCTTTCTTACCACAGTTGTAGCATTTGATATTCTTTTTACTCCTTGATTTTGATCTACCTTGGTTGTTGCTCCCACTAGAGCCACGTTCCGTTGATCTACCTCTCACCATTGATAATGCCTCTGCTTGTTGTGAACTTTCGATTCTGTCTTCCTTACTTTTACGCCTAGATTCCTCTTCCAGAACAGCGGCTGCAACATCATCAAAAATAACAAAATCTGAAAGAACATTGTTAGTGTAACTAATGATGAGTTGATCATACGAATCAGGTATACTTTGAAGTAGAATTTCTGCAAGTTCAAGCTCCGCTATTTTATGCCCAATTGCAGTCAATTGAGAGAATAGCGTATTTAAGGTATTGATGTGATCTGTCACCGATGTGGACTCACTCATCCGAAGGGTGTAAAGTCTCATCTTCAAGAAAATCTTGTTGTGAAGTGACTTGACCTCATACAGTTTGGTCAGCGCATCCCAAATTTCTTTTGCTGACTTTTTTTCCTCAACGCTTGACAATACCGAATCTGCCAACGCCAAGTGCAGATTAGCCATAGCGTTGTCATCCATCTCTTTCCACTTGTCATCCGTCACCTCCGCTGGTCTGTCTCCAATTGCTGCCAAGCAATTCTCCTTTCTCAAGATTGCCTTCATCTTTAATTTTCAAAGGGAAAATTTACTCCCGTTGAACTTCTCAATTTCAAATTTTGCCGCCATAGTATTAACAACGATCTGCTTCGTAACTTGAACCGGCTCCCACTATTTCACTATGAATAGTACTATTTTCGTGAATAGTACCGTATACGTGAATAGTACCAAAACCGTATACGAAAATAGTATTGATACCGTATAGGTGAATAGTGCTATACTGTATGCATGAATAGTAATCGTGAACAGTAACCCCTTATGAATACCAGTGACCTATAACCAATGGCTCTGATACCACTGTTGGGTATCGGCGCAGCGGAATGGTCGGGGACAAGCAGTATCACGCAACTAAAATATAAATGAGAACAGAGAAAGTAGAGACACAAGATTTACGTGGAAAACCCTCAAACAAATCGAGGGAAAAACCACGGGACAAGTAATGGAGGATTTCACTATGATGTGGAGTATTTTACAATAACCTTCTCTCTAATATAAGGAGAGAACAATATCACTCTCTCAAATAATAGGAGAAACTAACTCTCACTCACAAATATAGAACAACAAAAGAGGAAGAAAATTACTCAAGAGAAAGCTTATGTTTTCTCTCTAATTTGCTATGCTTGGATGATGCTAAATGGTAAGGAATGAGCTTCTATTTATAGGCTCATTCCATACCCAAAATCAAAGCAAAATAGTAGTGTGAAAAGGATTTTTATGTGCCTAATTTTGCACCAAACTTTGATGCATAAATCTTCCTTTCCCATTGCCTTTTGTTTTCTTTTGACCAAATGCTCAAAGTGAGCTTTAACTAACTCACAAAAGCATGATTTCAAATGATTTGGTAAATGATTGTAACTTAATTCTAATACGGCTTTGCACTGACTTTCTGAGTCACTAAAAATGTGTGATCTTAATTCTCGTGCAATTTGTTCCCACTTACGTACACTCTTTTTCACCCTCGCAAGAACTCCAGCCATGACAACAATTGTGAGAGGAAGTCCCCTGCAACTCTCTACAATCTGTTGTCCAACACCCAGGAATTCCGGAGAGAAGCTTCCTTTTTGAAATAGCTTCTTATCAAATAACTCCCAGCTTTTAACCTCAGAGAATTCACGAAGAGTATGCACCTTATTGCCATCTGTAATTTGTGAAGCCAGATTCTGGTGTCTACTAGTTATGAGAATACGGCTACGTAATCTGTCATCTGGAAAAGATTTTCTGAAATCATCTCAATCCTTGATGTCCCACAAATCATCAATGACGATGAGATATCTACGACCCTTCAAGCTTCGGAAAAGCTTTGCAGCTAGATCTTTATCATTGATTTCTTCAACTTTTCCAATAACATCACCTAAGATGGTAAGCAACAGTTCTCTCTTTTGATATGTTTGAGAAACAGTGCACCATGCTTGAACATGAAAGAACTCGCGGGTTGAAGGCTCCTCATACACTTTCTTAGCTAGCGTAGTCTTGCCAACTCCTGGCATGCAGACAATTGAGGTAATATCTAATTTCTCTTGGTCTTCTAAAAGATACTCCTTTATCTTCTTTGCCTCATCTTCGAAACCCACTATTTCATCAGTTGCTATGTTAGTAGCTTTTGATGAAACATGGATGGAAGCCTTTGCAACATCGTAGGCTTGTGTATGATCTTTCTGCTCAGTGTCGATCCTTGTGACATCTGTTTTTATAAGCTTGGTTTGCTCTATGATTTTGGAAAGCGACGTCATGATGCGAGAATCACGAAATTTTTTTACCAGGTAAAAGTCGATAACATATTCTGCCTGGTATGCCAAGCCTATGACGCGCGTTCGAAGATCTCCCAATTCTTCATGCTCATTACGTTGCCCCTTGGTTTCCATAAGAGAAGATCTCATAAATTTAAATTCTGTATGCAGTGTTGCAATTTGATTCTTTAGAATCTTAATCGATTTTGGCCGACATTTTAACAACTCCTCCAAATGTCCAAGGAAAAGATCCAGAAAGCCCACTCCATCAACTTTGGGATATACAACTTAAGCTCTCTGGAGTCTTCCTGAATCTGGTTGATTTTGTCAAGCACCTCAGAAACTGCTATATTCACTCCCCTAGCCATGTCTTCGCTCATGTTCCAGTCATAAAACGAGCAGAGGATAGGTACGAACTTCCAAATAAGAGCTTCAATGGATGTGAAATGATAATTGAACTGTTCTAATCTCAATCCATTTCAAAGGAAATTCAAATTCTCATAGAGATTCCTACTCAGACCATTTAGATAAGTCACCAATTTGCGATTATAATTTAGTAGCTTTATCTGATTGTCAAGGAGATAATACCCAGATGTTGATTTTTTTGACCTTGAAGCTCCTAAGACCACCATATATATCTCCTTGACATTATTCTTCTCTACTAAATCAGATAGCTCTTGCTTCATTGCAAGTGTTACCTCTTCATCCATTTTGTCAACCAAGCAAAAGTAAATGAGACATGTTGCTTTTTGTAGCAAAGAACAAAGAGGCGCCAAAAGCTCTTCATTTTCATCCGGAATGTATACCTTTTTGGCTGCCAGATATGTAAACAGAGCTTGCAAAGGTATTAGCTTCTCTTTGATACTTTCAATTTCTTTTGTCAGAGGAGCAATTAGACCAGCCTTATAGCTTAATAAATATCTAAAACTCCTCACAAGAGAATCTTTGCTTCGAAACATGCCTTCATTAGATACAAGTCCCATTTCGATATTTTGCCTGATTAGAAGATTCTTCATCGTTTCTCGCAAATTAGAAATATACGCGGTCCAAGTCCAAGATGAGACTTCCTTCAATTGGTCTCTTAGAAAGTGAGTGAAGTTCCAACCTCACATTATAAAGCTCATCTTCAATGAGCAAGTCGAGACCCACGTCATCTGAGATGCTGGGAAACATTTCTAGAAATTGAAGCACAAGTGTGAGGAAGAGTATATGATCCTTCAAGGGGGCAGTATCCATAAAGCTCTGATATTATTTTTCTTGCTCCTTGAGGAGGGACAAAAATCAACACGTTATAGACGTGTATATTGCATTCAAGTTATGGGAATCCCTGGAACAAAATATAAAACCTAGGATGCTAGCTAAAAGGATCGTAGTTGGAAAATTCTTTGATTAAAAAATGGTGATTCAAGTTTATGACCAGTTAAGTGCATGACATTCAGATAATGTTACATGATTCTTAAGAATGATTTTCATGTTGAAAGAATTTCAATTAGCAAGTCACTTCAAGTGTCATCCATAATCAAAAAGTTGCCACCCTCCTGGGAGGATTTTTAGCTTATCTCAAACATAAGTGAGTGAGATGAAAAACTTGATAATTTAATTGTAAAATAACCTTAGTGAGCGTGGATGACACGTGACAGCAAAATTCATGACCTTAGGATGCTTATATTTTATCATGTGACAATTTTACCCTTGAAGATTTGTATATTTTGTGGCCATGTGTTAATCCACATGCTTACTAACATTATTTTTTTACGGATTTTACTTCAAGAACTAACAGTTGTTATACCAAAATGAAAGATGAAGGACCGTTTTATCCAAAATGAAAGATAAGGGAGTTAAACGTAAAAAAAATAAAAAACTTTGGATCATTTTGATAAATTACCCTAAAATAATTAAACTAAGCCCCAAAATGCGGAGCATTGCATAATCTATAAAACCAACATTAACAAAACTATTTAATAGTACCATAATAACATGTAGCATTCTCATCCAACATAATAAAACTGTTAAATTAACAATACCATTGTCTTTTCATCAAAACAAGACAACAAAAACCAAAGTCCTTTTTGAATAATAGTGGGGTAACTATAAATCCTAAGCTAGTAATCCATAAGAAAATCCTCATCCTTGGTAAGAGGATTTTCTTCACTTTCATTTTCTTGGTAAGCTGCAAAAGGATTAATAAAAGAGGAATGAGTACAAATTGCAGAGTAAACAAAGGTTGGGATTATACCCGAAAAGAATAAAAGGATAACTGAAGAGCTGCCAAAGCTTAAGATCACAGAGCCCTATGAGGGAAACTCAATGAGAGATTTTAAATCATAACCAATATACACCGAAAATTGAACAAATAATAATAATCCAATAAATTATTTTAATGTGCCATCATTAAGCATTCCAAATAACATATACTTGTTCATATCTATATTTAAACAATGCCATTAGATGACGAAAATAATATCTATTTTGTTTCTTTCAATGTCATTAATCCGTGGCTTTGGCAGTAGTGAGTAAATTTCACAAATGGTCCCGTATATTTGCACTTTTTTTAATTTTATCCATATTATTTAAGAAATAATGCTTTGGAAAAATTCTACATTTAGTCCCTATTATTTGCAAAGTGTCTCAATTTAATCTCTATTATTTAAAATATCTCAATTTAGTTCCTATTGTTTCACCAAAAGTTTTAATTTTGTCTCTATTGTTTAATATGTCTCAATTTAGTCCCTATTATTTTCCAAAAAATTTCAACTTCGTCCCTATTGTTTTTAAAAAAATTTAATTTCATCCCTATTATTTTCTTAAAGTTTCAAATTCGTCCTTAGTATCCAAGGACTAAATTGAATTTTTTTGAGAAACAATTGGGATGAATTTGAAACTTTTTAAAAATAATAGGGATTAAATTGAAACTTTTAAGAAAATAATAGTGACTAAATTGAGACATTTTAAACAATATAGACTAAACTGAGATACTTTGCAAATAATAGGGATTAAATGTGAGATTTGCCCCAATGCTTTTAGTCCCCAATTGTTTACAGTTTTTTTTTTCTTCCAATTTCATCTCTATTGTTTCAAAGTGATGCACTTAGTCCCCGAAGTTTGCAAAAAGTTTAATTTACTACCCAAATATTTTCACTTTCTTTAATTTAGTCCCGAAAGTTTCATGTCCCGATCACAATTGAAATCTCACGACAGAGACTAAATTGAAACTTTTTATAAACTTTAGAAACTAAGCTTGACACTTTTGAAATAATAGAGATAAAATTGAATAAAAGTGTAAATATTAAAACTAAATTAAAACTTTTTGCAATCTTTAAGGACTAAACGCATCTTTTTTGAAACAATGAGGACTAAATTAAGTAAAAACTATATCAATTGTATAGTACGATACTTTAAAGGGTAAGGAAGCATGAGCTGAACAAAGATAGAAGAACTACTCAGAGTGAAGAGGATATTCTACAAACTTTGTCCTCAAAACAAATCATTCCATAAACTAAATTTTAACAAGCTCGAAAGCAGTATGGATGATTATAAACAACACCTAGGCATGCTTTTTCAACTTTTTTTTATATATAATTTCAAAATAGTGATACGCTCTAAAAGAAAGTCAAGATAAACTCCCAAACAAGAAATTGAACATGACCTAATGCAAGTTATATAAATAATCTGCAAATTGTAAAAACAAATGGATGTTCGACAACTAACATAAAACGACTATGTCGTTAACCACAAGGAAGCATGATACATCAACTTGATTAGCAAATAAATGAATCATAAGCTCTACAACCAAATAAGATCAGAAATTTTAGGAACTCAAATTGGAAATTGGGATTGAACAAATACGAAATTTTGCAGACTTATCACTAATTTAAAAAGGAGAATAAACTTAACTTACAAATTAAAGAACAATATTAAACACAACACATAAATAAACTCTTCTCTAACTTAACATGGTATCAGAGTCTACGTACTAAAAGATCCTCGATTCAAAACTCATCACCACTTATTTGTAAAATTATGTCAACGTGTAAGTCTCAATAAAAAAACTACACAATAAATAACTAGACCTATTTGGTTAGCTTGAATTGATTTTTAAAACCCAAAAAAATTACTCAAACTTCAAACCTTATAACCAACATTACATTCTTATAATATGGATTCATCACAAACCTTAGTTCTAATTTGCAGCCTAAATAGAAATACTATGTCTTAATAGTACAAAATCATTTTAACTTTCACACGCCTTGCCTCATCAAACATATAGAATCTGTACAACAAACAGCCACGTCGCATCCAAGGGTCACCAAAGTAAAAGACAAACAACTAGAAACACTCAAGTAATTAAAGTAATTGCATCTCAATGAAAGAAATTTAATTGTGTTCATGTTGACTTACTTAGGATGATAAACACTTTGAATTCCTCATTTTGCAGTTCCTCTCGTTGCACCTTTTGAATCTTTCTGGCTGAATCATCGATAGAAGGGTTGCAATCCGTTATTCTAATCACCTGTAGTGTGTAAAGTTCTCCAAAGCAATGAGGGATCTCATCCAGTTCCCAGCAACTGTTCATCACTAATTGCGCAAGCTTGGGAAAAGAATCCTCTGAAGCAATCCACTTGCAAATCGATAGATGGCTTAATTTCAAATATTCCAAATTTGGGAAGTCCCCATCATTCACGATCCATTCTTCATCGCAATACAGTCCACCTAGTTTGAGAACCTTTAGGTTCCTCCCAATTTTTGCAATATCCTCCCATGTTGGCATAAATCTTGACAGAGACAATTTTTGTAGATTTGGAGGGAAGTTAAACACACAATTCTCTCTCCATTGCAATGAACCAGTGATAAAAACCTCGAGTGATATAAGTTGATCGAGAAAGCTCAATACTGGAAATTCATAGCCATTGGTGGTATACTCCCAACAATTGCAAAATTCGCATCTCAATTTTCGAAGGTTTGGTACCCTTCTCAATAAGTTCTCTGCATCTTCTTTGGAAACAAAACATGGTGTCGATAATGTTTCCATATTATCCAATAAGGAGGACGTCCCAAGAGTGATGTTCCTGGCAATAAAAGAATCGCGGTGATTTATGCGTACATGGCGCAAGTTAACCATGTCCCAAAGGTTTATGTTTATCACTTTGCCATGCTTTTCGACAAGTAGAGATTGGAGGTACCAAAGGTTGGCTAATGATATTGGCATATATCCTGTTTTAACGGCTAAATACCTCAAATGAATCAGCAACTCTATTCCGCTATCAAACATAGAAATGTATATACCAGCTAAATCCAACACTCTAAGAAGCTTAAAATACTGAAGAATGAATGAGAAATTAGACGAGGGATCATAAAACATAGATGGTCCAGTACATAGCACAGAACGGACATGATAGTGAGAAGGCTTCGCCTGCATATCTGTAAACTTGGTGACATCAATGCTAAGTCGACGCTCATCATACACTCTTGCAATTTCAGACCAGTGACTCACATGTATCACCTGCAAGAAACTCTCTTCTTTAGCTTTTTGCAAGCAAAAGTCATGTAATAGATCATGAACACGACATGCTTTGACTCCTCTGAGGGAACTTTCTTTGGTAGGTATTACGAGGCTTCTATTGATAAGATCCAGGAAATAGTCCTCTGCTACGTCCTCCAATTTTTTTTCCTCATATCGTACAAACCCTTCAGCGATCCATAACATCTTCAATTTCCAAAGAGGAATTTCTTCATCCTCTAGAAATGCTGCAAAGTACAGAAAGCATGATTTCAAATAATCTGGTAAATGATTATAGCTCAATTCTAATATAGCTTTGCACTGACTTTCTGAGTCACTAAGAATATGAGAGCTTAATTCTCGTGCAATTTGTTTCCACTTAAGTACACTCTTCTCCACCCTTGCAAGAACTCCAGCCATGACAACAATTGTAAGAGGAAGTCCCTTGCAACTCTCTACAATCTGTTCTCCAACATCCAGAAATTCCTTAGAGAGACTTCCTTTTTGAAATAACTTCTTATAAAATAACTCCCGACTCTCAACCTTAGACAATTCACGAAGAGTAAGCACCTTATTCCCATATTCAATTTGTGAAGCTAGATTCTGGTGTCTACTTGTTATGAGAATACGGCTACGCAATCTGTCATTTGGAAAAGATCTTTTGAAATCATCCCAATCCTTGATGTTCCACAAATCATCAATGACGATAAGATATCTACGTCCCTTCAAGCTACGAAAAAGCATTGCAGCGAGATCTTCATCATTCATTTCTTTACTATCTGGGGTACCAATAACATCACCTAAAATGATAACCAACAATTCTCTATTTTGATACGTTTGAGAAACAGTGCACCATGCTCGAACATGAAAGAAGTCATGGCTTGAAGGGTCTTCATACACTTTCTTAGCTAGCGTAGTCTTGCCAACTCCTGGCATGCCGACAATTGAGATAATATCTCTTTTCTCTTGGTCTTCAAAAAGATACTCCTTTATCTTCTTTGCCTCATCTTCGAAACCCACTATTTCATCAGTTGCTACGTCAGTAGCTTTTGATGAAACATGAATGGGAGTCTTTGCAACATCATGGGCTTGTGTATGATGCTTCTTCTTGGTATTGATCATTGTTACCTCTATTTTTATAAGCTTGGTTTGCTCTATGATTTTGGAAAGTGATGTCTTGAAGCGAGAATCAAGAACATTTTTTACCAGGTAAAAGTCGATAACATATTCTGCCTGGTATGCCAAGCTTATGAAACGCGTCCAAAGATCTCCCAATTCTTCATTCTCATTAGGTTGCCCCTTGGTTTCCATAAGGGAAGATCTCAGAGATTTAAATTCCATATGCAGTGTTTCAATTTGACTCTTTAGAATCTCAATCGATTCTGGCCGACATTTTAATAGCTCCTCCAAATGTCCCAAAAAAAGATCCAAAAAGCCCATTCCATCAACTTTGGGATAGTTATACAACTTAAGCTCTCTGGAGTCTTCTTGAATTTGCTTGATTTTGTGAAGCACCTCAGAAACTGCTATATTCACTTCCCTAGCCATGTCTTCATTTGTGTCCCTGTCATAACACAAGCAGAGGATAGGTACGAACTTCCAAACATAATAACTTCAATGGATGTAAAGTGATAATTGAATCGTTCTAATCTCAATTCATCTGACAAATTTCCGATAAAAGTTTGAAGGAATTTCAGCTTCTCAAAGAGATTCTTACTCGGATCATTTAGATAAATCACAAATTTCTCATTACAATCTAGTAGCTTTATCAGATTGTCAAGGAGATAAAACTCAGATGTTGATGTAGTTGACATTGAAGCTATTAAGACCCCCATATAGATCTCCTCGACATTAGTCTTCTCTACTAGATCAGAGAGCTCTTGCTTCATTGCTAGTGCTATCTTTTTATCCATTTGGTCAACGAAGCAAAAGTAAATGAGACATGTTGCTTTGTGTAGCAAAGAAGCAAGAGGAGTCAAAAGCCGTAAATTTTCATCCGGAACGTATACCTCTTTGCCTGCTAGATATGTAAACAGAGCTTGTAGAAGTGTTAGCTTCTCTTTGAAGTTTTCAATTTCTTTCATCAGAGGAGCAATTAGATCAGCCCTACAGCTTAATAAATATCTAGAAATCCTCACAAGAAACTCTTTTCTTGGACTTACCCATTCAAAATAATTTACAAGTCTCCATTCGACATTTTGCCTGATTAGAAGATCTTTCATCTTTTCTCGCAAATCATAACATACACGGTCCAAGTCCAGGATGAGACTTCCTTCAATTGGTCTCTTAGAAAGTAAGTGAAGTTCCAACCTCACATCATAAAGCTCATCTTCAATAAGCAAACCAAGACCCTCATCGTTTGAGAAACTGATAAACATTTCTAGAAAGTGAAGCCCAAGTTTGAAGAATAGGATATGATCCTTCAAGTGGGCAGTATCCATAAAGCTCTGATATTTTTCTTCTTGCTCCTCGAGAAGGGACAACGATTTAGAAATATGAGAGGAGGGGCTTTCCATTTTGAAAGAAGGTTTACAAAATGGAAGATAAAGTTTAAGGGACTTGATATAATCTATCAAGCTCTGATATTTTTTTTCTTGCTCCTTGTTAGCCATTCTTCCTTGCTTATTTTTCTAACAAGGGAACTTTAACCTGGAATCCTGCAAGAAGAATACACTTCACTACATTACTTTTGTTTTTACATGTTGAACTGGTAAGTGTGTGTAACATATTGCATTTATAGTTTCTAGGAATTAATTCTAAAGTTGACTTGATTAAAAACAAAATTATAAGGATATTATAAAACATTATTTTATCGAATATCTTACGCAAATATTTATTATTCTTTATCAATTTGTTGTAGATCAAATGAATAACATTATCAATCTGCGATCTTCTCCCACTTGTTGGACATGGGAAAAGCCATATATGTTCATTGGAAATCGAATTCATAAGATGGTAGCTTAAAATGATACTTTATCTTACATCCTTAAATTGGAAAAGTTTATGGCCATGAAGATGTTTTCATTCTCAAAATTTATAAGATAGATGCACATATAGTTGAAATGATGGAAGCATCTTGACTTTCGCTGTGACTGTAAGAACTATAGATCTAATGAATTGGACAACACGTTATAGAATGTGTATAGTATTGCCTTCAAGTTATGGGAATCCATGGAACAAAATATAAAACCTAGGATGCTAGCAAAAAGGATCGTAGTTGGCAAATTCTTTGATTGAAAAATGGTGATTCCAATTTTATGACCAGTTAAGTGCAAGACATTCAGCTAATGTTACATGATCCTCAACAATGAGATTGAATGTCAATTAGCAAGTCATTTCAAGTGCAAACCATAATCAAAGAGTTGCCAACCTTCTGGGAGGATTTTAAGCATTATCCCAAACACAAGTGAATGAGATGAAAGTTGATAATCCAATTATGAAATTGTTGATCGATGAAGAAAATTTCTATTTTTAAAAGAAATTGGTGGTACAATTGATGCAAGTCAAAGTTATGTTGTGGAATTACAAGTCCGTCCTTTAAACTAAAAGAAAAAGCTTTCAGTATTATATTTGAGACTAAACTGAATAGAGAGCCAAAGATTGTCACAAGAAGAAGAACAAAGAACCTCGAAAAGAAAACCCCACAAGGAAATGTCACAGAAGCAAAGACTTTTACATGTTGTGTCTGACATGCACTTTACAATTGATTTCCAAAGTCAATATGATACGAGTGATTGGTGGAGAGGATTAAGCTACCAAAGTTATAAGAGATTTATACAAGTCAAATGTGCAAGAAATTAGTAGCGATTCATTGTTCTAATAGGGAAAGACTTCCTGTTTGGTAAACGGCTTGAAACTAAGGCTCCATTTGTTTGTCGTAAAATATTTTTCTAAAAAATATTTTTTTAATTTTTTAGTGTTTGGTAATATCGAAAAATTGGTTAAGTAAAAAATATTTTTCAGTAAAAAATGGTGACTATTTTTGCTTAATTTTTTGGTGTTTGGTAACACCGAAATATTATTCAATTGTAAAATATTTTTCAGTCAAATATTACGGCTAGTATAAAATTTGAAAAAATATTTTCATGTCTTTTGGGAGAATAAAATATTTTCCGGAACTCACCCACCCCTACCCTTGCCCTACCCTCTACCCCCTCACCCCTCACCCCTACCCACCCTTATGATTAACATATATATTATGTGTATTTTTTTTTTATAAAATCTAATATCATAAAATATTTTTCAATATACATTCAAATACCAAAAAATATTTTTTAATATTCTATTTTATAGGAAAATATTTTCACTCATCAAGTTATTTTACGGCAAACAAACAAGACCCAAAAAAATATTTTCAAAGAAAAACATATGACACAAGTAAGTTATTTTATGGCAAACAAACAGAGTTTAAAGTTATAATACTTTCCTTGACTTACATCACAAAATGCCAAAAAAAGTAGAGAAATGTGAAGGAACTCACCAAAGTACTACAAGTTCTGATTCTTTCTCGAACTAGATGCCTCCAGAATATTGAAAAATCGTGCAAGAAGTAAGATGATCTGACAATTCGTATTCATCCTTCCTATTTGTTCGTTAGTCTAGACTGCACAGAGATAAATTGTCTTAAAAAAAATTATTGTATCCGACAAATAGCGTCGAGCCCCACGTTCCGCACTAAGCCGGAAACTGCAGGATGAATACTCCAAATCTTAGAAGCCCCGTAGTAGAAAAAATAAAAAAAAAGAGATACAGGAGATTACCAGAGTAATATCAACTTTGATTCTCTTTCGAGCTAGATGCCTCCAGATTATTGAAAAATTGTGCAAAAAACAAGATTGATTTGATCACAAGTCATATGCATCCCTCCGGTTAGCTCATTTGTGTAATATATACACGCGCGTAGAAAGATGGATCCATGAAATGAATATCAGCTACTAATGTATGCATTTCAAAATAATGACTTCACACGGAGTCAGAAATTTAGTATTGTACAGTACTTTTTGTATAGTATTTTTTATGAGTAGAAAATATTCTTAGAAAATATCTTTCCATTTCCAATTAATATAATTAATTATACTAAACTTAAATAACAAAAAATATATTAAAAATTCAAACATAAATAAGTGCAAAAAAAATTAACATAAGATTATTTAAAGTAGTGTTTACCAGTTCAGTCAATGAAATTGGACTCATCTCTCCTGCATGGAATAGAATTTATCAATTATTGTATTAACAAGAACATATTTTGCAATTTCCTTTTCGATATAGACAATCATACTATTTTTAAGAAAGTCATCCTTCATCCGATTGCGAAACCTTGTTTTGATAACTTTACCTGAAAATGATTTCAAAAATACTTTACCAAATCAAAATCAATAAACACATCTGATCAAGAATAACATTATAATACCAATTACCACATTATAATGCATAATATATTCAATTATTTTGTTCACTGTCTGATCAAACCCCATTCGCCAATTTTGTATCTTTCAAACTACTTAATGTTTACAAATTAAAAGTATTCAGCTACTCAAATATTATATTTTTCTATTTGAAATCAAGAATTCAGCTACTTAAACATCACATTAAAAGTAAGTACACCAAATTCGCGAAATAAACCAGAACAAATTTTCACAAAAATCTAAAAAAATTTGCAGGACCAAGAATATAATTAACAAAGAATACACAAACAAATATAAAGAGGAGTGATTCAGTTAAATTGATTACCTTAGTTGCTCTGTTCACTGTTGCCTCAAGAGTCAAGCTCACTGGAAAAAGAAAAAAAAAACAATCATTAAAAAAATAAATTATGGATAAAATTACATAACCAAGTAATTTTAAATTTAATTGATATATTAGCTTAAATTTTAATTATTGATTACCTTAATTGTTCTGTTAGTAACTTAATATTTATTTTTATTTCGTGAGAAATTGAGAATTAAAATGTTAGGAAGATGAGATTGGGGTGAGATGAAGAAAAATGAAGATTGAAGAAGAATGAACGGGAAAAAAGATATAAATTTTTCAAAAAAAAAATGTTATGATTAAAGAAATTGAAGTATCATTGTGTTTTGTCTTTTTTTTAATCAGATGAAGACTATCAATTTGACTAAATTAAACAAAGCAAATACGAGGGGCCTGACACTTTGATTAGATATACTTTTATCTAAAAAAATATTTTGGGTGGGCCGAACTTTTATTTAAAAAATATTTATATATATTTTAAAAAAAAAAATTTACCGGGGCCCTGGTTCCCTGGCCACCACTTAGTTCCGTCCTTGGGATTAAGAATATAATTAACAAAGAATACACAAATAAATATAAAAAGGAGTGATTCAGTTAAATTAATTACCTTAATTGGTCCGTTCACTATTGCCGCAAGAGTCAACCTCACTGAAAAAAGAAAAACAAACATCATTAACAAAATAAAGTATGGATAAAATTACATAACTAAGTAATTTTAAATTTTAATGATATATTAGCTTAAATTTTAATTATTGATTACCTTAATTGGTTTGTTAGTAATTTAGTATTTATTTTTATTTCATGAGAAATTGAGAACTAAAATGTTAGGAAGATGAGATTGGGGTGAGATGAAGAAAAATGAAGAAAATGAAGATTGAAGAAAAATGAACGGGAAAGAAGATAGAATTTTTTCAAAAAAGAAATTGTAATGATTAAAGAAATTGAAGTATCATTGTGTTTTGTCTTTTTCTTAACCAGATGGGGACTATGAGTTTGACTAAATTAAACAAAGCAAACATGAGGGCCTGGCACTTTGGTTAGATATACTTTTATCTAAAAAAAAATATTTTTGGTGGGCCAAATATTCATTAAAAAATATTTATATATAAACCTTTTTTTAAACCAAACATTCATTAAAAAATATTTATATATAAACTTTAAAAAAAAAAAAAAAAAGTTTGTTAGGGTCCTGGCTCCCCCGCCACCCCTAGCTCTGTCCTTGGGACCAAGAATATTATTAACAAAAAATACACAAACAATTATAAAGAGGAGTGATTCAGTTAAATTGATTATCTTAATTGATCTGTTCACTGTTGCCTCAAGAGTTAAGCTCACTGAAAAAAGAAAAAAAAAATCATTAACAAAATAAATTATGGATAAAATTATATAACCAAATAATTTTAAATTTTAATGATATATTAGCTTAAATTTTAATTATTGATTATCTTAACTGGTCTGTTAGTAACTTAGTATTTATTTTTATTTTGTGAGAAATTGAGAATTAAAATGTTAAGAAGATGAGATTGGGGTGAGATGAAGAAAAATGAAGATTGAAGAAGAATGAACGGGAAAGAAGATAGAATTTTTTAAAAAAACAAATTGTAATGATTAAAGAAATTGAAGTATCATTGTGTTTTGTCTTTTTCTTAATCAGATGGGGACTATCAATTTGACTAAATTAAACAAAGCAAACACGAGGGGCCTGGCACATTGATTTGATATAGTTTTATCTAAAAAAAATATTTTGGGTAGACTATATAGGAAGCATTTGAATATGCTAACTAAATAATGTATATAAAAAGTGTTATGCATGACTTCACTTTGAAGGATGAAAGTATTGGAGATATTTCAGGCAGTGAGATAAGTAGCAAGAAGTCGTTCACACCACATCAAACACTTAGCGATTTGTTAGGCAAATAATTTGTATTCATCTAAATCTTAGCTGTATAGATCTGTTGTAATCTTGTACACTTAATAACAAAAAAAAAAAAAAAAACTTGTACACTTAGACTTTTAGCATAGCTCGACACTTCTTGTACATAGATATTTGGCAGCATCGTACCATTGAAAAGTGTACTTCTAGTGCCATTATTTTCTTTTACAGAAACGTAAGTGCTAGGCCTTATAATACATAAGTGATTTGCATGTTTCCTTTTGAATCTTGGATGGAAAATCACCACTGCAAAGTTCTGTATTGATCGAATGAGAAGTTTTGGTGATCGGCACCGTGATCTGGTAATTCCAGTTTTGATTCAAAGGAATCTGACAAGATGAGAATACGAGTAATAAATTAAGGGTTAGGCCTATTAAAGGCTTCATTATTGCGAATTATATTTAAGTGTTGATGGTGGGTCACTCATCATAGGCCGAGTAGGGGTTGTAGTACTCATTAGTGATAGAAACGGAAAAATTGTGTAAAAGAATTATGGTGGGTCACTCACCACAGACTGAATAGGGGTTGTAGTATCCACTAGTGACAAAATCAATTAATTATGCGTGAAGAATTTCGAGGAGGGAGGGATATCCCTTAACTTGAATACTGAGGAATTAACTCGTGAACATGATAAATTGCTTTGTCTCGTAAATCAGGAATATACAAGTTGCTACCTTTTTAGAGGAAATAAATTTTTTTTATACTGATATGAAGATCTCCATGTTTTCTTTTTGTAGAGGAGTGAGGGATGAAGACTTAAATTCAGGTATGTCCAGAGTTGAGAATAGAAGATTATTGTATTCAGGATTTTATTTTATGGTGTTGATAACCCTTTCTAATTTTAGTGGAATAGAAAATTATTCTATTCAAGATGTTATTTTATGTTTGTTGATAAACCTTCCTAAAATTTAGAACTGCAGTGAATATGAACCAGTATGTAAACTTATGGAACTTTAATATGTTACTATATATGTACATAAGTATATATAAAGACTGATACAATTAGCTTTATTGTGCATTACGTACTTGTGGACACAGTATTTAAAGTGTTGTTATCAGTAATTTGCCTTGCGTGAGTGGTAATTGAGATATTCCCTCACATGGCATGTCACGAGACCAACCCATGGCAAGAGAAGAAAGGTTGGGGCATGACAATTGTCCTTCTGGCAATTATTTTATAACAGTAGTTGATATTATGATCGAATAAATGTGTTTCATATTATATGTTTATGCTCTAACTGCAAATCTATTGGTGGCACCATCAATCTCAATTGATTCATTTGGTTGCTTAGTATTTTAGGGCAAAGCTATATTGCAACTATCACTACGATTCATTTGGTTGCTTAGTATTTTAGGGCAAAGCTATATTACAACTATCACTACAAGAAAAACTGTCATTAGCGACGAATTTTATCGCCAATAGAGACGATAGTGCGACGACTTGAAACATAAGTAAATTGGTGCAAACTTTGAGACAAATTTGCTACGAGTTAGCGACCCAGACGAAATTTTGTCGTTAATATGAAATTTTGTCACAAACATAAGTAATTTGGTGCAAATTTTGAGACGAATTAGCTATGAAGTTTGAGAAAAAAATATTCGTTGAAAGTTCGTCGCTAATTGGTTTCAAATAGAGATAACTTAGAGACAAAATTTTCAAATTGATGTGCGCCGCTAATTTTGTCGCTAATACATCTCAAATAGTAACGAGTTAGCGACGAAGTTTTAGAAAAAAATATTCGTCGAAATGTCGTCCCTAATTGTTTTCAAATAGAGACAATTTAGCGACAAAAAGTTTCTAATTAACATGCGTCACTAATTTCGTTGCTAATACGTATCAAATAGCAACGAGTTACAGACAAAGTTTGAGAAAAAAGTATTCGTTAAAATTTCATCGCTAATTGGTTTCAAATAAAGACAACTTAGCGACTAAAGGGTTCAAATTAACATGCGTCGCTAATTTCGTGGCTAATATGTCTCAAATAGCAACGAGTTAGCTACAAAGTTTTAGAACAAAAATATTCGTCAAAATGTCACCCCTAATTGATTTCAAATAGAGATAACTTAGTAATAAAAAGTTGAATCTTTTCATAAAATTTGAAATTCATCATTTCATAATAAAATACCATTTTAGATTAGTGAGTTTTCAATAATTATAATTTACATAAACCAAATACGAAGACTATATTTAAGAAAAAAATTACATTCAATGACTTTACGGTGACATGAAAATCCAAATAAACAAAATTTAAAATGGTCAAAATTAAATTTGTGAATAACAAAGAAGTGATTTATAATAAATAATCTAAAAAGTTGGGCTCCGCTAATTGGGTTCCTTTGTCGTCAAAATAAATAATGAACTAAAAAGGAGTTACCAAAAGAATTAAGATGTAATACAAAAATGTTAAAGTTGTTTAATTCATTAGTGGACTTATAATACATAAATTTCGGGATGTAATACACAAATTTTTATTTAATTCAATAATTCAGTTGCTTTGAAGCTCATTTATCTTATTATTAAACTTCTAGTGAAGAACAAGCTCTTCAGAAAATCATTACTAGAGTTGAAAGTAAGGAGTCAAGACACTTTGTTGAGGCTAACAATCAAGAGTCACAGTTTGCCTTACTAAAAGCCTAAAATGAATTTGACCCAATACATTACCAAAAAAAATTTGACCCAATAAAGTAACTGTAAATAAGGATCTTATATCTTAATTGGTAGGTTGGGAACATTCTTGTTTAGTTTGACCTTTTGACTCCAATTATATCTTTTATGAATTTAGAGTTGAATGGAATCTTTCTATTTGCTTAACTAAAGCAAAAGAAAAGTTCAAACTTTTGCAAACGAACTTCTCATTTAGTTTCTATCAATTCTAATGTTTAGAATATTTTTTTCTTATCACATATACTATTAAATTGAAAAATTAAATTTTCTTTAAGGCAGTAATCTTGTTTAAATGTCATTGATGTGTTGGTGTTTTCCAGTTTAAGCTCAAGATTTGCAAGTGATGCAGTGACGTGTAGGTCAAGTTTTAAACATGCGTACAAAAGTGTTAGCACAAGCTATTTCAAGATGTTTTTCTCTATGTTTAAATTTCTCAGATTCTCAAAAAGAGATGTTTTTCTCTATTTTTCACGTTCTCACATTCTCAAAATTATGTAAACTACTACAACGGTTAGTTAACGGATTGGTCGACATTGCTGGCCGACCCCCTTGGCCAGTTGTATCACCCGACAAAGGTGAAACAACCGGTCGACTTTGCCGGTTGACCCCATCGACCGACGACAGCTTCTGCCTTTGTCGGGTGAGGCATTGAGGTTGAGGCATTCAAAGTCTTATTAGAAATTTCCATATAGCACAATTTATAGCATACAAAGAGATTCACATATCAGTTGAATAGATTCACATTGACATTATGAGAATGAGTAGCATGAAAGTGGGAGGTCACCAAAATAGCATCTCAAGGTATTTTTGACATTTGTATCAATCAAGAGATATTGATTTTCCTGAGTTAGTGCATTAGTGAATAACTGCGCATATAACAGTGTTAGTATGAGTACATGTCATGATGTAATCTCATAAAAGATACAAAAAGTAAGCAATTATGGACTAACCATGCAACAGAACAAATAAAAATTAATTACCAATTCAATTGTCATATTTTGCAAAGTAAGAAATTGAGATCCACGAATTTTTGAAAGCTTAAGTAATCAACAAGCTAATATATATATATATATATATATATATATATATATATATATATATATATATATATTTAAAAACAGGATTGACATAGGCAAGAGGTCTAGGCAGTTGTGTCTTCATCAGAACTATCCTTATTTTGCTCAAGACTTCTTTTATCACGCTCCCATGTGCTTGGCATCGGAGGAGGATCATATTTTTTCTTAGTAATCCAATGATTGTACGAATCCACCCATGAATTGATATTTGACACTTGTTGTTTAAGAGGCTTTATTTTCTTGCGAAATATGTATTTGACTTTCCTTTCCATTTCGGTCATGCGATCTCCAAAGCATTTTTCAAGGGCAGAGATTAGGAGATTCATGTCAAATGGTGACTAGGTGTTTAATTGAGGAACACTGTTACTTGACCCAACACCTTTCTTTCGTTCCCTCTCAACTGCATCGGTTCTTAAAGATTCTCTTAGGGTTGCTCGAACATCTCTTTCTTCTTCATTTCCTTCATCATCGGAATCGATATCCATCCGATCATATTCATTGTATGTGTTAGGTTCTTCCTCGACAACTATTTTTTTCCTTTTCCTTTGATATTTTTCCTCGATTTTTTTCCTGGTTCCCCAATTATAGCAATTTGTTCAGCTTCAGATAATTTCTCAACTTCACTAAGCTTATATATTCTGCCTTCATAGATAAATAAGCCCATGCGTTTCATAGCCGCCTTATTAAACCTCCAGCTAGGAAAACATATACCAACAGTAGGCAGTGGAACTTCATAGTCCTCAAATATCCTAGTTAGCACCATTCCATATGTGACGACACAGACCTAGCATATAGACATTTTATTAATTTGTATATATTCATTTCATTAAATTGCACCATTCTTGGAAAAAACATGCCACGATAACTGTTTGCATTCATTTAAATTATATTCAGTTGACTTCCTCGAAATAATTATTGTTATTATTTTAATTATTAGAATTTATTTTACTAATAATTTAAATTGATTTAATTTCACAATTTGAAAGTGAAGCCTTGAACCCGAGAATAATTATTTTTAATATTTTCACCATTTGTATTTATTTAAATTATATTTAATTGATTTACATAAAGTCATTAATTTATTACTTTCATTAATTGTATTTATTTAATTTATATTTAAATGATTTGTCGGGACACTTATTCTATTATTTTAATTATTTAAAATTGTTTTACATGTCTTTAAATTAATTTATCTTACTGTTCGAATGGGAAGCTCGAGCTCGAATCTGAATGAGCTAGTTTATTATTTTAATAATTATATTTATTTATATTTTTCAGACCCGAACGAGGCAGATTATTTTCAATATTAATTATAAATATTTAAATTGGATTTAAAAGAGTTATTAGAAATGATTATCTTATGTTTATTATTTATTTACTTTTAATTAATTTAAATTGCTCGAGCCCAGAGAGACATTTAATTTATTATATTTAATTATTCTGTGTGTATATTTCACTTATTTGCCCTTCGTTTGGCCTTACTTGCTCTTGTATGATTTAATTTTCAAATTGAACTTGAGCCCGGGTAAAATTTTGAATTGCTTTATTTTTTGAATTTGATATGTTCCCTCTGAATATTACTGTATTTAATATATGATTTCATTAATGGATTGTGTATTTTATGTCCCGAGCGTGAAGAAAATAAATGTTTGTAGTGTCCCCGAGTGAATAGTAAAATTTAATTAATTTGGGCATTTAGCTTTCTTAATAATTTTCTACTATGTTAACTAGCCAATTGTATTCTAAAAAGCCCAATCCTTTAGCTAGGCCATTTATTTACTTAACTTATGTATAATTGTACATATATTAGTTAGTAGATTAAAAAAAAAAATTAACAAAAGAAAGAAAATGAAATTGGATCAGCAGCAGCAAGGAAAAATCGTGAGACAATTGATCTATGCTTTATTTTGCCAACTAGATAGCCTTCTATACTTATTTTATTTGTTAACTAAGCAAAACAATAGTCAAAGATACCAAAAGAAAAAGAATTGAACCCGTGAGCAGCAACAGCAAAGGAAAAAAAAATGTGGAGGCCTTTGAGCTTGTGTTGACTTCTTTCTTCAATTTTCTTCCATTTTAGCTTGGACCAAAGGTGGTATTACCTATTTTTCTCCATTTTCTAACCATACAAGGTGAGGGAGTTGCATTTAAATTCATTCTAAAGTTTGGGTCAACTTTGATGATTTTGTGATTTGTTGATTTTGGCTATAGAAATGATTAAATGATGTATCTTATATGCTTTACATGTTGTGTAGACTACATTTGAGTAGTTAATTAGCTAGCTCCATGGTTGAAGCTTGAGATCACAAAAAAGATGATGAATAGTGACAAATTTTAGGGTTTTGTTATAACTTGCTATTTAGAGTGAATTGATGTTTTATTTAAGTGCTCTAGACATTATTGAACCTAGTTATAAGCTCACGTGTAGCTAAATTGCCCGAAATTGAGTTAAAATGCAAATTAGCTAACTTTCTAAAAAGGGGTTTTTAATGAAATGTAATTCGGATTTGGACTTTAGATTAGGTATCCATGGGGCATGGAAACACTATTGGTGCTTTCGTTGCATTAAATTGGGGTTCGATTAAGGTAATTGTAGTTAAAATCCACTCGGGGCCTTCCCAAGCTTTTGTCTCCAAAGTGGGTTTTCAGGGCTTGGATAGGTGTCTTTTGGTATCCTTAGGAATGTAGTAAGATTGGTTTATGGAATTGAGGTCTTGATTTTCGTTTAGAAGAAGAATTGTCTAACTATTAAAGGAAAAAATGTGAGTTTTGGTTGCTATAGTGCTGGTATAAGCTTGTAGTTGCTTGTTATGTGTCCTTATGCATGTTTAATGTAGATCCAAGCTATTTGTAGAGTTTTGTGAAGAAAATGTGTTGATGACCCTTTTGTGCACATATATAGTTACTTTCTTGTTTAATGCTTATATCTTGTTATGAAGTTCATATTGCTTGTATTTAGTGTTGCATGAATGAAGCTATGCTTGAGACTTATATATTAAACTACTAAAATGGTTACTTGGAACATATGTTAAGCTAAAGCATATAAGGTGACATCTTGTTAAAGATAGAATTTTAATAGGAATTGCATGCTAAATGAGTAAAACTATAAGTTAGCTAACATGGAGGAATAATTGATAAATGTTGTAGTTAAAGAATAGTTGAAATAATATTTGGTATTAGGTACAAGGCGATTGAGAGTGATGTGAATACAATATTGTATCTTGGAGCTCGGTAAAGGTGAGGGAGTCTTCATCTCTTCTGTGCATCTTAACTTGATTTATTGTTTCTAAATTGAATTATTTTGTAATTGTTAAAGTTTATATGTATTATTCTACTTGCCATCTTGTGTTTTTTCATGTTATTGTGACCAATTGCAAGGGTGGCCTACTTTGTCGTCCCTTTTATGTGTTATTTGATGATCTTGGTTCTCGTGAACTTGATTCGGGGTTGCGCAACCTTTTCGGACATGGTAGCGTCGAGAAACACGGGCGGCATCGGGCTTGCCGTGCTCCCTCGACTACCATGGTGCCTATTCTTTTTCTCTCGCTGAGTATACTCCACTACCCCAGAGGCGTGGTTCACCTGCTGGGCATATGGACCTACCTCAGGAGAAAGGGTCGTAGGATCGGGGTACATCCGGAGTATCCCATTTTGGAGGAATAAGGGTTTGCCGGCACTTGTTTGAAGATCTTGGCTTGTGGCTCGTGATTGAAGACAAACGTGAAACCGTATCCTTTTTATACATGGTTAAATACTTGTCTAATTAACTTTGTTACTTTGTGTTGTATATCTTGTTATCTTTGTTGTATCTCATGAAAGCATTCCTCGATATGTTGCATCACCTCCCTCACTGAGTAACTTGGTTGTTCATTCCTCTTTTCAATATATTTCAGGAAAAGCTAAAGATTGGATTGCCTCCTGTGTGGCCTGCTTGCTCTATCAATGTGTAAAACATGGAAGAATGTGATCATGATATGCTTGTATTGTATTTGAGACTTTGTGCCCATATATGTATTTATATTATATCAAGGAATGTAATATTAGAGTTTTAGTTTTGTTTGATGATTAGGTATTAATAGGCTTGTAATATCTTTTATTTGCCTTACTTTATTACTTAGTAGTGCATGCTTGTGTGGACGATGAAAACTAGTTGGTTGGTTGGACACAAATTATAAGAAAGCTTGATTGATAATGTAGAGTGGTAGGATAAGTAGATTAAAAAGATAGAACTTCAATGGATTTAATTTTGCATGCTTGTGTGATATGTTGTTAGGTTCTAAGGCTCGAATCGCCTTGAGGAGTTGGTTGGCTTTATGAATCTTGGAAGTTAGATTGTATGAATGGTTGATTGTGGATCAGGACTTGTATGTGACCATTCGCAGGTTTCTAGATAGTCCTATATATAGGGAAAACTCCATATGTTTTCCCCTAAATTTTGTGCCTTGGGTTTGGGATTGGGACCCCAGTCTCGTGTGGGATCAGGGCGTTACATCATATGCTAAACTCATGATTGTGGTCCTAATGTGCCACATGTGAGATAGCATCACATATGGAAGATGAATTTTCTTTCTTGCATTGATCATATACATAGTATAGATGTCACAGTACTGTACTTGACCATCGTAACCATCTCTAGGCATAACTAAGCCAGTGACAATGTGCAACAATAGCCTATTTTGACCAGTCATATCATGATCATAAGGGGTATCATCATCATCATCATTCAAAGCTTTATCAATCCCTTCTCATACCATCAACATCATAGCATCATTATCATTTACATGCATGTCTAGCCATCCATTAGCATTGTAGTACTTCTAGCCAGTTAGAGGAAGATCAAACAGATTTGCTAAATAGTCTTCAGTTAAATGAATTTCTTTTCCTTTAACAGTTGAAATCAAACCGTGATTAGGACCTTCTTTAAGCAAGAAATAGAATTCTCTAACTAACTCATTATGCACAGGACATTCTACATGTAAGAAAGATTTTCAGCCTTGAAATTCTAAGCATTCAATAATATCAGTATCTCCAAAAGAAGAATCCACAATTGGTTTGCCAGTAATCACACTGCACTTTTTGAATTTGTCGCATATTCTTTGAGTAGAAGTCCCTCTTGAAGATGACTCTGCTTGATTCTTCTTCGATGCTGAACCTCTGCCCATTGTGTGAACCATGTTGAAAGTCTTTAAAAAATTACTGAAAACTAGGTTTTTGATGTGCAAGAAGTGTGTTTATAGAGTTACAAATAAGTTTAATCGGTAAAATTTGATGTCTGGCAAGAGGGATTTTCAAAGTTTGAGAGAGGTTTTTGGAAACAGAGTGTTTGAAAATAAATAAAACTGGCCAACGAGCGGTTTTAAGTAATACCCATCGAGACGTTTTAGCTGCTGGTCGATGGCCTCGACCGATTAGGTTGTCCGGTTCCATAGACCAGTTCCTTATGTTAAGGACAATCGATAGTAACGGTCGATGGCCTCGACTGGCTGGGTTGGGTAGTTAAATATTTTTTTGTCAGTAGATGGTGTCGGCTGACCCCATTGTCCAAATTGGTTGGCCGACGCTAATTCATTTAAAAAAATTTGATATTCTTAATTAGTACAAATAAGAATTAACAACTACACTAAATATGAATCTTTTCATTGTTAGTAAATATGTAGCCTATAGCAACACACGGACTATTGCTTAAAATCCAAAATTTATAAGTTGTAAAAAGAGATTGAAGTATCTTAAGCATAAAAATTGGGACAAGGGTAGATATAATACAATTTTTGAAATTAGCCTATAATTTGTGTAACTTCTCTTGTTTTGAGTATAAAACAAATAAAATTAAAGTATTAATAATTATGAAAATCTTTTACGAAACAACTACGTGATAAACAAATTTTGTAGAACAACTATATGTATTACTTTAAAGAAATATTTTTAACCACTTTTTCTAGTCCATTGTTATAAAAAGTATATATATATATATATATATATATATATATATATATAGAGAGAGAGAGAGAGAGAGAGAGAGAGGGGTTTGTGTACTTTATATTAGCATAGCAAACAAAAGCAAAAATCTCCATTTTGTCCCCCCCAAAACCTGTCAGCTAGGAGAAGCCAAAAGAAGAAAAAATTTCTTCAATCTTTGCCTTGAGTGATCTTCCAAGCTAGTTAGAGGTAGATGACATGTAATAACTTAATGTTTTGCTTTTCTGCCTAACTTGGTTTGCATGCTTGTATGGACTAAGTTATGGTGGTTGAATGACTTTATACAAGAAAGATAAGTAGAAAAGATTAGAGTGGTATAATAAGTGAAATATAATCATAATATTTCAGTAGCTAATAGGAAATGCATGCTTGCATGTTTTATAGTTAAACAAATAAAACTTTAATATTTACCTTTCAATTTCAAATTAATTCTCTACTAATCTCAATCCTCTTAATTTACACTTTCGTGAATTAATATTGAGTGGTTAGGTTTAAGGTTTAGGGTTTACGGTTTAGGGGTTAGGGGTTAGGGGTTAAGTTTAGGGTTTAAGGTTTAGGGTTTAGGTAAAAAATATTATAATGAAATAAAATAAAAATAAATAGAAAAAGAAAAGAAAAATAGAAAGAAAATAAAAGAAAAAGGAAATGAAATAAAGAATTTTTATTTTTAATTTCAGGTAGTTTACTTTATAAGTAGGTTGACATTGGGTGTACTCTCTATTATCACCGTTTTTCTATTTTGTTATACAATTCTGGAATAAATATATTGCTACCTTGTTTTAGATGTTATATGAAATCAAGCTACATGATCTATGCATGATACTTGCAAATTTTCATTATTCAAGATAATGAAACTTGGTAATATCCTTCCCTTATTTGTTGTAAGAGTAAATTTTTGCATTACCTAGGGTGGGGATATTTGGGGTCATCAAATCTAATTGGATTTTATTTGGTAATATCCTTGTCTTTCTAAATAAGATTCAACTTTAATTAAATGCAAAGGCAGTGTTTAGAATATTTCTTGACTTTATATGTCAATAATGGACATGCACAGCGTAAAAGCCTCCGATAGTTCATGTTATCAAAATAAATTTATATGATAATATACCTAGTTCTTATTGACAGTTAAAAGGTTGAATACTTGGATTTGAACTCTAGTACTGTTATAGTATTGTGTGAAAGATGTAATAGTCGTGAATTATTTCATAATTATTGGAGAACTACAAGTTGGTCCAAGTTGTATTATATTTTTAATTTTAATTTATTTTCGTTATTGATATAACATTAAATAATTTTTACTCTTGTATTAATAAAAGTATACAAAATGTATCGTTATTCGTACACTTTATTTTAAATTTTTGTTTTTTTAATTAAGATATTATTAAAAACTGGTTTAAATATTAAACATAATAAAATAACATTTCTACGAACTTATAAAATTATTCCTAACAATAATTTTACCAAAGCAGACACTTTTAACCACATCCCCTATTATCCCAACAATGAAAAATAAAACCAAACTCCCGCTTAAGTTTAACCCCAAAACCCACCTAAAAATAAAATAAATGACACTTTTCCTCCTATTCTTCAGGCACTGCAAGTAACTTCTCCATGTGCCAAAGTCATCAACTTCTCCATCTGAAGGTACAAATTTGAACTGCTTCATCTCTTTCATGTTTCTTGCTCGTATGTTTGACATAAATCATGAAGCTGCTCTCCTATTTTTACCTTTACTCACTGCAACCCACCCTCTTCTCTCAGCAGGTATGAGGCATTTATGAGTTCATGCCCTCTGGATTTTGACCATTTTGGAAGCCACAAACAAATAAAATTAATGTATTAATAATTATGAAAATCTTTTACGAAACAACTACGTGATAAACAAATTTTGTAGAACAACTATATGTATTACTTTAAAGAAATATTTTTAACCACTTTTTCTAGTCCATTGTTATAAAAAGTATATATATATATATATATATATATATAGAGAGAGAGAGAGAGAGAGAGAGAGAGAGAGAGAGAGGTTTGTGTACTTTATATTAGCATAGCAAACAAAAGAAAAAATCTCCATTTTGTCCCCCCCAAAACCTGTCAGCTAGGAGAACCAAAAGAAGAAAAAATTTCTTCAATCCTTGCCTTGAGTGATCTTCCAAGCTAGTTAGAGGTAGATGACATGTAATAACTTAATGTTTTGCTTTTCTGCCTAACTTGGTTTGCATGCTTGTATGGACTAAGTTATGGTGGTTGAATGACTTAATATATAAGAAAGATAAGTAGAAAAGATTAGAGTGGTATAATAAGTGAAATATAATCATAATATTTCAGTAGCTAATAGAAAATGCATGCTTGCATGTTTTATAGTTAAACAAATAAAACTTTAATATTTTACCTTTCAATTTCAAATTAATTCTCTACTAATCTCAATCCTCTTAATTTATACTTTTGTGAATTAATATTGAGTGGTGAGGTTTAGGGTTTAGGGGTTAGGGGTTAGGGGTGAGGGGTTAGGGGTTAGGGGTTAAGTTGAGTGTTTAGGTAAAAAATATTATAATGAAATAAAATAAAAATAAATAGAAAAAGAAAAGAAAAATAGAATGAAAATAAAAGTAAAGTGAAATGAAATAAAGAATTTTTATTTTTAATTTCAGGTAGTTTACTTTATAAGTAGGTTGACATTGGGTGTACTCTCTATTATCACCGTTTTTCTATTTTGTTATACAATTCTAGAATAAATATATTGCTACCTTGTTTTAGATATTATATGAAATCAAGCAACATGATCTATGCATGATACTTGCAAAATTTCATTATTCAAGATAATGAAACTTGGTAATATCCTTCCCTTATTTGTTGTAAGAGTAAATTTTTGCATTACCTAGGGTGAGGATCTTTGGGGTCATCAAATCTAATTGGATTTTATTTGGTAATATCCTTGTCTTTCTAAATAAGATTCAACTTTAATTAAATGCAAAGGCAGTGTTTAGAATATTTCTTGACTTTATATGTCAGTAATGGACATGCACAGCGTAAAAGCCTCCGGTAGCTCATGTTATCAAAATAAATTTATATGATAATATACCTAGTTCTTATTGACAGTTAAAAGGTTGAATACTTGGATTTGAACTCTAGTACTGTTATAGTATTGTGTGAAAGATGTAATAGTCGTGAATTATTTCATCATTATTGGAGAACTACAAGTTGGTCCAAGTTGTATTATATTTTTAATTTTAATTTATTTTCATTATTGATATGACGTTAAATAATTTTTACTCTTGCATTAATAAAAATATAGAAAATGTATTGTTATTCGTACACTTTATTTTAAATTTTTGGTTTTTTAATTAAGATATTATTTAAACTGGTTCAAATATTACACATAATAAAATAACATTTCTACGAACTTATAAAATTATTCCTAACAATAATTTTACCAAAGCAGACACTTTTAACCACATCCCCTATTATCCCAACAATGAAAAATAAAACCAAACTCCCGCTTAAGTTTAACCCCAAAACCCACCTAAAAATAAAATAAACGACATTTTTCCTCCTATTCTTCAGGCGCTGCAAGTAACTTCTCCATGTGCCAAAGTCATCAACTTCTCCATCTGAAGGTACGAATTTGAACTGCTTCATCTCTTTCATGTTTCTTGCTCGTATGATTGACATAAATCATGAAGTTGCTCTCCTATTTTTACCTTTACTCATTGCAACCCACCCTCTTCTCTCAGCAGGTACGAGGCATTTATGAGTTCATGCCCTCTGGATTTTGACCATTTTGGAAGTCACAAACAAATAAAATTAAAGTATTAATAATTATGAAAATCTTTTACGAAACAACTACGTGATAAACAAATTTTGTAGAACAACTATATGTATTACTTTAAAGAAATATTTTTAACCACTTTTTCTAGTCCATTGTTATAAAAAGTATATATATTTGTGTACTTTATATTAGCGTAGCAAACAAAAGCAAAAATCTCCATTTTGTCCCCCCCAAAACCTGTCAGCTAGGAGAAGCCAAAAGAAGAAAAAATTTCTTCAATCCTTGCCTTGAGTGATCTTCCAAGCTAGTTAGAGGTAGATGACATGTAATAACTTAATGTTTTGCTTTTCTGCCTAACTTGGTTTGCATGCTTGTATGGACTAAGTTATGGTGGTTGAATGACTTTATACAAGAAAGATAAGTAGAAAAGATTAGAGTGGTATAATAAGTGAAATATAATCATAATATTTCAGTAGCTAATAGGAAATGCATGCTTGCATGTTTTATAGTTAAACAAATAAAACTTTAATATTTACCTTTCAATTTCAAATTAATTCTCTACTAATCTCAATCCTCTTAATTTATACTTTCGTGAATTAATATTGAGTGGTGAGGTTTAGGGTTTAGGGTTTACGGTTTAGGGGTTAGGGGTTAGGGGGTAGGGGTTAAGTTTAGGGTTTAAGGTTTAGGGTTTAGGTAAAAAATATTATAATGAAATAAAATAAAAATAAATAGAAAAAGAAAAGAAAAATAGAATGAAAATAAAAGTAAAGTGAAATGAAATAAAGAATTATTATTTTTAATTTCAGGTAGTTTACTTTATAAGTAGGTTGACATTGGGTGTACTCTCTATTATCACCGTTTTTCTATTTTGTTATACAATTCTGGAATAAATATATTGCTACCTTGTTTTAGATGTTATATGAAATCAAGCTACATGATCTATGCATGATACTTGCAAAATTTCATTATTCAAGATAATGAAACTTGGTAATATCCTTCCCTTATTTGTTGTAAGAGTAAATTTTTGCATTACCTAGGGGGGGGGGGGGATATTTGGGGTCATCAAATCTAATTGGATTTTATTTGGTAATATCCTTGTCTTTCTAAATAAGATTCAACTTTAATTAAATGCAAAGGCAGTGTTTAGAATATTTCTTGACTTTATATGTCAATAATGGACATGCACAGCGTAAAAGCCTCCGATAGCTCATGTTATCAAAATAAATTTATATGATAATATACCTAGTTCTTATTGACAGTTAAAAGGTTGAATACTTGGATTTGAACTCTAGTACTGTTATAGTATTGTGTGAAAGATGTAATAGTCGTGAATTATTTCATCATTATTGGAGAACTACAAGTTGGTCCAAGTTGTATTATATTTTTAATTTTAATTTATTTTCGTTATTGATATAACGTTAAATAATTTTTACTCTTGTATTAATAAAAATATACAAAATGTATCGTATTCGTACACTTTATTTTAAATTTTTGTTTTTTTAATTAAGATATTATTAAAAACTGGTTCAAATATTAAACATAATAAAATAACATTTCTATGAACTTATAAAATTATTCCTAACAATAATTTTACCAAAGCAGACACTTTTAACCACATCCCCTATTATCCCAACAATGAAAAATAAAACCAAACTCCTGCTTAAGTTTAACCCCAAAACCCACCTAAAAATAAAATAAACGACACTTTTCCTCCTATTCTTCAGGCGCTGCAAGTAACTTCTCCATGTGCCAAAGTCATCAACTTCTCCATCTGAAGGTACGAATTTGAACTGCTTCATCTCTTTCATGTTTCTTGCTCGTATGTTTGACATAAATCATGAAGCTGCTCTCCTATTTTTACCTTTACTCACTGCAACCCACCCTCTTCTCTCAGCAGGTATGAGGCATTTATGAGTTCATGCCCTCTGGATTTTGACCATTTTTGAAGCCACAAACAACTATTGTCTACTCATTACTACGGGTTTAGCTTTCAGTGAGATATTTGTAACATATTATAACACTATTTTTGTTCTTATTACATTTTATGATGTTTGGCAAGGATGAAACCGTAATGCGTAAGGACCACACAGTACTTGAAAACTTTGTAAAGAACTATAACCGGCCAACCCAGCCAGATGATGGGGTTGACCGGTTCCATTGACCAGTGGATTTTGTTTGTGACGGTCGATGGAACCGGTCAACCCCATCGCTCGGCTGGTTTGGTCGGTTCTTGTTCTTTACAAAATTATCAGGTTCAGTGTCATGACTAGCATCAAGTTTAGGATATGAAATCAAACACTTATAATTAATAAGACATTGCCAATTTAATATGTGTGTTTTCTCATCTATAGTTTGCTAAAAACTAATGTGCTTTATATTTAGATGTTACTACACAGGCAGATGACTTTTATAAATGAAGTTATATATATTCGACTCAGTTATGTATAGGATTTCAATCAGACTATCTATGTTGATCATACACTTGATTGTCCAAACTTCCAATATCAATTTAAGTCACATTGTGACACTTATTACCCTTTATCTTTAGAATATCCACTTTTAGAAACCCTCCCATCTACTTACCGTTAAAAACTTAACAGGATGAATATTTTAGGAAAAAAATATCCTTATCATCTACCCACACATCCCTACACCTAACATACCAAACACACCGACATTGTCATATGACTCACGCACCAACTCAGGTTCATAATAACCATGGCATGGCTGCTGCTCAACAAAAAGATCACATGGCTAAACAAAAAGAAGTGGAGCAAAACCAACAATTCAAGTAATACAAGTCTGTTCCTTGAATGAATTTCTATCAATTGCAAGTAGTGACTTAGCTAATTAGACAAGTTTAATCATTACAGACACACACACAAGGGGACACACAGACCTACACACACATGAACACACACACCCCCTAATCAAGAAAGAAAAAAAAGAACACTTCATCAGTGGCGTGATGGGGAATTGATCAACTACAGCATGAGGCTTCACAACAGTGGGATTGGGGTTCGCGGCAACTTGTGAGGTTTGAGAGTAGGGTTCCGCCGAGGGTACAGGGTGGTGGCGTGGCGTGGGGGGGTTTGAAAGATGTTTTGGGATTTTTTAAGTATAATTTAGTATTTAAATTCTTTTGTTTTAACAGGATTCTAGTTTTGTTAAAGTTGACCCAAATCAAAGGTTATCAAGTGGAGTTTTCTAAGATGAAGGGTAATAAGTGTCACAATGTGTAAAGGTAAGGGGTACAAATTAAATTTAACCCCAAATAAAATATGGGTTAATACCTGCAGAGGTCTATGGACTATGGGACATAAGATGTTTTAGACTTTAGTCCATTAACTTTAAAATGCATCATATATTCCATGTGTTTATCAAAGTTGCGTATAAAACCCTGTGTTTTTAAAAGTGGCGAGAAATTTCTTGTGTTATTTATCTATAATGTTACACACTCGTCCCAATTTAAATTTCTATTAACTTTGAGGATTTTAAAAGTTTTGAAAGATGAAATTACCCCCATTAAAAATATTATATTTTATCTAACTTTTCGAATTTATGTTATTATTATTTAATCACATCAACAAAATTTTGATAAATAAAACTCCATATAATGTTTATTTTTTCTTACTCTTCTTGAAATTGCGAATCCAATACTTCAAGTTTTATGCAATTTGAACAAGAAATGAAAATGATATGAATTTTTGAAAAACAAATTGAGTAAAATTTTTTTAGGTCCCTCAAGTTTTGTAAAAGTAACATTTTGGTCCTTCAACTTTTGAAAAGTGATCATTTGGTCCATTTTTGACAGTAAGTTGACGGAAAATGTTAACTTTTTTGTGATTTCTCTATTTTACCCTTGGACTCATTTTCTCTCTCTTGCATGGCATTAAGCACCATTTTGGCAGCCATGGGATATCACCAAAAATTAGAAAAAAATCACCAAAAATTACAAAAAAATCATAAAATATACCTGTCCAAACCAAAACAAAAAAATACAATTTCTACAAAATGACTTCAACATCATCATCCACCACAGTTAGAGAAGAAATAAACGTAACAATTATCAAGTTAAAAAATAGAAGATATTTTGATTTTTCTCTTTTAAAATCAAAACAAAAAAATGAAGTGGTCCACTATAAGAAAAATTAAAACTGGGAACAGAATTTAATGACATATTTTTTTCGTCACTAAGTGGCGAAAAATTTAGCGAGGAAAACATTCAGTCACTAATTAGTGATGGATTAGCGACGGCTTTGCAACATAAAAATTTATAACTAAATTTCGTCACTAATCTCTCGCAACATCGCGACGGATTAGTGATGGCTAATAGATTTACGACGGAATAGTGATGACATGTCGTAATTCCCTTACTAAATCCATCACTAAATAGCGACATAATTTAGAAAAAACTTAAAGATAAGCAATAAAATAAATCCAATTTTGCCAATTTTCATTCTGAAAGTGGCTCAAACATCAAATTATGTTGAAAAATACTTGTTCATATTGTCAACAGAGGTAAAATACATTTTATAAGAAATTATAATTTATAACATTTATTTTTTGAGATAAATACTTATTTCTCTCGCTAATTCTGTCACAATTAGTGACGGACTCTCATATTTCCTATTCAGATATGTGATCAGTTGCTTTTGACCCACAATAATATCTATTATTTTTTAACTTGATAATTGTTCTATTTATTTCTTCTCTAACTATGGCAGATGATGATGTTGAAATCATTATGTAGAAATTGGTTTTTTTTTTTTTTTTGGTTTGGACAAGTATATTTTGTGAAATTTTTGGTGATTTTTTTTTTTTTAATTTTTGGTGATATTCCATGACTGCCAAAATGGTGCTTAATGCCATGTAGGAGAGAGAAAATAGGTCCAAAGGTAAAATAGGAAAATCACAAAAAGTTAACATTTTCCGTCAACTTATCGTAAAAAATGGACCAAATGGTCACTTTTCAAAAGTTGAGGAACCAAAAAGTTACTTTTACAAAACCTGAGAGACCTAAAAGTTTTTTACTCAAAAACAATTCAAGGACAAAACATATGTAGAGTTTAAGGTTGAGACGTTTTGATTTTGAATTATGACCAAGGACTCGAACTCAGGTACTTATACATATGACCAAACCACATATCCAATATGTTAGTTAAATTCTGCAACAACACCCCATTTGATCCGGTAAGCTTTCAGAGTTAGTTACATATACAACGCCTTTTCTTTGCATTATACTTTTGAATTCTTGCACTAAATTGGGTTGTTCACCATGTGTTTGATTTAATTACGCATATAATTTTGGGGAAATTCGGGTGATTCTTTATTGTAGCTAAAGAACAATTATGCATACAGGACTCCATCCAAGAAATTAACTCATGAAAAGCTAAAGAACTAATTATGCATAATCTAAGGACAGATTGCGAGAACATGTAACTGCTCTGTTGTATGCCATAGATTCATACATATTGTAGTAGGACAGTAGACCTATTACTACTAATGCAATCTCTTAGGTTCTTAAATGTAACTAATTATGCATAGTGACATGTTTTATGGTACTGGCATTTTGAGCAGGAATTTTGTCACGTTTCCATCTACGAATCTACATTTCTTTTTCTCTTTTATGGTTGGCATTTTATTGTGTGACACCTATGGCATTAGATCTCTATTATCACATATTTATATCGGTTAGGAGGATTGTTAGTGACCAACATAATGATTAGCAAAATGGGATTTTCAATTTATCGTTTAGAAAATGCATAAAAGAGATCTCAGCTTGTCTGAAAAAATATGAGTATTTAGGGAGCATTGATGAAAAGTTTTATGTGATTTTGGTTGTGTAGAGTTTGACCATGGCTGTAACGCCCCACTTGACCCCTCCTAGGATCCAAGTCGAGACGCGACGGAAAAATTCTACGTGGGTCCGTTTGTTTATAGACACTAGCTCAGTTTTAAAAACATGAAAACAACAGCATGGCACAACAAAAACAAACTACATCCATCCATTTTCAGCCTCTCCACATACATTCATGTACCCAGCCAACCATCTCACACACTTTATACAATTTATTACAATTCAAATCTCTAAACTATAATTAACAACTAACATAGCTATCTTATTACAGCAAACCTTTAAGCACAAATGACAAGAATTCAAATACTAGCTTATCCACGTTGACATCTGACACGTAATCCACGTAAGCTATGTCTTCATCACCTGAAATGTTGGAAGAGGGGTGAGCTAGATCATCATATATAGCTCAGTAAGGGGGAAATACAAGGACTTTTCGCAAACATTTTATCGTTTGAAATCATGATATGCATATAAGTATAAGAACTTGATAACTCGCACATAATGTCTTGAAAGTAAACATGAATTCACATTGATACCATTATCGTTACTTGCCGCTTTCAACCCAGCCACGAAACGCATGTTTTTACCCAGCCACCGAGTGTACCCCGGAAGTACACTAATCCTACGACCCAATCTCCACGGAACTCTCTGTCCATGCGAGAAAGGGAATAAAACATCGGTAGTCATGTCATCGCCTGGCAAGCCCTCTGTCTCTTAGTACAACAAGAACGCTACTGCATCTGTTTAAAGATTGTAATCTTTCACGACACTTCGCATTGCATGCACATATAACACATAACATGCATTCACGCTCGCATCACATATATAATACATAAATCATCTTCTTATGCGCATATAACATGTGACATATAACACATTTGCCTCGCATTGCGTTAACGCATTCAATAACTAACTTCAAGTAATTGAGCACATAACTAAAGCATGCTACCTATTTAGCAACTAAACTACCCAAATACGCAAGTAAACACATAATGTAAGCCTTAAATTAAAAGGCCAAGATTGATTAAAAGCCAAACTTGGTTTCATTTTCTTTCCCTAGACCTACGGTCCAACTTTTTTTTTTTTTAACTAACATATATAAGTATGTAAATGCCAATTAAATAAATGGCTTACTAATAGTTTGGACTTTAGTTAAATACAATTGGGCTATAAAAACTAAGTATAAACTAATAGAAATACTAAAGGTCTAAAATAATAAACTATCACTATTCACTTGGGGACACTAAAAATATTTCTTTTTCTCATTTTTGGGGTTGTGATATGCACATTCTAACAAGGAACAAATATATTATAAATAAAGTATAATATAGAAAAAATATAATTTTTAAAAAATAAAATAGTTTAAAATTTGTCCCGAGCTTACGTTGATCATACAAATTTAAGCATATAAAAGCAAATAAAGGTCAAGTAAAGGCAATTATGCACATAAATAATTAAATAGAATAAATTAAAAGTCCCTCTGGACCCGGGCGTCATATTCTCTCCCCCTTAAACAAATTGCGCCCTCGCAATTTCTTTTTTCAAAAGAGCTCCGCAACAACAACAATAATTCTTCTCAGATGTATAGATGAACTGTGAACCAACTCCGATTACTCCTAGTTGATTGAGAAGTAAAAGCTCAGCACAAATTACCAAATAGAATTTCCATTAAGAATTCCAAGAAAATATCACAAAGAGATCTTGATTGAGGATGCCAATAAAGGCTCCAAATAATAATAATAATACCAATCTTGAATAAGAATGCCCAATATGCTTTGTTATATAAGAGTCTAGATAAAATACCAAAATAATTCTAGGCAAGAATTCCAATGAAATTACCGAATAATATATCCAAGAAGAATCCCAGTCTCGCTTCTCAAAGTACTTCTTGTTAAACATAGATATAGGCTACGACCAACTCTGTTGGTCCACATCTTGGAAAATCTACCACTGGCCAAACTCTTTAAGGGGAAGAAGATTCCTTGCCAATTTCAAAAGATAATATATATGTATGCAAATGGAAAGCATATAAGGTACTTATAGGAACAAGTACAATACAGAAAGGCACACATTATCACATATTTGCACATCTAGCACATTCCTCATGTTAACACAGAAGTATAACATATAGGAGCACATTTCTTGCAAGCAAACACAATCCCACATGCAAGCACATACCTATTCAAAACACATTTTATATGCACGCACTCGGGGTTCGCTACCCAGCAGACCGAGGACCCTGTCCTGGCTGAGAGCTAACTAAGCTCTGATACCACTAAATGTAATGCCCCAACTCAACCCCTCCTAAGATCCAAGTCGAGACGCGACTAAAAAATTCGGCATGGGTCCGTTTGTTTATAGACACTAGCTCAGTTTTAAAAACATGAAAACAACAGCATGCCACAACAAAAACAAACCACATCCATCCATTCACGTACCCAGTTGACCGTCTCACACACTTTATACAATTTATTACAATTCAAATCTCTAAACGATAATCAACAAATAACATAGCTATCTTATTACAGCAAGCCTTTAACCACAAATGACAAGAATTCAAATACTAGCTTATCCACGTTGACATATGGCACGTAATCCACGTAAGCTATGTCTTCATCACCTAAAATGTTGGAAGAGGGTGAACTAGATCCTCGCATATAGTTCAATGAGGACAAAATGCAAGGATTTTTCGCAAACATTTTATCTTTCGAAATCATGCTATGCATATAAGTATAAGTAGAAACTAATAGAAATACTAAAGGTCTAAAATAATAAACTATCATTATTCACTCAAGACACTAAAAATATTTCTTTTTCTCACGCTCGGTGTAACGCCCCGATCCCTCACGAGACCAGAGGCTCTAATAGCCATGCTAATCACAACCCAATTCCAAACCCCATGCACGAAATTTAGGAAAAAACAGACGGAGTTTTCCCTATATATAGGACAATTCAAAACCTGTAAATAATATTTATAACCACAAAACTATGATCTAACTCCATTCCTTCATCCCTTCTACCATAACTTTCTCATACAACAATTCATAAAGGCCATCCGAGCCTTGGATCCAACATTGAAGTCACACAAGCATGTATTCATTAACTGTTGAACATCTATAATTATAATTTCACTTATAATACCACTATAATAATATCTAGTTTTCTTTCTTATAATTTAAGTTCATCAACCAGTCAAAAACTGCAAACATGCAGCTACCAGATAATAAAGTAAAGATTACAAGTTATTACAATATTACAAGTCATTCATAACTATCAATACATTCAAAACTTAACTTTACAAATACAAAACTGAATTCAATGGAAATCCACGTAAGCCAGTATAATCAATGACAAAACTCTCGAGCCTTCTTTTCTATCCTTAATAGCACTAATCCTGAAAGGCGTTAGAAACGAGGGTGAGTATACAACATGTATACTCAGTGAGGGAGGTGATGCAGCATACCGATGAATGCTTTCATGAAATGCACAAAGATAGCACATAAATATCACAATTAAGCAAGTTATTGAAACAAGTAATTAAACATTTTATAAAAGGATACGGTTCCACTGCAAGTCTTCAAACTCAAACCACGAACCACGATCATCACTCAAGTGCCGGCAAACCCTTACTCCAACAAGTTGGGATACTCTGGATGTATCCCGATCCTACGACCCTTTCTCCTGAGCTAGGTCCATGCCCAGCAGGTGAACCACGCCTCTGGGGTAGTGGAGTATGCCTCAGCGAGAAGGGAATAGGTACTATAGTAGTCGAGGGAGCACGACAAGCCCGATGCCGCCCGTGTTTCTCGACGCTACCATGTCCGAAAAGGTTGCGCAACCCTGAGACAAGATTACGAGAATCAAGAATATCAAAATCACATAAGAGGGACGACAAAGTAGGCCGCCCTCGCAAATTAACACAAATAACACGGGAAAACACAAGATAGCGAGTAAATAGTACATATAAACTATTTCAATTACTAATCATACAATCTATAACCAATAAAATAAGTTAAGATGTACAAAAAAAAGATGAAGACTCCCTCACCTTGGATTAGGTTAATTATGCAAGGTAAAGCTTAGATGAACTCCAACCTTCTCGACTTAACTCAAATGTGCAACCCTAGTCTTTTCATACAAATATAACACTTTATCAATTAACTATATAAATTCCATTTGAATATCCAAATAATTAACTAGAATTAATATAGCTCAAATAATACATGATCTATGTACCTAACTTATCTAACATTTTACTACTTTAATGAACTTCTAATTCATATTCTACTTTACTTACAATAGTTAGTAATATCTCCATGAAGATAGCCCAACATTAGCACATAGGGAAAGAAATGCATTTATTAACTAATAGAAAAGTTAATTATCAACCATTTAATAACTAACATACCATTTTAGCAAAATAACTATACTTCAAGCTAAGATTCTAACATATCACTAGTAGGATCAACTTAAGTTAATTACATTTAACATATAATAGACAATTATCAACTTACAATTAACCTTACATGTAGTTTCAAAAAGCATTAAACACATTGTCCCACATAGTTTACTTAACCCTTCTAAGTGTTCACTAGTTGCCCATTGATAACAACAATTAATTCTAACAATTGAATTGTTTAGCATATATAGAAACATTACCTATCTCTAAAGGTGGTGACCATCACAACTCTACTAGCATTCCTCATTCACAGTCGAATAGAATAGCTTTCAATTTAAACTAACTTTACTAGCAATTAGATTTCAATTACAATTTATGAAAACAACATAACTATAAGAGCCCCATTACGTTACTAATCGTCTAAGGACACTACACAATAAGGTCTTGATCGAATAAATCCAATTAGAACTGAATTATATCATCACTATAGCAAAATAACAGCAAAATTCTGATTCTCGCGTAACAGGGCATTTCTGACACATCTCACCAAAATGATCATAACTTGCTCTAGACAACTCCGATTAATGCACCGTAAAAAGCTGTAGAAACTAGACTCGTAAGGATTTCTAACGGTTTATAATTAAACCCCTAATACTTCTCCAATTAATACAGTTTTAAGATCAAAGTTGCCTCAATTTTGCTGAAAAATCTGGACAGCCACAGTTGAACACACACACATTAGGTTCTCAATGTTTTTAATTCCATTTCTTGCATGCATGGACTGATTTTCTTTAGCAATAACTTAGCAAGCAAAGATTGTACCTCCTTTAGACATATTCACAAATACTTAACTCATAAGATCTCACTCAAAAAGATATACTTTCTATACAAACACATTTAATACTTAAACACAATCCAACTATAAACATGACCTAGAATTATTATCATGCTTATTCACCCAAATTACAATTTATAACTCACTCAATAGATAAATATAACAATTATAATAACTCAAATAGCTAATCATGCAATAAGCTCAACTAATTCACATAAACTCCAACAAAACTCCTTCAAAATGCTTACAAATTAGATTCTAATCTTCATACGAGATAACCAACTTCAAATCTAACTTCACTAATCCCAAATGACACTTTATGATACAACTAAATGCCATGAAATCATATTTTTAAGCACGTTAACACAAAAATACCGAAAAGTCTCTTTAGTGATTTGAACTACAATTACCTAATCCTATTAACAATTAAGCGTCATAATTACATTTTAAGAGCTTCCTAACACTTCTAAGACCAACTACATCATCAAACATGCCAAACTCAACATTTCGTTTTAAGGTCCTCTTTGCATTTCAAGCTAAATTTCCAATTCTAGTCAAGTTATCACTATTTTTATGATACATATAGCATTCTCAAGGGTTATAGCAACTATTAGAAGCATTAAAACAATTAGAAATGCAAAAATTCCAAAATTCGCAGGTTACTATTCATAGGCAGTATTCATCTTCTTCCCCAAGTCTCCAAACTTCATTTTCAACCACAAAATTCTTCAAATAGCTATAAAAGAATGTTGTATGATCATAATAGAGGCCAATTTAAGCATAAATAACCATAGATAAACAAGATATAACAAATTTCAAAATTTGAAGTTTGTAGCTAAACATTCAAATGCACAAAGATAGGAGAATCCCTCACCAAATTAGAGATGTAGGAGTAAATGAGAAGCTTTTTGATGGTTTGAAATCCTTTGGAAGAGTTTAGAAGATCAAATTGACCAAAATTTGCATGAAAAATTACTATTCCCTTATAGGGTTTTTTTGGCTATTTTGAGGCATTTTTGGCTTATTTTTTTGAATATTTGTATGCATATATGGTATATGATGTATATATGTATGTGTTATATATTTAGCTTAAGTCAATTACCACAAAATCTTGGTCAAACTATGCTAAATCTCAATTAAAATGCTAACTAGATTAAAAAAATAATGTTTACATTATGTAATACTATTCAACGAAACACTAATCATTTTTCAAACGCAAGTTCCTGACCTTCAAAATCCAAAACTACAAGTTCCCGATTCCTTTTATAACTTATACTATCTAGGAAAAATATTAATTCGAGCAAATTAGACAGTTGATTTTCTTATGAATAGTAGCCACTAATAAAACATATAATCAAGAATAAGAAATGCACATTGAAATGCTCAAAGAGATATGCAACAATTACGAATGAACGTGATGAGAAATCTCGGGCGTCACACTCGGGACGTGAGATGCACATTCTAACAAGGAATGAATATATTATAAATAAAGTATAATATAGGAAAAATATAATTTTTGAAAAATAAAATAATTTAAAATTTGTCCTGAGCTCACGTTGATCATAAAAATTTAAGCACATAAAAGCAAATAAAGGTCAAGTAAAGAAAAATTATGCACATAAATAATTAAATAAAATAAATTAAAAGTCCCTCTAGACCCGGGCATCACAATGGTTGTGCTGTCGTAGAGGAGAACAAGTGAATAAAAGAAGAAATAAAGAGATGAATAAATAATATTCTTGTTTTGCCCCCCTTAAAATTTACATTTTCTGATTGCATGTGCTTATCACGTGACAAAATTGTTAAATTTTAAATGAAGATGAGTTGAGAGACAAACGGTGTCCCACTAATGAAAGTCAAGGGACCAGAAAACTTATTTTAAAAATTGAGGGACTAAAATATCTCTCGTTCCATCATCTAAGAACTTCTGAAGGTCGTGTTACATATATAAAACAAACACTAATTATCAAATAAAGAAAAGGGTGAATACCTCATTTGGCCCATTAACTTTAAAAGTGTGCCTTTTGGTCTCTTAACTTTGAGTTGTGGAATTGTCAAGATCCCATTTTCGCTAATACAGTCTCTAATCTAACAGAAATGACAACAAATAATCTGGGGATCATGTTGCCATGGGTTTAATAAGATCACTCCTCCTAAGCCCGCAAAACCATACTATAAAAGCCCGATCACTAATATCCATGAAATAGTACGTTAAAGCTACTAAAATTTCTCGAATACATCCAAGAATTCATTACAACAGGCTTTCATAACAACTCTTTAATACCAAAGACTACATTACTATAATAATTCCCCAATACATCATAATCTACATAAACTCCACAAATAGTATATACATCATTCAAAGCAAGATAAACATAGCTTTCACATTCTAATCACCTCGTGGCTAGGTCTCGGCTTCAGCTGAAATGTTGTTAAAACGAGGTGAACTTCACAAACTCAGTGAGGGGGGTGAACGGGAAGGTTTTGGAAAACATTTTAACTTTGAAATCCTTTTGAAAACGTGCATGTGATGTCATATGAAACAATAAGCATAAACAATATATAAACATTAAGCACAATTAACTCAAGTAACAACATTAAGCATTTAAAGACAATTAATTCAAGTAAGCGCATAAAGCTATATGTAAATATTTAAACATTTAAAGACAATTAACTCAAGTAAGCGCATAAAGCTATATGTAAACATTTAGACATTTAAAGACAATCAATTCATTAACACATTCGAAAGGATACACTTAACAGTGTTGATGTCGTTCCTTGTACCACCATCACAAACTATATTATTCCCCTTCTTATACCCGCTCATTAAAATCTATGAAACAACACCCCATAGACGGAGCGAGAGAATTGAATCTTAGTCCCACTCAATAAAAGTTACGACCTAACACCCCATAGGAGTGAGGGAATTGGATCAAGGTCCCCCTTTATAGAATCTATGACCCAGCACCCCATAGGAGTGAAAGAATTGGATCAAGGTCCCCCTTAATAGAATATACAACCCATCACCTCGTAGGAGTGAGGGAATTGGATCATGGCAGTTGCCATGCCGCGCTAAAAGGTTGCAACCTTACACATTCATTTCGCATTCGCATTCGTATTTAATCACGTATCACGCATTTACATTCATTTAGAGAGGACAACAAAGTAGGTTGCCTCTCAATCACATTAACAATTAATAACACACTTATTGGGTAACAACGTAGGCTACCCAACCATTCGAAAACACTTTAAAACATTTATACATTTCCATTAGCACTTAGCATTTCACATAAGCATTTTCAATAGCACTTAACTTTACACATGAACATTTCCATATATTAACCACATTATCACTCAATGGCACATTGACTTACAACATTAACATCTAGCATATAACCAACACTTAACTAGCTTATAATGCAATACAAGTATATAAATGATCATAATAATGCTCTACAACATCTAATAATTAACATTTACCTAATATTTTATCCAACTTTTAACCCACTTAGGAGCAATATAAATGCATAATCCTTGCACGAGCATTATAATGACAACTATAATACATATTAAGTGCAAAACATGAGCAAAACCAAGCTTAAAACAAGTTTAATAAGCAAAATACCAAATGTGCACCATTGCTGGAAAATTATGAAAATTCACCAAAAACACTCTAAATTCTACCAAAATTATATCTAAGTCATGAAATCATGTTATGAACATATATATATGCAAATAAGCTTCATATCTAAACCAGGAATCAATATTAGCTTCCAATCTAAACTACTATTCAACCTACAACTTAATAAGCTAATATATAACATCTAATGGTTCGTTCAAGCTCAATTACAGATATGTTACTCGCTAGGCACTAATTAGCAAGATATACATGCAAAAACAACAAATATAACACAAATACATGAATTCATGACTAAACTACCAACTTTAAAACTTTAGTTTGGAAAAACCCTCACCTTTCTTTGAAGAAAATGCAAGAATAAACTAGGTAAAGCAAAGGTTTAGCTTAATCCACTTCCAATTTGACCCAAAATGCAACCTTTGATGTCCAATCTTCACCAAATTCTCAAACCCTAGAAGTTTTCCTATTTTTTCCCTTTTTTTTGGGTCACCCGATTTTGCTGCCTTTTTGGTCTTGTTTGGCTTTGTTTTGTATTGTATATAATGTATATAATGGTCAAAAGCTAAAGTCAATATAAGTGGTCTTGGTTAAGCTAAGTCAATGCAAGACTAAATAAAATATCCACCAAGAGTTAAATGACTACTTATGTATGCATTTTGATCATAATTGCAAATATGTCATTCATTTATCAATTTCCGCGTAAAACGGATATTTCCGACATATTTTACGAAAACGGCCATAACATTTTCCAGAAAACTCCAATTCGTGAACCGTTTGAAACGTTAGAAACTAGACTCGTAGAGCTTTCTAACCATAAATAATTCGCCACTTAACGATTCTCCAATTGGTGCAATTTTTATTTCGAAGTTGGCCCAAAACTAACTCGTAACTTCCAAGTATGACTTATTTAATTCACTTCGACATCCACTGAAATGTCCCGACATCATTTTGACACATTTCACACCACTCATTACCTTTTTAAACATTAATGGGCTATTTCCTAATAATTATCAATTTATTTTGGTTCGCCTCTGCCACGAGTATTACACCCTCCTCTTCTAATAAGAATTTCGCCCTCAAAATTCTCTCATTCAAGGCAATTAGAACTTCATTCGATCAAACATCTAAACATCATTACTTCAAGAGAGAGCCTCTTTACCCCTATCAAAGTCTCCTATATCATTCGCTGAATCAAGCTAAAACCCAAACATATGTAAAAGCACCATAGCTTACATTACAACCCAAGGAATCATAGCCTATAACTCAACCTTCATTTGCAAAGCTCTTAAAGAATCATAGTCTCTAACTCTAGCTCAAGAAATTAGGCTCAACCTATATATATACATTATTATCATAACCAATTTCATCCCAAAGTTCACAACCTATAGCTCTGATACAACCTGTCACGACCCCATTTTCGCTAATACAATCTCTGATACCACAAAAATGACAACAAATAATCCTGGGATCGTGATGCCACGGTTTAAGAAGATCACTCCTTCTAAATCCGCAAAGACATACTACAAAAGCCCGATCACTAATATCTATGAAATAGTACATCAGAGCTACTAAAACTTCTCAAATACATTCAAGAATTCATTACAACAGGCCTTCATAATAATTCTTTAATATCAAAGAATAAATCACTATAATAATTATCCAATACATCATAATCAACATAAACTCCACAAATAGTATATACATCATCCAAAGAAAGATAAACACAACTTTCACATTCTAATAACCTCGTGGCTAAGTCTTAGCTTCACCTGAAATATTGTTAAAATGGAAAATATTTTAACTTTGAAATCCTTTTGAAAACGTGCATGTGATGTCATATAAAACAATTAGCATAAAGAATACATAAACATTAAGCACAATTAACTCAAGTGACAACATTAAGCATTTAAAGGCAATTAACTCAAGTAAGCGCATAAAGCTATATGTAAACATTTAGACATTTAAAGACAATGAATTCATTAACGCATTCGAGAGGATACCCTTAACAGTATTGATGTCGTTCCTTGTACCACCATCACAAACTATACTATTCCCCTTGTTACACCCGCTTATTAAAATCTACAACCCAGTACCCTATAGACGGAGCGAGAGAATTGGATCTTTGTCCCACTCAATAAAAGCTATGACCCAGCACCCCATAGGAGTGAGAGAATTGAATCAAGGTCCCCCTTAATAGAATTTACGACCCAACACCCCATAGGAGTGACGGAATTGGATCAAGGTCCTTCTTAATATAATCTACGGCCCATCACCCCGTAGGAATGAGGGAATTGGATCATGGAAGTTGCCATGCCACACTAAAAGGTTGCAACCTTACACATTCGCTTCGCATTCGCATTCACATTCGTATTTAATCACGTATCACGCATTCACATTCATTTAGAGAGGACAACAAAGTATGTTGCCTCTCAACTACATTAACAATTAATAGCACATTTGTTGGGTAACAACGTAGGCCATCCAACCATTTGGAAACACTTTTAAACATTTATATATTTCCATTAGCACTTAGCATTTTCACATAAACATTTCCAATAGCAATTAACTTTACGCACGAATATTTCCATATGTTAACCACATTATCACTCAATGGCACATTGACTTACAACATTAGCATCTAGCATTTAACCAACACTTAACTAGCTTATAATGCAATACAAGTATATAAATGATCATCATCATGCTCTACAACATCTAAAAATTATTATTTAAGCAATATTTTATCCAATGTTTAACCCACTTAAGAGTAATAAAAATGCATAATCCTTGCACTACCATCATATATGACAACTACAATACTTATTAAGTGCAAAATATGAGCAAAACCAAGCTTAAAACAAGTTTAATAAGCAAACTACCAAATGTGCACCATTATTGGAAAATTATGAAAATTCACCAAAAATACTCTAAATTCTACCAAAATTATATCCAAGCCATGAAATCATGCTATGAACATATATGTATGCAAATAAGCTTCATATATAAACTAGAAATCAATATTATCATTGTTGAGTATAAAATTTACCGAGCTGAACACTTTGTATAATCCCCAATCCCGAGCTGAGGACCTGCACAAGGAAAGAAAAATAAACAGCGGGGGTTATCTCCCGTGTTTCTCTTCGGGCGTGAGAATTAATATTTTGCTCGGGTTAACACAAACTGACAAATTTGGAAGTAGTAAAGAGTGAATTAGTTACTTTTTGCTCACTTTTCTTATGCTATTTATAGTAATGTAGTTGCCTTTTTTGGAGCGGTCCCCATCTGTTCTTGCATACTATTTTCATGACAAGTGTTTTGCAATGTGGGCTACTTTGATCATTATGGGCTTTGGGCTTGCTAGGATACTTGGGCCATTTTATATCCATATCATTTGCCCCTAGACTTTTTTAGGCCGAGAAAAGTCCTCGGGAGGTCTGTTGGATTGCTTACCTTTTGCTGATGGATCCCATCACCTCATGATGCTTCACTATACGCACTCTTGATTCGACATAATGATTTTACGTCTGTTGGAATGAATGGCCGCGATGGCTCGTACTCTAAGATTTATGCCTTTTATATCCTATAAATATAGGTACCTTGTGTCATTTTCATACTTTTTTCTTCGCTTCTTATTTATCGTATTCTTTTGTTCTTGCATCTTTTATCCTACTTTAGTTTGGCTCGGATAACTTTTTACCTTTCACCTCTCTCTCTTGCTCGGGTCTTCCCTAAACCATTAGGTACGTACTTTCTCATTCACCTTCCTCTTCTTTTTTTTTCACTTGAGTCATGGTTGGTTCGGGTAGTGGTGAGGATTCCCAGGACAAGTTTGTCCAATTGTACGGTAGGGGTGTTGACAAATCTAATAGTTCTGAGTCTGAGGCTATGTCGATCACGAATGCCCCTAATGAGCCCGAGGATCAAGAAGTTTCCTTAAATAATGACGGTCAAGAGACTAGACCCTTTGCCCCTGAGGATCAAATAAAGTTAGCTGGTTTTACCGATGTAGATGAGTATTATGGCTTAGACGAGTCTTCTCTAGCGGACCTTAAAGGTATATAGCTTCATACCGAGCCAATCGAATGCCCATTTCCCCTTCCAATGACTAATTCTTCTCATGCTGCCGAAGGGTTGAACGCTGTTGTAGGAGAGTCCTCGGTCGCCACTGAACTTACCCATGGAGTGGGAAAGAAAGTATTTTCTTGTCACACTCGGCCTTGCCTCTCAACCCCCTTAATGGCCAATGATAGGATGTTAGGGTGGTCTATTCCCCATAACCCTAAGGTGAGACTCCCATCTATAGACAAGGTTATATGTTCTCCTCGGGAGGGAGAGATTTGTATTTAAGATGTCGCCTTCAAATTTTTCAAGTTCCCGATCCCTCCCTATATAGCTGATATAGTGAATCATTTTGAAATAAGCCTCGGGCAAATTTCTCCTAATGGATGGGCTATGATGGTCGCTTTTTATGTTTTTGTAAAGAAAAAGGGTTGACCCCAACCGGTGCCCTATTCCGCTGTTTTTTCATTTTTAAGCCAAACCCTCACTGCCGAGGTTGGTATTATGCCTCGGCTCAATCTATGTGTTTAATTTTAAAAAATTAAAAATCTTCACATAAGGGATGGTGTAATAGATATTATTTTGTGACGGGTCCTCGGCCATGGCACGTTCCTACTGTGTGGGGGTATCATTAAGGATGACAAGAATGATATTCCGTATATGTCCGACCTTGAAAGGGACGCCTTCACGGCTCTACATGGCGACAGGGGCTTGGATGCCTTGGATTTTATTACGTGGGATAAGATAAGGGGATCGGGTCTTTATGGTCTCCCTTATCTGTTTCTGACCGATCCTCACCCATTTCTTTTTTAGGTCGAAGCTCCTGTTTCAAAAAGGAAAAGAGGGTCCAAGAGGAGTAGGGGTAGGTCTCATCTTAGGGTATCATCTTATTTCTGATTTTTCGTGTTCATCTATTTTTTGCTAACTGTCAACTCAATTTTTGCAGACATTGATCCTCTTACCATCCTTAAGGCGGCGGCTGGGAAGTCAACCAATAAGTCCTTGAGGACTAAAGGCTCGTCCTCGAGTCAAGCACCTCATCTTTCACAGAAGAGTTCTCAACAGAAAGAAACTGGGGACGCCTCCTCTGCCTTAGCCTAAAAAAATCAACGGCCTTCTCCTCTGAGCAAGAAGAGGAAAGCCCCATCGTCGAGAGATAGCTCTATATTCATTCGGACTCAATCTCAGCCAACCACTATCGTGATTGATACTGATACTTCTTCCTTCAATGTCTTCAAGGGCTCCAAGGCCATGGTTGTAATTACTCCAGTCAAAAATCCAAAGACTGGCAGAGTTATCGGGAAGGCTCCTCCACTCCCTGAGCGCGTGGTCATTCAAGACAAAGATGGCCAGAGTCAAGAAGTTACGGTGAATAAAATCTCCTCTGTTGCCATGCTCGAAGAGTTTCTTTGAGTGGCATCCTCGATAAGTTTCTGATTCTATGCTTTGATTTTATTGTTGTTTTATCATGGAAAATGTAGTTTAACTACTTTTTTTTCTTTCCCCTTCTTTAGGTGGCTTCTCATGCCTCCAGCATTCAATCCAATATGGGAGTTCTCGAAGGGAGGTACTCCGAGCTAAACAGGATGTACGAGCATTAGCACACCAAACTCAAGGATACAAATAAATATGCTCTAAAGAATGTAGAAGAGGCTATGAAGAAGTCAGCCATTAAGAGAGAGAAGTCCAGCAAAGCTGAAGCAGAACTTTAAACAGTAACGGAGGCCCGAGACAAGTTAGAAGCTAACTTGAAGGAGGTACGGTCAAAGCTCGAGGTCTTTGAAAAGTCCTTGGCTGAGAATGTCCAAGCTCAGACTAAAATGGTGGAAGGCTTTGAGAAGGAAAAGGCGGCTAGGAAAAAAACAGAGACCAAGCTGAAGGATTTCATCGAGAAAGTCAATCCTCGAGGAGAGAAAGCCATCGAAGCCTTCAAAGTCTCACCCGAGTGTGCAAAGTTTATGGGTAAGTCCTCATCAAGTGTCTTTAGTACTACTCTTGCAGTGGGGACCTTTTTGGGGTCGGTTGAGGCCAAGAGGAAGGCTCAAGTGCTGCTCCCTAATGCCGACCTGAGGAACCTCCTTTCTGCTCAACACAAAGAGGTTGGAGAGCTGGACTTACTTCCTGAGGACGCTTATTCATTCCCTACTTCCGAGGTGGACCCGTTGGCTCGAGATGATGCAGATATCCCTACCGAGGACCCCAATACTCCCCCAAACCAAAAGACTTAGTCCTTAAGGATTTTCACACTCCTTATAATAGCTTAGGCCTTTTGCTTTGTACAACTTTCTTTTTATCATAATGAGAGAAAAATTTTCATACTTCCAGCTCGGATGTTATCACTTTTATTTCTTTTGTTCCTTTGTTATTCCCTGATTGTCGGAGGAGACACTTAAAGTAATATATGTCACGAACTTTGTATAGATTTGAATTGACATTTAGCCAATTAATCAACTGAGGTGATCTTGTCTTTTACCTTTGTCGAACTCAAGCACTTATCTCAATCTTCAATAGCCCGAGTTGACACTTGGAATAATTTCAATCTCTAGTGGATGATCATAATGATAATTATATATATATATATATATATATATATATTTCAATCTCATCGGTCATTTGTGACCTCCTCGTCGGCATTCTTGGCCTTTTTCCTATTTATGGGACTTTCGTTGGTCATTTATGACCATTGGTCAACACTTTTGGCCTTTTGCCCACTTATGGGACTATTGTTGGTCTACTTTGACCTATTCGTCGACTCTTTTGACCTTACGTGTTTGTTTGTGTGAAAGAAAAAAAATTAAAAGCTGAAAATAAGTACATAAAGTGCCGAGGAAGAAGAGACTTTCATTAATACTTTAGGGCAATTACACAAAGTACTTTTTCAAATGTTCGGCATTTTGAGCATTTTTTAGCTCTCTTCCCTCAGCGTCTTCTAGATGATAGGTTCGCGGCTAGACTTCTTTTATTACTTTGTATGGCCCTTCCTATGTTGGTCTATGCTTCCCTTCATTTGTTGGCAATAAAATGGATCTCCTAAGGACTAAGTCCCCTATTTTGATTTGTTTTCCTTTAACTTGTTTGTCAAAGACCTTCTTCATAGCTCTTTTTCCTGCCAAGGTACAGATTACAGCTTTTCTCCTCAGCTCTTCGGTTAAATCCAACTCTTCTCGGATGGACAGGCCATTTATTTCTTCTTGGTGTATCTGGACTCAGCTACTAGGGGAATCAATCTCGACAAGAAGGGCAGCCTCCATCCCGAAGGTCAGGCAAAATGGTGTATCTCCTGTCACCATGCTCGGCGTAGTTCGGTGTGCCCATAAGACCTCGAGAAGTTTATCCACCAACTTGCCTCGCTCTTTGCCCAGTTTTGTCTTTAGTCCCTACAAAATAGTTCTATTAGTAACTTCGACTTGACAGTTACACTGAGGATGAGCTATGGAAGAAATCCTCAAGCTAATCCCAAGCTGAGCATATTGTTCTCGGAAATACTTGTTGTCAAACTGTCTCCCATGGTCGGTTACTATTACCCGTGGCACCCCAAACCGACATATCATAGATTTCCAAATGAAGTTCCACACGGATTTCTCATTTATCGAGGACACTGATTCAGCCTCAACCCACGTAGTGAAGTAATCCACCATCACAAAGGCATGTCTCCTCTGCCCCCTTCTTGTTAGCATAGGCTCTATCAGGTCTAGACCCCATTGGCTAAACAGCCAAAGACTGACCATCACAGTCAATGGGTTGGCCGGTTTTCTTTGGACTCGAGTGAATCTTTCGCATGGGTCACATTTCTTCACCAGCTCTTTAGAGCCAAAAATATCCCGTCCTGAGGGCCTTTCTTGCTAGAGCCTTACTTCCGAGATTATTCCCACAAACTCCTTCGTGGATCTTTCTTAGCACATAAATCCCTTCCTCGGGTCCCACATATTTCAACAAAGGCCAAGTGAACGATCCTTTGTACAGTTGCCCCTTGACCATCACAAACTTCGATGATCACCTGTCAATTAGCCGGGCCTCATGCTCATCCTCGGGGAGCTTCCCATTTTCTAGGTATTCTCGTATGGGGATCGTCCAGTCAGGCCTCTCTTCTATTTGTGCAATCTCTTGCTCTTCGACCCTCACACTGGGCTCCATAATTTGTTCAATTTGTACGGTAGATGGTCGAACGATACCAAGTGCCAATCTTGATAAGGCATCGGCCTTCTCATTTTCTTCCCTCGGGATCTGTTGAATAGTAAACTTCTTAAGCCTTGATATCAACATCTTTCGCTTATTGAGATATGCTATCATCATTACATCCTTTGCCTCAAACTCCCCAGTCACTTGGTTTGCGACCAACTGAGAATCTGTGAACGCATCTATTGACTTTGCCCCAAGCATGGTCGCTGCTTTAATTAAAGCGACTAAAGCCTCATACTCTGCCTCATTATTGGATGCAGGGAATGCCAACTTTAATGAATACTGATACTCGTTCTGTGAGGGATCGAGTATCACTATTCTTGCTCCACTTCCTTGTTTGCCCGAGGCTCCATCCACCCGAATCTAGCATGTGGCTAAGTCATCTTCCTCTACTCTTCCTGTGCACTCTACCAGGAAATCTACTACCGCTTGAGCCTTTATGGTCGTCCTCAATTGGTAACTGATGTCAAACTGCCCTAGTTCCACTACCTATTTTATCAACCTCCCTAATACCTCTGGACGATGCAACACTGTTTTTAATGGGACATCGGTCATGACCTCGATCGGATGTGCATCAAAATAGGGTTTCAACTTCCATGAAACTGTGACTAAGGCCAAGGCCATCTTCTTTATCGTCGAGTATCTTAGTTCAGCGCCCCTCAACATCCTGCTAACATAATACACCAACTTTGGATCTCTTCCTTATTCTCAGACCAAAGCTGCCGCTATTACTATCTCGGAGCATGCCAAGTATAGTATAAGCTTTTCTCTCTCCTCGGGCCGAGACAATAGTGGCGGTGATGCTAAGAATTTTTTCAGTTTTGTAAATGCTGTCGCACAATCCTTTGTCCATTCAAAGCCTTTGGGTCCTCTCAGAATTTTGAAGAACGAATCACACTTGTCCGCGGATCTTGACATAAATCAACTTAACGCTATTACATTTCCAGCCAGGATCTGAACATCTTTGATACACCTCAGTGGATCGAGGTCCAAGATTGCTTGTATTTTACTCGGGTTTGCTTCTATTCCTCAGGATATTACATGAACCCGAAGAATTTTCCCGCTTTTACACCGAATACGCATTTTTCTGGATTAAGCCTGATCCCAAACCTCTTCATGGTATTGAATCCTTTGGCCAGGTCGTTGAGGTGATCCTCGGCCCTTCTGCTCTTAACTAGCATATCATCTACATATATCTCCATGTTCCTTCCGATTTGGCCCTTGAACACCTTGTCCACCATTCTTTGATAAGTTGCACCCGTATTCTTCAAACCAAACAGCATGACCTTATAGTAATATAACCGCTTTTCTGTTATGAATGCTGTATTTTCTTTATCCTCGGGTGCTATCATAATTTGGTTATATCTTTTGAACGCATCCATAAAGGTCAATAGTGCGTATCCCGAGGTGGCATCCACCAGTTGATCAATCCTTGGCAACGGATAATAGTCCTTTGGACAGGCCTTGTTGAGGTCAGTGAAATCAATGCACATCCTCCATTTTCCCGATGATTTCTCTACTAGGACCACATTCGATAGTCATGTCGGGAAAAGTATTTCCTTGATGTGGCCGACATCCAATAGCCTTTCCACCTCCTCAACAATAATTTTATGCTTTTCAACACTAAAATTTCTCATTTTTTGTTGAACAGGCCGATAGGCATGGTCAACATTCAGATGGTGAGCTATTACGCTCAGGCTTATACTTGTTATCTCAGTATTATGCCAAGCAAATATATTTTCATTATTTACAAGGAGATCAGTTATACCTTTCTTTTGGGGTTCCGTCAGTTCGATCCTTACTTTGACCTTCTTGTAGTAATCGGTCAATTATACAGTCTTCAATTATTTGGCTAAAGTTCCTCTCTTGGTATCCCTTTTCTCATTCGGCATGTTCGGCCCCCATTCTGTCTAATACTCCAGCCTCAAGGAGGTCGCATAATACTCCCATGCCACCAACTGATCTTATCAAATCTCGATCACTCCATCTGGGGTCGGTAGTTTTAACACTTGGTGGTAAGTGGACGAGACTGCTTTGAAATTGGTGGTAACCGTTGACTTTTACTATTCATCTGCTGACCTTTACTATTCATGCTCAATCAGTTACTGTTCTCTCGTTGACTTTTACTATTCATTCATTGACCGTTGACTTTTACTTTTCATGCATTGACCGAAAGTTGACCAAGGGTTCTTCAAGGTTTTTCAGCGTCCTGAATCCGTTTCCGCACTCCGTTTGGACAAATTCAATCTCGATTTGTTCATGTCAAGGTCGTTGTATATTTTTCTTTAGTGTTGTGCCGAATTTCTCGTTCAAGTGATGGCTTTTGTTGTAACGCCCCGATCCCTCACGAGACTGGAGGCTTTAATAACCATGCTATTCTCAACCCAATACTAAACCCGGTCACAAAATTTTAGGGAAAAACGGACAGAGTTTTCTCTGTACCGCGGACATTTTTCAAACCTATAAATGCTCAAAATAGCCACAATATACTAAAACAAGCTTTTATAATTAAAATTCAAAGGTTCAAGGCCATCCAAGCCAGGAGACAAACAACAGCTCCAAATCACACATGCATGCACCCACCTTAACTTTTCATTAAACCTTTTTAACATGCCATTCTATGATAACATTAGAGCAATTTTAGAAGTTGAAATCAACACCTCTAAACATACACCCCCAAGCATGCAAGAACTAAAAGGAGAATTAAAAGTTATTACAAGCCATAATATCTCAAAGCTAACATTACAACCAACAACTTTCAACTTGCAACTACAAGAATATACATAGCCTTAAGGCCGCAAAATAGATCATGCTATAGCAATACAAGTACACCATGTAACAACAAGAAGGCAAATCCACCTTAGACAACAAACACACAACAACTAGGGCAAATGCTCAGCCTGAACTTCTTCCTCTTCCACTAGCACCACAACTAGTTGGGGTTCACCCTCAGCACTTTTTGAAACATATATCGAGGTATGAGCAACCACTGTTGCCCAGTGAGGGATAAAGTCTCCCGGGGCGTGCAATGCAACAAGTAAAGCAATTGGACAATAAAGCAGTTAATCGTTCAGAAATAACAAGTGCTAGTAACCACACAATAAAAGGATACATTTCACTTAACCCCATACTCCATATCTTCAATCCACGAACACGATCCACGAACCACGATCACGATCACGATAAGCCGGCATAATCCCAAACACTCCAGTGGGTGTACTCTGGATGTACCCCGATAATCCTACAACCCAACACCCCCTGGCAATCTCTGGACCAGGCGAGTGAAGGAATATGGTACGGAGTTTGAATATCCACTGGCAAGCCCTCTGCCGCCCAGCCGATATTCAACACATTCGCCCCTGACACTATGGTTGCGCAACCACTATGCAATGCACTTTACAATGGCAAGTTAATATCAATAAGATAAGCAATAACACGTAGGAGGATCAACAAAGTAGGTTGACCTAAATGCAGTTAGAATAAAAGCAGTTTATACAAGCAAATAAGCAGTTTTACAAAGGGGCATATACAAGATATAATTAGAATTACATCAAAAGTTCCAAACCAACTTGAAACTATATTTAAACATTCAATAAGTCATGCCAAGGTTTTAGAAGCGCGAGACAACCGAAATTGCACCTAAACCCCTTTGTTATTCAAGCTATTTCTCTTCCAAACCAAAGTTAATGATTCAAATTCAAAGGAAAACTCTACCAACCTTCTAACTAACCCTTAAGGAACCCTTTCAACCCTTTAACACATTTAAATTCCTGTAATAACCCCGAAAGCCCCAAATTCTCTCTTATAGCTTTACACTACACCTACCTCATCCGGGCTTCAAACAAGTGTGAGCAAAGCTTCTATAGCACCTAGGTAGCCTAAGAATACTAAAAGTGAAGCCCGAATCCACCCGGATTCGTCTTAACCCCGAAATCCCTTTGTTAAAGTCGCCTAATTCAAGTTCTATGCGAGATTAGAGCAATTCAAGTGCACGGGGCTATTAAACCACCTTCATTAACACCTAAGGCATCTATTAGAAGCATTGAATCAAACTAATACGTGCAATTACACAAAACCCTAGAAAAACGTCACTATTTACCTCATAAATCAAACTAACGATTCTAACCGTTTAAAAAGCGAAACAATGGCTCAAATATGTTCTTTAGCACTCATATACAAGGTATAATAGCATAGATAATCAATACATTAGCATTTGCTCACATTTTCAACAAATCAAGAAGATAACAACTATTTTAAAATACAAAAATAAGCCATGAAATCCCTCACCAATGCACGTAGGAACACCTAAGAAGCTTGCACACACCCTAAACTACTAGCTCTAGGCTTGGCTTGGCTTGGCTTGAAGAGTTGAAGAGCAAAATCACCTTTTTTCCTTCTCCTTTGGTGTTTTCGACCCTACTACAGTAATTCCTGCACATTTGTTTTCTTTTGTTTTGTGTTTTGGTGCTTATAAGGTTATATAGTGAGGTTAAGTTGAGGTGGGGTCAAGTGGTTGCTTAAGTGGACTTCTAAAATGCGCGTTGCTAGCTTAAAAATGAGCCTAAGGTGTAAAACATAGGCTAGCTAATTAAAACACTAAGTTAGTTACGTAACACTATTCATTGAACTACGAAAATCATTTTCTAAACGAGCTCTCCTATCGCTTCTAGCTCAATTGCACATTTTTCCCACTGCTCTAACAATTAATGTGATTTAATTAAAATGCTAATTCACTAATAGAATATAGTTTGAAAACGGGATGAAAAGTAGCTAAAGAAGACAGTTAATAAAGCACATAAGGAAATGCGCAAACAATATATGCAACAGTAAATGAATGTACGGCTAAAATCTCGGGCGTCACATTTGTGGCCATTTTTGCTATTTCTTCTTCAGAACCTATATTGCACTAAATTTGTGTAAAATATACAATTATGCTTGAAATAATAATACAATATACATGATTCAATAGGTAAAAATTACTAAAAATATGGATTTATCAACTTCCTCAAACACATTCTTTGTTTGTCCTCAAGTAAAGGCATCAATTACTTCATAAGTTCAAAAATATTAAATTTAAGCAGTCAATGTATTCACACAGTTAAATTTTATAAAATGCCAGGTTAATTGTGAATTTGTCTTCCAAACAATTTTACCCCAAGAAATTATTTTGTATCTAAAAGAAAAGAAACCAACTTAACTACAAAAAATCCTTTGAGCCTTTTTAAGTACTTGTAACTTAATTAAGAGGTAAGAAAATTAATTACGCAAAATTTATAAAATCAAAAATATTTTCTATGGATAGTTATGAAATGTTAAAACTCAACTACCTCCCAAATCATGTAATACTCCCTTAGATTTTTATATATATATATTTTTGATATTTTGTTTTTTTATGAATAGATGACTCGAATGGTAGATGTTGGTTGATTCAAAGACTTTCTTGAAGTATTGCCTTTCTTCGGTTAAATTGTGTTTGGCGAAAAAAGGCTTGTCTGGTAGGATTTGTATTGGTTGTTTTTTTTTTCATAACCAAAAATGCTAAAAAATGGTTAGACAAAAGCATTTTGCTATGAGTTTCTTTTCTTTCTCTTTTTGCTGAATCAACACTTTTGATATTTAAATGATATTTAGTGAGTCATCTAAACATTTTTCTTTTTTTTTTCTTTTTTTTTTCAAAGGAGTATACCGATCTAGAAAAATAAGTCAAATTTTAATAAAACACAACATCTCATATTAAAAACATCTCAATCTACTCATTTTTTGATAATTAATTAAAAACTTCTAATTGAATCATGTGACACTATTGGGATATAATAATAGTTAACAAGGTTTCAAAAAAAAATCTAGATACAAATTTAACTCTAGTGGTTAATCATTTTTCCATTCCAAACTTCACAGTTAATTCAAATATTTTATCAAAATCCAACCATATTTCAACACTTGACTACTCAACTTTAATTATCTTGAATAAATGAAGCATGAAAAATGGAAATTGAAAATTTTAAAATTTTGGAAAATTTTTGTAGCAGGTGGTATCGACTATTTGTTCCTCCTCAAACCCGAACCTCACATTGCCCTCAATGTATGAAAGTGATGCAATGCATTGTAAATTAAAAAGATAGATACAACCTGATAAAAATTCCAAGCATTGTTCCTCAAATGGTTTTGAAAAAAGATTTGTCATTAAAAGCTCCAAACACTAACGTTAGCTATGAGGATAAAAACAAAAGTGATCCTAAACGAAATTTAAATTGAATGATATATACAAAGTGGTTTCGCAAGGACTAAAATTTTTTATGTTAAATAAAATCTATATCACACAAAATAAAGCAAACACCATTTTTTTTTTCAAAGTTTTTTTTTTGTTTTGTTTTTTTAAAGGAGAGAAATTTAACAAAACAAATTAGAATATACACAATAAATCTCCTTTAACGGTTTGCTAACAAATGCATTGGAGGAGACTCAGAATATATACACTAATGAATGTATAGCCATAACAGTTGCTGAAAATTATGCAGAGAGGGTTGAAGCCACACCAGATTACCAAAATTATTAGAAGACCTTAGTAACAAGATTAACTAAAGACATTCTCGAGACATATAAAAAATTCAAACCCTAGATCAAATATTTAGAAGTACTAAATCCAAATAGGTTTTTTTCTTAGGCCCGCATGTGAAGGAGTTCGGACATTGGCCAGATCTACATCCCCATTTTCAACAAATCGTTATCAAACATCCACACTCCATTTATTTTATCCTTTCGGCTTGTTTTTTTTTTTTTGGTTTTTTTATATATACCAAATTCAACATCAAAATAAAATTAGTGTATATACTAGGTAAATAACCACAATAAAAATCAGATTACCATATTAAAAACCATTAAAATAAAACTCACAAATTTTATTCATGGAAATGGAAACGGTACATTAACTTAACAAATACAACAAATAAAACAACCTATATTATAAGCCTACTTCTTTTTCTTTTCCCAGGAACTGGGCAGTTCATGATGAACCAACCAAGCCAAATAAAGAAGAATCACAATAATAACACCAAGAACCACAAGCAACGACTCCTCTGCCGTGAGTCTTGTAAACAACATCATCTTCGTGGAACTTTTAACCAAAAAAAAAAAACTGAAGAAGGAGAAGTTTTGTAGGGAGAAAGGTAGGAGATGGCGGCGGCAAGGAGGAGACAAAAAAATAGTAGGGTTAGGGTGTTTTAAAACCATTCGGCCGCCCTTTTTTTGGTTTTTTTTTTCAACAAAACAAAAAAAACAACAAAAAAAAAAACAACACAACTTATTACATAAGCCTAAAAACTAAAAATCTTTTCTTCCTTCATGGATTCGTCTCATCCTAATCACAAGATAGATAAGGAAGATGTACAACAACAAGAATACGGCAAAAAATGGCCACAATAAGAGGCAAAACGTGGTTGGTCATTTTGAGTTGATGAAACAAATTTGGGAGATTGAGAGAAAATTGTGGTTGTTGTGTGAGAAAGATTGAGGTGTCGGCGGTGAAGAGAAAAAAAAGAATGAGGAAAAGAAAGATTAGGGTAAAAACCCTTTTGACTGATCCCCCATGTTTTTTAATATATTTTTTTATTTTTAAAAACACATTTTGATTTTTTTTTTATTTTGTTTTTAAAATAGATGTAAATTAAAACAAGCACACATAATGACAAGAAATTACAAACATATTAAAATTCACCCTTAAGATGGTCTCACACAAAAAAGAAGCTTGGGAAATGCAAAAATAGGATCTCAACCCTATTTCAGTTTCATACCTATGCAGCAAAGTAAACCACATCCGAATACCAAATGAATGGCATTAAAATCTGGATAGTTTATCTACCTGCCATAGCGTAAGAACTGGCCGAAGCAGAGGTGATGAATCACGTATCACATGCCCCTCAGAATGGTATTAGTCATCTTTCTCTCAAATACCATGAGAGCCACCATTTTCATAACAGTGGAAAAAGACCTCATAACGTTGAAGTTAATGCCAATTTAAAGCTAATTGGTAACCAAACGACAACATCTAGGACGAACCTTGGAATGTTACCGCCACGAGATCCTAGATTACCCAAAGATCACTTGGGTTCATGTGAGGCACACACCCTAGTACAAACAACACCCTGTTTTATCCTCAGACAGTCACTACCGAATGTTGCCACTGTGTACCTATCCTCCCACCCATTTAGGATGAACGCGTCACATAAATTGTCAGAGTTTTTCCTTCTAAACGGGAATGGGCACTGGAACCATTTAATGTCAACCAGTAAAACATGCATACACAATTAAGTGCCGTAGTTTAACACCTTCGGGCAAAATTTTTTTTTTTTAAATAAAAAAAACTAACAGACTAGCTCTTCCAGAGGTTTCTGTGTTCACGCCATCTAGTACTTTCCTTCGGCACTCACATAGGGCCACAGCCAGTTCCACAGGGTCAAGAACAAGACAGTGGGGTTTTACGTTACAGACAATACCATCTGGTGAATGCTCTCACTCCTAACTACCTTATCAAGTAATGCCCAAACAGACCCTAAACTACATTAAGCTGGTGGAGTGACAAGTACTGTTAGACAGAGTTGCACTGATCAGTCAACCGTACACAGGAACGTACAGTGACCACTAGTATCATGACAATCATACCTAAATGAGTGCTTCTCAGGGTTTAGACCCAAACTACATTAAGCTGGAGAAAGACTCATTTGGTACGAAAAATAAATGACAGAAAATAAAAATTGAACCATAATACCTCAAAAATCCATAGGTTGCCTCCTAGGAGCTCTAAGTTTAACATCTTCAGCCAGACAATGTCTATAATGGAATTGTTACTCTGCAGGGATTGGATTCTTAAGTTCAATTGACTCTTCACCCCAATTTTTTAACCGGATCGCTGGTTTTAGCCTTTGTCCATTTACAAACATAATTTTCCTGTTTGTTTTATCTTTTATCTTGACAACCCCAAACAGAAAAACTTGTTCAACCTTAAATGGTCCATCCCATCGAGACCTTAATTTTTCTGGAAACAATCGTAACTTAGAATTAAATAACCACACATCTTCTCTAGGAATAAATGACTTCTGAATAATCATTTTTTATCATGCGTTCTCTTCACAGTTCTAATTACCCAGTAAGCCTTATGTTGTAACTCAACAGGTAAATGACATGTTTTTCCAAAAACTAAACGAAAAGGTGACATTTCTATGGGAGTCTTATATGCAGTACTATATGCCCAAAGTGCATCATTCAATCGAGTGGACCAATCTTTTCTATCAGGTCTAACTATCTTTTCAATGATTGATTTAATTTCCCTATTAGAAACCTCAACCTGTCCACTAGTTTGTGGGTGATATAGAGTTGCAACCTTATGAATGACTGAGTATTTCTTCAACAATTTTTTAAAATTTCGGTGAATGAAATAACTTCCACCGTCACTAATGATGGCTCTTGGAATTCCAAACCGACAAAAAATGTTTTCTTTTATGAATTTCATCACGACAGTGTGATCATTAGTCCTAGTTGCAATTGCTTCAATCCATTTAGACACATAATCAACACCAACCAAAATGTATTGAAATCTAAAGGAGATTGGGAAAGGACCCATGAAATCAATTTCCCAGACATCAAAAAGTTCACAAACCAAGATGGGATTTAAGGGTATCATATCCCTTTTTCCCATGTTACTTGTCTTTTGGCATCTTTCACATGCCTTGCAAAACTCATGAGTGTCCTTGATTAATGTAGGCCAATAAAACCCATTTTGCAGCACTTTGATAGCTGTCCGTCGTCCTCCAAAGTGTCCCCCACATTCCTGCGAATGACAAAATAACATGATACTTAGCTGTTCAGACTCGGGTACACATCTACGAATAATTTGATCAGAACAAATACGGAACAAATGAGGATCCTCCCAGAAATAATGCATTGCAATTGAGAAAAATCGATCTCTCTCAGCCTTGTTCCACTCCTTGGGTATTTTACCAACTGCAAGATAATTCACAATATGAGCATACCAAGGAAGTTTAGGAGTAGAAATTAACAGTATCTGTTCATCAGGAAATGTATCTCTCAAGGGTAATTCATTTTCTGTTTCCTGAGTTACAATCTTTGACAAATAATTAGCAACAACATTTTCTCGACCTTTCTTATCCTTGATTGTTAAATCAAATTCTTGAATTAATAACAACCATCGAATAAGCTTAGGTTTAGCATCATTCTTTTCCAACAGGTATCTCAATGCTGAGTGGTCAGAATAAATGATTATTTTTTACCCTAACACATAAGACCGAAACTTTTCTAATGCAAAAACTACAGCAAGCAATTCTTTCTCTGTGGTGGTATAGTTTTTCTGGGCATCATCCAAAGTTCGGCTGGCGTAATAGATCACACAAGGAACACGATACTTGCATTGACCTAATACAGCTCATATGGCATAATCTGAAGCATCACACATAATTTCAAAAGGAAGAGAGTAGTCCGGTGGTTGAATCATTGGAGCAGTGGAAAGTGCATTTTTCAGTGTTTCAAAAGCAGTAACACATTTTTTATCAAATTGGAATGGAGTATCCTGTGCCAATAAATTTGATAAAGGTCTAGAAATCTTACTAAAATCCTTTATAAATCGTCGGTAGAAATTAGCATGTCCAAAGAACGATCTTACCTGTTTAACAGTTATTGGAAGGGGTAAATCAGAAATAATATCAACCTTAGCTTTATCAACCCGAACTCCTTCCTTGGATATAATGTGTCCGAGAACAATTCCTTCTTGAACCATGAAATGACTTTTCTCCCAGCTAAGTATGAGATTAGATTCCTGACATCTTTTCAACACCAAAGAAAGATTATTCAAACAAGTGTCAAATGAAGAGCCAAAGATAGAAAAATCATCCATGAAGACTTCAACAAATTCATCCATCATATCAGTGAAAATAGACATCGTGCAGCGTTGGAAAGTGGCTGGCACATTACAAAGGCCAAAAGGCATTCTTCTATGAGCAAACGTGCCAAAAGGACATGTAAAAGTTGTATTTTCCTGATCTTCAGGGTCTACAGGGATCTGATTGTATCTCGAGTACCCGTCAAGAAAACAGTAATAACCTTGTCCTGCCAACCTGTCCAAAATTTGATCAATGAATGGTAAAGGAAAATGATCTTTTTTTTGTTGCAGCATTGAGTTTCCTATAATCAACACACACACGCCATCCAGTTGTGGTGCGGGTAAGTACCAATTCACCTTTATCATTTGTCACCACAGTGATTCCTGATTTCTTAGGTGCAACTTGTATAGGAGTAACCCATTTACTATCCGAAATAGGATAAATGATACCTGCATCTAACAACTTCACTATTTCTTTCTTTATAACTTCCCTCATATTCGGGTTCAGCTTACGTTGCATCTCTGTAGATGTCTTGGCTCCATCTTCCAAATTAATCTTATGCATGCAAAAAGAGGGATCTATTCCTTTAAGATCTGCAACAGTCCAGCCTAACGTTTCCTTATTCTTAGACAACACATCTACAAGTTTAGCTTCCTGCTTCAAAGAAAGGTTAGAAGCAATAATGGCTGGAAGTGTTCGTTCTGCCCCTAGAAAAACACACTTGAGATGACTAGGACGTTGTTTAAGTTCCAACTCAAGAGGAGATTGTATAAAAGGAAGCATGGGTTCTTTAAAAAGAGTCAATGATGGTTCTATTGCACAAACTTGAAGTTTTTCATCAAATCTTAAATTGTTTTCCAATGATTCATTAGATTCCTCCTCAAACCTATTCAACACTACTTCCTCATCATTTAAAGTATTCTCCAAAAAAATATTTTTGCATAAGACTAAAAAAAGACTCTTTAATTAATGGATCAATCTTATCAAGACTAAAACATTCAAGACCATCATCTCCATCTGCAAACCTAGCAACATTAGCAACATTCAGTTTTACCTTAATAACTCCAAATGTAAACTCCAATTCTCCAGTTGCACAGTAAATTTTTGCATTAGCTGTTGTTAAAAATGGTCTCCCTAGTATAACTGGAGTTTGGAACTTTTGAATTTCTCCTAGTTCCATATCTAGCACAACAAAATCCACAGGAAAATAAAATTCATCAACCTTTATCAAAACATCTTCAATCATGCCCCTAGGAATTCTAAGTGATCTATCAGCCAATTGAAGTGTGACAGGAGTAGGTTTCATTTCTCCTATATCTAACTACTCAAAAAGATTAAAGGGAAGAAGATTCACACTAGCTCCTAAATCAAGAAGGGCACGATCTACATAATGGTTACCAATATAGCAAGTAATTGTAAATGCACCTGGATCTTTCAATTTTGGTGGAACATAAGAAGTAAAAATGCTGCTTACCTTTTCGGTCAACCTTACTTTGTTTGATATCAAAGCTGAATTCCTCCCTTTCTGAGTGCACAAATCCTTAAGAAACTTTGCATAAGCAGGAATTTGCCTGATGATTTCTAACAGAGGTAAATTGATTTTCACTTGCTTAAAGGTTTCAACCATTTCTTCCCTCTTTGAATCTTTATTAGGTGGATTACCTAATGCCTGTGGAAAGGGTACCTTGGGACTCAGTGTCAATGGAATATTTTCTTGTGAAATTAAAGTTTCAAGTTCATTTGCAGTTTCTTTCGATGAATTAGCAGTAACTTGAGACTTAGCTTTTTGCTTTGCAAGTCTTGCATTTTCGTAAGCTTCGACACTTACCTTGTTATCAACTTTCTTATCACTTCGCAATGTAGTGACAGCTTGAAGATCCTCTACTATTTGACTTGTGGATGCTACATGGGTCTTACCTTTTGGGTTTCTATTTGGTTAGGCAGGGAGTGTCTTCCCTTTTTTGAATTGTGTTAGCTAATTGCCCAATTTGTCTTTCCAAGTTGGCAATTGCCTTTGTATGTGTACTTACCAATTGCATAGTTGGTTCCAGCTATGAAGCTTTTTCAAAACCTATTCTTCAAAAGTAGTCCCATAAGAATTAGAGCCTGAGTTAGAGCTCGTAGGTACCTGTCCTTGTGGAACTGAATGAAATCCTAGAAGATAACCTCTTGGTCTTTATTGTTGAACATCTTCCCGATTCTGATCCCACTGAAAATTTGGATGATCTCGTGTACCTGGATTATAAGTGTTAGAGAATGGATCATAATTACGAGGATATCTATAAGCAGCACAAGCTTGTTTTGAAATTGAATTGGGATTTGATGCAAGAACACCTTCACCTAAATCAACTACATGCAATGATTCTTTCATTTTAACCATTTTTTCCAAAGCAAGAGTTAGGTTTTCAATCTTTGATGTCAAAGAATTGTAATCATTACACTTTCTCTCCTTTCTCTAGATGAAGATGCATGCTTTCGTGAATTATTGTTCAGTTTTATGAACAATTCTGTGGCTTCTTCTGGAGATTTTTCAAGAAGTGAACCATTACAAGCTGAATCGAGCAAACTTTGATTATGCTCATTTAACCCTTGATAGAAATTCTGAGCTAATTGCCAATCTGGAATACTGTGGTGTGGATATTCATAAGTTAAGGTTTCAAATCTGTCCCAATTCTCATGAAGTGCCTCTCCAGGTAATTGAGAAAAATTATTTAATTGATTCCTACATTCATTGGGTTTTGAAGAAGAGTAAAATCTTTCAAGAAATTCTCTTTGCAATTGTCCCCAAGAAGTGATAGAACCAGAACGTAATCTGTAAAGCCAATTTTGTGCTTGACCCATTAAAGAGTAAGGAAACAATCTCAACTTAACAACCTCTTCCGAGGCAGTTCTAGTATTGATCGATCTGCATGTATGAACAAAAGTATTAATGTGATCATACGGGTTTTCATTAAAAAGACCGTGGAACATGGGAAGCATTGAAATCATGTGAGACTTTATTTTAAAACCTTCATCAGTTTCATGTAAGGCGATAGCTCGTGGAGGAACATAATCTTGTGGTGTGGAAAAATCTTTTATGCTCCTCCTCACATTTCCTACTTCTCTACCCTTAACTTGATCCTGATTTTGGTTTTGATTCAAATTTTGATCAGCCATGATTAGAAATTTATGTGCTTTGTTTCTGAATTTAAAAGTTTTCTCAATTTCTGTATCAAAAACAAAGATGGGTGGCTTTAAAGATCTCCGACCATGCATACAAAACTAAAATCCAAAAAGATGAATGAAGATGAAATATAATCTATATACAAAAACAAGATTTAAATAAAATAAGAAGTAAAATCTAAAATATATATACATAATAATACTTATATACATAAATCAAAGACTTACCTTATTTAATAAACACCGATCCCCGGCAACGGCGCCAAATTTTGATCGTGTCATTTTGCGCTAAAAAATAGTGAGGTTATATGATTGAAATAGTGCTTACCTCGAATTACCTCTAGCTGTGGTGAGTAGAGGGTCGATCCACGGAGATTGGGTTATCAAATTAAGTTAAGTCCTTAATTTAGAATTGTTTGACTATCTCCTATCACGGATAAGTTTGATTAAGTCCAAAAGTTCAAAAGTATAAACATACGGTAGATTAAGTCCAAGAAATGTCCACAAGATGTCCAAAGATACGGTAGTAACTAGATTCAAAAGTGAATTAATCAAAAGTACTAAATTGAAGAATCATAAAACTCAACACTAAAAATCCAAAGGGTTAATGATTCAGGGTGGTTATAGCTCGGTATACGCAAATACAAAGTTATTGATTCAGTTTAAAAGTTAAGTCCTTCAGAAATAAGCCTACAAGCTCCCACTACTGAAATGAGCCTTTAATTATGTAAGTGATAAGATTAATTAATTAACAAGACTGGATGTGTTGGTACAACCTAACGATATCCAATCTCTCAATTAATCTTTCACTTATGTAACCTGAAGGTGTCGGTACAACCAGACTAGAATCCATCCGAGGTAGTCTCGTATTGCCACTGGTTTACAAAACCGGGCGTATATGTACTTTTAATTAAATATAACATAACTACAAGTATACGTATAATTAATCAAAGAATACTTAGAAATAAAAATACGCGACTTTAATAAATATGAATCACAACATATGTGCAAGAGTAACCTCAAACGTACCACCCCGAATCTCGGGTTTAGTGTGCCATGATAAACATTAAAGTACAAGAAATCGTAACGTAAACCGAAATAAAAGAATACTTATCGTGTTGTACGGATTTCGGTAGACCGTTATGATGTCGGTATATTGATGGCTCACTAGACTCTCCCATCGAGATTAAAACTTTGCACACAACTAAGAATAATAATTAAAACACTCAAAACTCACTTCACAAATACTAAAGTAGCACAATCTAAGCTAATAAGATAAAAAATGGTACAAGAAAAATGAAATGAGAAATGTGTATTTATAGGACAATTTCGGCACTATTCATGGATACTATTCACGCAGTGATGTCATCAATGTGTCAGCATGATGTCAGCGCCTAGGTCATCATTGTGTCAGCGTGATGTCATCGCCTAGGTCATCATTATGTTAGCGTGATGTCATCAAAATTTACTATTCACATGCTGATTTTACTATTCATCCATTGACCGTTGACTTTTACTATTCATTTGTTGACTGTTGACTTTTACTATTCATACGTTGATCGAAAGTTGACCAAGGCTTCTTCAAGGTTTTTCAACGTCCTGAATCCGTTTCCGCACTCCGTTTGGCCAAATTCAATCTCGATTTGTTCATGTCAAGGTCGCTCTATATTCTTCTTTAGTGTTGTGCCGAATTTCTCGTTCAAGTGATGGCTTTTGTGGCCATTTTTGCTATTTCTTCTTCAGAACCTATATTGCACTAAATTTATGTAAAATATACAACTAAGCTTGAAATAATAATGAAATATACATGATTCAATGGGTTAAAATTACTAAAAATATAGATTTATCAGTTAAGTATGTCAGAAACGCCTTACACTTGACTGCGTCTAAGAAGTCGAAAAACACCATGTTCCGACTAAAAGTCATAAGGAAATCGTCGAGGTCACTTTCTCCATCATATGGAGCTATGTTTGGTAGCTTAGTCCTATTGGGAAGTAATTCTCCTAGGATCTCTAGTCCAGTGGGCTTGCATCCAATCCAGTTATGGCCCAAGAGACGTTTCCCACAGTTTGAGTTGGTTCATAGACTATGGTTGCGGGTCTCTTCCCTCTCATTACCTCGGGACAGCTGACAGGCCCCGAGGATCCCCTATCATCCTCCAAACGACTCTAAAATCTGACCTGTTCAGTTCTCACCTAGGCGACCTGGGGGCGACCATTATGTTGAGTGGTTGGGCCTTGGTTTATAGGTATAGTGGTTTGGGGTAATGTTTGGTTCATTTGGGGTTGTTGGCTAATCTAGTCATCACCTCTCTCATCTCTATTATCATAAGGTACATCGTGTTCATATCTGGTGTCGAGGGGTTCTAGGCTATTTGAAGGGGTATTAGGTGGTTGGTTTGCGGTTGGGTGAAATTTAGAATGCTGCTCAAGGTAAGGTTAGCTTGTGCGACATTATTTGCCATGCTAGAAGTTGGTATTAATGGGTTTGGTGGTCAGGCATTTTGTTCTATTTCCCTTGGTAGTGGCAAATCCGCCCTTGGGTTGTTGTGGCTTCTTGTGCTGATCATCGTGGATCTCAATGAGTTTAGATGTGGTTTCCTACAGATGGCGCCATTGTTGAGTATGAAATTTACCGAGCTGAGCACTTTGTATAATCCCATATCCTGAGATGAGGACCTGCACAAGAAAAGGAAAAGAAATAGCAGGGGTTATCTCCTACATTTCTCCTCATGTGTAAGAATTAGTATTTGGTTCGGGTTAATCTGAACTGACAAATTTGGAAGTAGTGAAGAGTGAATTAGTTACCTTTTACTCACTTTCCTTATACTATTTATAGTAATGTAATTGTCTTTTTTGGAGCGGTCTTCGTCTGTCCTTGCATGTTATTTTCATGACAAGTGTCTTGTAATGTGGACTACTTTGATCATTATGGGCTATGGGCTTGCTAGGATACTTAGGCCATTTTATATCCCTATCAAGTTTCAAATCTAAACTACTATTCAACCTACAACTCAATAAGCTAATATATAACATCTAATGGTTCATTCAAGCTCAATTACATATATGTTACTCTCTATGCACTAATTAGCAAGATGTACATGCAAAAAAATAAATATAACACAAATACATGAATTCATGACTAAAATGCCAACTTTAAAACTTTAGTTTGGAAAAACCCTCACCTTTCTTTGAAGAAAATGCAAGAATAAGCTAGGTAGAGCAAAGGTTGAGCTTAATCCACTTCCAATTTGACCCAAAATGCAACCTTTGATCTCCAATTTTCTCCAAATTCACAAAGCCTAGAATTTTTCATATTTCCTCCCTTTTTCTTTGCTCACCCGATTTTGTTGCCTTTTTTGGTCTTGTTTGGCTTTGTTTTGTATTGAATGTAACATATATATTGGTCAAAAGCTTAAGTCAATATAAGTGGTCTTGGTCAAGCTAAGTCAATGCAAGACTAAATAAAATATCCACCAAGAGCCAAATAGTGATTCCAAACAAAGCAATACTCAAAGGTTACAAGGCCCAACATATGAATGCGTAGAAAACATAAGTGTTCAAATTCTAAAAGATAACTAAGCATCGTTCATGTTAATAAAAGATAGCGAGCTAAACCCAAGTTCCCATGCATACCTAAGCCCTCATCATCTACAAGAGAAACATTAGTTAGGGTAGGGTACATAGTCATTTATGCTCAAAATATAAGCAATTGTGACCATATACGATGTGATCAATGGTAATGGTCTTTCAATTTAAGGTCTTGTGTTTGAATAGTAGTTGTGTTGATATTATGATCGAATATATGTGTTCCATATATTTGTTAATGCTCTAATTGCAAATCTATTGGTGGCACCATCAATCTCAATCGATTCATTTGGTTGCTTAGTATTTTAGGGCAAAGCTATACTTCAACTACTAAAAGAGTTAAAGATAGAATTGCACATTAACAAGCTAGGACTTAATAGCAATATCAATTGAGTTTCGGTAATCAACAAGGTTGTTAGGCTTGTAGTTCAACCATTGCATCAAATTAGAAAGTTAACCCAAATACAAGCCTAGGACATGAGTTTTACTTGTAATCCGATCCCTAGACCACTCCATCACTTAGTTTTATAAAGTCCTAGTCACATTGCTTTTCTTTTAATTGTATTAGCTTAAGATTTAAAAAATAATTTTGCGCAATTTGTTTCCCACATTCACTTAGGCATAATCTAATACATATTCTATTTTAATTGTGTTGATCTTTATGTATCTCAAGCCAAGCATGAAAAGGGTTGAACCACATGTTTTTGGGTCGAGTATTATATCAGAATTTCTACCTTTTATGTACAAGAAGGCTATAAAGATAGTGGAGATTTTATATTCCCCTTCTATGTTTTTAAATAAAAGCTAATTGGGTGGGTTAATGAGTTATTAAGCAGTATAATCCAATATAAATTCTAATTTTTAAGTGCACTCTAACTAAAATAAAATAATTAAGCTTAGGCCCAAAATGTGAAGCATTATATAATCCGTAAAACCAACATAACAAACCTATTTAAGCGTACCATAATAACATGTACCATTCTCATTCAACATAATAAAAATCTTAAGTTAACAATACCATTGTCTTTTCATCAAAACAAGATAGCAAAAGCCGATGTCCTTTCTGATAATGGTAGGGCAGGGAAAAGTATTCGGTCAGTTTGACTAACCATCAGTCTAAGACGTGTGAGGCCCACCTCATGTGAGTGATACCGACAATCAACTAAAGAGTAACCCGTAGGGAAGCTATATATAAATCCCAAGCTAGTAATCCATAACAATTATCCTTATTATTTGCAAAAGTGTTAACAAAAGAGGAATGAATAAAAATTGCAGTGTAAACAAAGGTAGGGCTTATTCCCGAAAAGAATAAAAGGATAACTGAAGAGCTACCAAAGCTTAAGATCATAGAGCCCTATGAGGGAAACTCAATGACAGATCTTAAATCATAACCAAAGTACAACAAAAGTTGAACAATAACAATAATCCAAAAAATCATTTCAAGGCGCCATTATTAAGCATTCCAAATAACATTTACTTATTCATATCAATATTTAAACAATGCCATTAGATTACAAAAATAATATCTACTTTGCTTCTTAAAATGTCATTAATCTGTGGCTACAATTTTGCTAGCAAGTCTTGTTAAAAATCATGGACTTCCATCCTAAAATCAATTAGTGCTACGATAACATACGCATAAGAAGATTGAACACATGTGTGATATAATTTGAGAAGAGTCACACGTGGAAGATGAATAAGACTAAACAATGGGCCTAGATCTGATATCATATTAAGAATCAGGAGTTTTCATCTTATGAGGTGATCTTGAAATTTGTGACTTTTTGATGTGGGACAAGTATATATTCTAACAAGTCTTGTTAGTCAGTAGTGAGTAAAAGGCTTCAAGGCTCCCACTAGATGTATAAAAAATTCAAAACACACAGTGGATCAATAGGATAGTACAATACTTTAACTATTAACCATGTTGATTAATAATACTAACTTGCATTTATTTATCCTACTACTAGGCACAGATTTGAAGTACAATAAATCTCGCTAAAATTATAAACTTTGAAAATAAAGATAAAGTAAAAACTATGTTTTAAAATATTAAAGACTTTAAGTTATGCAAATGAAGTAGTATTTTGATCATAAAAGAATTTTTTTCAGAAATGTATACACTGGATCATCTGCAGTGAAGAGGATATTCTGCAAACTTTGTCCTCAAAACAAATCTTTCCATAAACTAATTTTTTAACAAGCTCAAAGGCAGTATGAATGATTATAAACAGAGTAAATATCACTCCGCCCCCTTGTGATATGCAAAAATATCATGCTACCCCATGTATTTACAAAACTATTAAAACCCCCCTATATTTTCTGAAACCAGATACACGGCCCCCCTTCCATTTACTTTTCGTCTATTTTATCGTGAAAGGTACATGTCACGCGCGAAAATAGCAATTGGGATTGCGTTTTTTCTTTATATGAACCATGATATGACTAAAATACCTTTGCAGCTATCCTTAACCACCTCTCCCAGCCTGACCCCCGTTAGCCCATCCATACTCCCCCTACCCCTACCCCTATATATGTATAAGACTAAGAAAAAAAGAAAGAAATATGTGTATATATATATATATATAGAAAGAAGAATTGCAAAAAAAAAAGAGTTGATGGGGGTAGGGGTAAGGGTTAGGGGCCTGACGGGGATGGGGTTGGGGGGTAGGCAGTTGGGGGTGAGGGTAGGGGTGGGTTGGGGAGCTGACGCAGGAGATGGTGGGAAGGCTACGGGGGAGGGGGGGGAGGGAGGGGGGGATGTTGGCGGATGGGGGCTGGGGGTAGGGTGGATGGGGTATGGTGGTAAGGGGAAGGGTGTGGAAGATGATGACAATTTTTTTATTTACTTAATTTTTTTTTAAAAAAATATGTATAATATAATATAAGGGGCGATGAAGATGATGACAATTATTTTTAATATGTATAGTATAATTTTTTTAATTTCATTTTTGGTGAAAAGAATGGGTGGAGAGAGAGAAAAAATATGTATAATATAAGGGCAAAAAAGTCACTTAACTGATTTTTTTTAATGGTGTTAGCTTAAAAGAGACGAAAGGGGATAATGTGTCGAGTTTCATAAAGTACATGAGAGTTATTTTTATAGTTTTACAAACATAGAGGAGTAGCGTAATACTTTTGTATATGACAGGGGGGCAGAGTGATATTTACTTATTATAAACAACACATAGGCATGTATTTTCAACTTTTTTATTATTTCAAAATAGCAACACGCTCTAAAAAAGTCAAAGATAAGCTTCCAAACGAGTAATTAAACACAACGTAACACAAGTTACATAAATAATCTCAAATTTAAAAACAAATGGATGTTCAACTTACACCCAGCAACAATGTTGTGAATAACAATAAGCATGAGACATCAACCTGATTAGCAAATGAACTAATTATAAGCTCCACAACAAAATAAGGCCTCAAATCTTACGAATTCAAATAGGAAATTGGGATAGAACAAATATGCAATTTTGCAGAGTTATCACTAATTCAAAAATGAGAATAAACTTGACTTACAAATTAAAGAGCATTGTTAAACACAATAAATAAAAAAACTCTTCTCTAACTTAACATAGTATCAGATCCTAGGTACTAAAAGGTCTTCGATTCAAAGCTCATCACCACTCAGTTGTGTAGTTATGTCCACATGTAAAGTTCAATAAAAACTACACAATAAATAACTAGACGCCATTTCTAAACTTATGTCACGTGTAAGGTTCATCAAAAACTATACATTAAATAAACACAAAAGACCTCTAACATGTTAAAACTTTTAGATAAAATGTTAATAACAAACAACACCAGTACAAAAGGGAAATACATATTTTGTAGTTTCGAAATCGGAGAAGGAAAGAAGAAAATATGTTTGCTTGGCTTGAATTGATTTCTAAAACGGGTTATTTTGCTTCAGACCCCTTCACTTTTAAGAAAAATGTGACTCAGACCCCAAACCTTTTAAAAATGTGACTTAGACCCCTTCTGTTAAATATTCTGTTAAACTAAAGGGTAAATATGTCAATGAGCATTTTTTCCTTTTGGTAAGATTAAGAAATTATTGTTAATTATTTTTTTTCTTTGTTTAACAAAAAGTAAAGTCAACAGCCATTTTCTGATAATTTAAGACTATATGTTTTTTATTAGCAATTTTAAAATTGAAATTATATATTTGATATATTTTTTATTACTTTTTTAGTTATTCACTTGTTCCTAAGATGAAAGAATATAAAAAAGTCAAATAAGTAAGATTGTAACAGTGGTCAAGAAAAGAACATAAAAAAATCAAATAAAATTTGTGATTTAAATATTTTATAATGCCAAGTTGTTTGTGTGTGTAGGGAGAAGAATGGAAACAGAGAAGAAATGACGAGAAAGAAAGAGAAAGAGAGAAGAGATGATGAGAGAGAAAAAGAGAAAAGAAGAAAGGATGAGAGAGAAAATAGTTGTTGACTTTACTTTTTGTTAAACAAAGAAAAGAAAATAATTAACAATAATTTCTTAATCTTACCAAAAAGAAAAAATGCTCATTGACATATTTACCCTTTATTTAACAAAATATTTAACAGAAGGGGTCTAAGTCACATTTTTCAAAAGGTTTGGGGTTTGAGTCACATTTTTCTTAAAAGTGAAGGGGTGTGAAGCAAAATAACCCTTTCTAAAACCCAAGAAAATTACTCAAACTTTAAACCTTATAACCAACATTATATTCTTATTGTTATGCCTGATGTGACTGTATTTGTAGCTCTCAAACCATTGTATTTTACACTGCATTTGCATATTAACTTAGGAATAAATGCAACACTTATTTACTTTCGATGCAATGTAAGATAATAATGAAAAGTGAAAAATCAGACCCGAAACGATTTAAATTACAAGTCAAGAAGTTAAGAGTTAGGAAACACGGGAACTGATGGAAGAATAAAACTCATAGAGAAAGAATTAAACTAGTGTCAAATCGAACTCGCAATATTGACCTAGATGATCTTGAATAGTAACCTATGTCTGTTTTTGACATATCATACCAGTTTTTCTAGTAAAAACGGCCTCCTGAGCAAAACGCAGAACACTATACGTGGTGTGATTTTAGCCAAATTCCATCGTTTTTCAAAAATGCCCCAGTTAACGTCCCAGCCAAAAGTCAAAATTTTGGAGCCAAAAAGTCAACCAACGGGTGCTCGAGTGCCCCTCTCAACACCACCCAAACCGCCCATGCCGTAATGTCTCATTGAACCAACAAATAGGCCCTCGAGCGCCTCAAATTTTCTCTCGAGTGCACCGCCCAAACCGTGGCATCCAATTGGAACAACCCGACGGTGGCAGAGACGCGCTCAAGGAGGGCGCTCGAGTGCGCCTCTGATATTTGCCCTATAAATACCCCCCAACCCCGGTTGTAATTTAGTTAGATTTTATTATTTTATTTTAGTTTTAATTCTATTTTTAATTTAGTTTTAATTTATGTTTTAACTATTAGTTTAGTTTAATTTTTAGTAGTATTAGTAGAATATGGGAGAAGTTCTGCCCGAGTAGCTTTTAAATAAGCCCTTACTTGAGAGGAGTTCTATCCAAGTAGCTCTTATTCAGAAAAATCTCCGCCCGAATAGCTACTTTGTGTCGAACCTCTGCTCAAATTTCTGGAATTAGAAATACAAAGTCGTTATATCGGGGGAGCCTTTCTTGACTCTCTTATTTGTACTACTTGTATTTGTTATTATGTTTGAGTAGAACTTTTATCTAGGGGATGATATTATAAATGACAGTCTTTTAATATATGGTCTCGGATTTAGTCTATTTTGATTCAATTGCAATATATAGCTTTTTTTAATTCAGTATTGTCTTTTATACGTAATGCTTTTAAGTAGATGTTATGAGTGCTTTACTTTCGTGCCATATATCCGTGCTTTAATAGTGAATCAAAAGCATGACAAACTTAGATTCTATGAGACTATATGTTATACCATAGCTATAGACTAGTAAGGAGATGTTGATTACTTAGTTAAAACAGACCTTTTACGCCAGCCTTGTAACATCTAGCATTAAATTGCATTACACCTCATGCTTATACTATATGCATTCATGTTTTGTTATTTTATATTTGTTAAATAAGCTAAAAAAGAAAGAAGAAACAGAACTTAACAAAACTAAGAAGGGCAGCTAAGAAGATTCGAACCAGTGACCTCCTCCTTCTTTGCACACACCCTACCAATTGAGCTAAAGCTAGTTTGTTACCATAACTAAACATTAATAGTATTTATGTATGAAAGGCTATTAGATAAGTTTAAGTTGAGCAAACCAAGGTAAACTCCACTTCTGCCTTTCTAAACCCCCCAACCCGTTAACCCCAAAACAAAAACAGAGAAAAAGAACGAAGCCAAACCCAGCTGCACATTATAGCAAAATTGACCTTTAATCTTGGAATATTAGAAGCTTTTGTAGTCTTTGAACCCTAATAGGTAAGTCGGTCTAGTTTTATTTTGCAATCTTTGTTTGTTTATGTATGTATACATGTATATATGTGTAAACTTTTGTAATGACTTAATTTATGGCATAAATGTTTAATATACTTTTTAAATATCAACTTAGCTAAAGACTACTTGATTTAGATATGATTATTCATTTGTATGTGTGTAATGGTAGGTAAAGGGGTTTAGTTTAAATCTGAATTTTTATTAATTGATATGTATATATGTATGCTTGTAAAAGAATCAGTAGGTTCACTTAGTAATTTAGAGATGATAAATCATGAATTGACTGTTTGACATGCTTGAGATAATGAGAAGCTATATGAATTAAAATAGAGGAAAGGGTAGTCATGGGTGTGTTATGAGACCCCGTACCGAGCCAGTACAGGGCTCAAAGTCATTTTATAGCTTTTCATATATCTTTCTGTTACTTAACGTGCATTTGAATCAATTAACGTGCATTTATATCATTTGATGTGCTTTGTCTCATTTTATTTGTACATGCCTCGTGTTACGTGCATTTAAATCTAATTATGTGTCTTTGAGTGATTTAGGTAATGTAGATAACAATTAAATCATATTGCATAGACTAGCTAACTAAATAATTGAATTAGAACTAAAATGGCAAACTAGAAGATAGACATTTAGTTGGACGGCACTCTAGTCTTTTGGGCTTTTAGATATTATCCGCCAACACACACTACACCACTAACACACACCAAATCTCTACAACACACATACACCCATTCGACATACACCACACACACACATAACTCAAAAATTCAACCAAAGAGAAGAGAGAAAGAAGAGAAGAGAGAACAAGGAAGAAGGAAAAGAAGAAGTTCCAGCCATTTCCAAGCTTTTCCTTTCCATTTCAAGCTTTCTTCAAAGGTTTTTCTTGCTCATTTTACATCTAGAACTCAAAGCAAAGGTGAGGGATTCTTCAAAATGATTTTTAATGCTCATTCAAGATTACATGATGCTCATTTGGTGTTAATATTGCTATAACTTGCATATCTAAGCTTGGATGAGGAAATTGAATATTTTGTGTGTTGTAGATCAAGGACTTGCTCAATTTGTGAATTGATGATCTTGTGTAGTTGAGAGGTGAGCTTGGTGTTGATCTTGTAGGTGACAATGTGTGTATATCTTGTATGTAAAAAAAATTAGGGGCATGAAGTTAGCATTAGAGCTTGGAGGTTGATTTTGGTGTTATGAGCTATAATGGATTCTAGGTGGGTTTGATATTAATTATTGATATGAGGTGTATTGGTTGATTTTTGAACCCTTATATGATGCCTAATAAACTACCTTGAGCATGTTTGGTTGTGAGTAGAAGGTTGGGATGTTGTATAAATGATTGTTGGTAGAAGGTTGTTCTGTCCCATAAATAGCACGACCGAGGGACCGCCCCCCCCTCCACCGGTCAACCGGTAGAGGACCCCTTGTTCGTTGGTGAAACTTCTGGTTTGGTCAAAATGTGATAAACTTATTTTAGTGATTCCAGGAGCTATGGATGTTGGATTGAGGCATGGTTAGAAGCGTTAGAATCGTACCGAACCTTAGTTAATCATAGTAGAATTAAATTGAGGATTTGTGTCATAGTTTGTGTGCTATATAGTTATTAACTACTATATGTTGCTTAGGAAACTAAGGACATGTGATAAATGCATGATAAATAAATGTTTGCTTCGAACGCCATTGATTAATCATTTATTACCGCCAAAGGTCTACATGTTTTCTTGTTATATCATTAGTAATTGAAAATGCATTTGAATTGTTAAAGCAGGTCGGTTGCAACCATTAATGAATACGGTAGTAACGAGAACTCTGGGCAACAATGGGCTAGCCGGTATATCTCGTCTACCGAGGTAGTAACAAGAACTCCAGTCAGAGGTAGGGCTTGCTGGTATATCTCGCCTACCAAATGTTTTCATCCATTCTCTTTCAAGACTCATTGATCCTCCTGCGGGTCAGGACTCAATGATATCTTGGAAGAGTTAAGCTGTTTAATATTATTATCTTGATTGTATATCTTGTATTCTCGTTTGAATATCCTTGTGTGCATGACATGTTTTATGAAATTGTTTACGAAAAGATAAAACCTTTGCAAAAACATTTCTTTGTTTACTTCCTCACTGAGCTATATGCGAGGATCTAGCTCACCCTTCTTTTCCACTATTACAGGTTGTTCGGGGCTGGAGCTCGATTTAGTTACTTATTTTGGTTGACCTTTTTGTTGTATTAGAATGAGTTAGGCGTGTGATCTATTTGATATAATGTATTAATCTTATGGACGCTTAACTATGTAATTAATTTGATACATTACTCTTTTGAGGCCTAGTTGTTATAATTGGACCTATGTGAAGTAACTTAATGAATCTATGTCTTGTAAATTTGTATTCGGTGGTTGTAATATTATTTATTAGTGATGAAATTTGTATAATGGGTGTTACTAGAATTGGTGTAATATATGGTTTGATGTTTTATTTTATGGTTAATAGTGCTCGGGCAATTGTATTGTGCTTTAACGGACTTAGGCGGAGTGATCTTCTTAAGCCCGTGGTATCACGATCCCAGAACGCTTGAGGATTTGTAAGCTTAAATTTTAATTCTCTGTCATTATTGTGGTATCAGAGACCTTTTCAACAATTAAGAAAATGGGGTCGTTACATGTATGGTGTAAGGACATGTTATGGTAGAGTGAATAAGTCAGTTCCTATGGTATTGGAGTGTTATATGTGTAGTAGTCTTGAAGTATATGTGTGTACATGATAGCTTGTGTAAGAGTATGTGTTAATATACTTGTTTATATAAGATGTAAATATGCATGTGATGGTTTAGTAATTTGTACAGTAAATGTTTTGAGTGTTTAAGAAGTAGTATAATGGTTATCTTCTCATTACATGCTTATGTGTATGTGTTATAAGAACTTAATTCTTGAGTTGCATTATTTAGGTAGAAATTAGGAGGGAAATGATGTATTTTGTCTTAGTTTGATGACTAACTGGTTGGTAATAAGGATGATAATATAACTTATATAGTCGAGGATTCCGCTAGTAGACAACCAATGTTTAAATAGTATCCCTTACAGTATGTTTGAATTTTACTTTATTCGTTAACTAGAGTTTAATATTGTAGTATAATTGCTATGGTGCAGTTATGAGTCACTCTTGAATCAGTTGTCTTAGTCTGAGGGTTGAATAAGTTTAAAGTCGGGTCAAGGTAAGTAGAATACCGGTAACACACACACTTCTACTTTGTTTCAGTTCAAGCTTTACACTCTCTTTCTTATTCAAGTTGATTCATTTTTGACTCTTTGTTCTTTATCTCTTGAATAAAGCACTTGCCCTTATTCATTGTACGCTGTGACACCCAGACTACAGGGTGAAATATATAGTTGTCCTGGCTTTTAGGCCTACTCTGTTATATATATGTATCAATTGTTATCAAATGAATCAATTGTGCATCAATTGTTAGACATGTCTGTTAGGCAATTGTATCAGTGGCCGGCAAAACTCTTCAATTGTTAATTATATGTATCAATTGTTTATCACACCTATGTAGTTGTACTCAGATTCTATTCCGTATACTTATTACCTCCTATTTCTACCAAATGATTCATTGATACCTCATAAGTTTTTCAGGGTATTCTACTTAATGACCTTCGTTCGCTCATTTCATTTATTATCTGTGCAGAGGAAAGTGGGCAGGAATTTCAGGGCATAGAGTACTAGGGAGAAGAGTACCAAGAGGAAGATAATTAGGGAGAAGAGTATCAGGTAGACGAGGACCAGGGTGGGGACTAGACATAGTCTTCTACTAGTTGTACCTTTTGAAAGCTATTTCTTTTGTTATCAGTTCAGCACTGTAGATAAACTTCCTAGTTAAGGTTGATGTAATTTTGCTAAAGTAGATATGTAAATATAAACAAAACTAGGTCTTGTGTATTTGCTTATTGTGGTATATAGATGCTCCAGTTTAGTATTTAGAAGATTGACTGTTATTAATGATTACTGTATTAGATCGCCTTGCAGGCTTAGGTTGTTTGACTTAGGTCTGTGGCAAGTCACGACCCGAGTTTTAGAGTTGAAATTCAGGACGTGACAAGGCTACAAGGACAGATCCATACTACGGCTATATAACGGACTCGTAGATGGAACGACACATACAGTAGAGTTAGTAATCAGGACTTTAATAGATTAAGGTAATTGACTAGGTTAATGCTGAACCCTTGCATAGAATTAGAATCCTAAATGCCGAGCCTATATTGACTACCTCTTTGCATATCTATCCCCCTAGATTCATTTCTCTCGTATTCTACTCTTACTTAGTTAGTTTAATTTAGTTGTAATTTAGTTTATATTTTTAAACACCCTTTCAAACTGTCACTTAGCGCTTTAACACTTTCGCACACTACTTCACTAACTAACTAACGAGCTTTCCTGTGGATACGATTCCGTACTAAGAGTATACTACACTACAAAGATCCATGCACTTGTGGGTTATTTAAACTTGGTTATTTTGCACCATTTATATTGACATACCTTGTAGCATAAATGCCTACCGCAAGCCTATTATGGTTACTGCTTAAGCCTGCAAAGTTAATTCCATAAATAATTTAAACCAAGCAAAACTATATTAATTATATCGACTAACCCATATCACATAAATTACAATGCGCTCTACAACATAATCATATTACAACTCCAAAACATGTTCCCATTAGAAAGTTTAGGATCATAATGTAATATACATTAACCTTAATTTGAAATCAAGCTAATATGGTTTTATTACTAATCAAAGGCATCAAATGTCTCTGTGAGTCCAAGTCAATGCTCAATAAGTTAGAATACCCGAAGAAAAGAAGGAAATAAAGCTAATAACAAAAGAATATTGAATTATATAATTTGAACCGGGGTATCATTAGAATGAAAGTCAAATGATTTATAAGTGATCATATACCAAATGAATCAAAATAGTAGTCGGAACTCAGAGACAAAAATCTAAGCATATAACTGAGAAATGCATAAGGAGAGTTTGAAAACGAAAATAATTATAGAACGAAAGTAGCCATGTTGAGTTCATACAATCTTCATAATTGAGAAGTGCATAATAGTCACATGAATCTCATAAATATTCAAAAATAGTAGGACATATGATGAAAAGTTATTTTCACAAAAATATAGCAGGTCCTAAAGAAGAACTAGGTCGGAAGTTAATGATGAAGGAACACCAATACGATGAAAAACAGAATATACAATTGACGTAAGACCAAAGCACAAGGAAACCTCTACCAGGACATTGATCAATAGAACTTGGAGAAAAAGTGATATTACAGGATTATATGACTAAGATTAACCAAGCAAAGGAAACAAACCAGAGGATTAACATGAGAGGTCCAACTAGATATTAAGAATGCCAACCAAGAACTTATGAAACGAATTCAGTAGTGTAGACAATTACATAGGAACTAAGGAAGTTGAGCTGTGAGATTAAATTAGAAGCTGTGTTATATGGAAATTTATCCATAACTAAAATGACTAATACAAGCTTATTCACATAGATATGGAGAAACAATTAATAAAGGGCAAAATAAGTTATGCGAACAAAAAGGATACAACCAAAGTTAACATAGGGAAACAATCTTATAGAGGCATGAATTGGGAAGAAAAAAAAACAAAAACAAAAAAATAAATCAGGACACATGACTAGCCATAAAGGGAGCTATTATCACATAGTCTAACGTAAAAGAATTATCATGATGATGACCATGTGAGCGTGGAAGAGAAGGTTTAGCTAACATAGATACAAGGCTAGTCATATAGACCTATAGGATGGCATAGCATAGAATAGAACACAAGGCTAGCCATATGAATAAATAAACACATAGTCCAAAGTGAAAGATTTGATATATCACCTGAAAATACAGACAATATAGTTGAATCAGGCATGACTCAAACACAAGGAAGCACAAAAGGCATAACCATGAATAAGATGGCTAGCTGACCCAAAGTTGCGGCTGGATTTACCCGCCCAGCTCTGTTCGAAAAGTAAATACTAAGCCCCTACCTAGCAAAACACAAGGTGAGTACTGAACCCTCACCGAGCGATAGGTGCACCCCTTACTCATACACATATTCACAGCTTACGATGAATAACATATGATAGAGCAAACACATATAGGAAAAATATGTATATAAATATAAAAAAATAAAGTGTAATAGGCTTCTATAGCAAGAGTCTTAAAAGAGAATATGATCGAAATGATAATTGGATACAATCCAAGTCAGAAACCTAATGGGATATCAATTATAAGAACATAAGAAAATGTGGTAGTTGAAATGAAACACAAGGCTAAGCACATATAGGTATAACTCACGGTAAACAAAAGGAAGTGACTACATGGTGTGCTGTCGTAGGCAACCAAAAATTAAACCTGTACTCCGAAAAATATATGTAGTAGTACGAGTAAGGATCGTTCCCACAAAGAGTATATAGCCTAATTTTATGTTATGTAAACAAGGTTGGGGGGTTTGAGTATATAAAGAAAACTTAAGAAAAATTACTGAAATTAAAAATATCGAATTTAATCAAGAAAACGAACCTTGGTCTAAGTCAACATCCACCATCGGAATCTTGTAACTAATCATTGATGCAAGTATATTTCAATTCAAACTTTAAGTATTCACCGTTGGAATTATTTTCCTATCTCTCCTTAGTCATAGTTAATTAGAATACACGCGACCTAATTAACCCTAACCACTAAACAACCGCTAAAGGTTTAATCCAGTAGCAGCCTTAAGAATTAGAGGGATCGATGAAGCTAAACAACACAAGCACACGAGGTTGCATTTAATTTAGTTGAACGTTCTTCCTAAAATCTAATAATTTCTGACGCAGCAAATTATTAAATCTTAGTTGTTTCACAAATTAGAGGGATCAAACAATTATGGATTTGATATCTAACTGAGTAGTAGATTATAACGAATAATAAACTAGTAGGCCTCCCTAGCAATTAAACAAGAGAATCATAGAATTAACACAAAAGAACATTTAATACTTAAAGCATAAATTGAACAATAAAAACTAATTAGATCTCACAGTTTTTATGATTCCGAAGCTTCAATTTCCTTCGACTAAGAATAAAAGTTTAGCCACGCAGAGCCATGAAGAAAACTCGAAAACTAAGAGGAGATAAAGAGAGGTCCCAAATCTGAATATGTCTCCCCTTATTTATAGTTTGTGAAGCCTACCAAATCCCCTAAGATAATGGAATCCTAATCTAAATAGAATAAGAAAATATTAAAGGTAAAGTAAACTCCTAATATAACTAGGAAATCTTAAAACAACTAGAAAAGTCCTAATACAATTAGGATAGCTAAAATAGCTAGAATTTTTGTGCACCACCTCTTCTACCATCAACTAGAAGCTTCTAGATAAGGAACATTCCAGAACATTAAATAGCACAGATGCAGCAACTGCACATCCAATTTTGGCTTTGATGCAGCCTTTATTTCTCAAAACTCAAAACATAAAAGTTGTAGATCTCTTCTTGGCTTTCCCGAACATCTTGAATCGCCTCAATCGGAGTTCGGATGAGAGAGTTATGCCCAAAAAATGTAACAGTATCGGAGCTGTCCAGAATTACGTGATTTAACTTCGTTTTGCTCCTTACGCCTCCATTTGCATCGTAAATCAAAATATAAAAATGATGAGTGTATTTAGGCATCAAATAGGTGTGAAAGATTAAACATTAAGGGAGAAAAACATGACATTTTGCATTCTTATCACTATACTAAAGATTTCAATCAGGACTGGATTTAACACAAAATGAAAGGGTATTTTTTGTAACGCCCCGATCCCTCATGGAACCGGGACTTCTATTAGTCATGCTATTCTCAACCCAATTCCAAACTTCAGGCACGAAATTTAGGAGAAAAACAGCCGGAGTCTCCCCTATATATAGGACTATCTAGAAACCTGCAATATCAACATGCATCCTCAAGACTATAATCTACAATCTCAATCCATTTCATCCTTACAAGCATGCATTCTCATAACCTGTAGAAACACTATGTTACAAATTCAGTTATCATACAATTCTAATATTATTTACTCAATCTATCTAAAGATTAAATATTTCCATCATATTCATCATTCTACTCACACAAGCATGCAAACTAATTAGACAATCAAGTAAATTATTGAAGTTATTACAGTCCATCTATAGTTATTAACTTATACAAGATTACAAGCTTTACTTTATATTACATCCTTTAAGACAATAGAAATACACCTAAGGTTTCATAATCTCAAAGCAAAACACATATAACCAGCAACTTGCATTTCCTGCCCATAGACTAGCACATAGCATCCAACCTCAACTTTTCCTAAAACATGTTAAAACGAGGAATGAGTAACCAGAGTTACTCAGTGAGAGAGGTGATGCAGTAAACTAGGGTATGCTTTCATGAGATGCAACAAAGATAATAACATTAATAACACAAATAAACAAGCTAATTAAACGAGTATTTAACCACGTATAAAGAGGATACGGTTCCACTTTTATCTTCAATCACGAGCCACGAGTCACGAGCCACGATCTTCAAACAAGTGTCGGCAAAACCCTTATTCCTCCAAAAATGGGGTACTCTAAATATACCCCAATCCTACGACCCATATCTCCCGAGGTAGGTCTGTATGCCGTAATGAGGTGAACCACGTCACTGGGATATGGAGTATGCCTCAGCGAGAAAGGGAATGGGAAACCATGGTAGCCAAGGGAGCACGGCAAGCCCGATGCTGCCCATGTTACTCGACACTACCATGCTCGAGAAGGTTGCGCCACCCCGAGTAACGAATCACGAATCTCAGTTTCAAATGAAGTGGAGAGGTATGAAAGTAGGCTAGCCTCACCCCATATATAACATATAACACATTTGATAATCAAATAGAGCAATTATAACAATATAAACAATTACTCATGTAACTAATTCAAGTAGTTCACAAGATAACAAGTAATGAGTACATATAAACTTTATCAATTTAAACTAAAGCATACAATCTAAAAACAACAAAATAAGCTAAGATAAACAGAAGGAATGAAGACTCTCTCACCTCTAGACACCAAATATGCAAGAATCTAGCCAACCTCATAACTGAGCCTGAGTTTCACGAAGATCCAAGGTACATACAAGCTATATTAATTATGGAATAGTTAGCAACTTGCAAGTTCGAAATATATTCACATGGCATTCAACACTTTACACTCAAGCATTATACGTGAACTAATTAACATGCTTGAAGACATTTATTACTTATATGGTTCAAATTTATCTTAGATAATCAGCAATAACATTCTTATGACTCTAGAACATTCCATGACTTTTAAATGATATTAACTATACTAACATAAATCACAATATGTACCCTCAAACATTCTTTATCTCTACAACGTGCACATTAGACTAAATTCTGCGGCTATTAAACACCTTAGCTTCAAAACACCTTGAATTCACAAAAACCCTTAACTAAATCAACTAGGTAGTTAACTTTAACTTGTCCAATTATTGCACATTACATTCTAGAGATCAAAAACTCCCGAAAAGACTACCAACAACAATTTTTTAAGCCTAACTCTCCATTAAAATCTCAAGTGTTCCAAAAAGGCATAACGGGGTCGATCTTCAACTAAGCAAGATTCTTGAATTTCTTGATTGTTCACTTTTTCATAAGTCATATATAGCCTAAATCTACCATTCTACACATCATTCAAACAATTAAACAAACACTTATTCTTCAATTTCAACTAATGCTAACAAACTTTGATCTAACATGAAATTAATCATAAAGACTTGTAAAACTTGCAAAAGAATGTTCTTGGAACCTATGAACACCAACGGACAAGATAGATATGCAAACAATTCAATACCATTCATAACCACTTAGTAATCCCAATTAATAATATCAAATAATAATTCAACTAAGATATTTTTCAATTCCTCCAATAGAAACTTAACTTAATCAATTTTGTTACCTATACTATTGATCTCAAAACTATCTGATTTTTACATAAAAATGTAGCTCTTCGAATGTAGATAACTTAGAATCAAATGGTGCTTAATTCCTAGTTAAATTCCATGAGTTACGTCCTTTTTCGTGCAACTGCGCAAACTGCCTCTACACCACCGATTTTCAGACACATTTTTGAAATGCTTAAATCAGAGGGTCAAAACGTTAGAACTAGCATTCGCTCTAGAATCAACATTTGTTCAAAACTGCCTAATCTAGCTACCTTGCAAATTTCATTAATTTTTGAGCACGTTTACTATGTTAAAAAGGCTCTAAAATACACAGGCAGTAAGCTGTCTAGATTTGCAGTTTTTACGCTATATCACTTTTAGCCATTTCCTTGCACCTTGAGCTAGTTCTAGACTTTTTTTTAGCACATACACCTCATTGTGAACTTATATCAAACATCTAGTCTTCATACAAGAGTACCAACTAGCATAGCAACAACACCATTAACAATACCCACAACACATCACAAGCAAGCAAAAGAGAACTCACATAACACCAAGCAAGCTAAAAATCAACTTCTCATGCACATACAACTCAAACCTCTTGCATCTACATCACAACCAACTCAATAAAAACAAGAAATAGCAACAATAATGCAACCAAGTATGAAATCCCTCACCTAGACCTTGAAGAACATACAAGAATTGAGCTAGTCTTCTTCTCCTTCCTTATTTTTCCTCTATTTTTTTTTCTCTTCTTGTGTGTGTGTGTTTCAGCCGTGTTATTGTGTGTGTAGAGATCTGATTTTTGTGTCTTTTGTGTGCTTGTGTGTGTAGTAGTATATTAGTAGGTGTAAATAATAAAAGACAAAAGGTCCAAATGACCAACATGTTCTTCAACTAAATGCTATTAACTAGTTTGTCATTCTAGTTTAATTCTAACTAATTTAGTTACTCTATTGTTTATCACTACATTTATTTATTTACTACAATTCCTAAATCACCTAAATGTTCGTAAATGCATATAAATACACGGTAAACGAAATAGATGCACGTAACTCAAAAATATGATATTTTATGCAAACGAATATACTTAAATAATTAAAGTAGACATATAAATATATGCACATTAATAAAATAATTATATGCACGGGTCGGGGTGTCACATTTTTGATCTAGACCCCTTCCATTTTTTGAAAATGAGACTTAGACCCCCTGTCTTTTAATAAGTAAGAGAGACCCGGGTCTATTAAATTTGGGTTTATTACCCGATTAGTCCCTTATCTTTGTTCAGATTGTCTAATTGGTCCTTCATCTTTAAAATGATCATAGGTTAGTCTCTTATCGTTCTCTTTTGTGCCACCGTTGGTCCTTTTGTCACTTTTCTAACGGTTGTAGCATGTGCAAAACACGTGCTTTATTTTTTTTGAGGGCAAAATCATAAGCACACATATTTCATCTTCTTTCATTTAACCTAATGCATTACTTCAACCTAATGCTGAAAAACAAGTCCGAAAATGATGTTTTACGCCCCGATCAGCACACTTTTCCTTTTGTCCTCATCATGTGCGCTAAGGGCCTTTTCTTACCAGAAGGCAAGAAAATACATAACTGGGTTGTGAATGATGGTTTAAATTCGTTTAATTGTCATGTACAGACTGCGTTGATGCGTTTGTATGCAGCGTGTAAAGCTCCAAATGATGCATAGAAGGTGTTTGATGAAATTACTCACATAGATGTTGTGTAGTGTAATGTGCTTATAAGTGGGTATCTTAAAAGTGATTTGTCTTCTGAGGCTTTGGTTGTGTTTCGAGGCATGTTGGTGCGTGGAGTTGATCCATATGAGTTTTGCGTCACGACTGGACTTATAGCTTGTGCTCAATTAGGTGCACTTGAGTAAGGCAAATGGATTCACGAATATATAATAAACAAAAAGTGGTTAGCATCTTATGTGTTTATTGGAACTGCACTTGTTGATATGTATGCCAAGTATAGAATTATAGATATGGTCGTGGATGTTTTCGAGAGCATATACTAAGCCTTCAACAATCGATACCAATAGTGAAAGATTTGGGGGATTTGGGGGTAATGATAAGGGTTAGGGATTTGGGGGTATGAGTTGAAGAATCGAGTATAAGTGAAAGAGGAAGAAATATGAGTGTGCTTGATTTGACGATTTTGCCCTCAAAAAAATAAGTCACATACTTTGCATATGTTAAAACCGTTAGAAAAGTAACGGAAAGACCAACAGTGGCACAAAAGATAAATATAAGGGACTAACCTATGGTCATTTTAAAGATAAGAGACCAACTAGACCATCCGGACAAAGATAAGGGATTAACCGGGTAATAAACCCATTAAATTTTCTGTTACAAGCATGTTAAATTTTATTTATACCCATTATAACACAGACTATCACACAAAGCACACTTGCATAAGATTCATTTCCCTAGTCTTCTTCTTCTTCCTCTTCTCCTCCTCTAATTCTTCTTCTCCTACGCACAACATCGTTAGAAAAAGAACCACACAATACACTCGGCTTACACATCACACACACACACACACAAACACACAAACACAAACCCACACAAAATCACACATGATCACAAACCCAAACCCACCCGAATACCTAGATCCCTTTCTATTATATATTATATATAAAAATAAAAATCCTTTCCCTACAAAAAAAGAATGTAATCAAATAAATGAAACAATCATCACATATATAATTGTATCTTACATACACCGTGCAATGCTATTATTAATAGCGCTTAGGAATTAGCACAAACTTAATTCTGTTTTTTTTGGCCATCAAGAAATGCTATGAAGAGTACATGAAGATCATGACAAGGAAAAAAAAGGACTACACGAAGATTGATGATGGTTTTAGCTTTGTAAGATTGATGATTGTCAGCAATAATATGTGTATGGGTAGACAAGAATAGCACAAACTTAAGTTTACACAAACTAACATTACTCCAACCACCAACCAAACCTTACCGACAAAAAGAACCTTGTAAGGTTGTTTTAGTTTACTATAATTTTTTTTATAAAAAAAAATATAGCAACCAAACCCAAAATTATAATATATATATATATATATATATATATATATATATATATATATATATATATAGAGAGAGAGAGAGAGAGAGAGATAAAACTTAGCATGACAATAATATAATATAAATGAAGAAAACAAGAATTATTATAAGGCTAAAAAAAAGGCAATAATATATATGGATCTGCTGGTGAGTGATGACTAGTGAGAGGAAGGATGAATTGTCGTTGTGACTTGTTGTTGAAGGAATCAAAGAGGAAGGCCAATATTGTGGTTAGAATCCAATAGCCTTGTGATCTCAGAATTGAGCTTGTAATTGACGTGCCTCTAACTGGCTTTATTGTGGCAACCAAGAACTGCTCTTTTTTGTTCGTTCATCTTCAGATCTTTGGCGAAGGTGGACTTTCTTGACGGGATCCAGGATATTTTTTTTTAATATAATAGATAATAGAAATGGATCTATGTATTTCAACAGATCTCTAGCAGAAGGGCCTCAATCTCACTTAATAAAAAACAGAAAATCTCCTTTTCAAAAAAAAAAAAAACCAAAGGGGTCTAGATAAAAATGCCCCAAAAGGAAGTGACTATACTATGGAGTTCAATCAGGACCAGATTAACTCGCTTTGTCTACACAATAGAGGAAACAAAATTCTAAAAGGTCTTTATATTCACTAATGATAAACCACATAAAAGGAAGTTAAGTAATTCTTTAAACACAAGAGATAAAACTTAAATAATTCGACTCTCAAAACAATGTTAAAGGCAAAAGGACAAAAAAGACATTCATACGAAATTTAGAAATTAGCAGAACACACATATATGTCCGAGAGTATTGCCCATGCTAAACTTATCACATGGTAATAATTACAACAAGATCTATGAGTATGGACTACAAAATATGGAATTTACACAATGCTTAGAGGCTAAGGAAGACTTGATAACAAAGGACCGCTAAAATGAAGGTGGACAATATCCGACTTGAGGAATTTACACAATGCTTAGTGGCCAACGGAAGACTTGATAACAAGGACAGCTAAAAAGATGAAAATTCTTCCATTAGCCCAGTCTAATGGTTAGCCCTAGACACATAGGGTGGACCCTACATATTGTGGGGCCCACTTGTATGTGACTGGGCTAACCATCCGCCCAAGCTGATGGAAGAAGGACTCCTAAAAAGAAGGTGGACAATACCACAAGAAGTCAGACACTGGAATATCAAATAAGGTATTTCATAAGATCTAGCTTAGATATTTTATTAATACACATGGAGGATATTAGAATAAGCATTGAAATGAATAAACTTGAATTCAAAGTCCTCAGGTGGAAGCAAAACCAGTTATGGATATTACAAAGAATTGGAAAACTACAATAATTCCTCATCACTGAAAAGATATAAAAACAATAAATTCGAGTTGAAGTCTATAACATGCTAAAGATGGAATAACGATAACATTTCAAAATAGGACGATCAAAAGCTTAGAATTTCACAAATAGAACACCAGAACACTAACTAAGATTTACTATCTAACAAATGATTTAAACCAATTTAAAATAGTTATGTACAATAATCATTTCAATTTAGCAAGCATTGGGAATAAACTAACATTATCAATTCTCGAAAAGTTATGTTAAGCAATAAACTCCCAAAAGTCATGATCTGGAAGAATTCTTAACAACAAGAATAAAATGCAGGAAGAAAAATAAAACTATCAGTTTGTAATTGAACAAACGGGGTGTAAAAAGGTATCTCACTTACCTCAATCAAAGCCCCAAAATCCAAAATATTAAAAACTTAAGCACAACAACAACAATTTATATTCTATCACTAGGTAATCCTTACAATAATGATAATTGTCACACCCTGAAATTTTAAAAGGTAAACCCGGGGCGAGATCGCTGCACGCCTAGAAAGACAAGTCATCCTAAGCCCGCAAGGCTCAAATCTTTGATAAAACAAGCTATAATCCATTAATAAATAAATAATTCAGATCTTCTAGAGTCCCAAAAATAAGCATTTAAGCTTTAGTTACAATAGAATTCTCCAAAAATAATAAACGACCGTAGTGGATAACAAGCAGAGACGACTAATTAACTCCCAGCCGCATAAGATTTGATACACACCTTGTATAGTTCGTAGGACCTGAATCAAAAGCTCAAATTTGACTTATCAGAATTATCGATACAGATAACTGAACAAGAATCACGAACAATAACAGAATAACGAACTAAACAATATTTACAGAACAACAAATGGGGTAAATCAAAAGGAAAGGTAAACTACTTACTTTGGATACACTGACAATTTAATCATAAGCTTTATATGCAAAAGTCACTATACTTAGAAACACTCAGCTTGCAATACCAAAATTCTGCTTTGGTCTAGTTTTCTTCATATTGAAATGTTTAATCCCTGCAAAGCTAGTCTTTTATAGTAGAAGATTTGGAATATAATAATGATGAATAAAATTAGGTGGGATTAATATAATGAAAAGTTTCTAAAATGGGTTGTTGAAATGATGCGCATGTTAGCCAAAACCGAAAGCAACCAAAACTTTGGCCTCACAATGATTTCTTTTATTTGTTTAAAGAACACCTATATGAATTAGTCTGCCACCATAACTTACTTTTCTATAATGGTCAATAATATATCATTATCTATCTTAGTTTATTCTTTATTTCTTAAAGGTAAGTTAAATTTCTACTCTACAAATTAGCTAAAGTCAACAACTATAAATATTTATCATTTTAAAATATTATAACTTATACTATGATGATAAACACCATTCCCTCATTTACATTCTTTAACCAAAAGTATAGATCTCAAAATAGTGAACCGAATCATGAGCAAGCAGATCCATCTGATAAAATTGGTCTATAAATTAATATACTACATATTAATGTTTTATTTATTATTATTAAAACATTGGGGTATTACATTCTGGTCAAAAAAAAAAAAAGCAAAAGACAAAGGGGAAACAAAGTAGTATGAAATGGGGAAAAGTAAAATAAAGTGGGGAATAAAGTAGAGTGGGGTAATGATGAAAAGCATGGCAATGATGATTTGGACCACAAAAAAATAAAAAAATAAATGTATAAGAGTGATCAGACACCTCATTTTGTTTTGTTTCTACCATTTTCTCCTTTCTTCACTCCAACCATTGTAGAGATCTTAGGCAGAAGGTTCATCAGGTGAGGTAAGTGATTTAATTCATAGGCTAGAAAATTTATCATAAGGTTTGAGATAATTTCTATAATTAATTATTGATGACATATTTGATAATAGAAAGTTTGATTTATGTGTTTAGGAGATTGAAGTGGTGACTAAATTTTGTGATTTTGTGAATTGAGAATTTTGCTTTGGGATCAAAGTGTAAGTGGAATTCATTTATCATTCTCTAAATATTTCATATGCTCATTTTAATTACAGATCTGAGATTTATTCCCTGTTGCATTGTATTGTTCGGTTGGTGTATGTTTAATCTGAAAGTGAATTTGATATTTCATTCTATAAGATCTCTTATTATTAGGCTTCCCTTTAAGGATTATTCCGGACTTTGAGTTATTTAATGATTAAGTGCATAAGGAATTGTTAAATAAAATGATTATTATTTTGGGTTTTGTTCTATTAAAATGACCAAATTTAAGATATTATGTAATTGTTAGATTTTGTACTTTTAATTGTCCTTTTCATCTTTCATTATATATCCGAGAGTAAAATGCACCATACCCCCCTGTGTTTTCACAAAATTGCATCACAAACCCTGTGTTTTAAAAAGTCGCGTTATAAACCATGTGTTATGAAAAACGTTGCATACAACCCCAAACTCAAATTCTGTTTAACTCTGTTAGTTAGCCTTGTAAAAAGAAAAAATTGTCTTCGTTTAAAGATAAATCCATCAAATGGGGTATTTGCAACTATTTTGATATCAGAAGGGGATATTTATCACTTTTTTAATATTAGAGGGAGGTATTTACAACATTTTTCATTTTGCAATATCAGAACCATGTGCTAGTCTACCTTCTAAGGAGATCTACAACCTTAAACTAATAAATATCATTTAATTAAAAGAATAAAAAAATGTATAGCTTATATAACAGAACATTGATGTCCACCATAAAAAATATAAATCTTATGCTTGAAGTTCAAAGTCATATTGCAACTAGCAATATCGTACCTTCACTTGGAATCACGTTCTTCTACAAGTAGATTAAAATCTTTAAATCAGTGCAAAATTAACTTCAAATCGAAGGAAAATCACTTTGAAATAGTTTTTCTCTCTAGGATTGTCAATTTCTTTTTATTTTTTTATCTTTGAAGGGGCAATTTACATCTTTATAAAAAAACATAGGGGCAATTAGAAACCTTATAAAAAATACAAGGGGCAATTAGAAACCTTATAAAAAACACAAGGGGCAATTTACAACCTTATCGAAAACACAAGGAGCCATTTACAACCTTATCAAAAACACAAGGGGAAATTAACAACTGATGTTAAAAAGGGTATTTTCGTCCTTCTGCATGCGTTTTAAAGCTTGATAAATGTCATACTTGCATTTCAAGCGTGTGTATTATACTCATGTTAAAATTGACAGAAAAATAGACGGCGGGAGGTTATATGCAACATTTTCCATAACACAAGGTTTATAACGCGACTTTTTAAAACACAGGATTTATGATACAACTTTGTGAAAACACAGAGGGGGTATGGTGCATTTTACTCTATATCAGAAGATGAGTTTGGTTGAAACTATTGAAATTAAAAGATAGATTTTAAACTACTGAAATTAAAAGATTGATTTTTAAGAATAAAAAAAAAAGAAAAAAAAATGAAAGTCACTGGAAGTGACTTTTTCGAAAGTCACCTTACAGTGACTTTCAAAATAGTCACTTAGTGACTAACGTCTCTGGTCAGTTGAACAGGGACGTTAATATTTTATTGATATTAATTTTTAATTATATATATATATATATTGGACATTGTATATTTTATTTATTTTATAAAGAAGTAAAAAGTAACATTTAAAAAGTTTATGTTGTTATTTTATACATTTTAGTTGTGGAATTAAATTTCATTCAATACGTAAATAAAACTCCTGTTATTTAGTCGTATTATGATTTTGTCACTAAGTCCGGATAAATCCTTAGGAACTCTATTGTATTATTTGATCACCGTTCAAAAGCTTCTCAATCCTCGTTAACTTCGCACGTGTTCTTTTAATTATGATTATCTATATCATGAAAAATTTCTAATAGTTGTGTTATTCTGATAGTACTGATATTGTTACGGTACTACGGTACAAATACTGTTACTGTACCACTTTAACATATACTATTACTGCTACTAGTGAATTGGGCCCAAACTTATTACTGAACCGACATTGCACGGGTTAAATGCAGTAATAACTATTTCTATGTATTTTGTTAATGAATTGTTTTAGTGACTATTCCCTTCTGTTCTACTAAATGTATTAGCCTGTCAATTATTAACCAATTGTTATATGTATAGCATATGTTGTCAAATTCATGCATTCCAATCAGAAATTTTCCTGACTCAATCCTCAAGTTGTATTTTTATTGTAGATTGAATTCCCTTACTGAGCTTTCGTTCGCTCACCACTTTTGCTTCCGCCTACTTTCTTTGTAGTTAGAACAAATTAAGCACTGCAATGTGAAGAGGATTGCATCCAAACCAAATGATTCAGTGATGAAATCTTTGTCTTTTTGGAATATGGTTTGATTTGGAGTGAAATCTTTATTTTGTGACACTTGGTGTGGATTGTAATAATTGAGAGATTTATACTTCCCTTTATAAATATTTTTTTTTTAGATTTAGACTGTGTTGGAATATTTATGGTTTGATTGGAAGTCTTCAAATATTTATGGTTTAGTGGCTCAAATTTGAGTGTTTAATAGATGTGCGCCTAGCGAGCTTTAGGGATGTTATCCTTTTAGCACGCGACATGTCACGTGCCGAGATCTACTGTGCATTTAAAATTTTGGGGCGTGACAGAGATGGTATCAGAGAAATAAGTTATGATCATTTGAGGACTTATGGATTAGATAGCTAAATTTGTGTAGCATATTAAAAGAGTGATTAGGATTAAATTTATTGTTTTGATTGTAAGAGTGCTTAGATTTTTATTTATGATTTTGGAGGTTTGAATTGTCTCTTAAAGGATTCGTATCTAAGAGATTAAATTTCGTGGACAAAACTTTTCTAAGGGGAGATGAATGTAATACCCCCAATATTTTTTTTTCTTTGTAGTAAAAAAAAAATTGACAAAGGAAGATGAGTTTGTTCACATAATGTTAATTGTTGAAGGATTGTTCATAGTAGCTCTCATTTTTGTTTATTTTTTCTTTAAACTAGTAAAAATCAGTTATAAGTGTTGCAAATCAAGTTTTGCGCCACAGATCTAAGTCTTATTGTTAGGTATGTGTGCATTTTAGATAATTGAATCTTGGTAGTATTAAAATTTTGATTATTAGTTTTCTTCTTGAGAAAACAAAATTTGTATTTCGGTCCTCTCTAGTATGTATCTCATTAATTGCTCTAAGTTGTAAATTTACCATACGTATTGATTGTTTAACCCTTAATATTGTGGTCTATGATTCTGATCAGGACTTTGAGGTTCTGATGATCTGGTAAGTATAATTGATTTTTTGGATTCAAGTTCTACAATCAGGATAACCATTAGAAATGAAACAAAGGAATTAGAACTTTCAAGACAGTACAACTTGATAACTGCTTGGTGAATTATATTTTTTAAAGTATAGTCATTTGAACATTTTAAGTTAAGCCATACCTATCTGTAGCATTAAGTAAGTTCTATATGGAGTGCCTAGGTATGAATGTGTTATTTCTCGATGTAATATTCATAGTTTTGGTTGTATAGAAGATGAATATATGACTGAAGTCTTATTTTGCCTTGTTATGATCAAATAAAAGATTTAGATGCAGGTGAAGTACTATTGGCAGAAAGAATACATGTTTGAGTTAATAAACTACACCCGGATATTTTGATAATAAGTTGAGGACCATAGTGAGTGGTAGAATAAATTGTCAATTTTTTTTTTCAAGTTACCTTATATATCATTTTGGATTTAGTTGTCAAATATATAGGTTCAAGTATTATGTGGTAATTGGCAGAAAAAAAAATTATGTATATGATATTTTGTTATCTAGTTTAGGATTGGATTATATTTCTGGAGAGTATGGATACGATTTTGCCTATAATTTGGTTCTGATTCTTAGGCATAATAATAATGTGATTGAGGAATTAGCTTTCAAATTTTGTAGCAAATTACATGTAATGAGAATAAGGAATGAATTCAACATCCTTACTTTCAAGTTAAAGAGTTGACTCTTTGGTTCAATTGTTATGCTTCAGATGACAATTAGAAACGAAATAAGGAACTCAAAACCCTCAAGTTGATGTAGCTGATATAGCTAAGCGAATAAATCTATATGGATATTTGAATTTTAATACTTTAAGTTAAAACAAATCTATTTGTGTGATCAAGTTCTATATAGTGAACTTAAGTGTGAACGTTTCTACTTACGATGTGATCTTCATAGTCTGTTTGATTGGAAGATGAACAAATGATAAAAGGGTCTTAGTTTTGACTCATTATGATCAAATGGAAAGTTTATATGCATTGAAGTAGTATTTACATAAAGGATACAAGTAAAGAAATGATAAACTGGATTCAGATATTGAAGGATCATAGCAAGTAATAAGATGATTTGCAAAACTGTTCAAATTTACCTTTGGTATTATTTTGGAGTTAGTTGTCATGTGTGGGTTTATAGATTGTGTGGTAAGTTGTGGATATTGGAGCTAATACACATATTATAGTGGAATTAAGGATGCACTTTGGGCATCTAAGGAAATTCTCCGGCGAGAGTTAATATTAATATTATAGTGAATGTTAGAAATACTTCAGAGACTACTATTGTGTAATGAATAAGAAAATAGTAGTTAAGTCATTATGGTACTTGTTTCTCCTATATGATTTGAGATTGAAAGATTTGACATTGTTTAGAATTTGACTTGATATATATATAAATTGTTAATGTGTTGTCTTTCAATTGTAAGTTAATCTTACTTGTCTTCTATTATAATTCCATTTTGGAATGTTTTGAATGCCATTTCTATTACTGTTATGAGAGTTTGTGGTACATCAGCTATGATTCTGGGATACTGTTTCAACCCAGCTATCAATTATGATTCTGAATTGCAACGTCATTTTAGATTCGCTAGAAATTTAATTGTTTGTTCCCTCTTAATACAACTTTTGAATTTGTCTTATAAGAGATTGCATTGGCGAACTTCAGTAGCACTTAATTAATTGATATTGCTAATCTTTATTGCTCATTTGATTATTGAAAAGTTACTTCATGGAATGAATGTAGTGTTGCATCAAATAATTATGCGTGTATTATGATTTTTGATGAGTGTGAATGATCATTGATTTAGTAAAGGAGCATTTGATTGGATAAAAACCATAACGATTATGCCCAAGATCAATAATTCCTTTTTTGGTTGAAGTGACGACAAATCTTAATTGTTGATTAGGTGAAACTCTATGTTGCGAGCTCATATAAGAATTGTGTTGATTTGATAGAATGATCTCTATAGTCTATGTTAGTTCAAGGAAGAACACATTATAGGAGCTTTGTTCTGCTTTCATATGATAAAATAAAATTTTTTGATGAGTTTATCTATAGTGAAATAGATGACTAACCTTATAGGTTCACATATTTTGTAAAAGTTTTACCTATAGGAAATTGACAAAGTATTTCTGAAAGGATTACAGCATATCGGGGATTCTATATCAATATTTGCTAAGCTATCTAGTTGTGTTAGTATACTGGAAAGTATTTGTGTATCTTTGTGAATATTTTCTCAAGTTATGAAGTTTGAGGGTTGAGCAGTGGACTAGTCCAAGTTAAAACTAAACTATACCGTGCTTCCCCGGCAACGGCGCCAAAAACTTGATGCAATCGGGTTGTGCGTTAAAATGTGCGCAAAATAAACCAATTTAAAATACTCGCAAGTGCACGGATCTTTGTAGTGTAGTGTGCTCTGAGTGCGGAATCGTACCACAAGGAAGCTCGTTAGTTAAGTTATTGAAGTAGTGTGAAAATGTTAAAGCGTTTAAGTGACAGTTCGCAAAGAGTTTGAGTAACGTGCGAGAAATATAAACTAAATTAAACTAACTAAATTATCTAAGTTATACTAAGTATTTGTGGAATACGAGATATGGTAATCTAGGGGTTTGAACATGTAAATGAGGCAATTAATATAGGCTCGATATCTAGTTTATCTAATTCTGGGCTTAAGCTACAAGCATTCACCCAGTTAAGCTAAAACCTATAGACCTAGTTAATCTACTTAGCTTATTTTAACCAAGTACAACAAGACAAACTAAACTAAGGAATTAACCTTACAGATAGAAACTATGGTACAACCTATAGTTTCATAGAGTCTATGGTACAGTCATGATTAAAACAATTATATGGCACTAAAGTAACACATTCATAATATTAACTACAAGTATAATATTTATGAAGTGAACGTAAAGAAATTCTAACGTCTACTTAAAAGCATTACGTATGAATACAAAATTAAAACAAGTCATACATTGCAATTTGAATTGAATAAACTAAATCCGAAACCATATATTAAAATACTATCATTTACAATATTCACCCATAGATATCAATCTACTCAGATATAAATGAATACGAGTTATGTAAATAAAAGATAGTCAAGAAAGGCTCCCCGTTATTGACGAATGCGTATTTCTGATTTTCGAAATTTGAGCAGAGGTCCGATGCAAAATAGCTCTTCGGGCGGAGCTAATTTTCCCTGAATAAGAACTACTAGGGATGAGTTTCTCCTGAATAAGAGCTTTCCTATTAAAAGTTATTCGGGCAGAACCTCCCTCGAATAATAACTACTTGGGTCGGACTTCTCCCTAAAAGTAAGTATTCGGGTAAAATTTTCTAGAATAAGAGCTATCTAGACGGGACTTCCCCCGTATTCTACTACTACTTAATTAACTAAACATAAAATTTAAAACTAAACAGAATTAACTCGAAATTATATCAAAAATATTGATAATACTCCAAAATTAACTCACAAATTCTCAAAGGGTTAAAGCTCTATTTCTAGGCAAAATTCTGAAATAGTTGACCTTTTTACATTTTTTGACTTTGACTGGATCGTTGATCGCAGTATTTTCGAGTGTTTTTCAATGTTTTGATCCTCCAAACGATGGAATTTGGCTAAAATCACGCCGTGCGTAAGACAAAGGTCCTTCGTTTTGCTCAGAAGGCTGTTTCTATCCGAAAAACTGATATGATTTGCCAAAAACGAACATGGGTCACTATTTGAAATCATTTGGGTCAATGTTCCGAGTCTGATTTCGTGCTAGTTTCAGTCAAATTTCTTCTCTATGAGCTTCATTCTTCAACCATTTCTCGTGCTTTCCCATTCTTACTTCTTGACTTGCAATTTGGATCAATTCGAGTCTGATTCTTCACTTTTCAGTATTTTCTTATATTGTATCGAAAGTATCAAAGTGTTACATTTTTTCCAGAGTTAAGATACAAATGAAGTACAAATACAATGGTTTGAGTGCTGCAAATACAATCACATCATATATTACAAGTGAAATATCATTTGTGTTTATTATTTTGTTTAAATTTAAAGATAATGAAATTACCCTATATAAAATCATACATTATGTCAAAATTGAAATTTATAAACCCATAAGTGCGTCCAAAGAGCATGAGCATGCATGATTATACCGTAACATATAACAAAGTAAAAAATTGAATATGTAGACGACGTAATTAAAGTAAATAATTAGGAAAAATTGGACAAATAATCCCTATTGTTTACATGGTTTAGACAACTAGTCCCTATTATTTAAAACGTTACGCGGTTAGATTTCATTATTTGTAAAAGTCTTACCATCAGTACCTATTGTTTGCAATAATCTCATTATTAATCCCTATTGTTTGTAAAGATCTTACCATTAGTTCCTACCGTCAATTAACTGTTAAAAGTTAATAAAAAGAATATTATTTGTGTTAAATGACGTTATTGCTCTTGATTTAATGACCAAAATTACTTAATTCCTTATTATTTAATGAAATTATTTTTTAATCATTATTAATTAATAAATTCTTTTTTATTTTTATGTTTTTCCTTCTTCTTCCTCCTCTACCTTCCACCACATTCTGCCATCGCCACAGGACACGAACAAACACAACACACATAGCACAAAACATACAAAAAAATGATACATTATCCAATTTTTTTATAAAATGACTATTATACCCCTAAAATCTGTTAAGTTTTTAACAGTTAGTTAACATTTAAACAAAAGACATGATAGAAAAGATAATGAACTTAAATGAAATTAAAAATTGAATGGTATCTACAAATAACCAAAGTAGGTATATATTAATATGAATGTAGATTTTTCATTGATACATACTAATATATAGCCTTATTGGTGAAACTTTTTACCAACAATAGGGAGTAATCACGTGACTTTGAAAATAATAGGGACTAATGGTTTGACTTTTGCAAATAATAGGGACTAGTTGTGTGACTTTTGAGACAATAAAAATTCTTAGTACAAAATGTGTAAACAATAAGGACTATTTGTGACGCCCGGGATTTTACCATATATTTCTTTATAATTTTTGCATATTTATTTGAACATTTTTACGTGCATCATTTTTCTTGCTTAATTGCTTTATTTTGAACCTACTATTCATAAGATTTTTGACTGTTTTAAAAGTGCAATTTAATATTTTTCCTAAGTCATATAACATACAAAAGGAATTGAGACCTTGTTATTTTGAATAGTGTTACGTATGTAACAACCTTAGTTTGAATTAGTTAGCATTTGATTAAAATTTAAGCTCATTTGACCAACCTTTTATGATGTTTGACTTAGCAAACCTTAGCATAAATTAACTATATATATCGTATAACACATACACAAGCATTACACATGAAAAACAATTGCAAAAATCCCAAAAATCCCAAAAATACCCCCCACCCAACGGCAAGAAGAAAGGAAAAGAGGAGGAAAAATATTTCAATCTTTGCATCTTTGGCTCCTAGCTTGATCTTGAGGAGATTTTGGAGGCCCTAGACCATCCCCAACTTGTCTCCATCTTCTAATTTGTGAAGGAGATGCATTTTTATTGCTTTCAAAGTTTATGCTCATATGTTGAATTTATTGACTTGTCAATTATAGCTATAACACTTGTTATGAATGTTTATTTTATGTTTATTAGGGCCTATAGAGTTAACTTTCATAACTTGATAAAGGATTCCATGGTTGAATGCAGAGATTGAAGGAAGAAGATGATAAATAGTGCCTAGAATTAGGGTTTTGAGAAAACTTGATAATTGAAATGAATTGAGACTTCAATTAGATGCTCTAGACCCTAGTGAAGCTAGTTGGGAGGCACATGAAGTTAAATCACCCAAAACCGAGCTAAATTGCAAAATTAGTCAACTTTAAAAAAGGGACTTTTCTCGTTGTACAATTCGGGCACGTTTGGGCTTTGGCTTGGGTATCCTTGGGGTAAGGAAGCACTTTTGGTGCTTTCGTTACGCAAAATTGGGGTTCGGTTAGTGTAGTTGTAGTTAAAACCCGCTCGGGGCCTTCCCGAGCTTTTGCTTCTAAAACTGATTTTTATGATTTTAATAGGTTTCTTTTGGCTTAATTAGGAATATAGTATGATTAGGAGAAGAAAATCTTGGTTAAAGAAAGGAAAAATGTAGTATTTGGCTTTCTTTGACGCATCTAGAGCTTGTTGTTGTGTTGTCATATACTATTGTGATTATCTAGAGTTAATTGAGCTATTGGAATTAAATTTTTGGGTGAAGCTATGTTGGTTGCCTCTTTGGAGACTATAATGTGTATATGTTGGCTTAATTTGCAATTAAATGCGATGGCGGCCTACTTTGTCGACCCTCCTACTTACTATTGTTGTTTTTGAATCTTGTGGTTTGAATTCGGGGTTGCGCAACCTTTTCAGACATGGTAACGTCGAGAAACATGGGGGGCGTCGGGCTTGCCGTGCTCTTTCGACTACCATGGTGCCTATTCCCTCTCTCGCTGAGTATACTCCACTACCCCAGATACGTGGTTCACCTGTTGGGCATATGGACCTACCTCAGAAGAAAGGGTCATAGGATCGGGATACATCCGGAGTATCCCAACTTGTTGGAGTAAGGGTTTGCCGGCACTTGTATGAAGATCGAGGTTCGTGGTTCGAGATTGAAGACTTGAAGTGGAACCGTATCCTTTTTAAATGTGGTTAATCATTTGTTGTTTAATATTGTTGTTTTATGTTATATATATATATATATATATATATATATATATATATATATATATATATGACTTATTGTGTTTGCATATCATATTGCACGTTCGGGTGTGTTGCATCACCTCCCTCGCTGGGCAACATTGTTGCTCACTTTTCATTTAACATGTTTCAGGATAAGCTAAGGTAAATCCCTAGCTAGTAGCAGTTGAGGAAGGAAAAGAAGTGCAAGTAGAATAGAATCCTTGATTCCTGTGTGATAAGGTGGATCATATGTGATACTTGCATGAAGTGCTTGTTAGATGTTGTGTTTTGAGACCTTAAAGGTCTTGTATAGTTGCTTGGGAAGTTGTAACTAAATTGTAGTCTTGTATGTTTAAATTTAGATGGCATGTAATAATGGATTCTAGTTACTTCTTTTATTGCATGCTTGGGTGTTTATTAGCTTAATAGTTGAATTTGACTGTAGTTGTATCCAACTACTTTAGTTAAAGTTAACTTACCTTGCATGCTTGTGTGCTTAAAGTAGATTTTGTTGTTCCAAGACTCGGATGGCCTTGTGAACTTGGCATGGCTATGAGAATATTGTAAGTTTGGTTGTATGTGTTGTACTTGTAGTTCAAAAGTTATTGTAACTAATTGGAAGTAACAGTTTAGTCCACAATACAGAGGAGACTCTGTCCGAGTGACGGGTCCGGGCTTGACCTATAGCGTGGGGTTGGGCTCGAGGCGTTACATTTAGGTGATATCAAATCTATTTGAATGCATGAAGCCGGGTTAATTTCCTCGGCATGTGGGTAGAGGTCCATGTGTTCAAGTTGGATTATGTGACTATGTGATAGTTAAGGGTCTGAGTGCTTGAGTAAAAGACATGCTAGCATGTAAAAGGAATGGAAAGGCATAATATGATAAGAGTATGAAAAGTTTAGTGTTTAATGCTGTTAAGTGTTTTATATGCTATCTTATATGAGTAAGATGTTTTGAAAGTAATGTACATACTATCTTTGCATTATCTATTCCTATTATAATATTGTATTCTTCTAGCATCGAGATGAGGAGACGGGGTAGACCAAGGAGAGAGCCGGAAGAAGCTCCTAGGCAGGATGTACCTAGGCAAGGTGCAGGGGCAGCAAGAAATGTACCGTAGGGTAAGGAACCAAGCGATGCACAGATTTTGGCCACAATGGCCACCGTCATTAACACTATAGCTCAGTTTGTGGTTCAGCAGGGTACGGCATGTGTTGGCAGAGCGTAATGGTACTGCTGAGGGTAACTTGTATGACAAATTCTTGCACCACGGGGCGTACAGTTTCTATGGTGAGACAGATGACATGAAAGCATAGATGTGGTTAAACAAGTTTGAGAAGGTCGCTGCGATACTTGAGTGCAATGATGAAAGAAAGATTACTTATGCTACCTTTTTTAATGGAAAGTGACGCTGAGGAGTGGTGGCATACTGTTAGAGAGAAACAGGATGCTGAGAAGGTCCAGCATGTGTGGGCTGAATTTGTTCGTCAGTTCAGGAATAAGTATGTGTCTGTAGTAGCTCGCGAGAGACATCAAGAGGAATTCATAGCTTTAAAACAGGGAAACATGACTGTAGATCAGTATGAGACTACTTTCACTGGACTTTCCAGATGCGTGCTAGATTTGATTCAGCTGGAGGACATGAAGATTTAGAGGTTTAGCACTGGGTTGAGGAATGGTATTATGCTTAATCTGTCTTCGCAGGATTTTTTGAGTTATGCTGCAGCAGTCAGGGCCGCATCGAGGTACGAGAAACGTAAGGCAGATGTGTTGGCTTAGTCTAGTCAGTCAAGTAAGCGTCAGTATCAGTCCTAGAGTCAGAGCTACCAGAGGCAGTATTAGCAGTCTGTTCAGACCCAACCGCCGAGACAGACCCAGAGTTACCCAGGGCCAGTTCAGGCACAGTCACAGCTGAGACAGCTTAGAGCCAGCCGCAGGGGCAGTCACAGACCCGACCAGTGACCGCTAAATCTCAGCAGGGTAGTTCTGCTACATCTACCTACAGGAGGTACTGTTGCCAAGAAAAATCTACAGTGCAATCATTGCAACCGCAAAGGTCATACAGAGGCAAAGTGTTGGAGGAAATTAGGTCGATGTGTGGGATATGGCAGTGATCAGCACAGAGCTAGAGATTGTCCCAGGTTTAAACGGGGACAGGGTCGGACTTCAGGCCAGGGTGCTCAGACTAGAGCTTCAGGAGCAGCTACTGTACCATAAGGCCAGCCACGAGTATTTGCACTCGATCAGGAGGAGCTTTCAAACACAATTGTGGTGGTAGAAGGTATTTTTCTTATTAATAATCCGCCAGTAGTAGTTTTTAATTGACACCGGGGCTACACATTCATTCATTACTCCTGCATGTGCACAATCTACAGCTTTAAAAGTTGATAAATTGCCGTATATAATTGAAGTAGGTAGTCCTATGGGTGCTAAATGTGTTACGGAGTTTGTGTGTAGAAATTGTGATATTTGTATTGAGGGGCACATGTATCCAATTGATTTGATAATTATGCCATTTCGAGACTTTGAAGTTATCTTGGGGATGGATTAGTTGGGACGGTATTATGCATGTTTGGATTATAGAATGAAAGTTTTAACTTTAGAAATGCCTGATCAACCTGTTATTAAAATCACTGGAAGTCGAAAATCTACGGGAACTCGTATCATATCTTCTATTAAAGCTACTAAGATGTTGAGTAAGGGTTGTAATACTTATTTGGCTTACTTAATTAATCAACTTGTGGATAAACTGAAACAGAATTTGTGATTGATCTATTGCCAGGACTAATCCTATTTCTAGAACCCCTTATAGAATGGCTCTCCCTGAGTTGCAAGAGTTGAAAATTCAGCTACAGGGTCTACTTGAAAAGGGTTTTATTCAGCCTAGTTCGTCGCCTTGGGGTGCTCCTGTATTGTTTGTGAAGAAGAAAGACGAGACTCTGCGATTGTGCATTGATTATCGGGATCTTAATCAAGTGACGGTGAAAAATAAATATCATTTGCCCTTAATTGAGGAGTTGTCAGCTGCAGGTTGCTGTTGTGTTTTCTAATTTTGATTTGAGGCAGGGTTATTATCAGTTGCGAATCCGTAGAGAAGATGTACCCAAGACTGCATTTAGAACCAGGTACGGCCACAATGAGTTTATTGTATTACCATTTGGGTTGACTAATTCTCCAGCCGCCTTTATGGATTTGATGCAGATAGTGTTTAGACCATACCTAGATCAGTATGTTGTAATCTTTATTAATGATATACTGGTCTATTCTAAATCTGAGGCAAAGCATAAAGAACACTTGAGAATTGTGCTTCGAACCCTGCAAGAACATAAATTGTTTGCCAAATTTAGTAAATGTGAATTTTGGTTGAAACAGGTAGCCTTTCCAGGCCATATTATTTCACAGGAAGGAATATCTATAGATCTTGCAAAAATTGAAGTGGTTATGTCTTGGAAGAGACCCGAGACTGTTTTAGAGGTTCGTAGTTTCTTGGGATTGGCCGGTTATTATAGGCGGTTTGTTAAAGACTTTTCTAAAATTGTAGGGCCATTAACTTCCTTAACTCAAAAGAAACTGTGTTTAATTGGAGTGATAAATATAAAGCCAGTTTTCAAGAATTAAAGAAGACACTTACCACGGCACCTATTCTTGCATTGCCTGAAGGGACTGATAATTTGGTGATATACAGTAATGCCTCGAAAGAAGGTTTGGGCTGCGTTCTTATGCAGAATGGTAAGGTGATAGCTTATGCCTCTAGGAAATTGAAACCATATGAACTCAATTATCCTACACACGATCTTGAGCTTGCTACTGTTGTCTTTGCTTTGAAGAAATGGTGTCATTACTTGTGGAGTAATTAATTTGAGATATTTACTGATCATAAGAATTTAAAGTATCTCTTTTTCTCAAAAGGATTTGAATATGAGGCAAAGGCGTTGGTTAGAATTGTTGAATGATTATAATTGTACTATTATAATTGGACTGATAAATGTAAAGCCAGTTTTCAAGAATTAAATAAAAGACTTACCACGGCTCCTATTCTTGCATTGCCTGAAGGGACTGATAATTTGGTGATATACAGTGATGCCTCGAAAGAAGGTTTGGGCTACATTCTTATGCAAAATGGTAAGGTGATAACTTATGCCTCTAGGAAATTGAAACCATATGAACTCAATTATCTTACACACGATCTTGAGCTTGCTACTATTGTCTTTGCTTTGAAGAAATGGCGTCATTACTTGTGGAGTAATCAATTTGAAATATTTACTGATCATAAGAGTTTAAAGTATCTCTTTTCTCAAAAGGATTTGAATATAAGGCAAAGGCGTTGGTTAGAATTGTTGAATGATTATAATTGTACTATTAGCTACTTGCCTGGAAAAGCTAACACTGTTGCTTAGCCGAAAATCTTCTGTGGCTAGTTTGATAATCAAAGACTGGGAAACTGTAGAGGAGTTGTGCTTGTGGAAGCCGAAGGCTTCTAGAACATGTATTCAATTTGCTGGCCTATAAATCCAGTCTCTATTATTATCCAGAATCAGAGAAGCCCAACAATCAGATCTTCAGTTGTTGAAAATTTTAGAGAAGTCAAAAGGGGGAGTGTCACGCCCCAACTCGACCCCACCTACGATCAGTCAGGACGCAACGGAATTTCGGCAGTAACAACAGTAAATAGATTACCGAGGTTCTAAACCAACCTCGTTAATAACATTAAACATTAAAAATTCCATAACCATACATACAACAACAACTTAACAGCATAACAACATACAACCTAACCGTAGTATACAATAATCAGTCTTCGTTATCTGCCTCCGTTCCAACATAACATACAATACCTCAACTTTATCATACATTTCAAAAATAAGTTGAGACCCATCTAACAACTTAACCGTAAAGCATATAAAAGTCTATTAAGCTAATATACATGACGTTTAATAACATAGAATCATGGATAAGACTCAGGGACATATGACTCATCCACGAAAGGCACGTTTTCCACATTCTCCTCTTCAGGAGGCACGTACCCGTAATCTTGTGAAAGTACACCTGAAAACATGCAATAATAGAGAGTGAGCTTATATACATAAGCCCAGTGAGGATCCGATAGATCTCGACAGTATTCACTACGCTCCTTGGATTTAGTCCTTTGAGCAAGTAAACACACAACAACATAAATAATGCTATCAAAACACACAACAACATAAATAATGCTATCATCACATAACTATATAACCAATCAATAAGGATACTCTATTTGGTGTAGCTCCAAACGCCATCACGATCTCAACCGTTCTTCTTATAACTCCCCATTACTCACGCACCCGAGGTACCTCACTAGCCCCTCCCTCCATGACACCTCCGTCATGCGAGCTGGGGGTAGCCTATGGCAGTCATGCCGTTATCAACCCGACAGCCCGATGCTGCCCGAGAGGTGGCACACACATACCAAGACTCCATAATCATCAATCATCAATCAATCAATCAATCAATTGGGAGATCAGCAACAAGAGTGCCCGATTCCCGCATTCAATAATAATCAATCAATAACATCAATATAACATTAATAATAAATTAAACAACAAACAACGTAGTTAGATGACAAAGTAGGCCATCTAACCGGACATGCATAATATACATAATTAAACTCTAAATTACTCAACAACAACTCACCATTCATCACTCGAACACTACCCAACCATCTAAAGGCATCGTTCAAGAAATTAAAGAATGACAACCTAAACTTCTAAAATTCATAACTTACAATCTACTAATCCAAACATTGCCAAATCAGTTCCTATCACTCACCCATTCAACCTACTACATTAGCCCTCTCGGAAATCCACCATAACACCTCTAAATCATGCCCGATAACCCTAAAATCCTAAGATGTCATGGCTGGATTTTCCGGATTTTCACACAAACAATGTAATCGAAAATTCGGCATTACAACAGCGCTAATACGTAATTATCAAGTATTTAGAAATCGACGGCAATCGATTTCGATCAACACAACTCATTTAATTCAACTTTGAACATTTTAATCAAAATTAAATACCCGGAAAATAAAAATTATGCTATATCCGACAGAAACTCGTAGTATTAGTATATAATGATCCCTAGCATGCAAGGAGCAATAATCTAACATCAGATTTCAATTCTAACGGTTCAATCTTCATTTATACGCAAAAACACAAAAATGAAATTTTGAGATCTAGAATTTTTCTCTCACCTTAGATGCGATATAAGCCTAGGAATGCGTGCTATGCGTGCCCAACAAGCAGAATCCAAGTCGGTGCGAAGTTTCACGGACAAAAACTAGGTTTTTCTTTGAAAAATTGGATTGAAAAGCTTGAGTTTTCTCTTCTCTTTTCTCCCTCTTTTCTCTCGGCAATGTGTGTGTGTGTGATGGTGTTTTTGTGTTGTGTGAGTGTGTGTTGAGGACTTTAGCTTATAAGGTCAAATAATTAATTAAAGTCAAAGTTATTTTAAATAGGTATTTTTGTGTTTTTAATGACTTTAATTGCATTTTTGTGCTCACCAAGTTAAAAATAATTATGCCACCCCCAAGATATCTCAAGTGGATTATTTTTAGGTGATAAGAAGTTTTACAATCCAATAATTTCACCCGAGTCGGCTTAAAACTCGATTTTCGCAAAAGTCGGTGTAAAAACCCTAATAAATTCTTAAGCCGATTTTAAAAGCGTTTTCATCAAACACAGGTCTATTAAAGTCCGTGGACTAGGTCTAGAAGGGTTAAAAAGACCAGTTTCAAAATTATAGCGGACGTGTTTCGAAAACACTATTCACTGAAAATCGACGATAAAATTTCTGACTCCGTTTTTGATGAAAATTTCATGAATGCACATTTAGCACGTATTAGGAGTATTGAAATCAAAATTATAACTTTCTAGGTCCTATAGCACATAAACAGATCATATGCACGCAAAACGAGGTAAAGCACGTAAAACGAGATAAGCAAGAAAGTGGGGTTTCACAGGGAGAGTCCGACTTCAAGTTGCATGATGATGGATTACTCAAGTACAGGAATACAATCTGCATCCCTAGTGATTCAACTGTGAAAGATGAGATTCTTGCTGAGGCTCATGGTTCTAAATACACGATTCATCTTGGTAGCACTAAGATGTATAGGGACTTGAGCAGAGTTTCTGGTGGAACAATATGAAAAGGGAGATAGCTGATTATGTGGCTAAGTGTTTGACTTGTCAGAAGGTTAAGGCGGAACATCAGAGACCGGTAGGGTTATTGCAACCATTGGAGATTCTAGTGTGGAAATGGGACCAAGTTACTATGGATCTTGTATCTGATTTGCCGAGATCACTGCGAGGTAATGATTCCTTATAGGTTGTGGTTGATAGATTAACAAAGACTTCTTATTTTATTCCTACAAAGAAGACTGACTCTCTTGATAAATTAGCCGAGCTTTATGTTGAAAATATCGTGAGACTGCATGGAGTTCTATCTAAGATAGTGTCAGACAGAGATCCCAGGTTTACATCACAGTTCTGGCAGAAACTACAAAAGGCCTTGGGGAAATATGAGTTTTAGTACTGCATATCACCCGCAGACGGATGGTCAATTAGAGATAACTATCAGGATACTAGAAGACATGTTGCGAGCTTGCGTTCTGAATTTTGGCAAGAGTTAGGAGAAGTATCTACCTCTAGCGGACTTTGCTTATAATAACAGTTACTAGGCTACTATTGGTATGGCACCCTACGAGGCACTTTACGGGTGGAAATGTAGGTCTCCATTGTATTGGGATGAGGTAGATGAATTGAAAACTGTGGATCCAGCTATTCTATCTAAGATGATCAAGATGGTGGATAATGTGAAGCTTATAAATAAGAGGATGCTTATGGCGCAGAGTTGACAGAAGAATTATGTTGATAGACGCCGACGAGACTTGGTATTTTCAGAGGGTAATCATGTATTCTTGAAAGTCTCTCCACGTAAAGGTTTGATTCGGCACGGAAAGGGAGGTAAACTCAATCCTAGATACATGGGGCCATTTGAAATCATTGAAAAGGTTGGAGATTTGGCTTATAGATTGGCATTACCTCTGAGTTTGGGTAGGATTCCTGATGTTTTTCATGTGTCGTTGTTGAGGAAGTATAATCCTGATCCGTCACACATTATTGAGCCAGAACCGTTGGAGACTGATGAATCTTTGGCATATGTTGAGAAACATCTTCGAGTGGTTGACCAAAAGATTCAGGAACTTCGAACCAAGAGTATTCCTATGGTAAAAGTTCTTTGGGATCATCACGGAGTTGAGGATGCCACTTGGGAGCGAGAGGATCAGATTAGAGAAAAGTATCCGGAGCTGTTTGTTGAATCATGTAAGAATTGCGAGGACGCAATTAGTTTAAGGGGGAAAGGGTGTAACACCCGAGATTTTACCATATATTTCTTTATAATTGTTGTATATTTACTTGAACATTCTTACGTGCATCATTTTTTTTGCTTAATTGCTTTATTTTGAAGCTACTATTCATAAGATTTTCGACCATTTTAAAAGAACGATTTAATATTTTTCCTAAGTCATATAACATACAAAAGGAATCGAGACCTTGTTATTTTAGACTTTCGAGCTTGGAAGCATGCGTTTGGAAAATAGTTTTCGAATCATTTGAATAGTGTTACGTACATAACAACCTTAGTTTGAATTAGTTAGCATTTGATTAAAATTTAAGCTTATTTGACCAACCTTTTATGATGTTTGACTTAGCAAACCTTAGCATAAATTAACTATATACATAGTATAACACATACACAAGCATTACACATGAAAAACAATTGTAAAAATTCCAAAAATACCCCCCTCCCCGATGGCAAGAAAAAAGGAAAAGAGGAGGAAAATTTTTTCAATCTTTGCATCTTTGGCTCCTAACTTGATCTTGAAGAGGTTTTGGAGGCCCTAGATTATCCCCAACTTGTCTCCATCTTCTAATTTGTGAGGGAGATGCAATTTTATTGCTTTCAAAGTTTATGCTCATATGTTGAATTTCTTGATTTGTCAATTATAGCTATAAAACTTGTTATGAATGCTTATTATGTGTTTATTAGGACCTATAAAGTTAACTTTCATAGCTTGATAAAAGATTCCATGGTTGAATGTAGAGATTGAAGGAAGAAGATGATGAATAGGGCCTAGAATTAGGGTTTTGAGAAAACTTGATAATTGGAATGAATTGACATTTCAATTAGATGCTGTAGTTGGGAGGCCACGTGAAGTTAAATCACCCAAAACCGAGTTAATTGTAAAATTAGTCAACTTTAAAAAGGGGACTTTTCTCGTTGTGCAATCCAGGCACGTTTGGGCTTTGGTTTGGGTATCCTTGGGGTATGGAAGCACTTTTGGTGCTTTCGTTACGCGAAATTGGGATTCGGTTAGTGTAGTTGTAGTTAAAACTAGCTCGGGGCCTTCCCGAGCTTTTGCTTCTAAAATGGGTTTTTATGATTTTAATAAGTGTCTTTTGGCTTAATTAGAAATATAGTATGATTAGGTTGTGGGTTAGTAACCTTGAGATACACTTAGGAGAAGAAAAACTTGGTTAAAGAAAGGGGAAATGTAGTATTTGGCTTTCTTTGACGCATCTAGAGCTTGTTGTTGTGTTGTCATAAACTATTGTGATTATCTAGAGTTAATTGAGCTATTGGAATTAAATTTTTGGGTGAAGCTATGTTGGTTGCCTCTTTGGAGACTATAATGCTATAATGTGTATATGTTGGCTTAATTTGCAATTAAATGCGAGGGCGGCGTACTTTGTCAACCCTCCTACTTGCTATTGTTGTTTTTGAATCTTGTGGTTTGAATTCGGGGTTGCGCAACCTTTTCGGACATGGTAGCGTCGATAAATGCATATGACATCAGGCTTGCCGTGCTCCCTCGACTACTATGGTGCTTATTCCCTTTCTCGCTGAGTATACTCCACTACCCCAGAGGCGTAGTTCACCTGCTGGGCATATGGACCTACCTCAGGAGAAAGGTTCGTAGATCGGGATACATTCGGAGTATCCCAACTTGTTGGAGTAAGGGTTCACCGGCACTTGTGTGAAGATCGAGGTTCGTGGTTCGAGATTGAAGACTTGAAGTGGAACCGTATCCTTTTTAAATGTGGTTAATCACTTGTTGTTTAATATTGTTGTTTTACGTTATATATATATATATGACTTCTTGTGTTTGCATATCATATTGCACACTCCGGTATGTTGCATCACCTCCCTCGCTGGGCAATATTGTTGTTCATTCCTCATTTAACATGTTTCAAGAGTAGCTGAGGTAGATCCCCAACTAGTAGTAGTTGAGGAAAGAAAAGAAGTACAAGTAGAACAGAATCCTTGATTCCTGTGTGATAAGGTGGATCATATGTGATGCTTGCGTGAAGTGCTTGTTAGATGTTGTGTTTTGAGACCTTAAGGGTCTTGTATAATTGCTTGGGAAGTTGTAACTAAATTCTAGTCTTGTATGTTTAAATTTAGATGGCATGTAATAATGGATTCTAGTTACTTCTTTTATTGCATGCTTAGGTGTTTATTAGCTTAATAGTTGAATTTGACTGTAGTTGTATCCAACTACTTTAGTTAAAGTTAACTTACTTTGCATGCTTGTGTGCTTAAAGTAGATTTTGTTGTTTCAAGGCTCGGATGGCCTTGTGAACTTGGCATGGCTATGAGAATATTGTAAGTTTGGTTGTGTGTGTTGTACTTGTAGTTCAAAAGTTATTGTAACTAATTGTAGGTAACAGTTTAGTCCACGGTACAGAGGAGACTATGTCCAAGTGATGGGTCCGGACTTGACCTATAGCAGGGGGTTGGGTTCGGGGCATTACACTATTTGTCTAATTTGCCAAGTTTAAAATCGCTTTGATGAGGAACATACTACATGTCATGAGGAATGTACTATATGTAAAGTATCATATATAGTTAATGGTGAGAAAAATATTGTATACCGTATACAACAAAAAAAGAGATTGTATACAATATTTTTCTCACCATTAACCATATATGATACTTTATATGTAGTACTTTCCTTATCACTCAAAGCGGTTTTAAACTTAGCAAATTAGACAACTAGTCCCTATGTTTACACGTTTTATACTGATAGTTCTTATTGTTGCAAAAGTCACACGGTTAGTCCCTACTATTTGCAAAAGTCGCACCATTAGTCTATATTATTTTCAAAGTCATGCGGTTAGTCCCCACCAATTAGTCCTTATTGTTTAAAAAGTCTTCCAATTAATCCCTAGTGTTAACTAACTGTTAAAAACTTAACAGATTTTAGGGGTATAATAGTCATTTTATCAAAAATTTCTTTCTTGCATTTAAAATTGGATAATATATCATTTTTTGTATGTTTTGTGCTAAGTCTCAGTTTATTCCTATATATTTTCCTAAAAATCTCAATTTAGTCCTATATGTTTTTTAAAAGTCTAAGATTAATATCTATTGCAAAATCCAACTAGAGAAGTTTCTTTTTAACTCCATAGGTTCTAAATTTTTAGAGAAACTTTTCATTCAAAGAAAGTAATATCTCAAAATTTCACCCTATCTTACCATGGTTTTAATTATTAGTTAAAAATGGTGCAAAAATAGATGGGAAGTTGATACCCCATTTACTATATTAAACATACATGTATATTTTACTTACATGCATCATACACATATGTTGTGTTCTTGTTCATTTATGATACTAAAATCATCAACTTTCTTTAAGATTCTTGTAAATGTATATGCATTACCATAAACTTTTGACTTTTGTTCTTCTCGATTTTATGTGTTGTAACTTTGTAGTTGTCTTCAAAGTGTCTTGCTATATTCTTTATCTTTTTTTGTCAATATATGTAGATCTCTCACATGGATTTGTTGTGTTTTTGTTTCTTTCTACTAGATAGCGAAGTTTTTTTACCAAGATCATAGTTAAGGATCATGTTAAAATTTTTGTCTGATAAGAATCTAATTATTGGTTTTTGTATTTTCTCTTTATTTTTCTTCAATAGTGAACATTAGTAATATGAAAGATCAAATAGTGGAAGCATGCAAAGTAAAAAATACAACTTGCACATTGAAGAGTTAGGTGGAATGATTGGACAATAATAAAAAGTTTTAAGTTCTAACCAGGACTTTGGCCTGTTGTGAAAGAAAAAAAAATGCAACTTGCAAGATTGGAAGTGAAGTATATGACGTTGATTGAGAAGCTTTAATGTTAGGTTAATTATAAGAGTTTTATTAATTCCTGTTTGTATGTTTACTTTGTGTATTTCTATATGGCAATACTTGATGTATTGATCAAAGGGTTGGTCGTTTTGATGTTGCAAATTGACTAGATGTTGATAAGTTGCAACTTTAATGATAGTTTGGTTGTAAGTTAATGTTTGAATTAGCTTTTCTTACTAGACAAATTAATGTAGTAAGCTTTAATTATGTTTCTCGAGTTTTTATATGCCACATACAACACAACATAGGCAGTTATTCCATTTTCATCATAATACTGTTATTTATTGCATATTTGTTGTTAGTGTAATAGGAAATGACTTTGAAAGAGTACAAAAAAGTATTGAAAGAGAAAATGAAAGCTTTGCAACCACTTAAACCACGTGAACGAGATGATTAGAAGTAATAGTAGATCAATTTAGGTTTTTAGTATATTTAAAATATTATGTTTGTACATAATTTAGATTTTTTTGTAAGTAGTTTAACTTTATTATAAATATTAAATTTTTGTATATTTTAATTTGTATATTTCATTTTAATTTTTGTATCTTCCATATTTTAATTTCATAATTTTTTATTTTTTTAAATTAAATAATTAATTAGCTATGGATTGACTACGGATACGTGATGACCAAAAGGCTACGAACCTTGAATTGGCTACTGATATGTGGAAACCAAAAGGCTAGAGATTGGCTATTGAACATTGGCGACCGAAAGGATACAGATTGACTATGGACCTGTGGCGACGGAACATTTACGACAAAGATTGATGAGGAAATGAACCACATAAGTTCATGAAAAAATAGAGAAAATCAAATTCAAGAAGAATAACTACTAAACATTCTCAAGACCCTACTTTGGAGCCTTAAATCTTTGTGCATGGATGTGTTATGGATGAGTATTATATTTGGTTGCGAAGATCTTATGGCATAATACAAGTTTATAACATGAATCGGCTTCAATCATCACCTAAAGATAATTTTCTAGTTGCCCAAAGTTTGCCATTTATTATCTTTTTATGTTGTGAATAGTACTGTTGTTATGAATAGTACTACTTTGTTAGTTTTATCCCACATAGGAAGTTTAGCAAATTTTTAGGCTCAAGTATTCCTATAAATAGATAGCTCCCTAAGCTCATTAGATACACTTCAACACACCCCAATCAATACAAAACTAGTATTGTATAATTCTTTTCTAGCATTCTAATGTTGTAATATTTAAAGTTTTCCTTGTATCAAGGATGTTTTGCTAGAACGAATCTAGTGTTTCGCTTCCGTCCTACGTCAGTTGGCACCAGAGCCAAGTTCAAGAGTCCTAGCTTAGAAGGTTGTAGTTGTAATTGAGTCGTATGCTCTGCACTTGCCACGTGTAGTGGACCCTGTGCATCAGAAAGCTTGATTGGTTGATTCAGTCGTATACTCTGCACTTGCCATGTTTAGTGGATCCTGTGCATCAGAAAACTCGAAAGATTAAATTACAAAACCTATAAGCCGGATAAGATGAAGTTCGGGAACAATGATGGCAGCAACAGTAGTAGTGGCAGCAATGGCGGCAAAAATGACAGTCATGCCAACATCAATATTGCTGGTAGCAGCCATAGCAGAGGCAAAGTCGACCATCCTATCGACAGTGATCGAAGGGTGAAAGCCTTTTTGGCGGCGTTAGAAGCGCAAGAAGCACGAGTGACCCACGAACTCTGCTAGATTCGCGACTCTTGTGCTAACTTGAACTTAAACACCAACAAGGTTTGTGTAGATGGTGGGATCAATCGTGCCAGAAAAAATGCCTATGGCCAACCTATCAATCAATGCGACCTTGCAGTTCGTTATAAGCAACCAGCTTATGAAGATGAATTTAAAGAGGAGGCTTTAAATTATCGAAGATACAATCAAGAGCAAGTGGGATTCAGCAACAGATCTCAGCATCCTGATAAATATGGTTTTGCTCAACATCGCATCTTCCATTCGAAATGCAGCATTCGAGGAAGGGTGTGCGACATTATTATTGACAATGGAAGTTGGGAGATTATTGTTTCAAGAGCTTTGGTGAATCACTTAAAGCTACCCACTGAACCTCATCCAACTCCATACGAGATTGGGTGGGTCAAGAAATGACCATCAATCAAGGTCACAGAAGTTTGTAAAGTTTCTATTTCTATCGGAAAATCTTACCACGATGAAATTATTTGTGACGTAGTTGACATGAATGCTTGTCATATTCTACTTGGGAGGTCATGGCAAAATAACGTCAATGGAACTTATTGTGAGAGAATAAACGCCTTTATTTTCTGGTGGAATGGAAAGAAGATTGCCATGCTTTCGACTAATAAAGATCAACCCAAAGCTTCCAAAGTGGGGGAGAAATCTTTACTCGATGTTGCCAATTCAACAAACGATTTTAACCTGAAATCAAAGGAGGCTAGAGAAGCTTTGCCTATTATTGCGAAAGGAGAAGAATCTTATATAACAAAAATCCAAAAGATGAGCAACTCATAATGAAAATGTTTAAGGAGATCATTCCTATTGTTTCTCTGGAATGAATCGAGTCCGATGCAAAATTCTCATCATTATTCAAGGAATCTGAATGTCATCAGCTTACAGGAAAAATAGAATTTGGAGTAACGACTAATGCTTCAAGTTGTTTTACAATGGGAATACATAATCCAATTGAGTAGAAAACAGAGAAAAGTAAAAGTAGAACAATAGGAGATATATTGTCTTATTACTTTGAAAAGTTCTACGAGAGTGGTGAATATAAAAAATGGTCATATGGTCGAAATTCAAAAGGCTGACGATGCATACATGGATTAAAAAGTTTTACAATTTGGAGGCAATCGGAACTAGTGACATGTAAATCTTGTCATATCTTATGGACCTTCAATTTCACAGACTTGTATGAATACTTTTTGCAAGAGGATCTGATGTATCCAAGCATTAAGTCAAGGGCAAGTTTTTCTCAAGTGAGAGGAAATGATGGGGAACATGAACCACATAAGTTCATGAAAAAATAGAGAAAGCAAACTCAAGAAGAATAACTACTAAACCTTCTCAAGACCCTACTTTGGAGCCTTAAATCTTTGTGCATGGATGTGTTATGGATGAGTATTATATATGGTTGCAAAGATCTCATGGCATACTACAAGTTCATAACAGGAATCGGCTTCAATCATCACCTAAAGATAATTTTTCTAGTTGCCCAAAGTTTGCCATTTATTATCTTTTTATGTTGTGAATAGTACTATTGTTATGAATAGTACTACTTTGTTAATTTATCCCACATAGGAAGTTTAGCAAGTTTTTAGGCTCAAGTGTTCCTATAAATAGATAGCTCCTTAAGCTCATTAGATACACTCTAGAGTTGTAATATTTAAAGTTTTCTTTGTATCAGGATGTTTTGCTATAACGAATCTAGTGTTCGCTTCCGTCCTGCATCAAAGATGGCTACGGCTTTGCTACAAAAGTTAATAATTTATAAAAATGTAGAAAAAATAAATTGGTGACAGAATGACTACAGACATTTGGCGATGAAATTAAAAAAAATAAATACAAATTAGTTTTCGAATTTGGTCACGGATTTTCAATTTGGCTATAGGACTTGAGGCGATGGACAAAATAGCTACGAAATTTTGATGTCGATCCCAGGTTGGTGACGACTAGACTACATATTTTGACTGTTGCCTCAGCCTATTTCTTTTGTAGTAAATGAGTATTATCGACTCTCACTAGATTTAGGATGAATAAATTGTCCGTCATGGATAGTGTCAGACCTCACTGGGATCAGGGGACCGTCATGAATGAGTATTATTAGCACTATAATACCCAGGATGAGTGACAATCGTAACAAAAAAAATCAACCCATCATGTGGACTAGCCGCTCAGTACATCCATATGAATCTCTATCATACTGTACGAAATAGCAAATCATAGTTGGGGTAGGCTACATAGTCATTTATTCTCAAAATATAAGCAACTGTACACCATATACGATGTAAAATAAGGTTCGAAATGACGAAATCCATATTCAATATATATAGGTTACTGTTTTTCATATTTGGGATCTATATTTATTGAACATGTGTGAGTAAATTACTTGTCTAGGGTAAAATTAATAGTAATGGTCTGTAGATTTAAGGTCTTGAATTTGAATAGTCTACTTTGATCCAATATATGATTTTGTGTTTATGCATTTACAATTCCCAATTATCACATTATAGTTGTAGTTGTTAAGATTGAATGTATATTCAGTCGTGATTGCACATTGACAAATAATACTACACAGTAATAAACAGTTACCCAATCCCGCATATGGCAAATAGTACCATGAATAGTAAAGCAGTCGAGTACTGTGCAAATAATGACGTGTGATTAGTACATAGGGATTTATTGTAATTCAAAATATATAGTAAAATTAATAGAATTTTCTCTAGTTTCCTGCAGTTATCTCTTATATTCTGTCAATTATTTTAAAACAGTAGTTGATATTATGATCGAATAAATGTGTTCCATATATATGTTTATGCTCTAATTGCAAATCTATTGGTGGCACCATGAATCTCAATTGATTAATTTGGTTGCTTAGTATTTTAGGGCAAAGTTATACTGCAACTATTAATAGAGTTAGAGATAGAATTGCACCTTTAAAAAGGACTTAATAGCAATAATCAATTGAATTAGGTAATCAACAAGGTTAGGCTTATAATTCAACCTTTGCATCAGATTAGAAAACCCAAATACAAGCATAAGTCATGAGCTTTACTTCCCTTTGGCTACACTTTCATACCTCCACACCCCACGCTGCAACAACTTGTGTATTTGCGAGTAAAACTTAATTTAATTGTGTGCAATTTTATATATCTCAAGCCAAGCATGATAAGGGTTGAACCACACGCTCTAGGCTCGAGTTTTATATCATAATTTATACCTTTCATATACAGGAAGGTTACAAAGAAATTGGAAATTTCATATTCCTCTTCTATTTTTATAAGATAAAAGCTAATGGGATTGTAAGTGCAAGTTGATTGTAAGTATGTATTCTATGGTGTGATTTTAGAGTCAAGAGATCACTTATTTTTTAAGTACTCTTTCTCTAAAAGGATTTGGCTAAAAGGGATGGAAATGTCTATAGATATTGGCCTTGTGTCAACGTGGGATGATGTGGTGGTTTGGATGATCTGCAACACAAAATCTGATGGGCTTCAATCCCATGTGCTGAAATTATTTTTCACAATAGCTATTTATTTTTTTTGGTGTGAAAGGAATAGAAAAGTTCATGGTTAGACGAGTGATTCTAAAGAAGTTATTATGCATAAGATCAGTTATGTTATTAGACACAAAATTAGATTAGAACGTACATATAGGAGATCTTGTATTAATCTTCAACTTTCTAGAGCCTGAAATCTCGACAACAGCTAACTGATCTAATGTGATTGTGTTTATTGAGTTTAATGAATATACTTTGCTTATTTAGCAAAAAAAAAAAAAAAAAACTAATGGGATTGGGGTTAATGAGTTACTAAGCTGATAATCCAACATAAAAGAGGAATGAGAACAAATTGCAGATCATAATCGATATACAACGAAAATTGAACAAATAACAATAATCCAATAAATTTGTTATGGCGAGCCCTAAAGAATTTGAGAACAAATGGGTCTTAACACATATGTGTAGAACTCAACTATTGACCCAAAAGTTTAAACTATTGGGTTTTGAGTTATATATGTTTATTAATAGTTCATTATTCTCCTAATACTTCCATGTGGGAGAAATCCTTCTCTTTGCTCTTTAGTTCACCATGTGAAACTTCTAACAAATCTCTCTCTTTTCATATGTGAACTCCAATTAGGCCTTAACTCCCCCTTGATCCACATTCAAGACCGATAGATCTATCTTTACCACCCTCACTAGCTTTAAGATCTCCTTGCACCTTAGCTACCGTGGTGGCTCCAGTAGCTCTTCCTGTCACGCCCCAACTCGACCCCACCTATAATCAGTCAGGACGCAACGGAATTTCGGCGTCATAACGACAGTAAACAGATTTCCGAGGTTCTAACCCAACCTCATAAAACATCATACAACACAACCATATTATACAATAAAACATCCCCGTTATACGCCTCCGTTCCAACATGACATACAATACCTCAACTTTATCATACATTTCAAAAGTAAGTTGAGACACAACTACAACTTAACCATAGACGAAAGAAAGCCACTAAATTAACATCATTTGGATCATCATCTTTTCAACAACTATTACACTAAGAACCGTAAAGCATATAAGAGTCTATTACGCTAATATACATGACGTTTAACAACATAGAATCATGGATAAGACTCAGGGACATATGACTCATCCACGAAAGGCACGTTTTCCACATTCTCCTCTTCAGGAGGCACGTACCCGAAATCTTGTGAAAGTACACCTGAAAACATGCAATAATAGAGAGTGAGCTTATATACATAAGCCCAGTGAGGATCCGATAGATCTCGACAGTATTCACTACGCTCCTTGGATTTAGTCCTTTGAGCAAGTAAACACACAACCACATAAATAATGCTATCAAAACACACAACAACATAAATAATGCTATCATCACATAACTATATAACCAATCAATAAGGATACTCTATTTGGTGTAGCTCCAAACGCCATCACGATCTCAACCGTTCTTCTTATAACTCCCCATTACTCACGCACCCGAGGTACCTCACTAGCCCCTCCCTCCATGACACCTCCGTCATGCGAGCTGGGGGTAGCCTATGGCAGTCATGCCGTTATCAACCCGACAGCCCGACGCTGCCCGAGAGGTGGCACACACATACCAAGACTCCATATTCATCAATCATCAATCAATCAATCAATCAATTGGGAGATCAGCAACAAGAGTGCCCGATTCCCGCATTCAATAATAATCAATCAATAACATCAATATAACATCAATATTAAATTAAACAACAAACAACATAGTTAGATGACAAAGTAGGCCATCTAACCGGACATGCATAATATACATAATTAAACTCTAAATTACTTAACAACAACTCACCATTCATCACTCGAACACTACCCAACCATCTAAAGGCATCGTTCAAGAAATTAAAGAATGACAACCTAAACTTCTAAAATTCATAACTTACAATCTACTAATCCAAACATTGCCAAATCAGTTCCTATCACTCACCCATTCAACCTACTACATTAGCCCTCTCGGAAATCCACCATAACACCTCCAAATCATGCCCGATAACCCTAAAATCCTAAGATGTCATGGCTGGATTTTCCGGATTTTCACACAAACAATGTAATCGAAAATTCGGCATTACAACAGCGCTAACACGTAATTATCAAGTATTTAGAAATCGACGGCAATCGATTTCGATCAACACAACTCAATTAAATCAACTTTGAACATTTTATTCAAAATTAAATACCCGGAAAATAAAAATTATGCTATATCCGACAGAAACTCGTAGTATTAGTATATAATGATCCCTAGCATGCAAGGAGCAATAATCTAACATCAGATTTCAATTCTAACGGTTCAATCTTCATTTATACGCAAAAACACAAAAATGACATTTTGAGATCTAGAATTTTTCTCTCACCTTAGATGCGATATAAGCCTAGGAATGCGTGCTATGCGTGCCCAACAAGCAGAATCCAAGTCGGTGCGAAGTTTCACGGACAAAAACTAGGTTTTTCTTTGAAAAATTGGATTGAAAGCTTGAGTTTTTCTCTTCTCTTTTCTCCCTCTTTTCTCTCGGCAATGTGTGTGTGTGTGATGGTGTTTTTGTGTTGTGTGAGTGTGTGTTGAGGACATTAGCTTATAAGGTCAAATAATTAATTAAAGTCAAAGTTAATTTTAATAGGTATTTTTGTGTTTTTAATGACTTTAATTGCATTTTATTGCTCACCAAGTTAAAAATAATTATGCAACCCCCAAAATATCTCAAGTAGATTATTTTTAGGTGACAAGAAGTTTTACAATCCAACAATTTCACCCGAGTCGGCTTAAAACTCGATTTTCGCAAAAGTCGGTGTAAAAACCCTAATAAATTCTTAAGCCGATTTTAAAACCATTTTCATCAAACACAGGTCTATTAAAGTCCGTGGACTAGGTCTAGAAGGGTTAAAAAGACCAGTTTCAAAATTATAGCGGACGTGTTTCGAAAACACTATTCACTGAAAATCGACGATAAAATTTCTGACTCCGTTTTTGATGAAAATTTCATGAATGCACATTTAGCACGTATTAGAAGTATTGAAATCAAAATTATAACTTTCTAGGTCCTATAGCACATAAACAGATCATATGCACGCAAAACGAGGTAAAGCACGTAAAACGAGATAAGCAAGAAAGTGGGGTTTCACATTCTCCCCCCCTTATAGAAATTTCGTCCTCGAAATTCTTACTTGATGTATGGAATAGATCTGGGTATTGCTGCTGCATCTGATCTCGTCTCTCCCACGTAGCTTCCTCAATGCCGTGATGCTTCCACAACACCTTAACCATCGGAATCCTCTTCGACCTCAACTCTCGGTCCATCTGATCTAGAATACGAATCGGACGCTCGTCATAAGTCAAATTCTCTCGAAGCTGTAACGGCTCTGGCTCAAGAATATGAGAAGGATCCGGATAGTATTTCCGCAAATTAGACACGTGAAACACATCGTGGACATTAGAGAAGTTTTCCGGTAGAGCCAACCGATATGCCAACTTACCAACCCTGCCAGTAATCTCAAACGGCCCAACAAATCTCGGACTCAGCTTACCACCTTTACCATAACGAACAAACCCCTTTCGAGGAGACAATCTCAAGAAAACCCGATCTCCAACTGTAAACTCCAAGTCTCGACGACGCTTATCAGCATAACTCTTGAATCTACTCTGCGCCGTAAGCATTCTCTGCCTGATCAACTGAACATTCTCAATCTTCTCAAGAAGTTCTGGCATAATAGTCGGATCAACAGTCTTCATCTCTCCTACCTCGTTCCAATATAAAGGTGAACGGCACTTACGACCGTAAAGAGCTGCAAAAGGTGCCATTCCAATAGTAGCTTGATAACTATTGTTATAGGCAAACTCGGCAAGTGGTAGATGTTTCTCCCAGTTCTTCCCGAAGTCCAGAACACAAGCCCTAAGCATATCTTCCAGAATCTGAATAGTCCGCTCAGACTGACCGTCGGTCTGTGGATGATACGCTGTACTGAAGTTCAACTGAGTACCTAAGGTCTCCTGAAGTTTCTCCCACAAACGAGAAGTAAATCGAGGATCTCGATCAGAGACAATACTAGATGGAATACCGTGAAGTCTAACAATCTGATCCAGATAGAGATCCGTCAGCTTTGTAACCTCATCTCCTAACCTCATCGAGATAAAATGAGCTGTCTTCGTCAAACGATCCACGACAACCCAAACTGCATCATTACCCCTCGGTGATCTAGGCAAACCAGTGACGAAGTCCATCGTAATATGCTCCCATTTCCACTCCGGTATAGCCAACGGCTGAAGCAAACCTGCTGGTCGTTGATGCTCGGCTTTCACTCTCTGACAAGTCAAACATCTAGACACAAACTGAGCAACCTCCCTCTTCATGTTGTTCCACCAGTAATGCTGTTTCAAATCCCGATACATCTTGGTTCCACCGGGATGAATAGTATATTTAGAATTATGAGCTTCCTCCAGAATACCTCGTCTCAAGCCCGGTTCATCGGGAACACAAACCCTGTTCCGAAACCGAAGAATACCATCCTCATGCACTTAAAGTCAGACTGATCATCCGAAATCTGATCCTTGATCTTCTGAAGGTTAACATCAAGCTGCTGAGCTTCCCTGATCTGAGACAACAATAAAGGCTGAATACGGAGATGTGAACACATCACCCCAACCTGAGTGAACTCTGGTCTCCAATAAGTGAATTCCTCAAGAACCTCCCACTTCTTGACAGCCAAACAAGAAAAACTAGCCTTCCGGCTGAGAGCATCTGCCACAACATTTGCCTTTCCAGGCAGATAATTGATAGAACAATTATAATCTCCAAGAAGCTCCATCCACCTCCGCTGGCGCATATTCAACTCCTTATGTGAGAATAAGTACTTAAGACTCTTATGATCAGTGAAAATCTCGAACTTACTGCCCCACAGATAATGACGCCACTTTTTCAGTGCGAAGACAACTGCTGCCAACTCAAGATCATGAGTCGGATAATTCACCTCATAAGGCTTCAACTTCCTGGAAGCATAGGCAATAACTCGGCCATCCTGCATAAGAACACATCCCAAGCCCTCCTTTGATACATCACTGTAAATGACCATATTATCGGTCCCCTCTGGTAGAGCAAGTACTGGAGCGGTAGTTAACCTCTTTTTCAACTCCTGAAATCCACTCTCACACTTCTCGTCCCAATTAAAGATAGTCCGTTTCTGAGTCAACTTAGATAGTGGCCCCGCAATCTTTGAGAAGTCCTTGACAAACCTACGGTAATAACCCGCCAAGCCAAGAAAACTACGGACATCAGTAACACTCTCTGGCCGCTTCCAAGACATCACCGATTCAATCTTAGTGGGATCTACAGAAATACCACTCTGTGTAATAACATGGCCAAGAAAAGAAATCCGTTGCAGCCAAAATTCACATTTGCTGAACTTGGCAAACAACTGATGCTCCTGCAACTTCTCTAATACAAGCCGTAGATGTTGCTCGTGCTCCAATTCAGATTTAGAATAGACCAAGATATCATCAATAAAAATCACCACGAACTGGTCCAAGTACGGCTGAAAGACTCGATGCATAAGATCCATGAAAGCTGCCGGTGCATTAGTCAATCCAAAGGGCATAACAACAAACTCATAATGCCCGTACCGAGTCCTGAAGGCAGACTTCGGAACATCCTCCGTACGAATCCGAAGCTGATAATACCCCTGCCTCAAATCAAACTTAGAGTAGACTTTGGCTCCCTGAAGTTGATCAAACAACTCATCAATCAGTGGCAAAGGATATTTATTCTTGATGGTCACCTGATTCAAACCACGGTAATCAATACATAATCTCAAAGTACCATCCTTCTTCTTCACAAATAAAACAGGAGCTCCCCAAGGTGAAGAACTCTGCTGAATAAATCCTTTCTCCAACAACTCCTGTAACTGAGTCTTCAACTCCTTCAACTCAGCTGGTGCCATCCGGTACGCCGATTTAGAAATAGGTTGAGTACCGGGAACAAGATTAATCACAAACTCTATATCCCTCTCAGGCGGCAACCCTGGCAACTCCTCGGGAAATACATTAGGATATTCCCGGATAATAGGGACTTCCTTTAGCTGTAGCTTAACAGATAGCTTGTTGATCAAATAAGCTAGATAACCCGAACACCCCTTACTCACCAACTTAACGGCTTTAGTTGCTGAGATAACAAAACTCGTCTTAGCACCCCGGTTACCCGCTACCTCAACTACTGGCTGATCTGGCAAACGAAACTGTACTACCTTGGTTCTACAGTTCAACTGGGCATCATACTTAGAAAGCCAATCCATACCCAAGATAACATCATACCCCCGGATAGGAAATAAAATAAGGTCCGAAGGAAAATTATGCCCCTTAACATGTATTATACAATCCTTACATACTAAGCCAGTAACATACTTATCAGTCAAAGAGGTACTAATCTCAACCACATAAGGCAATCTTTCAGGTTGCAATTTAACACGTTGCATACAAGCAGGAGTAATGAAAGAATGCGTAGCACCAGAATCAATCAACACTTTAACAAGTTGATCAAGTATAAGGAAGTTACCTTCCACAACTGCAGTCTCCTCAGGCATCTCCTCCATATCAACTGCGTAAGCCCGAGCCTGAACCCGCTGCTGCTGTGGTACACTGCCCGTAGGCCTACCCTGGTAACCCTGAGTCGCTGCCCGACCCTCAGTCCTCGCATACTTAGGGCAATCCTTCGCCCTATGATCGATGCTACCACAACCCAAACATGTCCCTGCCTTTACCCTGCAGTCGGACTCTACATGCCCTGGGCGCTTGCAGTAATTACACTGCGATGATGTGGCACTAACACTGCCCCTAGAATAACCAGAAGCTGATGAAGCAGCTGATACAGCCTGCTGCTGAGGTCTCACCACACTAGGCCTATACTGACCCTGAGACTGGGCTGGCCTATACTGAGTCTGAACCTGATATGGCCCCTGCTGAAACTGAGGCCGATAGTAACTTTGCTGACCCTGTGGCCTATAAGAACCCTGCTGGGCTGGTGGCCTGTAGACAACCTGTTGTACTGGAGGCCTATATATAACCTGTTGGCCCTGTGGCTGATACGGCCTCTTACTAGGCTGACTGGAGACAATCTGATCCCCTTTCCTCTTCTCTAATCTAGAAGCTGCCTCAAAAGCCTCAGTGAAAATATCATAACGATTCAGAGCCATCACATCCTGAATCTCGGGCCGCAACCCCAACATAAACCTGCGAGTCCTCCGCTCCTCGTCTGCCACATACTCCGGTGCATACCGGGACAATCGAGTAAATGTGGCCTCATATTGAGCCACTGTAGCATCTCCCTGGACCAAGGCTAGAAACTCGGCCTCTCTCCGTTCCCTGCAAATCCTCGGGACATACTTTGCTCGGAAAGCCATCAGAAAGGTACCCCAAACATAAGGAATACCCTGCGCCGCCCAGCTAGTCCTTACCGTGCGCCACCACTCCTCTGCCTCGTCATCTAACAAATACACGGCAAAAGAGACTTTCTGCTCATCAGTATAGCCAAGTGGATCATAAATCTTCTCCAACTTGCTAATCCATACCTCCACCTTCCTATCATCCGGTTCCCCCTGAAATCTCGGTGGGTGATATCCTAAAAACTCCTTCAGGGTACCACGCCCGTGGTTACCACCCTGAATATTCAGAAGCTGAGCCTGCATAGCCTGATTCTGGGCAGCCTGCCCTACTAATAACTGTGCCTGACTAGCCACTAACTCTGCAATCCGTTCCATAGCTGCTCCTAATCGGTCATCACCCCCGTCACGGCCCGGTGCCACGTTACTCGGAGTCTCATCAGCCATCTCAGGCCTACCTCTGGTTCTCGGTCGACCGGCCATTCTACTAATCAAAGAGTTAGCACAGTTATAGCACGTAGACAGGTTATAAACAACTATTAACACATAAATAACAAACTCATATAAAACACATAAACAAATTGATCACATAATCACATAAGCACTTAAATCACATAATCACTTAATCAATTAATCATACCAATACATATTTCATTTTTCTTTCCTTTCATACATATTTCATGCTAAGACCATTACCCACATTCCGAGAATACCCCGGCTGACAACTAACATGAGCTCTGATACCACTTAAACTGTCACGCCCCAACTCGACCCCACCTATAATCAGTCAGGACGCAACGGAATTTCGGCGGCATAACGACAGTAAACATATTTCCGAGGTTCTAACCCAACCTCATAAAACATCATACAACACAACCATATTATACAATAAAACATCCCCGTTATACGCCTCCGTTCCAACATGACATACAATACCTCAACTTTATCATACATTTCAAAAGTAAGTTGAGACACAACTACAACTTAACCATAGACGAAAGAAAGCCACTAAATTAACATCATTTGGATCATCATCTTTTCAACAACTATTACACTAAGAACCGTAAAGCATATAAGAGTCTATTACGCTAATATACATGACGTTTAACAACATAGAATCATGGATAAGACTCAGGGACATATGACTCATCCACGAAAGGCACGTTTTCCACATTCTCCTCTTCAGGAGGCACGTACCCGAAATCTTGTGAAAGTACACCTGAAAACATGCAATAATATAGAGTGAGCTTATATACATAAGCCCAGTGAGGATCCGATAGATCTCGACAGTATTCACTACGCTCTTTGGATTTAGTCCTTTGAGCAAGTAAACACACAACCACATAAATAATGCTATCAAAACACACAACAACATAAATAATGCTATCATCACATAACTATATAACCAATCAATAAGGATACTCTATTTGGTGTAGCTCCAAACGCCATCACGATCTCAACCGTTCTTCTTATAACTCCCCATTACTCACGCACCCGAGGTACCTCACTAGCCCCTCCCTCCATGACACCTCCGTCATGCGAGCTGGGGGTAGCCTATGGCAGTCATGCCGTTATCAACCCGACAGCCCGACGCTGCCCGAGAGGTGGCACACACATACCAAGACTCCATATTCATCAATCATCAATCAATCAATCAATCAATTGGGAGATCAGCAACAAGAGTGCCCGATTCCCGCATTCAATAATAATCAATCAATAACATCAATATAACATCAATATTAAATTAAACAACAAACAACATAGTTAGATGACAAAGTAGGCCATCTAACCGGACATGCATAATATACATAATTAAACTCTAAATTACTTAACAACAACTCACCATTCATCACTCGAACACTACCCAACCATCTAAAGGCATCGTTCAAGAAATTAAAGAATGACAACCTAAACTTCTAAAATTCATAACTTACAATCTACTAATCCAAACATTGCCAAATCAGTTCCTATCACTCACCCATTCAACCTACTACATTAGCCCTCTCGGAAATCCACCATAACACCTCCAAATCATGCCCGATAACCCTAAAATCCTAAGATGTCATGGCTGGATTTTCCGGATTTTCACACAAACAATGTAATCGAAAATTCGGCATTACAACAGCGCTAACACGTAATTATCAAGTATTTAGAAATCGACGGCAATCGATTTCGATCAACACAACTCAATTAAATCAACTTTGAACATTTTATTCAAAATTAAATACCCGGAAAATAAAAATTATGCTATATCCGACAGAAACTCGTAGTATTAGTATATAATGATCCATAGCATGCAAGGAGCAATAATCTAACATCAGATTTCAATTCTAACGGTTCAATCTTCATTTATACGCAAAAACACAAAAATGACATTTTGAGATCTAGAATTTTTCTCTCACCTTAGATGCGATATAAGCCTAGGAATGCGTGCTATGCGTGCCCAACAAGCAGAATCCAAGTCGGTGCGAAGTTTCACGGACAAAAACTAGGTTTTTCTTTGAAAAATTGGATTGAAAGCTTGAGTTTTTCTCTTCTCTTTTCTCCCTCTTTTCTCTCGGCAATGTGTGTGTGTGTGATGGTGTTTTTGTGTTGTGTGAGTGTGTGTTGAGGACATTAGCTTATAAGGTCAAATAATTAATTAAAGTCAAAGTTAATTTTAATAGGTATTTTTGTGTTTTTAATGACTTTAATTGCATTTTATTGCTCACCAAGTTAAAAATAATTATGCAACCCCCAAAATATCTCAAGTAGATTATTTTTAGGTGACAAGAAGTTTTACAATCCAACAATTTCACCCGAGTCGGCTTAAAACTCGATTTTCGCAAAAGTCGGTGTAAAAACCCTAATAAATTCTTAAGCCGATTTTAAAACCATTTTCATCAAACACAGGTCTATTAAAGTCCGTGGACTAGGTCTAGAAGGGTTAAAAAGACCAGTTTCAAAATTATAGCGGACGTGTTTCGAAAACACTATTCACTGAAAATCGACGATAAAATTTCTGACTCCGTTTTTGATGAAAATTTCATGAATGCACATTTAGCACGTATTAGAAGTATTGAAATCAAAATTATAACTTTCTAGGTCCTATAGCACATAAACAGATCATATGCACGCAAAACGAGGTAAAACACGTAAAACGAGATAAGCAAGAAAGTGGGGTTTCACACTTCCACTTGTATCCAGATCAACCATGAGGCACCGCGAACCAACTCTCATATGAGCCCACTTGGGATCACCCAGATCAACCATGCCTTGCTCCATCGTGTTATCACAACCTCATACAACTTTGGAGAGTACAACCCAAGAAATATGCTTATTGTGACCCTACTCCGTCCTCCAAGCCCAGGTGCCAAGCTCCACCGAGAGTCCATCACGATAGTGTGCCATAATTCTTTGAGAGTCCGGGCCAAGATCGTCAAACCATCGGCTCTAATACCACTTGTTATGGCAAGCCCTAAAGAATTAGAGAACAAATGGGTAACACACACATGTAGAACTCAACTATTGACCGAAAAGTTTAAGCTATTGGGTCTTGAGCCTACACATTTTTATTAATAGCTCATTATTCTCCTAATCTTTCCATGTGAGAGAAATCCTTCTCTTTGCTTTTTAGTTCACCATATGAAACTCCTAACAAAATCATTTCAAGGTGCTATCATTAAGCATTCCAAATAACATTTACTTGTTCATATCAATATTTAAACAATGCCATTAGATTACAAAAATAATATCTATTTTGTTTCTTTCAATGTCATTAATCTGCGGCTACAATTTTCCTAGCAAGTCTTGTTAGTCAGTAGTGAGTAAAAAAGGCTTCAAGGCTTCCACTAGGTGTAAATTTCACAAATGGTCCCCATATTTGCACCTTTTTTCAATTTCATCCATATTATTTTAAAATTGATTCTTTTAATCGCCAATGTTTACATCTTTAAATGGTCCCGAATTGCTTTCCTAAGGCTAAAATACTCTTCTAATTTCACATTCATGATGTCCCTTCTTTACAAGGGGGTAATACGCTATTTACCCTTAAGTTTTTAATATACATCAGTGTCCCCAGGTCTTTATTTTTGTGATCATTTTGCGAGTCCTTGTTTTTAATGCAGCAAAACTTGATGCTAAATGTCTCTGCTTTTATGTTAGTGGAATTGAGTTTTGAAATTGTTATATTCTTTTAACTTAGTGGCATTTGCAATTCTCGCAACAGGTAGATGCTCATGTTCAACAGCTTGATCAATATCTGAAAAAGTTTGAAGAAGACCCCCGGCGCGGTATGCTTCATTGAGTTCCAAATATTTGACAGTTCATATTTTGCTTCTGTCTTTTGCAGAGTTGGTTGGAATGGATAAGATGATTTACACTGACTTTTAAGTCATCCACTAACTTTTATTTTTTCACTAGTGGCAGAAAGAGATAATGCAGGTGGAACTGGATCTCCTGCTCCATCAATCGATAATAATGGGAAATCTGGAAGGTCTGGAGACAGTAGCAGAGGAGGCCGTAAAAAGTAAACATTAATGCTTTGAATCATTCCTAAGCCGATGCTGACCAAATGATAATCAAGATCTAAGGTTTCTTTTTTTCCCTTTCCCGGTGATCTTTATGGCTTAGGTGAAAAAGAAAAAGAAAACTGTGGAGACTAGCCTCAGATGTCTTATTACCTCATAAGAAGCCATAAAAAGGTTGAGCATTACATCATTCTTGTTATCTGAAAACTGTCAAGATCAAGTGATGTTCCCTGCCGAACTAGCTTGAGAGACTTGAGATTTTAGTTGAAGTTTGTGAAGCCAGAGTTTATGGTTTGATCAAAAAAATATTCTTCTTGTGTTCTTACAGGTTCCTTACTTTTGCCTCTTATGAATTGATCAGGTTCCAGGGAATGTTGGCCTTGTTACCTACTTTACCCACTTTTACACCTAATGTGGCTCTTCATAATAAGTATTAAATTTTATTTCCAATTCTAACATGGATGCTGAAAACCATCGATGACAGTCATAAACATGAACTTCACGTAGGCATTATAATGTGATATAAATATGAGAAGTTAATTCACGTCCTATACTTTTCCATCCCTAACCTTCTGTCTTCCTGTTCTACGATGCATCTTCTAATTTTTCTTTCTTGTTGTTTCTGCTATTACTCATGTTCCCTTATGGTCCTCTGTAATATAAGTTTTTCTTTTTCTTTCGCGCCCCCCCGCCCCCCCCCCCCCCCGCTCCCCGTAGGCATGAATGCATTATAGAAAAGGTTTGACATATTATCAAAAGAAATTCAGTTTTTTGCATTTCTAAACTGAATGTGTAAGAGCGCAGACCTTTAATGGTGCAATAATGGGAAAAAAATGTGTAATATGCATGTGCATCCGGTCAAAATATGTAGACCACAACTAAGCAGCCATTCTACATATTTTCCTGCTATTTCTTAAGACATTATTCTTATTCATAAACCTACCTTAAATTTACCGATCTGAGGTTGTTGTCTTATGTGATTAACTTTCTTGAAAGGGCTTATTGCTTTGAAAATATTTCTAGAATCAAGAATTCATTGTGATAGCACTAACTTTCAAGAAAAAATTACATTCGATGCATGCAACTTTCTCAGTTTTTCTTGCTGTAGGTAGTGCCTTCTGCAAAGGGGCATTTCTGTGTTTTCAAACAATTACTCTTCGACGATGCATATTATATGTTCTTTTTTGTTACCTTTTAAACAATGAATACATGCTTCATGTTCTCTTTGTGCACCTATCAACTTCGCATTTTGATACATTGCCAATATCTTTACAGGAGGTATCATTGGTTGGTAAACCTTTTCTCATAATCAACTGCAATGGATTGGGATAAACGAGAAGCTCAAATGAAGAAGGAGATTTGCTCGTAATTTGATAATTTTATTATTTGTCAATGATGTACCTTACAATTGTCAGCTGCAATTCTTTCTCAATTTTTTATTTTAAGTTTCTGTCATTAGGCAAATTGAAGAACATAAAGTAATTAATTTGTCTATGTACGAGTTAACAATTCTTAGGAACATATAATTTTTGTTTGTAAATATACAATCGTCAGATGCAATTCTTTCTTAATTTTTTATTTTAATTTTTGTTTGTATATATTATTTTTTTTGAATTTTTATAAATATTAATTTGTACAATTAATTTTAATGTTTTGTAAATATTAATTTTTTAAATTTTAATTTTGTAATTTTTTATTTTTTTAAATTAAATAAAGCTAAAGCTATGGACGTAATTCTATAACCTAGCCGTCACCTATCCCAATGTGGCTAGGCTAGGCTATGAAAACTATCCGTATAGCCAACTTTTTTTTCTTGTAGTGTTGGCTACCTAGTGGCGATGATAAAATAGCTACCATACGTCTACCAATATGTGGTTACAAACTTTGACTACCAAACTGTGAAGACGTTAATAATTAATTAAAAAAATTGAAAATATTTGGCTATTTAATGACAGACGAAATTATGGCTATCACAAGGCTACTAAATTGTGGCTACAAAAATTGGCTACCACATAGAGACGAAATTAAATAATTAACAAAAAATATTTAAAATAATTTGCTACCTAGTGGCGACAAGATTGGCCACCATGGGGTGACAATGTATAATTAATCGATACAAAAATTAACAAATTATTTAACAAAATTGTTAATTATAAAAATTAACTAATAATTAATTTTTAAAAAAATTGCAACCAAGGGACTACGAAATGTAAAACAATTATACTTTTTCTTTTATTTTTTCGATTTGGCCACCAAAATGCGACCAAATGACCTAATGACAACGAGAATTTTCTCGACGATACGTTTTTGGTCGCCCTTTGATAACCCAATAGGGGTAGGCGACCTAAGGGCAACGAGAAAACTTCGTCACCCCAAACCAATTTTCTTGTAGTGGATTAGTTATATGAGATAATACTATCCAAGAAGGGCTTCAATCTGTTAGCAAGAATCTTGGTAATATATTTGTACACCGTGTTACAACACACAATGGGCCTAAACTCTTTAACAAGGCTCGGATTTTTAACTTTCGGAACAAGCGTAATGGCCGTAGCGTTAACAACACTAAGCAGTTTCCCAGATCTAAAGAAAGACTGAACAACTCTGCAAAAATCCCCACCGACCACATCCCATATGGATTGGTAAAAATATGCATTAAATCTGTCAGGACCAGGACTTTTATTCCCATCAATAGAGAACAAAGCATTTTTTAGCTCTGACAAATAATTATCAATCAGAAGCTCCAAATCATCAATAAGGACCGGTTCCGCTGCTTCACTAGGAGTGGCCAAAAGATTAGAGAAATAAGAAACAATAGTATTCTTGATCTCTAAATCATTAGAGGTCCAGCTACCCTCCTCCAGTTGCAACTTAGCAATAGAATTCCTAGCAATTCTACCTTTCACCATTTTGTGGAAATATGTTGAATAAGTGTCACCCTCTTTAAGCCAAAGAACCTGAGATTTTTGCTTAGGAATATCTTCCTCAGCCTTATAATAAAACTCAAGTTGATCCAACAAGATTTTCTCCTCCTCTTTACGAACCGCACTAGAGTCACCATTAAGAATGCAAATCTGGACCCTGCGAACCTTATCAGAAATATCAACAATTCTTTTGGAAGTGTTCGAAAAGAACTCTTCATTAAATTTCATAAGAGCAGTTCAAGAGCTCTTTGTTTTTGATAAAGACAAAACATTGGAGTATCTCTCACATTGCAGCTCCAAGCACGCTCCACAAATTCTTTAAATCTATCATGATTAGTCGAGCGATATTGATTCGTCCTTTTCATGTGCTTCGTATGGAGTTCTATTCACTTCATGGGTAATTAGAAGTTGTGTCAATGTACTTGATTGCATCATCCCCTTCATTCTAGTGCCCAAGAATATAATGTTCTTTGATTCCAACCATCAAGTGTCTAGTGCGTTGCCTATTGCACCACGATATCAAATTCAGTCTCCTTTTACATACATTCCTACATCAACTGCGCTTTATGTGTTCTTTCAACACTCCTTTAATAAGTTAATATTAGATTCATATCTTTACTCCTGTTAGCCTGCTCTACCTAGTAGAAGGGATAAGTCTTTTTCTTTCTTTGATTATCTTTTTAATTTTAATTTTTTTTTTTTTTACGATCCTATACTTTACCAAGTTGTTTACCATGAGTCATGACTTCCTAACCAAAAATTAGCTATTGGAGAATGAAGAAAGAAGTTAGAAAGTGTTCTTGCCCAAGCATATAGTACTGTACGTGCCAAGCTTGAAGTCCAATCATGCAGATTTGCTATTTAAGGTCCAATTCAATCACTACCATGATATGATAATCACTCTTGGCACTAACGTCACATTTATTCAATTCTCACTAGCTTAATTTGTAGATTGAGAGTGCATGTTGTTTTAAATCCTTCTCTTGTTTAATTATTTCTTTAGTTTGCTTATGAAAAGATCAAACGAAATGGCATATATAATTTTTATTTCTCCTTTTGTTTCCTTGGACATTGCATCCTATATCAACTTGGCCTATTCAATGAAAAAAATTAATTTTGTACTTCCAAAATCCGCATCTTGGGAACCATCAGTTGCTAGTTTTTGGCATTCCCATTAACATGGTATTCAATCATCACTTATAATGAGATATATATCCATGCTTTCCACAGTGAAACTTGTCCATATATGTAGCTTCCAAATCATCTCTTCTATATTATCTCGTGTACCCAATATTCCTTTGGGAGCCTATCTTGTTTGTTTTTGTACTATAATTATTTGAACGTTTGTTTTTGTACTATAATTATTTGAACCTAGCTTAGGAACACAAGAAAGACAAAGCACACAAACACACAAAAAAAAAAAAAAAAAAAAAAAAAGGAAGAGAAAAACAGATTAATGTTTCTGCTCTTCAGGAACAACAGAGGACAAAGTACATAATACATGATGCTAAAACCAAATGTTTATTGTTTGGCAGACAAATGTTAACTACCTAGTTCCAGAAATCAACATAATCTCAGATGAATTTTAGGAGAAAAACTCTGAAAACAACATATTTGGAATTTTTGAGGTAGCACTGAACAACAAAAGTAGAACGGCGCTTTAACAGAAGTGCAGTACATTTACTAGATCTAGATGTAGAAAGAGAGACTTATTAGGAAACAGAAAACACAAAGCCCAAAATTTCAAAATCAAAGAATAAAATAAAGCCTGAAGAAACTCATCTGCATTTTTGTCAGTATTGAGTAAAGATTTATACAGGTACTCATCTGCATTGAACCATTCATTGGAGTATTCAAATACTGTAGCATGCACACATTAGTAGCATAACATCTGGATAGAAAGTCACCAATTTAGAGTGGCCAAAACAAATCTCCTGCACAGCTGCCCTCTAGTTATATCCTCCATTTGATGTAAGATATATCAAGAACTACAAAATCTGAATTTGTCGAACAAAAACTTTTAAGGCAGAATCCCCTGCATTCAACAAAAATAATTTGTTGAACAAACACTTTTAGCATCCCAATCTCAAAGAGGCACAAGATATGTCAATTATCAGTCAACTTTGTTTCTCTTCCCAGTATCCCGTCATAGTATATGATCCAAAAAGCCACCTCTTCCTTTACAAACATTACGCTATTACAGCCTTTCTAAATCATTTGCAAATAATGACATCTTCTCCCCTTACATCACAATAATCAGAAGCTATGAGATCAACATCCAAACATGTACACATAAAAAGTAAATTGAACAAAGAGAGTTTTTCAAAATTAGTTTGTCTGTGTGATCTTAAGAAGCCTACCCCTAACATTCATCCTTAATACTAGTCAGCAAACTCTATTTTCATTCACTGTGCAAAATCACAAAATCCATGTACCAAGTAGAGGCTGCATAAATGATTCCCAGAATTTGGATCTACATCCACTCCACATATTTCAATTGAAACTGTGCTTACTAGGATTGTAAGAAATGAAATCAATTGATCTACTTTGAATAATTCGATTGAATCACTGCGCACAAGCTCGCAAACATATTTTCAAGTTGAATCATCAATATTCACCTACTGACTACTTTATGCTCTGATTAACACTTCCGTAAATATCTACTGAAACATATTAACATATGCCTAAGGAAATGGAAAGAGATAATCTGGTTCTATTAACAAATAACTACAACCATAAAGCCATGAATTCTTTCCCACAAACATGGCAATTGAAAAAGGAACTAGAATTTTAGTTCCAATCTTGATAATGAATGATGGAAATTCTCTATTTGACATTACTACACTAGGAGAATTCTACTTCACAAGTGGACCATAGGGTCACTGTGAAAAATCCCAAAAGCTCTACATCTTTGTATCTGGTAATGAATTTATACTAATTTCGATAAAAATAGGCACTAAACAACAATTTGAACCCAAATATACAAATTCCAGGGTTAGTAAAGCTACAAATCGAGAAATCGTATCCTAACTCTTGTTCTAATGAAAGCCCTAAAATTGTTCAAACGCACCAGTTTTTGATGAATTAGAGAGAAGGAAACAACGATTTTGAGCTTCGATGTATATACATACATATATATACACATATATATTTATATATCGAAACAAAATACACAAAACAAATAAATTATTTGCAATTATACATTAATTTCCATAAAAAAAGGCACTAAATGGCAATGTGAACCCAAGTATATAAATTCTAGGGTTTGCGCAGCTAAAATGGAGAAATCGTACCTGAATTACAAAATTCCTAACTCATGTTCTAATGAGAGCCCTAGAATTGTTCAAACGCACCAGTTTTTGATGAACTAGAGAGAAGGCGACAAAGATTTTGAGCTTCGAGAGCTTCCATCAATGGAGGCGTGATAGGTTGAACGTGAGTATTGAAACGTTGGCAAGGTGTTTTTTTTTTAAGGTGATAAGTGTTATTTTAGTCAGTGACAAAATTGTTATAACTAATTTTAATATGATAAAGCTGTTTTAAAAATTAAAAGTACTTATTAAAACGTTGCAAAAACTAAAAAGTTTATAATTAGTGTTTAAAAAAAAATATACACAATTTAGATATTGCAATGCCTAAGTAAAATTATTGCCAAAAGTATCAATTTTAAGTAACGGTTAAGAAACTATAGCAAAAAAGACATATTTCGCAACGGTTTCATCATCTAAGCATCACTTTTGTCTTCTTTTTCTTCTTCTATGGTTTCTTCTTCTGTCTTCTTTTTCTTATTTTTGGGTTTGATTTAAAAATATCTAAAAGTCAAAGAATAATAAAGCACTTTACACACATACAAACGAATAAAAAAAAATTATTGAAAAAATAAATAAATATACAAAGGCGCAGCAAGGCACGCCTGATCGCCTTGCACATCTTGGTGCGCCTTAGTCAATTCGCCTCGCCTAAGCTTTTTTAGGCGTTGAGAGTGCGCCTCCCCTCACTTTGCGCCTAGGCGCCCCTTTTTATATACTGAATAGACGTGAGTTCTCTTTACTCTTTTTTTTTTTCATTTTTTCCTTAAGTGTGTGGTTGTTTTGCTATAGTTTTTATTTTAAATGGTATTAATGTCCTAGTGTTAAGATCATAAGTAAGCTCGCAAAGTAACACATATATAATAGATATTTTTTTTTATCAGAATGCTTATAGGCTCACAAGTCATGTTCATATTATAATATTATAATCTGATATCTCATATTATAATCTCATCTGGTTTTAAATCTCTAATTTCATGTTCACCATTTTTTCAACTGTTGCAACAACTATTTATTTTTCCTGGCATAACTGGAATTTCTGTTGCAGGACGGGACCGGTATGAATTTCAGAGAAATTATGGAAGAAGTTGAGAAGATCAAAGGCACAGTATGTTTAACACTACTGTCCGAAGGATTGTGAGCCTACAGGATAGTTGGTGCTTTCAGAGTATCAAATTTTCTATAGAGCTTTTGCTACTGCACGCGTGTATCTTATATAATGGGCTTTGATTGTGTTTCAGTTACTCCTTTTATCGTCAGAATTGACATTTTTCTTTGCTATATATTATCGGAATATTCTCAAAGGATCTGATTCGTGTCATCGTGTGCAATATTTCATGAATGACTTTCTGCAATGTGCCTAATAAATTTTGTTTAAGTTAGAAACCTCTTGGTTAGATAGTAATTGGACCAGTATGCTAATTTGCCTGGGAGCTAAAGCAAGCTCAAGATTCCACTTCTGAACAAGTTATTCACTTTGCATACGAAGTAGTAAAATTCATAACACATATAGACTCTTTTAAGTCCTCTATATTCAATTCATCGATTTTGCGACCTGTTCTATTTTCAGGGTAATAGGCTTTTCAAGGAAGGAAAATTTGAGCTTGCTAAGGGAAAGTATGAAAAGGTATATTTTTTCTCAAAATGTTTAATTTATTATCACAAGTAGGACGGGGCAATTTTATTTGTGGTAGTTTCTTTTAGAAAAATATGAGGCATAGCCCCTCAACTAGTTTCCCTTCTTTGTGCTTGCTTCTGTCTTTTATCAGAGAGTAAGCTATTTACAGTTCAGTCTCAATATTATATCGTGCTGCAGTTTTCTCAATATTATGCAATTAGCCCGATGATTGTACTTCTATGGAGCTTATCATGGACTTTTGGTGACTTGATGCATTTGTATATTGATGTTTCCAAGCTTCTGGTTTCTTTTAAGATTGCAGAAATACATTAAAGTATTTGATCAGTGGTGTACTGTGAACCCCATTAGTTTATATTTGCATTCCATTGCTTCTATGCACTGTAAAAGGAGCTAAAAATATATCTTTCTATTATAGTTAACTTGTTCTAACTTCTTTCATCATGTAAAACATAGAAGCAGGATAGCGAATAGTCTCCAGATTTCAGGAGGGATTTTAGAGTCATCAGTGTCGTATAGACATATCTTATGTGCTACACAGGTGCTTCGTGAATTCAATCATGTCAATCCCCAATAAGAACTCATATGGTAGTGGTTTGACAGCCACAATGTTCTCTCTGCGTCTTCGTGGGGGTCAACATCCTTTTAGCTTGTCAAACGTTGCAAGTGTTATTAATGTTGTAGAGAAGTAGAAGGCAAGGCATGAGGCATTATGCTGAATTTCAATTGCTATCTATTTTTGGCCGTGAAACTTATAATTTGTCGTTAACTTCTCCAAGATGACATTATAACACTACAAGATTCGCAAACTCTGTGACCAGTTTATATTGGATTAGTAAGACAAAACCTAAAAGACTTTCTTTTATGTAGTTCCCTCCAGAAACATTACTCGAAACCATGATATCATTATTCACTGTAATCACTCGTTCGTCTATTAATTGCTTTTAGTAATATACAATCTCCATTTTTCCTTTTCAGGTTGCAAGACATACTATATTGCCCAACAGTACTTTTTATGAAGATTCAGAAGAAGAATAAGATATTAAAATGATGAATGATGTTGAGAGTTTGACTGTAACAGTTGCATGTTTTTCTTGTGAAAACATTACAATGGAATGTTGTTGTATTTTGCAATTTATGAATCTCATATTTCATATTGTGGAAAAAATTAAATGTTACGAAAATTGTCACAAAAAAGTATAAAATTATTGCCTATATTTTTTAAAACCGTTGCAATAAATGATAAAAATTGTTGCAAAAAGTCTTAGAAACCGTTAGTTATTTAAAACCGTTGCATATAAGAAGATGTTCATTATGGAGTTTTTGATGAAAACCATTAGCTAAAAATATCTATTGCAATGGTTTTTCATCAATGCTATTTGTTAGGAAAAAAACTATTGCAATAGGAATTTGCAACCAAACTTAAAACAACGGTTAAAAAACTGTTGTATAAAGTCATTTGTAACGATTTTTAATCTTTTTACAATAGTTTTTAAATGTTGCAAAAAGCTCAAAATGTAGTAGTGACCCTTTTCTCTTGGCCCTCTTTTATCGTATGTTTTTGTGTATTCTTTGTTTATTTAAGAGCTTAGTTTTATTTCACTTCATTCTATAATTATTTAAACCTACCTAGTAAAATGTCATTGGGCCTATGAGCGAGTTCCTTCACATTTTCTTTTTGGCCTTTTTTGCCGTTTCAATGTACTCTCACATTCAGTTGAGAGCGTATTTTTGTTCTGTCATCTTATAATTATTTGGACCTACCTAGAAAAGTCTAAGTGACGCTATGAGTTCTTGCCCTCTTTTGCCATATTAATTGGGGTACTCATATTTTTTTGAGAGACTATTTTTGTCTCATGTCATGCTATAATTATGTGAGCCAATCCTGTAAAGTGACATTGATCCTATGAGTGAGTTATTTTACCTTTTGGTAATTTCAGAGCCTATTTTTTAATCTTATATTAATTTCAGAGCCTATTTTTAATCTTATATTAATTACATATTTGGTGCAATCTTATATTAATTTAAGCCTATTTTTGTTCCATGTCATCGTAGAATCATTGGAAGCTATCTAATAATATAATTGATCATATGGCTGATTTCTTTTTATTATTACTATAATAATAATTATTATAATTATAATTATTATTATTATTATTAGTATTATTATTTTATTCATCAAATGTTTTAAAAATCCTTGTACTCTTTGTTAAGGTAAAGTTATGTCAAAAGTTCTTTGAAAATCTTTCTAAAGTTTGTCGTGCAAATCTGATATTGCTTTTTTATATCATGCCTCTAGTGTAGCGTCCAAGTATTTGAACTTGTATACTATTGATTGGCCTCTTCTTTAAGTTGTGAACTGAACTGTGCATTTCAATATGTATTCGTTTGTGTGGAAAAACCTCTTAACCGGTGAAGGTATAGTACTCATTATTTGGGCTCGGTGAGGGCATAATACTCATCATCTAGATATGTTAGGGTGTTTATACCCCCATATTTGATATTGTTACTAACAATGACACAACTTAAGGGGTTTCATTTGTTGCTCATTCGATTGTTCTGATATGTACCTCATATTTCTCCGTCTATTGTTAACATACTCTAACTGACTTATGCTTGTGTTTGTCAGTATTCTTCAACTAGTTATTTTATCCCATTTTGTTTCGTTTAATGCTCAACTAGTGTCTCGTTAAACCTATACTTACTTTTTATCTTTTTTTCCTCGTGTAAGGAATTATTGATTATATTTTGCCTCCATTTTTCTGGGGAGAAGACTCCTCTTACTGAACTTTGTTTCGTTTACCCTTTTTGCCTTTGCACTGTTTCCTTTACATACTGTAGCACTTTTGTGGATTGCAAGCGGGGGAGGTAGTCTTGCTCCTGGATTTGTAGGGAAAGACCGAGTGATTATCAATGTCAGTGAAATTTTCCATTTATTGGAATGTGGTATGATCTAGTCAAATAACGAGGAATAAATATTGGAGTAATGTATAGCTTATGACTTTATGATTTAATGATTGAGATACCTTTTTGCAAGTCTAGTGTTTTACTTAGCTTATAATGGATTTTAGTTCCCTAGCTTATTTTGTGGTATGAGTGTGCCTTACGCGCTTGAGGGGTTTAGGTCTTTTAGGCGTGCGAAGGTCTCATCACAGGATTCACCCTAGTGAATTTGGGGGCGCGACAATAAGTCACCAAGGTAGGACTTGGGAGTATCATAATAATTATCCATGTAATTAACATGATAACATCCCTCTTGCAAAAAAATACCAAACTTGTCTGTGCCCCGTACATATTTGATCACATTAGATTAAGTATCTCTAATCTCTCGCAAGTCAAAAACTTAGAACATGCTTGATTCTCTATGGTATTGAGCTCATTTAAAAATTTCTTTGAAAGAAAAATTTACTTTTTAAGAACGAACCTTTTGGTTCTACCCTAAAAATACCATCTATCATCAAATGTTGTGCTACTAAAATGTCTTTTCTTTGCCCTCATATCACTTTGTTCCAATCTAATTGTTTTTCTAAACATTTCTCTTTAGACGGAATCAATCATCATTATAGGTAACATGTTAAAGTAACAATCATTCGATATTTATCTTATGGCATAGTCTAAGGTCATAGAGGACACTTGGTGGTTAATAAAAAAATAACCTATAGGACTCACATAATGAGAAAGCAGGGATTTATTCACTAATTCCCCGTAAGTTCAACTTACCGACACATGTATTGTAATATATATGTTATGGTAGTTACTCATTTGGATGAAAAGAGAAATCCTTTTTAGCTGCAAGCTTGTTGAGAAAGCAAGAGAGAACTTCCATGCCAGTGACAAAGAGATAAGGTGGGAAAAGGGTCACCTTGTAGAATACCATTTCTACCTTTTAAGTACCTCTCAAGCTTACAACTGATAGCAATAGAGAACCTTGCGGTAAAAATGCAAGCACAAATCCTACAATTGAAAGCAAATGGAAACCAATAGCATACATGGTGTTAATGCTAAAATCCCAATCAACAAAACCAAAGGACTTAGTGATGTTAACCTTGAGAGCACACAGTGGAGTAGTATAGTTCCTAGAATAGCCTCTTATGATATCTTGAGCAATATGAATATTTTCAATAATAAGCATGTTTTCCACAAAATCCGATTGATTTGAATATATAATATGAGGAAGACAACCCTTAAAAGATTAACCAAAATCTTAGAAATGCATTTGTTGATAGTGTTACTGTCACTCCCCAACTCAACCCCACTTACAATCAGTCAGGACGCAACGGAATTTCGGCAGTATAACAACTGTAACATGTACATCAGGGCTCTAATTCAACCATTTATAACATCATACAACCAACTCCAAAGATCAACAACAACTCCACAACTATTTAAACAACATACAACACAACCATTTACATATATTAAACAACCATCCAACAGTTCATTCATAAGTTATACGCCTCCGTTCCAACATCAACTATAAGCCAACCATACAAAAGCTATATTATGCTTTTGCAAAATAGATAATAAACTAGTCTAGCAACCTAATCATGTTCAAAAGGAAGACTACTAAACTAGTATTAAATAAACCATTATCTTTAAGTAGTTATACAATACAACATACTATAAAACTAAGACAAAACACGAAGCACTTCAACATATCTCATAGAAAAGACTCCGGCACATAAGACTCCTCCACAGAAGGCACATACTCAGCTTCCTGAGAGACGTACCCCAAGTCAAGCTCAGTAACACCTGATGACAATAAACGAATGAGGGTGAACTTATATATAACAAAGCTCAGTAAGGATTCGAAAGATCTTTTGAAAACATTTACTTTATCCTTTGGGAAATCATCCTATGAGCAATAATAACAACAACTTCATTAACATCAACATTTCAATTCAACCACATAAATAACCATTCAAATGTGAAAGGATACACTAATTCGTGTAACACCAAACACCATCACGATCTCGACCATCTTCTTATAACTCCCATAACATATAGCCGAAGATCCTCATCTAGCCCCTTCCTCCATGGCATCTCCGCCCATGTGAGTTGGGGGTAGTCTATAATAGTCATGCCGTTATCAACCCGACAGCCCGACGCTACCCGAGGGGTGGCACACACTAACAAGACTCATGACAATAATAATAAACATCTCATATTCTGAAAAGATAACAAAGTAGGTTGTCCTCCAACTCATCATCAATCATCAATCAGTTAATAACATTCCAATCAACATAACATCAATTAAACAACTAAATAATTAAGTTAGATGACAAAGTAGGTCACCCAACTTAACATGCACTTGAACACACATTCAACCCCGAACCTAATCAACAATAATCCAAGAATCAATAACTCAAACACTACCCAACAACCAAAGATAACAGTTCAACATTTCAAAGAAAGACTACATGAACTTCTAAAATTCATAACTTACAATTTGCTAATCCAATGATCTCCAAACCACTTCCTATCACTCAACCACACATACATCTACATTTACCCCATCGAAAACCAACCAAAAGCCATCCAAAACAAGTCCACCAATCCCATTTTTGGCAATGCTCAAGGCTGAATTTTTTGAATATTTGCCACAAACATCCTAATAAAAAAATTCGGCATTACAACTTCATAATTAACAAACTTTTAGAAGTAACAATCAATCAATTTCAACCACTACAACAACAATTATTCAACAATGAACCAAAAACTCAACTTTAATACCCAAAAAATAGAAATAATACTACTACCGATCAAAACAGCTATAAACACATATAAATGATCATTGGTAACTACTGAGTAATAATCTAAAGACAGTTTAGCAAAGTATCAGATAAAAATACAGTTATATGAAATTGACAAAGAATAGCATTTCTAGATCTATAATTTTTCTCTCACTTTTGATCTGAAACAAGGTTAAAAATGTATGCAATGGATACCCAACAAGTGAAATCAAGCTTTGGTTGAAGAGATTTGTTTTTGAAATGCAACTTTTATGCAAAATTTGCTTTGAAAACTTGAAAAAAAACTCTCTCTTTTTTTCCTATGGAACTCATGGCTATGTGAGTATTTTTGAGTGTGTTGTGTGTTGTTTTTAGTGTGTGTTGATATCTTATAAGCATAAGTCAACAAAATGTAAAAGGTCAAAGCTGATTTCTAGTCTTTTAATTTGTATTTCTTAGTATTTTAATTGTTTTTCTAGACTATTTTGCTTACTTACATATATATATCTATCATATATACTATATTTAGTAGTTTAAGTGTAGGTGACAACATTTCATATGCATACATATTCATACAAATAACTATAAAACTTAATTTTTGCAAAAGAATGTGTAAAATTCTTTTTAAATTCCTAACCCGTTTTAATCAAACACAAGTCTATTAATATTCGAGAACTAGGTTTTCAAGGGTTAAAGAGGCCAATTTCAAAATTATAGCAGACGTGTTTCAAAAATACTATTCACAAAACTCAACGACAAAATTTTCAATGCCGATTTCTATAAAAATTTTATGAATGCTCACATAGCATGTAATAGGAATATAAATCACAGAATTAGTGCATTCTAACTCAGATAACACATATACAGGTCAAAACATGCAATTTCACGTATAAGAGCTTTAAAAGTAGCTACTATTCCACGAGGCCAGGCACGGGTATTTGCACTTGATCAGGAGGAGCTCCCGGATACGACAGTGGTAGTGGAAGGTACTTTTCTTATTAATAGTCAGTCAGTAGTAGTTTTGATTGACACCGGGGCTACACATTCATTTATCACTCCTATGTGTGCATAATCTACTGCTTTAAAAGTTGATAAACTGTCGTATGTAATTGAAGTAGGTAATCCTATGGGTACCAAATTTGTTACAGAGTCTGTGTGTAAAGATTGTAGTATTTGCATTGAGGGGCATATGTATCCTATTGATTTGATAATCATGCCATTTCGAGACTTTGAGGTTATCTTGGGGATGAATTGGTTGGGGCGGTATTATGCATATCTGGATTGTAGAAGGAAAATCATAACTTTAGAAGTACCTGATCAACTTGTTATTAAAATTACTGGGAATCGGAAATCTACTAGGACTCATATCATTTCTTCTATTAAAGCTACTAAAATGTTGAATAAATGTTGTGATGCATATTTAGCTTATTTAATTAATCAGCCTGGGGATAAATTGAAACTGAATGAGGTACCTGTTGTAAAATATTTTCTGGGGGTATTTCTTGAGGAATTGCCAGGGGTACCACCCAACCGAGAAATAGAGTTTGTGATTGACTTGTTGCCAGGGACTAATCCTATTTCTAGAACGCCATATAGAATGGCTCCCCCTGAGTTGCAAGAGTTGAAAATTCAGCTACAGGGTTTACTTGAAAAGGGTTTTATTCAGCCTAGCTCATCGCCTTAGGGTGCTCCTGTATTATTTGTAAAGAAGAAAGACGGTACTTTGCGGTTGTGCATTGATTATCGAGGTCTTAATCAGGTGACTGTGAAAAATAAATGTCTATTTCCTTTGATTGAGGAATTGTTTGATCAGTTGTAGGGTGCTATTGTATATTCTAAATTTGATTTGAGACAGGGTTATTATTAGCTGAGAATCCGAAAGGAAGATGTGCCCAAGACTGCTTTTAGAACCAGGTATGGCCACTATGAATTTGTTGTACTGCCATTTGGGTTGACTAATGCGCCAGCCGGCTTTATAGATTTGATGCAGAGGGTGTTTAGACTTTATCTTGATCAGTTTGTTATAATTTTCATTGATGACATATTGGTGTACTCTAAATCTGAGGCAGAGCATGAAGAATACTTGAGAATTGTATTGCGAACATTACAAAAACATAAATTGTTTTACCAAATTTAGCAAATGCGAATTCTAGTTGAAACAGGTAGCCTTTCTAGGCCATATCATTTCACATGAGGGAATATCTAAAGATCCTACGAAAATTGAGATGGTTAGGTCTTGGAAGAGACCCGAGACTGTTACAAAAGTTCGTAGTTTCTTGGGATTAGTTGGTTATTATAGGCGGTTTGTTAAAGACTTTTCTAAAATTGTAGGACCATTAACTTCCTTAACTCAAAAGAAAACTGTGTTTAACTGGGATGATAAATGCGAAGCCAGTTTTCAGGAATTGAAGAAGAGACTTACCACTGCCCTTATCCTTGCATTGCCTGAAGGAAGAGATAATTTGGTGATTTACAGTGATGCTTCGAAAGAAGGCTTGGGTTGCGTTCTTATGCAAAATGGTAAGGTAATAGCTTATGCCTCAAGGAAATTGAAACCATATGAATTTAATTATCCTACACACGATCTTGATCTTACTGCGGTTGTTTTTGTTTTGAAGAAATGACGTCATTATTTGTGGGGTAATAAATTTGAGATATTTACTGATCATAAAAGTCAAAAATATCTGTTTTCTCAAAAGGATTTGAATATGAGGCAAAGGCATTGGTTAGAATTGTTGAATGATTATAATTGTACCATTAGCTACTTGCCAGGAAAAGATAATACTGTTGCAGATGCATTGAGTCGAAAGGCTACTGTGGCCAGTTTGATAATAAAGGACTAGGAAACTGTGGAAGAATTGTGTATGTGGAAACCGAAGGCTTCTAGAACAGGTATTCAATTTTCTATCTTACAAATCTAGTCTCTATTACTATCTAGAATCAGAGAAGGCCAACAGTCAGATGCTCAGTTGTTGAAAATTCTAGATAAATCCAAAGGGGGAGAGTCCGACTTCAAGTTGCATGATGATGGACTACTCAAGTATAAGAATAGAATTTGCATTCCTAGTGATTCAACTGTAAAAGATGAGGTTCTTGTTGAGGCTTATAGCTCTAAATACACGATTCATCCTGGTAGCACTAAGATGTATAGGGATTTAAAGTAGAGTTTCTGGTGGAACAACATGAAAAGGGAGATAGCTGAGTATGTAGCTAAGTGTTTGACTTGTCAGAAAGTTAAGGCTGAGCATCAGAAACCGACGGGATTGTTGCAACCATTGGAGATTCCAATGTAGAAATGGGACCAGGCTACTATGGACCTTGTATCTGATTTGCCGAGATCACCGCGAGGTAATAATTCCGTATGGGTTGTGGTTGATAGGTTGATAAAGACCTCCCATTTTATTGCTACAAAGAAAACTGATTCTCTCGATAAGTTAGTTGAGCTTTATGTTGAAAACATCGTGAGATTGCATGGAGTTTCATCTAAAATAGTGTCAGACAGGGATCCCAGGTTTACATCACAGTTCTGGCAGAAACTACAAAAGGCTTTGGGGACTAAATTGAGTTTTAGTACTGCATATCACCCACATACATATAGCCAATCTGAGAGGACTATCAGGATTTTAGAAGACATGTTACGAGCTTGCACTCTGGATTTCGGTAAGAGTTAGGAAAGGTATTTACCTCTTGCAGAATTTGTTTACAATAACAGTTATCAGGCTACCATTAGTATGGCACCCTAAGAAGCACTTTATGGGTGAAAATGTAGATCTCCATTGTATTGGGATGAGGTAGGTGAAATGAAAATTGTTGACCCAACTATATTACCAGAGATGATCAAGATGGTTGATAATGTGAAACTTATAAAGAAGAGAATGCTTACAGTACAGAGTCGACAAAAGAATTATGCTGATAGACGCCGACAAGACTTGGTATTTTCAGTGGGTGATCATGTGTTCCTAAAAGTCTCTCCGCGTAAGGGTTTGATTCGACACGAAAAGGGAGGTAAACTCAGTCCTAGATATATGGGGCCATTTGAAATTATTGATAAAGTTGGTGATTTGGCTTATAGATTGGCGTTACCTCCGAGTTTTGGCATGATTCATGATGTATTCCATGTGTCATTGTTGAGGAACTATAATCCCGATCTTCGCATGTTATAGAGCTGGAACCTTTAGAGATCGATGAGTTGTTGTCATATGTCGAGAAACCTCTTCGAGTGGTTGATAGAAAGATTCAGGAACTTCAAAGCAAGAGTATTCCTATGGTAAAAGTTCTTTGGGATCATCACGGAATTGAAGATGCCACTTGGGAATAGGAAGATCAAATAAGATAGAAGTATCCGGAGTTGTTTGCAGAATCATGTAAGAATTACGTGGACGCAATTAGTTTAAGGGGGAGAGGGTGTAATGCCCGGAAATTTCATCACCTCTTTTAAATAACTGTTGCATAAATTACTTGAGCATTTTATGTGCATTACTTTTCTTGTTTAATTGATTTACTATTGAGCACTATTTATAAAAAATTTGAATGTTTTAAATGCTCGATTTAATATTTTTCCTAGACCACATGTCATATAAAAAGAGTCGGGGAATGGTATTTTTGAGCTTTGGGGGCCGGGAGTATGCATTTCAAAAATATTTTTCCGATTTGTATGAATAGTGTTACTTAAGTAGACATTAGTTTAGAATTAGCTAGCAATCACTTAGAGTTTTAAGCTTATTTCACTAAACGTTAGTAGCATTTGACTTAGTATATATATACTACACATATTATATTTCATATATATGCAAAATACATTACAAACAATTGAGGAAAAGCCCTATAAGTCCCCCCCAAACCCGATGCCCTATAGGAGAGAAATGAGAAAAACTTCTTCAACAATTCTTGCAAGCTTGACTTCTTGGTTTGATCTTGGGGAGTTTTTAAGGCCTCTAGAACTTCTACAACAAGTCTTCACCTTTAAAATTGTGAGGGAGTAATATATATTGTTGTTTAAAGTTTGTGTATACATGCTAACTTTTCTTGAATTGATGTTGTTAGCTTATGTAATGCACATATAATGTTGTATATTGCTTAATCATGCTATATAGACCTAGAATATATAACTTGTTGGTAGATTCCACGGTTGAAATTTGAGATTGTACGAAGAAGATAATGAATAGTGCCAAAAGTTAGGGTTTGTTAAAATTTGCTAATTAGATTGAATTGATGCTTCATTTAGGTGCTTATAACATTAGTGAAACTAGTTAAACACTCACATGTAGCTATATTTCTCGAAAATGAGTTAAATGGCAAAATTGGCTAACTTTTAAAAGGGGGTTTTTCATGAATCACAATCCGGGCACATTTGGGCCTTAGATTAGGTATCCTTAGGGTATAAAAACACTTTTGGTGCTTTCGTTGCGTGAAATTTGGGTCCAGATATGGTAGGTGTAGTTAAAACTCGCTCGGGGCCTTCCCGAGCTTTTGCCTCCAAAGCGGGTTTTCATGGCCTTGATAGGTGTCTTTTGGCTTAATTAGGAATGTAGAATGATTGGATTGTAGTTTTGTAGCTTCGAAAGGCATATAGGAGAAAAATTACTTGGCTAAAGAAAGGAGAAAAGAAGTAATTGGTTACCTTCATGCTTCTAAGTGCTTGTAGATGTGTTATTATGTATTTATACGCTTGTCCAAAGTATAATTGAGCTATTTAAAGAGGTTGTAGAAGAAAATATATTATTGTCTCTTTTATGTTATATCGTAATTATGTTCTTATTATCGTAATTATGTGACTATTTGCCAGAGCGGCCTACTTTGTCGTCCCTCTTGTGTGATATTTGATGATCTTGGTTCTCGTGGACTTGTTTCAGGGTTGTACAACCTTTTCAGACATGGTAGCGTCGAGAAACATGAGCGGCATTAGGTTTGTCGTGCTCCCTTGACTACCATGGCACCTATTCCCTTTCTCTCGCTGAATATACTCCACTACCCCAGAGGCATGGTTCACATGTCGGGCATATGGACCTACCTCAGGAGAAAGGGTCGTAGGATTGGGGTACATTTGGAGTACCCCACTTTGGAGGAATAAGGGTTTGCTGACACTTGTTTGACAATCATGGCTCGTGGTTCGAGATTGAGGACAAGAAGCGGACTGTATCCTTTTTATATGTGGTTAATTACTTGTCTAACTAGTTGTGATATTTGATGTTGAACATGTTATTACCTTGTTGTACATCCTTTTGCATATCATGTTGCACGCCCCGGTATGCTGCATCACCTCCCTCGCTAGGCAACATTGTTGCTCTCTCCTCATTTAATATGTTTTAGGAGAAGCTGATGTGAATCCCCAACTAGTAGTAGTAGAGGAAGAAAAGGAAGTGCAAGTAGATCAATTTTCGTGAATTTCTTGTGTGATATGGTTGACTATTATGTGTGGTTTGTAATGAAGATGTTGGTTGTTGTGTTTTTTGAGACATGTATTCGGTGGTTGTAACTAACTTATAATCTTGTATGTTGGTTAGTAAATGTAGATGGCATGTAATAACTGATAGTGTACTTATTTCTTTTGTTGCATGCTTGGGTGTTAAATAGTTAGCTTGTTAAGCTTGGCTTATAGCTAAGATGTACTACTTGAATTAAAGTTAGAGTTATAACCTGCATGCTTGCATGATATCTATTTTGTTATTCCAAGACTCGGATGACCTTGTAAAACTGGTTGACTATATTAATCTTGGAAGTTGGGTTGTATTAGGTGCTTGATTGTGGCTCTGGAATTACATGTGACTATTTGCAAATACCAGTTTAGTCTTTAGTACAGAGCAGACTCTATCCGAGTAGCGGGTCCGGGCTTGACCTATAGCGTGGGATTGGGTTCGGGGTGCTACATGTCATGCTAGGCAGTATAGGGCTTGCCAGTAATTACATGACTTCCATGTACTAGTCATTTCTCTCTTGTGGTCAATGAAGGCCAAGGTGAGATGGGTCATAGGATTGTGTACATCATGAGTACACACGCTGGCAAGAGAAGTGTTGAGTTCATGGCTCAGTTATAAGGTGTCGGCTTCAACGAATGTTTAAAGCGGTATCTTCTTGAGGTGTTGTTTAGCTTGAATGTTTCAAGGTTGTTAAGCGTGTGTGAATATGCGGTTACTAATGTGATATGTTGTTTCTAATGTGCTGCAAAAGGTTTTCGAGTTAAAGCTTTCAAACTTCATTTTATTCCTCTCTCACTAAGCCTGTTTAGCTCACACCTCTTTATTGCATGTTACAGGAGTTCATGATGTGGATTACGTGCATAAGGAAGGCAATAATGAGCTTGATCATGTGTATTATGAGTAGTTGTTATGTTGTTTAACTGTGAAAACTATGTTTTACTTGATGTAGTAGTTTGGAAGCTTAGGTACCAAATACTTGATAGTTAACTTTCTTTAAGTCTAGTTGTTTTGGTTGTATATATATAGTTGGTCACGTTGGATCGTGTCACAACTAGCATATGGTTATATTTCAAGAATGCTAAAGTTATGAAAGTGTTGTCTATTTTTTGCCAAACGAATGGAGGAATGTAAGTTTAGTGTATTCCACAAGAGAATGAGAAAAGTTGTTGTATATGAATGACATGAACCTTTGAGGATGAATGATGAGTTTTGTTGTGTCTCGTGAGTTGTTTGTGTTTCAAGCGTTATAATGAATGTGTGCCGTTGCGTCTTGAGTTTGGTTCCCGATGGACCAGATTTTGGGCGTAACATTTGTCGTATCATAGCTTAGCTTGTCTAAGTGTATGCCAGGATAAGACATTCGGTCTGTGTGTTATGTGACCCAAGATGAAGTGTCATGGCATAGTTATGTGTTATATGATTATGTGTTTATATGCATAAGAATGTGTTCAAGACGTGTGTGAATGGAATGAAATGAAGTGAGTGTTAATAATTTGTCCGGTTTATACTAATTGATACTAACTTTCTTATGATATAAATTGTTTATATGTGCTATAGTTGTTCATAACTCTTCATGTCCCAAGATGGCACGAAGAGATAGACCTCATTGTGAACCCCCCAGAGAGGCTGGGCCAGTTCCACTAGTTCCGCCAGTTCCGACAAGGGATCAAGGTTTTGGGCAGTTAGCTCAGATTATGAACAGGGTTGTAGTAGCTTTAGAAATGCAAGAAATTGATCGGGGAAATTAGTATAATGATCGTCAACACCACAACAACAATCGTGGTGGTGTTGGGAGTAGTGGGAGTCACGATGGTAATAGGGAGCATGGTGACTATGCTCGGGATGGTACTGGCAGTAGTGGAGGTCACGCTGGTAATATGGATCTTGGTGGATCCTGTTAAGGTTGAGGTTGTTTCATCCTGGAAGAGGCTGGAGAATGTAACAAAGGTTCGTAGCTTTCTCGGTTTGGTGGGTTATTACCGCAAGTTCGTTAAAAACTTTTCAAATATTGTAGTACCTCTCACGAAGCTAACCCAGAAGAGTGCTAGTTTTGATTGGAATGAAAATTGTGAAGACAGTTTCTAGGGATTTAAGAAGAGTTTGACTTCAGTCCCAGTTCTTGCATTACCAGAAGGGAGTCATAATTTTGTTATCTACAGTGATGCTTCTATGGAAGGTTTGGGTTGTGTTCTAATGCAGAATGGTTGGGTGATTGCCTATGCCTTTCGGAAGTTAAAACAATACGATGGCAATTATCCAACTCATGATTTAGAATTGGCGGCTATTGTGTTTGCTTTGAAAAGTGGCGCCATTATCTTTGGGGAAGCAGGTTCGAAATCTTTACAGACCATAAGAGTTTAAAATACTTGTTTTCTCAAAAGAAATTGAACATGAGGCAAAGACAGTGGATGAAGCTACTTGATAATTACAATTGTTCAATCAACTATGTGTCAGGAAAGGCAAATGTGGTGGCAGACGCCCTTAGCTGGAAGGCTAGTATTGCTTGTATGACGGTCTAGGAGTGGGAGTTACTAAAGAAGACTAGTATGTAGAAGCTAGAGTTGACTCAAGTGAGTATTTTGTTTGCAAACTTGCAGATTCAGCCGTTATTGTTGTCATGGATCTGAGAAGCTCAACAGTTGGATCAGCAGCTTCATAAGATTTCTGAGGGTAAGCTTGATTTCAAGTTACATAAGAATGGTGTGTTGCAGTTTTATGACCGGGTTTATGTTCTAGATGATTCGAATTTAAGGAGAGAGGTTTTAGGAGAAGCTCATAACTCTAAGTACACTATCCATCCAGGTAGAAACAAGATGTACCGAGACTTGAAACAATATTATTGGTGGAACAACATGAGAAGGGATGTAGCAGAGTTTGTATCTCAGTGTTTGACTTGCCAAAGGGTCAAAGCAAAGCATCAGCGACTAGCGGGTTTGCTTCAACCGTTGATGATTCCTCAGTGGAAATAGGAACATGTGACTATGGACTTTGTCACAGACTTGCCGAGATCACCAAGGAGTTACGATGCAGTGTAGGTTGTGGTTGATTGGTTAACCAAGACTACTCACTTCATTCCGATAAATAAGTAGGATGGTCTTGATAAGTTGGCAGATTTGTATGTTGCTAACATCGTGAGACTTCATGGGGTTCCATTCAGCATTATATTAGATAGAGATCCATGGTTTACTTTCAAATTATGGTAGCGTCTACAGGCAGCATTGGGTACCAATTTGAACTTCAGCACAACTTATCATCCTTAATCAAATAGGCAGTTAGAGAGGACGATTCAGATTCTCAAAGATATGTTGAGGGCTTATGTTATGGACTTCGGGAAGAGTTGGGAGAAACGCTTGCCATTGGCGAAGTTTGCTTATAACAATAGTTATCAATCAACTATTGGGATGGCTCAATACGAGGCATTGTATGGTCGTAAATATAGGTCTCATTTGTATTGGAATGTGGTTGAGGAGATGAAGGTAAATTCCGACCTTAATGCCAGAGTTTGTGAATACCATTGAGAATGTCCATCTTATTCGTCAAAGGATACTTATAGCTCAGAATAGGCAAAAGAGTTATGCTGATAAGAGAAAGCAAGATTTGGAATTGAGGTCTGTGATCGGGTTTTCTTGAAGATCTCTCCTCGCAAGGGTATTGTTCGGTATGGTAAAGGTGGGAAGCTGAGTCTGAGGTACGTGGGGCCGTTTGAGATCCTTGCCAGAGTTGGCAAGTTGGCTTATCGGTAGGCTTTACCGCCGAGTTTGTCCAAGGTCTACGATGTCTTTCATGTATCTATGCTACGGAAGTATCATCCAGATCCTTCACATGTTCTTGAGGCAGAGTTGTTGCAGCTTAGTGGGGATATGACTTATGAGGAGCGGCCTATTCGTATTCTAGATCAGTCAATTTGGGAGTTGCGTTCGAAAGTGATTCCAATGGATAAAGTCTTGTGGCTTCATCATGGGATTGAGGAGGCTACTTAGGAAATGCGGGATCAAATTGAGAAACAGTATACGGACTTGTTTAGCTGAGATTGTAATAATTTTGAGGGCAAAATTGTCTTAAGGAAGAGAAGATGTGAGACCCGAGTATGTCACAGTGTGCATTTATCTATCTTAATTGGTATTTGAACTAATATGTGCATTTAATAACTTATTCTATCATTTGAATCTACTTGTGCATTTCAAATTGCATTTAAACTCAATTTGAATTGCATTTCATCTATTTTTGCTTAGGATTGTTAACTTGTAAATTATGCATGAATTGAGGGGTAATGTGGTCTTTACACTATTGAATATCTCCTAACTTGGTATAATTGCAATTAAAACAAGATAGTAAAGGCAACTTAGTCTTTTAGCTTGTAGAATATTTTGACTCAACTTTGACTGAACAAATGACCCTTTTGATTCATTTATAATCAAAATTAAACAATTTCAAGGGAAAGAAGAAAGAGGCGGCCAAGAAGAGAAAGGAAGAGATGATATTTTACTATTTTGAGACTTGGCATTTTGAGGGATAAGTTAGCATTTAGGAGCATCTAGTGTTGGTTTTTCACAAAGCTTCTTTCTACTTTTCTTGTTCCTTGCATCTTCTAGCATCCATAAACATCTAACGTGAAGGATTTCTTGTACTCTATGTGAAGTTCATGTTATATGTGCTAGTAAGCTTGTGATATGATTGGAAGTTACTTATAATGCAAGAATGTTATTCTAGTGCTTGGTTTTATGGTTTATATAGAGTAAGAGATGTTGTTGCTATATAAATGCTCATAGAATGTTTCCATGGAATTGAATCATGTGTTGGTCTTCTACTAGGGCTCATATGTGTTACATGGAAAATCAAGAGCTTAAGTGCATGTTTCAAACCTAACAATCGAGGGCATGCATAACCGGACGAGTGGAACCGGTTAAGTGGCTCGATCGGATGACTCGTCTGGATATCTTTGTTGATGGTCCCAACGAGAGCATCTGGTCGAGTGGCTCGACCGGATGACTCGTCTAGAAATCACTGGTGCCTATCCGGGCGAGTGGATTCGGTCGAGTGACTCGACTGGATGACTCGATCGGATAACATTTTGTTTATGTATTGCCCTACACTTTTCGTTGTAAATGTGATTAATGAATGTCCAAGTGTTTTCATGCGTATAAATGGTTTTGAACATGTCATGATGCGTGTGTTATATGAAATGTTAAAAGAGATGTTAATGTGTTGAGTACATGTTCTTTTGGGGATCGATTGATTGAAATGAATAAGATGTTAAAATATGTTGTAATTGGTTGGATAACCTATCTTCTTGAACTCTCTACGTGATGCGGATGTATGAATGTGTTATGCGATATGATGTGATGTGTCATGTTGCAACCCTAGTCAGTCATGGTAGGCGTGCGTGCTGGCCGGTATAGGGCTTGTCGGTAATTACATGACTGCCATGTACTAGTCATTTCTCTCGTGTGGTCGATTAAGGCCATTGTAAGATGGGTCGTAGGATCGTGTACATTATGAGTACACACGCGGGCGAGAGAAGTGTTGAGTTTGTGGCAGAGTTATATGGTGTCGATTTCAACGAATGTTTAAAGCTGTAACTTCTTGAGGTGTTGTTTAGCGTGAATATTTCAAGGTTATTAAGCGTGTGTGAATATGTGGTTGCAAATGTGATATATTGTTTCTAATGTGCTGCAAAAGATTTTCAAGTTAAAGTTTACAAACTTCTCTTTATCCCTCCCTCACTGAGCCTGTTTAGCTCACACATCTTTAATGCATGTTACAGGAGTTCATGATGTGGATTATGTGCGTGAGGACGACAATAATGAGCTTGATCATGTGTATCATGAGTAGTTGTTGTGTTTTAACTTTGAAAACTATATTTTACTTGTTGTAGTAGTTTTGAAGCTTATGTACCAAATACTTGATAGTTAACTTTCTTTAAGTCTTGTTGTTCTAGTTGTACATATATGATTGGTCACATTGGATCGTGATCACAACTAACATATGGTTATATTTCAAGAATGCTAAAGTTATGAAAGTGTTGTCTACTTTTTGCCAAACGAATGGATGAATGTAAGTTTAGTGTATTCCGCAAGAGAATGAGAAAAGTTGTTGTATATGAATGACGTGAACCTTTGAGAATGAATGTTGAGTTTTGTTGTGTCTCGTGAGTTGTTCGTGTTTCAAGCGTTATAATGTCCGTATGTCGTTGCGTCTTGAGTTGGGTTCCCGATAGACTGGATTTTGGGTGTGACATTAAGCATTAATTATAAACAAAAAATTTATGACTACGTACTAATAAATAAAATTATATAACTAAATAATTAATATATATTATATGATCAAAAATATTTTTTTATTAAATAGTTTAACTAATAAGGTGTTATATAATTAATATTAATTATATTTTAATTAGTTCTCAATTTATATAATATATTAATCATTAAATGAACATATTTAATATTTAAATTATTGAATTTCAACATTTTTTAATAATCTGGAAATATTATTTAATTAATCATATAAATATTTAATTTAAATAGTTATTAAATGAATAAAAGTATTAAATTAAACAAATAATTAACTAATTTGGTTGTAAATAAATAATATAAGTTATAATCTTAATAATACTTTTTTAATTAAACCAATTAAGTTTTTGTATAACACTTTTTTCAATGTCGTCAAGTCCCGTCACCACTATTTTTTGTCACGGGTTGTCAGACGGACTATTGCTCTATGAGACCTACTAATGTATATGTCCAGTGGTCCACTACAACGTGGCGGAGGACCAATGGACTATTAGGTCCCCCTTTTCAAAGGACATGGCGTGATCAACCTTTGAATGGACGTAGTGTGCAAGCCATGTCCCTAGTGATTGGACACATCGACAAATCAATGGTACACAGCCACGTTGCAACGAACCATTGGTCCATAGCTTAAAATCGAAAAAAAAGAGTTGTCAACTGACAGTCTCCAAGCTGTTGAATTTTTTTCAATGATTTGGTGTCTATATATAGAACTCAGAACTGCGTTTGACATACCGTCTTCAATTCTCAGTTTTAGCTTTCATCTTCTTTGTTTCAACCATGAGAAAGGAAGAACAATACCATTCACATTCTCTTTGTCTTAGTAAAGATGAAGAGAACATAATAATGAAAAATTATCAAAATTCGAGCAAAGCCGTGAGACACGAGCTTGATTTAAATGCTCCGCCAAAAGACGATTGATATATTTTTGAAGCCCAAGTAGGTCAACTTGTTGAATCTCAAATGTTGAAAATTTATTTACCCAAAATTTTCCCCAAATATTTCTATTAAGAACATCATTTTGGAGGTGAAGGCATTAGTTCAACTTAGTTATTAGACATGATAATACTATTATATAATTGTGATGATGTATTTTATCCACTCTTTATGTACTTGTGATGATGTACGTTGTTAGGTATTATGTACTTATGTTGATGTATTTCGTAAGGATCATATGTAATCCTTAATTATGAATGTAATATTTAGTTAATGTTTGATATGCATTAACTTTTATAATAAAATATTTTTATTTGAATTCTCTAGCCTTGTTTTTGAAATAACTAATTGTTTATATTTTGCATTACGTTAAATACTCTATGTTAGTAGTTTTGCACCAACTTATACTTGTTAAAAATTTATTCAAAATAATTATTTTGTCTGCTTAATCCAAAATAATAAATATTAGTGTTTATTTGAACTGAATATATTTTATGTTTTATGTAATGATGAATAATTTGTATTTAGAACTCAAGCCAAATTACGGACGACTTAGCTATGTATTCGCCAATTCCAAACCTTTGAAGACGGTTTGAAAATGACTTATCTACATTGTTTCCAATTGGAGACGGTTTGGAAACAGTTTGGAGATAGTATATCTATGTCGTCTTCGAGTAGTCGCCAATTGGTCACTTTTGGAGACGGATTATAATGTCGTCTCCAAATAGTCGTCGTTTGGAGATGGTTTGAAGACTACTTAGCTATGTCGTCTCCAATTTGTCACAATTCTTGGCAACAAAAAATTTTGTCCAATTTTCATCACCAATTTGGAGACGAATTGGCAACGGATCGTCGCTAAAAATAGTTTTTCTTGTAGTGAACATTTTCTTGTTATGTTTGTTTATGACATATTCTACTACTACAAATCTTATTGAATGCTCTCGAAGAGCTATCATTATGATACTGCTTTATCTTCTAGATTTTGTCATACAATTATATGAGCAATTGAATAAATATATAGTGATCTAAGCATTTTCATGCACTAAAGTGATCTCTTATATAATATGGGTTATCTAAGCATTTTCATGCACTAAAGTGATCTCTTATATAATATGGGTGTAGCGACAATGAAAGATGAATTATCAAAAAATTCTTATGAACACCCACTAACGAACCAGAAGATACTTGATCCAAAAAGTTTTATACTTCGACATGATCGCCTTTGACATCCAAACACAATGATGATGAAATCATGAACCTTTTGTGTACGAGGAAAAATGATTAAAAGGTTATCCTCTAATAAAATTGATATTGAAACTCTTGAATTCTTTGAAAGGATTCAAGGGGATATATGTGGGTCTATTATTACATCATGTAGATTATTTTGATATTTTATGGTATTAATATATTTCAGCTTTTATTTTTCTCCCCTTAATATATATATATATATATATTTTTGACCATTGACGGAATATGTTTCAATAGTATGTTTGGCTAATTAATGAAATGATATTTTCAATATTAAGGGAAGGGGCGGGGAGGGGGGGGGGGGGGGGGGGGGGGGGAAATAAAAGCTGAAAAAATGAGAAATTTATGAAAAGAATTATCATATTGATCATCGTATAAATTAATTTGAACAGGAAGTTCAACAAATTATTCATTTGCAAAATATTGCAAATCGATAATCAAAAGCATTCCCGGATGCAAAGATAGTTACTAAGTCACATATACCAGCTTTAAATGCTCCTATGAGAATTGATGTTTCAATTGAAAAATAAATAAAGAAATAGAGTCTACTGCACGCCAAAAGTGTGGTAGACATATCACTTCCAAAGATAAAGGAGCAAAATAAGTGAGTTGGCATTATTGAATTGTTTAATATCCTAAAGATGTCAGGACGAGGAGTCGAAAATATAATTGAGAAATATTACTCCAAGAGAGTATCAGGTACTTGAATATGATGTGAATATTGAAAGTATTGAGAATACATAAATCCCTCTCAGTTAAATTACTCCTGGAAGATAGTAGAACCGAAAAGAGAAATTGATCATGATCAAATTTTGAAAAATACAGTAACTAGTGATTTTATGAAAGAAATCGATGATCTTGAATTGAAGTCCATTCATGATTGTTGATAAATAAATGATTAGCCAAATATTTTGGGAAAAATCATGATTTTTTATTTTTTGCGACAAATTATAAATTTTTTTGTTACAAATTATGACATTTTATTTTTTTGTGACTTTTTTTGGGATAAATTTTATGTTGTTTATGTTTGGAATTGATTAATATAATTGTAGTTTTTCTTTTTTATTTTTATTTTTTATGGATGATATATATTACATTTGGGATGATATATATTGCCTTTACAATGATGTATGTTGCCATTAGGAAAATATGTAAATTATGAGTCCATGACGTGATACTCTGTCAACTTCCTGAATGTGGAAATTACCACTTGCAGAATACTTTCCAAGTATAAATGCAAACTCCAATATTTGTAAGTCATGACTTCTATTCTCACTGACCTATTATTAGTACGTATTGATTTTTATAAAAAAACTGACTTTCTGAATGTGTAAATTATTATTTGCAAAGGTTTTAAGTTTAAATCATATCTCCAACCTTCATTGTAAAAATTTTAAAAATAAAAATAAAAATATTGTGTGTAGAATGCTTTCCAAGTTTATTTCTTATCATTACAGCTGAAATTTACATGTTGCATTTTATGCCCTCAGGATACAATCGGGTGCCTGGGTCTGGTCTCTTTCCAACAACAATCTGAGAAGGGCTGAACCACATGCTCTAGGCTCGAGTGTTATATCAGCATTTTCTACCGTTTATGTACAGGAAGGCTACAAAGAAAGTGGAGATTTTATATTCCCCTTCTATGTTTAGATAAAAACAAATGGGGTTAGGTTTATGAATTATTAAGCAGTATAACCCAACATAGATTCTAATTTTGAAACCCACTCTAGTTGAAGTAAAATAATTAAGTTAAGGCCCAAAATACGGAGCATTACATAATTCATAAAACCAACATTAACAAAACTATTAATTTAAGAGTACCATAATAACATGTAGCATTCTCATCCAACATAATAAAACTGTTAAATTAACAAATACCATTGTCTTTCTGAATAATAGTAGGGCAGCAATAAATCCCAAGCTAGTAATTCATAACAATTATCTGCAAAAGTGTTAACAAAAGAGGAATGAATACAAATTGTAGAATAAACAAAGGTAGGGCTTATACCAGAAAAGAATAAAAGCATAGCTGAAGAGCTACCAAAGCTTAAGATCATAGAGCCCTACTCAACGATAGATTTTCAATGTGCCAATCAGTAAGCATTCCAAATAATATCTATTCGTTTTTCCCAATGTCATTACGTAATGAGTAAATGGCTTCAAGGCTTCCACTAGGTGTATTAAGTATCCAAATCAGACAGTGGATATTCTGCAAACTATTGACCTTGTCGATAAATATTGATGTCTAGTATTTATTTATTGGATAAATTTCACACACTATCCTATTATTTACATACTTTTTCAATATAGTTTTTAGTATTTTAAAAGATTCATAATGGTCCCTAATGTTTACGAAAGTTATTCAAAATGGTCGTTATTATTTGAACTTAGCCAATTTAGTCCTTATTAGTTTTCAAAAAATTCAATCTAGTCCCTATTAATTTTTAAAAAAAATTCAATTGAATTCAATCTTTGCACATGACCCCTATTTGGGGACTAAATTAAAATTTATGAAAAACAATAAGAACTAAATTGGCTACTTTTAAACAATAGGAATCATTATGAATCACTTAGAAAACATTAGGAACTAATATGATTTTTTTAAAATATTAAAGATCAACTTGAAAAAAAGTGTAAACAATAGGGACTAAGTGTGAAATTTACCTTTTATCCCACTATTAGGCACAAAGTTAAAGTACAATAAAAGTTTCTAAAATAATAAACTTTGGAAGTAAAGATAAAACTAAAAACCATGTTTTAAAATCTTTAAGACTTTAAGTTATGCAAGTGAAGTAGCATTTTGATTTTAAAAGAAAATTTGACAATTTGTTGCAAAGTAATGTGCACACTGGATCATATGTAGTGAAGAGGATATTCTGTAAACTTTGTCTGCAAAACAAAACTTTCCATAAACTAAATGTTTAACGAGCTTGAAGGCAGTATGGATGACTAAAAACAACACATAGGCATGCATTATCAACTTTTTTTAATTATTTCAAATAGTGATATGCTATTTAAAAATTTAAAAAAAATAAAATAAAATAAAATAAAAAGTTAAGGATAAGCTTCCAAACGAGTAATTGAACATGATATAACGCAAGTTGCATAAATAATTTGCAAATTTAAAAACAAATGGATGTTCAACTTACATGCGGCAACAATGTTGTGAACCACAAAAAAGCAGGAGACATTACCCTGATTAGCAAATGAACAAATTATAAGCTCCACAACAAAATAAGAGCTCAAATTTTACGAATTCAAATAGGAAATTAGGATAGAACAAATACGCAATCTTGCAGAGTTATCAATAATTCAAAAATGAGAATAAACTTGACTTACAAATTAGAGAACGATATTAAAGACAACACAAATCCTTTTATAATAGATTAAACTTTTAGATAAAGTAGTAGCTTAACATGGTATCAGAACCTAACTACTAAAAGATCATGTGTTCAAAACTCACTGCCACCGATTTGTGAAATTACGTCCACGTGTAAGGCTACATACTTTTTTAGTTCATAATCGGATAAGCAAAAAGAAGAAAATATGTTTACTTAGCTTGAATTGATTTTTAAAACCCAAGAAAATTACTCAAACTCCAAACCTTATAACCAACGTTCCATTCTTATAATATGGATTTAATTATATCACAAACCTTAGTTCTAATTTGTAGCGTAAATAGAAATACTAGTGTCTTAATAGTACAAAATCATTTTAACTTTCACACGCCTTGCCACATCAAAAAGTAATTGCACCTCAAAGAAAGAAATTGAATTGTGTTCATGTTGACTTACTTGTACCTCCAGTGATATAGACTTTGAGTTCTTCATTTTGTAGTTCCTCCTTCTGTACTATTTCAATATTCCTTGCTGAATCATTGACTGAAGGGTTGCAATCTTTTATTGCAATCACCTGTAGTGTGGGAATTTCTCCAAAGCAAGGAGGGATCTCTACCAGATGCCTGCAACTGTCCATCACTAATTGCGCAAGCTTGGGAAAAGAATCTTATGAAGCAATCCACTTGCGAATAAGTAGACCGCTTAATTTCAAATATTCCAGATTTGGGAAGTCCCCATCATTCACGATCCATTTTGCATCGTCACACATTCCACTTAGTTTGAGAACCTTTAGGTTCCACCCAAATTCTGCAATATCCTTCCAATTTGGCAGAAGTCCTGATAAAGACAACTTCTGTAGATTTAGAGGGAAGTCAAACTCACAATTCTTTCTCCATTTCATTGAACCCGTGATACACAGCTCTAGTGACACAAGCTGATCGAGAAAGCTCAAATCTGGAAATCTAAAGCTGTCATGGAAAGAATATTCCCAACAGTCGAAAAATCCGCATCTCAATTTCCGAAGGTTTGGTACCCTTCTCAGAAAATTCTCTGCTGCTCTTTTGGAAAAAAAATTTGGTGTCGATAATGTTTGCACATTATCCAATAGGGAGGACTTCTCAAGTCCGTCGGTCGAGATAGTAAAAGAACCATGGTGATTTATGCGTACATGGCGCAAGTTGACCAAGTTCCAGAGTGAAATTGGTACAAAGTTTACCCAATGACCTTTGACAACTAGAGATTGCAGGTAGCAAAGGTTGGCTATTGATGAAGGTATATCTTTTGTTTCAACGGCTAAATACCTCAAATGAGACAGCAATTCTATTCCGCTATCAGACATGGAAATGCCTATATCAGCTAAATCCAACACTCTAAGAAGCATAAAATTCTTAATAATGAATGAGATATCAGACGAGCGAACAGAAAATCTAGATGCTCTAGTATATAGTAGAGAACGGACATTGTAGTGAGAAGGCTTCGCCTCCATAGGTTCAAGCTCATCGAAATCAATGCTAAGTCGGCGCTCTTCATAAACTCTCGCAATATCAGACCAGTCATGCACATGTATCACCTGCAAGAAACTCCCTTCTTTAGCTTTTAGCAAGCAAAAGTCATGTAATAGATCATGAACGCGACATGCTTTGACTCCTCCATGGGAACTTTCTTTGGTAGGTATTATAAGGCTTCTATTGATAAGATCCACAAAATATTTCTCCGCTACATCCTCCAATTTTTCTCCTTCAGTATATCGTACAAATCCTTCAGCGATCCATAACATCTTCAATTTTCGGAGAGGAATTTCTTTGTCCTCTGGAAATGCTGCAAAGTACAGAAAACATGATTTCAAATGATCTGATAAATGATTATAACTCAGTTCTAATATGGCTTTGCACTGACTTTCTGAGTCACTAAGAATGTGAGAGCTTAATTCTCGTGCAATTTGTTTCCACTTAAGTACACTCTTCTCCACCCTTGCAAGAACTCCAGCCATGACAACAATTGTGAGAGGAAGTCCCTTGCAACTCTCTAAAATCTATTCTCCAACATCCAGAAATTCCTTAGAGAGACTTCCTTTTTGAAGTAGCTTCTTATAAAATAACTCTCGACTCTCAACCTTACAGAATTCACGAAGAGTAAGCACCTTATTCCCATCTTCAATTTGTGAAGCTAGATTCTGGTGTCTACTAGTTATGAGAATACAGCTACGCAATCTGTCGTCTGGAAAAGATCGTTTGAAATCATCCCAATCCGTGATGTCCCACAAATCATCAATGACGATAAGATATCTACGTCCTTTCAAGCGTTGGCAAAGCTTTGCAGCTAGATCTGAATCAGTGATTTCTTTATTATTCGGGGTAAGTAAAAGCTTTGCAGCTGGATCTTCATCATTGATTTCTTCATTATCCAGGGTAAGAAAAGGCTCTGCAGCTAACTCTATATTCTTCATCTTATTGTGCTCTTCATTTTTTCCAATAACATCACCTAAAATGGTAAGCAACAATTCTCTCTTTTTATATGTTTGAGAAACAGTGCACCATGCTTGAACATGAAAGAACTCACGGATTGAAGGGTCCTCATACACTTTCTTAGCTAGCGTAGTCTTGCCAACTCCTGGCATGCCGACAATTGAGATAATATCTCTTTTCTCTTGGTCTTCAAAAAGATACTCCTTTATCTTCTTTGCCTCATCTTCGAAACCCACTATTTCATTAGTTCCTATGTCAGTAGCTTTTGATGAAACATGAATGGGAGTCTTTGCAATATCATGGGTTTGTGTATGATGCTTCTTCTTGGTATTGATCCTTGTCACCTCTGTTTTTATAAGCTCGGTTTGCTCTATGATTTTGGAAAGTGACATCTTGAAGCGAGAATCAAGAACATTTTTTACCAGGTAAAAGTCGATAACATATTCTGCCTGGTATGCCAAGCTTATGAACCGTGCCCAAAGATCGCCCAATTCTTCATTCTCATTAGGTTACCCCTTGGTTTCCATAAGGGAAGATCTCAGAGATTTAAATTCCATATGCAGTGTTTCAATTTGATTCTTTAGAATCTCAATCGATACTGGCCGACATTTTAACAGCTCCTCCAAATGTCCCAAAAAAAGATCCAAAAAGCCCACTCCATCAACTTTGGGATAGTTATACAAGTTAAGCTATCTGGAGTCTTCTTGAATCTGCTTTATTTTGTAAAGCACCTCAGAAACTACTATATTCTTTTCCCTAGCCATGTCTTCGTTTATGTCCCTGTCATAACACGAGCAGAGGATAGGTATGAACTTCCAAATAATAGCTTCAATGGATGTAAAGTGATAATTGAATCGTTCTAATCTCAATTCATTTGGCAAATTTCTGATAAAAGTTTGAAGGAATTTCAGCTTCTCAAGGAGATTCTTACTTGGATCACTTAGATAAATCACAAATTTCTCATTACAATCTAGTAGCTTTATCAGATTGTCAAGGAGATAATGCTCAGATGTTGATTCAGCTGACCTTGAAGCTCTTAAGACCACCATATAGATCTCCTCGACATTAGTCTTCTCTACTAGATCAGAAAGCTCTAGCTTCATTGCTAGTGCTATCACTCTATCCATTTGGTCAATGAAGCAAAAGTAAATGAGGCATGTTGCTTTGTGTAGCAAAGAAGCAAGAGGAATCCAAAGCCATCGATTTTCATCCGGAACGTATACCTCTTTGCCTGCTAGATATGTAAACAGAGGTTGCAGAAGTGTTAGCTTCTCTTTGAAGTTTTTAATTTCTTTCATCAGAGGAGCAATTAGATCTGCCCTACAGCTTAATAAATATCTAGAAATCCTCACAAGAAACTCTTTCCTTCCAAACGCCCATTCATAATTTACAAGTGTCCTTTCGAAATTTTGCCCGATTAGAAGATCCTTCATCTTTTCTAGCAAATTAGAATATTCACAGTCCAAGTCCAGGATGTGACTTCCTTTAATTGGTCTCTTAGAAAGTGAGTGAAGTTCCAACCTCACATCATAAAGCTCATCTTGAATAAGCAAATAAAGATCATCATCGTCCGCAAAGCCGAGAAACATTTCTAGAAAGTGAAGCCCACGTTTGAGGAATAGGATATGATCCTTCAAGTGGGTAGTATCCACAAAGCTCTGATATTTTTCTTCTTGCTCCTCGAGAAGGGACAACGATTTAGAAATATGAGAGAAGGGGCTTTCCATTTTGAAAGATGGTTTATAAAATGGAAAACAAAGTTTAAGGTACATGATATGATCTATCAAGGAGGCACGAGAATTATGAGAGGAAGATCTTTCCTTAAACCTAGAATCCTGCAAGAAGAATACACTTCACTACGTTACTTTTGCTTTTACATGCTGAACTGGTAAGGAATTAATTCTAAAGTTGACTTGATTAAAAACAAAATTATAAGGATTATAAAACATTTTTTTATCGAATATCTTATGCAAATATTTATTATTCTTTATCAATTTGTTATAGATCAAATGAATAACATTATCAAACTGGGATCTTATCCCATTTGTTGGACATGGGAAAATCCATATACGTTCAATGAAAATTGACTTCATAAGATGGTAGCTTAAAATGATATTCTATCTTACAAATCCATAAATTGGAAAAGTTCATGGCCATGAAGATTTCTCATTCTCAAAATTTATAAGATAGATGCACATATAGTTCAAATGATGGAAGCATGGAAGCATCTTGACTGTAAGAACTATAGATCTAATAGATTGGACAACACGTTATAGAATGTGTGTAGTATTTATTGCCTTCAGGTTATAGGAATCCTTGGAACAAAATATAAAACCTAGGATGCCAGCTAAAAGGATCGTAGTTGGCAAATTCTTTCATTGAAAAATGGTGATCCGAGTTTTATGATCAGTTCTTTTTCTTTTCTTTTTTTGTTATTTTTTGTTATTTTTTAATTTTTAAAAAGGGAATCAATAGTGTTTTCTCACCTACCACTAAGTGATTCAAACTCGAGGCATTTAAATATGAAGTGAGGGTTGCTCCCACTAAGTTTAACCCTCTTGTTATATGAGCCTCAACAATAATGAATCGAGTTTTATGGCCAGTTAAGTGGTAGACATTCAAATAATGTTACATGATCCTCAACAATGAGATGAAACTTGATAATCTAATTATGAAATTGTAGATCGATGAAGAAAATATCTTTTCTTAAAAGAAATTGGTGGTACAATTGATGCAAGTCAAAGTTATGTTATGGAATTACAAGCCCGTCGTTTAAACTAAAAGAGAAAGCTTTCAAGGTTGTTAGCAATTGCAATGCAAATAAAAAATTCCCAATCTTTGAGACTAAGTGAATAGAGAGCCAAAGATTGTCACAAGAAGAAGACTAAAGGAACTTCAAAAAGAAAATCCCACAAGGAAATGTCACAGAAGCAGAGACTTTGTTATCACCAAGGGATGGTGGAAAGAGACTTCGTAATCACAGAATGCCAAAAACAAAAGTAGAGAAATGTGAAGGAAGTTACCAAAGTACTACAATCTCTGATTCTTTCTCGAACTAGATGCCTCCAGAATACTGAAAAATGGAGCAAGAAACAAGATCGATCTGATCACAAGTCATATGCATCCATCCGGTTAGCTCATCTGTGTAATATATACACGCACGTAGAAAGATGATTCCATGAAATGAATATCAGCTACTAATGTATGCATTTCAAAATAATGACTTCACACCAGGATGGAGCCTAGAAATTTAATATTGGAGGCGATATTTTTTTTGTACAGTATTTTTGTATAGTATTTTTTACCAGTAGAAAATATTCTTAGAAAATATCTTTTTATTTCCAATTAATATAATTAATCATACTAAAATTAAATAACAAAAAATAAATTAAAAATTCAAACATAAATAAATGCAAAAAAATTAACATAAGATTATGTAAAGTAGTGTTTATCAGTTCAGTCAATGAAGTTGGACTCGTCTCTCCTTCATGGAATATAATTTATCAATTATTGTATCAACAAGAACATCTTTTGCAATTTTCTTTTCGATATTGACAATCATACTATCTTTGAGAAAGTCATTTTGTAATTTTCTTTTCAATATAGACAATCATACTATCTTTGAGAAAATCATCATCCATCCGATTGCGAAACCTTGTTTTGATAACTTTACCTGAAAATGATCTCAAAAATACTTTACCAAATCAATATCAGTAAACACATCTAATCAAGAATAACATTATAATACCAATTACCACATTATAATGCATAATATATTCAATTATTTCATTCACTGTCTGATCAAACCCCATTCGCCAATTTTGTATCTTTCAAACTACTTAACTTTACAAATTAAAAGTATTTAGCTACTCAAACATCATATTTTTCTATTTGAAATCAAGTATTCAGCTACTTAAACATTACATTTACAGTAAGTACACCAAATTCGCAAAATCAAAAATTTTCACAAAAATCTAAAAAACTTTGCAGGACCAATAATATACACAAACAAATATAAAGAGGAGTGATTCAATTAAATTGATTACCTTAATTGGTCTATTCACTGTTGCCTCAAGAGTCAAGCTCACTGAAAAAAGAAAAAAAAACATCATTAACAAAATAAATTATGGATAAATTACATAACTAAGTAATTTTAAATTTTAATGCTATATTAGTTTAAATTTTAATTATTGATTACCTTAATTGGTCTGTTAGTAACTTAGTATTTATTTTTATTTCGTGAGAAATTGAGAATTAAAATGTGAGGAAGATGAGATTGGGTTGAGATGAAGAAAAATGAAGAAAATGAAGATTGAAGAAGAATGAACGGGAAAGAAGATAGAAATTTTTTCAAAAAAAAATTGTAATGATTAAAGAAATTGAAGTATCATTGTGATTTGTCGATGGGGAGTGTCAACTGGACTAATTTAAACCGAGGGGCTTGACACTTTGATTATATATACTTTTATGTAAAAACAAAATATTTTGGGTGGGACGAACTTTTATTTAAAAATATTTATATATAATTTTTTTTTTGAAAAAAGTTTGCTGGGCCCTGACTCCCCTCGCCACCCCCTAACTCCTTATATATATATATATATATATATATACATTTATACACATAGGATCTCTCCTTACCAAAAGTCTACATTGAAAATTCTCCAACTTTCATCTTTAAATTTTTTGTCATGATTTTACCCACCTTCCTTACTTTTTTCTTTTTGACCAAAGCTCACTTTTAATTGTTCACACTCTCTCTCTCATACACACAAACAAACACTAACACAGGTTTTGTTTTGCACGAACACATACAATTCTTGCACACTGCAAAATCATATACTTTATCTCTTCTTAGCACTACTCACGCACGCTTACACAAACTTTAAGATGCTTTGAATCAATTTAAAGAATTTCTAGCTACATCAAAAAGAATACCATTACTTTCACGAGAGAGATCAATTACATTTTGGAAGAATGTTAAAATTCTCTGTTTGGAGTTCTTATTCCCTATTGCAGCACCTCTAACGTAAATTCATTTCAAAATTTTCATCCATTCATTTAATAACCCTCTTTATTATTTCTATTACTATAGATAATCAAATTAATAAAAATGATATCGAATGTATGTAAACATATGCAGGCACATAGATAGATATGTTCAATCAAATTTTTAGTTACTTAAAATTGTGTGTAAATTGATGCCAAACCATCCGATAATTTAATTTGAATTATGTTGTTGTGTATAGACTTTGATTTAATTTTAGATCTCTATATGGCCTTTTTTTTTTATTATGTCAGATCGCATAGGATTTTGGGACTAAATACACAACTATTTACATTATTTTAGCTTGTTTTACTGTTTATACTTTGTAAAATTATCTGGTTTTTTAGACTAAACACACAATTATTTACATTTTCATAGGTTGTTTTACTATTTAATTTTCAGATTCAGTTTTGGTAAGCAATTTTAAGATCTGTTGGATATCTAATGCGGTGTTGTTAAGAGGTTATGTTAATCGGATTCGGTTTCGGATACCTCATTTTTAGCGGATATCCGATCTGCTGCCATCCCTATTCAAAATACAACCGCATGCATATGACTCGTCTCTTTCCAATAGCAACCTGATAAGGGTAGAACCACACGCTCGAGGCTCGAGTGCTATATAAGAATTTATACCTTTTATTTATAGGAAGGCTACAAAGAAAGTGGAGATTTTATATTCCCCTTCTATGTTTAGATAAAAGCTAATGGGATTGGGTTTATGAAATATTAAGCGGTATAATCCAACATAGATTCAAATTTTGAAACCTACTCTAATTAAAGTACAATAATTTAGCAAAGGTCCAAAAATGCGGATAATCGGTAAAACCAACATTAACAAATCGATTTCAGGGTAGCATAATAACATGTACCATTTTCATCCAACATAATAAAAATATTAAATTAACAATACCATTGTCTTTTCATCAATACAAGATATCAAAAACCAATGTTTAATGCGAGTTGAGAAAATATTTTCCACAAAGCAAACAAAAGAAGAAAGACAGTCACTTTTATTGTGCAAAGGATATAGCCAAATGTAACAGCTATAGTCATCAATAAACAACACAAAGTAATGAAAGCCAGAACATGAAGTTGTAGGAGCTAGACCCCAAACATCAGTGTACTACTTCTAAAGGAAACTTAGATATACGAGATGACAAAGGAAAAACTAACTTATGACTCTTACCCATTATAGAAGTAGTACAAACTTTATTCAAACAGCGAAAATCAGAAAAGTCTAATGATTGTTGAGTATGCAAAGACAATAACACTTGCTTCAACGGGTGGCTAAGACGGTTGTGCCAAAGATTGGAAGACACACGTGAAACGGCAAAGGCAAGGGGCAGATTGGATGTAGGAAGCAAAACTGGGATACGGTAGAGACTGGATTCAACGTTGCCTTTGAGGAGATGGGTCCCTTTGTGGAGGTCCTTGACAACACAATGGGAAGGAAAAAACTTGAGTGAGACATTAGTGTTATGGGTAAACTTAGAGACAGATAAAAGACAGGATGAAAGTTGAAGAATAACAATGAGCAATAAAGATAGGCATTGACTATTGCTCAAGCCCCTCTATTTGGCTACCTGATCAAGGTGACTATGGCGTGCGTCGCTAGGTGCCGTTACTGTGTATGTGTGTGTTTTTGTATGTTTGCATGTCTTGAATGCCCCTCATATCTATTTATATCCTTACCTCTGGGTCGTTAAGGTGACCTTTATAATCGTCCTGCAGGCCTTACATCTTTCCTTCCTTGGCACTTTTTCTTATTCTTGATTGGCTAAAGAATTCTTGAATAACTATTGTAAGGTAAGTGGATGTCCCTATGGGCTTCTAATTGGTTGAGAGTGATGGCATGGACATCTTAGTCAACAAGTGGCCAACGTCCTAGGTTGTCCATTGGTTAGTTAAGGCATCCATGGTCTTTCTCATGCTTATCCTGATGCGCCGCCTATATGTGTTAGGCTAATTGAATACAACCGTCCTCATGCTTCGCTTCCTTGCAGTTTTCGTTTCCTTTCGATCTCCTAAGTTGTACTCACATCCGTTGGATCATTGCTTAACCACGAAGATTGGTAGCCAGCTAGTGGGTCTGACACAATGATTTCTCGTTCACTGGTTCTTCTGATGGCTTTTGGGCTCTTCAGAATGATGCCATGTGTCATACAAGTCAGAAGATTTTGAGGGTCTTTTTTTGTTTGGGTCTTGCCCTCTCTCCTAGACCATCCCCTAGGGCTTGACGCCTTGTAGTCTAGATTGGTTTGTGACTATTTTTGGTGTCTGCATATCGATATCTCTCATTTATTATAATTTGAATATATATTTTTTGAAGTTATATGCATTAAATAAAACTTAATATCGAGTAGTTTAAAGAAGTAACAAAAACAAAGCGCAGGTAATCCCCATTCTCCATGGGGATTTATGGATAAGGCAAGAGCAGGGGATCGGGATAAGAGAAGTAGATGGCAAATTGGGCGTTGGATTGACCTTGTAGGTCATGCGACGGGGCGAGGGGATAAGTCTCATCGCTAATGATTGTAACATAGTTTAAGAATATTTATTACAAACAACTAGTTGTATGTTTTTCAGATGGTAACATATTGTGATGATGACACATGTTATAATTAGTGACGTCAACACACTTTTTTGTGAATCCTACACGTAATTCTTTTACATTCAAAAAAAGTGCCTATGGTTTAAACCAATGTGGTAATTCTGGACAAAACATAAGTTTTGTTTCTTCTTGTTATTTTATTTCTTATGTCGAGAAATTTATTCTAGAGGGACTATATTAAATTCATCTAAGGCTGTAAACTCAATGGTACACTGTTGCATTCTATCACATACTTTAAATTAGTTAAATTCAAATAATATTTATAAGAGAATAATATAAATTTAAATTTAAAACTTTTAACTCTAACAAGTTCATGCCCAACTACTTTACTCAAATGCTTGTTATTACTATTTTTTTCTTTTAACGATTAAAAAAAGTGAACAACATAAGAATTTATTCTAGCCTGAATCTAACTTCTGGATACATCGAAGCATCTCTTGTAGTAATTAAGTGTCAAATATGAAAATAAGAGCTTCTGTCTGTAAAATTTGTGAAACTGAAAGAAACCTCAAAAATAAAAGGTTGGAAAGTGACTCCTGGTTCGAGAAATCAAAATAAGAAGATTTGATCCAATTTATTATAATCGATTAATTAGTTGTCCATACACTAATAAGGGATATATAGATTCTTGAGAAGAGAGGAGCCTTGATAATCCCCTCTTGGACCACCTGGATCCCATGAGTGAATCGAAAGAGCCTGGTCACTACGACCCCCTTTGTTAGGAGGCACCCCTTCAAGTCGGATCTTTTAAAAAAAAGTACGTACAGTAGTTTTGTGTTAAAAAACAGAGGATCTGTTGAATTTCAAGTATTCAGTTTTACCAATAAGATATGAAAACTTTATAAATATAATGTTTCTCATAACCCATTTCCAAAGATCTTGGGCAAACCCAAAGAAGATTTTATTGCTCTTTTTTTTTCCAATTCTATTTTTTCTATTACAAACAAATTCTTGTTGTTGCATTGAAACATATAAATGTCACATTCATAGGTCTCCCATTTGATTGAGGTTTCTGGCAGATTAATTAATCTCCACTAACTTGGACCCTTTTAATTTCAATAACAAATATTTCCTAACGTCAATTACGTCGTTTTGTGTGAGTCTTTTCTTTTACAAAAATTATGAGGCATTAATCCAAGATGTTTTTTCAGTTTAAACTAATTAGAAGACAAAATAATTTTACTAACTAAAATTTGGACGACCACGGATCTACTTGATTTCACAAATTAAAAATGTCAAGTCATGTGTTGTACTGACACTAGGACTTAAATATTGAACGCATGGCCTTGCACTGGTTAAGGCATGGGGTGAGATAGTTAAGTACAGTCTATTAAACTTATTGTTAAAGACTTGACCAAGTCCCTATGAGATGTCAGCAAGTTTGTTGCTCACACTCGCACATCGTTAGACTAACCCTGTAAATTGGCTCGGCATTAATCTCGCTTCATGTTCCTATTGTCTTAGGGTATGTTTGGATTGAAGGGTTTGGAGAGAAATGATTGGATTTTGGGGGATTTTTAAATCATTTTTCTTGTTTGGATTGAAGTGGTTTAGGGGTCATTGGATTAGGGAGGATTTTGGAAAATCATGTATTGAGTTGATTTGTGATCACTTCAAATAGGGGTCATTTGGAGTGATTTGAATAAAATGATTCAACAATGTCTATATTGCCTTTTTTAGTTTTATAAAATTACACTTGTACCCTTAAAAAATGTTTATAAAACTTATTCTTTCATTTTATTTTCAATCCAAACAAGGAATAAACACAATATTTTATGAACACTTACTTTTATAATTCTACTCAATCGAAATAAGATTTAGTACTCTCATTTTCTTTCCTTTGTTATAAAATCATTTCATTTCCTTCATTACTTTTTTCCTTTAGATTCCAAACAAACCCTTAATGTCTGCAATTTAAGCCTGTAAGGATATCTTTAACGGAGTATGTAAAATAAAGTCTGGGTCTCTAATTCTAAAATTTGGATCTTCAAAATGTTATAATTGAAATTTTTAGAGAACTCATAAAAAAAATAACTCTAATGGGTCTTTAAATATACATGGAGTCTATCAATTTTCTCATTTTTGAAACTAAATAGAGCCCCAGTCTCTATTTTCTTCAATAAATTGGTGCACTCCACGTATATTTAAAAACCTATTGGAATTATTTTTTTAATGCGATTTCTAAAAACCTCTATTATAATTATTTGAAGACCCAAATTTTAGAATTAAAGACCCAAATTTTATTTTACCCCTCCCTGCTCCACTGTTTTAGTGGCAGATGGAAGAGGTCACGATCAATCGCTTTGGTCCTGTCATACTTTTCAATTGTGTTGCTTTGAAATTGGGAACGGTGGAAAAAAGACGTGTGGTCTTTTTCTTATGTTCTTACCGTGACTAAGATGAGTATACCGATAATATTTCTTTAATACCGAAAGCAAATGATTTTATTAAAGTGAGATAATAATGTCTGCCATTGAAGAAAAGATTCCAACTGTGCTAGTTTTGATCAAGGAAAAGTTTTTCTTGAGAATTTTCTTGTACCCACATTGGCAGTGTTCAACTTTACAATACATTATCATATTTTTTTCACGGTTCAAATTAGTTAAATACAATACCAAATTTTCTAATTAATTCAAACCCTTACTCATCAAACACAAGACGTGAGTAACTCTATTGAACTCACATTTCAAATACTTTACTACTCAACAAAGAAGTTTTCTCACACCCTAGTGTTGCGGTCAATTTCACTACTTGACATAGAAGTTTTCTCACACCAAACCGCCATATGTAGTGGTTGAAAATTTTTACTACTTAACAAAAAAAATTTTTAGTACTCAACTGTCAAATTATAAAAAAGTTTTTTAGTACTCAACTGTCAAATTATAACGTCTAAAAAAAGGAATAGACCTCACATACGAAAGACAACAACCAAATAAGAGTATTTCCCCTCAACAACCCCTCATAAACGTGCAAAACAAACAAAAAGATACTCTTTTGATTAATAAAATAATTATTTGAAAATCTCTAAGCTCTTTGTCATTTATACCTAAATGAGAATTAGCGGAATTCCATTCACTCGAGAGTTGATATTCTTGTTGTCTTCAACTCCTTTGAAAATTGAAAATCCCTTTTACCATTTTGCTGGAAATTTTTTTTAGATCCTTAAGCTTTTAGGTCCATTACTATATTTTACTACCAATAAGAATTAGACTTTGTGATCATGAACTTTTGCCACTTGCATTTTATTCTTTCACGAAACTACTAAGTATTGGTGGGGCTTAAATAATTGAAACTTTTTTCCTTTATAAAAAAAGGTCCAATTAATAAAGAACTATTTAGATTTGCCAAAGTTCTTGATCCACAATTCTTAACACAAGAATAATATCACTGCATACATTGTTTGAAGAAAATAGAGATTGAGACTCTATTTTGTTTAAAAGTTGACAAAGTTAGTGGACTCTATATATATTTGGTTTTTACAAATCTCAATTGGTGTTGTTTTTTTTTCATAGAATCTTTAAAAATTTCAATCGTCATCTTTTAAAGATCTAAATTTAAGAATTAGAGACTTAAATTACTTTTTACATACTCCATTGCGAATACTCTAAATATAGTAGCCAAAAATAGTTATAAGCCTTAAGGCAAGTCCCATCCCAGAAAATAAGAAAATTATTGGAATAACAACGATACGTATATCCTCTTAGAGAAGAAAAGCAATAACAGAAATAATTAGGGAAAAAAAAAAGGATTTATTATTTTAATTAAAGATACTGACAGATACAGACACGGACGCGTCAGAACTTCAGATACTCTCGTACCTGCCGCAGTGCTTCACAGCATCCAGTGTATGTAACATAATCACCATCACTATCCGCTTTCAGAAATGCAAATGCATCATGCTCTGTCAAAGAAGCTTCCCGAAGATGATACTGATGACAAAGAGTCTCCTTATGAGATACAACTTCAAAATTATATGCCATCAATTAAACAAAAGAAGAATTATATCTCGGAACAATTATTGCCAAAACCAAAACCACATTCCTGACAGTGCAACAGCTTCTTTTGTTTATAAAATGGGGACAGCAAATGAAAGTGGAATTCAATTAGATCCTCCCATATCTTCAATTTCTAGTGGTTTCTCCTTTCCCATATTGAGCGTAAGAAAACATAAAGTCGGTAATCATAATATTTCTAAACTACATCTAGTAAGACACTACGAGTTAAGAAAAGCTATAATGTCAAGGGACACACATCAATCCAATATCCTTTGGTTCCTGCGCAACCAATATGCCCTGTTCTCGCTCTCCCTCATGCTCTGGTCCTGCCCTTCCCACAATGCACAAACCATGTGTCACCATGTGAAGAAAATTTCCATATAACAATAAATTCGATTAAAAGAGAGCTTAGCTCAAAAATAAATGGGTCATCATGTCCTTCAGGAATAACAACAAAAAATTTGCCACCACCTGAGACCAAGAGTTCGAGTTGTGTAAACATACTTCTACAAAATGTTTGGTAAGATCGCGACCCATCCGTAGGGAGAGTTTGGTTTTACAAAAATGCAGGGTAAAGTTTAATATCCCTACAGAATGCGAGTCAAAGATAGATAAAAATTGGTAATTCAGCATATTCGAGTTAAACGTGTAATTTGGAATTTATCAAAAGAGTGAATGATCCGAATCCGAATTGAGTTAAAAGTAGGTAAACCAATATTTGAATGAGATTGCTTGTCCGAATAAAATTTTGGATTAATGATTTCCGTAACACCTGATAATGTAAAGCCCATTTAAAATTCACTAAGATCGAGCTTAATTATTTAAAGGATTACTTGTACAATTTGAGTAAGAGATTTAAATACAAATTGAAATAGTTTTAAGGCAAGAAATTAATAGTTTAAAGTTATTAACTTATCAGTTGGGTTTTGTTTTGATTAAGATTAGCTATCATCGTTAAAAGGAGAGGAAAATAAATAGAAAGAGAGAGAAGGGCACAATAAGAAAGAAGAGGGAAAGAAGGAAAGATCAGATGAAGAGAGAGAAGAGACATAAACCATATAACACTTAAATCTTCAACCAAAGGAAAATCTAATAGGAAATTTGGGAACCTCATGTCATCCGTCTTGATACTGCAAAGAAGGTTAGTTTATGTATTTAGCTTGCAAAGTGGGTATGGTGGAAAGCCTGCATGGTGTTGAGTTTGAGTATTGAGTCGTGTGTGTATCAGTCGCGTGTGTAGGTGTGTGTAAAGGTGTGAGTTGTTTGTGGAGATATATGTCACGCTCCGAGCTTAAATTTTCGGGCTCGCAGGTGAAACTGGTATTGTAGGTATAAAATATAATTATTTGAGTCTCTTTTTTATTGATCCAAAAGGATTAATCTTAAATTATTCCTTATATTTACAATACCCACTTATAAATCAGACAATATGAAGACATGGAAGACTAGCAGAAAGATACAAAAGAGATTGAGAGGATCGGTCAACTAAGTAAAAGAAATAAAATATGCAAGGAACATAAGCCAGAGTAATGGAAAATGCACAAATATGTATAATTTCTAAGAGAGCGAAGGAAGTAAATTAAGAATCAGGATTACTAAACGTTGTTTTTGCCTGGCTTTGCAATTAAGCGTGAGAAAAGAAAAAGGGATTGAGATGAGTTTATAACCTAAGTAAAAGTCAATAAGCTTTAATTTTATCTTATAGACATTTTAAAGGTATTAATTGGCTTATTTTTATAGAAAAGGTTCGGATCTTAATTTGATTTATTATCTTTACAGCAACGAGTTACTTTGAGGTTATAAGCTTTGGAAGAATGATTTATTATGTCAACATAGTCATCCGAATCTAGAATTTTATGAAATACAATAATTTCATTTATCAAGTAGTGTAAGTTTAAGTGTAAATTGAATAGATTAAATAAGATTCATAAAAGTAATCGAAATAGTTTTAGTGTGGTAGTTCCTGAACATTTGAATAGAAGGATCGAGACATTATTTAATATATTCTCAGAACCCTTTCAGAGTTTTATTTTGTCTAATTTAGATATTTAAATTTGATCTATTATTATGCGGCATGAACTTAGCTTAAGGATATAACTTTAGGAAGAAGGATCGAATATTGAAAGCCGGATTGAGGAAAGTTGGACAATCTTCTTACACCTAGATTCCCTTTGGTTCTCTCTCTATTACTTCAGTTCAGTATCTCATATTCTGAAGTTCGTTGACTCTATTCTGATCCGCTTGTCATTCAAAATCTTGTGTTTCATTTGTAGTAAAGGGTTGTGATGCGCACGTATTTATTATGTTATGATTTCGTTAAGTGATTCTATTAATTGCTATGTGTTATCTCTAGAGTTGCATCACTCATCTGACGGGTGAGATTGCCGGTTTGTTAGTATTGTGTGGGTTGCAGGTGGCCATTATGGTGCAAGAACGAAGTGCTATACGGGGCAAAGTGCTACACCAAGAAAGCGATGGGAGCCACCTCTTGAACCCGTAGGAGCCACTTCTTGAATCTTCACAATTGTGATATGTGAATTAGCTATGACTATTACAGCTCTAGGAGATATTTATGTGAGTTATGATAATGAGATGCTTGTATTGTGAAAATACAGTTAAGCTTGTATAAATGCAGTTGTGAGATAACTGCATAGGTTTATGATATCCGGTTTTGTAACTTCGATATTAGCCTTGTGTTTGAGTTATGTATTGATAAGTTCTGGTTTGGTATGAATTGACTATTATTAGTCCTCTTATAGATACCTTCTGAATTTTGACTCTGTCTCATGTCTTTGATTCAATTCTCATTTTCGTATTGCATCTTTATTTGGACAACCCTCAGAGTTTGACTCCGAGTGTCCTTACTGAGCATTTTTTGCTCATATTATTATTTTATTACAATCGTGCAAAGGCTAGGTTAATAAGTTGTTCGGGATACATGGGTTTAGCAGTCACCCTATGAGATCAGTTCTCGATCATATGGTATTATGAGATATGCTATTCTGAAAATAGAAAAATTATAGAAGAATATTATTTATAATGTCTCCTTCTTGTAATAGATAATTAGAGGTGTTATTTAATTTAAATATGAGTTTTAGCTACTCTGATAAAAGATCTTTGTGGGATTTAGCATTCTGAATTGTGATATAAGTGCTTTGCAGGCTTAAGAAAGGAAATTTTCTTAGGCTCGCGGCATCACGTCTCCAAGTTCGACTTTGTAAATTTTGGGGGCATGATATAAACTATTGCCTTTTCTGGATGCATATATATGTAATCAAAACATAAACAAGAGATATACAAAAGATTTGCATATAACAATAAAATTTAATTGAAGGAAGCTTTTACGCAACATAAATTTGTCAACACGTGACTTAGAAATCACAAGTTAGAACCATAGAAATATTCTTCCAGAAAAATACAAATTAATACTGCAACCTTCTCCAAACTCGTCCATTCTAGGAGTTTCTTGCACGGTTCAATAGTGGTGGTGTAAAATATCCATTTTAGTAAGAGTAATGCTATACATCATTCTTTTTTGGGTGAATTGCACCAGACCCCTATGTGGTCAGTCATAAGTGCACACGACCCCCCTGTTATTTCAAAACTGCACAAGACCCCCCTATGGTCCAATTCTTGGTGCGCACCATCCCCCTCCGTCAATTTTTCCGTCAATTTTTTTTTGAGACCACAGGGGGGTCGTGTGCAACGGAGGGGGGTCGTGTGCACCAAGAATCGGACCATAGGAGGGTCTGGTGCAGTTTTGAAATCACAGGGGGGTCTTGTGCACTTATTACTGACCACAGGGGGGTCTGATGCAGTTCACCCTTCTTTTTTTTCATCTCTCTTTTATCACTTTTTTTCATCTTTCTTTTATCATCTCTTACGTGGAATGTAACATAACATGTCAACTAGACTATTTCTTTTTCTTCTTATTCATTCTTTTCTATCTCTCAATTAATATTTACTCCAAATACTTTTCTTTCTTTATTTAATCATATCAGACCCCTTGACCAAAAATAAAAAGCCATACCAAATCAAAATATTGCAGAAACAACAATAAATCAATTGTCCAAAAGAAGAGAACCAGTCTTAAGCAATTTTTTATATTTTTATATTTTTTATATTTCTTGCTATGTCTCGTTCTCATTAAAGAATTAATATTAATTTTTACATAATTTTTTTTATAATTCCAAAATCTCATAATAACTGCAAATATGATTTTACGACCTCAAATGTTTCTGCTAACACTACCTCTTGTTATAAAGTAGAAGCTGAATGAATTACATTCAGATGAATAACAAACCATATATAACCTAGTCTTGTGAGTAAATAAATAGATTAAAAAACAAAATCGCGAGGGATTCTGAGTTTTGTCTTGCAAATGCATTTTCATAGAACAGGGCAACTAACCACATGGAATGCGACTATCAGTTGTTTTGTTACAATTCGACCCATTTTTGTGAAATTTCCTACTCAAAAGCTCAAAGCTTTTAAATAAAAGAAGAAATCTATACTTAAAATTTTGGGATGTTACAAGTAGTCTCCATTTTGTTAATAAGCTAATAGTTAGACGTGAGTCATTACACATTATCTTATATGAGTAATTCAAGTCTAATGGTTTCACTGAAAGACGTAAAAATCAATATTAATTCTTCAATGAGAACGATGCACAACAAGAAAAAAGAAATTGCTTAAGACTAGTTCTTTTCTTTTGGAGGATTGATTTATTGTTTTTCCCCAATATGCGGGCATGATATGACTTTTTTTTTGTCAAGGGGTTTGAAATGGTTAAACAAAGAAAGAAAATTATTTTTAGTAAAGATTAATTAAGGGAGATAAAAAGGAATTGAAGAGAGAGAAAAATAATTAAAAGAAAGCAAGAGAAATAAAAATTGTATAGTTGACATGTCATGTAGGATTCCACATAGGAGGTGATAAAAAAGTGATAGAAAAAGAGATAATATATAACATTACTCTTTTACAGAGTGTTTAGAAACATTTGTGGTGTGGAATTCATTTGATTTATAAATGAATTCCGTGAGAATTTGTTTTTAAAAATGAATCCCCTTATTTAGAATTGGAAAACAGTATTAAGTCAATTCCAAGATTTGTAAATATATTTATTGTAGGTATTCCCTTTATGTCCCTATATTTTGAAGTGTTATTTTTTAAACTTTGAAATGAAAATATATTCCACCAATATCATTAATCAGTTTTAAAATTAAATTTAATTAATTAATATTGATGAATAAATAATAGGAATAAATAGATGAATAAATAATTTGTAATTTTAGATACCTAATTAAGTATGTTAAGATTACCTGAAATTAATGTTAGTAATGTTAGATGAATAAATAACCTGAAATTAATGTTAGTAATGTTAGATGAATAAATAACCTGAAATTAGTGTTAGTAATGTTAGATGAATAAATAACTTAAAATTGGAGCTTTTAATTTGAAGACCAAAAAGAAGACTGGATTAAAAAATATAGAAAATAAATTTATCGTAAAGAAGCTTGCAAGAAGAATAAGAAAAATAATTATATAGGAAATGAGAGCAAAAGACTAAGAGCAATAAAAGGAAATAAAATTTAGAGGACAATTTACTCTTTAAAAGACGGCTGACTAATTTTGTGGCTTGGAATTGCAAATTTCACCTCTTGAGCAATGATTTGGGTAAAGCTTGAGTAAGTTCAGGATTTGCAAATCTTGGATTTCTAATTTTTTGAAGAGGTTCTTCCAAACACAAAATGTTGGATTTGCAAATGAATTCCATAAAATTTTATGGAATTCATTGATTCCCAATAGTATGTTAATAAATGCAAGGTAAGATTGTGAGAATATCAAAGAGTGGTTTTGCGGACGAGTCCAAGTTATGAAAGGTCCATTTAAACAAGGGTCATACTTAGAAACAATCAAAACGAACAAATAGGCTCGCACGTGAGCTCCAAAAAAGTATCTGTGTCACCATCACATTTACCAAAGGTTAACACTTCGAATCTTTTTTCCTTACAAAAATGCAATGTCAGATACATACTGACAGTTTCGTGCATTGACCTGTGGCAATAAAATCCTCAAGAGAGAAAAGAGACCAATCATTTCCAAGGTGAATTATTTATACATTAATCTATGGATGATATCCAATATATCTTTGGCAAGTGCATTCTTTCCGATTTGGTAGAACCGCTTATATCTCCTATCACTGGTGAAGAAACTAAAAGTGCAATGTTCTCTTTTAATAGCAATAACAACCTGGCCCCCAAATATTTTTAATTTACTTCTCATTCTATAAAATTGCTTGGAATATTGTGGTAATGATGCCATACTCTCATTCTTTGATATTTTTCTCTCTTAAGGAGGTAAATTCGACTATTATTGTACTTGTCCAAATCTCTAATTCTTGCATGGTTAAAATATCTAGGCTTATTTCTAGCTGTAACACTATCTACAAGTACATTTGCAAGATTTTGGCTAATCGTATTAAGGCTTGTCTTCCTGATATTATATCTTGAAATCAAACGGCTTTTGTGAAAAACTTACTTTGTTGAAAAAATGTATATTGCTCAAGATAATATAAGATGCTATTCTAGAAACCATACATACACGACGTGCTCTCAAGGTTGACAACATGAAGGCCTTTGGCTCTATTGATTGGGATTTTATCATTAACACCATGTACGCGCTTGGTTCCCACATACTTTCCTTTGTAAGATCTATGCTTGCATTTTTCTACCGCAAGGTTCTCTATTGTTATCAATTGTAGGCTTGAGAGTTACTTCAAGGGTGGCAATGGTATTTTTTCAAATTGACCCTCACTACAAGAAAAATTGGCTGATGCTACGAAAGCTTTTGGTAGCCCCTTCATCGTCCCAGGACTGGGGTAGGGAAGGGGCAACAAAAATGGCTTTATCGCTTCACATGTCGCTGCAAATTGCCTATTTTGGTGCCCATTTGTGGCAAAATTGAAAAAAATGAAAAAAATACACTTTATTCCTTTATCGTTGCCCTTTCGTTGTCAAGTTCATTTCTTTTAAAAAAAATAATTTATTAATTGAATTTTTACAATAATTCATTTTATTAAATAATTTGTTAATTTTTTATAAATTAATTACTGTTCGTAGCCACTTCATAGCAAAACATCTTTGTCACCCTTTTGTAGCCAAATATTTTTAGTTTTTAAAATTTATTAATTAAATATACATTTTTTTATTATTTATATATTTTGTCGCCGTTACGTAGCCAATATATATTTCGTCGCCATTTTGTAGCCATATATTTTTATTATTTGTAAAATTTATTAATTAAATATACATTTTTATTATTATTATTTATTTAGTTTCGTCTCCATTTTGTAGCTAATCATGTGTCACCGGTTCGTAGCTAATAGTTCATCACTGGTTGGTAGTCATGATTTCATCGTAGTAGTGTAGCCAATAATCGTCACATGTTCATTGCCATGCTTTTTTTCTTAAAAAAAATATTAAAATAAAAAATTAATATTTTACAAAAAAAATTAAATTTAATATATACATATATTAATATTTTAAACATCTACAAAATACAATATAAAATTAGTTTTTGAATTTTTTTTTAAAAATCTAAAATCTACTAATAAAATGAAACAAATTAAAATTAAAAATTAAAAAACCAAAAAAAACATAACAAAAATAGAAAACAAAATATGTAATAAAACTTGAGAAAGTAATTAAAATAAAAAAGTACATGTAATTTGGACTATTACACAAAAAATTGAAAAAATAAAAATAAAAAAATAAAAAAAAAAATGAACAAAAAAAAAAAAACACAAAAATATATACTACATACTATTTACAATAATATACATATATATAGATAAATTTATTACACATAAAATTTAAAAAAAAAACCCCAAAAATGAACCACAGAAAAAACACACACACACACATATATATACTACATACCCTAATGTACATACATATCCACATATATATATACATATCCACACATATATATATATATATATATATATATATATATATATATATATATATATATATATTAAACCGATAAAAAATGAAAATTTGAAAACAAAATAAAAAACAAAACACACACATATATATACTCTATACTATGTATATCTACTATATACATATACATATATATTTACATACTATGTATTATAAAAGAGATGAAAAAGAGCAATGTAAACACATACACACACACACACACATATATATACACACACACACACAACATACAAACAAATTAAAAAAAAATACCTTGTGTCAAGATGGGTGGAGGTTCTGGTGGTGAAGTAATAAAGAAAGAGAGAGAATTAGAGAGAGAGAGAGAGAAAGAAAAGCTTAGAGGAAAATATATATATATAAAGGGGCAACAACAAAGTACATAAGGCACCATCGGTGCAACCCTTATTTTTTAAAGTTTTCAAGCTTATTGCCGCACAGTTTAGCTACTAAGGCGTGATAAAATACTTAGTTTCGTCGCCCCTGCGTAGCCAATATGCACAAATTTAGTACAAAGGTGATTTTAAATAGATAATCACGTCATTTTTCCTTTGAACTCTATGTGTGGGTGTCTCTATCAAAAATACATTTACACTTGTATATAATAAGATATTTTGGTAAGTGAGGGTTATACCTTTGATTACATTTACCCCTACATTTATTTATCTAAGTTGTATTAATGGCATATTTCATTCTAGTGAGATTATGTTTCTCAAAATTTGTTACCTATATATACAATACATAAACCAACAATAAAGAAAACAAACTAAAAAAAAATAAGAATTGAAAATTAAAAAAAGAAAAAAGAAAAAAAGAAAATATACATATACTATATATACTATACTATATATATAAACACATACACATATATATACATATAAAATACATAAACAAAAAATAAAGAAAACAAACTAAAAAAAGAAAAACTAGAAAACCAAAAAAAAAGAAGGAAAACAGAAAAAGACCAAAATTTAAATAACTTGTATAAGCTATATATTATAATATAAATACATACACCTTTATATATATACAATGTGAATTAAATAAAAAAATGACATTAAAATAACTAACATAAAACACACACATACACACATACACACACACACATATATAAACTACAAAACCAAACAAAAGAAGAAGAAAACGAAAAAAAAAACAAAAATTGAAATAACTTGTATAAGCTATATATTACAATATAACACATACACCTTTATATATATACAATGTGAATTAAATAAAAAAAATTAAAAAAAATATATATATATATATATATATATATATTTGTATATCTGTAGTATATATACATTTCAATATACATATATATATTCTTTCTCTTACTCTCATTCTCTCATTCTCTCTCGTTTTATATATATATATATATATATATATATATATATATATATATATGCACACATGTACATCTATATATGTCAAGCAAAACACTTTGCTAATTGAGCATATACAAATATCATATCAACCTTGTCCAGTCCAAGAGATATATAAGTAGTCAATAGATTAAAGTTGTTTCTACAAAGTGAACATTGTTTTTGAGTTTTTCTTTATCAAATGATCATTGAGCCCTGTTTCACATTATTGTGTAGATAAAACCATCCCTTGTATTTAGCTTATAATAACTTGTTAGGCACTAATGTTATAGAATGTAAAATTCATTTTTACTTTTGCCGCAGTTTGTGACAAAGAGGTGACAAAATAGGGACTTTTGTAGCCCTTTTTATTGCAAATTGTGACAAAAAAGGCTACAAAAAAATGTGTTAGAAGTTGTGCAGTATAAGTATAGATTAATTTCATAGCAAGATGATTAATATGCTCAATTAATGAAGCTCTGTGATGAAAACTAAAAAACGAATGCAATAACTTGGTGTATAGTGATTCTGTTACAACTTTGTTACAGGTGATGTTGCAACATTAACTGAAATATTAGTTCTATCACAGACCATTAACAATCTGTTTCTTTAATTGCTTAGTCAGTTTATTCCACTTAATGTTCCAACATGAGTAGTAACAGTAAATAGCAGCGGAAATAATAAAGCTATAACAGAAATAAAGAACACAAAGATTTAATGTGGTTCAACCGTGTGGTCTACGTCCACGGAACCTCCCCTGGTCCAACAAACCTGTTCATTAAGAAACAACAAGTTACAACATCAATGGACTTACACAAGTAAAGACTCCCTCTCAGTATCTCCAATTTGCTCAAAATCCCCTAACAGTTCACCATTTTTTTTTGAAAATTAAAACATAATTAAAATGCATGTTATGTTCAGGAAGCATGAAGTCACTCGAGAAAAGTTTACTCATTAATACTCAATTCAGTCAGGAATTTAATCAATGAATCATTTGTGTGTGTGTAAGGTTGAATTCTGAAACATATAGCTTTTACCATCAAACCTGCAAGGTGTAGGAACTCTCTCAATTAGCTCAAACATACCTGATCGTCTATTCATTTCGCAGGAAAACACAATATATTTCTTGTATCAGCTCATGTTGTAACTGGTAGCTTGCACACTGTATTTCTTTTAACATGTATTTTTTTCACTATTTCAGCTCATGTTGCAACTGGTAGTTTTCACACTAATCTCTTTTATTTTGGATTAGGTAGCTCTTTCCAGTGCTTGATAACAACATTATTTCTTGCCTTTTTTTTTCTTTTTGATCTCAAGGATGAATAGAATACAGGAATGGATTTAGAGAGACTTCTATCTTTATCCCTAGTCATCAGAAAGTTCAAGCTCCTGCACTTGCAGACCATTAAGATTAGCTTTTTCAATCAGTATTCAGTGTATACAAGAAAGTATGATTCACAAACTAAATCACAAGTTGAATTGATTATTAACCTTTCAAATTTCTCAAGTTTCTTTCATGACCTTGTGCTAATCCATGATGCAACATTATAGACTACAAATCCCTAAAGCTTTTCTTAGGGTTTCAAATCTCAAAAGATCTAAAGCTTTAGTAAAGATATATGTAAGTTGATTTTCTGTTGCAACATGTTCTAAAACAATGGTTCCAATTTCAACAAGTTCACAAATAAACTAATTCAATTCCTTATGCATGACATTTACCCAAAATTCATCTTCTAAAGCATCTTTTACATTTTTGGTTTTTAAGAGAGAAGTGTAGCACATATACCTTACCATGTCTCTATAGTTCAGCTTGGGTTTATCTCTAGTTCGGATTCCATCATGTATTGATCCAATCACATCCTCTGCAACATGATTGTAAACTTGAGGCATTTCAGCTTGAATTTCTTTAGTGCTAACTTCTGTTGTTACACTGCTTGTTGTAATATCGCATGAACCAATGTCTTCTTGCTCAGTTTCTGTCTCTGGCGTTACAATAGTATCTGTCACAACAAATTTCTTCGTCTGTTTTTCCTTCGGTGTTGCAACACCAACTGCATCATCTGCATCCGTCTTATTGGTGCTTCCTTCTTCCAGCGATTTTCCTGTCTGCTTGCTCCTTAGCTTTGGCACACCTCGTACAGCATAGGTATTGTTGTAACACTGCAATGATTGTTCATAAGATGGTGTAAGCATATAGCAGTTGTCAGATGACATTTTCCCCATAAGCATACAATTATTAGATACATCTAATACATGACAACCATCTTTAGTGAATTTCACAAACAAACCCTGATCACACAATTGACTGATACTAATAAGATTAGCCTTCAGCCCTTAACATGCAGTACTCTCCTGAGCCTTAGAAATCCTTCAATCTCAAGTGTTCCTCTTCCTAAAACTTGTCCTTTAACACCATCTCCAAATGCAACTTGCCCTTCATCACATTTCCTGTAGTTGCTGAGAACTTCATGCATACCTGTCATGTGGCTAGAATATCTACTATCAACATACCAAGAGTTAGCAGCACAGGCTTGTGTAGAAGTATAAGCAACAAAACAGTTGAAATCAGATTTCTTTACCCATGATTGTCTTACCTTGTGTTGCAAAAACATATGTGAGGATCTCTTTTACTGATTGAGAGACTTACCTTTTTCCTGCATTGTTTGGAGCCTAAAGTAGCGAGGTTTGATATGTCCTGGTGCAAGGCAGTAGTGACAGATGGGAATAACCTTGTTCTTCCTTTTTCTTTGTTTCTTCTGTGTTGTTGCAGTTTGTGTCGTAGCATTCGTAACCAGGGCATTTTGACTGTTATTCTGTGCAGTTGCAACCTTATGCTCAAATTCTGGATTCTTTGAACTTTTGACAAAAATAGTTTTTCCAGAAGATTCTCCTTCATAAAAACCAAGTCCAGTATGATCACTACTTGATTTTTGAATGGATAACATGTGATCCAATTTTTTAGTTCAAGAATTCAGCATCTTTATATTTCGCTGCATCTGTTTTAAGTCATGTTGCAGCATTTGCACTTCTATCAATCTTTCTTCAACCAGGTTTTTTAGTTCAGACTTCTGTTGTTCCAATTCAAGGATCTTCAGCTCCAGTCCCTGGTTTTTCTTGCACACAAACACCCATTTTTCGTACATGTCTTTGTATGTTTTCATGACTTCTTCGTTGTCTAAGTCGCCATCACTTTCTGACTCAGCATAGTGATCTTCACTCAACTCTTCCTCTGTTTCACTCAGTGTCACAATACCTATAGCATCTTCTTCTTCGTTCAGTGTGGTCTCTCGCTGGACAGTTGCAACATTGAATGTAACAAAGTTACTGATGTACTCCTCATCGCTTTTTGTGCATTCTTCCGATTCCTCATCACTTCAGGTAACATTTATTGCCCTTTTCTTTTTCTTCAAGGTGTTTGCTCACTTAGATTGAATGTGACCAAAACTCCCACATTCATGACATTGAATTCCTTTACCTTTTTTTTCTTTCATCAGTTGGTTTGAACTTTTGCTTCTTGAATGTGTCAACCACTGTCGCAACCAGAGATTTTTTGTCAAAATTCGACTGCCTGAACCTTTTTATTCATCTGTCCCATTTTTTCAAAACATTGTCAAAATTTTTGGTAAGCACGGCTAAGGATTCAGAGATTTCAGATTCCTCATCATCCGAAGACCTTAACATCTCATTCTTTTCAACATCAGCCACCAGAGCAATGCCTTTTTCTTTCTTCCTTTGCTTGAACTTCATTTCAAAAGTTTGAAGTGATCCCATGAGTTCATCAATCTTGATTTCATCAACGTTTTTTAGTCTTCTATGGTAGCCACCTTGATTCCAAACCTATCTGGAAGAGATCACAGAGTTTTTCTTACAAGCTTAGCATCAGAATATTTTTCTCCCAAAGCAAAAGATTCAATATCGCATAAATTGGCATTGAAATCCGCAATGGTTTCATCCTCCTGCATCCTCAATTTCTCAAATCTAGTGGCAAGCATCTGTAATTTTGATCTCCTAACTGATGTCATACCCTCATACGTTGTTTGCAATATCTCCCAAGCTTACTTAGCAAATTCACACGTTGAAATTAACTTGAATTGATTCAAGTCAACAGCATTGAAAATTGCATTCAGTGCCTTGGAGTTCCAACTTGCCAAAAGATCTTCATCCTTGGTCCATTCTGTTTTAGGTTTTGTTGCAATATTACCCTAAGCATCTGTTTTGGTAGGAGTTGCCCAGCTAGTCAAAGTCACTTTCCAGGCCTTCTCATCAATCGACTTGATGAATGCCTTCATTCGAGCCTTCCAATAAGAGTAGTTCACACCATCCAACAATGGTGGTTTAGTGATTGAGCCTCGTTCACGCAAGGTGTCCATACCAATTCCCGCAAGACAACAACTCAAAACTCCCAAGAATCTAACCAAATTAGTTCGTAACCTGCTCTGATACCACTTGTTAGAAGTTGTGTATAAGTATGGATTAATTTCACAGCAAGATGATTAATATGCTCAATTGATGAAGCTCTGTGATGAAAACTAAAAAACGAATGCAATAACTTGGTGTATAGTGATTCTTTTACAACTCTGTTACAGGTGATGTTGCAACATTAACTGGAATATTAGTTCTATCACAGACTGTTAACAATCTGTTTCTCTAATTGCTTAGTCAGTTTATTCCACTTAATGTTCCAACATGAGTAGTAACAGTAAATAGCAGTGGAAATAATAAAGGTATAACAGAAATAAAGAACACCAAGATTTAACGTGGTTCAACTGTGCGGTCTACATCCACGGGACGTCCCCTGGTCCAACAAACATGTTTATTAAGAAACAACAAGTTACAACATCAATGGACTTACACAAGTAAAGACTCCCTCTTGACCTTTGACACCTAGATGAAGAACTCCTTAACGAACTTCGGTTTGGCGAGCTCCCTTGGACTTGCAACATTCTCTTCCAAGAACAACATCTTCTTCTCCCAAAGAATGAATAAAGAAGACAGTAATCTAATCACTCAAAGACTTCTATAATTTGCTCATGACTCACTGTCAAACAACAAACAGAGTTGCAACACTAAAATAGCTAAGCACTCAATGACAGATCGTGTTGCAACATAACATAGAACACTGGACATAACTTTCTTATATCTTCTTGTGGCTCTCTATCTATCTGATCCTTCCGTGACCTATTCTACTTCATATATATATCCATAGTTGCTGATAGAAGTCATATTGGGCTGCAAGAAAAGTCTTGACTCATAAAACCCTAATCTTATTTTCCTTGTGAATATGCAATAAATGTCATTCCATAATTAGCACAAATCTTCTTCTCATATGGTAAGATACCATAAGATTTTTCTGCACAATATAAAAGGTAAAAGTATAAGTATGGTAATATCATAAGTTTTGCAAAACATAACCAATCAATAATTGCCTTAAAAAAACTCCAATCAATTAATCAATCGCCAATCAATCGAATTGGCTTAACAAAATGAATTTTAGCAATTAAGGGATTGTTAAGAAAGACTTTGAGGGCTCAAATTTGATAAGTTCTTGGGTTTTAGGAACTTGGGATCTAGGATCTATTGAAATATTTTCTAGTTCAATGAAAACGACGAGAAAATACAAGAATGGTCGCTGTGATGGTTTTGGTGGCGGTGGGTGTAGCGAAAGAGAGGTGGAGAAGGGACACTGGATGAAGTGCGATTTTGGATAGAAATGAGCTCAAACGGTGTTCAACTAATTAAAGTTGAGGTACCAAAAGTATTAGAGTAAAATGCACCATACCCTTATGTTTTATCAAGGTTACATATAAAACCCTATATTTTCAAAAATGGCGTAAAACCTTATGTGTTATCTATAACATTGCACTATAACTCTTCCATTCAATTTTCTATCAAATTTAACAATGATTGACTTACACACACTTATGATGCAAATAAGAATATCACAAAGCATGAAAACACATTTTTATTGACCAAAACACCCTTACATTATTTCTCAATTTTCTTTCTTTGATTTATCTTTCTTTTATTTATTTATTTTTTTTTTGTGTTTTGTTTTTCACCCTTCTTCTTCCTCATCATTAACATATCTTACCACCACTACATTCTTCCTCCATAAATTATTTTAGAAGCTCATCATCAATAATCTTTTGAGAACCCTTATAGCCTACAGATCATTTTGCTATAGAAAATTAACCTTGCGATTGGGTTTTAAATTAAACTCCAATTTTTGCAAAATTTCATAATGTTAAAATGTTTACTGTTGTGTATTAGTAAGATGGATCTTCATGTTGATGGATTCCTCAAGGTTGGTGGCTAGTGGAGGTGGTGGGGGTGGTTGGAGGAAGTGGGGAAGGTGGTTGGTGGAATTGGTTGGAGGAAGTGACGAAGTTGGTTTGTAGTGGTGGCCGTTGTCAAACAGGAAAACATATTAAATTATTTCGTGCCCCACGAAGGACTGAAGGCACATCCAGCATAGTAAAATATGAGTTCGAGTCCTTGGTCGTAATTCAAAATCAAAACAACGTCTTTTGAGTCATCTCAACCTTAAAATTTACAGAATTTTTGTCTATGAATTTTTTTTTTCAAAAATTCATATCTTTTTCATTTCTTGTTCAAATCGCATAAAACTTGAAGCATTGGATTCATAATTAAGAATATTATATTTTTTGTCTATGAAAAAAAATCAAAAATTTATATATTTTTCATTTCTTGTTCAAATCACATAAAACTTGAAACATTGGATTCGTAATTAAGAATAACAAAAAATAAATATTATATGGAGTTTTTCAAAATTTTGTTAATGTGATTAATAATAATAAATGAAATTTGAAAAGTTCGATAAAATACAATTTTTTTAATGGGAGTAATTTTGTCTTTTAAAACTTTTAATCCTCAAAGTTAGCAGAAATTTAAATTGGAGCGAGTGTGCAACATTATAGATAACACGAGATTTTTCACCATTTTCAAAAATACATAAATACAGGAGATATGGTACATTTTAAAGTAATGGACTAAAACATCTTCTGTCCCATGGTCTAGGACCTCTGCAGGTATTAACCCATATTTTATTTACTCATCTTGGTTATTTGCCAAGATGCACTTGCTTTCTGAGCATGGTTTCTATAACATGGTGCTTTTGTTTTTTCATTTTATTTTTGTGACATTAATCTAAAAAATATATCAAGTTGTAGACAATTTTTTTTTTTTTACTTGTTTTGATTTAACTTGATATTCTGAATGATGATCCATTTTCCTAAGCAGGATATCATGCCTGCAACTAGAGTTATACCTTGTCAAACACTTTTTGGTCTAGCGGTATGATACTCACAATGTTTGCGAGAGGTGGCTACATCTGTACATATGTATGATCTTAGGCCTCTCTTTGAATTAAAAAAAAAAAAGAAGCAGACTTGTACCTTAGGTAGGTAGGTGTAAATGCACTAATTAATAGTTGACAACGGCTTAAAGCCCCACTTATATGAAAGTCAAAAATGAAGACGTTAAATATTAACAAACAAGAAATGTACGCAAGTTTAGAACTGTATAGTACGAGTGTATAAATTAAAAGCAAGTTGATGAACTAATATGCTGGCTTACATTTCATATATGGAGACAAGGTGATGTTACGCAATAGGGCCAACTACAAATGAATAGGTTTGAGTTAAGATATATAGTCTTTTAGCTGACGTTGGTTAAAGTCCCACTTATATTAAAACAAAAAATGGAGGTGTTGAATTTTAACAAATATATGAATTAACGTTGAATTTTAACGAGTATACGAATTAAGGTTCATATTAATATTTTTTGTTATTCTTTCAGGGTTAACATGTTAAAGTTATAATTTCACACCTAATGTTATGAAATCAGCAATATATAATTGTTTACATCAATAATTACACGGGTGAACAAGATTAAGAGCCAACAAGGTTAGTGAAATGAATTCAGGCCTTACGCCTAAGTCAATAGAAATGAACGACCATCTTCAGAAAGAAGTTTGGTGATAGAATTTCAAGCATGCATCCCACGAATGACTCTATGAAGGTAAGCCATGTTGAGTCACCATCTCTGATCTATTGAATCCATTTTTTTTTAGTATGGCATCATTAACTTTAGATAAGAACTCGACCTCACGAAAGAGATCTTCTTGGGAATTAATGGCGTCATCACTTCGTCACTTGAGTATGTCAAAGTGGATAGCATCAATATCATCACGAATGGTCTTGATCCTTATTGGGGATATTTGAGAATTAATTATAGGTATTGCATCCAGTTTGTTAGTTGTCTCTCAGGGCAAAGTAAGTCTACTTGTTAGAATATTCCTCTCCGACGGAAGTTTTTTTTAGACGTGTGCGTCAATTTCAATTTCTAAAGGACGACTGTGAGTCATTTTTGCTTTTGCACAAGTCAAAATATAATCTCAATTATGTTACACAATGTGAAGAAAAAGATCACGAGTAGTCCAAGCATTAAAGAATTTAAAAAGATTGAACCCCATAGCAAAAAGGGGAAAAGTATTGAGAACAAGAGGACAATAATTTGAAGGACCCGACATCTCAACTTGAAGAGAGAAATGCAAAACGAAATCTAGCCAAACAACATTGTAAGAATGCAGTCAAGTTTACTTGCCCAAAAACGAGGTCACCTTCCTTCATTTGTCCAAGTATAAAGAGAGCCAACACTTGGATGCTCAATAAGATTAGCCAGAGATATGCATACCTTGATCAGAAGTGCTGTGAGGAACAAATAAAGAAGAGCTTCATTCCAAAAGTGTGGCCTAAATAGGTTTTCTAAGCCAAGCATCATTACAACCACAGCCAAATATATGTGATGAAGTAAGAAATGTTATCAACAATATATTGATCACTACAAGAATTTGAAGTATAGGTGACGGTTTGTGGCTTTAAAGGTAGCAGTTTTTAACCGCTACCAATTAAAAGGCAACACTTTGTAAAATTGTCACCAGCATTGCTACCTATGCTTGTGTTGCCTATGCATAAATGACGGTTTATAATAACTGCTACCTATAATGTATAGGTGACAGTTTGATGCAGGACGGAAGCGAAATACTAGATTCGTTCTAGCAAAACGTCCTTGATACAAAGAAAACTTTAAATATTACAAATCTAGAATGCTAGAGAGGTATTATATAATACTAGTTTGTATTGAATGAAGTGTGTTTAAAGAGTTTAGGAAGCTATCTATTTATAGGATCTCTTAAGCCTAAACATTTGCTAAAGTTTCCACGTGGGAGATTTTACAACCAAATAGTACTATTCGGGTATGAATAGTACTGTTCACAACATAAGGATAAATAGCAAACTTTGGGCAGCTAGAAAATTATACTTAGGTGAGGATTGAAATCAAATCTTGTTATGAACTTGTTGAATGCCATAAGATCTTCGCAACCATATATAATACTCCTCCATAACGCATCCATACTCAAAGATTTAAGGCTCCAAAATAGGGTTCTCGAGAAGGCTTAATAGTTCTTTTTCTTGGATTTGATTTTTTTTTTTTTCATGAACTCGTGTGATTCATGTTCCCCATCATAGTTATAATAAACACTGCCTATGTCATCACAAGCACAACTCTTTTCAACTACTACCTTTGATAAAAATAGTAATAGGTGACGGTTAATTGAGACCGCTGCACATCATTTAGTAGACTAATAACTAGCAGTTCTCTTAAACTACTACACATTCCTCATAACTAATGTAAGAAACACTAAGAAACACTAGAACACCAAGGAGCAGCTAAACTAGCCATAAAGACCCAAGAACAATGATCTCATAACTGATGTAAAAATCAATAGAACACTACAGCTAAACTAGCCATAAAGACAATGGTATATACATTGAAATCAACATCATCTTACAAAAAATCAGTAATGGGAATCAATCTGAAATCAACATCTTCTTACAAAAAATCAATAATGGGAATCAGTCTAAAATCAACATCTTCTTAAAAAAAAATCAGTCTAGTGTTCAATGAAAACTAAGTGTTCAATTAGCAAAAAGAGAAGTGTTACAATCAGTAATAGGAATCAACATCTTCTTACAAAAAATCATCAACTAACAAACTTTATTCAATCAGAAAAAAGTGTTCAATTAGCTACCAACAACAAACTTTGTTCATGAGGCTTTAGTAATATGTCCTTCTCTTTGCTCACCTAAATCAGAGACAAGAATTTCCATTAGAGATTTGAAAGTCATCCATATACATATTCATTTCTTTTAGTTTAATGATTTACCTATCACGAATGACTCTACCAATTTTTTTAGTCTCATATAGTCAGCTTCTCGCTCTGCACCTCATTGCATCAGTTTTGAAACTTGGGCTTCCAATTGCTGTACATCATTAGATATAACACAACTCCTACGACCAAATATCATTGAAGGGGTAGGTCCCATCCCTTCACCTCTAACATGCCCAAGATGTTCTGGGCCCCGTACATCCCGAATGACTTGAGTTTGTAACTCAATATTGTCATTCAAGTCTACATTGTTATTTCCTATCCTTTGTGCTATTTCAACTTTACATTTATCCTAGACATCCAAATGAAAAAGAGTTCAAGAAGTGAGGAACTCAATATACAAAGAACACAAATTACAAAGATGTTGCACTTCAAACTAAATTTTTTCAACTTCAACAAACTGCACTGCACATCACACAATCAGTAACTACTTTACCATACTGTTAATGCAATAGAAAATGTAGACCAAACAACATACTCAACATATGGCTTTATCTCCTCAAGATGTAACAAGACATATCGGTGTGTTTGCACAAGTGATGAATTATCTAGTACTTTAATCTCAGCTGCTCCCTTGAATATACCACCACTAGAAAGTAAATATTTATCACATTCTATAGGATCAATGTCACTATTTCGATGCGGTCAGTCTCAATCCCATCAAAATATCTTGAACAAAAAGTATGACCTCTTCTGCAACATAACCCTCATCAATCGATCCTTCTGGATGAGCTCTATTTTCAACATACTTTTTGAATACTTTCAGGCACCTACCAAAATTTTTACCCAATTATATAAGATTAACAATAATTAATTAGTAGGATAATTGTGATTGCACATATCTAATTAGAAGAATAGTACCTTTCAATTGGATACATCCATCTATATTGAACTGGATCAACAACTTTTTCCTCATCAGCAAGATGAATAACCAAATGTATCATTATAGTGAAAAATGAAGGAGGAAAACATCTCTCTAAGTGACACAATACTAATGCTGCACAAGACTTCAATATATCCAACTCATCAACATTTAGTGTCTTACAACAAATACCTTGAAAACACTACTCAATTCAATTATGAGCTTCGTCACTTGTTTGTTCATACACAAGCGCAATGCAACATAAAGCAGATCTTGCATTAAAATGTGATAATTATGGGTCTTAAGCGACTGTAGTTTTCTATCCTTGACATTAATATCTCTAGATATCTGTGATGCATAACCATCAGGTACTTTGACATCGTTCAACACATTGAGAAATACTTCTTTCTCTTTTCTAGTCATTGAATAAGAAGCATGAGGAAAAAAAAACTTTTCCATTGGCTAGTTCAACAGGATGAAGTTTATGTCGTGTTTCCATGTGTACCAAGTCATAACGTGCCTTTGGATCATCTTTACTCTTTCCTTTGATGTTCAATAGTGTTCCAAGCACATTTTCACATACATTTTTCTCAATATGCATGACGCCAAGATTATGACGTAATATATTGAACTCCCAATAAGGCAATTTAAAGAAAACGCTTTTTTCTCCATGACCTTGACGCACTGACGTCATCACCCTCATCAAATTATGCCTCGTCAAAAGAGTCATCTAGGAGTCTTGCCTCTCTCGTTCTCTTCCTTTTATAAATGCTTGCTTCATTCCTCATGTTCACTATAGACTCTTCAACAAAACTCTCCCCTTGCAATTGTCTTAATGCATCTAACCCTGACAATGTCTTGGGTGCTATACTCCGTTCCTCAGTCCTGTCAAAATTATTTTTTTGTGCTCGAAACTTGTGGGAATCATTCAACCATCGACGATGACCTAAATAACAATACTTGCGCCCATTAAGTAACCACTTTGATTATGTCATATCTGCACTACATGGACATGCATTCCTTCCTCTGGTGCTCCAACCTGACAAATAAACATAAGCTAGAAAATCATTGATAGTCCACATTAATTCAGCTTGCATTGTGAAATTTTGTTTACTAGTTGCATTATATGCTCGGACACCTTCCCACAATTGCAACAACTCATCTCTAAGTGGTTAAAGGAAAATATATATTTTCTCGCCTGGGGCATCTTTCCTCGGGATGGTCGTTGACAAGATTAATGAAGATTATTTCATGCAAATCCACGAGGTCAAATTATACGGGATTAGAACTACAGGCCATATGTTGTATGCATTGCTCATTGATCCAAATGGATTGAAACCATCACTAGCTAATCCAAGCCTAACATTTCGAGGATCATGAGCAAAATCAGAATATTTTTGATCAAATGCCTTCCACGCATGTGAATCAGCAGGATGCCTTAAAAGTCCATCTTTTATGCGATCCTTGTCATGCCATATCATCGAAGAAGATGTCTTTGGTGACATGTACAATCTCTGTAACCTCGGGATCAGCAAAAAGTATCTCATAACTTTACAAGCTATATTCTTCTTTCGGTCATGACTTCTACCACTAATATCATCGCCATGTTGCCAATGAGAAGACTTACATACATGACATGATTGTTGTTTGCTCTATCACCCTTATATAGCATACAATTATTTGGATATACATCAATATTTTCATACCCCAAACCCAAAGCATTTGTTATCTTCTTTGCTTCGTATAGAGTTTCAGGAATATTTGATTCTAGAAATTGTTGTTTCAAGAATTTAAGAAGTATACCAACTGATTTTCCACTCCATTTTTAGTATGATTTTATGTGCATCAATTGGACTACAAATGACAATATGGTTGATTTGGATCCAGGATAAAGTTCTTTGTTACCTTCCTAAAAGAATTCAAAAAATCTCGTAGCATCTTTATTAAAACCATCTTCCGATCACCATGTTGCCAACGAGAAGACTTACATACATGACAAGATTGTTGTGCTGCTCTATCACCCCTATATAGCATACAATTATTTGGACATACATCATTATTTTCATACCCCAAACCCAAAGCATTTGTTATCTTCTTTGCTTCGTATAGAGTTTTAGGAATATCTGATTCTAGAAATTGTTGTTTCAAGAATTTAAGAAGCATGCCAACTGATTTTTCACTCCATTTGTAGTAGGATTTTATGTGCATCAATTGGACTACAAATGACAATATGGTTGATTTGGATCCAGGATAAAGTTCTTTGTTACCTTCCTGAAAGAATTCAAAAAATCTCATAACGTCTTCATTAAAACCATCTTCTGATTGACTATTAGGCTCAACATCTGGATCATTGTCATCTTTATCCTTATTACTTTCTTCTTCCTCTACATCTTCGTTCAATTCATTTAATATATCGTGAATTCCAAATGCATCACTCGCTAAGTCGTCCATGTTAGAATGATCTTCAAGTGGACTATTGTGAGGTGGGTTTGAAGTAATAGGACGGGGCGCATCTTTCGTTATAAAATCTTCTCCATGGCAAACCCAAACTTTATAGCCACTAGCCATCCCTTTGCAAATTACATGATCTCTCACTTCATCATGACTTTTCCATTTACGATTGCCACACAGAGCACATGGGCACAATATCTTTTGAGATAGTGTGGCAGTATGAGTGAATGCAAAATCGAGAAATTTCTCCAAGCCAAAAATGTATTCATTGCTATATCATGGCTTTGTCATCCAACTCTTATCCATGCTTAATATTGTAGGACCAAGAGGTAGAATTAAATCAAACACATAGTAAAAGAAGGTTGACCCCAAAAGAGTATGAGAATGTTGCTATATCAATTAATATTTTTCAGTACTTGAACTGAATTCCTATTCCTCTAATAGCATAATGGATTTAGCTAATTGAGCTTGATCTAGTATAAGGCCTTCCTTGAACTATTGTAAAAATACATGCATCATGTATCACATAGCCAAAAATTCTATAAGAATTAAAGTATAATTATGATAGCAAATGATAATAAAAGCTAGTCAACTAGTCAAAGTATAATTTCAACCATATATAGTGGTTACCCCAAGTGAGATATCAGAATTTCTAATAAACATACACTTGCCATGAATTGATTTACACACTAAAAGATAAATTCAAAACCAGAGTACCGAGTACATTTCTTAGCTCAGACCTAACATATAGTGGCACGTGGAAATAAATGAACGTCTATATGCAACAAGAATACAAAATTAATACCTCGGTATATAGAACGAAATGAGCATAATACTTCGTCCTAGTAATGGTGATAAATTGTTGAACTTTGTCACGATGCCCCCTACCCAACTTGTTCTATCACAAAAAAAAAAAAAAAAACTATCAGTATTACTATAAAAAAATTATAAACAAATTCCATAAGAAAGAATTACTGTGTTGGTATTAAGTTAACCATAATCAATCAGAAGTTGTCAAAGATCATAACTTCGTAAAAAGCACGGCCCAAAAAAGAAAAAAGAAGCTGCCATTACTATTACTAAAATACATGGCTAGAATTGGTAATATTTTATGAATAAAATGAAGCTAATAAAGAGAAATTATTGCATTGAACCTGCAAAAAAAATTTGAGCTTTGATAAGAAATTTTACACTACTCATATGAACTGGGTGATTTGATCCAAATGGGAAGTTTTGAAGTATTTACAGCTATAGTTTCTTTGGGGACTTTCATCAAACATATGGATGTCTTCAGCGTGAAACATATGTTGCGAAAAAGATAGAGAAAAACATGTTTTGCTAATGAATACTTAATTGGAATTAATGGAAATAAAATGGGTAGTGATTAAAGATTAAGAAATGATGTACCTCTAATGCAGCATGCTCCAATTGTTGTCTAATTTACTGGGTCAATATAATTGAACCCTTTGTCTTTGTAAATAATAGAAACTTAATCAAGTGTTCGAAGTTGCAGCGAGCTCGATTGAGTAAACTATTTTGTGAGAATAGGCGATGGTAGTGGTTCTAAGCAACTGCTACCTGTACACAACTGGACCCATCATTTTGTGATCCCATCGCACACAGGTGGCAGTTGGAAGAAAAAATTGCCACCTGTATGACCCTATAATAAAAATATTATATTGGCAGTAGTTATTTATAAAAACTGTCACTTTTCTTATAATATAGATTTCACATATGTGGCATTTAGAGATAAAAACTGTCACTTATTGAGAGAATTTTTGTACCCGAGAAAAGATAGCTTGATTCATATACTCTACCAAAGTGACATTAAGTTAGTGTTCCATAAAAACCAATGTCTACCATTAGAACAATCACTATAGTTGTTAAGAAATCAAAAATCCTTGAACTTTGTAGAGATGATAGGCACTGCATTGGTGAGCTTGACTTGAGTCTCCGATAAACAAAACAAAAAATATAAAGAGTATAATTTTCACAAATTTGAGTACCTCTTTTTGTTTGAGGGAGTGGTTGAACCCTCGTACATTCCGTTTAGCAATTCTCAAAATAATTAAGAGGAGCCCGAGACGAAGAGGACAAGTGGTGAAAATCCAAGGAGCTGAGCCGGATCTTGCACCCATTCAATACCATTATCATCACCAACCAATCCATGTCCAATGTCATTACCAACCAAAGTTGAAGGATCTTCATTTAGCATGTTAACAAAAGGGCAGATGGTCCCTATTGTTTACATTTAGTTGTATTTTAGTCTCTATTGTTTCAAAAGTCACGCGATTAATCCTTATTGTTTATAAATGTATCCTTATTAATTAATTAGTCCTCATTGTTTTACAAATGAATCACTATTAGTCTCTATTATTTGCAAATGTATATATCACTATTAGTCCCTGAATGTTCCATTAACTAAATCTAATGATAACTAATTTAAATTTTGCTAATGCAGATTATATGTGAAGCCTGCACTTCAGATAAACAGGATTTGCTTTATCCTAAAAAAACTTAGTTTTGGAACATATTTTTTCAACTAAAATTGCCTTGTCAAATAAGAATGAATATTTGTTCTAAAAAAATTGGTCTCGAACATTTTTTTCTATTAAAATTGCCTTGTCAAATATATTTGTAATGTTTTCCCCTCAAAGAAATGGATATATACAAATTTTTTGAGTTTAAACTAGCAATTTAATTTTTTATTTGTCAAATTTTCATTAAAAAATTGGAGTAGAGGACTAGTATGGTTATTTTTTAAAAATATTAGAGACTAACAGTGATACATTTGTAAACAATAGGGACTAATAGTGATACATTTACAAACAATAGGCACTAAAATAGGACAAAATGTAAATAATAAAGACTAATAGTAGTACATTTATAAACAATGAGGACCAACCTTATTACTTTTGAAATAATAAAGACTTAAAATGGGACAAAATGAAAACAATAGGGACCATTTGTGAGACTTACCCTTAACAAAATATGCTTTATTTACCATAAAATAAACAAAAAAAGAAAAAAAATATTCTGAAAATATTAGTTTTTTAAAATTAAAAAAAATTAGGGGAGACTTAAGGTCATACAACGAAACCAATGAGACTCGAGTTCGCAATTTTCACATACACAGCGAGTAACATTACCATTGGACCAAAGCCCTCATTGCTTAGTTATTTTGCATAAGACGATTTTGTTAACATATTACAACTTGCTCCATGCTTTGACAGCTTTGCAAAAGTGACAAACTTCTGCTCTAGTAGATGAAAATTCGGAACCAGTAGTACCAATTACCTCATAGAAGCCACTGGAAAAAAGAATCAAGCCATTGTTGTTCAAAATTCTCTAATTACATTATGAAAACTTTTCATGTAGTGCAGAAGCCTGATGGATATACCGATCGTTCTTCCCATGTCACAAACAATTAGACTTTGTCTATAAAATCTTCGAGTTGATTGAGTCTGACAGATAATCCATTCTTGCAGGCCATCGCGTTGATCGCAATCTAGCTATGTACAGAAGAAAATAAGTAATTTCAGATCAGGTTGTCTCGCTCTTCTTTCTAGTTCTTTACTCTCATGAACATCTATTCAACAAGGAGAACTTAACATGAAGGCATATTTTCCCCTTTTCCAAGTCCAATTTGGCTCCTGTCACCAACCAGTGCCCTGGACTATCTACAGGCCCTCTGCATAATTGTGAAGTATCAACGAATTTCAATAACTTCTGTGTTTGCACTGGCACTGGTGGCCCGGAAGGATACACGCCAGAATCCATCACAAGCACCTGTTTTTTCTCCTCGACCTGACTAAACATCGATGTACTAATTGCTGAGAAAATACCCGACTTTTGGGATTGTTTGGACGGGCTTTGCATACAATGAGATTGTGTGATACAGAAATTTGAGACCTTGGAGAACAAGAGCCGAAGATGTAAAACTTTCTTCGTGTCGTGCTTCGTTACATGAAGCTGAGCTCCAGTAACAATGAAGGCAACATCTTCTCTGGTAGACCATTGTGGATCATATTTTACTGGGGCAGTGCATATATATGAAAACTTCTTCCATTGAATTGCTTCGAAGTATCGATCATCGGCTATTTCTTCAGATCCTCTCCAGGATATAGCGTCGTCTATTTGGTCTTCGAGCAGTACTGGTGCATTTGCTAGGTGCTGGAGATGTACAGCTAACTTGGAACATGACCATCTCTAATTAGCATTCAAGCTTACCAACAGATAATAAATAAATAATGGATCGAGCAAAAATACTCATTGATTTTTCGTATCATGGTGATTACGGTTTTCATGATAGGAAAATGTTGAAAATCAAGCTAGAAAATGTGAGAAGATGCTAGAGCTAAGAAAATTCTAACATCCTAGAGAATTCCAAATCCGAATAAAATTTAAAAAACAGAAGAAAAAGTCCAGATACACAACCTTGGAAGATTTGAGAAAATCAAAGTCAAGAAGACAAGTTTGAATTAGCGAGCTAATTCCTGAACAAAGCCAGCTCGAGTTCAGATTATGAAAACTAAAAAAATATAATTTTCAACTATAAATATGAATTGTACAATTCAATTGTAACTTGAGTACAGTTCCACAACTGTGAGCCGTAGAGCTCAGTATCACAAGAGAGTCAAAGAGCTTCAATTCACAAGTAGGAATCATGATGTATTAAGAGAGAACCATGATATCCTATTTTGTTAGGGATATTGCTCTAACCCAAATTTCACACGTCTCACAAAATCATATTATTGTATTCCATATATTTTTCAATCAATAAAAATTCACATTTCTCCCCATCTCAAAAAACAAACAAAAAAATACAGTAGATAAGTTAATTTTTGAAACACAGAGGATAACATGCATTTTCAGTATAATATTGAGACAGAGTATATAATATATCCAACGTTAAATTTCAATGAATGACGAGAATTCCTAAAAGACTTACAAATGCCTATACTAATAATTGGTATGAGATTATTTTGCCTTTGTGAATTGGATCATCTATGTCATTGCATTCGCCAAACTTGTGGTCTTCGAGGCCTTTCTTTCTTTTTATTATTTTTTTTTTTTTGACCCTTCTTTCCTCATTTTCATATATATATATATATATGGTAATTGGAGGTTGATGCATGTTCTTATATAGCATGTTAAACGCAAACTGCAATACTTATAAGATTTCACTTCTATTCTCACCGACCTATCACTCTGTTAACTCCACACGCCATTAATGGACCACTTGAAGCTCAAAACGACCATGCCATCTCTCCTATTCATGGAAAGCTGGTGCGGATGAATTGTAGGGTTTCATTACAATAGATTTACGGCTTTAACTTCAAATCTCATCTAGTTTTCACAAATCAGGTACGATTTTTTGATTTTTAGCTTCATAAACCCTAAAATTTGCATAATTGAGTTAAATTGTTGTTTAGTGCCTTTAATAATGGAAATTAATTGCAAAAGCGCTCTCTCTAGAAGCTGCGAGATTTGTGCCTTTTAAGCATCAAATTAGGATTTCTGACTGCCACTCTGTGGATTGAGGTATTGGTTTTCAAGCAAAGTTTTGAACTTCAGTGTGATTTCTTTGTTTCAAGGTACGTTTCTGGTTAAAATTTTGTTTAAAGTCTAGCTGATTTTTAATGGTATGTTTTGCTGAATTTTATTGATTGAATTTTTAGGCAAAGTTATACACAGTTATTAAACTTATATTTTTATTAATTTTGTTGCTAAGAAGCAAATTAAAAAAGACAAATATTTTTCAGTTAAAGAACTATATGAAGTTAGAAGTTTCACTAAGCTGAGATTTATTTACTCTTTTTTTTTTTCATTTTACAGTTAAATTCTTATTTTGTGAAAATGATTTGAATTTTTTTTTAATTTGCAACTTTTTTGTCTTAAGCAGCAGAAAATTAAAAAAAAAAAATATCAAGAAAGAATTTGAAGTTTTTTTACCTTCAAATTTGTAAAGTAGATTATTTTTGTCAAGGTTCCTATCTTAAACTCTTGAATATTTATTACATCTTATGAAGTATGCTTCACCGTTGTGTTGACGCATACAAATTCTAACGCACTATTCAGATAATATAGTCGGAGAAGATGTGGAGCCTGATACAGTAAACTCCTTCCTAGGAGTTTTAGTTTGTGAGAATTTCTCTCAGGTTCAGACTTGATCCTTAGTTGGACCTTTAGAAGCTGTGCAGATCATATTTTTTCTACAGTTTGATACTATGCTAAAAGAATTAAGTTGTTACAAGTGCTCACTGTCAATATTCATAACTAAGGATTTTCAAGTATCATGTGGTTTTGTAATCAAAATGAACTTTATAATGCTACTACACAAACAAACTCATGTCACAAAATTCTAATCTGCAGATACATGCTTAAATTACATAGCATTTGAAGATCATTGAATTTTACGTATTTGACATCTTGTGTCTTTTATAGGTTAGGGAACCCTTTTGGATAATGTAATCGATAATAGGAGCATTCAACTCTTGAAAGAAATTATTATGTATTTGGAATCAGGCGATCACCTTCCTATCTCACCAAGTCAAACCTATTCTCTTATTGGCTGCAGATTTTCAGCTTCAAAGTGAATAGCTAGATTTTACTGCAGTATGTAGAAGGATAACTACATTTTATCTTGTGACCGAAAAGAATTGTCCTAAAACATAACTGGTCAATACAGTACAACATTGTATAACTTGGCAATGTAGCTGTAGCGCATATACTGATCTGTATTCTGGATAAAATGTATTGCTTGTCATGTCAGAAACATATTGTTCCTGTGGAGGTTCCCTTTTGACTAACTTAAGATGATTCCGATAACTATATTACAAATAGCTTGATTCATGCTGTGGACTTGGGCTGCTACAATTTGACAAAGCTCCAATATTGCCTGGGGATATGGAATTAGTGGCCCTTTCTGGTTTGCAAGCGGTGCAACTATCCAGGCATGTCTAAGATCATTTTTTGCCTATTAGTGGCCCTTTCTCGTATGGAATTAGTGGCCCTTTCCTACAGTGATCTATATACTTAGTTGTGAGATTACATTCTTTAACTTCTTCTTTCTGTCATGACTTTTACATATTCCTGTTAATAGTGATCTACATTTTCTCAAATTCTAGTTTTGAGCTCTGTTATATTCTTTGTTTCATGAGAGTTCCTGCTGTTTAGAGAGCCAATGGGAAGCTGCTCTTCTGCTCATCAGATTGTAAGCTTGATCAGAATGAAATCTTTCCTATTATATAGATATAGATTTGTTTACAGTTTGATGAATACTTTGGATTCTTCTTTTAAGTATTTTCATCTGTGTTATTAACGCCTTGATAACTTTATGTGGAACATTGTTAAATCTCAGATCTGCTCAGAAGTTTTCTAGTGTTTCCTACCCCCTTTTTTTTTTTTTTATGAAGTACATGCTGTTTATGAAAACCATTGCAAAAAATAGCTATTGCAATAGTTCTTAACCATTGCTATTTGTTAGCAAAAAAAAACCGTTGCAATAAGCATTTGCAACGAAGCTTAAAATAATGGTTTAAAAGCCGTTGTATAAAGTTATTTGTAACAGTTTTTAACATTTTACAATAGTTTTTAAGTGTTGCAATAAGCTCAAAATGTAGTAATCTATTAGTACGTATTGATTTTTTTCCTAGTCGTATTGATTTTTATAAAAGAATTGAAAGTGTAAGGGCCGCCTTTGTGTCGCTTTTTAAATGTGTAAATTATTATTTACAAAGATTCTAAACTTAAATCACGACTTCACCCTTTATTGTAAAAATATAAAAGAAAAATTAATAATAATAATACTGTTTGTAGAATGCTTTCCAAGTTTATTCTTACCAATGCAGGCGAAATTTACCTGTTGCATTTTATGCCCTCAAAATACAACCGCATGCTTGTGACTGGTTTCTTTCCAACAGCAACCTGATAAGGGCTAAACCACACGCTCTAGTCTCGAGTGTTATATCAAAATTTCTACCTTTTATGTACGAGAAGCCACAAAGAATGTGGAAATTTTATATTCCCTTTCTATGTTTAGATAAAAGCTAATGGAGTTGGATTAATGAGTTATTAAGCGGTATGATCCAACATAGATTCAAATTTTAAAACTCACTTTAATTAAAGTAAAATAATCAAGCTAAGACCCAAAATGGGGAGCGTTACATAATCCATAAAACTAACATTAACAAACCTAGTTAAGAGTACCATAATAACATGTATCATTCTCATCCAACATAATAAAACTGTTAAATTAACAATACCATTGTCTTTTCATCAAAACAAGATATCAATAACCAACATCCATTCTGAATAATAGTAGGGCAGTTATAAATCCCAATCCTCATTATCTGCAAAAGTATTAACAACAGAGGAATGAAATACAAATTGCAGAGTAAACAAAGGTAGGGCTCATACCTGAAAAGAATAAAAGGATAATTGAAGAGCTACCAAAGCTTATGATCATAGAGCCCTATGAGGGAAACTCAATGACAGCTCTTAAATCATAACCAAAGTACAACAAAAGTTGAACAATAACAATAATCCAATAAATCATTTCAAGGCGCCATCATTAAGCATTCCAAATAACATTTACTTATTCATATCAATATTTAAACAATGCCATTAGGTTACGAAAATAATATCTACTTTGCTTCCTACAATGTTATTAATCTGTCGCTACAATTTTGCTAGCAAGTCTTGTTAAGAATCATGGGGTTCCATTCTAAAACCAATTAGTGCTAGGCAGAGTAGTCAGCATCTTATAAGTTAGTATTAAAGTTTTTGATTTAATGTGAGACAAATGTATATTCTAATATTCCCCCTTCTCCCTCACGTGTGATGTGATTTGAGAGGAGTCACACATAAAAAATTCAACATATGTGGTGGATAAACACATATAGAAGGTTGAACGCATGTGAGACACACATAGAAGATAATACATGCAGAAGAAGATTGAACACATGTGTGACATAATTTAAGAAGGGTCACATGTGGATGAACACGCATGGAAGATGACACACGCGAAAGATGAATAAGACTAGACCATGGGCCTAACTCTGATATCATGTTAAAAATCATGGGTTCCCATCCTAAAATCAATTAGTGTTAGGCAGAGTAACTTTAGATTTTATAAAATGGTCTTGAAATTTTTGATTTTTCGATATAGGACAAGTGTATATTTTAACAAATCTTGTTAGTCAGAAGTGTATAAAAGGCTTCAAGGGTTCCACTAGGTGTATAAAAAATTTAAAACACAGAGTGGATCAATAGGATAGTACAATACTTTGACTATTAACCTTGTCGATTTAATACTACTATCTTGCATTTATTTATCCCACTATTAGGCACAGTTATAAAGTACAATAAAACTCTCTAAAAACCTAAACTTTGGAAATAAAGATAAAGTCAAAACCATGTTTAAAATATTAAGACTTAATTGTCTTTAAGTAATGTAAGTGAAGTAGCATTTTGATTATAAAAGAAATTTTTTTCGCCCATTTTTTGCAAAGAAATGTTCACACTGGATCATCTGTAGTAAAGAGGATATTTTGCAAACTTTGTCCTCAAAACAAATCTTTCCATAAACTAAATTTTTAACAAGCTCGAAGGCAGTATGGATGATTATAAACAATACATAGGCATGTATTTTCAACTTTTTTAATTATTTCAAAATAGCAACACGCTCTAAAAAAAAAAGTCAAGGATAAACTTCCAAACAAGTAATTGGACACGATGTAACACAAGTTACATAAATAATCTGCAAATTTATAAACTGTTTGGAATAAATGAATTCCACAAAATTACAAATCCATGTTTTTTTGTTTGGTTACATCTTTTTCAAAAATTACAAATCCAAGATTTGTAATTAATAGATTTACACAAGCCTTATTCAAATCCGAGTCCAAGAGGTAGAATTTACAAATCCATGTTTTCTAATTCTATGGCTAATATTTTAAAAACAAAACTATCCTCAAGTTAAAAAAAATAAATAAATGTCTTTTTCACTTTTCTTCCCCACTCTTCTATCTTCTTCCAAATTGACAGCAAAAAGAAAAAAATCAGCTTCTTCCATTCACTCCTCTTTCAGGTATTTTGTAAATTAATTCGTGATATCTTTTCTATTATGTATTCTTCTTGGTATTTTGTAAATTAATTCGCGATTTCTCCTGAAATGCTCGTATCGAAATGAATCTTGTTCGATAATAACATATGTGTCAGAGGCTAAGTATTCATTTTCGAGCATACTAAAACTACCTTAAATTCTTTTCTCACGGAGATAATCAGTTTGAGTAATATATGTGATAATCTTGACATACTTGCTATCATTACCTCTGAGATTAAGTAGAACTTTGCTTTATATTTCTCATATGTTGCTTTGCAGTAGTAATAAATGTGGTCAAATAATGCCAAGATCTTGTGTACCCAAGTAAACTTGACTTGTTTCCCAAAAAAAAAAAAAAAAAGTAAACTTGACTTACAAATTAGAGAACAATATTAAACACAATAAATAAATATAACAAATTCCTCTCTAATAATTTAAACTTTTAAATAAGGTGGTAATTTAACATAGTATCAAAACCTGACTATTAAAAGGTCTTAGGTTCAAAGCTCTCTGCCACTCATTTGTGAAAGTACGTCCACATATAACGCTACATACTTTTTGAGTTTCATAATCGAATAAGCAAAGAAAAAAATATGTTTACTTAGCTTGAATTGATTTCTAAAACCCAAGAAAATTACTCAAACTCAAAACCTTACAACCAAAATTACATTCTTATAATATGGATTTATATCACAAACCTAAGTTCTAATTTGCAGCCTAAATAGAAATACTAACGTCTTAATAGTAAAAAATCAGTTTAACTTCCACACGCCTTGCCTCAAACATATAAAATTTGTACAACAAACAGAAACGTCGCGTCCAAGGGTCACCACAGTAAAAGACAAACAACTAGAAACAGTTAAGTAAAAAGTAATTGCATCTGAAAGAAAGAAATTCAATTGTGTTCATGTTGACTGACTTGTAGTTTTGTTCCCTTGGATGATATAGACTTTGAATTCTTCATTTCCTAGTTCCTCCTGTCGCACCTTTTGAATCTCTCTGGCTGAATCATTGACAGAAAGGTTGCAATCTCTTATTCTAATCACCTGTAGCGTGTAAAGTTCTCCAAAGCAAGGAGGGATCTGATCCAGATATCTGAAATTGTTCATCACTAATTGCGCAAGCTTGGGAAAAGAATCTTCTGAAGCAATCCACTTGCGAATCGCTAGACGGCTTAATTTCAAATATTCCAGATTTGGGAAGTCCCCATCATTCACGATCCATTCTGCATCGTAACACTTTCCGCTTAGTTTGAGAACCTTTAGGTTCCTCCCTAATTCTGCAATATCCTCCCATTTTGGCAGAGGTCCTGACAAAGACAACTTCTGTAGATTTGGAGGCAAAGACAAATTCTTTTTCAAATTGACAAAGACAACTTCTGTAGATATCCCGATAAACAGCTTTAGTGACAAAAGCTGATCGAGAAAGCTCAAATCTGGAAATCTAAAGCTATATTCCGCATCGTTTTCAAATTGGCATCTCAATGTCCGAAGGTTTGGTACCCTTCTCAGAAAATTCTCTGCTTCTCTTTTGGAAAAAAATATTGGTGTCGACAATGTTTGTACATTATCCAATAAGGACTCCTCAAGTCCGTCAGTCGAGATAGTGAAAGAACCATGGTGATTTATGCATACGTGGCGCAAGTTAACCATGTTCCAGAGTGAATTTGGTACACTGTATCGCCAAGGAACTTCGACAAGTAGAGATTGCAGGTACCAAAGGTTGGCTATTGATGAGGGCATATCTACTGTTTCAACGGCTAAATACCTCAAATGAAGCAACAATTCTATTCCGCTCTTAGACATTTTAATCAACATATCAGCTAACTCCAACACTCTAAGAAGCTTAAAATTCTGAACAAGGACTGGGTAAATAGACAAGGAACCACGAGAGCCAGGTTGTCCAGTAGTAAGTAGTACAGAACGGACTTTGTAGTGAGAAGGCTTCACCTCTATAGATGCAGACTTTTTGAAATCAATGATAAGTCGACGCTCTTCATAAACTCTCGCAATATCAGACCCGTTATGCACATCTATCACCTGCAAGAAACTCCCTTCTTTAGCTTTTTGTAAGCAAAAGTCATGTAATAGATCATGAACACGACATGCTTTGACTCCTCCATGGGAACCTTCTTTGGTCGGTATTACAAGGCTTCTATTGATAAGATCTAGGAAATATTCCTCTGCTACATCCTCCAATTTCTTTTCCTCAGCATATCGTACAAATCCTTCAGCAATCCATAACATCTTCAATTTCCAAAGAGGAATTTCTTCATCATCTGGAAATGCTGCAAAGTACAGAAAGCATGATTTCAAATGATCTGGTATATGATTGTAACTCAATTCTAATACAGCTTTGCACTGACTTTCTGCGTCACTAAGAATGTGAGAGCTTAATTCTCGTGCAATTTGTTTCCACTTAACTGCACTCTTCTCCGCCCTTGCACGAACTCCAGCCATGACAACAATTGTGAGAGGAAGCCCCTTGCAACTCTCTACAATCTGTTCTCCAATACCCAGATATTCCTTAGAGAGACTTCTTTTTTGAAATAGCTTCTTATAAAATAACTCCCGACTCTCAACCTTAGAGAACTCACGAAGAGTAAGCACCTTATTCCCATCTTCAATTTGCGAAGCTAGATTCTGGTGTCTACTAGTTATGAGAATACGGCTACGCAATCTGTCGTCAGGAAAAGATCTTTTGAAATCACCCCAATCCGTGATGTCTCACAAATCATCAATGACGATGAGATATCTACGTCCCTTCAAACTTTGGTAAAGTTTTTGACCTAGATCTTCATCATCGACATTTTTAGTACCTATGGGAAGCAAAAGCTTTTCAACTAACTTTTCAACTAACTTTTCATCTTTCAGCTTATTGAGATCTTCAGTAATTCCAATAAGATCACCTAAAATGGTAAGCAACAATCGTCTCTTTTGATATGTTTGAGAAACAGTGCACCATGCTTGAACATGAAAGAACTCACGAATTGAAGGGTCCTCATACACTTTCTTAGCTAGCGTAGTCTTGCCAACTCCTGGCATGTCGACAATTGAGATAATATCACTTTTCTCTTGGTCTTCAAAAAGATAATCCTTTATCTTCTTTGCCTCATATTCGAAACCCACTATATCATCAGTTGCTATGTCAGTAGCTTTTGATGAAACATGAATGGGAGTCTTTGCAACATCATGGGCTTGTGTATGATGCTTCTTCTTGGTATTGATTGTTGTCACCTCTATTTTCATAAGCTTGGTTTGCTCTATGATTTTGGAAAGTGACGTCTTGAAGCGAGAATCAATAACATTTTTTACCAGATAAAAGTCAATAACATATTCTGCCTGGTATGCGAAGCTTATGAAACGCGTCCAAAGATCTCCCAATTCTTCATTCTCATTAGGTGGCCCCTTGGTTTCCATAAGAGAAGATCTCAGAGATTTAAATTCCATATGCAGTGTTTCAATTTGATTCTTTAGAATCTCAATCGATTCTGGCCGACATTTTAGCAGCTCCTCCAAATGTCCCAAAAAACGATCCAAAAATCCCACTCCATCAACTTTGGGATAGTTATACAACTTAACCTCTCTGGCGTCTTCCTGAATCTGCTTGATTTTGTCAAGCACCTCAGAAAATGCTATATTCACTTCCCTAGCCATGTCTTCGTTTATGTCCCTGTCATAACACGAGCAGAGGATAGGTACGAACTTCCAAATAATAGCTTCAATGGATGTAAAGTGATAATTGAATTGTTCTAATCTCAATTCATCTGGCAAATTTCTGATAAAAGTTTGAAGGAATTTCAGCTTCTCAAAGAGATTCTTACTTGGATCACTTATATAAATCACAAATTTCTCATTACAATCTAGGAGCTTTATCAGATTGTCAAGGAGATAATGCTCGGATGTTGATTCAGCTGACCTTGAAGCTCTTAAGACCACCATATAGATCTCCTCGACATTAGTCTTCTCTACTAGATCAGAGAGCTCTTGCTTCATTGCTAGTGCTATCTCTTTATCCATTTGGTCAACGAAGCAAACGTAAATGAATGTTGCTTTGTGTAGCAAAGAAGCAAGAGGATTCCAAAGCCATCGATTTTCATTCGGAACGTATACCTCTTTGCCTGCTAGATATGTAAACAGAGGTTGCAGAAGTGTTAGCTTCTCTTTGAAGTTTTCAATTTCTTTCATCAGAGGAGCAATTAGATCAACCCTACAGCTTAATAAATATCTAGAAATCCTCACAAGAAACTCTTTCCATCGAAACACCCATTCATAATTTACAAGTCTCCTTTCGACATTTTGCTTGATTAGAAGATCCTTCATCTTTTCTCGCAAATTAGAATATACACGGTCCAAGTCTAGGATGTGACTTCCTTTGATTGGTCTCTTAGAAAGTGAGTGAAGTTTCAACCTCACATCATCAAGCAGTAAGAAAAGTTCCAGCCTCACATCACAAAGCTCAGCTTGAATAACCAAATAAAGATCCTCATCGTCTGAGAAGCTGAGAAACATTTCTAGAAAGTGAAGCCCAAGTTTGAGGAATATGATATGATCCTTCAAGTGGGCAGTATCCATAAAGCTCTGATATTTTTCTTCTTGCTCCTCGAGAAGGGACAACCATTCAGAAATATGAGAGGAGGGGCTTTCCATATTGAAAGATGGTTTATAAAAGGGAAAACAAAGTTTAAGGCACGAGAATTATGAGAGGAAAATCTTTCCTTGTTGGCTTATTTTTCTAACAAGAGTACTTAAACCTGGAATCCTGCAAGAAGAATACACTTCACTAGGTTACTTTTGCTTTTACATGCTGAACTGGTAAGGAATTAATTCTAAAGTTGACTTGATTAAAAACAAAACTATAAGGATTATAAAATATTATTTTATCGAATATCTTACGCAAATATTTATTATTCTTTATCAATATGCTGTAGATCAAATGAATAACATTATCAATCTGGGATCTTATCCCATTTATTGGACAAGGGAAAAGCCATATATATTCATTGGAAATCGACTTCATAAGATGGTAGCTTAAAATGCTATTTTATCTTACATCCTTACATTGGAAAAGTTTATGGCCAGAGAAATTCTCGTATCCGGCAATATCCGGCATATACATAGTTGATCAGTCTCACATTCATGTGAAGTCTACCTTAACACTAAGCCGGACACCACCGGATGTCAAAAGGAAGAATACTCCAAATCTTAGAAGCCATGTAGCAGTAAAAAAAATAATAATAATAAAATACAGGAGCTTACCAGAGTACTATGAACGCTGATTCTCTCTCGAGCTAAATGCCTCCAGATTATTGAAAAATTGTGCAAGAAATAATATTGATCTGATGCATCCCTCCTGTTAGCTCATCTGTGTAAACTGTACAGAGAAAAACAAAACAGATAATCGCATTATATCTTTGATGCTTTGGCGTTGCAATCACGGTCGTTCTAATTATTGCTAATAGCTGCTGAACTGGGTAATAATATATACACACACGTAAAAAGATGGATCCATGAAATCAATATTAGCTACTAATGTATGCATTTCAAAATAATGACTTCACACTGATCCAAAAACATAAAAAAGGAAGAAAACAAAGACTTGACAATTAAGTCTTGGTATTCTAAGTTTTTTTAGTGCATAATTGTTGGAGACAGTGGTCCAAACCCACCTCTGCAAAGATGACTTGATCAATTTTATAATAGCTGGTATTGTAATGCACTTAAAAATAATAATTGTTTTCAGTAAGCATTTGCTCCGGTGGTATGCTTCACGTTTTATTTGTGAGAGGTTAAAGATCAATTTTTTTTAGGTATAATATATTTTGTATATGATGTAATATTAATTTAAACCTCATTTTAAATAAAATAATAATAATCATAATAATGACTATTGACGTTGAGCCAAAAATAAAAAAATAAAAAAGAAAATGACTTGACAAATAAGTCCCCATATTATAAGCATTAAGATTAATATATTAATATAGTTTGGTTTCTCCGTCACATCAGCTTGACCACCAATCATTTTCGAGGTGAATTGTTTACACCTTAACCTTGTTCACTTGTATAATTATTGACGTTATCAATTATATATATTGCTGATTTCATAATGTTAGGTGTGAGATTATGACTTTAACGTGTTAATATAATGACTTCACGTGTCCAATTAGTTATAACTGGTATTGGTTAAGACAAATGACATGTGAGGTATTGAATAGCCTATAAAAGGAGAGATAAGACATAGAACAAAGCAAGCAAACACTATTTTTATTTCTATTTTGTTCTTCTTTCTTTAATTCTTCGTATTTTTTTTTATGTCTTTCTATTCTTCCTCAAAATCTTAGTTTGTTACAGTTAACCCTACAAAGAATAACAAAAAATATTAATATGAACCTTAATTCATATATTTGTTAAAGTTCAATGTCTCCATTTTTTATTTTAATATAAGTGGGACTTTAACTAAATGAAATGTAAGCCAGCATATTAGTTCATCAACTTGCTTTTAATTTACGCACTCCTACTATACAGGTCTAAATTTGCGCACTATATTTCTTGTTTGTCAAAATTTAAACTGTTCTCATCTATTAATTAGTACATTCACACCAACCTTCTTAAGGTACAAGTCTACTTTTTTTTTCTTTTTCTTTTTTTAATTCAAAAGGAGGCCAAAAACCATACATACATGCAGATGTATCACTCAAATGTGGTTATATGGTTAGTAATGTGGAATGTGCCACTTGGAAGATCTATCAATATGACAAGGTTGAAATCAAAGGGAGAAGGTACTTGTACGCTGTACTCTTTTTTTTTCACTAAGGTTTTTTTTTTCTCAGTGATTTTTTTCTAGTAAGATTTTAACGACACAGGCCAAATACAAGTATGTCACACTGAAATTCTACTTAAGCATGAAACTTAAAAGAAACATGACATAAGTTCTCATCAAATTCAGTCAAACTTACGTTACAGGATCGTCCATAGAAGCATTACCAAAGATGAGCAAGCTACCAAGATTGACATGTGTCGACTTTATAATCATTATTGAGATGTCCACATGAGGGGGAGCCTTATACGAACTGTACTCTTTTTCCTTTTGCACAGGTTTTGTTCTATTGGGTTTCTAACAAGGTTTTTAATGAGGCAATATAATAAGCGTATACAAAGAATATTGTACTCTTTTTCCTCCGTCAAAGTTTTTATCCATTGGATTTTTCTTGGTAAAGGTTCTAATGAAGCATATTTTTAAACGATAATATCTAAGGGGGAGCTAGTGTTGTGAAATTATGGATATTCATGAACATAAACCGCGTGAATAGTAACCCGTGTATGAATAGTAACTTTATTTTTCCTATAAATATGACTTTATTGTATTTCAGTAAAGATAGTGAAATCAATGGAATTCTTTCTAATTTTCTCTCAATTCTCTCTTATAGTATTGTCTTTTGGCAATTATTTCATAACAATTACCACAAATTCCAAACAACTTTATAGAATGAAAAGTAAATCTATTGGGGAGCCAGGACCTATTGCTATGAAGGGATCGAATATCACACTTTTAATTTTCTCAGCTGTGATAGGAGAGAGAAGGCGATTGCACAAAATTGGAAAGAATGCACTTGCCAAGGATATATTCGGATATGATCCACCTTATAAAAATCATTTGAAGTGAAAAAAGAGCCAAGAAGATTAGTGAAATGAGTTCAGACCTTACACCTGAGTCATTAGAAGTGAACGACCATCTTCACAAAATAATTTTGGTGATAGAGTTTTGAGCATGTATCCCACGAATGACTCTATGAAAGTAAGTCATGTTTGAGTCACCATCTCTGATCTATTGAATCCATTTTTGTTTGAGTACAGCATCATTAACTTTAGATAAGAACTCGACCTCACGAAAGAGGATCTTCTTCTTGAAAATTAATGGCATCATCACTTGAGTAGCATGTCAAAGTGGAAAGCATCAATATCATCATGAATGGCTTTGATCCTTGTTGGGGATATTTGAGAATTAATGATAGGTATTGAACTTCTAAAGGGCAATTTTGAGTCCTTTTGCTTTTACACATGACAAAATATAGGAGTAGTCCAACATCTCAACTTGAAGAGAGGAATACAAAAAGAAATCCAGCCAAGCAACATTCATAAGAACACAGTCAAGGTTCGTCGCCCAAAAGTGAGGTCTTCCTTTATTTGTCCAAGTATAGAGAGAGCCAAAACTTGGATGCTCAATAAGATTAGCCAGAGAGATATGCATACCATGATCAAAAGTGCTATAAGGGATAAAGTGTCACGCCTCGAAATTTAACACTATAAACTCCGAGACGAGACCGTTGTGCGCTTAGAAAGACAAGTCCTCCTAAGCCCGTAAGACTCAAATCTCTCAATAATACGAGTTATAATCCATTAATAAATAAATAATCCAGAGTTTCTACAGTCCCAAAAATAAGTATTAAAACTTTAATTATATTAGAATTCTCCAAAAATAATAATAATCATAATTCTCAATAAATCCACTCGAATCTTTAGCTCTGGTCACGTGATTTCTAGCTGGTAAACCCGATCTAACTCTGTTGTCTGCAAAGAGAAAATGAAAGGAGTGAGCGAAACAATGCTCAGTAAGTAGATTTACCCCGAAGAAAGCGATGGTTCAAATATCAATAAAATAGTCAAATAATCACAAGACTCAAATTTGATTTATCAAAAGGATCGATACAGATAACTAAACAAGAATCACGAACGAATAACAGAATAATGAATTGAACGATATTTACAGAATAACAAATGAGATAAATCAAAAGAAAAGGTAACTACTTACTTCGAATACACTGACAATTAACCAGAAGCCTTATATGCAAAAGTCTCTAAGCTAAAAAAAAAAACACTCGGGTTGCAACACCAAAATTGGCCTAGTTTTTTTTCTCATTCTCATGTTTGATCTTTGCATAGCTAGTTCTTCACTGGCAAGGCTGATGAACGGGTTGGACTATGAGTCACATTTTGTGACTTCTTTGTTCTGATGTTCTTCCATCACCATATATTTTATTTTAATCCTTATCACCATAACTTTGGACATCATTGCCTGGCTAGTAATATAATATTCATCAAGTAACATGCAAACTTTATCTTCTGCATTCTATATTTAGCTTATGGGATTACAGCACAAAAGTGTAACCAGTCTCACGCGTCCATGTTGCTAGGCGCTATTATCAAGACACTTTTACAAAAGATTCAATCAATATTAAAGTATATTGTTTAGTTAATAAAAGATGCCTCACAATGTCATATTCAATATAAAATAAGCAAAGCATTAACTATATATTAAAATCTTACTTTTGTATAATGACTTATCAGACCATGTTTTCTGTGCAAAAGTTTTCTTTTGCCATTTTTTTAATATATTTAATGTCATACCTTTTCCAACGTGCAGGCATGCTCAATTTTTTTTTTTTTTTTACTTCAAAAATATTGGGGTATTACATAGAAGAAGCATCAAATCGATTCTCCACATCAATATATAATTTCTTTAAAATCTCGAATGATGCTTTGGGCCAGATGAGAGCAAGAAGAGCTCCATTCCAAAATGTTGGCCTAAAGAGGCTTTCTAAGTAACGCACCATTACAACCATACACAAATGTGATGAAGTAAGAGCTGTTATCAATAATTATTGAACTCGACAAACTATATTAAAACTTGCTCCAGATTTTGAGAGCTTTGCTAAATCCAATTCAAAATCAACGATACCAAAATGTGACAAACTTCTGCTCTAGTAGATTAAACTTCGGAACCAATAGTACCAATTACCTTGTAGAAGCCACTGGAAAAAAGAATCAAGCCATGTTGTTCAAAATTCTCTATTTACATTATGAAACTTTTCATGTAATGCAGAAGCCTGATGGATATATCAATCGTTCTTCCCATGTCACAAACAATTAGACATGTTCTATAAAATCTTTGAGTTGATTGAGTCTGCACAGATAATCCATTCTTGCAGGCCATCGCGTTGATCGCAATCTAGCTATGTACAGAAGAAAATAAGTAATTTCATATCAGGTTGTCTCGTTCTTTTTTCTAATTCTTTAATCTCACGAATACGCCAGAATCCACGACAATCACCTGTTTTTTCTCCTCAACATGACTAAACATCGATGTACTAATTGCTGAGAAAATACCCGACTTTAGGGATTGTTCAGACGGACTCTGCATCCAATGAGATTGTGTGATACTGAAATTTGAGACCATAGAGAACAAGAGCCGAAGATGTAGAACTTTCTTCGTGTCGTGCTTCGTTACATGAAGCTGAGCTCCAGTAACAATAAAGGAAACAACTTCTCTGGTAGAAAAAATACAGGGGATCGGCCAACTTTTGAATAATGCAGGGAGCGGAGTATAATTTATCCAATGTTAAATTACAATGAATGACGAAAATTCCTAAAAGACTTACAAATGCCTATACTGAAAAGTGGTATGACTTTATTTTGCCTTTGTGAATAGGATCATCTATATATGTTATTGCACTCGCCAAACTTCTGGTGTTCAAGCCCTTTACTTTTTTTTTTTATACATTTTTTTTAACCTTTTCTTTTTACTATTTCATATACGGTAATTGGTGGTTGATGAATGTTGTTATTGCAAAAAACGAAAAATAACTTATATAGCATGTTAAACGCAAACTGCAATACTAATTATAAGACATGACTTCTAGTTTTATTTATGGATTTTTTAAATTCTGAGTCCGAGAAGTAATATATACTTCATGTCAACTTCCAGAATGTGTAATTACCATTTGTAAAATACTTTTTCAGTATAAAACCAAACTCCAATACTTTTAAGTCATGACTTCTATTCTCGGACCTATCTATAAAATATAGTCTTATAAAACAACAAAAGAGGTAAGGACTTTCATTTCATGTTCCAAGCTCACAACTTTAGGCTTGCGAGTCATAGTAGTTTGGTAACCATAAAATATTAATAATAATAATAATAATAATAATAAGAATAATAGTGACTTGAGTCTTAAATCAACTAATTTAAAATGATTAATCCTAACTACTTGGATCTCAAATCAACAGACTCAAAATGTTTAACCCTTGTTGATTTCAGTCCTAAATAGTTATTTCTTTTACTTACAATTTTAGTCTCACTTGCAGATTTAAAATTTTGAGCGTCGAATGTGATACGTCATGTCAACTTTGTAAAAGTGTAAATTGGTATTTGCTGAATACTTTCCAAGAATAAATGCAAACTCCAATACTTGTAAGTCATGACTTCTATTTTCACTAACCTATTAGTACGTATTGATTTTTATAAAAGAACTAAAACTGTAAGGGATTTCGAGTCACTTTTGAATGTGTAAATTACTATTCACAAAGTTAAAGTTAAATTACAGCTTCGACTTTTACTGTAAAAATAATTTAAAAAAAAGAAATATTGTTTGTAGAATGCTTTTGAAGTTTATTCTTATAAATATAGGTGAAATTTACCTGTTGCATTTTATGCCCTCAAGATACAACTGTATGCCTATGACTGGTCTCTTTTTAACAGCAACCTGATAAGGGCTGAACCACACGCTCTAGGCTCGAGTGCTATATCAGAATTTCTACCTTTTATTTATAGGAAGGCCATAAAGAAAGTGGAGATTTTATATTCCCCTTCTATGTTTAGATAAAAGCTAATGGAGTTGGGTAAATGAGTTATTAAGCGGTATAATCCAACATAAATTTAGAATTTGAAACCCACTCTAATTAAAGTACAATAATTAAGCTAAGGGCCAAAATGTTGAGCATTGCATAATCCGTAAAACCAACATTAACAAACTGATTTAAGAGTACCATAATAACATGTACAATTCTCATCCAACATAATAAAAATATTAAATTAACAATACCATTGTCTTTTCATCAAAACAAGTTATAAAAAACCAATGTTTAATGCAAGTTGAGAAAATATTTTCCACTAGACTTTTGAAGCGAACAAAAGAAGAAAGAAAGACAGCCACGTTTATTATGCCAAAAAACAGTAGAGAATTGTGAAGGAACTTACCAAAGTACTACAATCTTTGATTCTTTCTTGAACTAGATATCTCTAGAATATTGAAAAATCGTGCAAGAAACAAGATTGATCTGACAATTCATATTCATCCCTCCTGTTAGCTCGTCAGTCTAGACTATACAGAGATAAATTGTCTTAAGAAAAATTCTCGTATCCGGAAATGTTCGGCATATACATAGGTGAGTCTTACATTCCTATGAAGTCTCCGGACACCACAGGATGCCAAAAGGAAAGAATACTCCAATTCTTAGAAGCCCTGTAGTAGAAAAAAATACAGGAGCTTACCAGAGTACTATGAACTCTGATTCTATCTTGAGCTAGATGCCTCCAGATTATTGAAAAATTGTGCAAGAAACAAGATTGATCTTACAGGTCATATGCATCCCTCTTGTTAGCTTATCTGTGCAAGAAACAATATTTGATCTTAAAGGTCATACACACACGTAATTGTTGGAGACAGTGATCCAAACCCCCACCGGCAAAGTTGACTTCTCAAGTTTATAATTGCTGGTATTGTATTGCACTTAAAAATAATGATTATTTTAACTGGATATTTCCTCTATGGTTGTCGCTTTGTTTAGAAGAGGTCTGAAGATCGATTATTGATGAGTGTAATATTTTTTGTATGTGATATAATATTGACTTACATTTTTTTTAAAATAAAATAATAATAATCATAATAATGATTGTTGAAGTTGAGCCAAAAATTGAAAAAGAAAAAAGAAAATGACTTAACAAATATGTTCTTGTTGTAAAAGTATGGATATTTATTGATAACAATTCTATCAGAAGGAATACGTTGTATGACGGCTGACACTCAAGAGAAGAACTCAATATGATATTGAGTTAGTGGAAGATTTACGAGAAAAAAACTCAATACGTTATTGAGTTATTACGTGGAAGAATGGCATGAAAAGATGATGAATAAAGCTTTGATGATATAATATTATATGTTAAAGTGTAATGATCATGTTCTTTTGTAATGATGATATTTTTTCATAATTATTAGTATAAATATGTATGTTAGATACCTGCATTGAGTAGTGAGAAAATATGGAAATAAGATACAAAAGCAAGTGAAAGAATTGTCTAGTTTTTTTTTTCAATTCTTTCTGATAATAACTTTATAATATGTTATCAGCACGAGTCTTTGCTAATTAGCTACTCGTTAGAAAGAGGAAGAAATGAATGCTTCGAATGTCGGTAATTACCAACACGATTGATCTTTTATCATGTTTTCTAAATTGCTTATTCTATCACTGATTTACTATCCAAACTTGTTATTCTCTATCAAGCTCTAAGCGAGAATCAAGCATCAACTAAGGTAAAAGGTATATGTGCTTCTCTTATCTATTTTGGTTGAAGAGTAAGTAAAACATATAATTAGAGTTATAGAAGATATAATTATCATACCTCTACTCAAGTGGTTTTTGAGTTCCTGCTTCTACTATAATTTATATGATCTTATCCTTGCCTCTTCAATTGCCTAATATAAAAGTAAGCAGCATATGAGGACTAAAGTTACTTTGATAGCTTTTCATATTGGCAGGAGATCACAACCCTCCAAATGCAAAATACATAGCGTTGGTATCTTTGCAAGATCTATGATGATCAATATTAAAATAATATTTGATGATTTGATGATCAATATTAAAATAATATATAGTATGCAAAAGTTATTTTGATGTATTGCTGTTAATAGTTTTGCCAAAACATGTGTTTATTTTATCCTTGAAGGAAATAATTAAAGAAAAGAATAATGCATTCCAGCAGATTCCATAAAAGTATTTTTTCTTTATTATCTTATTTTTGAAGGATTAGATATTGTATTTGTTACGGTGAAAACCTCACTGGAATTTATAGAAGGCCAAAATTTTCAGTTGGCTTAATACCATTTCCTGAAGTGAATGAAATTAAAATTCCCCGATGTGAATTGAAATTAGATTCCCCGAAGTGAATCGAAAATTGAATTCCCTGAAGTGAATAAAATTAAAGTGGGTAGAACTACATTTCCTGAAGTGAATGAAATAGAAATTCCCTAAAGGAATATAATTGAAATTTCCCAAAGATGAGTGAAATTTAATTTCCTGAAGCGAATAGAATTGAAATCCCCCTGAAGTGGATAATATTTATTTTCCTGAAGAAAATAAAATTACATTCCCTGCAGTGAATAAAACTATATTCCCCGGAGTGAACAAAGTTGTATTCTCTAAAATGATGAAATTAAATTCCCGAAGTGAATCAAAATTGCAAATTCTCTTAAGTAAATATAATTGCTCGTTCCCTAAAGTGATTGGAATTAAAATTCACTAAAGCGAATGGACCTAAATCCTTGAAGTGGATGATATTGAATTTCCTAAAGTAAATAAAATTATGTTCCCTGCACCGAATAAAATTATAATAAAAGAAGGGTTTTGACCGAGCTAGTAGGGTTTGACTCTCTACTCGTTTTATTCTCTTTCACCATAGCTGTAACGCCTCTAACCCAATCCCACGTTAAAGTCAGGCTCGGACCCGTCACTCAGACAGAGTCTCCTCTGTATGAAGGACAAAACTGTTACCTGCAAATGGTCACTCAAGACATTTGAACTATAACAACAACTTATCTTCTAATATCTCCAAAGCCAAACAAAATCACAAGGTCATTCGAGCCTTGGAACAACAACAATCTACTTAAGCACACAAGCATGCGAGATAAGTTGGTTTTAGCCATAAGTTGTTAAATACAATATAATTTTAAGTTCCATATGTAGGACAATAAACACTCCAAGCATGCAAGAGAAAATAAGGTCTAGAATCCATTATTACAATCTAACATCTTTCTCTAACATTCAAGTCTACAACTACTAAACATATACATAAAACCCCAAGGTCTCAAAATACAATATTAACATGAACTCCACGCAAGCAGTACATAAGATCCACCTTAGCACGCAAAGTCACGGATTCTGATCTACGTGAACTTTTTCTTCTTCTTCTACTTCTAACAGCTGGGGATTCACCTCAGCTTCTCCTGAAACATTTCAAATGAGGAGTAAGCAACAATGTTGCCCAGCGAGGGAGGTGATGCAACATACCAACGTGCAATATGATATACAAATACAAGAAAACATATATATAAGCCACATAAACCAACAAGATGATAAGCCAAGCAATTAATCACTTTTAAAAAGGATACGGTTCCACTTCCAAGTCTTCACTCACGAGCCACGAACCACGAGCATCACGAATATGCCGGCAAACCCCAAACACCAACAATTGGGATACTCCGGATGTATCCCGATCCTATGACCCTTTCTCCCGAGGTAGGTATATGCCCAGCAGGTGAACCATGCCTCTGGGGTAGTGGAGTATGCCTCAGCGAGAAAGGGAATAGACACCATGGTAGTCGAGGGAGCACGGCAAGCCCGACGCCGCCCGTGTTTCTCGACGCTACCATGTCCGAAAAGGTTGCGCAACCCCGAGACAAGTCACAAGCAATCAAGATATCACATAACACGTATGAGGGACGACAAAGTAGGCCGCCCTCACATATATTCACGATACAAGTTCACATAAGTACGAGAATAGCTTTAAGATTCCAAAAGAAGCAATCAACACAAATAATTCCCACAAGCTACTCAAATAGCTTAATTATATCCTAAATATTCAATACAAGACAATACAATCCCACAACAAGTTCCAAATGCAACTAAAACGGCTAAAAACTACTTTTCCCCTTTCTTTAACCGAGTTTTCTTTCTCCTATGCGTGGTTCAAGTTTTCCGAATCATAACCTAATCTTTCTATATTCCTAATTAAGCCCAAATGCACCTTTTAGGATCATAAAAACTCATTTTAGAAACAAAAGTTCGGGAAGGCCCCGAACGGGTTTGAACTACAACTATACTAACCGAACCCCATTTCCACGAAATGAAAGCACCAAAGGTGCTTCCTTAGCTCAAGGATACATGAATCAATGCCCAAACTTGCCCGGATTGCTTAACGAGAAAAGTCCCCTTTTTAAAGGCGGCGAATTATGCAATTAAGCTCGGTCTTGAATTATTCAACCTCACGTGACTTTTCAACTAACTTCACTAGGGTCTAGAGCATCTAATTGAAGCCTCAATTTAAGCTAATTAGCAATTTTTCTCGAAACCCTAATTCTAGGCACTATTAATCATCTCTTTTGATTAATATATGCATTCAACCATAGAATCTTCTAACAAGCTATAAAAGTTAACTCTATAAGCACCAATAAACTCATAGTAAGCATTTATAATAAGTAGAGTAGCTATAATTAACAAAGAAAGATTTTCAACATATAAGCAAAAACTTCAAATGCATAAATAATGTAACTCCCTCACAATTTTTGAAGACAAGAAAGCTTGTTAAAGACCCTAGGATGCTCAATCAACTTCAAAACCCAAGCTAGATGGACAAGATGCAAGATTTGTTGAAGCAAATCTCCTCTTTTTTTCTCTTGGAGTGGTCGGCCAAGGAGGGACACAATGGGAATATTAGTAATTGTTTTTTGATGACAAGTTGAGTGTGTTATGTTATGTAATGAGTTTGTATACTATATGCTAAGTTTTCTAAGTCAAAACTTATAAAAAGATTGGTCAACTAAGCTTAAGCTTTAATCTAATGCTAACTAATTGTAATTTGAGTTGTTGCATACGTAACACTATTCAAAGGTCATGAAAAACATTTTCTATACGCACCCTCCTAAGCTCGAAAGTTCAAAATGACAATTTCTCGGTTCCTTTTAAATGTCATATGACCTAGGAAAAATTAAAAATCAAACTTTTAAAACAGTCAAAAATATTATGAATAGTAACCTCTAATAAAAATAATTAAGCAAGAAAGATGATGCACTTAGAAATGCACACATAGATATGCAACAGTTATAAATAACTTTATGGTAGAATTCTCGGGTGTCATACCCTCTTCCCCTTAAACTAATTGCGTCCTCGCAATTCTTACATGATTCGGCAAAGAGCTCCGGATACTTCTCTCTGATTTGATCTTCTCGCTTCCAAGTGGCATCCTCAACCCCATGATGATCCCAAAGAACTTTTACCATAGGAATACTTTTAGTTCGAAGTTCCTGAATCTTTTGGTCAACCACTCGAAGAGGTTTCTCAACATATACTAAAGACTCATCAATCTCCAACGGTTCTGGCTCAATGATATGCGACGGATCAGGATTATATTTTCTCAACAGTGACACATGAAATACATCATGAATCCGACCCAAACTCGGAGGTAATGCCAATCTGTAAGCTAAATCCCTAACCTTTTCAGTGATTTCAAATGGTCCCATATATCTAGGGCTAAGTTTACCCCCTTTTCCATGTCGAATCAAACCTTTGCGCAGAGAGACTTTCAAGAATACACGATCACCCTTAGAAAATACTAAGTCCCGTCGACATCTATCAGCATAATTCTTCTGTCAACTCTGAGCTGTAAGCATCATTTTCTTTATAAGTTTCACATTATCCACCATTTTGATCATCTCAGGAAGAATAGCGGGATCAACAGTTTTCATCTCACCTACCTTATCCCAATACAAAGGAGACCTACATTTTCGCCCGTAAAGTGCTTCATAGGGTGCCATGCCTAGTAGCCTGATAACTGTTATTATAAGCAAACTCTGCTAAGGGTAGGTATTTCTCCCAATTCTTGCCAAAATCCAGAACACAAGCTCTCAACATGTCTTCCAGTATCCTGATAGTCCTCTCTGACTGGCCATCCGTCTGCGGGTGATATGCAGTACTAAAACTCAAATTAGTCCCCAAAGCCTTTTGTAGTTTCTGCTAGAACTGTGATGTAAACCTGGGATCCTTGTCTGACACTATCTGAGTGGAACTCCATGCAGTCTCACAATATTTTCAACATATAGCTCGGCCAATTTATCAAGAGAATCTATTTTCTTTGTAGCAATAAAATGTGAACTTTTCGTCAACCTGTCTACTACAACCCACACAGAATCATTACCTCGTGGTGATCTCGGCAAATCCGACACAAGGTCCATAGTAACCTGGTCCCATTTCCATACCGGAATCTCTAATGGTTGCAACAATCCTGCCGGCCTCTGATGTTCTGCCTTAACTTTTTGACAAGTCAAACACTTAGCTACATAATCAGCTATCTCTCTCTTCATGTTGTTCCACCAGAAATTCTGTTTTAGATCTCTGTACATTTTAGTGTTTCCAAGATGAATTGTGTATTTAGAAGCGTGAGCCTCAGCAAGAATCTCATCTTTCACAGTCAAATCACTAGGAATGCAAATTCTATTCCTGTACCTGAGAAGTCCATCATCATGCAACTTAAAGTCGGATTCTCCCCCTTTTGACTTCTCTAATAGCTTCAATAACTGAGAATCTGATTGTTGCGCTTCTTTGATTCTAGATAACAATAGAGATTATATTTGTAGGCTAGCAAATTGAATACCTGATCTAGAAGCCTCTGGTTTCCACAAACATAGCTCTTCCATAATCTCCCAGTCCTTGATTATCAAACTATCCACAGAAGCTTTTCGGCTCAGTGTATCTGCAACAGTATTAACTTTTCCCGGCAAATAGCTAATGGTACAATTATAATCATTTAACAGTTCTAGCCAACGCCTTTGCCTCATATTCAGATCTTTTTGAGAAAATAGGTATTTTAAACTTTTATGGTCAGTAAATATTTCAAATTTATTACCCCACAAATAATGACGCCATTTCTTCAAAGCAAGGACAACAGCTGCAAGCTCAAGATCATGTGTAGGATAATTGAGTTCATATGGTTTCAATTTCCTAGAGGCATATGCTATCACTTTACCATTTTGCATAAGAACACAACCCAAGCCTTCTTTAGAAGCATCACTGTAAATCACCAAGTTTTCAGTCCCCTCAGGCAAAGCAAAGATAGGTGCAGTGGTAAGTCTCTTTTTCAACTCATGGAAACTGGCTTCACATCTATCATCCCAATTAAACACAGTTTTCTTCTAGGTTAATGTAGCCAAAGGTCCTGCAATCTTTGAAAAATCTTTAACAAATCGCCTATAATAGCCCGCTAATCCCAAGAAACTACAGACTTCCGTGATAGTTTCAGGTCTCTTCCACGACATAACCACCTCAATTTTAGCAGGATCAACAGATATTCCTTCATGTCAAATGATATGACCTAAAAAGGCAACCTGTTTCAACCAGAATTCGCATTTGCTAAATTTGGCAAACAATTTGTGTTCTTGCAGGGTTTGAAGCACAATTCTCAAATGTTCTTCATGCTCTGACTCAGATTTAGAATACACTAATATATCATCAATAAAAATCACAACAAACCGATCAAGATAGGGTCAAAATACTCTCTGCATCAAATCCATAAAAGCGGCTGGAGCATTTGTCAAACCAAATGGTAAAACAACAAACTCATAATGGCTGTACCTGGTTCTAAATGCAGTGTTAGGTACATCTTCTTTCCGGATCCTCAACTGATAATTACCCTGCCTCAAATCAAATTTTGAAAACACAATAGCACCTTGTAGCTGATCAAACAACTCCTCAATTAAGGGCAAAGGATATTTATTTTTCACCGTCACCTGATTAAGACCTCGATAATCTATGCACAAACGCAGAGTACCGTCTTTCTTTTTCGCAAATAACACGGGAGCACCCCACGGTGATGAACTAGGCTGAATAAAACCTTTCTCAAGTAAACCCTGTAGTTGAATTTTCAATTCTTGTAACTCAGGGGGAGACATTCTATACGGGATTCTCGAGATAAGATTAGTTTCCGGCAACAAGTCAATCACAAACTCAATCTCCCTATCAGGTGGTAACCCAGGTAACTCCTCAGGGAAAACCCCTGGAAACTCTTTTATAACAAATACTTCATTCAATTTCAATTTATCTCTAGGCTGATTAATTAAATAAGCTAAGTATGCATCATAACTTTTACTCAACATTTTAGTAGCTTTAATGGAAGATATGATACGAGTCCCAGTAGACTTTCGACTCCCAGTTACTTTAACAACAGGTTGGTTAGGTACTTCTAATGTTAAAAATTTTCTCCTACAGTCCAAACATGCATAATATCGCCCCAACCAATCCATCCCTAAGATAACTTCAAAGTCCCGAAATGGCATGATTATCAAGTCAATAAAATACATGCAACCCTCAATGCAAATATTACAATCTTTACACACAGACTCCGTAACAAATTTAGTACCCATAGGATTACCTACTTCAATCACATATGGTAGTTTATCAACTTTTAATGTAGCAGACTGTGCACATGTAGGAGTAATGAATGGAAGTGTAGCCCCGGTGTCAATCAAAACTACTACTGGCTAACTATTAATAAGAAAAGTACCTTCCACCACCACTGTCGTCTCTGGAAGCTCCTCCGGGTCGAGTGCAAATACCCGTGCCTGACCTCGCGATATAGTAGCTGCTCCTGAAGCTCTAGTCTGGGAACCCTGGCCTGAAGTCTGACCCTGACCAAATTTAAACTTGGGACAATCTCTAACTCTGTGCTGATCACTGCCACAACCTGTGCAACGACCCAATTTCCTCCAACACTCAGCCTCTGTGTGGCCCTTATGGTTGCAATGAGTACACTGTAGATTCTTCCTAGTAACAGCTCCTCCTGTAGGGGCCCTATAAGTAGATATGGCAGAACTACCCTGCTGAGATCTAGCAGTCACCGGTCGGGTCTGTGACTGTCCCTGTGGCTGGCTCTGAGCTAGTCTCGGTTGTGACTATACTTGAACTAGTCCTGGATGGCTCTGGGTCTCCCTAGGCTGCTGAGTCTGAACAGGCTGCTGATACTGCCTCTGATAACCCTGACTCTGAGACTGAAACTGACGTTTGCTTGACTGACTAGACTGAGCTAATACATTTGTCTTACGTTTCTCATATCTCGATGCGGTCCTGACTACTGCAGCATAGTTTAGATAATCTTGCGAAGACAAATTAAGCATGATGTCACTCCTTAACCCTGTAATAAATCTCTGGATCTTCACATCCTCCGGCAAAACTAAAGCTGGCACATATCGAGATAGTCTAGTAAAGGTAGCCTCATACTGGTCTACAATCATGTTCCCCAATTTCAAAGCTATGAATTCATCCTGATGTCTCTCATGGGCTACAACCGATACATATTTATCTCGAAACTCACGAACAAAGTCAGTCCATACATGCTGAACCCACTCGGCATCCCATTTCTCTCTAATAGTGCGCTACCACGCCTCGGCATTACCCTCCATTAAAAAGGCAGCATAGGTAATCTTTCTTTCATCGTTGCACTCAAGTATCACAGCAACTTTCTCGAACTTACTCAACCACATCTCTGCTTTCATATTATCAGTCTCGCCATAAAAACTATATGCTCCGTGATGCAGGAATTTATCAAACAAGTTATCTCCTGCAGACTGCCCTCTGCTCTGGCAGCCTGATTATCCTTGCCGACACCTGTTGTACCTTGCTGAACCACAAACTGAGCTATGGTATTCATTGCGGTGGCCATTGTGGCCAAAATCTGGGCATTACTCGGTTCCTGACCCTACGGTACATCCCCGGCTGCCCCAGCACCTTGCCCCGGTACATCCTGTCTGGGAACTTCCTCCGGCTCTCTCCGTAGTCTAACCCGTCTCCTCATTACAATGCTAGAAGAACATAATATTATAATAGGCAAATAAACTATGCAAAGATAATGTACACATTCTTTTCAAACATTTTACTCACATAAGAAGCACACAAAACACTTAACAACATTTAACACTAACTTTTCATATTCTTATCATGTCATGCTTTATCATTCCTTTTCATGCTAGCATGTCTTTTTTATCTAAGTACTTAAACAATTAACAATCATATATTCACATAATTCACTTTCACATATAGACCACTACCCACATGCCAAAGAATTTAACCTGGCTTCAAGCATTCAAGTAGCTCTGATACCACCTAAAGTGTAACGGCCCGAACCCAACCCCACGTTAAAGTCAGGCTCGGACCTGTCACTCGGACAGAGTCTCCTCTGTACCAAGGACAAAACTGTTACCTGCAAATGGTCACTCAAGACATTTGAACTATAACAACAACATATCTTCTAATATCTCCAAAGCCAAACAAAAATCACAAGGCCATCCGAGCCTTGGAACAACAACAATCTACTTAAGCACTCAAGCATGCGAGATAAGTTGGTTTTAGCCATAAGTTGTTAAATACAATATAATTTTAAGTTCCATATGTAGGATAATAAACACTCCAAGCATGCAAGAGAAAATAAAGTCTAGAATCCATTATTACAATCCAACATCTTTCTCTAACATTCAAGTCTACAACTACTAAACATATACACAAGACCCTAAGTTCTCAAAATACAATATTAACATGAACTCCACGCAAGCAGCACATAAGATCCACCTTAGCACACAAAGTCACAGATTCTGATCTACGTGAACTTCTTATTCTTCTACTACTTCTAACAGCTAGGGATTCACCTCAGCTTCTCCTGAAACATTTCAAATAAGAAGTGAGCAACAATGTTGCCCAGCGAGGGAGGTGATGCAACATACCAACGTGCAATATGATATGCAAATACAAGAAAACATATATATAAGCCACATAAACCAACAAGATAATAAGCTAAGCAATAAATCACTTTTAAAAAGGATACGATTCCACTTCTAAGTCTTCACTCACGAGCCACGAACCACGACCATCACGAACATGCCGGCAAACCCCAAACACCAACAATTGGGATACTCCGGATGTATCCCGATCCTACGACCCTTTTTCCTGAGGTAGGTCCATGCCCAGCAGGTGAACCACTCCTCTGGGGTAGTCGAGTATGCCTCACCGAGAAAGGGAATAGACACCATGGTAGTCGAGGGAGCACGGCAAGCCCGACGCCGCCCGTGTTTCTCGACGCTACCATGTCCGAAAAGGTTACGCAACCCGAGACAAGTCACAAGAAATCAAGATATCACATAACACGTATGAGGGACGACAAAGTAGGCCGCCCTCACATATATTCACAATACAAGTTCACATAAGTACGAGAATAGCTTTAAGATTCCAAAAGAAGCAATCAACACAAATAATTCCCACAAGCTACTCAAATAGCTTAATTATATCCTAAATCTTCAATACAAGACAATACAATCCCACAACAAGTTCCAAATGCAACTAAAACGGCTAAAAACTACTTTTCCCCTTTCTTTAACCGAGTTTTCTTTCTCCCATGCTTGGTTCAAGATTTTCAAATCATAACCTAATCTTTCTATATTCCTAATTAAGCCCAAAGGCACCTTTTAGGATCATAAAACCTCATTTTAGAAATAAAAGTTCGGGAAGGCCCCAAACGGGTTTGAACTATATCTATACTAATCGAACCCCATTTCCACAAAACGAAAGCACCAAAGGTGCTTCCTTAGCTCAAGGATACCCGAATCAATGCCCAAACTTGCCTGGATTGCTTAACGAGAAAAGTCCCCTTTTTAAAGTCGGCGAATTATGCAATTAAGCTCGGTTTTGAATTATTCAACCTCACGTGGCTTTTCAACTAACTTCACTAGGGTCTAGAGCACCTAATTGAAGCCTCAATTTAAGCTAATTAGCAATTTTTCTCGAAACCCTAATTCTAGGCACTATTCATAATCTCTTTTGATCAATATATGCATTCAACCATAGAATCTTCTAACAAGTTATAAAAGTTAATTCTATAGGCACCAATAAACTCATAGTAAGCATTTATAACAAGTAGAGTAGCTATAATTAACAAAGCAAGATTTTCAACATATAAGCAAAAACTTCAAATGCATAAATAATGTAACTCCCTCACAATTTTTGAAGACAAGAAAGCTTGTTAAAGACCCTAGGATGCTCAATCAACTTCAAAACCCAAGCTAGATGGACAAGATGCAAGATTTGTTGAAACAAATCTCCTCTTTTTTTCTCTTGGAGTGGTCGGCCAAGGAGGGACACAATTGGAATATTAGTAATTGTTTTTTGATGACAAGTTGAGTGTGTTATGTTATGTAATGAGTTTGTATACTATATGCTAAGTTTTCTAAGTCAAAACTTATAAAAGATTGGTCAACTAAGCTTAAACTTTAATCTAATGCTAACTAATTGTAATTTGAGTTGGTGCATATGTAACACTATTCAAAGGTCATGAAAAATATTTTCTATACGCACCCTCCTAAGCCCGGAAGTTCAAAATGACAGTTTCTCGGTTCCTTTCTAATGTCATATGACCTAGGAAAAATTAAAAATCAAACTTTTAAAACAGTCAAAAATATTATGAATAGTAACCTCTAATAAAAATAATTAAGCAAGAAAGATGATGCACTTAGAAATGCGCACATAGATATGCAACGGTTATAAATAACTTTATGGTAGAATTCTCGGGTGTCATACCCTCTTCCCCTTAAACTAATTGCGTCCTCGCAATTCTTACATGATTCGGCAAAGAGCTCCGGATACTTCTCTCTGATTTGATCTTCTCGCTTCCAAGTGGCATCCTCAACCCCATGATGATCCCAAAGAACTTTTACCATAGGAATACTTTTAGTTCGAAGTTCCTGAATCTTTTGGTCAACCACTCGAAGAGGTTTCTCAACATATGCTAAAGACTCATCAATCTCCAACGGTTCTGGCTCAATGATATGCGACGGATTAGGATTATATTTTCTCAACAGTGACACATGAAATACATCATGAATCCGACCCAAACTCGGAGGTAATGCCAATCTGTAAGCTAAATCCCTAACCTTTTCAGTGATTTCAAATGGTCCCACATATCTAGGGCTAAGTTTATCTCTTTTTCCATGTCGAATCAAACCTTTGCGCGGAGAGACTTTCAAGAATACACGATCACCCTTAGAAAATACTAAGTCCCGTCGACGTCTATCAGCATAATTCTTCTGTCAACTCTGAGCTGTAAGCATCATTTTCTTTATAAGTTTCACATTATCCACCATTTTGATCATCTCAGGAAGAATAGCGGGATCAACTGTTTTCATCTCACCTACCTCATCCCAATACAACGGAGATCTACATTTCCGTCCGTAAAGTGCTTCATAGGGTGTCATGCCAATAGTAGCCTGATAACTGTTATTATAAGCAAACTCTGCTAAGGGTAGGTACTTCTCCCAATTCTTGCCAAAATCCAGAACACAAGCTCTCAACATGTCTTCCAGTATCCTGATAGTCCTCTCTGACTGGCCATCCGTCTGCGGGTGATATGCAGTACTAAAACTCAAATTAGTCCCCAAAGCCTTTTGTAGTTTCTGCCAGAACTGTGATGTAAACCTGGGATCCTTGTCTGACACTATCTGAGATGGAACTCCATGCAGTCTCACAATATTTTCAACATATAGCTCGGCCAATTTATCAAGAGAATCTATTTTCTTTGTAGCAATAAAATGTGAACTTTTCGTCAACCTGTCTACTACAACCCACACAGAATCATTACCTCGTGGTGATCTCGGCAAATCCGACACAAGGTCCATAGTAACCTGGTCCCATTTCCATACCGGAATCTCTAATGGTTGCAACAATCCTGCCGGCCTCTGATGTTCTGCCTTAACTTTTTGACAAGTCAAACACTTAGCTACATAATCAGCTATCTCTCTCTTCATGTTGTTCCACCAGAAATTCTGTTTTAGATCTCTGTACATTTTAGTGTTTCCAGGATGAATTGTGTATTTAGAAGCGTGAGCCTCAGCAAGAATCTCATCTTTCACAGTCAAATCACTAGGAATGCAAATTCTATTCCTGTACCTGAGAAGTCCATCATCATGCAACTTAAAGTCGGATTCTCCCCCTTTTGACTTCTCTAATAGCTTCAATAACTGAGAATCTGATTGTTGCGCTTCTCTGATTCTAGATAACAATAGAGATTATATTTGTAGGCTAGCAAATTGAATACCTGATCTAGAAGCCTCTGGTTTCCACAAACATAGCTCTTCCATAATCTCCCAGTCCTTGATTATCAAACTAGCCACAGAAGCTTTTCGGCTCAGTGTATCTGCAACAGTATTAACTTTTCCCGGCAAATAGCTAATGGTACAATTATAATCATTTAACAGTTCTAGCCAACGCCTTTGCCTCATATTCAGATCTTTTTGAGAAAATAGGTATTTTAAACTTTTATGGTCAGTAAATATTTCAAATTTATTACCCCACAAATAATGACGCCATTTCTTCAAAGCAAGGACAACAGCTGCAAGCTCAAGATCATGTGTAGGATAATTGAGTTCATATGGTTTCAATTTCCTAGAGGCATATGCTATCACTTTACCATTTTGCATAAGAACACAACCCAAGCCTTCTTTAGAAGCATCACTGTAAATCACCAAGTTTTCAGTCCCCTCAGGCAAAGCAAAGATAGGTGCAGTGGTAAGTCTCTTTTTCAACTCATGGAAACTGGCTTCACATCTATCATCCCAATTAAACACAGTTTTCTTCTAGGTTAATGTAGTCAAAGGTCCTGCAATCTTTGAAAAATCTTTAACAAATCGCCTATAATAGCCCGCTAATCCCAAGAAACTACGGACTTCCATGACAGTTTCAGGTCTTTTCCACGACATAACCACCTCAATTTTAGCAGGATCAACAGATATTCCTTCATGTCAAATGATATGACCTAAAAAGGCAACCTGTTTCAACCAGAATTCGCATTTGCTAAATTTGGCAAACAATTTGTGTTCTTGCAAGGTTTGAAGCACAATTCTCAATTGTTCTTCATGCTCTGACTCAGATTTAGAATACAATAATATATCATCAATAAAAATCACAACAAACCGATCAAGATAGGGTCAAAATACTCTCTGCATCAAATCCATAAAAGCGGCTGGAGCATTTGTCAAACCAAATGGTAAAACAACAAACTCATAATGGCTGTACCTGGTTCTAAATGCAGTGTTAGGTACATCTTCTTTCCGGATCCTCAACTGATAATTACCCTGCCTCAAATCAAATTTTGAAAACACAATAGCACCTTGTAGCTGATCAAACAACTCCTCAATTAAGGGCAAAGGATATTTATTTTTCACCGTCACCTGATTAAGACCTCGATAATCTATGCACAAACGCAGAGTACCGTCTTTCTTTTTCACAAATAACACGGGAGCACCCCACGGTGACGAACTAGGCTGAATAAAACCTTTCTCAAGTAAACCCTGTAGCTGAATTTTCAATTCTTGTAACTCAGGGGGAGACATTCTATACGAGGTTCTCGAGATAAGATTAGTTTCCGGTAACAAGTCAATCACAAACTCAATCTCCCTATCAGGTGGTAACCCAGGTAACTCCTCAGGGAAAACCCCTGGAAACTCTTTTATAACAAATACTTCATTCAATTTCAATTTATCTACAGGCTGATTAATTAAATAAGCTAAGTATGCATCATAACCTTTACTCAACATTTTAGTAGCTTTAATGGAAGATATGATACGAGTCCCAGTAGACTTTCGACTCCCAGTTACTTTAACAACAGGTTGGTTAGGTACTTCTAATGTTAAAACTTTCCTCCTACAGTCCAAACATGCATAATATCGCCCCAACCAATCCATCCCCAAGATAACTTCAAAGTCCCGAAATGGCATGATTATCAAGTCAATAGAATACATGCAACCCTCAATGCAAATATTACAATCTTTATACACAGACTCCGTAACAAATTTAGTACCCATAGAATTACCTACTTCAATCACATATGGCAGTTTATCAACTTTTAATGTAGCAGACTGTGCACATGTAGGAGTAATGAATGAATGTGTAGCCCCGGTGTCAATCAAAACTACTACTGGCTAACTATTAATAAGAAAAGTACCTTCCACCACCACTGTCGTCTCTGGAAGCTCCTCCTGGTTGAGTGCAAATACCTGTGCCGGACCTCGCGATATAGTAGCTGCTCCTGAAGCTCTAGTCTGGGCACCCTGGCCTGAAGTCTGACCCTGACCAAATTTAAACTTGGGACAATCTCTAACTCTGTGCTGATCACTGCCACAACCTGTGCAACGACCCAATTTCCTCCAACACTCAGCCTCTGTGTGGCCCTTATGGTTGCAATGAGTACACTGTAGATTCTTCCTAGTAACAGCTCCTCCTGTAAGGGCCCTATAAGTAGATATGGCAGAACTACCCTGCTGAGATCTAGCAGTCACCGGTCGGGTCTGTGACTGTCCCTGTGGCTGGCTCTGAGCTAGTCTCGGTTGTGACTATACTTGAACTAGTCCTGGATGGCTTTGGGTCTCCCTAGGCTGTTGAGTCTGAACAGGCTGCTGATACTGCCTCTGATAACCCTGACTCTGAGACTGAAACTGACGTTTACTTGACTGACTAGACTGAGCTAATACATCTGCCTTACGTTTCTCATATCTCGATGCGGTCCTGACTACTGCAGCATAGTTTAGATAATCTTGCGAAGACAAATTAAGCATGATGTCACTCCTTAACCCTGTAATAAATCTCTAGATCTTCACATCCTCCGGCTAAACTAAAGCTGGCACATATCGAGATAGTCTAGTAAAGGTAGCCTCATACTGGTCTACAATCATGTTCCCCAATTTCAAAGCTATGAATTCATCCTGATGCCTCTCATGGGCTACAACCGATACATATTTATCTCGAAACTCACGAACAAAGTCAGTCCATACATGCTGAACCCTCTCGGCTTCCCATTTCTCTCTAATAGTGCGCTACCACGTCTCAGCATCACCCTCCATTAAAAAGGCAGCATAGGTAATCTTTCTTTTATCGTTGCACTCAAGTATCACAGCAACTTTCTCGAACTTACTCAACCACATCTCTGCTTTCATATTATCAGGCTCGCCATAAAACTATATGCTCCGTGATGCAGGAATTTATCACACAAGTTATCTCCTGCAGACTGCCCTCTGCTCTGGCAGCCTGATTATCCTTGCCGACACCTGTTGTACCCTGCTGAACCACAAACTGAGCTATGGTATTCATTACGGTGGCCATTGTGGCCAAAATCTGGGCATTACTCGGTTCCTGACCCTGCGGTACATCCCCGGCTGCCCCAGCACCTTGCCCCGGTACATCCTGTCTGGGAACTTCCTCCGGCTCTCTCCGTAGTCTACCCCGTCTCCTCATTACAATGCTAGAAGAACATAATATTATAATAGGCAAATAAACTATGCAAAGATAATGTACACATTGTTTTCAAACATTTTACTCACATAAGAAGCACACAAAACACTTAACAACATTTAACACTAACTTTTCATATTCTTATCATGTCATGTTTTATCATTCCTTTTCATGCTAGAATGTCTTTTTTATCTAAGTACTTAACAATTAACAATCATATATTCACATAATTCACTTTCACATATAGACCACTACCCACATGCCAAAGAATTTAACCTGGCTTCAAGCATTCAAGTAGCTCTGATACCACCTAAAGTGTAACGGCCCGAACCCAACCCCACGTTAAAGTCAGGCTCGGACCCGTCACTCGGACAAAGTCTCCTCTGTACCAAGGACAAAACTGTTACCTGCAAATGGTCACTCAAGACATTTGAACTATAACAACAACATATCTTCTAATATCTCCAAAGCCAAACAAAAATCACAAGGCCATCCGAGCCTTGGAACAAAAACAATCTACTTAAGCACACAAGCATGCGAGATAAGTTGGTTTTAGCCATAAGTTGTTAAATACAATATAATTTTAAGTTCCATATGTAGGACAATAAACACTCCAAGCATGCAAGAGAAAATAAAGTCTAGAATCCATTATTACAATCCAACATCTTTCTCTAACATTCAAGTCTACAACTACTAAACATATACACAAGACCCTAAGTTCTCAAAATACAATATTAACATGAACTCCACGCAAGCAGCACATAAGATCCACCTTAGCACACAAAGTCACGGATTCTAATCTACGTGAACTTCTTCTTCTTCTTCTACTTCTAACAGCTAGGGATTCACCTCAGCTTCTCCTGAAACATTTCAAATAAGAAGTGAGCAACAATGTTGCCCAGCGAGGGAGGTGATGCAACATACCAACGTGCAATATGATATGCAAATACAAGAAAACATATATATAAGCCACATAAACCAACAAGATAATAAGTTAAGCAATAAATCACTTTTAAAAAGGACACCATTCCACTTCTAAGTCTTCACTCACGAGCCACGAACCACGAGCATCACGAACATGCCGGCAAACCCCAAACACCAACAATTGGGATACTCCGGATGTATCCCGATCCTACGACCCTTTCTCCTGAGGTAGGTCCATGCCCAGCAGGTGAACCACTCCTCCGGGGTAGTGGAGTATGCCTCAGCGAGAAAGGGAATAGACACCATGGTAGTCGAGGGAGCACGGCAAGCCCGACGTCGCCCGTGTTTCTCGACGCTACCATGTCCGAAAAGGTTGCGCAACCCGAGACAAGTCACAAGAAATCAAGATATCACATAACACGTATGAGGGACGACAAAGTAGGCCGCCCTCACATATATTCACAGTACAAGTTCACATAAGTACGAGAATAGCTTTAAGATTCCAAAAGAGCAATCAACACAAATAATTCCCACAAGCTACTCAAATAGCTTAATTATATCCTAAATATTCAATACAAGACAATACAATCCCACAACAAGTTTCAAATGCAACTAAAACGGCTAAAAACTACTTTTTCCCTTTCTTTAACCGAGTTTTCTTTCTCCTATGCCTGGTTCAAGATTTTCAAATCATAACCTAATCTTTCTATATTCCTAATTAAGCCCATAGGCACCTTTTAGGATCATAAAACCTCATTTTAGAAACAAAAGTTCGGGAAGGCCCCAAACGGGTTTGAACTATAACTATGCTAATCGAACCCCATTTCCACAAAACGAAAGCACCAAAGGTGCTTCCTTAGCTCAAGGATACCCGAATCAATGCCCAAACTTGCCTAGATTGCTTAACGAGAAAAGTCCCCTTTTTAAAGTCGGCGAATTATGCAATTAAGCTCAGTTTTGAATTATTCAACCTCACGTGGCTTTTTAACTAACTTCACTAGGGTCTAGAGCACCTAATTGAAGCCTCAATTTAAGCTAATTAGCAATTTTTCTTGAAACCCTAATTCTAGGCACTATTCATAATCTCTTTTGATCAATATATGCATTCAACCATAGAATCTTCTAACAAGTTATAAAAGTTAACTCTATAGGCACCAATAAACTCATAGTAAGCATTTATAACAAGTAGAGTAGCTATAATTAACAAAGCAAGATTTTCAACATATAAGCAAAAACTTCAAATGCATAAATAATGTAACTCCCTCACAATTTTTGAAGACAAGGAAGCTTGTTGAAGACCCTAGGATGCTCAATCAACTTTGAAACCCAAGCTAGATGGACAAGATGCAAGATTTTTTGAAGCAAATCTCCTCTTTTTTTCTCTTGGAGTGGTCAGCCAAGGAGGGACACAATGGGAATATTTGCAATTGTTTTTTGATGACAAGTTGAGTGTGTTATGTTATGTAATGAGTTTGTATATTATATGCTATGTTTTCTAAGTCAAAACTTATAAAAAGATTGGTCAACTAAGCTTAAACTTTAATCTAATGCTAACTAATTGTAATTTGAGTTGTTGCATATGTAACACTATTCAAAGGTCATGAAAAATATTTTTTATACGCACCCTCCTAAGCCCGAAAGTTCAAAACGACAATTTCTCGGTTCCTTTTAAATGTCATATGACCTAGGAAAAATAAAAATCAAACTTTTAAAATAGTCAAAAATATTATAAATAGTAACCTCTAATAAAAAACAATTAAGCAAGAAAGATGATGCACTTATAAATGCGCAAATAGATATGCAACGGTTATAAATAAATTTATGGTAGAATTCTCGGGTGTCACAATAGCAATGGATGACGATTTCATTACTACGATATTATTTGCTGAAGGTGCAATTATTATGACTTTTATTCTTATCCTTATTTTCTACAAAATAGAATTTGGAATATAAATGTGAGCTTTAGTTAGAATGGTTGCAAGAGGGATCTATATCATAGATCTGAAACTTTTGGTAAGAATAATTATATTTTAGATGTCTAAATCCTGAGAATGTTACAATGTTGATTACTTTAATTACTTATTGTACTTTAATCTTCATTTTATTTGTAGCTCGTTAATTGTTTGTGGTTATCGAAGGTTGTTATATTATTCTCAACAATCACTTGAAATTTATATTTGGAGTTATATGATTTTATGATCTCATATATAATTTTGTTGAAGTATGACAAACAAAATGGATATATCTTACTGGAGGAATACGCTCTATTTATCGTATTCCTATAACAGTTGCATCAAGATATTGGGTCCAAAGTATTTTATACTTTGGTATGATATGAGAAGAATTATTGTAAATTCATATGAGCACCGATTAAAGAATCAAATTGATTCTATTGCCAAATGAATTTTTAATGTACTGCTTGTGTCCAAAGAAAATTGATTTAAAGGTCATCCATTTGATATCGAAGCTCTTGCATCTTCTACGTTACTTGCTTTAATTATTCGATTATCCATCTATTATCTGTTATTTTAAACCCCTAAGGGGTGATCGTTTTAGAACACACTTTAAAGATTGTTATTTTGATGAGTCTCTCTTTCTTTCATTGGGGGGGATAAAACTTCAACCTAAGGTTTCACGTGAGATATCTTGGAGGAACCTGAAGTTCACCAAGATACATCTTTGATATCTCACTATAATATATGGGAAGAAAATAAGCAATGTGAACTTGAAGTTCACAGAATTATTTATTTGCAGAGTATTGCCAATAATTTACCATATGCAAAGAATATTGTGATATCACAAATATTTGCTATGAATGTGTCGACAAAAATTGTTATCCTAGAAGGGCATATAGTAAGCGCCATAACATATGCATCTGAGACACGCTAGAAGTGTAGTGTATCTATTGGTGCAAAATATATTATCGTTTTGAAAAGGGAGAACACTTGGAGACAAATATGAGAATTATGAATCCTATAGATTCTATATCTTTGAGGAGCACGATAGAATAAACAAAACCAACCGACGTTGGTAAATGCATAATACCTGCAGAGATTGAAGAATATTTGGTCCTTAGAGAGGGCAAACACTTGGAATAAAGCAATTAGGATCCTAAACCACAAAGTATAGATGAATGTCAACAAAGACCTGATCGGTCAACGAGAGAGAAGCAATATAGTGGAAACTTAGCTCACATGAAAAATGTGAAATTCTCATATGTGGGATTGAGGGGAAGCATTGTGAAACAAACCCTATATCATTTTCAATCCCACAACGCTTGGGTACTTGCAAGTAGTGTACCATATAGGTATTTATCCCTTAAACTGCTTAAAATTTCCCAGGGAATGAGTTAGTATGCTATGTGGGTACGCTTCGGCTTATATTTTCATATGGTAACTATAATACCATTGTTAATGTTTGAATGAGTTCCTATGCTTCTTATAGAAATGACAACACAAGTATGCCCTGATCCCTCACGAGATCGGAGGCTCTAATAACCATGCTAATCACAACCCAATTCCAACCCAGGCACAAAATTTAGGAAAAACGGATGGAGTTTCCCTTGTTTATAGGACAATCCAAAACCTATAAACAATATTTATAACCACAAAACTATGATCTAACTCCATTCATCCGCCCCTTCCACCAAAACTATCTCATACAACAACCTCCTCAAGGCCATCTGAGCCTTGGATTCCACCATTGAAGACACACAAGCATGCATTCATTAACTGTTGAACGTCTATATTTATAATTTCACTTATCATGCCACTTTAATATTATCTAGTTTTCTTTCTTATTATTTAAGTCCGTCAACCAATCAAAACATGCAAGCATGCAACTACTAGACAATAAAGTAAAGATTACAAGTTATTACAACATTACAAGTCATTCATAACTATTAATACATTCTAAACTTAACTTTACAATTATAAAACTGAATTCAATGACAATCCATGTAAGCCAGGATAATCAATCACGAAACTCTCGAGCCTTCTTTTCTACCTCTGATAGCACTGATCCTGAAAGGTGTTAGAAACGAGGGTGAGTATACAATATGTATACTCAGTGAGGGAGGTAATGCAGCATACCAGGGAATGCTTTCATGAAATGCAACAAAGATAACACATAAATGTCACAATTAAGCAAGCTATTGAAACAAGTAAGTAAACACTTCATAAAAAGATACGGTTCAACTCTTTGTCTTCAATCTTGAATCATGAGCCACGATCTTCAAGCAAATGCCATCAAATCCCTTATTCTTCCAAATGGGATACTCCAGATGTACCCTGATCCTATGACCCATATCTCCCGAGGTAGGTCCGTATGCCCCAACGAGGTGAACCACGCCTCTGGGGTAGAGGAATATGCCTAAGCGAGATAGGGACTGGGAAACCATGGTACCCGAGGGAGCAAGGCAAGCCCAATGCCGCCCGTGTTACTTGACACTACCATGCCCGAAAAGGTTGTGCAACCCCAAGTCAAGATCACGAGAGCCAAGAATATCAAATCACATAAGAGGAACGACAAAATAGGTTGCCCTTGCAGTTAATCACAAATAACACGAAAAGACACAATATAGCAAGTAAATAATATATATAAACTTTATCAATTACCAATTATGCAATCTAGAAACAATAAAATAAGTCAAGATGCACAGAAGAGATGAAGACTCCCTCACCTTTACCAAACCTAGAAGAGTATAGCTTAGGTTCACTCCAATCTTCTTGACTTAGCCCAAATGTACAACCTTAGTCTATTCACATAAGTATAATACTTTATCAATTGACTATATTAATTCCACTCGAATATCCATATAACTATCTTAAGCTCCCACCAACGCATAAAACTATAGGAGTTAGACAACCATTAATAGCCTTCAAATTAATACATAACCCAAGTAATCAAATAATAATAGGTGGGATAATAGCATATAAGAAATTATTAATCTAGTGACTAGTAGCATTAACTAACTATAACTATTTAACAACTAATTTTCACATTTAGTTACACTTTCATGAATCCAAGTTCAACACTTAATCCATAGTAAATAAAAATCAACCAATCACTAGAACTTTTAGTTCACATATAAAGTTATGTCACATGAGGTAGAAGTAATTCAATGAAATAGATATTATGGAAACAACTAGTGCTAATCACAAATTAATCACAAATTAAACTAATACAAGTTCATAAGTTGCTCAAGGTTTCCTTTACTTTACATTAGTTAATAATTTGTATATGAAACTAGTTTAATACCATTTATCCTTTAATCAGCTATTAACTTAATCTAAATGTAATTCTCTTAAGGGTTTAATGTTAATCAAAGCTAGGTTCCATTAAGGTTCCAATACTACGTTCATTAATAACTCTACTAAAGTCAACTTTTAACAAGCTATAATTAACCGTTAGCATACAGTACAATCAATTTATAAGTTACAATATTTAGAACATTTAACTCATATACTCCATACTTTTAATAGTCTACAAGTTAACTAAGAAGATAGTTCAACAACTTAAACGTAATCAAATCAACTAGCATGCTATAATTAGGTGTAAACCAAGCTAGAATTTAATTTAACTAAAATCAGCACACAATCTTACAGTTACTCATACTCTTTCTCACTTTACTTTAGTTAATAAATTGTACAAGAAATTAATTCGACTCCTCTTAACAATTCCTGTAACAATTACGTAGTGAAACGGGGTCAAGGGGAAAGCTATACAGGGAACAAAATACATATGGTAGTTAATAGTATAAAGTTTTCTACAACTAATTAACAACTAACTTTATATGATAGTCTATATAGTTTTGCAATCCAACTAAATTTCACCAAGGAAAAAATCATTCAAGCTCATGAGAACCACATAGACCAAGTTCTAAACTATCCTACTTTGCATTATCCTATCACGTACTGGCCCATGATAATAGGTCAACATTTATAGTAGTTACTAATTAATACTTGAATTTAGTTTAACACAAGCTTTTGCTAAGGCAACATAACAATCAATATTTAATTAAGGATTCATTTAACTCAAGCTAGTCATTAACACACTTAATTAACAACCTATTTTGCAAAAATTCAAGGGAAAATGAGGGGAAGAACCGGCAGCAAGCTGCCAGGTAGCTACTGCAGGAAAAGCACAGTCCCGGCGCCAGCAGATTGACTGTCGGCGCTGACAACTACAAGGCAGCCCCATACACAAGCATTCAATCCATTTTTTTTTCTCTTTTAGATATTCCATGCATACGTAGTTAACCTAACTTAATTTTGCAACAGAGATTCTCTTAAACATTATTTCAAACATTACAACTACTTAACTTGCAATAATTCAAGTCTGGAGCATGATATTAATACTACACACAACTTATAACTTTGCATAAGGCACATAGTTAAAGATTACTCTACTGCATCATTAACTACATCCAACACAAATATAGCTTAAACACTCATCAACTACATCATAACTACTATATTATATAGCAAGAAAACTATGTAGTATGCAATAAAAGCTAACCCCTCACTTTATTCTTGAGGAATAATGCATGAAATTAGCTAAATCTCTTCATTTTTCTTCTTTTCCTTTAGCCGAGCTTCATCTACCTTTTTTTTTCTTTCTTATTGCCGACCCCAAGCAAGCTTCCACTCTTTTTTTTTCCTTCACTTCCCGGTGGTGCTGGTGATGTTGAGAGAGATTAGTGTGTGTGTGTGATGGTGAGTGTTAGGTAGATTTTATTTGTTTGTATGGTGTATGCATGTGCCGTGTGTGTGTGTTGTTTTCTTATTTTTTTTCCTTTCATGTTAAATGACTGGTCATAAGAAATAGATAAAATATATAAATGCCACATGTCAATCTTTATTCGTTAAGTGGCGAAAACCACATTCTAAGAGTTTAATATACCACAATTAATGATTCGGGCCGTGAAAATAAGTCAATTAAACATAGATAAACTAAATATAAAGAATAAAACAATTACTTAAGATAAGTCATTTAGATGCAATTTAAATAATTGTAATTACTAAAAATAATCAAATAGTTCGTTCAGTTTCGAGCTCGACTTCTTATTTGAACAGTAAAATGAATTTATTGAAAACTATGTAAAATAATTTAAACAAATAAAATAACTAAGTAACTGTCCTAGGCAAGTCATATAAATATAAATAATAAAAATAATAATTAATTAGTTCTCGTAAATCAATTAAATACAATTAAAATGAAGGTAAATTGTGATAGTATTAAAAATAATTATTCCCGAATCTGGATTTCACATTCAAATAGTAAAATTGAATCAATTAAGAATGTTAGTAAAGTAAATTCTAGTAAATAAAATAATAAGATAATTATTTCGGCCAAGAAATTAAATATAAATTAAATGAATGTAAACAGTCGTCATGCACATTTTTCAAGAATTACGTATTTTAATGAAATAAATATATGCAATTTGATATAATGTTTATATGCTAGGTCCGGGTGTTACAACTTGCCAATATAAATCACGCGATATTAATATTAAAGCCCCTGAATAACTTTTTGTGCCTAAGGCATATGACTTGAAATCCCAGAAAATGTAATTGATTACAAAGATCTTTGTGAGAATGAAAACATTCTAGAAGAATGTGGTCTAAACATTTTAGTATATGTTGATATCATGTTGGCCATATATCATATTAAGAAGTATTATTATCTCTCTATATTTGTTTTTCAATCTTTATTGATTTTTGATTTAAGCTTATATGATTATCGTCCTAATGACTTGATCTTGAAAAGGACGATTGGAAGTACTAGAGTGATAAAGCTTATATGATTATCGTCCTAATGACTTGATCTTGAAAAGGACGATTGGAAAATGAGATAATTATTGTCCTAAAGTACTATACTATAGTTCAATTGGTCCATTAATGTATAATGCTAATGATTTATGACCATATATTGCCTTTCTCTATTAAATTGTTAGGCATATATGGTGCAATTCCAACCTGAAGGCATTGGAATAAAATTGAGCACATGTCATTCTATCTATGTGGAACATCAAATATGGAATTATTGTATCCAAGATGGTTGAAATCATCATACGTTGGCCCTATAGATACTGGCCATTTATCCGACCCCCACAAAACAAGATCGCATATAGTCTATGTATTACTTGTGGTGATAGTTATATTGTGACAGTCCATGAAATAGACAATTAAAGCTGCATCCTCAGATCATGTTAAGATTATAGCAATTCATGAGGGTAGTTGAAAATATATATTGCTTGAGATCTATGTTCGGGAATTATGTTGATTACTCGTCAAAAGAACTAGTCTGATCAGAGGTCGCACACAGAAGGTGACATGATGAAGAATATCTGACCATAATATTTCCACACACATAAGCTTTAGATGATATTGTTGATATCTAACAAGTAAACGCAAGTGAAAATCCAGCATATTTGTTCACTAAAGTTTTACCAACAAAGATTAGAAAGTACATGCTCAGAAGTGTAAAATACATTACTTGAAAGATCTGTCACCATGACTCATGTTGTAATGAGGGGGAAAATGTATTTGTGTGTTGTAATCTTTTTCCTTCGTCAAGGTTTTTCTCTCATTGGGTTTTTCCTGGTAAGGTTTTAATGAGGCAGGACAAATACGCTATATAATATGATATGAGCATGTCGAGCCAAAGTTCTTTTGCATAGATAGACTCCAAAAGAAAGTGAAAGTGAAAATCAGCAGATTTATTCACCAAAGCATTACCACCAACAATTTTCAAATCACATGATCAAAGATGTGGAATACGTCGTCTGAAAGATTTATCATCACGACTCATGTCACCATAAGGGGGAGAAGCTATTTTATTTCGTGCACTGTACTCTTTTCTTTCACTAAGATTTTTAACCCACTGGGTTTTTCTATGGTAATGTTTTAACAAGACAGACCAAGTAAAATATTATTTCTCATAAGAATAATGTACTCTTTTTCCTTCGTCAAGTTTTTATTCCATTGGGTTTTTCTTGACAAAGTTTTTAATGAGCCATATTCTTAAGCTATAAATATCCAAGGGGTAGTGTTGTAAAAGTATGGATATTTATTGACAACAATTCTATCAGAAGTAATACGTTGTATGACGGTTGACACCCGAGAGAAAAACTCAATACGATATTGAGTTACAGAAGCTAGTGGAAGATTTGCGACATAAAAACTCAATACATTATTGAGTTACTACGTGGAAGAATGGCATGAAAAGATGATGAATAAAGCTTTGATGATATAATATTATATGTTAGAGTGTAATGATCATGTTCTTTTGTAATGATGATATTTTGTCATAATTATTAGTATAAATATGTATGTTAGATACCTACATTGAGTAGTGAGAAAATATGGGAATAAGATACAAAATCAAGTGAAAGAATTGTCTAGTTTTTCTTTCAATTCTTTCTGATAATTATTTATAACAGTCCTCGTATTATAAGCATTTTACGTACATAATCGATGAAGACAAAGATCCAAAATCCCCGCTAGCAAAGTCGATTTTATAATTAAGAAAAATATATAAATATAGTTTGGTTGCTCGTCACATCAGCTTGATCATCACAAGGTGAATTATTTATACATTAACCTTGTTCACCCGCATTGGCCCTTTAATTTTCAAAGTAAACCATCACAGCCACCATCCTTCTATTTTCTCCTGATTTTCATTGAACTAGAAAATCCTTCAATTGATCCCAGATCCCCAATCCTAAAACTTAAGAATCTTATCAAATTTGAGTCCTCAAAGTCTTTCTTCACAATCCCACAATCGTTAGAAAGCTTTTCTCACTTATCTAACTCATACCCACATAAGTTCATCCTTTCCCAAAGTCATGTTTCAATTTCTTCTTTAAGCCTTAAATATCCAAGCTTTACTCAAATTTTTCTTCTTCATGCTTCATAAGGAACTATGATGCTTTTTCATTTCTCATCCAATCCATATATGTCATCAATTGTAGTTACGATTACTGCTGCAAGCATCCTTAATTTCTTCCAACAATATCCAGAAAAAGATTCATCAGCTTTTCTTACTTTCACTTAGAAATTGATGTTGCTGCCTCTTTCTTCATCATTTATCGTTTGGAAAATGCATAAAAGAGATTTCGGCTCATTTGAAAAATAAGAGTATTCAGGGAGCATTAGTGAGAAGTTTAAAGTGATTTTGGTTGTGTGGAGTTTGACCATGGTTGTGCTGTCACAGAGGAGAAGAAATAAATAAAAGAACAATAAAGAGATGAAGGAATAATATTCTTATTTTGTCTCCTCAAAATTTAGATTTTTTGATTGTATGTGCCTATGACGAAATTGTTAAATTTTAAACCAAAATAAGTTGAAGGACGAACGGTATTCCACTAATGAAAGTTGAGGGACCAAAAAATTTATTTTAAAAATTGAGAGATACATGCAAAATTATTAAAATGTCTCTCGTCACACACTGCGCTTTGAAGGTTGAGATTGAATTTTTTTTTTTTACAAACAATCAAGATTAAATTGGTTAATTTTGAATAGAAAGAATAAATTTAAAAATTAGTAGAGTCTATATTGACTAATTTTGAATAATATAAACAAATTTAAAATTTTGGAGAAATAATAGAGACCATTTGCGATATTTTCCCAACACACTCACACCCTTATTCATCATCTTCTACATGTACTCTAAAAACTACACTATACTAACTCACCCACTTCTCTTGGAACCAAGAATGGAACCGTGAAGTAGGGATCATCCATGTTAACGATTAGGGATGGCAATGGGTACCCATTTTATCCGAAAATGATGGGTAACTATCCGATAAAAACTCAATAACAAAAACTAACAAGGAATCCGTTAGGGTTTGGGTTTTATAAAGAGAAACTGATGGGTAAACTGATAGGTTTTAGTTTTTGACGTTAAAAAAAAACCTAAACCCAAAAACTTATTATTAATTTAATAAAAAAATCTAACATATATATATACACTTAAAATAATAGAAGTTTAATTAAAATTGGTAATTAAAATGATAAAAATTTGAACTAAACACAATTAAAAAAAGAGTGAACTAAGCTCAATTAAAAGAGATGGACTAAGCCTATTAGACCAATACTTATACTCTTAAGAATTGTTATTTTTATTGGCCAATGATAAATCCATATTTTGCATATTTTATCCCATTAAATTATGTACAACTGTAATATTATTGTGAACTTAACTTTATATTTGATATAAATTTAGTGCAATGTAGATTTCGAACGAGAAATGAAAAAAATGATGTCAAAATACCAATATTTGGAAAGGATCATCGATACAACACTCAAGAAATATGATAGGATGGCCCCAATATAAGCAAATCAAGATTGAATTTGGCCAAACGAAGTGCGAAAATAGACTCAGGACGCCGAGAAACTTTGAAATAGTCTTGGTCAACTTTTTGGTCAAAGTCAAAGTCAACGGTCAACGTGTGAATCGTAACTGGCATGAATAGTTAATCGTGTGTAAAGCGGGTGAATAATACTGTGCAAAAAGTAAAATGCATGAATAATAACCGTTTTTTTTCCTATAAATACCCCATTCCTCATATTATTTTTACATATTCCTTTTCTTCAATTTTTTCTTGTTGTTAGTTTTATATTGTTTAGTTAGTTTAGAAGTAATTTAGTTTAGTTCAAAGCCCAAATCGAGGGTGATTATCTCGATTCAGAGGCAATAGTCATGTCAAAGTCAATGTGAAAAATCAAGATTCGCGATTCTCAATATGTATTCTTTTGATTTCTTGACTTTTCGTATGCCTTTCTATATTGTAATTGTTATTATGACATATTAAACTCGAGATTTAGGGTGATAATAGTTTTTTGTATATAATTCTCGGATTCAGATCAATTTATGTGTCATATTTTTAACTTGTCAAGTATTACTTGATTAATCATGCATAAACTTGATGTTATGTTTTCATTAGTCAAGAATACACTTGCACCTAGTTTTGTACACCAGTGACAATATGAGACTACCTCGTATGGATACAGTTTGATTATACAAACACCTCCAGGTTACATAAGTGAAAGGTTAATTGTGGTTTCAACACCTCTAGGCTTGATAATTCATTAATCTTGTCACTTACATATCCAAGGCCAACTCGAAAGTGGAAGCTTCTAGCCCAATTTTTAAAGGATTTAATCTTTCAATCTGAATCCATAACATTATACTTGAATTTTTTGAGCCATTTACCATCTCGAATCACACTCGATTCTTGGACTTAATTAAAATTGTGTTGTAATTTAATTTTGTAATTTTATACTCTACCGTCGCTTTTGGACTATTTGGACTTAAACAAATATACTGTGATTGTAAGTCAACTGAATTTAAATTAAACACTGAACCAAAAAAAACTGTAATCCTAATTTTTGTGGATCGACCCTTGACTCACCAAGTCTATGTGGTAATCAGAGGTAAAATTGTTTTAAATTCTTTCACTCTATTTTTTATTGTAAAACGACAGATCATCCTAAAATAATAAAGAAGACGCATCCCAGACAGAAAATAAATGCCCATGAAATATGTATTATTGTTGATAGGATTGAGGTGGAGCATTGTATGAAATCAATCCAAATCACTATGAGAAATTTCAAGGAATTAATTATAATAGTTGGCTTTCCTTTAAATTGTTTAAAAACAACAAGAAATGGATTAGTTTGTTTATTTGTTTGTCAAGTAAATTGCAGCTCCAACTTGCAAGCATTAGAAAGAAAATAAGCACATATAATCTTTATGAGATATCAGATATGGGATCAATTTATTCAAAAAGATCAAAATCAACTGATGTCAAGTATATATATATTGGCTATTATTGACTCTTGAAAGGCAAGGTCAGAAACAAAATATGTCTATAGACTTTAACTATGATAATAGACATATATCATGGCAATTTATAAAGCAAAGAATGAAGGCATCCTCTCCAAACCATGCTAAGATTCTCGCAAATCAAGAGACTAGTTGGGGTGTGTATAGTTGAGATATGTCATACAACACATTAAGGAATTATGTGGGTTCCTCTCCAACAAAGATAGTCCTACTACATTACATGAAAATAATGCAACATGTATCACTCAAATGTGATTATATGGTTAGTAATGTGGAATGTGACACTTGGAAGATCTATTGCTATGACAAGCTTGAAATGAAGGGGAAAAGGTACTTGTGCGTTGTACTCTTTTTCCTTCACCAAGGTTTTTTTTTCCATTGGGTTTTTTTCTAGTAAGATTTTAACTAGACAAGCCAAATACAAGTATATCACACTGAAATTCTACTTGAGCATGAAATTTAAAAGAAACATGACATAAGTTCTCATCAAATTCAGTCAAGCTTACGTTACAGGATCATCCATAGAACCATTATCAACGATGAGCAAGCTACCAAGATTGGCATGTGTCGACTTTATAATCATTATTAAGATGTCCACATGAAGGGGAGCTTTAGACGAACTGTACTCTTTTTCCCTTCACACAGGTTTTGTTCTACTGGGTTTCTGACAAGGTTTTTAATGAGGCAATACAAGAGCCGTATACAAAGAATATTATACTCTTTTTCCTCTGTCAAGTTTTTATCCATTGGGTTTTTCTTGGTAAAGGTTATAATGATGCATATTCTTAAACGATAATATCCAAGGGGGAGCTAGTGTTGTGAAATTACGGATATTCATGAACATAAACCTTGTGAACAGTAATTGTGTGAATAGTAAATAATGTGAATAGTGTACTGTGCATGAATAGTAACTTTATTTTTCCTATAAATATGACTTTATTGTATTTCAGTAAAGATAGTGAAATCAAAGGAATTCTCTCTAATTTTCTTTCAATTCTCTCTTATATTATTGTCTTTTGGCAATTATTTCATAACAATTACCACAAATTCCAAATAACTTTATAGAATGAAAAGTAAATCTATTAGGGGGCCAAGAACTTATTGTTATCACGTAGGGATGGCAATGGGGACAGGGATTGCAGGTACTCGTCTCGGGCCCGCTTCTGCCCCAAATGGGGTGGGGATTAAGGCGGGAAATGGAAAATAGGGCAGGGGATGGGGATTAACTTTTAATCCCCGTGCGGGGGCGGAGCAGGGTGCGGGGATAAGTATTTCCTTCCCCAGATAACCCGCCCCGCATACATAGATAGTTATTTTTATTATTTTAGTATTATATATGTATTAAAATTATACATATAAAAGTATAAAAAAATAACATTAAACAAAGTATATTAAAATGGAAAAGAAAAATTACATAGTGTTTGGAACCACTTGTACTATGGAATTCATTTGATTTGTAAATGAATTTTATGAAGATTTGTATTTGTAAATGAATTCTCTTGTTTGGAACTCTAATTTGCAATACATGTGGAATTGAAATTAAAAATTATATTTTACACAAATACCCCTCCTTTATTCTATTGGAATTAATAAAATTTAAGAATGATAAATAATAATTTTTGAGTTACCCAACAAGTACTAGCATGGATTGTTGATACCTTGACTTGTTGATCAATTATTTTTTTCATTTTTGATTGAAAGAAGAAGGGTGAGGGAGAAGTTTTGAAATAATTTTTTTATTTTTTTTATTTTTGTATTTGAGCCAAAGTTAAATTTAAATGTAAAGAAAATCTAGAGGGTAATTTTGTCTTCAAAAGATAGGAACTAACTTAAAAAATATGGATTTGTAAATTCTACCTCTTGAGCAAAGATTTGGGTAAGACTTGAGGAAATCCAAGATTTACAAATCCAAGATTTCTAATTTTTTAAAGTGGTGATTCCAAACATAAAAAATTGGATTTGCAAATGAATTATGTAAAATATTGTGAAATTTATTTGTTCCAAACACTCTGTTAGATTATTTGAAATGATTTTATAATTATTCTTAAAACCACTGCATCTCGTAACTTGATATTTGCTATCATTTAACATAAATACCTCAATTTTACTATTGATCTTAGTGAATTAAGAGATTTGTTAGTTATTTCAGTTGCACTTCAAAAAGCTTCAAATAACATAACTAAAGATGAACTTTAAAGAATCGCAACTAATATTATATGTGACATGCGATGAGAAAAAAAAATTATAATAATCAATGCAATCTCACTAATACAAAGAAATGTTATTTTTCAATTGTAATTCTCATACACAATGGTTAAGTCAGAATTTATTTAAATATTTGAGACTCAATTACTATAATATTATTTTTACTATTTAACTGCAAGAATAATTACTATTAGACTTTATTTAAGATCTATATTTTGAAGTTGCATGCTTCAAATTAACTTTAATTCTTAAGGTTTAAAAAGAATAATAAAAAACCTGCGGGTAATCCCCATTCCCTACGAGGATTCGGGGCGGGGGCAGGGAGGGGGGTATAGAATGCGGGGACGGGGCGGGAGATGGGGGAAATTTTTGAGTGGCGGGGTGGGGCGAGGGGAGCTCATTGTCATCCTACTATCAAGGGATCGAATATCACACTTTTAGTTTCCTCAGCTGTGATAGGAGAGATAGGCGGTTGCACAAAATTGGAAAGAATGCACTTGCCAAGGATAATCCGGATATGATCCATCTTATAAAAATCATTTGAAGAGACAGAAGAGTCAAGAAGGTTAGTGAAATGAATTCAGACCTTACACTTGAGTCATTAGAAATGAACGACCATCTTCACAAAATAATTTTGGTGATAGTTTCGAGCATGTATCCCACAAATGACTTTATGAAAGTAAGTCATGTTTGAGTCACCATTTCTGATCTATTGAATCCATTTTTGTTCGAGTACAACATCATTAGCTTAAGATAAGAACTCAACCTCACGAAAGAGGATCTTCTTCTTGAGAATTAATGGCATCAGCACTTGAGTAACCATTGAGCATGTCAAAGTGGATAGCATCAATATCATCACGAATGGTCAAAGTGTAATGAACTTCTAAAGGGCAACTTTGAGTCTTTTTTGCTTTTGCACATGACAAAATACAGGAGTACCATGAACGTAATAATCTCAATTATGTTACACAATGTCAAGAAAAAGATGACGAGTAGTCCAAGCATTAAAGAATTTAAAAGGCTTGAACCCCGTAGCAGAAGGAGATAAGTATTGAGAACAAGAGGACTAAAATCTGAAGGGCCCAACATCTCAACTTGAAGAGAGGAATACAAAAAGAAATCCAGCCAAGCAACATTCATAAGAATGCAGTCAAGTTTTCTCGCCCAAAAGTGAGGTCTTCCTTTATTTGTCCAAGTGTAGAGAGAGCCAAAACTTGGATGCTCAATAAGATTAGCCAGAGAGATATGCATACCTTGATCAAAAGTGCTATAAGGAATAGGGGAAGCATCAAATCGATTCTCCACATCAATATATAATTTCGCTAAAATCCCGAATGATGCATTGGGCCAGATGAGAGCAAGAAGAGCTCCATTCCAAAATGTTGGCCTAAAGAGGCTTTTAAAGCAAAGCACCATTACAACCATACACAAATGTGATGAAGTAAGAGCTGTTATCAATAATTATTGAACTCGACAAACGATATTAAAACTTGCTCCATATTTTGAGAGCTTTGCTAAATCCAATTCAAAATCAACGATACCAAAATGTGACAAACTTCTGCTCTAGTAGATGAAACTTCGGAACCAATAGTACCATTTAGCTTGTAGAAGCCACTTACCTTGTAGAAGCCACTGGAGAAAACAATCAAGCCATTGTTGTTCAAAATTCTCTATTTACATTAAGAAACTTTTCATGTAATGCAGAATCCTGATGGATATATCAATTGTTCTTCCCATGTCACAAACAATTAGACATGGCCTATAAAATCTTTGAGTTGATCGCAATCTAGCTATGTACAGAAGAAAATAAGTAATTACAGATCAGGTTGTCTCGTTCTTCTTTCTAATTCTTTAATCTCATGAACACACAAGAATCTACCACAATCACCTGTTTTTTCTCCTAAACATGACTAATTTTAGGGATTGTTCAGACAGGCTTTGCATCCAATGAGATTGTGTGATACTGAAATTTGAGACCTTAGAGAACAAAAGCCGAAGATGTAGAACTTTCTTCGTGTCCTGCTTTCGTTTTCAGTTTTTTTATTGTTTATTAGTTTTTTTGTTTAATAAATAATATGTATATATATGTAGATGTGTATGTACATTTTAGTATATATATATATATATATATATATATATATATATATATATATATATATATATATATATATATATATATATGTGTGTGTGTGTGTGTGTGTGTGTGTGTGTTTGTGTGTGTGTTTTGCTTTTTATGTTCTTTTTTTTTTTGCTTAATAAATTATATCTATATGTATATATATGTATGTATAGTATATAGTATATAGTATATATATTTGGGTTTTTTTTTTGTTCATTATTTTTTTTGTTTTTTTATTTTTTATTTTCATTTTTTTGTGTAATATTCCAAACTATATATATATATATATATATATTATTTTTATTTTTTTCTATTTTTATTACATATAGTGTATGCAATTTTTTCCTGTTTTTATTATGTTTTTTTATGGTTTTAATTTTATTAGTAGATTTTAGATTTTTTTCGTAATTTTCTAAAACTAATTTTTTATTATATTTCGTAGATGTTCAAAATATTAATATATGTATATATTAAATTTTTTTTTTTCTAAATCTTAATTTTTATTTTAATATTTTTTTTTAAAAAAAAAAGAGCATGGGGATGAACTGGTGATGAATTATTGGCTACGCCACTACTACGAAATCATGGCCACTAACTGGTGATGATTGATTCGCTAGTTACACAAGATTAGCTGCTTAATGATGACGAAACTAAATAAATAATAAAAAAACAAATATTTGATTGATAAATTTTACAAAGAATAAAAAATATATGGCTACGAAATGGCAACGGAATATTGGCCACGACAAGACGACAAAATATATAAATAATAAAAAATAACGTATATTTAATTAATAAATTTTAAGAACTAAAAATATTTGGCTATGAAAGGGCGACGAATGTTTTGCTACGAAGTGGCTACAAACAGTAATTAATTTTTAAAAAATCAACAAATTATTCAATAAAATGAATAATTATAAAAATTCAATTAAAAATTTTAAAAACAAATTCACTTGGCGACGATAAAGGAATAAAGTGTATTTTTCATTATTTTTCTATTTTGCCAAAAGTTGGTGTCAAAATAGGCAATTTGCAATAGACGTCTAAGGCGACAAAGCCATTTTTGTCGCCCTTTCGTCACTCTAGGCCTGGGGCAACGAAGGGGATACCAAAACCTTTTGCAGTGTCAAACAATTTTTCTTGTAGTGAGGGGGTCAACTTGTCGAATACCATTGCCACCATAACAACACCTTTCGGTAGAAATGCAAGCATAGATCCTACAACCAAAGTATGTGGGAACCAAGAGCATACATAGTGTTAATTATAAAATCCCAATCAATAAAGTGAAAGGCCTTCGTGTTGTCAACCTTGAGAACACGTCATGTAGTACGGTTTCTAGAATAGCCTCTCATAATATCTTGAGCAATATGAACATTTTCAAGAAAGTATGCTTTTCGCAAGAAAAAAAAAACCGATTGATTTCAACATATAATATCAGGAAGACAAGCCTTAATACGATTAGCCAAAATCTTGCAAATGTACTTGTAGATAGTGTTGCGACAAGAAATAGACCTAAATCTTTTAACCATGCAAGGATTAAAGACTTGGACAAGTACAATAATAGTCAAATTGATCTTACAAAGAGAGCAAAAGTTCAAAGAATGAGAGTATGGCGTTGACAACATCATTATCACAATGTTCAAGCAATTTTATAGAATGAAAAGTAAATCTATTAGGGGCCCAAGCTGTTATTGCTATTAAGGGAGAACATCACACTTTTAATTTCCTCAACAGTGATAGGAGAGATAAGCAGTTGCACCAAATCAAAAAGAATACACTTGCCAAGGATATATTGGATATCATCCATCTTATAAAAATCATTTGAAGAGATAGAAGAGCCAACAAGGTTAGTGAAATGAATTTTGCCCTTACACCAGCAACCTGACCCTTCTCCTGGGTTATCGAAGGAGGCTATCAGAGATGAATTGTGGACTGAGTCATTAGAAGTGAACGATCATCTTCAACTTCCTTTTTTGTCCAAGTATAATGAGAGCCAACACTTGAAAGCTCAATAAGATTAGCCAGAGATATGCATACCTTGATCACAAGTGCTGTGAGGAATAGAAAAAGCATCAAATTGATTCTTCACATCAATAATTTCATTAAAATCTCCAATGGTACACTGGGGCAGATGAGAGCAAGAAGAGCTCCATTCCCAAAGTTTGGCCTAAAGTCGATTTCTAAGGAAAGCATCATTAAAACCATACACAAATATATGTGATGAAGTAGGAGATGTTATCAACAATATATTGGACCTGACAAACGATAGTAGGATATTTTTTTTATCAAATGCCTTCCACGCTTGTGAATCAGCAGGATGCCTTAAAAGTCCGTCTTTGATGCGACCCTTGTCATGCCATATCATCGAAGAAGATGTCTTTGATGACATGTACAATCTTTGTAACCTTGGCATCAGCGGGAAGTATCTCATAACTTTACAAGCGATTTTCTTCTTTCGGTCATGACTTCTACCACTAATATTATCACACTGTTGCCAACGAGAAGAATTACATACATGGCAAGATTGTTGCGCTACTCTATCACCTCTATATAGCATACAATTATTTGGACATACATCAATCTTTTCATGCCCCAATCCTAAAGCATTTGTTATCTTCTTTGCTTCGTATAGAGTTTCGTGAATATTCAATTCCGTAAATTGTTTCAAAAATTTAAGAAGCATGCCAACTAATTTTTCACTCCATTTGTAGTAGGATTTTATATGCATCAATTGGACTACAAATGACAATATGGTTGATTTGGATCAAGGATAAAGTTCTTTGTTACCTTCCTGAAAGAATTCGAAAAATCTTGTAGCTTTTTCATTAAGACCATCTTCCGATTGAATATTAAGCTCAACATCTGGATCACTGTCATCCTTATACTCGTTACTTTCTTCTTCTTCAACATCTTCATTCATTTCATGTAGTATATCATGAATTCCAAATGCATCACTCACTAAGTCGTACATATTGGAATGATCTTCAAGTGGATTATCGTGTAGCGGGTCTGAAGTAATAGGAGGTGGCGCATCTCTCATTATAAAATATTTTCCATGACAAACCCAAACAGTATAACCATTGGTAATTCCTTCGCAGACTACATGATCTCTCACTTCATCGCGTATTTTCCATTTACGATTGTCGCACAAAGCTCATGGGCACAATATCTTTCGAGATGATGTGGCCGTATGAGTGAACGCAAAATCGAGAAATCTCTCCAAACCATAAAGGGTATTCATTGCTATACCGTGGCTTCGTTATCCAACTCTTCTTATCCATGCTTAACATTGTAAGACCAAGAGGTAGAATTAAATCAAACACATAGTAAAAGAAGGTTGACCCCAAAAAAGTATGAGGATGTTGCTATGATCAATTAATATTTTTTAGTACTTGAACTGGATTCCTATTCCTCTAATAGCATAATCGATTTAGCTAATTGAGCTTGATCTAGCCAAAAATTCTATAAGAATTAAAGTATAATTATGGTAGCAAATGATAATAAAAGTTAGTCAACTAATGAAAGTATAATTTCAACCATATATATATATATACACATATATATATATATAATACAAATTTCTCTTTTACCAAAAAAATAAGAAAAAAGAAACTTGCACTTTTAGACGACATTAGACACCATATAATAGCTCATGTAATATTCCACAATAACACTCAAAGTCATGCATGTAATAGCATGGTCAAGCAACATTTGTTAGGTATACTTCTATTGAAGTAGTAAAAAAGAGAAAAAGCTATGTCTAGGACATCATCATCATCCTCATCTATTTGAGCAAACTTAAAAAGAATATGCTACTTTGGGCAGAAAGATGCCATGTGAATATCATAATTAAGAGAAAATTCATTTGCATTATGCATCCACTCTTTTTGATTCATCCATTATGACCAGAACGCTAACCATATATACTTATGAGAACCTCATCCATTCAATTTTCCATATGAAACTTCTGAAAACTATATTGATGAATAGGAATTTATCGACCCAGAACACATCATTATCTTTATTTACAATCACATACTTATGGATGAGACACCAATTAAATGCATTATGATGATTCAACTTGCTCGAGCAGAAAAGAACTAGATGCTTTCTGAATCAACATAGACCAACAAAATTAAAACAACTAATAAAAAGAAGAAGAAGATTTCATAATTTCAACAGAGCCCAACAACATGATAAGCATAGTAAATAAACTAAGGATAGCAATAGAATGGCCGATCATTCTAGGTATAATGGTAGATGCCTGGGACCAAGTTACTATTATTTCTTTTTCTGCTTTTGTGTTAAGCTTATCAAATTTTTTTTTAATAAATGATTGGGTACAAAAGGATTTTTTTTAGTGAACGTGTCACAGCTTACTCCTTTTTTTTGTTTTTGTAAAAAAAGACGAAGAAATAAATTTTACTCAAGGGGGTGCTCTTGGCCCAGTGAATATCGCTTATTTTGGTGTTTATCAGTGGTGGTATACAATTGGTTTACGCACTAATAAAGAACTTTATACTGGAGCTCTTTTTCTATTATTTCTTTCTGCCCTATTTTTAATAGCATGTTGGTTACATCTACAGCCGAAAACCTACCTTACGTCTTCCTTTCTTGTACAATCATCTGATGAAGTATCATCAGATTGCCCTTCCACTTCCATTAGTTACATAGTTACAAACAAAACGGCCAGTTATTAATAGAATACCTTGTCGACTCTCTGTAAAATACTCGTTTGGCTGAGGGATAAAACTAAGGTGGGGTTGAGTATGTAGATTTGCAGATGATGTTTAGTTTGAAGCAATCTCAAGTCCATATATTAGATAGAAACTAACAATATTTTACTCTGGATGTCGATTATTTATCGTAAATCTCGTTTTCTTTAACTAATTGAATTGGGTGATTTCACCCAGGTGGGAAGTTTTGAAGTATTACAGCTATAGTTTCGTTTGGACCTTTCATCAAACATATGGATGTCTTCAGCTTGAAACATATGTTGCGATAAAGATGATAAAGATGTTAATGGAAATAAAATGGGGAGTGATTAAAGATTAGCATGGAGAAGAATTCACATACACCAAACGATAGTAGAAGCTTGGATTGAGAAAAAGTAAGGTCTTCACCTCTAATGCAGCACGCTCCAATTGTTGTCTAATTTGCTGGGTCGCTATAATTGAACACTTTGTCTTTGCGAATAATAGAAAATCAAGAGTTAGAAGTTGCAGCGAGAGAAGTCAACTTACGCAAAAATAGTTTTTTCTTTAAAAAAAAAAAAAAATCTAATGGCAAATAGACAGCAGTTCACTGAACTGCTAAATAGGTAAGGGCCTTCATCTCACGTTCCGAGCTCACAATTTTAGGCTTGTGGGTCATAGTAGTTTGCAGGCAAAAATAAAAAAAATAACTATTTGAGTATCAAATCAACTGATTCAAAATGATTAATTCTAACTACTTGGATCTCAAATCAACTGGCTCAAAATGATTAACTCTCGTTAATCTAAGGCCCAAATAGTTATTTCTTAGCCTCACAATACTAGTTTCACTTGTGGGTTTAAAATTCTAAATCCGAGACGTGATACTTCATGTCAACTTCCTGAATGTGTAAATTACCATTTGCAAACTCTAATACTTGTAAGTCACGACTTCTATTCTCACTGACCTATTAGTACGTATTGATTTTTATAAAAGATTTGAAACTGTAATGGCCTTCGTGTCACTTTTTTAATGTGTAAATTACTATTTGCAAAGGTTTTAAGATTAATCAAGGCTTCGATTTTATTGTAAAAATATAAAATAAAAAAATTAATAATAATATGTTTGTAGAATGCTTTCCAAGTTTATTCTTATCAATACAGCTGAAATTTACCTGGTGTATTTCATGCTCCCAATTTACAACTACATGCCTATGACTGGACCTTTCCATTAGTTTCCAAAAGTAACCTGATAAGGGTTGAACCACACACTCTAGGCTCAATGTGTTATATCAGAATGTCTACCTTTTATGTACAGGAATGGAGTAAATTGTTTGCCGTCCCCTTGTGTTTTGCTCAAAATACTCATTCACCCCCTGTAATTTTAAAATAGGCTCATTACCCCCCTGTGTTTTTTCGATTAAGTTGACGCACCCAAAATCTCTTATCCATTAACAAACGTTACCAAATTAGTTAATTGATCGTTATACCCTTACATAAAGTTGAAATTGAAAAAACACAGGGGGTAATGAGCCTATTTTAAAATTACAGGGGGTGAATGAGTATTTAGGGCAAAACATAGAGGGGCGACAAACAATTTACTAAAAGGGTATTTTTGTCCAGCAACGAATTTATTTAAACCAAAAGCATAAAAAAATTGCATTTTAAGCACATATGTTGCAATTGCTGTTAAATTAGATGACTTTTCTAATGGAGAGGGACGGTTAGCTACACTCTGAAAATCACAGGGGGGTAATGTGCCTATTTTAAAAAGACGGGGTAAATGAGTATTTACGGCAAAACACAAGGAGACGACAAGCAATTCACTCTACAGGAAAGCTACAACAAAAGTGGAGATTTCATATTCCCCTTCTATGTTTAGAAAAAAAGCTAATGGGGTTGGAGCTGATGAGTTATTAAGCAGTATAATCCAACATAGATTCTAATTTTAAAGCCCATTTAAGTTAAAGTAAAATAATCAAGTTAAAGGCCCAAAATGTGCAGGGTTACATAATCTATAAAACCAACATTAAGAGAACTATTTAAGAGTACCATTCTCATCCAATATAATAAAACCGTTAAATTAACAACACTGTTGTCTTTTCACCAAACAAGATAGTAAACACAAAATCCTTTCTGAATAATAGTAGAGGCAGCTATAAATCCCAAGCTACTAATCCCTAATAATCATCCTCATCATCATCATCTGGAAAAGGATTAACAAAAGAGGAATGAATACAAAATGCAGAAGTAGGGCTTATACCCTCGAAAAGAGTAAAAGGATAACTGAAGAGCTGCCAAAAGCTTAAGATCATAGAGCCCAATGAGGGAAACTTAATGAGAGATTTTAAATCATAACCAATATACAACGAAAATTGAACAAATACCAATAATCCAATAAATCAGTACTTTTCAATGAGCCATCATTAAGCATTCCAAATAACATTTACTTGTTCATATCAATAATTAAACAATGCCATTAGAGGACGAAAATAATATCTCTATTTTGTTTCTTTCAATGTCACTAATCTGTGGCTACAATTTTCCTAGGAAGTCTTGCTAGCAGTAGTGAGTAGAAGGCTTCAAGGCTTCCACTAGGTGTAAATTTCACAAATAGTCCCCATCTTTGCGATCTCTTTAATTTCATCCATATTATTTTCAAAGTGATGCTTTTCATGCCCAATGTTTACATATTTTTTTTAATTTCATCTTTATTGTAAAATTAAAACTCATCACTACTCATTTGTAAAATTATGTTCACGTGCAAGACTCAATCAAAAACTACACAAGAAATAACTAGATCCATTTCTAAAATTATGCCACGTATAAGGTTCAATAATAAAAAAAAAACTATACAATAAACAAATAAAACAAATATCTCTAAGGCATAGATTGGTATGTAGGAATAAGTTGGGAATGGAATGACATTCCCAATTATATTTTAATTCTCATGTTTGGTATGAGGGAATGAACTTTGTAATGTCATTCCCAAGAGAATCCCATTCCCACATACATGAGAATAGCCATTCTTGACCAAATATATGAGAATGGTCCATTCCCATATATTTGGGAATAAACTTGACTACCATACCATTTTCAGGATAACTTTTATAAATAATTTGCTTTACAATAATAATAATAATAATAATTAAAAAATATAATAATAAAATAATAATAATTATTATATGAAAATTATAATGAAAATAAAAAATAATAAAGTAAAAAATAATAATAGTGATTAAATAATAATAATAATAATAATTAAAAATATAATAATATTATTATGAAAATAATAATAATAATAATAATAATAATAATAATAATAAATAAATAAATAAAATAAACAAATAAATAAATAAATATAAAAATAAATAAATAAATAAATAAAATAATAATAAAAACAAAATTAAAAAATAATAATAGTGATTAAAATAATAATAATAAAAATAATAATAATAATAATAATAAAGTAAAATAATAATGAAAAAAATAAAAATAATAATAATATCAATTTAATAATGTTAATAATAATAATAATAGTAATTGTTGTTGTTATTATTATTGTTATTATTATTATTATTTTTATTTTTATTTTGTTATTAATAATAATTATTATTTTTATTTTTATTATTATTATTATTATTATTATTTTATTTTTTTTTTGTTGTTGTTGTTATTATTATTATTATTTTTTTTTTATTTTGTTATTATTATTTATTATTTATGTTTATATTGTTTACGGTTATATTTATATTTATTATTATTTTTAATACTATAATAATAAAAGGGCAATTTTGTTATATTATATAAGTCATTCACATTACTACTCTTAATTCTTAGAGCATACCAAACGTGTTATTCTAATTCCAAGTTCATTCCATTCCCAATTTCATTCTATTCCTTGACTCATTCCATTTCTGCCCAAATTCATTCCAGTGTACCAATCGCTACCTAACAGATTAAACTTTTAGATGTTTAATTAACAAATAACACTGGTACAAAAGGGAAATACATATGTTTACTTTGCTTGAATTGATTTCTAAAATCCAAGAAAATTACTCAAACTCCAAACCTTATAACCAACATTCCACTCTTATAATATGGATTTATATCACAAATGTTATTTGTAATTTGCAGCCTAAATAGAAATACTAATGTCTTAATAGTACAAAATCTGTTTTAACTTTCACACGCCTTGCCTCAAACATATAGAATTTGTACAACAAACAGACACGTTGCGTCCATGATATAAAAAATAATTGCACCTCAAAGAAAGAAATTCAATTGTGTTCGTGTTGACTTACTTGTACTTTTGTGCCCTCCAGTGATATAGACTTTGAGTTCTTCATTTTGTAGTTCCTCCTTCTGTAGAATTTCAATATTCCTTGCTGAATCATTGACAGAAGGGTTGCAATCTGTTATTCTAATCACCTGTAGTGTGTAAAGTTCTCCAAAGCAAGGAGGGATCTCATCCAGCCCCCAACAATTGTTCAACACTAACTGCGCAAGCTTAGGAAAGGAATCTTCTGAAGCAATCCACTTGCAAATTGATATAAATATTAATTTCAAATATTTCAGATTTGGGAAGTCCCCATCATTCACGATCCATTCTGTATCATAACACATTCCACCTAGTTTGAGAACCTTTAGGTTCCTCCCAAATTCTGCAATATCCTTCCAATTTGGCAGAAGTCTTGACAAAGACAACTTCTGTAGATTTGGAGGGAAGTCAAACACACAATTCTTTCTCCATTCCGTTGAACCCGTGATACGCAGCTTTAGTGACGCAAGCTGATCGAGAAAGCTCAAAACTAGAAGTCTATACAAGTAATGAAATGAACCTTCCCCAAATTCATAGCCTGTAGTTTCCCAACAGTCGTAAAATTCACATCTCAATTTCCGAAGGTTTGGTACCCTTCTCAGAAAATTCTCTGCTTCTCTTTTGGAAGAAAATTTTGGTGTTGATAATGTTTGCACATTATCCAATAAGCAGAACTTTTCAGGTTCGTGGGTCCAGATAGTGAAAATTTTGGTGTCGATAGTGAACCATGTTCAAGAGTGAATTTGGTACAAAGTATTGCGAATGACCTTCGACAAGTAGAGATTGCAGGTACCAAAGGTTGGCTATTGATAGGGCATATCATCTGTGACAATGGCTAAATACCTCAAATGAATCAGCAATTCTATTCCGCTCTTAGACATGGAAATCTCTATATCAGCTAAATCCAACACTCCAAGAAGCTTAAAATCCTGAAGAATTAATGAGAAATCAAACCTAGATAGTCCAGTACATAGCACAGAACGGACATGATAGCGAGAAGGCTTCACCGGCATAGCTGCAAACTTAGTGACATAAATGCTAAGTCAACGCTCATCATACACTCTTGCAATTTCAGACCAGTGACTCATATATATCACCTGCAAGAAACACCCTTCTTTAGGTTTTTGCAAACAAAAGTCATGTAATAGATCATGAACACGACATGCTTTGACTCCTCTGTGGGAACGTTCTTTGGTAGGTATTACAAGGCTTCTATTGATAAGATCCAGGAAATATTCCTCTGCTACATCCTCCAATTTCTTTTCCTCAGCATATCATACAAATCCTTCAGCGATCTATAACATCTTCAATTTCCAGAGAGGAACTTCTTCGTCCTCTGGAAATGCTGCGAAGTATAGAAAACATGATTTCAAATGATTTGGTAAATGATTGTAACTCAATTCTAATACGGCTTTGCACTGATGACTTTCTGAGTCACTAAGAATGTGTGAGCTTAATTCCCCTGCAATTCGTTTCCACTTAGGTACACTCTTCTCCACCCTTGCAAGAACTCCAGCCATGACAACAATTGCAAGAGGAAGTCCCTTGCAACTCTCTACAATCTGTCATCCAACATCCAAAAATTCTTGAGAGAAGCTTCCTTTTTGAAATAGCTTCTTATCAAATAACTCCCAACTCTTAACCTTAGAGAACTCATGAAGATTATGCACCTTATTGCCATCGTTAATTTGCAAAGTCATATTTTGGTGTCTGCTAGTTATGAGAAAACGGCTATAAAAGATCTTTTGAAATCATCCTAATCTTTGATGTCCCACAAATCATCAATGACAATAAGATATCTACGTCCCTTCAAGTTTCCAAAAAGCATTGCAGCGAGATATTCATCATTCATTTCTTTATTATCTGGGGTACCAATAACATCACCTAAAATGGTAAGCAACAATTCTCTCTTTTGATATGTTTGAGAAACAGTGCACCATGCTTGAACATGAAAGAACTCACGGACTGAAGGGTCCTTACACACTTTCTTAGCTAGCGTAGTCTTGCCAACTCCTGACATGCCTACAATTGAGATAATATCTCTTTTCTCTTGGTCTTCAAAAAGATACTTCTTTATCCTCTTTGCCTCATCTTCGAAACCCACTATTTCATCAGTTGCTATGTCAGTAGCTTTTGATGAAACATGAATGGGAGTTTTTGCAACATAATGGGCTTGTGTATGATGCTTCTTCTTGGTATTGATCGTTGTCACCTCTATTTTTATAAGCTTGGATTGCTCTATGATTTTGGAAAGTGACGTCTTGAAGCGAGAATCAAGAACATTTTTTACCAGGTAAAAGTCGATAACATATTCTGTTTGGTATGCCAAGCTTATGAAACGCGTCCAAAGATCTCCCAATTCTTCATTCTTATTAGGTTGCCCCTTGGTTTCCATAAGAGAAGATCTCGGAGATTTAAATTCCATAGCCATATCTTCGATTTTGGCTGACATTTTACCAAATCCTCCAAATGTCCCAAAAAAGATCCAAAAAGCCCGACTCCATCAACTTTGGGATAGTTATACAAGTTAATCTCTCTGGAGTCTTTTTTGAATCTGCTTTATTTTGTAAAGCACCTCAGAAACTGCTATATTCACTTCCCTAGCCATATCTTCATCCATGTGCCTGTCATAACACGAGCAGAGGATGGGTACGAACTTCCAAATAATAACTTCAATGGATGTAAAGTGAAAATTGAATCGTTCGAATCTCCATTTATATGGCAAATTTCTGATAAAAATTTGAAGGAATCTCAGCTTCTCAAAGAGATTCTTACTTGGATCATCTAGATAAATCACAAAATTGACATTACAATCTAGTAGCTTTATCAGATTGTTTAGGACATAAAACTTGAGTGTTGATTCAGTTGACCTTGAAGCTCTTAAGACCACCATATACATCTCCTTGACATTAGTCTTCTCTACTAGATCAGAGAGCTCTTGCTTCATTTCAAGTGTCTCTTCATTCATTTTATCAACCAAGCAAAAGTAAATGAGACATGTTGCTTTGTATAACAAAGAAGAAAGATGAGTCAAAAGCCCTCGATTTTCATCCGGAACATATATGTAACGAGCCCAACAGAATTAGCTCAGTCACCGAATGGGTTGAATCAAGCAGTGCAAGAGGAACAACTACAAGGCCCAAGTGAGTCGAGCCCAAGCTAGCTAGCTAGTAGTATAAATAGCTGAAGGCTTAGAGAGAAAGCAGGCAAAAACTCAGTTATAATTTCCTTCTTATTTTTGCACTTTTGTTTACTGTTTTTCAGTTTTTGTTTCCTTGTAATTCCAGTTTCAATCAATACAAATCTCTTTGTTCAGATCTTTCTAGCATACGTTAAGTTCATTACATTGGTGCTTTCATTGAGTCCATGGCTGACTGTACTGGACTACACACCATGGATTATCGGTATCAACAATATTATCCGCAGTTTGTTGGGTATGACTCTTACATTCCACCGTATCAACAATATTATCCCTCTCAACCGCAGGCACCGACCCAGTTTCTATATTATTCCAATCCCGAAATGTTGTCGTATGCTTAGCAGTACCAACACGTGCAAGACCAATACTATCGTCCTCAAGTCTACTCACCTGTGACAACACCCACAGCTCCTCTGGATTTCGTCACCGTAGCGGCTTCCTCGCTTTCCACCTTATAGGCGAAAGTCGATCAGTTGTTGCTCCTCGCAGAGCAATTCGAGGCACGTACCGTAGCTGCATTGATGACTATCCCACCACTTCCAGCAGCGGAGAAGACCAATTCAGTGAATATTGCCCAATCAAAGGGTAAGTACGAGAAGAAGGTTGAAGTCACGTCAGCAGATGGTTTCTCGGGGGCGTCGCAAAGTGCGGATGCTTTACAAGATGGCGAAGTTATGAGTATGGAGAATTGTAAGGGCGTTTCAGCAATGGCTATGTGTGAGGTTAATGGTGACGTCCTGATAACATCGAATGATGAAACTGTATATGTTAATGCTTCAGAGATTAAATTGATAATTAAGGAGAATTGAGGAGTCGCAAGCAAGAGTGAGATGGTAGACATCGAAGCCGAACAACAGGCGATGGCTATTGCTAAGGAAAGTATTGTGTCGAGGCGGGTTACACAATCAGCAGTAAAGTTGAAGGTGGCAACTATAGAGAATGGGGATGCGGAAGAGTATATGAATGAATCGGTAACAAAAGTAGAAGTGGTAGAGGAAGATATGGAAGCTGAGTTGTGTTTTATTAATATGACGTCAACTGAAACTGGCTTGCAGCGTCTTGATGCGATCGTAGCTGAAATAGAGAAAGGTGAAATAGAGTCTGCGAGGAAGGTGTTTGATGAAATGACTGAGAGAAGTTCGGTGTATTTGAATGGTGATATGGTAGAGGCGAAAGGACTAGTAAATTCTCCTTGGTGGATACCTTGGAGTGTGTATTTGAAGGGGAGAATTATCGCAATGACTAGGATTTTGTGGACGGAGTTTGCGGAAGCAGCTGTGAATGGTGAGATTATTCAGAGTTTAGCATTAGGTGCTCTGCGTAATAGTTTCCTAATGAGTGATTTAAGGATTCAGATTATGGAGAATTATAGTCATGCGGCCAATCTGATAGAAGAAGAGCTTGAGACACATACTATATATGCGTGGAAAGAAGTAAAGTCATATGTTAACACCCATATGGTTGAAAATGGGAGTGCAGCTACTAGACAACTTGTCCATGATGGACCAGATGAGAATTTAAAAAAATTTGCTTTGAAGTTTTTGCAAAATAGGGTGACCACAATTCTTATTATTAATTCATCTTCAGAGGATGGATTATGCCCACAGCTATTACATCTTGCTTCACTTTCTGTAATGCTGAAAAGTATTTGCAGTATGTCAGAAGAAGGCGACAACGGCTTGACACAAACACAGTCACCTTACAATGAAGCAATGGAGGCGTTATCTTCTCTTATCATGAAATGCCATCATGCTAATAAGAACAACTCGGGCAATAGATTTGATTTACTCTGTGATTATCTCAAGATACTGGAGTTGGAGGAGCCGATTAAGCAGCTCAAGATTATCCATGTTGCCAGTACCAAAGGTAAGGGATCGACTTGTGCATTTGTAGAGTTTATATTACGAACTGTGGAAGATATAATCGTTGTAGTACCTGGAGATTGTACTTTTCCTCCTTCGCATTACAATATTTTGGGGATTAAGAAGTATAGCTTTGTAGAAGAAGTGAAGAAAGCCTACGACAAGCTTATTCAGAAGCGGAATTCAGATGTAGAACTCCTTTCCACTATTGATTTTATCAAGCTGTTATACTTGCTTGGTTTTTCGCTGGTTATACTTCCTATTTTCAAGCTGTTATGCTTGCTGGTTTTTCAGCCTAGAAGATGGTTGGTTGTAGATTTCAAGAAGGTGGATTGGAGAGGATACTTCATTAGCATCTTTTGAAATCTGAATTATTGGGACAAGAAGAGTAGATTAGCAAGGGAAATTGAGGATGCAAGTAGGACCTTTCCAAAGGTGCTGCTCGTGGTCGTGGTTTTGGTGGTTAATTCATATTGCATTCTACTTCTTGCGGGCACAGGAGTTCTGGAACCTGATCCTAGTGTATGGAATGATGATTATTTTGCAGAAGTTGGAATGCTGATTGGTGGTTTTTGGCTAAAGTGTTGGATCCAAATAGCATCTGCCAAGTCTCACTTGGGATTTTTTGAGGCAGAAATGAGTGTTGATGCTGTTTAGCAGTTCGAAATGAGTAAGTTGGGAATGCTCTCATCTATAGTCCCAGAAGAGGAATTTTATTTTCTAACATATTCCACTTGGAACCTTGAGGACAAGGTTCCTTTGCAACAGGGAAGTAATGTAACGAGTCCAACAGAATTAGCTCAGTCACCAAATGGGTTGAATCAAGCAGTCCAAGAGGAACAACTACAAGGCCCAAGTGAGTCGAGCCCAAGCTAGCTAGCTAGTAGTATAAATAGCTGAAGGCTTAGAGAGAAAGCAGGCAAAAACTCAGTTATAATTTCCTTCATATTTTTGCACTTTTGTTTACTGTTTTTCAGTTTTTGTTTCCTTGTAATTCCACTTTCAATCAATACAAATCTCTTTGTTCAGATCTTTCTAGCATACGTTAAGTTCGTTACAGTATACCTCTTTTCCAGCTAGATACAGAAACAGAGGTTGCAGAAGTGTTAGCTTCTCTTTGAAGTTTTCAATTTCTTTCATCAGAGGATTAATAAATATCTAGAAATCCTCACAATAAACTCTTTCCTTTGAAACACCCATCAATATTTTACAAGTCTCCTTTCGAAATTTTACCTGATTAGAAGATCCTTCATCTTTCGAAAAATTAATTTAACCCCTACTAAAATAAAATTATCCACATATAAGCATCAAAATTTATCCCCCACTTAACATAAATTTTGAATATGCTCCGAAATATATTATCTCATCATCTTTCATATATACATATATATCTACATTACTAGAGGAACTTGCATTGCCAGAAGCCTAGAACCCAGACATAGTAGTGGATTGGGGGGAAATGTGCCCTTAAGATTTGAATGGAATAACAAGATGGTGTAGTTTTATTTTACTTTTATTTTTTGAATTGTTCGATAGAAGTAGTGTATTTTAGACCTTGGAATACAAATTGGTTCTCAAGCAACATAGAGGTATGTAATCTAACATCACGTAAAAAATTATGTTTAAAGTAAAATATTTTACAGATGCGATATCATCAATTAAAAAAAGTGGATTCTGAGATGCTTCATTTTCCTTGTCTTTATGTTCGGGGTGAGATGGGTCCAAGTCCAGGATGTGACTTCCTTTAATTGGTCTCTTAGAAAGTGAATGAAGTTCCAACCTCACATCATAAAGCTCATCCAACCGCATATCATAAAGCTCATCTTGAATAAGAAAATAAAGATCCTCATCGTCTGAGAAGCTGAGAAACATTTCTAGAAAGAGAAGCCCAAGTTTGAGGAATGGGATATGATCCTTCAAGTGGGCAGTATCCATAAAGCTATGATATTTTTCTTCTTGCTCCTCAAGAAGAGACAACGATTTAGAAATATGAGAGGAGGGGCTTTCCATTTTGACAGATGGTTTATAAAATGGAAAACAAAGTTTACGGGACATGATATGATCTATCAAGGAGGCACGAGAATTATGAGAGGAAAGATCTTTCCTTGTTCGCTTATTTTTCTAACAAGAGAACTTAAACCTGGAATCCTGCAAGAAGAATACACTTCACTACGTTATTTTTGATTCTACATGCTGAACTGGTAAGTGCGTGTAACATATTGCATTTATAGTTTCTAGGAATTAATTCTAAAGTTGACTTGACTAACTAAGTAACTCGAACTCGAGACGATTTAAGTGTTAAGTGAGAGTTTCTCCCACTAAACTTAATCCCCTTGTTATATGATCCTCAACAATAGTGATTTGAGTTTTATGACCAGTTAAGTGGTAGGCATTCAAATAATGTTACATGATCCTCAACAATGATATTCTCGTTGAAAGAATGTCAATTAGCAAGTCATTTCAAGTGTCATCCATAATCAAAAAGTTGCCACCCTCCTGGCAGGATTTTAAGCATTATTCTAAACACAAGTGAATGAGATGAAACTTGATAATCTAATTATGAAATTGTTGATCGATGAAGAAAATTTCTATTCTTAAAAGAAATTGGTGGTACAATTGATGCAAGTCAAAGTTTTGTTGTGGAATTACAAGCTCGTCATTTAAACTAAAAGAGAAAGCTTTCAGGGTTGTTAACAATGGCAATGCAAATAAAAAAATTCCCTAAGATAAGTGTTATATTTGAGACTAACTGAATAGAGAGCCAAAGATTGTCAAAAGAAGAAGACTAAAGGAACTTCAAGAGACTTTGTTATCACTAAGGAAGAATACTCCAAATCTTAGAAGTCATGTAGCAGTAAAAAACAAAAAAAAAACAAAAAAAGGGAGCTTACCAGAGTAATATGAACGCTGAGTCTTGGGGGCTGTTTGAAAGTGTTTTTGAAAACAGTTTTTTTGAACAAATAAAAAAACTTGTTTGGCATGAGTTGTTTTCGAAAATTATTTTCAAAAACTGTTCTGGAAAATGTGTTTTCAAAAACAAAAAAACAAGAACAACTTTTTTATGTTTTCATGTGTTTTCATTTCCTTTCTTCTTCTGCACGACAAATATGAACACATTTTTTTCTCACTGCTAACAGTCAAAGTGCACACATACACACACACACATACATACATACACACACACATACTCACATACATTCACACACACACTCACACACACATACACTCATCCACACACACACACACACACTCACACTCACACTCATACACACACTCACACTCACACTCGCACTCACATACATGCTCTCTCTCTTACAAACACACACACACATACACACACACATACACATTCACATACACACACATATACATTCTCATACACATACACACACACACATACTCACACTCACACACACATTTAAACATATATACACATATATTCACACATACACACATACATACACATACACATACACACACACACACACTCACACACACACACATATTCTCATACACATACACAAATACACACTCACACATACACAAATACACATACACACACATTCACGCACACACACTCACACGTATATACATACACACATAGACACACACTCTCTCATATACACACATACATATACACACACACACATTCTCATACACATACACACACACACACACAAACATACTCACACACACACACACACATATTCTCATAGACATACACAAACACACACACACATACACACATACACACACACACTCACACACTCTCACACACACTCACACACACACACACATACACACACACACACACACTCACGCACACTCTCTCTCTCTCACACACTCATACACTCACACTCATACACACATACTCACACTCTCTTACTCTAACACACATATATTCCATATACATACACACACTATAATTGCAATGTGAGTGTGTGTGTAGGTGAGTGTATGTGTATGTGTGTGAGATAGTGTGTGTATGTGTGTGTGAGTGCGTGAGTATGTATGTGTGTATATGTGTATATGTGTGAGTATGTGTGTGTGTGTGTGTGTGAGTGAATATATATATGTGTGTGTTTATGTGTGAGTGTATGTGTGTGAGTGAGTGTTTGTGTATGTGTATGTGTATGCGTATGCGTATGTGTGAGTGTGTGTATATATATGTGTATTTATGTGTGTGAGTGTGCATGGGTTAATGTGTGAATGTATATGTATGTGAGTGTATGTGTGTGTATGTGTGAGTGTGAGTATATGTGTGAGTATGTGTGTATGTGTATGTGTGTGTATGTATATGTGTGTTTATGTTTGTAAGTGTATGTGTGTATGAGTGTGTGTGTGTGTGTGTGTGTGTGTGAGAGTGTGTGTGTGTATGTGTGTATGAGTGTGTGTGTGTATGTGTGTAAGTGTATGTATAAGTGTATGTGAATATATGTATGTGTATGTGTATGTGTGTGAGTGTGTAAGTGTGTGAGTATATGTGAGTGTGAGTGTGTGTGTATATAAGTGTGTGTGTGTGTGTAAGTGTGTGTGTGTGTGTAAGTGTGTGTGAGTGTGTGTATGTGTGTGAGTATGTGTGAGTGTGTGCGTGTATGTGTGTGAGTGTGTGTGAGTGCGTGTGTGTGAGTATATGTGAGTGTGAGTGTGTGTGTATGTGTAATTTTAAAGGTATGTTAATCTTAAGAATTTGTTTAGAGAACATTTGTATGCAAACAAGTTTTTTGTTTTTTTGTTTTTAAAAATTATTTTTGAAAACTGTTCTAAGAAACTGTTTTAGAAAACAAAAAAACAAAAACACTTCCAAACAGGCCCTTGGTATTCTAAGTTTTTTTTAGTACATAATTGTTGGAGACGGTGGTCCAAACCCACCTCGGCAAAGATGACTTCTCAATTTTGTAATACCTGGTATTGTAATAAATGTAACAATAATAATTGTTTTCGTAGGCATTTGTTCTAGAGGTATGCTTCTCACTTTATTTGTAAGAGGTTTCAAGATCGATTTTTTGTAAGTATAATATGTTTTATATATGATGTAATATTAGTTTAAATATCCTTTTAAATAGAAAAAATAATCATAATAATGACTATTGACGTTGAGCCAAAAATAAAAAAATAAAAAAATAAAAAAGAAAATGGCTTGACAAATAAGTCCCCATATTATAAGGATTAAGAATAATACATTAATATAGTTGGGTTCTCCGTCACATCAGCTTGACCATCAATTATTTTCGAGGTGAATTGTTTATACCTTAAACTTGTTCACCTGTATAATTATTGACGTTATCAATTATATATATTGCTGATTTCATAATGTTAGGTGTCATATTATGACTTTAAAGTGTTAACCCTACAAAGAATAACAAAAAAATATTAATATGAACCTTAATTCATATATTTGTTAAAATTCAACGTCTCCATTTTTTATTTTAATATAAGTGGGACTTTAACCAATGTCAGCTAAATGAAATGTAAGCCAACATATTAGTTCATCAACTTGCTTTTAATTTATGCACTCGTACTATACAGGTCTAAACTTGCGCACTATATTTCTTGTTTGTCAAAATTTAACGTCTTCATTTTTTACTTTCATATAAGTGGGGCTTTAAGCCGTTGTCATCTATAAATTAGGTCATATACACCAGCCTACTTAAGGTAGAAGTCTACTTTTTAAAAAAAAAAAATTCAAAGGGAGGCCTAATCCCATATATATATACAGATATAGTAAGCGAAATTTGAGTTCGCAATCTCTCGCAAACACTGTAACTGTCATGTTGCTAGACAAAAAGGTCTTTGGCAAGGTACAAGTCTAGTTGTAGGCACGATATCTTGCTTAAGAAAATGGATCATCATTCAGAAGGTCACGTTAAATCAAAACAAGTAAAAAAAAATTGTCTACAACTTGATACATTTTTTAGATTAATGTTAGAAAACTAAAATGAACAAACAAAAGTACCATGTTACAGAAACCATGCTCAGCAAGCAAGTGCATCTTGGCAAATAACCAAGGTGAGTAAATAAAATATGGGTTAATACCTACAGAGGTCCGTGGACTATGGGACAGAAGATCACAACAAGAAAAACTGCCATTAGCGACGAAAACTTTGTGATGATCAAATTTTGTCACCATTGGAGATGATAGTGCGACGATTTAAGATATAAGTAAATTGGTGCAATCTTTAAGACGAATTTTCTACGAGTTAGCGACACAGACGAAATTTTGTCGCTAATACGTTTCAAAGAGCAACGTTTTAGCGACGAAATTTGAGGAAAAAAAATTCGTCAAAAGTTCGTCGCTAATTTGTTTCAAAGAGAGATAACTTAGCGACAAAAGATTTTAAATGAACGTGCGCCACTAATTTCGTCGCTAATACATATGAAATAGTAACGAGTTAGCGACGAAGTTTTAGAAAAAAATATTAGTCGAAATGTCGTCCCTAAATAGAGACAATTTAGCGACAATTGATACAAAATAACATGCGTCAATAATTTCGTTGCTAATACAAAATAACATGCATCAATAATTTCGTTGCTAACCAATTTAGCAACGAATTTAGCGACAATGTTTTAGAAAAAAATATTTGCCGAAATTTCATCCCTAATTGGTTTCAAATAGAGACAATTTTAGCGACAAAAAGTTTTAAAAAACATCTATCCGAATTTCGTTGCTAATACGTATCAAATCGCAACAAAATTAGAGACAAAGTTTGAGAAACAAATATTCGTCAAAAGTTCATCGCTATTTGGTTTCAAAAAGAGACAACTTAGCGACAAAAGGGTTCAAATTAACATGCGTTGCTAATTTCATTTGTATTACGTCTCAAATAGCAACGAGTTAGTTATGAAGATTTAGAAAAAAATATTCATCAAAATTTCATCCCTAATTGGTTTGAAATAGAGAGACAACTTAGTGACAAAAAGTTGAATCTTTTCATGAAATTTGAAATTCATCATTTCATAATAAAATACCATTTTAGATTGGTGAGTTTTTAATAATTATAATTTACATAAACCAAATATGAAGACTACATTTAAGAAGTAAACTATATACAATGACTTTACGGCGACATGAAAATTCAAATAAACAAATTTTAAAATGGTCAAAATTAAATTTGTGAATAATAAAGAAGTGATTTATGATAAATAATTTAAAATTTTGGGTTCCTTCGTCGTCAAAATAAATAAATAAATAATTAAAATAGAGTTACCAAAAGAAATAAGAATTTAAGATGTAATACAAAAATGTTAATTAAAGTTGTTTAATTCATTAGTAGACTTATAATACATAAATTTTGGGATGTAATACACAAATTTTTATTTAATTCAATAATTTAGTTGCTTTGAAACTCATTTATCTTATTATTAAAGTTCTAGTGAAAAAAAGCTATTCAGAAAATCATTACTAGAGTTGGAAATAAGGAGTAGAGACACTTTGTTGAGGCTAACAATAATCAAGAGTCACAGTTTGCCTTACTAAAAACCTAAAATGAATTTGACCCCCTATAAAGTAATTGTAAATAATTAAGGCGGATATATCTTATGTCTTAATTGATAGGTTGGAACCTTCTTGTTTATAATTAGTTCGATTTTTTGACTCTAATTATATCCTTTATGAATTTAGAGTCGAATGAAATCTTTCTGTTTGCTTAATTAACTAAAACAAAAGAAAAGTTCAAACTTTTACAAATGAACTTCTCATTTAGTTTCTATCAATTATTCTAATGTTTAGAATATCTTTTTGGTGTCACATATACTATTAAATTGAAAAATTAAATTTCCTTTAAGGCAATAATCTTGTTTAAATATCACTAATGTGTAGCTGAAGATGTAAACATATGTACAAAAGTATTTCTCTTTCAAGATGTTTTTCTCTATTTTTGAATTTCTCAGATTCTGTTTTCACGTTCTCACATTCTCAAAATTATGTAAACTACTGCAACAGCTAGTTAACGGATCGGTCGATCCCATTGACCGGTTGTATCACCCGACAAAGGTGAAATGTGAGACCCAAGCATTTCATTATATGTGCATTTATTTATTTTAAACATTATTTGATAGTATTATGTACTAATTATGTGTTTAACTATTTTACTACATCGAATTTGCATTTAAATTGTATACATATGAATACATATAGTCATATTTTGCTAAGACCACTGTATTTGACTTACTCTTACTCTTATATACATATAATACATACATAAATACATATAAACCTATTAAAATATACTTAGTATGATAACTTTGATTATTTGACTTTGTTTATAACAACCTAGCATTATTCTTGCAAAACAAAAAAATAGACACTGTACCAATTGGAAAGATTTAGGTAGCAAATTATATATGGTTGGAAAGCTCTACGAGTCTAGTTTCTAACGCTTCAAACCGCTCGCGAATTGGAATACTTTAGCATAAGTTATGATCTTTTTAGTGAAATGTGTCAAAGTTGTATTGTATACACAGGTTTAACCAACCAAATGCCATTTGACTTTGCTTATTAGTTATTTGAACATTGGACTTCGCCTACTATTTTCAGCCAAACATTATTTTGCAAGACAAAAACACACACAACACCTAGAACGCCTACAAAATTCTGCCATAAGAGAAAAGAGAAGAAAAACTATTTTCAAGCTTGATTCTTCATTCCTTGATGGATTTGAGCAAAGTTTGATCCATAGAGAAGTTTCTTCTTGCCATTTTATCTTCATTTCTAGCCTTAGTTGCTAAATTAAGGTGAAGAGGTTGTGTGCTTGCATGATTTAAATTCTAGAAATTAAATTTAGTTTGAAGAAATATTGTTATCTTGATTCATAATGCTAGATATATGTGTTAGGAGTAGACTTTTGGGTTTGTTGTGTTCTTGTTGTTATATCTTGTATTTGTTTTGTATTTTTGAAGATAAATGATAGGGTTTGTAGATCTAGGTTGTTGTAGTATTGTGTGATCTTGTTTATGGTTGTATTTGAGGTTGTGATAATATAGAAGCAAAATATGAAGTGAATTTTCCATGAAAGCTATCAAATATTTATTGGATAGCTCACTGGCTTTGATTTCTTTTACATTTTAAAAATAGTAAACGACCTCAGAATCGAACAAAATTTTTATAGTAGCTATATTAGGCAGTTAGGAACAAACTGTGTTTTACAAAAAGTTAGATTCTAATGTTTAGACCTTTTGAATTTTCGATTTCTGAGATGTGGCGGAAAAACGCTGCAAATGGACAGTTTGTAGTAGTAGTTGCACTAAAACGGCTATAGCTCAATGAATTTAACTTAGAATTGAGCTCTGTTTGAACTTAAAACTATCTACATTCAATAAGATTCGTTTCTAGATAGAAAACATGGTATTTAGAGGTCATTAGCATAGGCAGCCAATTTGATTAAGTTAAGCTTCCGCTGAATTAGAAATTGGAGGTGCCTCAGCTAGAGGAGGGTTTCAAGTTATTGCATGATATTGGCTACTTTAATCCATGGAAACCTTATATAATTGTGTTATAAATGCTTGTGGAGATGAATATATGTTGTTGTAGTAATTTGAGAACTTAATACATGCATATGAATTTATTGGAGATGAAATAAGTAATTTTGCATTAACTTTATTAATTTGAAATTAAGAATTTGAGTTAGATTTGGTGTTTATGATTATATACATGAGGTTGGAATATGATTTCATGGCTTTAGTGAGAGTTTGGTGAATTTAGGGGTTAATTTTGATTAATTTCATAAAATTCCAGCAACTATGCAATTTTATAGATTTGTTTGTTTAGCTTGTTTAATGCTTGGTTTTGTTGGTGTAATGTGTTCATAATGCATTATAGGTAGTTGTTATACTGATTGTGTTGAAGTTATGTGTTGTAGAGATTCATAGGATGATTTAACGTCGTTAGAAAATTGGAGTTGATTTATAGAGATTATGTTCATTCAAGGTTTAATTGGTGTTAATGTGTAAATGTCATGTTTTTTTTTTTTGTACTTAAAGTGATATTAATGTGTTGTAAAGATCATGTTCTTTGATAGTTGAATGTTGGTACTAATGTGTTGGATATATGTTTAATGATGTTTTGTTGAATTAAAGAAGTGTTGTCTTTAAATGTGAGTGTATTGATGCATGTTGAATGTAGCACAATTGCTCGGGTATATGGTTGGGAGTTTTTCAAATGAACATGATACGTGAATATGCTCGGGAGTTCAACCTTCTTTGTTGTTCTTCTTTATTTGTCATGAATATATGTTAAATGGTTAATGCGAATGTTTGAATGTGTTTGATGTTATGTGATGTTATGCGATCGGGTGGATACCCTTATGTTAGCATGTAGTGATTAATACTTAATTGCATGTGCCTATGTGTTTATTCTAAATGAAAATGCATAATTATGTGATTTTAATAACTAGTAGCATATGTTTCTTCGTATAATTTCTATTATTTTTAAAAATGTGAAAAATGTGTTTACTTAATTTAAATGAGGATAATTATTCTAGAATTATATTTATTTGAAATCATATCCTTACATTTAATTGTTAGTCATTCTTTAATTCCAATAAGTAGATAAATAGCTCTGAGCCCGGAGACAAATTTCAACTATTTTATTTAATTATTTGGCTTGCATGATTGTCTTATTTTAACTAATTATAGGTCACGTTAATCGACAGAATTTCATTTAGAGCACTTTGGGAAGGGTCTGAGTGAATACTATATCGTAAGAATAGTAACTTTTGTTAGACTTTTTAATTGGGCCATTAGATGTTCTAAATTAGTTTTGGGCCAATTCTAGAAACCTTAACTAAGTTAAAATAAGCCCAATGGCAAGCCCAAATTATAACCCAAGCCCATATATGCATATATTTGTCATCTATATAGATAAAATAGCCAAAAGTAAAAAAGGGATAAATTGCACCAAACCCCCATGTGGTGAGGTTTAAGTGCACGTGACCCCCTTGTAGTCCAAAAACCCCTTCCAAACCCCCTTATGGTCATTAAAAAGTGCATATAATCGCCTTGCCGTCAAATAATCTGTTAAATTTAATGGAAGTAAGTTTTTTTTTTACTGATTTTCAACTAATTTTACAATAAAATAATTATAATATTTGACCAAATTACCCCTTATTAAAAAATAAATAAATAAAATTAAAAAAATAAAAATAAAGTAAAAAACCCCATCTTTTCCCCCCTCCCAAAACAACATAAAAATCGTCATCCCACCCTCAACTCCCACCCAACACCCCCGACCCCCCAAATCCCCAAGGATATAAAAGTCTTTTTGCATTTTTCCTTACTTACATAGATGAAAATTTGATGGCAGGGGGGTCATATGTACTTTTATATGACTACAAGGGGGTTTGGAGAGAGTTTTTGGACCACAGGGGGGTCGCATGCACTTAAGCCTCACAACAGAGGGGTCTGGTGCAATTTACCCAAAAAAAAAAAAGAGAAGGGGAATCGGCTTTGGAGGAAAAAAAAAGGGAGAAGAAAAGAAGCTAGGGTTTGGTTATCTGGGGAGGAAAATGATGATTCCAAGCAAGAATGGAGTGTTTCCAAGCAAAATCAAGCCTATTCAACTTTATTTTGGTGAGGGATTTGCATATTGTGTGCATATTCTTGTTGTTTGATATTTATGCTAAGAAATTCCTATGATGTATATGTGTGTTATTTAGCTTAGTCTTGCAGGATTAAACATTTCTATGCTTAGTAGAGTAAGCTTTTCATTGTTTTGCATGAGATTGGTTAGCTTTTATATGTAGGTGTAATGAAAAAGATTATGAATAGTAACTCTTGTATAAGTTTGTGTCTATATGATGTAAATGCTTAATATATGACATAAAGTTTGTACCATAAGTGTTGTGGAGACTAGAATAATGCTTCAAATGAATGAATATTGTTTAGATCATGGTAATGTTGGTTTGAACATAAAAGGGTTAATGTAGACATTAGGTAAAATGCTTAGTTTTAGGTTAAATACTTGTGCTATAACTGTCAATGATGTTAGACTAATGCTTGAAATGATTAGAATGTAGTTAGAATTCATTGTGAGTGTATGTGAGCTTAGGGCCAAGTGGATGAGTTGTCAAGGCCATGTGTGTATATGAGTTAGTGAGATAAATTTGTGTTTAATTATTGGATAGAAGTTACCTTGCATGCTTATGAAGCTCATTTCTTGCATAGATACTTTAGTTAATTTTTATAAAGTTAGCAATAGTTTTGTAAAGTTTGAGTTAAATGCTATTGATTAGATTGCAATTATTTAATAAGTGGTGATATTAGTTGAATATGATTGTATACATGTGATTTATTGTTTATCTTGTTTTTTGTACTATTCTAATGTGTTGAGGGCAACCTACTTTGTTGCTCTTCTTATGTGCTATTTAGTTGACATTATGTGAATGTGTTAATCGTGCTTGAATATCAGGTTGCGCAACCTTTGGGCATGGTAGTGTCAAGAAACACCGAACGGCATCGGGCTTGCCAGTGTAGCTCGGCTACCATGATTCACAGTACCTCTCTCGCTGGGGCATAATCTTCTACCCCAAAAGCGTGGTTCGTCTCGTTGGGGCATAAAGATCCACCACAGGAGAGTTGGGTCGTAGCATCGGGGTACATCCGGAGTACACCCAGTGGAGTTATAAGGTAGTTTGCCAGCTATCACCATCAAGCATCGAGATTGGGCCTATGGAAGTGGAACCGTATCATTTTTAAATGTGATTGTTAAATTGATTGACTTTATTGTTACTTGAGTTACTTGTTTATTTGCATTGCACGAAAATATTTTTGAAAAACTTCCTGGATAACTATGATCACCCTTTTTTTTCCCCCTTACAGGTTGTTCAATTCCGGAGCTTAGGAATAAGGAAGGGTTGTGAACTTGTGTGTGTTGGTTGTACCGAAGTGACCGTGTATCAAGCTAATGATGAAGTTTGCATTATGTGATCGGAATGTGATAAAATGTAAAGTTATGTTGGAGCCTAGCTTATATTTTACTTTGTTACTCTTGAATGTAATTTGTTATATAAAGAGTTGTAATTAAACTTTAAATTATAAGTTATTAAAGTGGTATGAAAACTTAGTAAAAGTATTAGATTAGTATTTTTTTAAGTTCTAATCGATATATGTACCTTGTATAAAGGAAAAGAAAGCCAGAATCATAATATAGAGCAAGGATAAAACTTTATATATGTTGTGGATGGGTTTTGGGATTGATTCTTCTGCATGCAAGCTTTTGGAATGTCCTTAAAACAGGGGAGACTTAATCTGTTTTCCCTCATTTTCTATGCCTTGGGGTTTTGGGTTCGGGAACCTGATTCCGTGAGGGATTGGGGTATTACACTAGTAATTAAATATGATGATAACTAAATCATTTTCTTTTAATTTTGCTCATGCAAATTATATGTGAAGCCTACAATTTAGATAAATAGGGTTTGTTTCACCCTACAAAAATTAGTTTTGAAACATATTTTTTTTAATTAAACTGCCTTGTTAAATAAGATTATAAGAATTGGATATTTATTCTAAAAACATTGGTCTCGAACATATTTTTCCAATTAAAATAGCCTTGTCAAATATATTTGTAATGTTTGGCCTTTGAAAAAAATGGATATATAAAGATTATTTTCAATTTAAACTAGCAATTTTATTTTTTATTTTTCAATTTTTCATTCAAATATTGGAACAAAGGACTAGTATGGTTAGTATAGAAGCTGATTAATTGAGAGAAGAAGATTGTTGTATATTGCACTTTACAGTCCACTATAAATACATGAGTATAACATGATAAGATAAACAATTACAACTAAGCGAACCACATACTAAGGAATTCAGTTGCACCTATTCTATCCTATTTTGATAACAGATTGTTTAGAGGTTGAGCCGAGGAGGACTCTTCCTTAATATGCCCCTGCAAGTAGGTGGAGCCATCAGCTACACCTAGCTTGGATCGTAACTCAGCGAATCGAGATTTTGGTAGAGGTTTTATGAGTTTATCGACAATCTGACCATGGGTGGAAATATGAGCAATATGCAATGAGCCAGTTGTGACTTTGTCTCACACAAAATGATAGTCCAAGGCGAGATGCTTCATCCGCGAATGAAAAAATGGGTTAGCACATAAGTAAATCGCACCAATGTTGTCACAAAGCAGCTGAGGAGAACTCCTCAAAGGAAGGTGCAGCTCACCAATTAAATTAACAAGCCAAGTGACTTCAGTAGCAGTAGCAGCAACAGACTTGTACTCAGCTTCAGTAGAAGAACGAGCAACAGTTTGTTGCTTTTTGGAACACCATGACATTGGAGAATTACCAAGAAAAATCACATAAGCAGAGGTAGACGTGTAGTCATCTCTATTTTCGGCCCAGTCAGAATCGGAATAGGCAGTGAGTGCAAGACTTGATGAAGGCCGGATGAGAATGCCAAACTGAATAGTGTGTTTTAAGTAGCGAAGTAGTCACTTAGCAGCAGTCCAATGAGGCTGTGTTGGGGCATGCATAAACTGAGCTAATTTGTTCATCGCATAGGCAACATCTGGTATAGTGAGTGACAAGTATTGTAAGCCACCAATGAGACTCCGATAAGAAGATGTATCTGCTAAAGGTTCACCATCGTGAAGAGTAAGAGAGGTGCTTGAGCTGAGAGGAGTGAGTGAATCCCTCGCCCCAGCCATATTAAATTTGACTAGAAGATCATGCACATATTTTTGTTGCGAAAAAAATAGGCCTCCAGAACACGAAAGAGCTTCTATACCAAGAAAATAAGAGAGTGCTCCAAGGTCCTTAATTGAAAACCTGACTGAGAGAGCATTTATAGTGTGTCGAAGAAAAACGAAGGAATTCCCTGTGAGCACTAAATCATCCACATAAACCAGTAAATATGCAATTGTTAAATGAGAATGGTAGACAAACAGAGAAGGATTAGACTGTGTAGCAGTGAAGCCGATGGAAATAATAAAATTTTTGAGCTCAAGAAACCACGCCTGAGGGGCCTGCTTGAGACCATAGAGTTTCTTCAGTAACTAACAAATATGAGTAGGGTGCGAGGCATCAACAAACCCTGGGGGCTGGGACATAAACACATCTTCAGTTAAATGACCATGGAGGAAAACATTGTTTACGTCCAATTGATTTATTTGCCAGCCATTCGACACAGCAATAGTAAGAACAATCCGAATTGTTGAGGGCTTAACAACCGGACTAAAATTTTCCTTAAAGTCGATCCTAGGACGCTGATGAAACCTTTTCACCACAAGACGAGCTTTATACCTAGCAATACTACCATCTGGATTTCGTTTTAACCGGAAAACCCACTTGCAACCAACAACATTTTGATGTGCTTCGCGAGGAAAAAGTCACCAAGTTGAATTTTTAACAAGAGCACCAAGTTCATCTAGCATCGCCTGTTTCCACTCTTTGAATTTGAGAGCTTGTTTAACACTAGTAGGTTCTAAAGAGGGCGGAAGGGGATATTTTGTAGCAGTTAGGGACAACTTTTGTTTGGGGCAGAAAATGTTGCTTTTTGAGCGCGTTCTCATGGGATGATTGGAACAGGGCTGAGAGGTTAAAAGAGCTTCACTAAGGGGCACATCATATGGAACTCCTGTCGAATTTGGGGCCTGTGTTGGTAATGCATGAGTGTCCTCATTATTGCTAGCACATACTGGAGAAGATGTATGAACAAGTAGAACATTGGCAGAAGGTGATGACTGAGGAATGGAAACTATGATAGATGGAGTATTGCACATAGGGATAGAGGGAGAAAAAGATGGAACAGAAGATGAGCAAATGGGTTGAACTAGTGGCGTGTAGGACTCTACGAGGTCATGAGAAAGGTCATCAGGTGAGACTGTCACGCCCCCAAAAGCTTACCAGGTTAAACTCAAGGTCGTGATGCCACGAGCCAAAGAAAATTACACTTCCTAAACTCGCAAGGCGTTAATACCACGGTACATAAACCTAAATCCACGAATTAATTCATCAGAGCGACTACAACTCTTAATTAAATCAAATCGCATTTCTAAATATTTATTACAAGATTTACATATGGTATTTCTTATAAGCTATCCTTCCCATAATACCATTCAAGTGCAAGGACTGATCTCATAGGGTGGCCTCTAAACTCACGTAGCTTGGGCAGCTGAATAACCCCTGACTCTGCCAAAAATAATAAAATGAGCAAAGAAAGCTCATTAAGTAGAATACCCTGAAAAAACTTAGAAGATATCAATGAAGCATTTGGTAGAAAAAGGAGGTAATAAGCATACGGAATAGAATCTGAGTACAACTACACAGCTGTGATAAACAATTGATACGTATAATTAACAATTGCGGAGTTTGGTCGGCCACTGATACAATTGCTGATACAATTGCCTAACAGATATGTCTAACAATTGATGCATTCCTGGCATCGATGTGCATGCCTAACAATTGATGCACAACTGAATCATCTGAACAATTGATACATACATATATAACAGAGTAGGCCTAAAAGCCAAGACGACTATATATTTCACCTTGCCGTCTGGGTGTCATAGCATACATTTAGTAAGGGCAAGTGCTTTACTCAAAGAATGAAGATCAAAGAGTCAAAAGTTAATCAATTTGAAGAGGAAAGAAGGCGCAAAGCTCAAACTGAAACGAAGTAGAAATGCGTGCAATAAATAAGGGCAATTGCTTTATTCAGGTGATAAAGAACAAAGAGTCAAAAGCGGATCAACTTGAATAAGAGAAAAGGGTGCATAGCCCGAACTGAAACAAAGTAGAAGTGTGTGTGTGATGGGTATTCTACTTACCTCAGTCGAACCTTATATTAATTCAATATTTCCTTCTAAAGCTAACTCCTCAAAGCTAATTTGTCACGGCATAGACAAAATAAAATAAAAGGTTTCTCAAAATATAGCAGATGGTGTTATAATATCCACATTTGATTCTTTGGAGCTTCTATAATCAAGTTGTTTTGAATGACCTTACATTATTTTATTTTATCCATTTGATTAGCACTTAAGCTTATACTATTTGATAACTGTAATTATTGTACTTTATAAAATTGTAAGCTCAGATAACTTTGTTGCGTAATAACCTATTCTATCATATTTTACATACACTTTACTCTGCTTCGGTACCAAACTTTATAGCTTATTAGATATAATGTAATCCCCATTTATTTTCTTGTTGTTGATTGCCTACATAAAGTGAAATATCTACTAATTAGTCCTCAACTTCATCCTCCTCAACATTAAGATCATTCCTGCCACATTTCCTTTGCGTTGTTCTTATTTTGACTTTTCCATTCTTTTCTTCCTTTGTGTTTTTCGTTTTCTTACTTGCAGTAAACAGGAGCCCCATTAATCAAGTTTCAAGTAATAGTTAACCTGACATCATAGTATGTATCATATAAACTTCTTGCTCAAAGATGTCTTGGTGAAGAACATATGAAATAACAACTATTGCATAGGTTGAAAATAAAGCAAAGTTTATTTATTTACTGATTGCGTTTCCACACCACCACACACTAACTCACTTGCATACCTTTACGTAGCCTTCACATCTATTCACATCACTATAAAAACACAAACTGCTTCTCACATCTACATTCACTCAGATATGACAACTTTCATACCCACTTACTGTGTATTTACTGTTTTAGCAAATAGATTTCATCATCTTATTACAGTTACTTTATAAACATATAGATTAACTATAAGCAAAATCTTACCTAGTTGAAATAAGGTGACCAATCTAACGTAGCGCTTTCCCACGAGCTGCTATCACCATAATCAATCTTATTGTTATTCTTTCTTTATTACCTTCCTCTCATTCTTGTTATTTCTCGTTACTCTTTTTCCCTCTCTGTTTGACTGCTTCTCTTTTTCTTGTCTCCTTCTCCTTTCTATTCCTAGTGTGTCCTTTCTGTTCTTATCCTCGTACCTTCTCTCCTTTACATCTTACTCACCAGTCAAACACACCAAATATTGCCAAGTAGGGGTTAGGATGCTGATTCACTTTTATTCCTGTGTCCTTGTAACTTACTTGTCCTCGTCACCTTTGGATACTAAATTAATGACAGTAGCAGCTTTGGGAAATAAGACAAGCTGATTCATCTTGTTTTTCCTTTACTTGTTGGTCATGACTAATGTCAACTAAGAAGCATGAGGTGGCTAGTTCATGTTTTATTTCTTTGTTTTACTATGTATGTTAATCTGCCAACTAACACGTAACTATTATTTGTTTACTTAACCTTAGCTGCCAACTAACACGTAACTATTATTTGTTTACTTAACCTTAGCCTTTAAGTGTATACAACTCACCACCAAAGAGCCACGCAGCGGCTTAGAAAGATAATCCAATGACTCACCTCATTTTTCTATTGGTTTCCTCTTGTGACTAAGATTGAGTTAAAGCAGGAGGTGGCTAATACATAAAATGACATGCTTAATAAATCGCATGAGGTGGCCTTCTAAATTTTAAAAGATGCTACACGACTAAAATACGAACCAGCAAAGAAAAGATGACACCGAATTTTCGATTTCGTTTCTTGGTGATAGTTTAGACACATTTCACTAATATAATTGTAGCTTTTTCTACAAAATTCCAATTGACATACTGTTTGAAACACTAAAAGCTAGGTTCATAAAATTTCCCAACCATATATGGCTCACTAACTAACTATATATCAATTGGTGCAATTTTAATTTCGAAGTTAACACAAAATTGATTCGTAACTTTATAATCTTTCAAACTTTTCTAAATAAATTTTGGAGTTTAACTTATTTGCTTAGACGTACATATCTAAGTGGTCCGACATTATTTTTTTTTGCCATACTAGATTACATATTAGCTCATATGTGTTAATACGCTATATAACAATTATCGTTAACTAATCTTTCTTTAACGATTTAATAATTTATTATTAACTCGCATTTGTTAGGGGTATTACAAAGACCGTAGGGGACAACTGAAGAGAAGAAGTGGACTAACGAGTGAGCGTTGTGGAGTCGACTAGTATAGTATTGGTGGAATTAACAAATGGAAATTCAGACTCAACAAACCGAACATGACGTGAAAAATAATATCGATGAGAGTTTTGATGAAAGCATATGTAGGCATCATGAATTGCAGAATATCCAAGAAAAACACATGGTTTAGACCGAGGTTCCAATTTGTGTTTGTTGTAGGGGCGAAGCCAGGGATAGCCCAGACATTCGAAAGTACGAATTTTAGAATAATTGGGACATTCACGAAATAGTTTGAGAAAAGGAGACTCACCATCCAAAATTGGTGTGGGGAGCCTGTTTATTAAATAAACAGCGGTTTGAAAAGCAAATGACCAGAAAGATATTGGGAGGGAAGCACGATGCAACAAAGTAAGGCCACATTCAACTATGTGACGATGGCGTCGCTCAGCAGTTGCTATGTGCTCAGGTGTATATGGGGGTGAGATGAGATGTTGAATCCCATGATGTGCAAAAATAGTTTTGAGACCATGGTACTCAGTTCCACCATCCGAATAAATGGTTGCAATAGTAGTATTAAACTCTTTTTTCTACAATCAATTTAAAGGTTGTAAAAATATTAAAAACATCAGACTTGAGAGAAAGAGGAAATAACCATGAATATTTAGTAAAATGATCAACAAATAATACATAATAAGAAAATCCATTTACAGATCGAACAGGGGAAGGACCCCAAACATCTGCAAAAACTAGCTCTAAAGGACAAGAACTTGACAAACTAGACACACCAAACGGAAGCTTATGACTCTTATTGGAATGACAGGAATCACATGCAATGTCACAAGAGGAAGACAGAATTGAAACAAGACCATGAGTAGCCACCATATTCAACACTTTGGATGAAGGATGCCCTAACCTATCGTGCCAAGTACGCAGAGAAAATTTCACGCCAACATGTGCTTGTTTCATTGGACCCTCAGCAACACCATCCATAGGCCATTCATATATGTTGTTCTGACTCCGTCCCACCGCGAGAGGTGCCCCCGTGGAGAGATCCTTCACACAAAAGGAAGAAGGTGAGAATTCAATTGAGGCATTGTTATGACGACAAAATTGATTAACAGAGATCAAATTACGTTTCATGTGAGGCACACATAAAACATTTGATAATTTAAAGTCACGAGAGGATGAAAGAAGTGTAATGTGTCCAGTTTGCGAGATATGCAAACTTGAGCCATCACCTATTACCACATCATCAGGACCCTCATAAGGCTGGCCCAAAGACAAATTAGTAAAATCACAAGTAATGTGGTGTGAAGCACCAGAGTCAAGAAGCCATGGCGAAGAAGGCGACGACAAAGCAACATTTGCAGTGGGATTGGTGGAAGGGAAAAATAGCCGCTTCATAGTAAAACATTGACGAGCAGTATGCCCTTTTTTTCACAAAACTGACAAATAACAGGAGGCTTGGAAGCATTGGTTGACGCCGCACCATAGTTGCATTGGTTATTTGAGCGATTTTGAGAAGTGTTTGTAGTGAGGGAATTATGCTTCTTACCATGACTAGAACCACCAGAGTTATTATGACATGCAACATGAGCTGTTATAGGCGGGGGAGCCTCAAGAAGGCCAGTAGTACGTAATTCTTCACGCTTCAAGAAGGATTCGTATTCTCCCAATTTATCATGCAACTCGTCAAAAGTGATGACGGTGTCTCGCGCACAAATAGCAGCTGCAATTTCTTTGAACGCTGGCCCAACACCATTGAGGGTATGGGTAATAAAGTATTGTGGAGGAACTGGAGCACCGACAAGAGATAGCTCATCTGCTATATCACGAATTTGTGCCAAATACTCAGTGACTGGTTGATTGCCACGGGACAAAAGAGTCAGTTGCTCAACGAGTCCCATAATACGAGAAGAAGACGGATTGGCATAATTTTTAGCGAGGCGTGCCCACGCCTCTGCTGAAGTAGAACAAGAGCGAACTACATGCACCACATTGTGGCTGAGAGATCTGATAATACCAAGGAGAAAAAGCTTGTCCTGGCGCATCCAAAAGTGATGCACAAGATTCGGAGACTTCGTGCTATCAACACTGATCATGGCAGGTGGACAAGGGGTAGAACCATCAACATACCCAAGCAAGTCATAGCCATAAAGTAAGGTATCAAACTGGGTCTTCCATGAGTAATAGTTGGAAGAAGTTAATTTGAGAGGCAGCTGGCTAACGACATTAATGGCCACAAGGGTCTGAGCCGAGGGTGAATCAACACTGTCAACTGTGGGAGAGGAAGTAATTGTCACTGTGGTGGGTGTCGCCATTGGTTCGAGCCGCAAAGGAAGGAAAGAAGGCCAAGGATCGGTACTCGTGAGAGTAGGAAAACTTCTGATACCATATAGAAGCTGATTAATTGAGAGAAGAAAATTGTTGTATATTGCACTTTACAGTCCACTATAAATACATGAGTATAACATGATAAGATAAACAATTACAACTAAGCGAACCACATACTAAGGAATTCAGTTGCACCTATTCTATCCTATTTTGATAACAGATTGTTTAGAGGTTGAGCCGAGGAGGACTCTTCCTTAATAGTTATTTTTTAAAATTATTAGAGACTAATTGTGATACATTTGTAAAAAATGACACTAATAGTAATACATTTATAAACGATGGGGAATAATTGTGTGTGGCTTTTGAAATAATAAGAAATAAAATGAGATAAAGTGTAAACAATGGGCCGGGACTAATAAACAATGGAGAACAACCGCATGACTTTTGAAATAATAAGAACTAAAAAGGAACAAAATGTAAAACAATATGGATTATTTGTGAGATTTTCTCTTAACAAATTGTGCTTTATTTATCATAAACAAAAAAAGAAAATGTTTTGGAAATCTTAGTTAACATATTATTTATTATTCAAGGAGGTCTAAGGTCGTATAACGTAACCAGTGAAACTCGAGGTCCCAACCTCTTTGTATGCAAAAAGAGTAATAATACCACTGGACCAAAGCTCTAGTGTCTTAGTTATTTTGCAAACAATGATTTTGATAACATATTACAGCTTGCTCCATATTTTGGGAGCTTTGCTAAATCCAATTCAAATCAACGATACCAAAAGTGACAAATTAACTTATGCTCTAGTAGATGAAACTCCGGAACCAGTAGTACCAATTACCTCGTAGAATCCACTGGAAAAAAGAATCAAGCCATTGTTGTTCAAATTTCAATATTATTTACATTATGAAACTTTTCATGTAGTGCAGAAACCTGATTGATATACCGATCGTTCTTCCCATGTCACGCGTTAATCGCAATCTAGCTATGTACAGAAGAAAATAAGTAATGTCAGATTAGGTCGTCTCGTTCGATCTTCGTCTGATTCTCTACTCTCATGAACATCTGTTCAACAAGGAGAACTTAACATGGAGGCATATTTTCCCATTTTCCAAGTCCAATTTAGCTCCTGGAATATCTACAGGCCCTCTACATAATTGTAAAGTATCAACGAATTTCAATAACTTTTGTGTTTGCACTGGCACTGGTGGCCCGAAAGGATACACACCAGAATCCACCACAATCACCTATTTCTTTTCTCCTCAACCTGACTAAACATCGATGTATTAATTGCTGAGAAAATACCCGACTTTTGGGATTGTTCGGACGGGCTCTACATCCAATGAGATTGTGTGATACAGAGATTTGAGACCTTGGAGAACAAGAGCCGAACATGTAGAACTTTCTTCGTGTCGTGCTTTGTTTTTTTGTTTTTTTGTTTTTGCCTTGGTGAATATACTGAAAATTGGTATGAGATTATTTTGCCTTTGTGAATAGGATCATCTATGTTATTGCATTCGCCATACTTGTGGTGTTCGAGGCCTTTCCATTTTTTTTCTTTTTTTTAATATATATTTTTGACCATTTCTTTTTTCATTTTTATATATGGTAATGGGAGGTTGATGCATGTTCTTAATTGCAAAAACCGAGATGTGACTTATATAGCATGTAAAGGCAAACTGAGAAAGGCTGAACCACACGTTCAGGCTCGAGTGTTATATAAGAATTTCTACCTTTTATTTACGTGAAGGTTACAAAAAAAGTGGAGATTTTATATTCCCTTTCTGTGTTAGATTTAAGCTAATGGGATTGGGTTTATGAATTATTAAGCGGTATAATCCAACATAGATTCTAATTTTGAAACCCACTCTAATTAAAGTAAAATAATTAAGCTAAGGCTCAAAATGCTGAGCATTACATAATCCATGAGGGTAAATTTCAACTAAGTCTCTATTGTTTGCATGTTTTTTTAATATAGTCCTTAATATTTTAAAAGATTCACAGTGGTCTCTAATGTTTACAATATTATTCATAATTGTTCCTATTGTTCAAACTTAACTAATTTGGTCCTTATTATTTTTTAAAAAATTTAATTTAGTCCCTATTATTTTTTTAAAAAAATTAATTCAATTCTTGTACGTGACTTCTATTTGGAGACTAATTTAAATTTTATTGAAAATAATAGGGACTAAATTGGTTAGTTTGGAACAATAGGGACCATATTGAATCACTTTATAAACATTGAGGACTAATATAATTTTTTTGAAACATTAAGGTCCAACTTAAAAAAAGTATAAACAATAGGAACTAAGCAGGGGCGGAGTCAGAAATTTTTGTCAGTTGGGGCTAAAATTCATCATTTTTAAACTATACGAGTATTTTTTTTTTCAATGGGGGCTAATTAATTTTTTTAACTAAAAATACATAGATATCTAATTTTTTTTTCAAAAAATACATAGAAATTTTAATATTTTTATGAGCCAGTGGGGGGCTAAAATCCATAATTTTTAAACTATACGAGTACTTTTATTTTTTCAGTGGGGGCTAATTGATTTTTTTTAACTAAAAATACATAAATCTCTATTTTTTTTTTTTAAATACATAAAAATTTTAACGTTTTTATGGGTCAGTGGGAGCTGCAGCTCCCACTGGCCCATATGTGCCTCCGCTAGTGGAACTAAGTGTGAAATTTATCCTAATACATAAAACCAACATTTAACAAACCTATTTAAGAGAATCATAATAACATGTACCATTCTCATCCAATATAATAAAACTCTTAAATTAACAATACCATTGTCTTTTTATCAAGACAAGATAGCAAAAACCAATGTCTAATGCAAGTTGAGAAAATAGTTTCCACTAAACTTTTGAAGCGAACAAAAGAAGAAAGATCATCACTTTTATTATGCAAAGGATATAGCCAGATATAACGATTATAGTCATCAATAAACAACACAAAGTAACGAAAGCCAGAACATGAAGTTGTAGGGGCTGAACCCCAAACATTGCAGGGTACAACTTCTAAAGGAAACTTATAAATATACAATATGACAAAGGAAAACTAACTTATGACTCTTGCCCATCATACAGGCAATACAAACTTTATTCAAATAATGAAAATCAGAAAAATCTAATGACAGTTAAGTTTGCAGAGACGACATCACTTGCTTCGCGGGTAGCCAAGACGACTGCACAAAAGACTGGAAAACACACGAGAAACAGCAAAGGCAAGAGGCAGACTAGATGCAGGAAGCGAACCTAGGATACGGTAGAGACTGGATTCAATGTTGCGTTGTAGGAGAAGGGTTGTTGTGCAGAGGTCCTTGACAACAAAATAAGAAGGAAAAAAACTCAAATGAGACACTATTATTACGAGTAAACTTAGACACAAATAAAAGACAGAATGAAAGTTGAAGAATAACAATAACCAATAAATCATTTTCAATGTGTCATCAGTAAGCATTCCAAATAACATTTACTGATTCATATCAATATTGGAGCAATGCCATTTGATTACGAGAATAATATCTATTCGTTTTTTTTTCAATGTTGCTGATGATTTGTGGCTACAATTTTCCTAGCAGTCTTGGTCAGTAGTAAGCAAAAGGCTTCAAGGATCTTACTAGATGTATAAAGTATTCAAATCATACAGTGAATCAATATTATAGTACAATACGTTGACTGTTGACCTTGTAGATTAATATTGGTGTCTAGTATTTATTTATCCCTCTATTAGGCACAGTATTAAAGTACAATAAAAGTCTCTAAAATAAAAAACTTTGGAAATAAAGATAAAACTAAAAACCACGTTTAATTTAAACTCTTAAGACTTTAAGTTATATATGTGAAGTAGCATTTTGATTTTAAAAGAAAATTCCTTCGCCCGTTTTTGGCAAGGTAATAATGTGCACATTGGATTATTAGTGAAGAGGATACTCTGTGAACTTTGTCCTAAAAACAAAACTTTCCATAAACTAAATTTTTAATGAGCTCAAAGGCAGTATGGATGACTAAAAACAAGACATAGGCATGCATTTTCAACTTTTTTTTTTTATTATTTCAAATAACAATATGCTCTTAGAAAAAAAAAAAGAAAAAGAAAAATCAAGGAGAAGTTTCCAAACATGTAATTGAAGATGATGTAACACAAGTTGCATAAATAATGTGCAAATTTAAAAACAAATGGATGTTCAACTTACACGCAGCAACAATGTTGTGAACCATAAGGAAACATGAGGCATCAACCTGAATAGCAAATGAACAAATTATAAGCTCCACAACAAAATAAGAGCTCAAATTTTAGGAATTGAAATAGGAAATTGGGATAGAAGAAATACGCATTTTTGCAGAGTTATCATTAATTCAAAAACGAGAACAAATTTAACTTACAAATTAAAGAACAATGTTAAACACAATAAATAAACAAACTTCTCTCTAACTTAACATGGTATCAACATCTAAGTACTAAAAAGTTTTCGGTTCAAAACTCATAACCACTAATTTGTAAAATTATGTCCACATATAAGGTTCAATCAAAAGCTACACAATAAATATAAAGATCCATTTCTAAAATTATATCACGTGTAACGTTCAATCAAAAACTATACAATAAATAAATATAACAAACCTCTCTCTGACACGTTAAAATTTAGATGAAATGTTAATTAACATGGTATCAGATCTAGCCTAGGTACTAAAAGATTCTCAATTCAAACTTATCGTTACACATTTATAAAATTATGTCCATGTATAAGGCTCAATCAAAAACTATACAATAAATAACTAGACCCGTTTCTAAAATTATGGCACATGTAAGGTTCAATAAAAAAAAACTATACAACAAATAAATAAAACAAATCTCTCTAACAAGTTATACTTTTAGGTGAAATGTTAATAAAAAAACAATACTAGTATGAAAAGGAAATACATATGTTTACTTAGGTTGAATTGATTTCTAAAACCCAAAAAAATTATTTAAACTCCAAACCTTATAACCAACAATATATTCATATAAGGTAAAGTGCACAGGCCTCCTATATACTTTTGTAAAGTTGCACAATACCTTCATTTGATTTTAAAAGTGTACGATACCCCCGTGGTTTCTGAAACCAAGCACAATAGCCCTCTGTAGTTTTGAAAGTGCATGATACCCTATGTGGTTTTTGAAACTAAGCAGAATAGGCACCCATCTATCAAAAAGTCTATTTATTTTAATGAAAAATGTGATATACGTGCGTTAAATGCGATTATTTAAGGTTTTTCTTTCATAAATTATTAATTTTTTAGACAAAAATACCCTTATATAACATATTTTTTTCTTTAGGATTGGGAAAAGGGGCATTTTTGTCCAAACAATTAATAATTTAAGCAAAAAAAATGCATTTGACATGTGTGTATCATACTTTCTATTAAAATAGATGGATTTTTTTATGGATGGATTGTTATGCTTAGTTTCATAAATCACAGAGGGTTACTGTACACTTTTAAAACCACAAAAGACTATTGTGTTTAGTTTCAGAAACCACGGGGGTATCGTATACTTTTAAAATCACATGAGATATAATGCAACTTTACAAAAGTACAGAGGAATCTGTGCACTTCACCCCATTCTTATAATATGGATTTATATCACAAAATTTCTAATTTGCAGCCTAAATAGAAATACTAATGTCTTAATTGTACAAAATCAATTTTAACTTTAAAATGCCTTGCCTCAAATATATAGAATTTGTACAACAAGCAGACACATTATGTCCAAGGGTCACCAAAGTAAAAAGTAATTCCATCTCAAAGAAAGAAATTCAATTGTGTTCATGATGTTAACTTACTTGTAGTTTTGTCACTTTGGATGATATAGACTTTGAATTCTTCGTTTTGCAGTTCCTCCTGTTGTACCTTTTGAATCTTTCTGGCTGAATCCTTAATAGAAGGGTTGCAATCTGTTATTCTAATCACCTGTAGTGTGTAAAGTTCTCCAAAGCATGGAGGGATCTCATCCAGATCCCAGCAATTCCTCATCACTAATTGCGCAAGCTTGGGAAAGGAATCTTCTGAAGCCATCCACTCGCGAATCGATAGATCGCTTAATTTCAAATATTCCAGATTTGGGAAGTCCCCATCATTCACGATCCATTTTGCATCAGAATACATGATCCATTCTTCATCCCTATGCATTCCACTTAGTTTGAGAACCTTTAGATTCCTCCCAAATTCTGCAATATCCTTACAATTTGGCAGAAGTCCTGACAAAGTCAACTTTTGTAGATTTGGAGGGAAGTAAAACTTACAATTCTTTCTCCATTTCGTTGAACCCGTGATATACACCTTTAATGATACAAGCTGATCGAGAAATCTTAAATCTGGAAATCTAAAGCTGTCATGGAATGAATGTTCCCAACAGTTGAAAAATTCGCATCTCAATTTCCGAAGGTTTGGTACCCTTCTCAGAAAATTCTCAGCTGCTTCTTTGGAAACAAAATATGGTGTTGATAATGTTTGCACATTATCCAATAAGGAGAACTTCTCAAGTCCGTCGGTCGAGATAGTAAAAGAACCATGGTGATTTATGCGTACATGGCGCAAATTAACCATGTCCCAAAGTGAATTTGGCACAGAGTAACTAACTTTTACAAGTAGAGATTGGAGGTACCAAAGATTGGCTATTGACGAGGGCATATCACGTGTTTGAACGGCTAAATACCTCAAATGAATTAGCAATTCTATTCGGCTATCAGACATGGAAATATACATATCAGCTAAATCCAACACTCTAAGAAGCTTAAAATTCTGAATAATGAATGAGGAATTAGACTTGAGAACATAAAAGCCAGATTTTCTAGTATACAGTAGAGAACGGACGTTGTGAGAAGGCTTCGCCTCCCTAGGCGCAAACTTATTGAAATCAAAGATAAGTCGACGCACTTCATAAACTCTTGCAATTTCCCACCAGTGAGGCACATGTATCACCTGCAAGAAACTCCCCTCTTTAGCTTTTTGCAAGCAAAAGTCATGTAATAGATCATGAACACGACATGCTTTGACTCCTCTATGGGAACTTTCTTTGGTAGGTATTACAAGGCTTCTATTGATAAGATCCAAGAAATATTCCTCTGCTACATCTTCCAATTTCTTTTCCTCAGCATATCGTACAAATCCTTCAGCGATCCATAACATCTTCAATTTCCAGAGAGGAACTTCTTCGTCCTCTGGAAATGCTGCAAAGTACAGAAAGCATGATTTCAAATGATCTGGTAAATGCTTGTAACTCAATTCTAATATGGCTTTGCACTGATGACTTTCTGAGTCATTAAGAATGTGAGAGCTTAATTCACTTGCAATACGTTTCCACTTAAGTACACTCTTCTCTGCCCTTAAAAGAACTCCAGCCATGACAACAACTGCGAGGGGAAGTCCCTTGCAACTCTCTACAATCTGTCGTCCGACATCCAAAAATTCCTGAGATAAGTTTCCTTTTCGAAATAGCTTCTTATCAAATAACTCCCAACTCTTAACCTCAGAGAGTTCATGAAGAGTATGCACCTTATTGCCATCGTTAACCAAATTCTGGTGTCTGCTAGTTATGAGAATACGACTACACAATCCGTCATCTGGAAAAGATCTTTTGAAATCATCCCAATTCTTGATGTCCCACAAATCATCAATGATGATGAGATATTTACGTCCCTTCAAGCTTCGAAAAAGCATTGCAGCGAGATCTTCATCATTCATTTCTTTATTATCTGGGGCACCAATAACATCACCTAAAATAGTAAGCAACAATTCTCTCTTTTGATATGTTTGAGAAACAGTGCACCATGCTTGAACATGAAAGAACCCACGGATTGAAGGGTCCTCATACACTTTCTTAGCAAGCGTAGTCTTGCCAACTCCTGGCATGCCGACAATTGAGATAATATCTAATTTTTCTTGGTCTTCAAAAAGATACTCCTTTATCTTCTTTGCCTCATCTTCGAAACCCACTATTTCATCAATTGCTATATTAGTAGCTTTTAATGAAACACGGATGGGAGTCTTTGCAATATCATGGGCTTGTGTATGATACTTCTTCTCGGTATTGATCGTTGACACCTCTGTTTTTATAAGCTTGGTTTGCTTTATGATTTTGGAAAGTGACATCTTGATGCGAGAATCAAAAACCTTTTCTACCAAGTAAAAGTCGATAACATATTCTGCCTGATATGCCAAGCCCATGAAGCGCGCCTGAAGATCTCCCAATTCTTCTTGTTCATTACGTTGTCCCTTGGTTTCCATAAGAGAAGATCTCAGAAATTTAAATTCTGTATACAGTGTTTCAATTTTATTATTTAGAATCCCAATCGATTATGGCCGACATTTTAGCAACTCATCCAAATGTCCCAGGAAAAGATCTAGAAAGCCTACTTCATCAACTTTGGGATAGTTGTACAACTTAAGCTCTTTGGAGTCTTCCTGAATCTGATTGATTTTGTCAAGTACCTCAGAAACTGCTATATTCACATCCCTAGCCACGTCCTCTTTCATGTTCCTGTCACAACACCAGCAGAGGATAGGTGCAACTTTCCAAATAATAGCTTCAATGGCTGTATAGTGAAAATAGAATCGTTCTAATCTCAATTCATGTGGCAAAAATTTGATAAAATTTCTAAGGAGTTCCAGCTCGTGAAGGAGATTCCTACTAGGATAATTTAGATAAATCTCCGATTTGGCATTACAATCTAGTAGCTTTATCAAATTGTCAAGGAGAGAAAACTTGGATGTTGATTCAGTTGACCATGAATTTCTTAAGGACACCATATATATCTCCTTGACATTAGTCTTCTCTACTAGATCAGAGACCTTTTCCTTTATTGTAAGTGTCACATCTTCATCCATTTTGTCAACCAAGAAAAAGTAAATGAGACATGTTGCTTTGTGTAGCAAAGAAAAAAAAGGCTTGACAGGATCTTCATTTTCATACACAATGTATACCTCTTTGTCTTCTAGATATGTAAAGAGAGCTTGCAGAAATATTAGCTTCTCTTTGATGTTTCGAATATCTATCCTCAGAGGAACAATTAGATCAGCCTTACAGCTTAACAAATATCTAGAAATCTTCACGATAGAATCTTCCATTAACTTTAATCGAATCCAATATGTAAGTTCCGTTCCGATATTTTCCCTGATTAGAAGATACTTCATCTTTTCTCGCAAATTAGAATATACACGGTCCAAGCGCAGGATGAGACTTCCTTCAATTGGTGTCTTAGCAAGTGAGTAAAGTTCTAATCTTGCATCATAAAGCTCATCTTTAATACGCAATTCAAGATTCTCGTCGTTTGAGATACTAAGAAACATTTCTAGAAAATGGAGCACAAGTTTGAGGTATAGGATATGATTCTTCAAGGGGGCAGTATCCATAAAGCTCTGATATTCTTCTTCTTTCTCCTTGAGAAGGGACAACGATTTAGAAATATGAGAGGAAGAACTTTCCATGTCATCCATTCTTCCTCGTTTATTTTTTCTAGCAAGAGAACTTAAACCTAGAAGCCTGCAAGAAGAAGACACTTTATTACGATACTTTTGTTTTTACATACTGAATTGGTAATTGTGTGTAACACATTGCATTTATAGTTTTTATGAATTCTAAAGTTGACTTGATCAAAAAGAAAATTTTTAGGATTATAGAATATTATTTTATTGAATATCTTACGACAAATAAGTTGGCTTTTTGGAGTGATTTTTTATAGGAGTATCAATCTGGAAATCCTATCCCATTTGTTGGACATGGGAAAAGCCATTTATGTTTAATGGAAATTGACTTCATAAAATGGTAGCTTAAAATGTTTTTTTTTTTTTTTATCTTACATCCTTCAATTGAAAAAGTTTCTCCATAAAGATGTTCTCATTCTCAACAATTATGAGATAGATTGAGAGTAGTCGGTGAGTGAGATTCTTTCCTAATATGCCCTTACAAGAGGGTTGAGCCATTAGCAATACTCATCTTGGATCAAAAGCACACAAAGAGAGTTTTGGGCAATAGTCTATGATGAGGGGGTACCCGAGCTGAAGGCAGTTCCAGCGCCTGCGCCCGACCTAAGGCATTTGACCTGACCTCACTTTGACTCACGTAGCCCCAACAGTTATGTCAGCTGTTCTGATAGGACATGAAGTAAGACACTTAGCTCGGACCAACAGGTAATGCCTTTATCCAGCAGGTAATAGCTTCGTCTAGAGGATATACGGCGCAAGTAGCTGGTAGCATGTCGGGTAGCATTAAGCATTAATTGCTGTCCAGATCCAAGATTAGTATAAATAGAGTAATAATCTGCATTTATGGAGATAACTCGTATCATTAATACTCTCAACTACCATTGTCCAGCTCGGACATACTAATCATTCTCGCACCCGAGGGAAAAATAGAGGTCATCACCCCGATTTTTCCTTCTATTTCCTTGTGTGGGACAGATCACCAGCTCGAGAGAACCAACTCGGTAGGCAGGAGTTGTTATACTTCAACTTTGGGATTTTCGTCCTCAACAGTTTGGCGTCATTCGCAGCAATCGAACAATATTATGTTTTTCCTATCACCCATTGAGAAACTACTATGGTATAGACTAGAAGCCATAGTGTGTTAGTAGAAGACTCACCCACCTTGGATGAGGGCCTCAAAACTATGCAGACGCCTAGCCAAAACCCTACCCAGACTGACGTTGGTACGAGTCAGCGTATACACTTGGCCTCACAAACTAACCCGCCTACAAATACTGACCCCACTTCCAATCTGGCACCAGAGATGAGACTGATGTTCAGAATGTTCGAGTAACTCAAAGAACAGGTAGCACGACTGGTCGCGGATCCACCAGTCCCTCAGGTCACCACACCACGTCCAACGCGACCCTAGTTTTGCATTCCAGCCCTAAGACAAACCCGAGCTCGGAATGATGAAATTTTTCCAGAACCGGTGGTTAGGCCCGATGGGACGAGGAACAAAAGGGGCCGCCACACTGACCTCGAGCAGGTTAAGACTGCGGCTGCCATAGCCAAGGTCATCAACCAGCTCGGTGTCAGCCCTCTCTCTCCCGAGGTCCTGGCTACGTCCTTGCCCACCGGCAATCAGATACCTTACCTGGCAATGTACAACAGAGATAGAGACCCAGCCAGTCACCTACTCAAATTTGATCATCACATGACTCTCCACGACATGAAGAACCACATAAAGACGAAAACGTTCCTGACCACCTTGGTTGACAATGTACTAGATTGGTTCCAGAAACTTCATCCAGGCTCGATTGAAAGCTTTCACCAATTGGTAGAGTGGCATTCCTATCTTGTTTCGCTGGGAGCCGATGTGCAACTCATCATATGTCATTGTTGCTATCGGTGAAATGACAAAAAAGAGAGAACTTGAGAGCTTATACTGCTCGATTTAATGAAAAATCCCTCAGAATTCCAAACCTAGAGGATTCTATGGCTCTTATGGCTTACTAGAGTGGGCTCAGGTTGGGGATACTCACCTCATCCTTGGAAATTGATCCAGTAGACACCGTCGCCGAGTTGATGGTGCGAGCCGAATGATATATCCACTCGGAAGAAATCCATCAGGCGAAGAGGGACAATGATAAGGAGAAGGAAGCCAATAATAAGGGAGAGTCTTCATCAAAAGCCCAATCTGGAAACAAGATGCAGAATGACCGAGGCAAGTAGCAACAACCAAAACAAGGTCCGAGGTTCACCATGTTCACCCCACTTAATACTCCAAGGGAACAAATCCTTATGGAGATCTAATACTAGAACCACCAGCCCCTAGCACCGAAGATGTAGGGCCGACTTGAGAAGTGCAATCGAACAAAGTATTATCGCTATCATATGGACTACAGGCACACTACTAAGGAGTGTAGAGATCTGAAGTAGGAGATTGAAGCCTTGATAGCTTGAGGCCACCTCAAAAGGTATATTGGTCAACAACCACCTTGAAATCCCAACCAGGGAGGAAACAAAAACTGAAAAAGTAGTCCTTCTAGACGCCAGCTAGGGGGTGGACACTTAATAATAATTGAGACGATAGCAGGATGGCTCGTATCAGGTGGGGAGACCTCATCAAGAAGAAAGAGGTACGTCCGAGCTAGACGTGAGTATGGTCCCGTGCAAGGGTTGGTTGCAGGATTGGAAAAAGATCACCTTATCCTCGGACGACCTTGAAGGGGTAATTCTGCCTCACGATGATCCATTAATGATCAGTGTTGAGATAGCCAACTTCACTGTGAAAAAGGCTAATGGTGGACAAAGGGAGCTTGACTGAGGTCGTTTTCCTAAGCGCTTTCGAGCAAATGGGGTTGGACAATAACTGACTTAGACCATTGAGAGGGACTTTGGTAGGATTCACAGGTCATGCACACAATGCCAAATGGGTCATCAACCTCCCATTGACCTTGAGCGACGGGAACAAGCGGGTTTCCATGCAAGCCAACTTCATTGTCATGGATTACAATTCGACATATAATGGAATCTTAGGGCGGGTCGCCCTTAATCCCTTCAGGGTGGTTCCCTCCCCATACCATCAAGCTTTAAAGTTCCAAACTCATCTAGCAATTGCAACAATTCAAGGAGCTCAACTTTTAGTTAGGGAATGCTACGAGAGCTCACTCCATCTTAAGTACCAAGCTGGTTTAGGACCGGACCTACCCGAAGAAAAAAGGGATGAAAAGAAAGGAAGCCCAGCCGAGGACCTACAAAAAGTAGAGCTTTCAAAAGAAAGCAAAAAAGCAAAGATCGGGAATGAACTCTCTAATGACCTCAAGAAAGGTATAAGCCAATTATTTTTGGAAAATGAACATATATTTGCATTGTCTGCTTATGATATGATAGGTATTGACCTGTCCGTGATCGAGCATCATCTGAATACCAACCCCAATTACTACCCCGTAAAACAGAAGCACAGACACTTCCACTATGACAAGTAGAGAATTATTGCAGAAGAGGTCGATAAGTTGGTTGATGCCGACTATATACGGGAAATCTTGTACCCGACCTGGATATCCAATGTGGTGTTAGTTGGCAAGACCACAGGGAAGTGAAGACTATGCATCGACTTCATAGACCACAACAAAGCTTGTCCGAATGATTACTTCCCATTGCCTCGGATTGACCAGATGGTAAACGCCACCTCGAGGTTTGAATTACTCTTATTTATGGGCACCTTCAAAGTGTATAACCAAATAAAGATGGCTCCAGGGGACAAGGAAAAGACAACCTTCATCACTGATAAAGGTCTCCACTACTATGAGGTCATACCATTTGGCCTCAAGAATGTTGAAGCTACCAATACTCGGATGGTGAATAAGGCGTTTAAAGACTAGATCGGGAGAAACATGGAGATTTATGTGGATAACATGCTGGTCAAGAGCAAGAGAACAGAAGACCATATGATTGACTTGGTGGAAGCCTTCGCCGTGATGGTGCAGTTTAGAATCATGTTGAATCCAGAGAAACGTGCATTCAGCGTCAAAGCAGGGAAATTCTTAGGGTTCATGGTTACAGCTCAGGAAATAGAAGCCGATCCAGAAAAGATTCAGGCCATTTTAGATCTGGCATCACCGACCTACGTGAATGATGTCTAGGTGCTTACCGATAAGGTTGCGGCATTAAGTAGTTTCATGTTCAGGTCGGCTGATAAGTGTGCCCCCTTGTTCAAGATTCTGAGAAGTCCCAAGAACTTTGAATGAACTAAGGAATTCCAAAATGCTTTTGATAAGCTAAAGATGTATCTAGCTTCGCCAACCCTATTGTCCCGACTAGAAGTGAGGGAGAAGTTGATAGTATACTTGGTATGCTCGGGAATGGCAATAGCAGTTGCACTAATCCGAGAAGAAGATAGAGATTAGAAGCCAGTCTACTATGTCAGCAAGACCTTGTAGGGAGTTGAGATGAGATATTCTTCATGCACAAGCTTGTCTTTGCACTCGTGACTGCGACAAGAAAGTTGAAACCCTACTTTGATGCCTATTCAATTAAGGTCATGACGGATGCCCCACTAAAATCCATCATGTATAAGCCAGAGGCGTTGGGCAGGCTACTCAAATAGGCAGTCGAGTTGAGCCAGTTTGACATCACGTACCAACCAAGAACAACCATCAAAACCCAAGCCATCGACGATTTTGTTGTTGAATGTACTGGCCGAGCTGAGCATGATCTTGAGGATGTATGGAAGGTCTATGTAGATGGAGCATCTGGGAATTCAGGATGTGGGCCTAGGGTAGTAATCTTAGGCCCGACGGGCCATGAACACTAATACTCTCTCAAGTTTGCCTTTCCGACCTCTAATAATGAGGTAGAGTACGAGGCAGTAGTCGCAAGGCTAAAGATTGTCACCCAACTCGGAGCACAAACAGTTGAATTAAACACCAATTCCCAATTGGTTGCTAACCAAGTGTCAAGAGAGTTATAGGCCAAAAATACTACCATGATCGCCTACCTCAACAGGGTTAAAGACTTGATCTCAGGGTTCAAAAGGTTCGCGATACAACAGGTTTCGAGAGAAGAGAATGCGAAAGCTGATGCCTTGTCTAAGTTGGCTGTAGGAGAAAACCGACTTGCACTAGTCCATGTAGAAGAGATTGCAAAGCCAAGTATCCAGTTGGGAAAACAGATAGTTATCGAGCTGAACGTGAGTCCAGATTGGACCAAACCAATCATAGAACTTGGAATAGAATGGGAACTTGACAATAAAATAAGGAAAAGATAAGAAGTGGGTTAGCTTTGGGAAATGAGAATTTGGCATGTGAAGTTGAAATGTAAAGCTGAAGAATTTGCTGTCAAGATTGCACGCGAGAATATTTACATCTTGCCCGCGAACATCTTTGTAGTTGGTGAATAGTTGAAGGAAATGCATACAATGAGCCTATAAATAGAATGCTTATTCTTCAATTCAATATCATCCCTAACAATCCCAGAAGCGTGAGAAAATAGAGAGAGAAATTAAAGAGTTTTTTCTTGAGTATTCTTTTTCATATTTATTGTCTCTCTTTTCGTGAGTAAGAATTATTTAGTTTCTTTTATATTTGAGAGAGTGTAATTATACTCCTATTATATTAGAGAGATAGTCATTGTAGAATATTTTTACATCATAGTGAATCCTCATATACTTTTCCATGGGTTTTTTCCTTAATTTGTTTGAAAGTTTTCCTCGAGAAAATATTGTGTTTTTTTTCGCAGTCTTATTTTAGCTGTGTGATACTATTTCAACACATCTATTCCATTGCCCTTGGGTTATTATGAATTTGGAATTGAATCATTTATGTATCAAAGATGGGTCTTAAAAGTAAAGAACTTTTGTGTTTGGGCCCTACATATGAGATCATTGGAATGGTTGAGTATGATCATGACATATACGTTGTAAGATAGAAAAGTGACAACAATAGTGTTTGAAGCCACCATAAGTGTTACATTGTGATAGGCACTGTGTGAGATTGAAGTGGAGAAAGCTGGTGGCATGTTTAACAATAGCTGGTGTACTTTTTGACAGTTTTATTCCTATTGGCTATTGATACTAGTAAACTTGAATGTTTTTGTATATGGAAAAAAACCTTGGGATCTATGCCTTAAATACCACTATATACTAAGACATCTAAGTACAAGTGAATGCATACAGTTATTTATAATCAGTGTATCATTATGAGCATCTTCGATTATCTCTTTATTTGATATTTATTTGTATGCAAAAGGCTCCATGATATGAGTGAATGACATAGGTACGTGGTAATCCGCACAGAAAGGTCTATGCTATGAGGGTTGTGTCAAAACTATATGTTCATAACTGAATAGTAATGTTGGGCACTCCACCATGGTAAGTTTATAATGAGAGGTCTTCTATTTGGTAGGATGACTTACCTTGGTCATTGGATGGGTTTTTCGGACAGCTCTCATTAGTGCATTATGGTGCATTAAATGGGACTTAAGTAGATGTTATCACAATGACATTACTATCATTGTCAAAGAACTAAAAATATTTATACTACTAAGTGACCAAAGTTTTGTATCATGATCATATGTGGATATGTCAGTGGAGCCTAGGACATATGCTTTGATTCATTGTGGGTGAGATCCTATGTAGAAGGTCAACAACTTTGTGTTTGGATAGATGGACTAGATCCATTAAATGCATGCATATGAGTCATGATTCTATGACTATTTTAATTGATAGTGAGTTATTCGCTTGAAATTATCTATATGATTGTCAGAATCTAAGTACTTAGTAATATAGCAATTGCTATATTCTTATGGATTGCTCCTGAAAACAAAGGAATAATATCTGAGCGATGATTATAGGAACGATAAAGGTCCAAGGTTTAGTTGTAATCTAAGACAAGATTGTAGTACTCATGTAAGACCTGCTCTTGATTACGGATAAAACATAGAGGGGTATATCTATAATTAGTAGGGCAAAGATAAATCCTCCTAAGGAAGTTTATTGGTTTTCATGGAGTGCAACCCTAACTCTTTAGTGGAATGAGTTAAGGTTAAATGGTCCAAATACTGCTAGTGTCCAACAAGGGTGTTTTGGTTATTTTGAAGCCACAACAACTATGTCTTCGAGTTTCTCTCCTAGCCACTTTTCCTTTATGGCAAATTGCAACTTTCTTATTTTAGCATGTATGTGTAAATAGAGTATGGTGGCCTATTTGGGAACATACAACTCAATTTGGAAAGACCAGGACATTAGGATAAGAAACATTATTTAGGACAATAATGTTTGTCCTTGAGTAGAATGTCCAGATGGCGTGTGCTAGGCACACTCTAGCGTGTGGAAGGCTTGTGGATAGAGTTTGTTGGAAAAGATAATTATCTTGATTATCTCCAAGATAATTGTAAGAAAATCAAGAGGTAGTTATCTAATTTAACTAGGACACTTTACTTTATATCACCTAACTAGCATCTATAAATAGATGGGTTGCCTACAACATTCTAGATGTCACACTCTACATAAACACATATATAATACACGGTCATAGTTAGTAAGAAAATAAGAGATGAAAAATCCCACAACTTTTCATTGCCATTAGCAAAAGAGTAGGAATAAGGGATAAGATTTGGAGTGCTCCAGCCCTTGGAGGACTTCTCACGGCTTGGAGAATTTTTTGTCAATATTTCGGTCATAACTCTTGTGTGTGTTATGTATACAAGCCAACATAAAAGGTATTAATCACACGCTTTACTTATTAGCACTTGTTATTGATTTCGGTGGGATATTTATGCATGATTACATGTGTTCCTAAGGTGGATTATATGACTGATGTCTATTATTTATAGATTCTACTTCTAAATTGAAATTAAATGTCTTGATGCTTCAGAATCCATATCATTCAATAAAGTGTACATGCATTGGTTGGGCCACACACCTATGTCAAAGTGTTGTTGGAATTGGGTTTTTATACTCTTATGAATATGCTATTTCAACTTATATTTTAAGTGAATTCTATACATTTATGTGAAATGGACTGGGCATATTCACATTTCTTTTTCCGAGTAGATGAACATAGCATATACATGTATTAAAAACAATCAAGTGTTATGTAACAAAATAAACCCAACAATGTAACAACTCAAGCCCAAAGGGAGAACCTATCTTAAAAGACTAGTCTATTAGGTGGGATTGTTTGGATTGGATGCCTTAAAGGCCACTAACACTAAGATATCTCAGTATATTGGATATTAGTCAATTAATAATTCAGTGCATTCATTATGAGAATAATATATTGTCTTTATTATTTGATATATATTGTATGCAAAAGGTCCTTGATATGAGTGGATAGCATAGGTGCGTGGTGATCCACACAGAAGGTCTAAGTTATGAGGATTAGATCAAAACTATAGGTTCATAACCAAATGGTGAAGCTGGGCACTTTGTTGTGGTAAAGTTATAATGAGAGAGTCTCTTATTTGGTAGGATGACTTACTTATGGTCATTGGAGGGGCTTTCCGGACTTATCTCATTAATACATATGGATGCATTGAACGAGACTAAAATAGATGTAATATCAGTGACATTATTATTATTGTTAGAGAACTAAAAGCATCTTAAACTACTAAGTGACCAATGCTCTATATCATGAGCATATGTGGATGTATCAATAGATCATAGGACATGTATATTGATTTACTACGGGTGAGATCTTATAATAGGGTCTACAATTCGGTGTTTTGGACATATAACTAGATCCATTACATGGTGTACATATGAGTCATGTTCTATGCTATCTTAAGTGATGCAACTACTTCCTTGGAGTTATCTTTATAGTCATCAAATCTAAGATCTTAGTAATATAGCTTGCGCTATATTATATACTGGACTTATGGATCCCTCCCAGGAACAAGGGTATAGTATCTAGGTGATGACTATAGGAAAGATAAAGGTCCAAAATATAAATATAATCAAAATAGGATGATAGTGTAGATGAATGACCTCCTCGTGATTGCAAATAAAAACATAGAGGGGTATTTAGGTCATTTTAATTTATAGAACAAAGACGAAACCTCTACTGGAAGTTTATTAGTTGTATTAGAGTGCAACCCTAACTCTTTGATGGAATAAGTTAAGGTTAAAATGGTTAAAATACAGTTTGTGGCTAGCAGGGGAATTTTGGTCATTTTATAGCCAAAGCAACTATGTCTTCAAGTCCATCTTCTAGCCATTTTTAATGGTTAACTGTCTATTTCTTTTTCTAGCATTTGTGTATAAATTGAGTATAGTTTCCTATTTGGTAACATGTAGCTCGATTTAAAAAGGCCAGAACATGAGGACAAGAAACATCCTTAAGACAATAATGTTTGTCCTGGAATCCATTGTCCAGATGGCTTGAGTTCTACATGTGGATAAGTGTGTATGTGTGTGAGAAAGAGGTTTTAGGTGAAGATAATATCTTGAATTTAAATTAAGAAGATAATGGTAATTATCTTCAAGATAATTTAGGAACTATTCAAGGTATGGACTCCTAATGCAACTGGACCTCTCTCTTTCTCCCATATCCCTTAGGATTTTTGGTTATATCATAGCCCTATACACTCCCATACACACACAAATACACAGCCAAGAGGAAGAAAAATAGGCAGAGAGAAAATCCACTTTTTCTAAACCATTGATCAATGAAGTGGAATAGGGGAGAAGGCTTTAGGGTTTCTCATGAGTGGAGGTGATACACGGCCTTAGGAGAATTTTTTCAGCAATTCCACAGTTCTTTAAACGTGCATGTGTTTTGGATTACTGCCAACATAGAGATGAAACCATACACAGTTAATTTCTAGCACAAGATAGTGATTTCGGTATTATTTTAAGATGATTTCTTGTGTTTTTCGCGTGTGGTTTCTTTGTTGTCATATTTTTGTTTATTGCCAAGTAATAAATTGAAAAAATTATGACTAGGGTTTTAGAAACCACATTCTTCTTGTGGTATCAGAGTAGGTCACGAAAATCATGCTTTAAAATATATAATCGATAGAAATCGCATATTAGAAATAGCCATTGGTTGGCGGGCTGCCTAGGGCCAATTATGGACTACTTGTACATGATTTTTGTGTGGCTTAAATGTGTGTTGTATGAAGGTTCTAACCTTTGTTTGCAGTATGATTAAGCACCACTTTTGATGGCTTGAATGTTTGTTTATTGTGGAAGTTTAAATTTTTAGTAATAATATAATTATTGTTATTCATGTTGGTGGTTTATCCAACGGTTGTAATAGCCGAAATTGTCAAAATAATCAAAGAGGAAAAGGGATAGAAGGTGGCAGTTGGCTTAGATCTTTTTTCTAAAATTTTTGGCTTGTCTTTGGAGTTTCTACGTCATGGTCAATCACCCTTGGAGCCATGGGGTGGTGGTGAGCCATGATGGTTCGAATTCCAAGCCAAATTTGCACTAAGTGGCTCATTGGGGTCAAATTACAATCAATACAAAAGTTTGGGGTGCCATGTGCAATTTGTCACATTGATGGGATGCAGAAGACAATTTCAAAGTCCGTGTGGAGGCAAAAGACATTTCCATATATATTTGAGGTCAAATACGTGATTGTGGAATGCTCCAAATAGGAAGCCATCAAAAGTGGAAAGTGTTGTTTTTAAAAGTTACTATATTTATCACATATGCCTATATTCTTATTTTATTGAATACATTATATGATAGTATCTCATATAGTAGTAACATGGCCAAGCACTAGGATTTAAAAAGGACTAAATCCAATAATTAAACATAGAAAGGCTAATTAAAATCATAATCTAGAACTAGTTCAATTAAAAACTAGAGATTATAAAATAAACTTAGGATTAAATTTCTAGTATGAACCTAAGTGGTTTAATTAGCCTAAACTATCCTAAGTGGCCTCACCTAAACCGAAATCAGGTTATAACTATTGCAATTAAAAGGTGTTTTAAAGCAAGGGTCTCAGGACCAAGCTTGCTTAGATTAAAACTAAAGTCAAATTGCAAGACATAGTTATAATTAAGAGGTGTATAACTATTGTAATTTAATGTTGTTTTAATAAGCAAAGGTCCCTGGGCTAGGTTTGTTTGGATTAAAACTAAGGATTAAATTACAAAGACATAGTTATAGTTTAAAAAACCCTTACATACCAAAATATCAAGTGGGAGAAGGATTTAGGAAAGAATCTTACAGCTTTCCATTTTGGTCTATGCTAATAGTGGGAGCTATTCTGACCTCACCTATGTGTAGGTTGTTCCCTTTGGAGGATTGTCTCTTCAACTAAGACTTAGTAAGAAAAGATTAAAATAAGTTTTCAATCGAAGTGTTGACAGGAGCAACCATCTTTTCTGTGGGGTTTTTGTCATGGATCACTTCATAGAATATTGATTTGGGTTAATTACCTTTCGGTAGGCTCAGATTAAAAATAATCTAAGTGAAAAGGCTCATGAAAAAATGGTTATTTGCTTGACATTAAAGGATGGTATCCTTCCTTCGGAGTTCTTACCATTACTCTAATAAAACCAAATATGAATCAATGATTGGATATCATTAGGTAAAGTCTATCTAGCTAATGATATTTCAAATAAGTGTAGTTTAACTTAATCAAAACTACAATATGACTATCCCTTCGGTGGAATATTGTGAGTATGATTAAGATACTGAGACATCTTAATAGTTTGAGGGTTTGACTACTACGTTCAAGAAATAGATGTCATAAGTATGAATGTTTCCTTTCCTTTAATAATCATTTATTTGCATGCATATCAAATAACTCATTAGACTGATTAAACTATTTATAAATATCGCTAAAATGAGTTTTCAATTGAAGTGTTGACGGGAGCAACCATCCCTTTTGTAGGGTTTTTGTCATGGATCACTTTATAGAATATTGATTTGGGTTAACTACTCTTCGGTAGGCTCAGATTAAGAATAATCTAAGTGAAAATGCTCATAAAAAATGGTTAATCGCTTGACATTAAATGATGGTATCCTCCCTTCAGAGTTCTTACCATTACTCTAGTGAAACCAAATATGAATCAGTGATTTGAGTATCATTAGGTAAAGTCTATCCAGCTAATGGTATTTCAAATAAGTGTAGTTTAACTTAATCGAAACTACAATATAACCATCCCTTTGGTGGAATATTGTGAGTAGGATTAAGATACTGAGATATCTTAATAATTTGAGGGTTTGACTATTACATTCAAGAAATAGATGTCATAAGTATGAATGTTTCATTTCCTTTAATAATCATTCATTTACATGCATATCAAATAGCTCATTAGACTGATTAAACTATTTGTAAATATCCAGAGATGTCAGTTGGTTCTTTTATTCCACATTCAATATTATGTTTGAGAATAAGTTAGTTGGCTCAAATTATTCTGACTAAAAAAAAGAGTACTCATTGCCAGAGGCTATGACCATGTCTTAGTTCAACCCTGCCCTTTTATCACCCTTGAGTCAACTTTGGATAAGCAAACTTTTGAAAGACAATGGAAGAGAGCCGATAACATGGCTAGGTTATATATGATATTTTCATGTCAAAAAGTCATCCAGATCTAGATTGAAAGAATGAAAACTATTAAAGATATCATGAGCTACTTGGAAGGTACATTTGTAGAAAATAGCAAACTGGCTTGGCAAGTTGCTATTAAAGCTATCATGAGCGCTAAGATAGCTGGAGGGATATCCGTCATAAACCATGTGGTCAGGATGTCAAAATACCTAGCCAGAGTCCTTGGTGTACAATTTGCTTACCAAAACCAAGTGGAAATGATATTGGAAACTCTACCTGAATTCTTTGCTCATTTCAAGCTCTGATATTATGAGGGCAATATAGATATGGGCCTATCACATGTGATGGAGGAACTATAGGTAGTAGAGACCACTTGAAAGCCCTACAACTATGTGGATCTTACTCAGTCTTTGTCTTTTTGTCTTGCCTCTAACAGTAGGAGGATCAAAAAGAAGAGTAAGTAGCAAAAGCGTGAGATGGACATAAAGAGTAAAAGAATGATGGTGATAAGCCTCGAGAAAACTGCTTCAAGTGTGACTCCGTGTCAGGCATTGGAAGAAGATCAGAAGTACCTAGCCAAGGGCAAGACAAGTACCTTTATTTTCTTTCTAGTTGAAACTCTTTCAGTGGTAGATTCTACTTCTTTGTGAATAATAGACTTAGGCACCACTAATGTTGACTGCAATTCTTTGCAGAGGCTTCAAGACACCAGGAAGATGATTTTGGGGAAATTATAAATTGCAAAGAGGCATAAGGACCAGCATATGGGCATCTATAGTGGGAGATGTTATTTTATTTCAGAAATAGATATTCTTTGAATAATGTTTTACAAGTTTTTTTTCTATTTTGTGATGAACTTTGTTTTTGGTATCGCAATAGTTAATCTAGATCTTCAATTTTTGAATAGATCCATGGTTTGGGAAAAATATGTTTATTCTTCTATTATTTCTAATAATATCACTGCATAACACTGAGTTGATAAAGAGAAGTTTTTCTTCTACCTATTTTTTGTGTCATTTGTGTTTAGGTTAATCTAAACAAATTTTAAAGAATTGGTCAAGAATGGTCCCTAGAACCATTGAATCTTGAACCAGGTTATACCTCTAAGTACAAAAGGATAATATATTAGGTATACACAATTGTGTGAAGTCCTGGTTTAACGACTAGTTATCACACAATAAATTGTGTCTGAGCACTGCATACCAAGATTCCTCCTAGAATGGAATGCTGGAAAGGATCTTTGAGATTTGGTACGATTTGGGATGAATCAAGTTACCAACAGCCTTTTGAGAATATATTGTTAAATAACAATACACATACTAAATCTAGTTTTGTCTATATCAGTCCATAGGATATGCCTAGATTAATGGATGTAGAAATATATCCATGTATGGGATTGTCCAACTTATGCATAGAATGATAAATGGAATCTAGATCAAATATGTGCTATTTTATATTCAAAAAGTACAAGGATGGATAAGCTTACAACCTTTAGGGTTCAAATACCAAGGGAAAGGTTATATAAATCATCCTTGACTAGACTTAGAGATCGTACTAGAGGAAGTCCTACCAAGATCCTCAGTATCACCAGATCCACAACAGTGTTAGGGAAGTACAACAACGTGACTCTAGCTCACAAACGGACTCACGTTATAGTGGGAAGAAATTCAGGCCACCTGATGAATACTTCAGAGAGTTCACCAAATAGACTCTGATGATCAAGTAGTGGATCCCAAGAAATATGACATCCGATGTGAATGCAGACAAATGACACCTAAAAATAGAATTTGACATTGAGTCATGTGCTCATATCAGTTTTATGGTATCTTGTGCCCTCACCCAAATAAATTAAACCCATGCTGTATAGGTGGGTATATAAGAGGAAAAGTGTGATGGATAGGAAGGTTAAACGTTTAAAGCAAAAACTTGGGGTGAAAAGGTATACTCAGAAATAAAGGATTCGACTATGAGAAAACCTTTGTCCCATTGACTATGCTAGAATCCATCAAGCCACTCTAATCCATTGTTTGTTTATGAGATATGGTAGAACGATTGTTAATACAACTTTCTTAATGGAAGTCTTGGCAAGTGCATCGGTATGATGTAACCAGATGGGAATATTGCTTAAGGTTAAACTTGTGTAGTCTACAAGATTAAGAAATTCATTTATGGACTTAAGCAAGCATTCAGGGTGTATAACAAATTTCTTACATGTGAGAGATAGAAGTCATAAAAAGGTTCTATATGCATCAACGGATAGAAGAATTTTTTGTATGCTGTGTTTTGTACTAGAATGAATATCTACTTTGCATTGAACAATATAAATAGATAACCAAACTTAGAATAGTAGTTGAGCATATACTCAAGTATCTTTGAGAGAGCGAGAGAATATATTCCAGTATACTAATCTGAAGATCTTATACCTATGAGGTACACAAGATTCAGATTTTCGATCAAGATAAAAATTTCGAAAGCTCGGCTTTTGGAAATATTGTTACTATTCTGAAGACGCTCTAATATGGATGAGTGGAAAAGAATCCTATATTGTTTACTTTACCATACGGACAAGACATAACGTAGCGCGAGAAATGGCATAATAAGTTGTGTGGCTCAGGAAATTTCGGGTGGAATTAAAGCACATGGCAAATGGGAGCTATATGGCTCAAGAAACTCCTGATGGAATTGGAGTACATGATAGTAGTACAGATACTCATAGAGTGTATTGCAGTAATGATGAAATAATGGCAGAATAAGAAGAACCAGAGAATCATTAGTTTGTGAAGTATAATAGAGAGAATTAGTACCACGTGATTCAGAGAATTATCCAATAGAATAATGAAGTTGTAGGGGAATGCTTCAGCCAATGGTACAATAGACCCTACTCTATTGGGAGAGTATTTAATACTCTTGTAGAGGCTACGAGTATTGTATCGAGATAGTTGTAGTGCTCATTAGTGCAAGTGGGAGTATGTTGGGATTGGATGCCCTAAAGACCACTAATACTAAGATATCTTAGTATATTGATATTAGTTAGTTAATAATTCAGTGCATTCATTATGAACATGAAATATTCTCTTTATTATTTGATATAGAAATATATACAAAAGGTCCTTGATACTAGTGAATAACATAGATGTGTGGTGATCCGCACAAAAAGTCTATGCTATGAGGCTTGGATCAAAACTATAGGTTCATAACCGAATAGTGAAGCTAGGCACTATGCTATGCTAAGGTTATAATGAGAGAGTCTTCTATTCAGTAGGATGACTTACTTTTGGTCATTGGAGGGGCTTTTTGGACTTCTCTCATTATTGTATGTGAATGCATTGAACGGGACTACAATAGATACAATCTCAGTGACATTACTATCATTGACAAAGAACTAAATGCATCTTGAACTACTGAGTGACCAATACACTATATCATGAGCATATGTGGATGTATCAATGGACCCTAGGACATGTGTTTTGATTCACTGTAAGTAAGATCTTATAATAGGATCAACAACTCGGTGTTTTTGACATATAGACTAGATCCATTAGATGGCGTGCATATGAGTCATTATTCTATACTATCTTAAGTGATAAAGCTACTCGCTTGGAGTTATCTTTACAATCATCAAAATCGAAGATCGTAGTAATATAGCTTGGGCTATATTAGATACTGGACATGTAGGTTGTTCCCAGGAACAAGGCTATAGTATTTAGGTGATGATTATGGGAAAGGTAAAGGCCCAAGGTGTAAATGTAATCAAGATAGGATAAGAGTACGGATGCAGGACCTACTCTTGATTGTGGATAAAAACATAGAGGGATATTTCGGTTATTTTACTTAGTAGAACAAAGACAAATCCTCCACTGGAAGTTTATTAGTTGTATTGAAGTGCAACCCTAACTCTTTGGTGGAATGAGTTAAGGTTAAAATGGTCAACATACTGCTAGTGGCTAGCAGGAGCATTTTGGTCATTTTATTGCCAAAGCAACTATGTCATAGAGTCTTTCTCCTAGCCACTTTCCTTAATAGTTAACTGTCTATTTCCTTATCTAACATTTGTGTGTAAATTGAGTATAGTTTCCTAATTGAGAACATGTATCTCGATTTAGAAAGGCCAGGACATGAGGACAAGAAATATACTTAAGACAAAAATGTTCGTCCTGTCCAAATGGCTTGAGATATGCGTGTGGATAAATGTGTATGCGTGTGAAAGAGAGGTTTTAAGAGAAGATAATATCTTGAATTTAATTAAGAAGATAATTGTAATTATCTTCAAGATAATTTAGGAGATATTCAAGGTATGGACTCCTAATGCAACTGGACCTTTCCTTTTCCCATATCTCTTAGGATTTTTGACTATATCATAGCCTTATACATACACATATCATATGTTTCAGACACATATCATATGTTTTAGACACATACACCCATACACACACAGATACACGACCAAGAGGAAGAAAAATAAGAAGAGAGAAAACCTAATTTTTCTAAACCATTGATCAAGGAAATGGAATAAGAGAGAAGGCTTTAGGGTTTCTCGTGCATGAAGGTAATACACGGCCTTAGGAGAATTTTTCCAGCAATTCACAATCATCTAAACATGTGTATGTGTTGTGGATTAATGCCAACACATAGGTAAAATCATATACAATTAATTTCTAGCACAAGATAGTGACTTCAGTATTGTTTTAGCATGATTTCGTGTGTTTTTGGCGCGTGGTTTCTTTGTTGTCATATTTTTGTTTATTGCCATGTAATAAATTGAAAAAATTATTCCTAGCGTTTTAGAAACCACATCTTTCAGGGACAACGCCTTGTACTTAAGAAGTACCGCTTTTGAGAGTGAAATTCCTATATGGGATCATTAAATTCCACCCCCTTAAATTAAGAGTCTATTGACACTGACCCTACAGTAGCTCTTTTCTCTTGGCGATTGCACTCACCTATCAGTATTTAGTGTGATACTTACCACTACTTTAATCTAGCCTATAATCTTCCCTTCATAGAATCCATTTTCAACGAAATCACCAAGTAACAAAATAAGCCCACGAATGTAACAACTCTGACCTAAAGGGAAAGCATAACCCAAAAGACTAGTCTATTAGGTGGGAGAAGCCTTTGCACTTAAGAAATATCCCTTGTGAGGGTGAAACTCCTATGTCAAATCATTACATATCAATGAAAAATTTGATGATAAAAATTGAAGGTTTTCATTTGGAGAAATGTGGAATATTGAGCCAAGACAAGCTTTAGTGTTCTCTTATGAAAACCAAGGTCTTAGGCCTGGATCTGAAACACCAAAATTTTGAAAAAAATCTCTTGCAAACTTTAGCATTCTAGTCTCGATCTCCTATGAGAGTTGCCTTCTTTGGTTTGCAAATTCTTGGAGTTTGGAGTGTTCCTCCTACAAGAAGAAGATATTGTTGTATCTAAGAGACTTACACTATAAGTTGTCAGCACTGTAGTAGGGTACTAAAGTCATAAGGACATTGAGTACAATACAAGCCTCGGTCTAAGTATTTTTTTTATTTGCATTAGGTTTTTTGTCATATTTTAATTCAATCTATAAGATATTTTTTTCTTTTAATATTTTTCTAGTTAGATATTTACTGCTTATAATATATTTTTATTTATATTTACTATTTATGAAATTATGTTTATTTACTGTCTGTCCATATGAGTTATATACACTACTATAGTAATAGGTGTGCAGTACAGTGACAAAGTCAATAATAAGAGGGTCCAAGGCACTTATCTATGCATAAATTGAATTTTTATTTAAGCACATTATAGCAAATAAAAAAAATTAAAGCATATAGCAATTATGGAAACTAGAAAAAAATAAGCAATAAAGCATATATGAAGTTTTCAAGGCACAAAAATAACATATAACAGTTACAATTGCATCAATTACAAATATATAAAACCCACACATATAAATTAAAACAATAAACTCTAAAATTAATAAAACTAAAAAAATTGATAACAAGTGAAAGTACAAGTAGAAAATTAAAACCACTATAAATAAAATAAAAATAAACCACAAAAACAACTATAACAAATAACTACAAATGAAACTAAAACTAAAAATAACAAACAACAACAACAACTAAAATGAAAATTAATAACTACAAATAAAACTAATACTAAAACTATTAATAGCAACTTAAACTAATAATGAACCTTCACAAAAGAAAAACTAATAATTAACAAACTATTAAAAGTAAACATAACATTAAACATAAATAGACACTAAAAGTAAGTTCCTCTTGTTTTTTCCCCGACATCTGTAGTCGCATGGTGGAGGAGGAAGAGTTCTTCTTAGAAAAAAACGGATGTGATTTTTGTCTAAGAATGACAGCAATTTGGTAACTGCTATTTTTGAAAAAATTGAAACCGAAACCATTTATCATAACTTAAACTTGAAACTGAAATCGAAACCCAATGGTTTTTAAAATCAATATCCAAAACTGAAACCAACAAATAATGAAAAAATCACGGGTAATCGAAACCGAAATCAATATCGATAATCTTAAAAAATTAAATTAAATAGAAAATCACTCCAAACTGTGTAAAAAGTTTAATTTAAATGTTAAAAAGAACCTCAAAAAACTTAAAATATGCACCATCTCACTAATAGTAAATGAATATGTGTTGTTATGAACTTGTCCTGGCATGTTTTGTGATGTCCTTGTGAATTGTGATCTAAAGAGTTTGCTTATTATCATGCCTATTGAATCAAAGTAATGCTAAGGTTCTTCATCTACTTTCTTAATTATGAGAATGCAAAATTATTAACAAAAAAAATATTAAAGACAAACACAAACATTCCACAGTCTATGTCCTTTCTTTATGAAAAGTAAAAATGAAAGAAATAACTTGTATATAAGTGAAATCAATATAAAAAAAAGACTGTCTATGAGTAACCTTAATAGCCAGCCGATGTTAGTGAGAAGAAAAGAAAGAGACTGATGTTAAAGAGAAGAAAAGAAAAAGAAGGCTAATGTTAAAGAGAGAGTGAGAGGAGACTTCATGAGAGACGGCTGATGAAGAAAAGAAAGACGTAAAGTGATTTACTGCTTTTAGGGTTAAAGTTCCAAAACTTAAACGTTGAAAACTTCAAGAATAAAGAGAAATAAGTCAATAGGTGATTATTACTATTGAGCTTTTTTAGTAGTTATTTCTTAATATATTAGTATTGGGTTTAATCCAAATTTTTAAAAAATGTAATTTGTTTCTATTTATTATTTTTTATTAATTTTAAACATTATAATATATATGTAAACATACATATATATGTATACATAATTAATAATTAAGTTTCGGGCCTCGATATTTTTTAACATCTAAAGTTAAAACCTATCAATTTATCCGTTGGTTACTATTTTGTAAAAATCAAAATCTATCGGTTTGGCTGTCGGTTTTTGTTATATGATTTTTATCGAACGGATATATATAGGTTTCGGTTACAGCAGTTACCCATTGCCATCTCTATTTTTGACGGGGCTAGTGGGTTGGGTTGGTGCAGAGCAGGTGCCTTTTTTTTTATAATCTGAAATACAAAATTACCAAAATATCCATCAATAGTGAGGTGTAGGCCACACCCTAGGCCAAGTGTGCCTTTGCCCCTGTCTACATGCCTTTGTTTTATAATACAGATTGTGTTATTGACGTTAAGAGTGATTGGCGGAGAGGATTAAACTACTAATGTTATAAAAGATTTATATAAGTCAAATGTACAAGAAGTTTAGTACCGATTCATTTTTATTATATAAGAAAGACCTGTTTGATAAACTGCTCGTAACTAAAGTTATAATCCTTTCCTTGACTTACATCAGAGAATGCCAAAAAAGGAGAGAAATATAAAGGAACTTACCAAAGTACTTCAATCTCTGATTCTTTCTCGAGCTAGATGTTTCCAGAATATTAAAACATGGTGCAAGAAACAAGATTGATCTGACAATTTATATTCATCCCTCCCATTAGATCGTTGGTATGGACTGCACAAAAAATAAATCTTAAGGGAAAGTCTCGTATCCGGTAGCACATATACATAGGTTATCAGTCTCACATTCCTGTGAGATCTACCTTCTGTACTAAGCTGGCAATTCGATCGAGAAAGTACGCTACAGAATAGCCCAATCTTGATTAACACCACCGGATGCTGAAAGGAAGAATACTCCAAATCTTAGAAGCACCGAAGTAGAAAAGGGAAAATACAGGAGCTTACCAGAGAACTCTGATTCTATCGGGGGCTAGATGCCTCCAGATTATTGAAAGTTTTTGCAAGGAGTATATGTGATGACTGGTCGTCCTAATTACTAATAGCTGCTGAACTGGGTAATATATACACGCACGTAAACAGATGGATCCATGAAATCAATATAATTAGCTACTAATGTATGAATTTCAAAATGATGACTTTATACTGATCCAAAAGATAAAAGAAAAAGAAAACAAAGACTTGACAATTATGTCTTCGTATTCTAAGTTTTTTTTAGTACATAATTGTTGGACAGTGATCCACACCCCCAGCCGGCAAAGATGACTTCTCAGGCTCCGTTGAATTGTTTGCCGTAAAATATTTTATCGAAAAATATTTTCTAATTTTTTAATATTTGGTAACATAAAAAAATGGGTCTTTTAGTCAAAAATTGTGGCTACTTTTGCTCAATTTTCCGGTGTTTAGTAACTTTGAAAAATTGGTCAACTAAAAAATATTACCGCTATTACAAATTTTGGAAAAATATTTTCATGTCCTTTGGTAGAACTAAAACATTTTCCAAAACTCACCCACTCCTACCCCCTACCCCACACCTATCCTCCATTCTCACGGTTAACATATTTATTATATGTGTGTGTGTGTGTGTGTATATATATATATATATTTGTTTTTTAATCTCATATCTGAAAATATTTTTTACTTTACATCCAAACACTAGAAAATATTTTTGACCATTCTATTTTTTAGGAAAATATTTTCCGTCAACAAGTTATTTTACAACAAACAAACGGAGATGGAAAAATATTTTATTGTCCAGAAAAACGTTTTCAGATGATAATATTTTCCACAAGCAAATTATTTTACGAAAAATAAATGGATCCTCAATTTTATAATAACTGGTATTGTAACGCACTTAAAAAAATAATTGATTTCACTAGGCATTTGCTCCAGCGGTATGCTTTTTGCTTTATTTGCGAGAGGTTTCAAAATCGATTTTTGGTAGGTATAATATGCCTTGTATATGATGAAATATTATAGTTTAAACCTCCCTTTAAATAAATAAAAAATCATATAGTGACTATTGAGAGCCAAAAATTGACAAACAAAAAAGAAAAGGACTTGACAAATAAGTCCCCATATTATAATTTATAACCATTAAGAATAATACATTAATATATTTTGGTTGCTCCATCATATTAGCTTGGCAATCAATCATTTTCGAGGTGAATTATTTATACCTTAACCTTGCTCACCCGTATAATTATTGACGTTATTGATTATATATATGACTAATTTCATAACGTTAGGTGAAAAATTATGACTTGAATGTGTTAATCCTGCAATGAATAACAAAAAATATTAATATGAACCTTAATTCATATATTTGTTAAAATTCATTGTCTCCATTTTTTAATTTAATATTAAGTGGGACTTTAACCAACGTCAGCTAAAAGACTATATATCTTAACTCAAACCTATTCATTTGTTGGCCCTATTGCGTAACTTCACCTTGACTCCATCTATGAAATGTGAGCCAGCATATTATTTCATCAACTTGCCTTTAATTTACGCACTCATACTATACAGGTCTAAACTTGCGTACTATATATTTCTTGTTTGTCAAAATTTAAGATTTTTGACTTTCATATAAGTGGGGCTTTAACCCGTTCTCATCTATTATTTAGTGCATTCACACCTAACTACATAAGGTGCAAGTCTAACTTTTTTTTTTATTTTTTATTTTTATTTATTTCAAATGGAGATATAATGTCATACAAATATATATAGATGTAGTCAGCAAAATTTGAGTTTGCAATTTCGCACAAACATTACGAGTGTCATGTCGGTAGAACCAAAGGATCTTTGCCAAGTTGCAGCCACAATATCTTGCTTAAGAAAATGGTTCATCATTTAGAATGTCACGTAAATCAAAACAAGTAAAAGAAAATTCTACAACTTGATTTATTGTTTAGATCAATGTCACAAAAATAAAATGAACAAACAAAAGCACCATGTTACAGATAAAATGACCCGATCCCTCGCGTAATCGAGTCCCCAATCCCATACACAAAGGCACAAAAAACGAGAGAAAACAGACAGAATTTCCCCTGTTTCTAGGCCAATCCAAAATCTGCAAGCTGAAGAATATAACCACAAGCAACAATCACAACATATATAAACTCCATCCTTTGTTCATATGACGACTCTAACTTTCTTTTCCTTAGACACGGTACATACATAGGTTAAGACCTAAACAATACTAATCAAATACCTATACTAAGTTATCATACCACTCTAATCACTTTTAATTTTAAACTTTAATTACATCTCTTTACATAACAATTACATTCGAGAACACCAAATAAAATTACAAGCCAGGATATCTAATTTAACATAGGTTCATATAACTATCTAAGCAAAGATACAACAATCAAGGGGACACTTGATCTTCCTCTTCTACCTCTCGAGACTATCTCTTTCATGCCTGTAAAATGTTAGAAAGAAGAGTGAGCAAAACACTATTGCTCAATGAGGGAGAGAAACAGTTATTCGAGGAGTTTTCGAAAATGTTTTCGTGCAATAAAAACAAGTCATAGAACTAATTAACAAGATGAAATACACACTCAAAAAATTAAGTTAAATAACACATTTAGAAAGTTAAAATCAGAAAATAACAACATATAATCAATTAAGGTCAACAAGTCAATCACAAAGGTGCCACGTTAATACGTGAGAATCAACCTAAATCACGAGCTTAAGAACACTTAAATAAAGAATACATTCATATGTAGCTCTCTAAAGACCTAGAGCCCAAGCGAGAGTTACTCTAGATAACCATATAGCAACAATAATAATAAAGATAGTTAACTCAGGTAAAACAAAGTCAAGCTTGATACCGCTTACAAGTCCATATACGAGCTCGTGGTAGTCATGCTAATACACTGACGAACTCGGCCCTCCGAAGTGACACGACGCTACCAATCACTTTCGATGCCAAGTTAGTCATGCCAATACATCGACAACATCGGCAGTTCGGAGTGTCATGATGCTACCTGGTCATGGTAGTCATGCCAATACACCGAGGACATCGGCCATCCGGAGTGTGATGACGTTACCATGACCCACTAAATATAAGCATGATATATCATCCGATTAATAATTAAATTCTCACGTAAGATGATAGTAACCATCTTCACTTATAATAAATGGCATGCTTACAGATATTCATTAACATCATGAATGGCAAATAAACTTCATTTAATATTCATTACCATGCAAAAGACTTCAATTACCTTGGCTACAACAATCATTAACTTTTAACTACTTAAGCTAACTTAACAATTTATTATAATTCTATTCAACTATGGCACCACAACTACTTCAACATTTAAAGTTTAATTTAATTCAATGAATCATTTCAAGGCGTCATCATTAAGCATTCCAAATAACATTTACTTATTCATATCAATATTTAAACAATGCCATTAGATTACGAAAATAATATCTACTTTGCTTCTTACAATGTTATTAATCTGTAGCTACAATTTTACTAGCAAGTCTTGTTAAGAATCATGGGATTCCATCCTAAAACCAATTGGTGCTAGGTAGAGTAGTCAGCATCTTATAAGGATAAGGTAGTATTGAAGTTTTTTATTTAATATGAGACAAATATATATTCTAACATTCCCCCTTCTTCCTCACGTGTGATGTGATTTGAGAGGGGTCACACATGAAAAATTGAACATATGTGGTAGATAAACACATATGGAAGGTTGAATGCACATGGGACACACATAGAATATAATACATGCGGAAGAAGATTGAAAACATGTGTGACATAATTTAAGAAGGGTCACACGTGGATGAACAAGCGTGGAAGATGACACACGCGAAAGATGAATAAGACTAGACCATGGGCCTAGCTCTGATATCATGTTAAAAATCATGAGTTCCCATCCTAAAACCAATTAGTGTTAAACGGAATAACCTAGGATCTTATAAAATGGTCTTGATATTTCTGATTTTTTTATATGAGACAAGTGTATATTCTAACAAATCTTGCTAGCAAAATTATAAAAGGCTTCAAGGGTTCCACTAGGTGTATAAAAAATTCAAAACAGAGTGGATCAATAGGATAGTACAATACTTTGACTATTAACCTTGTAGATTTAATGCTACTATCTTGCATTTATTTATCCCACTATTAGGCACAGTTATAAAGTACAATAAAACTCTCTAAAATCCTAAACTTTGGAAATAAAGATAAAGTCAAAACCATGTTTAAAATCTTAAGACTTTATTGTCTTTAAGTAATGTAAGTGAAGTAGCATTTTGATTATAAAGAAATTTTTTTCGCCCATTTTTTGCAAAGAAATGTGTACACTGGATCATCTGTAGTAAAAAGGATATTCTGCAAACTTTGTCCTCAAAACAAATCTTTCCATAAACTAAATTTTTAACAAGCTCCAAGGCAGTATGGGTGATTATAGACAACACATAGGCATGCATTTTGAACTTTTTTAATTATTTCAAAATAGCGACACGCTTTAAAAAATAAGTCAAGGATAAACTTCCAAACAAGTAATTGGACACGATGTAACACAAGTTACATAAATAATCTACAATTTAAAAACAATTGGATGTTCAACTTACACGCAGCAACAATGTTGTGAACTACAAGGAAGCATGAGACATCACCCTAATTAGCAAATGAACGAATTATAAGCTCCACAACAAAATAAGAGCTCAAATTTTATTCAAATAGTAAATTGGGATAGAACAAATACGCACTTTTGCAGAGTTATCACTAATTCAAAAATGAGAATAAACTTGCCTTACAAATTAGAGAACGATATTAAACACAACAAATAAATATAAACAAATCCCTCTCTACCAGTTTAAACTTTTAAATGAGGTGGTAGCTTAACATAGTATTAGACTCTAACCATTAAAAGGTCCTAAGTTCAAAGCTCAGTGCCACCCATTTGTAAAAAATACATTCGCATGTAACGCTACATACTTTTTTAGTTTCATAATCGGATAACCAAAGAAGAAAATATGTTTACTTAGCTTGAATTGATTTCTAGAACCCAATAAAATTACTCAAACTCCAAACCTTAGTTCTAATTTTGCAGCCTAAATAGAAATACTAATGTCTTAATAGTACAAAATCATTTTAATTGTGTTCATATGTCGACTTACTTGTAGTTTTGTCCGCTCCGATGATATAGACTTTGAGTTCTTCATTTCCTAGTTCCTCCTTCTGTACTATTTCAATATTCCTTGCTGAATCATTGATAGAAGGATTGCAATCTCTTATTCTAATCACCCGTAGTGTATAAAGTTCTCCAAAGCAAGGAGGGATCTCATCCAGAAGCCAACAATTGTTCATCACTAACTGCGCAAGCTTGGGAAAAGAATCTTCTGAAGCAATCCACTTGCGAATCGATATACCGCTTAATTTCAAATATTCCAGATTTGGGAAGTCCCCATCATTCACGATCCATTCTGCATCGTAACATTCCAGAGTTGGCTCTCCACTTAGTTTGAGAACCTTTAGGTTCCTCCCAAATTCTGCAATATCCTTCCATTTTGGCAGATTTCCTGATAAAGACAACTTCTGTAGACTTGGAGGGAAGTAAAACACAATTCAAATCTCGATAGCTCCATTCCGTTGTACCCGTGATACAAAGATTTAGTGACACAAGCTGATCGAGAAACCTCAAATCTGGAAATCTAACGCTGTCATGGAATGAATATTCCCAACAGTCGAAAAATTCGCATCTCAATTTCTGAAGGTTTGGTACCCTTCTCAGAAAATTCTCTGCTTCTCTTTCGGAAGAAAATTTTGGTGTCGATAATGTTAGCACATTATCCAATAAGGAGGACTTCTCAAGTTCGTCGGTCGAGATAGTAAACCACTCATCTTTCAACGAGTAGAGATTTATGCGTACATGGCGCAAGTTAACCATGTCCCAAAGTGAATTTGGTACCAAGTAACAACATCTTTCAACGAGTAGAGATTGCAGGTACCAAAGTTTGGCTATTGATGAGGACATATCTAGTGTTTCAACGGCTAAATATCTTAAATGAATCAGCAATTCTATTCCGCTATCAGACATGGAAATGCTTATATCAGCTAAATCCAACACTCTAAGAAGCATAAAATTCTTAATAATGAATGAGATATTAGACGAGCGAACAGAAAAGCCAGATGCTCTAGTATATAGTAGAGAACGGACATTGTAGTGAGAAGGCTTCGCCTTTATAGATGCAAACTTTTTGAAATCAAGCTAAGTCGGCGCTCTTCATAACAATATTTCTCCCTCAGTACATCGTACAAATCCTTCCGCAATCCATAACAATTTCAATTTTGAGAGAGGAATTTCTTCATCCTCTGGAAATGCTGCAAAGTACAGAAAGCACGATTTCAAATGATCTGGCAAATGATTGTAACTCAATTCTAATATGGCTCTGCACTGACTTTCTGAGTCACTAAAAATGTGTGAGCTTAATTCTTGTGCAATTTGTTTCCACTTATGTACACTCTTGTCCACCCTTGCAAGAACTCCAGCCATGACAACAATTGTGAGAGGAAGTCCCTTGTAACTCTCTACAATCTGCTGTCCAACACCCAAAAATTCCCGAGAGAAGCGTCTTTTTTGAAATAACTTCTTATCAAATAACTCCCAACTCTTAACCTCAGAGAATTCACGAAGAGTAAGCACCTTATTGCCATCTTTAATTTGTGAAGCCAGATTCTGGTGTCTACTAGTTATGAGAATACGGCTACACAATCTGTCATCTGGAAAAGATCTTTTGAAATCATCCCAATCCTTGATGTCCCACAAATCATCAACGACGATGAGATATCTACGTCCCTTCAGGCTTCGGAAAAGCATTGCAGCTAGATCTTCATCATTCATTTCTTTATTATCTGAGGTCCCAGTAGCATCACCTAAAATGGTAAGCAACAATTCTCTCTTTTGATATGTTTGAGAAACAGTGCACCATGCTTGAACATGAAAGAACTCACGGATTGAAGGGTCCTCATACACTTTTTTAGCTAGAGTAGTCTTGCCAACTCGTGGCATGCCGACAATTGACATAATATCTAATTTCTCTTGGTCTTCAAAAAGATACTCCTTTATCTTCTTTGCCTCATCTTCAAAACCCATAATTTCTTCAGTTGCTATGGCAGTAGCTTTTGATGAAACATGGGTGGAAGTCTTTTCAACATCACGGCCTTCTGTATGATACTTCTTCTCGGTATAGATTGTTGACACCTCTGTTTTTATAAGCTTGGTTTGCTCTATGATTTTGGAAAGTGACATTATGATGCGAGAATCAAGAGCATTTTTTACCAGGTACAAGTCGATAACATATTCTGCCTGGTATGCCAAGCCTATGAAGCGCGTCCGAAGATCTCCCAATTCTTCATGCTCATTACGTTGCCCCTTGGTTTCTATAAGAGAAGATCTTAGAACTTTGAATTCCGCATGCAGTGTTTCAATTTGATTCTTTAGAATCTCAATTGATTCTGGTCGATATTTTAGCAACTCATCCCAATGTCCCAGGAAATGATCCAGAAAGCCCACTCCATCAACTTTGGGATAGTTATACAACTTAACCTCTCTGGAGTCTTCTTGAATAAGCTTGATTTTGTCAAGCACCTCAGAAACTGCTATATTCACTTCTCTAGCAATGTCTTCTTTCATGCTCCTATCATAACACGAGCAGAGGATAAATACGAACTTCCAAATAATAGCTTCAATGGCTGTAAAGTGAATATTGAATCTTTCTAATCTCAATTCATGTGGCAAATTTCTGATAAAATTTTGAAGGAATTTCAGATTCTCAAAGAGATTCTTACTAGGATCATTTAGATAGATCACCGATTTGGCATTACAATCTAGTAGCTTTATTAGATTGTCAAGGAGATAATGCTCGGAAGTTGATTCAGTTGACCTTGAAGCTCTTAAGACCACCATATATATCTCCTTGACATTAGTCTTCTCTACTAGATCAGAGAGCTCTTGCTTCATCTCAAGTGTTACCTCTTCATCCATTTTGCCAACCAAGCAAAAGTAAATTAAACATGTTGCTTTGTGTAGCAAAGAAGAAAGAGGTGCCAAAAGCTCTTTATTTTCATCCGGAACGTATACCTCTTTGCCTGCTAGATATGTAAACAGAGGTTGCAGAAGTGTCAGCTTTTCTTTGAAGTTTTCAATTTCTTTCATCAGAGGAACAATTAGATCAACTCTACAGCTTAATAAATATCTAGAAATCCTCACAAGAAACTCTTTCCTTCGAAATGCCCATTCATAATTTACAAGTCTCCTTTCGAAATTTTGCCTGATTAGAAGATCCTTCATCTTTTCTCGCAAATTAGAATATACACGGTCCAAGTCTAGGATGTGACTTCCTTTAATTGGTCTCTTAGAAAGTGAGTGAAGTTCCAACCTCACATCATAAAGCTCATCTTCAATAAGCAAAACAAGACCCTCATCGTCTGAGTAGCTGAGAAACATTTCTAGAAAGTGAAGCCCAAGTTTGAGGAATAGGATATGATCCCTCAAGTGGGCAGTATCCATAAAGCTCTGATATTTTTCTTCTTGCTCCTCGAGAAGGGACAACGATTTAGAAATATGAGAGGAGTGGCTTTCCATTTTGACAGATAGTTTATAAAATGGAAAACAAAGTTTAAGGGACATGATACGATCTATCAAGGAAGCACGAGAATTATGATAGGAAGATCTTTCCTTGTTAGCCATTCTTCCTCGCTTATTTTTCTACCAAGAGAACTTAAACCTGGAATCCTGCAAGAAGAATACACTTCACTACGTTGCTTTTGCTTTTACATGCTGAACTGGTAAGGAATTAATTCTAAATTTGACTTGATCAAAAAGAAAATTATAAGGATTATAAAACATTATTTTATCGAATATCTTACGCAAATATTTATTATTCTTTATTAATATGTTGTAGATCAAATGAATAACATTATCAATCTGGGAATTCTATCCCATTTGCTGGGCATGGGAAACCATATATGGTCATTGGATATCGACTTCATAAGATGGTAGCTTAAAATGCTATTTTATCTTACATCCTTAAATTGGAAAAGTTTATGGCCATGAAGATGTTCTCATTCTCAACAATTCTTTGTGACTGTAAGAACAATGGTGATTCTAGTTTTATGACCAGTTAAGTGCAAGACATTCAGATAATGTTACATGATCCTCAACAATGAGATTCACATTGAAAGAATGTCAATTAGCAAGTCATTTCAAGTGCCATCCATAATCAAAAAGTTGCCACTCTCGTGGGAGGATTTTAAGCATTATCTCAAACACAAGTGAATGAGATGAAACTTGATAATCTAATTATGAAAGAGAAACTCTTAAAAAAGTCAGACTGACCGGTCAGTTTGGCTTTTTACACACAAAGCATTGAGGCCAAATACATGTGAGGATCATGCATTGTGAGTAAAAAAGTGAGACTGACCGGTCAATCTGACTTTTTTAAGTGTTTCCCATTATGAAATTGTTGATCGATGAAGAAAATAGGAAATATTTCATATTTAGTCCCTATTATTTACTAAATATCTCAATTTAGTCCTTATTGTTTCACCAAAAATTTTAATTCCGTCCCTATTGTTTAAAATACCTCAATTTCGTCCCTATTATTTTTCAAAAAGTTTCAATTTCGTCCATATTATTTTTAAAATTTTTTAATTTTGTCCCTATTATTTTCTTAGAATTTCAAATTCGTCCCCATTATTCAAAGACTAAATTAATTTTTTTGAGAAATAATAGGGATGAATTTGAAAATTAATAGGGATAAAATTAATTTTTTTGGAAAATAATAAGGATGAAATTGAGAAACTTTAAACAATAGGAACGAAATTAAAACTTTTAGGGAAATAATAGAAACTAAATTGAGACATTTTAAACAATAGGGACTAAATGTGAGATTTTTCCAAGAAAATATCTATTCTTAAAAGAATTAATTGGTGGTACAATTGATGCAAGTCAAAGTCAAAGTTATGTTGTGGAAGTACAAGCCAGTCATTTAAACTAAAAGAGAAAGCTTTCAGGGCTGTTAGCAATGGCAATGCAAATAAAAAATTCCCAAGATAAGTGTTATATTTGAGACTAAACTGAGTAGAGAGCCAAAGATTGTCACAAGAAGAAGACTAAAGGAACTTCAAAAAGAAAATCCCACAAGGAAATGTTACAGAAGCAGAGACTTTGTTATCAAGGGATGGTGGAAAGAGATTTATATAAGTCAAGTCTACAAGACTTTGGTAGACGGCTCGTAACTAAAGTTGTAATCCTTCCCTTGACTTATATAACAGAATGCCAAAAAAGTAGAGAAATGTGAAGGAACTTACCAAAATAGTACAATCTCTTATTCTTTCTCGGGCTAGATGCCTCCAGAATATTAAAAAATCGTGCAAGAAACAAGATTGATCTGACAATTCATATTGACCCCTCCTGTTAGTTCGTCAGTGTAGACTGCAATATCCGGCATATACATAGTTGATCAGTTGCGGGACACCACCGGATGCCAAAAGGAAGAATACTCCAAATCTTAGAAGCCATATTGTAGCAGTAAAAAAAAATACAAAAAAAAAAAAAAAATACAGTAGCTTACCAAGTACTATGAACTCTGATTCTCTTTCAAGCTAGATGCCTCCAGATTATTGAAAAATTGTGCAAAAACAATATTGATCTGATGCATCTGTGCAAACTGTACAGAGAAAAACGAAACAGATTGATCTGTCGTCCTAATTACTATAGCTGCTAAACTTGGTAATAGATACACGCACGTAAAAAGATGGATCCATGAAATCAATATTAGCTACTAATGTATGCATTTCAAAATAATGACTTCACACTGATCCAAAACATGAAATAAGAAGAAAAGAAAGACTTGACAATTAAGTCTTGGTATTCCAAGTTTTTTTAGTACGTAATTGTTGGAGACAGTGGTCCAAACCCACCTCGGCAAAGATGACTTCTCAATTTTATAATAGCTGGTATTGTAATGCACTTAAAAATAATAATTGTTTTCAGTAGGCAGTGGTATACTTCTCGTCTTATTTGTGGGAGGTTTCAAAATTGATTTTTCGTAGGTATAATATAGTTTGTATATGATGTAATATTAATTTAAACTTCCTTTTAAATAGAAAAAATAATCAAATTGGAAATTAGGATTGAACAAACACGAAATTTTGCCGACTTATCACTAATTCAAAAAGGAAAATAAACTAGACTTACAAATTAAAGAACAATGTTAAACACAATAAATAAATAAACTCCTCTCTAACTTAACATGGTATCAGAATCTATATACTAAAAGATCCTCGATTCAAAACTCATCACCACTTATTTGTAAAATTATGTCTACGTGTAAGACTCAATAAAAAACTACACAATTAATAACTAGACCCATTTGGTTAGCTTGAATTGATTTCTAAAACCCAAAAAAATTACTCAAACTCCAAACCTTATAACCAACATTACATTCTTATAATATGGATTTATATCACAAACCTTAGTTCTAATTTGCAGCCTAAATAGAAATATTAATGTCTTAATAGTACAAATCATTTTAACTCATCAAACATATAGAATTTGTACAACAAACAACCAGGTCGCCAAGGGTCACCAAAGTAAAAGACAACCAACTAGAAACACTTAAGTAATGATTAAAGTAATTGCATCTCAAAGAAAGAAATTGAATTGTGTTCATGTTGACTTACTAGTAGTTTTGTCCCCTCCGATGATATAGACTTGAGTTCTTCATTTTGTAGTTCCTCCTTCTGAACTATTTCAATATTCCTTGCTGAATCATTGATAGAAGGTCAGCAATCTCTTATTCTAATCACCCGTAGAGTGTAACGTTCTCCAAAGCAAGGAGGGATCTCATCCAGGTCCGAGCAACTGTCCATCACTAATTGCGCAAGCTTAGGAAAAGAATCCTCTGAAGCAATCCACTTGCGAATAAGTAGACCGCTTAATTTCAAATATTCCTCGCTTATTTTTCTAACAAGAGAACTTAAACCTGGAATCCTGCAAGAAGAAGACACTTCACTACATTACTTTTGCTTTTACATACTGAACTGGTAAGTGTGTGTAACATATTGCATTTATAGTTTCTATGAATTCTAAAATTGACTTGATCAAAAAAGAAAATTTTAAGCATTATAAAACATTATTTTATCGAATATCTTACGACAAATATTTATTCTTCCTTATTAATATGTTGTAGATCAGATGAATGACATTATCAATCTGGGAATCCTATCCCATTTGTTGGGCATGGGAAAAGCCATATATGTTAAATGGAAATCCACATATAGTTGAAATGATGGAAGCATCTTGACTTTCTTTGTGACTGTAAGAACTATAGATCTAATAAATTGAACAACACGTTATAGAATGTGTATAGTATTGCCTTCAAGTTATGGGATCGTAGTTGGCAAATTCTTTGATTGAAAAATGGTGATTCCAGTTTTATGACAAGTTAAGTGCAAGACATTCAGATAATGTTACATGATCCTCAACAATGATATTCACATTGAAAGAGTGTCAATTAGCAAGTCATTGCAAGTGCCATCCATAATCAAAGAGTTGCCATCCTCCTGGGAGGATTTTAAGCATTATCCCAAACACAAGTGAATGAGATGAAACTTGATAATCTAATTATGAAATTGTTGATCGATGAAGAAAATATATATTCTTAAAAGAAATTGGTGGTACAATTGATGCAAGTCAAAGTTATGTTGTGGAAGTACAAGCCTGTCCTTTAAAGTAAAAGATAAAGATTTCAGGGTTGTCAGCAATGGCAATGCAAATCAAAAATTCTCAAGATAAGTGTTATATTTGAGACTAAACTGAATAGAGAGCCAAAGATTGTCACACGAAGAAGACTCAAGGAACTTCAAAAAAAAAATCCCACAAGGAAATGTCACAGAAGCAAAGATTTTGCATGTTGTGTCTGACATGCAGTTTACAATTGATTTCCAAAGTAAAAGAGATTTATACAAGTCAAATGTACAAGAAATTAGTAGCGATTCATTGTTACCACTAAGGGAAAGACAACGGCTTGTAACTAAGGCTCCGTTTGTTTGCCATAAAATATTTTTTCAATTTTTCGGTGTTTGCTAATATCAGAAAATTAGTCAACTGAAAAAAAAATTTCAGTCAAATATTACGGCTAATATAAAATTTGAAAAAATATTTTCATGTTATTTGAGATAAAACCACCCTCTACCCCCTCACCCCTCACCCCCCACCCGCCACCCGCCACCCCCTACCCCACCCTCACGATTAACATATATATTATGTGTATAATTTTTTATAAAATCTAATATCAGAAAATATTTTTTAATATACATTCAAACACCAGAAAATATTTTTCAATATTCTATTTTCTAGAAAAATATTTTCCCTCATCAAGTTATTTTCCTGCAAACAAATGAAGTCCAGGAAAATATTTTATTTTCTAAAAAAATATTTTACACAATTAAGTTATTTTACGGCAAGCAAACGGAGGCTAAAGTTATAATACTTTCCTTGACTTACATCACAGAATGCCAAAAAAAAGTAGAGAATTGTGAAGGAACTTATCAAAATACTACAATCTCTGATTCTTCCTCGAACTAGATACCTCCAGAATATTGAAAAATCGTGCAAGAAACAAGATTGATCTGACAATTCATATTCATCCCTTCTGTTAGCTCGTCAGTCTAGACCGTACAGAGATAAATTGTCTTAAGAAAAATTCTCGTATCCGGAAATGTCCGGCATATACATAGGTGAGTCTCACATTCCTGTGAAGTCTCCGGACACCACAGGATGCCAAAAGGAAAGAATACTCCAAATCTTAGAAGCCTTGTAGGAGAAAAAAAAAAATACAGGAGCTTACCAGAGTACTATGAACTCTAATTCTCCCTCGAGCTAGATGCCTCCAGATTATTGACAAATTGTGCAAGAAACAAGATTGATCTTACAGGTCATATGCATCCCTTTTGTTAGCTCATCTGTGCAAGAAACAATATTTGATCTTAAAGGTCATACATACACGTAATTGTTGGAGACAGTGATCCAAACCCCCGCCGGCAAAGTTGACTTCTCAAGTTTATAATTGCTGGTATTGTATTGCACTTAAAAATAATGATTATTTTAACTGGATATTTCCTCTATGGTTGTCGCTTTGTTTAGAAGAGTTCTAAAGATCGATTATCGATGAGTGTAATATTTTTTGTATGTAATATAATATTTACTTATATTTTTTAAAAAATAAAATAATCATAATCATAATAATGACTGTTGAAGTTGAGCCAAAAATTGAAAAAGAAAAAAGAAAATGACTTAACAAATATGTCCTTGTTGTAAAAGTATGGATATTTATTGATAACAATTCTATCAGAAGTAATACGTTGTATGACGGCTGACACCCGAGAGACGAACTCAATACGATATTGAGTTACAGAAGCTAGCGGAAGATTTGCGAGAAAAAAACTCAATACGTTATTGAGTTATTACGTGGAAGAATGGCATGAAAAGATGATGAATAAAGCTTTGATGATATAATATTATATGTTAAAGTGTAATGATCATGTTCTTTTGTAATGATGATATTTTGTCATAATTATTAGTATAAATATGTATGTTAGATACCTGCATTGAGTAGTGAGAAAATATGGAAATAAGATACAAAAGCAAGTGAAAGAATTGTCTAGTTTTTTTTTTCAATTCTTTCTGATAATTATTTTATAATACGTTATCAATACGAGTCTCTGCTAATTAGTTACTCGTTAGAAAGAGGAAGAAATGAATGCTTCAAATGTCGGTAATCACCGACACGATTGATCTTTTATCATGTTTTCTGAATTGCTTATTCTATCACTGATCTACTATCCAAATTTGTTATTCTCTATCGAGCTCTAAGCGAGAATCAAGCATCAACTAAGGTAAAAGGTATATGTGCTTCTCTTATCTGTTTTGGTTGAAGAGTAAGTATAACATATAATTAGAGTTATAGAAGATATAATTATCATACCTCTACTCAAGTGGTTTTTTGAGTTCCCGCTTCTACTATAATTTATATGATCTTATCCTTACCTCTTCAATTGCCTAATATAAAAGTAAGCAGCATATGAGGACTAAAGTTACTTTGATAGCTTTTCATATTGGCAGGAGATCACAAACCTCCAAATGCAAAATACATAGTGTTGGTATCTTTGCAAGATCTATGATGATCAATATTAATATAATATTTGATGATTTGATGATCAATATTAAAATAATATATAGTATGCAAAAGTTATTGTGATGTATTGCTGTTAATAGTTTTGCCAAAATATGTGTTTATTTTATCCTTGAAGATAATAATTAAAGAAAAGAATAATGCATTCCAGCAGATTCCATAAAAGTATTTTTCCTTTATTATCTTATTTTTGAAGGATTAGATATTGTATTTGTTACGGTAAAAACCCCACTGAAATTTATAGAAGGCCAAAATTTTCAGTTGGTTTAATACCATTTCCTAAAGTGAATGAAATTAAAATTCCCCGATGCGAATTGAAATTAGATTCCATGAAGTGAATCGAAAATTGAATCCCCTGAAGTGAATAAAATTAAAGTAGGTAGAACTACATTTCCTGAAGTGAATGAAATAGAAATTCCCTAAAGGAATATAATTGAAATTTCCCAAAGATGAGTGAAATCAAATTTCCTGAAGCGAATGGAATTAAAATCCCCTGAAGTGGATAATATTTATTTTCCTGAAAAAAATAAAATTACATTCCCTACAGCGAATGAAACTATATTCTCCAGAAAGAATAAAGTTGTGTTCTCTAAAATGAATGAAATTAGATTCCCGAAGTGTATCAAAATTGGAAATTCTTTGAAGTAAATATAATTGCTCGTTCCCTAAAGTGATTGGAATTAAAATTCCCTAAAGCGAATGGACCTAAATCCTCGAAGTGGACGATATTGAATTTCCTGAAGTAAATAAAATTACATTCCCTGCAGCGAATAAAATTATAATAAAAGAAGGGTTTTGACCGAGCTAGTAGGGTTTGACTCTCTACTCTTTTTATTCTCTTTCGCCATAGCAATGGATGACGATTTCATTACTGTGATATTATTTGCTGAAGGTACAATTATTATGACTTTTATTCTTATCGTTATTTTCTACAAAATAGAATTTGGAATATAAATGTGAGCTTTAGTTATAATGGTTGCAAGAAGGATCTATGTCATAGATCTAAAACTTTTGGTAAGAATAATTATATTTTAGATGTCTAAATCCTGAGAATGTTACAATGTTGATTACTTTAATTAATTATTGTACCTTAATCTTCATTTTATTTGTAGCTCGTTAATTGTTTGTGGTTATCGAAGGTTGTTATATTATTCTCAACAATCACTTGAAATTTATATTTGGAGTTATATGATTTTATGATCTCATATATATTTTTGTTGAAGTATGACAAACAAAATGGATATATCTTACTGGAGGAATGCGTTCTATTTATAGTATTCCTATAACAGTTGCATCAAGATATTGGGTCCAAAGTATTTTATACTTTGGTATGATATAAGAAGAATTATTGTAAATTCATATGAGCACCGATTAAAGAATCAAATTGATTCTATTGCCAAATGAATTTTAATGTACTGCTTGTGTCCAAAGAAAATTGATTTAAAGGTCATCCATTTGATATCGAAGCTCTTGCATCTTCTACGTTACTTGCTTTAATTATTCGATTACCCATCTATTATCTGTTATTTTAAACCCCTAAGGGGTGATCGTTTTAGAACACGCTTTAAAGATTGTTATTTTGATGAGTCTCTCTTTCTTTCATTGGGGGGATAAAACTTCAACCTAAGGTTTCACGTGAGATATCTTGGAGGAACCTGAAGTTCACCAAAATACATCTTTGATACCTCACTATAATATATGGGAAGAAAATAAGCAATGTGAACTTGAAGTTCACAGAATTATTTATTTGCATAGTATTGCCAATAATTTACCATATGCAAAGAATATTGTGAAATCACAAATATTTGCTATGAATGTGTCGACACAAATTGTTGTCCTAGAAGGACATATAGTAAGCACCATAACATATGCATCTGAGACACGCTAGAAGTGTAGTGTATCTATCGGTGCAAAATATATTATTCTTTTGAAAAGGGAGAACACTTGGAGACAAATATAGGAATTATGAATCCTACAGATTCTATATCTTTGAGGAGCACGATAGAACTAACAAAACCAACCGACGTTGGTAAATGCACAATACCTGCAGAGATTGAAGAATATTTGTTCCTTAGAGAGGGCAAATGCTTGGAATAAAGCGATTAGGATCCTAAACCACAAAGTGTAGATGAATGTCAACAAAGACCTGATCGGTCAACAAGAGAGAAGCAATATAGTGGAAACTTAGCTCACATGACAAATGTGAAATTCTCGTATGTGGAATTGAGGGGAAGCATTGTGAAGCAAACCCTATGTCATTTTCAATCCCACAATGCTTGGGTACTTGTAAGTAGTGTACCATATAGGTATTTATCCCTTAAACTGCTTAAAGCTTCGCAGGGAATGAATTAATATGCTATGTGGGTACACTTCGGCTTATATCCTCATATGGTAACTGTAATACCATTGTTAATGTTTGAATGAGTTCCTATGCTTCTTATAGAAATGACAACACAAGTACGCCCCGATCCCTCACGAGACCGGAGGCTCTAATAGCCATGCTAATCACAACCCAATTCCAACCCGGGCATAAAATTTAGGAAAAACAGACGGAATCTCCCCTGTTTATAGGACAATCCAAAACCTATAAATAATATTTATAACCACAAAACTGTGATCTAACTCCATTCATCCGTCCCTTCCACCAAAACTATCTCATACAACAACCTTCTCAAGGCCATCTGAGCCTTGGATTCCAACATTGAAGACACACAAGCATACATTCATTAACTGTTGAACGTTTATAATTATAATTTCACTTATCATGCCACTTTAATATTATCTAGTTTTCTTTGTTATAATTTAAGTCCGTCAACCAATCAAAACATGCAAGCATGCAACTATTAGACAATAAAGTAAAGATTACAAGTTATTACAACATTACAAGTCATTCATAACTATCAATACATTCTAAACTTAACTTTACAATTACAAAACTGAATTCAATGACAATCCACGTAAGCCAGGATAATCAATCACGAAACTCTCGAGGCTTCTTTTCTACCTCTGATAGCACTGATCCTAAAGGGTGTTAGAAATGAGGGTGAGTATACAATATGTATACTCAGTGAGGGAGGTAATACAGCATAGTAGGGAATGCTTTCATGAAATGCAACAAAGATAACACATAAATGTCACAATTAAACAAGATATTGAAACAAGTAACTAAACACTTCATAAAAGAATACGGTCCAACTCTTTGTCTTCAATCTCAAATCACGAGCCACGATCTTCAAGCAAATGCCGTCAAATCGCTTATTCCTCCAAATGGGGTACTCTGGATGTACCCCGATCCTACGACCCATATCTCTCGAGGTAGGTCCGTATACCCCAACGAGGTGAACCACGCCTCTAGGGTAGAGGAATATGCCTAAGCGAGATAGGGACTAGGAAACCATGGTAGGCGAGGGAGCACGGCAAGCCCGATGCTGCCCGTATTACTCGACACTACCATGTCCGAAAAGGTTGTGCAACCCCAAGTCAAGATCACGAGAGCCAAGAATATCAAATCACGTAAGAGGAACGACAAAATAGGTCACCCTTGCAGTTAATCACAAATAACATGAAAACACACAAGATAGCAAGTAAATAATACATATAAACTTTATCAATTACCAATTATGCAATCTAGAAACAATAAAATAAGTCAAGATGCACAGAAGAGATGAAGACTCCCTCACCTTTACCAAACCTAGAAGAGTATAGCTTAGGTTCACTCCAATCTTCTTGACTTAGCCCAAATGTACAACCTTAGTCTATTCACATAAGTATAATACTTTATCAATTGACTATATTAATTCCACTCGAATATCCATATAACTATCTTAAGCTCCTACCAACGCATAAAACTATAGGAGTTAGACAACCATTAATATCCTTCAAATTAATACATAACCCAAGTAATCAAATATTAATAGGTGGGATAATAGCATATAAGAAATTATTAATCTAGTGACTAGTAGCATTAACTAACTATAACTATTTAACAACTAATTTTCACATTTAGTTACACTTTCATGAATCCTAGTTCAACACTTAATCCATAGTAAATCAAAATCAACCAATCACTAGAACTTTTAGTTCACATATAAAGTTATCTCACATGAGGTAGAAGTAATTCAATGGAATAGATATAATGGAAACAACTAGTGCTAATCACAAATTAAACTAATACAAGTTCATAAGTTGCTTAAGGTTTCCTTTACTTTACATTAGTTAATAACTTGTATATGAAACTAGTTTAACATCATTTATTCTTTAATCAGCTATTAACTTAATCTAAATGTAATTCTCTTAAGGGTTTAATGTTAATCAAAGCTAGGTTCCATTAAGGTTCCAATACTACGTTCATTAGTAACTTTACTAAAGTCAGCTTTTAACAAGCTATAATTAACCTTTAGCATACAGTACAATCAATTTATAAGTTACAGTATTTAGAACATTTAACTCATATACTCCATACTTTTAATAGTCTACAAGTTAACTAAGAAGATAGTTCAACAACTTAAATGTAATCAAATCAACTAGCATGCTATAATTAGGTGTAAACCAAGCTAGAATTTAATTTAACTAAAATCAACACACAATCTTACAGTTACTCATACTATTTCTCACTTTACTTTAGTTAATAACTTGTACAAGAAATTAATTCAACTCTTCTTAACAATTCATGTAACAATTACGTAGTGAATCGGGGTCAAGGGGAAAGCTATACGGGGAACAAAATACATATGGTAGTTAATAGTATAAAGTTTTCTACAACTAATTAACAACTAACTTTATATGATAGTCCATATAGTTTTGCAATCCAACTAAATTTCACCAAGGCAAAAATCATTCAAGCTCACGAGAACCACATAGACCAAGTTCTAAACTATCCTACTTTGCATTATCCTATCACGTACTGACCCATGATAATAGGTCAGCATTTATAGTAGTTACTAATTAATACTTGAATTTAGCTTAACACAAGCTTTTGCTAAGGCAACATAACAATCAATATTTAATTAAGGATTCATTTAACTCAAGCTAGTCATTAACACACTTAATTAACAACCTATTTTGCAAACATTCAAGGGAAAAAGAGGAGAAGAACTGGCAGCAAGCTGCCAGGTAGCTGCTGCGGGAAAAGCACAGTCCCGGTGCCGGCAGATTGACTGTCGGCGTTGACAACTACAAGGCAACCCCATACACAAGCATTCAATCCATTTTTTTTTTCTTTTTTAGATATTCCATGCATACGTAGCTAACCTAACTTAATTTTGCAACAGAGATTCAATATATTGTTCTCTTAAACATTATTTCAAACATTACAACTACTTAACTTGCAATAATTCAAGTCTGGAGCATGATATTAATACTACACACAACTTATAACTTTACAAGAGGCACATAGTTAAAGATTACTCTACTGCATCATTAACTACATCCAACACAAATATAGCTCAAACACTCATCAACTACATCATAACTACTATATTATATATCAAGAAAACTATGTAGGATGCAATAAAAGCTAACCCCTCACTTTATTCTTGAGGAATCATGCATGAAATTAGCTAAATCTCTTCATTTTTCTTCTTTTCCTTTAGCCGAGCTTCATCTACCTTTTTTTTCTTTCTTATTGCCGACCCCAAGCAAGCTTCCACTCTTTTTTTTCCTTCACTGCCCGGTGGTGCTGGTGATGTTGAGAGAGATTAGTGTGTGTATGTGTGATGGTGAGTATTAGGTAGATTTTATTTGTTTGTATGGTGTAGGCATGTGCCGTGTGTGTGTGTTGTTTTCTTATTTTTTTTCCTTTCATGTTAAATGAATGGTTGTAAGAAATAGATAAAATATATAAATGCCACATGTCAATCTTTATTCGTTAAGTGGCGAAAACCACATTCTAAGAGTTTAATATACCACAATTAATGATTCAAGCCGTGAAAATAAGTCAATTAAACATAGATAAACTAAATATAAATAATAAAACAAATACTTAAGATAAGTCATTTAGATGCAATTTAAATAATTGTAATTACTAAAAATAATCAAATAGTTCGTTCAGTTTAGAGCTCGGCTTCTTATTTGAACAGTAAAATGAATTTATTGAAAATTATGTAAAATAATTTAAATAGATAACATAACTAAGTAACTGTCCTAGGCAAGTCATATAAATATAATTCAAATAAATATAAATAATGAAAATAATAATTAATTAGTTCTCGTAAATCAATTAAATACAATTAAAATAAAGATAAATGGTGATAGTATTAAAAATAATTATTCCTGAATATGGGCTTCACATTCAAATAGTAAAATTGAATCAATTAAGAATGTTAGTAAAGTAAATTCTAGTAAATAAAATAATAAGATAATTATTCTGGCCAAGAAATTAAATATAAATTAAATGAAGGTAAACAGTCATCATGCACATTTTTCAAGAATTACGTATTTTAATGAAATAAATATATGCAATTTGATATAATGTTTATATGCTAGGTTCGGGTGTTACAACTTGCCAATATAAATCACGTGATATTGATATTAAAGCCCTTGAATGACTTTTTGTGCCTAAAGCATATGACTTGAAATCCTGGGAAATGTAATCGATTACAAAGATCTTTGTGAGAATGAAAACATTCTAGAAGAATGTGGTCTAAACTTCTTAGTATATGTTGATATCATGTTGGCCATATATCATATTAAGAAGTATTATTATCTCTCTATATTTGTTTTTCAATCTTTATTGATTTTTGATTTAAGCTTATATGATTATCGTCCTGATGACTTGATCTTGAAAAGGATGATTGGAAGTACTATAGTGATAAAGCTTATATGATTATCGTCCTAATGACTTGATCTTGAAAAGGACGATTGGAAAATGAGATAATTATTGTCCTAAAGTACTATACTATAGTTCGATTGGTCCATTAATGTATAATGCTAATGATTTATGACAATATATTTCCTTTCTCTATTAAATTATTAGTCATATATGGTGCAATTCCAACCTGAAGGCATTGGAATAAAATTGAGCACATGTCATTCTATCTATGTGGAACATCAAATATGGACTTATTGTATCCAAGATGGTTGAAATCATCATACTTTGGCCGTATAGATGCTGACCATTTATCCGACCCCCACAAAACAAGATCGCATATAGTCTATGTATTACTTGTGGTGATAGCTATATTGTGACAATCCATGAAATAGACAATTAAAGCTGCATCCTCAGATCATGTTAAGATTATAGCAATTCATGAGGCTAGTTGAAAATATATATTGGTTGAGATCTATGTTCGGGAATTATGTTGATTACCCGTCAAAAGAACTAGTCTGATCAGAGGTAGCACACAGAAGGTGACATGACGAAGAATATCTGACCATAATATTTCTACACACATGAGCTTTAGATGATATCATTGATATTAACAAGTAAACGCAAGTGAAAATCCAGCAGATTTGTTCACTAAAGTTTTACCAACAAAGATTAGAAAATACATGCTCAGAAGTGTAGAATACATTACTTGAAAGATCTATCACCATGACTCATGTTGTAATGAGGGGGAGAATGTATTTGTGCATTGTACTCTTTTTCCTTCGTCAAGGTTTTTCTCCCATTGGGTTTTTCGTAGTAAGGTTTTAATGAGGCAGGACAAATACGCTATATAATATGATACGAGCATGTCGAGCCAAAGTTCTTTTGCATAGATAGACTCCAAAAGAAAGTGAAAGTGAAAATCCAGCAGATTTATTCATTAAAGCATTACCACCAACAATTTTCAAATCACATGATCAAAGATATGGAATGCGTCGTCTGAAAGATTTATCATCATGACTTGTCACCATAAGGGGGAGAATCTATTTTTTTCATGCACTGTACTCTTTTCTTTCACCAAGATTTTTAACCCACTGGGTTTTTCTATGGTAATATTTTAACGAGACAGACCAAGTAAAATATTATTTCTCATAAGAATAATGTACTTTTTTTCCTTCGTCAAGATTTTATTCCATTGGGTTTTTCTTGACAAAGTTTTTAATGAGGAATATTCTTAAGCTATAAATATCCAAGGGGGAGTGTTGTAAAAGTATGGATATTTATTGACAACAATTCTATCAGAAGTAATACGTTGTATGATGGTTGACACCCGAGAGAAGAACTCAATACGATATTGAGTTACAGAAGCTAGTGGAAGATTTGCGAGAGAAAAACTCAATACGTTATTGAGTTACTACGTGGAAGAATAGCATGAAAAGATGATGAATAAAGCTTTGATGATATAATATTATATGTTAGAGTGTAATGATCATGTTCTTTTGTAATGATGATATTTTGTCATAATTATTAGTATAAATATGTATGTTAGATACCCGCATTGAGTAGTGAGAAAATCCGGGAATAAGATACAAAAACAAGTGAAAGAATTGTCTAGTTTTTCTTTCAATTCTTTCTGATAATTATTTACAACAGTCCTCGTATTATAAGCATTTTAAGTACATAATTGATGAAGACAGAGATCCAAAATCCCCACTAGCAAAGTCGATTTTATAATTAAGAAAAATACATAAATATAGTTTGGTTGCTCGTCACATCAGCTTGATCATCAATCATTTTCGAGGTGAATTATTTATACATTAACCTTGGTCACCCGTATTAGCCCTTTAATTTTCAAAGTAAACCATCACAGCCACCATCCTTCTATTTTCTCCTGATTTTCTTTGAACTAGAAAATCCTTCAATCGATCCCAGATCCCCAGTCCTAAAACTTAAGAACCTTATCAAATTTGAGTCCTCAAAGTCTTTCTTCACAATCCCTTAATCGCTTGAAAGCTTTTCTCACTTATCTAACTCATACCCACATAAGTTCATCCTTTCCCAAAGTCATGTTTCAATTTCTTCTCTAAGCCTTAAATATCCAAGCTTTACACAAATTTTTCATCTTCATGTTTCATAAGGAACTATGATGCTTTTTCATTTCTCATCCAATCCATATATGTCATCAATTGTAGTTACGATTACTGCTGCAAGCGTCCTTAATTTCTTCCAACAATATCTAGAAAGAGATTCATCAGCTTTTCTTACTTTCACTTAGAAACTGATGTCGCTGCCTCTTTCTTCATCATTTATCGTTTGGAAAATGCATAAAAGAGATTTCGGCTCGTCTGAAAAATAAGAGTATTCAGGGAGCATTGGTGAGAAGTTTAAAGTGATTTTGGTTGTGTGGAGTTTGACCATGGTTGTGCTGTCGCAGAGGAGAAGAAGTAAATAAAAGAACAATAAAGAGATGAAGAAATAATATTCCTGTTTTGTCTCCTCAAAATTTAGATTTTTTGATTGTATGTGCCTATGACGAAATTGTTAAATTTTAAACTGAAATAAGTTGAAGGATGAACGTTATTCCACTAATGAAAGTTGAGGGACCAAAAAATTTATTTTAAAAATTGAGAGACACATGCAAAATTGTTAAAATGTCTCTCGTCGCACACTGCGCTTTGAAGGTTGAGATTGATTTTTTTTTTTTACAAACAATCAAGATTAAATTGATTAATTTTGAACAGTAGGAATAAATTTAAAAATTAATAGAGTCTATATTAACTAATTTTGAATAATATAAACAAATTTAAAATTTTGGAGAAATAATAGAGAGCATTTGCGATATTTTCCCAACACACTCATACCCTTATTCATCATCTTCTACATGTACTCTAAAAACTACATTATACCAACTCACCCACTTCTCTTGGAACCAAGAATGGAACCGCGAAGTAGGGATCATCCATGTTAACGATTAGGGATGGCAATGGGTACCCATTTTATCCGAAACTGATGGGCAACTATCCAATAAAAACTCAATAACAAAAACTAACAAGGAATCCGTTAGGGTTTGGGTTTTATAAAGAGAAACTAATGGGTAAACTGATAGGTTTTAGTTTTTGACATTAAAAAAAACCTAAACCCGAAAACTTATTATTAATTTAATAAAAAAAATCTAACATATATATATACACTTAAAATAATAGAAGTCTAACTAAAATTGGTAATTAAAATGATAAAAATTTGAACTAAACTCAATTATAAAAAAAAAGTGAACTAAGCTCAATTAAAAAAAAAAGTGAACTAAGCTCAATTAAAAGAGATGGACTAAGCCTATTAGACCAATACTTATACTCTTAAGAATTATCATTTTTATTGGCCAATGATAAAATCCATATTTTGCATATTTTATCCCATTAAATTATGTACAATTGTATTATTATTGTGAACTTAACTTTATATTTGATATAAATTTAGTGCAATGTAGATTTCGAACGAGAAATGAAAAAAATGATGTCAAAATACCAATATTTGGAAAGGATCATTGATACAACACTCAAGAAATATGATAGGATGGCCCCAATATAAGCAAATCAAGATTGAATTTGGCCAAACGAAGTGCGAAAATGGACTCAGGACGTCGAGAAACTTTGAAATAGTCTTGGTCAACTTTTTGGTCAAAGTCAAAGTCAACGATCAACATGTGAATCGTAACTGGCATGAATAGTTAATCGTGTGTAAAGCGTGTGAATAATACTGTGCAAAAAGTAAAATGCATGAATAATAATCGTTTTTCTCCTATAAATACCCCATTCCTCATATTATTTTTACATATTCATTTTCTTCAATTTTTTCTTGTTGTTAGTTTTATATTGTTTAGTTAGTTTAGAAGTAATTTAGTTTAGTTCAAAGCCCAAATTGAGGGTGATTATCTCGATTCAGAGGCAGTAGTCATGTCAAAGTCAATATGAAAAATCAAGATTCGCTATTGTCAATATGTATTCTTTTGATTTCTTGGCTTTTCATATGACTTTCTATATTGTAATTGTTATTATGACATATTAAACTCGAGATTTGGAGTGATAATAGTTTTTTGTATATAATTCTCGGATTCAGATCAATTTATGTGTCATATTTTTAACTTGTCAAGTATTACTTGATTAATCATGCATAAACTTGATGTTATGTTTTCATTAATCAAGAATACACTTGCACCTAGTTTTGTACACCAGTGACAATATGAGACTACCTCGTATGGATACAGTTTGATTATACAAATACCGCCAAGTTACATAAGTGAAAGGTTAATTGTGGTTTCAACACCTCTAGGCTTGGTAATTCATTAATCTTGTCACTTACGTATCCAAGGCCAACTCGAAAGTGGAAGCTTCTAGCCCAAATTTTAAGGGATTTAATCTTTCAATCTGAATCCATAACATTATACTTGAATTTTTTGAGCCATTTACCATCCCGAATCACACTCGATTCTTGGACTTAATTAAAATTGTGTTGTAATTTAATTTTGTAATTTTATACTCTACCGTTGCTTTTGGACTCTTTGAACTTAAACAAATATACTGTGATTGTAAGTCAACTGAATTTAAATTAAACACTAAACCAAAAAAAACTGTAACCCTAATTTTCGTAGATCGACCCTTGACTCACCATATCTATGTGGTAATTAGAGGTAAAATTGTTTTAAATTCTTTCACTCTATTTTTTATTGTAAAACGACAGATCAATAATAAAGAAGACGCAACCCAGGCAGAAAAATAAATGCCCATGAAATATGTATTATTGTTGATGGGATTGAGGTGGAGCATTGTATGAAATCAATCCAAATCACTATGAGAAATTTCAAGGAATTAATTATAATAGTTGGCTTTCCTTTAAATTGTTTAAAAACAACAAGAAATGGATTAGCTATTTTCTTTGTTTGTTTATTTGTTTGTCAAGTAAATTGCAGCTCCAACTTGCAAGCATTAGAAAGAAAATAAGCACATATAATCTTTATGAGATATCAGTTATGGGATCAATTTAATCAAAAAGATCAAAATCAACTGATGTCAATTATACATATATTGGCTATTATTGACTCTTGAAAGGCAAGGTCATAAACAAAATATGTCTATAGACTTTAACTATGATAATAGACATATATCATGTCAATTTATAAAGCAAAGAATGACGGCATCCTCTCCAAACCATGCTAAGATTCTAGCAAATCAAGAAACTAGTTGGGGTGTGTATAGTTGAGATATGTCATACAACACATTCAAGAATTATGTGGGTTCCTTTCCAACAAAGATAGTCCTACTACATTACATGAAGATAATGCAACATGTATCACTCAAATGTGATTATATGGTTAGTAATGTGGAATGTGACACTTGGAAGATCTATTGCTATGACAAGGTTGAAATGAGGGGGAAAGGTACTTGTGCGTTGTACTCTTTTTCCTTCACCAAGGATTTTTTTTCCACTGGGTTTTTTTCTAGTAAGATTTTAACTAAACAAGCCAAATACAAGTATATCACACTGAAATTCTACTTGAGCATGAAATTTAAAAGAAACATGGCATACGTTCTCATCAAATTCAGTCAAGCTTACGTTACAGGATCATCCATAGAACCATTATCAACGATAAGCAAGCTACCAAGATTGGCATGTGGCGAATTTATAATCATTATTGAGATGTCCACATGAAGGGGAGCCTTAGACGAACTGTACTCTTTTTCCGTTCACACAGGTGTTGTTCTACTGGGTTTCTGACAAGATTTTTAATGAGACAATACAAGAACCGTATATAAAGAATATTATAATCTTTTTCCTCTGTCAAGTTTTTATCCATTGGGTTTTTCTTGGTAAAGGTTCTAATGATGCATATTCTTAAACGATAATATCCAAGGGAGAGCTAGCGTTGTGAAATTATGGATATTCATGAACATAAACCGCGTGAACAGTAATTGTGTGAATAGTAAACAACGTGAATAGTGTACTGTGCATGAACAGTAACCCGTGTAAGAATAGTAACTTTATTTTTCCTATAAATATGACTTTATTGTATTTCAGTAAAGATAGTGAAATCAAAGGAATTCTCTCTAATTTTCTTTCAGTTCTCTCTTATATTATTGTCTTTTGGCAATTATTTCATAACAATTACCACAAATTCCAAATAACTTTATAGAATGAAAAGTAAATCTATTGGGGGGCCAAGAATTTATTGCTATCAAGTAGGGATGGCAATGGAGACAAAGATTGCAGGTACTCGCCCCGGGCCCTCTCCCGCCCTAAATGGGGTGGGGATTAAGGCGGGAAATGGGAAATAGGGCAGGGGATGGGGATTAACTTTTAATCCCCGTGCGGGGACGGGGCGGGGTGCGGGGATAAGTATTTCCTTCCCCAAATAACCCGCCCCGCATACATAGATAGTTATTTTTATTATTTTAGTATTATATATGTATTAAAATTATACATATAAAAGTATAAAAAAATAACATTAAACAAAGTATATTAAAATGGAAAAGAAAAATTACATAGTGTTTGGAACCACTTGTACTGTGGAATTCATTTGATTTATAAATGAATTTTATGAGGATTTGTATTTGTCAATGAATTCTCTTGTTTGGAACTCTAATTTGCAATACATGTGGAATTGGAATTAAAAATTATATTTTACACAAATACCCATCCTTTATTCTATTGGAATTAATAAAATTTAAGAATGATAAATAATAATTTTTGAGCTATCCAACAAGTACTAGCATGGATTGTTGATACCTTGACTTGTTGATCAATTATTTTTTTCATATTTGATTGAAAGAAGAAGGGTGAGGGAGAGGTTCTGAAATAATTTTTTAATTTTTTAAATTTTTGTATTTGAGCCAAAGTTAAATTTAAATGTAAAGAAGATCTAGAGGGTAATTTTGTCTTCAAAAGATAGGAACTAACTTAAAAAATTTGTAAATTATATCTCTTGAGAAAGGATTTGGGTAAGACTTGAAGAAATTCAAGATTTGCAAATCCAAGATTTCTAATTTTTTAAAGTGGTGATTCCAAACATAAAAAATTAGATTTGCAAATGAATTCTGTAAAATATTGTGAAATTCATTTGTTCCAAATACTATGTTAGATTATTTGAAATGATTTTATAATTATTCTTAAAACCACTACATGCCGTAACTTGATATTTGCTATCATTTAACATAAATATCTCAATTTTACTATTGATCTTAGTGAATTAAGAGATTTGTTAGTTATTTCAGTTGCACTTCAAAAAGCTTCAAATAACATAACTAAATATGAATTTTAAAGAATTGCAACTAATATTATATGTGACATGTGATAAGAAAAAAAATTATAATAATCAATGCAATCTCACTAATACAAAGAAATGTTCTTTTTCAATTATAATTCTCATACACAATGGTTAAGTCAGAATGTATTTAAATATTTGAGACTCAAATACTATAATATTATTTTTACTATTTAACTGCAAGAATAATTACTATTAGACTTTATTTAAGATCTATATTTTGAAGTTGCTTGCTTCAAATTAACTTTAATTCTTAAGGTTTAAAAAGAATAATAAAAAATCCGCGGGTAATCCCCATTCCCCACGAGGATTCGGGGCGGGGGCGGGGGCGGGGACGGGGGTATAGAATACGGGGACAGGCGGGAGATGGGAGAACTTTTTGAGTGGCGGGGTAGGGCGGGGGGAGCTCATTGCCATTCCTACCATAGTTATCATAATCGTACGATTCACGATACGAATCGTACGATTCGGTTCGATTCAAGTGAAAAACGATACGAATCAGTTGGTGAATCGTTAATTAGAGTGAATCGGTAAGCGAATCGGAGTGAATCGTAGCGAATCGTAACAAATCGTGCGATTCGGCGAATCGGCACGATTCGGGTAAAGAAAAACAAATGCCCAAAAAATCCCAAAAAAAGAAAAACGAAAGAGCCCACTTCAGATTTTTTCAATCAGCATACAATTGGTCCATTTTTTAAAAATATAAACAAACAAACAAACAAAAAAATCCCATTTATGTTAAAAACATCAACTTTTTAACTATAATTATAAAATCAAAACACTTAAAAACCATCCAATTAAAAGCCCTAAAACAGAGAGAGGGAGAGAAATGTACTCATCTTCTTCACGATCAAAGGCTTCGTCGACCAAATTGCTTCGTCGATCAAATTGCTTCGCCGACCAACTTACTTCGCCGATCAAATTGCTTCACTGATTGTAAGTGAGTTGCTGATCTTCTCTTTCTTTACTACTCACTGATCTTGCTCTTTCTTTACTTTTTGGAACTTTGCATTTGATCTTGCTATTTTTTTACTGCTTTTTTTTTTTGGTCGAACTCCTTCTTTGCTGCTCAGTGTGCTCACTGATCTTGCTCTTTCTTGAAACTATTGTCTTTGCTTAGTGTTTGTTTTTATTGAGTTGATAAGTGGCTGATGCTTAAAAGCCTTGCCTTTTCAATCGTTACTTTTGTATGGTCAAGAGTCAAGACAATAACTTTGCATTATTAAATCAAAGACTTTATTGGTATAGCACTTTAATTGGCCACTATTATTATTTGATTATTTTATGTTATTTTGTTAGGACTTTGACATTTACCATTAAAGTATGGTTAACAAAAAACGTATATTTATATCCATTCAAATGAAGAATTTCGACTAAAAACTATTATGAAAATATAATATATCAAATATCATCTAGTTTTAAATTTGTGACCAAATCGGTACGATTCACGATTCGATACGATTCACGATTCAAAAAAATGAGATTTCGATTCACGATACGATTCACGATTCGCGAACTATGATATTTGATATATGGATATATCCAAGGGAGAGCTAGTGTTGTGAAATTATGGATATTCATGAACATAAACCACGTGAACAGTAATTGTGTGAATAGTAAACAATGTGAATAGTGTACTGTGCATGAACAGTAACCCGTGTATGAATAGTAACTTTATTTTTCCTATAAATATGACTTTATTGTATTTCAGTTAAGATAGTGAAATCAAAGGAATTCTCTCTAATTTTCTTTCAGTTCTCTCTTATATTATTGTCTTTTGGCAATTATTTCATAACAATTACCACAAATTCCAAATAACTTTATAGAATGAAAAGTAAATCTATTGGGGGGCCAAGAATTTATTGCTATCAAGTAGGGATGGCAATGGAGACAAGGATTGCAGGTACTCGCCCCGGGCCCTCTCCCGCCCCAAATGGGGTGGGGATTAAGGCGGGAAATGGGAAATAGGGCAGGGGATGGGGATTAACTTTTAATCCCCGTGCGGGGACGGGGCGGGGTGCGGGGATAAGTATTTCCTTCCCCAAATAACCTGCCCCGCATACATAGATAGTTATTTTTATTATTTTAGTATTATATATGTATTAAAATTATACATATAAAAGTATAAAAAAAATAACATTAAACAAAGTATATTAAAATGGAAAAGAAAAATTACATAGTGTTTGGAACCACTTGTACTGTGGAATTCATTTGATTTATAAATGAATTTTATGAGGATTTGTATTTGTCAATGAATTCTCTTGTTTGGAACTCTAATTTGCAATACATGTGGAATTGGAATTAAAAATTATATTTTACACAAATACCCATCCTTTATTCTATTGGAATTAATAAAATTTAAGAATGATAAATAATAATTTTTGAGCTATCCAACAAGTACTAGCATGGATTGTTGATACCTTGACTTGTTGATCAATTATTTTTTTCATATTTGATTGAAAGAAGAAGGGTGAGGGAGAGGTTCTGAAATAATTTTTTAATTTTTTAAATTTTTGTATTTGAGCCAAAGTTAAATTTAAATGTAAAGAAGATCTAGAGGGTAATTTTGTCTTCAAAAGATAGGAACTAACTTAAAAAATTTGTAAATTATATCTCTTGAGAAAGGATTTGGGTAAGACTTGAAGAAATTCAAGATTTGCAAATCCAAGATTTCTAATTTTTTAAAGTGGTGATTCCAAACATAAAAAATTAGATTTGCAAATGAATTCTGTAAAATATTGTGAAATTCATTTGTTCCAAATACTCTGTTAGATTATTTGAAATGATTTTATAATTATTCTTAAAACCACTACATGCCGTAACTTGATATTTGCTATCATTTAACATAAATATCTCAATTTTACTATTGATCTTAGTGAATTAAGAGATTTGTTAGTTATTTCAGTTGCACTTCAAAAAGCTTCAAATAACATAACTAAATATGAATTTTAAAGAATTGCAACTAATATTATATGTGACATGTGATAAGAAAAAAAATTATAATAATCAATGCAATCTCACTAATACAAAGAAATGTTCTTTTTCAATTATAATTCTCATACACAATGGTTAAGTCAGAATGTATTTAAATATTTGAGACTCAAATACTATAATATTATTTTTACTATTTAACTGCAAGAATAATTACTATTAGACTTTATTTAAGATCTATATTTTGAAGTTGCTTGCTTCAAATTAACTTTAATTCTTAAGGTTTAAAAAGAATAATAAAAAATCCGCGGGTAATCCCCATTCCCCACGAGGATTCGGGGCGGGGGCGGGGGCGGGGACGGGGGTATAGAATACGGGGACAGGCGGGAGATGGGAGAACTTTTTGAGTGGCGGGGTAGGGCGGGGGGAGCTCATTGCCATTCCTACCATAGTTATCGTAATCGTACGATTCACGATACGAATTGTACGATTCGGTTCGATTCAAGTGAAAAACGATACGAATCAGTTGGTGAATCGTTAATTAGAGTGAATCGGTAAGCGAATCGGAGTGAATCGTAGCGAATCGTAACGAATCGTGCGATTCGGCGAATCGGCACGATTCGGGTAAAGAAAAACAAATGCCCAAAAAATCCCAAAAAAAGAAAAACGAAAGAGCCCACTTCAGATTTTTTCAATCAGCATACAATTGGTCCATTTTTTAAAAATATAAACAAACAAACAAACAAAAAAATCCCATTTATGTTAAAAACATCAACTTTTTAACTATAATTATAAAATCAAAACACTTAAAAACCATCCAATTAAAAGTCCTAAAACAGAGAGAGGGAGAGAAATGTACTCATCTTCTTCATGATCAAAGGCTTCGTCGATCAAATTGCTTCGTCGATCAAATTGCTTCGCCGACCAACTTACTTCGCCGATCAAATTGCTTCACTGATTGTAAGTGAGTTGCTGATCTTCTCTTTCTTTACTACTCACTGATCTTGCTCTTTCTTTACTTTTTGGAACTTTGCATTTGATCTTGCTATTTTTTTATTGCTTTTTTTTTTTGGTCGAACTCCTTCTTTGCTGCTCAGTGTGCTCACTGATCTTGCTCTTTCTTGAAACTATTGTCTTTGCTTAGTGTTTGTTTTTATTGAGTTGATAAGTGGCTGATGCTTAAAAGCCTTGCCTTTTCAATCGTTACTTTTGTATGGTCAAGAGTCAAGACAATAACTTTGCATTATTAAATCAAAGACTTTATTGGTATAACACTTTAATTGGCCACTATTATTATTTGATTATTTTATGTTATTTTGTTAGGACTTTGACATTTACCATTAAAGTATGGTTAACAAAAAACATATATTTATATCCATTCAAATGAAGAATTTCGACTAAAAACTATTATGAAAATATAATATATCAAATATCATCTAGTTTTAAATTTGTGACCAAATCGGTACGATTCACGATTCGATACGATTCACGATTCAAAAAAATGAGATTTCGATTCACGATACGATTCACGATTCGCGAACTATGATTCCTACTATCAAGGGATCGAATATCACACTTTTAGTTTCCTCAGCTGTGATAGGAGAGATAGGCGATTGCACAAAATTGGAAAGAATGCACTTGCCAAGGATAATCCGGATATGATCCATCTTATAAAAATCATTTGAAGAGATAGAAGAGCCAAGAAGGTTAGTGAAATGAATTCAGACCTTACACCTGAGTCATTAGAAGTGAACGACCATCTTCACAAAATAATTTTGGTGATAGAGTTTCGAGCACGTATCCCACGAATGACTCTATGAAAGTAAGTCATGTTTGAGTCACCATCTCTAATCTATTGAATCCATTTTTGTTTGAGTACAACATCATTAGCTTTAGATAAGAACTCAACCTCACGAAAAAGGATCTTCTTCTTGAGAATTAATGGCATCAGCACTTGAGTAACCGTTGAGCATGTCAAAGTGGATAGCGTCAATATCATCACGAATGGTCAAAGTGTAATGAACTTCTAAAGGGTAACTTTGAGTCATTTTTGCTTTTGCACAAGATAAAATATAGGAGTGCCATAAACGTAATAATGTCAATTATGGTACACAATGTCAAGAAAAAGATGATGAGTAGTCCAAGCATTAAAGAATTTAAAAGGCTTAAACCCTGTAGCAGAAGGAGAGAAGTATTGAGAACAAGAGGACAAAATTCTCTATTTACATTATGAAACTTTTCATGTAATGCAGAATCCTGATGGATATATTGATTGTTCTTCCCATGCCACAAACAATTAGACATGGCCTATAAAATTTTTGAGTTGATCGCAATCTAGCTATGTATAGAAGAAAATAAGTAATTTCAGATCAGGTTGTCTCAGTTCTTCTTTCTAATTCTTTAATCTCATGAACACACAAGAGTCTACCACAATCACCTGTTTTTTCTCCTAAACATGACTAATTTTAGGGATTGTTCAGACGAACTGTGCATCCAATGAGATTGTGTGATACTGAAATTTGAGACCTTAGAGAACAAAAGCCAAAGATGTAGAACTTTCTTCGTGTCGTGCTTCGTTACATGAAGCTGAGCTCCAGTAACAATGAACGGAACATCTTTTCTGATGATTGCGCTTTACATGATAGAAAAAATACAGGGGATCGGCCAACTTTTGAATATAATACAGGGGGCGGAGTATAATTTATTGGGAAAAGGACATCCAAGTCCTTGCCTTTTCCCCCTTGTCTCACATAGGTCCCTGAGTATTTTAGAATGACTTCTCAGGTCCTCAAACCTTAACACCGTGAGTTGATATTAACGGTAAAATGACAAAACAGACTTTTAATATTTCTCTCTCTTCTCCCTACTTTCTCACATTCTCACTTTCTCGATCTTTCTACACTCTCTCCCCCACGATCTCTCACTCTCTGCAATTTACGTACACATCTCACTCCGCAAATCACACACACATTGACATAGCTCTTCGCCAAGGTTGTGTGCTGGCTGCATCATTGAACTCCCCAAAAATCACCATTGAAATGGACTGTCAAGATCTTCTCAATGCCTTGCTGTCAAATGACGCCCTCTCGGTTCCATGGGAGATTTTTCAAATCATTGCTGGTATTAAACAAGTTGTTGCAGCCTCCAATAATATTCACTTGGAATTAGTAAGATAACCAGCGAATCGGGCAGGTGACTTCGACGCTAGTGGAGTTGGATAGCTTTTGTGACTTTTGTAACTCACTTTTGCGTTAATGAAGTTATGACATTGACCAAAAAAAAAAAAAATCACACACGCACAGAGATCGCACCCTACACACACCGACTCAAGTTGCACCATAGCCCACACCCACACAGATCGCACAGCAACACACACCCACGCATATTGTTGGGGTCATTTTTTATTTTTTTATTGTTTTTGTGTTAGCTAACAATTTGTATGAAGATGTATAAGTATTTGCTATGGTTCTGCCTTCATCAAAAGATGCATATTGTTGGGGTCAATATTTTATTTTTTATTTTTTATTTTTAGTTTTAGCTAACAATTTGTACGAAGATGTATAAGCATTTGCTGTTTTTCTGCTTTTTTTTGTACGAAGATGCATACATATTTGCTCACGGTGGGTATATTGTTCATACAAATTGTTAGCTAACCTGTTAGCTATCACCGGGAAAAAAAGAAAAAACGTTATCTTACTGAGGGGCAACTCAGTCCTTTGAAACCGAAAAATAATTTTTCCATCCATATTTGCTCACGGTGTTAAGTATTGAGGACCAGAAAAACCATTTTATAATCCTAAGGGACCTATGTGAGACAAGGCGAAAAAGGCAGGGACTTGGATGTCTTTTTTCCATAATTTATCCAATGTTAAATTACAATGAATGACGAAAATTCCTAAAAGACTTACAAATGCCTATTCTGAAAAGTGGTATGACTTTATTTTGACTTTGTGAATAGGATCTATATATGTTATTGCATTCGCCAAACTTCTACTGTTCGAGGCCTTTCCCTTTTTTTTAAAAAGTTTTTTTCTAACCTTTTCTTTTTACTTTTTCATATGCAGTAATTGGTGGTTGATGCATGTTCTTATTGCAAACAACGAAAAATAACTTATATAACATGTTAAACGCCAACTGCAATACTAATTATAAGACATGACTTCTATTCTCAGTGACCTATCATTACCTATTGACTCTTATAAAATAACTAAATAGGTAAGGGCCTTCATGTCACGTTCCGATCTCATAACTTTAGGCTTGCGAGTCAAAGTAGTTTGCAACAATAAGAAATAATTCTTTGAGTCCCAAATCAACTCGCTCAAAATGATTAATTCTTGTTGATTTAAGGCTCAAACAGTTACAACTTTCTTTGGTAGGTATTACAAGGCTTCTATTGATAAGATCCACAAAGTATTTTTCTGCTACATCCTCCAATTTTTTTCCCTCAATATATCGTACAAATCCTTCAGCAATCCATAACAATTTCAATTTCGAGAGAGGAATTTCTTCATCCTCTGGAAATGTTGCAAAGTACAGAAAGCACGATTTCAAGTGATCTGGCAAATGATTGTAACTTAATTCTAATATGGCTCTGCACTGATTCTCTGAGTCACTAAAAATGTGTGAGCTTAAATCAAGTGCAATTTGTTTCCACTTATGTACACTCTTGTCCACCCTTGCAAGAACTCCAGCCATGACAACAATTGTGAGAGGAAGTCCCTTGCAACTCTCTACAATCTGTTGTCCAACAACCAAAAATTCCTAAGAGAAGCTTCCTTTTTGAAATAGCTTCTTAGCAAATAACTCCCAACTCTTAACCTCAAAAAATTCACGAAGAGTATGCACCTTATTGCCATCTTTAATTTGTGAAGCCAGATTCTGGTATCTACTAGTTATGAGAATACGGCTACGTAATCTGCCATCTGGAAAAGATCTTTTGAAATCATCCCAATCCTTGATGTCCCACAAATCATCAATGATGATGAGATATCTACGTCCCTTCAAGCTTCGGAAAAGCATTGCACCCAGATCTTCATCATCAATTTCTTTATTATCTGGGGTACCAATAACATCGCCTAAAATGGTAAGCAACTGTTGTATGACTTCTAACGCAAGTGCACGTATCGCAACAAGTAATAGAGTGATAAGTAAAGATCGTTCCCACGAGGACTGTAATTACTAACTACCGAAATTAATTTAGCTTTAACTTTATTTGGACAATCAAATATGAGAGATTGTGAGTAAAAACTAATAAATAAAGTACTTTTGGAATTAACAACTAAAGCAAATAAGAAATTACTAAAGAGGATAAATCAAGAATTAAAATACTCTAGGGGTTCCGATTTTACCAAGATTAATCATATTTGAAACTATTGATCTAAATCAATTGAAACTTATTCCTTACGTTGCCAGCAATTTCGCTAAGGTAGATATTAATCTTTCTCAAGCATCAATAACCTATCCCAATAAGCAAGCTAACTACATCTCTATGATAACTGTGAACTTATGAAATGCTTTAAGCCCTAGAAATTCAAATGCCGCACTAGATCTCATAACTATCTCTAGCTTATGACGATTTAATGGTATTTTATACGTGATCTAATTCAGTTATCACTTCTCAGTCTCAAACTAAATCACAACTCATGTAATTGTTGATCAGGCAACCACAAGCATTAATCTCAGCATAAAATACTCAACGCAAATATGGAATAGTTCATCAATTAATTAAAACCAAAAGTATCAAATATTCATAATCCGGCTACATCGTAGCCCTAGAAAAATAACTTAGAACATAATCATGAAAATAAATAAAATTCTAATTGTAACGTAAAACATGGTAAGAGACATAGAGAAAACTAGGATTTGGCGAAGAATTGGGGTAGAAGTCCGTCTCCGAATCATTCCTCCGTCTTTAACTCACGAATCTTCATTTTCTCCCCCTTTGGAACGTTGTTTTTTTCTCCCAAAACTAGCTGCCTCCAAAAGCTCCCCTCCTTTTTAACGTCTGATGCCTTCTTTTTAACATAGGGTTTCTTCTTTTCGCGCCTTTTACAAAATTGCCCTTAAAAATCCTGCGACACTGCGCAGCTGTGCTATGACTGCGCTACTTCTATTTGTTTTTCAATTTCTCCACAAATTGCGTAAAAGCCAATCCTTTGCAATTTCTCTTCAATCTTTGCCTCAAAACTCAATTTGTCTCTTGGAAATTACCTACAATGCAAATCAAAGACAAAACCAATCAAATTGCTCATGAATTACTCAAAAACTAACAAAGTTTAAGTGAAAAGGTGCTGAAATCATATATCAATAATACACCCAATAGCAACAATTCTCTCTTTTGATATGTTTGAGAAACAGTGCACCACGCTTGAACAAGAAAGAACTCACGGATTGAAGGGTCCTAATACACTTTCTTAGCTAGCATAGTCTTGCCAACTCCTGGCATGCTGACAATTGAGATAATATCTCTTTTCTCTTGGTCTTCAAAAAGATGCTCTTTTATCTTCTTTGCCTCATCTTAGAAACCCACTATTTCATCAGTTGTTATGTCAGTAGCTTTGATGAAACATGAATGAGAGTCTTTGCAACATCATGGGCTTGTGTATGATGCTTTTTCTTGGTATTGATCGTTGTCACCTCTATTTTTATAAGCTTGGTTTGCTCTATGAGTTTGGAAAGGGACGTCTTGATGCGAGAATTAAGAACATTTTTTACCAGGTAAAAGTCAATAACATATTCTGCCTGGTATGCCAAGCTTATGAAACGCATCCAAAGATCTCCCAATTCTTCATTCTCATTAGGGTGCGCCTTGGTTTCCATAAGAGAAGATCTCAGAGATTTAAATTCCATATGCAGTGTTTCAATTTGATTCTTTAGAATCTCAATCGATTCTGGCTGACATTTTAGCAACTCCTCCAAATGTCTCAAAAAAAGATCCAAAAAGCCCACTCCATCAACTTTAGGATAGTTATACGAGTTAAACTCTCTGGAGTCTTCTTGAATCTACTTTATTTTGTAAAACACCTCAGAAACTGCTATATTCACTTCCCTAGCCATGTCTTCGTTTATGTCCCTGTCATAACCCGAGTAGAGGATAGGTACCAACTTCCAAATAATAGCTTCAATGGATGTAAAGTGATAATTGAATCGTTCTAATCTCAATTCATCTGGCAAATTTCTGATTAAAGTTTGAAGGAATTTCAGCTTCTCAAAGAGATTCTTACTTGGATCACTTAGATAAATCACAAATTTCTCATTACAATTTAGCAGCTTTATCAGATTGTCAAGGAGATAATGCTTGGGTGTTGATTCAGCTGACCTTGAAGCTCTTAAGACCACCATATAGATCTCCTCGACATTAGTCTTCTCTACTAGATCGGAGAGCTCTTGCTTCATTGCTAGTGCTATCTCTTTGTCCATTTGGTCAATGAAGCAAAAGTAAATGAGACATGATTTGTGTAGCAAAGAAGCAAGAGGAGTCAAAAGCTGTCGATTTTCATCCGGAACGTATACCACTTTGCCTGCTAGATATGTAAACAAAGCTTGCAGAAATGTTAGCTTCTCTTTGAAGTTTTCAATTTATTTCATAAGAGGAGCAATTACATCAGCCCTACTGCTTAATAAATATCTAGAAATCCTCACAAGAAACTCTTTCCTTTGAAACATCTGTTCATTATTTAAAAGTCTCCTTTTGAAATTTTGCCTGATTAGAATATATAGGGTCCAAGTCCAGGATGTGACTTCCTTTAATTGATCTCTTAGAAAGTGAGTGAAGTTTCAACCTCACATCATAAAGCTCATCTTGAATAACCAAAACAAGACCCTCATCTTCTAAGAAGCTGATAAACATTTCTAGAAAGTGAAGCCCAAGTTTGAGGAATGGGATATGATCCTTCAAGTGGGCAGTATCCATAAAGCTCTGAGAGGAAGGGCATTCCATTTTGAAAAATAGTTTATAAAATGGAAAACAAAGTTTAAGGGACATTATATGATCTATCAATGAGACACAAGAAATATGAGAGGAAGATCTTTCGTCATTAGCCATTCTACCTCGCTAATTTTCTAACAAGAGAACTTAAACCTGAAATCCTGCAAGAAGACGAAACTGGTAAGTGTGTGTAACATATTGAAGTTATAGTTTCTAAGGATTATAATACATTATTTTATTGAAAGAATGTCAATTAGCAAGTCATTTCAAGTGCCATCCATAATCAAAGAATTGCCACCCTCCTCGGAGGATTTTAAGCATTATCCCAAACACAAGTGAATGAGATGAAACTTGATAATCTAATTATGAAATTATTGATCGATGAAGAAAATTTCTATTCTTAAAAGAAATTGGTGGTACATTAATGCAAGTCAAAGTTATGTTGTGGAATTACAAGCTCGTTCTTTAAACTAAAAGAGAAAGCTTTCAGTGTTGTTAACAATGGCAATGCAAATAAAAAAATTCCCAAGATAAGTGTTATATTTGAGATTAAAACTGAATAGAGAGCCAAAGATTGTCACAAGAAGAAGACTTTGTTATCACTAAGGAAGAATACTCCAAATCTTAGAAGCCATATAGCAGTTAAAAAAAAAAGGGGGGGGGGGGGGGGGGGGGGGGGGGCTAACCAGAGTACTATCCCTCCAGATTATTGAAAAATTGTGCAAGAAATAATATTGATCTGATGCATCCCTCCTGTTAGCTCATATGTGTCCTAATTGCTAATAGCTGCTGAACTGGGTAATAATATATACACGCACGTAAAAAGATAACGTATGCATTTCAAAATAATGACTTCACACTGATCCAAAACATAAAAGAAGAAGAAAACAAAGACTTGACAATTAAGTCTTGGTATTCAAAGTATTTTCAGTACATAATTGTTGGAGACAGTGGTCCAAACCAAACCCACCTCGGCAAAGATGACTTCTCAATTTTATAATAGCTGGTCTTGTAATGCACTTGAAAATAATAATTGTTTTCAGTAGGCATTTGTGTAGAATGTTTCGTACTTTATTTGTGAGAGATTTCAAAATCGATTTTTTGTAGGTATAACATGTTTTGTATATAATATAATATTAATTTAAACCTCTTTTTAAACAAAAAAATAATCATAATAATGAATATTGAGGTTGAGTCAAATATAAAAAACTAAAAAGAAAATGACTTGACAAATAAGTCCCCATATTATAAGCATTAAGAATAATACATTAATATAGTTTGGTTTCTCCGTCACATTAGCTTGAGCATCAATCATTTTCGACGTGAATTGTTTATACCTTAACCTTGTTCACCTATTTATAATTATTGACGTTATCAATTATATATATTGCTGATTTCATAATGTTAGGTGTGAGATTATGACTTTAACGTGTTAACCCTGCAAAGAATAACAAAAAATATTAATATGAACCTTAATTCATATATTTGTTAAAATTCAACGTCTCCATTTTTTATACTAATATAAGTGGGACTTTAACCAATGTCAGCTAAATGAAATGTAAGCCAGCATATTAGTTCATCAACTTGCTTTTAATTTATGCACTCGTACTATACAGGTCTAAACTTGCGCACTATATTTCTTGTTTGAAAAAATTTAACATCTTCATTTTTTATTTTCATATAAGTGGGGCTTTAAGCTGTTCTCATCTATTAATTAGTGCATTCACACAAACCTACTTAAGGTACAAGTCTACTTCTTTTTTTTTATATTCAAAGGGAGGTCTAAGGTCATACATACATACAGCTATAGCCAGCAAAATTCGAGTTCGTGACCTTTCGCAAACACTGCAACTACCATGTTGCTAGACGAAATGGTCTTTGTCAAAGTTGTAGGCACGATATCTTGCTTAAGAAAATGGATCATCATTCAGAAGGTCACGTTAAATCAAAACAAATAAAAAAAAGTTGTCTACAACTTGATATATTTTTTAGATTAATGTCACAAAAATAAAATGAACAAACAAAAGCACCATGTTATAGAAACCATGATCAGCATGCAAGTGTATCTTGGCAAATAACCAAGGTGAGTAAATAAAATATGGGTTAATACCTGCAGAGGTCCGTGGACTATGGAGCAGAAGATGCTTTAGACTTTTTAGTCCATTAACTTTAAAATGCATCATATACTCCATGTGTTTATCAAAGCTGTGTATAAAACCCTATATTTTTAAAAGTGGTGAGAATCTCTTGTGTTATCTATCTATAATGTTACACACTCGCTCCAATTTAAATTTTTGTTAACTTTGAGGATTAGAATCTTTGAAAGATGAAATTACCCCATTAAAAAAATTGTATTTTATCTAACTTTTTGAATTTGCTTTATTATTATTTAATCACATTAACAAAATTTTGAATTGTGAATCCAATACTTCAAGTTTTATGCAATTTGAACAAGAAATAAAAAAGATATGAATTTTTGAAAAAAGAATTCAAGGACAAAAAATATGTAGAGACATTTTGATTTTGAATTACGACCAAGGACTCAAACTCAGGTACTTGTACATATGACCAAACCACATATCCAATATGCCAGATGTGCCTTCAGTCCTTCATCGCGCACGAAATAATTTAATACGTTTTCCTGTTTGACAACAGCCACCACTACTAACCGGCTTCTCCATTTCAACCAATTCCACCAACCACCTCCGCCACTTCCTCCAATTGCCCCCACTACCTCCACCAACCACCAACCTTGAGAAATCCATCAACATGAAGATCCATCTTACTAATACACAACAATAAACATTTTAACATCATGAAATTTTGCAAAAATTAGAGTTTAATTTAAAACCCAATCTCAAGGTTAATTTTCTATATCAAAATGATCTATAGGCTATAAGGTGTTCTCAAAAGATTATTGGTGATGAGCTTCTAAAATAGTTTATGGTGGAAGAATGTAGTAGCGGTAGGGAAGAAGAAGGGTGAAAAAGCAAAAAAATAATAATAATAAATCAAAGAAATAAAATTGAGAAACAATGTAAGGGTATGTTGGTCAACAAAAATGTGTTTTGAGGCTTTGTCTATTCTCAGTTGCATCATAAGCGCGTGTAAGTCACTCATCGTTAAATTTGATAGAAAATTTGACAGAAGGGTTATGGTGCAACGTTATAGAGAACACAAAAGGTTTCACAACACTTTTGAAAATACAGAGTTTTATGTACAACTTTGATAAAACACATAAGTATGGTGCATTTTACTCTAATCCTTTTGATACCACAACTTTTATTAGTGGAATATATACTCTCTCTCTATATATATACATATATATATATATATATATATATATATATATATATATATATATATATGTTTCATGTTAGCTATCTTAATTTCATCTTTTATTTATTTTTCATTATATATATAAATGTGTATGTGTTTATATTGTAATATATAGCCTATACTAGTTATTTGAATTTTGGTTTTTTTTTTGTTTTCTTTTTATTTTTGGTTTTTGTAGTTTTTTTGTTTTTTTAGTTTGTTTTCTTTATTTTTTTATGGATTGTATATATATATATATATATGTTTGTGTGTGTAGGTGTTTATATATATATATATATATATATATATATATATATATATATATATATATATATATATATATATGTGTGTGTGTGTTTGTTTTCTTTATTGTTTATTTATGTATTGTGTGTGTATATATATATGTGTGTGTGTGTGTGTGTATGTGTTTATATAGGTAACAAATTTTGCGAGACATAATGTCACTAGAATGAAATATACCGTTACTACAACTTAGATAATAAATGTAAAGGTAGATGTAATCGAAGGTATAATCCTCACTGACCAAAATATCTTATTATATACAAGTGTAAAGGTATTTTTAATAGAGACACACACACATAGAGTTCAAAGGAAAACTAACGTGATTTCTATTTAAATCACCTTTGTAGTAAATTTGTGTAGATTGGCTACGAAGGGTGACAAAACTAAGTATTTCGTCAACCCTTAGTAGCTAAACTGCGCGACAATACTTCTCTCCTACCAAAAAAAGGGCCACAAAAATAGCATAAAATTACACATATTTTGTCGCCCCTTTTGTCTCAATTTGCGACAAAGGGGCCACGAAAGTACGTCTTTGTCTCCCCTTTGTCGCAAAACAAAGGGACCACGAAAGCTTGAAAAAATTGAAAAATGAGGGATGCACCGCGGACAATCTATATACTGTGTTGATGCCCCCCTAATATATAATTTTTTTACTCTAAATTTTTCTCTCTTCTCTTTCTATCTCCTTATCTCTCTAAATCTATCTATTTCTCCATTACTTCACCACCACCACATCTACCCATCTTTACACCTGGTAATTGTTTTTTATGTAAATTTTATTTTTTTAATTTTCTTTGTCTTATATATATATGTCTGTGTGTGTGATTGTGTGTTTACATTTCTCTTTTTTATTATTTTTTTGGTTTTTTCAAATAGTATGTAAATATATGTATATAGTAGATATATATAGTATAGAGTATATATATGTGTATGTATTTTGTTTTTTTATTCAGTTTTCAGTTTTTTTATTATTTATTGGTTTTTTTTTTGTTTAATAAATAATATGCTTATATATATATATATATATGTAGATGTGTATATGTACATTTTAGTATATAGTATATAAGATATAAATATGTGTGTGTGTGTGTGTGTGTTTTGCTTTTTATGTTCTTTTTTTTTGCGTAATAAATTATATTTATATGTGTATATGTGTATGTATAGTATATAGTATATAGTATATAGTATATATATTTGGTTTTTTTTGTTTTTTTGTTCATTATTTTTTTTTGGTTTTTTAGTTTTTATTTTCATTTTTTGTGTAATATTCCAAACTATATATATATATATATATATATATATATATATATATATATATTTTTTTTTTTTTTTCAATTTTTATTACATATACTATATGCAATTGTTTCCTATTTTTATAATGTTTTTTTATTATTTTAATTTTATTAGTAGATTTTAGAGATTTTTTTTCGTAATTTTCTAAAACTAATTTTATATTGTTTCGTAGATGTTCAAAATATTAATATATGTATATATTAAATTTATTTCTTTTTCTAAATCTTAATTTTTATTTTAATATTTTTTTTAAAAAAGAGCATGGGGACGAACAGGCGATGAATTATTGGCTACGCCACTGCTACGAAATCATGGCCACCAATTGGTGATGATTGGTTAGCTAGTTACGCAGGATTAACTACGAAATGACGACAAAACTAAATAAATAATAAAAAACAAATATTTGATTGATAAATTTTACAAAGAACAAAAAATATATGGCTATGAAATGGCGACGGAATATTGGCCACGACAAGACAACAAAATATATGAATAATAAAAAATATTGTATATTTAATTAATAAATTTTAAGAACTAAAAATATTTGGCTATGAAAGGGTGATGAATGTTTTGCTACGAAGTGGCTACAAACAGTAATTAATTTTAAAAAATCAACAAATTATTCAATAAAATGAATAATTATAAAAATTCAATCAAAAATTTTAAAAACAAATTCACTTGGCGATGATAAAGGAATAAAGTGTATTTTTCATTGTTTTTCTATTTTGCCAAAAGTAGGCATCAAAATAGGCAATTTGCAACGGACGTCTAAGGCGACAAAGCCATTTTTGTCGCCCTTTCGTCACCCTAGGCCTGGGGCGACGAAAGGGCTACCAAAACCTTTTGCAGTGTCAGACAATTTTTCTTGTAGTGAGAGGGTCAACTTGTCGAATACTATTGCCACCCTTGTAAGTACCTCTCATGCCTACAATTGATAACAACACCTTTTGGTAGAAATGTGAGACCTGAGCATTTCATTATATGTGCATTTATTTGTTTTAAACATTATTTAGTAGTAGTATGTGCTAATTATGTGTTTAACAATTTTACTACAACGAATTTGCATTTAAATTGTATACGTATGAATATATATAGTCATATTTTTGCTAAGACCACCGTATTTGACTTAGTCTTACTCTTATATACATATAATACATACATAAATACATATAAACCTATTAGAATATACTTAGTATGATAACTTTGACTTTTTGACTTTTTATATTTGACTTCATTTGACCACTAAATTATTTTATACATTATACTTATACAGTATATATATGTATACGTATTTGAATATGTATAAATACATTAGATATTTTTATTACATACATGTATGCATACTAAAATGCATACAAATACATAAGACATTTTGCAAAACACCAACTTTGACTTGGCCTTTAAATATCAACCTATCATTAATTTGCAAGACAAAATATACACACTGCACTAATTGAGAACATTTAGATGGCAAATTATATATGGTTGGAAAGCTCTACGAGTCTAGTTTCTAACGCTTCAAACCGTTCATGAATTGGAGTTCTCTAGCATAAGTTATGATCGTTTTAGTAAAAGGTGTCAAAGTTGTTTTGTATACACGAGTTTGACCAAACAAATGCTATTTGACTTTGCTTACTTAGTTATTTGACCATTGGACTTAGCCTATTTTTCAGCCAAACATTATTTTGCAAGACAAAAATACACACAACACCTAGAACACCTACAAAATTCTGCTATAAGAGAAAAGAGAAGAAAAAAACTATTTCCAAGCTTGATTCTTTATTCCTTGGTGGATTTGAGCAAAGTTTGATCCGTAGAGAAGTTTTTTCTTGGCATTTCATCTTCATTTCTAGCCTTAGATGCTAAATTAAGGTAAGGGAGGTTGTGTGCTTGCATGATTTAAATTCTGGAAATTAAATTTAGTTTGAAGAAATGTTGTTATCTTGATTCATAATGCTAGATATATGTGTTAGGAGTATACTTTTGGGTTTGTTGTGTTCTTGTTGTTATATCTTGTATTTGTTTTGCATTTTTGAAGATAAACGATAGGGTTTGTAGATCTAAGTTGTTGTAGTATTGTGTGATCTTATTTATGCTTGTATTTGAGGTTTGTGATATTATAGAAGCAAGATAGGAAGTGAATTTTCCATGAAAGCTATCAATTATTTATTGGACAGCTCACTACCTCTGATTTCTTTTACGTTTCAAAAATAGTAAACGACCTCAGAATCGAACAAAATTTTTACAGTAGTTAGATTAGGCAGTTGGCAACAAACTTTGTGTTTTACAAAAAGTCATATTCCAACGTTAGACCTTCAGAATTTTCCATTTCTGAGATGTGACAGAAAAACGTTGCAACTGGACAGTTGGTAGTACTTGCACTAAAATGGCTATAACTCAATGAATTTAACTCGCAATTGAGTTCCGTTTGAACCTAGAACTATCTACATTCGATAAGCTTTGTTTCTAGATAGAAAACAGGGTATTTATAGATTGTTAACATAGACATACAATTTGATTAATTTAAGCTTCCGCTGAATTAGGAATTAGAAGTGCTTTAGCTAAAGGTGGGGATTTTAAGTTTTTGTTTGTATATGCTTACTTTGATCTATAGAAATCATGTATAAGTGTATTATAAATGCTTGTATGGATGATTATATGTTGTAGTAGTATTTGAGAGCTTAACACATACATATGAATTTATTGGAGATGAAATAGATGATTATGTGTTAACTTTATTAATTAGAAGTTGAGAAGTTGAATTAGATTTGGTGTTTATGATTATATATATGTGATTCGTATATGATTTCATGGCTTTAGTGAGAGTTTGGTGAATTTAGGAGTTTATTTTGATTAATTTCATAAAATTCCAGCAACTATGTAATTTTATAAATTTGTTTGTTTAGCTTGTTTAATGCTTGGGTTTGTTGTTGTAATGTGTTCATAATGCATTATAGTTAGTTGCTATATTGATTGTGTTGAAGTTATGTATTGTAGAGATTCGTAGGATAGTTTAATCTTGTTAGAAGGTTAGAGTTGATTTGTAATGATTATATTCTTTCCAGGTTTAATTGGTGTTAATGTGTAAAGGTCATGTTTTTATGTACTTAGGTGATGTTAATGTGTTGAAAAGATCATGCTCTTTGATAGTTGAATGTTGGTACTAATGTGTTGGATATATGTTTAATGATGTTTGGTTGAATTAAAGAATGTGTTGCCTTTAAATGTGAGTGTATTGATGCATGTTAAATGTGGCACGATTGCTTGGGTATATGGTTAGGAGTTTGTCAAATGAACATGATACGTGAATTTGCTCGGGAGTTCAACCTAATTTGTTGATCTCCTTTATTTGTTATGAATATGAGTTAAATGGTTTATGCGAATGTGAATGCGTTAGATGGATACCCTTATGCGAATGCGTTGGGTGGATACCCTTATGCGAATGTGAATGTGTTGGGTGGATACCCTTATGCGAATGCGTTGAATGCGTTGGGTGGATACCCTTATGCGAATGCATTGAATGCGTTGGGTGGATACCCTTATGCGAATGTGAATACGATTGGGTGTAGTCCCTTATGTGAAAGCGTTGGGCATAGCCCCTATGTGAAAGCGTTGGGCATAGTCCCTCATCTGAAAGCATTGGGGGTAGTCCCTTATGTGAAAGCGTTGGGCGTAGTCTCTTGTGTGAAAGCATTGGGCGCAGTCCCTTATGTGAAAGCGTTGGGCGTAGTCCCTTATGTGAAATCGTTGGGCACAGTCCCTTATGTGAAAGTGTTGGGCGTATTCCCTTATGTGAAAGCGTTAGGTGGATACCCGTGTTCAATAAATTGCAACCTTATGCGGGGGTTGGTAGCGTCGTGTCGTGCCGGGAGACATAGGGCTTGCGGGTAATTGCACGACTACCATAGTCTGACACCATTCACGTGTGGTCGGAGTAAGGACATGGGGAGTGGGGTGTCTAGGTAGGTACATCTGGAGTACCAATACGAGGGAGGGATAAGTAAACGTGATGAGTTCGTGAAGGGGCTATAAGTGACGACATCAACAAATAATGAGAAGTATCCTTACAACGTGGTTTATGGCTTTATTGCTCAAGTTATATGTTGTTTCTAATATGATGAACTGGTTTACAGGTTATGGCTTTAAAAGTCCCCTTAACTGTTTTCCCTCCCCACTGAGCTTTGTTATAAATAAGCTCACCCCTCTGTGATTTATGCTACAGGTGTACATGACGATGACTATGTGCATGAGGAGACTGTTGAGGAACCATGAAATGTGAACTATGTTTAGCTTGTGTTAGAGTTGAAACAATATTTAATGACTTTTAGCAGATTGTTGTAATGAGCTTATATTTTAGTTTATATTTGGAATACTTGATAACTTATCTATTTTGAAGCCTAACTTGTTTTGATTGTATATGTAGGTGATCATGGTCGGATTCATGATCACGTTTGGGTTTTATGTATGCTCATTGAGAACCTGGTTTGAGTATTATGTCTACTTGGATATAGACTTTATATAAATATGGTTGGGTATTTTATGTTTCTTATTGGATGTCTATATTACAACAGTTATAATGTCCGTGTGTCGTCGCGTCCTGGACTGGTTTCCCTAATACCGGATTTGGGGCGTGACAAGAAATGCAAGCGTAGATCCTACAAACCAAAGTATGTGGGAACCAAGAGCATACATGGTGTTAATTATAAAATCCCAATCAATAGAGTGAAAGGCCTTCGTGTTGTCAACCTTGAGAACATGTCGCGTAGTATGGTTTCTAGAATAGCCTCTCATAATATGTTGAGCAATATGAACATTTTCAAGAAAGTATGTTTTTCGCAAAATCATTTGAAGTTGTACCAAATAAGAAAGAATGCACTTGCCAAGGATATATTGGATATCATCCATCTTATAAAAATCATTTGAAGACATAGAAGAGCCAACAAGGTTAGTGAAATGAATTCAGCCCTTACACGAGCAACCTAACCCTTCTCCCATGTTATCAAAGAAGGCTATCAGAGATGAATTGCGAACTGAGTCATTAGAAGTGAACGATCATCTTCAACTTCCTTTTTTGTCCAAGTATAATGAGAGCCAACACTTGAATGCTCAATAAGATTAGTTAGAGATATGCATACCTTGATCACAAGTGCTGTAAGGAATAGAGAAAGCATCAAATCGATTCTTCACATCAATAATTTTGTTAAAATCTCCAATGGTACACTGGGGCAGATGAGAGCAAGAAGAGCTTCATTCCAAAAGTTTGGCCTAAAGTCAATTTCTGAGGAAAGCATCATTAAAACCATACACAAATATATGTGATGAAGTAGGAGATGTTATCAACAATATATTGAACCCGACAAATGATAGTGGGATATTTTTTATCAAATGCCTTCCACGCTTGTGAATCAACAGGATGCCTTAAAAGTTCGTCTTTGATGCAACCCTTGTCATGCCATATCATCGAAGAAGATGTCTTTGATGACATGTATGATGCGATCGGGTTGTGCGTTAAAATGTGCACAAAATAACCAAGTTAAAATACCCGCAAGTGCACGGATCTTTGTAGTGTAGTGTGCTCTGAGTGCGGAATCGTACCACAGGGAAGCTCGCTAGTTTAAGTTAGTGAAGTAGTGTGAAAGTGCTAAAGCGCTTAAGTGACAAATCGCAAGGTAGGTTTGAGTAACGTGCGAGAAATGTAAACTAAATTAAACTAACTAAATTATCTAAGTTATATTAAGTATTAGTGGAATACGAGAGGTGGTGATCTAGGGGTTTGAACATGTAAATGAGACAATTAATATAGGTTCGATATCTAGTTTATCTAATTATGCAAGGGCTTAAGCTACAAGCATACACCCGGTTAAGCTGAAAGCTATAGACCTACTTAATCTACTTAGCTTATTTTAACCAAGTACAACAAGGCAAACTAAACTAAGGAATTAACCTTACAGATAGAAACTATGGTACAACCTATAGTTTCATGGAGTCTATAGTACAACCTATAGACTCATGATTAAAACAATTATATGGCACTAAAGTAACGCATTCATAATATTAACTACAAGTATAATATTTATGAAGCGAAAGTAAAGCAATCATAACGTCTACTTAAAAGCATTACGTATGAAATACTTAATTAAAACAAGCCATACATTGCAATATGAATTGAATAAACTATATTCGAGACCATATATTAAAATACTATCATTTACAATATTCACCCCTAGATATCAATCTACTCAGACATAAATGAATACAAGTTATGTAAATAAAAGAGAGTCAAGAAAGGCTCCCCCATATTGACGAACGCGTATTTCTGATTCCCGAAATTTGAGCAGAGGTCCGACGCAAAATAGCTATTCGGGCGGAGCTAATTTTCCCCGAATAAGAACTATTAGAGATAAGTTTCCCCCGAATAAGAGCTTTCCTATTAAAAGCTATTCGGGCAGAACCTCCCCCGAATAATAACAACTTGGGTCGGACTTCCCCCTAAAAGTAGCTATTCGGGCAAAATTTCCCCGAATAAGAGCTACCTAGGCAGGACTTCCCCCGTATTCTACTACTACTTAATTAACTAAAACTAAAATTAAAACTAACTAGAATTAACTCGGAATTATATCAAAAATATTGATAATACTCCAAAATTAACTCAAGAATTCTCAAAGGGTTGAAGCTCTATTTATAGGCAAAAATTCTGAAATAGTTGACTTTTTTTCGTTTGTTGACTTTGACCAGATTGTTGACCGCAGCATTTTTGGGCGTTTTTCACTGTTTTGACCCTCCAAACGATGGAATTTCGCTAAAATCACGTCGCGCGCAGGACAAAAGTCTTGCGTTTTGCTCAGAATGCTGTTTCTACCCGAAAAATTGATATGATTTGCCAAAAACGGACATGGGTCACTATTTGAGATCATATGGGTCAATGTTCCGAGTCCGATTTCGTGCTAGTTTCAGCCAAGTTTCTTTTCTATGAGCTTCATTCTTCAACCGCTTCTTATGCTTTCCCAATCTTAGTTCTTGACTTGCAATTTGGATCATTTTGGGCCTGATTCTTCACTTTTCAGTATTTTCCTACATTGTATCGAAAGTATCAAAGTGTTGCATTTATTCCAGAGTTAAGATGCAAATGCAGTACAAATACCATGGTTTGAGTGCTGCAAATACAGTCACATCAACATCCTCAAACCTAAACATTGCTTGTCCTCAAGCAAAACTGTCTTTAAAACAGATGTGAAAGTGAATTTTTGCAGAATTTTTACAAGTCAAAAACAGATGTAAAAATCTATTCTAAATTTTTGTCAAACACATTCCAAAAATAAATCATGAAAAATGCAATCTACTATCTTAAACTTATTCAGCAATTAATGATAAACATGATAAGAGAACCTTTTGCAAATTTTTCTCAAATAGGCACTCTTATTGGAAATCGACTATTGATTGCTTCGGGGTACATATTTAGAAGTAAACTAAGCATATTAAGTTCATATAATTCTCAACTTTCAAGTTATGCAAACAGATTGGACCTTGATATTCTTAACTACATTTGTAATCAAACTCTTGATCATGCTTTAACCCTTTAACATTTGCCAGAAATATAAAAGTACAACTAATAATACCTCTATATAGTGTTCAGTTTCCTTTGCTTTCTGAATATCCCATGTAGCGGGCTTTAAGGCCAACAATCCCCCGCCATTATGACTGAGGTTGCCAGGTTTCAAAGGGACCCCTACGTGCCTTAATCACCCGAGATATCCAGGCTCGAAACCTTACACTATAGCACATATCCCAAATTACAATGTCTAGGATAGTGGTGCTTAGAGATTTACAACATATTTACACCAAAAATTTTATTCAACAGTAAAGATATGTACAACTCTCTTTTTTTCTATTTTTTTCATTGTTTTCTTTGTTTTTTGTTTTTTTTTTCAGAGTGTACATACAGACAGAATAACATAACATACTGTACAGACATGGCATAAGGGTTCAGGTTTCAATCACAAGAAGTTCTTATAACAAACGGTAATCCTATTTCAGTCCTTTCATAATCACATAACTATCAATTGAAGAAAAGAAGTACAACTAGGTTTACTCATGAATACAAGACCCCAAAGTTTTTCTTATAGAGTTTCCTCAGAGTTTTTCACAATACATAGCTAACAATAAAAGTTCTCAAATCATCTAAATCATCTTCCTTTAAATAAGTAAGATAGCAAATACTTTTTCTCATGAACACAAATAGTGTATTTCTTGCATATTTTGAAAAAGATTTTCATGAAATACATGCACCCCCACACCGAAACTTTGCTTGTCCTCAAGCAAATAACAATGTAAGACAGTGAGAGTGTAATATGCAAGAAAGAATATAATGACAAATGCTACATCCCCAAACCTATGGTTTGCTTACTCTACAGCGCATGTTGATCAGGTATAAAGGGAAATGTAGTAAAGAAAGATATCACCTGATGTGAAGCATTTTTATGTTGATGTCAAAGCTTTTCTTCTAACTTTTGCCAAAAGATGTATCATTCTGCAATTAAAGATTAGTAGACACAGCATTTTACAGATTATCATCAACACAGCAAAAATAAAAGTTAGCTATACTAGACAAAAAAAATCAAACAAATATATAGGGGAGAAATCACAAAGAAATATGGTAATGGAAAATAACTAATATATTAAGCAAATAATTTAACTACCCAAACCATTTAACCTCTTTTCTGGGGTTCAAGAGTTATCTATAAATACATAAACAAAGTAAATACAGAGGACTAAGAAAATCATAAAATCGCACAGACAAAGGAAAATAAACACACATAAGCATTTTAAAAATCTAGGTTGCCTCCTAGTAGCGCTAAGTTTAACGTCTTCAGCCAGACGGTTGTGCTGAGTTGTAATGCCTTTAGCTTGGCAGAATCTCATTTATGGAATGACTGCAAGGTCCTGAAGTTCTACAGATTCAACTTCATGAGGAACCATATTTGGATTGAATGCATGTTTCAATCTTTGTCCATTGACTGTGATGACATGCCCATCTGTGGGATTTTTAATTAAGATAACTCCAGAAGGATATACTTTAACCACTTCATAAGGACCATCCCATCTTGTTCTTAACTTTCCTGGGAAAAACTTCAATTTGGAGTTAAACAACCAAACTTTATCAGAAGGAGAGAAAGTTTTTCTTAAAATAGATCTATCATGAATCCTCTTCATTCTCTCTTTGTAAAGCTTGGCATTCTCATAAGCTTCGAAACGAAGCTCTTCCAGTTCACTCAACGCCAACTTCCTACCTTCACTTGCTTGTTGTAAGTCAAAGTTCAGGGCCTTAATAGCCCAATAGGCTTTATGCTCTAATTCAACAGGAAGGTGGCAAGCTTTACCGTATACTAATCTATACGGGGACATACCAATGGGAGTTTTGAAAGCAGTACGGTAGGCCCATAATGCGTCATGCAGACGACTTGACCAATCTTTGCGATCGGGCCTAACCGTTTTCTGAAGAATTGACTTAATCTCCCTATTTGATACCTCCACTTGCCCACTTGTTTGTGGGTGGTAAGGCGTTGCTATCTTGTGGTGGACAGAGTATTTTCTCAATAAGGCTTCTAGTGTCTTGTGACGGAAATACTGTCCTCCGTCACTTATAAGTACACGTGGCACCCCGAATCGAGAAAATATATTCTCTTTAATGAACTTGACCACAACTTTGTGGTCATTGGTTCGGGTTGCCACTACTTCTACCCACTTGGACACATAGTCCACACCAACAAGAATATAAGAATAGCCTGAGGAAGGAGGGAAGGGACCCATAAAGTCTATACCCCACACATCGAATATTTCACAAATGAGGATGGGTGTAAGGGGCATCATGTCCCTTCTTGAAATAGAGCCAGCTTGTTGACATTGTGGGCAATTTTTACACATTTGCTGGGCATCTTTGAAAAGAGTGGGCCAGAAGAACCCACTTTGAAGGACTTTGGCAGCCGTCCTTTTTCCTCCAAAATGTCCACCACATGCTTCAGAGTGGCAGAATTAGAGTATACTGTCAAATTCTTCCTCAGGTACACATCTCCTAATGACCTGATCGGCACAAATCTTGAAAAGATAGGGATCTTCCCAGATAAAGTACTTGACTTGTGCTCTGAACTGTTCCTTTTCTCTTTTACCCCAGTGAGTTGGAAACTCTTGGGCAGCCAAATAATTGACAAAGTGGGCATACCACGGGGTCTTATGTGAGATGGCAAAAAGTTGTTCATCAGGGAACATGTCTTTGAAAGGCAAAGAGTCAATAGGAGAATCACGTATAAGACGTGATAGATGATCGGCGACAGAATTCTTGCTTCCTTTCTTGTCCTTGATCTCAAGGTCAAACTCTTGAAGGAGTAATAGCCAACGGATTAGACGGGGCTTTGTATCCTTTTTGGTCAGTAAATACCGCAAAGCTATGTGGTCCGTGTATACTATTACTTTGGATCCTAGGATGTAAGATCTGAATTTGTCCAATGAGAAGACTACAGCCAGCAATTCCTTTTCAGTGGTTGTATAGTTCTTTTGTGTATCGTCCAAGGTTTTGCTGGCATAATATATCACGATAGGCAGTTTATCCCTACGTTGTCCTAATACAGCTCCCACTGCATAGTCTGATGCATCGCACATTATCTCAAAGGGGAGACTGTAGTCAGGAGGTTGGATGATAGGAGCAGAGGATAATAAGGATTTAAGTTTCTCAAAAGCTTCTGAGCACTTGTCATCAAATTTGAACTCAGTATCATTTGCTAGAAGACTAGAGAGTGGTCGGGCTATATGGTTGAAATCCTTGATGAAACGTCGATAAAAACCGGCGTGACCAAGGAATGATCGGATATCACGCACCGTTTTGGGTGCGGGAAACTTTTCTATTAGCTCGACTTTGGCTGGGTCCACATGGATTCCATCCTGTGTAACAACATGACCCAGAACTATACCTTGCCTAACCATAAAGTGGCTCTTTTCCCAACTTAGAACCAAATTTGTTTCAACGCATCGGTCTAACACTAGAGAAAGGTGTGTGAGACACTCGTCGAAGGTAGTTCCAAATACTGAGAAGTCATCCATAAAGACTTCCATGAACTTTTCGATCATGTCTGTGAAAAGAGCCATCACACATCTTTGAAACGTCGCAGGAGCATTGCAAAGACCGAAAGGCATGCGTCGGAATGCAAAGGTCCCATAAGGGCATGTGAATATAGTCTTTTCCTGATCTTCAGGATAGACTGGGATTTGGTTATATCCCGAATACCCATCCAGAAAGCAGTAGTAGCCTTGTTTGGCTATTCTATCTAGGACTTGGTCAAGAAAGGGTAAAGGGAAGTGGTCTTTCCTTGTTTTGGAATTGAGCTTTCTATAGTCAATGCATACACACCACCCTGTTGTGGTACGTGTAGAAATTAGCTCACCTTTATCATTCGGAACCACTGTAATCCCAGATTTCTTCGGTACCACTTGTATCGGACTTACCCATGGACTATCAGAAATTGGGTATATAATACCCGCATCAAGCAACTTAATGATCTCCTTGTGGACGACATCACCCATCTTTGGGTTTAGTCTTCTCTGAAATTCTCGAGAATGAGTAACTTCTTCCTCAAGATGAATTTTGTGCATACACACAGAGGGATCAATGCCTTGTAAGTCAGAAATCGTCCAACCTATCGCCTGTTTATGGGTACTTAGGACTTTTAACAGTTTGTCTTCATGCTCGGGAATCAAATCCGAGGCAATGATGACTGGAAGAGTCTCATTAGGTCCTAAGTAGGCATACTTAAGATGTTGGGGCAAGGTTTTGAGTTCCAAAATTGGTAGGGACTCAATTGTGGGACATTCTGAAACTTCAGGGAAATGAGTTGTTACTTGATCGTCCTTATTTGGATCAACAACAACGGAAGCAGAGGCGACCATTTCAGGAGAAATGTCGCATTCATACAAAAGTCGTTCTAACTCAGCTATTTCTTGATTATGAATTAGAATCAATTGGGCAAACTCATCTATACATGAGTCAATGGTATCAACATGGAAGCATTCTTCTTCCTCATCTTGATTCAATTTGTTGGCTGCATCAGCAACCCTTAGCTTAGTTCTCATGTTCCCAAATGTTAGTTCTATCATACCCGTCCTACAATAGATAACAGCATCAGCTGTTGCTAGGAATGGTCTGCCTAGTAAAACGGGAGTGGTATTTTTGTTATCAGGGCCTAAATCCATATCTAACACAATGAAGTCCACTGGGAACAAGAATTCTCCTACTCTAACAATCACATCTTCTACAACACCTCGAGGTCGTCGCTCAGATCTATTTGCCAATTTGAGGGTCACATTAGTTGGTGTTAACACTCCAAGACCTAACCTTTGGTAGACTGTGTGAGGGATGAGGTTAACACTAGATCCTAAGTCTAGCAAGGCGCTTTCTATGCGTTGGTCATTAATTAAGCATGGAATGGTGAAAGCTCCTGGGTCACTGCACTTCTGAGGCAGTCCTCTAGTGCAGATATTGCTAACCTTTTCAGTAAGACGGACCTTCTTAGGAATGGAGTTGGTCCGTCTCTTTTTCACACATAAATCCTTCATAAATTTGGCATAGGCTGGAATCTGTTGTATTACCTCAACTAATGGCAAATTGATCTTAATATCTTCCAGATGCTCTAAGACCTTAAGTTGTTTAGGATCATCAGTCGGTTTTGGACGGGACAGAGCTATAGGAAAAGGTGCTCGTGAGGATGGTTCAACTATAGGCTCCACCGTTAGGTTTTTATTCCCATGGAAATCTTGAACATCTTTGCTTAAAACCTCAATCTCAGATTCCTCTAATTCCTCAATTTCTTCTGGAACATTCCTAACCTTTACTCTAACCTGGTTATCAATGGTTTTCCCACTCCTAAGGGTAACTACAGCCTTGGCATGTTCTTGTACTGTCTCAGTTTGGATAGTACTACACTGTCCTCGTGGATTTACCACGGTCTGAGATGGAAGCTTACCCTCGTCTCTCTTACTTAAAGTTTGGGCCATCTGCCCGATTTGTCCTTCAAGTTTAGCAATAGATTATTGCTGAACTTGGAACATTTGCATAAATTTGTCAAATTTGTCATCAGATGATGACTGTGCAGGAGGAAGAGCTGGGACATTGTTCCGTTGTGTTCTGAACGGATTGTCCTGTTGGACTGGATAGTAACCAGGATGGTTATTATTTTGTGGCCTCTGATATTGCTGTTGAGGGAATCAATTGTCAACATTTTCTTGCTGACTTTGTTGATGAGGCTCATAGTTTCCTTGTCTTTTTTGATATTGATGTTGAGGAAACTGAGTCTCTTGATTCCCTTATCGCCACGAAAATGCAGGATTGTCTCGCCAGCCTGAATTATACGTGTTAGAATACGGATTGTAATTCTTTGTATATCCTTGGGCGGTAGAGATTTGTTCTTGCATGAATTCAGGAAATTGTTAACCGATTGGACAGTCCAGAGTAGAGTGATCTACTGCAAAACATACGGTACAAACTTCCGTGATCTGAGGAGCTGAAGAAGAAGAAGACCCTAGAGAGATGAATTTTTCTAGTTGATGAGCTAGGGCATCTACTTTGTTAGTCAATTGGGAATTAGAACTAGAGTTAACTTCAAACAATGCCCTCTTTTGGGGATTTTGGGTGCTCTTACTCTCTCTGTCATCAGCAGTGTTTTGCAGAGAGTCTTCAGCAATATTTTCTATTCTTCTCCAAGCTTCGTCCGCTGTGAGGTTATAGAAACCTCCATTGCTCATTACATTAACTATCATCTTATTATGAGGGGTAAGACCTTTGAAGAAATAATGCAAGAGTTCGGGACGATCAAACCCATGATGAGGACACTGATTCTTAAGATCGTTAAACTTTTCCCACGATTCATGAAATGGCTCTAAGTCTGACTGTGCGAATGTCATGATGCCTGTTCGCAGAGTAGTAGTCTTAGCCATTGGGAAGAACCTATGTAAAAATTTTCGAATAAGTTCTCCCCAAGAAGTGATCACTCCTGCGTCTAGATGATTTAGCCATTGTTTGGCTTTATCTTTCAATGAAAAGGGAAACAGACACAGGTGAATATTTTCGCGGCTCACATTAGGAATGTGACGCGTTGTGCATGCTTCAATGAATTGCACGATGTGAGCGTGAGGATTTTCATTGCTTTTTCCATAGAAGGAAGGAAGCATTGAAATAGTCCCTATTTTGAGCTCAAAATTTATATTGCCAAGAGCCGGTGGGGCTATGGCAAATTCAGGGTCAAAATCACCAGGTGAAAAATGTTGACGTAAAGTCATTGGTTGGTTCACAGGTTGATTAACAGGCTGAGCTATAGGAAGAGGCGGGATATTTACTTCTTGATCCGCCATTGGGAATTTTAACTTCCTACGCAAATTTTTCTCGAGCTCAGGATCAAACGGGGCGAGTTCTGGATCCAAAGAACGACGCCCGTGCATACAACGACTTATAAACTTTAACTACGAAATAAAATTACAAGATTAAAAAATACTAATATACTTTACAAACAGTAATAGATAAAAGCTCATTGATCAGATGAATCATTAAAATGACTCATTTCCCAATCTTTAAAATTTTTTTAAATTTTTTTTTTTTGCAAAATTTAAAATAAAAAATAAAAAATTTAATTTTTTTTAAAATTTTTTTAAAATTTTTATTTATTTATTTATTTATTTTTATTTTTATTTATTTTTTATTATTATTTTTTTATTTTTTTATTTTTTATATATTTTATATATATTTTTTAAATAAAACGGATAAAATAAACACTTTAAAAAAGTTCACAAATACTTTTATCAATAACTAAACTATACCGTGCTTCCCCGGCAACAGCGCCAAAAACTTGATGCGATCGGGTTGTGCGTTAAAATGTGCGCAAAAGAACCAAGTTAAAATACCCGCAAGTGCACGGATCTTTGTAGTGTAGTGTGCTCTGAGTGCGGAATCGTACCACAGGGAAGCTCGTTAGTTTAAGTTAGTGAAGTAGTGTGAAAGTGCTAAAGCGCTTAAGTGACAAATCGCAAGGTAGGTTTGAGTAACGTGCGAGAAATGTAAACTAAATTAAACTAACTAAATTATCTAAGTTATATTAAGTATTAGTGGAATACGAGAGGTGGTGATCTAGGGGTTTGAACATGTAAATGAGACAATTAATATAGGTTCGATATCTAGTTTATCTAATTCTGCAAGGGCTTAAGCTACAAGCATACACCCGGTTAAGCTAAAAGCTATAGACCTACTTAATCTACTTAGCTTATTTTAACCAAGTACAACAAGGCAAACTAAACTAAGGAATTAACCTTACAGATAGAAACTATGGTACAACCTATAGTTTCATGGAGTCTATGGTACAACCTATAGACTCATGATTAAAACAATTATATGGCACTAAAGTAACGCATTCATAATATTAACTACAAGTATAATAATTATGAAGCGAAAGTAAAGCAATCATAACGTCTACTTAAAAGCATTACGTATGAAATACTTAATTAAAACAAGCCATACATTGCAATATGAATTGAATAAACTATATCCGAGACCATATATTAAAATACTATCATTTACAATATTCACCCCTAGATATCAATCTACTCAGACATAAATGAATACAAGTTATGTAAATAAAAGAGAGTCAAGAAAGGCTCCCCCATATTGACGAACGCGTATTTCTGATTCCCGAAATTTGATCAAAGGTCCGACGCAAAATAACTATTCGGGAGGAGCTAATTTTCCCCGAATAAGAACTATTAGAGATGAGTTTCCCCCGAATAAGAGCTTTCCTATTAAAAGTTATTCGGACAGAACCTCTCCCGAATAATAACAACTTGGGTCGGACTTCCCCCTAAAAGTAGCTATTCGGGCAAAATTTCCCCGAATAAGAGCTACCTAGGCGGGACTTCCCCCGTATTCTACTACTACTTAATTAACTAAAACTAAAATTAAAACTAACTAGAATTAACTCGGAATTATATCAAAAATATTGATAATACTCCAAAATTAACTCAAGAATTCTCAAAGGGTTGAAGCTCTATTTATAGGCAAAAATTCTGAAATAGTTGACTTTTTTTCGTTTGTTGACTTTGACCAGATTGTTGACCGCAGCATTTTTGGGCGTTTTTCACTGTTTTGACCCTCCAAACGATGGAATTTGGCTAAAATCACGTCACGCGCAGGACAAAAGTCCTGCGTTTTGCTTAGAATGCTGTTTCTACCCGAAAAACTGATATGATTTGCCAAAAACGGACATGGGTCACTATTTGAGATCATCTGGATCAATGTTCCGAGTCCGATTTCGTGCTAGTTTCAGCCAAGTTTCTTTTCTATGAGCTTCATTCTTCAACCGCTTCTCATGCTTTCCCAATCTTATTTCTTGACTTGCAATTTGGATCATTTCGGGCCTGATTCTTCACTTTTCAGTATTTTCCTACATTGTATCGAAAGTATCAAAGTGTTGCATTTATTCCAGAGTTAAGATGCAAATGCAGTACAAATACCATGGTTTGAGTGCTGCAAATACAATCACATCAATGTACAATCTTTGTAACCTCGGAATCAGTGGTATCTCATAACTTTACAAGCGATTTTCTTCTTTCGGTCATGACTTCTACCACTAATATCATCGCCCTGTTGCCAACGAGAAGAATTACATACATGGCAAGATTGTTGCGCTACTCTATCACCTCTATATAGCATACAATTATTTGGACATACATCAATCTTTTCATACCCCAGTCCCAAAGCATTTGTTATCTTCTTTGCTTCGTATAGAGTTTCAGGAATATTCAATTCCGGAAATTGTTTCAAAAATTTAAGAAGTATGCCAACTAATTTTTCACTCCATTTGTAGTAGGATTTTATGTGCATCAATTGGACTACAAATGACAGTATGGTTGATTTGGATCCAGGATAAAGTTCTTTGTTACCTTCCTGAAACAATTCGAAAAATCTTGTAGCTTCTTCATTAAGACCATCTTCCGATTGAATATTAGGCTCAACATCTGGATCACTGTCATCCTTATACTCATTACTTTCTTCTTCTTCAACATCTTCATTCATTTCATGTAGTATATCATGAATTCCAAACGCATCACTCACTAAGTCGTACATATTGGAATGATCTTCAAGTGGATTATCGTGTAGCGGGTCTGAAGTAATAGGAGGTGGTACATCTCTTATTATAAAATATTTTCCATGGCAAACCCAAACAGTATAACCATTGGTCATTCATTTGCAGACTACATGATCTCTCACTTCATCACGTTTTTTCCATTTACAATTGTCGCACAAAACACATGGGCACAATATCTTTTGAGATGATGTGGCCGTATGAGTGAACGCAAAATTGAGAAATCTCTCCAAACCATAAAGGGTATTCATTGCTATACCATGGCTTCGTCATCCAACTCATCTTATCCATGCTTAACATTGTAAGACCAAGAGGTAGAATTAAATCAAACACATAGTAAAAGAAGGTTGACCCCAAAAAAGTATGAGGATGTTGCTATGATCTATTAATATTTTTTAGTACTTGAACTGGATTCCTATTCCTCTAATAGCATAATCGATTTAGCTAATTGAGCTCGATCTAGCCAAAAATTCTATAAGAATTAAAGTATAATTACAGTAGCAAATGATAATAAAAGTTAGTCAACTAATGAAAGTATAATTTCAACCATATATATATACACATATATATAATGCAAATTTCTCTTTTACCAAAAAAAAAAATAAGAAAAAAGAAACTTGCACTTTTAGACGACATTAGACACCATATAATAGCTCATGTAACATCCCACAATAACACTCAAAGTCATGCATGTAATAGCACGTTCAAGCAACATTTGTTAGGTATACTTCTATTGAAGTAGTAAAAAAAGAAAAAAAAGAAAAAAAAAAGCTATGTCTAGGACATCATCATCATCCTCATCTATTTGAGCAAACTTAAAAAGAATATGCTACTTTGGGCGGAAAGATGCCATGTGAATATCATAATTAAGAGAAAATGCATTTGCATTATGCATCCATTCTGTTTGATTCATCCATTATGACCAGAAGGCAGGCTGACCATATATACTTATGAAAACCTCATCCATTCAATTTGCCATATGAAACTTCTGAAAACTATATTGACGAATAGGAATTTATCGACCCAGAACACATCATTATCTTTATTTACAATCACATGCTTATGGGTGGGACACCAATTAAATGCATTATGATGATTCAACTTGCTCGAGCAGAAAAGAACTTGATGCTTTCTGAATCAACATAGACCAACAAAATCAAAACAACTAATAAAAAGAAGAAGAAGATTTCATAATTCAACAGAGCCCAACAACATGATAAGCATAATAAATAAACTAAGAGCATAAACTAAGGTGGGGTTGACTATGTAGATTTGCGGACGATGTTTAGTTTGAAGCAATCTCAAGTCCATATATTAGATAAAAACTAACAATATTTTACTCTGGATGTCGATTATTTATCGTAAATCTCGTTTTTTTTTTTAACTAATTGAATGGGAAGTTTTGAAGTATTACAGCTATAGTTTCGTTTGGGTCTTTCATCAAACATATGGATGTCTTCAGCTTGAAACATATGTTGCCATAAAGATGAGAAAAACATGTTCTGCTAATTGGTGTTAATGGAAATAAAATGGGGAGTGATTAAAGATTAGCATGGAGAAGAATTGGATAGTGATTAAAGATTAGCATGGAGAAGAATTCACATACACAAAACGATAGTAGAAGCTTGGATTGAGAAAATGTATGGTCTTCACCTCTAATGCAGCACGCTCCAATTGTTGTCTAATTTGCTGGGTCGCTATAAGTGAGCACTTTGTCTTTGCGAATAATAGAAAATCAAGTGTTAGAAGTTGCAGAGAGTGAAGTCAACTTACGCAAAAATAATTTTTTTAAAAAAAAAAAAAAAAATCTAACGGCTAATAGGCAGCAGTTCACTGAACCGCTGCCTATTTTGTAAAGAGTAAGCTTATAAATTAATTGATTACATGAGCTGTATAAATCACTTTCCTAGCTAACCACATGTTCTAATACTTGTACACAACTAAGCCCCATCATTGTCATTTTGTCATACATAATTCACAAAGGGGGCAGTTGGAGAAAAAAATTGTCACCTATATGACCCTTAATATAAGTAAAATAGTATTAGCAGCAGATTTTAGTAAAAACTATCACCTTTATTGTAATATACATTTTACATAGGTGGCAATTGGAAGCAAAAAATGTCACCTATATAATCCTTTTTTTGTAGTGTTCTTATTGCAAAAACCGAAAAATAACTTATATAGCATGTTAAATGCAAACTTGATACTAATTATAAGATATGACTTCTATTCTCACTGATCTATCATTGCGTATTGACTCTTATAAAACAACTAAATAGGTAAGGGCCTTTATGTCACATTCCGAGCTCACAATTTTAGGTTTGTGGGTCATAGTAGTTTGCAAGCAAAAAAAAAAAAAATTATTTAAGTCTCAAATCAACTAAACCAAAATGATATATTCTAACTACTTAGGTCTCAAATCAACTGGTTTAAAATGGTTAACCCTCGTTAATCTAAGATCTAAATAGTTATTTCTTAGTCTCACAATACTAGTTTCACTTATGGGTTTAAAATTCTAAATCCGAGACGTGATACTTCATGTCAACTTCCTGAATGTATAAATTACCATTTGCAGAATACTTTCCAAGTATAAATGCAAACTCTAATACTTGTAAGTCATGGACTTCTATTCTCACTAACCGTATGTATTGATTTTTATAAAAGATCTGAAACTGTAACGGCCTTCGTGTCACTTTTTGAACGTGTAAATTACTATTTGCAAAGGTTTTAAGCTTAATTCACGGCTTCGACTTCATTGTAAAAATATAAAATAAAAATTAATAATAATATGTTTGTAGAATGCTTTCCAAGTTTTTTCTTATCAATACAGCTGAAATTTACCAATTGCATTTTATGCTCCAAAGATACAACCACATGCCTGTGACTGGTCCCTTTCCATTAGTTTCCAAAAGCAACCTGATAAAGGTTGAACCACACACACTCTAGGCTCCATGTGTTATGTCAGAATTTTAACCTTTTATATACGGGAAGGCTACAACAAAAGTGGAGATTTCATATTCCCCTTCCATATTTAGAAAAAAGCTAATGGGGTTGGAGCTGATGAGTTATTAAGCTTGTATAATCCAACATAGATTCTAATTTTAAAACCCACTTTAGTTAAAGTAAAATAATCAAGTTAAGACCCAACATGCGCAGCGTGACATAATCTATAAAACCAACATTAAGAGAACTATTTAAAAGTACCATAATAACATGTACCATTCTCATCCAACATAATAAAACTGTAAAATTTACAATACCATTGTCTTTTCATCCAAACAAGATAGCAAAAACCAAAGTCCTTTCTGAATAATAGTAGAGGCAGCTATAAATCCCAAGCTACTAATCCCTAATAATCATCCTCATCATCATCTGCAAAAGGATTAACAAAAGAGGAATGAATACATATTGCAGAAGTAGGGCTTATACCCACGAAAAGAGTAAAAGGATAACTGAAGAGCTGCCAAAAGCTTAAGATCATAGAGCCCAATGAGGGAAACTTAATGAGAGATTTTAAATCATAACCAATATACAACGAAAATTGAACAAATAACAATAATCCAATAAATCAGTTTTCAATGAGCCATCTTTAAGCATTCCAAATAACATTTACTTGTTCATATCAATATTTAAACAATGCCATTAGAGGACGAAAATAATATCTCTATTTTGTTTCTTTCAGTGTCACTAATCTGTGGCTACAATTTTCCTTGCAAGTCTTGCTAGCAGTAGTGAGTAAAAGGCTTCAAGGCTTCCACTAGGTGTAAATTTCACAAATGGTCCCCATCTTTGCCATCTTTCAATTTCATCCATATTATTTTCAAAGTGATGCTTTTCATCCCCAATGCTTACATTTTTTTTTTTTTTCAATTTCATCTCTATTGTTTGAAAGTAACAAACTTAGTCCCCAAAATTTGCAAAAAATCTTAATTTAGTCCCAAATATTTTCACTTTTTTTTTCCAACTTACATGCAACAACAATATCGTTAACCACAAGGAAGCCAGAGACATCAACTTGATTATCAAATAAACGAATTAGAAGCTCCACAACCAAATAAGATCTGAAATTTTAGGAACTCAAATTGGAAATTAAAAAGGAGAATAAACTTGACTTACAAATTAAATAACAATGTTAAACACAATAAATAAATACAACAAACTCCTTTCTAACTTAATATGCTATTAGAGCCTAGGTACTAAAAGATCATCGATTCAAAACTCATCGTCACTCATTTTTAAAATTATGTCCACGTGCAAAACTCAATCAAAAACTACAAAAGAAATAACTAGACCCATTTCTAAAATTAGGTACTAAAAGATCCTTGATTCAAATGGTAAAAATACAGGACTAAAAAGATATATTTTGAAAGATATGGACTAAATTGACACAAACCCTAAAGATAAGGGATCAAATTGGGTATTTTTCCTATAAAAAAAAAACTATACAATAAACAAATAAAACAAATCTCTATAACAAGTTAAACTTTTAGATGAAATGTTAATTAACAAATAACACTAGTACAAAAGTGAAATACATATGTTTGTTTAGCTTGAATTGATTTCTAAAATCCAAGAAAATTACTCAAACTCCAAACCTTATAACCAACATTCCACTCTTATAATATGGATTTATATCACAAACGTTATTTGTAATTTGCAGCCTAAATAAAAATACTAATGTCTTAATAGTACAAAATCCGATTTAACTTTCACACGCCTTGCCTCAAACATATAGAATATGTACAACAAACAGACACGTCGCGTCCAAAGGTCACCAATGTAAAAGACAAACAAGTAGAAACACTTAAGTAAAAAGTAATTGCACCTCAAAGAAAGAAATTCAATTGTGTTCATGTTGACTTGTACTTTTGTCCCCTCCAGTGATATAGACTCTGAGTTCTTCATTTTGTAGTTCCTCCTTCTGTACTATTTCAATATTCTTTGCTGAATCATTGATAGAAGTGATGCAATCTCTTATTCTAATAGTGTGTAAAGTTATCCAAAGCAAGGAGGGATCTCATCCAGATGCCAGCAATTGTTCATCACTAACTGTGCAAGCTTGGGAAAAGAATCTTCTGAAGCAATCCACTTGTCAATCCATAGATAGCCTAATTTCAAATATTCCAGATTTGGGAAGTCCCCATCATTCATGATCCATTCTGCATCGTAACACATTCCACTTAGTTTGAGAACCTTTAGGTTCCTCCCAAATTCTGCAATATCCTCCCATTTTGGCAGATATCCTGACAAAGAAAACTTCTGTAGATTTGGAGGGAAGTCAAACTCACAATTCTTTCTCTATTGCTCTGAACCCAAGATAAACAGCTTCAGTGACACAAGCTTATCGAGAAAGCTCAAATCTGGAAATCTATATGAAACTCCTCCCAAATGGTCAAAGTCGTTATATTGCCAACAGTTCTCAAATTCGCATGTCAATTTTCGAAGGTTTGGTACCCTTCTCAAAAAATTGTCTGCTCCTCTTCTGGAATAAAATTTTGGTGTCGATAATGTTTGCACATTATCCAATAAGAAGAACTTTTCAAGTTCGTCGGTCCGGATAGTGAAATAATAATCGTGATTTATGTGTACATGGCGCAAGTTAACCATGTTCAAGAGTGAATTTGGTACCAAGTCTGGCGAACGACCTTCGACAAGTAGAGATTGCAGGTACCAAAGGTTGGGTACTGATGAGGGCATATCTCCTGTTGCAACGACTAAATACCTAAAATGAATCAGCAATTCTACTCCTCTATTAGAGATGGAAATGTATATATCAGTTAAATCCAACACTCTAAGAAGCATCAAATTCTGAATAATGAATGAGATAACAAACGAGGCAACATAACTGTGAGATTGTCTAATATATAGTAGAGAACGGACATTGTACTGAGAAGGCTTCAGTTCCATAGGTGCAAACCAATTGGAATCAATGATATGTCGACCTGCAAGAAACTCCCCTCTTTAGCTTTTTGCAAGCAAAAGTCATGTAATAGATCATGAACATGACATGCTTTGATTCCTCCATGGGAGCTTTCTTTGGTAGGTATTACAAGGCTTCTATTGATAAGATCTAGGAAATATTCCTCTGCTACATCCTCCAATTTCTTTTCCTCGGCATATCGTACAAATCCTTCGGCGATCCATAACATCTTCAATTTTCAGAGAGGAACTTCTTCGTCATCTGGAAAAGCTGTGAAGTATAGAAAGCATGATTTCAAATGACAACAATTGCAAGAGGTAGTCCCTTGCAACTCTCTACAATCTGTTGTCCAACATCCAAAAATTCTTGAGAGAAGCTTCCTTTTTGAAATAGCTTCTTGTCAAATAACTCCCAACTCTTAACCTCAGAGAATTCACGAAGAGTATGAACCTTATTGCCATCTTTAATTTGCGAAGCCAGATTCTGATATCTACTAGTTATGAGAATACGGCTACACATTCTGTCATCCGGAAAAGATCTTTTGAAATCATCCCAATCCTTGATGTCCCACAAATCATCAATGACGATGAGATATCTACGTCCCTTCGAGCTTCGGAAAAGAATTGTAGCTAGATCTTCATCATTCATTGCTTTATTATCCGGGGTCCCAGTAACATCACCTAAAATGGTAAGCAACAATTCTCTCTTTTGATATGTTTCAGAAACAGTGCACCATGCTTGAATATGAAAGAACTCACAGATTGAAGGGTCCTCATACACTTTTTTAGCTAGAGTAGTCTTGCCAATTCTTGGCATGCCGACAATTGAGATAATATCTAATTTCTCTTGGTCTGATAAAAGATACTCCTTTATCTTCTTTGCTCTATATTCGAAACCCACTATTTCATTAGTTGCTATATCAAGAGCTTTTTATGAAACATGGGTGGAAGTCTTTTCAACATCATGGGCTTGTGTATGATACTTCTTCTTGGTATTGATTGTTGACACCTCTGTTTTTATAAGCTTGGTTTGCTCTATGATTTTGGAGAGTGACATTATGATGCGAGAATCAAGAGCATTTTTTACCAGGTACAAGTCGATAACATATTCTGCCTGGTATGCCAAGCCTATGAAGCGCATCCGAAGATCTCCCAATTCTTCATACTCATTTCGTTGCCCCTTGGTTTCCATAAGAGAAGATCTCAGAAATTTGAATTCCATATGCAGTGTTTCAATTTGATTCTTTAGAATCTCAATTGATTCTAGCCGACATTTAGCAACTCCTCTAAATGTCCCAAAAGAAGATCCAAAAAGCCCATTCCATCAACTTTGGGATAGTTATAAAGCTTAACCTCTCTGGAGTCTTCCTCAATCTGCTTGATTTTGTCAAGCACCTCAGAAACGGCTATATTCACTTCCCTAGCCATGTCTTCGTTTATGTCCCTGTCATAACACGAGCAGAGGATAGGTACGAACTTCCAAATAATAGCTTCAATCGATGTAAAGTGATAATTGAATTGTTCTAATCTCAATTCATCTCGCAAATTTCTGATAAAAGTTTGAAGGAATTTCAGCTTCTCGAAGAGATTCTTACTTGGATCATCTAGATAAATCACAAAATTGATATTACAATCTAGTAGCTTTATCAGATTGTCAAGGTGATAATGCTCGAATGTTGATGCAGCAGACCTTGAAGCTCTTAAGACCACCATGTAGATATACTTGACATTAGTCTTCTCTACTAGATCAGAGAGCTCTTGCTTCATTGCTAGTGCTATCTCTTTATCCATTTGGTCAACGAAGCAAAAATAAATGAGACATGTTGCTTGTATCAACAGCATCTGATGAAGTTGACAATGCCTCGATAGTACCATTTCCTGAAGTAGGGGACTCTGCCTCTTCCACTGCTACATCAGTCCCGGTGGCTGATACTGCATGGGTCCTCAGCCGAGATTGTAAGCCACATCCAATTCGGAGCTGAGGAAATAATCTAATAGATGTTGACAGAGGTAAGATGTATTTTTGTGCCGTCAATGCTTGTTTGCTTGATTTTCGCAACAGACTGCATCTTGTTAGAAAGTTGTTCTTCTGGGGAATGAAGGCTGATCCTGGAGTAAGCGATACCATACTTGGTGAACTTGGAAGGACAAACACCATGTTGACTTGATGGCCAAATGCTGAACGAGTATTTCCAACTAAGATAACTGCTTCATTGACTCCCCATCTATGAAATGTGAAGAAAGCCGGAAAAGAAGTTACTCTTGATATTTGTAATACACAACAACACAGGGAGAAATCCCTACAGTTAAACAAATATGAAGATTGTTTTCCTCCCAACTAGGCTACATCAGTAATTTGAAAATATACACAAATGCAATGTACAAAATTTAGATAGAATGAATTGCTTAACATCTACCTTCAGTTTGGATTAGGCTATATCTTTTTTTTTTTTTTTGGTCATAATTAGGCTATATCTCAAAGTGGTCTATACAAAGCTATTTTCGCATATAAGTAATAGAAATTCCGTAAATTTGCAAATTCATTGCCTCCCACCCCACCATTAGAAAATACCAAATTAATAAACAAATAAGGAAGAAGAAGAAGCATGCAGACAAATAGATAGATGTATAGGAGCATTAGGAACACTTCTTAGAAGGTCTTAAATCAGCTAAAGCGATAACGGATTTAGGTACAACACAAAGTAATGAAAGCCAGAACATGAAGTTGTAGAGGCTAGACCCCAAACATCAGCGTGTACTACTTCTAAAGGAAACTTAGATATACGAGATGACAAAGAAAAACTAACTTATGACTCTTACCCATTATAGAAGTAGTACAAACTTTATTCAAACAGCGAAAATCAGAAAAGTCTAATGATTGTTGAGTATGCAAAGACAATAACACTTGCTTCAACGGGTGGCTAAGACGGTTGTGCCAAAGATTGGAAGACACACGAGAAACGGCAAAGGCAAGGGGCAGACTGGACGTAGGAAGCAAAACTGGGATACGGTAGAGAATGGATTCAAACGTTGCCTTGGAGGAGAGGGGTCCATTTGCGGAGGTCCTTGACAACACAATGGGAAGGAAAAAACTTGAGTGAGACATTATTGTCACGGGTAAACTTAAAGACAGATAAAAAAACAGGATGAAAGTTGAAGAATAACAATGAGCAATAAATAATTTTTAATGTGCCATCAGTAAGCATTTAAAAATAACATTTACTGATTCATACCAATATTGGAACAATGCCATTTGATTACAAAAATAATATCTATTCGTTCTTTTCAATGTCGTTGATGATCTGTGGCTACAATTTTACTAGCAAGTTGGTCAGTAGAGAGTAAAAGGCTTCAAGGCTTCCACTAGGTGTATAAAGTATTCAAATCGTACAATGGATCAATATTATAGTACAATATGCTAACTGTTGAGCTTGTCGATTAATATTAGTGTCTAGTATTAATTTATCCCATTTTTAGGCAGAGGCTACAACAAAAGTCTCTAAAATAATAAACTTTGGAAATAAAAGGAAAATTTTTAATTTAAACTCTCGAACTTTAAGTTATGTAAGTGAAGTAGCATTTTGATTTTAAAAGAAAATTTCATCGCCCATATTTTGCCAAGTAATATTCACACTGGATTATCTATAGTGAAGAAGATATTCTGCAAACTTTATCCTCAAAACAAAACTTTCCATAAACTAAGTAATTGAACGTAATGTAACGCAAGGTACATAAATAATCTGCAAATTTAAAAACAAATGGATGTTCCAACAATGTTGTGAACCACAAGGAAGCACGAGATATCAACCTAATTAACAAATGAACGAATTATAAGCCCCACAACAAAATAAGAGCTCAAATTTAAGGAATTGAAATAGGAAATCGGGATAGAATAAATATGCAATTTTGTAGAGTTATCACTAATTAAAAAATGAGGATAAACTTGACTTACAAATTAAAGAACAATGTTAAACACAATAAATAAACAAACTCTTTTCAAACTTGACGTAGTATTAGAGTTTAGGTACTAAAAAGTCATCAATTCAAAACTTATCGCCACTGGTTTGTAAAATTATGTAATGGCTCAATCAAAAGCTACACAATAAATAACTAGACCCATTTCTGAAATTATGTCATGTGTAAGGTTCAATAAAAAACTATACAATAAATAAATATAACTAGCATCTCTCTAATAAGTAAAACTTTTAGATGAAATATTAATTAACATTCAACACTAGCACAAAACAGAAATTCATATTTTTTTAGTTTCAAAATCGGATAAGCAAAGAAGAAAATATGTTTACAAAGCTTGAATTAGTTTCTAAAACCCAAGAAAATTACTCAAACTCCAAACCTCATAACCAACATTACATGGTTAGCCGGTAAAGAAGGCAAGAAAGGGCTTCATGGTTTATTATTTTTAGAGTAGAGTTTTTTTTGGGTTTTTCTTTTATCCTTATATTGATTTCATGGGATTTGGTTTTAAGAGTCTTCTTCATACCAAGGAAAGTCCGCTCTGCTCTTGCAATTGGGTTGTTGCGATAAGGGGTTGGATTGTGCCCATACACGGATAAGGATGTCAATGGGATGACATATTTGCTTACTTGAACATAATTTCTTTCAGCAACCACTGGTTTTATTACAGGAGCTCATGATATTCATAACGATCTATTATGCACTTCTGCGTCTATTGCTTTTTTTACGTTGTTTACCTTAGTTATTGGGGGGCCTCTACCATATCTGTACAAATAGAATCTTATAATATGGGTTTATATCAAGAACCTTAGTTCTAACTTGCAGCCTAAATAGAAATACTAATGTCTTAGTAGTACAAAATCATTTTAACTTTCACACGCCTTGCCTCATCAAACATATAGAATTTGTACAACAAACAGCCACGTCGCGTCGAAAGGTCACCAAAGTAAAAGACAAACAACTAGAAACAATTAAGTAAAAGTAATTGCATCTCAAAGAAAGAAATTCAATTGTGTTCATGTTGACTTACTTGTATTTTTGTCCCCTCCGATGATATAGACTTTGAGTTCTTCATTTCCTAGTTCCTCCTTCTGTACTATTTCAATATTCCTTGCTGAATCATTGATAGAAGGATTGCAATGTCTTATTCTAATCACCTGGAGTGTGTAAAGTTCTCCAAAGCAAGGAGGGATCTCATCCAGATCCCAGCACCAGTTAATCACTAATTGCGCAAGCTTGGGAAAAGAATCTTCTGAAGCAATCCACTTACAAATCGATAGACCGGTTAATTTCAAATATTCCAGATTTGGGAAGTCCCCATCATTCACGATCCATTCTGCATCGTAACACATTCCACTTAGTTTGACAACCTTTAGGTTCCTCCCAAATTATGCAATATTCTCCCATTTTGGCAGAAGTGATCCTGACAAAGACAACTTCTGTAGATTTGGAGGGAAATCAAACCAAAATGAACCCGTGATACGCAGCTTTAGTGACACAAGCTGATCGAGAAAGCCCAAATCTGGAAATCTAAAGCTGTCATGGTCAAATGAACCTCCGCTCAAATGGTTATATTGCCAACAGTTCTCAAATTCGCATTTCAATTTCCGAAGGTTTGGTACCCTTCTCAAAAAATTCTCTGCTTCTCTTTTGGAAGAAAATTTTGGTGTCGATAATGTTTGCACATTATCCAATATGGAGGAATTCTCAAGTCCATCGGTCGAGATAGTAAAAGAACCATGGTGATTTATGCGTACATGGCGCAAGTTGACCATGTTCCAGAGTGAATTTGGTACAGAGAAACTAACTTCAACAAGTAGAGATTGGAGGTTCCAAAGGTTGGCTATTGATATTGGCATATATCCTGTTTTAACGGCTAAATACCTCAAATGAATCAGCAATTCTATTCTGTTCTCACGCATGGAAATGTATCTATCAGCTAAATCCAACACTCTAAGAAGCATAAAACTCTGAATAATGAATGAGAACTTAGACCGAGGAACATAAAATCCAGATGCTCTAGTATATAGTAGAGAACGGACATTGTTGTGAGAAAGCTTCACCTCCTCCATTGATGCAAACTTCCTGAAATCAACGATAAGTCGACGCTCTTCATAAACTCTCGCAATATCAGACCAGTCATGCACATGTATCACCTGCAAGAAACTCCCTTCTTTAGCTTTTTGCAAGCAAAAGTCATGTAATAGATCATGAACACGACATCCTTTGACTCCTCCATGGGAACTTTCTTTGGTAGGTATTACAAGGCTTCTATTGATAAGATCCACAAAATATTTCTCTGCTACATCCTCCAATTTTTCTCCCTCAGTATATCGTACAAATCCTTCAGCAATCCATAACAATTTCAATTTCGAGAGAGGAATTTCTTCATCCTCTGGAAATGCTGCAAAGTACAAAAAGCACGATTTCAAATGATCTGGCAAATGATTGTAACTCAATTCTAATATGGCTCTGCACTGACTTTCTGAGTCACTAAAAATGTGTGAGCTTAATTCTCGTGCAATTTGTTTCCACTTATGTACACTCTTGTCCACCCTTGCAAGAACTCCAGCCATGACAACAATTGTGAGAGGAAGGCCCTTGCAACTCTCTACGATCTGTTGTCCAACAACCAAAAATTCCTGAGAGAAGCTTCCTTTTTGAAATAGCTTCTTAGCAAATAACTCCCAACTCTTAACCTTAGAGAATTCACGAAGAGTATGAACCTTATTGCCATCTTTATTTTGCAAAGCCAGATTCTGGTATCTACTAGTTATGAGAATACGGCTATGCAATCTGTCATCTGGAAAAGATCTTTTGAAATCATCCCAATCCTTGATGTCCCACAATTCATCAATGACGATGAGATATCTACGTCCCTTCAAGCTTCGGAAAAGCATTTCAGCTAGATCTTCATCATTCCTTTCTTTATTATCTGGGGTCCCAGTAACTGTTAGCGAATAATTCATAGTTATCAACTGAATTTAATTTCAAGTTTTGTTATCTGTTGTTATCTTATCATATCTTTCAAACTTTATGTAATCCTTTGTATCCTAGGAGTTTATGTCTAGTTGGCTAACTCCAAAACATGTGTATTTATATCTGAGTGTACATTGAATCACAGTGAACAGCCTTTGCAATCATCTATCGTGTTTTACTTCTCTACATGGTATAGAGCCATATCTGCCTTAACAAGCATATCGATCCGTCCAGTTTGTTTTTTTTTTTTTTTTTTCTCTGTGTCCTAAACTCTTCACATTATGGCCTCTGCTTCAGCCACTACTACTACTTCCGCCGCACCATCTTCTACTTCCGCCGCACCATCTTCAGTTTCTCTTGGTGGTGCTTCTTCCATAACGAACATTGTGGCCATTAACGTTGCTGCACAGCTTCCTTTGAAACTTACTGGCAGTAACTACCCTACTTGGCGCACCCAATTTCACACTCTCCTCTTTGGCTACGACTTGATGGGGTACATTGATGGTACCACTCCATGTCCTGCTGCTACTATCACTATTGCCGATACTGCCTCGCCGAATCCTGAGTACAAGCTTTGGATGCGACAAGACAGTCTTTTACGCCACGCGATTCTCGCATCTGTTGATGCTACTATTGCTCATCTGGTCACTATGACCACCACCGCAAAACAGGCTTGGGACAAGCTCAGTAGTTCCTATGCCAATGTTTCGAAATCTCGCATCTATGGCCTCCGTAATAAGCTGCTGTATATGTCAAAAGGAAACAACTCAGTTGCTGAATATCTTCGCAACATCAAAACTGTCGCAGATGACCTTGTTCTAGTGGGCTCGCATGTGGCTAATGAAGAGTTAGTGGTTGTGGTTCTTTCGGGTTTAGGTGATGATTACAAGGAGCTGAGTGCAGCGATACGTGCTCGAGATATTGATATTTCCTTTGAAGATTTATTTGATAAACTCCTCGATCATGAATCATTTCTTAAACGTGAGGAGCAACATCGGGGCTCTTCTCCTATAACTGCTCATTTTACTCAAAAAAACAACAATAAAGGCAAGGGAAATGGGGACGATAATAAGAAAGGACAATCCTACAACAACAACAACAATTCATTTGCTCGTTTTTCATCCAACTCTCAATCTCCTGGTGCCACTTCTCGCTCCTCCAACGGGAATTGGCGCCAAGGGTCCTCGAATCAACAGCCTCGCATGCAGTGTCAGCTATGTGACAAGTTTGGTCATGTAGCGAAGTTTTACCGATCGCGTCCTGCTCCCTATTTTGATCCACAAGCCCACTATGTTACAAAAGGTTCAGCCCCACAGTCTACTGGTTGGGTTCTTGATTCAGGGGCGTCTCATCACATTGCCTCAGATTTCCAGAACATGAATATCAATGCAGACTATGCTGGCTCCGACGGCATTCTTATTGGAGATGGGTCTGATATCCCTATTTCTCACATTGGTAATACCACACTAGTCACTCTTGGAAAACTTTCCCCTTAAATAATGTTCTTTATGCACCTGCCATCCACAAAAAATTGTTATCCGTTTCACAATTTTGTAAGCAAAATCTAACATCCATTGAATTTTTTCCTGATTCTTTTCTTGTGAAGGACCTGAACACGGGGGCGTCACTGGTCAAAGGCCAGAGTAAAGGAAACTTGTATGAGTGGCCTTGCTCACCAACTCCACCAAAGGCTTTCTCTGCAGTTCGTACGTCGCGTGCGCAATGGCATTATTGCTTAGGTCACCCAAATCATTGAACCCTCAGTACTATCATCGCTACAAATAAATTGCCAGTTTCGAGTTCCAGTTTTGATTTTTGTAATGATTGTTTATGTCACAAAAGTCATCGACTAGTTTTCGGTGACACCACTTTTGTAGCAAATAAACCTCTAGAAGTAGTATTTTCAGATGTTTGGGGTCCTGCCCCGGTTCAATCTTTCGATGGTTTTCAATACTATATCATTTTTGTTGATTTTCATACTAGATATGTGTGGTTATATCCTCTCAAAAAGAAATCTGACACTGCTAATGTTTTCATGACCTTCCGAGCCTTGGTTGAAAATTTTTTTAACACCCCAATCATCACTCTTTATACTGATAGTGGTGGTGAGTACGTAGGACTTAATTCATTTTTAAAACAACATGGCATTCAACATCTAGTTTCACCCCCTCACACACCTCAACACATGAGTATTGCTGAAAGACGCCATCGCCATATTTTAGAAACTGCCCGAACCTTACTATCTAAAGCGTCTCTACCCGACATCTTTTGGTCAGTCGCGTGTCAAGCAGCTACATTTCTTATTAACCGGCTACCAACTGATGGCTTGGGGAAATATTGTCCTTTCGAAATGTTGTTCAAAACACCCCCAAATTATCGTACACTACGGGTATTTGGCTGCTTGTGTTACCCTTGGTTGAAGCCATATGCGCAAAATAAGTTGGATAAAAAATCTCGTCCATGTATTTTTGTTGGATACTCTACTGTGCACCATGCTTTTAAATGCTATGATCCTACATTTAATAAAATATTCATTTCTCGTGATGTTATTTTTGTGGAGCATGTCTTTCCAGCTCAATCAAAATCCTTAGGTCCTACATCTAATCCTAACACCACACAATCACCTACTGCTACTCCTTTATCATCCGCTGCACATAATCTTCTGCCCACTCATGATGTTGTCTCTTATGATATTCCTTCCCCTCCACTTCAGCTCTCCCACACAGGTACAGATGTTGCGCCAACTCAAGTCATAAGTCCCGCGGTTCTGCCATCTGCTTCGCGTTCGTCGGCTGCTTCATCTTAAGTTCCACTTTCGGGTTCCTTGCCTTCGGCTATGCCCAGTTTGCCCTCTGGTTCAGTTCCTGAGCAGGTATCCTCTGATTCCATCTCTTAATCTTCTGTTTCTCACCACCATATGGTAACACGTTCAAAAATGGGTATCACCAAACCGGTTAACAAAATGTGTTTAATGTCTAAGTCTGAAATGCAGCCTCTCACAGAACCCTCAACATATACTCAGGCCAGTAAATCTCCACTGTGGCGTGAGGCCATGTGCCAAGAATTTGATGCTCTGCTAAAAAATGGAACGTAGGAATTGGTTCCTTCTTCGCCATCTCAGAATGTAATAGGTTGTAAGTGGGTATATCGTATTAAAAGGAAATTTGATGGAAGTGTGGAACGTTACAAGGTGCGATTAGTAGCTAAGGGTTTTCATCAATGCCCTGGTGTTGATTTTAGTTCTACATTCAGTCCTGTTGTGCGTCCTACAACGGTTCGACTAGTATTATCTGTGGCGGTTCACTATGGTTGGAATGTGCGCCAGCTAGATATTAACAATGCTTTCTTGCAAGGGACATTAAAAGATGAGGTGTACATGCAACAACTACCCGGATTCTGTGACCCTACTTTCCCAAATTATGTCTGCAAACTAAAAAAAGCTATATATGATCTTCGACAAGTGCCGCAGGCTTGGTATAATGAGTTCTGTGATTTTTTGATCTCAATTGGTTTTCTGAATTCTCGAAGTGATGCCTCTCTATTCACTTATCACTTGCAGACAACCACTTTGTTTCTGTTGGTGTATGTCGACGACATACTTGTGACTGGTAACTCTAGCTCTGCTGTTGCTAATTTCATCCAATGCCTTGCTCACAGATTTTCATTAAAAGATCTTGGTCGACTGGATTATTTTTTGGGTGTGGAGGTTCAATATGTCAGCAATGGGTTGGTTCTCTCACAGTCGAAGTACATCTCTGATCTTCTTGCTAAAACCAATATGCTTGATGCCAAAGGAGTTGCAACGCCTATCTCTACTTCCATAACACTATAACTGCAAGATGGTTTTCCTCCAACTGATGCGAAACAATACAGAGGTGTAATTGGGGCTCTCCAGTATCTCTCATTCACTCGCCCCGATATTGCATTTGCTGTGAATCGTTTATCTCAGTTTATGCATAAGCCCACAATTAATCATTGGACTGCAGCCAAGCGTGTGCTACGCTATCTCAAACAAACACTTCATCAAGGTCTTTTCATTCGCAAAGGGTCTACTCTTACTCTCACCGCCTTCTCCGATGCAGACTGGGCTGGTAATATTGATGACAGGAGCTCGACATCTGCTTATGTAGTTTTTCTTGGCAATAATCCAATAAGTTGGTCCTCTCGGAAGCAAAGGACAGTAGCTCGGTCCTCTACTGAGGCTGAGTATCGGGCCGTTGCTGCAACAACTGCGGAGATTAATCGGCTACAGAATATTCTTGCTGAACTTCGCCTTCCGTTAAAGACTGTGCCTACAATCTACTGTGATAATGTGGGTGCAACATATCTTTGTGCTAATCCGGTGTTTCATTCCAGAATGAAACACATAGCTATAGATTTTCATTTTGTCCGTGATCAGGTAGCCAATCAACGGATTAAGGTTTCTCATGTGCACTTTGCTGACCAAGTCGCTGATTCTCTCACAAAGCCTCTACCACGCTTCCAATTCAACCGACAGAAACTCAAGCTAGCTGTTCTTGATGGACCGTCCAGCTTGTGGGGGCGTGTTAGCGAATAATTCATAGTTATCAACCGAATTTAATTTCAAGTTTTGTTACCTGTTGTTATCTTATCATACTTTTCAAACTTTATGTAATCCTTTGTATCCTAGGAGTCTATGTCTAGTTGGCTAACTCCAAAACATGTGTATTTATATCTGAGTGTACATTGAATCACAGTGAACAGCCTTTGCAATCATCTATCGTGTTTTACTTCTCTACAGTAACATCACCTAAAATGGTAAGCAACAAATCTCTCTTTTGATATGTTTGAGAAACAGTGCACCATGCTTGAACATGAAAGAACTCACAGATTGAAGGGTCCTCGTACACTTTTTTAGCTAGGGTAGTCTTGCCAACTCTTGGCATGCCGACAATTGAGATAATATATAATTTCTCTTGGTCTTCAAAAAGATACTCCTTTATCTTCTTTGCCTCATCTTCGAAACCCACTATTTCATCAGTTGCTATGGCAGTAGCTTTTGATGAAACATGGGTCGAAGTCTTTTCAACATCATGTGCTTGTGTATGATACTTCTTCTTGGTATTGATCGTTGACACCTCTGTTTTTATAAGCTTGGTTTGCTCTATGATTTTGGAAAGTGACATTATGATGCGAGAATCAAGAGCATTTTTTACCAGGTGCAAGTCGATAACATATTCTGCCTGGTATGCCAAGCCTATGAAGTGCGTCCGAAGATCTCCCAATTCTTCATGCTCATTACATTGCCCCTTGGTTTCTATAAGAGAAGATCTCAAAATTTTGAATTCCATATGTAGTGTTTCAATTTGATTCTTTAGAATCTCAATTGATTCTGGTTGACATTTTAGCAACTCCTCCAAATGTCCCAAAAAAAGATCCAAAAAGCCCACTCCATCAACTTTGGGATAGTTATACAAGTTAAGCTCTCTAGAGTCTTCTTGAATCTGCTTTATTTTGTAAAGTAGCTCAGAAACTGCTATATTCACTTCCCTAGCCATGTCTTCATTTATGTAACTATCATTACACGAGCAGAGGATAGGTACGAATTTCCAAATAATAGCTTCAATGGATGTAAAGTGATAATTGAATCATTCTAATCTCAATTCATCTGGCAAATTTCTGATAAAAGTTTGAAGGAATTTCAGCTTCTCAAAGAGATTCTTACTTGGATCACTTGGATAAATCACAAATTTCTCATTACAATCTAGTATCTTTATCAGATTGTCAAGGAGATAATGCTCGGATGTTGATTCAATTGACCTTGAAGCTCTTAAGACCACCATATATATTCCTTGACATTAGTCTTCTCTACTAGATCAGAGAGCTCTTGCTTCATTGCTAGTGCTATCTCTTTGTCCATTTGGTCAATGAAGCAAAAGTAAATGAGACATGTTGCTTTGTGTAGCAAAGAAGCAAGAGGAGTCAAAAGCCGTCGATTTCTTGCAGATGTGTTAGCTTCTCTTTGAAGTTTTCAATTTCTTTCATTAGAGGAGCAATTAGATCAGCCCCACAGCTTAATAAATATCTAGAAATCCTCACAATAAACTCTTTCCTTCGAAACACCCGACGATAATTTACAAGTCTCCTTTCGAAATTTTGCCTGATTAGAAAATCTTTCATCTTTTCTCACAAATTAGAATATACACGGTCCAAGTCCAGGATGTGACTTCCTTTAATTGGTCCCTTAGAAAGTGAGTGAAGTTCCAACCTCACATCATAAAGCTTATCTTTAATACGCTGAATACCCTTGTGGTCCCTGAGAAACATTTCTTGAAAGTGAAGCCCAAGTTTGAGGAATAGATATGATCCTTCAAGTGGGTAGTATCCATAAAGCTCTGATATTTTTCTTCTTGCTCCTCGAGAAGGGACAACGATGTAGAAATATGAGAGGAGGGGCTTTCCATTTTGAAAGATCGTTTATAAAATGGAAAACAAAGTTTAAAGGACATGATACGATCTATCAAGGAGGCACGAGAATTATGAGAGGAAGATCTTTCCTTGTTAGCCATTCTTCCTCGCTTATTTTTCTAACAAGAGAACTTAAACTTGGAATCCTGCAAGAAGAATACACTTCAGTGCATTACTTTTGCTTTTACATGCTGAACTGGTAAGGAATTAATTCTAAAGTTGACTTGATTAAAAACAAAATTATAAGGATTAATTATAAAACATTATTTGATCGAATATCTTACGCAAATATCCTTAAATTGGAAAAGTTTATGGCCATGAAGATGTTCTCATTCTCAACAATTATAAGATAGATGCACATATAGTTGAAATGATTGAAGCATTGAAGCATCTTGACTTTCTCTGTGACAGTAAGGACTATAGATCTAATAGATTGGACTGTTGGATTATATGTCTTAAAAGTTAATTTTAAGACATAATAATTATATTATTTATTTAATATGGGTAGCTTATTTAAATATAATTAATACGATTAATTATTTAAATAAGAGCCCTTATAATACTATTTATAGATTCTATCATTAAGAGTAAGGATATGAGTGACAGAGTCTATATTCATAAATATATTCTAAAATAGTCCCCGATTGTAGGATAAATTAATTGGGCGTTAATTTTTTCAAAAATATCGGATTACAGTCTACAATCCAAATAATATGAGATATTGATTTGGACGATTAGTCTCATATCGTAAGAGTAGACGTATAAGTGCTTGTTGAGAACAAGTGACTGGACATGACCGCTAGTGCAACGAATTACATGGAATGATCAATAATTCGTTGTACATTGTAATGGTACAATTAGTCCTTAGACCTGAAACACTACGGTTATCTTGTGTTAGGGATAATGTGATTTACTGATGCAATAAAGCTAGTTCTTATCAAGGATTGGATAATGTACTCAGTGGTTACGATCTATTCTGACATGGAGATAGGTGTGTGTAGATATGAAATCTGTCAATTAGGGATACTATACGATCTATTAATCGAGTAACTAGAAATCCTTGGCCGAGGTAAAATAGTAAAAGTCGTTCCACGGATTATTCATAAGTTAACGATTAAATAGATTTGGACATATGATTGAGTAACAGAGTTTGACGACCCTATTCATGACTTTGGCTCAATCGGGATGATTCAAACGGAGGGAATTAGTTGCATGATAATTACTGAGGGTTCATAGAATTTATACTTCATCATTAGTTGGATAGTCGTGATATACTGCTAGGTATCACTCACGACTTGCGAGAAATAAATTAGAAAAGTTCTAATTAAATATTAATTGGATTAATATGATTTCGCTGCCAATTAATTATGAACCAAGAGGTCACACACAAAAGAGATTCGGAATTAATTAGTGAGAAAAATAAATTAAATGTTAGAAGAGTCTAATATTTAGTTGGACTTAAGACTGATTAGATTGAAATATTAGTCCAATCATTTAATCAGTCTAAAGTCTAGTAATTAGGACTAGCCCTAATAGGTCTAGTATTTCCTATAAATAGGAAACTATGATAGACAAAAAAGCTAGCACGAATCTTGTCTTTCATAGCACATATATTTTCTCTAAAACTCGTAGTGGGGGTTTTGCTGATTGATGGCTCGGATCTCGTGTGGATACTTTCAGAGGCTTCACAATTGGGGAGCTCTGGATTCGATCAATTTCTACAACAGATTTGTCATCATGGAAAAGTAATCCTGAAATCCTTTAATGCGTAATTAATGACGATTATTATGCAAGTATGTAATCTACGTAAATAGCCATGAACGGATGATGAGTATTATTATTTCCGCTGCGTTTATTTTGATTATAAAATTTTAAATATCATGCTTGATTCCCAACATGGACAACACGTTATAGAACGTGTGTAGTATTTATTGCCTTCAGGTTATAGGAATCCTTGGAACAAAATATAAAACCTAGGATGCCAGCTAAAAGGATCGTAGTTGGCAAATTCTTTGATTGAAAAATGGTGATTCGAGTTTTATGATCAGTTCTTTTTCTTTTTTCTTTTTTCTTTTTTGTTATTTTTTTTATTTTTTAAAAAGGGGATCAATAGTAGTTTCTCTCCTACCCCTAAGTGATTCAAACTTGAGACCATTTAAGTCTTAAGTGATGGTTGCTCTCACTAAGTTTAATCCTTTTGTTATATGATCCTCAACAATAGTGAATCAAGTTTTATAACCAGTTAAGTGGTAGACATTCAAATAATGTTACATGATCATCAACAATGATATTCACGTTGAAATTAAGAATGTCAATTAGCAAGTCATTTCAAGTGCCATCCACAATCAAAAGTTGCCACCCTGCGAAGATTTTAAACATTATCTCAAACACAAGTGAATGAGATGAAACTTGATAATCTAATTATGAAATTGTTGATCGATGAAGAAAATATCTATTCTTAAAAGAAATTGGTGGTACAATTGATGCAAGTCAAAGTTATGTTGTGGAATTACAAGCCCGTTATTTAAACTAAAAGAGAAAGCTTTCAAGGTTGTTAGCAATGGCAATGCAAATCAAAAATTCCCAATCTTTGAGACTAACTGAATAGAAGCAGAGAAGAAGAAGACTAAAGGAACTTCAAAAAGAAAATCCCACCACAAGGAAATGTCACAGAAGCAGAGACTTTGTTATCACTAAGGGATGGTGGAAAGAGACTTCGTAACTAAAGTTATAATCCTTGCCTTGACTTACATCACAGAATGCCAAAAACAAAAGTAGAGAAATGTGAAGGAACTTACCAAAGTACTACAATCTCTGATTCTTTCTCGAACTAGATGCTTTCAGAATATTGAAAAATCGTGCAAGAAACAAGATTGATCTGACAATTCATATTCATCCCTCCTGTTAGCTCCTCAGTCTAGACTGCACAAAGAAAAATTGTCTTAAGAAAAATTCTCGTATCCGGCAAATACATAGTTGAGTCTCACGTTCCGCACTAAGCCGGAAACCACCGGGTGCAAAAGGGAAGAATACTCCAAATCTTAGAAGCCCTGTTGTAGAAAAAAAAATGATACAGGAGCTTACCAGAGTAATATGAACTCTGATTCTCTCTCGAAGTAGATGCCTCCATATTATTGAAAAATTGTGCAAGAAACAAGATTGATCTGATCACAAGTCATATGCATACCTCCAGTTAGCTCATTTGTGTAATATATACACGCATGTAGAAAAATGGACCCATGAAATGAATATCAGCTACTAATGTATGCATTTCAAAATAATGACTTCACACTGATCCAAAAGATAAAGGAAGAAGAAAACAAAGACTTGACAATTAAGTCTTCAGTAAGTCTTTGTATTCTATTTTTTTTTTTTGGTACATAATTGTTGGAGACAGTGGTCCAAACACACGTCGGCAAAGTTGACTTGTCAATTTTATAATAGCTGGTATTGTATGCACTTAAAAATAACAATTATCTTAACATGATATTTACTCTAGTTGTATGGTTCTCGTTTTATTTGTGAAAGATATAACATTTTTTGTATATAATATAATATCAATTTACACCTCTTTTTAAATAGAAAAAAATAATCATAATAATGACTTTTGACGTTGAGCCAAAAATTGAAAAACAAAAAAGAAAATGACTTGACGTAATCAAATTATATATATTTCTGATTTCATAACGTTAGGCGTGAGGTTATAACTTCACACTGATCCAAAAGATAAAAGAAAAAGAAAACAAAAGCTTGACAATTAAGTCTTTGTATTCTAATTTTTTTGGAAAATTATAATATAAGAGATGTGGGATGCGGGGACAAACGAGAACGCGACACGTGGATGTGGGATCTGTGGCATTTAATGTGTATTAATTAAGACAAAAGAGTTATGAAGTATCATTTGCGTTTATTATTTTGTTTAAATTTAAAGGTAATGAAATTACCCTATATAAAATCATACATTATGTCAAAATTGAAAATTATAAACCCATAAGTGCATCCAAAGAGCATGAACATGCATGATTACACCGTAACATATAACAAAGTAAAAAATTGAATATGTCTCATAAATTAGAAGAAGGCGTAATTAAAGTAAATAATTAGGAAAAATTAGGCAAATAATCCCTATCGTTTACACGGTTTAGACAACTAATCCCTATTGTTTAAAACGTCACGCAGTTAGTTTTTATCATTTGTAAAAGTCTTACCATTAGTCCCTATTATTTGCAATAGTCTCATTATTAATCCATATTGTTTGCAAATATCTTACCGTTAGTTCCTACCGTCATTTAACTGTTAAAACTTAATAAAAAAACCATTATTTGTGTTAAATGACATTATTGCTCTTGATTTAATGACCAAAATTACTTAATTCCTTATTGTTGGCCTAAAAAGCTTATAATCTTTATTTCGATAATTACAAAACATCTTATTGTGATCTAGAATTCTTAGTTGTATCTTGGATACGTTATTCAATCTATCAACACAAGATTGTCAAGAAAGCCCACTTCAACATGAAGTCATTCAAAAGGATCAAAGGCCAATTTCAACCTATTGGATCAAAGTCAAAGCCTAATTAGAAATTGTATCATAGCCCTAAAGGTATTCTTATATCTTGACTCATTCAAATGAAGTCTATCTTGAGGAATCAAGCTATGAAGACCCGAAGAAAAAGGCTTGTTAACTCAAAGAAATGAAGTTGAAGACTTGATGATAAAAAAATGGAGTTAAAAGGAAGGAGACGTAGCGACATAAGGGGTACCGACGTTAAAAATTTAGTTTGCCTAAGTATGACTTGTGCAGCTCATAATTTCTCCAAAAAGATTTTTTACTTGCAAAATATCCTTTGAACATACTTTTCAAAAACGTCATTGCAAACTCTTTTTTTGAAAAATAAGACTTTTTGAATTTCAAACTTCTATGGCATAAAAATTGTTCTATATCGTTTCAAGAGTTTTTTTAAATTGTTTTGAGATGTTAAAAATGCTAGAAATACTTTTTTATAAGTGTCCTCAAAAGTACTCAAATGCTTTATTATTTAACAAATTGTTTTGGGGCTAAAAAAGGTAACTTTTCTACTTTTAAGCATCTGGGCGTTACTAGCTTCATCCAGTCGACCAGATAAAGGCCACAACGCCAGGCAGAGAGCTCTGGTCTGGGCGTTACCTACCCCATCCAGTCAACCGGATGAAGGGCTCAGCGACCGGATGGCTTAACGGGAAAATACGGGATTTTTGCATTATATCCGTTTTGTGTCTAACTTTTCCCTCTTTTTAAGCCATGCTCTCTCACCATCTCAAACACCTCTCCAAGTCTTAATCTTCAGATTTCTAAGCTAATTCAAAGAGCTTTTCATATTATTTTCTTTGAGAAATCTTGAGCTATCACTTTCATATCTTTGAGTATTCAAAGTGTTATTCAATTGTAATATCAAACTCAAATAGGAGTTGCTATTCTTATTCACATTTTCACACAATCATTGTATTACACTCTTGCACATAGATTGAGAGAATCATAGAAAAAGTGTTGTAATCCTTTGTGGACTCAAAGGAAGAGAGATAAGTAGGTTGAGCTTCACCTACATTTGAAGGAGCTCGTGTAACTCTTATGAACTCAAGAGTAATTGTAGTTGGTTTTTGCTTCACCAACATTTGAAGAAGCATCTTAGTGGAGATTGGTTAAATCCTAAGGGAAGGAAAGACCTTAGGTGGTGGACTAGGCCTTCGGGAGTGCGAACTACTTGAAAATCATCGTGTTTGATTTCTCTTACCATCACTTTTTATTTTCAAGTCATTTTTCTTTCTATTTGGTATTGCACATATTGATTTTTAGATAATTATTGTTTTATCCACTTAGAAATTAATTCTTGAAGTTCTAGTTGATTATCTAGTTATATATACTTGTATGCTTACTAAGTGTTTGATAAATTATCTATAAGAACTTCTAGAGTATAATTATTTCTTGCTATATAGTATTTCCGCATTAGATTTTTTAAAATTAGTAATCTTGCCAAACAACCTAATTCACCCCCACTCTTAGGTTATCTAGGACCAACACTTATTATTTAATGAAATTATTTTTTATCATTATTAATTAATAAATCCTTTTTTATTTTTATGTTTTTCCTTCTTCTTCCTCCTCTACCTTCCACCACCTTCCTCCATCGCCACTGGACACGCACAAACACAACACACATAGCACAAAACATACAAAAAATGATACATTATCCAATTTCTTTTTAAAAAAAGTTTTTATTTTATTTTTTTATTTTATAAAATGACTATTATACCCCTGAAATCTGTTAAGTTTTTAACGGTTAGTTAACACTTAAACAGAAGACATGATAGAAAAGATAATGAACTTAAATGAAATTAAAAATTGAATGGTATCTACAAATAACCAAAGTAGGTATATATATGAATATGAATGTAGATTTTTCATTGATACATACTAATATATAGCCTTATTGGTGAAACTTTTTACCAACAATAGGGAGTAATCGCGTGATTTTGAAAATAATAGGGACTAATAGTGTGACTTTTGTAAATAATAGGGATTAGCCGTGTGACTTTTGAGACAATACGAACTCTTAGTACAAAACGTGTAAACAATAGGGACTATTTGTCTAATTTGCCAAGTTTAAAATCGCTTTGATGAGGAACGTACTACATGTCATGAGGAATGTACTATATGTAAAGTATCATATATGGTTAATGGTGAGAAAAATACTGTATACCGTATACAACAAAAAAAAGAGATTGTATACAGTATTTTTCTCACCATTAACCATATATGATACTTTATATGTACTACGTTCCTGATCACTCAAAGCGGTTTTAAACTTGGAAACTTAGACAAATAGTCCCTATGTTTACAGGTTTTATACTAATAGTTCTTATTGTTTCAAAAGTCACACGGCTAGTCCCTATTATTTGCAAAAGTCGCACCATTAGTTCCTATTATTTTCAAAGTCACGCGGTTAGTCTCTATTGTTGGTAAAAAGTTTCACCAATTAGTCCTTATTGTTTAAAAAGGCTTCCAATTAATTATAGTGTTAACTAACTGTTAAAAACTTAACAGATTTTAGGGGTATAATAGTCATTTTATAAAAAATTTCTTTCTTGTTTTCAAAATTGGATAATGTATCAATTTTTTTTTGTATGTTTTGTGCTATGTCTCATATTTTCTTAAAAATATCGATTTAGTCCTATATGTTTTTTAAAAGTCTAAGATTAATATCTATTGCAAAATCCAACTAGAGAAGTTTCTTTTTAACTTCATGGGTTCTAAATTTTTAGAGAAACTTTTCATTCAAAAAAAGTAATATCTCAAAATTTCACCCTATCTTACCAAGGTTTTCATTATTAGTTAAAAATGGTGCACAAATAAATGGGAAGTTGATACCCCATTTACTATATTAAACATACATGTATATTTTACTTACATGCATCATACACATATGTTGTGTTCTTGTTCATTTATGATACTATAATCATCAACTTTGTTTAAGATTCTTGTAAATGTATATGCATTACCATAAACTTTTGACTTTTGTTCTTCTCGATTTTATGTGTTGTAACTTTGAAGTGGTCTTCAAAGTGTCTTGCTATACTCTCTATCTTTTTTTGTCAATATATGTAGATCTCTCACATGGATTTGTTGTATTTTTTGTTTCAGTCTACTAGATAGTGAAGTTTTTTTTACCAAGATCATAGTTAAGGATCATATTAAAATTTTTGTCTGATAAGAATATAATCATTGGTTTGTGTTTTCTCTTTATTTTTCTTCAATAGTGAACATTAGTTATATGAAAGATCAAATAGGGGAAGCATGCAAAGTAAAAAATACAACTTGCACATTGAAGAGTTGGATGGAATGATCGGACAATAATTAAAAGTTTTAAGTTCTAACCAGGACTTTGGCCTGTTGTGATAGAAAAAAAAAAAGAAAAAAAAATGCAACTTGCAATATTGGAAGTGAAATATATGACGTTGATTGAGAAGCTTTAATGTCAGGTTAATTATAAGAGTTTTATTAATTCCTGTTTGTATGTTTACTTTATGTATTTCTATATGTCAATACTTGATGTATTGATCAAAGGGTTGGTCGTTTTGATGTTGCAGATTGATTAGATGTTGATAAGTTGCAACTTTAATGACAGTTTGGCTGTAAGTTAATGATTGAATTAGCTTTTCTTACTAGACAAATTAATGTAGTGAGCTTTAATTATGTTTCTCGAGTTTTATATGCCATAATACTGTTATTTATTGCATATTTGTTTGTTAGTGTAATAGGAAATGACTTTGAAAGAGTACGAGAAAGTATTGAAAGAGAAAATGAAAGCTTTGCAAGCATTGAAACCACGTGAATGAGATGATTAGAAGATAATAGTAGATCAGTTTAGGTTTTTAGTATATTTAAAATATTATGTTTGTACATAATTTAGATTTTTTTGTAAATAGTTTAAATTTATTATAAATATTAATTTTTTTTTGTATATTTCATTTTAATTTTTGTATCTTCTATATTTTAATTTCATAATTTTTTATTTTTTAAAATTAAATAATTAATTGGCTACGGATTGACTACGGATACTTGATGACCAAAAGGCTACGGACCTTGAATTGGCTACTGATATGTGGACACCAAAAGGCTACAGATTGGCTATAGAACGTTGGCGACCGAAAGAATACGAATTGACTATGGACCTGTGGCGATGAACATTTACGACAAAGATGGCTACGGCTTTACTATGGAAGTTAATAATTAATAAAAATGTAGAAAAAATAAATTGGTTACGGAATGACTACAGACATTTGGCGACGGAATTAAAAAAAATAAATACAAATTAATTTTTGGATTTGGTCACAGATTTTCAATTTGGCTATGGGACTTGAGGCGACGGACGAAATAGCTACGAAATTCCGTTGCCCGTCCCAGGTTGGCGACGACTAGACTACAGATTTTGACCGTCGCCTCAGCCTATTTTTCTTGTAGTAAATGAGTATTATCGACTCTCACTAGTTTTATGATGAATGAATTGTTCGTCATGGATAGTATCAGACCTCACTGGGATCAGGGGACCATCATGAATGAGTATTATTGGCACTATAATACCCAGGATGAGTGACAATCGTAACAAAAAAAATCAACCTATCACGTGGACTAGCCGCTCAGTACATCCATATGAATCTCTATCATACCGTATGAAAGAGCAAATCATAGTTGGGGTAGGCTACATAGTCATTTATTCTCAAAATATAAGCAACTGTATACCATATACGATGTAAAACAAGGGTCGAAATGACAAAATTCATATTCAATATATGTAGGTTACTGTTTTTCATATTTGGGATCTATATTTATTGAACGTGTGTGAGTAAATTACTTGTCTAGGGAAGATTAATAGTAATGGTCTTTAGATTTAAGGTCTTGTATTTGAATAGTCTACTTTGATCCAATATATGATTTTGTGTTTATGCATTTACAATTCCCAATTATCACATTATAGTTGTAGTTGTTAAGATTCAATGTATATTCAGCCGTGATTGTATAGTGACAAATAATAATACACAGTAATAAACAGTGACCCAATCCCGCATATGGCAAATAGTACCGTGAATAGTGCAGCCGCTGAGTATTGTGCAAGTAATGACGTGTGATTAGTACATAGGGATTTATTGTAATTCAGAATATATAGTGAAATTAATAGAATTCTCTCTAGTTTCCTGCAGTTATCTCTTATATTCTGTCAATTATTTTATAACAATAGTTGATATTATGATCGAATAAATGTGTTCCATATATATGTTTATGCTCTAATTGCAAATCTATTGGTGGCACCATGAATCTCAATTGATTCATTTGGTTGCTTAGTATTTCAGGGCAAAGTTATATTGCAACTATTAATAGAGTTAGAGATAGAATTGCACCTTTAAAAAGAACTTAATAGCAATAATCAATTGAATTAGGTAATCAACAAGGTTAGGCTTGTAATTCAACCTTTGCATCAGATTAGAAAACCCAAATACAAGCATAAGTCATGAGCTTTACTTCCCTTTGGCTACATTTCACACCTCTGCACCCCACACTGCAACAACTTGTGTATTTGCGAGTAAAACTTAATTTAATTGTGTGCAATTTTATATATCTCAAGCCAAGCATGATAAGGGTTGAACCACATGCTCTAGGCTCGAGTTTTATATCATAATTTCTACCGAAATATACAGGAAGGTTACAAAGAAATTGGAGATTTCATATTCCCCTTCTATTTTTATAAGATAAAAGCTAATGGGATTGTAAGTGCAAGTTGATTGTGAGTATGTATTATATGGTGTGATTTTAGAGTCAAGAGATCACTTATTTTTTGAGTACTCTTTCTCTAAAAGGATTTGGCTGAAAGGGATGGAAATGTCTATAGTTATTGGCCTTGTGTCAACGTAGGATGATGTGCTGGTTTGGATGATTTGCAACACAAAATCTGATGGGCTTCAATCCTATGTGCTGAAATTATTTTTCATAGCAGCTATCTATTTTCTTTGGTATGAAAGGAATAGAAGAGTTCATGGTCATATGAGTGATTTTGAAGAAGTTATTATGCGTAAGATCAGTTATGTTATTAGACACAAAATTAGATTAGAACGTAAATATAGGAGATCTTGTATTAATCTTAAACTTTCTCGAGCCTGAAATCTCAACAACACCTAACTGATCTAATGTGATTGGGTGTTTGTTATTTTTGTATGTGTTTGTTGAGTTTAATGAATATACTTTGTTTGTTTAGCAAAAAAAAAAAAAAAAACTAATGGGATTGGGGTTAATGAGTTACTAAGATGATAATCCAACATAAAAGAGGAATGAGAACAAATTGCAGATCATAACCGATATACAACAAAAATTGAACAAATAACAATAATCCAATAAATTTGTTATGGCGAGCCCTAAAGAATTAAAGAACAAATGGGCCTTAACACACATGTGTAGAACTCAACTATTGACCTAAAAGCTTAAGCTATTGAGTTTTGAGCCTAAACATGTTTATTAATAGCTCATTATTCTCCTAATCTTTCCGTGTGGGAGAAATCCTTCTCTTTGCTCTTTAGTTCATCATGCAAAACTCCTAACAAATCTCTCTCTTTTCATATGTGAACTCCAATTGGGCCTTAACTCCCCCTTGATCCACATTCAAGGCTGATAGATCTATCTTTACCACCCTCACTAGCTATTAGATCTCTTTGCACCTTAGCTAACGTGGTGGCTCCAGTAGCTTTTCCCCATGCATCCAGATCAACTATGAGGCACTGCGAACCAACTCTCGTACGAGCCCGCTTAGGATCACCCAGATCAACCATACTTTGTTTCATCGCGTTATCGTAACCTCATACAACTTTGAGAGTATAACCCATGAATTATGCTTATCGTGACCCTACTCCATCCTCCGAGCCCAGGTGTCAAGCTCCACCGAGAGTCTGTCACGACAGTGTACCATAATTCTTCGAGAGTCCGGGCCAAGATCGTCAAACCATCGGCTCTAATACCACTTGTTATGGCGAGCCTAAAGAATTAGAGAGCAAATGGGCCTTAACACACATGTGTAGAACTCAACTATTGATCTAAAAGTTTAAGCTATTGGGTCTTGAGCCTACACATGTTTATTAATAGCTCATTATTCTCCTCATCTTTCCATGTGGGAGAAATCCTTTTCTTTGCTCTTTAGTTTACCATGTAAAACTCCTAACAAAATCATTTCAAGGCGCTATCATTAAGCATTCCAAATAACATTTACTTGTTCATATCAATATTTAAACAATGCCATTAGATTACGAAAATAATATCTATTTTGTTTTTTTCAATGTCATTAATCTGCAGCTACAATTTTCCTAACAAGTCTTGTTAGTCAGTAGTGAGTAAAAAAGGCTTCAAGGCTTCCACTAGGTGTAAATTTCACAAATGGTCCCCATATTTGCTCCTTTTTCTAATTTCATCCATATTATTTAAAAATTGATTCTTTTAATCCCCAATGTTTACATCTTTAAATGGTCCCGAATTGCTTTCCCTAAGACTGGGTTTGGGGCGTGATCCCATAGAAAATTGTGGTCAGGTCATGTTTCTAACTGAACACTCATTACAATGGTTATATGGGTAGTAACATTTTAACAAATGACTTGAGGAAATTAGACGATTATACTTTTCTAATTTCACATTCATGATGTCCCTTCTTTACATGGGGGTAATACGCTATACCCTTAAGTTTTTAATATACATCACTTAGGATGTTAGTGTCCCCCAGGTCCTTACTTTTGTGATCATTTTGCGAGTCCTTGTTTTTAATGCTGCAAAACTTGATGCTAAATGTCTCTGCTTTTATGTTAGTGGAATTGAGTTTTGAAATCGTTATATTCTTTTAACTTAGTGGCACTTGCAATTCTCGCAACAGGTAGATGCTCATGTTCAACAGCTTGATCAATATCTGAAAAAGTTTGATGAACACCTCCGGCGCGGTATGCTTCATTGAGTTCCAAATATTTGACAGTTCATATTTTGCTTCTGTCTTGTGCGGAGTTGGTTGGAATGGATAAGATGATTTACGCTGACTTTTTAGTCATCCTCTAACTTTTATTTTTTCACTAGTGGCAGAAAGAGATAATGCAGGTGGAACTGGATCTCCTGCTCCATCAATCGATAATAATGGGAAATCTGGAAGGTCTGGAGACAGTAGCAGAGGAGGCCATAAAAAGTAAACATTCATCTTTTCTACATCTTGTTTAGATCATTTTTAATCAGCCAGGGTTGGGAAATCATGTTGTTTGTTTGTTTGGAAAATATACCCCTCGATTATGCCCTGAAAACTATAATTTACGAGATTTATGTGGCACAAAGACAGAGATAAGAAAAATATATATATGCTCCTCCTTAGGTAACAGGGTAAAAACTCTTTTTGGATAATCTTCTTCGGAGGTATACTGGAAAAAAGGGTCGGTTTTCAGAAAGGAGCATAGGATACACATGGCTAGTGGACAAATTTGAATATGGGAGAGAAGCACAATGATTCGTTTAGATCATTTTTAATCAGCCAGGGTTGGAAAGTCCAGTTAAGGTTTTGGTCTGCCGTGGCCATCTTACTGATCTGGGCCCTGCGAACCTTATCAGAATTATCAACAATTCTTTTGGGAGGGTTCGAAAAGAACTCTTCATTAAATTTCTTAAGAGCCAATTTAAGAGCTCTTTGTTTTTTATAAAGACAAAACGTTGGAGTATCTCTCACATTGCAGCTCTAAGCACGCTCCACAACTTTTTTAAATCTATCATGATTAGTCAAGCCATATTGATTCGTCCTTTTCATGTGCTTCGTTTGGAGTTCTATTCACTCCATGGGTAATTAGAAGTTGTGTCGTCAATGTACTTGATTGCATCATCCCCTATTGCACCACGATATCAAATTCAATCTCCTTTCACATACATTCCTACGTCAACTGCGCTTTATGCGTTCTTTCAACACTCCTTTAATAAGTTAATATTGGATTCATATCTTTACTCCTGTTAGCCTGCTCTACCTAGTAGAAGGGATAATTCTATTTCTTTTTTTTATTATCTTTTTATTTTTAATTTTTAATTTTTTTTTACGATCCTATGCTTTACCAAGTTGTTTACCATGAGTCATGACTTCCTAACCAAAAATTAGCTATTGGAGAATGAAGAAAGAAGTTAGAAAGTGTTCTTGCCCAAGCGTTTAGTACTGTACGTGCCAAGCTTGAAGTCCAATCATGCAGATTTGCTATTTAAGGTCCAATTCAATCACTACCATGATATGATAATCACTCTTGGCACTAATATCACATTTACTCAATTCTCACTAGCTCAATTTGTAGATTGAGAGTGCATGTTGTTTTAAATCCTTCACTTGTTTAATTATTTCTTTAGTTTGCTTATAAAAAGATCAAACGAAATGGCATATATAATTTTTATTTCTCCTTTTGTTTCCTTGGATATTGCATCCTATATCAACTTAGCCTATTCAATGAAAAAAATTAATTTTGTGCTTCCATAATCCGCATCTTGGGAACCATCAGTTGCTAGTTTTTGGCATTCCCATTAACATGGTATTGAATCATCACTTATAATGAGATATATATCCATGCTTTCCTCTTTACATACTTATAATACATACGTATATTGAATGTTTAAGCACTTGCACTGACAGTGAAACTTGTCCATATATGTAGCTTCCAAATCATCTCTTCTATATTATCTCGTGTACCCAATATTCCTTTGGGAGCCTATCTTGTTTGTTTTTGTACTATAATTATTTGAACCTAGCTTAGGAACACAAGAAAGACAAAGCACACAAACACACAAAAAAAAAAAAAAGGAAGAGAAAAACAGATTAATGTTTCTGCTCTTCAGGAACAAAAGAGGACAAAGTACATAATACATGATGCTAAAACCAAATGTTTATTGTTTGGCAGACAAATGTTAAGTACCTAGTTCCAGAAATCAACATAATCTCAGATGAATTTTAGGAGAAAAACTATGAAAACAACATATTTGGAATTTTTGAGGTAGCACTGAACAACAAAAGTAGAACAGCGCTTTAACAGAAGTGCAGTACATTTACTAGATCTAGATGTAGAAAGAGAGACTTATTAGAAAACAGAAAACACAAAGCCCAAAATTTCAAAATCAAAGAATAAAATAAAGCCTGAAGAAACTCATCTGCATTTTTGTCAGTATTGAGTAAAGATTTATACAGGTACTCATCTGCATTGAACCATTCATTGGGGTGTTCAAACACTGTAGCATTTACACATTAGTAGCATAACATCTGGATAGAAAGTCACCAATTTAGAGTGGCCAAAACAAATCTCCTGCACAGCTGCCCTCTAGTTATATCCTCCATTTGATGTAAGATATATCAAGAACTACAAAATCTGAATTTGTTGAACAAAAACTTTTTAAGGCAGAATCCCCTGCATCCAACAAAAATAATTTGTTGAACAATAACTTTTAGCATCCCAATCTCAAAGAGGCACAAGATATGTCAATTATCAGTCAACTTTGTTTCTCTTCCCAGTATCCCGTCATAGTATATGATCCAAAAAGCCACCTCTTCCTTTACAAGCATTACGCTATTACAGCCTCTGCTTAATCATTAGAAAATAATGACATCTTCTCCCCTTACATCACAATAATCAGAAGCTGTGAGACCAGCATCCAAACATGTATACATAAAAAGTAAATTGAACAAAGAGAGTTTTTCAAAATTAGTTTGGCTGTGTGATCTTAAGAAGCCTACCCCTAACATTCATCCTTAATACTAGTCAGCCAACTCTATTTTCATTCACTCTGCAAAATCACAAAATCCATGTACCAAGTAGAGGCTGCACAAATGATTCCCAGAATTTGGATCTACATCCATTCCACATATTTCAATTGAAACTGTGCTTACTAGGATTGTAAGAAATGAAATCAATTGATCTACTTTGAATAATTCGATTGAAACACTGCGCACAAGCTCGCAAACATATTTTCAAGTTGAATCATCAATATTCACCTACTGACTACTTTATGCTCTGATTAACACTTCCGTCAATATCTACTGAAACATATCAACATATGCCTAAGGAAATGGATAGAGATAATCTGGTTCTATTAACAAATAACTACAACCATAAAGCCATGAATTCTCTCCCACAAACATGGCAATTGAAAAAGGAACTAGAATTTTAGTTCCAATCTTGATAATGAATGATGGAAATTCTCTATTTGACATTACTACACTAGGAGAATTCTACTTCACAAGTGGAGTATAGGGTCACTGTAAAAAATCCCAAAAGCTCTACATCTTTGTATCTGGTAAGGAATTTATACTAATTTTTATAAAAATAGGCACTAAACAACAATTTGAACCCAAATATACAAATTCCAGGGTTAGTAAAGCTAAAAATCGAGAAATCGTACCTGAATTGCGAACTTTGGATGCGAATTTAAAGCTTGAGCCCTAACTCTTGTTCTAATGAAAGCAATAAAATTGTTCAAACGAACCAGTTTTTGATGAATTAGAGAGAAGGAAACAACGATTGTGAGCTTCGATGTATATATATATATATATATAGAGAGAGAGAGAGAGAGAGAGAAACAAAATACACAAAACAAATAAATTATTTGCAATTATACATTAATTTCCACAAAAAAAACAAATAAATTATTTGCAATTATACATTAATTTCCACAAAAAATAGGCACTAAATGGCAATGTGAACCCAAGAATATAAATTCTAGGGTTTGTGCAGCTAAAAATGGAGAAATCGTACCTGAATTACAAAATTCGAATGCGAAAATGAAGCTTGAACCCTAACTCTTGTTCTAACGAGAGCCCTAGAATTGTTCAAACGCACCAGTTTTTGATGAACTAGAGAGAAGGCGACAAATATTTTGAGCTTCGAGAGCTTCCATCAATGGAGGCGTGAGTATTGAAATGAGCTTAGGAGCAGAGAAGAGATTATAGATTTTTTGTGCTTTTTTTAAGGTGATAAGTGTTATTTTAGTCAGTGACAAAATTGTTAAAACTAATTTTAATCTGATAAAGCTGTTTTAAAAATTAAAAGTACTTATTAAATAGTTGCAAAAACAAAAAAGTTTATAATTAGTGTTTAAAAAAATATATACACAATTTAGATGTTGCAATGCCAAGTAAAATTGTTGCCAAAAGTATTAGTTTTAAGTAACGGTTAAAAAACTATAGCAAAAAAGACATATTTTGCAACGGTTTTTTTTTTTTTTTCAATTTAAGATATATGTATATTCATTAAAAAAACATTACATTATATATCATCAACATTATCTAAGCATCATAACTAGATGCTTTTGTCTTCTTTTTCCTCTTTTATCTTTCTTCTTCTGTCTTTTTTTTCTTATTTTTGGGTTTGACTTAAAAATATCTGAAAGTCAAAGAATAATAAAGTATTTTGCACACATATTAACAAATAAAAAAAAAATTATTGAAAAGATAAATAAATATACAAAGGTGCAGCAAGACACGCCTAGGCATGCCTTGATCACCTCGCGCGCCTTGCTGCACCTTTGTCAAATTGCCTCGCCTAAGCCTTTTTAGGTGTTGAGAGTGTGCCTCGCCTCGTCTCGCCTCGCCTCGCCTTGTGTTTAGGCATGCCTTTTTATACACTGAATAGACGTGAGTTCTATTTACTATGTTTTTTCATTTTTTCCTTAAGTGGTTGTTTTGCTATAGTTGTTATTTTAGACAATGGTATTCATGTCCTAGTGTTAAGATCATAAGAAAGGCTCACAAAGTAACACATATAAAATAGACTTTTTTGATCAGAATGCTTATAGTCTCATCTGCTTTTAAATCTCTAATTTTATGTTCACCATTTTTTCCAACTGTTGCTACAACTATTTATTTTTCCTGGCATAACTGGAATTTCTGTTGCAGGACGGGACCGGTATGAAGTTCAGAGAAATTATGGAAGAAGTTGAGAAGATCAAAGGCATGGTATGTTTAACACTACTGTCCGAAGGATTGTGAGCCTGTAGGATAATTGGTGCTTTCAGAGTATCAAATTTTTGATAGAGCTTTTGCTACTGCAGGCGTGTATCTTATATAATGGGCTTTGATTGTGTGTCAATTACTCCTTTTATCGTTGGAATTGACATTTTTGGCTGCTATATACTATCAGAATATTCTCAAAGGATCTGATTCGTGTCATCGTGTGCAATATGTCATGAATGACTTTCTGCAATGTGCCTAATAATTTTTTTTTTTAAGTTAGAAACTTCTTGGTTAGATAGTAATTGGACCAATATGCTAATTTGCCTGGGAGCTAAAGCAAGCTCAAGATTCCACTTCTGGATAAGTTATTCACTTTGCATACGAAGTAGTAAAATTCTTAACACATATAGACTCTTTAAGTCCTCTATACTCAATTCATCGATTTTGCGACCTGTTCAATTTTCAGGGTAATAGGCTTTTCAAGGAAGGAAAATTTGAGCTTGCTAAGGGAAAGTATGAAAAGGTATGTATTATAATTTTTCTCAGCATGTTTAATTTATTATCACAAGTAGGAATGGGCAATTTTATTTGTGGTAGTTTCTTTTAGAAAAATATGAGGCATAGCCCCTCAACTAGTTTCCCTTCTTTGTGCTTGCTTCTGTCTTTTATCAGAGAGTAAGCTATTTACAGTTCAGTCTCAATATTATATCGTGCTGCAGTTTTCTCAATATTATGCAATTAGCCCGATGATTGTACTTCTATGGAGCTTATCATGGACTTTTGGTGACTCGATGCATTTGTATATTGATGTTTCCAAGCATCTGGTTTCTTTTAAAATTGCAGAAATACATTAAAAGTATTTGATCAGTGGTGTACTGTGTACCCGATTAGTTTATATTTGCATTCCATTGCTTCAACAATGCACTGTAAAAGGAGCTAAAAATATATCTTTCTACTGAAGTCTGATTCCTCAAAATATTTTAAGCTCCACTGTCCAAATTCTATTATAGTTAACTTGTTCTAACTTCTTTCATCATGTAAAACATAGAAGCAGGATAGCGAATAGTCTCCAGATTTCAGGAGGGATTTTGGAGTCATCAGTGTCGTATAGACATATCTTATGTGCTACACAGGTGCTTCGTGAATTCAATCATGTCAATCCCCAATAAGAACTCATATGGTAGTGGTTTGACAGCCACAATGTTCTCTCTGCGTCTAATAGAGTAACAAGACTCATGACAATAATAATAAACATCTCATATTCTGAAAAGATAACAAAGTAGGTTGTCCTCCAACTCATCATCAATCACCAATCAGTTAATAACATTCCAATCAACATATCATCAATTAAACAACTAAATAATTAAGTTAGATGACAAAGTAGGTCACTCAACTTAACATGCACTTGAATAAACATTCAACCCCGAACAAAATCAACAATAATCCAAGAATCAATAACTCAAACACTACCCAACAACCAAAGATAACAGTTCAACATTTCAAAGAAAGACTACATGAACTTCTAAACTTCATCACTTACAACTTGCTAATCCAATGATCTCCATACCACTTCCTATCACTCAACCACACATACATCTACATTTACCCCATCGAAAACCAACCAAAAGCCATCCAAAACAAGTCCAACAATCCCATTTTTGGCAATGCTCAAGGCTGAATTTTTTGAATTTTTGCTACAAACATCCTAATAAAAAAATTCAGCATTACAATTTCATAATTAACAAACTTTTAGAAGTAACAATCAATCAATCTCAACCACTACAACAACAATTATTCAACAATGAACCAAAAACTCAACTTTAATCCCAAAAAATAGAAATAATACTACTACCGATCAAAACAGCTATAAACACATATAAATGATCCTTGGCAACTACTGAGTAATAATCTAAAGACAGTTTAGCAAAGTATAGGATAAAAATACAGTTATATGAAATTGACAAAGAATAGCATTTCTAGATCTATAATTTTTCTCTCACTTTTGATCAGAAACAAGGTTAGAAATGTATGCAATGGTTACCAAACAAGAGAAATCAAGCTTTGTTAGAAGAGATTTGTTTTTGAAATGCAACTTTTATGCAAAATTTGGTTTGAAACCTTGAAAAAAAAAAACTCTCTTTTTTTCCTATGGAACTCACGGTTATGTGAGTATTTTTGAGTGTGTTGTGTGTTGTTTTTAGTGTGTGTTGATATCTTATAAGCATAAGTCAACAAAATGTAAAAGGTCAAAGCTGATTTCTAGTCTTTTAATTTGCATTTCTTAGTATTTTAATTGTTTTTCTAGACTATTTTGCTTACTTACATATATATTTATCATATATACTATATTTAGTAGTTTAAGTGTAGGTGACAACATTTCATATGCATACATATTCATACAAATAACTATAAAACTTAATTTTTGCAAAAGAATGTCTAAAATTCTTTTTAAATTCCTAACTCGTTTTAATCAAACACAAGTCTATTAATATCCAAGAACTAGGATTTCAAGTGTTAAAAAGACCAGTTTCAAAATTATAGCAGACATGTTTCAAAAATACTATTCACAAAACTCAACGAAAAAACTTTCAATGCCGATTTCTATAAAAATTTCATGAATGCTCACATAGCATGTAATAGGAATATAAATCACAGAATTAGCGCATTCTAACTCAGATAACACATATACAGGTCAAAACATGCAATTTCACGTATAAGAGCTTTAAGAGTAACTACTATTCCACGAGGCCATGCACGGGTATTTGCACTTGATCAAGGGGAACTCCCGGACACGACAGTCGTAGTGGAAGGTACTTTTCTTATTAATAGTCAGCCAGTAGTAGTTTTGATTGACACCGACGCTACACATTTATTTATCACTCCTATGTGTGCACAATATACTACTTTAAAAGTTGATAAACTGTCGTATATAATTGAAGTAGGTAATCTTATGGATACCAAATTTTTTACAGAGTCTGTGTGTAAAGATTGTAGTATTTGCATTGAGAGGCATATGTATCTATTGATTTGATAATCATGCCATTTCGAGACTTTGAAGTTATCCTGGGGATGGACTGGTTAGGGTGGTATTATGCATATCTAGATTGTAGAAGGAAAATTGTAACTTTAGAAGTACCTGATCAACTTGTTATTAAAATTACTGGGAATCGAAAATCTACTAGGACTCATATCATTTCTTCTATTAAAGCTACTAAAATGTTGAGTAAATGTTGTGATGCATATTTAGCTTATTTAATTAATCAGCCTCGGGATAAATTGAAACTGAATTAGGTACCTGTTGTAAAAGATTTTCTGGGGGTATTTCTTGAGGAGTTGCCAGGGGTACCACCCAACCGAGAAATAGAGTTTGTGATTGACTTGTTGCCAAGGACTAATCCTATTTCTAGAAGGCCATATAGAATGGCTCCCCTTGAGTTGCAAGAGTTAAAATTCAGCTACAGGGTTTACATGAAAAGGGTTTTATTCAGCCTAGCTCATCGCCTTAGGGTGCTCCTGTATTATTTGTAAAGAAGAAAGACGGTACTTTGCGGTTGTGCATTGATTATCGGGGTCTTAATCAGGTGACTGTGAAAAATAAATGTCTATTGCCTTTGATTGAGGAATTGTTTGATCAGTTGTAGGGTGCTATTGTATATTCTAAATTTGATTTGAGACAAGATTATTATTAGCTGAGAATCCGGAAGGAAGATGTGCCCAAGACTGCTTTTAGAACCAGGTATGGCCACTATGAATTTGTTGTACTGCCATTTGGGTTGACTAATGCGCCAGCCGGCTTTATAGATTTGATGCAGAGGGTGTTTACACTTTATCTTGATCAGTTTGTTGTAATTTTCATTGATGACATATTGGTGTACTCTAAATCTGAGGCAGAGCATGAAGAATACTTGAGAATTGTATTGCGAACATTACAAAAACATAAATTGTTTTGCCAAATTTAGCAAATGCGAATTCTGGTTGAAACAGGTAGCCTTTCTAGGCCATATCATTTCACAGGAGGAAATATCTAAAGATCTTGCGAAAATTGAGATGGTTAGGTCTTGGAAGAGACCCGAGACTGTTACAGAAGTTCGTAGTTTCTTGGGATTAGTTGGTTATTATAGGCGGTTTGTTAAAGACTTTTCTAAAATTGTAGGACCATTAACTTCCTTAACTCAAAAGAAAACTGTGTTTAACTGGGATGATAAATGCGAAGCCAGTTTTCAGGAATTGAAGAAGAGACTTACCACTGCCCTTATCCTTGCATTGCCTGAAGGAAGAGATAATTTGGTGATTTACAGTGATGCTTCGAAAGAAGGCTTGGGTTGCGTTCTTATGCAAAATGGTAAGGTAATAGCTTATGCCTCAAGGAAATTGAAACCATATGAATTTAATTATCCTACACACGATCTTGATCTTACTGCTGTTGTTTTTGTTTTGAAGAAATGGCGTCATTATTTGTGGGGTAATAAATTTGAGATATTTACTGATCATAAAAGTAAAAAATATCTGTTTTCTCAAAAGGATTTGAATATGAGGCAAAGGCATTGGTTAGAATTGTTGAATGATTATAATTGTACCATTAGCTACTTGTCAGGAAAAGCTAACACTGTTGCAGATGCATTGAGTCGAAAGGCTACTGTGGCCAGTTTGATAATAAAGGACTGGGAAACTGTGGAAGAATTGTGTATGTGGAAACCAAAGGCTTCTAAAACAGGTATTCAATTTGCTATCTTACAAATCCAGTCTCTATTACTATCTAGAATCAGAGAAGGCCAACAGTCAGATGCTCAGTTGTTGAAAATTCTAGAGAAATCCAAAGGGGGAGAGTCCGACTTCAAGTTGCATGATGATGGACTACTCAAGTATAAGAATAGAATTTGCATTCCTAGTGATTCAACTGTAAAAGATGAGATTCTTGCTGAGGCTCATAGCTCTAAATACACGATTCATCCTAGTAGCACTAAGATATACAGGGATTTAAAGTAGAGTTTCTGGTGGAACAACATGAAAAGGGAGATAGCTGAGTATGTAGCTAAGTGTTTGACTTGTCAGAAAGTTAAGGCTGAGCATCAGAAATCGACGAGATTGTTGCAACCATTGGAGATTCCAATGTAGAAATGGGATCAGGTTACTATGGACCTTGTATCTGATTTGCCGAGATCACCGCGAGGTAATAATTCCGTATGGGTTTGTGGTTGATAGGTTGATAAAGACCTCCCATTTTATTGCTACAAAGAAAACTGATTCTTTTGATAAGTTAGTTGAGCTTTATGTTGAAAACATCGTGAGATTGCATGGAGTTTCATCTAAAATAGTGTTAGACAGGGATCCCAGGTTTACATCATAGTTCTAGCAGAAACTACAAAAGGCTTTGGGGACTAAATTGAGTTTTAGTACTGCATATCACCTACATACATATAGCCAATCTGAGAGGACTATCAGGATTTTAGAAGACATGTTACGAGTTTGCACTCTGGATTTCGGTAAGAGTTAGGAAAGGTATTTACCTCTTGCAGAATTTGTTTACAATAACAGTTATCAGGCTACCATTAGTATGGCACCCTAAGAAGCACTTTATGGGTGAAAATGTAGATCTCCATTGTATTGGGATGAGGTAGGTGAAATGAAAATTGTTGACCCAACTATATTACCAGAGATGATCAAGATGGTTGATAATGTGAAACTTATAAAGAAGAGAATGCTTACAGCACAGAGTTGACAGAAGAATTATGCTGATAGACGCCGACGAGACTCGGTATTTTCAGTGGGTGATCATGTGTTCCTGAAAGTCTCTCCCCGTAAGGGTTTGATTCGACACGAAAAGGGAGGTAAACTCAGTCCTAGATATATGGGGCCATTTGAAATTGTTGAGAAAGTTGGTGATTTGGCTTATAGATTGGCGTTACCTCCGAGTTTGGGCATGATTCATGATGTATTCTATGTGTCATTGTTGAGGAACTATAATCTCGATCCTTCGCATGTTATAGAGCTGGAACCTTTAGAGATCGATGAGTCGTTGTCATATGTCGAGAAACCTCTTCGAGTGGTTGATAGAAAGATTCAGGAACTTCGAAGCAAGAGTATTCCTATGGTAAAAGTTCTTTGGGATCATCACGGAATTGAAGATGCCACTTGGGAATAGGAAGATCAAATAAGATAGAAGTATCCGGAGTTGTTTGCAGAATCATGTAAGAATTACGTGGACGCAATTAGTTTAAAGGGGAGAGGGTGTAACGCCCAGGAATTTCATCACCTCTTTTAAATAACTGTTGCATAAATTACTTGAGCATTTTATGTGCATTACTTTTCTTGTTTAATTGATTTACTATTGAGCACTATTCATAAAAAAATGAATGCTTTAAATGCTCGATTTAATATTTTTTCTAGACCACATGTCATATAAAAAGAGTTGGGGAATGGTAGTTTTGAGCTTTGGGGGCCGGGAGTATGCATTTCAAAAATATTTTTGAATAGTGTTACGTAAGTAGACATTAGTTTAGAATTAGCTAGCAATCACTTAGAGTTTTAAGCTTATTTCACTAAACGTTAGTAGCATTTGACTTAGTATATATATACTACACATATTATATTTCATATATATGCAAAATACATTACAAACAATTGAGGAAATGCCCTATAAGTCCCCCCCAAACCCGATGCCCTAGAGGAGAGAAATGAGAAAAACTTCTTCAACAATTCTTGCAAGCATGACTTCTTGGTTTGATCTTGGGGAGTTTTTAAGCCCTCTAGAACTTCTACAACAAGTCTTCACCTTTAAAATTGTGAGGGAGTAATATATATTGTTGTTTAAAGTTTGTGTATACATGCTAACTTTTCTTGAATTGATGTTGTTAGCTTATGTAATGCGCATATAATGTTGTATATTGCTTAATCATGCTATATAGACCTAGAATATATAACTTGTTGGTAGATTCCACGGTTGAAACTTGAGATTGTACGAAGAAGATAATGAATAATGCCAAAAGTTAGGGTTTGTTAAAATTTGCTAATTAGATTGAATTGATGCTTCATTTAGGTGCTAATAACATTAGTGAAACTAGTTAAACACTCACACGTAGCTATATTTCTTGAAAATGAGTTAAATGGCAAAATTGGCTAACTTTTACAAGGGGGTTTTTCACGAATCACAATCCGGGCACATTTGGGCCTTAGATTAGGTATCCTTAGGGAACAGAAACACTTTTGGTGCTTTCGTTGCGTGAAATTTGGGTCCAGATATGGTAGGTGTAGTTAAAACTCGCTCAGGGTCTTCCCGAGCTTTTGCCTCCAAAGCGGGTTTTCATGGCCTTGATAGGTGTCTTTTGGCTTAATTAGGAATGTAGAATGATTGGATTGTAGTTTTGTAGCTTCGAAAGGCATATAGGAGAAAAATTACTTGGCTAAAGAAAGGGGAAAAGTAGTAATTGGTTACCTTCATGCTTCTAAGTACTTGTAGATGTGTTTTTATGTATTTATACGCTTGTCCAAAGTATAATTGAGCTATTTGAAGAGGTTGTAGAAGAAAATATATTATTGTCTCTTTTATGTTATATCGTAATTATGTTCTTATTATCGTAATTATGTGCTCATTGTGACTATTTGCCAGAGCGGCCTACTTTGTCGTCCCTCTTGTTTGATTTTTGATGATCTTGGTTCTCGTGGACTTGTTTCGGGGTTGCACAACCTTTTTAGACATGGTAGCATCGAGAAACACGAGCGGCATCGGGTTTGCCGTGCTCCCTTGAATACCATGGCGCCTATTCCCTTTCTCTCGCTGAATATACTCCACTACCCCAGAGGCGTGGTTCACATGCCGGGCATATGGACCTACCTCAGGAGAAAGGGTCGTAGGATTGGGGTACATCTGGAGTACCCCACTTTGGAGGAATAAGGGTTTGCTGACACTTGTTTGACGATCGTGGCTCGTGGTTCGAGATTGAGGACAAGAAGCGGACTGTATCCTTTTTATATGTGGTTAATTACTTGTCTAACTTGTTGTGATATTTGATGTTGAACATGTTATTACCTTGTTGTACATCATTTTGCATATCATGTTGCACGCCCGGGTATACTGCATCACCTCCCTCGCTAGGCAACATTGTTGCCCTCTCCTCATTTAATATGTTTCAGGAGAAGCTGAGGTGAATCCCCAACTAGTAGTAGTAGAGGAAGAAAAGGAAGTGCAAGTAGATCAATTTCCGTGAATTTCTTGTGTGATATGGTTGACTATTATGTGTGGTTTGTAATGAAGATGTTGGTTGTTGTGTTTTTTGAGACATGTATTCGGTGGTTGTAACTAACTTAAATCTTGTATGTTGGTTAGTAAATGTAGATGGCATGTAATAACCGATAGTGTACTTATTTCTTTTGTTGCATGCTTGGGTGTTAAATAGTTAGCTTGTTAAGCTTGGCTTATAGCTAAGATGTACTACTTGAATTAAAGTTAGAGTTATAACCTGCATGCTTGCATGATATCTATTTTGTTATTCCAAGACTCGGATGACCTTGTGAAACTGTTGACTATATTAATCTTGGAAGTTGGGTTGTATTAGGTGCTTGATTGTGGCTCTGGAATTATATGTGACTATTTGCAAATACCAGTTTAGTCTTCAGTACAGAGGAGACTCTATCCGAGTAGCGGGTCCGGGCTTGACCTATAGCGTGGGATTGGGTTCGGGGCTCTACATGTCATGCTAGGCAGTATAGGGCTTGCCGGTAATTACATGACTTCCATGTACTAGTCATTTCTCTCTTGTGGTCAATGAAGGCCAAGGTGAGATAGGTCATAGGATTGTATACATCATGAGTACACACGCTGGCAAGAGAAATGTTGAGTTCATGGCTCAGTTATAAGGTATCGGCTTCAACGAATGTTTAAAGCGGTATCTTCTTGAGGTGTTGTTTAGCGTGAATGTTTCAAGGTTGTTAAGCGTGTGTGAATATGTGGTTACTAATGTGATATGTTGTTTCTAATGTGCTGCAAAAGGTTTTCGAGTTAAAGCTTTCAAACTTCATTTTATCCCTCTCTCACTAAGCCTGTTTAGCTCACACCTCTTTATTGCATGTTACAGGAGTTCATGATGTGGATTACATGCATAAGGAAGGCAATAATGAGCTTGATCATGTGTATTATGAGTAGTTGTTATGTTGTTTAACTGTGAAAACTATGTTTTACTTGATGTAGTAGTTTGGAAGCTTAGGTACCAAATACTTGATAGTTAACTTTCTTTAAGTCTAGTTGTTTTGGTTGTATATATATAGTTGGTCACGTTGGATCGTGTCACAACTAGCATATGGTTATATTTCAAGAATACTAAAGTTAAGAAAGTGTTGTCTATTTTTTGCCAAACGAATGAATGAATGTAGGTTTAGTGTATTCCACAATAGAATAAGAAAAGTTGTTGTATATGAATGACGTGAACCTTTGAGGATAAATGATGAGTTTTGTTGTGTCTCGTGAGTTGTTTGTGTTTCAAGCGTTATAATGTATGTGTGTCATTGCGTCTTGAGTTTGGTTCCCGATGGACCGGATTTTGGGTGTGACATTTGTCGTATCATAGCTTAGCTTGTCTAAGTGTATGCCAGGATAAGACCTTTGGTCTATGTGCTATATGACCCAAGATGAAGTGTCGTGGCATAGTTATGTGTTATGTGATTATGTGTTTATATGCATAAAAATGTGTTCAAGACGTGTGTGAATGGAATGAAATGAAGTGAGTGTTAATAATTTGTCCAGTTTATACTAATTGATACTAACTTTCTTATGATATAAATTGTTTATATGTGCTATAGTTGTTCATAACTCTTCATGTCCCAAGATGGCACCAAGAGATAGACCTCATTGTGAACCCCCCAGAGAGGCTGGGCAAGTTCCACCAGTTCCGCCAGTTCCGACAAGGGATCAAGGTTTTGGGCAGTTAGCTCAGATTATGAACAGGGTTGTAGCAGCTTTAGAAAGGCAAGAAATTGATCGGGGAAATTAGTATAATGACCGTCAACACCACAACAACAATCGTGGTGGTGTTGGGAGTAGTGGGAGTCACGATGGTAATAGAGAGCATGGTGACTATGCTAGGGATGGTACTGGAAGTAGTGGAGGTCACGCTGGTAATATGGATCTTGGTGGATCATGTTAAGGTTGAGGTTGTTTCATCCTGGAAGAGGCTGGAGAATGTAACAAAGGTTCGTAGCTTTCTCGGTTTGGTGGGTTATTACCGCAAGTTTGTTAAAAACTTTGCAAATATTGTAGGACCTCTCACGAAGCTAACCCAGAAGAGTGCTAGTTTTGATTGGAATGAAAATTGTGAAGACAGTTTCTAGGGATTTAAGAAGAGTTTGACTTCAGTCCCAGTTCTTGCATTGCTAGAATGGAGTCATAATTTTGTTATCTACAGTGATGCTTCTATGGAAGGTTTGGGTTGTGTTCTAATGCAAAATGGTTGGGTGATTGCTTATGCCTTTCGGAAGTTAAAGCAATACGATGGCAATTATCCAACTCATGATTTAGAATTGGCGGCAATTGTGTTTGCTTTGAAAAGTGGCGCCATTATCTTTGGGGAAGCAGGTTCAAAATCTTTACATACCATAAGAGTTTAAATTACTTGTTTTCTCAAAAGAAATTGAACATGAGGCAAAGACAGTGGATGAAGCTACTTGATGATTACAATTGTTCAATCAACTATGTGTCAGGAAAGGCAAATGTGGTGGCAGACGCCCTTAGCTGGAAGGCTAATATTGCTTGTATGACGGTCTAGGAGTGGGAGTTACTAAAGAAGACTAGTATGTAGAAGCTAGAGTTGACTCAAGTGAGTATTTTGTTTGCAAACTTGCAGATTCAGCCGTTATTGTTGTCATGGATCTGAGAAGCTCAACAGTTGGATCAGCTGCTTCATAAGATTTCTGAGGGTAAGCTTGATTTCAAGTTACATAAGAATGGTATGTTGCGGTTTCATAACCGGGTTTGTGTTCCAGATGATTCGAATTTAAGGAGAGAGGTTTTAGGAGAAGCTCATAACTCTAAGTACACTATCCATCTAGGTAGAAACAAGATGTACCGAGACTTGAAACAATATTATTGGTGGAACAACATGAGAAGGGATGTAGCAGAGTTTGTATCTCAGTGTTTGACTTGCCAAAGGGTCAAAGCAAAGCATCAGCGACTAGCGGGTTTGCTTCAACCGTTGATGATTCCTCAGTGGAAATAGGAACATGTGACTATGGACTTTGTCACAGACTTGCCGAGATCACCAAGGAGTTACGATGCAGTGTGGGTTGTGGTTGATTGGTTAACCAAGACTACTCACTTCATTCCGATAAATAAGTAGGATGGTCTTGATAAGTTGGCAGATTTGTATGTTGCTAACATCGTGAGACTTCATGGGGTTCCATTCAGCATTATATCAGATAGAGATCCATGGTTTACTTTCAAATTATGGTAGTGTTTACAGGCAGCATTGGGTACTAATTTGAACTTCAGCACAACTTATCATCCTTAATCAAATGGGCAGTTAGAGAGGACGATTCAGATTCTCAAAGATATGTTGAGGGCTTGTGTTATGGACTTCGGGAAGAGTTGGGAGAAACGCTTGCCATTGGCGAAGTTTGCTTATAACAATAGTTATCAATCAACTATTGGGATGGCTCAATACGAGGCATTGTACGGTCGTAAATGTAGGTCTCCGTTGTATTGGAATGTGGTTGAGGAGATGAAGGTAATATCCGACCTTAATGCCAGAGTTTGTGAATACCATTGAGAATGTCCATCTTATTCGTCAGAGGATGCTTATAGCTCAGAATAGGCAAAAGAGTTATGCTGATAAGAGAAAGCAGGATTTGGAATTGAGGTCTGTGATCGGGTTTTCTTGAAGATCTCTCCTCGCAAGGGTATTGTTCGGTATGGTAAAGGTGGGAAGCTGAGTCTGAGGTACGTGGGGCCGTTTGAGATCCTTGCCAGAGTTGGCAAGTTGGCTTATCGGTAGGTTTTACCGCAGAGTTTGTCCATGGTCTACGATGTCTTTCATGTATCTATGCTACGGAAGTATCATCCAGATCCTTCACATGTTCTTGAGACAGGCCATTGCAACTTAGTGGGGATATGACTTATGAGGAGCGGTCTATTCGTATTCTGGATCAGTCAGTTCGGAAGCTGCATTTGAAAGTGATTCCAATGGTTAAAGTGTTGTGGCTTCATAATGGGATTGAGGAGGCTACTTAGGAAATGCGGGATCAAATTGAGGAGCAGTATACGGACTTGTTTAGCTGAGATTGTAATAATTTTGAGGGCAAAATTGTCTTAAGGAAGGGAGGATGTGATACCCGAGTATGTCACAGTGTGCATTTATCTATCTTAATTGGTATTTGAACTAATATGTGCATTTAATAACTTATTCTATCATTTGAATCTACTTGTGCATTTCAAATTGCATTTAAACTCAATTTGAATTGCATTTCATCTATTTTTGCTTAGGATTGTTAACTTGTAAATTATGCATGAATTGAAGGGTAATGTGGTTTTTACACTATTGAATATCTCCTAACTTGGTATAATTGCAATTAAAACAAAATAGTAAAGGCAACTTAGTCTTTTAGCTTGTAGAATATTTTGACTCAACTTTGACTGAACAAATGACCCTTTTGATTCATTTATAATCAAAATTAAACAATTTCAAGGGAAAGAAGAAAGAGGCAGCCAAGAAGAGAAAGGAAGAGATGATATTTTACTATTTTGAGACTTGGCATTTTGAAGGATAAGTTAGCATTTAGGAGCATCTAGTGTTGGTTTTTCACAAAGCTTCTTTCTACTTTTCTTGTTCATTGCATCTTCTAGCATCCATAAACATCTAACGTGAGGGATTTCTTGTACTCTATGTGAAGTTCATGTTATATGTGCTAGTAAGCTTGTGATATGATTGGAAGTTACTTATAATGCAAGAATGTTATTCTAGTGCTTGGTTTTATGGTTTATATAGAGTAAGAGATGTTGCTATGTAAATGCTCATAGAATGTTTCCATGGAATTGAATCATGTGTTGGTCTTCTACTAGGGCTCATATGTGTTACATGGAAAATCAAGAGCTTAAGTGCATGTTTCAAACCTAACAATCGAGGGCATGCATAACCGGACGAGTGGTACCGGTTAAGTGGCTTGATCGGATGACTCATCTGGATATCTTTGTTGATGGTCCCGACGAGAGGATCTGGTCGAGTGGCTCGACCGGATGACTCGTCTAGAAATCACTGGTGCCTATCCGGGCGAGTAGATTCGGTCGAGTGACTCGATTGGATGACTCGATCGGATGACATTTTGTTTATGTATTGCCATACACTTTTCGTTGTAAATGTGATTAATGAATGTCCAAGTGTTTTCATGCGTATAAATGGTTTTGAACATGTCATGATGCGTGTGTTATATGAAATGTTAAAAGAGAAGTTAATGTGTTGAGTACATGTTCTTTTGGGGATTGATTGATTGAAATGAATAAGATGTTAAAATATGTTGTAATTGGTTGTATAACCTATCTTCTTGAACTTTCTACGTGATGCGGATGTATGAATATGTTATGCGATATGATATGATGTGTCAGGTTGCAACCCTAGTCAGTCATGGTAGGCGTGCGTGCTGGCCGGTATAGGGCTTGTCAGTAATTACATGACTGCCATGTACTAGTCATTTCTCTCGTGTGGTCGATTAAGGCCATTATAAGATGGGTCGTAGGATCGTGTACATTATGAGTACACACGCGGGTGAGAGAAGTGTTGAGTTTGTGGCAGAGTTATATGGTGTCGATTTCAACGAATGTTTAAAGCGGTAACTTCTTGAGGTGTTGTTTAGCGTGAATATTTCAAGGTTATTAAGCGTGTGTGAATATGTGGTTGCAAATGTGATATATTGTTTCTAATGTGCTGCAAAAGATTTTCGAGTTAAAGTTTACAAACTTCTCTTTATCCCTCCCTCACTGAGCCTGTTTAGCTCACACATCTTTAATGCATGTTACAGGAGTTCATGATGTGGATTATGTGCGTGAGGACCACAATAATGAGCTTGATCATGTGTATCATGAGTAGTTGTTGTGTTTTAACTTTGAAAACTATATTTTACTTGTTGTAGTAGTTTTGAAGCTTATGTACCAAATACTTGATAGTTAACTTTCTTTAAGTCTAGTTGTTTTGGTTGTACATATATGGTTGGTCACATTGGATCGTGATCACAACTAACATATGGTTATATTTCAAGAATGCTAAAGTTATGAAAGTGTTGTCTACTTTTTGCCAAACGAATGGATGAATGTAAGTTTAGTGTATTCCGCAAGAAAATGAGAAAAGTTGTTGTATATGAATGACGTGAACCTTTGAGAATGAATGTTGAGTTTTGTTGTGTCTCGTGAGTTGTTCGTGTTTCAAGCGTTATAATATCCGTGTGTCGTTGCGTCTTGAGTTTGGTTCCCGATAGACTGGATTTTGGATGTGACATTAAGCATTAATTATAAACAAAAAATTTATGACTACGTACTAATAAATAAAATTATATAACTAAATAATTAATATATATTATATGATCAAAAATATTTTTTTATTAAATAGTTTAACTAATATGGTGTTATATAATTAATATTAATTATATTTTAATTAGTTCTCAATTTATATAATTTATAAATCATTAAATGAACATATTTAATATTTAAATTATTGAATTTCAACATTTTTTAATAATATGGAAATATTATTTAATTAATCAGATAAATATTTAATTTAAATAGTTATTAAATGAATAAAAGTATTAAATTAAACAAATAATTAACTAATTTGGTTGTAAATAAATAATATAAGTTATAATCTTAATAATACTTTTTTAATTAAACTAATTAAGTTTTTGTATAACACTTTTTTCAATGTCGTCAAGTCCCGTCACCACTATTGTTTGTCATAGGTTGTCAGACGGACTGTTGCTCTATGAGACCTACTAATGTATATGTCCAGTGGTCTACTACAACGTGGCGGAGGACCAATGGACTATCAGGTCCCCCTTTTCAAAGGACATGGCGTGATCAACCTTTGAATGGACGTAGTGTGCACGCCATGTCCCTAGTGATTGGACACATCGACAAACCAATGGTACGCAGCCACGTTGCAACGGACCATTGGTCTATAGCTTAAAATCGAAAAAAAAGAGTTGTCAACCGATAGTCTCCAAGCTGTTGAATTTTTTTCAATGATTTGGTGTCTATATATAGAACTCAGAACTGCGTTTGACATACCGTCTTCAATTCTCAGTTTTAGCTTTCATCTTCTTTGTTTCAACCATGAGAAAGGAAGAACAATACCATTCACATTCTCTTCGTCTTAGTAAAGATGAAGAGAACATAATAATGAAAAATTATCAAAATTTGAGCAATGCCATGAGACACGAGCTTGATTTAAATGCTCCGCCAAAAGACGAATGATATATTTTTGAAGCCCAAGTAGGTCAACTTGTTGAATCTCAAATGTTGAAAATTTATTTACCCAAATTTTCCCCCGAATATTTCTATTAAAAACATCATTTTGGAGGTGAAGGCATTAGTTCAACTTAGTTATTAGACATGACAATACTATTATATAATTGTGATGATGTATTTTATCCACTCTTTATGTACTTGTGATGATGTACGTTGTTAGGTATTATGTACTTATGTTGATGTATTTCGTAAGGATCATATGTAATCCTTAATTATGAATGTAATATTTAGTTAATGTTTGATATGCATTAACTTTTATAATAAAATATTTTTATTTGAATTCTCTAGCCTTGTTTTTGAAATAACTAATTGTTTATATTTTGCATTACGTTAAATACTCTATGTTAGTAGTTTTGCACCAACTTATATTTGTTAAAAATTTATTCAAAATAATTATTTTGTATGCTTAATCCAAAATAATAAATATTAGTGTTTATTTGAACTGAATATATTTTATGTTTTATGTAATGATGAATAATTTGTATTTAGAACTCAAGCCAAATTATGGATGACTTAGCTATGTATTCGCCAATTCCAAACCTTTGAAGACGGTTTGAAAATGACTTATCTACATCGTTTCCAATTGGAGACGGTTTGGAAACAATTTGGAGACAGTATATCTATGTCGTCTTCGAGTAGTCGTCAATTGGTCACTTTTGGAGACGGATTATAATGTCGTCTCCAAATAGTCGTCGTTTAGAGATGGTTTGAAGACGACTTAGCTATGTTGTCTCCAATTTGTCACAATTTTTGGCAACAAAAAATTTTGTCCAATTTCCATCACCAATTTGGAGACGAATTGGCAACGGATCGTCACTAAAAATAGTTTTTCTTGTAGTAAACATTTTCTTGTTATGTTTGTTTATGACATATTCTACTACTACAAATCTTATTGAATGCTCTCGAAGAGCTATCATTATGATACTGCTTTATCTTCTAGATTTTGTCATACAATTATATGAGCAATTGAATAAATATATAGTGATCTAAGCATTTTCATGCACTAAAGTGATCTCTTATATAATATGGGTGTAGCGACAATGAAAGAGGAATTATCAAAAAATTCCTATGAACACCCACTAACGAACCAGAAGATACTTGATCCAAAAAGTTTTATACTTTGACATGATCGCCTTTGACATCCAAACACAATGATGATGAAATCATGAACCTTTTGTGTACGAGGAAAAATGATTAAAAGGTTATCCTCTAATAAAATTGATATTGAAACTCTTGAATTCTTTGAAAGGATTCAAGGGGATATATGTGGGTTTATTATTACATCATGTAGATCATTTTGATATTTTATGGTATTAATATATTTCAGCTTTTATTTTTCTCCCCTTAATATATATATATATATATATATATTTGACCATTGACGGAATATGTTTCAATAGTATGTTTGGCTAATTAATGAAATGATATTTTCAATATTAAGGGGGGGGGGGGGGGGGGGGGGAGGGAATTTATGAAAATAATTATCATATTGATCATCGTATAAATTAATTTGAACAGGAAATTCAAGAAATTATTCATTTGCAAAATATTGCAAATCGATAATCAAAAGCATTCCCGGATGCAAAGATAGTTACTAAGTCACATATACCAGCTTTAAATGCTCCTAAGAGAATTGATGTTTCAATTGAAAAATAAATAAAGAAATAGAGTCTAGTGCACGCCAAAAGTGTGGTAGACATATCACTTCCAAAGATAAATGAGCAAAATAAGTGAGTTGGCATTATTGAATTGTTTAATATCCTAAAGATGTCAGGACGAGGAGTCGAAAATATAATTGAAAAATATTACTCCAAGAGAGTATCAGGTACTTGAATATGATGTGAATATTGAAAGTATTGAGAATACATAATCTCTCTCAGTTAAATTACTCCTGGAAGATAGTAGAACCGAAAAGAGAAATTGATCATGATCAAATTTTGGAAAATACAGTAACTATTGATTTTATGAAAGAAATCGATGATCTTGAATTGAAGTCCATTCATGATTGTTGATAAATAAATGATTGGCCAAATATTTTGCCAAAAATCATGATTTTTTATTTTTTGCGACAAATTATAAATTTTTTTGTTACAAATTATGACATTTTATTTTTTTGTGACTTTTTTTGGGATAAATTTTACGTTGTTTATGTTTGGAATTGATTAATATAATTGTAGTTTTTCTTTTTTCTTTTTATTTTTTATGGATGATATATATTACCTTTGGGATGATCTATATTGCCTTTACAATGATGTATGTTGCCTTTAGGAAAATATGTAAATTATGAGTCCAGGACGTGATACTCTGTCAACTTCCTGAATGTGGAAATTACCACTTGCAAAATACTTTCCAAGTATAAATGCAAACTCCAATATTTGTAAGTCATGACTTCTATTCTCACTGACCTATTATTAGTACGTATTGATTTTTATAAAAAACTGACTTTCTGAATGTGTAAATTATTATTTGCAAATGTTTTAAGTTTAAATCATATCTCCAACCTTCATTGTAAAAATTTTAAAAATAAAAATAAAAATATTGTGTGTAGAATGCTTTCCAAGTTTATTTCTTATCATTACAGCTGAAATTTACATGTTGCATTTTATGCCCTCAGGATACAATCTGGTGCCTGGGTCTGGTCTCTTTCCAACAACAATCTGAGAAGGGCTGAACCACATGCTCTAAGCTCGAGTGTTATATCAGCATTTTCTACCGTTTATGTACAGGAAGGCTACAAAGAAAGTGGAGATTTTATATTCCCCTTCTATGTTTAGATAAAAACAAATGGGGTTAGGTTTATGAATTATTAAGCGGTATAACCCAACATAGATTTTAATTTTGAAACCCACTCTAGTTGAAGTAAAATAATTAAGTTAAGGCCCAAAATACGGATCATTACATAATTCATAAAACTAACATTAACAAAACTATTAATTTAAGAGTACCATAATAACATGTAGCATTCTCATCCAACATAATAAAACTGTTAAATTAACAAATACCATTGTCTTTCTGAATAATAGTAGGGCAGCAATAAATCCCAAGCTAGTAATTCATAACAATTATCTGCAAAAGTGTTAACAAAAGAGGAATGAATACAAATTGTAGAATAAACAAAGGTAGGGCTTATACCAGAAAAGAATAAAAGCATAGCTGAAGAGCTACCAAAGCTTAAGATCATAGAGCCCTACTCAACGATAGATTTTCAATGTGCCAATCAGTAAGCATACCAAATAATATCTATTCGTTTTTCCCAATGTCATTACGTAGTGAGTAAATGGCTTCAAGGCTTCCACTAGGTGTATTAAGTATCCAAATCAGACAGTGGATATTCTGCAAACTATTGACCTTGTTGATAAATATTGATGTCTAGTATTTATTTATTGGATAAATTTCACACACTATCCTATTGTTTACATACATTTTCAATATAGTTTTTAGTGTTTTAAAAGATTCATAATGGTTCCTAATGTTTACAAAAATTATTTAAAATGGTCCTAATTATTTAAACTTAGCCAATTTGATCCTTATTAGTTTTCAAAAAATTCAATTTAGTCCCTATTAATTTTAAAAAAAAATTCATTTGAATTCAATCTTTGCACATGACCCCTATTTGGGGACTAAATTAAAATTTATAAAAAAACAATAAGAACTAAATTGGATACTTCTGAACAATAGGGATCATTATGAATCACTTTGTAAACATTAGGAACTAATATGATTTTTTTAAAATATTAAAGATCAACTTGAAAAAAAGTGTAAACAATAAGGACTAAGTGTGAAATTTACCCTTTATCCCACTATTAGGCACAAAGTTAAAGTACAATAAAAGTCTCTAAAATAATAAACTTTGGAAGCAAAAATAAAACTAAAAACCATGTTTTAAAATCTTTAAGACTTTAATTTATGTAAGTGAAGTAGCATTTTGATTTTAAAAGAAAATTTGACAATTTGTTGCAAAGTAATGTGCACACTGGATCATATGTAGTGAAGAGGTTATTCTGTAAACTTTGTCTGCAAAACAAAACTTTCCATAAACTAAATGTTTAACGAGCTTGAAGGCAGTATGGATGACTAAAAACAACACATAGGCATGCATTATCAACTTTTTTTAATTATTTCAAATAGTGATATGCTATTTAAAAATAAAAAAAAAAAGTTAAGGATAAGCTTCCAAACGAGTAATTATATAACGCAAGATGCATAAATAATTTGCAAATTTAAAAACAAATGGATGTTCAACTTACATGCGGCAACAATGTTGTGAACCACAAAAAAGCATGAGACATTACCCTGATTAGCAAATGAACAAATTATAAGCTCCACAACAAAATAAGAGCTCAAATTTTACGAATTCAAATAGGAAATTAGGATAGAACAAATACGCAATCTTGCAGAGTTATCAATAATTCAAAAATGAGAATAAACTTGACTTACAAATTAGAGAACGATATTAAAGACAACATAAATCCTTTTATAATAGATTAAACTTTTAGATAAAGTAGTAGCTTAACATGGTATCAGAACCTGACTACTAAAAGATCATGTGTTCAAAACTCACTGCCACCGATTTGTAAAATTACGTCCACGTGTAAGGCTACATACTTTTTTAGTTCATAATCGGATAAGCAAAAAGAAGAAAATATGTTTACTTATCTTGAATTGATTTTTAAAACCCAAGAAAATTACTCAAACTCCAAACCTTATAACCAACGTTCCATTCTTATAATATGGATTTAATTATATCACAAACCTTAGTTCTAATTTGTAGCGTAAATAGAAATACTAGTGTCTTGATAGTACAAAATCATTTTAACTTTCACTCGCCTTGCCATATCAAAAAGTAATTGCACCTCAAAGAAAGAAATTGAATTGAGTTCATGTTGACTTACTTGTACCTCCAGTGATATAGACTTTGAGTTCTTCATTTTGTAGTTCCTCCTTCTGTACTATTTCAATATTCCTTGCTGAATCATTGACCGAAGGATTGCAATCTGTTATTCTAATCACCCGTAGTGTGTAAAGTTCTCCAAAGCAAGGAGGGATCTTATTTAGGTCCGAGCAACTGTCCATCACTAATTGTGCAAGCTTGGGAAAAGAATCTTCTGAAGCAATCCACTTGCGAATAAGTAGACCGCTTAATTTCAAATATTCCAGATTTGGGAAGTCCCCATCATTCACGATCCATTTTGCATCGTCACACATTCCACTTAGTTTGAGAACCTTTAGGTTCCACCCAAATTCTGCAATATCCTTCCAATTTGGCAGAAGTCCTGATAAAGACAACTTCTGTAGATTTAGAGGGAAGTCAAACTCACAATTCTTTCTCCATTTCATTGACCCCTTGATACGCAGCTTTACTGACACAAGCTGATCGAGAAAGCTCAAATCTGGAAATCTAAAGCTGTCATGGAATGAATATTCCCAACAGTCGAAAAATTCGCATCTCAATTTCCGAAGGTTTGGTACCCTTCTCAGAAAATTCTCTGCTGCTCTTTTGGAAAAAAAAATTGGTGTCGATAATGTTTGCACATTATCCAATAGGGAGGACTTCTCAAGTCCGTCGGTCGAGATAGTAAAAGAACCATGGTCATTTATGCGTACATGGCGCAAGTTGACCATGTTCCAGAGTGAAATTGGTACAAAGTTTACCCAACGACCTTTGACAACTAGAGATTGCAGGTAGCAAAGGTTGGCTATTGATGAAGGTATATCTTTTGTTTCAACGGCTAAATACCTCAAATGAGACAGCAATTCTATTCCGCTATCAGACATGGAAATGCCTATATCAGCTAAATCCAACACTCTAAGAAGCATAAAATTCTTAATAATGAATGAGATATCAGACGAGCGAACAGAAAATCTAGATGCTCTAGTATATAGTAGAGAACGGACATTGTAGTGAGAAGGCTTCGCCTCTATAGATGCAGACTTTTTGAAATCAATGCTAAGTCGGCGCTCTTCATAAACTCTCGCAATATCAGACCAGTCATGCACATGTACCACCTGCAAGAAACTCCCTTCTTTAGCTTTTAGCAAGCAAAAGTCATGTAATAGATCATGAACACGACATGCTTTGACTGCTCCAAGGGAACTTTCTTTGGTAGGTATTAAAAGGCTTCTATTGATAAGATCCAAAAAATATTTCTCTGCTACATCCTCCAATTTTTCTCCCTCAGTATACCGTACAAATCCTTCAGCGATCCATAACATCTTCAATTTTCGGAGAGGAATTTCTTTGCCTTCTGGAAATGCTGCAAAGTACAGAAAACATGATTTCAAATGATCTGATAAATGATTATAACTCAATTCTAATATAGCTTTGCACTGACTTTCTGAGTCACTAAGAATGTGAGAGCTTAATTCTCGTGCAATTTGTTTCCACTTAAGTACACTCTTCTCCACCCTTGCAAGAACTCCAGCCATGACAACAATTGTGAGAGGAAGTCCCTTGCAACTCTTTAAAATCTGTTCTCCAACATCCAGAAATTCCTTAGAGAGACTTCCTTTTTGAAATAGCTTCTTATAAAATAACTCCCGACTCTCAACCTTGGAGAATTCACGAAGAGTAAGCACCTTATTCCCATCTTCAATTTGTGAAGCTAGATTCTGGTGTCTACTAGTTATGAGAACACGGCTACGCAATCTGTCGTCTGGAAAAGATCGTTTGAAATCATCCCAATCCGTGATGTCCCACAAATCATCAATGACGATGAGATATCTACGACCCTTCAAGCTTTGGCAAAGCTTTGCAGCTAGATCTGAATCAGTGATTTCTTTATCATCCGGTGTAAGTAAAAGCTTTGCAGCTGGATCTTCATCATTGATTTCTTCATTATCCGGGGTAAGCAAAGGCTCTGCAGCTAACTCTATATTCTTCATCTTATTGTGCTCTTCATTTTTTCCAATAACATCACCTAAAATGGTAAGCAACAATTCTCTCTTTTTATATGTTTGAGAAACAGTGCACCATGCTTGAACATGAAAGAACTCACGGATTGAAGGGTCCTCATACACTTTCTTGGCTAGCGTAGTCTTGCCAACTCCTGGCATGCCGACAATTGAGATAATATCTCTTTTCTCTTTGTCTTCAAAAAGATACTCCTTTATCTTCTTTGCCTCATCTTTGAAACCCACTATTTCAACAGTTGCTATGTCAGTAGCCTTTGATGAAACATGAATGGGAGTCTTTGCAACATCATGGGCTTGTGTATGATGCTTCTTCTCGGTATTGATCGTTGACACCTCTGTTTTTATAAGCTTGGTTTTCTCTATGATTTTGGAAAGTGACGTCTTGAAGCGAGAATCAAGAACATTTTTTACCAGGTAAAAGTCGATAACATATTCTGCCTGGTATGCCAAGCTTATGAAACGCGTCCAATGATCTCCCAATTCTTCATTCTCATTAGGTCGCCCCTTGGTTTCCAAAAGAGAAGATCTCAGAGATTTAAATTCCATATGTAGTGTTTCAATTTGATTCTTTAGAATCTCAATCGATTCTGGCCGACATTTTATCAGCTCCTCCAAATGCCCCAAAAAAAGATCCAAAAATCCCACTCCATCAACTTTGGGATAGTTGTACAACTTAACCTCTCTGGAGTCTTCTTGAATCTGCTTGATTTTTTTAAGCACCTCAGAAACGGCTATATTCACTTCCCTAGCCATGTCTTCGTTTATGTCCCTGTCATAACACGAGCAGAGGATAGGTACGAACTTCCAAATAATAGCTTCAATGGATGTAAAGTGATAATTGAATTGTTCTAATCTCAATTCATCTGGCAAATTTCTGATAAAAGTTTGAAGGAATTTCAGCTTCTCAAAGAGATTCTTACTTGGATCACTTAGATAAATCACAAATTTCTCATTACGATCTAGTAGCTTTATCAGATTGTCAAGGAGATAATGCTCGGATGTTGATTCAGCTGACCTTGAAGCTCTTAAGACCACCATATAGATCTCCTCGACATTAGTCTTCTCTACTAGATCAGAGAGCTCTTGCTTCATTGCTAGTGCTATCTCTTTATCCATTTGGTCAACGAAGCAAAAGTAAATGAGACATGTTGCTTTGTGTAGCAAAGAAGCAAGAGGAGTCAAACGTCGTTGACTTTCATCCGGAAGGTATACCTCTTTGCCTGCTAGATATGTAAACAGAGCTTGCAGAAATGTTAGCTTCTCTTTGAAGTTTTCAATTTCCTTCATCAGAGGAGCAATTAGATCAGCCCTACAGCTTAATAAATATCTAGAAATCCTCACAAGAAACTCTTTCCTTGGACTTACCCATTCAAAATAATTTACAAGTCTCCATTCGACATTTTGCCTGATTAGAAGATCCTTCATCTTTTCTCGCAAATCAGAACATACACGGTCCAAGTCCAGGATGTGACTTCCTTCAATTGGTCTCTTAGACAGTGAGTGAAGTTCCAACCTCACATCATAAAGCTCATCTTCAATAAGCAAACCAAGACCCTCATCGTCTGAGAAGCTGATAAACATTTCTAGAAAGTGAAGCCCAAGTTTGAAGAATAGGATATGATCCTTCAAGTGGGCAGTATCCATAAAGCTCTGATATTTTTCTTCTTGCTCCTCGAGAAGGGACAACGATTTAGAAATATGAGAGGAGGGGCTTTCCATTTTGAAAGATGGTTTATAAAATGGAAAACAAAGTTTAAGGGACATGATACGATCTATCAAGGAGGCACGAGAATTATGAGAGGAAGATCTTTCCTTGTTAGCCATTCTTCCTCGCTTATTTTTCTAACAAGAGAACTTAAACCTGGAATCCTGCAAGAAGAAGACACTTTACTACGTTACTTTTGTTTTTACATACTGAACTAGTAAGTGTGTGTAACATATTGCATTTATAGTTTCTACGAATTAATTCTAAGTTGACTTGATTAAAAACAAAATTATAAGGATTATAAAACATTATTTTGTCGAATATCTTACGCAAATATCCTTAAATTGGAAAAGTTTATGTCCATGAAGATGTTCTCATTCTCAACAAACATAAGATAGATGCACATATAGTTGGAATGATGGAATTAGCATGGAAGCATCTTGACTTTCTCTGTGACTGTTTGAACTATAGATCTAATAAATTGGACAACACCTTATAGAATGTGTACAGTATTGCCTTCAAGTTATGGGATCGTAGTTGGCAAATTCTTTGATTGAAAAGTGTTACATGATCCTCAACAATGAGATTCTCTTTGAAATTAAGAATGTCAATTAACAAGTCATTTCAGGTGCCATCCATAATCAAAAAGTTGCCACCCTCCTGGGAGGATTTTAAACATTATCTCAAACACAAGTGAATGAGATGAAGCTTGATAATCTAATTATGAAATTGTTGATCGATGAAGAAAATATCTATTCTTAAAAGAAATTGGTGGTACAATTGATCCAAGTCAAAGTTATGTTGTGAAAGTAAAAGAGAAAACTTTTCATGGTTGTTAACAATGGCAATGCAAATAAAAAATTCCCAAGATAAGTGTTATATTTGAGACTGACTGAATAGAGAGCCAAACATTGTCACAAAAAAAAGACTACAGGAACTTCAGAAAGAAAATCCCACAAGGAAATGTCACAGAAGCAGAGACTTTGTTATCACTAAGGAAGAATATTCCAAATCTTAGAAGCCATGTAGCAGTAAAAATAAAAAAATAAAAAAAAAATGCAGGAGCTTACCAGAGTACTATGACCGCTGATTCTCTCTCGAGCTAGATGCCTCCAGATTATTGAAAAATTTGTGCAAGAAACAATATTGATCTTACAGGTCATATGGAACCCTCCTGTTAGCTCATCTGTGCAAGAAACAATATTTGATCTTACAGGTCAAACACTCACGTAAAAAGAAGAAGAAAACAAAGACTTGACAATTAAGTCTTGGTATTCTAAGTTTTTTTAGTACATAATTGTTGGAGACAGTGGTCCAAAGTCCAAACCCACCTCTGCAAAGACGGCTTAATCAATTTTATAATAGCAGGTATTGTAATGCACTTAAAAATAATAATTGTTTTCAGTGGGCATTTGCTTCACTGGCATGGTTGTCTCGTAAAGATTTCAAAATTGATTTTTTTTTTAAATATATTATGTTTTATATATAATATAATATTAATTTAAACTTCTTTTTAAATAAAAATAATAATTATAATAATGACTATTGACATTGAACCAAAATAAAAAACAAAAAAGAAAATGACTTGACAAATAAGTCCCCATATTATAAGCATTAAGAATAATACATTAATATAATTTGGTATCTCCGTCAAATCAGCTTGACCATCAATTATTTTCAAGGTGAATTATTTATACCTTAATCTTGTTCACCCATATAATTATTGACCTTATCAATTATATATATATTGCTGATTTTATAACGTTAGGTGTGAGATTATGACTTTAACGTGTTAACCCTGCAAAGAATAACAAAAAAATATTAATATGAACCTTAATTCATATATTTGTTAAAATTCAACGTCTCCATTTTTTATTTTAATATATGGGACTTTGACCAATGTCAGCTAAATGAAATGTAAGCCAGCATATTAGTTCATCAACTTGTTTTTAATTTATGCACTCGTAGTATACAGGTCTAAACTTGCGCACTATATTTCTTGTTTGTCAAAATTTATGCCGTTCTCATCTATTAATTAGTGCATTCACACCAACCTACTTAAGGTATAAGTCTACTTTTTTTTTTCTTTTCTAATTCAAAGGGAGGCATAAAACTATACATATATATAGATACAGTTAGTAAAATTTGAGTTCACAACCTTTCACAAACACTGCAACTGTCATATTACTAGACGAAAGAGTCTTTGACAAAGTACAAGTCTAATTGTAGGCACGATATCTTGCTTAAGAAAATTGATAATCATTCAGAAGGTCACGTTAAATCAAAATAAGTAAAAAAAAAAATTGTCTACAACTTGATATATTTTTTAGATTAATGTTACAAAAATAAAATGAACAAACAAAAGCACCATGTTACAGAAACCACGCCCAGCAAGCAAGTGTATCTTGGCAATTAACCAAGGTGAGTAAATAAAATATGGGCTAATACCTGCAGAGGTCCGTGGACTATGGGACAAAAGATGTTTTAGACTTTAGTCCATTAAAGTTAAAATGCATCATATATTCCATGTGTTTATCAAAGTTGTGTATAAAATCATGTGTTTTTAAAAATGACGAGAAATTTCTTGTGTTATCTATCTATAATGTTACACACTTGTCCTAATTTAAATTTATATTAACTTTGAGGATTAAAAGTTTTGAAAGATGAAATTACCCCCATTAAAAAAAATTGTATTTTATCTAACTTTTCTAATTTTCTTTATTATTATTTAATCACATTAACAAAATTTTGATAAACAAAACTCCACATAATGTTTATTTTTTCTTACTCTTCTTGAAATTGCGAATCCAATACTTCAAGTTTTATGCAATTTGAACAAGAAATAAAAAAGATATGAATTTTTGAAAAAAAAATATTCAAGGACAAAAAATCTGTAGAGTTTAAGGTTGAGACGTTTTGATTTTGAATTATGACCAAGGACTCGAACTCATGTACTTGTACATATGACCAAACCACATATCCAATATGCTAGTTAAATTCTGCAACAGCACCCCATTTGATCTGGTAAGCTTTCAGAGTCAGGTACATATACGACGCCTTTTCTTTGCATTTGTTAAGGTAATTAAATTGATTGGGAATTAATTGGCTATATTTTAGCAAAATTTTTGTTACCATACTTTTGTTATTACCTTTTGAATTGTGCAGGAAAAATCTCATGGTAACTTACCATATAAGAAGAAGATTTACTGCTTAAGAAATGACATTAATTGCTCTACCAAAAAAAAAAAAAAATGACATTAATTGCATATTCATAAGGAAATGAAGAATAAAAGGAAAATTATGGTTTTATGAGTCAAGACTTTTTCTTGCAGCCCAAGATGACCTGCAACAGCAATTGTGTATTTATATGAAGCAGTAGTCACGACAGAAAGGCAGCAGACAGAGAGCGACAAAGAAAATATAAAAGAGTTATGTCCAGTATTCCATATCATGTTGCAATACGATCTGTGTTTTAGTCTTTGATTATATTAAGTGTTGCAACTCAGTTTATTTTGATAGCTTGTTATATGCATCATGTATTAGTCTTTGAGTGATTAGATAGCTATTTCTTTAATCATTCTTCGGAAGAAGAAGGTGTAGTTTTCGAGAGAGAACATTGCAAGTTGAGGGGATCTCTCATTACCGAAGTTCATTAAGGAGTTCTTCATCGAGGCGTCAAAGGTCAAGAGGGAGTCTTTACTTTTGTAAGTCCATTGATGTTGTAATTTGTTATTTCTTAATGAACAGGTTTGTTGGACTTGGGGAGGTTCCGTGGACATAGACCGCACGGTTGAACCACGTTAAATCTTAGTGTTCTTTATTTCTATTATAGCTTTATTATTTCCACTGATGTTTACTGTCACTGGCTATGTTAGAACATTAAGTAGAACAACTCATTAATTGACTAGAGAAATAGACTGTTAATGAACCGTGAAAGAAGTAATGTTCCAGTTAATGTTGTAACATCACTTGTAACAGATTCACTTTACACCAAATAATTGTTTCAGTTTTTTATATTCACCACAGAACTTCGTCGATTGAGCAAATTAGTCATATTGCTTAAAAAATAATCCATACTTATACTGCACGAACTTTAACAGCATTATACTTTTGAATTCTTGCACTAACTTGGGTAGTTCACCATGTGTTTGATTTAATTACGCATATAATTTTGGGGGAAATTCGGTTGATTCTTTATTATAGCTAAAGAACTATTTATGCATACAGGGCTCCATCCAAGAAATTAACTCATGAAAAGCTAAAGAACTAATTATGCATAATCGAAGGATAGATCGCGAGAACATGTAGCTATAGTGGCAAACTCATGCTCTATTGTATGCCATAGATTCAGACATATTGCAGTAGGACAGTATACCTATTACTACTAATGCAATCTCTTAGGTTCTTAAATAGTTAAATGTAACTAATTATGCATAGTGACATGTTTTATGGTACTGGCATTTTGAGCAGGAATTTTGTCACGTTTCCATCTACCAATTTACATTTCTTTTTCTCTTTAATGGTTGGCATTCTATTGTGTGACCACCTATGGCATTAGACCTCTATTATCACATATTTATATTGGTCAGGAGGATTGTTAATGACCAACCTAATGATTAACAAAATGGGATTTTCAATTTATCGTTTGAAAAATGCATAAAAGAGATCTCAGCTCGTCTGCAAAAATATGAGTATTAGGGAGCATTGATGAAAAGTTTTAAGTGATTTTGGTTGTGTGGAGTTTGACCATGGTTGTGCTGTCGTAGAGGAGAAGAAGTGAATAAAAGAAGAAATAAAGAGATGAAGAAATAATATTCCTGTTTTGTCCCCCCTCAAAATTTCCATTTTTTGATTGCATGTGTCAATCACGTGACGAAATTGTTAAATTTTAAAAGAAGATGAGTTGAGGGATGAACGGTGTCCCACTAATGAAAGTCGAGGGACCAAAACATTTATTTTAAAAATTGAGGGACTAAAATGTCTCTCGTCTTATAATCTAAGGACTTCTGAAGGTTGTGTTACATATATAAAACAAACTAATTATCAGATAAAGAAAAGGGTAAATACCTCATTTGGCCCATTAACTTTAAAAGTGTGCCCTTTGATCTCTTAACTTTGAGTTGTGGAATGCTGTGAGTCCTTTTTGCATATTCCGTCCAAAAATTACCGTTAATCGCTCGTGTAATGCGCGTGAGTGTAAAAAGTGAGCTCTTGCAGGGGTAAAATTAAAATTTCATCTTTGTATATGTTCCCATTTCACCATACCCGATTCCCAAATCCCTAAATCCCCAAAATCATTCCTTCCCCCAAATCCCTAAATCCCCAAAATCATTTCTTCCCCCAAATCCCTAAATTCCATCTTTTTTGTTAGTATCTCCAACCAACCAAAAATTGAACTTCTCTTATCCCATGTTTTTATATATTTTCTCTATTGAATTTCTGTAATCACAAGTCGAGGTTTTGCACAAAATTGATTGATTCATGGAGGTTCAATTGCATCAAGTTACATATCTTCTCTACAATCTCTTTTATGTTGATCATCTTTGTGATACTATTCAGAGACAATTTTATAACTAATTCTGTCTTCAGTTGATTGCTTCTAATAGAAGTAGAAATAGTGCTCCTCTTAAGCTGCATACTCATAAGATACAATAAAAGTTGGAGTCAAAATTAACGTGAGAGCCATTGGTTTTGGTGTAGGCATAGGTCAAGTTGACTTCGAGCCCATGTAGTGCTTGGATCTCCTTGACACTAGACCATGTCTATCGTATTATGCCTCAATAAGGGCAATGGCATTGTGTACTAGGAGATTCGCGTATCACGCAGGCCAGTGGGTACTCGATCCCTATTCAATCAGGTCTTACTTTCCTCCTTTTTGTCCAGGGCCAAAAGTGCAGTGAGTTTCTTATAAGCTACTATGGTGTCCTTGAGTCGAAAGAGTACTTTGCACAACCATCACTAGAGGACCCTCTTATTGACTTAGGCAGATGAAGTGCTCATTGAGTGTTCTTGGCGGGCTGTGTTCAGTGTGCGTATCTCCATACACACCCATGTTTTATCCTTGACATCTCATGTCCTTGGTTGACAAGATCAACCTTGGTAGGATTAACTATATGTCGGTCTTCATTGATTCATCAATGGTCAGTTTTAATGAATCTTACGACCTAGGACATGTTTTAAGAATGTCTCAAGTGTCAATTCTCATCTACCATAAACTTCTATATAGAGTAGAAATGTTTGCTGTAAATAACAACAATATTATAGTTCTTTCCACGTGTTTCAATAAATATACAAGTTACAAGAGCTCAAGTGTAGAAAAGAAGTGATATAAGGCTACACATAAGCTATTGCTTGAGCATCCGTTAACTTTGACATTGCACTGGAATACGACTATTGGCTGATCTTGTGGAGATTGAATAGGAGTTTTTGTTGAGTGAGATTCTTTCCTAATAATTGCGTTCAAGTTACAGGAATCCTTGGGACAAAATATAAAACCTAAGATGCTAGCTAGCTAAAAGGCTTGTAATTGGCAAATTCTTGGATTGAAAATTGATGATTCCAAGACTATGACCAGTTAAGTACAAGACATCAGATAATGTTACATGATCCTCAAAAATGATATTCATGTCAAAAGAATGTCAATTAAAAAGTCATTTCAAATGTCATAAACAATCAAAAAGTTGCCATCTTCCTAGGATGATTTGAAGAATTATTTCAAACTCATGTGAATGAGAAGAAACTTGATAATCTAATTGCAAATTTGTTGATCAATGAAGAAAATTGCTATTTTGAAAAGAAATTGGTGGTACAATTGAAGCAAGTCAAAGTTACATTTTGGAACAAGCTCGTTGTTTAAACTAAAAGAGAAATCTTTCAGGGTTTATAGTAATGGCAATGCAAATCAACAATTTCCAAGATAAGTGTTATATTTGAAACTAAACTGATTAAAGAGCCAAAGATTGTGACAATAAGAAGACTTAAAGAACTCTAAAAAGAAAATCCTACAAGGAAATATGACAGAAACAAAGACTTTCACATGATGTGTTTAGGTTGGACTTTACAACTTTAATTCCAAAGTAAATATGATAAGAGCAATCCCAAGGAATGGTGGATAAACTCTAGAGTAACATGTTTAAGTGGAAAGCTAAATGCTTTTGAATATGGTATAAAGTGTACATGCCTTTGTTTTATATTGTAAATTGTATATTGAGGTAAGGAGTGATTAGTGGAAATTATTGAGCTACCAATATTGCAAGAGATTTAAATATAGTCAAATATACAACAAACCAAGAGTTATCGATCATTATCACGCCTATCCAAGAGAAACGGCACTAGTTACGGTGAGCTTGGACCAAATTGAATCGAGTAATAGGCAACCCCTCATTAGTATAACAATAAGCTAATCATTGATGGAGATGAAGCAGACGTATAATGCTCCAGAGGTGATCTTCTCTCTCACAAAGTGAATCTCCATGTCACCAGATGTTTAATACGTGCATGAAAGATAGGATTTGCTATGAGATTTGTTACTCCAATGTTGTCATACCACAAAGTTGGAGGTATGGAAGAGGTGAGGCATAAATCAAAAAGTAGAGACATTAACCAGTATATTTCTGCCACGGCAAGAAATGGTAGTTTCCTTGCAGTCCAGGAGAGATGAGATTGGGACCAGAAAAAATGCAGTAGCCATGTGTGCTCTTTTTATCATTTGGGCAACCGACCTAGTCCCAATCAAAGTATGCATGAAGGGTAGTCTATGATGATTGCTTAAGATGTAACACACTGTTTATGGTGTGTTTACGGAACTTTAGAATGTTTTTTTATGGTGGAACAATGAATTTGAATTTCACACTTTGTTCATTACAAATGCAATATCCAGGAGAGTGATAATAAGATCTTGAAGAGCATCCATAGTGATACAATATAATTTATGGTCTATTAATGATTATCATCATGGAACCATAATTGTTGAGTAGTGGCAATAGGGGTAGAAACAGGTTTAACACCTTCAAGGTGTGTTTGCTAGAGGATGTCGATTATTTATTTGATTTGGGACAATAGAAGGCCAATAGGCATGGTTTGGACTTCAACACCAAGGAAATAAGAGAGAGGGATACGGTCATTGAAAGAACATTATTTGTGACATCCCACATCGGATATTGATAGTATTTGTGAGTGATTTATAAGTAGGTGATGTAGATATAAGGATTAGCTTGGGTTAACCATTTTGGGTCAGTAAAAAAGAGGCCCAAGTAATTGTTTCTTATGCCTACAACACTCTAGTCGCACTTGTGGGTTTGGAGTTCTAGGCTTAGGGCACGACATAATGGTATTTAGAGCATGTCACTAGTCAGTACAGGAGCTAAGTGTTATGCGGGCAAAATACTAGACCTAGAAGGCTGGTGGGAGCTACCTCTTGAACCTGTAGGAACCATCTCTAGAATCCTACACTACCAGGTCAGTCTTGGGTATGTGTACCCCTAACGAGGACGTCAGGTCCTTAATGGGGGGTATGTATAATATCCTACATCAGTAAAATATAGTGTTTATGAGTGGTTTATAAGTGGGTGTTATGGGTATAAGGAATAACTTGGGCTAGCCATTTTGGGCTAGTAGAAAAGAGGCCCAAGTAGTTGTTTCTTATATCTATAATACCAGTGACACTTGAACCCGTAAGAGCCACCTCTAAAATCCTAGAAGGCTAATGGGAACCACCAGTTGAACCCATATGAGCCACCTCTAAAATCTTTCACCACTTGATTGGTCTTGGGTGTATGTGCCCCTAATGAGGACGAGTTGGTCCTAGGTGTGTATGCCCTTGACGAGGACGTTAGGTCGTTAACGGGAGGTATATTTGACATCTTACATCAGACATTGATAGTATTTATAAGTGATTTACAAGTGGGTATTGTAGATATAAAGAATAACTTGGGTTAACCATTTTGGGCCAGTAGGAAAGAGACTCAAGTAATTGTTTCTTATGCCTAGCACACTTTAGTCGCACATGCGAGTCCGGGATTCTAGAGCAGAGGTCACTAGTCGGTGGGAGAACTAAGTGATATGTGGGGCAAAGTGCTATACCTAGAAAGCTGGTGGAAGTCACCTCTTGAACCTGTATGAGCCACCTCTAGAATCTTATACTGCCATGTTGGTTCTGGGTATGTCTGCCCCTGACGAGGACGTCAGGTCCTTAATGGGAGGTGTATGTAATATCCCATATCGGTGGAATATAGTGTTTGTGAGTAATTTATAAGTAGGTATTGTGGATATAAAGAATAACTTGAGCTAGTCATTTTGGGCGAGTAGAAAAAAAGGCCCAAATAGTTGTTTCTTATGCCTACAATACCAGTAGTGCTTGCGGGCTCGGGGCGTGACAAATGGTATTCAAAGCCGGTTACTAGCTTGTGCGGTAACTAAGTACTATGCAGAACAAAGTGCTATACCTAGAAGGCTGGTAGGAGCCACCTCTTGACGCCTTTGGAGCCACATCTAGAATCCTTCACCGCCTAGTTGGTCCTGGGTATATGTGCCCTTGACGAGGACGTCAGGTCCTTAACGGGGGGTGTATGTGACATCCCATATTAGATATTGATAGTGTTTGTGAGTGGGTTATAAGCGGGTATTATAGGTATAAGGAATAACTTGGGTTAACAATTTTGAACCAATAAGAAAGAGGCCCAAGTAGTTGTTTCTTGTGCCTATAACACTTTAGTCGCACTTGCGGGTCCAGGGTTCTAGGCTCGGGGCGTGACATTGTTGATGGAAACTAGTAGTGATGATATCATCTGCATAGACTAAGTGAAATGTGGTATCATTTTGAGTGTGGCGAGAGGGAGATATTTGATTTGGATGGTGAATGACCAAGTTTATGGAGTATAGAGCTTACACGAGAAAGTCAAGCACGAGACTTGTTTCAGTTTATAAAGAATCTTTCAAAGGTTGAAGATGTGTGTGGGAAAAGGGTAAGTAAAATCAGGTGGTATGACATATACGCATCTTCATTAAGGAGGCCATGAATGAAGGTGTAATTCGCATCAAGTTTACAGATGGGCCAATGTTGAGATAATGCAATAGATAAGATGACTCAAATAGTAGTTGGTTTGACATTGGGACTAAGTTCTCAGTATAATCGGGTTCGTTCTTCTCAATTGTAGCCTTTGGCCATGAGCAAGGTTTATGATGATCGATGAAGCCATTAGGATTACACTTGATGTGAAAGACCCATTTGCAACCAATGATGTTTGCTGAATGAGGTTCAAAGTGAGAAGTCAAGACCTATTGTGAAGAACGATGTTATATTTAACATTTATTGCGGTTTGCTAGTAAGGATGCTTGTGTTAAGAGCTTAGATTTTTTTACCCCACTTCTTCTATATACTCAAGCTCCCTGCAAATGGCATCATCAAATTCTTCCTTAAATATACCTACTGCAACATAACCTACACTCTCCACAGTTGATCATATCTACCAAGAAATATCACTCAAATTGGGTACCAGTAACTTTCTTTTATGGAAAAGCCAAATCTTCCTTGTTCTTAGATGTCACGGTCTTCTTGGGCTTTTGATGGTACTCTTTCTAAGCTAACTATATTTTCCGATGCTATAGCAAAATAGGTAAGACTTGATCAAATGGTACTTGGTAGGATTTTAGTCTCTCTCTCAGACCCTGTTCTTTCTGAAGTGGTGGACAAACATACTTCTCGTGACATTTGGCGCACTTCGAAATTGATGTATGGATCACAATCTCGTGCCTGAATCCAACAATTGAAGACGGAACTTCAATCCCTTGTCAAAGGCTCACTGTCCATTCATGCCTACATTCAACATGCAAAGGCTTTATCGCTTGCACTCACGAGGGTCGGCAAAGCTATTGATGATGATGATCTTCTGTTATGGACTCTTAGTGGTTTGAGATCCGAATTTGATCCTATTGTCACAACAATTAATTTGTGCCCAGTCAGTCCCACCTTTGTAGAAGTCTGCGGCCTCCTCTTGGATTTTGAATTAATGCTCTCTTCGTCGACATTGTTTGCTCAGTCTATGGCTTTCATTGCCTCTCCAACAAGTTCCTTTGGTTTTGACAAACCATCACCACATCAACTATTGCCTAATTCTCAAAATCAGCAATCATTCTCTCATCCTATGCCCAACAATTCGTAGTAGCAATCTTGTGCTTCACAATCTGGCCAAAGTAATACAAATGGCAAGCATGGTCGTGGTGGTCACGGGACTGCCCATGGCTATAGTCGTTCAACATCGTCTACATCTCCTGTAGTCAGTTATAGCTATGGGTATCTATTATGACGAGCCTTAAAGAATCAGAGAACAAATAGGCCTTAATACCCATGTGTAGAACTCAACTATTGACCCAAAAGCTTAAGCTATTGGGTCTTGAGTCTATACATGTTTATTAATAGCTTATTATTCTTGTAATCTTTTCATGTGGGAGAAATCATTCTCTATATTCTCTAGTTCACCATGTGAAACTCTTAACAAATCTTTCCCTTTTCTCATATGAACTCTAATTGGACCTTAACTTTCTCTTGATCCACATTCATCACCGATGAATCAATCTTCACCACTTTCACCTTACCTACTACCATGCCGACTCTAGTAGCTCTTTCCTGTATACCCCAGATAAACCATGCACCTTAGTTACTAGCGTGCCAGCTCCAATAGCTTTTCCTGGTGCACCCAAGATCGACCATAAGGCTCTGCGATCTTACCCTAGTACGAGCTTGGTTAGAATTACCCAGATCAACCAAGTCTTGCTCTAGCGCGTTACTTTTAACCTCATACAACTTTGAAAGTATAGCCCAAGAACTATGCTTATCGTGACCCTACTCTATCCTCCGAGCCCTGCTGCCAAACTCTACCAAGAGTCCATCACAATAGTCCACCATAATTTTTCGAGAGTCCGGGCCAAGATCGTCAAATTATCGGCTCTGATACCAATTTGTTATGACGAGTCCTAAAGAATCAAAGAATAAATGAGCCTTAACACCCATGTGTAGAACTCAACTATTAATCCAAAAGCTTAAACTATTGGGTCTTGAGTCTATACATATTTATTAATAGCTCATTATTCTCATAATCTTTCCATTTCGGAGTAATCATTTTCTTTACTTTCAAGTTCATCATTGAAACTCTTAACAGTATCCTTATCATAAGGCGAACAACTGTTGGGCTCCTAATGAGGCTGTCGAAGCTTCTACCGAAGCACTTAATGCTATCACTATCAACGACCCAGTTGATCAAAATTGGTACTTAGACACTGGCGCGACTCACATTATGACCCCAGATGATAATCAAGTTTCAAGTAAGCTTTCGTATTTTGGCACTGATACTATCATGGCTGATAATGGAAATGCCTTCCCTATCTCTCACACTAGTCAGACATCTCTTAAATTATATGAAGGCTCTAATTTACAATGTCAAGTCTTGCATGTCCCTTCGTTCACTAAGCACCTTATATCTGTTGCCCAAATTGCTAGAGATCATAACTGTTTTTTTGTTATTACATCTTCTGGTTATTTGATCAAAGACGTGAAGACGGGACATTTACTGTACCAGGGGATGCTCAGTAATGGACTTTATTCTCTCCTTAGCCTTCCAAGCAATCACTCTTCGCTAATAAAACAAGTTCTGATGTCTGGCATGCACGGTTGGGTTATCCATCTGCCCGCATTCTTCAACAACTTAATTGTAGTCATGGGAAGAAAATGAAGTTGAATAGCAGTGTTACGTTGAGTTGTCAGACGTTGTAGCTGCTTTTGGAGAGGGATTAGAGGGTGGTGGATTATTTATCATGGGATACGTGGGCCGGGGATTGAGGGATATGAGACTAGGCGATAATTGTAGGGCTTGGAATATGGTCAAGACTGCTGCCCAGAGCAGAACGAATGAGGGATGACTAAATCCAGAGTAGAGTTTAGCTGGGATGATGATGATGTGGTTCTCTTCAAATATTACGTGGCTGGATAGAGAGACATAGGTTGTAGGAATAGTAGCCAAGGTGATTGATACCATATTCAATGGAGACACATGGAAAGGACCTGAGGATAAATTTATTGGCGTCGGTTACACCAAGAAATGGAAAACCACGACAATGAAAAGTAAAAGGGAACGAATAGTTAGGAGGTTGTTTGTAGAGGACACAAAATATAGAGCAATTTTGAAGAGTAGGTGTAGAAAGGCGATTAATAAGGTAGACAAATATGGTGAAGGCTAAACCCAAAAGCATTTGGGCATTGAGGCATGAAAGAACAATGTGGTGCCCATTTCAATTAAATGTTTGATTTTTTTTTGGCGAGTTTGTTTTATTCATGAGTGTATGTGCAAGAAATTCTATATTGTATTCCAACCTCATCAATTTCCTTTCAAATAGCCTTGAGTGAGTTCTATTGCACTCCTCTAATCACCAAGAATGTTGGATGCCTGTGTCTTCCTCTAAAGCGGCTATTGCAGCGGTTTGTCGAGACTCTTTTGGCCATTTGGTTTTTGGTCTTGCTTGTAAAGTCCAGTGTAGTTCTGTTTTGGAGGCAGAAGCCTTGGCTTTGAAGCACGGTGTTTCATTCGCAAGAAGTCTTGGTCTTTCTTCTATCATAGTTGAGAATGATATACTCGTTGTCCTTAATGTCATCAACACATCAAACAATGGATCTCCATGGGAAATTAAATCTATTGTCGATGATATTCGTTTGATTGCAGTTGAGATCGACCAGGTTAGATTTCAGTCCACCAAGTAAACAACTAATCGCTCTACAGATTGGGTGGCCAAACAAGCCTTGTATGATAAGTTAGAATTTGACTAGTTATCAAATATTCCCCTATTAAAGGATATCCTTGTTTTTTATTTTTCCCCTACTGAAGTAGGATAAAATTATTGTAATCTTCACATTTCATATTAATGGAATAGTGTTCTTTTTCAAAAAAAAAAAGTTCTGTTGCACTGTCACATCAAAATGACTTGATTATAGCATTGAACAATTTAAAGCGATTAGAGTGATCAACACATTGATTTCTAGTTTGAATGGGCAAAATCCAAGTAATTCACTAAAGTCATCCACAAAAAAAAAATAAATAAATAAAACAATAGCCTGAACAAGAGGAAAAAAAATAAAAAATAAATAAAACAATAGCCTGAACAAGAGGGAACCAAGCCAGGATCCTATATATCGTAGTGAATAAGTTCTAAAGGGTGTGATAAAACTTTATTAGAAGCACTAAAGGGGAGTTAATGGTTTTTCCCTATCATACAAGCATTACAAATATTAGAAGATGAATTCAAAACTTTAATGAAATTCTTAGATAAAGATTAGATAATGTTGGCTTGGCGTGGTGGCCGAAATGGCAAAGCCAGAGTCAAGTAGAATGGTGGAAGGTTGCAAGTGCACGGTGACACATGTGCGAAGGAGATGGTATAGGGAGATAATACAGATCGAACTTAATGTGGCCCTTGAGAATTGAATTCCCAGTTCCAAGGTCCAATTGACAACACAAGAGGAAGGAAAACACTCAAGTGAGACGTGGTTGTCTTTTGTAAATTTAGAAATCAATAATGCATTACGTCTTATGTGTGATACGAGGATATTGAGGAAAGATGGATGAACCTGTATTTGCAATAGGCAACGCATTCTCATCACCCACCAAACCTGGTCTGAACCAGTGTATTGCTGGATATTCATGATCAAGGTAGGGTTAGACGTCATGTGAGATATCACTCCATAGTCCATAAATGGGGGCTGAATTGGAGTGATAAAGAGTTGTGAAGTAGGCTCCTATATTGCTGTCACGGGACTTGGCGTAGGGGTTCGTCCAATGAGTTGCCAAATAACCATTACAATGACATATTTGACATTTTTCAAGTAATGAAGAAGAGAAGGCCCGAGCGTTTTGGTGGAGCATGGAATGTGGAAGGACATTGGACATGGGCAACGACGATTTGTGATTCAACAGGTGGCTAAATGGTAGGTTGAAATCTTGTATAGAATCTATTGATGGAGAAGATGCTTCGTCATCAAGATTAATTAGTCGTTGTTCATATGTGAGTAGCTTGGCTAGTAATTGATTGAAGGTTGAAGGAGTCAACATGTTCTCAATAGAAGTAACAAATGGACAATAATATGTAAGTAGGGCATTCAACGTAACAAGAACTAGAGTCTAAAAAATGTAGAAGTTTTGAGGGAATGTAGCGAACATTTTGGAGATATTCTGCAATAGGCAGGATGACCCTTTTTCAGGACTTGTAGTTGAGTGCGGAGGAAAGACTTCTGCGACATGGATTATGGAAAAATGATTCCTCAAGCGATTTACATAAGGTATGGGGCAGGGAGAGCAAGAAATTTAGTATTGGGGGCCGAAATTTTTTTTGTACATTGTCAATGGTGAAGTTGTCAAGAATTAGTTAATTGTCAAACATTAAATTTCTATGTATTCATGAGAATCGAACTATGATTTCCATTTTAGAAACTGAAAATTTTAAATGTCTAAGCCTAATGCCTTCACAAACTAGTTTTGTTACTTTATACACATACGTATAATTGACTCAAAAGATCTAAAATTGACTAAAAAATAGAACATCAACTGATAACTAGAAAAAAATATATAAATGAGTAGAAAAATGTTAAATAAAACATGGCTCACTAAAATTATCCACTATAATCATCTATTTATGACTTAAAATAGAGTATTAAAATATAATGAGAAAAACACATACACTAAAAAGAATTAAGAAAATGTTTCAATCAAATTAATTACCTTGATTGATGTCTTGCCTCAAGAGTTAAGATGCTTGCATCACACTGAAAAAATAAAAATAAAATATGTTATTAATAAAATGATATAATTAAGTAAAATAAATGACTAAAACTATATAAAAGATATAGTACCTTAACTTCATTTGGTTTGTTTTAAGCGTATTTATTTTGTACAAATTAAAATTTTTTGAAGATGAATTTAGGTAAAGATTGAGATTTTGAGAAGAAATTGAAATGAAGAAGAAGAAGAAGAAGAATTGCAAAGGATTTCGGGAAGGAGGGGTAATGGAAAGAAGAAGAATTATTTCTAAATATAAAACAATGCAATTATGGAAGTAAGAAAAGTAAAATAAAGTTGGCATGATTATGTCTAATGAAGAAAATGAAAGGGAAATTGGGGTTTAGTCGGTAGATATGGAAAAGGTTAGAAGAATTTAGAACCGTCCTTGGTATGGGCAGTAGCATTGTCAAGTGCTTGATGAACTAGAGTCTAAAAAAGTACGAGTGTTGCCAGTTTCGTGACAATCTGTCACAACGTTTCCATTTTTCAAGAGGCATGAAGGTATCACACTTCGAGCCCAATGTCCAGATTCCTAGGCCCGCAAGCAATACTATTAGTGTTGTAGGTATAAAAAATAACCACTTGAGTCTTTAATCAACCGACAAAAAAATGACCACAGAAATGATCAATATGAGATCGCTGGAGTCGCCGAGAATGATCATCACATATATCTTTACGTTGTAAGATAGAAGAGTGACGGCAATATTGTTTGAAGCTGCCATAAGTGTTACCTTGTGGATAGACCCTGTGTTGGATTGAAGTGGAGAAATTAAGTTTGTGGTGTGTTTAGCAACGGCTAGTGCAATTTTTGTCACTTCTATTCCTATTGTCTATTTTTGCATACGCTATAAAGTGTACATACAGTGGTGGAGCTAGATACTAAGACAAGGTGTTGTTTGGAATTGAAATTTTAGACCGTTATGAATATAATATTTCAAATTATATTTTAAGTGGATTCTACACATTTATGTGAAATGGACCAATATATTCACGTTCCTCTTTTTGAATAGATGAACGTAGCATTTTCATGTGCTAAAAATAATCAAGTATTGAATGACAAATTTTAAGATATCGATAAAAGTTGAAGCTTTTTATTTGGAGAAATATTGGAATATTGAGCCAAGACAACCTTAGCCTCCTCTTATAAAAACCATGGTCCTAGGCCTGGATTTGAGACATCAAGATTTTATAAACATCTCTTTCAAACTTTAGCATTCTAATCTCCTTTGAGAGAGAGTTGTCTTGTTTGGTTCGCAATTTCTTGTAGTTTGGAGTGCTTCTACTACAAGAAGAAGTATCATGATATCATGGGAGACTTGCGTTGTGAGCTATCAACACCGTAGTAGTGCGCTAAAGTCTTAAGAACATTATAGTTAAACCCAAGCCTCGGTCTAAGTATTTTTTTTTTTTTTTAATTTGCATTAGTTTTCTTTTTGTCATATTTTAATTCAGTCTATAAGATTTTTTTTTTATTGTGCTTTCTAATTAGGTATTTACTGCTTATAATATTATTTTTATTTATATTTTATTGTTTATAATATTATGCTTATTTACTCTCTTTCCATACGAGTTATATATGTTGCTGTATATAGTAGCAGGTGTGCACTATAACAAGTGAATTAAAACCACTATAACTAAAATAAAAATAAACTACAAAAACAACTATAACTAATAACTACAAATGAAACGAAAATTAAAAATAAAAAGTAAAATTAAAAAACAACTACGACTAAAATGAAAATCAATAACTACAAATAAAACTAATACTAGGACTATTAGTAACCTAACACTAATCATGAACCTTCACAAAAGAAAAATTAATAATAAACAGATTACTAAAAGTTTACATAAACATTAGACATCAATAAAAGTAAGTTTCTGCTTAGCCAAAAAAAAGTAAGTTCCTAATTTTTTTTGCTCAACAGTTGTAGCGGTGTCAAGGAAGGGGATCGGTTGAGGTTACTGGTACATGAGGTGGGGTGTAAGGTGTTGGTCACTTAGACTTTGTTTGATTTAACTGTTAAATTTTAACAGTAGAGCTTTAGTTAAAAGTATTATTGAAATAGTTGACGTTTGACCTATATTGGTCAATGTTTAGTTTTTAGAAAATTTAAGGGTAGTATTCGATTTTAAAAAATATGGAGATATATATTTGAGAAAGAAAAAAATAATAATTTCACACATTATATAAAATGGTTTCTCAGAAACCCTTTTTTACAGAGCTCCAATTTGGTGCTTCTATTTTTTTAAAACTTTTTTTGAGCTTCTATTTTTTTATAACTTTTTTAAACTTCACTTTTTACCTAAAAATAGTCTCAGCATCGTTGATCAATTGATTAGATAAGAGTTCTTTTTAGAAAAGGTGGATGTGATTTTTGTTGGGGTTGGTGGGTTGAGTTGGTGCAGAGCAGGCTGCCTCTTTCTTTTTTTTTTTTTCCTCTAAAATGCAAAATTACTTGAATATTTGTCCATAAGTGAGGTGTCGGCCACACCCTAGGCTAAGCGTGCCTTTGCCTCTGTCTACATGCCTTTGTTTTATAGTACAAATTGTGTATTGACGTTAAGAGTAATGGGCGGAGAGGATTAAGCTACCAATGTTATAAGAGATTTATATAATTAGCTAAATGTACAAGAAATTAGTACCGATTCATTGTTATTATACAAGAAAGAGAAGTGTGAAGGAACTCACCAAAGTATTATAATCTCTGATTCTTTTTTGTACTAGATGCCTCCAGAATATTGAAAAATCGTGCAAGAAACAAGATTTATCTAACAATTCATTTTTATTCCTCCCTTCACCTCGTCGGTGTAGACTGCACAAAAATAAATTTTAAGAAAAATTCTCGTATCCGGTAATATCAGGCATATACATGGGTGATCACTCATGATCAGTGTCACATTCCTGTGAAGTCTAGCTTCCACACTAAGCCAAAAGGAAGAATACTCCAAATCTTAGAAGCCCTGTAGTAGAAATGAAAAATACAGGAGCTTACCACAGTAATATGGACTCTGATTCACTCTCGAACTAGATGCCTCCAAATTACTGAAAAATTGTGCAAGTCATATGCATCCCTCCTGTTGGCTCATCTGTGATGCTTTGACTGGTCGTCCTAATTGCTAATAGTTGCTGAACCGGGTAATAATATATACACGCACGTAAAAAGATGGATCCATGAAATCAATATTCGCTACTAATGTATGCATTTTAAAATAATGCTTCACACTGATCCAAAACATAAAAGAAGAAGAAAACAAAGACTCGACAATTAAGTCTTGGTATTCTAAGTTTTTTTAGTGCATAATTGTTGGAGACAGTGGTCCAAACCCACCTCTGCAAAGATGACTTAATCAATTTTATAATAGCTGGTATTGTAATGCACTTAAAAATAATAATTGTTTTCAGTAGGCATTTCCGGTGGTATGCTTCTCATTTTATTTGTAAGAGATTTCAAGATCAATTTTTTGTAGGTATAATTTAAGTGGGACTTTAACCAATGTCAGCAAAATGAAATGTAAGCCAGCATATTAGTTCATCAACTTGCTTTTAAATTACGTACTCGTACTATACAGGTCTAAACTTGCGCACTATATTTCTTGTTTGTCAAAATTTAAGCCGTTCTCATCTATTAATTAGTGCATTCACACCAACCTACTTAAGGTACAAGTCTACTTTTTTTCTTTTTAATTCAAAGAGATATCTAAAACCATACATACATGCAGATGTAGCCAACAAAACTCGAATTCACAACCTCTCATAAACACTGCAACTGTCATATCACTAGACAAAAGAGTCTTTGGCAAGGTACAAGTCTAGTTGTAGGCATGATATATTGCTTAAGAAAATGGATCATCATTCAGAAGATCACGATAACTCAAAAAAAAAATTGTCTACATCTTGATATATTTTTTAGATTAATGTCACAAAAATAAAATGAACAAACAAAAGCACCATGTTATAGAAACCATGCTCAGCAAGCAAGTGCATCTTGGCAAATAACCAAGGCGAGTAAATAAAATATGGGTTAACACCTGCAGAGGTCCGTGAACTATGGGACGGAAGATGTTTTTAAAAGTTAGGAGAAATCTCTTGTGTTATCTATCTATAATGTTACACACTCTTCCCAATTTAAATTTCTATTAACTTTGAGGATTAAAAGTTTTGAAAGACGAAATTACCCCATTAAAAAAATTATATTTTATCTAACTTTTCGAATTTGCTTTATTATTATTAATCATATTAACAAAAATTTGATTAAAAAAACTCCATATAATGTTTATTTTTTCTTACTCTTCTTGAAATTGCGAATCCATGCTTCAAGTTTTATGCAATTTGAACAAGAAATTAAAAATATATAATTTTAAAAAAAAAATTCAAGGACAAAAAATCTACAGGTTGAGATGACTCAAAACAAGTCATTTTGATTTTGAATTATGACCAAGGAATCGAACTCATGTACTCGTACATATGACCACTTATGTACTCGTACATATGACCAAACCACATATCCAATATGCTAGATGTGCCTTCAGTCCTTCATGGGGCACGAAATAATTTACTACATTTTCCTGTTTGGCAACAGCTACCACTACCAACTAGCTTCTACACTTCAACCAATTCCACCAACCACCTCCTCCACTTCCTCCAACCACCCCCACCACCTCCACCAACCACCAACCACCAACCTTGAGAAATCCATCAACATGAAGATCTATCTTACAAATACACAACAATAAACATTTTAACATCATGAAATTTTGCAAAAATTGGAGTTTAATGTAAAACCCAATGTCAAGGTTAATTTTCTATATCAAAATGAACTATAGGCTATAAGGGTTCTCAAAAGATTATTGATGATGAGCTTCTAAAATAATTTATGGTGGAAGAATATAGTAGCAGTAGGATGTGTTGAAGGTGAGGAAAAAGAAAGGTGAAAAAGCAAAACAATAATAAATCAAAGAAAGAAAATTGAGAAACAATGTAAGGGTATGTTGGTCAATAAAAATATGTTTGAGGCTTTGTGCTATTCTTAGTTGCATCATAAGTGCGTGTAAGTCATTCATCGTTAAATTTGATAGAAATTTTGGCGGAAGGGTTATGGTGCAATGTTATAGATAACACAGAAAGTTTTACGCTACTTTTATAAATACAGGATTTTTTATGCAACTTTGATAAAACACAGGGGTATGGTGCATTTTACTATAATCCTTTTGTTACCTCAAATTTTATTAGTGGAACACTATTCGAGCTCATTTCCATCCAAAATCGCACTTCGTCCATTGTTTCATCTCCACCTCTCTCCGCCACACCCACCTCCACCAAAACCATCACAACCACCATCTTTGTATTTTCTCGCCATTTTCATTGAACTAGAAAATCCTTCAATAGATCCCAAATCCCCAGTCATAAAACCCAAGAACGTTATTAAATATGAGCCCTCAAAAACTTTCTTAACAATCCCTCAATCGTTAAATTCATTTTTTGTAGCCCCTTGTTCACTATTTGCGACAAAAGGGATACAAAAGTCCCTATTTTGTTGCCTCTTTGTCGCAAATTGTGACAAGGGGGCTACAAAAAGCGAATTTTACATTCTATAACATTAGTGGCTAACAAGTTATTATGTAAGGTCAATACAATGGATGATTTTATCTACACAATAATGTGAAAAAGGGGCTCAATGATCATGGTAACAGGTCGGATGCCTGCTAAAATTTAAAAAATCAAACCCGAACTCGTTTAAATTATATTTTACCAAACTCATGACGAAAACCTATCGGGTTTAGATTTTTATTACCAAACCCGAATCCGTTAAATATTTGAAAACCAGCAGATACTCGACTCGACCCGTTAATGAATAAAAAAGCTAACTTTTTAAAAGAAAAACTTAAAAGGTTTTTAAAAGAAATGAAAAGAAGTCATAAAATAATGATAAATCGCATTGGATTAAAAAAATAATTAAATTTTTTGTCTATAAACAAACTTAAACTTAATAGAATCATTCAACAAAATCTTTATGCTGAAAAATTATCATGCTTCCATAATAATGTGAAATAACCTGAAGAAAAAAAACATAAAGTACTTGTCACAATTGTAAATTATTATTCTGGTTTGAATTATTCAGCAACTGATAATAAGAGTTGGGCTATAACACACAACTATTATTCTTAAATAAATATTAAAAAATTATCTTTTCTTAAATAATATATTATTTGTATATGTATGTAAATATATAAATATTTTTATTAATTTATTTTTACTAAATTACTAATCAGGTTCTTAGGTTTCGGATTTTTTTAAAATTGCTATTACCAAATCCTATTGGACTACCCATCGGTAACCATTTATAAAAATCAAACCCTAACAGATACTCAATCGGTTTCGTAAATGGGTTTATAATCGGGTCGGATACTTGTCGGATTCGGATTTAAACCCAATCCATTGTCATCCTTACAATTGATAAAGAAAATCTCAAAAACAATGTTTATCGCGTGACATATCATACCACATCTTCTATAGATCATGAACTTGCATATTTACGATAGGCTAAAGAAAAAAAAATCAGTCTTCAGGTCACCAACTTTAAGATTTAATTTACATAAACCTGCCAACACTAGATGTCACAATTCTAAGCTTATCATAAAAACATGAACTACTTCTTTAAACATTAATATCATACATAAGTAAAGAGGAAAAAGGGCAATGTTTCAAACTCTTTTTCTTTCTAAGATTATTTAAATAAAATCATATTCTATTCTGGATCAAGACAAACCTATGCTTCGCTTCTCACGCTTCGTCTTCTGTAAGGCAAATAGAAGTTTCATCAGTATAAGAAACTGATAATAAATACATTGGGTAATTACCCCACAAGACCACTTGTTCTCACTTATGTCATAAAATGTAGTACCAAACCCATTGAACTGGATTAATAACACACTATTGTCCATAGGGGATTTATTCACATGACACTTTTTATATTCGCAGCGCAATAGGTTTGCCAATTAACACAGTAGTACCAACCATTAGTATGTACCACGTACACGAAGTACTTCAAGAGTACATTCAAAAGTTAATCTCATCACTCGTTTATCACTTAATCATGCACTCATGCTATTTCTCACATCATTTCACTTGCTCGCCTCGCACAAAGTTTTTCATATTCGCATCACAATAATCTTGCCACGCAACAGATAATAACATCCCTTAGGATGCACCAAATTCACAAAGACACTTCGGGACATATGCCAAAGAGTTTATCACACTGATCTCTAATCACTTAACTATATACTCAGACATTTCTCATATCATTTCACTTACTTGTCACCTTCGAAACTTTTCTTATATGCCAAGCAATAGATAGTTTCATCCTTTAAGATGCAACAACACAGAGCATGTTCTTATTTCGTTAAGTAAGACAAAGCTTTTCTAATCACTATACTTGTTCATATTGAGCAAATACATAAACACTTCGAGAGTTTAAATAAATATGTTAAACTTTAGTACGCCATAAAACAAAGTACTAGTCAAATCGAACATTTGGGTCTGCACATGTTTAATATCAAAAACAAATATAGCCATGTCTTCAAAATTATGATCATTGTCAATAATGCTATGTAAACAAATACCACTACATGGGTCACGTTACGTGTATTACTGTTACATGGATTACTATTGCATACTATGAACAAATCATGGCTAGAAGAGGAATTGTCTCATATTATAAACTAATCGCATGATATATTCATACTGGGCACAAAATTTAGCAAGCTGAACTATTGTGTTTCATGATGGATACGCTATAACACGAAAATGAAATCACTTTTATTTACAGTTCATGCTAAAAATATTGATGATGAGTTTGGCGAAATTTTTTATCAGTCATTCGGCTTCCAAAGAGGCAAATAGTATTCTCACTAAAATAACTACACAATTCTTCAGGGATAAAAACAACACAATATCATCATGATTTTTTTTTTTTTTTGATTAATGTATACCTTCTTCTCAAAATCAGACTTGCAAATGCCATTTTTCCTTTCTCTTTTCCCCTCTGTTCTCTTTCTTTTCTCTTTCTTATATATATATATATATATATATATATATATATTTGTTTGTTTGTTTGTTTGTTTATTTTTTTATTTTTCAGTTTTTATTTTTTTTAGTTTGTTTCTTTATTGTTTTTTTTTATGTATGTGTGTGTATATATATGTGTGTGTGTGTGTGTGTGTGTTTATGTGTTTATATAGGTAACAAATTTTGAGCGAGATAATCTCACCAGAATGAAATATACCGTTAATACAACTTAGATAATAAATGTAGGGGTAGATGTCATCAAAGGTATAATCCTCAATGATCAAAATATCTTATTATATACAAGAGTAAAGATATTTTTAATAGAGAGGGAGTGAATTAAGACTATAGCAAAGTATTGCTATTTTAAAAATTACTATAATCCACAAAAACCTCTTTGAGACAATTTATTAAACACCTTGTATGAATAACTAGATAGGAGTTAAGATGATGAATAATAATCACACACAAGAGCAAGATAACTACTTTAAGCAATATATATGACAATGAATGTAAATAGAGTAGGGAGGGAGAAATCAAACTCTGTATTTTCAAGTGGTTCGCATTCCCGAATGCCTAGTCCACCACCTAAAATCTTTCTCCTTAGGATTTCCTAAACTCTACTAAATCAATACTTCTTCAAACGTTGGTGAAGCACAAACCAACTTACAACAATTCTCTTTTGAGTCCACAAGAGAAAACACAAGCCTTTTCAAATGTAGGTAAAGCTCCAACCTACTATCCCTCTTCCTTTGAGTCCACAAAGGATCCTCCCACACTCTTCTCTTTACAAGGATTCTCTCAATCCTAATCTAGAGCCCAAGAGTGTATACAATACAAGGATTTGAGTATTGATCGACCGATCGAGAGACCCTCGTCCGGTGGAAAGGTCTCGGGCGTACGACCCTTTTGCCACCGGTCGACAAGTGCCCCTGGGGTCGTCTGGTTTGAATAGTGCCAAATAGTGCCATTTTTCAACTTTGCGAAATTGAGCCCGAAATTCAATTTTTCGAATGGGAAACATTTAGGCACTTAAAAGACACTTCTTCTAAAGTGTTTCCAACCTTTTTGACACTTCAAAACATTTTTCAAACTCTTGTAGAAAGATTAAAACCATTTTTTATAATCAAGAGTTTAAAATACATTTTCAACCAAAATTTCAATCTTTAAAAGATAAATTGTTTTAGACCTTTTAAGAACATTTCTTCAAAAGATGTTCCAACCCAATTATCCTTTTGAAATATTGTCAAAACTCTTGAGGAAATATTTAAAGACATTTTTTAAAAGATTACCAAGAGCTTGAACCATAAAAATACATACCTAAGGCAAAGGACATTTTTTAAGCCGCTACCCCTTATGTTGCCACGTCTCCATCCTTATTACACCACTTCATCTTCATGTCTTCAAGTCTTGATTCTTGAAATATGATCTTCATTTCTACAACTCTTCAGGACTTTATTTCTTTATGCCTGTGGTGATCTTGATTATGTATTCTTTAATGACATACATAAGTTTGCATCTTTTCTATCTTTCATTCTTTAATCAAAACCATTTAACTTTTCATGCAAGATACTCTTCCTCTTTCAACACCAAGCATTCACAATATATTTTGCCTTACAAAATCATTAGTACAATATAATGCACGCAAGCCAAAACATTTAGATACAACTGGTTTATAATGATATATACATTTAATGCACAAAAGCCAACAAATGTGTAATTTAAGCATGTAAACACATTAACACAAACACACTTACAAATCCAATATTTTTTTATATGTTATCATCAAAATCATATATATAGGCATATGGATAACAATCTTTCCCTTTTTGATGATGACAAATCACTCTATGCTATAACAACAGTAATATACAACTTAAGCACATATAACATAAATATGGAGTCTTTAAGGCATGACTTCCTATCACATATGTATTCAATATATTATATGTCAAGTGAGTAAAGATTTTAAACAATGTAACACATGGAATCTTTAGCTCCCCCTCAAATTATGCATATAACACATATTGCACCTTCACATGTTTGTTGTCATCAAAACCTTATAAATACCCTTGGTATGAAACCTTAGGATTAACATTCTTCCCCTTTTTGATGATGACAAACATTGATGTGTATGTCAAGATAAATTGAACAAGATGTGTATGCTAAGATAAATTGATCAATTATCCCCTATCAATATGCCAAGGGATTAGGAAACAATTGTAATCACTTAAAAGCATGTAACACATCATTGTACACATCATATTTTTCTCCCCCTTTGTCATTAACAAAAAAACAAACAATCACAATAAGGAGGTATAAGATGTAATATATATGCTTGTAAGATAGCATTGCGATGGCATCTCACTCAAGACTCAAGCATCACATTGGTTAAACTCGCGTCTATAACATGAAAGCATTTAGCCACATGAGTTTACCTTTCTTGAAGCAAGCATTTGCTTTCTTAAAGTTCTTATCCTTTGATGCATTATTATCATTTCATTATTGTTTCTCCCTCTCTGGTACTCAATCAAAACATATGATATTTCTAGCACAAATAATCTATTTTCTTGTTCACCAAAGCAATGCATAAGGATGATTTCATTCAAACAAATAAGCTCTTCCTTTTTGTAGGCATATCTCAATCATATTATCATTGCACTCTATGGGCATTGAGATCATTTACATATAGCACAAATCAATAGCATACAAAATGATTTACATTTCTCCCCTTTTAGAATTGGATACCATTGTTATATCTCCCATTTGGTAATCAACCAAAGCATATAAGAAATTTAGCACTATAAGAAACAAATTATATTCAAGGTATTCATCATAAATTCCAACTCTTTTATACTTTTCTCATATTCCTCATTTGGCATGATATTCAATTTCTCAAATTCGTTTGACATTTCATCCATGTTGATATCATGTATACTTCTCCTTTCTGATGATCATCATGAAAAAATAATAAGCATGCTGAGGAGAAAGTAGTAGGAATAAAAAATATGATGAAAGCCAATTCATGGAGGGACGCTAGTTTTGGTTCAAGAGAAAAATCAAAAGCCATTAAAAATAATCTAGAGATAGTAATGGTATGTATGTTCAACAATATTTTTCTCGTCAAGGTACACATCTCTATACAAACACATGCCATATGTTCATACAATTAAGGCTTTCACATAGATTGTTTTTCTCACTAGATTCATCTCAAGCATGTATATATTATTCTCACATAGGTATACAACACATGCTAGAACCATATATCCAATGCACTATAATGATTATTCCTAAAAGTCCATATGCATTGTAAGAAAAGAAATAGTCAAATAGTTCAAGTATGCAATCCATCTAAGAATCATGATAACCATTTAGAGCCATGATGGAGAGACATTTATCATTTTCTTGTTTCAAAATTTTAATGGGATTTTTAAGACATGATTGAAATAAGCACACAAGTATATAACAACTCGGGTTAAGAGGTATTTAGATAAAAATATGTTTCGATCATACCTCTATATTTCTTTTTATCAACCTATTTACCTTTTTCACCTTTGTTGAGCATGGTTGATTTTGATCAATGCTTTCGCTATTGGTTGCTTTTTCTTTTTTAGGATTGGTTGTACTCCTTGATTTGGATAATTTCTTTGAAGCACTAGGAGACCCATATTCTTGAGGTTTTGATGTGGTTGGTTTACCTGAATTCCATCTTCTTGAGTACCTACACTATCATCATTCTTTCTCGGTACAAAAGGATTAAAATCATCAAAGTTCTCATGCATTTTATGAAGTTAAATATGATCAAAAGCACAATCTATCAAGAAGTCATGATTTACATTTTAGTAAAGTGATGGAAAAGTAATTCAAGTTTCCTTTTACAATGCTCTTAATAAGATGATTTGAACAGCATTTGAATTAGCATAATAATCATCACATTTGGTTTAAAGGTAATTTGGATATAGAAGATTATATATCATACCTCTATACTTCTTTTTCATCAACTGATTTACCTTATCTCAACTTTGTAAAGCGTGATTGATGTGTCCATTGGATTCTCAACTCATTTCCTTTACTAAACCTAATCTTTCTTTTGTACTTTTGGGTACTTGGCTTGATTGATGAATACTTTTCCTTGAATTGCTTGATTGAGAGTTCAAGAGGGAACACTTGAGTCTTATTTCATACTCATCTTTGAATAACCTATGCAAGCACTTAGGGAATTTCTCACAAAGAGATGGATTAATTATTCCAACAAAATCAAATTGTCCAACAAGGTTCTTGAAGTAATTTAGAAAAACTTAGAGTGTGTTGACCTTATCTGAATTAACTTGATATTTATCAATCATGCATAGCATTCTTATCAAATATCTATGCTTGCAACAATATATGTTCAAGATAAATTTACAATTAAGCTTAAGCAAACATGTCCTCTTTTTATGTCATGATCAAGTGTTGGCATTGTCAATTAATAAGTAAGCATTTTCAAGATCAATGACAAACTTCATGTGTGTGTATGATGGAGAGAAGCCAAAATATTTCAAATATCACAATCACCACACATTTCCAATATTCCAGTGTACCATGTAAAACTATCCTATTAGATGTATGATGTATCTCACATTCAAATACCAAGTATGGTTAACTTATCCAATTTAAGGAACTCTAAGACAACGAATGTTCTAGCCAATATTATTTCACAAATCAACAAATTATCATCACAAGGAATTGTTTATCCTTATTTGACTTTTCTTGTCAAGATTATCACATTTAGCATAATCTTTTTCACTCAATTATCAAATAATGCATCATCATTTTTATTTTCAATCAGACATTTGTATAATATCACATAATTGATTAATCAAGTTGAATTTTAAAGCATTCACATATGAAAAATAAGTTTAATATTACCCGTGCTTCCTTATCTAGGTACCCATATTTAATTGGGTCCATGAAGGTTAATCTCATTTGTTGTGGCTTTAACAATCCATTTGTGTTTTAGCCACCATTGAACTTTTGATCATTTATCAAGCAATTTTCTATAATGACAATATGATGCCATGTGTCCTTTTCTACCACAATATGTACAAGGATTCTTATGTACTTTAGATGTAGATGCAATGTTCATTCTTGGAGTTTTGAAAGAATAAGTTTTAATTTTCAAAATCTTTTGACTACTACATGGTTTGTATTTTATAACACTTTGATTACATGCCATGTATTTTGAATCATTCATAACATCTATCTTATATTCCTCTTTGCTAAAGTAAGCTAGCTTCAAATTAGATTCATTACTCTTTTTGTTCAAACAGGATACTTCATTTTCAAACATATTGTTTCTATTAGTCAAGGAAGTATCAAGCTCATGTTGTGCTTCAATAAATGGATCATTTTTCTTTTCAAACTCATTTATCTCAAGTATAACATATTCCAATTCATTAAGACAATGGTTGTTTCTAGAAAGTGCACACATCAATTCATTTTGAACTTTAGAGACGAGTTCTTGAAATACATCAAATGCAATATCATACTCATTAGATGAAGAACAACTAGATGTGGAAGTTGAATATACCTCTTCATCCTTTGCAATGAAACATATGACATTTTCTTCTTGTTCGCCTTCTTCCTTACCTTCTTTTTCTTCTTGATATGTCACCTCAAGAAACTTCCAAATCTCATGTGACGATGTGCATTTGCTAATTCGGCTAAATTCAATGTCATTTAATAAACAATAAAGAAGATTCATAGCTTGACCATTTTTTGTAAGTTTGACAATATCTTGCTCTATTAGTTCATCATTCAATTCAAATACAACTTTAGATGGCCCATTTTCAACAATTTCCCACAATGTATAATCTACGGATTGGATATATGTTTCCATCTTATTCCTCCAAACAACATAATTTGAATTTGTAAAACAATGAGGTCTATCAATAGAATATCCTTAAAAAATTGGGAATACAGAATTATTTGCCCTTGTATATTCTACTAGCGGTTAAGCTATACTTAAAACCTTAGCTCTGATACCATAGTAGGGGGTGAATTAAGATTATAGCAAAGTATTGTTATTTAAAAAATTACTACAACCCACAAAAATCTCTTTGAGATAATTTATCAAACACATTGTGTGAATAACTAAATAAGAGTTAATATGATTAATAATAATCACACACAAGATCAAGATAACTACTCTAAAAAATATATATGACAATGAATGTAAATAGAGTAGGGAGAGAGAAATAAAACTCGGTATTTTCAAGCGGTTCGCACTCTCGAAGGCCTAGTCCACCACCTAAGGTATTCCTCTTTAGAATTTCCTAAACTCCACTAAATCAATGTTTCTTCAAATGTTGGTGAAGCACAAACCAACTTACAACAATTCTCTTTTGAGTCCATGATGTGACTGTATTTGCAGTACTCAAACCTTGGTATTTGTATTACATTTGCATCTTAAACTTGGGAATTATTGCGATACTTTGATACTTTTGATGCAATGTAGGAGAATACCGGAAAGTGGAAGTTCTGACCCAAAACGATCCAAAATGTAAGTCATGAAGTGAAAAGTGGGGAAAGCATGCAGAAAGGTAGAATAATAAAGTTGATAGAGACGGAATTTGGCCGAAACTAGCGCGTAATTAGACTCAGAACGCTAAAAATAGCCCGAAAATACCACGATCAATGCTCGGTCAACGCCCGGTCAAAAAATCTTAGCCCATAAAGTCAACAAAAGGGCGCTTGAGCGCACCCTCCTGGCGCCCTATGCAGATTATTCCACCATGTTCTGGAAGAAAACATGTGTCACGAAGTCAACAATGGAGCAAATGCGCGTTCGAGCGAGCCATCAGAATCTTCCAGAAGCCGCCACGTGTCGACGAGTCAACGGACCGCACAGAAACACGCTCGAGCACGTCTACAGGGCGCTCGAGCGTGCCTCTGATTTTTTGCCTATAAATAGCTCCTCCTCCCTCCGAATTTTGTAATTAATTTTGGAATTTTGTTATTATTAATCAATTTTCGAGTTAATTCTAGATTATTTTTAGCTTTAGTCGTATTTAGTTAGCAGGATACAGGAAAATCCCACCTAGGTAGTTCTTATTCGGAAAAATTGCCCGAATAGCTACTATTAGGGGAAAGTCCGACCAAAGTAGTTATTATCTAGGGGAGGTTCTGCCCGAATAGCTTTCAATAGGAAAGCTCTTAGTCGGGGGAAACTCACGCCTAGTAGTTCTTATTCGGGGAAAAATAGCACCGCCCGAATAGCTACTTTGCGTCGGACCTTTGCTCAAATTTCGGGGATCAGAAATAGGCGTTCGTCGATATGAGGTAGCCTTTCTTGACTCTATTTTATTTACAGAATCCGTATTCAATTATGTCTGAGTAGATTGATATCTAGGGGAAAATATTATAAATGTTAGTCTTTTAATATACGGTCTCGGATTCAGATTATATGCTTTAAATGAAATACATGGCTTGTTTTAATTCAGTAATGTCTTTCATACGTAATGCTTTTCAGTAGATGTATGGTTGCTTTACTATTAAATATTGTCTTTCATAACATAATGCTTTTCAGTAGATGTTATGATTGCTTTACTTTCGTGCCATGTATCCATGCTTTAATAGTGAATCAGAAATAGCTTGACAACCTTAGATTCCACGAACTATAGGTAATGCTTTTAAGTAGACCGTAGTTCTAGTCCAAGTAAGGAGAAGTTGATTGCTTAGTCGAAACAGACCTTTTACGCCAGGTTGCAAGGACAGTTCCATACTATGGCTCCAATGCTCGTAAACACAGTACCTACATCAGAGTTAGTAATCGGGATTTTAATAAGCTAAGTTAATTGATTAGGTTAATGCTTATAGCTTAACCTCTTGCATAGAATCAGATAATCTTGAATACCAAGCCTAGATTAATTACCTCATTTACATATTCAATCCCCTAGATCCCTACATCTTGTATCCATATTTAGTTAGTTTAATTTAGTTGTAGCATAGGTTAAAACCCAACGCCTTGTACAAACTGTCACTTATTGCTTTAACACTTTCACACACTACTTCACCAACTTGCTAATGCGCTTTCCTGTGGTACGATTCCGCACTCATAGCACACTACATTGCAAAGATCCGTGCACTTGCAGGTATTTTAACTTGGTTTATTGTGCACATTTTTTACGCACAACCCGATCGCATCAAGTTTTTGGCGCCTTTGCCGGGGAAGCACGGTCTAGTTTAGTTTTTGAATTAAACTGTGAACTTGTTTTAAGTGTTGTAATTATATGTTAAATTCTACTTGTAAAGTATTTTGCACATAGCTTATAAATTTGTATATTGTCTATATAACACTTGCACATAAATTGTTTATATTATGCTTTGTTAAAATAGCTTGCACATATACTTCACTTATTTCTGTCTTTAATTTAAGTACTTAGTTTAAAATTCCGTATTTACTTCAGTACTTAGTTTACTTTTTGTATTTAGTTAATATACTTAGTTTATTTTATGTCTTTACTTTTTGTACTTAGCTTTAGTTTATGCACGGGCATTGTTCCTTAAATCCGGAACTCGCCTATTTTGATCCTGAGCCCCAGAAAACTCCGTGAAGAAGAGTCCAAGGCCCGATGGAGGAACAAGAAGGAAATAGGCAAAACATACAACAACTTCCTATAGCTCAACCTGTTAACCGACATGTTAATCAACCCGTTGACCCACAAATGACTCTTCGTCAACATTTCTCTCCGGGTGATTACAACCCTGAATTTACCATAGCCCCACCGGCTCTTGGTAACGTTAACTTTGAGCTTAAGACAGGGACCATTTCAAGTTTGCCTTCCTTTTACGGGAATAACAATGAAAGCCCTCACGCTCATATCATATAATTCTTGGAAGCATGTTCTATGTTTCACATCCCTAATGTGAGTCGTGAGATTATTCAACTGCGTCTATTTCTGTTTTTCTTGAAAGACAAGGCCAAACAATGGCTAAATCATTTAGACGCAGGAGTTATTACATCTTAGGAAAAACTTGTTCAGAAATTCTTACATAGGTTCTTCCCAATGGCCAGAACCACTACTCTACGAACAAACATCATGTCGTTCATTCAGTTAAACTTAGAGCCTTTTCATGAAGCTTGGGAAAGATTTATTGATCTTAGGGATCAGTGTCCTCACCAAGGGGTTGCCCATCATGAACTTGCATTATTTCTTTAAGGGTCTCTAATGGTAAATGCAATAAGTAATGGAGGTTTCTATAACCTCACAGCAGACGAAGCTTGGAGTAGAATTGAGAATATAGATGAAGATTCTCTTCAGAACACAGCTATAGATAGAGAAACTAGAAGTACCCACAACCCCCAAAAGAGGGCGTTGTATGAGGTTAACTCTAACTCCAACACCCAATTGACCAACAAAGTAGGTGCCCTAGCACTTCAATTAGAAAAATTCATGTCTCTAGGATTTACTTCTTCTTCACAAGCTCCTCAAATCACGAAAATTTGTGCTGTATGTTCTGCAATAGATCATTTTACTCTAGACTATCCAATCAGTTCACAATTTTCTGAATTTATGCAAGAACAAGTCTTCGCCACTCAAGGATATACAAGGAATTACAATCCATATTCAAACACGTATAATCCTGGCTGGCAACACAATCCCGCATTTTCATGGCGACAAGGGAATCACGAGACTTAGTTTCCTCAACAATAATATCAAAAACAATAAAGAAACTTTGAACCTCGTTTCCTTCAGCAGCAATATCAGAGGCCACAAAACTCTAACCCTCCTGGTTTATACCAAGTTCAGAAAGAACCGTTCCGAAAACAACAGAACAATTTCCCCGCTCTTCTTCCTACACAGTCATCATTTGATGACAAGTTTGATAAACTCTTACAATTGGTCCAAGTTTATCAACAGTACATTGTTAAACTTGAAGGACAAATTGGGCAGTTGGCCCAAAATATAAGCAGGAGAGATGAAGGTAAACTCACATATCAGACCGTGGAAAATCCACGAGGACAATGTAGTAATGTCCAAACTGAGACCGCCCACGAACAGGCTAAGGCCGTAACTACGCTTAGGAGTAAGAAAGTAATAGACAAGGAGGTTAGAAAGAAAAATAGGGATGTTCCTGAGGAGATAGAGAAACCTGAGATCGAGGTTTTAAGCAACAATGATGATAACTCCTGTAGGAATAAAAACCCAACGTAGAGCCTTTAGTTGAACCTTCATCCAAAGCATATTTCCCAACGGCTCTGACTTGTCCAAAACCGAGTGTTGATCCAAAACAGCTCAAGGTCTTAGAGCATCTGAAAGATATTAAGATCAATCTGCCTTTAGTAGATGTAATCCAACAAATCCTTGCCTATGCCAAATTTCTGAAAGATTTGTGTGCGAGAAAGAGACGGACCAATTCCATTCCTAAGACAATCCATCTTACTAAAAAGGTTAGTAGCATCTGCACTAGAGAGTTGCCTCAGAAGTGCAATGACCCAGGAGCTTTCACTATTCCATGTTTAATCAATGACCAACGGGTAGAAAGCGCCTTGTTAGACTTAGGATCTAGTGTTAACCTTATTCCTCACATAGTTTACCAAAGGCTAGGTCTTGGAGAGTTGAGTCCAACAAATGTAACCCTCCAGTTGGCAGATATATCTGAGCAGAGACCTCGAGGTATTATAGAGGATGTCCTAGTCAGAGTAGGAGAATTTATGTTCCCAGTGGATTTCATTGTGTTAGATATAGACTTAGGCCCTGATAACAAGAATACCACTCCCGTCTTATTATGCAGACCTTTCCTAGAAACAGCTGATGCTGTTATTTACTGTAGGACGGGTATGATAGAATTGACATTTGGGAACATGAGAACGAAGTTAAAGGTTGCTGATGCAGCCAACAAGTTGGACCAAAATAAGGAAGACGAATGTTTCCATGTTGATACTATTAACTCATGCATAGATGAGTTTTCCTAATCACTCTTGTCTCCTAACAAGGAGATAGCCGAACTTGAACGGCTATTGAATGAATGCAACATTTTGCCTGAAATGGTCACCTCTGCTTCCGTTGTTGTTGATCCAAAGGACGATCAAGTAACAAATTCTTTCCCTGAAGTCCCTGATTGTCCCACAATTGAGTCTCCACCAGCGTTAGAACTCAAAGCCTTGCCTAAACATCTTAAGTATGCCTATTATGTCAATTATCTGGATGCCCAAGAGATTCCAACTCACTGGGGTAAACGAGAACGGGAATGATTCATGGCACAAGTCAAGTACTTTATCTGGGAAGATCCCTATCTTTTCAAGATTTGTGTCGATTAAGTTATTAGGAGATGTATTCCTGAGGACGAAATAGCATTCTCCAGTTCTGCCACTCTGAAGCATGTAGTGGATATTTCGGAGGAAAAAAGACAGTTGCCAAAGTCCTTCAATGTGGGTTCTTCTGGCCCACTCTTTTCAAGGATGCCCAACGAGTGTATAAAAATTGCCCACAATGTCAACAAGTTGGCTTCATTTCAAGAAGGGACATAATGCCCCTCACACCTATTCTTATATGTGAAATATTCGATGTTTAGGGTATAGACTTCATGGGTCCCTTTCCTCCTCCCTCAGGTTATACTTACATTCTTGTTGGTGTGGACTATGTGTCTAAGTGGGTAGAGACAGTGGCAAGCTGAACCAATGACCACAAGGTCGTGGTCAAGTTCATTAAATAGAACATCTTTTCTCGATTCGGGGTACCACGTGTACTAATAAGTGACGGAGGACAGCATTTCCGTCACAGGACACTTGAAGCCTTATTAAGAAAATATTCAGTTCACCACAAGATAGCAATGCCTTACCACCCACAAACAAGTGGTCAAGTGGAGGTGTCGAATAGGGAAATCAAGTCAATTCTTCAGAAAACGGTTAGGCCCGATCGTAAAGATTGTTCAAGTCGTTTGCACGACGCATTATGGGCTTACCGAACTGCTTTCAAAACTCCCATCGGCATGTCCCCGTATAGATTGGTATACGGTAAAGCTTGCCACCTCCCTGTTGAACTAGAGCATAAAGTCTATTGGGATATTAAGGCCCTGAACTTCGATATGCAACAGGCGGGTGAAGGTAAAAAATTGGCGTTAAGTAAGCTGGAAGAGCTTCGATTCAAAACTTATGAGAATGCCAAACTCTAAAAAGACAGAATGAAGAGAATTCATGATAGATATATTTTGAGAAAAACCTTCTCTCTTTCTGATAAAGTGTGGCTGTTTAATTCTAGGCTGAAATTCTTCCCAGGAAAATTGCGAACAAAGTAGGATGGTCCTTATGAAGTGCTTAAAGCATATCCTTCCAGAGTTGTTTTGATTAAACATCCCACAGATGGGCGTATTCTCACAGTAAATGGACAAAGACTGAAGCATGTTTTCGATCCAAAGGTGGTCCCTCATGAAGTTGAATCCTTTGAACTTCTGGACCCTGAATACCTTCGATAAAACGGAATCTGCCTAGCTGATGGCGTTAAACTCAGTACAACCATTTGGCTGAAGACATTAAACTTAGCGCTACTAGGAAGCAACCTAGTATTCTTTTGTGTTAATATTTATTTAAATTATGTCGTTACATGTACTCTGTGAATCTTTCTCCAGCTTTAGGTAGTTTGGGTTTTAGCCCTGAGGAACATTCATAGAGGTACCAGTATTTTATACTAGTGGTCACTGTACGTTTCTGTGTTCAGTTAGCTTAACTGTGTAACTCTATCTTATTGTGTGAGCTACTCCACCAGCTTAATGTAGTTTGGGTCTGTTGGGTATTACTTGATAAGGTATTTAGGAGTGTGAGCATACACCAGACGTAACGTCTGTGACGTAAAACCCCACTGTTATATCGTTGACCCTGTGGAACTAGCTTTGGCCTTAAGTGGCCGAAGGAAAGCACTAGATGTCGTGAGCATAGAAACCTCTGGAAGAACTAGTCTTTGTAGGAGTATCAACTCTAGAATCCCAGAAAAGAGTCTAACTGGTCTGGGTAGTTTATTTATTTGCTTTATGTATTAGTTAGTTTCCTTGACCGTAATTCTTTTTGACCCTCCTCCCTTATATTATTTTGTATAGATTAACTATTATTTTTGTTGTGTTGGTGATAATCTGTAAAACGCTTTGTCTACTAATCTTTAATTGTAGAATGATAAATCTTTTGGTAAAGGTTAGTAGAAAAGCTTTGACTTCAACATAGAAATACTTCACAATAGGTGATATCTTTCTTTACTACATTTCCCTTTATATCTGATCATAATGCGCTGAAGAGTAGACAAACCCTAGGTTTGGGGATGTAGCATTTGTCATTATGTTATTACATGCATATTACACTCTCACTGTCTTACATTGTTATTTGCTTGAGGACAAGCAAAGTTTCGGTGTGGGGGTGCGTTCATTTCATGAAATTTTTTTTCAAAATATGCAAGAAATACACCATTTTTGTTCATGAGAAGAGTAGTTTACTACCTTACTTGTTTAAAGAAGATGATTTAAATGATTTGAGAACCTGTGTTGTTAGCTATGTATTGTGAAAAACTCTGAGAAAACTCTGTAAGAGAAACTTTGGGGTACTATATTCATGAGTAAACCTAACTGTTCTTCCTTTCTTCAATTGATAGCTATGTGATGATGAAAGGACTGAGATAGGATTACCGTTTGTTATGAGAACTCCTTGTGATTGAAACCTGAACCCTTTTGCCATGTCTGTACAGTATGATATATTACTCTATCTGTATGTACACTCTGAATTAAAAAAAAAAAATAGAAAATGAAAAAAAAAGAGTTGTACATACCTTTACTGTTGAATAAAATTTTTGGTGTAAATATATTGTAAATCTCTAAGCACCACTATCCTAGACATTATAATTTGGGATACGTGCTATAGTATAAGGTTTCGAGCCTAGATATCTCCGGTGATTAAGGCATGTAGGGGTCCTTTTAAACCTGGCAACCTCAGTCATAATGGCGGGGGATTGTTGGCCTTAAAGCCCGCTACATGGGATATCTAGAAAGCAAAGGGAACTAAACACTATATAGAGATATTGTAAGTTGTACTTTTATATTTCTGGCAAATGTTAAAGGGTTTAGGCATGATCAAGAGTTTGATTCCAAATGTAGGTGAGAATATCATGGTCCGATCTGTTTGCATAGCTTGAAAGTTGAGAATTGCATGAACTTAATCTGCTTAGTTTATTTCTAAATATGTACTCTAAAGCAATCAATAGTTGATTTTCAATAAGAGTACCTATTTGAGAAAACTGTGTACAAAGGTTCTCTTATCATGTTTGTCATCAACTGCTGAATAGGTTTAAGATAGTAGATTACATTTCTCATGTTTCATACTTGGAAAATGTTTGACAAAAAGATAGGATAGATTATTTCATATGTTTTGACTTGTAAAATTTCTATAAAATTCACTTTCACATCTGTTTTAAGGACAGTCTTGCTTGAGGGCAAGCAAGGTTTAGGTTTGGGATGTTGATGTGATTGTATTTGCAGCACTCAAACCTTGGTATTTGTATTACATTTGTATCTTAAACTTGGGAATTATTGCGATACTTTGATACTTTTGATGCAATGTAGGAGAATACCAGAAATTGGAAGTTTTGACCCAAAACGATCCAAAATGCAAATCATGAAGTGAAAAGTGGAGAAAGCACACGGAACGGTGGAAGAATGAAGTCGATAGAGACGGAATTTGACTGAAACTAGCGCGTAATCAGACTCGGAACGCTGAAAATAGCCCGAAAATACCTCGGTCAACGCTCGGTCAAAGCCCAGTCAAAAGTCAAATCTCAACCCAGAAAGTCAACAAAAAGCCCTATGCAGATTATTCCACCATGTTCTAGAAGAAAACACATGTCGCGAAGTCAACGATCAAGTAAATGCACACTCGAGCGCGCCTCAGTGGCGCTCGAGCTCGCCATCAGAATCTTCCGGAAGTCACCACGTGTCGACGAATCAACGGACAGTACAGAAGCGCGTTCAAGCGCGCCTCTGATTTTTTGCCTATAAATAGCCCCCCTTCCTCCGAATTTTGTAATTAATTTTAGATTTTGGTTATTTTTAATCAATTTTGGAGTTAATTCTAGTTAATTTTAGTTGTAGTCATATTTAATTAGTAGGATACGGGGGAAATCCTACCTAGGTAGTTCTTATTCGGGGAAATTTTACCTGAATAGTTACTATTAGGGGAAAGTCCGACCCAAGTAGTTATTATTCGGGAGAGGTTCTACCCGAATAACTTTTAATAGGGAAGCTCTTATTCGGGGGAAACTTATCCCTAGTAGTTCTTATTCGGGGGAAATTAGCTCTGCCCGAATAGCTATTTTGCGTCAAACATTTGCTCAAATTTTCGGGATCAAATATACGTGTTCGTCAATATGGGAAAGCCTTTCTTGACTCTCTTTTATTTACAGAATTCGTATTCAATTATGTTTGAGTAGATTGATATCTAGGGAAAAATATTGTAAATGTTAGTCTTTTAATATACGGTCTCGAATTCAGATTATACGCTTTAAATGCAATACATGGCTTGCTTTAATTCCGTAATGTCTTTCATACGTAATACTTTTCAGTTGATGTATGATTGCTTTACTATTAAATATATGTTTTTCAATAGATGTTACGATTGTTTTATTTTCGTGCCATGTATCCATGCTTTAATAGTGAACCAGAAATAGCTTGACAACCTTAGATTCCATGAACTATAGGTAATGCTTTTAAGTAGACCGTAGTTCTAGTCCAAGTAAGAAGAAGTTGATTGCTTAGTCAAAACAGACCTTTTACACCAGGTTGCAAGGACATTTTCATACTATGGCTCCAATGCTCGTAGATGGCACAACACCTACATCAGAGTTTGTAATTGAAATTTTAATAAGCTAAGTTAATTGATTAGGTTAATGCTTATAGCTTAACCTCTTGCATAGAATCAGATAATCTTGAATACCAAGCCTAGATTAATTACCTCATTTACATATTCAATCCCCTAGATCCCTACATCTTGTATCCATATTTAGTTAGTTTAATTTAGTTGTAGCATAGGTTAAAAACAAACACCCTATACAAACTGTCACTTACCGCTTTAAACACTTTCACATACTACTTCATCAACTTGTTAACGCGCTTTCATGTGGTACGATTCCGTACTCATAGCACACTACATTGCAGAGATCCGTGCATATGCAGGTATTTTAACTTGGTTTATTGCGCACATTTTAACGCACAACCCAATCGCATCAATCCACAAGAGAAAACACAAGCCTTTTCAAATGTAGGTAAAGCTCCAACATATTATCCCTCTTCCTTTGAGTCCACAAAGGATCTTCCCACACTCTTCTCTTTACAAGGATTCTCTCAGTCCTAATCTAGAGCCCAAGAATGTATACAATACACGGATTTGAGTATTTGAATGATAGTACAATGAAGAACAATCAAAACTCCTCAATGAGTAGATAATACAATTCAAATATTTGAATGCTCAATAAATTTGCAAGTTATAGCTCAAGCTTTGTGTATATTGATTGAAATATATGAAATTTGAAGATTAGAATTAATATATGATGTTTTGGAGTTGTTGGAAGAGTTGTTTCATGAAATGGATTGGTTTGGTATTTAAAGAAAATGTTGTAACGACTCTTTAACGGCTATTTTTCAAAACAACGTTTTGGCCTAACCGGTCGACCGTTCGAGAGACCCTCGTCCGGTGGAGCGGTCTCAGGCGGACGACCTTTTTGCTACCGGTCAATCGGTACCCCTGGGGTTGCCCGATTTGAATAGTACCAAATAGTGCCATTTTTCAGCTTTGCGAAATTGAGCCCGAAATTCAATTTTTCGAAGGGGAAACATTTAGGCACTTAAAATACACTTCTTCTAAAGTGTTTCCAACCTTTTTGATACTTCAAAACATTTTCCTAACTCTTATAGAAATATTAAAACCGATTTTTATAATCAAGAGTTTAAAATACATTTTCAACCAAAATTTTAATCTTTTGAAGATAAATTGTTTTAAACCTTTTAAGAACATTTCTTCAAAAGATGTTCCAACCCAATTAACCTTTTGAAATCTTTTCAAAACTCTTGAGGAAATATTTAAAGACATATTTTAAAAGATTACCAAGAGCTTGAACCATAAAAATGCATACCTAAGGTAAATGATATTTTTTAAGCCGCTACCTCTTATGTCGCCATATCTCCATCCTTATTACCCCACTTCATCTTCATGTCTTCAAGTCTTGATTCTTCAAATATGAACTTCATTTCTACAACTCTTCAAGACTTCATTTCTTCATGCTTGTGGTGATCTTGATTATGTATTCTTTAATGGAATACATAAGTTTGCATCTTTTATATCTTCCATTCTTTAATCAAAACCATTTAACTTTTCATGCAAGATACTCTTCCTCTTTCAATACCAAGCATTCACAATATATTTTGGCTTACAAAATCATTAGTACAATATAATGCACACAAGCCAAAACATTTAGATACAACTGGTTTATAATGATATATACATTTAATGCACAAAAGCCAACGAGTGTGTAATTTAAGCATGTAAACACATTAACACAAACACACTTACAAAACCAATCTTTTTTAATATGTTATTATCAAATCATATATTTAGGCATATGGCTAACAATCTCCCCCTTTTTGATGATGACAAATCACTCTATGCTATAACAACAATAATATACAACTTAAGTACATATAGCATGAATATGGAGTCTTCAATGCATGACTCCCCCTCACATATGCATTCAATATATTATATGCCAAGTGAGTAAAGATTTTAAACAATGTAACACATGGAATCTTTAGCTCCCTCTGAAATTATGCATATAACACATAATGTATCTTCATATGTTTGTTGTCATCAAAACCTTGTAAATACCCTTGGTATGAAACCTTAGGATTAACAGACACACATAGAGTTCAAAGGAAAACTAATGTGATTATCTATTTAAATCATCTTTGTAGTAAATTTGTGCACATTGGTTATGAAGGGCGACAAAACTAAGTATTTCATCACCCTTTAGTAGCTAAACTGCGCGGCAATACTCCTCCCCCACCAAAAAAAAAAGGAGCCACAAAAATAGCATAAAATTACACATATTTTGTGGCCCTTTTTGTCGCAATTTATGACAAAGGGGCCACGAAAGTACCTCTTTGTCACACATTTGCGACAAAGGAACCACGAAAGCTTGAAAAAATTGAAAAATGAGAGCTGCGTCGCAGGCACTCTATATACTTTGTTGCTGCCCCCCTAATATATATATATTTTTTGCTCTAAGCTTTTCTCTCTATTTCTCTCTCTCTCCATCTCTCTCTAATTTTCTCTCTTTCTTCATTACTTCACAACGACCACCTTCACCCATCTTTACACAAGGTAATTGTTTTTTTATGTAAATTTCATTTTTTTTAATTTTGATTGTCTTATATATATATATGTGTGTGTGTGTGTGTGAGAGTGTATGTTTGTGAATGTATGTGTTTACATTTCTCTTTTTTTTTGGTTTTTTTGTATAATATATAGTATGTAAATATAAGTATATAGTAGATATATATAGTATAGAGTATATATATATATGTTGTGTGATTTCTAACTCAAGTGCATGTATCGCAACAAGTAATAAAGTGATCAGTAAAGATCGTTCCCACGAGAACTGTGATTATTAACTACCGAAATTAGTGTAGCTCTAATTTTATTTCGACAATTATGAATTGAGAATTTATGACTAACGATTAAATAAAATTACGAAACTTAACAGAAATAGCTACTAAAATACTTACGAAACTGACAAAGGATGGTAAAAAGCTTTAGGGATTCCGATTTCACCAAGATTAATCTTACTTGAAACTATTGACTTATTTCAATTGACGACTATTCCCTACATTACCAGCAATTTCGATAATATAGTTATTAATATTTCTCAAGCATCAATAACATATTTCGTTCAGCAAGCTACCTACATCTCTGTGATACCTGTGAACTTAGGAAACTCATTAAGCTCTAGAAATTCTTGCGCTGCATTAGACCTCATAACTATCTATGGCTTATGACAATTTAATGGTATTTCACACATGGTCTAATTTAGTTATCACTTCTTAGTCTCAAACCAAACCATGAATCATGCAATTGTTGATCAAGCAATCACAAGCATTAAACTCAGCATAAAATACTCATCGCAGATATGAAATAGTTCATCAATTAATTCAAATCAAAAATTTCAAATATTCAAAATCTGGCTACATCGTAGCCCTAGAAAAGTAATCTAGAACACCATAATAAATGTAAATAAAATCCAAAATCTATTGAAGTTCATGACGAGAGAGAGAGAAAAACGAGAAATCTCAAGAAAGTCGTGGCGAAATCTTGTCTTTGATTCGTTCTTCCTCGTCAATCTTGCAGTTTCCTCCCGTTTTCTCCTCTCTAAACGTAACTTTTGCTCCCTGCAATTAGCCGCCACTAAAAGCTTTCCTCCTCACGTTTATTTTCTTCTTTTATCATAGGATTTTCTTCTTTTCACGCCAATTTACCAAACTGCCCTTAATTTTCCAGCAGCGCTATGACTGTGCTACTTCTGATTCCTCTTAAATTGCTCCACAAGTTGCATGAAAGCTGATCCTTTGTCATTTCTCTTTAATCTTTGCCTCAAAACTTAGATTTTCTCATGGAAATCACCTATGTCGCAAATCAAACACAAAACTAATCAAATTGCTCATAAATTACTCAAGAACTAACAAAATTTAAGTGAAAATGTGCCGAAATAATATATCAATAATACACCTAACAAATACTCCCAAACTTAAGTTTTGTTTGTCCTCAAGCAAAAGACACAAATAAAGAAAGAAACAACCTAAAAACTAAATACTCGACACAAAATAACTCATGAAAGCAATGATGTGGATAGTAAATTTTCACGGCCTTAGTAACAACCTTTTACAACTCAACCTTAAAAGGTAATTTTCAATCATAAGCATGAGAAATCTTAACTTCACATAAATTTCATTTTACTTCAAATCCCCCAAGTGAGTGTGTGTATAGCATCTATCCCAATCAATTGTATCCGAATGAGTTTATGCCAGTTAAGCAAATTTTTAATGTGAATCTGTTATTTTCAATCACTTAGGACTTCATAGGCTTACTTTTCATGCAATTCTCTACTAATGTAGGTTTATCATAGCATTAAAGATCAGTAGGACTAGGGATATTCAACTTAAGGAAGATATTGTAAGTCGCATAAGAAAGAAAAGGTTAATTAAGCTCAAAAGGGTGGACTAGGGATATTCAATTATTACAAGGGTTGGCTTGAAAGGCTCAAATGATCCAAAGATGGCTTAAATCATTTCTCTAATGCTATGCAACCTAGGATTTCTCCTCGAGTGACAATCAAGTAAGTTCTAAAGTCATCTTTCATCATATTCCTGTTCACTTAAGCTCACACAATCCTTCTCTAAGAAACAACATAACTAGGAGAGGCTAAGTGCGCAATAGGTGGGGATTTTCCGTAACGAAGCTATGTTTTAGTCAATTATCCTTATTACTATCATGTACTCCTTACGCTACTCATCATCAGCCTATTTCTTATCTTTTCAGCATTACTTTCAAATTTTTTTCTTTTTGTTCATTTTTTCTTTAAATTCAATATAAAAGAAAATAACAAAACATCTTGAAAATAATAATATATAGACTTTAAACAAAACATGTTAACCAGGTAGACACCAAATAACCACCCTAAACTTTAAACGAGACATTATCCTCAATGGCGAAAGTAAATAAAAGAAAGCAGAGGACTTCCCTGAATATCCATGTCGCTCATTGTCTGAAGGATCCGAGGATGTTTCAATTGGTGTGCATATTCAGAGTTTGAGACTTCAAAAAGGAGGCACCTGAAGACATACCCTTGTTTCGTTTAGATGTCATTGACACTTTGATATACTAAGCAATTTATTCAGTCGACAACACCTAACAAACAAAGTCTCAACCACATCAACTTTGTACTCAATCAATGACATGACCTACGCATTCAAATTGTAATGCAACACACACCACAAACTTTAATGTGCATACCACGACTTAACGCTAAAAGAACAACCCAGTTATAGAACGAACAATTATCAATTGTTTCCACAGTTCAACAAGCCCTTCACATGTCAATTTATGCACAATAACTTCATTGTCTCTTTGACACCTTTAAACAAATAGTTTGTGTGCATTCAAATTTCACAAACTACCCCAATCACAATTATGGTGTCACAGGTCCCCACAATATAAAATCACAATCTCAATGCCTCTATAACCCCAATAGTCATCAAGCATCACCCCAACTTCAACCCCCAAATTGAAATTGACAGACCTTGACTCAACATAAGCTCAAACACACCACATGTTACCCCCACAACTTCTCACAACTTTTAGTAAACCTAAGGCTGTGTTATATCCCTTTTTTTAGCACAAAACCACGATTTCATACATGATTATAGCCCACAACGAAGATGAATAATATCTATGGAAACTATAATTCCTAAATTCTCAAAACTCCAATCTTTTTAGCCCCAACCACAATCTCAACGTTCACTACTTTTTTTTTATGAATCGTTACTCAAAGAAGTTGTAAGACACTTACGTGCACTCGGGAAAAATGCTCAATTGTAGTTGGAGAGGTCCAATTGTTACCATCTGTGTGAATGATAATAGGTGGGTTCGGTTTTTTTTTTCGGCTATGGTTTGTTGTGGGTGAGAGATAAAAAGATTGACGGGATGAAGAGATTGAGCTTTAGAGAAAGAGTTGGTGTTGTGGGCTAAGTGGATTAGAAAGAGTTTGTGGATCTAGTAAGGGAGAGACGTGAGAAAAATGGGTAGATTTAGGAGAGATTTATGAAACTTGTATTATAGGCTGAGGGTTTTGTGAGAGATGAGAGAGTAAGTGTGTTTTGGGGATGATGGCTAAAAAAAGAAGAATAAATTTTGATTTTCAATTTTTTTTAACGTAAAAATATAGGTCGTAAACGCAGCTGCATTACACCTGCGCTTTTTTTCGAACGTCAAACTGAAAGACGTAAGCGCAGCTGTGCTACGCCTGCGCTTTTTCCCTTCCACAGCTCCTATTTGAAAATAACTTTTAAACACCGTGAGCGTAGCTGCACTCTATCATAACGCAACAATGCTATTTCTCAACTCTTATTTCTTTTCTTTTTCTCTCCCATGCGCGTATCTTATGCAACCCAAACACCATTGTTCGCATATTTCCTCTCTGAATTGACTTGGTGAGGCTTCTCTTAGGCTTGTCTTCCCCCAAACTTGTTCTTGAACCTAAATCAAATACGAGAATCAAACATTAACAACATAACAAAAGAAGAAACATAATAACACAACAAGGAAAATAACTAAAATGAACAAAATGCTAAAGAAAGAAAATTAAGAACACTCGGGTTGCCTCCCGAAAAATGCTTGTTTTAACGTCCACAGCTCGACATAGAGTCTTTTTATATGGAGTTGAGATGCACAGTGGTTGTTTGCTTATCAAAACCATCGTCCCAATAAATTTTCAAGCGTTGCCCATTGACTTTGAATGTCCACTTTTCTAGATGGGTGACCTCTACAATACCATAAGGAAATACCTTATTTACAACAAAAGGCCCTAACCATTTTGTTTTGTGGTTTCCAGGAATCCGTGGGTTATAAAGAAGTAATTGCTGCCTAGGAGAAAAATCTTTTCCCAAAACAGGTTTGTCATGCCACTCTTTTGTCATCTCCTTATAACTTTTTGCATTCTCATTTTCTTTATCACATAATTCTTTTAGCTTATTCAATTGCAAGAATTCATTCTCACCCACTGATTGCACACCTATATTTAGTTATTTAGTAGACCAATATTTCTTGTGCTCCAATCCCACCGAAATAAAAGAATCATCTTGTAACAAGCTAGCCTCCAAGGGATCCAATTGACCCCCATGGTTAGACACTATAGCGTTTACGACATCAATGCAAAAACAACTATCACTTGCCTTTGGGTACTTGAAAGCCTTGAACACATTAAAGGTTACCTCTTCGCCTTGCACCTTAATCGTAACTCACCCTTTTGGACATCAATTAACGCTCTCCCAGTTGCTAAGAATGGTCTTCTAAGAATAATGGGAATGTCCTTTTCTTCCTCCATATCAAGTACTATGAAATCTGCAGGAAAGATAAATTTATTGACCTTAACGAGCACATCTTTAATGACTCCCATGGGATGCTTTAGCGAACGATCAGCTAACTATAGTATTACGGTTGTGGGTCTTGCATCTCCTAAACCAAGCTTCCTGAAAATAGACAAAGGCATTAAATTAATACCAGCACCCAAATCACACAAAGCTCGCTCAAAAATAACATTTCCAATTTCGCTGGAATAGTAAAACTCCCTGGATCCTTGAGCTTTTGATGCAGCTTCTTTTGTAGGATAGCACTACACTCCTTAGTAAGTGTAAATATCTTGTAATCTCTAAGCTTCCTCCTATTTGAAAGGATATCCTTCATAAACTTCACATAACTTGGCATTTGTTCAAGCACATCCACGAATGGAATATTAATATGAAACTCCTTGAAGACTTCAAGAAATTTAGCAAATTGCTTGTCAAGCTTGTTCTTCTGCAATCGTTGAGGGAATGGCAGGACCACATGTGGCTCTTGGGTAGATGGTGGTGGGCAAATTTTTGTTTTCTTTTCATATTTTGTTTCATTCTTCGCGTCACCTATCTCTCATTTCTTGGTTCTTAGTGGCTCCTCTAACTTCTTACCACTTCTTAAGGTGATCGCTTTGCAATGCTCTATACCCTATCTTCTAGGATTCACCTCTGAAGTGCTACGTAAATTCTGCTACTGTTTTTCTGATAACATTGTAGCCATTTGGCTAAACTGTGCCTCTAAATTTCTGATTTGTGCAAATTGGTTCTGAAAGTTTGTCCTAGTTTCATTCATGAACTGAGTTTGCGAAGTCGCCAACTGAGCCAATGCATCTTCCAAGTTTACCTTATTCTCTGGTGGGGGTTTATTCTGTTCAGGCTGCAACATATTGTGCATATTCTTGTATGACAAGTTGGGATAAAAATGCAACCCAGGATGATATCTGTTGGAGAACTGATTGTACTGCTGGCCATTAAAATTCCCCACATACTGTGTTTGTTCTGTTGTGCCTTGCGCAAATGGATTTCCAACCTGACATTCTACACTATAATATGGAGCACAACAAAACTCATACACCACTGCCGCCTGAATAGCATTAGCAGTTACTTGATTATTTTGTATTTGTTTAGCAAAATTGTCAATTTTTGCTGCCAAGGCAGTTATGGCATCAATCTCATGGATTCCAACTATCTTCTTTAGTGTGACTCTCTCGCTCGACCACTGCAGACTATTCAAGACAATATCTTCAATCAACTCGTAAGCTTCATCTGCTATCTTGTTCATTAAAACTCCTCATGTTGATGTATCAATCAAAGTTCTTGTGGTGCTAATCAACCCATTGTAAAAATTGTGAACTTGCATCCACTTGGGTACTCCATGATTAGGACACTTCCTCAACAACACCTTATACCTCACCCATACTTTACATAGAGCTTTTCCTTCATGTTGCGCGAAATTATTGATTTCTATGCGTAGCTTTGCTGTCTTTCCAGGTAGGAAAAATCTTGACAGAAACTTGTGCACCAAATCCTCTCAAGTAATGATTGCATCCGAAGGCAGCGAGTTTAACCATTCCTTAGCTTGATCCCTCAAGGAGAAAGGAAACAAGCGAAGCTGTAGAGCTTCCTCAGTGACTCCATTATATTTAACAGTTCCGCAGACTTCTAGAAAATTCACGATGTGCTAATTAGGATCCTCAGTAGACAGCCTATGGAACTGGATATTATGAATCAATTGTAGCGTCACTGTCTTCGAGTCAAAATCATTCGCCTGAATCGTTGGCCTTCTAATCACAGGTTGAATTCCAGTGGGTAGCAAATCGTAGTATCACAGTGTTCTAGATGGATTTTCCTTATTTTTTCCTTTTTTTCCTTCCACGATTTTAGCCATATTCTCTTGTAGAGGGTGAATAGTAGCTCTTTTCTCCTTTCTGTTCTTCCAACAAGTTTGTTCTATCTAAGGACCGAAAGGCAACAAATTGCTACCTCCTAACTTTCGCATGCACTTAAAAAATATGTTCCTGAAACACACGTAACGAAAACAAGAGAACAAAATAAAATAAAATAAAATCTAAAGTAAAATTAAAGCTATTTGGTATCGATATTAATAATTGACACAATCCCAGGCAACGACGCCAAAAACTAGTTGTATGATTTCTAACGCAAATGCACATATCACAACAAGTAATAAAGTGATAAGTAAAGATCATTCTCACGAGAACTGTGATTATTAACTACTGAAATTAGTGTAGCTCTAATTTTATTCAGACAATCACAAATTGAGAATTTATGAGTAACGATTAAATAAAATTACGAAACTTAACAAAAATAGCAACTAAAATACTTACGAAACTGACAAAAGATGGTAATGCAGTGGTTAAAAAGCTCTAGGGATTCTAATTTCACCAAGATTAATCCTAATTGAAACTATTGACTTAATTCAATTGACGACCATTCCCTACGTTGCCAGCAATTTTGCTAATGTGGTTATTAATCTTTCTCAAGCATCAATAACATATTTCGCTAAGCAAGCTACCTACATCTCTGTGATAACTGTGAACTTAGAAAACTCATTAAGCTCTAGAAATTCATGCGCTGCACTAGACCTAATAACTATCTCTAGCTTATGACGATTTAATGGTATTTCACACGTGGTCTAATTTAGTTATCATTTCTCAGTTTCAAACCAAACCATGAATCATGCAATTGTTGATCAGGCAATCACAAGCATTAAACTCAACATAAAATACTCAACGCAAATATGGAATAGTTCATCAATTAATTCAAATCAAAAGCTTCAAATATTCAAAATTCGGCTATATTGTAGCCCTAGAAAAGTAATCTAGAATATCATAATAAATGTAAATAAAATCCAAAATATATTGAAGTTCATGATGAGAGAGAGAGAAAAAAACTAAAAATGTCAAGAAAGTCGTGGCGAAATCTTGTCTTTGATCCGTTCTTCCTCGTCAATCTTGCAGTTTTCTCCCATTTTTTTCTTTCTAAACGTAACTTTTGCTCCCTGCAATTAACCACCACCAAAATCTTGCCTTCTCATGTTTATTTTTTTCTTTTATCATAGGGTTTTTTTCTTTTCGCGCAAATTTATCAAATTGCCCTTAATTTTCCAGCAACATTGCGCAGCTGTGCTACTTCTGATTCCTCTTTAACTGTTCCACAAGTTGCATGAAAGCTAATCCTTTGTCATTTCTCTTTAATCTTTGCCTCAAAACTTAGATTTTCTCATGGAAATCACCTATGTCGCAAATCAAACACAAAACTAATCAAATTGCTCATAAATTACTCAAGAACTAACAAAATTTAAGTGAACAGGTGCTAAAATAATATCTCAATAATACACCCAACAATATGTGTATGTATTTTGTTTTTTATTTCATTTTTCAATTTTTTTATTATTTATTGGTTTTTTTGTTGTTTAATAAATAATATGTATATATATGTAGATGTGTATGTACATTTTAGTATATAGTATATAATATATATATATATATAATATATATATATATTATGTGTGTGTGTGTATGTGTTTTGTGTGTGTGTGTGTATGTGTTTTGCTTTTTTATGGTCATTTTTTGGGTTTTTTATTTTATTTTTTGCGTAATAAATTATATCTATATGTGTATGTATATCATAGTATATAGTATATAGTATATATATTTGGGGGTTTTTTGTTCAATATTTTTTTCGGTTTTTTATTTTATATTTTCAGTTTTTGTTGTGTAATATTCCAAACTATATATATATATATATATATATATATTTAATTATTTTTTCAATTTTCATTACATATAGTATATGCAATTTTTTCCTGTTTTTAGTATTTTTTTTTTGTTTTTATTTTTTATTTTATTAGAATATTTTAGATTTTTTTTTTTGTAATTTTCTAAAACTAATTTTATATTGTATTTTGTAGATGTTCAAAATATTAATGTTTGTATATATTAATTTTTTTTTCTAAATCTTAATTTATCTTTTAAAAAAGAGCATGGTGACGAATAGGCGATGAATTATTGGCTACGCCACTACGACGAAATCATGGCCATCAACTAGTGATGTTTGATTAGCTACGAACCAGTGATGCAAGATTAGCTACTAACTGGCGACGAAACTAAATAAATAATAAAAAGATAGAACATATATTTGATTAATAAGTTTTACAAAAAACAAAAAATATATGGCTATGAAATGGCGACGGAAAATTGGCTAGGACACGAAGACAAAATATATGAATAATAAAACATAACGTATATTTACTTAATAAATTTTAAGCACTAAAAATATTTGGCTACGAAAGGGCGACGAATGTTTTGCTATGAAGTGGCTACAAACGGTAATTAATTCAAAAAAATTCAACAATTATTCAATAAAATGAATATTATAAAAATTCAATTAAAAATTTTAAAAACAAATTCACTTGGCGACGAAGGGGCGACATTAAAGGAATAAATTGTATTTTTCATTTTTTTTTCTATTTTGCTAAAAGTAGGCGTCAAAATAGGCAATTTGCGACCGACGTCTAAGGTGACAAAGCCATTTTTGTCGCCCCTTCGTCATCCCAGGCCTGTGGCGACGAAGGGGCTACGAAAACCTTTTGCAATGTCAAACAATTTTTCTGGTAGTGAGAGGGTCAACTTGTCGAATACCATTGCCACCCTTGTAAGTACCTCTCATGCCTACAACTGATAACAACACCTTTCGGTATAAATGCAAGCCTAGATCCTACAAACCAAAGTATGTGGGAACCAAGAGCATACATGGTGTTAATTATAAAATCCCAATCAATAGAGTGAAAGGCCTTCGTGTTGTCAACCTTGAGAGCACGTCGTGTAATATGGTTTCTAGAATAGCCTCTCATAATATCTTGAGCAATATGAACATTTTCAACAAAGTATGTTTTTTCACAAAACATCGATTGATTTCAAGATATAATATCAGGTAGACAAGCCTTAATACAATTGGCCAAAATCTTGCAAATGTACATGTAGATAGTGTTGCGACAAGAAATAGGCCTAAATATTTTAATCATGCAAGGATTAGAGACTTGGACAAGTACAATAATAGTAGAATTGACCTCTTTAAAAGAGCAAAAGTTCAAAGAATGAGAGTATGACATTGACAACATCATTATCACAATATTCCAAGCAATTTTATAGAATGAAAAGCAAATCTATTAGGGGCCCAAGCTGTTATTGCTATTAAGGGACAACATCACACTTTTAATTTCCTCAGCAGTGATAGGAGAGATAAGCGATTGTACCAAATCAGAAAGAATGCACTTGTGACGCCCGAAACTTTCCTCATATTCATATTAACTGTTGCATACTTTATTTGTGCATTTACTTATTTTAGGAATAGTTACTATTTATAGTGAAATTTGACTGTCCTATTTTTCTGAATTTACATTTTTGCCATTATATGTGACTCGTATAAGGTAGAAGAAAAATGTTATTTTGGTGCATCACATACTTGGAGTACATTTACGTGCATTTATTACAGTTATGTACATTTAATTGAGAATAGCATGCAAGTAAAATAATTAGAATATATTTATAGGTGCGAAATTTGTTAGTGAGCTTATTCATTATTCTACGTGCAATTAGTTGCCTTTAACGTGTAGTTATCTTAAACTATGTGCATACATCTAATTTAACAAGAAATTTCATCTATTAACATGTATTGCATCAATATAAATGCATTGTTATGTAAGTAGGCACATTTAATTGGTTAATGTGCATAATTCTCATTTTACGTGCAATTTCGGGACTTCCCAAATATTTTGGAAAATCGTAGGAATCGTAGAAAATAATTAATTAGAGAATTAGGAATTGGAGTAACTAAATAGTTAGATTTTAACCAAAATGATAAACTAGTAAATAAGTATTTAGTTAGGGGTAAGTTAGTCATTAGGAATATATATCTTTTATTATACATAGATACACATACATATTATACACACACTCACACAAAACACAATCTCATAAACACACACACCACACAAACGACATATACACACATACACACACACACCAACACACACTCTACACACACATACACCTAAAAATGAAGGAAAAAGAGGAGAAAAAGAGGAAGAAGAAGAAGAAAGAAGAAATATAGGAGCTAGATCTTGCCCTCTCAAGGTTCATATCATCATTTCTTGAGATTATAAGGTGAGGGTAATCCTTTAAAAAAACTGATTTCATAAGTTATATTGCATATATATGTGATTTTGAGTAAGAAATTGTTGTATTATACAAGTTTAGACATGTATATGATTGCCGGATTTTTGTTGTAGATGTTGTATTGTGTGAACTATTTGAGCATGTAACCTATGAGGAAAACTTCTGGAAAAATATGTATCTTTATCTATACTTTGAGAAGAATAATTTTTGTTTAGGTCGAGTCATGAGGAAAAATCATTTACTTGCCCGAAATGTCAAAATCAGTGAGGTTTGTAGTTGAGCTGGTGCAAGACCGTTTTGCTTGCCTGAATTTCATGGTATTGTTGACCTAGTATTAATATCTAGAAAAAATTGAAAAACTTAGAGTAGATAGTTTGATCAGTTAGGAACAAACTTTGTTTAGGCTAAAAAATTATAAAAAATTGTTTAGGGCTTCAAAAACATTACAAATCAAAAGGTAACAGAAAACGTAATCAATCTGGACAGTTTGTGCACCTATATTGTTCTAGTCATATCTTGATGAATTTAGCTCGGAATTAGGTGTCGTTTGATTATAGAGTTATCTACTTTCGAAAATCTTTCCATACATGTAAAAAGAAGTTTATTTGAGAGTCATTTGATTAGGTAAATATGCAGCCAAACTTGAGCTATTACTTAGATGTTGAAACTGTTGAGCTTATTTGTTTTGTGCTGCTAATGTTTCTTGAAGTTAAATAATGTATTATAAGACATTGTTATTGCTTGTTATATAATTTAATCTATGTGAAGATATATAATATGTTGAAGGTGATACTATACACAATATGATATGATTCTCTATGCGTTATATAACCTATTATGTGACTTATGTGCAAACTATGAAACACTTAGAAGGGAAAGGTAAACCATATGTAAGAATATATTTAATACTCTTTGAACCTTATTGGAACCTAGCTTTGATTAGCTTTAAAACCTTAAGAGAAACCTTTAGATTAAGTTAATAGCTGATTAAGGAATAAGTGGAGTTGAACTAGTTTCATATACAAGTTATTAACTAATGTACAATATAGGAACCTTGAGCAACTTATGAACCTGTATTGGTAGTACTAACTAGTCTTTAATTCAAAGGACCAACTTCGGTGTAATAGTCAAACAACTCTTTCTTGACTTGTAAAGTTATCTTTTATTCTTAACCTTAATCGCTAAATGAGAAACCTTAACTTTAAAGATGTTGTTAATTATAGATTAAATAATTGTTGAACTTGTATTAGATTAATATATGATTAACACTAGTTGTTTCTATTGTATCTCTTCCATTGATTACTACTTCATGTGAGATAACTATATATGTGAACTAGAAGCTCTATTGATTCGTTAATTTGCTATGTTTAGAGTGTTTAACTTGGATTTATGGATGTGTAACGAAATGTAAGAATTAGTTGTTAATATCTAAAGTTAACTTTTGCTAATAGTTACTAGCCTTACTCATTTTCTATATGCCATTTTTCACCTACCAATGTTAGTTATTTGTATGACTACTTGAATTATGTAATAATGTGGAATAAACAAGTGATTGTATAGCTTCTATCATTGTGGGTTGAGATTGCATAATTAGTTAACTTAGAATTGCTATAATCAATTGTTAAAAGTGTTACACTTATATGAATAACTAGGGGTTGTACATTTGAGCAGATTCAAAGAGGTTTGGAGTAAACCTAAGCTATACTCTTACAGGTTTGGTAAATGTGAGAGAGTCTTTATCTCTTTTGTGCATCTTAGCTTATTTTATTGCTTCTAGATTATATGATTTAGTTTAGTTGATAAAATTTATATGTACTATTTACTTGCTGTCTTGTGATTTCTCATGTTTATTTGTGATTATTCCATGATATCTCGTGAATTCTCGAATTTGTGTTTCGGGTTGCGCAACCTTTTCGGAAATGGTAGTGTCGAGAAACTCCGGGCAACATCGAATTGTTAGTCTAGTTCGGCTACCATGGTGCCTATCCCCTTTCTCGCTGAGGCATACTCCCTTACCCCAGAGGTGTGGTTCACCTCGTTAGGACATACGGACCTACCTCGAGAGAATGGGTCATAGGATTGGAGTACATCCGGAGTATCCCATTGGAGGAATAAGGGGTTTGCCGGCACTTGTTATCGAAGAGCATGGTTCGTGGTTCGAGATTGAAGATAAAGAACCTGAACAATATCATTTTTAAACGTGTTTAATGTTATTCAGATAACTTGTTATATTATAGTTCTCGTGTTCTTGTCCTTGTTGCATTGCACGAAACTATTTACGAAAATACCTCCGGTTTACTGTATCCCGTCCCTCACTGAGCAACTTTGTTGCTCATTCCTCGTCTAACATGTTTCAAGAGAAGTTGAGGTTAGGCCCCAGCTAGATGTTGAAGAAGAAGAAATACCGCTTGAGTCTGTGCCTTGATTGTTTGCTTATGAGGTTAGCTTGTTTAGATGTGCATATGAAGAATATGTTGCTTTGGTATAAGTTCTATTTTGAGACCCTACGTGGTCTTGTATGTATTTATGTGGTGTGGAAGATTATGATACTAATTCAAGCCTTGTATAGCTTAGTAGTTGTAGTTAGGATGTAATAACTTATAGTTAATTTACTATGTTGCTTAAGTATTTTGCATGATTGTGTGTCTAATGAACGGAGAATGCATGGTTGTTAACTCAATCTATAAGAATGTTGATTAAACAATGTTAGAGTGGTATGATAAGTGGGTTTAAAAGACAAGATTTCAATGGATTTAACCTTGCATGCCTGTGTGTTATGTTGTTGGGTTCCAAGGTCTGGATAGTCTTGAGGAATTTGTTGTATGTGACGATAGTGGAAGTTGTGAATTACGGAGAAGGTTGGACTTTGGTTTTAATGATATAATTGCTTGTACAGGTTTCGGATTGTCTTATAAACATGAGAGATTCCGTCCATTTTTCCTCGTTTTTCGTGACCTCGGGATTTGGATCGGGGCTCCGGTCTCGTGAGGGATCAGGGTGTTATAACACTTGCCAATAATATATTGGATATCATCCATTTTATAAAAAGCATTTAAACATATAGAAGAGCCAACAAGGTTAGTGAAATGAATTCAGCCCTTACAACTGAGTCATTAGAAGTGACCGACCATTTTCGAAAAGAAGTTTGGTGATAGAATTTTGAGCATGTATCTCAAGAATGACTCAAGTAAGCCATGCTGAGTCACCATCCCTGATCTATTGAATCCTTTTTTTTTTTTTTAGTATGGCATCATTAACTTTGGATAAGAACTCGACCTCATGGAGGAGAAGACGAAGAAGAATCTTCTTCTTGAGAATTAATGGCATCATGACTTGAGTAACCATTGAACATGTCAAAGTGGATAGCATAAATATCATCACGAATGGCCTTGATCCTTGTTGAGGATATTTGAGAATTAATGATAGGTATTGAACTTATAAAGGGCAACTTTGAGTCCTTTTTGCTTTTGTACAAGACAAAATATAGGAGTACCATGAACGTAATAATCTCAATTATGTTTTACAATGTCAAGAAAGGGATTATGAGTAGTTCAAGCATTAAAGAATTTAAAAGGCTTGAACCCCGTTACAAAAGTAGGGAAGTATTGAAAATAAGAGAACAATAATCTGAAAGCCTTGACATCTCAACCTGAACTACTCGTAGGTGTACCCGACCTAGGGCATACTTCGATTACAAGTGCTGTGAGAAATAGAGAAAGCATCAAATCGATTCTCCACATCAATAATTTCATTAAAATCTCCAAAGATACATTGGGGCAGATGTGAGCAAGAAAAGCTTCATTCCAAAAGTTTGGCATTGATGGGGGTGTAAACCCGAGCTAAAGCAGGCGTACCCGACCTAGGGCAGTGCGACCTGGTTCGAGTCTGACCTGCGTCTCTTTTCCCAGCCTGGCAGTCACCTCCGATGTGATATAAAGGTAGCACCCAACTTTAACCTCTAGACAATAGCTTTGTTCGATGGATAATAGCTTTGTCCACCGGGTAATGAGCTCGAACATGCGTGAACAATGCTAGACAAAATTAAGTATTAATTGTTGTCCAAAAATTAGTATTAGTATAAATTGCCCACTCACCAACCATTACTAGGTAACTCGTGCATATTTAAAACTCTCAACTACCTACCATTGAACTCGGACATACTAATTATTTTTTCACCTGAGGGGAATCACGGGCCACCACCCCTGCTGTTTCTTCCTTTCTTTTGCAGGTCAGGTAGCTTAAGGTCGGATCATTGAACTCGGGCGGTCCACCATTTTCCACCCTCATCAAGCATAAAGAGGCTTTTTAAGCAATGCATCATTTGAACCATATACAAATATATGTGATAAAGTAAGAGTTGTTATCAACAGATGGTTCTTATTGTTTACATTTAATTTTATTTTAGTCTCTATTGTTTCAAAACTCACGCAATAAGGTTTACTTTATCCTAAAAGAAAATTAGTTTCGGAACATATTTTTTAAATTAAAACTGCTTAGTCAAATAGGAATGGATATTTGTTCTAAAAAAATTGGTTTCGAATATATTTTTTCAATTGAAATTGTTTGTCAAATATATTTGTGATACTTGCCCCCTAAAAAAATGGATATATACCAATTTTTTCACTTTAAACTAGCAATTTTAATTTTAATTTTCAATTTTTCATTCAAAAATTGAAGTAGAGGACTAGTATGGTTATTTTGAAAAATATTAGAGACAAATAGTGATACATTGTAAACAATGGAGAATAAAATAAGACAAAAGATAAACAATATGGACTAATAGTGGTACATTTGTAAACAATTGTGACCAACCACATGACTTTTAAAATAATAAAGATAAAAATGGGACAAAATGTAAACAGTGGGGCAATTTGTGAGATTTGCCCTTAACAAAATATGCTTTATTTAGCATAAACAAACCAAAAACAAATGTTTGGAGATAATAGTTTTTTTTTAGGCGGTACAATGTAGCCGGCGAGACTCTAACTCACAACTTCTCGCATATATAGCAAGTAACATTACCACTGGACCAATGCCCCAGTGGCTTAATTATTTTGCATAAGAAAATAAGTAATTTCAGATCAGGTTGTCTCGTTCTTCTTTCTAATTCTCTACTCTCACGAACATCTGTTCAACAAGGAGAACTTAGCATGGAGGCATATTTTCCCCTTTTCCAAGTCCAATTTAGCTTATGTCACCAACCAGTGCCCTGGATTATCTACAGGCCCTCTGCATAATTATGAGGTATCAACGAATTTCAGTAACTTCTGTGTTTGCACTGGCACTGGTGGCCCTGAAGGATACATGCCAGAATCCACCACAATCACCTATTTTTTCTCCTCAACGTTACTAAACATCGATGTACTAATTGCTGAGAAAATACTCGATTTTAGGGATTGTTCGAACGGACTCAGCATCCAATGAGATTGTGTGATACAGAAATTTGAGACCTTGGAGAACAAGAGCCGAAGATGTAGAACTTTCTTCGTGTCATGCTTCGTTACATGAAGCTGAGCTCCAGTAACAATGAAGGCAACACCTTCTCTGGTAGACCATTGTGGATCATATTTTACGGGGCAGTGCATATATGTGAAAACTTCTTCCATTAAATAGCTTCGAAGTATCGATCATCAACTATTTCTTTAGATCCCCTTCAGGATATAGCATCGTCTATTTGGTCTTCGAGCAATACTGGGGCATTTGCTAGGTGCTGGAGATGTACAGCTAACCTGAAACATGACCATCTCTAATTAGCATTCAAGTTGTCCCAACAGTTAGTAAATAAATAATAGACCAAGCAAAAAAATTTATTGATTTTCGTATCATAATGATTGAGCCTTTACATGATAGGAAAATTACTAGACTAATTTCTAAAACACATAGGGGTAATGTGCATTTTTGGTATAATGGACTGGGCAGAGTATAATTTATCCAATGTTAAATTGCAATGGGTGACGAAAATTCCTAAAAGACTTACAAATACCTATACTGAAAATCGGTATGACTTTATTTGCCTTGGTGATAAGATCATCTATGTTATTACATTCGCCAAACTTGTGTTGGTTGAGGCCTTTCCATATTTTTAATTTTTTATTTATTTAGTTTTTTTTTTTTGAACGTTTCTTTTCTCATTTTCACTATATGGTCATTGGAGGTCAGATGCATGTTCTTATTACAAAAAACATAAAAATAACTTATATAGCATGTTAAAGTTCGCAAACTCCAATACTTATAACTTCTATTCTCACTGACCTATCATTACGTATGGACTCTTATAAAACAACTAAATAGGCAAGGGTCTTCATGTCATGTTCCGAGCTCACAACTTTAGGCTTGTGAGTCATAGTAATTTGTAAGGATAAAAAATAATTATTTGAGTTTCAAATCAACTAGTATAAAATAATTAATTATACCTTCTTAGACCTCAAATTAACTAATTCAAAATGGTTTACTCTCGTTGATCTAAGGCCCAAATAGTTTCTTCTTGGTCTCACAATATTAGTTTCACTTGTGGGTTGAAAATTCTGAGTTCGGGACGTGATACTTCATGTCAACTTCTTGAATTTGTAAATTATCATTTGTAGAATACTTTCTCAGTATAAATTCAAACTCCAATACTTGTAAGTCATGACTTCTATTCTCACTGACCTATTAGTACGTATTGATTTTTATAAAAGAACTGAAACTGTAAGGGCCTTCGTGTCACTTTCTAAATGTGAAAATTAGTATTCACAAAGTTAAGTTTAAATTACGGTTTCGGCTTTTATTGTAAAAATGAAAAAAGAAAAAAAATACTGTTTGTAGAATGTTTTCCATGTTTATTCTTATCAATACAGGTGAAATTTACGTATTGCATTTTATGCCCTCAAGAATAGGGATGGCAACGGAGGGAATAAAATTCGAAACCGACGGGTATTTGAGAGGGTTTAATTTTTAGAAGAGATAATTGACGAATAATCCGATAAGTTTTGATTTTATATATATACACATTTACACGTAGGATCTCTCCTTACCAAAAGCCTACATTGAAAATTCTCCAACTTTCTTCTTTTAATTTTTTGTCATGATTTTACCCACCTTCCTTACTTTTTTCTCTTTGACCAAAGCTGGCTTTTAATCATTCACACACTCTCTCTCATACACACAAACAAACACTAACATAGGTTTTGTTTTGCATGAACACACACATATTCTCACACACACAATTCTTGCACAATGCAAAATCAATTTAAAGAACTTCTAGCTACATCAAAAAGAATACCATTACTTTCACGAGAGAGATCAATTACATTTTGGAAGAATGTTAAAATTCTATGTTTGGAGTTCTTATTCCCTATTGCAGTACCTCTAACGTAAATTCATTTCAAAATTTTCATTCATTCATTTAATAACCCTCTTTATTATTTCTCATTACTATAGATAATCAAATTAATAAAAATGATATTAAATGTATGTAAACATATGCAGACACATATATAGATATGTTCAATCACATTTTTAGTTACTTGAAATTGTGTGTAAATTGATGCCAAACCATCTCATAATTTAATTTGAATTCTATTGTTGTGTATGGATTTTGATTTAATTTTAGATCTCTATGTCAGATCGCATAGGATTTTGGGACTAAATACACAATTATTTACATTATTTTAGCTTGTTTTACTGTTTAACTTGATTTTTTATACTTTGTAAAATTATCTGGTTTTTTAGACTAAACACACAATTATTTACATTTTCATAGGTTGTTTTACTATTTAATTTTCCGATTCAATTTTGGTAAACAATTTTAAGATCCGTTGCAACATAGTCAGTTTTAAGTCTAATGTTTTGACCAATCCATCTAGAGTTTCAAGACTCTTTTATTTATGTTTTGGTATTCATTCTTCGGGAGAAAAAAGTGTGTTCTCGGGAAAGAACTTTTGTAAGTCGAGGGGAGCTCGCCAAACTAGAGAATCTACTAAGGGAGTCTTACACCTAGGCGGCAAGGGTTAAGAGGGAGTCTTCAAATGCGTAAGTTTCCATTGGTGTCTGTAATCTCTTGAAACATAGTGGATTGGTTTGTTGGCCAAGGGATGGTCGCGTGGACGTAGACCAAGTTGGTTGAACCACATTAAAATTTATGTTTTCTTACTTTTGTTGCAACAAATTTACTTTCCTGCAAATTTACTTTATTGATTTAATTAATTACCAAATTGATTAAAGAGCCAGAAACTAACAAGTAGTATTAGAGCAGGTTACTGAAGTAACTCAGTTATATCTTTGGGAAAGTTTTTCTGGTTGTTTTGCAGATATGGACACATTTCGTGATGGAAGTTCAATTACCAAACCACCAGTACTGGATGGATCAAACTACTTATATTGGAAGGCTCGGATGAAAACATTTATCAAATCTATTGATGAAAAAGCTTGGAGGGCAGTTGTCGTAGGATGGGTACATCCTACAATGAAGAATGATGAAGGAATTGATGTGCCGAAACCGGAGGATTAGTGGACCACAAATGAAGATCGTTTGGCTAACAATAATTCTAAGGCTTTAAATGTGATTTTCAATGTCGTAGATTTAAATCAATTTTAATTGATTTTAACTTGCGAAACTGCTAAAGATGCTTGGACTATTTTACAGACTGCATATGAAGGAACAACAGCCGTCAAAGTGTCCAAGCTTCAAATTCTTGCAACAAGATTTGAGGAATTGATTATGCAAGAGGATGAGACTATTGCTGATTTCAATAGCAAGTTATGTGACATTGCAAATGAGGCGTTTGCATTAGGTTAAGAATACTCAAATTCAAAACTTGTGAGAAAAGTTTTATGATCACTTCCTGATAGATTTGCCATCAAAGTTGATGCCATTGAAGAAGCAAAAAATGTTGATCACATGAAGCTGGATGAATTAATGGGTTCACTTCAAACATTTGAGATGAAGTTCAAACAAAAAAAGGAGAAAAATATTGCATTCCAAGCTGAAGTTCAAAGTCAAAATGATCAAAGCTCTTACTATGATGATGATGCAGAAATTACTGAATCTTTAGCATTGCTCACGAGAAATTTCAACAAAGTGCTGAAAAAATGGAAGAAGCAGAGAAGTGGATATAGGCCAGCAACTTTTGAAAGGAAGCAGACTATTACAACAAATCTTGAGACATTCAGAATACAAAATGGAAAATCGTTCGAGGAGAAAAAGAAAAATAAAGGCTTTCAGTGCAGGGAGTGCGAAAGATTTGGTCAAATACAGGCTGAATGTGCAAATACCTTGAAGAAAAAGAACAAGGCCATAAACACCACTTGGAGTAATGAAGATTCATATGATGTTTTTGAAGGTGATGAATTATACACCACCAACTATGTTGCATTCATTGTTGCAACAGGACAGAATGGTGAAAAGATTGTTTCAACTGATGTCGCACTATCTGTTGCAATAACGTTCACAACAGAACATGTGCTATCAGATGATAGCAGCACAAATTCAGAAACAGAGAATGATGATGATCTGGATGAAGAAGAAATCATGAAAGCATACAAGGAGATATATGAAAAATGGCTGATTGTATGCAAGAAGAATCAGGAGCTTGAGGAAAAGATCAATGGATTGGAGGAACAAAAATCTGATTTGACAAAATCAGTGAGAAACTACCAGATCCAAGCAATCAAGAGTCAACAGAAGATTGAAGAGTTGCAACTGGAACTGAAACAAACTCAGCGGAATGTGAAGATGCTGAATTCAAGAACTTTGAAGCTTGATCATATGTTGTCAATTTAAAATCTAAATGGAGATCACATTGGACTTGGGTTCCAAGAAGGTCTTTCAACTGGAAAAACTATCTTTGTCAAAGAATCTAAGGAGCCAAAGCTGCAACTGCATGTTGCAACATCCCCTGCGACAAAGGCAAAAATTTCAAAAGGAAAGCGAAGGAGATTTGATCCAATCTGTTATTACTGTGGTGTTCCTGGACACATCAGACCATGATGCTATATTATCTTGATGATCTAAAAAGAAGTATGTTTGTCAATCCCTTCTTTTATGATAAGCCTAGGAAATCACCAAAAGTAAGGGTTGATTTGTTGCAACAGAACTTGAAACAGATCTAGGTAAGAAAATCTGACACATTTGATTCATGCAAAGATTTGTGCTTAAGGTTAAAAACAGAGAAAAGTTGCAACATAGGAAATGTTGTTAGAATAAAAAATGATAATGGTAGGGAATCTGAGAACTTTGCATTTTCTGAATTTTGCACTGCACAATGAATATCACATGAGTTTTCAACACACACACACACACACACACAAATAATAATAAATAAATAAATAAATAAATTGTGTAGTTGAAACAAAAAATATTGTTCTAGAATATGTTGCAACATAACATCAACTAGCAAACATTTTCACTAAGGCACTTGACTCTATGAGATTTGAAGTTTTGAGAAAAGTTATTGGTATTTGTACCAATTACTGTTGGCACATGTATTGAAACATGAAAGTGATAAGTCTCAAGAGATGTGAAAGTTTAATAATTAAATCAACTTGAGATTTATTATTTGAACCATACTTCTTGTGCACTCTATATTTTGATCTGGTTGAGAAACTGATTTTAATGGTTTGCAAGTGCAGGAGTTTAAGTTTTCTAGTGACTCTGGATATAAAGAGAAGTCTCTTTATCCATTCCTGTACTCTATTCACCCATAAAAAAAAAGGAAAAACAAAACAAAAAAGCAAAAAAAAGGTGAAGACTGGAAAAAGCTACCTAGACCAGATTGAATGTTCTAGAGTAAAAACTACCAAGTTCAATATTTACTTGAAAGGGAAAAAAAATTTGCAATGTGTTTAGACGATCAGGTTGTTTTAAATTCTAAATCTTGCAAAGCCTGATTCTGAGGAATTCCAAGAAAGATCTTTATATAGCTTTCACACACACACATGGTTCAAGTTATAAATTCTTGTGTAATTTAAGTATTGAATAAATCTAATTTCTTGTTGATGACATCACAATCAATGTGAATTATGTGTGACATTCATTTTTCATGTTTAAGGAATAATTCATTAGTATAAGTGATTAAGTGGCTGATAGGTGAAGTAATGTTGCAACATGGGTTGAAACAATCTTTTTCAACTAAACTTGTGTCGTAAGAAAAAAAAAGGGAAAATAAGTTTTTTATTTGACGTCAATTTTGTTTGTTGACATGACAGATATGTGTTGATATTGGTAAGCTAAAAAGTTGTGACTATTCAAGAGAGTTTGAGGTCCAATAAACCTGTGGCACATTGTTTTCTATTTGATCTAGGACTCTAATCATTGAAAAAAACTCTTTCTTCTAGAAAGTTTGCTCATCTAAAGCTTCTTATTGTCTCACATGGATTTCTCGCTCATCTATTTTTCTACTCACCACTTCATCTTCTTGAGAAAGTGCTAAGACATTATTTTACAGGTTTTTTGAAAGCAAGCATTATATTCACTCGTTCAGGAGTTTTCTCTTAAGTTTTTGCAGGGTCAGCATAAAGTAGATATTCAGGAGGAGCCTCGAGCTGAAGGGCATGTTGGACCAACTTCTGCAATAGATTTTGATGTGTTGTTGCAACAAGTGCAGAAACATCATAGTGAAGTCTATGAGTTGTGCAACGATCAAGCCACTGTTAAAGCTAATCAGCCATCGATCATGGCTAATCTTGAGAAGTTGATGGAAAGACAGCATACTTTACTTGATTTCATCACCAAATCTGTTGTTTGAATGTTCATTTGCTTGATGATTATTGCTCTGATACTTTACTGGTTTTGGTTTTGCTCTGATACTTTGCTATACTTAAATTCTGCTACTTTGCTCTGAGTTCATATTTATGTTTGATGTTTTATGTTATGCTTCTATTTCTTTGATACTCTACTCTACTACTTTGGTTTCTTTTGTCAAAGGGGGAGATGGATCCCACAAGACAATGGTTTGATTTATGCTTTGCTAAATTTTGTGTTGCACTGTCTTTTTGATGATTGAATTTGGCAGGATGGTTTATAATTGTTTGGTTTATGTTTTGAGCTTTGCTCAATTATGGGTTATCTTGCTAAGAGGGAGATTGTTTACATTGCTTATTTTGATGTTAACCATTGCTTGTGAATTTTTGCCAAAACAAATCCAAAGGGGGAGATTGTTAGGATCTGATCTTAATTATTTTATTGGCTATGTTTTAGCAAAAATATTGTGTGGATATTTTGTGTAGTTGTTTGACTATTGCAGGTAATTGATTATGAAGACTCCACATTCAAATGAAGTTCATATTATGAGGAGTCCGAATGAAAGAAGACTTCATGCCTTGAAGTGTCTAAGTTCAAGTAGAGTTGTTGGTGTGAAGAGTTTCAATATCTTTGGGGATAAGGTGATAAGGTTCAAGCTTACAAGAACTCTTGAGCTAAAGAGATGAACTTAAAGACACTTCTACCTATACTCAACATCTGCAGCAAATCCTATAAATTGGCGTATCAGTTCTCTGTTGGTGAACAGCGAGCAGTAAGCAGAAAAAGGAGCAGATTCGTGAGTTTGCAATAGGTTGTCTGTGTCAGGTCGTGTTGCAACATGCTGTGTAACAGAATGTACTGAATTTTTTAGTTTGTGTTGCAACAAAGTCAGTTTTGAGTCTAATGTTTTGATCAATCTATCTAAAGTTTCAAAACTCTTTTTATTATGTTTTAGTGTACATTCTTCGGGAGAAGAAGGTGTGTTCTCGGGAGAGAACTTTTGTAAGTCGAGAAGAGCTCGCCAAACTAGAGAATCTACTAAGGGAGTTTTACACGTAGGCGGCAAGGGTTAAGAGGGAGTTTTCAATTGCGTAAGTTTCCATTGGTGTCTGTAATCTCTTGAAACTTAGTGGATTGGTTTGTTGGCCAAGGGATCGCCGCGTGGACGTAGACCAAGTTGGTTGAACCACGTTAAAATTTATATGTTCTTATTTTTGTTGCAACAAATTTACTTTCTTGCAAATTTACTTTATTAATTTGATTAATTATCAAATTGATTAAGAGCCAGAAACTAACATTATTGAATTCTTCTTAGTACATATTTCTCTTCCAAACAATCCTATTTATAGAATTTCTAAACTTGTTAATGACATATGCAATTACATCATCCTTCATTTTGAGACTTCATCATGTGAAGGTATTATAATGTCTTCCACTTCATCAATGGAATATCCATTCAAATAATATTTTATAACACTCCCCCTTGGATGTTTATTTTTCAAGAATATGTCTCGTTAAAACCTTTGTCAAGAAAAATTCAATGGGATAAAAACTTGATGAAGGAAAAAGAGTACAATATTCTTTATATATACTTTTTATATTGTCTCATTAAAAACCTTGTCAAGAAAGCCCAATAGGACAAAACCTGTGCGAAACAAAAAAGAGTACAGTTCTTATAAGGCTCCCCCTTATGTGGACATGTCAATAACAATCACAAAGTCAATACATGTGAATCTTTGTAGCAAGCTCATCGTTGGCAATATTTTTGTGGATCCTGTAACGTTTTGCTTGACTTTGAATTTGATAAGCATTTATGTCATATCCCTTTTAAGTTTCATGCTCAAATATAGTTTTAGTGTGACATGCTTGTATTTGGTCTACCTTGTTAAAATCTTACCAGGAAAAAACCCAATGGGAAAAAAAATCTTGATGAAGGAAAAAGAGTACAGAGCATAAATACATTTCCCCCCTCATTTCGATCTTGTCATAGTAATATATCTTTTGGGTGTCGAATTTCACATTTCTAACCATGTAATCATATTTGACTGAGTAATGCATGTCATATTATCTATCTTCATATAATGTGGTTAGACCATCTTCGTTAGCAGATAACCCATAGGATTGTTGAACATGTTGGATGACAGATCTCAACTATACACATTCTCGACACAATTAAAGATGTACCCTATCTGTGACCTTGTCTTTCGAGAGTCAAATAGATAGCTTAATCAACTAATGTTGATTTTGATCTTTTGTGAGTAAAATGAACGTATATATGATATTTCATAGGAGATTTTTCCTATGTGTTTAATTTCATTTTAGTGCTAGCAAATCAAAGCTGCAATTTAAATAAACCAATAAAGAAAATATATGGTCTTGTATTATTTGAAGAAGTCTTAATACAAGGAAATAGTCAAGCAAGAAAACACTATGTATTGTATTTTACTCTTGAGCTAGTTGCTCAAAACTATTGATACAATTAGACATATATACAATGACATATAACTGCTAGAAATAAGAAAATGAAATAATGATCTGTAGAAATCCAATTTGCTTGATTGAGTTGATATCCTAAGATCAAGCTAATTGGGTCCTTATATTTTTCAATCCTTTAGATATGGCTTTGCATTGGACAAGATTATTCTCTAATGGTTTGAATTTGAATTTGCTTGAGTTGTTTCCATATGGGTCATGCAACGGTATGGAGAGATTTTTGAGAACTTCCTCTAATTTCTCTTTGGCCAAATGTATCGAATTTTCAAAAGCTTGATTCGTGTGCACAATTCCGTCACCAACTTTTTTCGGTTTTGATGGCTTGATTCACGTGGCTGTTATCACCCTTCCTCAAGTTGGAGAGTGGAATGACATGAGCTCCCAACTTGCTTTTGAAATCAATAAAATGATGCTTTGGAAGTGGTTTTGTAAGGATGTATGTTACTTGCTGAATGGACGGAACAAATTTTGTGATTAAGGCTCCAACAACAACTTTTTCGCGAAAAAAGTGATAATCAATCTTGATATGTTTTGTGCGAGCATGAAACATAGGGTTGATTTTCATGTGGAGGTTGAGAAAGAAAAACTCCTATGTCTCATAGAAGATATGTAAGCCACGTTATTTCTACAGTTGTTGATGCCAAGGCTCGATATTCTGCCTTAGTACTTGATCGTGACATTGTAGGTTGTCTCTTTGAGGACTAAGAAATACAATTTGCACCAATGAAAACACAATATCCTGTGGTGCTTCGACATGTGATGGGATAACCTACCCAACTTGCATCATAAAAAGCATTTATGGTTAAAGTACTTTGTTTAATAAATCGAATACCGTGATCCATTGTCCCCTTTAAACATCGAAGAATTCTTTTGACAGAACGTAAATGAACAAGCATAGGTGTCTGAAGATGCTGGCAAACTCTATTTACAGCATGTGTTATATCAGGATGTGTGAACATGAGGTATTGAAGTGCACCGACAATGCTTCAGTATTCCATTGGATCAACCAATTGGTTATCATCCGCAAGAGTCAACCGAAACCCTACAAGTGGGTATTTTTGACTAGCCTCTCTCTAGAAGGAAAATTGATGGAAGAGGGGCTCTAAGCGATCACGAGCGCCTAAGCCGCTTCCCTCAAACAAAGAATTCTTAGTTAGAGTCAGAGCAAAGCGACGATCGGAGTTTGGTTTGATTGCAATTGGGGTTGTAAGCTTTGATGATTCTAGCATTTTCATTCTTGTAAGAAGGTCTTTGATATATTTAGTTTGAGAAAGGAAGAGACCTCCCATGAAATACTTGACTTCGATGCCCAGGAAATAATGTAAGGTGCCTAGATCTTTTAAAGAAAACTCAGTTCCAAGTTTAGTGATCAAATTTTGCATAATCTCATTGCTACAACCAGTTATGATAACATCATCAACATAAACTAAGATTAATGTGGTATGACCATTTTGAATGCGAACAAATAAGGATGAATCAGCTTGGCTACTATAAAATCCTAGAGTAATCAAATAAGTAGATAGCCTATCATACCATGCACGAGGAGCCTGCTTTAAACCGTAAAGAGATTTACGAAGTAAACACACATGATCAAGGAGTTTAGGATTGATAAAACCTGGAGGTTGTTCCATGTATACTGTCTCTTTGAGAAATCCATGAAGGAAATCATTTTTAATGTCAAGTTGGCGCATGCTCCATTAAAAAGTGACTGCAATTGCAATAATTGTTTGTATGGTAGTTGGTTTTACTATCGGGCTGAAAGTTTCATCAAAATCCAAGTCCTCAACTTGAATGAACCCCCTACCTACTTGCCTTGCTTTATATCGATCAATTGTCCCGTCTTCCTTGTATTTGATCCGATAAATCCATTTTGCTCCAATGACATTTGTATTTGTTGGTCTGGGTACTAAGCTCCATGTTTTATTTGAGTGAAGTGCAGTTATTTCCTCTTTCATAGCATTTATACACCTTGGCGATCTAAGTGTTGTTCGTAGAGTACGTGGTTCTTCAAATTCTGCCATATTTGCTGCATTGAAAGTGATCAAGTTAGTCCTTAATTGAAGGTTGTTTCTTACCATACTTCTTGTTATCATCGACGTTGTTGGTTGAGTAGACATTGATGTTGGATTTGTTTCTAGAGGAGGAAGATCACTGAACAATTGACTAATGAGATCATTTGATGGCTCGTTTGATATCATTGCAATGAAGTCTAGCGGTGGGCTAGAAATGACTTCATTATTTTGGTTGTTTGTTTCAGAGGTAACATCTATGTTGGTGTTAGATGGAAACATTGCATTAGCATCTATTTGATGTTCCAATGTGTCGTTTTCGGTTTCGCTAGCCATAGGAGATACGTTGTTGTTTTCATGTTCTTCAAAACTAATTTGGCTAATTGCTTAAGTGCGAGTGAAGTAATTTGTTGTTCATTCCCTAGGACGATCAATTGGCACGTCCCCTTCCTCAATCTAATCTCGCGCTCCTTCTTCAGAAATTTGTTCACAACAATTTTTGTTGGATTTATTTGGTACTTGCTTTTCCATTTGTTTCATCTCTCTGTTGTTGTCAGTCTTCCTTTGATGAAGCCATACATCTTGATCTGGAAAAGTAGTTACTGCAAGCTCATCAAATTGATTAGTGATCTTAGACTCTTTACTCGAGTAAGAAAAATAATTTTCATCGTATACGACATGCCTTGAGATGTAGACCCTATTCGTAGAAGGATCTATACAGCGATACCCTTTATGAATAGGGCTATATCCTAGGAAAACACATGGAAAAGTTTTCTTGGAAAAAAAATTTTTAGCATGCTGTTTTAAATAAGAAAAACATTTGCACCCAAATACTCGTGAACTGTTATAGATTGCATGCCTTTGAAAGAGTTTAAAATATGGTATTTCAAATTTTAAAGAAGATGATGGAAATCTGTTAATAAGAAAAGTAGCTGTTAAAAAGGTGTCAACCCAAAACCGTAACAATACATTAGCATGATAGATCATAGTGTGACCCATTTCTACAATATGATGATGCTTTCGTTCGGCTACTTCGTTTTGCTCCAGAGTGTTTGGACATGATAGCTGTTGAATGATCCCACATTGAGTAAGATGATTTAAAAACATATAAGAGGTAAATTCTTCGCCATTATCACTTTGAAAGATCTTGATTCGTCTATCAAATTGGTTCTCAACCATCTTTTGAAACTTCAAAAAACAATCATAAAAGTCAAATTTATGTTTAATAGGATAGAGCCAACTGTAACAAGAGTAATCATCGATAAATATTACATAATAGCGAAAATTTTGAACGGAAGAAATTGGGGAAGGACCCCACAAATCACAATGTACTTTTTCTAATGGAATGCCTGCAATTTTATTAGAATTGTTAAAAGGAAGTTTACATCTTTTTCCAGATTGACAACTATTGCATATTGTAGATTTATCGGTCCAACTAGAAACATTAATATCCCCTTCCTTATTCAAAATTTTTAAAGAGTTTGAATGGGATGTCTCATTCTTTCGTGCCATAATCTTGAAGAAGTTGTCCCTCCTTTAATAGTTCCTTTAATAGCTGCAAGTGCTTGTATTTCTGCCTTCTCAAGTGCATATAAGTGCCCATGTCTAAGCCTCTTCACTATTGTCCTTTTCTGTGGATCCTTTATAACAAATCCAGATGAGTTAAATTCAAAAGAACAACAATTATCATCAACAAATTGACTAACATAAATTAAATTTTTGGTTAGTTTAGGGACAACAAGAGCATCTTTTAGCATAACATTTCCACTAGATCTTTTTAGATAAACATTACCAGTATGGGAGATGGGTAACTTTTGGCCATTCCTAACATAAATGACTTCATTTCCTTTATATGTTTTGGGACAAGAAATCTTACCAATGTCATTTACCATGTGCATTGTTGCACCCGAGTTTGCATAGAAATTTTGATTATCATCATGAATGTTCATAGTTGCAAGTGCTTCTGGAATTTCTTTCTCTCGGTATGCATAATCATATCGATTATAACATTTCAAGGCTGTATGATGGTATCTACCGCATATTTGGCATTGCTCAGAATTGGTTTTTGACTTTTCACTTGGTTGGGTATCATTTTCTTGCTTCTTGTTTCCTCGAGAATAAGAGTTTTTATTAGGAGGATATCCTCAGCCTGCAGGTGCAAAGCCACGCCCTTTCGAATTGAATCTTCCTCCTCGATTTGAATGTCCTCTACCTCGCTACCCAAAAAATGCTTGGCCATGGTTGATGAAATTTTGTTCTCCTTCAATTTGTGAGAGAATCTGCTCATGATTCTGCAGTGACAATACAAATTGGTTAAGAGATCGATATGGTGGTTTTGACAGCATGGCCACCCTAAAATCAAGGTATTTTGGTCCAAGTTCTCTTGCAAATTGGAACACTTTTTCTGTATCAAAAACAGGCTTGTTAATAGCAGAGAGTTGGTCACATATTACTTTGAACTTTTTATGATATTCTACTATAGACAAATTTCTCTTTTTGAGACCAAACAAAGAGTCTCTCAAGAGTGCTTCTTTTTCAATTGTTTGCGGCAACATTTGTTCCTCCACTCATTTCCATAATAGTTTGGGTGTAGTAGTTTTGACTTCATTAGCCATACTCGTAACTTCCTCTGTCATCATACTGAGGAGCCAAGTTCGAAGCAGACTATCATTGTTCTTCAATGCGGCAAAGTTCGGATTGATTTATGTCTCACCTTTTTTGTTGGTTATTTCCTTTGGTGGTGCATCCGCTTGAATATGGTGGTCTATCCCTAAGCTGGAGATTTAGGGCAAGACCTATGCACGCCAAAAAAAGATAGTTAGACATCTCAAGACGAATCGAAACGAGACTCGAACATTGATAGAATGATTATATAGTCAAGACTGGTTCTTTGATGAAGGCCATTTTCGAGATATTAGAGGATGGCTCTGATGCCATGAAGAAGTCTTAATACAAGGAAATAGTCAAGCAATAAAACACTATGTATTGTATTTTACTCTTGAGCTAGTTGAAAAAACTATTGATACAATTAGATTTATATACAATGACATATAATGGCTAGAAATAAGAAAAGGAAATAATGATCTGCAGGAATCCAATTTGCTTGATTGAGTTGATATCCTAAGATCAAGCTAATTGGGTCCTGATATTTTTCAATCCTTTAGATATGGCTTTGCATTTGACAAGATTATTCTCCAATGGTTTGAATTTGAATTTGCTTGAGTTGTTTCCATATGGGTCATGCAACGGTATAGAGAGATTTTTGAGAACTTCCTTTGATTTCTCTTTGGTCAAATGTATCGAATTTTCGGAAGCTTGATTCATGTGCACAGTTCCGTCACCAACTTTTTCGGTTTCGATGGCTTGATTCACGTGGTTGTTATCATTATTAGCAATATACGTTAGTGTACCAACATTTTCTATGTAAAGAATAAATTCTACAATATATAATTTATGCCACAGGATATCAAATTCCTTCATAATGTTTTCATTGATACAAAGATCTTTGTAATCAAATACATTTCTTAATATTTTTATTCATGCATTTCAAGCATATATAGTCCTTTCAGGACTTCAATATAAATATTATTATCACGTGAATATATGCTTCAGGCATATAGTCTTCCAAAACTTCAATATTTATCATGTGATTTATATGGGTAAAATATTACCATACTCATAAGACACATATGAAGTCCTTTTTCAAAATTACCAGGCTAGTATAAATGTAATTTTTTCCAAAGAATATAGATCAAGGTCTAATCACACAACGTACTAACTCATTCATTGTTTGCTTTAAACAATTTAAGGGAAATCCAACAATTATGATTAATTCTTTATAATTTCATTTCTCAAGAGATTGTCTCATGGAATTGTCTCATTCATTTCTCATGGGTTTGTCTTCATAATACAATGTTTCCCCTCAATCCCATCAACATGTTTCATGTGTAGTTATTTTCTACCTAGGTTGCGTCTCTATTATTTTTGGCCAATCATTTGTTTGTTGACAGTCGTGAGTGGACTTCAATTCGAGATCCTCGATTTCTATCAATAAATCAGTAGCTACCGCATTTTACAAAATTTGATCATGATCTATTTTTCTTTTCGGTTCCATTCTTTTTCAAGAGTAATTTAACTGAGCGAGATCTCTTTATTTTCAATACTTTCAATATTCACATCATATTCAGGTACCTGATACTCTCTTAGAGTAATATTACTCAGTTTGATTTTCAACTCCTTATCCTAACATCTTCAGGATATCAAACAATTTAAAAATGTCAACTCGCATATTCTGCTCCTTTATTTTTGGAACCGATATATCTATCACACTTCAGGCGTGCAACAAACTATATTTATTTATTTGTTTCTCAATTGAAACATCAATTCTATTTAGAGCATTTAAAGCTGGTATATGTGACTGAGTCACTATCTTTGCATCGATGAATAATTTGCTGAACTTTTAGTTCGTATTGATTAATACGAGGATCAATATGGTGATACTTTTCACAAATTTCTTATTTCTCGAGCTTTCGTTCTTCTCCCCCTGATATTGAGATTAGCGAAATATGCTATTGAAACATCTCTCGTCAATTGTCCAATATTTAATATTTGACGGTGTTTCAAATAATAAATTCTTAGTTTTATTTATAGACTCAACTTTATGTGCTTATGGGGAATGAATTAAAACATGAATTGCGCAAAATATCCTCATATGAAATTTGAATAATGGGGAGTATATAATTCAAACGGTTGGTTTTGTTTGAATATACATTGCAACATATAATATAGCATGCCCCCAAATAGGACTAAGCAACTTAGTTCTCAATAATATTGGTCTAACAATTAGCAGCAAGCGTTAAATAAAATATTATGCTAGACCATTTTGTGTATGTGTGAGTCACATAATGCTCAACACTAATCCCAATATACACTATAATTAAATGAATAGGATGTAAATTATAAAATTTCTTGAATGCATTAACTGAAAAATTGGGTCCGTAGTTGGATTAGTTTTGTAATAAATCTTACAAATTTCTCATTTCGTGTGGATAATAAGATATATAATAGATGAATGAAAATATATTATTCCTATAAGATATATTCATTTAATTATATGGATTTGAGACCATAACAAAACTATTCATATATTCGTATGAATAACATAATTCCAAATTATAAATCTCAATAACACATCTTAAAGAAGTGAAGGTAGTGCATGATTGCCTTTTCTCAGTAATAAATGAGTTATTTAAATCTAAAGTTATCAAAATAAATGAGTTATCGGATCATTGGAATAATATCATAATTTTCCATAATCACTATATATGTATGATAAATTTGCAACTTCAATCAATCAATGAGCTGAAAACTAACTGAAGATTAAAGTACAAGAATAAATTTATTTAATCAAAAATTTAAATATATTTAAAACTCAATCATCTAAAATACAATAACTCTTACCAAAAGATTCAGATCTATGATGATGTAGATCATTATTGCAACAATTATAACTAAATCTCACATTTATATTCTACATATAACCTTAATGAAGAAATAAATAAGGATCATAAGTAATACACATATAAACATTAGAACCTTCATGCACTCCTCCATTACTAACCTTTGAATTTTTTTTCGGTGTTAAATATGAAGATGAAGATGAAGTAAAGAGAGAAAAATGATGGAGGAGTGAAGATGGAGGAGAATGCAGCGAAAAAAGGAATGGAGAATAAAAGGAGTAGTGGGTCAAAACCCTACTCGCTTGGTAAACCCTTTTTTTTCTTTTCATCTTCCTTTAATCTTAACCCAATCCTATAAGGATATTTTGTTTTCTTCTTTAATTATTTTCCTAAATAAAGATTCAAAATAAATAGTTATTGCCATAAATATCAACAAAACTCAATGTTTCTTGAGATTTGATATTATGGATTGTTGTTGAAAATAACATTAGCACATGGCAGTACATGAAAATTCATTTGACAATAGAATCCTTTGATTCTTTAATGAGTATTTATTTGAATTTTCAATAATTCTTTTCATCATCACTGCACTTGGATGTCTAAGGCGATCATGCCAAATAATAAAACTCTTTATGCCAAAGCATAAAACTTCGTGGATCAAATATATTCCAATTCATTAATGGGCATTCATAGGAATTTTTTTTCCAATAATTCTTCTTTCATTATCATTACACCCATATAAGTGATCACTTAAATGTATAAAATACTTGGATCACTATTTCTTTATTCAACATACCATATAATTGTATGAGAAACTCAAAAAATAAAGCAGTATCATTTGAACCATTGTAAGGCCTTGAAGTATATTGAATAAAGTCGATATTTTAAATTTAAAATAACTTCGGCCAACATTGTCCCTTCAAAGTGCAGTCAAACCCGATCAAATTTCCAGTCAATTGATGTACACGTATTTTCTGCTATCTGTATAACATCCGAGCACATTTCATAAAATTAACATATTACAGCTCAAATGCCTAACTCACAAATCACGGTGAACCAATTATTATATTAAACATCATCATTGTCACCTTTAACTTTTGTCTCCCACTTTTGTTTATTTTTCTTTCTTTTCTTTTCTCAACTTTCTTTAATCTTGACCATTACCAAAACATGAAACAGCTCTTTCCAATAAGGTGTAGCAAACTACATCTAGTGAGCTCCTTGTTCAAGTCATTTTTTTTTCCAATGAGATCTTTGGCATCATGCCAATATTACAATTGTCATTTATGATGACAATCGTGTCAATTGCTATATTTGTAGGCATATATTGCATTCACTTTCATGGAACGTATTGTCGTTTACTTCAAGGCAATCTGAGTCACCTCAAGGAATGGTGCCAAGCTAGTAAGATGCAATTGATATTCAAAGGTTCATTGGGGTTTGATCGCAGTAATTTCCATTCAGTCATTCATGGATCAAAGGGAAATCTCCCCCTTTTTCTTCTTGCATCCTCCCATAATGCTTTATTTCCTAAATTCATTTCGCAGTTCATGACTTGTTCGTTTTTGTTATATTCTGATCATGAGTAATATATAATACCAAAGTGTATGTTAAGTTCACATAACATTGTGCTTCTATTGTTGCATGTAAAATATAATGTAGATATGGTCAAATTATGTAGAAATTTATGAGATTCAATAGTAGATAGCACAATATCGTCATATATAATTTTTTTCTTTTTAAATATCATCATTCAGAGGTGATATATTAAAATAAAAGAAACATAAACAAGGCACTAAAGTGATCATAGGATGCAATAATGTTTGGTTTATATACAAACATGCAAAAACATCACATGCATCATATATTTGTAGATAGGCACACCTCATATACATAATCTTAATTACATAATTATAGTGTATATTTAAAGTTGTGCCATCTAGGCACTTGCAAGTCTACCATAAAGAAAATTTGCTTAGTGTGTGTTTGTTGTAGGTATCAGTAACCTGATGTGTGGTGCCCCGATTCCCCGCGAAATCAGGAACTGTTAAAACGACCCGAACCAAACCCGAGGCATGAATATGAGGGAAAACAGACAGAGTTTCCCTTGTACTTAGGTCAACCAACACTTGCTCAAACCACTCAATATCCAAGCATTCACAATAATAAAAAACATAATGGGGTCGACATTACATCAACTCTTTAACATTACAACCCAACATAACACATTACAAAGTATGACTAACAAGATCATTACATTCATCTCTACATTAATTCTTATACTTGTTAAATTCTCTTGACAAAATCATAATCTAACACATAAGTCATAGTCATGCTTCTTTTGCACTTAGCCAAGTCCTCGGGTTCACCTGTAGCATGCAAAAATGAGGATGAGCTAAACAAGCTCAGTGAGGAACAACTCGGTAGTTTTCGAAACCTTATCCCGAAACTCTTTCGCACGTTCGATAACATATCATATAGAAAATCAAGTATTTCACTCTTGCATAAACACTTTGAGAACTCAAGTTAACTTACACATTGTGAAACACTAGCTTACACGAAGATACACGTACTCATTTGTTTACAAGATATATTGCTTTAACATATAAGGGAAGAGAATACAATACCCCTTGTTTGTTGCTCGAAGCCTCGCTATCATGAACAAGTAAAATGAAACACCTAAATACTAATGCACCCAGCCTTGTCACTCCTACTTGTGCTCTCCGGAAGTACACGGTGCTACGACCCAAACTCGAAATGATATATGTGGATCATACGAGAAGGGAATTGCGTATGGCAATCAAGTTAATACCGGCTAGGCCTTATATCACCTCAGCATTCCAAGACGTTACCATCGTATAAGGTTTGCAACCCTTCACATCGCTTATACACATGCATGCACATATAACACATAGTTCACATTCGCATTCACATCGCAACACATCTCAAATAATCACGTTTCACGTACTTATGACACAAGAAGGTTGTCACGCATCCACATTAATCATTTAACATCATGTTAAATAAGTAACCACGTAAAGATAGGAGCATAACACATTTACACATAAAGTGACCACTATAAACACATAGCTACGCAATGGTCCAACTTAATCAATTCAGTTACCTATCTTCCTGACCTTAAAATAATCTGAATTTAGTATATAATTAAAGCTCGTCGAAATTAGATAACTCTAGAATAAAACGGAACTCAATTCGGAGTTGAAATAAATTATATATGGCCTCCAGAAAATTGTTGCGCAAAACTGTCTGTGAAGTCGAGAGAGTAGGCAGGCGAGTGACTCGTCCGACTTGCTTCGACCGACCTGGGTAAAAACAACCCGTAAACTCACTCTATTTGACTCCTAACTTGCTAACCAAACCACCAATGCTTCCCAAACACTTAATGCACTCAAAAGGCTACTAAAACACATAATCAAGTTCACAAATCATGATATAACACCCTTGAATCAATCCAACTTGCAATAACAAACAAATCAACAAAACTCAACAAAACCAACATCCACAACAATCAATACTCAAGACTTGTTTTTCTCACATATTCAACTTCACCTCAAGAGTAATACACATATTTAAAAGTTATTCTAGCATTCAAGAACACATGCACTAGCATTAACATCACCAAATGAACACAAACATGCAAGAACATGAAATTTCTCACCTTAGAAATGTTGAACAAAGAGAAACTAATCTGATAGAAAGCTAGAGCACACTTAGGAAAGATCAAATCCACAAGCTTGGCCTTTGATTCAAACTCAAACCACCTCAAACAAGCTTAAAATGCAAGAAATGACTATTTGAAAACTCTAGGGGTGGAGCAGCTGAAGAGGGCTTGGATTTGTGCAATTTTGATCATTTATTTGCTATTTATAATATTAGCAAAATGGTCAAAGGAAGGGTCAAACAAAATAGGTGAAAAATGACTAAAATGCCTAGCTATTTTTATCATTATTACTAAAATACCCTTGACGAAACCCTAAAAATGCAAATGACTAGAAACTCTTCATATTTTGCTCATATGACCCTTATACCCTTTCTAAAAGATTGGTTAATGTGAAAAGACTATTTTACCCTTCTAGCAATTTATGGGCGAAATGCACTCAAAATCATGTAAAATGTAAATTTGAATGCACAAATAAGTTCAAGCAAATGAAATAAGAAATTTAAATATGTTTGATGCATCTTGGGCCTCACATGATGAGCTTTACGCATATAAGTTCGTGAAGAAAAGAGAGTAGGAAAGATAGAATAGAAAATTTAATAGGAAGTTAAGCAACCTGAAGGGAATAAAAATATATCTTCACTATTTATCTGTATTAGATTGACAAGTAACTGTACACAATTCAATACTTTAAGAAAAATTGTAATTAAAAACATGGAAAAGATTAAATGAGAAGTTACCAACATAATTTGAAGCAATTCGATCAAACCACTTGTAATCTAGAGTTGTGGTAGAGACTGGTACTGATAGTGTATTATAAAATAACTATCCAATACAACAATAAAGAAAAAATATAGAGAGAAGACAAGAGAGAAAAGAGAATTTTATTGAATTCTTCTTAGTACATATTTCTCTTCCAAACAATCCTATTTATAGAATTTCTAAACTTGTTGATGACATATACAATTACATCATCCTCTATTTTGAGACATGATCATATGGAGGTATTATAATGTCTTCCACTTCATTAATGGAATATCCATTCAAACAATGTTTCATAACAGGTGGAGATTTTATATTCCCCTTCTATGTTTAGATAAAAGCTAATGGAATTGTGTTTATGAAATATTAAGTAGTATAATCCAACATAGATTCAAATTTTGAAACCCACTCTAATTAAAGTACAATAATTTAGCTAAGGTCCAAAAATGCAGATAATCGGTAAAACCAACATTAACAAATCGATTTAAGAGTACCATAATAACATGTACCGTTCTTATCCAACATAATAAAAATATTAAATTAACAATACCATTGTCTTTTCATCAAAACAAGATATCAAAAACCAATGTTTAATGCGAGTTGAGAAAATATTTTCCACGAAGCGAACAAAAGAAGAAAGACAGTCACTTTTATTATGCAAAGGATATAGCTAGGTGTAACAGCTATAGTCATCAATAAACAACATAAAGTAATGAAAGCCATAACATGAAGTTGTACGAGCTAGACCCCAAACATCACAGTGTACTGCTTCTAAAAGAAACTTAGATATACAAGATGACAAAGGAAAAACTAACTTATGACTCTTACCCATCATACAGGTAGTACAAACTTTACTCAAATAGAGAAAATAAGAAAAATCTAATGACTATTTAGTATGCAGAGACAACAACACTTGCTTCAATGGGTGGCCAAGACGGTTATGCCAAAGATTGGAAGACACACGAGAAATGACAAAGGCAAGGGGCAGACTGGACATAGGAAGCAAAACTGGGAGACTGTAGAGATTGGATTTAATGTTGCCTTGGAGGAGAGGGGTCCCTTTGCGGAGGTCCTTGACAACACAATGGGAAAGAAAAAACTTGAGTGTGACATTATTGTCATGGGTAAACTTAAAGACATATTAAAGCCAAGATGAAAGTTGAAGAATAACAAGGAGCAATAAAACATTTTTAATGTGCCATCAGTAAGCATTTCAAATAACATTTACTGATTCATACCAATATTGGAACAATGCCTTTTGATTACAAAAATAATATGTATTCATTCTTTTCAATGTCATTGATGATCTGTGGCTACAATTTTCCTAGCAAGTTGGTCAGTAATGAGTGAAAGGCTTCAAGGCTTCTACTAGGTGTATAAAGTATTCAAATCATACAATGGATCAATATTATAGTACAATATGCTAACTGTTGAGCTTTTCGATTAATATTAGTGTCTAGTATTAATTTATCCCATTATTAGGCAGAGGGTACAACAAAAGTCTCTAAAATAATAAACTTTGGAAATAAAAGGAAAATTTTTAATTTAAACTCTCAAACTTTAAGTTATGTAAGTGAAGTAGCATTTTGATTTTAAAAGAAAATTTCATCGCCCATATTTTGCAAAGTAATGTGCACACTGGATCAGATGTAGTGAATAAGATATTCTGCAAACTTTATCCTCAAAACAAAACTTTCCATAAGCTAAAAGTAATTGAACGTAATGTAACGCAAGGTACATAAATAATCTACAAATTTAAAAACAAATGGATATTCAACTTACACACAGCAACAATGTTGTGAACCACAAGGAAGCATGAGACATCAACCTGATTAGCAAATGAATGAATATAAGCCCCACAACAAAAAAAGAGCTCAAATTTTAGGAATTGAAATAGGAAATCGGGATAGAATAAATACGCAATTTTACAGAGTTATCACTAATTCAAACACGAGAATAAACTTGACTTACAAATTAAATAAGAATGTTAAACACAATAAATAAACAAACTCTTATCAAACTTGACATCATAGTTATCAGAATCATACGATTCACGATTCGAATCTTACGATTTGATTCGATTCATAAGAAAAATGATACGAATCAGCATGCAAATCGAAATATACATGAATAGCACTGAATTGTACTGAATCTTATGATTCAACATACGATTCAGCGATTAATACGATTCATTGTAATGCTACATATAAGTCAAGTCTCATTGTTTTTTCTTTCTCTTTTCTTCTATGTCCAAACCATAACAAAGCATAGTCAACCATAATAAAAATAGCCAAAGTGAAGACACAAAGACCTTTACTAGTGCTGTTTGCTAAAATCCTTGATAAAGTTGAAGGTGATGAAAAGATAAGTGTAGTTGTTGTGGTTAATAATGTTGTTGTGATGACCTTTTTATTAGTCTACTTTAAAGATTCATGCAAATATAGAGTTATAAATTCAATTTTAAATGTGAACAAATCATTACGATTCACGATTCAAAAAAAGAGATATTTCGATTCACGATACGATTCACGATTTGACAACTATGCTTGATATGATATCAGAGTTTAGGTACTAAAAGGTCATCGATTCAAAACTAATCGCCACTGGTTTGTAAAATTATGTTATGGCTCAATCAAAAACTACACAATAAATAACTAGACCTATTTATGAAATTATGTCATGTGTAAGGTTCAATAAAAAAAACTATACAATAAATAAATACGACTAACCTCTCTCGAATAAGTAAAACTTTTAGATGAAATATTAATTAACATTCAACACTAGTACAAAAGGGAAATTCATATTTTTTAGTTTCAAGATCGGATAAGCAAAGAAGAAAATATGTTTACAAAGCTTGAATTGGTTTCTAAAACCCAAGAAAATTACTCAAACTCCAAACCGCATAACCAACAATACATGGTTAGCTGGTAAAGAAGGCAAAAAAGGGCTTCATGGTATATTATTTTTGGAGTAGAGTTTTTTTGGGTATTTCTTTTATCCTTATTGATTTCATGGGATTTGGTTTTAAGAGTCTTCTTCATACCAAGGAAAGTCCGCTCTGCTCTTGCAATTGGGTTGTTGCTATTAGGGGTTGGATTGTGCCGATACACGGATAAGGATGTCAATGGGATGACATATTTGCTTAATTGAACATAATTTCTTTCAGCAACCGCTGGTTTTATTACGGGAGCTTATGATATTCATATTGATCTATTATGCACTTGTTTTTTTTACGTTGTTTTCCTTAGTTACCAGGGGGCCTCTATCATATCTGTACAAATAGAATCTTATAATATGGATTTATATCAAAAACCTTAGTTCTAACTTGAAGCCTAAATAGAAATACTAATGTCTTAGTAGTATAAAATCATTTTAACTTTCACACGTCTTCTATTGTAATAAATGGTCATCTCAAGGGCTACTTCAAAGGCTCTAAAGGTCTCAAGCAGGGGGGCCTATTATCCCCCTACTTGTTTGTGATTGCCATGGAGGTTCTCAACCAAATCCTTCACCACTCTTTAAATATCTTTCCAAGCAACTTTAGGCACAACTTTGGACTTCTCCTTGCTACTCCATATGAAGGTTGAGAGACATTGTTGAACCTTCTTGATTACATTTTTGGGGAGGATAAACATACTGCTCCAGAAATTAAAAATGCTATAAAGGACCTATTTAACAAGGATGAGCTTACCCGCAAATGAGAGCCATGAATTTGGCCAACTTTTTGTTCTAGCCACCATTTTCTAACAAAGAGCATCACAATCAGAGTGTTTGATTCTTCCAGTGATAAGCGGCACACCCAAATACCTGACAGGAAGTTGTCTATCTTCCACATTCAAAGTGTCGTAGATGGTTTGCTTGATATGGGGTGGAGTGCCTGCAATGAACACCACACTTTTATCGGGACTAACAATAAGTCCCGACACCTTAGCAAACAAGTTGAGAGCAGATTTGATGGCTTTAGTTGATTTATAGTCTGGTTAAAGAACAACAACAAGTCGTTCGCAAAGTTAAGATGTGTGATCTTGAGCTTGGAGCACTTCGGATGGAAGGTAAAGTCTTTATTCTTAGATGAAGGCAGATTGGGGCTCAAAAACCGTGAAGATGTCAACAAAGTTGCCTTGCTTAAACAACTTTGCCATGCTTATTCTGATAAATAGTCTCTTTGGGGAGCTTGGGTCAACATTGTGCTGCTTAAAAATCATTCTGTTTGGAGTGTTGATGTCCCTAAAGATGCCTCTTGAGCTTAGAGGAAAATTTTGGGAGTTCGTGACTTGGCTTTTCAGTTCATCAGACACACAATTGGCAATGACAAAGATTATTTTCTCTGGTGGGATTGGTGGCATCCAAATGGATGCTTAAAGAATATTGTTAATTCTTCTGCCATCTTTGTTTCGCGGTTGGACTTGCAAAGTAAGGTTTGTGACATTATTCTCAATGGCAACTGGTATTGGCCAAGACATTTGGAAAATCTTAATGTTGGTCTGTCTTCACCCTTGGGTCAAGAACACGGCGATATTATTTACTGGACTCTTGGGTCAAATGGGATCTTCTCGACTGCTTCCACTTTGGAGGCTATTAGAGAAAAACATGCAAAGGTGGACTGGGACTTTCTGCTTTGGAGGAATCCTTATATTCCTAAATATAGCTTCTATGTGTGGTTAGCTATCTTGGACATATTACCAATGAAAGCTAGACTTATTGGCTGGGGTATTCAAATTAATGATCAATGTGAGCTTTGCCATATGGGGATGGAAATGCGTGGTCACATTTTCTTTGAATGCACATTCAGTAGAAGAGTTTGGAGAAGATGTATAAAGTTTGCAATGGCCACAGTTGGAAGTATCCACTGGGATCACATTCTCTACTATATCATTAAAAGTTGCAAGAAGAAGACTGTCAAAGCTACCATTCTTAAAATCATTTTCCCTGCTTGCATCTACCATCTTTGAAGGGAACGCAATTATAGACTCTTTGGCAATGGAGCTTCAACGGAAGAACAGCTTGTTGCTAAGATTGAAGAGATAGTTAGATTGAAAATGCTCTCGAGTAGTAAATTTAAGAATGCCTATAGTAATCAAACCCTTTGTACTTTTTGAAAAATTAGTGCTATACTTGAATAGATGCAGAATTTTGTGTTGGTTTTTGTAATTTGTGTACCAAGGTTTTTGATATTGAATGAAATCTTCTTACTGACCTAGCTAAAAAAAAAACAAACTTTCACACGCCTTGCCTCATCAAACATATAAAATTTGTATAACAAACAGCCACGTCGCGTCGAAAGGTCACCAAAGTAAAAGACAAACAACTAGAAACAATTAAGTAAAAGTAATTGCATCTCAAAGAAAGAAATTCAATTATGTTCATGTTGACTTACTTATATTTTTGTCCCCTCCGATGATATAGACTTTGAGTTCTTCATTTCCTAGTTCCTCAATCTGTACTACTTCAATATTCTTTGCTGAATCATTGATAGAAGGATTGCAATCTCTTATTGTAATCACCTGGAGTGTGTAAAGTTCTCCAAAGCAAGGAGGGATCTCATCCAGATACCAGCAACGTTCCATCACTAATTGCGCAAGCTTGGGAAAAGAATCTTCTGAAATAATCCACCTGCAAACCGATAGACGGCTTAATTTCAAATATTCCAGATTTGGGAAGTCCCCATCATTCACGATCCATTCTACATCGTAACACATTCCACTTAGTTTGACAACCTTTAGGTTCCTCCCAAATTCTGCCATATTCTCCCATTTTGGCAGAAGTGATCCTGACAAAGACAACTTCTGTAGATTTGGAGGGAAATCAAACCAAAATGAACCCGTGATACGCAGCTTTAGTGACACAAGCTGATCGAGAAAGCCCAAATCTGGAAATCTAAAGCTGTCATGGTCAAATGAACCTCCGCTCAAATGGTTATATTGCCAACAGTTCTCAAATTCGCATTTTAGTTTCCAAAGGTTTGGTACCCTTTTCAAAAAATTCTCTGCTTCTCTTTTGGAAGAAAATTTTGGTGTCGATAATGTTTGCACATTATCCAATATGGAGGAATTCTCAAGTCCATCGGTCGAGATAGTAAAAGAACCATGGTGATTTATGCGTACATGGCGCAAGTTGACCATGTTCCAGAGTGAATTTGGTACAGAGAAACTAACTTCAACAAGTAGAGATTGGAGGTTCCAAAGGTTGGCTATTGATATTGGCATATATCCTGTTTTAACAGCTAAATACCTCAAATGAATCAGCAACTCTATTCCGCTATCAAACATGGAAATGTATATACCAGCTAAATCCAACACTCTAAGAAGCTGAAAATACTGAAGAATGAATGAGAAATTAGACCGAGGAACATAAAATCCAGATGCTCTAGTATATAGTAGAGAACGGACATTGTTGTGAGAAAGCTTCACCTCCTCCATAGATGCAAACTTCCTGAAATCAACGATAAGTCGACGCTCTTCATAAACTCTCGCAATATCAGACCAGTCATGCACATGTATCACCTGCAAGAAACTCCCTTCTTTAGCTTTTTGCAAGCAAAAGTCATGTAATAGATCATGAACACGACATGCTTTGACTCCTCCATGGGAACTTTCTTTGGTAGGTATTACAAGGCTTCTATTGATAAGATCCACAAAATATTTCTCTGCTACATCCTCCAATTTTTCTCCCTCAGTATATCGTACAAATCCTTCAGCAATCCATAACAATTTCAATTTCCGGAGAGGCCTTTCTACATCCTCTGGAAAAGCTGCAAAGTACAGAAAGCACGATTTCAAATGATCTGGCAAATGATTGTAACTCAATTCTAATATGGCTCTGCACTGACTTTCTGAGTCACTAAAAATGTGTGAGCTTAATTCTCGTGCAATTTGTTTCCACTTATGTACACTCTTGTCCACCCTTGCAAGAACTCCAGCCATGACAACAATTGTGAGAGGAAGGCCCTTGCAACTCTCTACGATCTGTTGTCCAACAACCAAAAATTCCTGAGAGAAGCTTCCTTTTTGAAATAGCTTCTTAGCAAATAACTCCCAACTCTTAACCTTAGAGAATTCACGAAGAGTATGAACCTTATTGCCATCTTTATTTTGCAAAGCCAGATTCTGGTATCTACTAGTTATGAGAATACGGCTATGCAATCTGTCATCTGGAAAAGATCTTTTGAAATCATCCCAATCCTTGATGTCCCACAAATCATCAATGACGATGAGATATCTACGTCCCTTCAAGCTTCGGAAAAGCATTTCAGCTAGATCTTCATCATTCATTTCTTTATTATCTGGGGTCCCAGTAACATCACCTAAAATGGTAAGCAACAATTCTCTCTTTTGATATGTTTGAGAAACAGTGCACCATGCTTGAACATGAAAGAACTCTCGGATTGAAGGGTCCTCATACACTTTTTTAGCTAGAGTAGTCTTGCCAACTCCTGGCATGCCGACAATTGAGATAATATCTAATTTCTCTTGGTCTTCAAAAAGATACTCCTTTATCTTCTTTGCCTCATCTTCGAAACCCACTATTTCATCAGTTGCTATGACAGTAGCTTTTGATGAAACATGGGTGGAAGTCTTTTCAACATCATGTGCTTGTGTATGATACTTCTTCTTGGTATTGATCGTTGACACCTCTGTTTTTATAAGCTTGGTTTGCTCTATGATTTTGGAAAGTGACATTATGATGCGAGAATCAAGAGCATTTTTTACCAGGTGCAGGTCGATAACATATTCTGCCTGGTATGCCAAGCCTATGAAGCGCGTCCGAAGATCTCCCAATTCTTCATGCTCATCACATTGCCCCTTGGTTTCCATAAGAGAAGATCTCAGAAATTTGAATTCCATATGCAGTGTTTCAATTTGATTCTTTAGAATCTCAATTGATTCTGGTCGACATTTTAGCAACTCCTCCAAATGTCCCAAAAAAAGATCCAAAAAGCCCACTCCATCAACTTTGGGATAGTTATACAAGTTAAGCTCTCTAGAGTCTTCTTGAATCTGCTTTATTTTGTAAAGCACCTCAGAAACTGCTATATTCACTTCCCTAGCCATGTCTTCGTTTATGTAACTGTCATTACACGAGCAGAGGATAGGTATGAACTTCCAAATAATAGCTTCAATGGATGTAAAGTGATAATTGAATCGTTCTAATCTCAATTCATCTGGCAAATTTCTGATAAAAGTTTGAAGGAATTTCAGCTTCTCAAAGAGATTCTTACTTGGATCACTTAGATAAATCACAAATTTCTCATTACAATCTAGTAGCTTTATCAGATTGTCAAGGAGATAATGCTCGGTTGTTGATTCAGCTGACCTTGAAGCTCTTAAGACCACCATATAGATCTCCTCGACATTAGTCTTCTCTACTAGATCAGAGAGCTCTTGCTTCATTGCTAGTGCTATCTCTTTGTCCATTTGGTCAATGAAGCAAAAGTAAATGAGACATGTTGCTTTGTGTAGCAAAGAAGCAAGATGAGTCAAAAGCCGTCGATTTCTAGCCGGAACGTATACCTCTTTGCCTGCAAGATATGTAAACAGAGCTTGCAGAAGTGTTAGCTTCTCTTTGAAGTTTTCAATTTCTTTCATCAGAGGAGCAATTAGATCAGCCTCACAGCTTAATAAATATCTAGAAATCCTCACAATAAACTCTTTCCTTCGAAACACCCGACGATAATTTACAAGTCTCCTTTCGAAATTTTGCCTGATTAGAAAATCCTTCATCTTTTCTCGCAAATTAGAATATACACGGTCCAAGTCCAGGATGTGACTTCCTTTAATTGGTCCCTTAGAAAGTGAGTGAAGTTCCAACCTCACATCATAAAGCTTATCTTTAATACGCTGAATACCCTTGTGGTCCCTGAGAAACATTTCTAGAAAGAGAAGCCCAAGTTTGAGGAATAGGATATGATCCTTCAAGTGGGCAGTATCCATAAAGCTCTGATATTTTTCTTCTTGCTCCTCGAGAAGGGACAACGATGTAGAAATATGAGAGGAGGGGCTTTCCATTTTGAAAGATGGAGAGGAGGGGCTTTCCATTTTGAAAGATCGTTTATAAAATGGAAAACAAAGTTTAAGGGACATGATACGATCTATCAAGGAGGCACGAGAATTATGAGAGGAAGATCTTTCCTTGTTAGCCATTCTTCCTCGCTTATTTTTCTAACAAGAGAACTTAAACCTGGAATCCTGCAAGAAGAATACACTTCACTGCATTACTTTTGCTTTTACATGCTGAACTGGTAAGGAATTAATTCTAAAGTTGACTTGATTAAAAACAAAATTATAAGGATTAATTATAAAACATTATTTGATCGAGTATCTTACGCAAATATCCTTAAATTGGAAAAGTTTATGGCCATGAAGATGTTCTCATTCTCAACAATTATAAGATAGATGCACATATAGTTGAAATGATGGAAGCATGGAAGCATCTTGACTTTTTCTGTGACAGTAAGGACTATGGATCTAATAGATTAGACGGTTGGATTATATGTTCTAAAAGTTAATTTTAAGATATAATAATTATATTATTTATTTAATGTGAGTAGTTTATTTAAATATAATTAATACAATTAATTATTTAAAAAAGAGCTTTTAGAATACTATTTATAGATTATATCATTAAGAGTAAGGATATAAATGCCAGAATCTATATTCATAAATATATTCTAAAATTGTCCCCGATCGTAGGATAAATTAATTGGGCGTTGATTTATCCAAAAAGATCGGATTACAGTCTACCATCCAAATAATATGAGATATTGATTTAGACGATTAGTCTCATATCGTAAGGGTAGATGTATAAGTGCTTGTTGAGAACAAGTGACTGGACATGACCGCTAGTATAACGAATTACATGGAATGGTCAATAATTCATTGTACAGTGTAATGGTGCAATTAAGTTCTTAGACTTGAGATACCACGATTATCTTATGTTAAGGATAACATGATTTGCTGGTGCAATTAAGTTAGTTCTTATCAAGGATTGGATAATGTACTCAGTGGTTACGATCTATTCCGGCATGGAGATAGGTGTGTGTAAATATGAACTCTGTCAATTAGGGATCCTATGTGATCTATTAATCGAGTAACTAGAAATCCTTGGCCGAGGTAGAATAGTGAAAGTCGTTCTACGGATTATTCATAAGTTACTGATTAAATAGATTTGGACATATGATTGAGTAACAGAGTTTGACGACCCTATCCATGACTCTGGCTCAATCAAGATGATTCAAACAGAAGGAATTAGTTGCATGATAATTACTGAGGGTTCATAGAATTTATACTTCATCATTAGTTGGATAGTCGTGATATACTGCTAGGTATCACTCACGACTTGCGAGAAATAAATTAGAAAAGTTCTAATTAAATATTAATTGGATTAATATGATTTCGCTGCCAATTAATTATGAACCAAGAGGTCACACACAAAAGAGATTCGGAATTAATTAGTGAGAAAAATAAATTAAATGTTAGAAGAGTCTAATATTTAGTTGGACTTAAGACTGATTAGATTGAAATATTAGTCCAATCATTTAATCAGTCTAAAGTCTAGTAATTAGAACTGGCTCAAAAGCTAGCCCTAATAGGTCTAGTATTTCCTATAAATAGGAAACTATGATAGATAGAAAAGCTAGCACGAATCCTGTCTTTCATAGCACATATATTTTCTCTAAAACTCGTAGTGGGGGTTTTGCTGATTGATGGCTCGGATCTCGTGTGGATACTTTCGGAGGCTTCACAATTGGGGAGCTCTGGATTCGATCAATTTCTACAACAGATTTGTCATCATGGAAAGGTAATCCTAAAATCCTTTAATACATAATTAATGACGATTATTATGCAAGTATGTAATCTACGTAAATAGCCATGAACGGATGATGAGTATTATTATTTCCGCTGCGTTTATTTTGATTATAAAATTTTAAATATCATGCTTGATTCCCAACATGGACAACACGTTATAGAACGTGTGTAGTATTTATTGCCTTCAGGTTATAGGAATCCTTGGAACAAAATATAAAACCTAGGATGCCAGCTAAAAGGATCGTAGTTGGCAAATTCTTTGATTGAAAAATGGTGATTCGAGTTTTATGATCAGTTCTTTTTCTTTTTTTGTTATTTTGTTATTTTTATTTTTATTTTTATTTTTTAAAAGGGGATCAATAGTGGTTTCTCTCCTACCCCTAAGTGATTCAAACTCAAGACCATTTAAGTTTTAAGTGATGGTTGCTCCTACTAAGTTTAACCCTCTTGTTATATGATGCTCAACAATAGTGAATCAAGTGTTATAACCAGTTAAGTGGTAGACATTCAAATAATGTTACATGATCATCAACAATGATATTCACGTTGAAATTAAGAATGTCAATTAGCAAGTCATTTCAAGTGCCAACCATAATCAAAAGTTGCCACCCTGCGAGGATTTTAAACATTATCTCAAACACAAGTGAATGAGATGAAACTTGATAATCTAATTATGAAATTGTTGATCGATGAAGAATATATCTATTCTTAAAAGAAATTAGTGGTACAATTGATGCAAGTCAAAGTTATGTTGTGGAATTACAAGCCCGTCATTTAAACTAAAAGAGAAACCTTTCAAGGTTGTTAGCAATGGCAATGCAAATCAAAAATTCCCAATCTTTGAGACTAACTGAATGGAAGCAGAGAAGAAGACTAAAGGAACTTTAAAAAGAAAATCCCACCACAAGGAAATGTCACAGAAGCAGAGACTTTGTTATCACTAAGGGATGGTGGAAAGAGACTTCGTAACTAAAGTTATAATCTTTGCCTTGACTTACATCACAGAATGCCAAAAACAAAAGTAGAGAAATGTGAAGGAACTTACCAAAGTACTACAATCTCTGATTCTTTCTCGAACTAGATGCTTCCAGGATATTGAAAAATCGTGCAAGAAACAAGATTGATCTGACAATTCATATTCATCCCTCCTATTAGCTCCTCAGTCTAGACTGCACAGAGAAAAATTATCTTAAGAAAAATTCTCGTATCCGGCAAATACATAGTTGAGCCTCACGTTCCGCACTAAGCCAGAAACCGCCGGGTGCCAAAGGGAAGAATACTCCAAATCTTAGAAGCCCTGTAGTAGAAAAAAAAAAAAAGATACAGGAGCTTACCAGAGTAATATGAACTCTGATTCTCTCTCGAGCTAGATGCCTCCAGATTATTGAAAAATTGTGCAAGAAACAAGATTGATACCTCCGGTTAGCTCATCTGTGTAATACAAACACGCACGTAGAAAGATGGATCCATGAAATGAACATTAGCTACTAATGTATGCATTTCAAAATAATGACTTCACACTGATCCAAAAGATAAAGGAAGAAGAAAACAAAGACTTGACAATTAAGTCTGTGGTGTGGTTTCATGCACTTTTTTGTTTCACACAAAATTGTCTCGTAGAAGAAATTTCCTCAAGTCTTTGTATCCTAGTTTTTTTAGTACATAATTGTTGGAGACAGTGATCCAAACACCCGTCGGCAAAGTTGACTTATCAATAATATAATAGCTGGTATTGTATGCACTTAATTTTAATTGGATATTTACTCTAGTTGTATGGTTTTCGTTTTATTTGTGAGAGATATAACATTTTTTGTATATCATATAATATTGATTTAGGCCTTTTTTTAAATAGAAAAAAATAATCATAATAATGACTATTGACGTTGAGCGAAAAATTGAAAAACAAAAAAGAAAATGATTCGACGTTATCAAATTATATATATTTTTGATTTCATAACATTAGGCGTGAGGTTATGACTTCACATTGATCCAAAAGATAAAAGAAAAAGAAAACAAAGACTTGACAACTAAGGCTCCATTTGTTTGCCGTAAAATAATTTGCTTGTGGAAAATATTTTCCAAGAAAATAAAATATTTTACAAGGCTCCGTTTGTTTGTCATAAAATAACTTGCTGAGGAAAAATATTTTTCTGGAAAATAGAATTTTGAAAAATATATTCTGGAATTTGGATGTACCGTGACTTTTGTAAAATATTTTCTTCTCCCAAAGGAAATGAAAACATTTTCCAGAATTTTGTACTAGCCGCAATTGTTGACCGAAAAATATTTTATAGTTGATCAATTTTTCGGTATTACCAAACACCATAAAATTAAGGAAAAACAGCCACAATTGTTGACTGGAAAATATTTTACAGTTGACCAATTTTCTGGTGTTACCAAACACTGTAAAACGTGAAAAATATTTTTTGAGAAAATATTTTACATTTGTATTCTAAGTTTTTTGGAAAATTATACTATTCGGGATGCGGGATGCGGGATGAGGAGACAAACAAGAACGCGACACGTGGATGTGGGGCTTGCAGCGTTTAATGTGTATTAATTCATATGAAGACAAAAGATTATGAAAAAGTCTATTATACTCTTGCACATGTGGATGTGGGGCCCACATCATTTAATGTGTACAAATTGGTGGGAATATGATGGCAAGGCCAAATATCTATTATGTCCTCATATTTTAGAGAAAATATACATTATGCCCTCGCAGTATATATTTTAAAATATAGATGAGTAAAGACAAATTAATGGCCAAAATACGAAAAAGGACAGATAAATAAAAAAGAAGAAATGTGCAATGACAAAAATGGATAAATGAATGAAGACAAAAGATAGGCAAAATGAGAGCAAATAGTAACATAGAAAATTAACAAAGTGAAATCGAAAGAACATATTACAAGTGAAGTATTATTTGTGTTTATTATTTTATTTAACTTTAAAGGTAACGAAATTACTCTATATAAAATCATACATTATGTCAAAATTGAAAATTATAAACCCATAAGTGCATCCAAAGAGCATGAGCATGCATGATTACACCGTAACATATAACAAAGTAAAAAATTGAATATCTCTCGTCAATTATAAGACGACGTAATTAAAGTAAATAATTAGGAAAAATTGGACAAATAATCCCTATTGTTTACACGGTTTAGACAACTAGTCCTTTTTGTTTAAAACGTCACGCGGTTAGTTTTCATTGTTTTTAAAAGTCTTACCATTAGTCCCAATTATTTGTAATAGTCTCATTATTAATTCCTATTGCTTGCAAATATCTTACCATTAGTCGCTACCGTCAATTAACTGTTAAAACTTAATAAAAAAAACATTATTTGTGTTAAATGACATTATTGCTCTTGATTTAATGACCAAAATTACTTAATTATCCTTATTATTTAATAAAATTCTTTTTTATCATTATTAATTAATAAATTCTTTTTTATTTTTATGTTTTTCCTTCTTCTTCCTCATCTGCCTTCCACCACCTTCCACCATCGCCACAGGAGACACACACAAACACAACACACATAGCACAAAACATACAAAAAATGACACATTATCCAATTTTTTTTTTAAAGATTTTTTTATAAAATGACTATTATACCCCTGAAATCTATTAAGTTTTTAATGGTTAGTTAACACTTAAACAGAAGACATGATTGAAAATATAATGAACTCAAATGAAATTAAAAATTGAATGGTATCTACAAATAACCAAAGAAGGCATATATGAATATGAATGTAGATTTTTCATTGATACATACTAATATATAGCCTTATTGGTGAAACTTCTTACCAACAATAGGGAGTAGCCGTGTGACTTTGAAAATAATAGGGACTAATGGTGTGACTTTTGCAAATAATAGGGACTAGTCGTGTGACTTTTGAGACAATAAGAACTCTTAGTACAAAACGTGTAAACAATTGGGACTATTTGTCTAATTTGTCAAGTTTAAAATCGCTTTGATGAGGAACGCACTACATGTGATGAGGAATGTACTACTTGTAAAGTATCATATATGGTTAATGGTGAGAAAAATACCGTTTATCGTATACAACAAAAAAAAGAGACTATATACAGTATTTTTCTCACCATTAACCATATATGATACTTTATATGTAGTACGTTTCTTATTGCTCAAAGCGGTTTTAAACTTGGCAAATTAGACAAATAGTCCCTATGTTTACACGTTTTATACTAATTGTTCTTATTGTTTCAAAAGTCACACGGCTAATCCCTATTATTTGTAGAAGTCGCACTATTAGTCCCTGTTATTTTCAAAGTCACGCAGTTAATCCCTATTGTTGGTAAAAAGTTTCACCAATTAGTCCTTATTGTTTAAAAAGTCTTCCAATAAATCCCTAGTGTTAACTAACTATTAAAAACTTAACAGATTTTAGGGGTATAATAGTTACTTTATTAAAAATTTATTTCTTGTTTTTTTAAATTGGATAATGTATCATTTTTTTTTGTATGTTTTGTGCTATGTCTCAGTTTAGTTCTATATATTTTCCTAAAAATCTTGATTTAGTCCTATATGTTTTTTAAAAGTCTAAGATTAATATCTATTGCAAAATCCAACTAGAGAAGTTTCTTTTTAACTTCATGGGTTCTAAATTTTTAGAGAAACTTTTCATTCAAAAAAGGTAATATCTCAAAATTTCACCCTATCTTACTAAGGTTTGTAATTATTAGTTAAAAATGGTGCACAAATAAATGGCAAGTTGATACCCATTTACTATACAAAACATGCATGTATATTTTACTTACATGCATCATACACATATGTTGTGTTCTTGTTCATTTATGATACTATAATCATCAACTTTGTTTAAGATTCTTGTAAATGTATATGCATTACCATAAACTTTTACTTTTGTTCTTCTCGATTTTATGTGTTGTAACTTTGAAGTGGTATTCAAAGTATCTTGCTATATTCTCTATCTTTTTTTGTCAATATATGAAGATCTCTGACATGGATTTGTTGTATTTTTTGTTTCTTTCTACTAGATAGTGAAGTTTTTTTTACCAAGATCATAGTTACGGATCATGTTAAAATTTATGTCTGATAATAATATAATCATTGGTTTTTGTGTTTTCTCTTTATTTTTCTTCAATAGTGAACATTAGTTATATGAAAGATCAAATGGAGGAAGCATGCAAAGTAAAAAATACAACTTGCACATTGTAGAGTTGGGTGGAATGATCGGGCAATAATTAAAAGTTTTAAGTTCTAACCAGAACTTTGGCCTGTTGTGAAAGAAAAAAAAAGAAAGAGAAAAAAAAATGCAACTTACAAGATTGGAAGTGAAGTATATGACATTGATTGAGAAGTTTTAATGTCAAGTTAATTATAAGAGTTTTATTAATTCCTTTTTGTATGTCTACTTTATGTATTTCTATATGTCAATACTTGATGTATTGATCAAAGGGTTGGTCGTTTTGATGTTGCAAATTAATTAGATATTGATAAGTTGTAACTTTAATGACAATTTGGCTGTAGGTTAATGATTGAATTAGCTTTTCTTACTAGACAAATTAATGTAGTGAGCTTTAATTATGTTTCTCGAGTTTTTATATACCACAATACTGTTATTTATTGCATATTTGTTTGTTAGTGTAATAGGAAATGACTTTGAAAGAGTACGAGAAAGTTTTGAAAGAGAAAATGAAAGCTTTGCAAGCATTGAAACCATGTGAACGAGATGATTAGAAGACAATAGTAGATCAGTTTAGGTTTTTTGTATATTTAAAATATTATGTTTGTACATAATTTGGATTTTTTTGTAAATAGTTTAACTTTATTATAAATATCAAAATTTTTGTATATTTGAATTCGTATATTTCATTTTAATTTTTGTATCTTCTATATTTTAATTTCATAATTTTTTTTAAAAAAAAAAATTAAATAATTAATTGGCTACGAATTGACTACGGATACGTGATGACCAAAAGGCTCCGGACCTTGAATTGGCTGCTGATATGTGGACACCAAAAGGCTACAGATTGGCTACAGAACGTTGGTGACCAAAAGGATAAGGATTGACTATGGACCCATGACGATGAAACATTTACGACAAAAATGGCTAGGGTTTTGTTACGGAAGTTAATAATTAATAAAAATTGTAGAAAAAATAAATTGGTGACAGAATGACTATGGACATTTGGCGACGGAATTAAAATAAATAAATACAAATTAATTTTCAGATTTGGCCACAGATTTTCAATTTGGCCATTGGACTTGAGGCGACGGACGAATAGCTACGAAATTCCGTTGCCCGTCCCAAGTTGGCGACAGCTAGGCTACAGATTTTGACTGTTACCTCAGCCTATTTTTCTTGTAGTAAATGAGTATTATCGACTCTCACTAGATTTAGGATGAATGAATTGTCCATCATAGATAGTGTTAGACCTCACTAGGATTAGGGGACTGTCATGAATGAGTATTATTGGCACTATAATACCTAGGATGAGTGACAATCGTATCAAAAAAAATCAACCTATCACGTGGACTAGCCGCTCAGTACATCCATATGAATATCTATCATACCATACGGAAGAACAAATCATAGTTGGGGTAGGCTACATAGTCATTTATTCTCAAAATATAAGCAACTGCACACCATATACGATGTATGATGAAATCCATATTCAATATATGTAGATTACTGTTTTTCATATTTGTTATCTATATTTATTGAACATGTTTGAGTAATGTACTTGTCTACGGTAAGATTAATGGTAATGGTCTTTAGATTTAAGTTCTTGTATTTTAATAGTCTACTTTGATCCAATATATGATTTTGTGTTTATGCATTTAGAATTCCCAATTATCACATTATAGTTGTAGTTGTTAAGATTCAATGTATATTCAATCATGATTGCACAGTGACAAATAATAATACACAATAATAAATAGTGACCCAATCCCGCATGTGGAAAATAGTACCGCGAATAGTGAAGCTGCCGAGTACTATGCAGATAATGATATGTGATTAGTAGATAGGGATTTATTGTAATTCAGAATATATAGTTAAATTAATAGAGTTCTCTCTAGTTTTTCGCAGTTATCTCTTATATTATGGCAATTATTTTATAACAGTAGTTGATATTATGATCGAATAAATGTGTTCCATATATATGTTTATGCTCTACTTGCAAATCTATTGGTGGCACCATCAATCTCAATTGATTCATTTGGTTGCCTAGTATTTTAGGGCAAAGTTATACTGCAACTATTAATAGAGTTAGAGATAGAATTGTACCTTGAAAAAGGACTTAATAACAATAATCAATTGAATTAGGTAATCAACAAGGTTAGGCTTGTAATTCAACCTTTGCATCAGATTAAAAAACCCAAATACAAGCATAAGTCATGAGCTTTACTTCCCTTTGGCTACACTTTCACACTTCTGCACCCCCCGCTGCAACAACTTGTGTATTTGCAAGTAAAACTTAATTTAATTTTGTGCAATTTTATATATCTCAAGCCAAGCAAGATAAGAATTGAACCACACGCTCTAGGCTCAAGTGTTATATCATAATTTCTACCTTTCATATATAGGAAAGTTACAAAGAAATTGGAGATTTCATATTCCCCTTCTATGTTTATAAGATAAAAGCTAATGGGATTGTAAGTGCAAGTTGATTGTAAGTATGTATTATGTGGTGTTGTTTTAGAGTCAAGAGATCATTTATTTTTTGAGTACTCTTTCTCTAAAAGGATTTTGGCTGAAAGGGATAAAAATGTGTAAAGCTATTGGCACTGTGTCAACGTGGGATGATGTGTTGGTTTGGATGATCTACAACACAAAATCTGATGGGCTTCAATCCTATGTGCTAAAGTTATTTTTCACGACAACTATCTATTTTCTTTGGTATGAAAGGAATAAAATAGTTCAAGGGGTGATTCTAAAGAAATTATTTTGTGTAAGATCAGTTATGTTATTGGACACAAAATTAGATTAGAACATAAATATAGGAGATCTTATATTAATCTTCAACTTTTTAGAGCCTGGAATCTTGACAACACCTAATTGATCTAATGTGATTGGGTGCTTGTTATTTTTGTATGTGTTTGTTGAGCTTAATGGATATACTTTGCTTATTTAGCAAAAAAAAAAAAAACTAATGGGATTGGGGTTAATGAGTTACTAAGGCCATCTCCAAGAGATGCCGTAAATGCTTCCCTACTCTACATGTAGGGAAGAGATTGAGAAAATTATGCTGCAGCATATCCCCTACCCTATCCCCTAAACTGTAGGAAATCCCTACATCCATTTTCATCTTCTCTACATGTAGGAGAAAAAACCTAATCCCCTAAACACTGTTCATTGACTTTTTAATTACACCTAATTGTTTAGTATCTTTTAAATGCATTTTAATATACTAAACGTTATGAATTACACTTAAATTTTAATTTTTTATTGCACTATAATATTGTAATCTTTTATTAATTAAAATAAAATTAAATAAATAAATAAATAAATAAAATTAAAAAATTAACATAGAATGTCGTCGAGAAAGTTTTAAATTAAATAACAAAAAAGTTAAGGAATTATTGAAAAAGTTTTAAATTAAATAATAGAAAATAAAAATTTATATTAGTAATTAGAAAAATGTTGTCGAGAAAAATAAACATATATATAAAAAAAATTATTAAAATAATATGTTTAATGAAAAAAAAAAGAGAATATTTGAACAAAATAAAAATAGGGAGTTCTTACAATAGGGAAGTTGTTGGAGTGAAATTGAATTTAGGATTCCATAAACTAAGGGATTGATTGAATGTAGAAAAACTGTTAAAATTAAATTAAAATAAGGGATCCCTACATGTGAGAAAAGTGGTTTCAATCTCTTACATGTAAGGAAAAAAAATAAAGAAGTTGTTGGAGTTAGCATAAGCTGATAATCCAACATAAATTCTAATTTTTAAAACTACTCTAACTAAAATCAAATAATTAACAATACCATTGTCTTTTCACCCAAACAAGATTGTAAAAGTACCATAATAACATGTACCATTCTTATCCAACATGATAAAAATGTTAACAATATCATTGTCTTTTCATCCAAACAAGATTGTAAAAGCCAAAGTCCTTTATGAATAATAGTAGGGCAGCTATAAATCCCAAGCTATTAATCCATAAGAAAATCCTCATCATCGGTAAAAGGACTTTCTTCACTTTCTTTTTCTTGGTCAAAATCTGCAAAAGGATTAATAAAAGAGGAATGAATACGAAATGCAGATCATAACCGATATACAACGAAAATTGAACAAATAACAATAATCCAATAAATCATTTTCAATGTGCCATCATTAAGAATTCCAAATAACATTTACTTGTTCATATCAATATTTAAACAATGCCATTAGATGACGAAAATAATATCTATTTTGTTTCTTTCAATGTCATTAATCTGCGGCTACAATTTTCCTAGCAAGGTTAATTCCATAAATAATTTAAACCAAGCAAAAGTATATTAATTATAGCTACTAACCCATACCGCATAAATTACAATGCACTTTATAAAATAATCATATTACCCTCATTGAAAAGTTTAGGATCATAATGTAATATATTAACCTTAATTTGAAATAAAACTATGTTCTTACAACTAATCACTAGCACCAAATGTCTCTGTAAGTCCAAGTCTTGTTTTTCTCTCCGCAAAAGAAGAACAAAAGATTAAAGTAAGCGGAATAATGCTTAGTAAGGGGGAATACCCGCACAAAAGAAGGAAACAACGCCGATAACTAAAGAATGTTGAATTATATAATTTGAGCCCGAGTATCATAAATGAAAGTCAAATGATTTATAAGTAATCATATACCAAATGAATCAAAATAGCAGTCGGAACTCATACACTAAAATCTAAACATAGCAGGAGAGTTCAAAAACAAAATAATTATAGAACAGAAGTACCAGTGTTAGGTCACACCATCTTTATAATTGAGAAGTGCATAATAGTTACATGAATCTCATAAATATCCAAAAATAGTAGGAAACATGATGAAAAGTTATTTTCACGAAAATATAACACGTGCTAAAGAAGAACTAGGTTGGAGGTTAATTACGAAGGAACACCAACACAGTGAAAGCAGAATATACAACTAACGTAAGACCAAAACACAAGGTCACCTCTACCAGGACATTGATCGATAGAACATGAAGAAAAAGTGATAGTACAGGATTATATGACTAAGATTAACCAAGCAAAGGAAACAAACCAGAGGAATAACATGAGAGGTCCAACTAGATATTAAGAATGCCGACCAAGAACTTGTGAAATGAATTCCGTTGTGTTGGGACATAAGAATTTAACCATAACTGAAATGACTAAAACAAACTTATTCACATAGATATGGAAACACAATCAATAAAGGGTAGAATATACGAACACAAAGGATACAACCAAAGTTAACATACGGAAACAATCTTATAGAGGCATGAACCGAAAAATAAATAAATTAAGGATACATGAATACCGTAAGGGGAGGTATTAACACATGGTAATATACATACAAGAGATTATTGAAGATAGCATAAAAGAATTATCAAGATGACGACCATGTGAGCATAGAAGATGAGGTTTAGCTAACATAGATACAAGGCTAATCATATACAGCTCTAGGACAGCATAGCCCGGAATAGAACACAAGACTAGCCATAAGAATAAATAAACACATACTTCAAAGCAAAAGATCTGATATATCACTTGAAAAGACAAACAATATAGCTGAATCAGGCACGGGTCGAACACAAGGAAGCACAGAAGGCATAGCCATGAATAAGATGGTTAGCTAACCCCAAGTTGCGGTTGCATTTACCCATTCAGCTTCGGTCAAAAAGTAAGTATAAAACCCCCATCAGGCAAAACACAAGGTAAGTACTAAGCTCCACCGGGCGACAGGTGCATCGCTCATACACATACACACTCGCAGCTTACGAAGAATAACAAATGATAGAGCAAACACATATAGGAACACATATGTATATTACTCAAAGAAATAGAGTGGAATAGGCTTCCATAGTAAGAGTCTCAAAATAGGATATGATCAGAGTGATAATTGGATACAATCCAAATCAGATACATAATGGGTATCAATTATAAGAAAATAAGAAAATGGGGTAGTTAAAACGAAACACAAGGCTAAGCACATATAGGCACAACTCAGGGTAAACAAAAGGAAATGACTATACAGTTCGATCAGGACCGGATTTAACACAAAATGAAGTGACTATAGTCTGGAGTTTAATCAGGAACATATTTAACTCATTTTGTTTACACGAGAGGAAGCAAAATTCTAAAGGAGGTCCCATATTCACTAATGGTAAACCACATGAAATGAATTTAATTAATTCTTGAAACTTAAAGGATTCGACTCTCAAAACAATGTTAAAGGCAAACAAACAGAAAAGACATTTATATGAATTTTAAAAATTAGCATAACCCATATACCTGTCCGAGAGCACATGCTAAACTTATCACATGGTAATAATTACAACAAGATCTATGAGTATGGTCTACAAAATAAGGAACTTACACAATGCTTAGAGGTTAAAGAAGACTTGATAACAAAGGACCGCTAAAAGGAAGGTGGCCAATATCCGACTTGAGGAATTTACACAATGCTTAGAGGCTAATGGAAGACTTGATAACAAGGACCGCTAAAAGGAAGGAGGACAATACTACAAGAAGTCAGACGTTGGAATAAGGAATAACGTATTTCATAAGATGTAGCTTAGATATTTTATTAACACATACGGAGGATAATAGAATAAGCATTGAAAGGAATAACTTGAATTCAAAGTCCTCAGGTGGAAGCAAGACCAGTTATGGAGATTACCAAAGAATTGGAAATCTACAATATAATTTCCTCATCACTGAAAAGATATAAAAACAATAAATTCGAGTCAAAGTCGATAGCATGCTAAAGATGGAATAACGACAACCTTTCAACATAAGACGATCAAAAGCTTAGAATTTCACAAATAGAACATTGGAAGACTAACTAAGATTTACTATCTAACAAATGTTTTAAACAAATTTAAAATAGTCATGAATAATAATCATTTACATTTAGCAAGAGTTGGGAATGAGCTAACATTGTCAATTCTCGAAAAGTAACGCTAAGCAATAAACTCCCAAAAGTCATGATCTGCAAGAATTCTTAACAACAGGATAAAATGCAGGAGCAAACATAAAAATATCAGCTTGTACCAAAAGAGGTCAAGTCCTGCCAAAAATCTAGTGTGACCGTGAAACCGTGCGGTGACCGAACTTTGCGAAATATGACTTGAAGTGATGAGTCAAAGAAAATAAAACTAAAAAATCCAGAAATTCATTTCAATGACCAACCTTGACACAATTGTGGATTAGAATATTGCAAACAAGAAAATGAAGAGAATAGAATTGAACACATGGGTGTAAAAGGGTTCCTCAGTTACCTCAATCGAAGCCCAAAATCCAAAATATTAAAACCCTAAGCACATCAACAACAATTCTATTCTATCACTAGATAATCCTTACAATAATGATAATAATTGCACTAAAGAAAACCACAACTCTATAATAAACCCCAATCATCAGATGGTAACATTACACGCAAAGTCTAACTTTAAAATTAAAACTCACCTTGATGAAGAGAAGTTAAACGTGCCCTATCTTCACCAATCAAGCTTGAATCAACTTCTCTCCTTTTTTTTTCTTTCTTTTTCTTTTTTACTCTGTCTCCCGAACTTTCTGCACCAAATGAAAAAAAACAAAGAAAAGAAAAATGAGCTCTACTTAATGGCAAAATTATCAAATGACCTAGAAAGTTTTTTTGATTGTATTTTGGCCCCAAATTAAACATGTAGATTTTACACCTTGATCCCATCGCATAATAAATTATATTTTGACCCAAATGTCAAATTTGGGGGTATTACACAAAATATGGATTTATATATCACAAACCTTAATTAGTTCTAATTTGCAGCCTAATTAATAGGAATACTAATGCATGTCTTAATAGAACAAAATCAGTTCAACTTTCACAGGCCTTGCCTCTAACATATAGAATTTATACAACAAACAGCCACGTCGCGTCCAAGGGTCACGTAAAAGTAATTGCATCTCAAAGAAAGAAATTCAATTGTGTTCATGTTGACTTACCTGTAGTTTTGTCCCCTCCGATGATATAGGCTTTGAATTCTTCGTTTTGTAGTTCCTCCTTCTGTACCCTTTCAATATTCCTGGCTGAATCATTCATAGAAGGATTACAATGCCTTATTGTAATCACCTGTAGTGTGTAAAGTTCTCCAAAGCAAGGAGGGATCTCATCCAGATCCTTGCAACTGTTTATCACTAATTGCGCAAGCTTGGGAAAAGAATCTTCTGAAGCAATCCACTTGCTAATAGATAGATCGCTTAATTTCAAATATTCCAGATTTGGGAAGTCCCCATGATCATTCACGATCCATTCTGCATCGTAACATTCTAGATTTGGCTCTCCACTTAGTTTGAGAACCTTTAGGTTCCTCCCAAATTCTGTCATTGAATGAAGATTCCCAACAGTCAGAAAAATTCGCATCTCAATTTCCGAAGGTTTGGTACCCTTCTCAGAAAATTCTCTGCTGATTCTTTGCAAACAAAATATGGTGTCGATAATGTTTGCACATTATCCAATAAGGAGGACTTCTCAAGTCTGTCGGTCGAGATACTAAAAGAATCATGGTGATTTATGCGTACATGGCGCAAGTTGACCATGTTCCAGAGTGAATTTGGTACAAAGTTTTCCCAACGACCTTTGACAACTAGAGATTGCAGGTAACAAAGGTTGGCTATTGATGAGGGCATATCATGTGTTTGAACGGCTAAATACCTCAAATGAATCAGCAATACTATTCCGCTACCAGACATGGAAATGAATATATCAGTTAAATCCAACACTCTAAGAAGCATGAAATTCTGAATAATGAATCTGAAATTAGCCAAGGGATAATTAGCGCCAGATGGTCTGGTATATAGTAGAGAACGGACATTGTACTCAGAAGGCGTCCCCTCCATATATGCAAAGCTTTTGTATTCAATGCTAAGTCAGACGCTCTTCATAAACTCTGGCAATATCCAGTCAGTGAGTCACATGTATCACCTGCAAGAAACTCCCTTCTTTAGCTTTTAGCAAGCAAAAGTCATGTAATAGATCATGAACACGACATGCTTTGACTCCTCCATGGGAATTTTCTTTGGTAGGTATTACAAGGCTTCTATTGATAAGATCTATGAAATATTCCTCTGCTACATCCTCCAATTTCTTTTCCTCAGCATATCGTACAAACCCTTTAGCGACCCATAACATCTTTAATTTCCAGAGAGGAATTTCTTCGTCCTCTGGAAATGCTGCAAAGTACAGAAAGCATGATTTCAAATGATTTGGTAAATGATTGTAACTTAATTCTAATACGGCTTTGCACTGACTTTCTGAGTCACTAAAAATGTGTGATCTTAATTCTCGTGCAATTTGTTCCCACTTACGTACACTCTTTTCCACCCTCGCAAGAACTCCAGCCATGACAACAATTGTGAGAGGAAGTCCCCTGCAACTCTCTACAATCTGTTGTCCAACACCCAGGAATTCCGGAGAGAAGCTTCCTTTTTGAAATAGCTTCTTATCAAATAACTCCCAGCTTTTAACCTCAGAGAATTCACGAAGAGTATGCACCTTATTGCCATCTGTAATTTGTGAAGCCAGATTCTGGTGTCTACTAGTTATGAGAATATGGCTACGTAATCTGTCATCTGGAAAAGATTTTCTGAAATCATCTCAATCCTTGATGTCCCACAAATCATCAATGACGATGAGATATCTACGACCCTTCAAGCTTCGGAAAAGCTTTGCAGCTAGATCTTTATCATTGATTTCTTCAACTTTTCCAATAACATCACCTAAGATGGTAAGCAACAGTTCTCTCTTTTGATATGTTTGAGAAACAGTGCACCATGCTTGAACATGAAAGAACTCGCGGATTGAAGGCTCCTCATACACTTTCTTAGCTAGCGTAGTCTTGCCAACTCCTGGCATGCCGACAATTGAGGTAATATCTAATTTCTCTTGGTCTTCTAAAAGATACTCCTTTATCTTCTTTGCCTCATCTTCGAAGCCCACTATTTCATCAATTGCTATGTTAGTAGCTTTTGTTGAAACATGGATGGAAGCCTTTGCAACATCGTGGGCTTGTGTATGATCTTTCTGCTCAGTGTCGATCCTTGTGACCTCTGTTTTTATAAGCTTGGATTGCTCAATGATTTTGGAAAGCGACGTCGTGATGCGAGAATCGAGAATATTTTGTACCAGGTAAAAGTCGATAACATATTCTGCCTGGTATGCCAAGGCTATGACGCGCGTCTGAAGATGTCCCAATTCTTCATGCTCATTACGTTGCCCCTTGGTTTCCATAAGAGAAGATCTCATAAATTTAAATTCTGTATGCAGTGTTGCAATTTGATTCTTTAGAATCTCAATCGATTCTGGCCGACACTTTAGCAACTCCTCCAAATGTCCAAGGAAAAGATCCAGAAAGCCCACTCCATCAACTTTGGGATAGTTATACACCTTAAGCTCTCTGGAGTCTTCCTGAATCTGGTTGATTTTGTCAAGCACCTCAGAAACTGCTATATTCACTCCCCTAGCCATGTCTTCGCTCATGTTCCAGTCATAAAACGAGCAGAGGATAGGTACGAACTTCCAAATAAGAGCTTCAATGGATGTGAAATGATAATTGAACTGTTCTAATCTCAATCCATTTCAAAGGAAATTCAAATTCTCATAGAGATTCCAACTCAGACCATTTAGATAAGTCACCAATTTGTGATTATAATTTAGTAGCTTTATCTGATTGTCAAGGAGATAATACCCAAATTTTGATTTTTTTGACCTTGAAGCTCCTAACACCACCATATAGATCTCCTGGACATTAGTCTTCTCTACTAAATCAGACAGCTCTTGCTTCATTGCAAGTGTTACCTCTTCATCCATTTTGTCAACCAAGCAAAAGTAAATGAGACATGTTGCTTTTTGTAGCAAAGAACAAAGAGGCGCCAAAAGCTCTTCATTTTCATCCGGAATGTATACCTTTTTGCCTGCCAGATATGTAAACAGAGCTTGCAAAGGTATTAGCTTCTCTTTGATACTTTCAATTTCTTTTGTCAGAGGAGCAATTAGACCAGCCTTATAGCTTAATAAATATCTAAAACTCCTCACAAGAGAATCTTTGCTTCGAAACATGCCTTCATTAGATACAAGTCCCATTTCGATATTTTGCCTGATTAGAAGATTCTTCATCGTTTCTCGCAAATTAGAAATATACGCGGTCCAAGTCCAGGATGAGACTTCCTTCAATTGGTCTATTAGAAAGTGAGTGAAGTTCCAACCTCACATCATAAAGCTCATCTTCAATGAGCAAGTCGAGACCCACGTCGTCTGAGATGCTGGGAAACATTTCTAGAAATTGAAGCACAAGTTTGAGGAAGAGTATATGATCCTTCAAGGGGGCAGTATCCATAAAGCTCTGATATTCTTTTTCTTGCTCCTCGAGGAGGGACAAAAATCAACACGTTATAGACGTGTATATTGCATTCAAGTTATGGGAATCCTTGGAACAAAATATAAAACCTAGGATGCTAGCTAAAAGGATCGTAGTTGGAAAATTCTTTGATTAAAAAATGGTGATTCAAGTTTTATGACCAGTTAAGTGCATGACATTCAGATAATGTTACATGATTCTTAAGAATGATTTTCATGTTGAAAGAATTTCAATTAGCAAGTCACTTCAAGTGTCATCCATAATCAAAAAGTTGCCACCCTCCTGGGAGGATTTTTAGCTTATCTCAAACATAAGTGAGTGAGATGAAAAACTTGATAATTTAATTGTAAAATAACCTTAGTGAGCGTGGATGACACGTGACAGCAAAATACATGACCTTAGGATGCTTATATTTTATCATGTGACAATTTTACCCTTAAAGATTTGTACATTTTGCAGCTATGTGTCAATCCACATGCTTACTAACGTTATTTTTTTACGGATTTTACTTCAAGAGCTAACAGTTGTTATACCAAAATGAAAGATGAAGGACCGTTTTATCCAAAATGAAAGATAAGGAAGTTAAACGTATAAAAAAAAAAAAAAAAACTTAGGATCATTTTGATAAATTACCCTAAAATAATTAAACTAAGCTCCAAAATGCGGAGCATTGCATAATCTATAAAACCAACATTAACAAAACTATTTAATAGTACCATAATAACATGTAGCATTCTCATCCAACATAATAAAACTATTAAATTAACAATACCATTGCCTTTTCATCAAAACAAGACAGCAAAAACCAAAGTCCTTTTTGAATAATAGTGGGGCAGCTATAAATCCCAAGCTAGTAATCCATAAGAAAATCCTCATCCTTGGTAAGAGGATTTTCTTCACTTTCATTTTCTTGGTAAGCTGCAAAAGGATTAATAAAAGAGGAATGAGTACAAATTGCAGAGTAAACAAAGGTTGGGATTATACCCGAAAAGAATAAAAGGATAACCGAAGAGCTGCCAAAGCTTAAGATCATAGAGCCCTATGAGGGAAACTCAATGAGAGATTTTAAATCATAACCAATATACACCGAAAATTGAACAAATAATAATAATCCAATAAATTATTTTCAATGTGCCATCATTAAGCATTCCAAATAACATATACTTGTTCATCTCTATATTTAAACAATGCCATTAGATGACGAAAATAATATCTATTTTGTTTCTTTCAATGTCATTAATCCGTGGCTTTGGCAGTAGTGAGTAAAAGGCTTCAACGCTTCCACTAGGTGTAAATTTCACAAATGGTCCCGTATATTTGCACTTTTTTCAATTTTATCCATATTATTTAAGAAATAATGCTTTGGAAAAATTTTATATTTAGTCCCTATTATTTGCAAAGTATCTCAATTTAATCTCTATTATTTAAAATATCTCAATTTAGTCCCTATTGTTTCACCAAAAATTTCAAATTCATCCATATTGTTTAATATGTCTCAATTTAGTCCATATTATTTTTAAAAAAATTTCAACTTCATCCCTATTATTTTTAAAATGTTTTAATTTCGTCCCTATTATTTTCTTAAAGTTTCAAATTCGTCCTTATTATCCAAGGACTAAATTGATTTTTTTAAGAAACAATTGGGATGAATTTGAAACTTTTTGAAAATAATAGGGATTAAATTGAAACTTTTTAGGAAACAAAAATGACAAAATTAGAAACTTTAAACAATATGAATGAAATTGAAACTTTTAAGGAAACAATAGTGACTAAATTGAGACATTTTAAACAATATAGACTAAATTGAGATATTTTGCAAATAATAGGGACTAAATGTGAGATTTGCCCTAATGCTTTTAGTCCCCAATTGTTTACCCTTTTTTTTTCTTCCAATTTCATCTCTATTGTTTTAAAATGATGCACTTAGTCCCCAAAGTTTGCAAAAAGTTTAATTTACTCCCCAAATATTTTCACTTTCTTTAATTTAGCCCCGAAAGTTTCATGTCCCGATCACAATTCAAATCTCACGACAGAGACTAAATTGAAACTTTTTATAAACTTTAGAGACTAAGCCCGACACTTTTGAAATAATAGAGATGAAATTGAATAAAAGTGTAAATATTAAAACTAAATTAAAACTTTTTGCAATCTTTAAGGACTAAACGCATCTTTTTTGAAACAATGAGGACTAAATTAAGCAAAAAATAGATCAATTGTATAGTACGATACTTTAAAGGGTAAGGAAGCATGAGCTGAACGAAGATGGAAGAACTACTCAGAGTGAAGAGGATATTGTACAAACTTTGTCCTCAAAACAAATCTTTCCATAAACTAAATTTTAACAAGCTCGAAAGTAGTATGGATGATTATAAACAACACCTAGGCATGCTTTTTCAACTTTTTTTTATATATAATTTCAAAATAGTGATACGCTCTAAAAGAAAGTCAAGATAAACTCCCAAACAAGAAATTGAACATGACCTAATGCAAGTTATATAAATAATCTGCAAATTGTAAAAACAAATGGATGTTCGACAACTAACATAAAACAACTATGTCGTTAACCACAAGGAAGCATGATACATCAACTTGATTAGCAAATAAACGAATCATAAGCTCCACAACCAAATAAGATCAGAAATTTTAGGACCTCAAATTGGAAATTGGGATTGAACAAATACGAAATTTTGCAGACTTATCACTAATTTAAAAAGGAGAATAAACTTAACTTACAAATTAAAGAACAATATTAAACACAGCACATAAATAAACTCCTCTCTAACTTAACATGGTATCAGAGTCTAGGTACTAAAAGATCCTCGATTCAAAACTCATCACCACTTATTTGTAAAATTATGTCAACGTGTAAGTCTCAATAAAAAAACTACACAATAAATAACTAGACCCATTTGGTTAGCTTGAATTGATTTTTAAAACCCAAAAAAATTACTCAAACTTCAAACCTTATAACCAATATTACGTTCTTATAATATGGATTCATCACAAACCTTAGTTCTAATTTGCAGCCTAAATAGAAATACTATGTCTTAATAGTACAAAATCATTTTAACTTTCACACACCTTGCCTCATCAAACATATAGAATCTGTACAACAAACAACCACGTCGCATCCAAGGGTCACCAAAGTAAAAGACAAACAACTGGAAACACTCAAGTAATTAAAGTAATTGCATCTCAATGAAAGAAATTTAATTGTGTTCATGTTAACTTACTTAGGATGATAAACACTTTGAATTCCTCATTTTGCAGTTCCTCCCGTTGCACCTTTTGAATCTTTCTGGCTGAATCATCGATAGAAGGGTTGCAATCCGTTATTCTAATCACCTGTAGTGTGTAAAGTTCTCCAAAGCAAGGAGGGATCTCATCCAGTTCCCAGCAACTGTTCATCACTAATTGCGCAAGCTTGGGAAAAGAATCCTCTGAAGCAATCCACTTGCAAATCGATAGATAGCTTAATTTCAAATATTCCAAATTTGGGAAGTCCCCATCATTCACGATCCATTCTTCATCGCAATACAGTCCACCTAGTTTGAGAACCTTTAGGTTCCTCCCAATTTTTGCAATATCCTCCCATGTTGGCAGAAATCTTGACAAAGACAATTTTTGTAGATTTGGAGGGAAGTTAAACACACAATTCTCTCTCCATTGCAATGAACCAGTGATAAAAACCTTGAGTGATATAAGTTGATCGAGAAAGCTCAATACTGGAAATTCATAGCCATTGGTGGTATACTCCCAACAATCGCAAAATTCGCATCTCAATTTTCGAAGGTTTGGTACCCTTCTCAATAAGTTCTCTGCATCTTCTTTGGAAACAAAACATGGTGTCGATAATGTTTCCATATTATCCAATAAGGAGGACGTCCCAAGAGTGATGTTCCTGGCAATAAAAGAATCGCGGTGATTTATGCGTACATGGCGCAAGTTAACCATGTCCCAAAGGTTTATGTTTATCACTTTGCCATGCTTTTCGACAAGTAGAGATTGGAGGTACCAAAGGTTGGCTATTGATATTGGCATATATCCTGTTTTAACGGCTAAATACCTCAAATGAATCAGCAACTCTATTCCGCTATCAAACATGGAAATGTATATACCAGCTAAATCCAACACTCTAAGAAGCTTAAAATATTGAAGAATGAATGAGAAATTAAACGAGGGATCATAAAACATAAATGGTCCAGTACATAGCACAGAACGGACATGATAGTGAGAAGGCTTCGCCTGCATATCTGCAAACTTGGTGACATCAATGCTAAGTCGACGCTCATCATACACTCTCGCAATTTCAGACCAGTGACTCACATGTATCACCTGCAAGAAACTCTCTTCTTTAGCTTTTTGCAAGAAAAAGTCATGTAATAGATCATGAACACGACATGCTTTGACTCCTCTGAGGGAACTTTCTTTGGTAGGTATTACGAGGCTTCTATTGATAAGATCCAGGAAATAGTCCTCTGCTACATCCTCCAATTTCTTTTCCTCAGCATATCGTACAAACCCTTCAGCGATCCATAACATCTTCAATTTCCAGAGAGGAATTTCTTCATCCTCTAGAAATGCTGCAAAGTACAGAAAGCATGATTTCAAATAATCTGGTAAATGATTATAGCTCAATTCTAATATAGCTTTGCACTGACTTTCTGAGTCACTAAGAATATGAGAGCTTAATTCTCGTGCAATTTGTTTCCACTTAAGTACACTCTTCTCCACCCTTGCAAGAACTCCAGCCATGACAACAATTGTGAGAGGAAGTCCCTTGCAACTCTCTACAATTTGTTCTCCAACATCCAGAAATTCCTTAGAGAGACTTCCTTTTTGAAATAACTTCTTATAAAATAACTCCCGACTCTCAACCTTAGACAATTCACGAAGAGTAAGCACCTTATTCCCATCTTCAATTTGTGAAGCTAGATTCTGGTGTCTACTAGTTATGAGAACACGGCTATGCAATCTGTCATCTGGAAAAGATCTTTTGAAATCATCCCAATCCTTGATGTCCCACAAATCATCAATAACGATAAGATATCTACGTCCCTTCAAGCTTCAAAAAATCATTGCAGCGTGATCTTCATCATTCATTTCTTTACTATCTGGGGTACCAATAACATCACCTAAAATGGTAAGCAACAATTCTCTATTTTGATATGTTTGAGAAACAGTGCACCATGCTCGAACATGAAAGAAGTCATGGCTTGAAGGGTCTTCATACACTTTCTTAGCTAGCGTAGTCTTGCCAACTCCTGGCATGCCGACAATTGAGATAATATCTCTTTTCTCTTGGTCTTCAAAAAGATACTCCTTTATCTTCTTTGCCTCATCTTCGAAACCCACTATTTTATCAGTTGCTACGTCAGTAGCTTTTGATGAAACATGAATGGGAGTCTTTGCAACATCATGGGCTTGTGTATGATGCTTCTTCTTGGTATTGATCGTTGTTACCTCTATTTTTATAAGCTTGGTTTGCTCTATGATTTTGGAAAGTGATGTCTTGAAGCGAGAATCAAGAACATTTTTTACCAGGTAAAAGTCGATAACATATTCTGCCTGGTATGCCAAGCTTATGAAACGCGTCCAAAGATCTCCCAATTCTTCATTCTCATTAGGTTGCCCCTTGGTTTCCATAAGGGAAGATCTCAGAGATTTAAATTCCATATGCAGTGTTTCAATTTGACTCTTTAGAATCTCAATCGATTCTGGCCGACATTTTAATAGCTCCTCCAAATGTCCCAAAAAAAGATCCAAAAAGCCCATTCCATCAACTTTGGGATAGTTATACAACTTAAGCTCTCTGGAGTCTTCTTGAATTTGCTTGATTTTGTAAAGCACCTCAGAAACTGCTATATTCACTTCCCTAGCCATGTCTTCATTTGTGTCCCTGTCATAACACAAGCAGAGGATAGGTACGAACTTCCAAATAATAGCTTCAATGGATGTAAAGTGATAATTGAATCGTTCTAATCTCAATTCATCTGACAAATTTCCGATAAAAGTTTGAAGGAATTTCAGCTTCTCAAAGAGATTCTTACTCGGATCATTTAGATAAATCACAAATTTCTCATTATAATCTAGTAGCTTCATCAGATTGTCAAGAAGATAAAACTCGAATGTTGATTTAGTGACGTTGAAGCTATTAAGACCCCCTTATAGATGTCCTTGACATTAGTCTTCTCTACTAGATCAGAGAGCTCTTGCTTCATTGCTAGTGCTATCTTTTTATCCATTTGGTCGACGAAGCAAAAGTAAATGAGACATGTTGCTTTGTGTAGCAAAGAAGCAAGAGGAGGCAAAAGCCGTAAATTTTCATCCGGAACGTATACCTCTTTGCCTGCTAGATATGTAAACAGAGCTTGCAGAAGTGTTAGCTTCTCTTTGAAGTTTTCAATTTCTTTCATCAGAGGAGCAATTAGATCAGCCCTACAGCTTAATAAATATCTAGAAATCCTCACAAGAAACTCTTTTCTTGGACTTACCCATTCAAAATAATTTACAAGTCTCCATTCGACATTTTTCCTGATTAGAAGATCCTTCATCTTTTCTCGCAAATCATAACATACACGGTCCAAGTCCAGGATGAGACTTCCTTCAATTGGTCTATTAGAAAGTGAGTGAAGTTCCAACCTCACATCATAAAGCTCATCTTCAATAAGCAAACCAAGACCCTCATCGTCTGAGAAGCTGATAAACATTTCTAGAAAGTGAAGCCCAAGTTTGAAGAATAGGATATGATCCTTCAAGTGGGCAGTATCCATAAAGCTCTGATATTTTTCTTCTTGCTCCTCGAGAAGGGACAACGATTTAGAAATATGAGAGGAGGGGCTTTCCATTTTGAAAGATGGTTTATAAAATGGAAGATAAAGTTTAAGGGACTTGATATAATCTATCAAGCTCTGATATTTTTCTTCTTGCTCCTTGTTAGCCATTCTTCCTCCTCTATTTTTCTAACAAGAGAACTTAAACCTGGAATCCTGCAAGAAGAATACACTTCATTGCGTTACTTTTTCTTTTACATGCTGAACTGGTAAGTGTGTGTAACATATTGCATTTATAGTTTCTAGGAATTAATTCTAAAGTTGACTTTATTAAAAACAAAATTATAAGGATATTATAAAACATTATTTTATCGAATATCTTACACAAATATTTATTATTCTTTATCAATTTGTTGTAGATCAAATGAATAACATTATCAATCTGCGATCTTCTCCCATTTGTTGGACATGGGAAAAGCCATATATGTTCATTGGAAATCGACTTCATAAGATGGTAGCTTAAAATGATACTTTATCTTACATCCTTAAATTGGAAAAGTTTATGGCCATGAAGATGTTTTCATTCTCAAAATTTATAAGATAGATGCACATATAGTTGAAATGATGGAAGCATCTTGACTTTCTCTGTGACTGTAAGAACTATAGATCTAATAAATTGGACAACACGTTATAGAATGTGTATAGTATTGCCTTCAAGTTATGGGAATCCATGGAACAAAATATAAAACCTAGGATGCTAGCAAAAAGGATCGTAGTTGGCAAATTCTTTGATTGAAAAATGGTGATTCCAGTTTTATGACCAGTTAAGTGCAAGACATTCAGATAATGTTACATGATCCTCAACAATGATATTCACGTTGAAAGAATGTCAATTAGCCAAGTCATTTCAAGTGTCGTCCATAATCAAAAAGTTGCCACCCTCCTGGGAGGATTTTAAGCATTATCCCAAACACAAGTGAATGAGATGAAAGTTGATAATCCAATTATGAAATTGTTGATCGATGAAGAAAATTTATATTCTTAAAAGAAATTGGTGGTACAATTGATGCAAGTTAAAGTTATGTCATGGAATTACAAGTCCGTCCTTTAAACTAAAAGAAAAAGCTTTCAGTATTATATTTGAGACTAAACTGAATAGAGAGCCAAAGATTGTCACAAGAAGAAGACTAAAGGAACTTCGAAAAGAAAATCCGACAAGGGAATGTCACAGAAGCAAAGACTTTTACATGTTGTGTCTGACATGCACTTTACAATTGATTTCCAAAGTAAATATGATACGAGTGATTGGTGGAGGGGATTAAGCTACCAAAGTTATAAAAGATTTATACAAGTCAAATGTACAAGAAATTAGTAGCGATTCATTGTTCTAATAGGGAAAGACTTCCTGTTTGGTAAACGGCTTGTAACTAAGGCTCCGTTTGTTTGCCGTAAAATATTTTTTTAAAAATATTTTTTTAATTTTTTAGTGTTTGGTAATACCGAAAAATTGGTCAAGTAAAAAATATTTTTTAGTAAAAAATGGTGACTACTTTTGCTTAATTTTTTGGTGTTTGGTAACACCGGAATATTATTCAATTGTAAAATATTTTTCAGTCAAATATTACGGCTAGTATAAAATTTGAAAAAATATTTTCATGTCCTATGGGAGAAGAAAATATTTTTTGAAACTCACCCACCCCTACCCCTACCCTACCCTCTACCCCCTCACCCCTACCCACCCTTATGATTAACATATATATTATGTGTATATTTTTTTTTATAAAATCTAATATCATAAAATATTTTTTAATATACATTCAAATACCAAAAAATATTTTCCAATATTCTATTTTATAGGAAAATATTTTCACTCATCAAGTTATTTTACGGCAAACAAACAAGACCCAAAAAAATATTTTCAAAAAAAAACATATCACACAAGTAAGTTATTTTATGGCAAACAAACAGAGTTTAAAGTTATAATACTTTCCTTGACTTACATCACAAAATGCCAAAAAAAAGTAGAGAAATGTGAAGGAACTCACCAAAGTACTACAAGCTCTGATTCTTTCTCGAACTAGATGCCTCCAGAATATTGAAAAATAGTGCAAGAAGTAAGATTGATCTGACAATTCGTATTCATCCTTCCTGTTAGTTCGTCAGTCTAGACTGCACAGAGATAAATTGTCTTAAAAAAAATTCTTGTATCCGACAAATATCGCCGAGCCCCACGTTCCGCACTAAGCCGGAAACTGCCAGATGAATACTCCAAATCTTAGAAGCCCCGTAGTAGAAAAAAAAAAAAAAAAAGATACAGGAGATTACCAGAGTAATATCAACTCTGATTCTCTTTCGAGCTAGATGCCTCCAGATTATTGAAAAATTGTGCAAAAAACAAGATTGATCTGATCACAAGTCATATGCATCCCTCCGGTTAGCTCATCTGTGTAATATATACACGCGTGTAGAAAGATGGATCCATGAAATGAATATCAGCTACTAATGTATGCATTTCAAAATAATGACTTCACACGGAGCTAGAAATTTAGTATTGTACAGTACTTTTTGTATAATATTTTTGTATAGTATTTTTTATGAGTAGAAAATATTCTTAGAAAATATCTTTCCATTTCCAAATAATATAATTAATCATACTAAACTTAAATAACAAAAAATATATTAAAAATTCAAACATAAATAAGTGCAAAAAAAATTAACATAAGATTATGTAAAGTAATGTTTACCAGTTTAGTCAATGAAATTGGACTCATCTCTCCTGCATGGAATAGAATTTATCAATTATTGTATTAACAAGAACATCTTTTGCAATTTCCTTTTCGATATAGACAATCATACTATTTTTAAGAAAATCATCCTTCATCTGATTGCGAAACCTTGTTTTGATAACTTTACCTGAAAATGATTTCAAAAATACTTTACCAAATCAAAATCAGTAAACACATCTGATCAAGAATAACATTATAATACCAATTACCACATTATAATGCATAATATATTCAATTATTTTGTTCACTGTCTGATCAAATCCCATTCGCCAATTTTGTATCTTTCAAACTACTTAATGTTTACAAATTAGAAGTATTCAGCTACTCAAACATTATATTTTTCTATTTGAAATCAAGAATTCAGTTACTTAAACATCACATTTAAAGTAAGTACACCAAATTCGCGAAATCAACCAGAACAAAATTTCACAAAAATCTAAAAAACTTTGTAGGACCAAGAATATAATTAACAAAGAATACACAAACAAATATAAAGATGAGTGATTCAGTTAAATTAATTACCTTAATTGGTCCGTTCACTATTTCCGCAAGAGTCAACCTCACTAAAAAAAGAAAAACAAACATCATTAACAAAATAAATTATGGATAAAATTACATAACTAAGTAATTTTAAATTTTAATGATATATCAGCTTAAAGTTTAATTATTGATTACCTTAATTGGTTTGTTAGTAACTTAGTATTTATTTTTATTTCGTGAAAAATTGAGAATTAAAATGTTAGGAAGATGAGATTTGGGTGAGATGAAGAAAAATGAAGAAAATGAAGATTGAAGAAAAATGAACGGGAAAGAAGATAGAATTTTTTCGAAAAAGAAATTGTAATGATTAAAGAAATTGAAGTATCATTGTGGTTTGTCTTTTTCTTAACCAGATGGGGACTATCAGTTTGACTAAATTAAACAAAGCAAACATGAGGGCCTGGCACTTTGGTTAGATATACTTTTATCTAAAAAAAAATATTTTTGGTGGGCCAAACATTCATTAAAAAATATTTATATATAAACTTTAAAAAAAAAAAAAAGTTTGTTGGGTCCCTGACTCCCCCGCCACCCCTAACTCCGTCCTTGGTACCAAGAATATTATTAACAAAGAATACATAAACAAATATAAAGAGGAGTGATTCAATTAAATTGATTATCTTAATTGATTTGTTCACTGTTGTCTCAAGAGTCAAGCTCACTGAAAAAAAATATATATATAATTAACAAAATAAATTATAAATAAAATTACATAACCAAGTAATTTTAAATTTTAATGATGTATTAGCTTAAATTTTAATTATTGATTATCTTAACTGGTCTGTTAGTAACTTAGTATTTATTTTTATTTTGTGAGAAATTGAGAATTAAAATGTTAGGAAGATGAGATTGGGGTGAGATGAAGAAAAATGAAGATTGAAGAAGGATGAACGGGAAAGAATATAGATTTTTTTCTAAAAACAAATTGTAATGATTAAAGAAATTGAAGTATCTTTGTGTTTTGTCTTTTTCTTAATCAGATGGGGACTATCAATTTGACTAAATTAAACAAAGCAAACACGAGGGGCCTGGCACTTTGATTAGATATAGTTTTATCTAAAAAAATATTTTGGGTGGACTATATAGGAAGCATTTGAATATGCTAACTAAATAATGTATATAAAAAGTGTTATGCATGACTTCACTTTGAAGGATGAAACTATTGGAGATATTTCAGGCAGTGAGATAAGTAGCAAGAAGTCGTTCACACCACATCAAACACTTAGCGATTTGTTAGGCAAACAATTTGTATTCATCTAAATCTTAGCTGTATAGATCTGTTGTAATCTTGTACACTTAATAACAAAAAAAAAAAAATTGTACACTTAGAATTTTAGCATAGCTCGACACTTCTTGTACATAGATATTTGGCAGCATCGTACCATTGAAAAGTGTACTTCTAGTGCCATTATTTTCTTTTACAGAAACGTAAGTGCTAGGCCTTATAATACATAAGTGATTTGCATGTTTCCTTTTGAATCTTGCATGGAAAATCACCACTGCAAAGTTCGGTATTTATCGAATGAGAAGTTTTGGTGATCGGCACCGTGATCTGGTAATTCCAGTTTTGATTCAAAGGAATCTGACAAGATGAGAATACGAGTAATAAATTAAGGGTTAGGCCTATTAAAGGCTTCATTATTGCGAATTATATTTAAGTATTGATGGTGGGTCACTCATCATAGGCCGAGTGGAGGCTGTAGTACTCATTAGTGACAGAAACGGAAAAATTGTGTAAAATAATTATGGTGGGTCACTCACCACAGACTGAATAGGGGTTGTATTACCCACTAGTGACAAAATCAATTAATTATGTGTGAAGAATTTCGAGGAGGGAGGGATATCCCTTAACTTGAATACTGTGGAATTAACTCGTGAACATGATAAATTGCTTTGTCTCGTAAATCAGGAATATACAAGTTGCTACCTTTTTAGAGGAAATAAATTTTTTTTTTATACTGATATGAAGATCTCCATGTTTTCTTTTTGTAGAGGAGTGAGGGCTGAAGACTTAAATTCAGGTATGTCCAGAGTTGAGAATAGAAGATTATTGTATTCAGGATTTTCTTTTATGGTTGTTGATAACCCTTTTTAATTTTAGTGGAATAGAAAATTATTCTATTCAAGATGTTATTTTATGTTTGTTGATAAACCTTCCTAATATTTAGAACTGCAGTGAATATGAACCAGTATGTAAACTTATGGAACTTTAATATGTTACTATATATGTACATAAGTATATATAAAGACTGATACAATTAGCTTTATTGTGCATTACGTACTTGTGGACACAGTATTTAAAGTGTTGTTATCAGTAATTTGCCTTGCGTGAGTGGTAATTGAGATATTCCCTCACATGGCGTGTCACGAGACCAACCCATGGCAAGAGAAGAAAGGTTGGGGCATGACAATTGTCCTTCTGGCAATTATTTTATAACAGTAGTTGATATTATGATCGAATAAATGTGTTTCATATATATGTTTATGCTCTAACTGCAAATCTATTGGTGGCACCATCAATCTCAATTGATTCATTTGGTTGCTTAGTATTTTAGGGCAAAGCTATATTGCAACTATCACTACGATTCATTTGGTTGCTTAGTATTTTAGGGCAAAGCTATATTGCAACTATCATTACAAGAAAAACTGTCATTAGCGATGAATTTTTTTTTTATCGCCAATAGAGACGATAGTGCGACGACTTGAAACATAAGTAAATTGGTGCAAACTTTGAGACAAAGTTGCTACGAGTTAGCGACGCAGACAAAATTTTGTCGTTAATACGAAATTTTGTCGCAAACATAAGTAAATTGGTGCAAATTTTGAGACGAATTAGCTACGAAGTTTGAGAAAAAAATATTCGTTGAAAGTTCGTCGCTAATTGGTTTCAAATAGAGATAACTTAGAGACAAAAATTTCAAATTAATGTGCGCCGCTAATTTCGTCGCTAATACATCTCAAATAGTAACGAGTTTGCGACAAAGTTTTAGAAAAAAATATTCGTCGAAATGTCGTTCCTAATTGGTTTCAAATAGAGACAATTTAGCGACAAAAAGTTTCTAATTAACATGCGTCACTAATTTTGTTGCTAATACGTATCAAATAGCAACGAGTTACAGACAAAGTTTGAGAAAAAAATATTCGTTAAAATTTCATCGCTAATTGGTTTCAAATAAAGACAACTTAGCGACTAAAGGGTTCAAATTAACATGCGTCACTAATTTCGTTGCTAACACGTCTCAAATAGCAACGAGTTAGCTATGAAGTTTTAGAACAAAAATATTCGTCAAAATTTCACCCCTAATTGATTTCAAAATAGAGATAACTTAGTAATAAAAAGTTGAATCTTTTCATAAAATTTGAAATTCATCATTTCATAATAAAATACCATTTTAGATTAGTGAGTTTTCAATAATTATAATTTACATAAACCAAATACGAAGACTATATTTAAGAAGAAAATTACATTCAATGACTTTACGGTGACATGAAAATCCAAATAAACAAATTTTAAAATGGTCAAAATTAAATTTGTGAATAACAAAGAAGTGATTTATAATAAATAATCTAAAAAGTTGGGCTCCGCTAATTGGGTTCCTTTGTCGTCAAAATAAATAATTAACTAAAAAAGAGTTACCAAAAGAATTAAGATGTAATCCAAAAATGTTAAAGTTGTTTAATTCATTAGTGGACTTATAATACATAAATTTCGGGATGTAATACACAAATTTTTATTTAATTCAATAATTCAGTTGCTTTGAAGCTCATTTATCTTATTATTAAACTTCTAGTGAAGAACAAGCTCTTCAGAAAATCATTACTAGAGTTGGAAGTAAGGAGTCACGACACTTTGTTGAGGCTAACAATCAAGAGTCACAGTTTGCCTTACTAAAAGCCTAAATGGAATTTGACCCAATACGTTACCAAAAAAAATTTGACCCAATAAAGTAACTGTAAATAAGGATCTTATGTCTTAATTGGTAGGTTGGGAACATTCTTGTTTAGTTTGACCTTTTGACTCCAATTATATCTTTTATGAATTTAGAGTTGAATGGAATCTTTCTATTTGCTTAACTAAAGCAAAAGAAAAGTTCAAACTTTTGCAAACGAACTTCTCATTTAGTTTCTATCAATTCTAATGTTTAGAATATTTTTTTCTTATCACATATACTATTAAATTGAAAAATTAAATTTTCTTTAAGGCAGTAATCTTGTTTAAATGTCACTGATGTGTTTGTGTTTTCCAGTTTAAGCTCAAGATTTGCAAGTGATGCAGTGACGTGTAGGTCAAGATTTAAACATGCGTACAAAAGTGTTAGCACAAGCTATTTCAAGATGTTTTTCTCTATTTTTCACGTTCTCACATTCTCAAAATTATGTAAACTGCTGCAACGGCTAGTTAACGGATCGGTCGACGTTGTTGGGCGACCCCCTTGGCCAGTTGTATCACCCGATAAAGGTGAAACAACCGGTCGACTTTGCCGGTCGACCCCATCGACCAACAACCTCGTCTGGCAGCTTCTGCCTTTGTCGGTTAATGCATTCAAAGTCTTATTAGAAATTTTCATATAGCACAATTTATAGCATACAAAGAGATTCACATATCAGTTGAATAGATTCACATTGACATTATGAGAATGAGTAGCACGACAGTGGGAGGTCACCAAAATAGCATCTCAAGGTATTTTCGACATTTGTATCAATCAAGAGATATTGCTTTTCCTGAGTTAGTGTATTAGTGAATAATACAGTGTTAGTATGAGTACATGTCATGATGTAATCTCATAAAAGATACAAAAAGTAAGCAATTATGGACTAACCATGCGACAGAACAAATAAAAATTAATTACCAATTCAATTGTCATATTTTGCAAAGTAAGAAATTGAGATCCACGAATTTTTGAAAGCTTAAGTAATCAACAAGCTAATATATATATATATATATATATAAAAACAGGATTGACATAGGCAAGAGGTTTAGGCAGTTGTATCTTCATCAGAACTATCCTTATTTTGCTCAAGACTTCTTTTATCATGCTCCCATGTGCTTGGCATCGGAGGAGGATCATATTTTTTCTTAGTAATCCAATGATCGTACGAATCCACCCATGAATTGATATTTGACACTTGTTGTTTAAGAGGCTTTATTTCCTTGCGAAATATGTATTTGACTCTCCTTTCCATTTCGGTCATGCGATCTCCAAAGCAATCTTCAAGGGCAGAGATTAAGAGATTCATGTCAAATGGTGACTAGGTGTTTAATTGAGGAACACTGTTACTTGACCCAACACCTTTCTTTCGTTCTCTCTCAACTGCATCGGTTCTTAAAGATTCTCTTAGGGTTGCTCGAACATCTCTTTCTTTTTCATTTCCTTCATCATCGGAATCGACATCCATCCGATCATATTCATTGTATGTGTTAGGTTCTTCCTCGACAACTATTCTTTTTCCTCTTCCTTTGACATTTTTCCTCGATTTTTTTCCTGGTTCCCCAATTATAGCAATTTGTTCAGCTTCAGATAATTTCTTAACTTCACTAAGCTTATATATTCTGCCTTCATAGATAAATAAGCCCATGCGTTTCATAGCCGCCTTATTAAACCTCCAGCTAGGAAAACATCTACCAACAGTAGGCAGTGGAACTTCATAGTCCTCAAATATCCTAGTTAGCACCATTCCATATGCTAAACTCATGATTCTGGTCCTAATGTGCCACATGTGAGATAGCATCATATATGGAAGATGAATTTTCTTTCTTGCATTGATCATATACATAGTATAGACGTCACAGTAGTGTACTTGACCATCATGACCATCTCTAGGCATAACTAAGCCAGTGACAATGTGCAACAATAGCCTATTTTGACCAGTCATATCACGATCATAAGGGGTATCATCATCATCATCATTCAAAGCTTTATCAATCCCTTCCCATACCATCGACATCATAGCATCATTATCATTTACATGCATGTCTAGCCATCCTTTAGCATTGTAGTACTTCTAGCCAGTTAGAGGAAGATCAAACAGATTTGTTAAATAGTCTTCAGTTAAATGAATTTCTTTTCTTTTAACAGTTGAAATCAAACCACGATTAGGACCTTCTTTAAGCAAGAAATAGAATTCTCTAACTAACACATTATGCACAGGACATTCTACATGTATGAAAGTTTTTCAGCCTTGAAATTCTAAGCATTCAATAATATCAGTATCTCTAAAAGAAGAATCCACAATTGATTTGCCAGTAATCACACTGCACTTTTTGAATTTGTCGCATATTCTTTGAGTAGAAGTCTCTCTTGAAGATGACTCTGCTTGATTCTTCTTCGATGCTGAACCTCTGCCCATTGTGTGAACCATGTTGAAAGTCTTTAAAAAATTACTGAAAACTAGGTTTTTGATGTGCAAGAAGTGTGTTTATAGAGTTACAAATAAGTTTAATCGGTAAAATTTGATGTCTGGCAAGAGGGATTTTCAAAGTTTAAGAGAGGTTTTTGGCAACAGAGTGTTTGAAAATAAATAAAACTGGCCAACGAGCGGTTTTAAGTAATACCCATCGAGACGTTTTAGTTGCTGGTCGATGGCCTCGACCGATTAGGTTGTCCGGTTCCATAGACCAGTTCCTTATATTAGGGACAATCAATAGTAACGGTCGATGGCCTCGACCGGCTGGGTTGGCTGGTTAAATATTTTTTTGTCGGTAAATGGTGTCGGTTGACCCCATTGTCCGAATTGGTTGGCCGACGCTAATTCATTTAAAAAAATTTGATATTCTTAATTAGTACAAATAAGAATTAACAACTACACTAAATATGAATCTTTTCATTGTTAGTAAATATGTAGCCTATAGCAACACACAGACTATTGCTTAAAATCCAAAATTTATAAGTTGTAAAAAGAGATTGAAGTATCTTAAGCATAAAAAATGGGACAAGGGTAGATATAATACAATTTTTGAAATTAGCCTATAATTTGTATAACTTCTCTTGTTTTGAGCATAAAACAAATAAAATTAAAGTATTAATAATTATGAAAATCTTTTACGAAACAACTACGTGATAAACAAATTTTGTAGAACAACTATATGTATTACTTTAAAGAAATATTTTTAACCACTTTTTCTAGTCCATTGTTATAAAAAGTATATATATATATATATATATATATATATATATATATATATATATATATATATATATATATATATATATATAGAGGTTTGTGTACTTTACATTAGCATAGCAAACAAAAGCAAAAATCTCCATTTTGTCCCCCCCCAAAACCTGTTAGCTAGGAGAAGCCAAAAGAAGAAAATATTTCTTCAATCCTTGCCTTGAGTGATCTTCCAAGCTAGTTAGAGGTAGATGACATGTAATAACTTAATGTTTTGCTTTTCTGCCTAACTTGGTTTGCATGCTTGTATGGACTAAGTTATGGTGGTTGAATGACTTGATATATAAGAAAGATAAGTAGAAAAGATTAGAGTGGTATGATAAGTGAAATATAATCATAATATTTCAGTAGCTAATAGGAAATGCATGCTTGCATGTTTTATAGTTAAACAAATAAAACTTTAATATTTACCTTTCAATTTCAAATTAATTCTCTACTAATCTCAATCCTCTTAATTTATACTTTCGTGAATTAATATTGAGTGGTGAGGTTTAGGGTTTAGGGTTTACGGTTTAGGGGTTAGGGGTTAGGGGTTAAGGGTTAGGGGTTAAGTTTAGGGTTTAAAGTTTAGGGTTTAGGTAAAAAATATTACAATGAAATAAAATAAAAATAAATAGAAAAAGAAAAGAAAAATAGAATGAAAATAAAAGTAAAATAAAATGAAATAAAGAATTTTTATTTTTAATTTCAGGTAGTTTACTTTATAAGTAGGTTGACATTGGGTGTACTCTCTATTATCACCGTTTTTCTATTTTGTTATTCAATTCTGGAATAAATATATTGCTACCTTGTCTTAGATGTTATATGAAATCAAGCTACATGATCTATGCATGATACTTGCAAAATTTCATCATTCAAGATAATGAAACTTGGTAATATCCTTCCATTATTTGTTGTAAGAGTAAATTTTTGCATTACCTAGGGTGGGGATATTTGGGGTCATCAAATCTAATTGGATTTTATTTGGTAATATCCTTGTCTTTCTAAATAAGATTCAACTTTAATTAAATGCAAAGGCAGTGTTTAGAATATTTCTTGACTTTATATGTCAGTAATGGACATGCACAGCGTAAAAGCCTCCGATAGCTCATGTTATCAAAATAAATTTATATGATAATATACCTAGTTCTTATTGATAGTTAAAAGGTTGAATACTTGGATTTGAACTCTAGTACTGTTATAGTATTGTGTGAAAGATGTAATAGTCGTGAATTATTTCATCATTATTGGAGAAATACAAGTTGGTCCAAGTTGTATTATATTTTTAATTTTAATTTATTTTCATTATTGATATAACGTTAAATAATTTTTACTCTTGTATTAATAAAAATATACAAAATGTATCGTTATTTGTACACTTTATTTTAAATTTTTGTTTTTTTTAATTAAGATATTATTAAAAACTGGTTCAAATATTAAACATAATAAAATAATATTTCTACGAACTTATAAAATTATTCCTAACAATAATTTTACCAAAGCGGACACTTTTAACCACATCCCCTATTATCCCAACAATGAAAAATAAAACAAAACTCCCGCTTAAGTTTAACCCCAAAACCCACCTAAAAATAAAATAAAAGGCATTTTTCCTCCTATTCTTCAGGCGCTGCAAGTAACTTCTCCATGTGCCAAAGTCATCAACTTCTTCATCTGAAGGTACGAATTTGAACTGCTTCATCTCTTTCGTGTTTCTTCCTCGTATGTTTGACATAAATCATGAAGCTACTCTCCTATTTTTACCTTTACTCACTGCAACCCACCCTCTTCTCTCAGTAGGTATGAGGCATTTATGAGTTCATGCCCTCTGGATTTTGACCATTTTGGAAGCCACAAACAACTATTGTCTACTCACTACTACGGGTTTAGCTTTCAGTGAGATATTTGTAACATATTACAACACTATTTTTGTTCTTATTACATTTTATGATGTTTGGCAAGGATGAAACCGTAATGCGTAAGGACCACACAGTACTTGAAAACTTTGTAAAGAACTATAACCGGCCAACCCAGCCAGATGATGGGGTCGAACGGGTCCATCGACCAGTGGATTTTGTTTGTGACGGTCGATGGAACCGGTCAACCCCATTGCCCGGCTGGTTTGGCCGGTTCTTGTTCTTTACAAAATTATCAAGTTCAGTGTCATGACTAGCATCAAGTTTAGGATATGAAATCAAACACTTATAATTAATAAGACATTGCCAATTTAATATGTGTGTTTTCTCATCTATAGTTTGCTAAAAACTAATGTGCTTTATATTTAGATGTTACTACATAGGCAGATGACTTTTATAAATGAAGTTATATATATTCGACTCAGTTGTGTATAGGATTTCAATCAGACTATCTATGTTGATCATACACTTGATTGTCCAAACTTCCAATATCAATTTAAGTCACATTGTGACACTTATTACCTTTTATCTTTAGAATATCCACTTTTAGAAACCCTCCCATCTACTTACCGTTAAAAACTTAACAGGATGAATATTTTAGGACAAAAATATCCTTATCATCTACCCACACATCCCTACACCTAACATACCAAACACACCGACATTGTCATATGACTCACACACCAACTCAGGTTCATAATAACCATGGCATGGCTGCTGCTCAACAAAAAGATCACATGGCTAAACAAAAAGAAGTGGAGCAAAACCAACAATTCAAGTAATACAAGTCTGTTCCTTGAATGAATTTCTATCAATTGCAAGTAGTGACTTAGCTAATTAGACAAGTTTAATCATTACAGACACACACACGAGGGGACACACAGACCCACGCACACACCCTGATCAAAAAAGAAAAAAAAGAACACTTCATCAGTGGCGCGATGGGGAATTGATCAACTACAGCGTGAGGCTTCACAACAGTGGGATTGGGGTTCGCGGCAACTAGTGAGGTTTGAGAGTAGGGTTCAGCCGAGGGTACAAGGTGGTAGCGTGGCGTGGGGGGGTTTGAAAGATGTTTTGGGATTTTTTAAGTATAATTTAGTATTTAAATTCTTTTGTTTTAACAGGATTCTAGTTTTGTTAAAGTTGACCCAAATCAAAGGTTATCAAGTGGAGTTTTCTAAGATGAAGGGTAATAAGTGTCACAATGTGTAAATGTAAAGGGTACAAAGTAAATTTAACCCCAAATAAAATATGGGTTAATACCTGCAGAGGTCCATGGACTATGGGACAGAAGATGTTTTAGACTTTAGTCCATTAACTTTAAAATGCATCATATATTCCATGTGTTTATCAAAGTTGCGTATAACTAAACTACCCAAATATGCAAGTAAACACATAATGTAAGCCTTAAATTAAAAGGCCATGATTGATTAAAAGCCAAACTTGGTTTCATTTTCTTTCCCTGGACCTACGGTCCAACTTTTTTTTTATTTTTTAACTAACATATATAAGTATGTAAATGCCAATTAAATAAATGGCCTACTAATAGTTTGGACTTTAGTTAAATACAATTGGGTTATAAAAACTAAGTAGAAACTAATAGAAATACTAAAGGTCTAAAATAATAAACTATCACTATTCACTTGGGGACACTAAAAATATTTCTTTTTCTCATTTTTGGGGTTGTGATATGCACATTCTAACAAGGAACAAATATATTATAAATAAAGTATAATATAGAAAAAATATAATTTTTAAAAAATAAAATAGTTTAAAATTTGTCCCGAACTTACGTTGATCATACAAATTTAAGCATATAAAAGCAAATAAAGGTCAAGTAAAGACAATTATGCACATAAATAATTAAATAGAATAAATTAAAAGTCCCTCTGGACCCGGGCATCATATTCTCTCCCCCTTAAACAAATTGCCCCCTCGCAATTTCTTTTTTCAGAAGAGCTCCGCAACAACAACAATAATTCTTCTCAGATGTATAGATGAACTGTGAACCAACTCCGATTACTCCTAGTTGATTGAGAAGTAAAGGCTCGGCACAAATTACCAAATAGAATTTCCATTAAGAATTCCAAGAAAATATCACAAAGAGATCTCGATTGAGGATGCCAATAAAGGCTCCAAATAATAATAATAATACCAATCTTGAATAAGAATGCCCAATATGCTTTGTTATATAAGAGTCTAGATAAAATACCAAAATAATTCCAAGCAAGAATTCCAAATGAAATTACCGAATAATATATCCAAGAAGAATCCTAGTCTCACTTCTCAAAGTACTTCTTGTTAAACATAGATATAGGCTACGACCAGCTCTGCTGGTCCACATCTTGGAAAATCTACCACTGGCCAAACTCTTTAAGGGGAAGAAGATTCCTTGCCAATTTCAAAAGATAATATATATGTATGCAAATGGAAAGCATATAAGGTACTTATAGGAACAAGTACAATATAGAAAGGCACACAGTATCACATATTTGCACATCTAGCACATTCCTCATGTTAACACAGAAGTATAGCATATAGGAGCATATTTCTTGCAAGCAAACACAATCCCACATGCAAGCATATACCTATTCAAAACACATTTCACATGCACGCACTCGGGGTTCGCTACCCAGCAGACCGAGGACCCTGTCCTGGCTGAGAGCTAACTAAGCTCTGATACTACTAAATGTAATGCCCTAACTCGACCCCTCCTAGGATCCAAGTCGAGATGCGACTAAAAAATTCGGCATAGGTTCGTTTGTTTATAGACACTAGCTCAGTTTTAAAAACCTGAAAACAACAGCATGCCACAACAAAAACAAACCACATCCATCCATTCACGTACCCAGCTGACCGTCTCACACACTTTATACAATTTATTACAATTCAAATCTCTAAACTATAATTGTGGTAACCCCATCCCACATCGAAAAGCTTGGAGCTGGGCCAACTGAATATATAGAGGAAACTCGTGTATTTGTGCAGACGCGTTTTCACGTGCAGTGCGTGCGTGGGAAGCAAAACCGTGAGGGGTATGGGCCTCAAAGCGGACAATATCTGCATAGTGCGTTTTCGGGCCCACTCGTCATGGCCTCGGTGCTCGCTTAGGCCCTAAGTCCAGGGAGTATCCTGCAGGCGTGGGAGTGTTGGTTCGGAACGTTACAAAATTGGTATCAGAGCTGACCTTCCTTTGCGCCAATGGCACGCGAGGGCGCTGGGCCTCCTTAAGGGGGGGCGGATGTGGTAACCCCATCCCACATCGGAAGGCTTGGAGTTGGGCCAACTGAATATATAGAACTTGCTCGTGTATTTGTGCAGACGCATTTTCACGTGCAGTGCATGCGTGGGAAGCAAAACTGTGAGGGGTATCGGCCCCAGAGCGGACAATATCTGCATAGTGCGCTGTGCTGGGCCTGCTCGTCATGGCCTCGGTGCTCGCTTGGGCCTTAAGTCCAGGGAGTATCCTGTAGGCGTGGGAGTTGGGTTCGGGGCGTTACAATAATCAACAACTAACATAGCTATCTTATTACAGCAAGCCTTTAACCACAAATGACAAGAATTCAAATACTAGCCTATCCACGTTGACATATGGCACGTAATCCACGTAAGCTATGTCTTCATCACTTGAAATGTTGGAAGAGGGGTGAACTAGATCATCACAAATAGCTCAATAAGGACAAAATGCAAGGAGTTTTTGCAAACATTTTATCTTTCGAAATCATGCTATGCATATAAGTATAAGAAACTAATAGAAATACTAAAGGTCTAAAATAATAAACTATCACTATTCACTCGGGAAACTAAAAATATTTCTTTTTCTCACGCTCAGGACGTGAGATGCACATTCTAACAAGGAATGAATATATTATAAATAAAGTATAATATAGGAAAAATATAATTTTTGAAAAATAAAATAATTTAAAATTTGTCCTGGGCTCACGTTGATCATAAAAATTTAAGCATATAAAAGCAAATAAAGGTCAAGTAAAGGAAATTATACACATAAATAATAAAATAAAATAAATTAAAAGTCCCTCTAGACCCGGGCATCACAATGGTTATGCTGTCGCAGAGGAGAACAAGTGAATAAAAGAAGAAATAAAGAGATGAATAAATAATATTCTTGTTTTGCCCCCCTTAAAATTTACATTTTCTGATTGCATGTGCTTATCACGTGACAAAATTGTTAAATTTTAAATGAAGATGAGTTGAAAGACAAACGGTGTCCCACTAATGAAAGTCAAGGGACCAAAAAACTTATTTTAAAAATTGAAGGACTAAAATGTCTCTCGTTCCATCGTCTAAGAACTTCTGAAGGTCGTGTTACATATATAAAACAAACACTAATTATCAAATAAAGAAAAGGGTGAATACCTCATTTGGCCCATTAACTTTAAAAGTGTGCCTTTTGGTCTCTTAACTTTGAGTTGTGGAATTGTCAAGATCCCATTTTCGCTAATACAGTCTCTAATCTAACAGAAATGACAACAAATAATCCGGGGATCATGTTGCCATGGGTTTAATAAGATCACTCCTCCTAAGCCCGCAAAACCACACTATAAAAGCCCGATCACTAATATCCATGAAATAGTACATCAGAGCTACTAAAATTTCTCGAATACATCCAAGAATTCATTACAACATGCCTTCATAACAACTCTTTAATAACAAAGAATACATCACTATAATAATTCTCCAATACATCATAATCTACATAAACTCCACAAATAGTATATACATCATTCAAAGCAAGATAAACATAACTTTCACATTCTAATCACCTCGTGGCTAGCTCTTGGCTTCAATTGAAATGTTGTTAAAATGGGGTAAGTTTCACAAACTCAGTGAGGGGGGTGAACGGGAAGGTTTTGGAAAACATTTTAACTTTGAAATCCTTTTGAAAACGTGCATGTGATGTCATATGAAACAATAAGCATAAACAATACATAAACATTAAGCACAATTAACTCAAGTAACAACATTAAGCATTTAAAGACAATTAACTCAAGTAAGCGCATAAGGCTATATGTAAACATTTAGACATTTAAAGACAATCAATTCATTAACACATTCGAAAGGATACACTTAACAGTGTTGATGTCGTTCCTTGTACCACCATCACGAACTATATTATTCCCCTTCTTATACCCGCTCATTAAAATCTACGACACAACACCCCATAGACGGAGCGAGAGAATTGAATCTTAGTCGCACTCAATAAAAGTTACGACCTAGCACCCCATAGGAGTGAAGGAATTGGATCAAGGTCCCCCTTTATAGAATCTATGACCCAGCACCCCATAGGAGTGAAAGAACTCGATCAAGGTCCCCCTTAATAGAATCTACAACCCATCACCTCGTAGGAGTGAGGGAATTGGATCATGGCAGTTGCCATGCAGCGCTAAAAGGTTGCAACCTTACACATTCATTTCGCATTCGCATTCGTATTTAATCACGTATCACGCATTCACATTCATTTAGAGAGGACAACAAAGTAGGTTGCCTCTCAATCACATTAACAATTAATAACACACTTATTGGGTAACAACGTAGGCTACCCAACCATTTGGAAACACTTTTAAACATTTATACATTTTCATTAGCACTTAGCATTTCACATAAGCATTTTCAATAGCACTTAACTTTACACATGAACATTTCCATATATTAACCACATTATCACTCAATGGCACATTGACTTACAACATTAACATATAGCATATAACCAACACTTAACTAGCTTATAATGCAATACAAGTATATAATTGATCATAATAATGCTGTAACACCCAGACCTAGCATATATACATTTTATTAAATTGCATATATTTATTTCGTTAAATGTATAATTATAGGATAACTGTTTGCATTCCTTTAATTTATAATTAGTTGACTTGCCTTGGATAGTTGTTTTATTATTCTATTTCCTAGAATCTATTTTACTAACATTTTAATTGATTTAATTTTACTACTCGAATGAGAAGCCAAACCCGAGAATAATTAATTTTATTATTATCACCATTTACATATATCTAAAATTGTATTTAATTGATTTACAAGTAGTAATTAATTACTATTTTCATTAATTGTATTTATTTAATTCTTATTATGATATTTGCCCGGGACAATTACCTTATTATTTTATTTAGATTATTTTACATACTTTTTAAATTAATTCATTTTACTGTTAAAATGAGGAGCTCGGGCTGGGAACTAAACTAACTATTTGATTATTTTTATTTTTAATAACTACATTTATTTAATTTACACCTGAAAGATTTACATGAAATAGCTATCTCATTATTTTATTTATGTGTAATGATTCTATTTACATGTAAATATTTATTTTCATTATTCGTCTCGTTTATTTGCATTATTGTAGTTTTCTTAGTGCGTATTCTCCACCACCTAGCGAACTAGGAATTTAACAAATGGCAATTAGATAGTTATATCTTTATTTGTTGCCAAAATCTTGAACCACACATTTTGACATTAGTTAGCTAAGAATTAGTTTAAACCACACAAATGAAAAAAAATAAAAATAAAAATCAGCCAACACTCACAAACACACACTCACTCACGGTTCACTCTCACACACCACACAACAAAAATAAAATAAAATCAACACTCATTCTCTCTCAACCATACATCACACACGATCACACACAAAACACAAATAGAAGCAACTAACACCACTCACTACCATCGAAGCAGCCATGGAGTAAGAAAAAAAAAACAAAAAAAAAAGAAGAAGAAAGAGATGAGGCTGAGCTCGACGGGTAGGAGAAGAAGGAAATAGAGGGAGAAAAGCCACCTTTAACTTCATCTTTTGTATTTTCTAGCTAAAATCAAGGTGAGAGTTTGCATCTTGTTTGTTTCCTTGAAATTATAGAATTGCTAAGTTTTAAAATGTTGGTTATAATTGATTTATGTTATAGATTAGTTAGCTAGTGTGATTTTATGCTTAACATGAGAAGTTGGTGTTGTATGTTTGCATAAATGGGTAGAGCCGTGTAGTTGCTGTTCTTGTTGTGTTGAATTGGAAGATGAAACTTAATGAAGCTCTAATGTTTGACATAATGTGTCAAAGAGTGTTGGCTAAAGCTAAAGCAAGTAATTCCAAGTTTTTTTACATTATATTAATGCGAGCAAATTGAATGAATTGATCTAGCATATAACATGATATATATATATACATTTATATGATGATTCATGTGTAATAGAGCTTTAAAATTTGTTTTTGTGGTGAAATAATTGGAAAATAAATGAGTTACGAAATCTGGAAAATTGAACAGATTTGCAGGTCTGCGTTGTAGGAGCAATTTGACCTAGAAAACATTGACGAAATTAGCTGAATTTTGGATATGTTGTAGTAGATTCATAGTAGAACAAAAGTGTATTTCTAAGGATTGGCCAAATTTTAACTCTAAGTACTCGTTTTTGGATGGTTTCCGAGAGGCATGTGAAATGCGCGTGAACTGGACAGTCCTGCCAGCGTTTTTTTTTCTCCTCTTCCTTGTCCTCGTGTGTATTGGTTACAAGTTAGTTTAGATAGTGTAGTTCTAAATTTAGTTTGTGTATAAAGGACTAGGTTGGTCGGTAGTTAATTGAGGTGATTAATGAGGAGATTATAAGTATATTAAGTTGTCACTAACCAAGTGTTAAAATAAGTTATGAGTTAGTTCAAGATAAGTTCAAAGCTAGATCATAATTGGATTGTTTGACCTTGAACTAGTAAAGGATTTAATGAGCTTAAGGGTAAGAGATATAGTTGGCTTGAATTGAGTTATAATTGTCTAGCTTGATTAGAATGGTGTCATTTAAATTAATTAATGAAAGGTTGTTGGAATGAAAATGTATTATTAGCTTTAATTTTGGAAAGGAAAAATGTGTACAGATAAGAATAACAAGAAGTTATAAGAAGCTTTTACTCTAATGTGTTGCTAATTCTAAGCTAAACATTGTTAAATCTATGTTAGTTTGTCTTACGATTGGCGCCAAATGTTTTCATTACTTATATTCTATTGAATTATTCTTATCTTATGTGGGTTGACTTTTATGTAAACTAAAAGATATGGTGATGGGTTAAGTTATAATGAAATAAAGTATGCAATATAAATTCTTAGATGTGAAAGATAGTTGTTAAACCTTCTATAGTCAATTGCTAAAGTGTTATATTTATATGAAAACTAGGGTATTTATATTCAAGCTAACCCAAGGAAAGTTGGAGTAATTAAGTCATTTTTACATCTTGAGGGTTGGTAAAGGTGAGGGAGCTTATTTTTTAAAGTTAAAGTTTATGCATATTGTTGAATTTCTTTTAATTGTTGATTATAGCTCTAAAACTTGTTATGCATGCTTATTATATGCTTAATAGATGCTATAGAGTTAACTTTTGATGCTTGATAACAATGTTTATGGTTGGAATTTGAGATTGAATAAAAGGGGTGATGAATAGTGCACGTTTTTAGGGTTTTGAATAAAATTGCTAATTAGCTTGAATTGAGGCTTTAATTAGATGCTCTATACCCTAGTGAAGTTAGTTGAAAAGCCACATGAGGTTGAATCATTCGAAACCGAGCTTAATTGCATAAATAGCCGACTTTTAAAAGGGGACTTTTCTTGTTAAGCAATCCAGGCAAGTTTGGGCATTGATTCGGGTATCCTTGAGCTAAGGAAGCACCTTTAGTGCTTTCGTTTCGCAGAAATGGGGTTCGGTTAGTATAGTTGTACTTCAAACCCGTTCGGGGCCTTCCCGAACTTTTGTCTCTAAAATGAGTTTTTATGATTCTAAAAGGTGTCTTTGGGCTTAATTAGGAATATAGAAAGATTAGAATATGATTTGGAAATCTTGAACCACGCATAGGAAAAAGAAAACTCGATTAAAGAATGGGGAAAAGTAGTTTTTAGCCGTTTTAGTTGCATTTGGAACTTGTTGTGGGATTGTATTGTCTTGTATTGAACATTCAAGATATAATTAAGCTAATTGAGTAGTTTGTGCGAATGATTTATGTTGATTGCTACTTTTGAAACCTTAATGCTATATTCGTGCTTGTGTGAATTATATCGTGAATATATGTGAGGGCGGCCTACTTTGTCGTCCCTCTTACGTGTTATGTGATATCTTGATTGCTTATGACTTGTCTCGGGGTTGCGCAACCTTTTCGGACATGGTAGCGTCGAGAAACACGGACGGTGTCGGGCTTGCCGTGCTCCCTCGACTACCATGGTGCCTATTCCCTTTCTCGCTGAGGCATACTCCACTACCCCAGAGGCGTGGTTCACCTGCTGGGCATGGACCTACCTCGGGAGAAAGGGTCGTAGGATCGGGATACATCCGGAGTATTCCAATTGTGGTGTTTGGGGTTTGCCGGCATGTTCGTGATGCTCGTGGTTCGTGGCTCGTAAATGAAGACTTGGAAAAGGAACCGTATCCTTTTTAAAAGTGATTAATTGTCTGGCTTATTGTCTTGTTAGTTTATGTGGCTTATATATATTTTTTCTTGTGTTGCATATCATATTGCACGTTGGCATGTTGCATCACCTCCCTCGCTGAGCAACTTAGTTGCTCACTCCTCATTTGAAATGTTTCAGGAGAAGCTGAGGTGAATTCCCAACTATTAGAGGTAGAAGAAGAAGAAGAAGTTCACGTAGATCAGAATCCGTGACTTTGTGTGCTGAGGTGGATTTTATGTGCTTCTTGCGTGGAGTTCTTGTTATTAATGTATTTTGAGACCTTGGAGTCTTGTGTATATGTCTAATAGCTGTGGACTAGAATGTTAGAGAAAGATGTTGGTTTGTAATAATGGAATTTAGACTTTATTGTTTCTTGCATGCTTGGAGTGGTCTTGTCCTACATATGGGACTTTGGATTTTATTGTATCTAACTACTTATGGCTAAAACCAACTTATCTCGCATGCTTGTGTGCTTTAGTAGAATGTTGTTGCTCCAAGGCTCGGATGGCCTTGTGATTGTGTTTTGGCTTTGGAGATATTAGTTGATAAGTTGTAGTTTTTAGTTCAAATGTCTTGAGTGAATGTTTACAGGTAACAGTTTTGTCCTTGGTACAGAGGAGACTCTGTCCGAGTGACGGGTCCGAGCCTAACTTTAGCGTGGGGTTGGGTTCGAGGCGTTACAAATGCTCTACAACATCTAATAATTAACATTTAACTAATATTTTATACAACTTTTAACCCACTTAGGAGCAATATAAATGCATAATCCTTGCACGAGCATTATATATGACAACTATAATACATATTAAGTGCAAAACATGAGCAAAACCAAGCTTAAAACAAGTTTAATAAGAAAAATACCAAATGTGCACCATTGCTGGAAAATTATGAAAATTCACCAAAAACACTCTAAATTCTACCAAATTTATATCCAAGTCATGAAATCATGTTATGAACATATATATATGCAAATAAGCTTCATATCTAAACCAGGAATCAATATTAGCTTCCAATCTAAACTACTATTCAACCTACAACTTAATAAGCTAATATACAACATCTAATTGTCCGTTCAAGCTCAATTACATATATGTTACTCTCTAGGCACTAATTAGCAAGATATACATGCAAAAACAACAAATATAACACAAATACATGAATTCATGACTAAACTACCAACTTTAAAACTTTAGTTTGGAAAAACCCTCACCTTTCTTTGAAGAAAATGCAAGAATAAACTAGGTAAAGCAAAGGTTTAGCTTAATCCACTTCCAATTTGACCCAAAATGCAACCTTTGATGTCCAATCTTCACCAAATTCTCAAACCCTAGAATTTTTCCTATTTTTTCCCTTTTTTTGGCTCACCCCATTTTGCTTTCTTTTTTGGTCTTGTTTGGCTTTGTTTTGTATTGTATATAATGTATATAATGGACAAAAGCTAAAGTCAATATAAGTGGTCTTGGTTAAGCTAAGTCAATGCAAGACTAAATAAAATATCCACCAAGAGTTAAATGACTACTTATGTATGCATTTTGATCATAATTGCAAATATGTCATTCATTTATCAATTTCCGCGTAAAACGGATATTTTCGACATATTTTACGAAAACGGCCATAACATTTTCTAGAAAACTCCAATTCGTGAACCATTTGAAGCGTTAAAAACTAGACTCGTAGAACTTTCCAACCATAAATAATTCGCCACTTAACGATTCTCCAATTGGTGCATATTTTATTTCGAAGTTGATCCGAAACTGACTCGTAACTTCCGAGTATGACTTATATAATTCAATTCGACATCCACTGAAATATCCCGACATTATTTTGACACATTCCATACCACTCATTACCTTTTTAAACATTAATGGGTTATTTTCTAACAATTATCAATTTATTCTGACTCGCCTCTAGCACGGGTATTATACTCTCCTCTCCTTATAAGAATTTCGGCCTCGAAATTCTCTCATTCAAGGCAATTAGAACTTCATTCGATTAAACATCTAAACATCATTACTTCAAGAGAGAGCCTTTTTTACCCTTATCAAAGTCTCCTTTATCATTCGTTGAATCAAGCTAAAACCCAAACATATGTAAGAACATCATAACCACCTAGCAACCCAAGGAATCATAGCCTTTAACTCAACATTCATTTACAAAGCTCTCCAAGAATCACAGTCTCTAACTCTAGCTCAAGAAATTAGGCTCAACCTATATATACATTATTATCATAACCAATTTCATCCCAAAATTCACAACCTATAGCTCTGATACAACCTGTCACGACCCCATTTTCACTAATACAATCTTTGATACCACAAAAATGACAACAAATAATCCTGGGATCGTGATGCCACGGTTTAAGAAGATCACTCCTTCTAAGTCCGCAAAGACATACTACAAAAGCCCGATCACTAATATCTATGAAATAGTACATCAGAGCTACTAAAACTTCTCAAATACATTCAAGAATTCATTACAACAGGCCTTCATAATAATTCTTTAATATCAAAGAATAAATCACTATAATAATTATCCAATACATCATAATCAACATAAACTCCACAAATAGTATATACATCATCCAAAGAAAGATAAACACAACTTTCACATTCTAATAACCTCGTGGCTAAGTCTTAGCTTCACCTGAAATATTGTTAAAACGGCGTAAGTTTCACAAACTTAGAGAGAAGGGTGAATGGGAAGGTTTTGGAAAATATTTTAACTTTGAAATCCTTTTGAAAACGTGCATGTGATGTCATATGAAACAATTAGCATAAAGAATACATAAACATTAAGCACAATTAACTCAAGTGACAACATTAAGCATTTAAAGGCAATTAACTCAAGTAAGCGCATAAAGCTATATGTAAACATTTAGACATTTAAAGCCAATCAATTCATTAACACATTCGAGAGGATACCCTTAACAGTATTGATGTCGTTCCTTGTACCACCATCACAAACTATACAATTCCCCTTGTTATACCCGCTATTAAAATCTACGACCCAGTACCCCATAGACGGAGCAAGGGAATTGGATCTTAGTCCCACTCAATAAAATTTACAAGCCAGCACCCTATAGGAGTGAGAGAATTGGATCAAGGTCCCCCTTAATAGAATCTACGACCCAACACTCCATTGGAGTAAGGGAATTGGATCAAGGTCCTCCTTAATAGAATCTATGACCCAGCACCCCATAGGAGTGAAGGAATTGCCATGCCACGCTAAAAGGTTGCAACCTTGCACATTCGCTTCGCATTCGCATTCACATTCGTATTTAATCATGTATCACGCATTCACATTCATTTAGAGAGGACAACAAAGTATGTTGCCTCTCAACTACATTAACAATTAATAACACATTTGTTGGGTAACAACGTAGGTCATCCAACCATTTGGAAACACTTTTAAACATTTATATATTTCCATTAGCACTTAGCATTTTCACATAAACATTTCCAATAGCAATTAACATTACGCACCAATCTTTCCATATATTAACCACATTATCCCTCAATGGCACATTGACTTACAACATTAGCACATATAACTAGCTTATAATGCAATACAAGTATATAAATGATCATAATCATGCTCTACAACATCTAAAAATTATTATTTAAGCAATATTTTATCTAACGTTTAACCCACTTAAGAGTAATATAAATGCATAATCCTTGCACGACCATCATATATGACAACTATAATACTTATTAAGTGCAAAATATGAGCAAAACCAAGCTTAAAACAAGTTTAATAAGCAAACTACCAAATGTGCACCATTATTGGAAAATTATGAAAATTCACAAAAAATACTCTAAATTCTACCAAAATTATATCCAAGCCATGAAATCATGCTATGAACATATATGTATGCAAATAAGCTTCATATATAAACTAGAAATCAATATTAGCATTGTTGAGTATAAAATTTACCAAGCTAAACACTTTGTATAATCCCCAATCCCGAGCTGAGGACCTGCACAAGGAAAGAAAAATAAACAGCGGTGGTTATCTCCCGTGTTTCTCCTCGGGTGTAAGAATTAGTATTTGGCTCGGGTTAATCCAAACTGACAAATTTGGAAGTAGTAAAGAGTGAATTAGTTACTTTTTGCTCACTTTCCTTATGCTATTTATAGTAATGTAGTTGCCTTTTTTGGAGCGGTCCCCGTCCGTTCTTGCATACTATTTTCATGACAGGTGTTTTGTAATGTGGGCTACTTTGATCATTATGGGCTTTGGGCTTGCTAGGATACTTGGGCCATTTTATATCCATATCATTTTCCCCTAGACTTTTTGGGGCCGAGGAAAGTCCTCGGGAGGTCTGTTGGATTGCTTACCTTTTGCTGACGGATCCCATCCCCTCATGACGTTTCAATATCCGTACCCTTGATTCGACATAATGATTTCACGTCTGTTGGAATGAAAGGCCACGATGGCTCGTACTCCGAGATTCGTGCCATTTTCATTCTATAAATATAGGCACCCTATGTCATTTTCACACTTTTTTCTTCGCTTCTTATTTATCATATTCTTTTGTTCTTGCATCTTTCATCCTACTTTAGTTCGGCTTGGATAATTTTTTACCTTTCACCTCTTTCTCTTGCTAGGGTCTTTCCTAAACCATTAAGTACGTACTTTCTCATTCACCTTTCTCTTTTTTTTTTTTTACTTGAGTCATGGTTGGGTCGGGTAGTGGTGAGGATCCCCAAGACAAGTTTGTCCAATTGTACGGTAGGGGTGTTGACAAATCTAATAGTTCTGAGTCCGAGGCTATGTCGATCACGAATGCCCCTAATGAGCCCAAGGATCAAGAAGTTTCCTCAAATAATGATAGTCAAAAGACTAGGTGCTCTGCCCCCGAGGATCAGATAGAGTTAGCCGGTTTTATCGATGTAGAGGAGTATTATGGCTTAGGCGAGTCTTCCCTAGCGGACCTTAAAGGTATATAGCTTCATACTGAGCCAATTGAATGCCCCTTTCCCCTCCCAATGACTAATTCTTCTCATGCTGCTGAAGGGTCAGACGTTGTTGTAGGAGAGTCCTCGGTCGCCACTGAACTTACCCATGGAGTGGGAAAGAAAGTGTTTTCTTGTCACACTCGGCCTTGCCTCTCAACCCCTTTAATGGCCAATGATAGGATGTTAGGGTGGTCTATCCCCCATAACCCTAAGGTTAGACTCCCATCTATAGACAAGGTTGCATGTTCTCCTCGGGAGGGAGAGATTTGTATTTAAGATGTCGCCTTCAAATTTTTCAAGTTCCCAATCCCTCCCTATATAGCTGATATAGTGAATCATTTTGAAATAAGCCTCGGGAAAATTTCTCCTAATGGATGGGCTATGATGGTCGCTTTTTATGTTTTTGTAAAGAAAAAAGGGTTGACCCCGACCGGTGCCTTATTCTGCCGTTTTTTCATTTTTAAGCCAAACCATCATTACCGAGGTTAGTATTATGCCTCAGCTCAATCTATGTGTTTAATTTTCAAAAATTAGAAATCTTCACATAAGGGATGGTGTAATAGATATTATTTTGTGATAGGTCCTCGGCCATGGCACGTTCCTACTGTGTGGGGTATCATTAAGGATAACAAGAATGATATTCCGTACATGTCCGACCTTGAAAGGGACGCCTTTACGGCTCTACATGGCGACAGGGCCTTTGATGCCTTGGATTTTATTACATGGGATAAGATAAGGGGATCGGGTCTTTATGGTCTCCCTTATCCGTTTCTGACCGATCCTCACCCATTTTTTTTTGAGGTTAAAGCTCCTGTTTCAAAAAGAAAAAGAGGGTCCAAGAGGAGTAGGGGCAGGTCTCATCTTAGGGTATCATCTTATTTCTGATTTTTCATGTTCATCTATTTTTTGCTAACTGTCAACTCAATTTTTGCAGACATGGATCCTCTTAGCATCCTTAAGGCGGCGGCTGGGAAGTCAACCAACAAGTCCTCGAGGACTGAAGGTTCGTCCTTGAGTCAAGCGCCTCATCCTTCACAGAAGAGTTCTTAATAGAAAGAAACTGGGGATGCCTCCTCTGCCTTGGCCTAAAAAAATCAATGGCCTTCTCCTCCGAGCAAGAAGAGGAAAGCCTTATCGTCGAGCGATGGCTCTATATTCGTTCGGACTCAATCTCAGCCGACCACTGTCGTGATTGATGCTGATACGTCTTCCTTCAATGTCTTCAAGGGCTCCAAGGCCATGGCTATAACTACTCCAGTCAAAAATCCAAAGACTGGCAGAGTTATCGGGAAGGCTCATCCACCCCCTGAGCGCGTGGTCATTCAAGACAAAGATGGCCAGAGTCAAGAAGTTACGATGAATAAACTCTCCTCTGTTGCCATGCTCGAAGAGTTTCTTCGAGTGGCATCCTCGGTAAGTTTCTGATTCTATGCTTTGATTTTATTGTTGTTTTATCATGGAAAATGTAGTTTAACTACTTTTTCTTCTTTCCCCTTCTTTGGGTTGCTTCTCATGCCTCCAGCATTCAATCCAATATGGGAGTTCTCGGAGGGATGTACTTCTAGCTAAACAGGATGTACGAGCACTAGCACACCAAACTCAAGGATACAAATAAATATGTTCTAAAGAATGTGGAAGAGGCTATGAAGAAGTCAGCCATTGAGAGAGAGAAGGCCAGCAAAGCTGAAGCAGAACTTTAAACAGTAACGGAGGCCCGAGAAAAGTTAGAAGCTAAGCTGAAGGAGGTACGGTCAAAGCTCGAGGTCTTTGAAAAGTCCTTGGCTGAGAATGTCCAAGCTCGGACTAAAATGGTGGAAGGCTTTGAGAAGGAAAATGCGGCCAGGAAAAAAACAGAGACCAAACTGAAGAATTTCATTGAAAAAGTCAATCCTCGAGGAGAGAAAGCCATCGAAGCCTTCAAAGTCTCACCCGACTGTGCAAAGTTTATGGGTAAGTCCTCATCAAGTGGCTTTAGTACTACTCTTGCAGTGGGGACCTTTTTGGGGTCGGTTGAGGCCAAGAGGAAGGCTCAAGTGCTGCTCCCTAATGCCGACCTGAGGAACCTCCTTTCTGCTCAACCCAAAGAGGTTGAAGAGCTGGACTTACTTCCTGAGGACTCTTATTCATTCCCTACTCCCGAGGTGGACCCGTTGGCTCTAGATGATGCAGATATCCCTACCAAGGACCCCAATACTCCCCCAAACCAAAAGACTTAGTCCTTAAGGATTTTCACACTCCTTATAATAGCTTAGGCCCTTTGCTTTGTACAACTTTCTTTTTATCATAATGAGAGAAAAATTTTCATACTTCCAGCTCGGATGTTATCACTTTTATTTCTTTTGTTCCTTTGGTATTCCCTGATTGTCGGAGGAGGCACTCAATGTAATATATGTCACGAAGTTTGTATAGATTTGAATTGACATTTAGTCAATTAATCAACCGAGGTGATCTCATCTTTTACCTTTGTCGAACTTAAGCACTTATCTCAATCTTCAATAGCCCGAGTTGACACTTAGAATAATTTCAATCTCTAGTGGATGATCATAATGATGATTTTATATATATATATATATATATATATATATATATATATATATTTCAATCTCATCGGTCATTTGTGACCTTTTCGTCGGTATTCTTGGCCGTTTTCCCATTTATGGGACTTTTGTTGGTCATTTATGACAATTGGTCAACACTTTTGGCCTTTTGCCCACTTATGGGACTATCGTTGGTCTACTTTGACCTATTCGTCGACTCTTTTTGTGACACCCGAGAATTTCACCCTAAATTTATTAAAATTGTTGCATACTTATGTGCGCATTTCTACGTGCATCATTTTTCTTGTTTAATTGTTTTTGTTGTGGGTTACTATTCATAATATTTTCGACTGTTTCGAAAGCTTGATTTTAAATTTTTCCTAGGTCACTCGACATTTAAAAGGAACCAAGAAATTTTTGTTTTGAAATTTCGAGCTTAGGAGTATGCGTTTGAAAAATATTTTCCGTGAGCTTTGAATAGTGTTACGTTAGAATAGTGCTAGTATAAAATTAAAAGCATTTGGAATTTCAATTAGCCATTAGTTGATCAAGATTATAGACTAATTAGCTTAAATTATCTAGTCATGCACCACATATAATATTAGCCAACTTATTAAATTAAAACATAAGTTTATTCTTGTCAACAAAACATTTGCAAAAATGACCCCTATGTCCCCTAGCTTGGCCGTCCACTTCAAGGAGGAAAAAAGAGAAATTTTACTTCTTCAATCTTGCACTTTGGGCTCTTAGATTGATCTTGGGAGGATTTTGAGCAACTTAGGACCTTCAACAACCTTCTTCATCTTCAAAAATTGTGAAGGAGTCTCATTTTCTTGATTTTAAAGTTTATGTGCATATGTTCAATTTTATTGATTTGTCATTTATAGCTATATAACTTGTTATGAATGCTTCCTATGAGTTATTTAATGTCTCTAGAGCTAACTTTTGAGGTTTGATAACATAGTTAATGGTTGAATGTTGAATTTGATCAAAGAGATGATGAATAGTGCTTAGAACTAGGGTTTTGAGAAAATTTGTAAATTGGCTTGAATTGATGCCTCAATTAGGTGCACTAGACCTTAGGGAAGATAGTTGAAAAGCCACGTTAGGTTGAAACACTCGAATTTGAACTTAATTGCATAATAAGCTTACTTTAAAAAAAGGGTTTTATATGTTAAGCAATCCGGGCAAATTTGGGCATCGATTTGGGTATCCTTGAGCTAAGGAAGCACCTTTGGTGCTTTCGTTTCGTGAAATTTGGGTTCGGTTAGTATGGCTATAGTTCAAACCCGTTCGGGGCCTTCCCGAACTTTTGCTTCAAAAATGAGTTTTAGTGACTTTAAAGGGTACCTTTGAGCTTAATTAGGAATATAGAAAGACTAGGGTATGATTGGGAATTTCGAACCATGCTTAGGAGAAAGAAAGCTCGGTTAAAGAAAGGGGAAAAGTAGTTTTTAGCCTTTTTAGTTGCAATTGGAACTTGTTGTGTGTTAGTAATGCCTTGCATTGAATATTTAGGATGTATTTAAGTTATTTGAGTAGATTATTGGAATTAATTGTGTTGATTGCTTCTTTTGGCATCTATTAGTTAATATCGTGCATATATGAACTTTTATCGTGCATATATGTGAGGGCGGCCTACTTTGTCGTCCCTCTTACGTGTTATGTGATATATTGATTGTTTGTGACTTGTATTGGGTTGCGCAACCTATATCGGACATGGTAGCGTCGAGAAACACGGGCGGCATCGGGCTTGCCGTGCTCCCTCGACTACCATGGTGCCTATTCCCTTTCTCGCTGAGGCATACTCCACTACCCCAGAGGCGTGGTTCACCTGCTGGGCATGGACCTACCTCGGGAGAAAGGGTCGTAGGATCGGGATACATCCGGAGTATCCCAATTGTGGTGTTTGGGGTTTGCCGGCATATTCGTGATGCTCATGGATCGTGGCTCGTGGATGAAGTCTTGGAAGTGGAACCGTATCCTTTTTAAAGTGATTAATAGTTTGACTTATTGACTTGATAGTTATGTGGCTTGTATATGTGTACTTGTGTTGCATATCATATTGCACGTTGGCATGCTGCATCACCTCCCTCGCTGGGCAACTTTGTTGCTCACACCTCCTTTGAAATGTTTCAGGAGAAGCTGAGGTGAATCCCCAGCTGTTAGAAGTAGGAGAAGAAGAAGAAGTTCAAGTAGATCAGAATCAGTGATCTTGTGTGCTGAGGTGGATTTTATGTGCTTCTTGCGTGGAGTTCTTGTTATTAATGTATTTTGAGACTTTGGAGTCTTGTATATATATGTCTAGTAGATGTGTACTAGGATGTTAAAGAAAGTTGTTGGATTGTAATAATGAATTATAGACTTTAATTTCCCTTGCATGCTTGGAGTGTTTGTTAATCTTCATATGGAACTTAGAATTTTATTGTATTTAATTACTTATGACTAAAACCAACTTATCTCGCATGCTTGTGTGCTTTAGTAGAATATTGTTGCTCCAAGGCTCGGATGGCCTTGTGATTGTGTTTTGGCTTTGGAGTTATTGTTGATAAGTTGTTGCTTTTAGTTCAGATGTCTTGAATGAATGTTTACAGGTAACAGTTTTGTCCTTGGTACAGAGGAGACTCTGTCCGAGTGACGGGTCCGAGCCTGACTATTAGCGTGGGGTTGGGTTCGGGGCGTTACACTTTTGGCCTTACTTGTTTGTTTGTGTGAAAGAAAAAAAAAATTAAATGCTGAAAATAAATACATAAAATGCCGAGGAAGAAGAGATTTTCATTAATACTTTGGGGCAATTACACAAAGTACTTTTTCAAATGTTCAGCATTCCGAGCATTTTTTAGCTCTCTTCCCTCAGTGTCTTCCAGATGATAGGTTTGCGGCCAGACTTCTTTTATTACTTTGTATGGCCCTTCCTATGTTGGTCTAAGTTTCCCTTCCTTTGTTGGCAATAAAATGGATCTCCTGAGGACTAAGTCCCCTATTTTGATTTGTTTGCCTTTAACTTGTTTGTCAAAGACCTTCTTCATAGCTTTTTTTCCGCCAAGGTACAGATTACAACTTTTCTCTTCAGCTCTTCGGTTAAATCCAACTCTTCTCGGATGGACAGGCCATTTATTTCTTCTTGGTGTATCTGGACTCAGCTACTAGGGGAGCCGATCTCGACAAGAAAGGCAGCCTCCATCCCGAAGGTCAGGCAAAATGGTGTCTCTCCTGTCACCGTGCTCGGCGTAGTTCGGTGCGCCCATAAGACCTTGAGAAGTTTGTCCACCCACTTGCCTCACTCTTTGCCCAGTTTTGTCTTTAGTCCTTGCAAAATAGTTCTATTAGTAACTTCGACCTGACAGTTACACTGAGGATGAGCTACGGAAGAAATCCTCAAGCTAATCCCAAGCTCAACACATTGTTCTCGGAAATACTTGATGTCAAACTGTCTCCCATGGTCGGTTACTATTACCCGTTGCACCCCAAACCGACATATCACAGATTTCCAGATGAAGTTCCACACAGATTTCTCGTTTATCGAGGACAATGATTCAGCCTCAACCCACTTAGTGAAGTAATCCACCATCACAAAGGCATGTCTCCTCTGCCCCCTTCTTGTTGGCATGGGCCCTATCAGGTCTAGACCCCATTGACTAAATAGCCAAAGACTAACTATCACAGTCAATGGGTTGGCCGGTTTTCTTTAGACTCGAGTGAATCTTTCGCATGGGTCACATCTCATCACCAGTTCTTTAGCGTCCTTCTCCATGGTCGGCCAAAAATATCCCGTCCTGAGGGCCTTTCTTGCTAGAGCCTTACTTCCGAGATGATTCCCACAAACTCCTTCGTGGATCTTTCTTAGCACATAAATCCTTTCCTCGGGTCCCACATATTTCAACAAAGGCCAAGTGAACGATCCTTTGTACAGTTGCCCCCTGACCATCACAAACTTCGATGATCACTTTTCAATTAGCCGGGCCTCATGCTCATCCTCGGGGAGCTTTCCATTTTCTAGGTATGCTCGTATGGGGATCGTCCAGTTAGGCCTCTCTTCTATTTGTGCAATCTCTTCCTCTTCGACCCTTACACTGGGCTCCATAATTTGTTCAATTTGTACGGTAGATGGTCGAATGATACCAAGTGCCAATCTTGATAAGGCATCGGCCTTCTCATTTTCTGTCCTCGGGATCTATTGGATGGTAAACTTTTTAAGTCCTGATACCAACATCCTCACCTTATTGAGGTATGCTATCATCATTGCATCTTTTGCCTCGAATTCCCCAGTTATTTGGTTTACCACCAACTGAGAATCAGTGAACGCATCTATTGATTTTTACCCGAACATGATCGCTACTTTAATTCCGGCGACTAAAGCCTCATACTTTGCCTCGTTATTGGATGCAGGAAATGCCAACTTTAATAAATACTGATAGTTGTTCTGTAAAGGGTTGAGTATCACTATTCTTGTTCTACTCTCTTGTTTGCCCGAGGCTTCATCTACTCGAATCTGCCAAGTGGTTAAGTCATCTTCCTCTACTCTTCTTGTGCACTCTACCAGGAAATCTATTACCGGTTGAGCCTTTATGGCCGTCCTCAGTTGGTAATTGACGTCAAACTGCCCTAGTTCCACTGCCTATTTCATCAACCTCCCCGACACTTCTGGACGAGGCAACACCGTTTTTAATGGGATATAGGTCATGACCTTGATCGGGTGTGCATCGAAATAGTGTTTCAACTTCCGTGAAACTCTGACTAAGGCCAAGGCCATCTTCTTTATCGTCGAGTATCTTAGTTCAGTGCCCCTCAACATCCTGCTAACATAATACACCGACTTTTGATCTCTTCCTTATTCTCGGACCAAAGCTGCTGCTATTGCTATCTCGGAGCATGCCAAGTATAGTATAAGCTTTTCTCTCTTCTCGGGCCAAGACAATAGTGGCGGTGATGCTAAGAATTTTTTCAGTTTTCCTTTGTCCATTCAAAGCCTTTGGGTCCCCTTAGAATTTTGAAGAACGAATCACACTTGTCCGCGGATCTTGACATAAATCAACTTAACGCTGTTACATTCCCAGCTAGGATCTGAACATCTTTGATACACCTCAGTGGATCGAGGTCCAAGATTTCTTGTAATTTACTCGGGTTTGCTTCTATTCCTCAGGATATTACATGAACCCGAGGAATTTTCCTGCTTTTACACCGAATACGCATTTTTCTGGATTAAGCCTGATCCCAAACCTCTTCATGGTATTGAATCCCTCGGCCAGGTCGTTGAGGTGATCCTCGGCCCTTCTGCTCTTAACAAGCATATCATCTACATATATCTCCATGTTCCTCCCGATTTGGCCCTTGAACACCTTGTCCACCATTCTTTGATAAGTTGCACCCGCATTCTTCAAACCAAACAGCATGACCTCATAGTAATATAACCACTTGTCTGTTATGAATGCTGCCTTTTCTTTATCCTCGGGTGCTATCATAATTTGGTTATATCTTTTGAACGCATCCATAAAGGTCAATAGCACGTATCCCAAGGTGGCATCCACTAGTTGATCAATCCTTGGCAACGGATAATAGTCCTTTGGACAGGCCTTGTTGAGGTCAGTGAAATCAATGCACATCATCCATTTTCCCAATGACTTCTCTACTAGGACCACATTTGATAGTCATGTCGGGAAAATTATTTCCTTGATGTGGCCGGCATCCAATAGCCTCTCCACCTCCTCAACAATAATTTTATGCTTTTCAACACTAAAATTTCTCATTTTTTGTTGAACAGGCCGATAGGCATGGTCAACATTCAGATGGTGAGCTATTACGCTCGGGTTTATACCTGTCATCTCAGTATTATGCCAAGCAAATATATCTTCATTATTTACAAGGAGATCAGTTATACCTTTCTTTTGGGGTTCCGTCAGTTCGATCCTTACTTTGACCTTCTTGTAGTAATCGGTCAATTACACAGTCTTCAATTATTTGGCTAAAGTTCTTCTCTTGGTATCCCTTTTCTCATTCGGCATGTTCGGCCCCCATTCTGTCTAATACTCCAGCCTCAGGGAGGTCGCATAATACTCCCATGCCACCAACTGATCTTATCAAATCTCGATCACTCCATCTGGGGTCAGTAGTTTTAACACTTGGTGGTAAGTGGACGAGACTGCTTTGAAATTGGTCAAGGTTACTATCCCAAGGATGGTGTTATAGGTCGAGCTACAATCGACTATGATGAAATTAGTCATCACAGTAACCTTCTGATTTTCGTACCCCATGGTCAATGGCAGCTTGATGTACCCCTCTGCCTCGTACCTCATGCCCGTGAATCCAACTAATGAACTTCTCAACGACATTAAGTTTCTTCTGTCCAAACCCATCCTTAGGAAAGTGCTCAGAAACAACACGTCTGCCGAGCTCCTTGTATCAATCTTCATCCTCCATACCTCATAGTTTGATATTCTCATACTGATTACTAAGGGATCATTATGTGGAAGGATGAGCCCCTTCAGGTCTTCATTTGTGAAAGTCAGACTTTTTCCCATCCTCGGGACTTTCCTATCCGGCTTCTCCCCAACTTCCCGAACATACATCTTTCTTGTGGCTAAGATTCTCCTCCTGCTTCCAAACCACCTGGAATAGTTTCAATCACACCATTGAGTCTTCTCCTCAGTTCTCCCGAGGACTCTGTTCTCTTTCCCTCTGCGGCCTACCCCTTGTTCGGCCCTTCTCTAGACATACCTTCCTAGATGTCCTGCTCAGATGAGCACTTCTATTTTATCCTTCAGCTGGTAGCACTCATTGGTATCGTGACTGTGATCATCATGGAATCGATAATACTACTTCTTACTCCGCTTGTCTGTCGGGGTAAAAATCTTCTACGACTTCTTTAGGTCATACTGATTCTTGATTTCTATTAGAATTTCTCCTCAAGGCATATTTAGAGGTGCATACTCGATTTACCATGGTTGGTATGCTCTTCTTGGCTCTGGCTTTCCTTTGGAGTCCACCTTATTTTCCCAACATCCCTCGGTTTTCCTTTGCTAACTTCATCCTTCTTGCCCCCTCCTCGGGTTTTGTCTTCATCTTTCTGGGCTTTAAAAATCTCCTCGGCATATATGTACCCCTCTACTCAGTTCATTAGTTCCCCCATGGACATGGGCTTCTGTATGGCCAGTGAGGTTTGAAATGGTTGGGACCTAAGCCCCTTGGTATAAGCTGCCAAGGCTACTGAGTTTTTGAGATTAATGATCTTGAGGCTTTCCTTGTTGAAGCGTTGAGTGTACAACCTCAATGACTCCTCACATTGCTGTTTGACCGAGAATAGGAAAGGCCTCGGCTAATTGTCAAAAACTCTATATTGGCCCTTCCTCCAGTTCTCTATACCACTAGCCCGTGGCCTCCGTTAAGTACGTCGGAAACGCCTTACACTTGACTGCGTCTGAGAAGTCAAAAAATACCATGTTCTGACTAAAAGTCATTAGGAAATCCTCGAGGTCACTTTCTCCATCATATGGCGCTATGTTTGGTAGCTTAGTCCTATTGGGAAGTAATTCTCCTAGGATCTCTAGTGCCAGTGGGCTTGCATCCAATCCAGTTATGGCCCGAGAGACGTTTCCCACAGTCCGAGTTAGTTCATAGACTGTGGTTGCGGGTCTCTTCCCTCTTACTATCTCGGGACAACTGACAAGCCCCGAGGATCCCTTATCATCCTCCAAACGACTCTAAAATCTGACATGCTCGGTTCTCACCTAGGTGACCTAGGGGCAACCATTATGTTGAGTGGTTGGGCCTTGGTTTATAGGTATAGTGGTTTGGGGTAATGTTTGGTTCATTTGGGGTTGTTGGTTGTTGGCTAATTTGGTCATCACCTCTCTCATCTCCATTATCATGAGGTACATCGTGTTCATATCTGGTGTCAAGGGGTTATGGGCTATTTGAAGGGGTATTGGGTGGTTGGCTTGCGGTTGGGTGAAATTTAGAGTGCTGCTCAAGGTAAGGTTAGCTTGTGTGACATTATTTGCCATGCTAGAAGTTGGTATTAATGGGTTTGGTGTTCGGGCATTTTGCTCTACTTCCCCTGGTAGTGGCAAATCCGCCCTTGGGTTGTTGTGGCTTCTTGTGTTGATCATCGTGGGTCTCAATGAGTTTAGATGTGGTTTCCTACAGACGGTGCCAATTATTGAGTATGAAATTTACCGAGCTGAGCACTTTGTATAATCCCATATCCTGAGATGACGACCTGCACAAGAAAAGGAAAAGAAATAGCAAGGGTTATCTCCTACGTTGTTCCTCGGGCGTAAGAATTAGTATTTGGTTCGGGTTAATCCGAACTGCCAAATTTGGAAGTAGTGAAGAGTGAATTAGTTACCTTTTGCTCACTTTCCTTATACTATTTATAGTAATGTAATTGCCTTTTTTAGAGCGGTCTTCGTCCGTCCTTGCATGTTATTTTCATGACAAGTGTCTTGTCATGTGTACTACTTTGATCATTATGGGCTCTGGGATTGCTAGGATACTTAGGCCATTTTATCTCCATATCAAGCTTCAAATCTAAACTACTATTCAACCTACAACTCAATAAGCTAATATATAACATCTAATGGTTCATTCAAGCTCAATTACATATATGTTACTCTCTATGCACTAATTAGCAATATGTACATGCAAAAAAACAAATATAACACAAATACATGAATTCATGACTAAAATGCAACTTTAAAACTTTAGTTTGGAAAAACCCTCACCTTTCTTTGAAGAAAATGCAAGAATAAGCTAGGTAGAGCAAAGGTTGAGCTTAATCCACTTCCAATTTAACCCAAAATGTAACCTTTGATCTCCAATTTTCTCCAAATTCACAAACCCTAGAATTTTTCATATTTCCCCCCTTTTTCTTGGCTCACCCGAATTTGTTCCCTTTTTTTGTCTTGTTTGGCTTTGTTTTGTATTGAATGTAACATATATATTGGTCAAAAGCTTAAGTCAATATAAGTGGTCTTGGTCAAGCTAAGTCAATGCAAGACTAAATAAAATATCCACCAAGAGCCAAATAGTGTATCCAAACAAAGCAATCCTCAAAGGTTACAAGGCCCAACATATGAATGCATAGAAAACATAAGTGTTCAAATTCCAAAAGATAACTAAGCATCGTTCATGTTAATAAAAGGTAGCGAGCTAAACCCAAGTTCCCATGCATACCTAAGCCCTCATTATCTACAAGAGAAACATTAGTTGGGGTAGGGTACATAGTCATTTATGCTCAAAATATAAGCAACTATGACCATGTAGAATGTGATCAATGGTAATGGTCTTTCAATTTAAGGTCTTGTGTTTGAATAGTAGTTTTGTTGATATTATGATCGAATATATGTGTTCCATATATTTGTTAATGCTCTAATTGCAAATCTATTGGTGGCACCATCAATCTCAATCGATTCATTTGGTTGCTTAGTATTTTAGGGCAAAGCTATACTTCAACTACTAAAAGAGTTAAAGATAGAATTGCACATTAACAAGCTAGGACTGAATAGCAATATCAATTGAGTTTCGGTAATCAATAAGGTTGTTAGGCTTGTAGTTCAACCATTGCATCAAATTAGAAAGTTAACCCAAATACAAGCCTAGGACATGAGTTTTACTTGTAATCCGAACCCTAGACCACTCCATCACTTAGTTTTATGAAGTCCTAGTGACATTTCTTTTCTTTTATTTGTATTAGCTTCAGATTTAAAAAATAATTTTGCGCAATTTGTTTCCCACATTCACTTAGGCATAATTTAATATAGATTCTATTTTAATTGTGTTGATCTTTTTGTATCTCAAGCCAAGCATGAAAAGGGTTGAACCATATGCTTTTAGGTCGAGTATTATATCAGAATTTCTACCTTTTATGTACAAGAAGGCTATAAAGAAAGTGGAGATTTTATATTCCCCTTCTATGTTTTTAGATAAAAGCTAATTGGATTGGGTTAATGAGTTATTAAGCGGTATAATCCAATATAAATTCTAATTTTTAAGTGCACTCTAACTAAAATAAAATAATTAAGCTTAGGCCCAAAATGTGAAGCATTACATAATCCGTAAAACCAACATAACAAACCTATTTAAGCGTACCATAATAACATATACCATTCTCATCCAACATAATAAAAATCTTAAGTTAACAATACCATTGTCTTTTCATCAAAACAAGATAGCAAAAGCCGAAGTCCTTTCTGATAATGGTAGGGCAGGAGAAAGTATTCAGTCAGTTTGACTGACCATCAGTCTAAGACGTGTGAGGCCCACCTCATGTGAGTGATACTGACAATCAACTGAAGAGTAACCCGTAGGGAAGCTATATATAAATCCCAAGCTAGTAATCCATAACAATTATCCTTATTATCAAAGTGTTAACAAAAGAGGAATGAATAAAAATTGCAGTGTAAACAAAGGTAGGGCTTATTCCCGAAAAGAATAAAAGGATAACTGAAGAGCTACCAAAGCTTAAGATCATAGAGCCCTATGAGGGAAACTCAATGACAGATCTTAAATCATAACCAAAGTACAAAAAAAGTTGAACAATAACAATAATCCAAAAAATCATTTCAAGGCGCCATCATTAAGCATTCCAAATAACATTTACTTATTCATATCAATATTTAAACAATGCCATTAGATTATGAAAATAATATCTACTTTGCTTCTTAAAATGTCATTAATCTGTGGCTACAATTTTGCTAGCAAGTCTTGTTAAAAATCATGGACTTCTATCCTAAAATCAATTGGTGCTAAGATAACATACGCATAAGAAGATTGAACACAAATGTGATATAATTTGAGAAGAGTCACACGTGGAAGATGAATAAGACTAAACAATGGGCCTAGATCTGATATCATATTAAGAATCATGAGTTTCCATCTTATGAGGTGATCTTGAAATTTGTGACTTTTTGATGTGGGACAAGTATATATTCTAACAAGTCTTGTTAGTCAGTAGTGAGTAAAAGGCTTCAAGCTTCCACTAGATGTATAAAAAATTCAAAACACACATTGGATCAATAGGATAGTACAATACTTTAACTATTAACCATGTTGATTAATAATGCTAACTTGCATTTATTTATCCTACTATTAGGCACAGATTTGAAGTACAATAAATCTCTCTTAAATCATAAACTTTGAAAATAAAGATAAAGTAAAAACCATGTTTTAAAATATTAAAGACTTTAAGTTATGCAAATGAAGTAGTATTTTGATCATAAGAGAATTTTTTTTCAGAAATGTATACACTAGATCATCTGCAGTGAAGAGGATATTCTGCAAACTTTGTCCTCAAAACAAATCTTTCCATAAACTAAAGTTTTAACAAGCTCAAAGGCAGTATGAATGATTATAAATAGAGTAAATATCACTCCGCCCCCTTGTGATATACAAAAATATCATGCTACCCCCTGTATTTACAAAACTATCAAAACCCCCCCTATATTTTCTGAAACTAGATACACGGCCCCCCTTCCGTTTACTTTCGTCTCTTTTATCGTGAAAGGTACATGTCACGCGCGAAAATAGCAATTGGCATTGTGTTTTTTCTTTATATGAACCATGATATGACTAAAATACCCTTGCACCTATTTTTACCCATCTCTCCCAGCCTGACCCCCGTTAGCCCCTCCATACTCCCCCTACCCCTACCCCTATATATGTATAAGACTAAGAAAAAAAAAGAAATATGTATATACATATATATATATATATATATATATATATATATATATATATATATAGAAGAATTGCAAAAAAAAAAGAGTTGAGGGGGGTAGGGGTAAGGGTTAGGGGCCTGACGGGGATGGGGTTGGAGGGTAGGCAGCTGAGGGTCGGGGTAGGGGTGGGTTAGGAGGCTGACGCGGGAGATGGTGGGAAGACTGCGGGGGGGTTGATGTTGGCAGATAGGGGCTGGGGGTGGGGTGGATAGGGTATGGTGGTAGGGGGAAGGGTGTGGAAGATGATGACATTTTTTTTATTTACTTAATTTTTTTTTAAAAATATGTATAATATAATATAAGGGGCGATGAAGATGATGACAATTATTTTTAATATGTATAGTATAATTTTTTTAATTTCATTTTTGGTGAAAAGAATGGGTGGAAAGAGAGAAAAAATATATATAATATAAGGGCAGAAAAAGTCACTTAACTGATTTTTTTAATGGTGTTAGCTTAAAAGAGACAGAGAGGGACAATGTGTCGAGTTTCAGAAAGTACAGGAGAGTTTTTTTATAGTTTTACAAACATGCAGGAGTAGCGTGATACTTTTACATATCACAGGGGGGCAGAGTAATATTTACTCATTATAAACAACACATAGGCATGTATTTTCAACTTTTTTATTATTTCAAAATAGCAACATGCTCTAAAAAAAACTTAAGGATAAGCTTCCAAACGAGTAATTAAACACCATGTAACACAAGTTACATAAATAATCTCAAATTTAAAATCAAATGGATGTTCAACTTACACTTGGCAACAATGTTGTGAACCACAAGAAGCATAAGACATCAACCTGATTAGCAAATGAACGAATTATAAGCTCCACAACAAAATAAGGCCTTAAATTTTACGAATTCAAATAAGAAATTGGGATAGAACAAATATGCAATTTTGCAGAGTTATTACTAATTCAAAAATGAGAATAAACTTGACTTACAAATTAAAGAGCAATGTTAAACACAATAAATAAATAAAACTCCTCTCCAACTTAACATGGTATCGGATTCTAGGTATTAAAAGGTCCTCGATTCAAAACTCATTGTTACTCAGTTGTGTAATTATGTCTACATGTAAAGCTCAATAAAAAACTACACAATAAATAACTAGACCTCATTTCTAAAATTAAGTCACGTGTATGGTTCATAAAAAACTATACATTAAATAAATACAAAAGACCCCTCTCTAACATGTTAAAACTTTTAGATAAAATGTTAATTAACAAACAACACTACTACAAAAGGGAAATACATATTTTGTAGTTTCGAAATCGGATAAGGAAAGAAGAAAATATGTTTGCTTGGCTTGAATTGATTTCTAAAACCCAAGAAAATTACTCAAACTTTAAACCTTATAACCAACATTATATTCTTATTGTCATGCCTGATGTGGTTGTATTTGTAGCACTCAAACCATTGTATTTTACACTACATTTTCATATTAACTTAGGAATAAATACAACACTTATTTACTTTCGATACAATGTAGGATAATAATGAAAAGTGAAAAATCAGACCCGAAATGATTCAAATTACAAGTCAAGAAGTTAAGAGTTGAGAAACACGGGAACCGGTGGAAGAATAAAACTCATAGAGAAAGAATTAAACTAGTGTCAAATCGAACTCGGAATATTGACCTAGATGATCTTGAATAGTAACCTATGTCCGTTTTTGACATATAATACCAGTTTTTCGGGTAGAAACGGCCTTCTGAGCAAAACGCAGAACATTGTACGTGGTATGATTTTAGCCAAATTCCATCGTTTCCCAAAAATTCCCCAGTTAACGCCCCAGTCAAAAGTCAAAATTTTGGAGCCAAAAAGTCAACCAACGGGCGCTCGAGTGCCCCTCTCAGCACCACCGAAACCGCCCATGCCGCAATGTCTCATTGAACCAACAAATAGGCCCTCAAGCGCCTCAAATTCGCTCTCGAGCGCACCGCCCAAACCGCGGCATCCAATTGGAACAACCCGACGGTGGCAGAGACGTGCTCAGGGAGGGCGCTCGAGTGCGCCTCTAATTTTTGCCCTATAAATACCCCCAACCCCGGTTGTAATTTAGTTAGATTTTATTATTTTATTTTAGTTTTAATTCTATTTTTAATTTATGTTTTAACTATTAGTTTAGTTTAATTTTTAGTAGTATTAATAGAATACGGGAGAAGTTCTGCCCGAGTAGCTTTTAAATAAGCCCTTACTCGAGAGAAGTTCTATCCAAGTAGCTCTTATTCGAAAAAATCTCCGCCCGAATAGCTATTTTGTGTTGGACCTCTCCTCAAATTCTTGGAATTAGAAATACAAAGTTGTCATATCGGGGAAGCCTTTCTTGACTCTCTAATTTGTACTACTTGTATTCTTTATTATGTCTGAGTAGAGCTTTTATCTAGGGGAATATATTATAAATGACAGTCTTTCAATATATGGTCTCGAATTTAGTTTATTTGATTCAATTACAATATATGGCTTGTTTTAATTCAGTATTGTCTTTTATACGTAATGCTTTTAAGTAGATGTTATGAGTGCTTTCCTTTCGTGTCATATATCCATGCTTTATTAGTGATTCAATAGCCTGACAACCTTAGATTCCATGAGACTAGGTTATACCATGGCTCAAGACTAGTAAGGAGATGTTGATTACTTAGTTAAAACAGACCATTTATGCCAGCCTTGTAACACCTAGCATTAAATTGTATTACACCTCATGCTTATACAATATGCATTCATGTTTTGTTATTTTATAATTGTTAAATAAGCTAAAAAAGAAGAAGAAAAAGAACTTAACAAAACTAAGAAAGGCAGCTGAGAAGATTCGAACCAGTGACCTCCTCCTTCTTTGCACACACCCTGACCAACTGAGCTAAAGCTAGTTTGTTACCAGAACTAAGCATTAATAGTATTTATGTATGAAAGGCTATTAGATAAGTTTAAGTTGAGCAAACCAAGGTAAACTCCACTTCTGCCTTTCTAAACCCCCCAACCCGTTAACCCAAAAAAAAAATAGAGAAAAAAACGAAGCCAAACCCAGCTGCACATTATAGAAAAATCGACCTTTAATCTTGGAATATTAGAAGCTTTTGCAGTCTTTGAACCCTAATAGGTAAGTGGGTCTAGTTCTATTTTGCAATCTTTGCTTGTTTATGTATGTATACATGTATATATATGTGTAAACTTTTGTAATGACTTGATTTATGGCATAAATGTTTAATATACTTTTTAAATATCAACTTAGCTAAAGACTACATGATTTAGATCTGATTATTCATTTGTATGTGTGGAATGGTAGGTAAAGGGGTTTAGTTTAAATCTGAATTTTTATTAATTGATATGTATATACGTATGCTTGTAAAAGAATCAGTAGGTTCACTTAGTAATTTAGAGGTGATAAATCATGAATTGACTGTTGGACATACTTGAGATAATGAGAAGCTATATGAATTAAAATAGGGGAAAAGGGTAGTCATAGGTGTGTTATGAGACCCCGTACCGAGCCAGTACAGAGCTCAAAGTCATTTTATAGCTTTTCATATATTTTTGTGTTACTTAACGTGCATTTGTATCAATTAACGTGCATTTAAATTCAATAACATGCATTTATATCATTTAATGTGCTTTGTCTCGTTTTATGTGTACATGCCTCGTGTTACGTGCATTTAAATCTAGTTATGTGTCTTTGAGTGATTTAGGTAATGTAGATAACAATTAAATCATATTGCATACACTAGCTAACTAAATAATTGAATTAGAACTAAAATGGCAAACTAGAAGATAGACATTTAGTTGGAGGGCACTCTAGTCTTTTGGGCTTTTAGATATTATCCGCCAACACACACTACACCACTAACACACACCAAATCTCTACAACACACACACACCCACTCGACATACACCACACACATACATAACTCAGAAATTCAACCAAAGAGAAGAGAGAATGAAGAGAAGAGAGAAGAAGGAAGAAGGAAAAGAAGAAGTTCCAGCCATTTCCAAGCTTTTCCTTTCCATTTCAAGCTTTCTTCAAAGGTTTTTCTTGCTCATTTTACATCTAGAACTCAAAGCAAAGGTGAGGGATTCTTCAAAATGATTTTTAATGCTCATTCAAGATTACATGATGCTCATTTGGTGTTAATATTGCTATAACTTGCATATCTAAGCTTGGATGAAGAAATTGAATATTTTGTGTGTTGTAGATTTAGGGCTTGCTCAATTTGTGAATTGATGATCTTGTGTAGTTGAGATGTGAGCTTGGTGTTGATCTTGTAGGTGACAATGTGTATGTATCTTGTATGTAAAAAAATTAGGGGCATGAAGTTAGCATTAGAGCTTGGAGGTTGATTTTGGTGTTATGAGCTATAATGGATTCTAGGTGGGTTTGATATTAATTATTGATATGAGGTGTATTGGTTGATGTTTGAACCCTTATATGATGCCTAATAAACTACCTTGAGCATGTTTGGTTATAAGTAGAAGGTTGGGATATTGTATAGATGATTGTTGGTAGAAGGTTGTTCTGTCCCGTAAACAGCACGACCGGGGGACCCCCCTTCCACCGGTCAACCGGTGGAGGACCCCTCGTTCGTTGGTGAAGCTTCTGGTTTGGTCAAAATGTGATAAACTTATTTTAGTGATTCCAGGAGCTATGAATGTTGGATTGAGGCATGGTCAGAAGCGTTAGAACCATACCGAACCCTAGTTAATCATAGTAGAATTAAATTGAGGATTTGTGTCATAGTTTGTGTGCTATATAGTTATTAACTACTATATGTTGCTTAGGAAACTAAAGACATATGATAAATGCATGATGAATAAATGTTTGCTTGGAACGCCATTGATTAATCATTTATTACCGCCAAAGGTCTATATGCTTTCTTGTTATATCATTAGTAATTGCAAATGCATTTGAATTGTTAAAGTAGGTTGGTTGCAACCATTAATGAATACGGTAGTAATGAGAACTCCGGGTAGCAATGGGCTAGCCGGTATATCTCGCCTACCGAGGTAGTAACAAGAACTCCAGTCAGAGGTAGGGCTTGCTGGTATATCTCGCCTACCAAATGTTTTTATTCTTTTTCTTTCAAGACTCATTGATCCTCCTATGGGTCGGGACTCAATGATATCTTGGAAGAGTTAAGTTGTTTAATGTTATTGTCTTGATTGTATATCTTGTATTCTCGTTTGAATATCCTTGTGTGCATGAAATGTTTTATGAAATTGTTTACAAAAATATAAAACCTTTGCAAAAACATTTCTTTGTTTACCTCATCACTGAGCTATATGCGAGGATCTAGCTCACCCCTCTTTTCCACCATTACAGGTTGTTTGGAGCTGGAGCTCGAGTTAGTTACTTATTTTGGTTGACGTTTTTGTTGTATTAGAATGAGTTAGGCGTGTGATCTATTTGATGTAATGTATTAATCTTATGGACGCTTAACTATGTAATTAATTTGATACATTACTCTTTTGTGGCCTAGTTGTTATAGTTGGACTTGTGTGAAGTAACTTAATGAATCTATGTCTTGTAAATTTGTATTCGGTGGTTGTAATATTATTTATTAGTGATGAAATTTGTATAATGGATGTTACTAGAATTGGTGTAATATATGGTTTGATGTTTTATTTTACGGTTAATAGTGCTCGGGCAATTGTATTATGCTTTAACGGACTTAGGTGGAGTGATCTTCTTAAGCCCGTGGTATCACGATCCCAGAACGCTTGAGGATTTGTAAGCTTAAATTTTAATTCTCTGTCATTATTGTGGTATCAAAGACCTTTTCAACAATTAAGAAAATGGGGTCGTTACATGTATGGTGTAAGGATATGTTATGGTAGAGTGAATAAGTCAGTTCCTATGGTGTTGGAGTGTTACATGCGTAGTAGTCTTGAAGTATATGTGTATACATGATAGCTTGTGTAAGAGTATGTGTTAATATACTTGTTTATATAAGATGTAAATATGCATGTGATGGTTTAGTAATTTGTACAGTAAATGTTTTGAGTGTTTACGAGGTAGTATAATGGTTATCTTCTCATTACATGCTTATGTGTATGTGTTATAAGAACTTAATTCTTGAGTTGCATTATTTAGGTAGAAATTAGGAGGGAAATGATGTATTTTGGCTTAGTTTGATACTAACTAGTTGGTAATAAGGATGATAATATAACTTATATAGTCGAGGATTCCGCTAGTAGACAACCAATGTTTAAATAGTATCCCTTACAGTATGTTTGAATTTTACTTTATTCGTTAACTAGAGTTTAATATTGTAGTATAATTGCTATGGTGCAGTTATGAGTCACTCTTGAATCAATTGTCTTAGTCAGAGGGTTGAATAAGTTTAAAGTCGGGTCAAGGTAAGTAGAATACCTGTAACACACACACTTCTACTTTGTTTCAGTTCAAGCTTTACATTCTCTTTCTTATTCAAGTTGATTCATTTTTGACTCTTTGTTCTTTATCTCTTGAATAAAGCACTTGCCCTTATTCATTGTACGCTGTGACACCCAGACGGCAGGGTGAAATATATAGCCATCCTGGCTTTTAGGCCTACTTTGTTATATATATGTATCAATTGTTATCAAATGAATCAATTGTGCATCAATTGTTAGACATGTCTGTTAGGCAATTGTATCAGTGGCCGGCAAAACTCCGTAATTGTTAATTATATGTATCAATTGTTCATCACAGCTATGCAGTTGTACTCAGATTATATTCTGTATGCTTATTACCTCCTATTTCTACCAAAAGCTTCATTGATACCTCATAAGTTTTTCAGGGTATTCTACTTAATGAGCTTCGTTCACTCATTTTATTTATTATCTGTGTAGAGGAAAGTGATGAGAAATATCAGGGTATAGAGTACCGGGGAGAAGAGTAGCAGGGGGAAGAGAATCAGGGAGAGGAGTTTCAGGTAGACGAGAACCAAGGTAGGGACCAGACATAGTTTTCTACTAGTTGTACCTTTTGAAAGCTATTTCTTTTGTTATCAGTTCAGCATTGTAAATAAATTTCCTAGTTAGGGTTGATGTAATTTTGCAGAAGTAGATATGTAAATATAAACAAAACCAGGTCTTGTGTATTTGCTTATCGTGGTATATAGATGCTCTGGTTTATTTTTTGACGGATTGACTGTTATTAGTGATTACTGTATAGATCGCCTTACAGGCTTAGGTTGTTTGACTTAGGTCTGTGGCAAGTCACGACCCGAGTTTTAGAGTTGAAATTCAGGACGTGACAAGGCTACAAGGACAGATCATACTACGGCTATATAACGAACTCGTAGATGGAACGACACCTACAGTAGAGTTAGTTATCAGGACTTTAATAGATTAAGGTAATTGACTAGGTTAATGCTGAACCTTTGCATAGAATTAGAATCCTAAATGCCGAGCCTATATTGACTGCCTCTTTGCATATCTATCCCCCTAGATTCATTTCTCTCGTATTCTACTCTTACTTAGTTAGTTTAATTTAGTTGTAATTTAGTTTACATTTTTAAACACCCTTTTAAACTGTCACTTACCGCTTTAACACTTTCGCACACTACTTCACTAACTAACTAACGAGCTTCCCTGTGGATACGATTCTGCACTAAGAGTACACTACACTACAAAGATCCATGCACTTGTGGGTTATTTAAACTTGGTTATTTTGCACCATTTATATTGACATACCTTGTAGCATAAATGCCCGCCGTAAGCCTATGATGGTTACTGCTTAAGGCTGCAAAGTTAATTTCATAAATAATTTAAACCAAGCAAAAGTATATTAATTATATCGACTAACCCATATCGCATAAATTACATTACGCTCTACAACATAATCATATTACAACTCCAAAACATGTCCCCATTGGAAAGTTTAGGATCATAATGTAATATACATTAACCTTAATTTGAAATCAAGCTAAAATGGTCTTATTACTAATCAAAGGCATCAAATGTCTCTGTGAGTCCAAGTCAATGCTCAATAAGTTAGAATACCCAAAGGAAAGAAGGAAATCAAGCTGATAACTAAAGAATATTGAATTATATAATTTGAACTGGGGTATCATTAGAATGAAAGTCAAATGATTTATAAGTGATCATATACCAAATGAATCAAAATAGTAGTAAGAACTCAGAGACAAAAATCTAAGCATATAACTGAGAAGTGCATAAGGAGAGTTTGAAAACAAAATAATTATAGAACGAAAGTAGCCATGTTCAGTTCACACCATCTTCATAATTGAGAAGTGCATAATAGTCACATGAATCTCATAAATATTCAAAAATAGTAGGACATATGATGAAAAGTTATTTTCACAAAAATATAGCAGGTCCTAAAGAAGAACTAGGTCGGAAGTTAATGATGAAGGAACACCAATACGGTGAAAAACAGAATATACAATTGACGTAAGACCAAAGCACAAGGCAACCTCTACCAGGACATTGATCAATAGAACTTGGAGAAAAAGTGATATTACAGGATTATATGACTAAGATTAACCAAGCAAAGGAAACAAACCAGAGGATTAACATGAGAGGTCCAACTAGATATTAAGAATGCCAACCAAGAACTTATGAAACGAATTCAGTAGTGTCGACAATTACATAGGAACTAAGGAAGTTGAGCTGTGAGATTAAATTAGAAGCTAAGTTATATGGAAATTTAACCATAACTAAAATGACTAAAACAAGCTTATTCACATAGATATCGAAAAACAATTAATAAAGGGCAAAATAAGTTATACGAACAAAAAGGATACAACCAAAGTTAACATAGGGAAACAATCTTATAGAGGCATGAATTGGGAAGAAAAAAAAAAACAAAAACAAAAAATAAACCAGGACACATGACTAGCCATAAAGGGAGCTATTATCACATAGTATAACATAAAAGAATTATCATGATGACGACCATGTGAGCGTGGAAGAGAAGGTTTAGCTAACATAGATACGAGGCTAGTCATATAGACTTATAAGATGGCATAGCATGGAACAGAACACAAGGCTAGCCATACGAATAAATAAACACATAGTCCAAAGCGAAAGATATGATATATCACCTGAAAATACAGACAATATAGTTGAATCAGGCATGACTCAAACACAAGGAAACACAGAAGGCATAACCATGAATAAGATGGCTAACCGACCCAAAGTTGCGGCTGGATTTACCCGTCCAGCTCTGTTCGAAAAGTAAATACTAAGCCCCCACCTAGCAAAACACAAGGTGAGTACTGAACCCTCACCGAGCGACAGGTGCATCCCTCACTCATACACATATTCGCGGCTTACGATGAATAACATATGATAGAGCAAACACATATGGGAAAAATATGTATATAAATAAAAAAATAAAATAAAGTGTAATAGGCTTCTATAGCAAGAGTCTTAAAAGAGAATATGATCGAAGTGACAATTGGATACAATCCAAGTCAGAAACCTAATGAGATATCAATTATAAGAACATAAGAAAATGTGGTAGTTGAAATAAAACACAAGGCTAAGCACATATAGGTATAACTCACGGTAAACAAAAGGAAGTGACTACACGGTGTGCTGTCGTAGGCAACCCAAAATAAAACCTGTACTCCGAAAAATATATGTAGTAGTACGAGTAAGGATTGTTCCCACAGAGAGTATATAGCCTAATTTTATGTTATGTAAACAAGGTTGGGGGCTTTGAGTATATAAAGAAAACTTAAGAAAAATTACTGAAATTAAAAATATCAAATTTAATCAAGAAAATGAACCTTGGTCTAAGTCAACATCCACCATCAGAATCTTGTAACTGATCATTGATGCAAGTATATTTCAATTCAAACTTTAAATATTCACCATTGATATTATTTTCCTATATCTCCTTAGTCATAGTTAATTAGAATACACGCGACCTAATTAACCCTAACCACTAAACAACCTCAGACACGCGCTAAAGGTTTAATCTAGTAGCAGCCTTAAGAATTAGAGGGATCGATGAAGCTAAACACACAAGCACACGCGGTTGCATGTAATTTAGTTGAACGTTCTTCCTAAAATCTAATAATTTCTGACGCAGCAAATTATTAAATCTTAGTTGTTTCACAAATTAGAGGAATCAAACAATTACGGATTTGATATCTAACTTAGTAGTAGATTATAACGAATAATAAACTAGTAGGCATCCCTAGCAATTAAACAAGAGAATCATAGAATTAACACAGAAGAATATTTAATACTTAAAGCATAAATTGAACAATAAAAACTAATTAGATCTCACAATTTTTATGATTCCGAGGCTTCAATTTCCTTCGACTAAGAATAAAAGTTTAGCCACGCAGAGCCACGAAGAAAACTCGAAAACTAAGAGGAGAGAAAGAGAGGTCCCAAATCTGAATATGTCTCCCCTTATTTATAGTTTGTAAAACCTACAAAATCCTCTAAGATAATGGAATCGTAATCTAAATACAATAAGAAAATATTAAAGGTAAAGTAAACTCCTAATATAACTAGGAAATCTTAAAACAATTAAAAAAGTCCTAATACAATTAGGATAGCCAAAATAGCTGGAATTTTCGTGCACCACCTCTTCTACTATCAACTAGAAGCTTCTAGATAAAGAACATTCCAGAACGTTCAACAGCACAAGTGCAGCAACTTCACGTCCAATTGTGGCTTTGATGCAGCCTTTATTTCTCAAAACTCAAAACATAAAACTTGTATATCTTCTTCTTAGCTTTCCAGAACATCTTGAATTGGCTCAATCGAAGTTCGGATGAGAAAGTTATGCCCAAACAACGTAACAGTGTCGGAACTATCCAGAATTACGCGATTTAACTTCGTTTTGCACTTAACGACTCCATTTGCATCCTAAATCAAAATATAAAAATAATGAGTGTATTTAGGCATCAAATAGGTGTGAAAGATTAAACATTAAGGGAGAAAAACATGACATTTTTCATTCTTATCACTATACTAAAGAGTTCAATCAGGACTGGATTTAACACAAAATGAAAGGGTATTTTTTGTAACGCCCCGATCCCTTACGGAACCGGGACTTCTATTGGTCATGCTATTCTCAACCCAATTCTAAACTCCGGGCATGAAATTTAGGAGAAAAACGGCCAGAGTCTCCCCTATATATAGGACTATCTAGAAACCTGCAATATCAACATGCATCCTCAAGACCATAATCCACAACCTCAATCCATTTCATCCTTACAAGCATGCATTCTCATAAGCTATAGAAACACTATGTTACAAATTTAGTTATCATACCACTCTAATATTCTTTACTCAATCTATCTAAAGATTAAATCTTTCCATCATATTCACCATTTCACTCACACAAGCATGCAAACTAATTAGACAATCAAGTAAATCATTGAAGTTATTACAGTCCATCTTATTAACTTATACAAGATTACAAGCTTTACTTTATATTACATTCTTTAAGACAATAGAAATATACCCAAGGTTTCATAACCTCAAAGCAAAACACATATAACCAGCAACTTGCACTTCATGCACATAGACCAACACATAGCATCCAACCTCAACTTTTCCTGAAACATGTTAAAACGAGGAATGAGTAACCAGAGTTACTCAGTGAGAAAGGTGATGCAGTAAACTAGGGTATGTTTTCATGAGATGCAACAAAGATAATAGCATTAATAACACAAATAAACAAGCTGATTAAACAAGTATTTAACCACGTATAAAAAGGATACGATTCCACTTTTATCTTCAATCACGAGCCATGAGTCACGAGCCACAATCCTCAAGCAAGTGTCGGCAAAACCCTTATTCCTCCAAAAATGGGGTACTCCGAATATACCCCGATCCTACGACCCATATCTCCCGAGGTAGGTCCGTATGCCCTAATGAGGTGAACCACGTCGCTGGGGTAAGGGAGTATGCCTCAGCGAGAAAGGGAATGGGAAACCACGGTAGCCGAGGGAGCACGGCAAGACCGATGGCACCAGTGTTCCTCGACACTCTCATGCCCAAGAAGCTTGCCCCACCTCGAGTAACGAATCACGAATCTCAGTTTCAAATCAAGTGGGGAGGTAGCAAAGTAGGCTAGCCTCACCCCATATATAACATATAACACATATGATAATCAAATAGAGCAATTATAGCAATATAAACAATTACTCATGTAACTAATTCAAGTAGTTCACAAGATAACAAGTAATTAGTACATATAAACTTTATCAATTTAAACTAAAGCATACAATCTAAAAACAACAAAATAAGCTAAGATGAACAGAAGGAATGAAGACCCCCTTACCTCTAGACGCCAAATATACAAGAATCTAGCCAACCTCATAACTGAGCCCGAGTTTCACGAAGATCCAAGGTACATACAAGCTATATTAATTATGGCATAGTTAGCAACTTGCAAGTTCAAAATATATTCACAAGGCATTCAACAATTTACACTCAAGCATTATACGTGAACTAATTAACATGCTTGAAGACATTTATTACTTATATGGTTCAAATTTATCTTAGATAATCAGCAATAACATTCTTATGACTCTAGAACATTCCATGACTTTTAAATGATATTAACTATACTAACATAAATCACAATATGTACCCTCAAACATTCTTTATCTCTACAACGTGCAAATTAGACTAAATTCAGCGGCTATTAAACACCTTAGCTTCAAAACACCTTGAATTCACAAAAAAAACCCTTAATTAAATCAACTAGGTAGTTAACTTTAACTTGTCCAATTATTGCACATTACATTCTAGAGATCAAAAACTCCCGAAAAGACTACCAACAACAATTTTTTAAGCCTAACTCTCCATTAAAATCTCAAGTGTTCCAAAAAGGCATAACGGGGTCGATCTTCAACTAAGAAAGATTCTTGAATTTCTTGATTGTTCACTTTTTCATAAGTCATATATAGCCTAAATCCACCATTCTACACATCATTCAAACAATTAAACAAACACTTCGTCTTCAATTTCAACTAATGCCAACATACTTTGATCTAACATGAAATTAATCATAAAGACTTGTAAAACTTGCAAAAGAATGTTTCTGGAACCTATGAACACCAACGAACAAGATAGATATGCAAACAATTCAATACCATTCATAACCACTTAGTAATCCCAATTAATAATATCAAATAATAATTCAATTAAGATATTTTTCAATTCCTCCAATAGAAACTTAACTTAATCAATTCAGTTACCTATGATATTGATCTCAAAACTGTCTGATTTTTACATAAAAATGTAGCTTTTCGAATGTAGATAACTTAGAATCAAACAGTGTCTAATTCCGAGTTAAATTCCATGAGTTATGTCCCTTTTCGTGCAACTGCGCAAACTGCCCCTACACCACCGATTTTCAGACACATTTCTGAAATGCTTAAATTAGAGGGTCAAAACGTTAGAATTAGCTTTCGCTCCAAAATCAACATTTGTTCAAAACTGACTAATCTAGCTACCTTGTAAATTTCGTTAATTTTTGAGCACGTTTACTATGTTAAAAATGCTCTAAAATACACAGGCAGTAAGCTATCCAGATTTGCAGTTTTTATACTATTTCACTCTTAGCCATTTCCTTGCACCTTGAGCTAGTTCTAGACTTTGTTTTAGCACATACACTGTAACACCCCGATCCCTCACTAGACCGGAGGCTCTAATAGCCATGCTAATCACAACCCAATTCCAAACCCCAGGCACGAAATTTAGAGAAAAACGGATGGAGTTTTCCCTATATATAGGACTATCTAGAAGCCAGCAAACATCAACATACAACCACAAGACCATAATCCACAACCTCAATTCATTTCATTCTTACAAGCATGCAAGTCAACTAGACAATAAAGTAAAACAATTGAAGTTATTACTTCTCAACTACCAATAACACGAACTTAAATTTTACATTACAACACAAACTCCTTCAAGCCTAACAAATACATACAAGACCAAACCTCAAAGTAGATCATATAACAACAACTTCACACAATTCACTTGTAGGCATCCAACCTCAGCGCGATAGGCAACCAATAACACGGTACTCAAGGTAGTTATTTTAACTACCCCTGAAACATTTTCAAACGAGGAATGAGTAACCAAAGTTACCCAGTGAGGGAGGTGATGCAGCATACCGGGGCGTGCAACATGATATGCAATAGAATAATAGCATTTTCAACACCAAATAACGCAACCAAGTAAACAAGTAATTAACCACATAACAAAAGGATACGGTTCCACTTCAAGTTTTCAATCTCGAACCATGAGCCTTGAACTTCACGCAAGTGCCGGCAAACCCTTACTTTAACAAGTTGGGATACTCTGGATGTATCCTGATCCTGCGACCCATATCTCCCGAGGTAGGTCCGTATTGCCCAACGAGGTGAACCACGCCTCTGGGGTAGGGGAGGATGCCTCAGCGAGAAGGGACTGGAAAACCATGGCAGCTGAGGGAGCACGGCAAGCTCGACGCTGCCCGTGTTACTCGACACTACCATGCCCAAAAAGCTTATACAGCCCTGAGTAACGAATCACGAATCTCATTTTCAAATCAAGTGGGGAGGTAGCAAAGTAGGCTAGTCTTACCCCATACATATCATATAACATATTTGATAACCAAAGAGAACAATTATAGCAATATAAACAATTACCCTTGCAACTAATTCAAGTAATTCGCAAGATAACATGAAAATAGTACATATGAACTTTATCCATTTAGATTAAATTATATAATAAAATAAGCTAATATGCATAAAAGGAATAAAGACTCCCTCACCTTGGAACTGACTAAATATGCAAGAAAATAGCTCTGATTACCCCAACCTCCTCGAACTAGCTTGGACATGTACCCTAGCGTGTTCATATGAGTTTAGCACTTTAGCAATTATCTATATTAATTTCTAACTTAACTTAACTTCGTTTATACCACAAGGAATATCAAGTTAAACTTCCAATCAAGACAACTACTTTAACACTTAAATATAATTCAACTATAACATGTTCTAAGAGTCATTATCATGCTTATTTACTCAATACAACATATATAACTCAATTAAAAATCAAATATAGCAATTAAGTAGTCCAATTAACTAACTAAGCAACAAGTTCAACCAATTCATATAAATTCTAACAAAACTCTTTTCCAATTGCTTACGAATTAGGTTCTAAACTTCACGTACGATATGAAACTTCAAATCTAACTTTACCAATCCCATTTAGCCACATTTTGATACACCTAAATGCCATGAACCCACATTTCCAAGCATAATTACACAAAAATACTAAAAAGCTTCTTAAGTGATTTGAACTACAATTACCTAATTCGATTAACCAAACCATGTCATAAATACATTTTAGAGGCTTCCTAACATGTCTGAGGTCTTCTAGCTATTCAAACATGACAACTTCAAACTTTCATTCCAAAGTCTCCTTTTCGACTAGGCAATTCTACTTCGATACGAAATTCAAAACCCCGATTCTATAAACCCACCATACTACATCCCTAAAGATATCAAAGGTCACCTATTAAAGTTATGAAAACCCACTTTGGAGGCAAAAGCTTGGAAAGGCCCCGAGTGGGTTTTAACAATGACTACCCTATTCGGACCCCAATTTCACGCAACGAAAGCACCATAAGTGCTTCCATGCCCCAAGAATACCTAATCTAAAGCTCAAACGTGCCCGGATTGCATTACGTGAAAAATTCCTTTTTTAAAGTTAACAAATTTTGCATTTTAACTCATTTTCGGACAATTCAACCTCACGTGAGTCTTTGTCTAGTTTCACTAGTGTCTAAGAACCTAAAGAAAACCTCAATTCAATCTAATTAACAAATTATATCAAAAACCTTAAATTTTTAGATTTTACTATTCATTACACTATTCATCATCATTTCCAAGTTGCATTTTGCATTTCTAGCCAATCAAGAAGTTAACTAACTTCAAAAATTTGCTCTATATACTTATTTAAGCATGTTTGAAGCAATAAATTAAGTTAGAACACAAGAGTTTACTATTCACATTTTTTACTATTCATCATCTTCCACTTTTTACCTTTTGCAATAAATTCATAAACAAGCTCATAAACTGCACAAATATAGTCTCTACCACATGTAAACACAATATTATACAAGATTGGAGTATTATATAGGCCGAAATTAACAAATCAAGAAAAATCAAAACATAGATATAAACTCAAAAAAATTCAATTTTAAGCTAACTCTCTCACCAAATTAAAGATGTAGGAGCAAAGAAGAAACTTTTTGATGGTTTGAAATCCTTTGGAAGAGCTTGGAAGATCAAATTGGGCAAAATTTGCAAGAAAATTACTATTCCCGTATAGGATTTTTTGGCTATTTTTAGGCATTTTTGGCTTATTTGTTTGAGCATTTGTATGCATATATGGTATATGATGTATATATGTATGTGTTGTATATTTAGCTTAAGTCAATTACCACAAAATCTTGGTCAAACTATGCTAAATCTCAATTTAAATGCCAACTAGTTTAAAAGCAATGTTTACACTACATAACACTATTCAACGAAACACTAATCATTTTTCAAACGCAATTTCCCAACCTTCAAAGTCCAAAACTACAAGTTCCTGATTCCTTTTATAAGTTATACTATCTGGGAAAAATATTAATTCGAGCAAATTAGACAGTTGATTTTCTCATGAATAGTAGCCACTAATAAAACATATAATCAAGAATAAGAAATGCACATTGAAATGCTCAAAAAGACATGCAACAGTTACAAATAAACGTGATGAGAAATCTCGGGCATCACATACACCTCATTGTGAACTTATATCAAACATCTAGTCTTCATACAAGAGTACCAACTAGCATAGCAACAATACCATTAACATTACCCGCAACACATCACAAGCAAGCAAAAGAGAACTCACATAACACCAAGCAAGCTAAAAATCAACTTCTCATGCACATACAACTCAAACCTCTTGCATCTACATCACAACCAACTCAATAAAAACAAGAAATAGCAACAATAATACAACCAAGTATGAAATCCCTCACCTAGACCTTGAAGAACATGCAAGAATTGAGCTAATCTTCTTCTCCCTCCTTATTTTTTCTCTATTTTTTTTCTCTTCTTGTATGTGTGTGTTTCAGCCGTGTTATTGTGTGTGTGTGTGTATGTGTAGAGATCTGATTTTTGTGTCTTTTCTGTGCTTGTGTGTGTAGTAGTATATTAGTAGGTGTAAATAATAAAAGACAAAAGGTCCAAATGACCAATATGCTCTTCAACTAAATGCTATTAACTAGTTTGTCATTCTAGTTTAATTCTAACTAATTTAGTTACTCTATTATTTATCACTACATTTATTTATTTACTACAATTCCTAAATCACCTAAATGTTCGTGAATGCATATAAATACACGGTAAATGAAATAGATGCACGTAACTCAAAAATATGATATTTTATGCAAACGAATATACTTAAATAATTAAAGTAGACATATAAATATATGCACATTAATAAAATAATTATATGCACGGGTCGGGGTGTCACATTTTTTATCTAGACCCCTTCCATTTTTTGAAAATGAGATTTAGACCTCCTGTCTTTTAATAAGTAAGAGAGACCCGGGTCTATTAAATTTGGATTTATTACCCGGTTAGTCCCTTATCTTTGTTCGAATTGTCTAGTTGGTCCTTCATCTTTAAAATGACCATAGGTTAGTCCCTTTTGTGCCACCGTTGGTCCTTTCGTTACTTTTCTAACGGTTGTAGCATATGCAAAATACGTGCTTTATTTTTTTTGAGGGAAAAATCATAAGCACACATATTTCATCTTCTTTCATTTAACCTAATGCATTACTTCAACCTAATGCTGAAAAACAAGCCCGAAAATGATGCTTTACGCCCCGATCAGCACACATTTCCTTTTGTCCTCATCACGTGCGCTAATGGCCTTTTCTTACCAGAAGGCAAGAAAATACATAACTGGGTTGTGAAAGATGGTTTAAATTCGTTTAATTGTCATGTACAGACTACGTTGATGCGTTTGTATGCAACATGTAAAGCTCCAAATGATGCATGGAAGGTGATTGATGAAATTACTCACATAGATGTTGTGCAGTGTAATGTGCTTATAAGTGGGTATCTTAAAAGCGATTTGTCTTCCGAGGCTTTGGTTGTGTTTCAAGGCATGTTGGTGCATGGAGTTGATCCATATGCGTTTTGCGTCACGACTGGACTTACGGCTTGTGCTCAATTAGGTGCACTTGAGCAAGGCAAATGGATTCGCGAATATATAATAAACAAAAAGTGGTTAGCATCTTATGTGTTTATTGGAACTGTACTTGTTGACATGTATGCCAAGTATGGAATTATAGATATGGTCGTGGATGTTTTTGAGAGCATATACTAAGCCTTCAACAATCAATACCAATAGTGAAGGATTTGGGAGATTTGGGGGATTTGATAAGGGTTAGGGATTTGGGGGTATGAGTTGAAGAATCGAGTATAAGTGAGAGATGAAGAAATATGAGTGTGCTTCATTGGCGATTTTGTTGTCAAAAAAATAAGTCACATACTTTGCATATGCTTCAACCGTTAGAAAAGTGACGGAAGGACCAACGGTGGTACAAAAGTGAAAGATAAGGGACTAATCTATGATCATTTTAAAGATGAGGGACCAACTAGACCATTCGGACAAAGATAAGGGATTAAACGGGTAATAAACCCATTAAATTTTCTGTTACAAGCATGTTAAATTTCATTTATACCCTTTTTAACATAGACTATCACACAAAGCACACTTGCACAAGATCCCTTTCCCTAGTCTTCTTCTTCTTCCTCTTCTCCTCCTCTAATTCTTCTTCTCCTGCACGCAACATCATCAGAAAAAGAAACACACAACACACTCGGCTTATACATCACACACACAAACACAAACCCACACAAAATCACACACGATCACAAACCCAAACTCACCCAAAATACCTAGATCCCCTTCTATTATATAATATATATAAAAATAAAAATCCTTTCCCTACAAAAAAAGAATATAATCAAATAAATGAAACAATCATCACATATATAATTGTATCTTACATACACCATGCAATGCTATTATTAATAGCGCTTAGGAATTAGCACAAACTTAATTCTTTTTTTTTGGTCATCAAGAAATGCTACGAAGACTACACGAAGATCATGACAAGAAAAAAAAAAGACTACATGAAGGTTGAGGATGGTTTTAGCTTTGTAACATTGATGATTGTCAGCAACAATATGTGTATGGGTAGACAAGAATAGCACAAACTTAATTTTACACAAACTAACATAACTCCAACCAGCAACCAAACCTTACCGACAAAAAGAACCGTGTAAGGTTGTTTTAGTTTACTATAATTTTTTTTAAAAATAAAAAAAAGAAAAAAAAAGATATAGCAACCAAACCCAAAATTATAATATATATATATATATATATATATATATATATATATATATATATATATATATAAAGAGAGAGAGAGAGAGATAGAGATAAAACTTAGCATGACAATAATATAATATAAATGAAGAAAACAAGAATTATTATAAGGCTAAAACAGAGGCAACAATATATATGGATTTGCTGGTGAGTGGTGACTAGTGAGAGGAAGGATGAATTGTTGATGTGACTTGTTGTTGAAGGAATCAAAGATGAAGGCCAACATTGTGGTTAGAATCCAATAGCCTTGTGATCTCAGAATTGAGCTTGTAACTGACGTGCCTCTAACTGGCTTTGTTGTGGCAACCAAGAACTGCTCTTTTTTGTTCGTTCATCTTCAGATCTTTGGCGAATGTGGACTTTCTTGACGGGATCCAGGATATTTTTTTTAATATAATAGATAATAGAAAAGGGATCTATGTATTTCAACAGATCTCTAGCAGAAGGGTCTCAATCTCACTTAATAAAAAACAGAAAATCTCATTTTCAAAAAAAAAAAAAACCAAAGGGGTCTAGATAAAAATGCCCCAAAAGGAAGTGACTATACTATGGAGTTCAATTAGGACCATATTAACTTGCTTTGTTTACACAAGAGAGGAAACAAAATTCTAAAAGGTGTCTATATTCACTAATGATAAACCACATAAAAGGAAGTTAAGTAATTCTTTAAATACAAGAGATGAAACTTAAAGAATTCGACTCTCAAAACAACGTTACAGGCAAAAGGACAAAAAAGACATTCATACGAAATTTAGAAATTAGCAGAACACATATATATGTCCGAGAGTAATGCACATGCTAAACTTATCACATGGTAATAATTACAACAAGATCTATGAGTATGGACTACAAAATAAGGAATTTACACAATGCTTAGAGGCTAAGGAAGACTTGATAACAAAGGACCGCTAAAAGGAAGGTGGACAATATCCGACTTGAGGAATTTACACAATGCTTAGTGGCCAACTAAAGACTTGATAACAAGGACCGCTAAAAAGATGAAAATTCTTCCATTAGCCCAGACTAATGGTTAGCCCTAGACATATGGGTGGACCCCACATATTGTAGGGGCCACTTGTATGTGGCTGTGCTAACCATCAGCCCGAGCTGATGGAAGAAGGACTCCTAAAAAGAAGGTGAACAATACCACAAGAAGTCGGACACTGGAATATCAAATAAAGTATTTTATAAGATGTGGATTAGATATTTTATTAATACATATGGAGGATATTAGAATAAGCATTGAAAGGAATAAACTTGAATTCAAAGTCCTTAGGTGGAAGCAAAACCAGTTATGGAGATTACAAATAATTGGAAAGCTACAATAATTCCTTATCACTGAAAAGATATAAAAACAATAAATTCGAGTTGAAGTCTATAACATGCTAAAGATGGAATAACGATAACCTTTCAAAATAGGACGATCAAAAGCTTAGAATTTCACAAATAGAACACCGGAACACTAACTAAGATTTACTATCTAACAAATGATTTAAACCAATTTAAAATAGTTATGTACAATAATCATTTCAATTTAGCAAGCATTGGGAATAAACTAACATTATCAATTCTCGAAAAGTTATGTTAAGCAATAAACTCCCAAAAGTCATGATCTGGAAAAATTCTTAACAACAAAAATAAAATGTAGGAAGAAAAATAAAACTATAAGTTTGTAATTGAACAAACGGGGTGTAAAAGGGTACCTCACTTACTTCAATCAAAGCCCCAAAATCCAAAATATTAAAACCTTAAGCACAACAACAACAATTTATATTCTATCACTAGGTAATCCTTACAATAATGATAATTGTCACGCCCCGAAATTTTAAAAGGTAAAACCGGGGCGAGATCGCCGCACGCCTAGAAAGACAAGTCATCCTAAGCCCGCAAGTCTCAAATCTTTCGATAAAACAAGCTATAATCCATTAATAAATAAATAATTCAGATCTTCTATAGTCTCATAAATAAACATTTAAGCTTTAGTTACAATAGAATGCTCCAAAAATAATAAACGACCGTAGTGGATAACAAGCAGAGACGGCTAATTAACTCCCAGCTGCATAGGATTTGATACACACCTTGTGTAACACCCCGATCCCTCACGAGACCGGAGGCTCTAATAACCATGCTATTCTCAACCCAATACCAAACCCAGTCACAAAATTTTAGGGAAAAACGGACAGAGTTTCCCCTGTACTATGGACATTCTGAAAACCTGTAAATTCTCAAATAAGGTAACTACAAGGTAAACAAACTTTTCATGGCTAAATATTTAAAGATTCACGGCCATCCGAGCCTTGAAGCAAACAACAATTCCAAAACCACACAAGCATGCAGGTAACTTGATTTAAACTTAATCTAATAGCTATGCCATTCTAAGATAACATTAAAACATACTTAGAGATAAAACATTCTACACTAAGCCATTCACTCCCAAGCATGCAAAGCAACTAGAAATAGAAAGATAAGTTATTACAAGCCATAGAATTACCACTGCTACTACATTATCAGACTTCCAGCTTACATATTACTCAAATACATACATGAGCCTTAAGGCCTCAAAATAGATTATACATAGAACAACAAATTCTTCACATAGCAACCAGAAAGCACATCCGCCTCAGACAAATATCACACAGCAGCTAAGGCAACTCCACCAACTGTGCCACCTGAAACATGTTAGCGAGGTATGAGCAACCACTGTTGCCCAGTGAGGGATATAGTCTCGGGGCGTGCAATGCAACAGATAATACAGTTATACAACAATATCACTTAGACAATTTAAGAAGCAATGATAACATAAGTAACCACACATTTAAAAGGATACATTTCACTCAATCCCCTATACACCAATCTTCACTGGTCTTCAATCACGATTCACGAACCACGAGCACGATCACGATAAGCCGGCATAACCCCAATCACTCCAGTGGGTGTACTCCGGATGTACCCCGAATCCTACGACCCAACATCCCCTGGCAATCTCCGGACCAGGCGAATGAGGGAATAGGGTACGGAGTTTGAATATCCACCGGCAAGCCCTCTGCCGCCCAGCCGATATTCAACACATCCGCCCTTGACATTATGGTTGCGCAACCACTATGCAATGCACTCAACGATGGCAAGTTAATAGCAATAATATAAGAATTAACACATATGAGGATCAACAAAGTAGGTTGACCTCGATACAATTAGGATAGAAGCAAATATAGAAGTTAATAAGCAGTTTACAAATGAACTTATACCAAATAAGCATAGAATCATTCCAAAAGCTCCAAATCAATTTAAAATCACATATAAACACTCAAGAAGTCTTGACATGGGTTTAGAAGTGTGAGACAACTTAAATTGCCCCTAAACCCCTTTGTTTTTCGAACTATTTCTCTTCTAAACCAAAGTTAATGATTTCATTTTCAAAGGAAATTCTCCCAACCTTCTAACTAACCCCCAAGGTACCCTCTCAACCCTCTAACTCATTCAAATGCACGCGTTTACCCCGAAAGCCCCAATTTCCCTCTTTTGGCTTTAAACTACACCTACATTGTCCGGGCTTCAAACAAGGGATATCAAGGCATCTATAGCACCTAGGTAGCCTAAGGATACTAGAATTGAAGCCCGAATCCACCCGGATTCGCATTAACCCCGAAAGCCCCAACTTAAAGTCGGCTATTTTCCATTTTTAGGCAATTTAAGACAATGCAAGTGCACGGGGCTATTAGGCTATCTTCACTAACACCTAAGGCATCTATTAGAAGCATTAAATCAAGCTAATTCGGGCAATTACACAAAACCCTAGAAAAAACATCACTATTCACCCTAAAAATTAAACTAACGATTCTAACCGTTTAAAAAGCGAAACAACGGCTCAAATGTGTTCTCTAGCATTCATATAGATGGTATATTAGCATAGATAACAATTACAATGGCATTTAATCATATTTTCAACAATTCAAGAAATGAGCAACTATTTAAAAATGCAAAAACAAGCCATGAAATCCCTCACCACTACGCGTAGGAGCACCTAGGGACCTTGCAAACACCCTATACTAGTTGCTCAAGCCTTGGAGAGGCTTGGTTTGAAGAGTTGAAGAAGAAAAATCTCTCCCAAAGCTGCTGCAATGTTTCGGCCCTGCTACAGTGCAAATCAGCTTTTATTTTTTTTTTTGTGTGCTATATGAGCTAAAGTGTGAGTTGTTTTGGTTTTATAAAAGGTGGGGTCTAGTTTGGGCATTTAGGTGGCTTTTAAAATGCGCGAAGTAAGCTTAAAAACGAGCCTAAGGTGAACATGTGTGCTAGTTAATTAAATTTCTAAGTTAGTTACGTAACACTATTCATTCAACTACTAAAGTCATTTTCTAAACGAGCCTTCCTAACGCCTTAAGCTCAAATGCACATTTTTCCCACTACTTTGATAATTAATATAATTTAATAAAAATGCTAATTAACTAATAAAGTGCAGTTTAAAATGGAGTGAATAGTAGTCATAAAAGTCAGTTAGTAAGGCACAGAAATAAATGCGCAAACAAGGGATGCAACAGTAATTAAATGCATGGCTAAATCTCGGGCGTCACATCCTCTCCCCCTTAAACAAATTGCGTCCACGCAATTCTTCTTCACAAGAGAACATCTGCATCAACTGAAAACCAACTTCAATTACTCTTCATCAGTTGCTGAGCATGAATACCGTATACGAATTCTCGTAAGAACCCATTAAGAGATCCCAGTAGTACTGCCAGCGAATCCCCAAGTAATAAGGCCAAATAAAGGCTCCAATAGAAATGCTACTTCGAAATCCAAATAAGAATCCCGCTGGCACGAATACCATAGAAGAATAGAATCCCAACTAACAGTGGCGAGAAAATACCAATAAGAATTTAGAGTACAATTACAGAAGATAATTCCATATAATAAGTCTGATTAGAATCCCAAACTAAGTCTTCCGAGTAATACCAACAAGAAAATACTAGAAGGATACTCAATAAGAAAACCGAGAGAACGGTCATATAGAAATCCCAAAGGAAGCCATTCATTTCTGACTACTGAGCGTAGAAGAATGCCTTGGAAGAAATCCCAATAACTGAGCTCCGCTTACAACATTCTCATTCCCGCTAATCCACACAACTTGGAGGGCTTGTTGCTAATCACTTCTCTTCAGGGGGAGGAAGAAGTCTTTCTTACCATTTCAACGGGACATGTATGAATGCCAAGATATCACATTTACACATATATGTTTTAAACTATTATGCAAACATGTTTATATAAGAGTTTATGACATAGTGTAATCATCAAAGTCATTCAAGGACAACAATCAAGTCAATCATAACACAACTCAATCCAAGACATTCAAATACACACATTACAAGCAACAATTCAAGCAATTAACAATTCACGAGGTCAATTTGATGCATAACTAGCCACTTTACTTCACTTAGCACACACTTAGCACGTAACACATAATTATATCATATAGGTGCAAACATTAGATACAAGACACACAATCACACATGCAGGCATACACTTTCAAGACACACACTTAACAAGCACACACTCAAGGGTTACTACCCGACAGGCCGAGGACCCTATCCCGGCTTAGAGCTAACTAAGCTCTGATACCACCTGTAACGCCCCGATCCCTCACGAGACCGGAGGCTCTAATAACCATGCTATTCTCAACCCAATACCAAACCCGGTCACAAAATTTTAGGAAAAAACGGACAGAGTTTCCCCTGTACTATGGACATTCTGAAAACCTGTAAATTCTCAAATAAGGTAACTACAAGGTAAACAAACTTTTCATGGCTAAATATTTAAAGATTCACGGCCATCCGAGCCTTGAAGCAAACAACAATTCCAAAACCACACAAGCATGCAGGTAACTTGATTTAAACTTAATCTAATAGCTATGCCATTCTAAGATAACATTAAAACATACTTAGAGATAAAACATTCTACACTAAGCCATTCACTCCCAAGCATGCAAAGCAACTAGAAATAGAAATATAAGTTATTACAAGCCATAGAATTACCACTGCTACTACATTATCAGACTTCCAGCTTACATATTACTCAAATACATACATGAGCCTTAAGGCCTCAAAATAGATTATACATAGAACAACAAATTCTTCACATAGCAACCAGAAAGCACATCCGCCTCAGACAAATATCACACAGCAGCTAAGGCAACTCCACCAACTGTGCCACCTGAAACATGTTAGCGAGGTATGAGCAACCACTGTTGCCCAGTGAGGGATATAGTCTCGGGGCGTGCAATGCAACAGATAATACAGTTATACAACAATATCACTTAGACAATTTAAGAAGCAATGATAACATAAGTAACCACACATTTAAAAGGATACATTTCACTCAATCCCCTATACACCAATCTTCACTGGTCTTCAATCACGATTCACGAACCACGAGCACGATCACGATAAGCCGGCATAACCCCAATCACTCCAGTGGGTGTACTCCGGATGTACCCCGAATCCTACGACCCAACATCCCCTGGCAATCTCCGGACCAGGCGAATGAGGGAATAGGGTACGGAGTTTGAATATCCACCGGCAAGCCCTCTGCCGCCCAGCCGATATTCAACACATCCGCCCCTGACACTATGGTTGCGCAACCACTATGCAATGCACTCAACGATGGCAAGTTAATAGCAATAATATAAGCATTAACACATATGAGGATCAACAAAGTAGGTTGACCTCGATACAATTAGGATAGAAGCAAATATAGAAGTTAATAAGCAGTTTACAAATGAACTTATACCAAATAAGCATAGAATCATTCCAAAAGCTCCAAATCAATTTAAAATCACATATAAACACTCAAGAAGTCTTGACATGGGTTTAGAAGTGTGAGACAACTTAACTTGCCCCTAAACCTCTTTGTTTTTCGAACTATTTCTCTTCTAAACCAAAGTTAATGATTTCATTTTCAAATGAAATTCTCCCAAACTTCTAACTAACCCCCAAGGTACCCTCTCAACCCTCTAACTCATTCAAATGCACGCGTTTACCCCGAAAGCCCCAATTTCCCTCTTTTGGCTTTAAACTACACCTACATTGTCCGGGCTTCAAACAAGGGATATCAAGGCATCTATAGCACCTAGGTAGCCTAAGGATACTAGAATTGAAGCCCGAATCCACCCGGATTCGCATTAACCCCGAAAGCCCCAACTTAAAGTCGGCTATTTTCCATTTTTAGGCAATTTAAGGCAATGCAAGTGCACGGGGCTATTAGGCTATCTTCACTAACACCTAAGGCATCTATTAGAAGCATTAAATCAAGCTAATTCGAGCAATTACACAAAACCCTAGAAAAAACATCACTATTCACCCTAAAAATTAAACTAACGATTCTAACCGTTTAAAAAGCGAAACAACGGCTCAAATGTGTTCTCTAGCATTCATATAGATGGTATATTAGCATAGATAACAATTACAATGGCATTTAATCATATTTTCAACAATTCAAGAAATGAGCAACTATTTAAAAATGCAAAAACAAGCCATGAAATCCCTCACCACTACGCGTAGGAGCACCTAGGGACCTTGCAAACACCCTACACTAGTTGCTCAAGGCTTGGAGAGGCTTGGTTTGAAGAGTTGAAGAAGAAAAATCTCTCCCAAAGCTGCTGCAATGTTTCGGCCCTGCTACAGTGCAAATCAGCTTTTATTTTTTTTTTTGTGTGCTATATGAGCTAAAGTGTGAGTTGTTTTGGTTTTATAAAAGGTGGGGTCTAGTTTGGGCATTTAGGTGGCTTTTAAAATGCGCGAAGTAAGCTTAAAAACGAGCCTAAGGTGAACATGTGTGCTAGTTAATTAAATTTCTAAGTTAGTTACGTAACACTATTCATTCAACTACTAAAGTCATTTTCTAAACGAGCCTTCCTAACGCCTTAAGCTCAAATGCACATTTTTCCCACTACTTTGATAATTAATATGATTTAATAAAAATGCTAATTAACTAATAAAGTGCAGTTTAAAATGGAGTGAATAGTAGTCATAAAAGTCAGTTAGTAAGGCACAAAAATAAATGCGCAAACAAGGGATGCCAGTAATTAAATGCATGGCTAAATCTCGGGCGTCACACCTTGTATAGTTCGTAGGACCTGAATCAAAAGCTCAAATTTGACTTATCAGAATGATCGATACAGATAACTGAACAAGAATCACGAACGATAACAGAATCACGAACTAAACAATATTTGTAGAACAACAAATGGGGTAAATCAAAAGGAAAGGTAAACTACTTACTTTGGATACACTGACAATTTAATCATAAGCCTTATATGCACTATACTTAGAAACACTCAGCTTGCAATACCAAAATTCTGCTTTGGTCTAGTTTTCTTCGTATTGAAATGTTTAATCCCTGCAAAGCTAGTCTTTTATAGTAGAAGATTTGGAATATAATAATGATGAATAAAATTAGGTGGGATTAATATAATGAAAAGTTTCTAAAATGGGTTGTTGAAATGATGCGCATGTTAGCCAAAACCGAAAGCAACCAAAACTTTGGCCTCACAATGATTTCTTTTATTTGTTTAAAGAACACCTATATGAATTAGTGTGCCACCAAAACTTACTTTTCTATAATGGTCAATAATATATCATTATCTATCTTAGTTTATTCTTTATTTCTTAAAGGTAAGTTAAATTTCTACTCTACAAATTAGCTAAAGTCAACAACTATAAATATTTATCATTCTAAATATTATAACTTATACTATGATGATAAACACCATTCCCTCATTTACATTCTTTAACCAAAAGTATAGATCTTAAAATAGTGAACCGAATCATAAGCAAGCAGCAACATCTGATAAAATTTGTCTATAAATTAATACACTACATATTAATGTTTTATTTATTATTATTAAAACATTGGGGTATTACATTATGGTCAAAAAAAAAGAGAAAAGCAAAAGACAAATGGGAAACAAAGTAGTATGAAATGGGGAAAAGTAAAGTGAAGTGGGGAATAAAGTAGAGTGGGGTAATGATGAAAAGGATGGCAATGATGATTTGGACCACAAAAAAATAAAAAAAGTAAATGTATAAGAGTGATCAGACACCTCATTTTGTTTTGTTTCTACCATTTTCTCCTTTCTTCACTCCAACCATTGTAGAGATCTTAGGCAGAAGGTTCATCAGGTGAGGTAAGTGATTTAATTCATAGGCTAGAAAATTTATCATAAGGTTTGAGATAATTTCTAGAATTAATTATTGATGACTTAGATAATAGAAAGTTTGATTTATGTGTTTAGGAGATTGAAGTGGTGACTAAATTTTGCGATTTTGTGAATTGAGAATTTTGCTTTGGGATCAAAGTGTAAGTGTAATTCATTTATCATTCTCTAAATATTTCATATGCTCATTTTAATTACAGATCCGAGATTTATTCCCTGTTGCGTTGTATTGTTCGGTTGGTGTATGTTTAATCTGAAAGTGAATTTGATATTTCATTCCATAAGATCTCTTATTGTTAGTCTTCCCTTTAAGGATTGTTCCAGACTTTGAGTTATTTAATGATTAAGTGCATATGGAATTGTTAAATAAAATGATTATTATTTTGGGTTTTGTTCTATTAAAATGACCAAATTTAAGATATTATGTAATTGTTAGATTTTGTACTTTTAATTGTCCTTTTCATCTTTCATTATATATCCGAAGATGAGTTTGGTTGAAACTATTGAAATTAAAAGACAGATTTTAAACTACTGAAATTAAAAGATTGATTTTTAAGAATAAAAAAAAAGAATAAAAAATGAAAGTCACTGGAAGTGACTTTTTCGAAAGTCACCTTACAGTGACTTTCAAAATAGTCACTTAGTGACTAACGTCTCTGGTCAGTTGACCAGGGACGTTAATATTTTATTGATATTAATTTATTATTATTATTATTATTATTATTATTATTATTACTATTATTATTATTACTATTATTATTATCATTATTATATATTTTGGACATTGTATATTTTATTTATTTTATAAATAAGTAAAAAGTAACATTTAAAAAGTTTATGTTGTTATTTTATACATTTTAGTTGTGGAATTAAATTTCATTCAATACGTAAATAAAACTCTTGTTATTTAGTCGTATTATGATTTTGTCTCTAAGTCCGGATAAATCCTTAGGAACTCTATTATATTATTTGATCACCGTTCAAAAACTTCTCAATCCTCGTTAACTTCGCACGTGTTCTTTTATTTATGATTATCTGTATCATGAAAAATTTCTAATAGTTGTGTTATTCTGATAGTACTGATACTGTTACGGTACTACGGTACAAATACTATTACTGTACCGCTTTAACAGATACTATTACTGCTACTAGTGGCTGGGCCCAAACTTATTACTGAACCGACACTGCACGGGTTAAGTGAAGTAATAACTATTTCTATATATTTTGTTAATGAATTGTTTTAGTGACTATTCCCTTCTGTCTACTAGATGTATTAACCTATCAATTATTAACCAACTGTTATATGTATAGTATATGTTGTCAAATTCATGCATTCCAATCAGAAATTTTCCTGACTCAATCCTCAAGTTGTATTTTTATTGTAGAATGAATTCCCTTACTGAGCTTTCGTTCGCTCACCACTTTTGCTTCCGCCTACTTTCTTTGTAGTTAGAACAAATTAAGCACTGCAACGTGAAGAGGATTGCATCCAAACCAAATGATTCAGTGATGAAATCTTTGTCTTTTTGGAATATGGTTTGATTTGGAGTGAAATCTTTATTTTGTGACACTTGGTGTGGATTGTAATAATTGAGAGATTTATACTTCCCTTTATAAATATTTTTTTTATAGATTTAGACTGTATTGGAATATTTATGGTTTGATTGGAAGTCTTTAAATATTTATGGTTTAGTGGCTCTAATTTGAGTGTTTAATAGATATGCGCTTAACGAGCTTTAGGGATCTTATCCTTTTAGCACGCGACATGTCACGTGTCGAGATCTACTGTGCAATTAAAATTTCGGGACGTGACAGAGATGGTATCAGAGAAATAAGTTATGATCATTTGAGGACTTGTGAATTATAGCTAAATTTTTGTAGCGTATTAAAAGAGTGATTAGGATTAAATTTATTGTTTTGATTGTAAGAATGCTTAGATTTTTATTTATGATTTTGGAGTTTTGAATTGTCTCTTAAAGGATTCGTATCTAAGAGATTAAATTTCGTGGACAAAACTTTTCTAATGGGAGATGAATGTAATACCCCCAATATTTTTTTTTTGTAGTAAAAAAAAATTGACAAAGGAAGATGAGTTTGTTCCCATAATGTTAATTGTTGAAGGATTGTTCATAGTAGCTCTCATTTTTGTTTATTTTTTCTTTAAACTAGTGAACATCAGTTATAAGTGTTGCAAATCAAGTTTTGCAACACAGATCTAAGTCTTATTGTTAGGTATGTGTGCATTTTAGATAATTGAATCTTGGTAGTGTTAAAATTTTGATTATTAGTTTTCTTCTTGAGAAGACAAAATTTGTATTTTGGTCCTCTCTAGTATATATCTCATTAATTGCTCTAAGTTGTGAATTTACCATACATATTGATTGTTTAACACTTAATATTGAAGCCTATGATTCTGATCAGGACTTTGAGGTTCTGATGATCTGGTAAGTATAATTGATTTTTGGATTCAAGTTCTACAATCAGGATAACCATTAGAAATGAAACAAATGAATTTTAGAACTTTCAAGATAGTACAGCTTGATAACTGCTTGGTGAATTATATTTTTTAAAGTATAGTCATTTGAACATTTTAAGTTAATCCAAATCTATCTGTAGCATTAAGTAAGTTCTATATGGAGTGCCTAGGTATGAATGTGTTATTTCTCGATGTAATATTCATAGTTTTGGTTGTATAGAAGATGAATATATGACTGAAGTCTTATTTTGCCTTGTTATGATCAAATAACAGATTTAGATGCAGGTGAAGTACTATTGGCAGAAAGAATACATGTTTGAGATAATAAACTACACCCGGATATTTTGATAATAAGTTGAGGACCATAGTGAGTGGTAGAATAAATTGTCAATATTTTTTTTTCAAGTTACCTTATATATCATTTTGGATTTAGTTGTCAAATATATAGGTTCGAGTATTATGTGGTAATTGGCAGAAAACAAATTATGTATATGATATTTTGTTATCTAGTTTAGGATTGGATTATATTTCTAGAGAGTATGGATACGATTTTGCCTATAATTTGGTTCTGATTCTTAGGCATAATAATAATGTGATTGGGGAATTAGCTTTCAAATTTTGTAGCAAATTACATGTAATAAGAATAAGGAATGAATTCAACATCCTTACTTTCAAGTTAAAGAGTTGACTCTTTGGTTCAATTGTTATGCTTCAGATGACAATTAGAAACGAAATAAGGAAGTCAAAACCCTCAAGTTGATGTAGCTTGATATAGCTAAGCGGATAAATCTATATGGATATTTGAATTTTAATACTTTAAGTTAAAACAAATCTATTTGTGTGATCAAGTTCTATATAGTGAACTTAAGTGTGAACGTTTCTACTTACGATGTGATCTTCATAGTCTGTTTGATTGGAAGATGAACAAATGATAAAAGGGTCTTAGTTTTGACTCATTATGATCAAATGGAAAGTTTATATGCATTGAAGTAGTATTTACATAAAGGATACAAGTAAAGAAATGATAAACTGGATTCAGATATTGAAGGATCATAGCAAGTAATAAGATGATTTGCAAAACTGTTCAAATTTACCTTTGGTATTATTTTGGAGTTAGTTGTCATGTGTGGGTTTATAGATTGTGTGGTAAGTTGTGGATATTGGAGCTAATACACATATTATAGTGGAATTAAGGATGCACTTTGGGCATCTAAGGAAATTCTCTGGCGAGAGTTAATATTAATATTATAGTGAATGTTAGAAATACTTCAGAGACTACTATTGTGTAATGAATAAGAAAATAGTAGTTAAGTCATTATGGTACTTGTTTTTCCTATATGATTTGAGATTGAAAGATTTGACATTGTTTAGAATTTGACATGATATATATATAAATTGTTAATGTGTTGTCTTTCAATTGTAAGTTAATCTTACTTGTCTTCTATTATAATTCCATTTTGGAATGTTTTGAATGCTATTTCTATTACTGTTATGAGAGTTTGTGGTATATCAACTATGATTCTGGGATACTGTTTCAACCCAGCTATCAATTCTGATTCTGAATTGCAACGTCATTTTAGATTCGCTAGAAATTTAATTGTTTGTTCCCTCTTAATACAACTTTTGAATTTGTCTTATAAGAGATTGCATTGGCGAACTTCAATAGCACTTAATTAATTGATATTGTTAATCTCTTTATTGCTCATTTGATTATTGAAAAGTTACTTCATGGAATGAATGTAGTGTTGCATCAAATAATTATGTGTGTATTATGATTTTTGATGAGTGTGAATGATCATTGATTTAGTAAAGGAGCATTTGATTGGATAAAAACCATAATGATTATGCCCAAGATCAATAATTCCTTTTTTGGTTGAAGTGACGACAAATCTTAATTGTTGATTAAGTGAAACTCTATGTTGCGAGCTCATATAAGAATTGTGTTGATTTGATAGAATGATTTCTATAGTCTATGTTAGTTCAAGGAAGAACACTTTATAGGAGCTTTGTTATGCTTTCATATGATAAAATAAAAAATTTTGATGAGTTTATCTATAGTGAAATAGATGACTAACCTTATAGGTTCACATATTTTGTAAAAGTTTTACCTATAGGAAATTGACAAAGTATTTCTGAAAGGATTACAGCATATCGGGGATTCTATATCAATATTTGCTAAGCTATCTAGTTGTGTTAGTATACTGGAAAGTATTTGTGTATCTTTGTGAATATTTTCTCAAGTTATGAAGTTTGAGGGTTGAACAGTGGACTAGTCCAAGTTAAAACTAAACTATACCGTGCTTCCCCGGCAACGGCGCCAAAAACTTGATGCTATCGGGTTGTGCGTTAAAATGTGCGCAAAATAAACCAAGTTAAAATACCCGCAAGTGCCCGGATCTTTGTAGTGTAGTGTGCTCTGAGTGCGGAATTGTACCACAGGGAAGCTCGTTAGTTAAATTATTGAAGTAGTGTGAAAATGTTAAAGCGTTTAAGTGACAGTTCGCAAAGAGTTTGAGTAACGTGCGAGAAATATAAACTAAATTAAACTAACTAAATTATCTAAGTTATACTAAGTATTTGTGGAATACGAGAGATGGTAATATAGGGGTTTGAACATGTAAATAAAGCAATTAATATAGGCTCGATATCTAGTTTATCTAATTCTGGGTTTAAGCTACAAGCATTCACCCGGTTAAGCTAAAACCTATAGACCTAGTTAATCTACTTAGCTTATTTTAACCAAGTACAACAAGACAAACTAAACTAAGGAATTAACCTTACAGATAGAAACTATGGTACAACCTATAGTTTCATAGAGTCTATGGTACAGTCATGATTAAAATAATTATATGGCACTAAAGTAACACATTCATAATATTAACTACAAGTATAATATTTATGAAGCGAAAGTAAAGCAATTATAATGTCTACTTAAAAGCATTACGTATGAATACGGAATTAAAACAAGTCATACATTGCAATTTGAATTGAATAAACTAAATCCGAAACCATATATTAAAAGACTATCATTTACAATATTCTCCCCTAAATATTAATCTACTCAGATATAAATGAATACGAATTATGTAAATAAAATAGAGTCAAGAAAGGCTCCCCCATATTGACGAATGTGTATTTCTGATTTTCGAAATTTGATTAGGGGTCCGACGCAAAATAGCTATTTGGGCGGAACTAAATTCCCCCGAATAAGAGCTACTATAGATGAATTTTCCCTGAATAAGAGCTTTTCTATTAAAAACTATTCGGGCAGAACCTCCCCCGATTAATAACTATTTGGGTCGGATTTTTCCCTAAAAGTAACTATTCAGGTAAAATTTTCCAGAATAAGAGCTACCTAGGCGGGACTTCCCCCGTATTCTACTAATACTTAATTAACTAAACTTAAAATTTAAAACTAGACAGAATTAACTCGAAATTATATCAAAAATATTGATAATACTCCAAAATTAACTCACAAATTCTCAAAGGGTTGAAGCTCTATTTCTAGGCAAAATTCTGAAATAGTTGACCTTTTTGCATTTGTTGACTTTGACTGGATCTTTGACCGCGGTATTTTCAGGCGTTTTTCAATGTTTTGACCCTCAAAACGATAGAATTTGGCTAAAATCATGCTGTGCGTAAGACAAAGGTCCTTCATTTTGCTCAGAAGGCTGTTTATATCCAAAAAACTGGTATGATTTGCCAAAAACGGACATGGGTCACTATTTGAGATCATCTAGGTCAATGTTTCAAGTCTGATTTCGTGCTAGTTTCAGCCAAATTTCTTCTCTATGAGCTTTATTCTTCCACCATTTCTCGTGCTTCCCCATTCTTACTTCTTGACTTGCAATTTGGATCATTTCGAGTCTGATTCTTCACTTTTCGGTATTTTCTTAATTTGCATCGAAAGTATAAAAGTGTTGCATTTATTCTAGAATTAAGATGAAAATGAAGTACAAATACAAAGGTTTGAGTGCTGTAAATACAATCACATCATATATTACAAGTGAAATATCATTTGTGTTTATTATTTTGTTTAAATTTAAAGATAATGAAATTACCCTATATAAAATCATACATTATGTCAAAATTGAAATTTATAAACCCATAAGTGCGTCCAAAGAGCATGAGCATGCATGATTATACCGTAACATATAACAAAGTAAAAAATTGAATATGTAGACGACGTAATTAAAGTAAATAATTAGGAAAAATTGGACAAATAATCCCTATTGTTTACATGGTTTAGACAACTAGTCCCTATTATTTAAAACGTTACGCGGTTAGATTTCATTATTTGTAAAAGTCTTACCATCAGTCCCTATTGTTTGCAATAATCTCATTATTAATCCCTATTGTTTGTAAAGATCTTACCATTAGTTCCTACCATCAATTAACTGTTAAAAGTTAATAAAAAGAATATTATTTGTGTTAAATGACATTATTGCTCTTGATTTAATGACCAAAATTACTTAATTCCTTATTATTTAATGAAATTATTTTTTTATCATTTTTAATTAATAAATTCTTTTTTATTTTTATGTTTTTCCTTCTTCTTCCTCCTCTACCTTCTACCACATTCTGCCATCGCCACAGGACACGAACAAACACAACACACATAGCACAAAACATACAAAAAAATGATACATTATCCAATTTTTTTATAAAATGACTATTATACCCCTAAAATCTGTTAAGTTTTTAACAGTTAGTTAACACTTCAACAGAAGTCATGATAGAAAAGATAATGAACTTAAATGAAATTAAAAATTGAATGGTATCTACAAATAACCAAAGTAGGTATATATTAATATGAATGTAGATTTTTCATTGATACATACTAATATATAGCCTTATTGGTGAAACTTTTTACCAACAATAGGGAGTAATCGCATGACTTTGAAAATAATAGGGACTAATGGTTTGACTTTTCCAAATAAGAGGGACTAGCCGTGTGACTTTTGAGACAATAAGAACTCTTAGTACAAAATGTGTAAACAATAGGGACTATTTGTGACGCCCGGGATTTTACCATATATTTCTTTATAAATGTTGCATATTTACTTAAACATTCTTACGTGCATCATTTTTCTAGCTTAATTGCTTTATTTTGAAGCTACTATTCATAAAATTTTTGACTATTTTAAAAGTGCAATTTAATATTTTTCCTAAGTCATATAACATACAAAAGGAATCGAGACCTTGTTATTTTGGACTTTCGAGCTCGGAAGCATGCGTTTGGAAAATAGTTTTTTCATAATTTGAATAGTATTACGTACGTAATAACCTTAGTTTGAATTAGTTAGCATTTGATTAAAATTTAAGCTCATTTGACCAACCTTTTATGATGTTTGACTTAGCAAACCTTAGCATAAATTAACTATATACATCGTATAACACATACACAAGCATTACACATGAAAAATAATTATAAAAATCCCAAAAATACCCCCCCACCCAACGGCAAGAAGAAAGGAAAAGATGAGGAAAAATATTTCAATCTTTGCATCTTTGGCTCCTAGCTTGATCTTGAGGAGGTTTTGGAGTCCCTAGATCATCCCCAACTTGTCTCCATCTTCTAATTTGTGAGGGAGATGCATTTTTATTGTTTTCAAAGTTTATGCTCATATGTTGAATTTTTTGATTTGTCAATTATAGCTATAAAACTTGTTATGAATGCTTATTTTGTGTTTATTAGGGCCTATAGAGTTAACTTTCATTGCTTGATAAAGGATTCCATGGTTGAATGTAGAGATTGAAGGAAGAAGATGATGAATAGTGCCTAGAATTAGGGTTTTGAGAAAACTTGATAATTGAAATGAATTTAGACTTCAATTATATGCTCTAGACCCTAGTAAAGCTAGTTGGGAGGCCACATGAAGTTAAATCACCCAAAACCGAGCTAAATTGCAAAATTAGTCAACTTTAAAAAGGGGACTTTTCTCGTTGTGCAATTTGGGCACGTTTGGGCTTTGGTTTGGGTATCCTTGGGGTATGGAAGCACTTTTTGTGCTTTTGTTATGCGAAATTGGGGTTCGGTTAGTGTAGTTGTAGTTAAACCCGCTCAGGGCCTTTTCGAGCTTGTGCTTCTAAAACTGGTTTTTATGATTTTAATAGGTGTCTTTTGGCTTAATTAGGAATATAGTATGATTAGGTTGTAGGTTGGTAACCTTGAGATACACTTAGGAGAAGAAAAGCTTGGTTAAAAAAAGGGAAAATGTAGTATTTGGCTTTCTGTGACACATCTAGAGTTTATTGTTGTGTTGTCATATACTATTGTGATTATCTAAAGCTAATTGAGCTATTTGAATTAGATTTTGGGTGACGTTATGTTGGTTGCCTCTTTTGGAGACTATAATGTTGTATCGTGTATATGTTGTCTTAAATTGCAATTAAATACGAGGACGGCCTACTTTGTCGACCCTCCTACTTGCTATTGTTGTTTTTGAATCTTGTGGTTTGAATTCGGGGTTGCGCAACCTTTTCAGACATGGTAGCGTCGAGAAACACGGGCGACGTCGGGCTTGCCGTGCTCCCTTAACTACCATGGTGCCTATTCCCTTTCTCGTTGAGTATACTCCACTACCCTAAAGGTGTGGTTCACCTGCTGGGCATATGGACCTGCCTCAGGAGAAAGGGTCGTAGGATCGGGATACATCCAGAGTATCCCAACTTGTTAGAGTATGGGTTTGTTGGCATTTGCATGAAGATCGAGGTTTGTGGTTCGAGATTGAAGACTTGAAGTAGAACCGTATCCTTTTTAAATGTGGTTAATCACTTGTTGTTTAATATTGTTGTTTTATGTTATATATATATATATGACTTATTGTGTTTGCATATCATATTGCATGCTTGGGTATATTGTATCACCTCCCTCGCTGGGCAACATTGTTGCTCACTCTTCATTTAACATGTTTCAGGATAAGCTAAGGTAGATCCCTAGCTAGTAGCAGTTGAGGAAGGAGAAGAAGTGCAAGTAGAATAGAATCCTTGATTCCTGTGTGATAAGGTAGATCATATGTGATGCTTGCATGAAGTGCTTGTTAGATGTTGTGTTTTGAGACCTTAAGGGTCTTGTATAGTTGCTTGGGAAGTTGTAACTAAATTGTAGTCTTGTATGTTTAAATTTAGATGGCATGTAATAATGCATTCTAGTTACTTCTTTTATTGCATGCTTGGGTGTTTATTAGCTTAATAGTTGAATTTGACTGTAGTTGTATCCAACTACTTTAGTTAAAGTTAACTTACATTGCATGCTTGTGTGCTTAAAGTAGATTTTGTTGTTCCAAGGCTCGGATGGCCTTGTGAACTTGGCATGGCTATGAGAATATTGTAAGTTTGGTTGTATGTGTTGATTACTTGTAGTTCAAAGGTTATTTGTAACTATTTATAGGTAAAAGTTTAGTCCACGGTACAGAGGAGACTCTGTCCGAGTGACGAGTCCGGGCTTGACCTATAGCGTGGGGTTAGGTTCGGGGCGTTACATTTATGTGGTATCAGAGCTATTTGAATGCATGAAGCCGATTTATTTCCTCGGCATGTGGGTAGAGGTCCATGTGTTCAAGTTGGATTATGTGACTATGTGATAGTTAAGGGTCTGAGTGCTTGAGTAAAAGACATGCTAGCATGTAAAGGGAATGGAAAGGAATGATATGATAAGAATATGAAAAGTTTAGTGTTTAATGCTGTTAAGTGTTTTATATGCTATCTTATATGAGTATGATGTTTTGAAAGCAATGTACATACTATCTTTGCATTATCTATTTTCCTATTATAATATTGTATTCTTCTAGCATCGAGATGAGGAGACGGGGTAGACAAAGGAGAGAGCCGGAGGAAGCTCCTAGGCAGGATGTACCTAGGCAAGGTGCAGGGGCAGTAGGAAATGTACCGTAGGGTCAAGAACCAAGCAATGCACAGATTTTGGCCACAATGGCCACCGCCATGAACACTATAGCTCAGTTTGTGGTTCAGCAGGGTACAACAGGTGTTGGCAGAGGGTAGTGGTACTGCTGGGGGTAACTTGTATGACAAATTCTTGCACCATAGGGCGTACAGTTTCTATGGTGAGCCAGATGACATGAAAGCATAGATGTGGTTAAACAAGTTTGAGAAGGTCGCTGCGATACTTGAGTGCAATGATGAAAGAAAGATTACTTATGCTACCTTTTTTAATGGAGGGTGACGCCGAGGAGTGGTGGCGTACTGTTAGAGAGAAGTGGGATGCTGAAAGGGTCCAGCATGTGTGGGTTGACTTTGTTCGTGAGTTCAGGGATAAGTATGTGTTTGTAGTAGCTCGCGAGAGACATCAAGAAGAATTCATAGCTTTAAAACAGGGAAACATGACTGTAGATCAGTATGAGGCTACTTTCACTAGACTTTCCAGATACATGCCAGCTTTGATTCAGCCGGAGGACATGAAGATTTAGAGGTTTATCACTAGGTTGAGGAATGATATTATGCTTAATCTGTCTTCGTAGGATTTTTTGAGTTATGCTGCAGCAGTCAGGGCTGCATCGAGGTACGAGAAATGTAAGGCAGATATGTTGGCTCAGTCTAGTCAGTCAAGTAAGCGTCAGTATTAGTCGCAGAGTCAGGTCAGCAGTCTGTTCAGACCCAACAGCTGAGACAGACCCAGAGTTACCCAGGGCCAACTCAGGCATAGTCACAGCCGAGACCAGCTCAGAGTCAACCACAGGGACAGTCACAGACCTAACCAGTGACCGCTAGATCCCAACAGGGTAGTTCTGCTACATCTACCTACAGGACTCCTACAGGAGGTGTTGTTGCCAAGAAAAATCTACAGTGCAATCATTGCAACCGCAAAGGTCACACAGAGGCAGAGTGTTGGAGGAAATTAGGCCGATGTGTGGGATATGGCAGTGATCAGCACATAGCTGGAGATTGTCCTAGGTTTAAACGGGGACAGGGTAAGACTTCAGGCCAGGGTGCTTAGACTAGAGCTTCAGGAGCAGCTACTGTACCACGAGACTAGACATGAGTATTTGCACTCGATCAGGAGGAGCTCCCAAACATGACTGTGGTGGTAGAAGGTATCTTTCTTATTAATAATCAGCTAGTAGTAGTTTTAATTGATACCGGGGCTACACATTCATTCATTACTCCTACATGTGCACAATCTACAGCTTTAAAAGTTGATAAATTGCCGTATATAATTGAAGTAGGTAGTCCTATGGGTACTAAATGTGTTACGGAGTTTGTGTAAAAATTGTGATATTTGCATTGAGGGGCACATATATCCTATTGAATTGATAACTATGCCATTTCAGGACTTTGAAGTTATCTTGGGGATGGACTGGTTAGGACGGTATTATTCATGTTTGGATTATAGAAGGAAAGTTTTAACTTTAGAAATACCTGATCAACCTGTTATTAAAATCACTAGAAGTAAAAAAATCTACGGGAACTCGTATCATTTCTTCTATTAAAGCTACTAAAATGTTGAGTAAAGGTTGTGTGACGACCGAGAACCTCTTCATATTCATTTTAGATTGTTGAATGTCTTATTTCAGCATTAAATGTGTATTTATTTAATTTTTAGCATAAGACACTATTCATAAGAAAAATTTACTGTTTAATTTTTCTGAAACTGTATTTTTCTCCTATCACATAGCATGTAGGAGAAATGTAAAAAATATTATTTTGTGTATTTAATGTTGAGAGTGTGCATTTATAAAATAGTTTTCGTCCTGAATGAATAGTGTTACGAAAGAATAGTAACTTTTTGTAGAATTTTTATTTGGGCTTCTAGTGAATTAGCTGGACTTTGGACTTTTATTAGACCCTTAAATATGTTTAATTAGACCCAATTTACTAACTCAACCCATTATTTCCTTAGTCTATTATTTATATAACATAATAAGAGCCAAAACCAAAAAAAAGAGGAGAAAAGCTGAAAACATTGTGCAAATCCGAAAATGGCATAGGATGAGAATTTTTTCATCAAACCTTGGAGTTGAGCTCTTGGCTTGGTTAGAGAGGATTCTAGATCACCTAGGAGCTTCACCACCTTGCCAACATCTTCATATAAGTGAGAGAGTTGTATTTTTATAACTATCAAAGTTTATGTTCATATATTGAAATTTTTGATTTGTTGATTATTGCTATAATACTTGTTATAAATGCTTAATATGTGTTTATTAGAGCCTATAGAGTAGACTTTTAAAGTTTGTTAGCAAATTCTATGGTAGAATGCACAAATTGAATGAATAGTGCTCATTTTAGGGTTTTGAATAAAATTTGCTAATTAGCTTAAATTGAGACTTCAAATAGATGCTATAGGCCCTAGTGAAGCTAGTAGGGAGGCCACGTGAGGTTGAATCACTCAAATCTGAGCTAAATTGCAAAACTAGTCGACTTTAAAAAGAGAAATTTTCTCGTTGTGCAATCCGGGTGCGTTTGGGCTATGGTTTGGGTATCCTTGGGGTAAGGAAGCACTATTGGTTCTTTCGTTACGCGAAATGGGGGTTCGGTTAGTATAGTTGTAGTTCAAATCCGCTCGGGGCCTTCCCGAAATTTTGCTTCGAAAATGGGTTTTTATGATCTTAATAGGTGTCTTTGAGCTTAATTAAGAATATAGTATGATTAGAATATGGTTTGGAAACCTTGAAATGCGCATAGGAGAAAGAAATCTTGGTTAAAAAAAGGGAAAAAGTAGTTTTTAGCCATTTTTCTTGCATTTGGAACTTGTTGTGGAGTTATCTGGTCTTGTTTTGAATATCTAAAGTATATTTAAGCTATTTGAGTAGATTGTGGGAAAAATTTATGTTGATTGCTTCTTTTGGGACTTTAAAGCTATTTTTGTGCTTATGTGAGTTTATATTGTGCTTATATGTGAGGGTGGCCTACTTTGTCCACCCTTTTACGTATTATGTGATATTTTGATGCTTGTGGACTTGTCTCGGGGTTGCGCAACCTTTTCGGACATGGTAGCGTCTAGAAACACGGGCGGCGTTGGGCTTGCCGTGCTCCCTCGACTACTATGGTGCCTATTCCCTTTCTCGCTGAGCATACTCTACTAACCCAGAGGCATGGTTCACCTACTAGGCATATGGACCTACCTCGGGAGAAAGTGTCGTAGGATCGGGATACATCCGGAGTATCCCAACTTGTTGGTGTTTGGGTTTGCTGGCATTTGCATGAAGTTCGTGGATCGTGGCTCGTGATTGAAGACTTGAAGTGGAACCGTATATTTTTTAATGTGGTTAATTACTTGGCTTTCTACCTTGTTGGTTTATGTTATATATATATATGATTTCTTGTGTTTACATATCATATTGCATGCCTCGATATGCTGTATCACCTTCCTCAATGAGTATAGATGGTGTATACTCACCCTCGTTTCTAACACCTTTCAGGATTAGTGCTATAAGTTGGAAATAGGATCGCCTTCTGTGTGGCCTGCCTCCTCTATCAGTATGAAGAACAAGGAAGAATGTGTACATTATGTGCTTGTATACTATTTGACACCTTATTGTCATATATGTATTTGTGATATCTTAAGAAATGTAATATTAAAGTTTTAGTCTTGGGTGATAGTTGGGTGCTAGTAGTTTGTAATTACTTCAATCGTTTACTCTTCGATTTAGTTGACTTGCATGCTGATAGGGTTGAAACATATTGAAGTTGTGGATTATGCTCTTGTGGTTGTATGTTGTTGTTTGCAGGTTTCCAAATAGTCCTATATATAAGGAAAACTCCATCTGTTTTCCCCTAAATTTCGTGCCCGGGGTTTAGAATTGGATGAGAATAGCATGATAAATAGGAGTCCTAGTCTCATGAGGGATCGGGGCATTACATGTTGTAATGCTTATTTGGCTTACTTAATTAATCAACTTGTGGATAAATTGAAACTGAACGAGGTGCCTGTTACAAAAGATTTTCCGGGGGTATTTCCTAAGGAGTTGTCGGGGTTACCACCTGACCGAGAGATAGAATTTGTGATTGATCTATTGTCAGGGACTAATCCTATTTCTAGAACCCCTTATAGAATGGCTCCCCCTGAGTTACAAGAGTTGAAAATTCAGCTACAGGGTCTACTTGAAAAGGGTTTTATTCATCCTAGTTTGTCGCCTTGGGGTGCTCCTGTGTTATTTGTGAAGAAGAAAGACGAGACTCTGCGATTGTGCATTAATTATTGGGATCTTAATCAAGTGACGGTGAAAAATAAATATCATTTGCCCTTAATTGAGGAGTTGTTTGATCAGCTGCAGGTTGCTGTTGTATTTTCTAAATTTGATTTGAGGCAAAGTTATTATCAGTTGTGAATCCGTAGAGAAGATGTACCCAAGACTGCATTTAGAACCAGGTACGGCCACTATGAGTTTATTGTATTACCATTTAGGTTGACTAATGCTCCAGCCGCCTTTATGGATTTGATGCAGAGAGTGTTTAGACCTTACCTGGATTAGTTTGTTGTAATCTTTATTGATGATATACTGGTCTATTCTAATCTGAGGCAGAGCATGAAGAATACTTGAGAATTGTGCTTCGAACCCTGCAAGAACATAAATTGTTTGCCAAATTTAGTAAATGTGAATTTTGGTTAAAACAGGTAGCCTTTCTAGGCCATATTATTTCACAGGAAGGAATATATGTAGATCCTGTGAAAATTGAAGTGGTTATGTCTTGGAAGAGACCCGAGACTGTTTCAGAGGTTCGTAGTTTCTTGGGATTGGCCAGTTATTATAGGCGGTTTGTTAAAGACTTTTCTAAAATTGTAGGGCCATTAACTTCCTTAACTCAAAAGAAACCGTGTTTAATTGGAGTGATAAATGTGAAGCTAGTTTTCAAGAATTGAAGAAGAGACTTACCACGGCTCCTATTCTTGCATTGCCTGAAGAGACTGATAATTTGGTGATATACAGTGATGCCTCGAAAGAAGGTTTGGGCTGCGTTCTTATGCAGAATGGTAAGGTGATAGCTTATGCCTCTAGGAAATTGAAATCATATGAACTCAATTATCCTACACACGATCTTGAGCTTGTTACTGTTGTCTTTGCTTTGAAGAAATGGCGTCATTACTTGTGGGGTAATCAATTTGAGATATTTACTAATCATAAGAGTTTAAAGTATCTCTTTTCTCAAAAGGATTTGAATATGAGGCAAAGACATTGGTTAGAATTGTTGAATGATTATAATTGTACTATTAGCTACTTGCCTAGAAAAGCTAACACTGTTGCAGATGTATTGAGCCAAAAAGCTTCTGTGGCTAGTTTGATAATCAAAGACTGGGAGACTGTGGAGGAGTTGGGCTTGTGGAAACCGAAGGCTTCTAGAACATGTATTCAATTTGCTGGCCTACAAATCCAGTCTCTATTGTTATCCAGAATCAGAGAAGCCCAACAATCAGATCTTCAAGTGCTGAAAAATTTAGAGAAAGCAAAAAGGAAAAAGTCCGATTTCAAGTTGCATGATGATGGATTACACAAGTACAGGAATAAAATCTGCATCCCTAGTGATTCAACTGTGAAAGATGAGATTCTTGTTGAGGGTCATGGTTCTAAATACACGATTCATCCTGGTAGCACTAAGATGTATAGGGACTTGAAGCAGAGTTTCTGGTGGAACAATATGAAAAGGGAGATAACTGATTATGTGGCTAAGTGTTTGACTTGTCATAAAGTTAAGGCGGAACATCAGAGACCGGTAGGGTTATTGCAACCATTGGAGATTCTAGTGTGGAAATGGGACCAAGTTACTATGGATCTTGTATCTGATTTGCCGAGATCACTGCGAGGTAATGATTCCGTATGGGTTGTGGTTGATAGATTAACAAAGACTTCCTATTTTATTCCTACAAAGAAGACTGACTCTCTTGTTAAATTAGCCGAGCTTTATGTTGAAAATATCGTGAGACTGCATGGAGTTCTATCTTAGATAGTGTCAGACAGAGATCCCAGGTTTACATCACAGTTCTGGCAGAAACTACAAAAGGCCTTGGGGAAATATGAGTTTTAGTACTGCATATCACCCGCAGACGGATGATCAGTTAGAGATGACTATCAGGATACTAGAAGACATGTTGCGAGCTTGCGTTCTGAATTTTGGCAAGAGTTAGGAGAAGTATCTACCTCTAGCGGACTTTGCTTATAATAACAGTTACTAGGCTACTATTGGTATGGCACCCTATGAGGCACTTTATGGGCGGAAATACAGGTCTCCGCTGTATTGGGATGAGATAGGTGAAATGAGAACGGTGGATCCAGCTATTCTACCTAAGATGATCAAGATGATGGATAATATGAAGCTTATAAAGAAGAGGATGCTTACGGCGCAGAGTCGACAAAAGAATTGTGCTGATAGACGCCGACGAGACTTGGTGTTTTCAGTGGGTGATTGTGTATTCTTGAAAGTCTCTCTGCGTAAGGGTTTGATTCGGCACAGAAATGGAAGTAAACTCGATCCTAGATACGTGGGGCCATTTGAAATCATTGAGAAGGTTGGATATTTGGCTTATAGATTGGCATTACCTCTGAGTTTGGGTAGGATTCATGATGTTTTTCATGTGTCGTTGTTGAGGAAGTATAATCCTGATCCGTCACACATTATTGAGTCAGAACCGTTGGAGATTGATGAATCTTTGGCATATGTTGAGAAACATCTTCGAGTGGTTGACATAAAGATTCATGAACTTTGAACCAAGAGTATTCCTATGGTAAAAGTTCTTTGGGGTCATCACGGAGTTGAGGATGCCACTTGGAAGCGAGAGGATCAGATTAGAGAAAAGTATCCAGAGCTGTTTGTTGAATCATGTAAGAATTGCGAGGACGCAATTAGTTTAAGGGGGAGAGGGTGTGACGCCCGGGATTTTACCATATATTTCATTATAATTGTTGCATATTTACTTGAACATTCTTACGTGCATCATTTTTCTTGCTTAATTGCTTTATTTTGAAGCTACTATTCATAAGATTTTCGACAATTTTAAAAGTACAATTTAATATTTTTCCTAAGTCATATAACATACAAAAGGAATCGAGACATTGTTATTTTAGACTTTCGAGCTTGGGAGCATGCGTTTGGAAAATAGTTTTCGCATCATTTGAATAGTGTTACGTACATAACAACCTTAGTTTGAATTAGTTAGCATTTGATTAAAATTTAAGCTCATTTGACCAACCTTTTATGATGTTTGACTTAGTATAAATTAACTATATACATACTATAACACATACACAAGCATTACACATGAAAAACAATTGCAAAAATTCCAAAAATACCCCTCATACCCGAAGGCAAGAAGAAAGGAAAAGAGGAGGAAAATTTTTCAATCTTTGCATCTTTGGCTCCTAGCTTGATCTTGAGGAGGTTTTGGAGTCCCTAGATCATCCCCAACTTGTCTCCATCTTCTAATTTGTGAGGGAGATGCAATTTTATTGCTTTCAAAGTTTATGCTCATATGTTGAATTTCTTGATTTGTCAATTATAGCTATAAAACTTGTTATGAATGCTTATTATGTGTTTATTAGGACCTATAGAGTTAACTTTCATAGCTTGATAAAGGATTCCATGGTTGAATGTAGAGATTGAAGGAAGAAGATGATGAATAGTGCCTAGAATTAGGGTTTTGAGAAAACTTGATAATTGGAATGAATTGACACTTCAATTAAATGCTCTAGTTGGGAGGCCACGTGAAGTTAAATCACCCAAAATCGAGCTAAATTGCAAAATTAGTCAACTTTAAAAAGGGGACTTTTCTCGTTGTGCAATCCGGGCACGTTTGGGTTTTAGTTTGGGTATCCTTGGGGTATGGAAGCACTTTTGGTGCTTTTATTACACGAAATTGGGGTTCGGTTAGTGTAGTTGTAGTTAAAACCAGCTCGGGGCCTTCCCGAGCTTTTGCTTCTAAAATGGGTTTTTTATGATTTTAATAAGTGTCTTTTGGCTTAATTAGGAATATAGTATGATTAGGTTGTGGGTTGGTAACCTTGAGATACACTTAGGAGAAGAAAAACATGGTTAAAGAAAGGGGAAATGTAGTATTTGGCTTTCTTTGTCGCATCTAGAGCTTGTTGTTGTGTTGTCATATACTATTGTGATTATCTAGAGTTAATTGAGCTATTGGAATTAAATTTTTGGGTGAACCTATGTTGATTGCCTCTTTGGAGACTATAATGCTATAATGTGTATATGTTGGTTTAATTTGCAATTAAATACGAGGACGGCCTACTTTGTCGACCCTCCTACTTGCTATTGTTGTTTTTGAATCTTGTGGTTTGAATTCGGGGTTGCGCAACCTTTTCAGACATGGTAGCGTCGAGAAACACGGGCGACGTCGGGCTTGCCGTGCTCCCTTAACTACCATGGTGCCTATTCCCTTTCTCGTTGAGTATACTCCACTACCCTAAAGGTGTGGTTTACCTGCTGGGCATATGGACCTACCTCAGGAGAAAGGTTCGTAGATCGGGATACATTCAGAGTATCCCAACTTGTTGAAGTAAGGGTTTGCCGGCACTTGCGTGAAGATAGAGGTTTATGGTTCGAGATTGAAGACTTGAAGTGGAACCGTATCCTTTTTAAATGTGGTTAATCACTTGTTGTTTAATATTATTGTTTTATGTTATATATATATATATATATATATATATATATGACTTCTTGTGTTTGCATATCATATTGCACACTCCGGTATGTTGCATCATCTCCCTTACTGGGCAACATTGTTGCTCACTCCTCATTTAACATGTTTCAGGAGTAGTTGAGGTAGATCCCCAGCTAGTAGCAGTTAAAGAAGGAGAAGAAGTGCAAGTAGAACATAATCCTTGATTCCTGTGTGATAAGGTGGATCATATGTGATGCTTGCGTGAAGTGCTTGTTAGATGTTGTGTTTTAAGACCTTAAGGGTCTTGTATAGTTGCTTGGGAAGTTGTAACTAAATTGTAGTCTTGTATGTTTAAATTTAGATGGCATATAATAATGGATTCTAGTTACTTCTTTTATTGCATGCTTAGGTGTTTATTAGCTTAATAGTTGAATTTGACTGTAGTTGTATCCAACTACTTTAGTTAAAGTTAACTTACCTTGCATGCTTGTGTGCTTAAAGTAGATTTTGTTGTTCCAAGGCTCGGATGGCTTTGTGAACTTGGCATGGCTATGAGAATATTATAAGTTTGGTTGTATGTGTTGTACTTGTAGTTCAAAAGTTATTGTAACTAATTGCAAGTAACAGTTTAGTCCACGGTACAGAGGAGACTTTGTCCGAGTGATGGGTCCAAACTTGACCTATAGCATGGGGTTGGGTTCGGGGTGTTACACTATTTGTCTAATTTGCCAAGTTTAAAGTCACTTTGATGAGGAACGTACTACATGTCATGAGGAATGTACTATATGTAAAGTATCATATATGGTTAATGGTGAGAAAAATATTGTATACCGTATACAACAAAAAAATAGATTGTATATAATATTTTTCTTACCATTAACCATATATGATACTTTACATGTAGTACGTTCCTTATAACTCAAAGCGATTTTAAACTTGGCAAATTAGACAAATAGTCCCTATGTTTACACGTTTTGTGCTAATAGTTCTTATTGTTTCAAAAGTCACACGGTTAGTCCCTATTATTTGCAAAAGTCGCACCATTAGTCTATATTATTTTCAAAGTCACACGGTTAGTCCCCACCAATTAGTCCTTATTGTTTAAAAAGTCTTCCAATTAATCCCTAGTGTTAACTAACTGTTAAAAACTTAACAGATTTTAGGGGTATAATAGTCATTTTATCAAAAATTTCTTTCTTGTTTTTAAAATTGGATAATGTATCATTTTTTTGTATGTTTTGTGCTATGTCTCAGTTTAGTCCTATATATTTTCCTAAAAATCTCGATTTAGTCCTATATGTTTTTTAAAAGTCTAAGATTAATACCTATTGCAAAATCCAACTAGAGAAGTTTCTTTTTAACTTCATGGGTTCTAAATTTTTAGAGAAACTTTTCATTCAAAAAAAGTAATATCTCAAAATTTCACCCTATCTTACCATGGTTTTAATTATTAGTTAAAAATGGTGCACAAATAAATGGGAAGTTGATACCCCATTTACTATATTAAACATACATGTATATTTTACTTACATGCATCATACACATATGTTGTGTTCTTGTTCATTTATGATACTATAATCATCAACTTTGTTTAAGATTCTTGTAAATGTATATGCATTACCATAAACTTTTGACTTTTGTTCTTCTCGATTTTATGTGTTGTAACTTTGTAGTGGTCTTCAAAGTGTCTTGCTATATTCTTTATCTTTTTTTGTCAATATATGTAGATCTCTCACATGGATTTGTTGTATTTTTTGTTTCTTTCTACTAGATAGTGAAGTTTTTTACCAAGATCATAGTTAAGGATCATGTTAAAATTTTTGTCTAATAAGAATATAATTATTGGTTTTTGTGTTTTCTCTTTATTTTTCTTCAATAGTGAACATTAGTAATATGAAAGATCAAATAGTGGAAGCATGCAAAGTAAAAAATACAACTTGCACATTGAAGAGTTGGGTGGAATTATTGGACAATAATTAAAAGTTTTAAGTTCTAACCAGGACTTTGGCCTGTTGTGAAAGGAAAAAAAAATGCAACTTGCAAGATTGGAAGTGAAGTATATGACGTTGATTGAGAAGCTTTAATGTTAGGTTAATTATAAGAGTTTTATTAATTCCTATTTGTATGTTTACTTTGTGTATTTCTATATGTCAATACTTGATGTATTGATCAAAGGGTTGGTCGTTTTGATGTTGCAAATTGACTAGATGTTGATAAGTTGCAACTTTAATGACAGTTTGGCTGTAAGTTAATGATTGAATTAGCTTTTCTTACTAGACAAATTAATGTAGTGAGCTTTAATTATGTTTCTCGAGTTTTTATATGCCACAATACTGTTATTTATTGCATATTTGTTGTTAGTGTAATAGGAAATGACTTTGAAAGAGTACGAAAAAGTATTGAAATAGAAAATGAAAGCTTTGCAAGCATTGAAACCACGTGAACGAGATGATTAGAAGTAATAGTAGATCAATTTAGGTTTTTAGTATATTTAAAATATTATGTTTGTACATAATTTAGATTTTTTTGTAAATAGTTTAACTTTATTATAAATATTAAATTTTTGTATATTTTAATTTGTATATTTCATTTTAATTTTTGTATCTTCCATATTTTAATTTCATAATTTTTTATTTTTTTAAATTAAATAATTAATTAGCTATGGATTGACTACGGATACGTGATGACCAAAAGGCTACGGACCTTGAATTGGCTACTGATATATGGAAACCAAAAGGCTAGAGATTGGCTATAGAACATTGGCTACCGAAAGGATATAGATTGACTATGGACCTGTGGCGATGGAACATTTACGACAAAGATTGATGGGGAAATGAACCACATAAGTTCATGAAAAAATAGACAAAATTAAACTCAAGAAAAAGAACTACTAATCCTTCTCAATACCCTATTTTTGAGCCTTAAATCTTTGTGCATGGATGTGTTATGGATAAGTATTATATATGGTTGCAAAGATCTCATGGCATACTACAAGTTTATAACATGAATCGGCTTCAATCATCAACTAAAGATAATTTTCTAGTTGCCCAAAGTTTGTCATTTATTATCTTTTTATGTTGTGAATAGTACTATTGTTATGAATAGTACTACTTTGTTAGTTTTATCCCACATAGGAAGTTTAGCAAATTTTTAAGCTCAAGTATTCCTATAAATAGATAGCTCCCTAAGCTCATTAGATACACTTCAACACACCTCAATCAATACAAAACTAGTATTGTATAATTCTTTTTTAGCATTCTAGTGTTGTAATATTTAAAGTTTTCCTTGTATCAAGGATGTTTTGCTAGAACGAATCTAGTGTTTCGCTTCCGTCCTGCGTCAGTTAGCACTAGAGCCAAGTTCAAGAGTCCTAGCTTAGAAGGTTGTAGTTGTAATTGAGTCGTATGCTCTGTACTTGCCACGTGTAGTGGACCCTGTGCATCAGAAAGCTTGATTGGTCGATTGAGTCGTATGCTCTACAAGTGCCACGTGTAGTGGATCCTGTGCATCAGAAAACTCGAAAGATTAAATTACAAAACCTATAAGCTGGAGAAGATGAAGTCCGGGAACAACGATGGCAGCAACAGTGGTAGCGGTGGCAATGACGGCAAAAATGGTAGCCATGCCAACATCAATATTGCTAGTAGTAGCCATAGCAGAGGCGAAGTCGACCATCCTATCGACGGTGATCGAAGTGTGAAGGCCTTTTTGGCGGCGTTAGAAGCCCAAGAAGCACGAGTCACCTGTGAACTTCGCGAGATTCACGACTCCTGTGCTAACTTGAACTTAAACACCAACAAGGTTTGTGTAGATAGTAGGATCAATCGTGCCAAAGAAGATGCTTGTGGCCAACCTATCAATCAATGCCACCTTGTAGTTCGTCATAAGCAACCAGCTTATGAAGATGAATTTAAAGAGGAGGCTTTATATTATCGAAGATACAATCAAGAGCAAGTGGGATTCAGCAACAGATCTCAGCATCCTGATAAATATGGTTTTGCTCAACATCGCATCTTCTATTCGAAATACAGCATTCGAGGAAGGGTGTGCGACATTATTATTGACAATGGAAGCTAGGAGAATATTGTTTCAAGAACTTTGGTGAATCACTTAAAGCTACCCACTGAACCTCATCCAACACCATACGAGATTGGCTGGGTCAAGAAAGGACCTTCAATCAAGGTCACAGAAGTTTGTAAAGTTTCTATTTCTATCGAAAAATCTTACCACGATGAAATTATTTGTGACGTAATTGACATGAATGCTTGTCATATTCTACTTGGGGGCTCATGGCAAAATAACGCCAATGGAACTTATCGTGAGAGAATATACGCCTTTACTTTCTGGTGGAATGGAAAGAAGATTGCCATGCTTTCGACTAATAAAGATCAACCCAAAGCTTCCAAAGTGGAGGAGAAATCTTTACTCGATGTTGCCAATTCAACAAACGATTTTAACCTAAAATCAAAGAAGGCTAGAGAAGCTTTGCCTATTATTGCGAAAGGAGAAGAATCTTATATAGCAAAAATCCAAAAGAGGAGCAACTCATAATGAAAATGTTTAAGGAGATCATTCCTATTGTTTCTCTGAATGAATCGAGTCTGATGCAAAATTCTCATCATTATTCAAGGAATCTGAATGTCAGCAGCTTACAGGAAAAATAGAATTTGGAGTAACGACTAATGCTTCAAGTTGTTTTACAATGGGAATACATAATCCAATTGAGTGGAAAACAGAGAAAAGTAAAAGTAGAACAATAGGAGATATATTGTCTTATTACTTTGAAAAGTTCTACGAGAGTGGTGAATATCGAAAATGGTCAAATGGTCGAAATTCAAAAGGCTGACGATACATTCATGGATTAAAAAGTTTAACAATTTGGAGGCAATCTAGACATGTAAATCTTGTCATATCTTATGGACCTTCAATTTCACAGACTTGTATGAGTACTTTTTGCAAGAGGATCTGATGTATCCAAGCATTAACTCGAGGGAGAGTTTTTCTCAAGTGAGAGGGAATGATGGGGAACCACATAAGTTCATGAAAAAATAGAGAAAATCAAACACAAGAAGAAGAACTACTAAACCTTCTCAAGACCCTACTTTGGAGCCTTAAATCTTTGTGCGTAGATGTGTTATGGATGAGTATTATATATGGTTGCGAAGATCTCATGGCATACTACAAGTTCATAACAGGAATCGACTTCAATCATCACCTAAAGATAATTTTTCTAGTTGCTCAAAGTTTGCCATTTATTATCTTTTTATGTTGTGAATAGTACTATTGTTATAAATAGTACTACTTTGTTAGTTTTATCCCACATAGGAAGTTTAGCAAGTTTTTAGGCTCAAGTGTTCCTATAAATAGATAGCTCCCTAAGCTCATTAGATACACTTCAACACACCTCAATCAATACAATACTAGTATTGTATAATTCCTCTCTAGCATTCTAGAGTTGTAATATTTAAAGTTTTCCTTGTATCAGGATGTTTTGCTAGAACGAATCTAGTGTTTCGCTTCTGTCCTGCGTCAAAGATGGCTACGGCTTTGCTATGAAAGTTAATCATTTATAAAAATGTAGAAAAATAAATTGGTGACAGAATGACTACAGACATTTGGCGACGAAATTAAAAAAAATAAATACAAATTAGTTTTCGGATTTGGTCACGGATTTTCAATTTGGCTATAGGACTTGAGGCGATGGACAAAATAGCTACGAAATTTCGATGTCAATCCCAGGTTTGTGACGACTAGACTACATATTTTGACCGTTGCCTCAGCCTATTTTTCTTGTAGTAAATGAGTATTATCGACTCTCACTAGATTTAGGATGAATGAATTATTTGTCATGGATAGTGTCAGACCTCACTGGGATCAGGGGACTGTCATGAATGAGTATTATTAGCACTATAATACCCAGGATGAGTGGCAATCGTAACAACAAAAATCAACCCATCATGTGGACTAGCCGCTCAGTACATCCATATGAATCTCTATCATACTGTACGAAATAGCAAATCATAGTTGGGGTAGGCTACATAGTCATTTATTCTCAAAATATAAGCAACTGTACACCATATACGATGTAAAACAAGGTTCGAAATGACGAAATCCACATTCAATTTATTTATTGAACATGTGTGAGTAAATTACTTGTCTAGGGTAAGATTAATAGTAATGGTCTTTAGATTTAAGGTCTTGAATTTGAATAGTCTACTTTGATCCAATATATGATTTTGTGTTTATGCATTTACAATTCCCAATTATCACATTATAGTTGTAGTTGTAAAGATTCAATGTATATTCAGCCGTGATTGCACATTGACAAATAATACTACACAGTAATAAACAGTTACCCAATCCCGCATATGGCAAATAGTACCGTGAATAGTGAAGCACCGAGTACTGTGCGAATAATGACGTGTGATTAATACATAGGGATTTATTGTAATTCAGAATATATAGTAAAATTAATAGAATTTTCTCTAGTTTCCTACAGTTATCTCTTATATTCTGTCAATTATTTTATAACAGTAGTTGATATTATGATCGAATAAATGTGTTCCATATATATGTTTATGCTCTAATTGCAAATCTATTGGTGGCACCATGAATCCCAATTGATTCATTTGGTTGCTTAGTTTTTTAGGGCAAAGTTATACTGCAACTATTAATAGAGTTAGAGATAGAATTGCACATTTAAAAAGGACTTAATAGCAATAATCAATTGAATTAGGTAATCAACAAGGTTAGGCTTGTAATTCAACCTTTGCATCAGATTAGAAAACCCAAATACAAGCATAAGTCATGAGCTTTACTTCCCTTTGGCTACACTTTCATACCTCCATACCCCACGCTGCAACAACTTGTGTATTTGAGAGTAAACCTTAATTTAATTGTGTGCAATTTTATATATCTCAAGCCAAGCATGATAAGGGTTGAACCACACGCTCTAGGCTCGAGTTTTATATCATAATTTCTACCTTTCATATACAGGAAGGTTACAAAGAAATTGGAGATTTCATATTCCTCTTCTATTTTTATAAGATAAAAGCTAATGGGATTGTAAGTGCAAGTTGATTGTAAGTATGTATTCTATGGTGTGATTTTAGAGTCAAGAGATCACTTATTTTTTAAGTACTCTTTCTCTAAAAGGATTTGGCTAAAAGGGATGGAAATGTCTATAGATATTGGCCTTGTGTCAACGTGAGATGATGTGCTGGTTTGGATGATCTGCAACACAAAATCTGATGGGCTTCAATCCCATGTGCTGAAATTATTTTTCACAGCAGCTATTTATTTATTTTGGTGTGAAAGGAATAGAAAAGTTCATGGTTAGACGAGTGATTCTAAAGAAGTTATTATACGTAAGATCAGTTATGTTATTAGACACAAAATTAGATTAGAACGTACATATAAGAGATCTTGTATTAATCTTCAACTTTCTAGAGCCTGAAATCTCGACAACACCTAACTGATCTAATGTGATTGTGTTTATTGAGTTTAATGACTATACTTTGCTTATTTAGCAAAAAAAAATAATAATAATAATGGGATTGGGGTTAATGAGTTACTAAGCTGATAATCCAACATAAAAGAGGAATGAGAACAAATTGCAGATTATAATCGATATACAACGAAAATTGAACAAATAACAATAATCCAATAAATTTGTTATGGCGAGCCCTAAAGAATTAGAGAACAAATGGGCCTTAACACATATGTGTAAAACTCAACAATTGACCCAAAAGTTTAAACTATTGGGTTTTGAGCTACATATGTTTATTAATAGCTCATTATTCTCCTAATATTTCAATGTGGGAGAAATCATTATCTTTGCTCTTTAGTTCACTATGTGAAACTTCTAACAAATCTCTCTCTTTTCATATGTGAACTCCAATTGGACCTTAACTACGCCTTGATCCACATTCAACACCGATAGATCTATCTTTACCACACTAACTAGCTTTAAGATCTCCTTGCACCTTAGCTACCGTGGTGGCTCCAGTAGCTCTTCCCCTTGCATCCAGATCAACCATGAGGCACCGCGAACCAACTCTCATATGAGCCCACTTGGGATCACCCAGATCAACCATGCCTTGCTCCATCGCGTTATCACAACCTCATACAACTTTGGAGAGTACAACCCAAGAAATATGCTTATTGTGACCCTACTCCGTCCTCCAAGCCCAGGTGCCAAGCTCCACCGAGAGTCCATCACGATAGTGTACCATAATTCTTTGAGAGTCCGGGCCAAGATCGTCAAACCATCGGCTCTAATACCACTTGTTATGGCAAGCCCTAAAGAATTAGAGAACAAATGGGTAACACACATATGTAGAACTCAACTATTGACCGAAAAGTTTAAGCTATTGGGTCTTGAGCCTACACATGTTTATTAATAGCTCATTATTCTCCTAATCTTTCCATGTGAGAGAAATCATTCTCTTTGCTTTTTAGTTCACCATGTGAAACTCCTAACAAAATCATTTCAAGGTGCTATCATTAAGCATTCCAAATAACATTTACTTGTTCATATCAATATTTAAACAATGCCATTAGATTACGAAAATAATATCTATTTTGTTTCTTTCAATGTCATTAATCTGCGGCTACAATTCTTGTTAGTCAGTAGTGAGTAAAAAAGGCATCAAGGCTTCCACTAGGTGTAAATTTCACAAATGGTCCCCATATTTGCACCTTTTCTCAATTTCATCCATATTATTTTAAAATTGATTCTTTTAATCGCCAATGTTTACATCTTTAAATGGTCCCGAATTGCTTTCCTAAGGCTAAAATGCTCTTCTAATTTCACATTCATGATGTCCCTTCTTTACAGGGGGTAATACGCTATTTACCCTTAAGTTTTTAATATACATTAGTGTCCCCAGGTCTTTACTTTTGTGATCATTTTGCGAGTCCTTGTTTTTAATGCAGCAAAACTTGATGCTAAATGTCTCTGCTTTTATGTTAGTGGAATTGAGTTTTGAAATTGTTATATTCTTTTAACTTTGTGGCATTTGCAATTCTCGCAACAGGTAGATGCTCATGTTCAACAGCTTGATCAGTATCTGAAAAAGTTTGAAGAAGACCTCCGGCGCGGTATGCTTCATTGAGTTCCAAATATTTGACAGTTCATATTTTGCTTCTGTCTTGTGCGGAGTTGGTTGGAATGGATAAGATGATTTACGCTGACTTTTTAGTCATCCTCTAACTTTTATTTTTTCACTAGTGGCAGAAAGAGATAATGCAGGTGGAACTGGATCTCCTGCTCCATCAATCGATATAAATGGGAAATCTGGAAGGTCTGGAGACAGTAACAGAGGAGGCCGTAAAGAGTAAACATTCATCTTTTCTATATCTTGTTTAGATCATTTTTAATCAGCCAGGGTTGGGAAATCATGTTATTTGTTAGTTTGGAAAATATACCCCTCGTTTATGCCCTGAAAACTATAATTTATGAGATTTATGTGACACAAAGACAGAGATAAGACAACTATGCTCCTCCTTAGGTTTCGGAGGTATATTGGAAGAAAGGATCGGTTTTCAGAAAGGAGCATAGGATACACATGGCTAGTGGACAAATTTGAATATGGGAGAGAAGCACAATGGTTCAGTAAGCATGTCTTGTTTAGATCATTTTTAATCAGCCAGGGTTGAAAAGTCCAGTTAAGGGTTTGGTCAGCCGTGGCCATCTTACTGATTGCAATGTCATGAATGCTTTGAATCATTCCTAAGCTGATGCTGACCAAATGATAATCAAGAACTAAGGTTTCTTTTTTTCCCTTTCCCGATGATCGTTATGGCTTAGGTGAAAAAGGAAAAGAAAACTGTGGAGACTAGCCTCAGATGTCTTATTACCTCATAAGAAGCCATATAAAGGTTGAGCATTACATCATTCTTGTTATCTGAAAACTGTCAAGATCAAGTGATGTTCACCGCTGAACTAGCTTGAGAGACTTGAGATTTTAGTTGAAGTTTGTGAAGCCAGAGTTTATGGTTTGATCAAAAAAATTCTTCTTATGTTAATCTTACAGTTTCCTTACTTTTGCCTCTTATGAATTGATCAGGTTCTAGGGAATGTTGGACTTGTTACCTACTTTACCCACTTTTACACCTAATGTGGCTCTTTATAATAAGTATTAAATTTCATTTCCAATTCTAACATGGATGCTGAAAACCATCGATGACAGTCATAAACATGAACTTCACGTAGGCATTATAATGTGATATAAATATGAGAAGTTAATTCATGTCCTATACTTTTCCATCCCTAACCTTCTGTCTTCCAGTTCTACGATGCATCTTCTAATTTTTCTTTCTTCTTGTTTCTGCTATTACTCATGTTCCCTTATGGTCCTCTGTAATATAAGTTTTTCTTTTTCTTTTTTCCCCCCCGTAGGCATGAATGCATTATAGAAAAGGTTTGACATGTTATCAAAAGAAAATCAGAGTTTTTTGCATTTCTAAAATGAATGTGTAAGAGCGCGGACCTTTATCTAATGGTGCAATAATGGAGAAAAAATGTGTAATATGCATGTGCATCCGGTCAAAATATGTAGACCACAGCTAAGCAGCCATTCTACATATTTTCCTGCTATTTCTTAAGACATTATTCTTGTTCATAAACCTACCTTAAATTTACCGATCTGACGATGTTGTCTTATGTGATTAACTTTCTTGAAAGGGCTTATTGCTTTGAAAATATTTCTAGAATCAAGAATTCATTGTGATAGCACTAACATTCAAGAAAAAATTACATTCGATGCATGCAACTTTCTCAGTTTTTCTTGCTGTAGGTAGTGCCCTCTGCAAAGGGGCATTTCTGTGTTTTCAAACAATTACTCTTCGACGATGCATATTATATGTTCTTTTTTGTTACCTTTTAAACAATGAATACATGCTGTATGTTCTCATTGTGCACCTATCTACTTCACATTTTGATACATTGCCAATATCTTTACAGGAGGCATCATTGGTTGGTAAACCTTTTCTCATAATCAACTGCAATGGACTGGGATAAACGAGAAGCTTAAATGAAGAAGGAGATTTGCTAGTAATTTGATAATTTTATTATTTGTCAATGATGTACCTTACAATTGTCAGCTGCAATTCTTTCTCAATTTTTTAGTTTAAGTTTCTGTCATTAGGCAAATTGAAGAACATAAAGTAATTAATTTGTCTATGTATGAGTTAACAATTCTTAGGAACATATAATTTTTGTTTGTAAATATACAATCGTTAGATGCAATTCTTTCTCCATTTTTTATTTTAATTTTTGTTTGTAAATATTATTTTTTTGAATTTTTATAAATATTAACTTGTACATTTAATTTTAATTTTTTAAATTTTAAATTTTGTAATTTTTTATTTTTTAAATTAAATAAAGCTGAAGCTATTGACGCAATTCTATGGCCTAGTTGTTGCTCGTCCCAATGTGGCTAGGTTAGGCTACGGAAACTATCCGTACCGCTAGCTTTTTTTTCTTGTAGTGTTAGCTACCTAGTGAAAACGATAAAATAGCTATCATACGACCACTAATATGTGGTTACAAACTTTGGCTACCAAACTGTGAAGACCTTAATAATTAATTAAAAAAATTGAAAATATTTGGCTATCTAATGACAGACGAAATTATGGCTACCACAAGACTACCAAATTGTGGCTACAAAAATTGGCTACCACATAGAGACGAAATTAAATAATTAAAAAAAAATATTTAAAATAATTTGCTTCCTAGTGGCGACAAAGATTGGCCACCATGGAGCGACAATGCATAATTAATTGATACAAAGATTAACAAATTATTTAACAAAATTGTTAATTATAAAAATTAAATAATAATTAATTTTAAAAAAAATTGCAACCAAGGGACTACGAAATGTAAAACAATTATACTTTTTATTTTTTTTCGATTTGGCCACCAAAATGCGACCAAATGACCTAATGACAACGAGAATTTTCTCGGCGATACGTTTTTGGTCGCCCTTTAGTTGCCCAATAGGAATAGGCGACCTAAGGACAACGAGAAAACTTCGTCGCCCCAAATCAATTTTCTTATAATGGATTGGTTATATGAGATAATACTATCCAAGAAGGGCTTCAATCTGTTAGCAAGAATCTTGGTAATATATTTGTACACCGTGTTACAACACGTAATGGGCCTAAACTCCTTAACAAGGCTCGGATTTTTAACTTTCGGAATAAGCGTAATGGCTGTAGCGTTAACAACACCGAACAGTTTTCCAAATCTGAAGAAAGACTTAACAACTCTGCAAAAATCCCCACCGACCACATCCCATATGGATTGGTAAAAATATGCATTAAATCCATCAGGACCAGGACTTTTATTCCCATCAATAGAGAACAAAGCAATTTTTATCTCCTCCCAAGTATCAGCTTGCGACAAAGCCGAAATACCATCCTCCGACAAATAGTTATCAATCAGAAGCTCTAAATCATCAATAAGGACTGGTTCCGCTGCTTCACTAGGAGTGCCCAAAAGATTAGAGAAATAAGAAATAATAGTATTCTTGATCTCTAAATCATTAGAGGTCCAGCTACCCTCCTCCAGTTGCAACTTAGCAATAGAATTCCTAGCAATTCTACCTTTCACCATTTTGTGGAAATATGCTGAATAAGTGTCACCCTCTTTAAGCCAAAGAACGCGAGATTTTTGCCTAAGAATATCTTCCTCAGCCTTATAATAAAACAATTCTTTTCGAAGGGTTCGAAAAGAACTCTTCATTAAATTTCTTAAGAACCAGTTCAAGAGCTCTTTGTTTTTGATAAAGACAAAACATTGGAGTATCTCTCACATTGCAGCTCCAAGCACGCTCCACAACTTCTTTAAATCTATCACGATTAGTCAAGCCATATTGATTCGTCCTTTTCATGTGCTTCGTTTGGAGTTCTATTCACTCCATGGGTAATTAGAAGTTGTGTCAATGTACTTGATTGCATCATCCCCTTCATTCTAGTGCCCAAGAATATAATGTTCTTTGATTCAAACCATCAAGTGTCTAGTGCGTTGCCTATTGCCCCTCGATATCAAATTCAGTCTCCTTTCACATACATTCCTACGTCAACTGCGCTTTATGTGTTCTTTCAGCACTCCTTTAATAAGTTAATATTGGATTCATATCTTTACTCCTGTTAGCCTGCTCTACCTAGTAGAAGGGATAATTCAATTTCTTTCTTTGATTATCTTTTTTTTTTAAAGATCCGATGCTTTACCAAGTTGTTTACCATGAGTCATGACTTCCTAACCAAAAATTAGCTATTGGAGAATGAAGAAAGAAGTTAGAAAGTGTTCTTGCAGCAAAGAGATTATAGATTTTTTGTGTTTTTTTTAAGGTGATAAGTGTTATTTTAGTCAGTGACAAAATTGTTATAACTAATTTTAATCTGATAAAGCTGTTTTAAAAATTAGAAGTACTTATTAAAAGTTGCAAAAACTAAAAAGTTTATAATTACTGTTTAAAAAAAATATACACAATTTAGATGTTGCAATGCCCAAGTACAATTGTTGCCAAAAGTATCAGTTTTAAGTAACGATTAAGAAACTATAGCAAAAAAGACATATGCCGCAATGGTTTTTTTTATTTTTTCAATTTAAGATATATATATTCATCAAAAAGCATTACATTATATATCATCAACATCATCTAAGCATCATGACTAGATGCTTTTGTCTTCTTTTTCTTCTTCTATGTTTCTTCTTCTGTCTTTTTTTTTCTTGTTTTTGGGTTTGACTTAGAAATATCTAAAAGTCAAGGAATAATAAAGTATTTTGTACACATACTAATGAATAAAAAAGAAAATTTATTGAAAAAATAAATAAATATACATAGGCGTAGCAAGGCACTCCTAGGCGCGCCTTGATTGCCTCGCGCGCCTTAGTCAAATTGCCTCGCCTAAGCCTTTTTAGGTACTGAGGGTGCACCTCGCCTCCCTCGCCTCGCCTCGTGCCTAGGTGTGTCTTTTTATACATTGAATAGACGTGAGTTCTATTTATTCTTTTTTTTTTCCATTTTTTCCTTAAGTGGTTGTTTTGCTATAGTTTTTATTTTAGACAATGGTATTAGTGTTAAGATCATAAGAAAGCTCACAAAGTAACACATATAAAATAGACTTTTTTTATCAGAATGCTTATAGGCACACAAGCCATGTTCATATTATAATCTGATATCTGATATTATAATCTCATCTGCTTTTAAATCTCTAATTTTATGTTCACCATTTTTTCCAACTGTTGCTACCACTATTTATTTTTCCTTACATAACTGGAATTTCTATTGCAGGACAGGACCGGTATGAACTTCAGAGAAATTATGGAAGAAGTTGAGAAGATCAAAGGCACAGTATGTTTAACACTACTGTCCGAAGGATTGTGAGCCTGTAGGATAGTTGGTGCTTTCAAAGTATCAAAATTTTGATAGAGCTTTTGCTATTGCACGCGTGTTTATTATATAATGGGCTTTGATTGTGTGTCAGTTACTCCTTTTATCGTCAGAATTGACATTTTTGTCTTCTATATATTATCAGAATATTCTCAAAGGTTCTGATTCGTGTCATCGTGTGCAATATGTCATGAATGACTTTCTGCAATGTGCCTAATAAATTTTGTTCAAGTTAGAAACTTCTTGGTAAGATAGTAATTGGACCAATATGCTAATTTGCCTGGGAGATAAAGCAAGCTCAAGATTCCACTTCTGGACAAGTTATTCACTTTGCATACGAAGTAGTAAAATTCTTAACACATATAGACTCTTTAAGTCCTCTATACTCATGGAGTGAAATTATTATCGCAAACTCATGGCATGTATTGCAAAGGAAGGAAATTCATCGATTTTGCGACCTGTTCAATTTTCAGGGTAATAGGCTTTTCAAGGAAGGAAAATTTGAGCTTGCTAAGGCAGAGTATGAAAAGGTATGTATTATATTTTTTCTCAGCATGTTTAATTTATTATCACAAGTAGGACGGGGCAATTTTATTTGTGGTAGTTTCTTTTAGAAAAATATGAGGCATAGCCCCTCAACTAGTTTCCCTTCTTTGTGCTTACTTCTGTCTTTTATCAGAGAGTAAGCTATTTACAGTTGAGTCTCATTTATCACCATTATAATGAGATAAGGCCTATATCGTGCTGCAGTTTTCTCAATGTTATGCAATTATCCCGATGATTGTACTTCTGGAGCTTATCATGGACTTTTGGTAACTCGATGCATTTGTATATTGATGTTTCCAAGCATCTGGTTTCTTTTAAAAATGCAGAAATACATTTAGAAGTATTTGATCAGTGGTGTACTGTGTACCCCATTAGTTTATATTTGCATTCCATTGCTTCTATGCACTGTAAAAGGAGCTAAAAATATATCTTTCTACTGAAGTCTGATTCCCCAAAATATTATGTGCTACACAGGTGCCTCGTGAATTCAATCATGTCAATCCCCAAAGAAAACTCATATGGTAGTGGTTCGACAGCCACAATGTTCTCTCTGCGTCTTCGTGAGGGTCACCATCCTTTTAGCTTGTCAAACGTTGCAAGTGTTATGAATGTTGTAGAGAAGTAGAAGGCAAGGCATGAGGCATTTTGCTGAATTTCAATTGCTATCTATTTTTGGCCGTGAAACTTATAATTTGTCGTTAGCTTCTCCAAGATGTCACTGTAACACTACAAGATTTGTAAATTCTGTGACTACTTTATATTGGGCTAGTAAGAGAGAGCCTAAAAGACTTTCTTTTATGTAGTTCCCTCCAGAAAAATTACTCGAAACCATTATATTGTTATTCACTTAATAACTCGTTCTTCTATTAATTGCTTTTAGTAATATACCATTTCCATTTTTCCTTTTCAGGTTGCAAGACATACTGTATTGCCCAACAGTACTTTTTATGAAGATTGAGAAGAAGATTAAGATATTAAAATGATGAATGATGTTGAGAGTTTGACTGTGTTACAGTTGCATGCTTTTCTTGTGAAAACATTACAATGGAATGTTGTATTTTGCAATTTATGAATCTCATATTTCATATTGTGGAAAAATTAAATGTTACGAAAATTGTCACAAAAAGTATAAAATTATTGCCTATATTTTTTAAAACCGTTGCAATAAATTATAGAAATTGTTGCAAAAAGTCTTAGAAACTGTTAGTTATTTAAAACCGTTGCATATAAGAAGATGCTCATTATGGAGTTTTTGATGAAAATCGTTAGCAAAAAATATTTATTGCAATGGTTTTTCATCAATGCTATTTGTTAGGAAAAAAACTGTTACAATAGGAATTTGCAATGAAATGTAAAGATTTTTAACCTTTTTGTAATAGTTTTTAAGTGTTGCAAAAAGCTCAAAATGTAGTACTAACCCTTTTCTCTTAGCCCTCTTTTATCGTATGTTTTTGCGTATTCTTTGTTTATTTTATTTCACTTCATTCTATAATTATTTAAACCTACCTAATAAAATGTCATTGGCCCTATGAGCGAGTTCCTTCACATTTTCTTTTGGCCTTTTTTGCTGTTTCAATGTACTCTTACATTCAATTGAGAGCCAATTTTTGTTCTGTCATCTTATAATTATTTGGACCTACCTAGAAAAGTCTAAGTGACGCTATGAGTTCTTGCCCTCTTTTGCCATATTAATTGGGGTACTCATATTTTTTTGAGAGACTATTTTTGTCTCATGTCATGCTATAATTATGTGAGCCAATCCTGTAAAGTGACATTGATCCTATGAGTGAGTTCTTTTACCTTTTATTATACTCTGTCATATTATTTGGTGTAATCTTATATTAATTTCATAGCCTATTTTTGTTCCATGTCATCGTAGAATCATTGGAAGCCATCTAATAATATAATTGATCCTATGGCTGATTTCTTTTTATTATTACTATAATAATAATAATAATAATAATTATTATTATTATTATTAGTATTATTATTATTTCATTCATCAAATGTTTTAAAATCCTTCTACTCTTTGTTAAGGTAAAGTTCCGTCAAAAGTTCTTTGAAAATCTTTCTAAAGTTTGTCGTGCAAATGTGATATTGCTTTTTGTTAGCCTAAAGGGCTTCTAAATCTTAGTTTTGATGATTACAAATCATAAATGTATCTAATGAGTTTGTTAAGTGTGTATAAGTAAAGATGAATCAAGATTGACTCCGATTTCAAGTTCATCAAGCTGAAGAAGGAAGAAGAACATCCATCAACTCAAGAAAAAGATTCGAAGAATAAACATGAATGAAGATGGAGTTATAAGGATGGAGACAAAAGTCATAAGGGGTACCGGTTGGGACTTGATTGGGGTTTTGGATCTTGCAAGTGGTATATGCTCAACAATGATTCTCAAATTTTATTTTGAAATATTTGAAAAATATTTTACAAAACATGCTCAAAAGAAACGCTTTTAAAAAACCCAACCCTGGCAGTTTTGACCCCACCGGATGACCCCATGACTACCGGTCGACCGGTGGCCAAATGGGCGTCTGCCCGAGGCCTGTCCATCGGACGAGGGTCTCTCGACCGGTCAACCGGCGAAACAGGGGTCGACCGGTCGGGCCAAAACGCTGATTCAAAATATAGACATTTTATGAACATTGGGGGTACAATTATTACACCCATTTCAGCTTCTATTAATGCCTCTCAACTGTAAAAATTTAAAATATTGATTCAAAGCAATTGCTCTTAAGTTCTTTCATTAAATCTCATCTTTGAATCATCTTTGAGCTATACTTGAGTAAGAATTTGTGAGCAATATTGAGATAGAAGCATTCATTGTATTCATCTACCCTAAAAGAGGGCTTTTATTGTGAATCTCAAACACTCATCAAGAGAGAGAGTTAAACACTTTGAAATGAAGGATTTCTTTGTCAAAGGTGATGGGGGTTAAAGCTTTGTATTGAGAAGGATTTTTCTATTGTAAAATCTTGAACTACCATTGTAGTTGGTTTGTGAACTCACCAACTTTTGAAGAGTCATTATAGTGAAGATTGTTGAAATCCTAAGCGGGGAGCTTAGGTCGTAGACTTAGGCGGGGGTCGAACCACACTAAATCATGATTTGTAATCTCTTTCTCTCAACTCTCTCTTTGCTTTATTTTCTGTACACCAAGTATTTGATAAATTTCCTCACTCACATTTTATAGTGCTAGAGTGCATATCTATTTAGAATTGTCTTTGATTAATCATTGCTAGTATATTGCCTAATTAAAAATTTAGTATTATTACCTATATAACCTAATCCACCCCCCTCCCCCCCCCCCCCCCTCCCTCTTAGGTTTAATTAAGGGATAACAAGTGGTATCAATAGCTAGGTCTTTGCATATAGGTTAACATCTAGCAAAGAAAAGATAAATGACAAACAATACTACATCTCCTTACTTTGAAGGCTACTCCACTAATAGGCCTCCATTGTTTATAGGTACCAATTTCAATTATTGGAAGAACAAGATGGAGACATACATATAATATGTTGACTATGCTCTATGGTCGTTGGTAGAAAATGGTCCTTATGTTCTAATGAAGGAGGTGACGGTCAAAGATGTTCCAAGTTCAAGTAGAGTCGAGAAAGTCAAAACCATTCAAGTGCCCAAGGAAAGAGGAGAGTTCAATGATCAAGACATTATCATGATGACCAAGAACTCAAGAGCCAAGAACATCCTCTATTGTGCTCTAAACGAAACTGAGTATAGTCGTGTGAGTCAATGTGAAACCGCTCACAAGATTTGGAAAATGTTACACATGTCTTATCAAGGAATGTCTCAAGTGAAGAATACCAAGATTTATCTTCACATTCATGAGTATGAGTTGTTTCGTATGAAGTCCGGAGAGTCACTAAATGAAATGCATCAAAGATTATTCAAAATCATAAACAACTTGAGTGCTATCGGAAAGAAGTATCCAAATGAACAATTCAACTGGAAGATTCTTATGGCTATTTCAAAAGAATACAAACCAAAGGTGACATCAATTAGAGAATCAACCGATATGGTGCATGAGCTCATTTGCAATCTTGAGACGGAGGAACTTGTATTGAATCAAGAAAAGATATGAGATGAAGAAGAAAAGAAATCAAGGAAATCACTTAGCTCTCATTGCTCAATCTCAGTCAAGTGATAAAGACAAAGATGATAGTGATCATGATGAGCTTGCACTTCTTGTAAAGAATTTTAAGAAGTTCTTGAAATACAAAAAGATGAAGAAAGGAGAGCTCATCAACAACAAAATCAAGAGAAGATTCAAAGAGAAAATTGAGAAGGCCAAAGAGGAAATCAAGTGCTTCAATTGTGACAAGTCGGGACACATCAAAGCAAAGTGTCCAAAATTGATCAAAGGGAAGCAAAAGACAATGAAGGCCTGTGTTGAGGATGATATATCAACCGGTGATGAAAGTGGAAGTGAAACTGAAGTGGCCAACTTTGTGTTCTTCATGGCTAAAGATGATGAGGTAACTTCTTCATCTTGTGATGAATCTTCTTTTTTTTCTAATGATGATGAATGTACTTTTGAGAAACTAACAAATGAATTTTTAAAACTACATGATAGTTTTCTTCTTGCACACTCAAAAGTAAAGAATCTTCAAAAAGAAAATGATGAACTTCAAAAAGAAATTAAAGAACTTAGAGATGAAAATAATACTCTTACTGAAGAGATTTGTAAATACTATCATTCAAAGTCCAAAAATGAATTAGAAATCAAAGATTTTGAAAAACAAGTTCTTGGTTTACAAAATGATCTTGCTAAATTTTCAAATAGAACAAAGACCTTGGACGAAATACTTGGTTCCCAAAAATTACCATTTGACAAATGTAGGATTGGCTATGAGCTATTTTCTAAACCAAAGTTTTCAAAAACTATTTTTGTGAAAGCTTCTCAATCCTCAATTATCCATTCACCATTAAAAGAATCACAAAAAGTACAAATTGACAAAAAAATGATTGGCTATAGGCCACATCAAAAGGGGTTTGAAAATCATTTTGTCAAAGCATCATCCTCTTGGCATATAGCCTCAACATTAAGAAGATCTTTTAAGAGATGCACTTATTGTGAGAAGATTAGTCACAATGCATCACGATGTAGATTTAGAAACATGGTAGGAAGAGATTCTCACATCCCTTTATGGCTTAGACCCAAATGGGTTGTTAGATGTATTAGGACGTCATACTAACACAAAAGGACCCAATAGAACCTTGGGGACCAAGATGAACTTGATTTGTTTCTATGAATGATAGGTTGCTCTAAAGGTGAAATATGAAAATACTTGGGTTATTGATAGTGGGTACTCAAGGCACATGACAGGAGATGTCTATTTCTTTTATCAGATTGACAAAGATTTCAAAGGTAAAGTTAGCTATGAAGGAAATGATGGAGGCAAAGTCATTGGTAAGGGTAGTGATATACCGATTCGATTCGAGCTCTCTGAATTGGATACAAAAATCATTTTAATTTGCTTGTTCCTGAAAATAATTTTTCATCATCGGCAAAATCTCTCCCAAGTCCTCCAATGGCCACAAGATAATTTCCTTATTAAATAAGTAAAAACCCGAGCTGTCATTAATTTCAGGTGCGAGACCTGCTCAACAATTTCTCCCGCTCCTCAAAAGCCCACAAGAACGTATAGGAGATATAAAATCTCTTTCCATTCATGATGTCTTGTATGTTAAAGGTCTTAGACACAATTTGTTAAGTGTAAGTCAATTTTGTGATAATATATTTAGAGTTGAGTTTTTATCTACTTGTTGCAAGGTGTATGATAAAGATGATAAAGTGTTGTTTATTGGAAATATATGTGATGTACGTGCTAAATTTTCATGAATTAAAATGTCAAAATGTGACATGTTTAGTTTTTTAAATGAAGACTCATGGTTATAGCATAGGAGACTTGGTCATGCTAACATGGATTTACTTGCTAAGCTTTCTAGAAAAGAATTTGTCATAGGTCTCCCTAAGACTAGATTTCAAAAAAATCATTTATGTGATGCATGCCAATTTGGAAAACAACACAAAACATCTTTCAAAACAATTAGCAAGGTAACCACATCAAGAGCTTTACAAAAATTACATATGGATCTTTTTGGTCTAATGGATATGACAAGCCTAGGTGGATCTATATATGTCTATGTTATCATAGATAATTACACTAGAATCACATGGGTGAGACCCCTTGCACATAAAAATGATGTCTTCAATGAATTTGCTAAACTTTGTAATAAGGTGCAAAATGAGAAAAGCTATTACATAAATTGCATTCATAGTGACCAAGGCACTGAATTTATAAATGCATCTTTCATGGACTATTGTGAAGTACGTGGCATTGAACATAATTTTTCGGCTCCTAGAACTTCTCAACAAAATGGGGTAGTAGAAAGGAAGAACCAGACATTCCAAGAAATGGCAAGAACAATTTGAAAGAAAACAACTTGTCAACATATTTTTGGGGTGAAGTCGTAAATACCACATGTTATGTGTTAAATCGTGTGCTAATTAGACCTTTTCTAAAGAAAATACCCTATGAGTTATGGAAAGGTAGAGCACAAAATGTGTCTCATTTTAAAGTTTTTGATTGCAAGTGTTTCATCTTAAATACAAAAGAACATCTTGGCAAATTTGATTCTAAATCGAATGAAGGACTTTTCATGAGTTACTCTTCAAGAAACAAAGCTTATAGAGTTTTTAACAAAAGAAATATGCGTATCGAGGAGTCTACGCATGTGGATTTTGATGAAACTAATCTTTTTGCCTCGAGAAAGAATGATGATGATATAGGTATTTCCGAAGTTGACATTCAAATCCTACCTATAACCATTTGCAAAGAGGGAAGCTCAAGTGATCCAAAGGAGACACATATTGAAGAGGGTCAAATCTCAAGGGATGGTGAAACTCTAGCAATTCCACAAGTCAATGAACAACCAATGCAAAATGTCCAAGAAGTCATAACAAACGATGATCTACCAAAATGTTGGAAGTTTGTGAGAGATCATTCAAATGATCAAATTCTTGGTGATCCTTCCAAGGGAATAAGAACTCGCTCCAATCTAAATGTTTATTGTGAACATGTTACTTTTCTTTCTAAACTAGAGCCTAAAAATGTTAAAGAAGCTTTAGCTAATGAAGATTGGATAATTGCCATGCAAGAAGAATTAAATCAGTTTGAAAGAAGTAAAGTATGACATCTAATTGAAAAACCTAAAGATTATCCTATAATTGGTACAAAATGGATTTTTAGGAACAAATTAGATGAATTCGGGGTTGTAACTAGAAACAAAGCTAGGCTAGTGGCTCAAGGGTATAATCAAGAAGAAGGCATAGATTATGATGAGGCCTTTGCTCCCGTAACTAGACTTGAATCCATTCGTATGCTTATTGCCTTTACATGTTTTATGGACTTTAAATTATATCAAATGGATGTAAAAAGTGCCTTTTTAAATGGCTATCTCAAGGAAGAAGTTTATGCGAAACAACCACCCAGATTTGAGGACTTTAACTTTCCAAATCATGTATATAAACTAGATAATGTTTTATATGGCCTTAAGCAAGCACCTATAGTATGGTATGATAGGCTTAGCAACTATTTGCTTAAAAAGGGGTTCACTAGAGGCAAATTAGATTCCACTCTCTTTGTTGAAACAAAAGGTAAAGATATATTGCTTGTGCAAATCTATATTGATGATATAATCTTTGGTGCTACTAATGAATCTCTTTGTGAGTATTTCTCTAAGTGTATGCACAAGGAAATTGAGATGAGTATGATAGGAGAAATGAATTTCTTTCTCGGACTCCAAATCAAGCAAACATAAAAGGGTACTTTTATCAATCAAGCCAAGTACACTAGAGAACTTATCAAAAAGTTTGGGCTTGAATCAGCAAAAGAAATGAGTACACCAATGTCAACCTCAATCAAACTTGACAAAGATGAGGAAGGTAACAAGGTAGATGAAAAGCAATATCGAGGTATGATCGGAAGCCTTCTTTATTTAACTACCTCTAGACCAGATATTGTATTTGTTGTATGTTTATGTGCTCGTTTTCAATCTTGTCCTAAAGAGTCTCACTTAAATGCAGTAAAAAGAATTATTAGATATCTTAAAGGGACTATAGATTTAGGTTTGTGGTATTCGAAAGGCATATCATTTGAACTTATAGGATATTCGGATGCAGATTATGCAAGAGATCGAGTGGATAAAAAGAGTACTAGTGGATGCTGTCAATTTCCAGGAGTAAAAAATAAAATAGTGTAGCTCTCTCTATGGCCAAAGCTGAATAAGTGTTTGCCAGAAATTGTGTTGTCCAAATTCTTTGGATGAAACAAAATTTGCTTGACTATGGTCTTGTGTATGATAATGTGTCTATTAAATGTGACAATACTAGTGCTATTAACCTTACTAAGAATCTCATCCAACACTCGAGAACAAAATATATTGAAATTAGGTATCATTTTATTCGCGATCATATTCAAAAAGGGGATGTTATACTTGAATTTGTTGATTCCGTGCATCAATTAACATATATTTTTACTAAACCTCCGCATGAAAATCAATTTTACATGATTAAAAGAGAATTGAGCATGCTTAAAATGAGATAAAATGACCAAAACTTGAAGTTTTCCGCGTGAGAGGCATTCCTTGACAGAAAGTGCACCACTGAAAGAGGGTGATACCACCGGTCAACCGGTGGAGAGACCCACGTCCGGTGGTCGTGCCTTGGGCAGACAAGGGTCTGGCACTAGATGACCGGCGCTTACCCCCTCGTCTAGTCGTGGCACTGATGGGCACCAAGCTTTAAAAACCCAAAATTTTAAAGTTTTTCAATCATTCACTTTCTTTAAAACTCTATCAACCTTTCCTACTCAAATTCCATACATTCTCATCAACTTTTCCAAGCTTTAACCATCACCTTTTTACTCTACACACAAAATAAAAGCTTTTAAATCCTCAAACCTACTCAAAAGCTTCTTTTTCTCTTGAAAGTTTTATTAAAAATCCTCAAATTCTCTCTTGCCCACCAAGTGTTCGACAAAATTACCCAACCAAAATTTCTTGTTCTCTCTTGCAAATTCTCTTGTCTACTCATGGCATCATCATCTAGATAAGCATCCAAGAGACAAAGGACCGCATTTAAGCCTCATACCATTGACCCATGGGATCCTATGCATGTCATCGCACCGGAAGATTTCTCTAAAAAGGAAATACTATAGGGTAAACTTATTGATCCTTCAAACTTTTAGGATAACACTCGTCCACATAAATTGCTTAGATATCAACGATGACTTCCTCTTTTTGGACTTGAGGACATTAATTGTGATCAATGGGTTTGTGAGTTCTATGCGTATGCGGTAGAAGGTACATAAGAGGGTGTGAGTGGGTTAAAAAGCCAAGTCAATGGAGTTAACATCTTTTTGAATGAACGGGATTTGGCTAACTTGCTTGGTATTCCAAATAGTGGTCTCAAAATCTACACATCTGTCAACTTACCAAGCAGACTACATGAAAGTGCTTCAAATGAGATGTTTGCTACAATGTGGGATGGCTTAGGAAGATTGGAAGAGTTTATGCCAAAACGAGATCAACTTTGAGCTAAAAAATGTTTGCTCCTCTACCCCCTAAATCAAGCTGTCATGCCTCGCATTGTAAGAGATGGGACAATTCCATCTTTCACGGGTTATATGATGCACCTCATGTACAAGAAGGTAAAGATCAACCTTTCCCATATTATGATTAGTCACATGTTGGCCTTCAAAAAAAAGTCCTTGCCCTATGGGATAATCTTGTGTCACTTTTTTCACCTAAAAAATATCACTCGTGTTGGTCAGTATGCACCCTTGAATGATTCCACCTACCTCCTTGACAAATATTGCCTAGATAGACAATACATGGCTCATGAAAATAACGACATTATCTACATTACACAACGTCAATTCCGTAAGGTTCAATCTGAAGTCAGTGATGATTTAGAAAACTATGACCTTGGGGAAGAGGAAGATAACAGTGAAGCTGCAAGTGAAAGTGATGATGGCGATCACGAAGGAAGAGATGCTAATATTGGACAAGGAGAAGATATTGCCCAGCCACTCTCGAAGAAGTAAATATCAGGGTTGATAATTTGACTTTAAAAGTTGATCAGTTATCTTTAACTGTTGGAGAAGTCAGCTCCAAGATGAAGGGCATAAAGTCAATGCTTGAAATGCTTTATGAGAAGATTATGAAGGACTAAGCCTGTTGCCTTGAAATTCATAGGATAACCCCCTTTCCCTTATCTCCTAGCCTTTTTAATTTTTTCAAAAACATATTGCTTCACTTTATCATGCACTCTCTCTAGTTGTTTAAGTATTTTTTTAACTCTATATATTTTTTCCCATCTAATTCTTTGCTTTTGGTATTTTGATTTCAATTGATATGTTTTGCTTTATTATGTGTATTTGTGCCAAATCATTGGACATGCAATATGGGTGATAATGATTTACTTTGTTTTGCTAATGACAAAAAGGGGGAGAAACAGTAGTATGGAAAATGTGTTAAACTTGAACCTAAAAGAACTCATACATTGAGGAGGAGTAAGAAATTCATACTTGAACCTAAAAGATCTCATACATTGAAGGGGAGTAAGAAATTCATATATACACAAGTTGAGGGGGAGTTTTGAACAAACTTATATCTTAGGTTCAAGCAAACTAAATGCACTATCTCTCTAAACCTCATTTATGCTTACATTGTTATTTTTTGGGATAGGTTTGTCATCATCAAAAAGAGGGAGATTGTTAGCCTAAAGGGCTTCTAAATCTTGGTTTTGATGATTACAAACCATAAATGTGTCTAATGAGTTTGTTAAGTGTGCATAAGTAAAGATAAATCAAGATTAACTTCGATTCCAAGTTCATCAAGCTGAAGAAGGAAGAAGAACATCCATCAACTCAAGGAAAAGATTCGAAGAATAAAGATGAATGAAGATGGAGTTATAACGATGAGGACGGAAGTCATAAGGGGTACCGATTGAGACTTGATTAGCGTTTTGGGTCTTGTAAATGGTATATACTTAACAATGATTCTCAAATTTTGTTTAGAAATATTTGAAAAATGTTTTACAAAACATGCTCCAAGAAAACGCTTTTAAAAGCCCAACCCCGGTAGTTTTGATCCCACTGGACGACCCAATGGCAACTGGTAGCCAAAGGGTCGCCCGCCTGAGGCCTATCCACCGGACGAGGGTCTCTCGACCGGTTGACCAGCGAAACAGGGGTCGACCGGTCGGGCCAAAATGCTGATTCAAAATATAGTCATTTTATGAACGTTGGGGTGCAATTATTACACCCATTTCAGCTTCTATTAATGCCTCTCAACTACAAAAATTAAAATATTGATTCAAAGCAATTACTCTTAAGTTCTTTCATTAAATCTTATATTTGCATCATCTTTGAGCTATATTTGAGCAAGAATTTGTGAGCAATATTGAGAGAGAAGCATTCATTGTATTTATCTACCTTAAAAGAGGTCTTTTATTGTGAATCTCAAACACTCATCAAGAGAGAGAGTTAAACACTTTGAAAGGAATGATTTTTTTGTCAAAGGTGTTGGGGTTAAAGCTTTCTATTGAGAAGAATTTTTCTATTGTAAAAGTTTGAACTACCATTTTAGTTGGTTTGTGAACTCACCAACATTTGAAGAGTTACCATAGTGAAGATTATTGAAATCCTAAGCGGGGCTTACGTCATGGACTTAGGTGGGGGCCAAACCACACTAAATCGCGATTTGCAATCTCTTTCTCTTAACTCTCTCTTTGCCTTATTTTCTGCACACCAAGTGTTTGATAAATTTTCTCACTCACATTTTATATTGCTAGAGTGCATATATATGTCTGGCTGTTGTTGCTATTAAGGGAGAACATCATACTTTTAATTTCCTCAACAATGATAAGAGAGAAAGCAACTACACCAAATCAAAGGAATGCACTTGCGAGGATATATTGAATATCATTCATCATATAAATATCATTTGAAGAGATAGAAAAGCCAAGAATTTTGGTGATAGAATTTTGATCATGTCTGTCACTCCCCGACCCCTCACAAAATCAGTACCCCTATTAATTCCACTAATATTAACCCGACCCTAACCCTGGACACGAAAAACAAGGAAAAACGGACAGAGTTTCCCCTGAACCTAGGCCAATCTAAAAACTTGCATGCAGAAGAATCAATACAACAACATCCACAACATATATATAAGTCCATTTATAGCTCATATAGCATCTTTAACTAACTAAACAATTAAATAAACCATTGCACAAGCTACTCCCTAGTAAATTAGCTAAACATTACATGTACGACACTTATAAACATCAAATATAGGCAAAATTACTTAACTTAACTTAATTACAACTTGTATACATTAAATACAACCAAGGCTATTCAAGCCCTAAAACATATTACACGACATTTCCTCAATCTTCATGTATTTCACATGTTCATAACCAACCACAAGCAACAAACCACCAAGGAAACCTTGGAACTTCTTCTTCAATCCCTACCTGAAAAATGTTAGATGAAAAGGGTGAGCATACACTTATGCTTAGTGAGGGAGAGATATAATCGGGGAAGTTTTCGAAAATGGTTTTCGTGCAATGCAAATAAAACATTCAAAGTCAAACACTTTATAAGAACTTGAGAATATATCATTTAACATGAAATGCTTGAAGGCGTTATATCATAGGTCAGAATATCTAAGAATGAGAGAATATGCATTATACAATAAGCTTGAAAATGATATAACATTGACCATGAACAATGCTTTATAAAAGAATCTTGAAATACAACGCTAAACATGATAAACTTGAAAGTAATATAACATTAATGTTAAATAAACATGTATAAAAAAGGATATCGCTCGTGAACCCACATGGACGCCAACCTTTTCCATGTGAGCCTCTTCGCGAACCTACATGGACGCCAACCTTTTCCATACAAGCTTCATCCCACATGGATGCCAACCTTTTCCATGTGAGCTTCTTCGCAAACCTACATGGACACCAACCTTTTCCATACAAGCTTTCTTCCACATGGACGCCAACTTTTTCCATGTAGACACTTAAGGTTGCAACCTTTGCTATATTTACGCTTGTTAACTTGTTAGTTCCGCGAGAATGACATAATAGCACGAAACACGTATTCATGTTGTATCACTTATAGCATGTAAAAATGAAATGACACGTAAACGAGGAGTGACAAAAGAGGCCACCCTTATACACAGACATTATCATGCATTAATAAAGCTAACATGCATTAAGTTCCCTAGCATACAGTACTTTACACTAAGCATATATGACATGATTTGAAAACATTCTTCGATAACTAGCATTAACATGCACGACATTAAACTCCTTTGAATCTCTTCAAACATCTACACATTCAAGACTACAATCATTGGAACACAAGAGCTTAATCTTCAACTAATTCCCACAAGAACTCAACTACTAAAACATGTTTTCAGTACATATCATGCAAACCTTCTCATGTCTTGAGAGCATTCACAGTTACATGATCATTAGCATGTACATAGCCAAATAAATCATGTAAAATGCAACTAGGGATGATCCCTCACCTCAAGAAGCCAAGGACTCTTTCAAACCTTCTCCAATTGCACCATTACTAGCAATTCACATAGGATTCATAATTAAGAGTAAATTAGACTTTATTGTAGTTAAACTAACACATCAAACTTAACTACTTTACATTATCTCACTAAAATGTTTGAAGACATTCTTTACCTTACATGAGTTGAAATCATCTTTGAATAACTAACACTAGCATACAAGTAATTTTAAGGCATTTCTTGACTTCCAAATGACATTAACTACACATGAATTCCAATAACTTAGGCAATGAAACAACTCAACTTCACTATAAAATATGGTTTAAGAATCATTACCATGCATATAACTTCAAATACCTTTTAGCTATAACATTCATTACTAACTAACTAATTCACTAACTTTACATTCTACTTAAATAACATACAACGTTTATTAGAATTCAAATCTTAGAAGAATATCACCTAGACTAACCACTAAACAAAACTAGTCATTATAAAGCTTAAGAAAACAAAAAGGAAAAGGCTATAACCAAAATGGCCCTTTGGCCGAAAATCCACACACACACAACACTAGGAATTTTCTTTGAAATCTTACTCATAAGCTATGTATAGTGTGTTTAAGGGAAGGTTACCCTTCATTCAAGCATTTTTACAAACATGTAGACTACAACTTAGCTTTAAGCTAACATAGCCTTCTTCTAATCTTCCAACTACCATAAAACATGCAAAATATATTAAAAGAGAACATCTCTAGCATTATGATTACTAAATCAAAAGTTAGATATGTATAATAACTCAATTGATCAACTTTTTACTTCAAGCTAAACTTTAAAGAAACAACAATATCATAATGCACAAAGAAGATGAAATCCCTCACCTCAGTCATGAAAATCATGCAAAAATATAACCAAGAACCACTTCATTACAACACAAAAATAACTCTCATTTACATGCTAGCAAACTAGGCAACAAAACCATACCATAAACCAATGGATATAGCATACACAAAATTAGTCGGCCAATACACAAAATCAACCGTTCAATACACAAAATTAGTCGGCCGATTCACAAAATTAATCGGCCGATACACAAATCAGCCAATTGATGCACACTTAGCTACGCAAACTTCACCTCCATACTCCAATTGTTTCTTTCTTCTTGCAACACATAAGAATACACACAATTTTCATGATACCACAACTCCAATACCTCACTTAGCATGCTTATACATCTTTAACACATACTACAACTTCTTAATTCATCAAGAACACCAAAAGCATGATAGGATAAGCCCTAGTTCTATCAACATATAAAATGCCTAAATCATACGCTAAACTCTTATATCATGCACCATGAGCAAGAAGATCAACATAAATGCACAAATAGGATAAATCCCTCACCTTTAGAAGCTAAAAAATACAAGAAGATTGCTCAAGAACTCCTTCTTCTTATTCCTTCTTTATTCTTTTTTTTCCCTCTTATTCCCTCTCTTCTGATCGTGTGAATTTGTGTGTATGTCTGATTGTATGTGTGTGTCTTGGTGTGTTTGTGTGTGTTTTATTTAGTTCATGGTAGGTAAGATATTTAGTTTAAGCTCAATGACTATTTTGCCACTTCAACTAATTGCTTATTTTTGGTTTGCCATTTAGTTGACTTCTAACTATTCTAGTTCGCTAATGCTATGAGATAGAGTTTAATTATTTTCCACAATGTTCTAAAACATACAAGTACACGTAATTGAGCATAGATGCAAGTTAAATAAGGCAAATGCACATAAATCAATAAATTTATAATTTTATGCAAACATATATATGCACAATAATAAAATAATTATATGTTCGGTATGGGATGTCACAATGTCCCCCACGAATGACTTTATAAAAGTAAGCCATGTTTGAGTCACCATATTTGATCCATTGAATCTAGGATTTTCTATTTGAGTATGGCATCATTAGCTTTAAATAAATACTCAACCTCATAAAAGAGAATCTTTTTTCTTGAGAATGGCATAATCACTTGAGTAACTATTGAGCATGTCAAAGTGGATAACATCAATATCATCATGAATGGCCTTGATCATTATTTGCATATTTGAGAAATCATTAGTATTGAACTTCTAAAGGTAAACTTTGAGTCCTTTTTGCTTTTTCACAAAACAAACATAGGAGTACCATGAACATAATAATCCCAAATATATTGCAGAATGTCAAGAAAAAGATCATGAGTAGTCCAAATATTAAAGAATTTAAAAAGATTGGGCTTGTAGTTGAAGAAAAGAAGTACTAAGAACAAGATGATGATAATCTAAAGGGCCTAATATCTCAACTTGAAAAGAGGAATACAAAAAGAAATCTAGCCAAACAACATTCATAAGAGTGCGGTCAAGTTTAGTTGCACAAAAAATGAGGTCCACTTCCTATATTTGTCCAAGTGCAAAGAGCCGACACTTTCGTGCTTGACAAGACTAGGCAAAAATATGCATTACTTAATCACAAGTACTAAAAGGAACAGAGAAAACATCAAATGGATTATCCACATCAATAATTTTGTTGAAATCTTCAATGATACACTATATAGATGAGAGCAAGAAAAGTTCCATACCAAAAGTTTGGCCTATAGAGGCTTTTTGAGCAAAGTATCATAACAACTAGACACAAATGTAATGAAGTAAGAGATTTTATCAACAATAGATTGAACCCGACAAATGGTAGCTTGATCGATAAACTCTACCATAGTGACATTAAGTGAGTTAGTGTTCCAAAAAACCCAAAGTATGCCATTAGAACAATCACTATAGTTATTAAGAAATCCAAAATCCTTGAACTTTGTAAAGATGATAGGCATTGCATTGGTAAGCTTGGTTTTAGTCTTCGATAAACAAAAATTATCTATAGCACAACTATTCACAAATTTGAGTACTTTTTTTTGCTTGAGGAAGTGGTTGAACTCTCGTACATTTCAAGATACAATTAGCATGAAAAGTTTCAAGGAGAAGCAACTAATTCAAGGGAAGAATCTCCTACATTAGAATTATCATCCACCAAATTTTGTTGTTGGTTTGGAGGGGAGATATTTAGTAGTTGAAAGAATTGATTTAGAAGAATAGAGAATTGACAAGAGAATTTGTAAGAGAATGAAGAGGTATTTGGATTTGGAGAAATTGATATCTTATTAGTTTTTGGCTTGGTTACAAATGGTGGAAGAGCTCATATTTATAGCCTTCCATAGAGATTTTTAGGCAAAAGATATTTGCACAAAATATTCAAGATATTTTCTAAAAGTCAACTAGATATTCTAGTGACAAAATCGAGGATTTTACTTTCCTAGATTTTTCCTAGACATTTCAAAGATATATTTTTTCATTAAAATCTCTAGAGTTTGGGCCATTAGCTTGGATCTTATAATTGGGCTAAATAAGAATTTTCTAAACAATAATTCTTTTGAGCCAAATGAGCCTTAATCCTATGGACTTTAATACCCCCCTTAATACTCATTTGTGTAATTCCAAGTACTCCTCGTAGTATCCCAAACTTTGATTATGGAAGCACCTTCGCAAAAAATATGCAATCTCTTCTTCCGTCTTGATATACTTGAGCTTAATATGTCATTCATTTGTTCCCTTCCATAGGAAATGATATTTGATAGCAATATGTTTGGTTTTGCTAAGGTGGATAGGATTTTTTGCCATTGCTTTGGCAAACTTGTTGTCACAATAGATTTATGTTGATCTTTCTTGCAGGTCATCTATATCTTCTTGTATGCATCTTAGCCATATAGTTTGACTTATAGTTAGTGTTCCATGCTTCTGTATACTCTGCTTCCAATGATGATTGTACTACTAATTCTTGATTCTTTGATGTCCATGAGAATATTTTTGAGCCAAGTGAGAATGAATAGTCTGAGGTACTCTTCATGTCATCTACAGATCCAGCCCAGTCACTATTAGTATACCCAATCAATCTTGAATCGATATTCGGCTCATACCAGATGACATAGTCTTTTATACCTTGTAAATATCTTAGTATTCTTTTTCCAGCTCCATAGTGGAGTTGTCTTGGACATTGCATGAATCTTGATAATAGACTAGTGGCGTACATTATGTGTGGTCTTGTAGCAGTAAGATATAGTAGGCTTCAAATGAGGCTTCTGTCATCTCAAAAGTCTTTATCATGTCTTATTTGAATTGTTAGATCATCTCTTCATTGTTTCTTGTATAGATAAGATCATTCACATATAGAGAAACAATGAGTCTGTTGTTCTTACCTTGGATTTTGATGTATAGTGTAAGCTCACATTTACTATGATCGAATCCTTGGTCAATGAAATAGTTATCGATGTGATTGTACCAAGATTGTGGGGCTTGTTTTGATCCACATACAGCCTTTTTTAGGCTTATAACTTTGTGGTCTTGACCCTTTACCACAAACCCTTGAGGTTGCTTAACATATATTTCTTCTTCCAATTAGCCATTGAGGAAGGTAGACTTGATATTTAATTGATATATCTTCTACTGATTTTCAGCTGCTAGTGCAATGAGAGCTCTTATAATTTGTAGCCATGCTATTAGAGCAAAGGTCTTGTTGTAGTCAATTTCTGGTAGTTATGAGTAACCTTTTGCTACGACTCTTGCCTTATGTTTTTTAACTAAGCCATTCGAATTAAGCTTCATCTTGTAGACTCACTTGACTCTAATGACTTCTTTGCTTGCTAGTTGATCCATCAATTCTCATGTTTCATTTTCCTCAATCATTCTGATTTCTTCCTTCATGGCCTTCACCCATTTTTTTTGTTTGTTCTATGCTTCATAGTTTTCTGGTTCCAAGGTTACGAAGTTCCATGTTTCATATATTTTTCTTGGTGACCTTGTCTTCCTTGGTGGTGTTTTTGGAGTTGATTCTTCATCACTTGATAAGGATAATAATGATGAAAATGATGTTGATGATGATTATGGATGCCTTGGACTTCCATGTGAGTAAGTTGTTTGAGAACACTGCGACCCTTCTGATTCAATTATGTGATTTGATCTGCGTATTCTTGGTACTATGATATTTTGTTTTCCAACTCTTTCTAGTTGGATTTTTGTTAAACTCGACATCGTGACTGATGATTAGCTTATTAGTTATGAGACTGTAAATGTTGTGGCCCTTCAATTGAGAGTATTAATCGAGAAATATTCTTTTCTTTGTCTTTTGCTCTAGCTTATGCCTCTATTCTTTCGAAATGTGCACATAGCAAATGATTCAAAAGACCCTTAGATGTTATGCTGATGGCTTTCTTCCAGTTTATTCTTCAATTGGTGTTTTATTTTGCACTGACTTTGATAGGATATCTGTTGAGTAGATAGACTATGGTATATACTACTTCTGCCCAGAACTCCTTTGGTATGCCTTTCTCTGCCAACATTGTCCTTGCCAGCTTTATTCATGTTCTATTTTTTATTTTTGACATGCCATTTTGCTTTGGAGCCTAACCGACTATTAGTTAATGGTTAAGTCCTTAGTCCTTACAAAATTTGTTGAACTCTTTGGAGTTATATTCTTTTCCTTTGTCACCCTGTAAGCCTTTGATTCATTGGCCACATTGGTTCTCCACAAGTGTTTGGAATTTTTAAAAGATGTTTAAAACTTCTGATCTTTTTTTAATAAAGTATACCTATGTTATTCTTGTATAATCATTAATAAAGATGACGAAGTACCTATTTTGTTTGAAGTTTGAAGTTGTCATTGAACCACATACATCTATATGAACTAGCTCTAAGATTTCCTTGTCCCTCTATGCTTTTCCTGAAGGGAAAGACTTCCTATATTGTTTGCCTTCTAAGTATCTTGTGCACATGTTGTCATTTAGATGGATGAGTGGTAGATCTCTCATCATATTCTTCCGATTGAGGATCTTCAATCCATGGATGTTATAGTGCATGAACCTTCAGTGCCATAACCATGATTGGTTTTCTTAGACTCTTAATGCTCCTTCTACTACAACTAGCAAATTAGGAAGTTCTTTTGTTGTTGAATTTTCACTACAGCTATTTCTAGATTTTTATTTTTGTTGTCATATATTCTACACGAGTACCCTTTGAAGAGGAAAGCATAACCTTTCGCTATCATTTGACCTACACTTAAAAGATTAATATCTAGTTTAGGAACTAGCAGTGTATCTTGGATAAATTTTGTACCTTTCTTGGTGTTGAATGCTATTCTACCTTTGCCTTTGACCTCCACTAGTTCTCCATTGCCAATTTGACTTGAGACTTTATTGACCTATGTATGTCTTGGAAGATTTTCTTATCACTAGTCATGTGATTGTTTCAACCACTATTTAGATACCAAGCCTCATTCTTTACTTCTGATGCAGTATGACACGCGTAGAACAAACAATCGCCATTCTTTTTTTCTTCATTGAAGTTAGCCTGATGCTTTTGCTTGGAACGACAGTCTTTTTATAAGTGGCCAAATCTATCACAACCTTCACATTGTGCTTTATCACAGGACCAACGGATTGTTGGTCTTCGTACATATAGCACATGGTGGATATTTGCCTTTTCTTTGTTCACTACCATTTTGAGTATTATTATTTTCTCCAGATTTTATCCTCCCATTTTTAGAATTTTGAGACTCTATGTTTAGTTTAGACTGAACTGCGTCCACCATGGATTCATTTTCACGCATACTTAGTCTTTTCTCATAAGCTTCAAGAGAGCCTACTAACGCTGTCGCTAATAGCTCAGTTTTATTATTAGTTTCTTCTGTAGTAGTTACAATTGGATCATATTTTGTAGGAAGAGTAATTAGTATTGTTTTTTGTTATTCTTTTTTCAGGAATATCTTCACCAAAGGCTTTTAATTGATTAACTACTTCTCTTAATCGAGAGTAATTATCTTTGATGGTCCCAGAGTCTTTCATCTTTATATTAGCTAATTCTCTTCTTAGAATTTGAAGTTTGATATTATGTACCTGGTCATTTCCTTAGAATTCCTCCTTCAAAGTATCACATGCTCCCTTGGCTGTTGTAACACCACTGATCTTAAGAAATAGTGAGTCCACGATAGTCATTTGTAATGTGTAGAGAGCCAAACTATTTTTCTCCATCTCTTTGTTTAATTTTTCTTTGTCTATTGAAGACAATGTGGATATATCTTTAGCTATAATATATCTCTTATCAAAGATATGCCAAAAACCTTGGGACAAAAAATAGGTCCTCGTCTTAATGGCCCAATAGTTGTAGTTTTTCCTTAAAAAAATAGGGATTAGAATTTGATTGTTGTTTAGGAGTGTGACCATACTATATGTTTAGAATTGTATGAGGAATTTAATTGTTTGTCTTCAGCAAAAATTAGTTGTCGCCCAGTTGGAAATCCAACCATGCTCTAATACCACTTATTGGTTTTGGAGGGAGATGTGTTATAGTAGTTGATAGAATTGATTTGGAAGAGTAAAGATTTGATAAGAGAATTTGTAAGAGAATGGAGAAGTATTTGAATTTGGAGGAATTGATATATTGTTAGTTTTTGGTTTGCATACAAATTGTGGAGGAACTCATATTTATAGCCCTCAATAGAGATTTCTAGGTACAAGATATTTGCATAAAATATTCAAGATATCTCCTAAAAGTCAACTAAATATTCTAGTGGAAAAATCTAGGATTCTATTTTCCTAGATTTTTCTTAGATTATCCCAGATAATAATCTTTAGATTTTTCATTGAAATCTCTAGAGTTTGGGCACTGGCTTGGATCTTATAATTAGGCTAAATAATAATTCTTAAACCATAATTCTCTTGGGCCAAATGAGCATTAATCCTATGGAATTTAACATCATATAGCAATTCTCAAATTAAAAGGAGCTTGGGAGAAAGTGGACAAGTGGTGAAAATCCAAAGGGGTGAACCACCCATTCAATTCCATTAATTAGCAACCAATCCAACTCTAATGTCATTACCAACCAAAGTTGAAGGTAGCATGTTAACCAAATATGTTTTACTTATCCTAAAAAAAAAGGGTAACGCTAGATCTTACTTTATTTTTATCACCCAAATCCCACTTCTTACGTGCATGCTTAGTTAGCCGTTAAAAGAAGAGAGGAAATTAAAAAAAGTTTCTTAAATTAACTTGCCAACTAGGCATACAATTAGGAGATGATATTTGGATAATAAAAATAGTGTGACATTTAGTATTACTCAAAAATATATGGGGTTATTTGGAAGTGTTCTTGTTTTTTTGTTTTCTAAAACAGTTTCTGAGAACAGTTTTCAAAAACAATTTTTAAAAACAAAAAAATAAAAAACTTGTTTGCATACAAATTTTCTCTAAATAAGTTCATAAGGTTAACATACCTTTAGAATTACACACACATACACATACACACTTTCACACATACTCACTCACACACACACACCCATACGCCTACACACACTCTCACACATACATATACACACACACACTCATACACACATATACACATACACTCACACACACATACACACATATATACATACGCATACACACACTCACACATACTCACATACACCCATATACATATACTCACATATTAACCCCTACCCACAAACTGACACACATACATATATACACTCACACATACACATACATATACATACTCACACACACACACATACATATACACTCATACATACACACACACATATATACTCACACATTCTCACGCACATATACACATACTATCTCTCATACACACACTCACCTATACACATATACACTCATATTATAGTTTGTGCAGAATGTGTGTGTGTGTGTGCAAGTGTATGTAAGAATGTGTATTTGTTAGAGATTGCGTGTTTGTGTGTGTGAGTGTATGTGTGTGTGTGTGTGTGTATGTCTAAGTGTATGTTTGTATGAGTGTGCGTGTATGAAAATGTGTGTGTGTGTGTGTGTATGTTTATGTATAAGAATGTGTGTATGTATGAGTGTGTGAAAGTGTGTGTGTGTGTGTGTGAGTGTGTATATGTGTGTGTGTTTATGTATGTGTGAGTGTGTGTATGTGTGTGAGAGAGAGAGTGAGTGTGTGAGTGTGTGTGTGTGTATATGAGTGTGAATGTGTGTATGTATGAGTATGTTTGAGTGTGAGTGTGTATGTGAGTATGTGTGAGTGTGAGAATATGTGTATGTATGAGTGTGTGTGAGTGTGTGTGTGAGTATTTATGTGTGTGTGTGTATATGAGTATGTGTGTGTGTGTATGTAAATGTATGTTTGTGTGAGTGTGCATATGTGTGTGAGTGCGTATGTATGTGTATGTATGAGAATGTATGTGTGTTTGTGTGTGTGTATATGTGTGTGCATGAGAATGTGTGTGTATGTATATGTAAGTGTGCGTGAGAGAGAGTGTGTGTGTGTGTGCGTGAGAATGTGTATGTGTAAGAAAAAAATGTGTGTGGGTGTGTGTGAGTGTGTATGTGCGCGCTTTGACTGTTTGCATCGAAAAAAAATTGTGTTCATGTATATCGTGGAGAAGAATGAAACGTAAACACATGAAAACATGAAAAAATTATTCTTGTTTTTTTATTTTTGAAAACACATTTTCCAGAACAGTTTTTGAAAATAATTTTCGAAAACAACTCATGCCAAACAAGTTTTTTTATTTTTTTATTTTTGAAAATAAAAAAACTATTTTCGAAAACACTTTCAAACAACCCTATATATTTATGTTCAGAAAATATTAGTTATTTGGCATAAAACGATTTTGATAACATATTACAACTTGCTCCATGTTTTGAGAGCTTTGCTAAATCCAATTCAAAATCAACGACACCAAAAAGTGACACACTTCTGCTCTAGTAGATAAAAATTCGGAACCAGTAGTACCAATTACCTTATAGAAGCTACTGGAAAAGAATCAAGCCATTGTCGTTCAAAATTCTCTATTATTTACATTATGAAACATTTCATGTAGTGCAGAAGCCTGATTGATGTACCTATCGTTCTTTTCATGTCACAAAACATTAGACTTGGCCTATAAAATCTTTGAGTTGATTGAGTCTGACAGATAATCCATTCTTGTAGGCAATCGCGTTGATCGAAATCTATCTATGTATAGAATTAAATAAGTAATTTCAGATTAGGTTGTCTCGCTTTTCTTTCTTATTCTCTACTCTCATGAACATCTGTTCAACAAGGAGAACTTAACATGGAGGCATATTTTCCCCTTTTCCAAGTCCAATTTGGCTCCTGTCACCAACCAGTGCCTTGGACTATCTACATGCCCTCTGCATAATTGTGAAGTATCAACAAATTTCAGAAACTTAAGTGTTTGCACTGGCACTGGTAGCCTGGAAGGATACACGCCACCATGGTGATTACGCTTTTCATGATACAAAAAATACAGGAGACCAATTAATTTCGAAACACATAGGGCTAACTTACATTTTCGATATAATACAGGGGCAGAAGAATATTTAATTACAATGAATGACAGAAAATTCCTAAAAGACTTACAAATGTCTACACTGAAAATTGGTATGAGATCATTTTGCCTTTGTGAATAAGATCATCTATGTCATTGCATTCGCCAAACTTTTGGTGTTCGAGGCCTTTCCAATTTTTTTTTTTTTTTTAATATATATATTTTTGACCATTTCTTTTTTCATTTTCATATATGGTAATGGGAGGTTGATGCATGTTCTTATTGCAAAAACTGAGATGTAACTTATATAGCATGTAAAGGCAAACTGAGAAGGGCTGAACCACACGCTCTAGGCTCAAGTGCTATATCAGAATTTTTACCTCTTATTTACAGAAAGACTACAAAGAAAGTGGAGATTTTATATTCCACTTCTGTGTTAGATAAAAGCTAATGGGATATGGTTTATGAATTATTAAGCGGTATAATCCAACATAGATTTTAATTTTGAAACCCACGGTAATTACAGTAAAATAATTAAGCTAAGGCCCAAAATGATGAGCATTACATAATCCATAAAGGTAAATTTCAACTTAGTCCCTCTTGTTTACATGCTTTTTCAATATCGTTCCTAATATTTTAAAAGATTCATAGTGATCTTTAATATTTACAAAACTTATTCATAATGGTCCCTATTGTTTTTTTTTTTTGGTCTAAGGTCTCTATTGTTCAAACTTAACCAATTTGGTCCTTATTATTTTTCAAAAAATTCAATTTAGTCCCTATTGTTGTCTAAAAAAGTTCAATTCAGTCTCTGTACGTGACTTCTATTTTGGGACTAAATTAAGTTTATAGAAAATAATAGAGACTAAATTGGTTAATTTTGAACAATAAGGACCATTTTGAATCACTTTGTAAATATTAGAGACTAATATGATTTTTTTAAATTATTAAGGACCAACTTAAAAAAAGTGTAAATAATAGGGACTAAGTATGAAATTTACCCTAATCCATAAAACCAACATTTAAAAAACCTATTTAAGAGTACCATAATAACATGTATCATTCTCATCCAACATAATAAAACTGTTAAATTAACAATACCATTGTTTTTTATCAAAACAAGATAGCAAAAACCAATATTTAATGCGAGTTGAGAAAATATTTTCCAGTAAACTTTTGAAGTGAACAAAAGAAGAAAGACCGTCACTTTTATTATGCAAAGGATATAGGTAGATGTAACAATTATAGTCATCAATAAACAACACAAAGTAACAAAAGCCAGAACATGAAGTTGTAGGGGCTGGACCCCATACATTGTAGGGTAAACTTCTAAAGGAAACTTAGATATACAAGATGACAAAGGAAAACTAACTTATGACTCTTGCCCATCATACAGGCACTACAAACTTTATTCAAAGATTGAAAATCAGAAAAATCTAATGACTGTTAAGTTTGCAGAGATGATAGCACTTGCTTCGCGGGTGGCCAAGACAACTGTGCCAAAGACTGGAAAACACACGAGAAACAGCAAAGGCAAGGGGCAAACTAGACGCAGGAAGCGGACCTAGGATACAGAGGAGAAGGGTCGCTGTGCGGAGGTCCTTGACAACACAATAGGAAGGAAAAAAACTCGAGTGAGACTAATATTACGAGTAAACTTAAACACAGATAAAAGACATAATGAAAGTTCAAGAATAACAATAACTAATAAATCATTTTCAATGTGCCATCAGTAAACATTCCAAATAACATTTACTAATTCATATCAATATTGGATCAATGCCATTCGATTACGAGAATAATATCTATTCGTTTTTTTCAATGCCGTTGATGATTTGTGACAACAATTTTCCTAGCAGTCTTGGTCAGTAGTGAGTAAAAGGCTTCAAGGCTTCCACTAGGTGTATAAAATATTCAAATCATATTATAGTACAATATGTAAACTGCTGACCTTGTCGATTAATATTGGTGTCTAGTATTTATTTATCCCCCTATTAGGCATAGTGTTAAAGTACAATAAAAGTCTATAAAATAATAAACTTTGTAAATAAAGATAAAAGTAAAAAATCTTAAGACTTTAAGTTATATAAGCGAAGTAGCATTGTGATTTTAAAAGAAAATTTATTCGCCCATTTTTGGCAAAGTAATAATGTGCACACTAAATCATCTATAGTGAAGAGGATATTCTGTTAACTTTGTCCTCAAAATAAAACTTTCCATAAACTAAAATTTTATTGAGCTCGAAAGCAGTATGGATGACTAAAAACAAGACATAGACATGCATTTTCAACTTTTTTTATTATTTCAAATAGCGATATGCTCTTAAAAAAAAAATCAAGGATAAGCTTCCAAACGAGTAATTGAACATGATGTAACACAAGTTGCATAAATAATCTGCAAATTTAAAAATAAATGGATGTTCAACTTACACGCAGCAACAATGTTGTGAACCACAAGGAAGCATGAGGCATCAACCTGATTAGAAAATGAACGAATTATAAGCTCCACAACAAAATAAGAGCTAAAATTTTAGGAATTGAAATAGGAAATTGGGATAGAACAAATACGCAATTTTGCAGAGTTATCGCTAATTCAAAAACGAGAATAAACTTGACTTACAAATTAAATAACAATATTAAACATAATAAATAAACAAACTTCTCTCTAACTTAACATGGTATCAAAGTCAAAGTACTAAAAGGTTCTCGATTCAAAACTCATAGCCACTCATTAGTAAAAGTATGTTCACATATAAGATTCAATCAAAAGCTACACAATAAATATATAGATCCATTTCTAAAATTATACCACGTGTAAGGTTCAATCAAAAACTATACAATAAATAAATATAACAAACCTCTCTCTAACACGTTAAAATTTAGATAAAATGTAACTAACAAACACCGCTAGTACAAAAGGGAAATACATAACTTTTAGTTTCAAAATCGGATAATCAACGTAGAAAATATGTTTACTTTATTAGATTGAATTGATTTCTAAAACCCAAGAAAATTACTCAAACTCCAAACCTTATGACCAACATTACATTCTTATAATATGGATTTATATCACAAACCTTGGTTCTAATTTGCAGCCTAAATAGAAATACAAATGTCTTAATAGTACAACCAGACGCGTCGCGTCTAAGGATCACTAAAGTAAGAGTCAAACAACTAGGAACACTTAAATAATTGCATTTCAAAGAACGAAATTGAATTGTGTTCATGTTGACTTACTTGTAGTTTTGTTCCCTTGGATGATATAGACTTTGAATTCTTCATTTCCAAGTTCCTCCTGTTGCACCTTTTGAATCTCTCTGGCTGAATCATTGATAGAAGGGTTGCAATCTCTTATTCTAATCACCCATAGTGTGTAAAGTCCTCCAAAGCAAGGAGGGATCTCATCCAGATGCTTGCATTTGTTCATCACTAATTGCGCAAGGTTGGGAAAAGAATCTTCTGAAGCAATCCACTTGCGAATCGATAGACTGCTTAATTTCAAATATTCCAGCTTTGGGAAGTCCCCATCATTCACGATCCATTCTGAAGCAATCCGCTTGCGAAAAGAATCTAGTTTGAGAACCTTTAGGTTCCTCCCAAATTCTGCAATATCCTTCCAATTTGGAAGAAGTCCTGACAAAGACAACTTCTGTAGATTTGGAGGGAAGTAAAACTCACAATTCTTTCCCCATTCCCTTGAAGAAAAATCACAATTCTTTTTCCATTCCCTTGAAGACCTGATAGACAAATTTAGTGACACAAGCTGGTCGAGAAAGGTCAAATCTGGAAATACAAAGCTGTCATTGAATGAATATTCCCAACAGTCATCAAATTCGCATCTCAATTTCTGAAGGTTTGGTACCCTTCTCAGAAAATTCTCTGCTTCTCTTTTGGAAGAAAATCTTGGTGTCGATAATGTTTGCACATTATCCAATAAGGAGGACTTCTCAAGTCCGTCAATCGAGTTAGTAAAAGAATAATGGTGATTTATGCGTACATGACGCAAGTTAACCATGTTCCAGACTGAATTTGGTACACTGCCCCGACTATATTCGACAAGTAGAGTTTGCAGGTACCAAAGGTTGGCTATTGATGAGGGCATAACTCCTATTGCAACGGCTAAATACCTCAAATGAATCAGCAATTCTATTCCGCTCTCAGACATGGAAATGTATTTACCAGCTAAATCCAACACTCTAAGAAGTATAAAATTCTGAATAATGAATGAGAAATTAGACAAGGGAACATAAAAGCTAGATTTTCCATTATATAGTAGAGAACGGACATTGTAGTGAGAAGGCTTCGCCTCTATAGATGCGGACTTTTTGAAATCAATGCTAAGTCGACGCTCTTCATAAACTCTCGTAATATCCGACCAGTGAGTCACACGTATCACCTGGAAGAAACTCTCTTCTTTAGCTTTTTGCAAGCAAAAGTCATGTAATAGATCATGAACACGACATGCTTTGACTCCTCTTTGGGAACTTTCTTTGGTAGGTATTACAAGGCTTCTATTGATAAGATCCAGGAAATATTCCTCTGCTACATCCTCCAATTTCTTTCCCTCAGTATATCGTACAAATCCTTCAGCAATCCATAACAATTTCAATTTTCGAAGAGGAATTTCTTCATCCTCTGGAAATGCTGCAAAGTACAGAAAGCATGATTTCAAATGATCTGGCAAATGATTGTAACTTAATTCTATTATGGCTCTGCACTGACTTTCTAAGTCACTAAAAATGTGTGACCTTAATTCTCGTGCAATTTGTTTCCACTTATGTACGCTTTTCTCCACCCTTGCAAGAACCCCAGCCATGATGACAATTGTGAGAGGAAGTCCCTTGCAACTCTCTACAATCTCTTGTCCAACAACCAGAAATTCCCGAGGGAAGCTTCCTTTTTCAAATAGCTTCTTATCAAATAACTCCCAACTCTTAACCTCAGAGAGTTCATGAAGAGTATGCACCTTATTGCCATGGTTAATTTGCGAAGCCAGATTCTGGTGTCTGCTAGTTATGAGAATACGGCTACGCAATCCGTCATCCGGAAAAGATCTTTTGAAATTATCCCAATTCTTGATGTCCCACAAATCATCAATGATGATGAGATATCTACGTCCCTTCAAGCTTCGAAAAAGCATTGCAGCGAGATCTTCATCATTCATTTCTTTATTATTTGGGGCACCAATAACATCACCTAAAATGGTAAGCAACAATTCTCTTTTTTGATATGTTTGAGAAACAGTGCACCATGCTTGAACATGAAAGGACTCACGGATCAAAGGGTCCTCATACACTTTCTTAGCTAGAGTAGTCTTGCCAACTCCTGGCATGCCGAAAATTGAGATAATATCTAATTTCTCTTCGTCTTCTAAAAGATATTCCTTTATCTTCATTGCCTCATCTTCAAAACCGACAATTTCTTCAGCTGCTATAGTAGTAGCTTTTGATGAAACATCAGTGGGAGTCTTTGCAACGTCGTGGGCTTGTGTATGATACTTCTTCTCGGTATAGATCGTTGACACCTCTGTTTTTATAAGCTCGGTTTGCTCTATGATTTTGGAAAGTGACATTATGATGCGAGAATCAAGAGCATTTTTTACCAGGTACAAGTCGATAACATATTCTGCCTGGTATGCCAAGCCTATGAAGCGCGTTCGAAGATCTCCCAATTCTTCATGCTTATTACGTTGCCCCTTGGTTTCCATAAGAGAAGATCTCAGAAATTTGAATTCCGCATGCAGTGTTTCAATTTGGTTCTTTAGAATCTCAATCGATTCTGGCCGATATTTTTGCAACTCATCCAAATGTCCAAGAAAATGATCCAGAAAGCCCACTCCATCAACTTTGGGATAGTTATACAACTTAAGCTCTCTGGAGTCTTCCTGAATCTGCTTGACTTTGTCAAGCACCTCAGAAACTGCTATATTCACTTCCCTAGCCATATCTTCGTCCATGTGCCTGTCATAACATGAGCAGAGGATAGGTACGAACTTCCAAATAATAGCTTCAATGGATGTAAAGTGAAAATTGAATCGTTCTAATCTCAATTCATCTGGCAAATTTCTGATCAAAGTTTGAAGGAATTTCAGCTTCTCAAAGAGATTCTTACTTGGATCATTTAGATAAATCACAGATTTGGCATTACATTCTAGTAGCTTTACCAGATTGTCAAGGAGATAAAACTTGGATGTTGATTCAGTTGACTTTGAAGCTATTAAGACCACCATATAGATCTCCTTGACTTTAGTCTTCTCTACTAGATCAGAGAACTCTTGCTTCATTTCAAGTTTCTTTTCATCCATTTTGTCAACCAAGCAAAAGTAAATGAGACATGTTGCTTTGTGTAGCAAAGAAGAAAGAGGCCCCAAGAGCTTTTCATTTTCATACGGAATCCATACCCTATTGTCTTCCAGATATGTAAACAGAGCTCGCAGAAGTATTAGCTTCTCTTTGATGTTCTCAATTTCATTCGTCAGAGGAGCAAATAGATCAGCCTTATGGCTTAATAAATATCTAGAGATCCTCAGAAGAGGATATTTCCTTTGAAATATCCAATCACCATGTTCAACTCTAAATTCGATATCTTTATTGATTAGAAGATTCTTCATCTTTTCTCGAAAATCAGAATACACTCCGTCCAAGTCCAGGATGAGACTTGCTTCAATTGGTCTCTTAGAAAGTGAGTGAAGATCCAACCTCACATCATAAAGCTCATCTTTAATACGCAAATCAAGACCCTCTGGGTCTGCGATGCTGAGAAATATTTCTAGAAGGGGAAGCCCAAGTTTGAGGGATCGGATGTGATCCTTCAATGGGGTAGTATCCATAAAGCTCTGATATTCTTCTTCTTGCTCCTCGAGAAGGGACAACAAGTTTGAAATATGTGAGGAAGATCTTTCCTTGTTAGCCATTCTGGAATCCTGCAAGAAGAAGACACTTCACTACGTTACTTTTACTTTTACATACTAAATTGGTAAGTGTGTAACATATTACATTTGTAATTCCTATGAATTCTAAAGTTGACTTGATTAAAAAAAAATTTAAGGATTATAAAATATTATTTTATTGAATATCTAACGACAAATATGTTGGCTTTTTGAGGGATTTTATAGGAATTGGACTTTGAAGTATCCAAAAGCTCAAGTCTAAGCAACTGGTCTTCTCCACCCAGCCATATATAAACCACTCTTCTTTCTGCCTTTTCCAAGTGAGACATTTTTCTCCTACAAGCCCACATGTGCCACAACAAAATATTTATTCTTCATTATTAATATGTTGTTGATCAATTGAATGACATTATTGATCTGGGAATCCTATCTCATTTGTTGGGCATGGGTAAATCCATATACGTTCAATGGAAATTGACTTCATAAAATGGTAGCTTAAAATGATATTTTATCTTATATTCTTAAGTTGGAAAAGCTTCTCCATGAAGATGTTCTCATTCTCAAATATTATAAAGATAGATTACGAGTTGTCGGTGAGTAAGGTTCTTTCCTAATATGCCCTTGCAAGTGGGTGGAGCAATTAGAAATAGCCATCTTGGATTGAACGCACGTGAACCGTCACTACTACATTTTAGCTTTCTTGTAATGCTCTAATTAAACAAGTAAAAAAATAGTTGCTAAAGATAATTTGTTGCAACGATTTTTTTAAGTTGCGTCAAACTATTGAAAAATTTACTATATGTAAAGATTTTTGTTAAGTGTTGCTTAGTCCATTTAGTTTTTGCAACGGATTGTAAAATTATAGCTTAGTTGCAACATAAATATAGGCTTTTACAACAGTTTTGTTAGTATTACTTCTAAACATTGCAGAATCTAGGATATGCAACACTTTATTAAGTGTTGCTTAGTTTATTTACTTTTTTTTGCAACAGTAGGTAAAATTATGGGCTTAAATGCAACCCACAAAAACCGTTGCTTATTAGATTTTTATTTAGTGAGACGTTTTGAGATATTTTATACGCAAAAATATTTGAAGTTAATTTATTTAAAATGAGAAACTATCAAAACCGATTATTTGAAAAGGATAGAAAAAACCAAAAAGTTGATAAATTTGGTTCTTTTTTCCCATTATTTCTCCCAGTTTTTGCCAAAATTGAGACTTTATTGCTTTTTAGTTCTAAATTATTGTCGACTAGTGAAAAAGTTATTGCAAATTTTTTAAAATAGCAGTGCAAGTGTAAAAGACTATTATTTATGTTTTCTAAAATTGTTTACAAAATTATTGACTATTAAAATAATAAATGAATAAAATATGTTGATTATTAAAAATAATAAATGAATAAAATAAAATTTTCTCTAACAACTTTAATTTTAGATGAAATAATTAATAACATAATTATAGAGTTCAATATTAAAAGGTCTTGGGTTCCAGTCTCATTTCTATCTATTTAGAAAATATATCCAAGTGCAACTCATTAAAAAAAAAGGAATTAGAATCTCATGCATATATATTATTTTAAGAAAGACAAACTTGCAACCATAAAATTACCGTTGCTTATACTTTTAAAAATCGTTGCAATAACTACCAAAAACTGTCACAAAAAGTACTAAAAACCATTTTTGTTGCTCTTGAAAGTCGTCGCAAATAGGAAAACATTTATCATGAAGTCTATAGAAAATAACCGTTGCTAAAAGAATCTATTGCAATAGTTTTTTTATTGTTACTACTTATTTCCAAAAAACCATTGCAATAGAGAATAGACAACGGGAGTAGATTCAATGATAAGAAAATCATTGCATAAACCCATTTGCAACGGTTTTTAGCTTTTTGACAATGGTTTTTGTTGAAGATAATAAATAATATAATAAACCCATTTCTAACAACTTAAACTTTTAAATGAGGTGGTAACTTAACATGATATTAGAGCCTAAGTACCAAAAGGTCTTGAGTTCAAAGCTCACCGCCACCCATTTAAAACATTAAAATTGTCCAAGTACGAAACTCAAAACTAATTCTGCTTACACTTGCAGGGGCATGTTGAAGATAATAAATAATATAATAGACCCTTCTCTAACAACTTAAACTTTTAGATGAGGTGGTAACTTAACAGTTTTCAAATTTTGCCTAAAATTAAAAATGTGGTAATGCTTGTTTTGGGCAATGGTTTGGTTAATAAGTTAGCTAGCCAATTGGTAGTGGAGACATGGGCAACTTGAAGTGAACCCTCAGCTACTTTGTCTCGAATGAAGTGATAATCAAATGCCAAATGTTTTATTCTTGAGTAGAATAATATATTTGCGTACATGTAGGTGGCTCTAATGTTATCACATAGGAGACAAGGTGAACTTGTTGGTTGAATATAAAGCTCATGAAGTAAGTTTGTAAGTCAACAAACTCCAGTAGTTGTTGAGGCCACGAAGTGATACTCAGCCTCTATGGAAGTCCGAGAAATCGTACGTTGCTTCTTGGAACACAATGAGATGCGATTGTCTCCAAAGAAGACAATGTAAATAGAAATAGAGGCATAGTTATCCCTGTTGCCAGCCCAATCAACATCAGAGTAAGCCTTGAGATTGATGGTGTAATTTCCAATGACTAATCCACAATTTATTATGTGTTTCAAGTAACATATGAGTCATTTTTCCATTGTCCAGTGACTATTCTTTGGACAATGCATCTATTGTACTAATTTATTCGTGGCATAGGCAATGTCGGTGTGAGTGGATGCTAGATATTGCAAGCTGCTAATAAGACTACGAGTGCAAAAGCATTTTTATCTTGAGCACCCTAATATGTTATTAGACGAGTTATGAAACTAAGTATGGTATTGGCATCCTTCGTGCCGGCCATATTAAAACGAATAAAGAGTTCCCAACATACTTGTGTTGTGAGAGAAATAAACCATTTGACCTTTGTATGACTTCAATACCAAGAAAATAAGCGATGGCACCAAGATCTTCGATAGAGAATTTGTTTGATAGATCATCAATGGTTTTCCAGAATGTGGTCAAAAGAGCTTCCTGTGATAACTAAGTCATCAACATAGACGAGAATATAGGTGAGGATATAGTTGAGAAACTAAACAAATAATGAACCTATGGATCTTGTGTGCTCAAATCCAAGAGATAAAATAGAGTTTTTAATTTGAAGAAACCAAGGCCGCGGTGCTTGTTTGAGGCTGCAGGAGACATATATAGATGGCACACATGATTGGGTTTGAAGATGTCAATGAAACCCAGTGGTTAGGACATGAACACATATTCTTCCCAATCCTTATGGGGGAATGCGTTGTTAACATCTAATTGATAGATAGGCCATCATTTGGATACTAACCACTAGGCTAAAAGTACTGTGAAGTCAAGACTGGGGTGCTGGTGAAATCCTTTGGCCATGAGCCTTTCTTTATATTAAGCAATGCTATCATCTATATCTCTTTTGATTTAGAACACCCATTTGCAATCTATTACCTTATGGTAAGGTTCTCGGGGCACAAATTTCCATTTCGAGTTATAACTAAGAGCATCCAACTCATCAACGACAACAGCCTTCGTGTGGATGTTGAAGAGCTTGGCGCATAGATGTGGGTTCAAGTGAATAAGGGAGTAGTGTTTATTGCCTATAAGTGAGTAAATTTTTCTTGGGCAAGCAATGTTGTTTTGTGACCTGATGTACATGGGATATCTATCTAGGTTGATGATTTCAGGTTGGTTTGATGTAAATGCAATGGCATGGGGCACATCGCAATGGGTAGGTTCGGCAACTGGCTCCTGAGATGTGGGCACTATAGGTGGCCTTAGACAGCATTTCTCCGAAGTAGAAATAGATCTGATAGGCATAGGACGGGGAATGGAATGTTATGGAGAGTCTGATGCTAGTATAGTGATGGTAGTTGAAATGGCAAGTTGGATGCTATTAGGGCAGGTGATATAGCTTGGGTATTGGGAGTGGATTGCATATTGTTAGTGATAAGAGAATTGTCTCAACAAGTCAACAAAGTCAAAGCAGCTCACAAAAGCTTCTAGAAGAAGCTGACTCAACAAAGTAGTTAGAAGTTGGTTAGATGAGTTGTATTGTATTTGCACATGTGCTATCTTTAGACATCTATAAATAGCACTAAATGTAATACATCAGAGTAAGAAATAACAATGAGCTTAGATATTTTCTCTCTCTTATAAATCTTTTCATGGTATCAAGAGCACTGATAACTCTACTGATCTTCCGTCCAATTTTCGACTTATGTTTCAAAATCTCAACTCATTGGTCCAAATAAAACTTGATAACAACAACTATCAATTGCGAAGAGCTCAAATTCGCACGATCTTCCGCGCCAATCAACTACTCGACTAAAAATCCAGCTCATTCTCAGTGGTCTCTTGTTGATGAACCCCTTAAAATATGTCTCAATACTTCGATAATGCCTCAAGTACTCTCGCAAGTACTTCATCTTCCTACTACTTCTGTGATTTGGCTTCATCTTGAGAAGAAGTTCAATTCACTCTCGCAACCTCATGTGCAACAACTGAAGATACGCCTCACACATTTCACATAAGAACTAATTCAATCCAGTCTTATTTGGATGAAGTAAAAAAAAATTGTTGATAGCTTAGCCTCTGTTTCAGAAACTATTAATGATGATGATTTAGTCCTCTATATTCTCAAAGGACTTCCAAAGGAGTATAATACACTTCAAGCTTCGATTAGAGTTAGCAAAAAGTCACTCAGTGTAGTTGAGCTCTTTAGTCTACTACTTACTGAAAAAGTTAATCTTAAACTCCGAAATAAACTTTCTGTTTCGAATGTTCATGAGGCTCTAAACACACAGTGCAAAGTTGGTAACAATGGAAACAATTGAGGTCGAGGCTGAAATTTCAACAACCGTGGAGGCAAAGGCAACAAAGGAGCTTTCAACTACAACACTAATCCTCACTACATTGTTTAAGGCTCTGCTAAAGCCATCAATTCAAATACAAAAATATACTGTCAAATATGTGGCAAGCCGAATCATCAAGCCTTCGATTGTTGGCATCATTTTGTTGGAGTTAACTATGTTAGTTCTAAACCAAACAAACAAGCTCTTACTGCTCAAACTGGCCACACTTCTGCACAGACTGAATCCGGTCCTTGGTATATTGATAGTGGAACAAATTCTCATGTTAGTGGTGATCTTGCATTCCTTTTCTCTTACTATCTGTATGAAAGAGGTGACTCTATTTCTATTGGCAATGGCTCAACTCTTCCCATAGCTCACACTGGTCATGGTAAACTCTTTATTACCTCTTCCTTCTTTAATTTGAGTCATGTTCTACATGTGCCTAGCATCTTGTCTAATCTACTTTCAGTATATAAACTAGCTTATGATAATAATTCCACTTTACTTTTAATGATAAGGAGGTTATCATTGTGGACAACCTCAATTATTGAGTTAAGTACATAACCCCTATAGCAATGGCCTCTACTGCCTTTCTTCTCTTCCTCCCCTTCCTCCATCCTCACATCATTGCTACAATACTGTTAAAACATCACTTCCAACAACAATATGGCATCAACAGCTGAGGCATCCTAATAATAAAGCTCTGCAACAACTAGATTTTGTTCTGTCATACAGTCCAATAAAACAACTCTTGTATGTGAGCCTTGCTCTGTAACAAAAGCTCACAAACTGCCTTTTAAACTTTCTGATTCTGTAGCATCTGCTCCTTTTGCTCTAATACATTTTGATGTTTGGGGACCTACTAGTGTCCCTTATTTTAGCAACTACAAGTACTATGTACTCTTTGTTGCTGATCATACTAGATACACATGGTTGTATCCTCTAAAATCAAAAGCAAATGTTTTTTTCTATCTATCTAGCTTTTAATTCTATGATTGCAACATAGTTTGATGCATATATCAAAATACTCATAACTGAAAATGGTAAGAGTTTGTTAATTCACAGTTTGCACATTTTCTGCAATCTCACGACATTATTCATCAGATATCTTGTCCATATACCCCAGAACAAAATGGTAGGATAGAAATTGAACATAAACATCTAGTGGAAACTGTGTTGACAGTTATGCATCAAGCTAAGCTTCCCAACACCTTTTGGTTAGAAGCCTTAGCTATTGCAAACTTCTCGATTAATCGACTACCCAAGCAAATACTTCACAACAAGTCATCCTATGAGTGTCTCTTTGGTAAACAACCATATTATACAATACTAAGAGTGTTTGGTTGTCTTTGTTTTCCCTGGTCGAGGCCATACTCCAAACATAAACTAGAACCTAGATCATTTCCTTACATATTTCTAGGATATTCCTCCACTACAAAAGGTTATAAATGCCTCAATTTGCATACGAACAAGGTGCATATGTCTAGGCATGTACAATTTTTTGAACATGTCTTTGCATATAGTACTCATATGGTTTCCTCAGAGACTTCCTCTAATCAACATAATCCCCTTATCTTACCAATTATTAGTACTAAGATTCAAGTAGAACATCCTACTATTCTATCTCAATTAGCTACTCCTTCCTCCAATAACTCCCTCACAGAGTCTATTACACATTCCCAAGAGAATCCTAACACAACACATGAGACTCTAACTTTTTCTTCCTCCCAAATGGATCATTCTACTTCCACTTCTGCTGTTGTATCTCATCCCTCTGCAGAGACAAAAACTGCAAATCTTAGACCACTAGAACGTACACACACAATGGTCACTAGATCCAAAACAAGATCCCTCAAACCCAGACTTTTTACCCTTAACAATGTTACTTTTACTCATTTTACTATTAACCTTCTTTATATGAAGAAGCATCCAAAAACCTATATTGGCAGAAAGCTCTGAAGGATGAATTTGATGCACTTATTGCCCAGAACACTTGGAGTCAAGCTATAAGTACCAAGTTTTCTATGAAGGACTTGGGAAAGCTTTCTTATTTTCTTGGTTTAGAGGTTGAGCATAATGCTTCCGAAATTCTTCTTCATCAATCCAAGTATGCTGCAAACCTGCTTAAGAAAGTAGGAATGTCAACCTGTAAAACAATCTCTACTCCTGCAACAATTATCCTTCATGGTCATACAACTGATCCACCATATGCAGAACCTACTCAATTCGCAGCATAGTGGGCGCATTGCAATATCTCACCCTCACACGACTTGACATACAGTATGCAGTCAACAACGGTTGTCAACATATTCATAGTCCAACATATGGACATTTTGTTTCCCTCAAGAGATTGTTATGATACACAATGGAAACTTTAAATCATGGCTTGTAGTTCAGACCAACAACTCTGACTTTACAAGCTTTTTCTAACTCAAATTCAGCTAGTAGTTTTCCTGATTGAAGGTCTACAACATGCTACTATGTCTTTCTTGGAGAGAACTTAATGTCTTGCTGTAGCAAGAAGTAACCAACAATTTCATGCCCATCAACATAGGCAAAATATCGAGCAATAGCTTATACTACTGGAGAATTGCGATGGCTAAGTTTTATCCTTAGAGATTTATCCATTCTAAGCACTTGTCCAAAGCTTTGATGTGGTAACGTGTCAGCCATTGCTCTAGCATCCAACCCTGTGTTTCATAGTCATACAAAACATATAGCTCTCAACTATCATTTTATTCGAGAACTAGTGGCAGCAAAGTTTCTTCGTCTTTTGCATATTTTAATTGCTCATTAGGTGCCTGACCTATTCACGAAGCCATTGCCAATAGCCAAATTTCAGTTTTTATGTAACAAGTTGGCCCTTCATTCCTCGTAGCTCAACTTGCAGGGGGATGATAAGAGAGCTGTCTCAACAAGTCAATAAAGTCAAAGCAACTTACAAAAGCTTCTAGAAGAGGCTGACTCAGCAAAGTAGTTAGGAGTTGGTTAGATGAGTTGTATTTAGTTGTATTTACACATGTGTTATCTTTAGACATCTATAAATAGCATTGAATGTAATACATCAGATTAAGAAATAATAATGAGCTTAGATATTTTCTCTCTCTTGTAAATCTTTTCAATTAGGAGAAAGATTGTTTAAAAGCCATATGGAGAGAGAATGATCTTGGATTTTGTCTTGGAGTGAAAGTGTTGACAAGGAAGGAAATGGGGACTGTACGAATTAAACATGCCTTAAAGATGTAGTATTTGGGTGAAGAGGGTTCATAGCATATGTAGGTAGTGTCTGCGTTAAAGTAACCAAGGAAGATGATGGTTGCGATCTATGTTTGAGCTTATGCTTAATGTGTAGGCGAAACCATGGGTAGCATAGGCAACCAAAGGTATAAAGTTTGCCATAGTTGGGATTTATTTGAAATAGTGTTTCTGTTCGAAAGTAAACTTGAATTTGGGCTAAGTATTGGAGATTAGGAATTTGGGTCAAAATTAATGAGTGAGTATTTGGGCCAAGTATTAATACTCAAGCATTTGGGCTAGCAAAAATATTTATTCACTTGGTCCAAAAAAATAAGAGTGTTGCCCAATTGTAAGCCCAAGCCTTATATCTAGAGAAGTATTGAAGATTGAAATATTTTCTAGGAAGCATCTAGGAAGAAATTTTTTATTTGATAAACTAGAATAATCTTGGAATATTACCTAGAATATTCTATGTACTTTCCAGAATATCTAGTATGTAGAAGTCTCCTTGAGCACCTATAAATAGGAGACAACTCCAAGCATTTGTAATTAAGCCAAAATTGAAATCTTCTCTTCAATACAAGTTCTCTAGTTACTCCAAAATTCTCCTATTCCACTTCCTAAATATTTCTTACATAAGTTCTAGTTCTCCAAAGTAGTCTAGGCCTACCACAACAAAGTGGTACCAGAGTAAGGTTATGGCAACATCAAGTGTAGCATTCCCATTTCCAAGGCTCTTCAACGACAACTATAGAAGGTAGAGCATTCAAATGAAGACATATCTTGGCGGCCAAGATATATGGGATGTTGTTGAAGAAGGTTATGAGGTACCCGAAGATGAGACCACTCTTACTCAAGCACAAAAGAAGGCTTTGAAGAAGTCTAAGATGAAAAATCAAAAGATTCTTTCAATCATCCAACAAGCCTTAGATGATGCTACGTTTGAGAGGATTGCCCAAGTTTTAACAACGAAGAAAGCATGGGAAATTCTTGAAAAAGCATACCAAGGAATTGATAAGGTACGAAAAGTCCGTCTTCAAGCTCTTAGAGTTGAGTTTGAAAATTTACAAATGAAAGAAACCAAGTCGATCTCCGATTATGTTTCAAGAGTTCATTCCATAGTTAATCAACTACAAACAAATGGTGAAAGCATGGGTGATGTTCGGGTCATTGAAAAAATTCTTCAATCATTAGATTCAAAATTTGACCATGTAGTAGTAGCAATTGAAGAATCTAATGATCTAGAGAAAATGACCATTGATAAGCTCACGGGTAAGCTTCAAGTACATGAAGAAAAGATCAAGAGAAGGAATAAGGAATCACTAGACCAAGTCTTGCAAGCCAAGCTCAACCCTAATCGAGAAGATCAAGACCTTGGTGATGGAAGAAGCCAAAGAGGATGAGGATGTGGACAAGGACAAGGACAAGGGCGTGGACGTGGATGCAGTCGTGGTCGTGGCATAGGAAGAGGAAGATACAATACACCCAATAACGAGGAAGATGATAACAATAGATCATCAAGTAGATATGGAAGAGGAGGAGCTCAAAGACCAAGGTATGGAAAGTCCGAAGTTGAATGTTACAATTGTCACAAATTCAATCACTATGCCTCAGAATGCTGAAGTTCAACCAAGAATGTAGAGGAGAGATCCAACTATGCTGAGCAAAAGAATGATGGGGTATACTGTGACACCCGAGAATTCTACCATAAATTTATTTATAACCGTTGCATATCTATTTGCGCATTTCTACGTGCATCATCTTTCTTGCTTAATTATTTTTATTAGAGGTTACTATTCATAAAATTTTGACCGCCTCGAAAGTTAGATTTTATATTTTTCCTAGATCATAGGACATCTAGAAGGAATCGAGACTTAGTCATTTTGGACTTTCAAGCTTAGAAGCATGCGTTTAAAAAATAGATTTCATGTCCTTTGAATAGTGTTACGTTAGAATAGTGCTAATTGCAACTAAAAACATTTGAAATCACATTTAGCCTTAGTTGATCAAGTTTTTAGGACTAATTAGCTTAAATTAATAGTCATGCACCTACATATAATAAAACCAACTTATAAAATTAAAACAAAACACACATTCTTGTCATCAAAACAAAAAGAAAAATGCCCTTTATGTCCCTCCATATGGCCGACCACCTCTAGGAGCAAAGAGGAGAATTTTTCATCTTCAAGCTTGATCTTGGATGCTCCCTAAGGCTTCTACAAGTGTTATCAACCTAGCTCAAGCTTGCTCTTGCATCTTCTAAGCTTGTTTATGTGAGGGAGTTCAATTTTTTTTAAGTTAAAGTTTATGCATTTTATTGAATTTCTTTTATTTGTTGATCATAGCTCTAAAACTTGTTATACATGCTTATTATATGCTTAATAGATGCTATAGAGTTAACTTTTGATGCTTAATAACAATGTTTATGGTTGGAATTGGAGATTGAATAAAAGAGGTGATGAATAGTGCACGTTTTTAGGGTTTGAATAAAATTGCTAATTAGCTTGAATTGAGACTTCAATTAGATGCTCTAGACCCTAGTGAAGTTAGCTGAAAAGCCACGTGAGGTTGAATCACTCGAAACCGAGCTTAATTGCATAAATAGCCGACTTTAAAAAAGGGGATTTTTCTCGTTGAGCAATCCGGGTAAGTTTGGGCATTTATTTGGGTATCCTTGAGCTAAGGAAGTACATTTGGTGCTTTCGTTTCGCGAAAATAGGCTTCGGTTAGTATAGTTGTAGTTCAAACCCGTTCGGGGCCTTCCTGAACTTTTGCTTCTAAAATGAGTTTTTATGATTCTAATAGGTGTCTTTGGGCTTAATTAAGAATATAGAAAGATTATGATATGATTTGGAATCCTTGAACCAGGCATAGGAGAAAGAAAACTTGGTTAAAGAAAGGAGAAAAGTAGTTTTTAGCCGTTTTAGTTGCATTTGAAACTTGTTGTGGAATTGTCTTGTCTTGTATTGAATATTTAAGATATAATTAAGCTATTTGAGTAGCTTGTGGGAAATATTTGTGTTGATTGCTTCTTTTGGGATCTTTAAGCTATTTTCGTGCTTGTGTGAGCTTATATCGTGCTTATATGTGAGGGCGGTCTACTTTGTCGACCCTCTTACGTGTTATGTGATATCTTGATTGCTTGTGACTTGTCTTAGGGTTGCGCAATCTTTTTCGAACCTGGTAGCTTCGAGAAACATGGGCGGCGTCGGGCTTGCCGTGCTCCCTCGACTACCATGGTGCCTATTCCCTTCTCGTTGACGCATACTCTACTACCCCAGATGCATGGTTTACCTACTGGGCATGGACCTACCTCGGGAGAAAGGCTCGTAGGATCGGGATACATCCGGAGTATCCCAATTGTTGGTGTTTGGGGTTTGCCAGCATGTTCGTGAAGTTCGTGGTTCATGGTTCGTGATTCGTTATTGAAGACATGGAAGTGGAACCGTATCCTTTTAAAAATGATTAATTACTTGGCTTGTTATCTTGCTGGTTTACGTGGCTTATATATGTTTTCTTGTGTTTGCATATCATATTGCACGTTGGTATGTTGCATCACCTCTCTCGTTGGGCAACATTGTTGCTCACTCCTCATTTGAAATGTTTCAGGAGAAGCTGAGGTGAATCCCCAGCTGTTAGAAGTAGAAGAAGAAGAAGAAGTTCACGTAGATCAGAATCCGTGACTTTGTGTGCTAAGGTGGATCTTATGTGCAGTTTGCGTGGAGTTCATGTTGAATGTTGTATTTTAAGACCTTGGGGTCTTGTTTATATGTTTGGTAGTTGTAGTCTTGAATGTTAGAGAAAGATGTTGGATTGTAATAATGGATTCTAGACTTTATTTTCTCTTGCATGCTTGGAGTGTTTGTTGTCCTACATATGGAACTTAAAATTATAATTGTATCTAACTACTTATGGCTAAAACCAACTTATCTCGCATGCTTGTGTGCTTAAGAAGATTGTTGTTGCTCCAAGGCTCGGATGTCCTTGTGATTTTGATTTGGCTTTGGAGATATTAGAAAATAAGTTATATAAGTTGTTGTTTATAGTTCAAATGTTATGAGTGACTATTCGCAGGTAATAGTTTACTCCTTGGTACAGAGAAGACTCTGTTCGAGTGACGGGTCTGAGCTTGACCTTTAGCGTGGGGTTGGGTTCGGGGCGTTAAACTTTAGGTGGTATCAGAGCTGCTTGAATGCTTGAAGTCGTGTTAAATTCCTTGGCATGTGGGTAGTGGTCTATATGTGAAAGTGAATTATGTGAATATGTGATTGTTAAATTGTTTAAGTACTTGGATAAAAGACATGCTAGCATGAGAAGGAATGATAAAGCATGATATGACAAGAATATGAAAAGTTTAGTGTTTAATGTTGTTAAGTGTTTTATATGTTTCTTATGTGGGTAAAATGTTTCAAAACAATGTGTACATTATCTTTGCATAGTTTATTTGCCTATTATAATATTGTGTTCTTCTAGCATTGAAATGAGGAGACAGGGTAGACCACGGAGAGAGTCGGAGGAAGCTCCCAGACAGGATGTATCAGGGCAAGGTGCTGGGGCAGCCAGGGATGTACTGCAGGGTCAGGAACCGAGTAATGCCCAGATTTTGGACACAATGGCCACCGCAATGAATACCATAGCTGAGTGTTGGAGGAAATTGGGTGGTTGCACAGGTTGTGGCAGTGATCAACATAGAGTTAGAGATTGCCCCAGATTTAAACAGGGTCAGGGTTAGACTTCAGGCCAGGATGCTCAGACTAGAGCTTCAAGAGCAGCTACTGTACCGCGAGGCCAGGCACGGGTATTTGCACTCGACCAGGAAGAGCTTCCAGAGACGACGGTGGTAGTGGAAGGTACTTTTCTTATTAATAGTTAGCCGGTAGTAGTTTTGATTGACACCGGGGCTACACATTCATTCATTACTCCTGCATGTGCACAGTCTGCTACATTAAAAGTTGATAAACTGTCGTATGTGATTGAAGTAGGTAATCCTATGGGTACTAAATTTGTTACGGAGTCTGTGTGTAAAGATTGTAATATTTGCATTGAGGGTTGCATGTATCCTATTGACTTGATAATCATGCCATTTCGGGACTTTGAAGTTATCTTAGGGATGGATTGGTTGGGGCGATATTATGCATGTTTGGACTGTAGGAGGAAAGTTTTAACTTTAGAAGTACCTAACCAACCTGTTATTAAAGTAACTGGGAGTCGGAAATCTACTGGGACTCGTATCATATCTTCCATTAAAGCTACTAAAATGCTGAGTAAAGGTTATGATGCATACTTAGCTTATTTATTTAATCAGCCTAGAGATAAATTTAAATTGAATGAAGTACCTGTTATAAAAGAGTTTCTGGGGGTTTTCCCTGAGGAGTTGTCTGGATTACCACCTGATAGGGAGATTGAATTTGTGATTGACTTGTTGCCGGGAACTAATCCTATCTCGAGAGCTCCATATAGAATGTCTCCCCCTGAGTTACAAGAATTGAAAATTCAGCTACAGGGTTTGCTTGATAAATGTTTTATTCAGCCTAGTTCATCACCATGGGGTGCTCCCATGTTTTTTGTGAAAAAGAAATACGGTACTCTGCGTTTGTGCATTGATTATCGAGGTCTTAATCAGGTGACTGTGAAAAATAAATATCCTTTGCCTTTAATTGAGGAGTTGTTTGATCAGCTACAGGGTGCTGTTGTGTTTTCAAAATTTGATATGAGGCAGGATTATTATCAGTTGAGGATCCGGAAAGAGGATGTACCTAAGACTGCATTTAGAACCAGGTACGACCATTATGAGTTTGTTGTTTTACCATTTGGTTTGACAAATGCTCTAGTCGCTTTTATAGATTTGATGCAGAAAGTATTTCGACCCTATCTTGATCAGTTTGTTGTGATTTTTATTGATGATATATTAGTATATTCTAAATCTGAGTCAGAGCATGAAGAACATTTGAGAATTGTACTTCAAACCCTGCAAGAACACAAATTGTATGCCAAATTTAGCAAATGCGAATTCTAGTTGAAACAGGTTGCCTTTTTAGGTCATATCATTTCACAGGAAGGAATTTTTGTTGATCCTACTAAAATTGAGGTGGTTATGTCGTGGAAAAGACCTGAAATTGTCATGGAAGTCTGTAGTTTCTTGGGATTAGCGGGCTATTATAGGCGATTTGTTAAGGATTTTTCTAAGATTGCAGGGCCTTTGACTACATTAACCCAGAAGAAAACTGTGTTTAATTGGGATGATAAATGTGAAGCCAGTTTCCAGGAGTTGAAAAAGAGACTTATCACTGCACCTATCCTTGCTTTGCCTGAAGGGACTGAAAACTTGGTGATTTACAGTGATGCTTTGAAAGAAGGCTTGGGTTGTGTTCTTATGCAAAATGGTAAAGTGATAGCATATGCCTCTAAGAAATTGAAACCATATGAACTCTATTATCCTACACATGATCTTGAGCTTGCAGCTGTTTTCTTTGCTTTGATGAAATGGCGTCATTATTTGTGGGGTAATAAATTTGAAATATTTACTGACCATAAAAGTTTAAAATACCTATTTTCTCAAAAAGATTTGAACATGAGGCAAAGGCGTTGGCTAGAACTGTTAAATGATTATAATTGTACCATTAGCTATTTGCCGGGAAAAGATAATGCTGTTGCAGATGCACTGAGCCGAAAAGCTTCTGTGGCTAGTCTGATAATCAAGGACTGGGAGATTGTGGAAGAACTATATTTGTGGAAACCAAAGGCTTCTAGATCAGGTATTCAATTTGCTAGCCTACAAATCCAATCTCTATTGCTATCTAGAATCAGGGAAGCGCAGCAATTAGATCCTCAGTTATTAAAGCTTTTAGAGAAGTCCAAAGAGGGAGAGTCCGACTTCAAGTTGCATGATGATGGATTACTCAGTTACAGGAATAGAATTTGCATTCCTAGTGATTCGACTGTGAAAGACGAGATTCTTGCTGAGGCTCATGCTTCTAAATACACAATTCATCCTGGAAGCATAAAATGTACAGAGATTTAAAACAAAATTTATGGTGGAACAACATGAAGAGAGAGATAGCTGATTATGTAGCTCAGTGTTTGACTTGTCAGAAAGTTAAGGCAGAACATCAGAGGCCAGCAGGATTGTTACAGCCATTGGAGATTCCGGTATGGAAATGGGACCAGGTTACTATGGACCTTGTGTCGGATTTGCCGAGATCACCACGAGGTAACGATTCTGTGTGGGTTGTAGTAGACAGGTTGACGAAGAGTTCACATTTTATTGCTACAAAGAAAACAGATTCTCTTGATAAATTGGCCGAGCTATATGTTGAAAATATTGTGAGATTACATAGAATCCCATCTCAGATAGTGTCAGACAGGGATCCCAGGTTTATATCACAGTTCTGGCAGAAACTACAAAAGGCTTTGGGGACTAATTTGAGTTTTAGTACTGCATATCACCCGCAGACGGATGGCCAGTCAGAGAGGACTATCAGGATACTGGAAGACATGTTGAGAGCTTGTGTTCTGGATTTTGGCAAGAATTGGGAGAAGTACCTACCTTTAGCGGAGTTTGCTTATAATAACAGTTATCAGGCTACTATTGGCATGGCACCCTATGAAGCGCTTTACGGGCAGAAATGTAGGTCTCCGTTGTATTGGGATGAGGTAGGTGAGATGAAAACAGTTGATCCCGCTATTCTTCCTGAGATGATCAAAATGGTGGATAATGTGAAGCTTATAAAGAAAATGATGCTTACAGCTCAGAGTCGACAGAAGAATTATGCTGATAGACGTCGACGAGACTTAGTATTTTCAAAGGGTGATCGTGTATTTTTGAAAGTCTCTTCGTGCAAGGGTTTGATTCGACATGGAAAAGGAGGTAAACTTAGTCCTAGATACGTGAGACCATTTGAAATCACTGAGAAGGTTGGGGATTTAGCTTACAGATTGGCATTACCTCCGAGTTTGGGTCGGATTCATGATGTTTTTTATGTCTCACTGTTGAAGAAATATAATTCTGATCCGTCGCATATCATTGAGCCAGAATCGTTGGAGATTGATGAGTCCTTAGCATATGTTGAGAAACCTCTTCGAGTGGTTGATCGAAAGATTCAGGAACTTCGAACTAAAAGTATTCCTATGGTAAAAGTTCTTTGGGATCATCATGGGATTGAGGATGCCACTTAGAAGCGAGAAGATCAGATCAGAGAGAAGTATCTGGAATTCTTTGCCGAATCATGTAAGAATTGCGAGGACGCAATTAGTTTAAGGGGGAGAGGGTGTGACACCCGAGAATTCTACCATAAATTTATTTATAACCGTTGCATATCTATGTGCGCATTTCTACGTGCATCGTCTTTCTTGCTTAATAGTTTTTATTATAGGTTACTATTCATAAAATTTTGACCGCCTCGAAAGTTAGATTTTATATTTTTCCTAGATCATAGGACATCTAGAAGGAATTCAGACTTAGTCATTTTGGACTTTCGAACTTAGGAGCGTGCGTTTAGAAAATAGATTTCATGACCTTTGAATAGTGTTACGTTATAATAGTGCTAATTACAACTAAAAACATTTGGAATCACATTTAACCTTTGTTGATCAAGTTTTGGGACTAATTAGCTTAAATTAATAGTCGTGCACCTACATATAATAAAAACCAACTTATAAAATTAAAACAAAACACACATTCTAGTCATCAAAAAAAAAAGAGAAAATACCCTCCACATCCCTCCATATGGCCGACCACCTCCAGGAACAAAGAAGAGAATTTTTCATCTTCAAGCTTGATCTTGGATGCTCCCTAAGGCTTCTACAAGTGTTATCAACCTAGCTCAAGCTTGCTCTTGCATCTTCTAAGCTTGTTTATGTGAGGGAGTTCAATTTTTTTTAAGTTAAAGTTTATGCATTTTATTGAATTTCTTTTATTTGTTGATCATAGCTCTAAATTTTGTTATACATGCTTATTATATGCTTAATAGATGCTATAGAGTTAACTTTTGATGCTTAATAACAATGTTTATGGTTGGAATTGGAGATTGAATAAAAGAGGTGATGAATAGTGCACGTTTTTAGGGTTTGAATAAAATTGCTAATTAGCTTGAATTGAGACTTCAATTAGATGCTCTAGACCCTAGTGAAGTTAGTTGAAAAGCCACGGGAGGTTGAATCACTCGAAACCGAGCTTAATTGCATAAATAGCCGACTTTAGAAAAGGGGACTTTTCTCGTTGAGCAATCCGGGTAAGTTTGGGCATTGATTCGGGTATCCTTGAGCTAAGTAAGCACATTTGGTGCTTTCGTTTCACAAAAATAGGGTTCGGTTAGTATAGTTGTAGTTCAAACCCGTTCGGGGCCTTCCCGAACTTTTGCTTCTAAAATGAGTTTTTATGATTCTAATAGGTGTCTTTGGGCTTAATTAAGAATATAGAAAGATTAGGATATGATTTGGAAATCTTGAACCACGCATAGGAGAAAGAAAACTTGGTTAAAGAAAGGGGAAAAGTAGTTTTTAGCCGTTTTAGTTGCATTTGGAACTTGTTGTGGGATTGTATTGTCTTGTATTGAATATTTAAGATATAATTAAGCTATTTGAGTAGCTCGTGGGAAATATTTATGTTGATTGCTTCTTTTGGGATCTTTAAGCTATTTTCGTGCTTGTGTGAGCTTATATCGTGCTTATTTGTGAGGGCGGCCTATTTTGTCGACCCTCTTACGTGTTATGTGATATCTTGATTGCTTGTGACTTGTCTCGGGGTTGCGCAACCTTTTCGGACATGGTAGCATCAAGAAACACGGGCGGCGTCGAGCTTGTCGTGCTCCCTCGACTACCATAGTGCCTATTCCCTTTCTCGCTGAGGCATACTCCACTACCCCAGAGGCATGGTTCACCTGTTGGGCATGGACCTACCTCGGGAGAAAGGGTCGTAGGATCGGGATACATCCGGAGTATCCCAATTGTTGGTGTTTGGGGTTTGCCGGCATGTTCGTGAAGTTCATGGCTCGTGATTGAAAACTTAGAAGTGGAACCGTATCCTTTTAAAAGTGATTAATTACTTGGCTTGTTATCTTGCTGGTTTACGTGGCTTATATATGTTTTCTTATGTTTGCATATCATATTGCACGTTGGTATGTTGCATCACCTCCCTCGCTGGGCAACATTGTTGCTCACTCCTCATTTGAAATGTTTCAGGAGAAGTTGAGGTGAATCCCCAGCTGTTAGAAGTAGAAGAGGAAGAAGAAGTTCACGTAGATCAGAATCCGTGACTTTGTGTGCTAAGGTGGATCTTATGTGCAGTTTGCGTGGAGTTCATATTAAATGTTGTATTTTGAGACCTTGGGGTCTTGTTTATATGTTTGGTAGTTGTAGTCTTGGATGTTAGAGAAAGATGTTGGATTGTAATAATGGATTCTAGACTTTATTTTCTCTTGCATGCTTGGAGTGTTTATTGTCCTACATATGGAACTTAAAATTATAATTGTATCTAACTACTTATGGCTAAAACCAACTTATCTCGCATGCTTGTGTGCTTAAGAAGATTGTTGTTGCTCCAAGGCTCGGATGGCCTTTTGATTTTGATTTGGCTTTGGAGATATTAGAAGATAAGTTGTATAAGTTGTTGTTTATAGTTCAAATGTTATGAGTGACTATTCGTAGGTAATAGTTTAGTCCGTGGTACAGGGGAGACTCTGTCCGAGTGACGGGTCTGAGCCTGACTTTAGCGTGGGGTTGGGTTCGGGGCGTTACATAGACTCTACCCTCTTGCTCGCATACAAGGGATACAGAGATAGAGAACAATATATATGGTACCTCAACACAGGTGCAAGCAACCACATGTGTGGCAACAAGAACATGTTTGTTGAGCTTGACGAATCGGTGAATGGAAATATCACATTTAGAGACCTATCTAAGACTTCGGTCAAGGGCAAAGGTAAAATACTCATCCGCCTAAAGGATGGTAGACACCAATTCATCTCCCCTGAATATTACGTGCCCTAGATGAAGGCCAATATCTTGAGCATGGCTATGATATTCACATGAAAAATCATAGTCTCTTCTTAAGAGATCATAAGGAAACTTAATTGTCCAAGTGCCCATGACCAACAATAGAATGTTTTATTGAACATTCAAAATGATAGCCTCAAATGTTTGAAAGCATGCTTGGAAGACACTTCTTGGCTATGGCACTTGAGATTGGGCCATCTCAATTTTGGAGGACTAAAGCTACTATCAAAGAAGCATATGGTCAAGGGGCTACCTTCCATCGATCACCCCGATCAACTATGTGAAGGATGTCTACTTGGCAAGCAATTCCGAAAAAGCTTCCCATAAGAGGCATCATCAAGATCAAGAAGGCCATTGGAGTTAGTTCACACCGACGTGTGCGACCCAATTAACCCAGCATCATTTGGCAAAAATAGGTATTTTCTTCTTTTCATCGATGATTGCAGCAGAAAGACATGGGTGTATTTTCTAAAAGAAAAAATAGAGGTCTTCAACACCTTCAAGAAATTCAAGGCACTTGTGGAGAAACAAAGTGGATGTACGATAAAGGCGATGAGATCCCATAGAGGGAAAGAATTCAACTCACAAGAGTTCAAAGCATATTGTGAAGAAAATGGAATCAAACGTCCACTCACTCTTCTTTATTCACCACAAAAAAATGGAGTAGCAAAGAGGAAGAATAGATCCATGCTCGACATGGGAAGAAGCATGCTCAAGAGTAAGATGCTGCCAAAGGAATTATGGGCTGAAGTTGTGAATTGTGCAGTGTATCTATCAAATCGTTCTCCCACAAGGAGCGTATTGAACAAAATACCCCAAGAAGCATGGAGCGGTCATAAGCCAAGTATTGCACACCTACATGTATTTGGAAGCATAGCCTATGTATATGTTCCGGACCAAAGAAGAACAAAGCTCGATGATAAACACGAGAAGTACATCCTTATCGGCTATGATCAAAACTTGAAATGATACAAGTTATACAACCCAAGTACTAGGAAGTCCACCATAAGCAAAGACATGGTATTCGACGAGAAGAGCTCGTGGGACTAGAGTAAAGAAGAAAAGGAACAGTACCAATTATTCCTAATGCACGAAGAAGAACTACCAAGAATTGAAGAAGCAACCAATCATGAGACTCCGCTTTCATCACCAACAACACCACAAGAAGCATCATCAACGGAGAGCTTGGATGAAAGACCACACCGAGTAATGACTCTACAAGAAATTTATGAGGTAACAGAGAATTAGAATTACCTCACTCTATTCTTTCTCTTTGCTGATTGTGAGCCCCTCAACTATGAAGAAGCAGCAAAAAGTAAAGAATGGAGAAAAGCTATGGATGAGGAGATTAAAGCAATCAAGAAGAATGACACATAAGAGTTGGCAACCTTACCAAAGGGGCACAAGGCAATTGGAGTAAAATGGGTCTACAAAGCTAAGAAGAATGCCAAATGAGAAGTTGAAAGATATAAAGCAAGATTGGTGGCTAAAGGATACAAATAAAGAGCTGTCATTGACTACGATGAAGCTTTCACTCCAGTTGCTCGTCTAAAAACAATAAGATTGCTAATTTCAATAGCAGCTCAGAAAAAGTGGAAGATCTATCAGATGGATATTAAATCAGCATTCCTAAATGGATTTCTCGAAGAAAAAGTATACCTTGAGCAGCAACTCGAAGGCTACATAGTTTGAGGACATGAAGACAAAGTCTTGAAATTGAAAAAGGCTTTGTATGGGTTGAAGCAAGCTCTTTGAGCATGGAATACCAGAATCGATAAGTACTTCGAAGAGAATAATTTCAGAAAATGTCCTCACGAGCACGCACAATACACAAAAGTGGATGAAAAATGAGATAATATGATTGTCTGTTTGTACGTGAATGACTTGATTTTCACTAGAAGCAATTCAAAAATATTCGAAGACTTCAAGAAGGCAATGGCATGAGAATTCGAAATGACGGACATTGGGCTTATGGCATACTATCTCGGAATTGAAGTAAAACAGATGGATGATGACATCTTTATATCCCAAGAAGGATATGTAAAGGAAATTCTCAAGAAGTTCAATATGGACAACTGCAAGCCGATAAGCACCCTAGTAGAATGTGGAGTAAAACTATCAAGATATAATGAAGCCGAGAAAGTGGATCCAACATTGTACAAGAGTCTGGTCGGGAGCCTATGATACTAGACATGCACAAGACCGGACATCCTATTTGGAGTAGGACTCATCAGTAGGTTCATGGAGACTCCAACAACTCATCACTTCAAGGTTGCAAAAAGAATCTTTCGATACATAATGTGTTTTTATCCCTCTACGGGCAACTTCAAGCTAGTGACATACAGTGATAGTGATTGGGTTGGAGACATGGATGATTGAAAAAGTATAACAGGGTTCGTGTTTTACTTTGGAGACACAACATTCACATAGACTCCAAAGAATCAACCAATAGTCATATTATCAACATATGAAGTTGAGTTTGTAGTCGCTATCATCGGCGGAACCACATGGCTCTTAGGAGGTTCACATGAACCCCCTGAAATTTGAAGTTTTTTTTTTTTTTTTTTTCTAAAAATACCTTCTTATTTTTATTCTCTATCTTTTCTTATGTTTTTCTCTCTTCATTTTTTACTTTTATTCTCTTATTTATAAATAGGTTTTAAATTTATTTTCTATATTTCGTGGACTATTTGTATTATCATTGTGTATGAATTTTGATTAATTTATTTTGTAATATTTTTAACATTTAAGTTAAACTTTTCTAGTTTAATTGTACATTTAATTTAATTTCTATTTTTTAAATGGTTTTTACACTGTCTTTTATTTTTAATTGATTATTTTGTATCTTTGATTAAACAGTTCGCTTCGAATACTAACGAATTCTATATGTTTTAATATTTTAATATTTTTTCATCATTGTCATGATTTTAGGGATAAATGCAATAGTTTTTTTTTTAATTTATATAAAATAAATTTGCATAAATGAGTGTTCAAACCCGGTTACTGACTCTACCACGTAGTACACCCCTTAATCCCGGGTGGTGAACCGGCACCCCTAATCCTTGGTACCTGGCTCCGCCACTAGCCATTATTGCAACTGTGTGTCATGCACTATGGCTACAGAAGTTGCTTAACAAGCTCAACTTTTCTCAAGACGAAGCAACAGAAATATTCATGTACAACAAGTCGGCAATTGTATTGGCAAAGAACCCTGTCTTCCATGATAGAAACAAGCACATTGATACCAGATATCACTTCATCAGAGAATGTGTGACAAAGAAAGATGTCCAGATAAAGTTCGTGAAGTCACAAGACGAGGTAACATATATCTTCACCAAGCCTCTCCTGATTGAAGTTTTCCTCAAGTTGAGATCTCACCTTGGAATAACAAATTCAAGTTTAAGAAGGGGTGTTGGAAAGTAAACTTGAATTTGGGCTAAGTATTGGAGATTAAGAATTTGGGTCAAAATTAATGAGTGAGTATTTGGGCTAAGTATTAATACTCAAGCATTTGGGCTAGCTAAATTATTTATTCACTTGGTCCAAAAGAATAAGAGTGTTGCCCAATTGTAAGCCCAAGCCCTATATCTAGAGAAGTCTTGAAAATTGATATATTTTCTAGGAAGCATCTAGGAAGAAATATTTTATTTGAGAAACTAGAACAATCTTAGAATATTACCTAGAATATTCCATATACTTTCAAGAATATCTGGTACGTAGAAGCCTCCTTGAGCACCTATAAATAGGAGACAACTCCAAGCATTTATAACTAAGCCAAAATTGAAATATCTCTTCAATACAAGTTCTCTAGTTCTTTCAAAATTCTTCTCTTCCACTTCCTAAATATTTCTTACATAAGTTCTAGTTCTCTAAAATAGTCTAGACCTACCACAATAGTTTCAAATGGAGATTTTTTATTGAAAAGTGGTGTAGGGAGCTGATTACTTAAGTATGTGGCAGTTTGGAAAGCGAAGGTTCGTAGAAGGTGGTAATTTGGCTTGATGAAGTAGTGTGAGCCAGCTTTGATGATATAGTGAAGACGTTATTCAGCTGGGGCCACATCTTTAGGTGTGTAGGGTGAGGAAATTAGATGTTGGATACTGTTTTGAACAAATATGGGTTTGAGACTATTATATTTTGTGCCTCCACCCGAATATATAGAGTTTATGGAGTGATTGAATTGGTTTCCACCTTGAGCATGAACTTCAAAAAAATGGAAAATAATCAGATTTGTGCTATAATGGAAAATATCCACGAGAATTTGGTAAAGTGATCTACAAAGATGACATAGTAGGAGAACCCATAGATTGAACGAACTGGAGATGGGCCCTAAACGTCCGTGAAGATGAGCTGAAGTGGTAATTAAACTAGTTTGAGAAAAGACAATTTGTAACTTTTATTACATTGGCAAGAGTCACAATTGGATAGTCGAGATGATAGAAGGTGAGAGAGGTGATAATTATTGATAAGTTGACGAAACACTTTGGAGGAGGGATACCAAGCCTGTTGTGACAAAGGTTTTAATGCCCATGCAAACTTGCTTAGGTAAGGAAGCTTTACCATCCATGTTCCATTTATAAATGTTATTCTTGCTCCATTCCACCGCGATAGGTACCCCCGGTTGAGATCCTTCACACAAAAGAAAGAGGGAATCTGAATTCAATTGAAACATTGTTTGATCGACAAAGTTGATTAATTATAGATTTTTTTTTTTTTTTGCATCGATAGGACACAAATAACATTTGAGAGATTAAGAGGATAACTTGGGGAAGGTGTATTTGAGCTACCTGCGTGAGATGTTCAAACCTAATCCATCTCAGATGATAGCATCGTCGGGTCCATCGTAAGATTGATGGAGATATAAGTTAGCCAAATCGGATGTCGAGTGATGAGAGGCAGCAGGGTCTAGAAGCCATGAGTTGTTTGGTATCGACGTAGCTATATTGATAGTGGGGTCTGAGGAGGGAAAAAGTAGGCGTTTTGTGGTAGAACATTGATGTTGTATCACTTTTTTTTTGTCATAGAATTGACAAATAATTGGCGGCTTCTTGTTGTGAAAGATGCAGTCACCACGGCATTGATGTTGTCTAACAGGAGAAGCAATTTTGGGAGTCCTTTATGTTGGAAAACTTGCATTATTGGTTGTGCTTGGACAAGAATTCCTGCCGCTCTAGACTCTTCTCTTTTAAGTAATACATTATACTCGACCAATTTGTAATGGAGTTCATCGAAGCTAATAATAGTATCTCATGCCTAGATGGAAGCAGCAAGATCCTTGAAAGCAGGACCAATTCCATTGAGTGTGTGGACGATGAGGTATTGTGAAAGAACTGAGGGTACCAACAAGAGCAAGATTGGTTGATTGCCACATGATAAAAGCGTAAGTTGTTCGGTGTACCCATTATGCTTGAAAATGAGCGATTCGCATAATTTTTGGCCAATTTAGACCATGCTTCAGTCGTTGACCAGATGACGAGAACAACATTGTGGCTCAATGGGCGGATAATGCCAAGTAGTAATAGCTTGTCTTGGCACATCCAAGAACAGGTATTCTAGATTAGGCATAGAGTTTTTGTTGATGGTCAGCGTTTCAAGTGGGCAGGGATGTGAGATGTCAATATGCTCAAGCAAGTCATAGCGTATAGTAGTGCATTCAACTGTGTATTCAACTGCGTATAACAAATGGTGTTGTATTTCACTATGTAAAACTTATAGTACAACGAGCTTTATACAATACAACGGTGTGTGCTATTATAGAATTGTTTCTGCCAGATTTTGTTCCAGTGCAATACATTTTATATCTGTTAGTTACTTAAAAGTAATTTCCTATTAGAATCATCATTTTTGTTAGGGTCTATTTCAATTAAAATTCTAGAATGTAATAATGTGTTCTTATTTCTGAAAATAATAATCTGCCACAATTATTTTTTCAGAATATTTTTCAGAAAGTAGTTTAATTGTTATTAGTTTTAAGTACAGATTATTTTCTATATATTTCTACTTTATCTGTTAAAGTTAGAATTAGATTCTATTAGAATAGTTTCTATCAGAACATAGTGAAAAACTAAATTCTGTGTGCTAGTTTATTAGATAGTTTCTTTAGATTTGTGTATGATATGTTATTCTGAGATATATTTAATCTATCAGAATATTTTCAGAAGTAATATAATTAATTTCTCTTAGTGCATAAATCTGTTTTTCTGTTAGATTTTGTATCTATCAGGTCTGATTTTAGATTTTCCAATAGCTAGTTTAGATTCTGGTGATTATAATTTTGTTAGTTTATTTTTAGAGTTAGATATTGGGTAAATTGCTATTAAATTCCCACTCAATTTAACTTTTTGAGATTTTAACTGTTTTTCCTTGAATGTTATAGCTATTTTGTTAATTATGTTGGAATTTCTTTAAGAAATTCGTGTCTATCTTTAAGGCGAATTATATTTAGTTTAATCTTGGGTATTTGTGAATATAATCTTTTGTTGATTACAAATGCTGTTTGTTTTATAGAAATTCATTTCTATCTTTTCCTCAAGACTATATATAACTCTGTTATAAATAATTTTGGGTATAAAGAGAAGCATGTTTATTTTGACAAAGCATGCTTTTTTTTTTTTTTTTTTTGCTAAATAAGCAAATTTTAACAAAGCATGTTACATCCTGATTATGGTGGCTTTTAGATCATTTAGATTTACTTGATATTGGGATTTCTGTTAGAATTATATATGTAATGACCCGAATTTTAATAAGAATTATGGGGGGGATTTGTTTTGGGCCATGTGCTCACTTAAAAAGAAAAAAGAAAAAAAGAAAAGAAAAGACCTTTTTCTTTGGTATCGTTGAGAAATAGCTGGAGAAAAATTTACCTTAGCCTCCAAACCCCTCCTGCTTCATAGCTTTCCTTCCAAATCCTTCATTCATCTTGTGTTTAAACTCTTCGAAGTTCGTCAGAAAGTTAGGAAAATATCTTGAAGTTTAGGCTTAATTCGTCTAAAGATAAGTGGATTGATTCCCACCTTCGAAAATTCCTTTTTATTTTCTGTGCTTGTTATGTGATAGATATAAAATTACTAAAAGTATCGGATTTCATATGTATAATATGCATGCTTTGAATTTTTTGTATAATCGCGTATATTACATATGTCGACCAATTGAATTTCGTGAAAATAAGTAGACTTTGATTTGGTTTTGGCTCTGCGAGAGGCACTTAAGGAAAATAAGAAGAATAAGGATTTTGGGCTCGATGATTCTTTCAATTGAAAAATAAATAAATAAATAAAAAGAGATACTGTACTGTTCACGATGCCGCGAACAGTAACGCCGACTACTGTTCATTGGCCAAAGAAATATTTTCTTTTCTTATGTCTATTGATTTATTTCGCTTTAAGAATTCTTTTAAGTAGTTTTAATTGTTTGGCACATTGCGCCCTATGTCTAGACTTTAACTTTCGAAAATGATTTTGAAAATTCAAAATAAAATATTGGGACTAAGTTTTTGCGCAATTTGAAAGAAAATAAGTATGGTGAAAACTATTTGATTAAAGTTATTGTCATTAGAACGATGCGATTTTTGGACATATTTTCGGACTATGTGATACTTGAGGCCTGGACTAAAATGTGAACTTATGGACCCTTGTTGGCGGGGAATAAATACCAATTTTCGGACCTTATTGGTGGAGGTTAACACCATTACTTCAGGACCCTATTAATGGGGGGTAAATACTAATATTTCAGAACCCTATTAGTAGGGGTTAAACACTAATATTTCAAGACCCTATTGGTGAGGGTTAAACACCAATACTCATAAGTAGTGCACTATCATAAAAATCAGAAAACATTGGGGTTTTTGGTAGTTTTGTGTCTATCAAATCACACTATGAATATGTTATTTCAACTTATATATTATCATGTGACCTACCTCCAAGCGATATCTTTCTAATTGAACCCTCTCTTGTGTCTGCATGATTTCAGCATCATTTTACCGTTGAAATTCCATTCATGTAAGGGATTGTTGGAATCGGGATTTTAGACACTTATGAATATGTTATTTCAACTTATATATTAAGTGGGTTCTACACATTTATGTGACATGGACGGGGCTTAATCACTTTTATCTCTTCAATTAGATGCACATAGCATATTCATGTGTTATAAAAAATCAAGTATTGAATAGAAAATTTGATGATAAAAGTTGAAGGTTGTCGTTTGAGAAATGTGGAATATTGAGTCAAGACAACCTTCAGTCTCCTCCTATAAAAACTAGGGTCCTGTGTTTGGATTTAAGACACCAAAATTTTAGAAACATCTTTTGCAAACTCTACCATTCTAGTCTCCTTTGAGAGAAAGTTGCTTTGTTTGGTCACAAGTTCTTGTAGTTTAGAGTGCTTTTACTATAAGAAAAAAATATCGTTGTATCTTGATAGATTTGCATTATGAGCTCTCAACACCGTAGTATAACGTTAAAGTTTTAAGGATATTGAATCTAACTCAAACCTCAGGCTAGGTACTTTTTTATTTGCATTAGTTTTCTTTTTGTCATATTTTAATTTAGTCTATAAGATATTGTTCTCTTTTATTATTTTTTGTAATTAGGTATTTATTGCTTATAATATCTTTCCATACAAGTTATATATACTGCTATGGTAGCATGTGTGCACTACACTCGTTGCACCACCACATGGTTCGGAGGTTTGATAGGGCTCTAAGAGATATGGACTCCACTTGTAAAAAGAAGTCAATCAATGAGTCAGTGGATCACACACTTGGAGAAAGGGAATCGATCTAGACTAGATGAGATGCTAGTGGGGAGACAATTCCAAGGCACTCATCTATTTATAAACAAATATTAATTTAAGCACATTATAACAAATATAAATATAAGCGTTAATGCATATAGAAATTATAGCAACTATAAAAATATAAGTATTAAAGTAACTATAAAAACATAAGCATTAAAACATATATGAAGTCTTCAAGACATGAAAATAACATATAAAACTATTGCATCAATAAAGTAAATATATAAAAACAACACAAAAATATATATTAAAAGAACAAAATAACAAATAAAACTAAAAAAATTGATAACAAGTGAAACTACAAGTAGAAATTTAAAACTACTATAACTAAAATAAAATAAACTATAAAAAACAACTATACCTAATAACTACAAATAAAATTAATACGAAAACTGTTAATAACATCTAAAACTAATAATAAACCTTCACAAAAGAAAGACTAATAACAAACAAACTACTAAAAGTAAACATAAAAATTAAACATAAATTAGTAACTTTCTCATTTTTTTGAAGTGTTTTCGGACTAAGTATCGTTGATCATTTGATTGGATAAGAATTCTTTTTTAAAAAAGTGGATGTGCTTATTGTTGGGTTTGGTGGGTTGGGTTGGCGCAGAGCACGTCGCCCTCCCTTCTCTTTATCTAAAATGAAAATTACAAAAATATCTGTCACTAAGCGATGTGTACGTCTCACCCTAGGCTAAGTGTGCCTTTGCCTCTATCTACATGCCTTTGCTTTATGTAATGACGCTAGAGATAACAACCTTTTGGTCCCTCAAATTTTGATAAAAGAATTTTTTGGTTCTTTAATTTTTAAAAAGTGATCATTTAGTTCATTTTAATGTTAATTTTTTTAGAATTTTTCTATTTTACCTTTGGACACTTATCAGATTCAAAAATTATAATTTATCAGATTCAAAAATTATAATTTATTTTCGTGAACAGTTGCTTTTGACCCATAATAACATCTCATATTTTTGAACTTGATAATTGTTTCGTTTATTTCTTTTCTAACTGTGGTGGATGATGATGTTGAAGACATTTTGTAAAAATTGTTTTTTTTTTTTTTTTTTGGTTTGGTTTGGACTGATATATTTTGTGAATTTTTTGGTAATTTTTCTTATTTTTATTGATCTCCTAAATATGTCTTTAATGTCATGCAGGAGAGAGAAAATAAGTTCAAAGATCAAATAAAAAAATTACAAAAAGTTAACATTAAAATGGACCAAATTATCATTTTTCAAAAGTTGAAGAACCAAAAGGTTCATTTATCAAAACCTAAGAGACTAAAAGGTTTTTATCTCAATGACGCTAAGAGTGATCCGCGGAGAGGATTAAGCTACCAAAGTTATAAGAGATTTATACAAATCAAATGTACAAGAAATTAGTAGCGATTCATTGTTATTATATAAGAAAGACCTCCTATTTGGTAAATGACTCGTGACTAAAGTCATAATCCTTGCATTGATTTACATCACAGAATGCCAAAAAATAGAGAAATGTGATGGAACTTACCGAAGTACTACAATCTCTGATTCTTTCTCTAACTAGATGCCTCCAGAAGACTTGCCAATCCATTGCTCGACCGACTGGATACCACCAGATGCCAAAAGAAAGACTTAAATACTCCAAATCTTAGAAGCCCTGTAGTAGAAAAAAGAATAAATAAATAATACAGGAGCTTACCAGAGTACTATGAATTCTGATTCTCTCGAGAGCTAAATGCCTCCAGATTATTGAAAAATTGTGTAAGAAACTATATTGATATAATCACAAGTTATAAGCATCCCTCCCGTTAGCTCATCTGTGTAAACTCGTGTACAGAGAAAGCGAAACAGATAATTGCATTATATCTGTGATGCTTTGACTGGTCGTCCTAATCACTAATAGCTGCTGAACTGGGTTATGTATACACGCACGTAAAAAGATGGATCCATGAAATCAATATTCGCTACTAATGTATGCATTTCAAAATAATGACTTCACACTGATCCAAAACATAAAATAAGAAGAAAACAAATACTTGACAATTAATTCTTGGTATTCTAAGTTTTTTTTAGTACATAATTGTTGGAGACAGTGATCCAAACTCCCCGCCAGCAAAGTCTGACTTCTCAATTTTTTAATAGCTGGCATTGTATGCAATTAAAAACAATGATTATTTAAACTCGATATTTGTTCTAGTAGTATGATTGTTGTTTCTTTATAAAAGGTCTCGAGATCAATTATCGATAAATGTAATATCTTTATATGATATAATATTGAATTACACCGCTTTTAAATAGAAAAAAAAAATCAAATAATCACTATTGAAGTTGAGCCAAAAATTGAAAAACAAAAAAGAAAATGACTTGACAAATAAATCCCCATATTATAAGCATTTTAAGTACATAATTGATGAAGACAGAGATCCAAAATCCCCGGCATCATATCCGCTTGATCATCAATCATTTTTTATGTGAATTATTTATACCTTCACCTTGTACACCTGTATTGATGTTATCAAATTATATATATTACTGATTTCATAACGTTAGTTATGATGACTTGAACGTCTTAATCCTGCGAAGAATAACAACAAAATAAAATTAATATGAACCTTAATAATTAATAAGATATAAGTCTACTTGCAGACACGATATCTTGCGTAGGGAATTGTATTATTTATTCAGAACGTCACGTTATTAAACCAAAACAAGTAAAAAAAGTTGTTATCTTTCAGTGGAGCTGCCAAAGATATCCAGGTGCATTTGGGATGCCAGTATTTGTAATGATTCTCCCTGGGCATGGCGTAAAATCTTGAAAGCTAGGACTTTGGTTCTCCCATTTTTCTTCAAAAGGATTGGCAATAGAGCTAACACCTTTTAAATCAAATTAATTTCACATCTCAAGTATTTTTAAACACTAGATTAGTTTTATTTTAGTCTTCTATTATTTCAAAAGTCATGTAATAGGGTTTGCTTTACCCTAAAAGAAAATTAGTTTCAAAATATTTTATTTAAAAAATAAAAAATAAAACTGCCATGTCAAATAAGAATGGAAATTTGTTCTAAAAAAATTGATTTTAACATATTTTTTCAATTAAAATTGTCTTGTCAAATATATTTGTGATGCTTGCCCTCTAAAAAAATGGATATATACAAATTTTTTTAGTTGAAACTAGCAATTTTATTTTTAATTTTCAATTTTTGATTAAAAAATTGGAGTAGAGGACTAGTATTGTTGTTTGAAAAATATTAGAAACTAATAGTGATATATTTATAAGTAATAGAGACTAATAGTGATAATTTATAAATAATGGGGGCTAACCGTGTGACTTTTGAAACAATATTCACTAAAATGAAATAAAATGTAAACAATGGGAACTAATAGTGGTACATTTGTAAACAACGGTGATGCTCGATTTTTAAAACAATAAGGATTAAAGTGGGACAAAATGTAAACAATGGGGACCATTTGTGAGATTTTCCCTTAACAAAATATGCTTTATTTACCATAAACAACGCAAAAAAAAAATGTTCTTGAAATATTAGTTTTTTTTTTTATTTTTTATTCAGGGAAAGAGGTGGTACAACGTGACTGGTGAGATTCGAGTTTGTAACCTCTCACATATATAACGAGTAATATTATCACTGAATTAAAGCGGTAGTGGCTTAGTTATTTTGCATACAATGATTTTGATAACATATTACAACTTGCTCTATATTTTGAGAGCTTTGCTAAATCCAATTCAAATCAATGATACCAAAAGTGACAAACTTCTGCTCTAGTAGAAGAAAATTCGGAACCAGTAGTACCAGTTACCTTATAGAAGCCACTGGAAAAAAGAATCAAGCCATTGTCGTTCAAAATTCTCTATTATTTACATTATGAAACTTTTCATGTAGTGTAGAAGCCTGATTGATGTACAAATCATTCTTCTCATGTCACAAACATTAGACTTGGCCTATAAAATCTGAGTTGATTTAGTCTATAGATCATCCATTCTTGCTGGTCATCGCGTAAATCGCAATCTAGCAATGTACAGAAGAAAATAAGTAATTTCACATCAGGTTGTGTCTCGTTCTTCTTTTTAATTCTCTACTCTCATGAACATCTGTTCAACAAAGAGAACTTAACATGGAGGCATATTTTCCCATTTTCCAAGTCCAATTTAGCTCCTGTCACCAACCAGTGCCGTGGACTATCTACAGGCCCTCTGCATAATTGTGAAGTATCAACGAATTTCAGTAACTTCTGTGTTTGCACTGGCACTGGTGGCCTGGAAGGATACACACCAGAATCCACCACAATCACCTATTTTTTCTCCTCAACCTGACTAAACATCAATGTACTAATTGTTGAGAAAATACCCGACTTTTGGGATTGTTCGGACGGGCTCTACATCCAATGACATTGTGTGATACAGAAATTTGAGACCTTGGAGAACAAGAGCCGAAGATGTAGAACTTTCTTCGTGTCGTGCTTGGTTACATGAAGCTGAGCTCCAGTAACAATGAAAGGAACATCTTCTCTAGTAGACCATTGTGGATCATATTTTACTGGGGCAGTGCATATATGTGAAAACTTCTTCCATTGAATTGCTTGGAAGTATCGATCATCTGCTATTTCTTCAGATCCTCTCCAGGATATAGCGTCGTCTATTTGGTCTTCGAGCAGTACTAGTGCATTTGCTAGGTGCTGGAGATGTACAGCTAACCTGGAACGTGACCATCTCTAATTAGCATTCAAGCTTACCAACAGATAATAAATAAATAATGGATTGAGCAAAAATACCCATTGATTTTTTGCATCATGGTGATTACGGTTTTCATGATGGGAAAATGTTGAAAATCAAGCTAGAAAATGTGAGAAGATGCTAAAGCTAAGAAAATTCTAACATACCAGAGAATTCCAAATCCGAAGAAAATTAAAAAACAGAAGAAAAATTCTAGATACACAACCCTGAAAGATCTGAGAAAATCAAAGTCAATAAGACAAGTTTGAATTAGCGAGCTAATTCTAGAACAAAGCCAGTTCGAGTTCAGATTATGAAAACTAAAAAAATCTAGGAATAATTTTCAACTATAAGTATGAATTGTATGATTCAATTGTAACATGAGCACAATTCCACAACTATGAGCCATAGAGCTCAATATCACAATAAAGTCAAAGAGCTTCAATTCACAAGCAGGAATCACGATATATTAATAGAGAACCATGATATCCTATTTGGTTAGAAAAATATTGCTCTAACCCAAATTTCACACGTCTCACATAATCATATTATTGTATTCTGTATATTTTCCAATCAATAAAAATTCACATTTCTCCCCATCTCAAAAAACTAACAGAAAAATACAGGAGATAAATTAATTTTTAAAACACAGAGGGTAACATGCATTTTCGGTATAATACTGGGGCAGAGTATATAATATATCCAACGTTAAATTACAATGAATAACGAAAATTCCTAAAAGACTTACAAATGCCTATACTAAAAATTGGTATGAGATTATTTTGCCTTTGTGAATTGGATCATCGATGTCATTGCATTCGCCAAACTTGTGGTCTTCAAGGCCTTTCTTTCTTTTTATTTTTATTTTTATTTTTTACCCTTCTTTCCTCATTTTCATATATATATATATATATATATATGGTAATTGGAGGTTGATGCATGTTCTTATTGCAAAAACCGAAAAATAACTTATATAGCATGTTAAACGCTAACTGCAATACTTATAAGATTTCACTTCTATTCTCACCGACCTACCATTGCTTTTGCCTATTAGGCTTTTGAGTCATAGTAGTTTGTAAGAATAAAAATAATTACTCGAGTATTCTCAAATTAATTGGTCCAAAATAATTAATTCTAACTACTTTGACTTCAAATTAATTGGCTCAAAATGATTAACCCTCATTAATCTAAACACCAAATAGTTATTTTTAAGTCTTATAATATTAGTTTCACTTGTTGGGTTTAAAATTCTGAATCCGGAAAGTGATACTCCATGTCAACTTCTTGAATGTGTAAATTACCATTTGCAGAATTTTTTCAAGTATAAATGCAAACTCCAATACTTGTAAGTCATGACTTTTATCACTATCACATTTTAGCCTTTTTCACAACACTTTAATTGAACTTATTAAAAAACCGTTGTAATAATTAGTTTCTTGCAACACTTTTTAAAAATTTATGCATTTTGCAACACTTTTATCTAATAATACCCTTTTTATGAAGTGTTATCTTACCAAAAAACAAAAAAAAAAATGAAGTATTAGTTGTAATTTTATTTTTTGCAACAGTTTATTAAATTAAAATTAATTGTAACAGTGTATAATCGTTGCTTATAACATTAGGCCTTGTTTGGATTCGAGGGAAAAAAATAATAAAGGAGAGGATTTAATAATAAAGGAAAGGAAAGGGAAGGATTAACTCTTGTTTGAATTGGATAAAATTATAAAGGAAAAGTTTATAAAGGATTATATGTATTCTTTATTTGGATTGGAGAAGAAATGAAAGAGAGGGATCAATTTTATAAATAAATTGACAAGTTTGCCATTTTTATAATATATTTATCTCCAACACCATTTCTACTAGCCATAAAATGCATAGTTTCATAAATCTTGGATACTGCAACTTGAAACACTTCTTGGAGGTTTCTAATGTATTTAGCGTTACTTTGCGTTATCACCCCAATATATGAATCTGCCATTGTTGAAATTCTCCCTGGCCATGCTCGAGCAAAAGTCTTACTGTTTGAAAGCTAATGGAAGAACAAAACTTTAGCATAAAAACTTAACATAAAACATTCATGCTCGAGCTTTTTTTTTTTTTTTTTTAACGACCTGATCATATGATATTAGTAGAAGAGAAGAGCTGCGACAGAGAAGAAGAGAAGAGACTAGAGAGGTCTGCAAGATTAGTGGCAACGCTGTAATTTTTTAAAACTACTAAGGATAATAATGTCATTGTGATGCATAAAATTTTCCTATACCTTGTTTTGACCCCAATTTGGGGTGATTCAAAAAGTGAAGGTTGGAGTAATTTTTTAAAACATTCCAAATCATTTTCATCCATTAACCCCCCCATTCCAAATAAAAAAAATGATTGAATAATCACTCCAAAACCAATCCTTCCCACCCAAATCCCTCAATCCAAATAGACCCTTAGTGTTTTGTATTTAAATACTGTAAATATACTTGACATCTTGGACCCAAAAAAAAATAAAAAATACTTGACATCTAACAACTTTTACAAACATATCAGATATTTTTTTTTGGTCCATTATAAGCAGTGGGGATCTCCATCAATATACAAAGCAAAAACCTTTAATTCTCTCTCTCTCTCTCTCTCTCTCTCTCTCTTTCTTTCTTTCTCTCTGTCTAAACTGATTCCTTCAAGGTTCGAAGCTTTTCATCCTCTTACTTTGTTAACTCCACACGCCATTAATGGACCACTTGAAGCTCAAAACGACCATTGCATTTCTCCTATTCATGGAAAGCTGGTGCGGATGAATTGTAGGGTTTCATTACAATAGATTTACGGCTTTAACTTCAAATCTCATCTAGTTTTCACAAATCAGGTACGATTTTTTTATTTTTAGCTTCATAAACCCTAAAATTTGCATAATTGAGTTAAATTGTTGTTTAGTCAGTTTAATAATGGAACTTATTTGCAAAAGCGCTCTCTGTAGAAGGTGGGAGATTTGTGCCTTTTAAGCATCAACTTAGGATTTCTGACTGCTACTGTGTGGATTGAGGTATTGGTTTTCAAGCAAAGTTTTGAACTTCAGTGTGATTTCTTCGTTTCTGGTTAAAATTTTGTTTAAAGTTTAGCTGATTTTAATGGCATGTTTTGCTCAATTTTATAGATTGAATTTTTAGGCAAAGTTATACACAATTATTAAACTTATATTTTTATTAATTTTGTTGCTAACAAGCAAATTATAAAAGACAAATATTTTTCAGTTAAAGAACTATATGAAGTTAGAAGTTTCAATGAGCTGAGATTTATTTACTTTTTTTTTTCATTTTACAGTAAAATTCTTATTTTGTGAAAATGATTTGAATTTTTTTAAAAAAATTTGCAACGTTTTTTTCTTAAGCAGCAGAAAATTAAAAAAAATTACCAAGAAAGAATTTGAAGTTTTTTTTCCTTCAAATTTGCAAAATAGATTATTATTGTCAAGGTTTCTATCTTAAACTCTAGAATATTTATTACATCTTATGAAATATGATTCACCGTTGTGTTGACGCATACAAATTCTAAGGCACTATTCAGATAATATAATCGGAGAAGTTGTGGAGCCTGGTACAGTAAACTCCTTCCTAGGAGTTTTAGTTTGTAAGAATTTCTCTCAGGTTCAGACTTGATCCTTAGTTGGACCTTTAGAAGCTGTGTAGATCTAATTTTTTCTACAGTTTGATACTATGCTAAAAGAATTAAGTTGTTACAAGTGCTCACTGTCAATATTTGTAACTAAGGAATTTCAAGTATCATGTGGTTTTGTAATAAAAAATGAACTTTATAATGCTATTACACAAACAAACTCATGTCACAAAATTCTAATCTGCAGATACATGCTTAAATTACATAGCATTTGAAGATCATTGAATTTTGCATATTTGACATCTTGTGTCTCTTATAGGTTAGGGAACCCTTTTGGATAACGTACTCGATAATAGGAGCATTCCACTCTTGAAAGAAAAATTATTTGGAATCAGGCGATCACCTTCCTATCTCACCAAGTCAAACCTATCCTCTTATTGGCTGCATATTTTCAGCTTCAAAGTGAATAGCTAGATTTTACTGCAGTATGTAGAAGGATAACTACATTTTATGTTGTGACCAAAAAGAATTGTTGAAAAACATAACTGGTCAATACAGTACAACATTGTATAACTTGGCAATGTGGCTCCAACATTGTATAATTTGGCAATGTAGCTGTAGCGCATATACTGATCTGTATTCTGGATAAAATGTATTGCTTGTCATGTCAGAAACATATTGTTCCTGTGGAGGTTCCCTTTTTGACTAACTCGTTTATGCACTCTGTTCGTGAATTATCTTTTGTTACTCAGGTATGGCTGGAAAAGCGGTATGTAGGATTACGTCATATATCAGAGTGGTTCAACACTGCAGGAAGAATGTCAAACAGGGCTAATTGCTAGTGTAATTATATCTCAGGTAATATGTTTGTATCCTGTCTTCTCACAATCAAACCTACTAAATTAAGATGATTCCGATAACTATATTACAAATAACTTGATTCATGCTGTGGACTTGGGCTGCTACAATTTGACAAAGCTTCAATGTTGCCTGGGAATATGGAATTAGTGGCCCTTTCTGGTTTGCAAGCGGTGCAACCATCCAGGCATGTCTAAGATTATTTTTTGCCTATTAGTGGCCCTTTCTCGTATGGAATTAGTGGCCCTTTCCTACAGTGATCTATATACTTAGTTGTGAGATTACATTCTTTAACTTCTTCTTTCTGTCATGACTTTTACATATTCCTGTTAACGGTGATCTACGTTTTCTCAAATTCTAGTTTTGAGCTCTGTTATATTCTTTGTTTCATGAGCTTGTAAGTTGTGTAAAGCCACAAAGATGTGCATTGTTTTTCTTCCTTGTAGGCACCTATGCTGCTACAAAACTTGTGAAACTCTAATTGGGCTTTGTCCTATCTGCAACTCTAAAGAAATCAAGTGTAGAGGTTTTCATGGTTTAAGGAATGAAAAACGATTCCGTCAGTTTGGAACTAAGTAGCAAAAAGTACAAAATTGTTGCCTATACTTTTGAAAACCGTTGCAATAAATGATAACAACTATTACAAAAAGTCTAAGAGACCGTTGCATATAAGTAGATGCTCATCATAGAGTTTTTTATGAAAACCGTTGCAAAAAATAGCTATTGCAATGGTTCTTAACCATTGTTATTTGTTAGTAAAAAAATCGTTGCGAATTGGTTTAAAAACCGTTGCGTAAAGTTATTTGCAATAGTTTTTAAGTTTTGCAATAAGTTCAAAATGTAGTAGTGTATTTTCACTAATCTATTAATACGTATGTATTTTTTTCCCTAGTACGTATTGATTTTTATAGAAGAATTGAAAGTGTGAGGCCTTTGTGTCACTTTCTAAATGTGTAAATTACTATTTATAAAAATTCTAAATTTAAATCACGATTTTAGTTGTAAAAATATAAAAGAAAAATTAAAAATAATAATACTGTTTGTAGAATGCTTTCCAAGTTTATTCTTACCAATACAGGCAAATTTTACTTTGTTGCATTTTATGCCCTCAAAATACAACTGCATGCTTGTGACTGGTTTCTTTCCAACAACCACCTGATAAGGGCTAAACCACACGCTCTAGTCTCGAGTGTTATATCAAAATTTCTACCTTTTATGTACGGGAAGCCCCAAAGGAAATTTTATATTCCCTTTCTATGTTTAGATAAAAGCTAATGGAGTTGGATTAATGAGTTATTAAGCAGTATGATCCAACATAAATTCAAATTTTAAAACTCACTTTAATTAAAGTAAAATAATCAAGCTAAGACCCAAGATGGGGAGCGTTACATAATCCATAAAACCAACATTAACAAACTTATTTAAGAGTACCATAATAATATGTACCATTCTCATCCAATATAATAAAACTGTTAAATTAACAATACCATTGTCTTTTCATCAAAACAAGCTAGCAAAAACCAAAGTCCTTTCTGAATAATGGTAGGGCAGCTATAAATCCCAATCCTCATTATCTGCAAAAGTATTAACAACAGAGGAATGAATACAAATTGCAGAGTAAACAAAGGTAGGGCTCATACCCAAAAAGAATAAAAAGATAACTGAAAATCTACCAAACCTTATGATCATAGAGCCCTATGAGGGAAACTCAATGACAGATCTTAAATCATAACCAAAGAACAACAAGAGTTGAACAATAACAATAATCCAATAAATCATTTCAAGGCGCCATCACTAAGCATTTCAAATAACATTTACTTATTCATATTAATATTTAAACAATGCCATTAGATTACTAAAATAATATCTACTTTGCTTCTTACAATGTTATGAATCTCTCGCTACAATTTTGCTTGCAAGTCTTGTTAAGAATAATGAGGTTTTATTTTAAAACTAATTGGTGCTAGGTAAAGTAGTCAGCATCTTATAAGGTAGTATTGAAGTTTCTGATTTAATGTGAGACAAATGTATATTCTAATATTCTCCCTTCTCCCTCACGTGTGATGTGATTTGAGAACGGTTACACATGAAAAATTGAACATATGTGGTGGATAAACACATACATATGGAAGGTTGAACACACGTGGAATACACATAGAAGATAATACATGCGGAAAAAGATTGAACACATGTGTGACATAATTTAAGAAGGTCACACGTGGATGAATACACGTAAAAGATGACACATGCGAAAGATGAATAAGACTAGACCATAGGCCGAGCTTTGATATCATGTTAAAAATCATGAATTCACATCCTAAAATCAATTAGTGTTAGGCGGAATAACCTAGGATCTTATAAAATAGTCTTAAATTTTTTAATTTTTTGATATGAGACAAGTGTATATTCTAACAAATCTTATTAGTCAGTAGTGTGTAAAAGGCTTCAAGGGTTCCACTAGGTGTATAAAAAATTCAAAATGCTGAGTGGATCAAAAGGATAGTACAATACTTTGACTATGAACCTTGTCAATTTAATGCTACTATCTTGCATCTATTTATCTCACTATTAGGCAAAGTTATGAAGTGCAATAAAACTCTCTAAATACCTAAACTTTGGAAATAAAGATAAAGTCAAAACCATGTTTAAAATCTTAAGACTTTATTGTCTTTAAGTAATGTAAGTGAAGTAGCATTTTGATTATAAAAGAAATTTTTTTGGCCCATTTTTTGCAAAGAAATGTGCACACTGGATCATCTGTAGTAAAGAGGATATTCTGCAAACTTTGTCTTCAAAACAAATCTTTCCATAAATTAAATTTTTAACAAGCTCGAAGGCAGTATAGATGATTATAAACAACACATAAGCATGCATTTTCAATTGTTAATTATTTCAAAATAGTGACACGCTCTAAAAAAAAGTCAAGGATAAACTTCCAAACAAGTAATTAGACACAATGTAACACGAAGTTACATAAATAATCTGCAAATTTAAAAACAAAGGGATGTTCAATTTACACGCAGCAACAATGTTGTGAACCACAAGGAAGTATGAGACATCACCCTGATTAGCAAATTAACGAAGATTGAACACATGTGTGACATAATTTAAGAAGGTCACACTTGGATGAATACGTGTAAAAGATGACACACGCGAAAGATGAATAAGACTAGACTATAGACCGAGCTTTGATATCATGTTAAAAATCATGAATTCACATCCTAAAATCAATTGGTGTCAGGTGAAATAATCTAGGATATTATAAGATAGTTTTAAAGTTTATAATTTTTTATATGAGACAAGTGTATATTCTAACAAATCTTATTAGTCAGTAGTGTGTAAAAGGCTTCAAGGGTTCCACTAGGTGTATAAAAAATTCAAAATGCTGAGTGGATCAAAAGGATAGTACAATACTTTGACTATTAACCTTGTCGATTTAATACTACTACCTTGCATCTATTTATCCCACTATTAGGCAAAGTTATAAAGTATAATAAAACTCTCTAAATACCTGAACTTTGGAAATAAAGATAAAGTCAAAACCATGTTTAAAATCTTAAGACTTTATTGTCTTTAAGTGAAGTAGCATTTTGATTATAAAAGAAATTTTTTTGGCCCATTTTTTGCAAAGAAATGTGCACACTGGATCATCTGTAGTAAAGAGAATATTCTGCAAACTTTGTCTTCAAAACAAATCTTTCCATAAATTAAATTTTTAACAAGCTCGAAGGCAGTATAGATGATTATAAACAACACATAAGCATGCATTTTCAACTTTTTTAATTATTTCAAAATAGTGACACACTCTAAAAAAAAGTCAAGGATAAACTTCCAAACAAGTAATTAGACACGATGTAACACAAAGTTACATAAATAATCTGCAAATTTAAAAACAAAGGGATGTTCAACTTACACGCAGCAACAATGTTGTGAACTACAAGGAAGCATGAGACATCACCCCGATTAGCAAATGAACGAATTATAAGCTCCAAAACAAAAATAAGAGCTCAAATTTTATTCAAATAGGAAATTGGGATAGAACAAGTAAACAATTTTGCAGAGTTATCACTAATTAAAAAATGAGAATAAACTTGACTTACAAATTAGCTTTGTAAGATTGATGATTGTCAGCAACAATATGTGTATGGTAGACAAGAATAACACAAACTTAATTTTACACAATCTAACATAACTCCAACCAGCAACCAAACCTTACAGACAAAAAGAACCTTGTAAGTTTGTTTTAGTATATATCCTTACTGGAATTAAAAAAAAGAAAAAAAGAAAAAAAAAGATACAGCAACCAAACGCAAAATTATATAATATATATATATATATATATATATATATATATATATATATATATATATATATAAAACTTAGCATGACGATAACATAATATAACTGAAGAAAACAAGAGTTATTATAAGGCTAAAAAAGAGGCAATAATATATATGGATCTGCTGGTGAGTGGTGACTAGTGAGAGGAATGGATTGTTGTTGTGACTTCTTGTTGAAGGAATCAAAGAGGAAGGCCAACATTGTGGTTAGAATCCAATAGCCTTGTGATCTCAGAATTCAGCTTGTAACTGACGTGCCTCCAACTGGCTTTTGTTGTGGCAACCAAGAGCTGCACTTTTTTGTTCGTTCATCTTCAGATCTTTGGCGAATGTGGACTGTCGTAACGGGATCCATGATATTTTATTTATTTTTAATATAATAGATAATAGAAATGGATATATGTATTTCAATAGATCTCCAGCAGAATGGTCTCAATCTCACTTAATAAAAAACAGAGGGTCTAAATCTCCTTTAAAAATAAAAATAAAAAACAATGGGGTCTAGATAAAAATACCCCAAAAGGAAATGACTATACTATAGAGTTCAATCAGGACCAGAATTAACTCGCTTTGTCTACTCAAGAGAGGAAACAAAATTCTAAAATGTCTCTATATTCACTAATGATAAACCACATAAAATGAAGTTAAGTAATTCTTTAAATACAAGAGATGAAACTGAAAGAATTCTGACTCTCAAAACAATGTTAAAGGCAAAAGGACAAAAAAGACATTCATATGAAATTTAGAAATTAGCAGAACACATATATATGTCAGAGAGTATTGCACACGCTAAACTTATCACATGGTAATAATTACAACAAGATCTATGAGTATGGACTACAAAATAAGGAATTTACACAATGCTTAGAGGCTAAGGAAGACTTGATAACAAAGGACCGCTAAAAGAAAGGTGGACAATATCCGACTTGAGGAATTTACACAATGCTTAGTGGCCAACGGAAGACTTGATAACAAGGACCGCTAAAAACTTGAAAATTCTTCCATTAGTCCAGGCTAATGGTTAGCCCTAAACACATGGGGTGGACCCCACATGTTGTGGGGCCCACTTGTATGTGACTAGGCTAACCATCAGCCAAGGCTGATGGAAGAAGGACTTCTAAAAAGAAGGTGGACAATACCACAAGAAGTCGGACATTGGAATATCAAATAAGGTATTTCATAAGATGTAGCTTAGATATTTTATTAATACATATGGAGGATATTAGAATAAGCATTGAAAGGAATAAACTTGAATTCAAAGTCCTCAGGTGGAAGCAAAACCAGTTATGGAAATTACAAAGTATTCGAAAGCTACAATAATTTCCTCATCACTGAAAAGATATAAAAACAATAAATTCAAGTTGAAGTCGATAACATGCTAAAGATGGAATAACGATAACCTTTCAACATAGGACGATCAAAAGCTTAGAATTTCACAAATAGAACACCAGAACACTAACTAAGATTTACTATCTAACAAATGATTTAAACCAATTTAAAATAGTTATGAACAATAATCACTTCAATTTAGCAAGCATTGAGAATGAACTAACATTATCAATTCTCAAAAAGTTATGTTAAGCAATAAACTCCCAAAAGTCATGATCTGCAAGAATTCTTAACAACAAGAATAAAATGCAGGAAGAAAAATAAAACTATCAGTTTGTACCGAATGTAGTCAAGTCCTGCCAAAAATCTAGTGTGACTGTGAAACGTGCGGTGACAGAACTTTGCGAAATATGGCTTGAAGTGATGAGTGGAAGAAAATAAAACTCAAAAATCCAGATATTTAGTTCAATGACCAACCTTGACACAATTGAAGATTAAAATATTGCAAGCGAGAAGAAGATAATAGAATTGAATGAACGGGGTGTTAAAAGGTACCTCACTTACCTCAATGAAAGCCCCAAAATCCAAAATATTAAAACCTCAAGCACAATAACAACAATTTATATTCTATCACTAGGTAATCCTTACAATAATGATAATAATTGAATTGAAGAAAATCACAACTGTATTATAAACCCCATTCATCAAATGGTAACATTAAATGCAAGTCTAACAATAAAACTAAAACTCACCTTGATGAAGAGAAGTTAAAAGTGCCCTATCTTCACCAATCAAGCTTGAATCAACTTCTCTCCTTTTTTTTTTCCTTTCTTTTTCTTTTTTTTCTCTATCTCCCGAACTTTCCGCACCAAATGAAAAAAAAATAATATTGAACTTTACTTAGAGCCAAAATTATCAAATGACCTAGAAATTTTTTATGAATTTTATTTTGGCACCAAATTAAAGCTGTAGATTTTACACCTTCACCCTATCACTTAATAATATTATATTCTGACCCAAATGTCAAATTTGGGGGTATTACACATAATATGGATTTATATATCACAAACCTTAGTTCTAATTTGCAGCCTAAATAGAAATACTAATGTTTTAATAGAACAAAATCAGAATATGAATAAAACTGTAAACATTAACACTAAATTGAAACTTTTTGCAATCTTTAAAGACTAAACGTGTTCTTTTCGAAACAATGAGGACTAAATTAAGCAGAAAATAGATCAATTGTATAGTACGATACTTTAAAGGGTAAAAGGCACATGAACCCCCTGTGCTTTTGTAAAACTACAAATACCCTGTAGTTTTACAAGTGTACAGTACCTTCTTGTGATTTCTAAAACAAGCACAGTAGCCCCCTTCGTCAAAAAAATTGTCTATTTAATTGAAAGTAGGATGCACGTGCGTAAAATACGATTATTCAATGATTTTTTGCTTAAATTATTAATTGTTTGGTCAAAAATATTCATTTTTCCAACCCCTAAGAAAAAATGTGTCATATAAGTGTGTTTTTGTCTAAATAATTTATAATTTAAGCAAAAAAGTTTTGAATAATTACATTTGACATGCATGCATCACACTTTTCGTTAAAATAGACAGATTTTTTGATAGATAGAGTTACTGTGCTTAGTTTTAGAAATCACAGGAGGGTACCGTGCACTTTTAAAACTACAAAAATGTATTGTGTAGCTTTACAAAAGCACAAGGGGTCCTGTGCATTTTACCTTACTTTAAATATTAACCTTGTCAATTTAATACTATTATCTTGCATTTATTACACTTTTAAAGTACAATAAAACTCTCTAAAATCATAAAGTTTAGAAATAAAGATAAAGTAAAAACCATGTTTTAAAATCAAGACTTCAAGTTATGTATGTGAAGTAGCGTTTTGATTTTAAAATAATATTTTTTCGTCCATTTTTTTGCAGAGGAATGTGCACACTAGATCATCTATAATGAAGGGAAATTTCTTCTATCCTCCTACAGACCATGTTCCTTGGAGATAGAAAAGTAGGTTCTACACATATATGACCCACATACTTTGTGAGTAGAGAGCATGCGCTGAACGAAGATAGAAGAACTACTCGGAGTGAAGAGGATAGTCTACAAACTTTGTCCTCAAAATAAATCTTTCCATAAACTAAAATTTAACAAGCTCGAAGGAAATAAACAACATGTAGGCATGCTTTTTCAACTTTTTTTTTTAATTTCAAAATAGCGATGCGCTCTAAAAGAAAATCAAGGATAAACTCTCAAACAAGCAATTGAACACGACCTAATGCAAGTTACATAAATAATCTACAAATTGTAAAAACAAATGGATGTTCGACAACTTACATACAACAACTATGTCGTTAACCACAAGGAAGCATGGCACATCAACTTGATTAGTAAATAAACGAATCATAAGCTCCACAACCAAATAAGATCACAAATTTTAGGAACTCAAATTGGAAATTGGGATTGAACAAACACGAAATTTTGCAGACTTATCACTAATTCAAAAAGGAGAATAAACTTGACTTACAAATTAAACAACAATGTTAAACATAATAAATAAATAAACTCCTCTCTAACTTAATATGATATCAGAGTATAAGTACTAAAAGATCCTCGATTCAAAACTCATCACCACTTATTTGTAAAATTATTTCCACGTGTAAGGCTTAATAAAAAACTACACAATAAATAACTAGACCCATTTGGTTAGCTTGAATTGATTTCTAAAACCCAAAAAAATTACTCAAACTCCAAAGCTTATAACCAACATTATATTCTTCTAATATGGATTTATATCGCAAACCCTAATTTGCAGCCTAAATAGCAATACTAATGTTTTAGTAGAACAAAATCAGTTTAACTTTCACATGCCTTGCCTCATCAAACATATAGAATTTGTACAACAAACAGCCACATGGCGTCCAAGGGTCACCAAATTAAGTAAAAGACAAACAACTAGAAACAATTAAGTAAAAGTAGTTGCATCTCAAAGAAAGAAATTCAATTATGTTCATGTTGACTTACTTGTAGTTCCATCCCGTTACATGATATAGACTTTGAGTTCTTCATTTCCTAGTTCCTCCTGTTGCACCTTTTGAATCTCTCTGGCTGAATCATTGATAAAAGAATTGCAATTTCTTATTTTAATCACCTGTAGCGTGTAAAGTTCTCCAAAGCAAGGAGGGATCTCACCCGGATACCAGCAATTCTCCATCACTAATTACGCAAGCTTGGGAAAAGAATCTTCTGAAGCAATCCACTTGCTTATGGATAGTTCGCTTAATTTCAAATATTCTAGATTTGGGAAGTCCCCATGATCATTCACGATCCATTGTGCATCGTAATCCGTTCCACATAGTTTGAGAACCTTTAAGTTCCTCCCAAATTCTGTAATATCCTTCCATTTTGGCAGATTTCCTGACAAAGACAACTTCTGTAGATTTGGAGGGAAGTAAAACTCACAATTCTTTCTCCATTCCGTTGAACCCGCGATAGACAGATTTAGTGACACAAGCTGATCGAGAAAGCTCAAATCTGGAAATCTATAGAGGTCATTGCCTAAATCTTCCCAACAGTTGTAAAATTCGCATCTCAATTTCAGAAGGTTTGGTACCCTTCTCAAAAAATTCTCTGCTGCTCTTTTGGAAGAAAATTTTGGTGTCGATAATGTCTGCACATTATCCAATAAGGAGGAATTCTCAAGTCCATCGGTCAAGATGGTAAAAGAACTATGGTGATTTATGCGTACATGGCGCAAGTTGACCATGTCCCAAAGAGAACTTGGTACAAAGTACCGACTAAATTCGACAATTAGCGATTGGAGGTACCAAAGGTTGTCTATTGATGATGGCATAGAATCTGTTTGAACGGCTAAATACCTCAAATGAGTCAGCGATTCTATTCCGCTATCAGACATGGAAATGTATATATTAGATAAATCCAACACTCTAAGAAGCATAAAATTCTTAATAATGAATGAGACATCAGACGAGCAAACAAGAAAGCCAAATGCTCTAGTACATAGTAGAGAACGGACATTGTAGTGAGAAGGCTTCGCCTCTATAGATTCATACTTTTTGAAATCAATGCGAAGTCGGCGCTCTTCATAAACTCTCGCAATATCAGACCAGTCATGCACATGTATCACCTGCAAGAACTACATTCTTTAGCTTTTTGCAAGCAAAAGTCATGTAATAGATCATGAACACGACATGCTTTGACTCCTCCATGGGAACTTTCTTTGGTAGGTATTACAAGGCTTCTATTGATAAGATCCACAAAATATTTCTCTGCTACATCCTCCAATTTTTCTCCCTCAATATATTGTACAAATCCTTCAGCAATCCATAACAATTTCAATTTCCAGAGAGGAATTTCTTCATCCTCTGGAAATGCTGCAAAGTACAGAAAGCACGATTTCAAATGATCTGGCAAATGATTGTAACTCAATTCTAATATGGCTCTGCACTGACTTTCTGAGTCACTAAAAATGTGTGAGCTTAATTCTTGTGCAATTTGTTTCCACATATATACACTCTTGTCCACCCTTGCAAGAACTCCAGCCATGACAACAGTTGTGAGAGGAAGTCCCTTGCAACTCTCTACAATCTGTTGTCCAACAACCAAAAATTCCTGAGAGAAGCTTCCTTTTTGAAATAGCTTCTTAGCAAATAACTCCCAACTCTTAACCTCAGAGAATTCCCGAAGAGTATAAACTTTATTGCCATCTTTAATTTGCGAAGCCAGATTCTGGTATCTACTAGTTATGAGAATACGGCTACGCAATCTGTCATCTGGGAAAGATCTTTTGAAATCATCCCAATCCTTGATGTCCCACAAATCATCAATGACAATGAGATATCTACGTCCCTTCAAGCTTTGGAAAAGCATTGTAGCTAGATCTTCATCATTCATTGCTTTATTATCCGGGGTCCTACTAACATCACCTAAAATGGTAAGCAACAATTGTCTCTTTTGATATGTTTGAGAAACAGTGCACCATGCTTGAACATGAAAGAACTCACGGATTGAAGGGTCCTCATACACTTTTTTAGCTAGAGTAGTCTTGCCAACTCCTGGCATGCCGACAATTGAGATAATATCTAATTTCTCTTGGTCTTCAAAAAGATACTCCTTAATCTTCTTTGCCTCGTCTTCGAAACCCACTATTTCATCAGTTGCTATATCAGTAGCTTTTGATGAAACATGGGTGGAAGTCTTTTCAACATCATGGGCTTGTGTATGATTCTTCTTCTTGGTATTGATCGTTGACACCTCTATTTTTATAAGCTTGGTTTACTCTATGATTTTGGAAAGTGACGTTATGATGCGAGAATCAAGAGCATTTTTTACCAGGTACAAGTCGATAACATATTCTGTTTGGTATGCCAAGCCTATGAAGCGCGTCCGAAGATCTTCCAATTCTTCATGCTCATTACGTTGTCCCTTGGTTTCCATAAGAGAAGATCTTAGAAATTTGAATTCCATATGCAGTGTTTCAATTTGATTCTTTAGAATCTCAATTGATTCTGGCCAACATTTTAGCAACTCCTCCAAATGTCCCAAAAAAAGATCCAAAAAGCCCACTCCATCAACTTTGGGATAGTTATACAAGTTAAGCTCTCTGGAGTCTTCTTGAATCTGCTTTATTTTGTAAAGCACCCCAGAAACTGCTATATTCACTTCCCTAGCCATGTCTTCGTTTATGTCCCTGTCATAACACGAGGAGAGGATAGGTACTAACTTCCAAATAATAGCTTCAATGGCTGTAAAGTGATAATTGAATTGTTCTAATCTCAATTCATCTGGCAAATTTCTGATAAAAGTTTGAAGGAATTTCAGCTTCTCAAAGAGATTCTTACCTGGATCACTTAGATAAATCACGAATTTCTCATTACAATCTAGTAGCTTTATCAGATTGTCAAGGACATAATGCTCGGATGTTGATTCAGTTGACCTTGAAGCTCTTAAGACCACCGCATAGATCTCCTCAACATTAGTCTTCTCTACTAGATCAGAGAGCTCTTGCTTCATTGCTAGTGCTATCTCTTTATCCATTTGGTCAACGAAGCAAAAGTAAATGAGACATGTTGCTTTGTGTAGCAAAGAAGCAAGAGGAGTCAAAAGCCGTTGATTTTCCCACAAAATGTATACCTCTTTGCCTACTAGATATGTAAACAGAGCTTGCAGAAGTGTTAGCTGCTCTTTGAAGTTTTCAATTTCCTTCATCAGAGGAGCAATTAGATAAGCCCTACAGCTTAATAAATATCTAGAAATCCTCACAAGAAACTCTTTACTTCCAAATACCCATTCATAAATTTCAAGTCTCCTTTCGAAATTTTGCCTGATTAGAAGATCCTTCATCTTTTCTCGCAAATTAGAATATACATGGTCCAAGTCTAGGATGTGACTTCCTTTAATTGGCCTCTTAGAAAGTGAGTGAAGTTCCAACCTCACATCATAAAGCTCATCTTGTATAAGCAAATAAAGATCCTCATTGTTTGAGAAGCAGAGAAACATTTCTAGAAAGTGAAGCCCAAGTTTGAGGAATAGGATATGATCTTTCAAGTGGGCAGTATCCATAAAGCTCTGATATTTTTCTTCTTGCTCCTCGAGAAGGGAAAACGATTTAGAAATATGAGAGAAGGGGCTTTCCATTTTGACAGATAGTTTATAAAATGGAAAACAAAGTTTAAGGGACATGATATGATCTATCAAGGAGGCACGAGAATTATGAGAGGAAGATCTTTCCTTGTTAGCCATTCTTCCTCGGTTATTTTTCTAACAAGAGAACTTAAACCTGGAATCCTGCAAGAAGAATACACTTCACTACGTTACTTTTGCTTTTACATGCTGAACTGGTAAGGAATTAATTCTAAATTTGACTTGATCAAAAAGAAAATTATAAGGATTATAAAACATTATTTTATCGAATATCTTACGCAAATATTTATTATTCTTTATTAATATGTTGTAGATCAAATGAATAACATTATCAATCTGGGAATTCTATCCCATTTGCTGGGCATGGGAAACCATATATGGTCATTGGATATCGACTTCATAAGATGGTAGCTTAAAACGCTATTTTATCTTACATCCTTAAATTGGAAAAGTTTATGGCCATGAAGATGTTCTCATTCTCAACAATTATAAGATAGATGCACATATAGTTGAAATGATGGAAGCATGGAAGCATCTTGACTTTCTTTGTGACTGTAAGAACAATGGTGATTCCAGTTTTATGACCAGTTAAGTGCAAGACATTCAGATAATGTTACATGATCCTCAACAATGAGATTCACATTGAAAGAATGTCAATTAGCAAGTCATTTTAAGTGCCATCCATAATCAAAAAGTTGCCACCCTCGTGGGAGGATTTTAAGCATTATCTCAAACACAAGTGAATGAGATGAAACTTGATAATCTAATTATGAAATTGTTGATCGATGAAGAAAATAGGAAAATTTTCATATTTAGTCCCTATTATTTACTAAATGTCTCAATTTAGTCTATATTATTTAAAATGTCTCAATTTAATCCCTATTGTTTCACCAAAAATTTCAATTTCATCCCTATTGTTTAAAATGCCTCAATTTAGTCCTTATTGTTTTCCAAAAAGTTTTAATTTCGTCCATATTATTTTTAAAAAAAATTCAATTTTGTCCCTATTATTTTTTTAGAGTTTCAAATTCGTCCCTATTATTCAAAGACTAAATTAAAATTTTTTGAGAAACAATATGGACGAATTTGAAACTTTTTTAAAATAATAGGGACGAAATTGAAATTTTTGGAAAACAATAAGGACGAAATTGAGAAACTTTAAACAATATGGACGAAATTAAAACTTTTACGAAAATAATAGAAACTAAATTGAGACATTTTAAACAATAAGGACTAAACTGAAATTTTTTGTAAACGATAAGGACTAAATGTGAGATTTTTCCAAGAAAATATATATTCTTAAAAGAAATTGGTGGTACAATTGATGCAAGTCAAAGTTATGTTGTGGAAGTACAAGCCTGTCCTTTAAAGTAAAAGAGAAAGCTTTCAGGGTTGTTAACAATGGCAATGCAAATAAAAAATTTCCAAGATAAGTGTTATATTTTGAGACTAAAACTGAATAGAGAGCCAAAGATTGTCACAAGAAGAAGATTAAAGGAACTTCAAAAAAAAAATCCCACAAGGAAATGTCACAGAAGCAAAGATTTTGCATGTTGTGTCTGACATGTAGTTTACAATTGATTTCCAAAGTAAAAGAGATTTATACAAGTCAAATGTACAAGAAATTAGTAGCGATTCATTGTTACCACTAAGGGAAAGACAACGGCTTGTAACTAAGGCTCCGTTTGTTTGCCATAAAATATTTTTTCAATTTTTCGGTGTTTGGTAACATCAGAAAATTAGTCAACTGAAAAAAAAATTTCAGTCAAATATTACGGCTAATATAAAATTTGAAAAAATATTTTCATATCATTTGAGATAAAAACACCCTCTACCCCCTCACCCCTCACCCCCCACCCGCCACCCACCACCCCCTACCCCACCCTCACGATTAACATATATATTACGATTAACATATATATTATGTGTATAATTTTTTATAAAATCTAATATCAGAAAATATTTTTCAATATACATTCAAACACCAGAAAATATTTTTTAATATTCTATTTTCTAGAAAAATATTTTCCCTCATCAAGTTATTTTCTTGCAAACAAATGAAGCCCAGGAAAATATTTTATTTTCTAAAAATATATTTTCAGAGAAAAACATTTTACACAATTAAGTTATTTTACGGCAAGCAAACGGAGGCTAAAGTTATAATACTTTCCTTGACTTACATCACAGAATGCCAAAAAAAAGTAGAGAATTGTAAAGGAACTTACCAAAGTATTACAATCTCTGATTCTTTCTCGAACTAGATACCTTCAGAATATTGAAAAATCATGCAAGAAACAAGATTGATCTAACAATTCATATTCATCCTTCCTGTTAGCTTGTCAGTCTAGACTGCACAGAGATTAATTGTCTTAAGAAAAATTCTCGTATCCAGAAATGTCCGGCATATACATAGGTGAGTCTCACATTCGTGTGAAGTCTCTGGACACCACAGGATGCCAAAAGGAAAGAATACTCCAAATCTTAGAAGCCCTGTAGTAGAAAAAAAAAATACAGGAGCTCACCAGAGTACTATGAACTCTGATTCTCTCTCGAGCTAGATGCCTCTAGATTATTGAAAAATTGTGCAAGAAAAAAGATTGATCTTACAGGTCAAATGCATCCTTTTTGTTAGCTCATCTGTGCAAGAAACAATATTTGATCTTAAAGGTCATACATACACGTAATTGTTGGAGACAGTGATCCAAACCCCCGCTGGCAAAGTTGACTTCTCAAGTTTATAATTGCTGGTATTGTATTGCACTTAAAAATAATGATTATTTTAACTGGATATTTCCTCTATGGTTGTCGCTTTGTTTAGAAGAGTTCTAAAGATCGATTATCGATGAGTGTAATATTTTTTGTATGTAATATAATATTTACTTATATTTTTTAAAAAATAAAATAGTAATAATCATAATAATGACTGTTGAAGTTGGGCCAAAAACTGAAAAACAAAAAAGAAAATGACTTAAAAAATATGTCCTTGTTGTAAAAGTATGGATATTTATTAATAACAATTCCATCAGAAGTAATACGTTGTATGACGGCTGACACCCGAGAGAAGAACTCAATACGATATTGAGTTACATAAGCTAGTGGAAGATTTGCGAGAAAAAAACTCAATACGTTATTGAGTTATTATGTGGAAGAATGGCATGAGAAGATGATGAATAAAGCTTTGATGATATAATATTATATGTTAAAGTGTAATGATCATGTTCTTTTGTAATGATGATATTTTGTCATAATTATTAGTATAAATATGTATTTTAGATATCTAAGTAGTGAGAAAATATGGAAATAAGATACAAAAGCAAGTGAAAGAATTGTCTAGTTTTTTTTTCAATTCTTTCTGATAATAATTTTATAATACATTATCAGCATGAGTCTCTGCTAATTAGTTACTCGTTAGAAAGAGGAAGAAATGAATGCTTCGAATATTAGTAATTACCGACACGATTGATCTTTTATCATGTTTTTAGAATTGCTTATTCTATCACTGATTTACTATCCAAATTTGTTATTCTCTATCGAGCTCTAAGTGAGAATCAAGCATCAACTAAGGTAAAAGGTATATGTGCTTCTCTTATCTGTTTTGGTTGAAGAGTAAGTAAAACACATAATTAGTGTTATAGAAGATATAATTATCATATCTCTACTCAAGTGGTTTTTTGAGTTCCCGCTTCTACTATAATTTATATGATCTTATCGTTACCTCTTCAATTGCCTAATATAAAAGTAAGCAGCATATGAGGACTAAAGTTACTTTGATAGCTTTTCATATTGGTAGGAGATCACAAACCTCCAAATGCAAAATACATAGCGTTGGTATCTTTGCAAGATCTATGATGATCAATATTAAAATAATATTTGATGATTTGATGATCAATATTAAAATAATATATAGTATGCAAAAGTTATTGTGATGTATTGATGTTAATAGTTTTGCCAAAATATGTGTTTATTTTATCCTTGAAGGAAATAATTAAAGAAAAGAATAATGCATTCCAGCAGATTCCATAAAAGTATTTTTCCTTTATTATCTTATTTTTGAAGGATTAGATATTGTATTTGTTTCGGTAAAAACCCCATTGGAATTTATAGAAGGCCAAATTTTTCAGTTGGCTTAATACCATTTCCTAAAGTGAATGAAATTAAAATTCCCCGATGCGAATTGAAATTAGATTCCACGAAGTGAATCGAAAATTGAATCCCCTGAAGTGAATAAAATTAAAGTAGGTAGAACTACATTTCCTGAAGTGAATGAAATAGAAATTCCTTAAAGGAATATAATTGAAATTTCCCAAAGATGAGTGAAATTAAATTTCTTGAAGCGAATGGAATTGAAATCCCCTGAAGTGGATAATATTTATTTTCCTGAAGAAAATAAAATTACATTCCCTGCAGCGAATGAAACTATATTCCCCGGAGTGAATAAAGTTGTGTTCTCTAAAATGAATGAAATTAGATTCCCGAAGTGAATCAAAATTGCAAATTCTCTGAAGTAAATATAATTGCTCGTTCCCTAAAGTGATTGGAATTAAAATTCCCTAAAGCGAATGGACCTAAATCCTTGAAGTGGATGATATTGAATTTCCTGAAGTAAATAAAACTACATTCCCTGCAGCGAATAAAATTATAATAAAAGAAGGGTTTTGACCGAGCTAGTAGGGTTTGACTCTCTACTCTTTTTATTCTCTTTTGCCATAGCAATGGATGACAATTTCAATACTGCGATATTATTTGCTGAAGGTGCAATTATAATGACTTTTATTCTTATCCTTATTTTCTACAAAATAGAATTTTGAATATAAATGTGAGCTTTAGTTAAAATCGTCGCAAGAAGGATCTATATCATAGATTTGAAACATTTGGTAAGAATAATTATATTTTAGATGTCTAAATCCTGTGAATGTTACAATATTGATTACTCTAATTAATTAATTATCATTTTATTTGTAGCTTTTTAATTGTTTGTGGTTATCGAAGGTTGTTATATTATTCTCAACAATCACTTGAAATTTATATTTGGAGTTATATGATTTTATGATCTCATCTATAATTTTGTTGAAGTTTGACAAACAAAATGGATATATCTTACTGGAGGAATGCGTTCTATTTATAGTATTCCTATAACAGTTGCATCAAGATATTAGGTCCAAAGTATTTTATACTTTGGTATGATATGAGAAGAATTATTGTAAATTCATATGAGCACCAATTAAAGAATCAAATTGATTCTATTGCCAAATGAATTTTTAATGTACTGCTTGTGTCAAAAAAAAATTGATTTAAAGGTCATCAATTTGATATCGAAGCTCTTGCATCTTCTACGTTACTTGCTTTAATTATTCGATTACCCATCTATTATCTGTGATTTTAAACCCCTAAGGGGTGATCGTTTTAGAACACGCTTTAAAGATTGTTATTTTGATAAGTCTCTCTTTCTTTCATTGGGGGGATAAAACTTCAACCTAAGGTTTCACGTGAGATATCTTGGAGGAACCTGAAGTTCACCAAGATACATCTTTGATACCTCACTATAATATATAGGAAGAAAATAAGCAATGTGAACTTGAAGTTCACATAATTATTTATTTGCATAGTATTGCCAATAATTTACCATATGCAAAGAATATTGTGAAATCATAAATATTTGCTATGAATGTGTCGACCCAAATTGTTGTCCTAGAAGGACATATAGTAAGTGCCATAAGATATGCATCTAAGACACGCTAGAAGTGTAGTGTATCTATCGGTGCAAAATATATTATCCTTTTGAAAAAGGAGAATACGTGGAGACAAATATAGGAATTATGAATCCTACAGATTCTATATGTTTGAGGAGCACGATAGAACTAACAAAACCAACCGACGTTGGAAAAGGCACAATACCTGCAGAGATTGAAGAATATTTGGTCCTTAGAGAGGGCAAACGCTTGGAATAAAGCGATTAGGATCCAAAACCACAAAGTGTAGATGAATGTCAACAAAGACCTGATCGGTCAACGAGAGAGAAACAATATAGTGGAAACTTAGCTCACATGACAAATGTGAAATTCTCGTATGTGGGATTGAGGGGAAGCATTGTGAAGCAAACCCTATGTCATTTTCAATCCCACAACGCTTGGGTACTTGTAAGTAGTGTACCATATAGGTATTTATCCCTTAAACTACTTAAAGCTTCGCAGGGAATGAGTTAGTATGCTATGTGGGTACGCTTCGGCTTATATCCTCATATGGTAACTGTAATACCATTGTTAATGTTTGAATGAGTTCATATGCTTCTTATAGAAATGACAACACAAGTACGCCCCGATCCCTCACGAGACCGGAGGCTCTAATAGCCATGCTAATCACAATCCAATTCCAACCCGAGCATAAAATTTAGAAAAAACGGATGGAATCTCCCCTGTTTATAGGACAATCCAAAACCTATAAATAATATTTATAACCACAAAACTGTGATCTAACTCCATTCATCCGTCCCTTCCACCAAAACTATCTCATACAACAACCTTCTCAAGGCCATCTGAGCCTTGGATTCCAACATTGAAGACACACAAGCATACATTCATTAACTGTTGAACGTTTATAATTATAATTTCACTTATCATGCCACTTTAATATTATCTAGTTTTCTTTGTTATAATTTAAGTCCGTCAACCAATCAAAACATGCAAGCATGCAGCTACTAGACAATAAAGTAAAGATTACAAGTTATTACAACATTACAAGTCATTCATAACTATCAATACATTCTAAACTTAACTTTATAATTACAAAACTGAATTCAATGACAATCCACGTAAGCCAGGATAATCAATCACGAAACTCTCGAGGCTTCTTTTCTACCTCTGATAGCACTGATCCTAAAGGGTGTTAGAAACGAGGGTGAGTATACAATATGTATACTCAGTGAGGGAGGTAATGCAGCATAGTAGGGAATGCTTTCATGAAATGCAACAAAGATAACACATAAATGTCACAATTAAGCAAGCTATTGAAACAAGTAACTAAACACTTCATAAAAGGATACGGTTCAACTCTTTGTCTTCAATCTCGAATCACGAGCCACGATCTTCAAGCAAATGCCGTCAAATCCCTTATTCCTCCAAATGGGATACTCCGTACCTCAATCCTATGACCTATATCTCCCGAGGTAGGTCCGTATGCCCCAACGAGGTGAACCACGCCTCTGGGGTAGAGGAATATGCCTAAGCGAGATAGGGACTGGGAAACCATGGTAGCTGAGGGAGCACGGCAAGCCCGATGTCACCCGTGTTACTCGACACTACTGTGCCTGAAAAGGTTGTGCAACCCCGAGTCAAGATCACGAGAGCCAAAAATATCAAATCACGTAAGAGGAATGACAAAATAGGTCACCCTTGCAGTTAATCACAAATAACACGAAAAGACACAAGATAGCAAGTAAATAATACATATAAACTTTATCAATTACCAATTATGCAATCTAGAAACAATAAAATAAGTCAAGATGCACAGAAGAGATGAAGACTCACTCACCTTTACCAAACCTAGAAGAGTATAGCTTAGGTTCACTCCAATCTTCTTGACTTAGCCCAAATGTACAACCTTAGTCTATTCACATAAGTATAATACTTTATCAATTGACTATATTAATTCCACTCGAATATCCATATAACTATCTTAAGCTCCCACCAACGCATAAAACTATAGGAGTTAGACAACCATTAATATCCTTCAAATTAATACATAACCCAAGTAATCAAATATTAATAGGTGGGATAATAGCATATAAGAAATTATTAATCTAGTGACTAGTAGCATTAACTAACTATAACTATTTAACAACTAATTTTCACATTTAGTTACACTTTCATGAATCCTAGTTCAACACTTAATCCATAGTAAATAAAAATCAACCAATCACTAGAACTTTTAGTTCACATATAAAGTTATCTCACATGAGGTAGAAGTAATTCAATGGAATAGATATAATGGAAACAACTAGTGCTAATCACAAATTAAACTAATACAAGTTGATAAGTTGCTCAAGGTTTCCTTTACTTTACATTAGTTATTTGCTTTTATATGAAAGTAGTTTAACACCATTTATTCTTTAATCAGCTATTAACTTAATCTAAATGTAATTCTCTTAAGGGTTTAATGTTAATCAAAGCTAGGTTCCATTAAGGTTCCAATACTTCGTTCATTAGTAACTCTACTAAAGTCAGCTTTTAACAAGCTATAATTAACCTTTAGCATACAGTACAATCAATTTATAAGTTACAGTATTTAGAACTTTTAACTCATATACTCCATACTTTTAATAATCTACAAGTTAACTAAGAAGATAGTTCAACAACTTAAACGTAATCAAATCAACTAGCATGCTATAATTAGGTGTAAACCAAGCTGAAATTTAATTTAGCTAAAATCAACACACAATCTTACAGTTACTCATACTATTTCTCACTTTACTTTAGTTAATAACTTGTACAAGAAATTAATTCGACTCCTCTTAACAATTCATGTAACAATTACGTAGTGAATCGGGGTCAAGGGGAAAGCTATACGGGGAACAAAATACATATGGTAGTTAATAGTATAAAGTTTTCTACAAGTAATTAACAACTAACTTTATATGATAGTCCACATAGTTTTGCAATCCAACTAAATTTCACCAAGGCAAAAATCATTCAAGCTCATGAGAACCACATAGACCAAGTTCTAAACTATCCTACTTTGCATTATCCTATCACGTACTGGCCCATGATAATAGGTCAACATTTATAGTAGTTACTAATTAATACTTGAATTTAGCTTAACACAAGCTTTTGCTAAGGCAACATAACAATCAATATTTAATTAAGGATTCATTTAACTCAAGCTAGTCATTAACACACTTAATTAACAACCTATTTTGCAAACATTCAAGGGAAAAAGAGGGGAAGAACTGGCAGCAAGCTGCCAGGTAGCTGCTACGGGAAAAGCACAGTCCCGGTGCTGGCAGATTGACTGTCGGCGCTGACAACTACAAGGCAACCCCATACACAAGCATTCAGTCCATTTTTTTTCTTTTTTAGATATTCCATGCATACGTAGCTAACCTAACTTAATTTTGCAACAGAGATTCAATATATTGTTCTCTTAAACATTATTTCAAACATTACAACTACTTAACTTGCAATAATTCAAGTCTGGAGCATGATATTAATACTACACACAACTTATAACTTTACAAGAGGCACATAGTTAAAGATTACTCTACTGCATCATTAACTACATCCAACACAAATATAGCTCAAACACTCATCAACTACATCATAACTACTATATTATATATCAAGAAAACTATGTAGGATGCAATAAAAGCTAACCCCTCACTTTATTCTTGAGGAATCATGCATGAAATTAGCTAAATCTCTTCATTTTTCTTCTTTTCCTTTAGCCGAGCTTCATCTACCTTTTTTTTCTTTCTTATTGTCGACCCCAAGCAAGCTTCCACTCTTTTTTTTCCTTCACTGCCCAGTGGTACTGGTGATGTTGAGAGAGATTAGTATGTGTATGTATGATGGTGAGTGTTAGGTAGATTTTATTTGTTTGTATGTTGTAGGCATGTGCCATGTATGTGTGTTGTTTTCTTATTTTTTTTTCCTTTCATGTTAAATGAATGGTTGTAAGAAATAGATAAAATATATAAATGCCACATGTCAATCTTTATTCGTTAAGTGGCGAAAACCACGTTCTAAGAGTTTAATATACCACAATTAATGATTCGAGCCGTGAAAATAAGTCAATTAAACATAGATAAACTAAATATAAATAATAAAACAATTACTTAAGATAAGTCATTTAGATGCAATTTAAATAATTGTAATTACTAAAAATAATCAAATAGTTCGTTCAGTTTCGAGCTCGGCTTCTTATTTGAACAGTAAAATGAATTTATTGAAAACTATGTAAAATAATTTAAACAAATAAAATAACTAAGTAACTGTCCTAGGCAAGTCATATAAATATAATTCAAATAAATATAAAAAATGAAAATAATAATTAATTAGTTCTCGTAAATCAATTAAATACAATTAAAATAAAGGTAAATGGTGATAGTGTTAAAAATAATTATTCCTGAATCTGGGCTTCACATTCAAATAGTAAAATTGAATCAATTAAGAACGTTAGTAAAGTAAATTCTAGTAAATAAAATAATAAGATAATTATTCCAGCCAAGAAATTAAATATAAATTAAATGAATGTAAACAGTCGTCATGCACATTTTTCAAGAATTACGTATTTTAATGAAATAAATATATGCAATTTGATATAATTTTTATATGCTAGGTTCGGGTGTTATAACTTGCCAATATAAATCACGTGATATTGATATTAAAGCCCCTGAATGACTTTTTGTGCCTAAAGCATATGACTTGAAATCCCGGAAAATGTAATCGATTACAAAGATCTTTGTGAGAATGAAAACATTCTAGAAGAATGTGGTCTAAACTTCTTAGTATATGTTGATATCATGTTGGCCATATATCATATTAAGAAGTATTATTATCTCTCTATATTTGTTTTTCAATCTTTATTGATTTTTTATTTAAGCTTATATGATTATCGTCCTGATGACTTGATCTTGAAAAGGATGATTGGAAGTACTATAGTGATAAAGCTTATATGATTATCGTCCTAATGACTTGATCTTGAAAAGGACGATTGGAAAATGAGATAATTATTGCCCTGAAGTACTATACTATAGTTCGATTAGTCCATTAATGTATAATGCTAATGATTTATGACAATATACTACCTTTCTCTATTAAATTGTTAGCCATATATGGTGCAATTCCAATCTGAAGGCATTGGAATAAAATTGAGCACATGTCATTCTATCTATGTGGAACATCAAATATGGACTTATTGTATCCAAGATGGTTGAAATCATCATATGTTGGCCCTATAGATGCTGACCATTTATCCGACCCCCACAAAACAAGATCGCATATAGTCTATATATTACTTGTAGTGATAGTTATATTGTGACAATCCATGAAATAGACAATTAAAGCTACATCCTCCGATCATGTTAAGATTATAGCAATTCATGAGGCTAGTTGAAAATATATATTGGTTGAGATCTATGTTCGGGAATTATGTTGATTACCCGTCAAAAGAACTAGTCTGATCAGAGGTAGCACACAGAAGGTGACATGACGAAGAATATCTGACCATAATATTTCTACACACATGAGCTTTAAATGATATCTAACAAGTAAATGCAAGTGAAAATCCAGCAGATTTGTTCACTAAAGTTTTACCAACAAAGATTAGAAAGTACATGCTCAGAAGTGTAAAATAAATTACTTGAAAATCTGTCACCATGACTCATGTTGCAATGAGTGGGAGAATGTATTTGTGCGTTGTACTCTCTTTCCTTCGTCAAGATTTTTCTCTCATTGGGTTTTTCCTGGTAAGATTTTAATGAGGCAGGACAAATACGCTATATAATATGATACGAGCATGTCGAGCCAAAGTTCTTTTGCATAGATAGACTCCAAAAGAAAGTGAAAGTGAAAATCCAGCATATTTATTCACTAAAGCATTACCACCAACAATTTTGAAATCACATGATCAAAGAAGTGGAATGCGTCATTTGAAAGATTTATCATCATGACTCATGTCACCATAAGGGGGATAAGCTATTTTTTTTTGTGCACTATACTCTTTTCTTTCACCAAGATTTTTAACCCACTGGGTTTTTCTATGGTAATGTTTTAATGAGACAGACCAAGTAAAATATTATTTCTCATAAGAATAATGTACTCTTTTTCTTTCGTCAAGTTTTTATTCCATTGGGTTTTTCTTGACAAAGTTTTTAATGAGGCATATTCTTAAGCTATAAATATCCAAGGGGGAGTGTTGTAAAAGTATGGATATTTATTGAGAACAATTCTATCAGAAGTAATACGTTGTATAACGGTTGACACCCGAGAGAAGAACTCAATACGATATTGAGTTACAGATGCTAGTGGAAGATTTGTGAGAGAAAAACTCAATATGTTATTGAGTTACTACGTGGAAGAATGGCATGAAAAGATGATGAATAAAGCTTTGATGATATAATATTATATGTTAGAGTGTAATGATCATGTTCTTTTGTAATGATGATATTTTGTCATAATTATTAGTATAAATATGTATGTTAGATACCTGCATTGAGTAGTGAGAAAATCCAGGAATAAGATACAAAAGCTAGTGAAAGAATTGTCTAGTTTTTCTTTCAATTCTTTCTGATAATTATTTATAACAGTCCTCGTATTATAAGCATTTTAAGTACATAATTGATGAAGACAAAGATCCAAAATCCCCGCTAGCAAAGTCGATTTTATAATTAAGAAAAATACATAAATATAGTTTGGTTGCTCGTCACATCAGCTTGATCATCAATCATTTTCGAGGTGAATTATTTATACATTAACCTTGTTCACCCGTATTAGCCCTTTAATTTTCAAAGTAAACCATCACAGCCACCATCCTTCTATTTTCTCCTGATTTTCATTGAACTAGAAAATCCTTCAATCGATCCCAGATCCCCAGTCCTAAAACTTAAGAACCTTATCAAATCTGAGTCCTCAAAGTCTTTCTTCACAATCCTTCTATCGCTAGAAAGCTTTTCTCACTTATCTAACTCATACCCACATAAGTTCATCCTTTCCCAAAGTCATGTTTCAATTTCTTCTCTAAGCCTTAAATATCCAAGCTTTACACAAATTTTTCATCTTCATGTTTCATAAGGAACTATGATGCTTTTTCATTTCTCATCCAATCCATATATGTCATCAATTGTAGTTACGATTACTGTTGCAAGCATCCTTAATTTCTTCCAACAATATCCAGAAAGAGATTCATCAGCTTTTCTTACTTTCACTTAGAAACTGATGTTGCTGCCTCTTTCTTCATCATTTATTGTTTGGAAAATACATAAAAGAGATTTCGGCTCGTCTGAAAAATAAGAGTATTCAGGGAGCATTGGTGAGAAGTTTAAAGTGATTTTGGTTGTGTGGAGTTTGACCATGGCTGTGCTGTCGCAGAGGAGAATAAGTAAATAAAAGAACAATAAAGAGATGAAGAAATAATATTCCTGTTTTGTCTCCTCAAAATTTAGATTTTTTGATTGTATGTGCCTATGACGAAATTGTAAAATTTTAAACCGAAATAAGTTGAAGGACGAATGTTATTCCACTAATGAAAGTTGAGGGACCAAAAAATTTATTTTAAAAATTGAGAGACACATGCAAAATTGTTAAAATGTCTCTCGTCGCACACTGCGCTTTGAAGGTTGAGATTGAATTTTTTTTTTTTACAAACAATCAAGATTAAATTGGTTAATTTTGAACAGTAGGAATAAATTTAAAAATTAATAGAGTCTATATTGACTAATTTTGAATAATATAAACAAATTTAAAATTTTGGAGAAATAATAGAGACCATTTGCGATATTTTCCCAACACACTCACACCCTTATTCATCATCTTCTACATGTACTCTAAAAACTACATTAAACCAACTCACCCACTTCTCTTGGAACCAATAATGGAACCGCGAAGTAGGGATCATCCATGTTAACGATTAGGGATGGCATTGGGTACCCATTTTATCCAAAACTGATGGGCAACTATCCGATAAAAACTCAATAACAAAAACTAACAAGGAATCCATTAGGGTTTGGGTTTTATAAAGAGAAACTAATGGGTAAACTGATAGGTTTTAGTTTTTGACGTTAAAAAAAACCTAAACTCGAAAACTTATTATTAATTTAATAAAAAAATCTAACATATATATATACAGTTAAAATAATAGAAGTCTAACTAAAATTGGTAATTAAAATGATAAAAATTTGAACTAAACTCAATTAAAAAAAAAAAGTGAACTAAGCTCAATTAAAAGAGATGGACTAAGCCTATTAGACCAATACTTATACTCTTAAGAATTATCATTTTTATTGGCCAATGATAAATCCATATTTTGCATATTTTATCCCATTAAATTATGTACAATTGTATTATTATTGTGAACTTAACTTTATATTTGATATAAATTTAGTGCAATGTAGATTTCGAACGAGAAATGAAAAAAATGATGTCAAAATACCAATATTTGGAAAGGATCATCGATACAACACTCAAGAAATATGATAGGATGGCCCCAATATAAGCAAATCAAGATTGAATTTGGCCAAATGAAGTGCGAAAATAGACTCAGGACGCCGAGAAACTTTGAAATAGTCTTGGTCAACTTTTTGGTCAAAGTCAAAGTCAACGATCAACATGTAAATCGTAACTGGCATGAATAGTTAATCGTGTGTAAAGCGTGTGAATAATACTGTGCAAAAAGTAAAATGCATGAATAATAACCGTTTTTCTCCTATAAATACCCCATTCCTCATATTATTTTTACATATTCCTTTTCTTCAATTTTTTCTTGTTGTTAGTTTTATATTGTTTAGTTAGTTTAGAAGTAATTTAGTTTAGTTCAAAGCCCAAATCGAGGGTGATTATCTCGATTCAGAGGCAATAGTCATGTCAAAGTCAATATGAAAAATCAAGATTCGCTATTCTCAATATGTATTGTTTTGATTTCTTGGCTTTTCATATGACTTTCTATATTGTAATTGTTATTATGACATATTAAACTCGAGATTTGGAGTGATAATAGTTTTTTGTCTATAATTCTCGGATTCAGATCAATTTATGTGTCATATTTTTAACTTGTCAAGTATTACTTGATTAATCATGCATAAACTTGATGTTATGTTTTCATTAATCAAGAATACACTTGCACCTAGTTTTGTACACCAGTGACAATATGAGACTACCTCGTATGGATACAGTTTGATTATACAAATACTGCCAGGTTACATAAGTGAAAGGTTAATTGTGGTTTCAACACCTCTAGGCTTGATAATTCATTAATCTTGTCACTTACGTATCCAAGGCCAACTCGAAAGTGGAAGCTTCTAGCCCAATTTTTAAGGGATTTAATCTTTCAATCTAAATCCATAACATTATACTTGAATTTTTTGAGCCATTTACCATCCCGAATCACACTCGATTCTTGGACTTAATTAAAATTGTGTTGTAATTTAATTTTGTAATTTTATACTCTACCGTTGCTTTTGGACTCTTTGAACTTAAACAAATATACTGTGATTGTAAGTCAACTGAATTTAAATTAAACACTAAACCAAAAAAACTGTAACCCTAATTTTCGTGGATCGACCCTTGACTCACCATGTCTATGTGGTAATTAGAGGTAAAATTGTTTTAAATTCTTTCACTCTATTTTTTATTGTAAAACGACAGATCATCCTAAAATAATAAAGAAGACGCAACCCAGGCAGAAAAATAAATGCCCATGAAATATATATTATTGTTGATGGGATTGAGGTGGAGCATTGTATGAAATCAATCCAAATCACTATGAGAAATTTCAAGAAATTAATTATAATAGTTGGCTTTCCTTTAAATTGTTTAAAAACAACAAGAAATGGATTAGCTATTTTCTTTGTTTGTTTATTTGTTTGTCAAGTAAATTGCAGCTCCAACTTGCAAGCATTAGAAAGAAAATAAGCACATATAATCTTTATGAGATATCAGTTATGGGATCAATTTAATCAAAAAGATCAAAATCAACTTATGTCAATTATACATATATTGGCTATTATTGACTCTTGAAAGGCAAGGTCATAAACAAAATATGTCTCTAGACTTTAACTATGATAATAGACATATATCATGGCAATTTATAAAGCAAAGAATGACGGCATCCTTTCCAAACCATGCTAAGATTCTCGCAAATCAAGAAACTAGTTGGGGTGTGTATAGTTGAGATATGTCATACAACACATTCAGGAATTATATGGGTTCCTTTCCAACAAAGATAGTCCTACTACATTACATGAAGATAATGCAACATGTATCACTCAAATGTGATTATATGGTTAGTAATGTGGAATGTGACACTTGGAAGATCTATTGCTATGACAAGGTTGAAATGAGGAGGAAAAGGTACTTGTGCGTTGTACTCTTTTTCCTTCACCAAGGGTTTTTTTTCCACTGGGTTTTTTTCTAGTAAGATTTTAACTAAACAAGCCAAATACAAGTATATCACACTGAAATTCTACTTGAGCATGAAATTTAAAAGAAACATGACATACGTTCTCATCAAATTCAGTCAAGCTTACGTTACAGGATCATCCATAGAACCATTATCAACGATAAGCCGGCTACCAAGATTGGCATGTGTCGACTTTATAATCATTATTGAGATGTCCACATGAAGGGGAGCCTTAGACGAACTGTACTCTTTTTCCCTTCATACAGGTTTTGTTCTACTGGGTTTCTAACAAGATTTTTAATGAGGCAATACAAGAACCGTATACAAAGAATATTATAATCTTTTTCCTCCATCAAGTTTTTATCCATTGGGTTTTTATTGGTAAAGGTTCTAATGATGCATATTCTTAAACGATAATATCCAAGGGGGAGCTAGTGTTGTGAAATTATGGATATTCATGAACATAAACTGCATGAACAGTAATTATGTGAATAATGTACTGCGCATGAACAGTAACCCGTGTATGAATAGTAACTTTATTTTTCCTATAAATATGACTTTATTGTATTTCAGTAAAGATAGTGAAATCAAAGGAATTCTCTCTAATTTTCTTTCAGTTCTCTCTTATATTATTGTCTTTTGGAAATTATTTCATAACAATTACCACAAATTCCAAATAACTTTATAGAATGAAAAGTAAATCTATTGGGGGGCCAAGAACTTATTGCTATCAAGTAGGGATGGCAATGGGGACAAGGATTGCAGGTACTCGCCTCGGGCCCTCTCCCACCCCAAATGGGGTAGGGATTAAGGCGGGAAATGGGAAATAGGGCAGGGGATGGGGATTAACTTTTAATCCCCGTGCGGGGACAAGGCGGGGTGCGGGGATAAGTATTTCCTTCCCCAGATAACCCGCCCCGCATACATAGATAGTTATTTTTATTATTTTAGTATTATATATGTATTAAAATTATACATATAAAAGTATAAAAAAATAACATTAAACAAAGTATATTAAAATGGAAAAGAAAAATTACATAGTGTTTGGAACCACTTGTACTGTGGAATTCATTTGATTTATAAATGAATTTTATGAGGATTTGTATTTGTAAATGAATTCTCTTGTTTGGAACTCTAATTTGCAATACATGTGGAATTGGAATTAAAAATTATATTTTACACAAATACCCTTCCTTTATTCTATTGGAATTAATAAAATTTAAGAATGATAAATAATAATTTTTGAGCTATCCAACAAGTACTAGCATGGATTGTTGATACCTTGACTTGTTGATCAATTATTTTTTTTCATATTTGATTGAAAGAAGAAGGGTGAGGGAGAGGTTTTGAAATAATTTTTTTATTTTTTTTATTTTTGTATTTGAGCCAAAGTTAAATTTAAATGTAAAGAAAATCTAGAGGGTAATTTTGTCTTCAAAAGATAGGAACTAAGTTAAAAAATTTGTAAATTCTATCTCTTGAGCAAGTATTTGGGTAATACTTGAAGAAATTCAAGATTTGCAAATCCAAGATTTCTAATTTTTTAAAGTGGTGATTCCAAACATAAAAAATTAGATTTGCAAATGAATTCTATAAAATATTGTGAAATTCATTTGTTCCAAATACTCTGTTAGATTATTTGAAATGATTTTATAATTATTCTTAAAACCACTGCATGCTGTAACTTGATATTTGCTATCATTTAACATAAATATCTCAATTTTACTATTGATCTTAGTGAATTAAGAGATTTGTTAGTTATTTCAGTTGCACTTCAAAAAGCTTCAAATAACATAACTAAATATGAATTTTAAAGAATTACAACTAATATTATATGTGACATGTGATAAGAAAAAAAAAATTATAATAATCAATGCAATCTCACTAATACAAAGAAATGTTCTTTTTCAATTATAATTCTCATACACAATGGTTAAGTTATAATTTATTTAAATATTTGGGAATCAAATACTATAATATTTTTTTATTATTTTACTGTAAGAATAATTAGTATTAGACTTTATTTAAGATCTATATTTTGAAGTTGCTTGCTTCAAATTAACTTTAATTCTTAAGGTTTAAAAAGAATAATAAAAAATCCGCAGGTAATCCCCATTCCCTATGAGGATTCAGGGCCGGGGCGGGGACGGGGGTATAGAATGCGGGGACGGGCGGGAGATGGGAGAACTTTTCGAAATAGTCTCGTAAAGGTAGCCTCATACTGATCTACAATCATGTTTCCCTGTTTCAAAGCTATAAACTCATCCTGATGCCTCTCACGGGCTACAACCGATACATATTTATCTCGAAACTCACGAACAAAATCAGCCCATACGTGCTGAACCCTCTCAGCATCCCATTTTTCTCTAATAGTGCGCCACCAAGCCTCGGCATCACCCTCCATTAAAAATGCAGCACAGGTGATCTTTCTTTCATCGTCACACTCAAGTATCGCAGCAACTTTCTCGAATTTGCTCAGCCATAACTCTACTTTCATATCATCAGGCTCACCATAAAAACTATATGCTCCATGATGCAGAAATTTATCAAATAAGTTACTTCCTGCAGTACCACTGCCCTCTGCTCTGGCAGCCTGATTACCCCTGCCGGCACCTGCTGTACCCTGCTGAACCACAAACTGTGCTATGGTATTCATCGCAGTAGCCATAGTAGCTAAAATCTGGGCATTGCTCGGCTCCTGACCCTGCTGTACATTCCCGGCTGCCCCAGCATCCTGCCCCGGTACATTCTGTCTAGGAGCCTCCTCCGGCTCACCCCGTGGTCTACCCCGTCTCCGCATCACAATGCTAGAAGAACATCATATTATAATAGGCAAATAAACTATGCAAGATAATTTACACATTGTTTTCAAACATTTACTCACATAAGAACACATAAAACACTTAACAACATTCAATACTAACTTTTCATATTCTTATCATATTGAGTTTTATCATTCCTTTTCATGCTAGCATGTCTTAAGTCTAAGTACTTAAACAACTAAACACTTACATATTCACATAATTCACTTCCACATATAGACCTCTACCCACATGCCAAGGAATTTAACCCGGCTTCAAGCATTCTAGTAGCTCTGATACCACTTAAGGTGTAACGCCCCGAACCCAACCCCACGCTAAGTCAGGCTCGGACCCGTCACTCGGACAGAGTCTCCTCTGTATCAAGGACAAAACTGTTACCTGTAAGCATTCATTCAAGACAGCTGAACTAAAAGCAACAACTTATCAACAATAACTCCCAAGCCAAAACACAATCACAAGGCCATCCGAGCCTTGGAGCAACAATATTCTACTAAAGCACACAAGCATGCGAGATAAGTTGGTTTTAGTCATAAGTAATTAAATACAATAAAATTCTAAGTTTCATATGAAGATTAACAAACACTCCAAGCACGCAAGGGAAAATTAAAGTCTAGAATTCATTATTACAATCCAACAACTTTCTTTAACTCTTAGTACACATCTACTAGACATATATATATACAAGACTCCAAAGTCTCAAAATACATTAACAACAAGAACTCCACGCAAGAAGCACATAAAATCCACCTCAGCACACAAGATCACTGATTCTGATCTACTTGAACTTCTTCCTCTTCTTCTATTTCTAATAGCTGGGGATTCACCTCAGCTTCTCCTAAAACATTTCAATGAGGAGTGAGCAACAAAGTTGCCCAGTGAGGGAGGTGATGCAGCATGCCAACGTGCAATATGATATGCAACACAAGTACACATATATAAGCCACATAAACTATCAAGACAATAAAACAAACTCTTAATCACTTTAAAAAGGATACGGTTCCACTTCCAAGACTTCATCCATGAGCCACGATCCACGAGTATCACGAATATGCCGGCAAACCCCAAACACCACAATTGGGATACTCCGGATGTATCCCGATCCTACGACCCTTTCTCCCGAGGTAGGTCCATGCCCAGCAGGTGAACCACGCCTCTGGGGTAGTGGAGTATGCCTCAGCGAGAAAGGGAATAGGCACCATGGTAGTCGAGGGAGCACGGCAAGCCCGATGCCGCCCGTGTTTCTCGACGCTACCATGTCCGATATAGGTTGCGCAACCCGAAACGAGTCACAAACAATCAATATATCACATAACACGTAAGAGATACGACAAAGTAGGCCGCCCTCACATATATGCACAATAAAAGTTTAAATATGCACGATATTAACTAATAGATGCCAAAATAAGCAATCAACACAATTAATTCCAATAATCTACTCAAATAACTTAAATAGATCCTAAATATTCAATGCAAAGCATTACTAACACACAACAAGGTCCAATTGCAATTAAAAAGGCTAAAAACTACTTTTCCCCTTTCTTTAACCGAGCTTTCTTTCTCCTAAGCATGGTTCGAGATTCCCAATCATACCCTAGTCTTTCTATATTCCTAATTAGGCTCAAAGGTACCCTTTAAAGTCACTAAAACTTATTTTTGAAGCAAAAGTTCGGGGAGGCCCCGAACGGGTTTGAACTATAGTCATACTAACCGAACCCCAATTTCGCAAAACGAAAGGCCCAAAGGTGCTTCTTTAGCTCAAGGATACCCAAATCGATGCCCAAATTTGCCCGGATTGCCTAACGTGCAAAACCCCATTTTTAAAGTAAGCGATTTATGCACTAAAGTTCAAATTCGGGTGATTCAACCTAACGTGGCTTTTCAATTACCTTCCCTAGGGTCTAGAGCACCTAATTGAAGTATCAATTCAAGCCAATTAGCAAATTTTCTCAAAACCCTAGTTTTAGACACTATTCATCACCTCTTTGATCAATCTCAACATTCAACTATTAAATTTGTTATCACACCACAAAAGTTAGCTCTAGAGACTTTAAATAACTCATAGGAAGCATTCATAACAAGATATATAGCTATAATTGACAAATCAATAAAATTGAACATATGCACATAAACTTTAAAATCAATAAATGAGACTCCCTCACAATTTTGAAGATGGAGAAGCTTTGTTGAAGATCCTAAGTTGCTCAAAATCCTCCCAAGATCAATCTAATAGCTCAAAGTGCAAGATTGAAGAAGCAAAAATCCTCTTTTTCCTCCTTGAAGTGGACGGCCAAGGCTAGGGGACATGGATGGAATTTTTGCAATTGTTTTTGAGAGCTAATATGTTATGTGATGTTTTTTTGCTTATTTCATATATGTTTATATGTTATTAAATTGGTCAAATTTCATAAAAACTTAGTCAAACTAGGCCAAAATGAAATTTCAATTATTTTTAGTTGCAAATGTTACTATTCTTACGTAACACTATTCAAAGCTCACGGAAAATATTTTTCAAACGCATACTCCTAAGCTCGAAAGTTCAAAACGAAAATTTCTTGGTTCCTTTTAAATGTCGAGTGACCTAGGAAAAATTTAAAATCAAGCTTTCGAAACAGTCGAAAATATTATGAATAGTAACCCACAACAAAAACAATTAAACAAGAAAAATGATGCACGTATAGATGCGCACATAAGTATGCAACGATTATAATAAATTCTATGGTGAAATTCTCGGGTGTCACAGAAAGTGTCCCTTTATTTGTCCAAGCGCCTATTCTAGTCCACGTGGGTTGGGAAATGACAAAACTGTGAGGGCACGCTCGTACGTTAAGTGCAGGGTGTTCCAAAGCAGACAATACCTGCATAGTTGTGTGCTCGGGCTGTGCCTTTACCTTTCATGGTATTCGCTTTCCGGGGCACTACAATATATCTGGATATGATCCATCTTATAAAAATCATTTGAAGAGAAAGAAGAGCCAAGAAGGTTAGTGAAATGAATTCAGACCTTACACCTGAGTCATTACAAGTGAACGACCATCTTCACAAAATAGTAATGTTCGAGCATGTATCCCACGAATGACACTATGAAAGTAAGTCGTGTTTGAGTCACCATCTCTGATCTATTGAATCCATTTTTGTTTGAGTACAACTTTATTAGCTTTAGATAAGAACTCGACCTCACAAAAGAGGATCTTCTTCTTGAGAATTAATGGCATCATCACTTGAGTAACCATTGAGCATGTCAAAGTGGATAGCATCAATATCATCACGAATGGCCTTGATCCTTGTTGGGGATATTTGAGAATTAATGATAGGTATTGAACTTCTAAAGGGTAACTTTGAGTCCTTTTTGCTTTTGCACATGACAAAATATAGGAGTAGCATGAATGTAATAATCTCAATTATGTTACACAATGTCAAGAAAAAGATAACGAGTAGTCAAAGCATTAAAAAATTTAAAAGGCTTGAGAACAAGAGGACAAAAATCTAAAGGGCCCAACATCTCAACTTGAAGAGAGGAATACAAAAAGAAATCCAGCCAAGCAACATTCATAAGAACGCAGTCAAGTTTCCTCACCCAAAAGTGAGGTCTTCCTTTATTTGTCCAAGAATAGAGAGAGCCAAAACTTGGATGCTCAATAATATTAGCCAGAGATATGCATACCTTGATCAAAAGTGCTATAAGGAATAGAGGAAGCATCAAATCGATTCTCCACATCAATATATAATTTCGTTAAAATCTCGAATGATTCATTGGGCCATAGGAGAGCAAGAAGAGCTCCATTCCAAAATGTTGGCCTAAAGAGGCTTTTTGAGGAAAGCACCATTACAACCATACACAAATGTGATGTAGTAAGAGCTGTTATCAATAATTATTGAACTCGACAAATGATATTAAAACTTGCTCCATATTTTGAGAGCTTTTCTAAATCCAATTCAAAATCAATGACACCAAAATGTGACAAACTTCTGCTCTAGTAGATGAAACTTCGGAACCAATAGTACCAATTACCTTGTAGAAGCCACTGGAAAAAGGAATCAAGCCATTGTTGTTCAAAATTCTCTATTTAGATTATGAAACTTTTCATGTAATGCAGAAGCCTAATGGATATATCGATCGTTCTTCCCATGTCACAAACAATTAGACATGGCCTATGAAATCTTTGAGTTGATTGAGTCTGTACAGATAATCCATTCTTGCAGGTCATCACGTTGATCGCAATCTAGCTATGTATAGAAGAAAATAAGTAATTTCAGATCAGGTTGTCTCGTTCTTCTTTCTAATTCTTTAATCTCATGAACACGCAAGATTCCACCACAATCACCTGTTTTTTCTCCTCAACATATCGATGTACTAATTGCTGAGAAAATACCCGACTTTAGGGATTGTTCAAATGGACTCTGCATCCAATGAGATTGTGTGATACTGAAATTTGAGACCTTAGAGAACAAGAGCCGAAGATGTAGAACTTTCTTCGTGTCGTTCTTCGTTATATGAAGCTGAGCTGCAGCAACAATGAAGACAACATCTTCTCTGGTAGACCATCCAATGTTAAATTACAATGAATGACAAAAATTCCTAAAAGACTTACAAATGCCTATACTGAAAAGTGGTATGACTTTATTTTCGTCAAACTTCTGCTGTTCGAGGCCTTTCCCTTTTTTCTTTTTTTTTACATTTTTTTAACCTTTTCTTTTCACTTTTTCATATACGGTAATTGGTGGTTGATGCCTGTTCTTATTGCAAAAAATGAAAAATAACTTATATAGCATCTTAAACGCAAACTGCAATACTAATTATAAGACATGACTTCTATTCTCAGTGACCTATCATTGCGTATTGACTCTAAAACAACTAAATGGGTAAGGGGCTTCATGTCACATTCCGATCTTATAATTTTAGGCTTGTGAGTCAAAGTAGTTTGTAACCATAAGAAATAATTGTTTGAGTCCCAAATCAACTCGCTCAAAATGATTAACTCTTGTTGATTTAAGGTTTAAAATAATTATTCCTTAATTTTACAATATTAGTTTCATTTGTGGGTTTTTGAAATTCTGAGTCCGGGAAGTGATATATACTTCATATCAACTTCCTGAATGTGTAAATTACCATTTGCATAATACTTTTCAAGTATAAAACCAAACTCCAATACTTTTAAGTCATGACTTCTATTTTCAGATCTATCTATCATTACATATTGAGTCTTACAAAACAACTAAAGAGGTAAGGGCTTTCGTTTCACGTTCCGAGCTCACTAGTAGTTTGGTAAGTATAAAAATAATAATAAGAATAATAAGAATGACTTGAGTCTTAAATCAACTGATCTAAAATGATTAATCTCAACTATTTGGACCTCAAATCAACAGACTCAAAATGTTTAACTCTCGTTGATTTGAGTCCTAAATAGTTATTTCTTTTACTTATAATATTAGTCTCACTTGCGAATTTGGAATTCTGAGCGCCGAATGTGACACATCATGTCAACTTTGTAAAAGTGTAATTGGCATTTGCTGAATACTTTCCAAGTATAAATGCAAACTCCAATACTTGTAAGTCATGATTTCTATTTTCACTGACCTATTAGTACGTATTGATTTTTATAAAAGAACTGAAATTGTAAGGGCTTTCGAGTCACTTTCTGAATGTGTAAATTACTATTCACAAAGTTAAATTTAAATTACAGCTTCGACTTTTACTGTAAAAATTAAAAAACAAAAACAAAAAGAAATATTGTTTGTAGAATGCTTTCGAAGTTTATTCTTATCAATACAAGTGAAATTTACCTGTTGCATTTTATGCCCTCAATATACAACTGCATGCCTGTGACTGGTCTCTTTCTAATAGCAACCTGATAAGGGCTGAACTACACGCTCTAGGCTCGAGTGCTCTATCAAAATTTTTACCTTTTATTTACGGGAAGGCTATAAAGAAAGTGGAGATTTTATATTCCCCTTCTATGTTTATTTAAAAGCTAATGGAGTTGGGTTAATGAGTTATTAAGTGGTATAATCCACCATATATTCAAAATTTGAAACCCACTCTAATTAAAATACAATAATTAAGCTAAGGCCCAAAATGCAGAGCATTGCATAATCCGTAAAACCAACATTAACAAACCGATTTAAGAGTACCATTATCATCCAACATAATAAAAATATTAAATTAACAATACCATTATCTTTTCATCAAAACAAGATATAAAAAACCATTGTTTAATGTGAGTTGAGAAAATATTTTCCACTAGATTTTTGAAACAAATAAAAGAAGAAAGACAGTCACTTTTATTATGCAAAGGATATAGCTAGGTATAACGGCTATAGTCATCAATAAACAACATAAAGTAACGATGCCAGAACATGAAGTTGTAAGGGTTGGACCCCAAACATCGCAGTGTACAACTTTTAAAGGAAACTTAGATATACACGATGACAAAGGAAAAGCTAACTTATGACTCTTGCCCATCATACAGGTAGTACAAACTTTATTCAAAGAACGTAAATCAGAAAAAATTTAATGATTGTTGAGTTTGTAGAGACAACAACACTTGCTTTGAAATGTGGCCAAGATGGTTGTGCCAAAGACTGGAAGACACATGAGAAACAGAAAAGGGAAGAAGCGGATTGGACGTAAGAAACGGAACCGAGATACGGTAGAGACTGGATTCAACGTTGCCTTGGAGTTGAGGGGTCCCTGTGCAGGAGTCCTTGACAACACAATGCGAAGGAAAAAACTCGAGTGAGACGCTATTGTCGCGGGTAAACTTAGACACAAATAAAAGACATAATGAAAGTTGAAGAATAACAATAACCAATAAATCATTTTCAATGTGCCATCAGTAAGCATTCCAAATAACATTTACTGATTCATATCAATATTGGAACAATCCAATTTGATCATGAAAATAATATCTATTTGTCTTTTTCAACGTCGTTGATGATCTATGGCTACAATTTGGTCAGTAGTGAGTAAAAGGCTTCAAGGCTTCCACTAGGTGTATAAAGTATTCAAATCATATAGTGGATCAATATTATAGTACAATATGTTAATTGTTGACCTTATCGAATAATATTGGTGTCTAGTATTTATTTATCCTCCAATTAGGCACAATGTTAAAGTACAATAAAAGTCTCTAAAATAATAAACTTTGGAAATAAAGATAAAAGTAAAAACCATGTTTTAATATCTTAAGACTTATGTAAGTGAAGTAGCATGCATTTTGATTTTAAAAGAAAATTTCTTCGCCCATTTTTGGCAAAGTAATGTGCACACAGGATCATCTGCAGAGACGAGGATATTCTACAAACTCTATATATATCCTCAAAACAAAACTTTCCATAAACTAAATTTTTAACGAGCTCGAAGGCAGTATGGATGACTAAAAACAACACATAAGCATGCATTTTCAATCTTTTTTTTATTATTTCAAATAGTGGTATGCTCTAAAAAAAAGGTCAAAGATAAGCTTCCAAATGAGTAATCGAACATGATGTAAAGCAAGTTTCATAAATAATCTGCAAATTTAAAAACAAATGGATGTTCAACTTACACGCAACAACAATGCTGTGAACCACGAGGAAGCATGGGACATCAACCTGATTAGCAAATGAACGGATTTTAAGATCCACAACGAAACTCAAATTTTAGGAATTGAAATAAGAAAATGGTATAGAACAAATACACAATTTTTAAGAGTTATCACTAATTAAAAAACGAGAATAAACTTGACTTACAAGTTAAAGAACAATGTTAAACAAATAAATAAACAAACTCCTCCCTAACTTAACATGGTATCAAATTATAAATATTAAAAGGTCCTTGATTCAAAGCTTATCGCTACTCATTTGTAAAATTATGTCGACGTGTAAGGCTCAATCAAAAACTACACAATAAATTAAAAAGCTAGACCCATTTTTTAAATTATGTCAGGTGTAAAGTTCAATCGAAAACTATACAGTACATAAATATAACAAATATCTCTTTAAGAGGTTAAAATTTTAGATGAAATGTTAACTAACAAACAACACTAGTACAAAAGGGAAATACATATTGTTCAGTTTCAAAATATGTTTACATAGCGTGAATTCATTTCTAAAATCCAAGAACATTACTCAAACTTGAAACCTTATAACCAACATTTACATTCTTATAATATGGATTTATATCACAAACCTTAGTTCTAATTTGCAGCCTAAATAGAAATACTAATGTCTTAATAGTACAAATCATTTTAACTCATCAAACATATAGAATTTGTACAACAAACAGCCACATCGTGTCCAAGGGTCACCAAAGTAAAAGACAAACAACTAGAAACAGTTAAGTAATTATTAAAGTAATTGCACCTCAAAGAAAGAACTTCATTTGTGTTCATGTTGACTTACTTGTAGTTTTGTCCCCTCCAGTGATATAGACTTTGAGTTCTTCATTTTTTAGTTCCTCCTTCTGTACTATTTCAATATTCCTTGCTGAATCATTGACAGAAGGGTTGCAATCTCTTATTGTAATCACCTGTAGTGTGGGAATTTCTCCAAAGCAAGGAGGGATCTCTTCCAGATGCCTGCAACTGTCCATCACTAATTGCGCAAGCTTGGGAAAAGAATCTTCTGAAGCAATCCACTTGCGAATCGCTAGACCGCTTAATTTCAAATATTCCAGATTTGGGAAGTCCTCATCATTCTCGATCCATTCTGCATCGCAATACGTTCCCCTTAGTTTGTAAACCCCTAGGCTCCATTCTTTATCCGGATACGTTCCCCTTAGTTTGAGAACCTTTAGGTTCCTCCCAAATTCTGTAATATCCTTCCATTTTGGCAGATTTCCTGACAAAGACAACTTCTGTAGGTTTGGAGGGAAGTCAGACTCACAATTCTCTCTCCATTGCCTTTGACCCGTGATAAACAGCTTTAGTGACACAAGCTGATCGAGAAACCTCAAATCTGGAAAATTTTCCCAACAGTTGCCTAAATCTACCCGTCTGTTGTAAAATTCGCATCTCAATTTCCGAAGGTTAGGCACCCTTCTTAGAAAATTCCCTGCTTCTCTTTTGGAAGAAAATTTTGGTGTGGATAAGGTTTGCACATTATCCAATAAGGGGGAATTCTCAAGTCCATCGGTCGAGATAGTAAAAGAATCATGGTGATTTATGTGTACATGGCGCAAGTTGACCATGTACCAAAGAAAACTTGGTACAGAGATCCAAAAACATTCGACAATTAGCGATTGGAGGTTCCAAAGGTTGGCTATTGATGATGGCATAGAATCTGTTTGAACGGCTAAATACCTCAAATGAGTCAGCAATTCTATTCCGCTATCAGACATGGAAATCCTATTATTAGCTAAATCCAACACTCTAAGAAGCATGCAATTCTTAATAATGAATGAGAAATTAGACCAGGGAACAAGAAAGCCAGATCCTCTAGTACATAGTAGAGAACGGACATTGTAGTGAGAAGGCTTCGCTTTTATAGATTTATACTTTTTGAAATCAATGCGAAGTCGGCGCTCTTCATAAACTCTCGCAATATCAGACCAGTCATGCACATGTATCACCTACAAGAAACTCCCTTCTTTTGCTTTTTGCAAGCAAAAGTCATGTAATAGATCATGAACACGACATGCTTTGACCCCTCCATGGGAACTTTCTTTGGTAGGTATTACAAGGTTTCTATTGATAAGATCCACAAAATATTTCTCTGCTACATCCTCCAATTTTTTTCCCTCAGTATATCGTACAAATCCTTCAGCAATCCATAACAATTTCAATTTCGAAAGAGGAATTTCTTCATCCTCTGGAAATGCTGCAAAGTACAGAAAGCACGATTTCAAATGATCTGGCAAATGATTGTAACTCAATTCTAATATGGCTCTACACTGACTTTCTGAGTCACTAAGAATGTGTGGGCTTAATTCTCGTGCAATTTGTTTCCACTTATGTACACTCTTCTCCACCCTTGCAAGAACTCCAACCATGACAACAATTATGAGAGGAAGTCCCTTGCAACTCTCTACAATCTGTTGTCCAACACCCAGAAATTCCCGAGAGAAGCTTCCTTTTTGAAATAGCTTCTTATCAAATAACTCCCAACTCTTAACCTCAGAGAATTCATGAAGAGTATGCACCTTACTGCCATCTTTAATTTGCGAAGCTAGATTCTGGTGTCTACTAGTTATGAGAATACGGCTGGGCAATCTATCATCTGGAAAAGATCTTCTGAAATCATCCCAATCCTTGATGTTCCACAAATCATCAATGACAATGAGATATCTACGTCCCTTCAAGCTTCGGAAAGGCATTGCAGCTAGATCTTCATCATTCATTGCTTTATTATCTGGGGTCCCTATAACATCACCTAAAATGGAAAGCAACAATTCTCTCTTTTGATATGTTTGAGAAACAGTGCACCATGCTTGAACATGAAAGAACTCACGGATTGAAGGGTCCTCGTACACTTTTTTAGCAAGAGTAGTCTTGCCAACTCCTGGCATGCCGACAATTGAGATAATATCTAATTTCTCTTGCTCTTCAAAAAGATACTCCTTTATCTTCTTTGCCTCATCTTCGAAACCCACTATTTCGTCAGTTGCTATGTCAGTAGCTTTTGATGAAACGTGAATGGGAGTCTTTGCAACATCATGGGCTTGTGTATGATGTTTCTTCTTGGTACTGATCGTTGTCACCTCTATTTTTATAAGCTTGGTTTGCTTAATGATTTTGGAAAGTGACGTCTTGAAGCGAGAATCAAGAATATTTTTTACCATGTAAAAGTCGGTAACATATTCTGCCTGGTATGCCAAGCTTATGAAATGCGTCCAAAGATCTCCCAATTATTCATTCTCATAAGGTTGCCCCTTGGTTTCCGTAAGAGAAGATCTCAGAGATTTAAATTCCATATGCAGTGTTTCAATTTGATTCTTTAGAATCTCAATCGATTCTGGTCGACATTTTAACAGCTCTTCCAAATGTCCCAAAAAAAGACCCAAAAAGCCCACTCCATCAACTTTGGGATAGTTATATAACTTAACCTCTCTGGAGTCTTCCTCAATCTGGTTGATTTTGTCAAGCACCTCAGAAACGGCTTTATTCACTTCACTAGCCATGTCTTCATTTATGTCCTTGTCATAACACGAGCAGAGGATAGGTACGAACTTCCAAATAATAGCTTCAATGGCTGTAAAGTGATAATTGAATCGTTCTAATCTCAATTCATCTGGCAAATTTCTGATAAAAGTTTGAAGGAATTTCAGCTTCTCAAAGAGATTCTTACTTGGATCACTTAGATAAATCACAAATTTCTCATTACAATCTAGTAGCTTTATCAGATTGTCAAGGAGATAATGCTCGGATGTTGATTCAGCTGACCTTGAAGCTCTTAAGACCACCATATAGATCTCCTCGACATTAGTCTTCTCTACTAGATCAGAGAGCTCTTGCTTCATTGCTAGTGCTATCTCTTTATCCATTTGGTCAACGAAGCAAAAGTAAATGAGACATGTTGCTTTGTGTAGCAATGAAGCAAGATGAGTCAAAATCTCTTCATTTTCCCACGAAATGTATACCTCTTTGCCAGCTAGATATGTAAACAGAGCTTGCAGAAGTGTTAGCTTCTCAATTTCTTTCATCAGAGGAGCAATTAGATCAGCCCTACAGCTTACTAAATATCTAGAAATCCTCACAAGAAACTCTTTCCTTCGAAACGCCCATTCATAATTTAAAAGTCTCTGGAAATTTTGCCTGATTAGAAGATCCTTCATCTTTTCTCACAAATTAGAATATACACGGTCCAAGTCCAGGATGAGACTTCCTTTAATTGGTCTCTTAGAAAGTGAGTGAAGTTCTAACCTCACATCATAAAGCTCATCTTGAATAAGCAAAACAAGACCCTTATCATCTAAGAAGCTGATAAACATTTCTAGAAAGTGAAGCCCAAGTTTGAGGAATAGGATATGATCCTTCAAGTGGGCAGTATCCATAAAGCTCTGATATTTTTCTTCTTGCTTCTCGAGAAGGGACAACGATTTAGAAATATGAGAGGAAGATCTTTTCTGGTTAGCCATTATTTTTCTCACAAGAGAACTTAAACCTGGAATCCTGCAAGAAGAAGACACTTTACTACGTTACTTTTGCTTTTACATGCTGAACTAGTAAGTGTGTGTAACATATTGCATTTATAGTTTCTATGAATTCTAAAGTTGACTTGATCAAAAGAGAAAATTTTAAGCATTATAAAACATTATTTTATTCTTCCTTATTAATATGTTGTAGATCAGATGAATGGCATTATCAATCTGGGAATCCTACGTTACTTCAAAAAGAAAATCCCATAGAAGCAGAGACTTTGTTATCACTAAGGGATGGTGGAAAGAGACTTCGTAACTAAAGTTATAATCCTTTCCTTGACTTACATCACAGAATGCCATAAACAACAGTAGAGAAATGTGAAGGAACTTACCAAAGCACTACAATCTCTGATTCTTTCTCGAACTAAATGCCTCCAGAATATTGAAAAATCACGCAAGAAACAAGATTGATCTGACAATTCATATTCATCCCTCCTATTAGCTCGTCAGTCTAGACTGTACAGAGATAAATTGTCTTGAGAAAAATTCTCGTATCCAGCAAATACATAGTTGAGCCTCATGTTTCGCACTAAGCCGGAAACCGCCAGGTGCCAAAGGAAAGAATACTCCAAATCTTAGAAGCCTTGTAGTAGAAAAAAAAAAAGATACAGGAGCTTTCTAGAGTAATATGAACTCTGATTCTCTCTCGAGGTAGATGCCTCCAGATTATTGAAAAATTGTACAAGAAACAAGATTGATCTGATCACAAGTCATATGCATCCCTCCGGTTAGCTCATCTGTGTAATATATACACGCACGTAGAAAGATGAATCCATGAAATGAATATCAGCTACTAATGTATGCATTTCAAAATAATGACTTCACACTGATCCAAAAGATAAAGGAAGAAGAAAACAAAGACTTGACAATTAAGTCTTGAGTAAGTCTATGAGACAATTATTGGTGTGGGTTCCAAGTACTGTTTCACAGCCGACACAAAACTGTGTCGTAGAAGAAATTTCCTTAATAAGTCTTTGTATTCTAGTTTTTTTAGTACATAATTGTTGGAGACAGGGATCCAAACACTCGTCGGCAAAGTTGACTTGTCAATTTTATAATAGCTGGTATTGTATGCACTTAAAAATAACAATTATCTTAACATGATATTTATATGGTTCTCGTTTTATTTGTGAAATATATAATTTTTTATATATATAATATAATATCAATTTCCACCTCTTTTTAAATAGAAAAAAATAATCATCATAATGACTTTTGACGTTGAACCAAAAATTGAAAAACAAAAAAGAAAATGACTTGACGTAATCAAATTATATATATTTATGATTTTATAACGTTAGGCGTGAGGTTATGACTTCGCACTAATCCAAAAGATAAAAGAAAATGAAAACAAAGACTTGACAATTAAGTCTTTGTATTCTAAGTTTTTTGGAAAATTATAATATCCAGGATGTGGGATGTGGGATGCGGGGACAAACGAGAACGCGACACTTGGATGTGGGGCCTACGGCATTTAATGTGTATTAATTAAGACAAAAAAGTTATGAAAAAGTCTATTATACCCTTACATATATAGATGTGGGGCCCACGGCATTTAATGTGTACAGATTGGTGGGATATGATGGCAACGTCAAATATCTATTAATTATGCCCTCATATTTTAGAAGAAATATACATTATGCTCTCGCAGTATATATTTTAAAATACAAATGAGTAAAGGCAAATTAATGGTCAAAATACAAAAAAGGATAGATAAATAAAAAAAGAAGAAATGTTTAATGATCAAAATGGATAAATGAATGAAGACAAAAGATAGGCAAAATGAGAGCAATTAGTAATGTAGAAAATTAACAAAGTGAAATCGAAAGAACATGTTACAAGTGAAGTATCATTTGTGTTTAGTATTTTGTTTAAATTTAAAGGTAATGAAATTACCCTATATAAAATCATACATTATGTCAAAATTGAAAATTATAAACCCCTAAGTGTGTCCAAAGAGAATTAGCATGCATGATTACACCGTAACATATTACAAAGTAAAAAATTGAATATCTCTCGTAAATTAGAAGACGACGTAATTAAAGTAAATAATTAAAAAAAAATGGACAAATAATCCCTATTGTTTACACAGTTTAGACAACTAGTCCCTATTGTTTAAAACGTCACGCGATTTGTTTTCATTATTTATAAAAGTCTTACCATTAGATCCTATTATTTGCAATAGTCTCATTATTAATCCCTATTGTTTGCAAATATCTTACCATTAGTCCATACCGTCAATTAACCGTTAAAACATAATAAAAAAATATTATTTGTGTTAAATGACATTATTGCTCTTGATTTAATGACCAAAATTACTTAATTATCCTTATTATTTAATGAAATTCTTTTTTATCATTATTAATTGATAAATTCTTTTTTTATTTTATGTTTTTCCTTCTTCTTCCTCCTCTACCTTCCACCATCTTCCGCTATCACCACAAGACACGCACAAACACAACACATAGCAAAAAACATACAAAAAATGATACATTATCCATTTTTTTTTATAAAATGACTATTATACCCCTAAAATCTGTTAGGTTTTTAATGGCTAGTTAACACTTAAACAGAAGACATGATAGAAAAGATAATGAACTTAAGGTTCTGTTTGTTTGCCGTAAAATATTTTCCCAGAAAATATTTTTTGAATTTTACGGTGTTTGGTAACACCGGAAAATTGGTCAACCGTAAAATATTTTTCGGTCAACAATTGTGGCTGCTTTTTCTTAATTTTACAATGTTTGATAACACCGGGAAATTGGTCAACCGTAAAATCTTTTCTGGTTAACAATTGCGGCTAGTACAACATTTTGTAAAATGTTTTACAAGACTTTGGGAGAAGAAAACATTTTACGGAACTCACGGTACATCCAAACACTAGAAAATATTTTCCAGTAATCTATTTTCCGGAAAAATATTTTCCTCCAACAAGCTATTTTACGGCAAACAAATTGAACCCTGTAAAATATTTTATTTTCCAGGAAAACACTTTCTACGAAAAATATTTTACACAAACAAGTTATTTTACGACAAATAAACGGAGCCTAAATGAAATTAAAAATTGAATGGTATCTACAAATAACCAAAGTAGGTATATATGAATATGAATGTAGATTTTTCATTGATACATCTATACTATATACTAAGATCCAATCAATGGCTAAAATTGTCAGATTTAGGTGAAATGTTTCACTCGTCATGTTTTAAACCCATTGTACTATGTGTAAATATTATTGTACGTTTATTTTGAAATGACCATAATGCCCATTCTTCATCAACGATCTGTATTTATTCGCATTTTTCAACGAATCAATCTGAATCGTTTAGTGTAAAATCTGACACAATGTCTTTTATAGTTCGGACGTCCATTGATGATGTTCCGCTTGAAATTACCGTTAAACCCTTGCTCTATATTATTCAACAGTTTGGATTTGTCCATGTGTTTACCATGAACAAAATATAGTGGAATCTGACAAAAAAATATCTTTTATGTTCAGACGTTTCTTCTCTCTCACAAACTACACGTATTATGTCAAACACACCAACACAGACCTTTCTCGATTCTTCTTTTGCTCTCTCCATTCTTCTTTTCCTATCTTTATCAGTTGTTTTTGTAACGCCCAAGCCCAGAGAGACTTTTAATTTATTATATTTAATTAATTTGTGTGCATATTTGACTTATTTGCCTTTGTTTGGTCTTATTTGCTTTTATATGCTTTAAATTTTATGTTTACACTGAGCCCGGGTAAAATTTTAAATTACTTTATTTTTTGAATTTAAATTTTTTTTTCCTGTACAATACTATATTTAATATATTCGTTCATTGGTGGAATGTGCATTACATGTCCCGAGCATGAGAAAAATAAATGTTTTTAGTGTCTCTGAGTGAATAGTGATATATATATATATATCTTTTTTAGGACCTCTAGATTTTAATTGACTTTCTACCTAAATATATCATTTATTTTGGCCCAATCTATTAGCCCATTTAGTTATATATCTAGGCTATATACTTATATACATATATTAGATAACAATTAAGGCATAAGCATAGCAAAATAGAAGAAAAAGAAACGACAGTCAGGAGCCAAAAATCGTGAAGGCCTTGAGCTTAGGGTTTGTCATCTTCATCAAAATTCAACCATTTTTAGCAAGGTCCAATGTGTCTACAAGCTAATTTCTTCTATTTCCTAGCTAATCAAGGTGAGGAGATTGCATCAATGTGTATTTTTCTTGAATTTTAGCTATTGTAAGTTTATGTAAATGTTGAATCTAGTTCAATTATATCTTGTCATAGTTAGATAATTGATTTTCATGAAGTTTGTGTGATATTAAGTGTTGTGTACTAGCTAAACATAAAAGATTTTGTTATAGTAGTTGTGGTTAGGGTTATAGTTGTATATGATGAAATGTGCATATGAAGTGCTTGAAAGAGAGTTTATACTAGCTCAAGAAAGTTTCTAAGCTCAATTATTCACAAAATGTAAGCAATAAGTTAGTGCCTGTTTTGGACAGATTTTTGACATAGTAAACGAGCTCAGAAATTAACAAAATTTATATAGCAGCTAGATTAGGTAGTTTAGATCAAATGTTGATTCTAGTACTAAGGCTAATTCTAACGTTTTAGGTCTCCGATTTAGCCATTTTCGAAACGTGTCTAGGAAAATCGTTGGTGCAGGGCAGTTTAGAGTAGTTGCACAAAAAAGGGTATACCTCATGGAATTTAGCTCGGAATTAGGTGCCGTTTGATTCTAGAGTTATCTACTTTCGAAGAGATTTCCATGCATATAAAAAATAGTTTCATAGGAGGTCATTTGCTTAGGAAATTGTGCAGCCAAAGTTGAGCTACTGCTGAGATATTGAAATTGTTGAACTTATTTGTTTTGTGCTCTTATTGCTTCTTGAGGTTAAATAATATACTATATATGCTTATTTTACTCTCAAATATGTGTAGAGAACATGTTTATGTGATTGGATAACTTAGTCCATTGCTAGATTGCTCCATCTTAAATTTCAAGTTAATGTTTCATATGGAAATTGGGGATTTTGGGTAACCTCGCGTTAATGCTTGATTGAATGTTAATTAGACTCAATTTAGGAGTAAATAAACCTAGAATAAAGCTTTGAATAGGATAGAAATGCTTGAATTGTAAGACCATTTAGTTAAAGTTAGTTAACGGGTACTATTCACGCAGACCCAAGAAATAATGCTTCAAACCTTAATCTAATGATAGATATGTGATGTTGGGTTGATAAGATGGTCCCACGTTAAAATTTATCGAATTCTGAGAACGTCGATTTTTATGCCTCTTTGTATGCGCACATTAGAATTATTGCAATTAGAGCCTTAAATACTAGTTAATGCTTTGTTTAGGTTCCATAAATGTAGTTGAGGATAGTTAGATACTTTAGTTAACTAAACCTTGGCTAAAACTAATTTCGGCATATTGAACTTAAGGGAGAAAATGGAGATTTTAAGCCTTATGCTTAACTTTAGCTTGTTTATTGTGTTATATTTTTTGTAGAGACTAGGAATACTTGTTAGATGGCTAAAATTAAGATGAACTTGTTAACTTAGTTACATGCATAGTTGAGTTGTATACAAAGGTGTAATGAAGAAGAAAGTGAGTATGCTATATCTTGCTTGTATTACTCATATTGCTTGCTAGTCGTATAGTTTGTGTGAGAAAATAAATATGACTTGAATATTTGATTATTTGAATGATTACTTAGATTATGTGTTAAATTGAAGTTATTGTGTTTAGGTAGAGGTTTTGAGTGGTAATGAAATGAGGTTTGGGCAATTGGAGTAGATTCTTGGCTTTCTAAAGGTAAGGGAAATATGCATTTTCATGTCTTGAATAGTTAGAGTTTGTTGTAATATTTGTGATTACTTGTATAATGTTGTATCTACATTTATCTATGCTTATTTAGTTCCTTATAAAGCTTGTAGAACATGATTGTGTGTTTATAAAGCTTTGATAATTGTTAGAATACTTAAACATTAAATTAAAGTTAAGGTTCTTGAATAGAATCTGAAGATTTTGTATAATATGGTGTTATTGATTGATTAAGTGTTATTTAGGATTGATTTAGGGGTAAATTAACTCAATTGCATGCTTCAAATAGCTTGGCAATGCTTGAATTGCTAGATGCTTGTAAATTACTCCTATGTGATTAAATTGATATTAATTGAGATTTGGTTAAATTGTTTTAGCATTTCATGAAGTATGAAGACTTGTCCCCTTTGATTATATTTGTCTATTTCATATTAAAAGCTTATATTGCAACTACTTGTGAGGGCGGTCTACTTTGTCACCCTTCACCTATGATTACTTGGCGCTCGTGGTCTTGATTCGGGGTTGCGCAACCTTTTCGGGCATGGTAGTGTCAAGTAACACAGGCGACATCGGGCTTGCCGTGCTCCCTCAACTACCATGACTTTTCAGACTCTATCTCGCTGAGGCACTCCCCTCCCCTAGAGGCGTGGTTTACCTCGTTAGGGCATACGGACCTACCTCGAGAGATATAGGTCACAGGATACCTCTCATTGTGGCATAATCCACTACCCTAGGGGCTTGGACCGCCTTGTTGTGGCATACAGATCTACCACATGAGAGTTACATCGGGCTTTCCGTGCCCCATCGGCTACCATTGTTTTCCAGACTCTATCTCGCTGGGGCACTCCTCTCCCCCAGAGGCATGGTTCATCTCGTTGGGATATACAAACCTACCTCGGGAGATATGGGTCACAGGATCGGGGTACATCCGGAGTATCCCATTTGGAGGAATAAGGGGTTTGCCTGCATTTGTTTGAGTATCATGGTTCGTGATTCGAGATTGAAGATAAGAAGATGAACCATAACCTTTTAAATATGTGATACTCGATTATTAATTGTTATTCGTTATCTTGTTACTTGAAACATGGTTATATGCTATATATGATACTTACGTGTTAACTAGACTTATGTATTTCATAGTTCGTGTATTTGTGTACCATCTAGCCCGTGTGCTTGTGTGTTATCTTGAGTCGTATACTTGAATACAAGCGTGCTATTCCGTCTCGTATGCTTGTGTGTTATTTAGACTCGTATCCTTGTGTACTATTTAGTATTGTAACCTTGTGTGTCATCCAGTTTACTGCTTGTTTATATGTATAGCACGAAATGGTTTTGAAAATGTTCCCTCCCTCACTGGGCATACATGTTTTGTATGCTTATACCTCTTTCTAACACCTTTCAGGTTTAGCACCTTCAGAAGTTGATAAGAGGAAGCTCAAGAGTTTTCGTGGTTGATTATGTTGGCTTTCGTGAATTGTAATTTGATTAGAATCATAGAAATTTGACATGTAAATGTTTTGGGTCTTGTTTGTACTTGATTTATTACGGGGTCTTGTAATATAAGTTTAAAGTCTCGAATGTATTGGTAGTTATAGGTGGCCTGCAATAGCATAATGAACTATTTTATCATCTAACGGTCGTGGATGCTTGCTTGGGAAAAATGAAGTTGATTGGCGGACTTAATAGATAAGATTGCAGTGGTATGATAACCAATCTCATGATCTAGAAATTCTATGACTTAATGCATGCTTATTTGTAGACTTTTGTGGGTTTCAAGGCTCGGATGGCCTTGAGAAGTTGTTGTATGTGGTGATAGGGGAAGTTGGGAGTTACGAGAGGTTGGACGTTGATTTTAAGGTTATAATTACTTGTACAGGTTTTGGATGGTCCTATAAACAAGAGAGACTCTGTTCGTTTTTTCTCTTTTTTCGTGCCTTGGGTTTTGGGATCGGGGCTTCAGTCTCGTGAAGGATCGGGCCATTACAGTTTCTCTTTCACACCTCAAAGCTTCATGTGTAGCTATCTCATCACCATCTTCATTTTCGCGTTCTCACTCAAACACCCTTTTGCTCACACTCTTCTATAAGCAGAAGCAAAAGAAAAAGCTCGTTGTTGCTTTTTCCATCGACAGGTACTTTTTAGTAAGCTTTGATTGATCAAGATCTGAAGTTATATATTTGCATCTATTCATTTATTATCTATTCTTTTTCTTTTTTTGTTTTGTTTTTGAAGTATGTCTTTCTTTGAAATAAAATCTTGTGAAACTTATAGATGATTTTAGCTTGGATTTTTATAGGTGATCTACTTCATATTTTTTTGGAATCAGTGGGTTGTTGTCCGAGTTTAATTGCTTGTAATGCTTCTATGTCAATTTTGATAGACATGCAAACAAGAATATGTTTAATTATTTGGAGTGAAATTTTTTTTAAAAAAATAAAGCTTCTAGAGTTTGATTTAAGTGTATAGTGTTTTGCGCTAATAATTTCTTTTGGATGTAAGTAAAAGCTTAAATAAGATGGGTGAATTCTGTTTCTATTATCTACGACATGCATTATCTGATTTTGTGTATCTGGCTTTTGTTATAGGCCTTTATCAAAGCTCATGTTGGTGGGTGATAGTGGTGATGTTGGTGTGTTTTAGTTTTTTAATTTTTGTTTGACAATGAGGTGTTGTCTTATGAGGATAAAAGGAGTTTGTGTTTTTATTAATAGTTTCATGTTTTTAAATTATTGAGAAAAAGGATACAGAGGCCATAAATTGATATGATGCATCTCACATATGTATATCATCTAATTTTAATCTAGATATATTAAGATGATTGATCATAATTTTATGTATGATGGGGTAGGTGCACGTGGAAAGCAGTAAATGTAAGAAGTTATATCACTATACTTAAAAACTAAATTGAAGATGTGGTGAGTCAGAGTTTTAGCAGCTCTATTTTGCAGAATGTGATTGTTGTATAGAATGTGAATCATATACTCTTGATTTGTATATTATGTTATATGTGTTTGAAAATATGCAGTATAGTTATGTAGTCTGAATTGAGGGAGTTGAGTTATTTGTGATTTTAACATGGTTGGCACATCTTATGAATGTTTTTATGGTCAAGGTGGTTTCCTCTGCCTCCTGTTGGTACGTTGCAAAAACTGAAGATTTCATTTTCTGGGTGTTTTTGATGTATGGTTGATAGGAAGGTATATACATATGCTCCTATTGCAAAAGAGCAAGTCAATGAAGTTTCTTGGCTCTGTAACACCTTTCAAATCGCACACTACATGTTCGTTCAAATAGCCCAATTGCCTGGCTTGGTAGAACATCAATCACTTAAATTGTATTAATATTGTACTTTGCCTATAATTTTTTTATACAATTGATATCAGCTTATCAATTTTCTACAACCCGGTAAAAATCACGAATTTAGCTATTTTGAAATAACTATAAACACTCACAAAAAAGTAATTATACCTTTCATTGAGCTCTTGTAATTATTTTTTTTAGGTACTCAGATCCATATTATTATAGGAGGAGACACAACATGAATATGAAGGTGGGATGAACTTCATTGATTTTGTAAGTTAAATTTCCAGTAATCTATTTCCATTTTACTGGTTGTTTCCAGCTCATTGTGCATATGTAACATGTATAGGAAATAGTAATGGACTCGATAATGCTTTTTATAGGTCTTTTCTTTTGTGTTTGAAGATGGTGATCCAAATCAAGGTATTGAAAAAGAGAGGTGGAAGTTGGTTATCATTGAGTACTGAATATTGGTCTGCTTCACAATTGAAAGAGATGGTATTGGCACTGATCAGATCTTGATTTTTCAGATGATGTGGTTGAAATGATTGTTGATAAGGTGACGATTGCTTCAACTTTGTCTCATGTGAATTCGTGCTTAAGCTTCTTAGTTTAACATTTCTCTTCCCCTCATAGTCATTCAGTGATCTAGATACTGTAAAAGCTCGTATTCTCTACATGCCACGTTTAATTCTGCTTCCAATGTCTTCTAATTTCATTTACTTGATAACTTCATATCCCCACAAAAGCAACTCAACATTTGCTATTAACTTGGCTGATGTTGTGTTACATATGTTGGACGTGTGCTTATCTAGAAAACCTTATGAGATTAAGGTATTTAAGTCCCCTAAGGCTTAGTTTTATTATTGTGGTTATATTCGTGGTGTCCTTACTAAAATCTCATAATGTTCTTTTACTTACATTAATGTAGTTTTGTTTATGATTGTAACTTACTTATATTATTGCTTTGCCAGAGTTTGTGGAATTGCGTCTATCACTTGGATATACGCATAGGTATAATTTTAGTTTTCTACTTAGTGATCTATAAATGCCTATTTTCAATTTGTAATATCATAGAAACTAATATTCACATTTGTTTCTATAAAAATTACTAGTAAATGGCCAAGAGATGACATCACAAGTTATATATCATGTAACCATATACTAAGGTGCAATGTAGCTGCTTTTACTATAAAATTCTACTATTTTTTTAAATTTGATTACATTGCAGGTAACATATTAATTTTCCTTGAAAGCATATCTTCTAGAAGTTGTTAATCAAGACAGTACCCGAAAGTTCACTTAATCAAAATATTCTACGAAATTATTCAATGCAATTTGAATTAGTTAATGAGTCATGTAAAACCATATTAGATATGGGATTTTCCTGGCATGCAATTGCGTTTGTCAGTATGCACCATTGTTTGTTTTGTGAGAATAAGTGGTAGTAGAATCTTCAATATTTCTTTTCTGTTTAATAGTGGGATCCTCAATGCTGTCCTTTAAGGTTTAAGGTTTGATATGGACTTATTGTATACAAATATAAAAGCTAGCACCAAAGGAAGAGAATTTGATTTCACGGTTTCAGGTATGTGTATGATTCTCTTAGGTCTTGACCACAATTGACATATGGAGAATAGAAGACAATAACTACAGGAAAAAAGGGGTTTGTCGCAGTTTTACTTTGTCCCTTTGGATATATTATATCCATAAGAAAAGTTGTTCCTATTTATATGCAGGTAAATCTATTCCTCAAGTCCTTTATAAGAATGAAAGAAGATAAATGCAATTGAGTGCTATTTGTTCGTCATAATTATTTGTTCTTGTCAAAGAATTGCTCTTTGTATCTTGTAAAGCTTTTACTTTTCACGATATCATGTAATGGATTCAAATTTTTCTTTTCAGTTTTCGTCATTTATTGTAAAGTTATTAGCTATTTTAATTTATTTATTTTTTATAAACTAGAGATGGTATTCGAACAAAAACAAAAAAAAAACTAGGAAAAGTACTTTGTCTAGCATAACAAACATACTAACTCAAGTTTATTATACCAGAATCTATATAACTAACACTTTATTCCAATTTATTGATACACATTGATTTCTATTGTTATGAATTAACACTATTTATTCCAAATCATAGATATATACATGTTGATTTTTATTGTTATAAATTAAAACTATTTATTCCAAATCATTGATACAAGTTGATTTTTATTATAAATAATTTTATTTATAATGTTTTCTTAATATACATTGGGTTCTGTCTGTGCATATGCACAGACCAGTCCTACTAGTATTAATATAGCCTTATTGGTGAAATTTTTTACCAACAATAGGGAGTAACCACGTAACTTTGAAAATAATAGGGACTAATGGTGTGACTTTTGCAAATAATAGGGACTAGCCGTGTCATTTTTGAGACAATAAGAACTCTTAGTACAAAACGTGTAAACAATAGGGACTATTTGTCTAATTTGCCAAGTTTAAAATCGCTTTGATGAGGAACGTACTACATGTGATCAGAAATGTACTATATGTAAAGGATCATATATGGTTAATGGTGAGAAAAATATCGTATACCATATACAACAAAAAAAAGAGATTGTATATGATATTTTTCTCACTATTAACCATATATGATACTTTACATGTAGTACATTCCTTATCACTCAAAGTGGTTTTAAACTTGGCAAATTAGACAAATAGTCCCTATGTTTACACGTTTTGTACTAATAGTTCTTATTGTTTCAAAAGTCACATAGATAGTCTCTATTATTTGCAAAAGTCGCACCATTAGACCCTATTATTTTCAAAGTCACTCGGTTAGTCCCTATTGTTGGTAAAAAGTTTTACCGATTAGTCTTTATTGTTTAAAAAGTCTTCCAATTAATCCCTAGTGTTACTACCCATTAAAAACTTAACAGATTTCAGGGGTATAATAGTCATTTTATCAAAAATTTCTTTCTTGTTTTTAAAATTGGATAATGTATCATTTTTTTGTATGTTTTGTGCTATGTCTCAGTTTAGTCCTATATATTTTCCTAAAAATCTTGATTTAGTCCTATATGTTTTTTAAAAGTCTAAGATTAATATCTATTGCAAAATCCAAATAGAGAAGTTTCTTTTTAACTTCATGGGTTCTAAATTTTTAGAGAAACTTTTCATTCAAAAAAAGTAATATCTCAAAATTTCACCCTATCTTACCAAGGTTTTCATTATTAGTTAAAAATGGTGCACAAATAAATGAGAAGTTGATACCCCATTTACTATATTAAACCTACATGTATATTTTAGTTACATGCATCATACACATATGTTGTGTTCTTGTTCATTTATGATACTATAATCATCAACTTTGTTTAAGATTCTTGTAAATGTATATGCATTACCATAAACTTTTGACTTTTGTTCTTCTCGATTTTATGTGTTGTAACTTTGAAGTGGTCTTCAAAGTGTCTTGCTATATTCTCTATCTTTTTTTGTTAATATTTGTAGATCTCTCACATGGATTTGTTATAGTTTTTGTTTCTTTCTACTAGATACTGAAGCTTCTTTACCAAGATCATAGTTAAGGATCATGTTAAAATTTCTGTCTGATAAGAATATAATCATTGGTTTTTGTGTTTTCTCTTTATTTTTCTTCAATAGTGAACACTAGTTATAAGAAAGATCAAATACTGGAAGCATGCAAAGTAAAAAATACAACTTGCACATTGAAGAGTTGGGTGGAATGATCGGGCAATAATTAAAAGTTTTAAGTTCTAGCTAGGACTTTGGCCTGTTGTGAAAGAAAAAAAAATGCAACTTGCAAGATTGGAAGTGAAGTATATGACGTTGATTGAGAAGCTTTAATGCCAGGTTAATTATAAGAGTTTTATTAATTCCTGTTTGTATGTTTACTTTGTGCATTTCTATATGTCAATACTTGATGTTTTGATCAAAGGGTTGGTCGTTTTGATGTTGCAAGTTGATTAGATGTTGATAAGTTGCAACTTTAATGACAGTTTGGCTGTAAGTTAATGATTGAATTTGCTCTTCTTACTAGACAAATTAATGTAGTGAGCTTTATTTATGTTTCTTGAGTTTTATATGCCATAATACTGTTATTTATTGCATATTTGTTTGTTAGTGTAATAGGAAATGACTTTGAAAGAGTACGAGAAAGTATTGAAAGAGAAAATGAAAGCTTTGCAAGCATTGAAACCACGTGAATGAGATGATTAGAATATAATAGTAGATTAGTTTAGGTTTTTTGTATATTTAAAATATTATGTTTGTACAAAATTTAGATTTTTTTGTAAATTGTTTTACTTTATTATAAATATTAAAATTTTTGTATATTTTAATTTGTATATTTCATTTTAATTTTTGTATCTTCTATATTTTAATTTCATAATTTTTAAAAAAAATTAAATAATTAATTGACTACGGATACGTGATGACCAAAAGGCTACGAACCTTGAATTGACTACTGATATGTGGACACCAAAAGGCTACAGATTGGCTATAGAACATTGGCGACCGAAAGGATACGGATTGACTATGGACCTGTGGCGACGGAACATTTACAACAAAAATGGCTACGCCTTTGCTACAGAAGTTAATAATTAATAAAAAATGTAGAAAAAATAAATTGGTGATGGAATGACTACGGACATTTGGCGACGGAATTAAAAATAAATAAATACAAATTAATTTTCGGATTCGGTCATGGATTTTCAATTTTTCTATGGGACTTGAGGCGACGGACGAAATAGCTACGAAATTCCGTTGCCCGTCCCAGGTTGACGATGACTAGGCTACAGATTTTGATCGTCGCCTCAGCCTATTTTTCTTGTAATAAATGAGTATTATCGACTCTCACTAGATTTAGGATGAATGAATTGTCTGTCATGGATAGTGTCAGACCTCACTAGGATTAGGGGACCGTCATGAATGAGTATTATTGGCACTATAATACCCAGGATGAGTGACAATCGTAACAAAAAAAATCAACCTATCACGTGGACTAGCCGCTCAGTACATCCATATGAATCTCTATCATACCGTATGAAAGAGCAAATCATAGTTGGGGTAGGCTACATAGTCATTTAATCTCAAAATATAAGCAACTGTATACCATATATGATGTAAAACAAGGGTCGAAATGACGAAATCCATATTCAATATATGTAGGTTACTGTTTTTCATATTTGGGTTCTATATTTATTGAACGTGTGTGAGTAAATTACTTGTCCAGGGTAAGATTGATGGTAATGGTCTTTAGATTTAAGGTCTTGTATTTGAATAGTCTACTTTGATCCAATATATGATTTTGTGTTTATGCATTTACAATTCCCAATTATCACATTATAGTTGTAGTTGTTAAGATTCAAAGTATATTCAAATGTGATTGCACAGTGACAAATAATAATACACAGTAATAAACAATGACCAATCCTGCATATGGCAAATAGTATCGTGAATAGTAAAGCCACCGAGTATTGTGCAAATAATGACGTGTGATTTGTACATAGGGATTCATTGTAATTCATAATATATAGTGAAATTAATAGAATTCTCTATAGTTTCCCGCAGTTATCTCTTATATTCTGTCAATTATTTTATAACAGTAGTTGATATTATGATCGAGTAAATGTGTTCCATATATATGTTTATGCTCTAATTACAAATCTATTGGTGGCTCCGTGAATCTCAATTGATTCATTTGGTTGCTTAGTATTTTAGGGCAAAGTTATAATGCAACTATTAATAGAGTTAGAAATAAAATTGCACCTTTAAAAAGGACTTAATAGCAATAATCAATTGACTCAGGTAATCAATAAGGTTAGGCTTGTAATTCAACCTTTGCATCAGATTAGAAAACGCAAATACAAGCTTAAGTTATGAGCTTTACTTCCCTTTGGCTACACTTTCACACCTCCGCACCCCACGCTGCAACAACTTGTTTATTTGCAAGTAAAACTTAATTTAATTGTGTGCAATTTTATATATCTCAAGCCAAGCATGATAAGGGTTGAACCACGCGCTCTAGGCTCAAGTTTTATATCATAATTTCTACCTTTAATATACAGGAAGGTTACAAAGAAATTGGAGATTTCATATTCCCCTTCTATTTTTATAAGATAAAAGCTAATGGGATTGTAAGTGCAAGTTGATTGTAAGTATGTATTCTATGGTGTGATTTTAGAGTCAAGAGATCACTTATTTTTTGAGTACTCTTTCTCTAAAAGGATTTGGTTGTAAAAGGGATGGAAATGTCTATAGCTATTAGCCCTGTGTCAACGTGGGATGATGTGCTGGTTTGGATGATCTGCAACACAAAATCTGATGGGCTTCAATCCAATGTGCTGAAATTATTTTTCACAGCAACTATCTATTTTCTTTGGTGTGAAAGGAATAGAAGAGTTCATGGTCAGACGAGTGATTCTAAAGAAGTTATTATGCATAAGATCGGTAATGTTATTATACATAAAATTAGATTAGAACGTAAATATAGGAGATCTTATATTAATCTTCAACTTTCTAGAGCCTGGAATCTCGACAACACCTAACTGATCTAATGTGATTGGGTGTTTGTTATTTTTGTATGTGTTTGTTGAGTTTAATGAATATACTTTGCATATTTAGCAAAAAAAAAACCAATGGGATTGGGGTTAATGAGTTACTAAGCTGATAATCCAACACAAAAGAGGAATGAGTACAAATTACAGATCATAACTGATATACAACGAAAATTGAACAAATAACAATAATCCAATAAATCTGTTATGGCGAGTGTAAAGCCCAGCCCGAGACTACATATGCATATAGGCAATATCATACATAATTAAATTATTTTGTATGCTTTTATATTGATTTATGTGCATTTATATTGTTTTAAGATCATTTGTCTCGATTTACGTGTATTGCATTGATTCACGTGTATTTGAGTAAATTAGATGTCCTATACGTTAATTGGGTTCCAATTCGTATGCTAGCTAACTAAAGCAATTAGATTACAACTAGAATGACATGGAATAAATAGCATTAAGTTGCAAAGGCAATGTGGTCTTTTGGTTTTAGATATTATTCTATCAACACATAATACACACAAAACACACACCAAATCCCTACAACACACACTACACCACTCAACACACACAAAATCTCTACACATACTAGAGAACTCAACCAAGACAAGATAGAAGAAGAAAGGGATGAAGAATCACACCATTACATAGCATTTTCAACTCAACTTCTTGCGTTTCTAAGCCTTGCTCGCACCATTGCTTACATTCAAACTCTTGAACAAGGTGAGGGAAGTTTTCTAAATGTTTTATAAAAACATGCGAAGTATGTTTGATGAGTTATATAGGTGTAGTAAGCATGATAATGAGTATGTGTAAGCTTGTTTCATGATTTTGAACTTAGCTTGTTCTTCTAGGGTTTCAAGAATTGGTTGTTAGAACTTATGGTTAATTATGATATGTTGTGACATTAGTTATGTGAGGTAATTTATGGGTAAGATATGCTTGAGTTGTTGGTAAATAGGAAGAAAAAAAAATGGAGTTTTGAACTTGGGTGCCAAGTTGAATGTTGAGAAGATTTGGTGTTGGACTTGAGTTGTATAAGTTTAGGAGCTAGAAAACTTGTGGGTTAATGTTGTTTATGGTTGAGTTTAGTTGTCTACTTGGGATGAGCTTGAAAGATAAGTTTAGAGCAAAAACAAGTCAATTTCGTGTGTAAAATGCTCCAATCTAGTCGAGTAACTCGACCGGATGACTAATCCGGATTTTTTGACAGATTCGCGCAATGTTTTTCCGGAGCCATATCTCACTCAATTCAACTCCGAATTGAGTTCTGTTTAATTCTAGAGTTATCTACATTCGATAAGATTCGATTCTATACCAAAATCAGATGTATTGGAGTTCGGGAACATAGGTAGAATTGTCTTCTAAGTTAGGCTAATTTAGAAACATTGCAAGGGATCCATAGTTTCGCTTGTGTTTATGTTTTCTTGTCGTTTTAAGTAGTCTATTGATGTCTTTTCTCTATCCCATGATACTTGGCATTACCTAAAACTCCAAAAGTGTTGTATATGCATAAGTACTATCTGATTGTTTAAAATCCATTGATAATTACAAACGTATTTGAGTTATATATGCGTGGCGGTTATAACCACTGTTAATGGAGGAAGTGACGGGACCTCCAGATTTGACGGTGTATCTCAACCCTCCCATTGTTAATAGAGAAAGTGACGGGACCTCTGGGTTTGCCGGTATATCTCGACCCTCTCATTTTTAATTGAAGACTTGTGTTAAGGATACTTTTGCGTGGTTATGTGCATGACATGTTTTATCAACCATTTGCGAAAAGATAAAACATTTACGAAAACCTTTCTTTTTCACCTTCATTGAGCTATACGTGAGGATCTAGCTTACCCCTATTTTAACATTTCAGGTGGTTGAGCCTGAGCAGGCCACTCAAGATGATGACGGAACTCTTTGGTGTGATCCCGAGGACTTCTGCTTTATGTAATCACTTCTTATTGATGTGTTCAAGTTATTAATGATGTATAACTTATTCTTTTGGTCGACTCTGATGTAACTAAATACTTATATTCTTTTGAGGCTTAGAAACCTGAATGTTGGTTAGACATTATGCTTGAACAAAAGGATTGAGGTCTTGTACATATGTAATTAATTATGGTTTCCTTTTCTAAGGCCGATGACTTGGTTGACTTTTGAACTTTGATAAATATAAAAATGGTCGTATAGATTGTTAAGCTTTCAATTTATAGATTTACGAGTTATGAATGTCACGTTCCGGCCTTAGCCTTTGTAGGTTTACAGGTCAGGGCATTACAGCGAGCCCTAAAGAATTAGAGAACAAATGGGACTTAACACACATGTATAGAACTGACCCAAAAGCTTAAGCTAGCGGGTCTTGAGCCTACACATGTTTATTAATAGCTCATTATTCTCATAATATTTCTATATGGGAGAAATCTTTCTCTTTGTTCTTTAGTTCACCATGTGAAACTCCTAACAAATATCCCCATGTTCACATGTGAACTCCAATTGGACCTTAATTCCCCCTTGATTCACATTCATTGCCGATGGATCTATTTTTACCATCCTCACAACCTTTTAGATCTCCTTGCACCTTAGCTACTGTGGTGGCTCTAGTAGCTCTTTCCCATGCACCCAGATCAACCATGAGACACTGCAAACCAACTCTCGTACAAGCCCGCTTGGGATCACCCAGATCACCCATGCCTTGCTCCATCGCGTTATTGTAACCTCATACAACTTGGAGAGTACATCCCAAGAATTATGCTTATCGTGACCTTACTCCATCCTCCAAACCCAGGTGCCAAGCTCCACCGAGAGTCCATCACAACAGTGTAACATAATTCTTCAAGAGTCCGGGCCAAGATCGTCAAACCATCGGCTTTGATACCACTTGTTATGGCGAGCCCTAAAGAATTAGAGAACAAATGAGCCTTAACACACATGTGTAGAACTCAACTATTGACCCAAAAGCTTAAGCTATTAGGTATTGAGTCTACACATGTTTATTAATAGCTCATTATTCTCATAATCTTTCTATGTGGGAGAAATCCTTCTCTTTGCTCTTTAATTCACCATATGAAACTCGTAACAAAATCATTTCAAGGCGCTATCATTAAGCATTCCAAATAACATTTACTTGTTCATATCAACATTTAAACTATGCCATTAGATTACGAAAATAATATATATTTTGTTTCTTTCAATGTCATTAATCTGCGGCTACAATTTTCCTTGCAAGTCTTGTTAGTCAGTAGTGAGTAAAAAAGGCTTCAAGGCTTCCGCTAGGTGTAAATTTCACAAACGGTCCTCCATATTTGCACCTTTTTTCAATTTCATCCATATTATTTTAAAATTGATTCTTTTAATCCCCAATGTTTACATCTTTAAATGGTCCCGAATTGCTTTCCCTAAGGCTGGGTTTGGGGCATGACTCCTCTACTCTTATTGCTTGATCCCATAGAAAATTGTGGTCATGTCATATTTCTAACTGGACACTCATTACAGTGGTTATATGCGTAGTAACCTTTTAACAAATAAGTTGAGGAAACTAGACTATTATACTCTTCTAATTTCACATTCATGATGTCCCTTCTTCACAAGATTTTAGTTAATCTAGAATTAAGTTTTTAATATACATCACTTAGGATGTTAGTGTTCCCCAGGTCTTTAATTTTGTGATCATTTTGCGAGTCCTTGTTTTTAATGCTGCAAAACTTAATGCTAAATGTCTCTGCTTTTAACTTAGTGGCATTTGCAATTCTCGCAACAGGTAGATGCTCATGTTCAACGGCTTGATCAATATCTGAAAAAGTTTGATGAAGACCTCCGGCGCGGTATGCTTCATTGAGTTCCAAATATTTGACAGTTCATATTTTGCTTCTGTCTTGTGCAGAGTTGGTTGGAATGGATAAGGTGATTTACACCGAGTTTTTAGTCATCCTCTAACTTTTATTTTTTCACCAGTGGCAGAAAGAGATAATACAGGTGGAACTGGATCTCCTGCTCCATCAATCGATAATAATGGGAAATCTGGAAGGTCTGGAGACAGTAGCAGAGGAGGCCGTAAAATGTAAACATTAATGCTTTGAATCATTCCTAAGCTGATGCTGACCAAATGATAATCAAGATCTAAGGTTTCTTTTTTTTCCCTTTCCCGATGATCTTTATGGCTTAGGTGAAAAAGAAAAAGAAAACTGTGGAGACCAGCCTCAGATGTCTTATTACCTCATAAGAAGCCATAAAAAGGTTGAGCATTACATCATTCTTGTTATCTGAAAACTGTCAAGATCAAGTGATGTTCAGTGCTGAACTAGCTTGAGAGACTTGAGATTTTAGTTGAAGTTTGTGAAGCCAGAGTTGAGGTTAGCACATCATTCTTGTTATCTAATTTTTCTTTCTTGTTGTTTCTGCTATTACTCATGTTCCCTTATGGTCCTCTGTAATATAAGTTTTGCCCGCGCCCGTAGGCATGAATGCATTATGGAAAAGGTTTGACATGTTATCAAAAGAAAATCAGAGTTTTTTTGCATTTCTAAAAAGAATGTGTAAAAGCGCGGACCTTTATCTAATGGTGCAATAATGGGGAAAAAATGTGTAATATGCATGTGCATCCGGTCAAAATATGTAGACCACAGCTAAGCAGCCATTCTACATATTTTCCTGCTATTTCTTAAGACATTATTCTTGTTCATAAACCTACCTTAAATTTACCGATCTGACGATGTTGTCTTATGTGATTAACTTTCTTGAAAGGGCTTATTGCTTTGAAAATATTTCTAGAATCAAGAATTCATTGTGATAGCACTAACATTCAAGAAAAAATCACAGTTGATGCATGCAACTTTCTCAGTTTTTCTTGCTGTAGGTAGTGCCTTCTGCAAAGCGGCATTTCTGTGTTGCCAAACAATTACTCTTCAACGTACGACGCATATTATATGTTCCTTTTTGTTACCTTTTAAACAATGAATACAAGCTGCATGTTCTCTTTGTGCACCTATCTACTTCACATTTTAATACATTGCCAATATCTCTACAGGAGGCATAATTGGTTGGTGAACCTTTCCTCATAATCAACTGCAGTGGATTGGGATAAACGAGAAGCTCAAATGAAGAAGGAGATTTGCTAGTAATTTGATAATTTTATTATTTGTCAATGATGTACCTTACAATTGTCAGCTGCAATTCTTTCTCAATTTTTTTTTATTTTAAGTTTCTATTATTAGGCAAATTGAAGAACATAAAGTAATTAATTTGAATTTCTATGTATGAGTTAACAATTCTTAGGAATATATAATTTTTGTTTATAAATATACAATTGTCAGATGCAATTCTTTCTCGATTTTTTATTTTAATTTTTGTTTGTAAATATTTTTTTTTTTTTTGAATTTTTATAAATATTAAATTGTACATTTAATTTTATTTTTTTGTAAATATTAATTTTTAAATTTTAAATTTGTAATTTTTTAATTTTTAAATTAAATAAGGCTGAAGCTACGAACATAATTTTGTAATCTAACCGTTGCCCGTCCCAATGTGACTAGGCTAGGCTACGAAAACTATCCGTACCGCCAACTTTTTTTTCTTGTAGTGTTGACTACCTAGTGACAACGATAAAATAGTGATGGTGGCGAAGAACGTTAATAATTAATAACAAAAAATTGAAAATATTTGGCTACCTAATAACGATGAAATTATGGCTACCACAAGGCTAACAAATTGTGGCTACAAAAATTAGCTACCACATAGAGATGAAATTAAACAATTAACAAAAAATATTTAAAATAATTTGCTACCTAGTAAAGACAAAGATTTTTTACCATGGGGCGACAATGCATAATTAATTGATAAAAAAAATAATGAATTATTTAATAAAATTGTTAATTATAAAAATTTACTAAAAAATATGCATTAAATCTGTCAGGACTAGGACTTTTATTCCCATCAACAGAGAACAAAGCATTTTTTATCTCTTCCCAAGTAACAGCTTGCGACAAAGCCGAAATACCATTCTCCGACAAATAATTATCTTCCTCCGCCTTATAATAAAACTCAAGTTGATCTAGCAAGATTTTCTCCTCCTCTTTACGAACCGCACTAGAGTCACCATTAAGAATGCAAATCTGGACCCTGCGAACCTTATCAGAAATATCAGCAATTCTTTTGGAAGTGTTCGAAAAGAACTCTTCATTAAATTTCATAAGAGCCAGTTCAAGAGCTCTTTGTTTTTGATAAAGACAAAACATTGGAGTATCTCTCACATTGCAGCTCCAAGCACGCTCCACAAATTCTTTAAATCTATCATGATTAGTCGAGCGATATTGATTCGTCCTTTTCATGTGCTTCGTATGGAGTTCTATTCACTTCATGGGTAATTAGAAGTTGTGTCAATGTACTTGATTGCATCATCCCCTTCATTCTAGTGCCCAAGAATATAATGTTCTTTGATTCCAACCATCAAGTGTCTAGTGCGTTGCCTATTGCACCACGATATCAAATTCAGTCTTCTTTCACATATATTCTTACGTCAACTGCACTTTATGTGTTCTTTCAGCACTCCTTTAATAATTTAATATTGAATTCATATATTTACTCCTATTAGCCTGCTCTACCTAGTAGAAGGGTTTTTTTTGTTTTTGTTTTTTTTACGTCCGATGCTTTACCAAGTTGTTTACCATGAGTCATGACTTCCTAACCAAAAATTAGCTATTGGAGAGTGAAGAAAGAAGTTAGAAAGTGTTCTTGCGCAAGCATTTAGTACTGTACGTGCCAAGCTTGAAGTCCAATCATGCAGATTTGCCGTTTAAGGTCCAATTCAATCACTACCATGATATGATAATCACTCTTGGCACTAACATCACATTTATTCAATTCTCACAAGCTCAATTTGTAGATTGAGAGTGCATGTTGTTTTAAATCCTTCTCTTGTTTAATTATTTCTTTAGTTTGCTTATGAAAAGATCAAACGAAATGGCATTTATAATTTCTATTTCTCCTTTTGTTTCCTTGGACATTGCATCCTATATCAACTTAGCCTATTCAATGAAAAAAATTAATTTTGTGCTTCCATAATCCGCATCTTGGGAACCATCAGTTGCTAGTTTTTGGCATTCCCATTAACATGGTATTCAATCATCACTTATAATGAGATATATATCCATGCTTTCCTCTTTACATACTTATAATACATACGTATATTGAATGTTTAAGCACTTGCACTGACAGTGAAACTTGTCCATATATGTAGCTTCCAAATCATCTCTTCTATATTATCTCGTGTACCCAATATTCCTTTGGGAGCCTATCTTGTTTGTTTTTGTACTATAATTATTTGAACCTAGCTTAGGAACACAAGAAAGACAAAGCACACAAACACACAAAAAAAAAAAAAAGGAAGAGAAAAACAGATTAATGTTTCTGCTCTTCAGGAACAAAAGAGGACAAAGTACATAATACATGATGCTAAAACCAAATGTTTATTGTTTGGCAGACAAATGTTAAGTACCTAGTTCCAGAAATCAACATAATCTCAGATGAATTTTAGGAGAAAAACTATGAAAACAACATATTTGGAATTTTTGAGGTAGCACTGAACAACAAAAGTAGAACAGCGCTTTAACAGAAGTGCAGTACATTTACTAGATCTAGATGTAGAAAGAGAGACTTATTAGAAAACAGAAAACACAAAGCCCAAAAATTCAAAATCAAAGAATAAAATAAAGCCTGAAGAAAGTCATCTGCATTTTTGTCAGTATTGAGTAAAGATTTATACAGGTACTCATCTGCATTGAATCATTCATTGGAGTGTTCAAATACTGTAGCATTTACACATTAGTAGCATAACATCTGGATAGAAAGTCACCAATTTAGAGTGGCCAAAACAAATCTCCTGCACAGCTGCCCTCTAGCTTTATCCTCCATTTGATGTAAGATATATCAAGAACTACAAAATCTGAATTTGTTGAACAAAAACTTTTTAAGGCAGAATCCCCTGCATCCAACAAAAATAATTTGTTGAACAAAAACTTTTAGCATCCTAATCTCAAAGAGACACAAGATATGTCAATTATCAGTCAACTTTGTTTCTCTTCCCAGTATCCCGTCATAGTATCTGATCCAAAAAGCCACCTCTTCCTTTACAAACATTACGCTATTACAGCCTTTCTAAATCATTTGCAAATAATGACATCTTCTCCCCTTACATCACAATAATCAGAAGCTGTGAGATCAACATCCAAACATGTACACATAAAAAGTAAATTGAACAAAGAGAGTTTTTCAAAATTAGTTTGGCTGTGTGATCTTAAGAAGCCTACCCCTAACATTCATCCTTAATACTAGTCAGCAAAACTCTATTTTCATTCACTCTGCAAAATCACAAAATCCATGTACCAAGTAGAGGCTGCACAAATGATTCCCAGAATTTGGATCTACATCCTCTCCACATATTTCAATTGAAACTGTGCTTACTAGGATTGTAAGAAATGAAATCAATTGATCTACTTTGAATAATTCGATTGAATCACTGCGCACAAGCTCGCAAACATATTTTCAAGTTGAATCATCAATGTTCACCTACTGACTACTTTATACTCTGATTAACACTTCCGCCAATATCTACTGAAACATATTAACATATGCCTAAGGAAATGGATAGAGAATCTGGTTCTATTAACAAATAACTACAACCATAAAGCCATGAATTCTCTCCCACAAACATGGCAATTGAAAAAGGAACTAGAATTTTAGTTCCAATCTTGATAATGAATGATGGAAATTCTCTTTTTGACATTACTACACTAGGAGAATTCTACTTCACAGGTGGAGTATAGGGTCACTGTAAAAAATCCCAAAAGCTCTACATCTTTGTATCTGGTAAGGAATTTATACTAATTTTGATAAAAATAGGCACTAAACAACAATTTGAACCCAAATATACAAATTCCAGGGTTAGTAAAGCTAAAAATCGAGAAATCGTACCTGAATTGCGAACTTTGGATGCCAATTTAAAGCTTGAGCCCTAACTCTTGTTCTAATGAAAGTCCTAAAATTGTTCAAACAAACCAGTTTTTGATGAATTAGAGAGAAGGAAACAATGATTTTGAGCTTCGATGTATATATATACATATATATATATATATATATATATATATATATATATATATATATATATATATATATATATATATATTTATTATCACAAGTAGGACGGGGCAATTTTATTTGTGGTAGTTTCCTTTAGAAAAATATGAGGCATAGCCCCTCAACTAGTTTCCCTTCTTTGTGCTTGCTTCTGTCTTTTATCAGAGAGTAAGCTATTTACAGTTCAGTCTCATTTATCAACAGTATAATGAGATAAGGCCTATATCGTGCTGCAGTTTTCTCAATATTATGCAATTATCCCGATGATTGTACTTCTGGAGCTTATCATGGACTTTCGGTGACTCGATGCATTTGTATATTGATGTTTCCAAGCATCTGGTTTCTTTTAAAATTGCAGAAATACATTAAAAGTATTTGATCAGTGGTGTACTGTGTACCCCATTAGTTTATATTTGCATTCCATTGCTTCTATGCACTGTAAAAGGAGCTAAAAATATATCTTTCTACTGAAGTCTGATTCCCCAAAATATTATGTGCTACACAGGTGCTTCGTGAATTCAATCATGTCAATCCCCAAAGAAAACTCATATGGTAGTGGTTCGACAGCCACAATGTTCTCTCTGCGTCTTCGTGAGGGTCACCATCCTTTTAGCTTGTCAAACGTTGCAAGTGTTATGAATGTTGTAGAGAAGTAGAAGGCAAGGCATGAGGCATTTTGCTGAATTTCAATTGCTATCTATTTTTGGCCGTGAAACTTATAATTTGTCGTTAGCTTCTCCAAGATGTCACTGTAACACTACAAGATTTGTAAATTCTGTGACTACTTTATATTGGGCTAGTAAGAGAGAGCCTAAAAGACTTTCTTTTATGTAGTTCCCTCCAGAAAAATTACTCGAAACCATTATATTGTTATTCACTTAATAACTCGTTCTTCTATTAATTGCTTTTAGTAATATACCATTTCCATTTTTCCTTTTCAGGTTGCAAGACATACTGTATTGCCCAACAGTAATTTTTATGAAGATTCAGAAGAAGAATAAGATATTAAAATGATGAATGATGTTGAGAGTTTGACTGTGTTACAGTTGCATGCTTTTCTTGTGAAAACATTACAATGGAATGTTGTATTTTGCAATTTATGAATCTCATATTTCATATTGTGGAAAAATTAAATGTTACGAAAATTGTCACAAAAAGTATAAAATTATTGCCTATATTTTTTAAAACCGTTGCAATAAATGATAGAAATTGTTGCAAAAAGTCTTAGAAACTGTTAGTTATTTAAAACCGTTGCATATAAGAAGATGCTCATTATGGAGTTTTTGATGAAAATCGTTAGCAAAAAATATTTATTGCAATGGTTTTTCATCAATGCTATTTGTTAGGAAAAAAACTGGTACAATAGGAATTTGCAATGAAATGTAACGATTTTTAACCTTTTTGTAATAGTTTTTAAGTGTTGCAAAAGGCTCAAAATGTAGTCCTAACCCTTTTCTCTTAGCCCTCTTTTATCGTATGTTTTTGCGTATTCTTTGTTTATTTAAGAGCTTAGTTTTATTTCACTTCATTCTATAATTATTTAAACCTACCTAGTAAAATGTCATTGGCCCTATGAGCGAGTTCCTTCACATTTTCTTTTGCCCTTTTTTGTTGTTTCAATGTACTCTTACATTCAATTGAGAGCCAATTTTTGTTCTGTCATCTTATAATTATTTGGACCTACCTAGAAAAGTCTAAGTGACGCTATGAGTTCTTGCACTCTTTTGCCATATTAATTGGGGTACTCATATTTTTTTGAGAGACTATTTTTGTCTCATGTCATGCTATAATTATGTGACCCAATCCTATAAAGTGACATTGATCCTATGAGTGAGTTCTTTTACCTTTTGTTGTACTCTGTCATATTATTTGGTGTAATCTTATATTAATTTCAGAGCCTATTTTTGTTCCATGTCATCGTAGAATCATTGGAAGCTATCTAATAATATAATTGATCCTATGGATGATTTCTTTTTATTATTATTATTATTATTATTAGTAGTAGTATTATTATTTCATTCATCAAATGTTTTAAAATCCTTGTACACTTTGTTAAGGTAAAGTTCCGTCAAAAGCTCTTTGAAAATATTTCTAAAGTTTGTCGTGCAAATGTGATATTGTTTTTTGTTAGCCTAAAGGGCTTCTAGATCTTAGTTTTGATTATTACAAACCATAACTGTGTCTAATAAGTTTGTTAAATATGCATGAGTAAAGATGAATCAAGATTGACTCCGATTCCAAGTTCATCAAGTTGAAAAATGAAGAAGAACATCCATGAACTCAAGAAAAAGATTCGAAGAATAAAGTTGAATGAAGATGGAGTTATAAGGATGGAGAGGGAAGTCATAAGGGGTACCAGTTGGGACTTGACTGGGGTTTTGGGCATTGCAAATGGTATATGCTCAACAATAATTCTCAAATTTTATTTTGAAATATTTGAAAAAAGTTTTACAAAACATGCTCAAAAGAAATGCTTTTAAAAAACCCAACCCTGGCAGTTTTGATCCCACCGGACGACCCCATGGCGACCAGTCGATCGGTGGCCAAAGGGTCGTCCGCCCGAGGCCTGTTCACCGGATGAGGGTCTCTCGATCGGTCAAATGGCGAAACAGGGGTCGACCGGTCAGGCCAAAACGCTGATTTAAAATATAGCCGTTTTATGAACATTGGGGTGCAATTATTACACCCATTTCAACTTCTATTAATGTCTCTCAACTGCAAAAATTCAAAATATTGATTCAAAGCAATTACTCTTAAGTTCTTTCATTAAATCTCATCTTTGAATCATCTTTGAGCTATACTTGAGCAAGAATTTGTGAGCAATATTGAGAGAGAATTATTCATTGTATTCATCTATCCTAAAAAAGGGCCTTTATTGTGAATCTCAAACACTCATCAAGAGAGAGAGTTAAACACTTTGAAAGGAAGGATTTCTTTGTCAAATGTGTTGGGGTTAAAGCTTTGTATTGAGAAAGATTTTCTATTGTAAAAGCTTGAACTACCATTGTAGTTGGTTTGTGAACTCACCAACATTTGAAGAGTCACCATAGTGAAGATTGTTGAAATCCTAAGTGGGAAGCGTAGGTCGTGGACTTAGGCGGGGGCCGAACCACGCTAAATCCCGATTTGCAATCTCTTTCTCTCAACTCTCTCTTTGCCTTATTTTCTGTACACCAAGTATTTGATAAATTTCCTCACTCACATTTTATATTGCTAGAGTGCATATCTATTTAGAATTGTCTTTGATTAATCATTGCTAGTATATTGCCTAATTGAAAAATTAGTATTATTACCTATATAACCTAATTCACCCCCCCCCCCCCCCTCTTAGGTTTAATTAAGGGATAACAAGTGGTATCAATAGCTAGGTCTTTGCATATAGCTTAACATCTAGCAAATAAAAGATAAATGACAAACAATACTACCTCTCCTTTCTTTGAAGGTTACTCCACTAATAGGCCTCTATTGTTTATAGGTACCAATTTTAATTATTGGAAGAACAAGATGGAGACATACATACAATCCGTTGACTATGCTCTATGGTCGTTGGTAGAAAATGGTCCTTATGTTCTAATGAAGGAGGTGACGGTCAAAGATGCTCCAAGTTCAAGTGGAGTCGAGAAAGTCAAAACCATTCAAGTGCCCAAGGAAAGGAGAGAGTTCAATGATCAAGACATTATCATGATGACCAAGAACTCAAGAGCCAAGAACATCCTCTATTGTGCTCTAAACGAAACTGAGTATAGTCGTGTGAGTCAATGTGAAACCGCTCACAAGATTTGGAAAATGTTACACATGTCTTATCAAGGAATGTCTTAAGTGAAGAATACCAAGATTGATCTTCATATTCATGAGTATGAGTTGTTTCGTATGAAGTCTGGAGAGTCACTAAATGAAATGCATCAAAGATTATTCAAAATCATAAACAACTTGAGTGCTATCGGAAAGAAGTATCCAAATGAATAACTCAACTGGAAGATTCTTATGGCTATTTCAAAAGAATACAAACCAAAGGTGACATCAATTAGAGAATCAACCGACCTCTCCAAGATTATGGTGCATGAGCTCATTTGCAATCTTGAGACGGAGGAACTTGTATTGAATCAAGAAAAGATATGAGATGAAGAAGAAAAGAAATCAAGGAAATCACTTAGCTCTCCTTGCTCAATCTCAATCAAGTGATAAAGACAAAGCTGATAGTGATCATGATGAGCTTGCACTTCTTGCAAAGAATTTTAAGAAGTTCTTGAAATACAAAAAATGAAGAAAGGAGAGCTCATCAACAACAAAATCAAGAGAAGATTCAAAGAGAAAATTGAGAAGGCCAAAGAGGAAATCAAGTGCTTCAATTGTGACAAGTCGGGACACATCAAAGCAAAGTATCCAAAATTGATCAAAGGGAAGCAAAAGACAATGAAGGCCTGTGTTGAGAATAATATATCAACTGGTGATGAAAGTGGAAGTGAAACCGAAGTGGCCAACTTTGTGTTCTTCATGGCTAGAGATAATTAGGTAACTTCTTCATCTTGTGATGAATCTTCTTTTTCTTCTAATGATGGTGAATCTACTTTTGAGAAACTAATAAATGAATTTTCAAAACTACATGATAGTTTTCTTCTTACACACTCAAAAGTAAAGAATCTTCAAAAAGAAAATGATGAACTTCAAAAAGAAATTAAAGAACTTAGAGATGAAAATAAAACTCTAACCAAAGAGATTTGTAAATACTATCATTCAAAGTCCAAAAATGAATTAGAAATCAAAGATTTTGAAAAACAAGTTCTTGGTTTACAAAATGATCTTGCTAAATTTTCAAATAGAACAAAGACCTTGGACGAAATACTTGGTTCCCAAAAATTACCATTTGACAAATGTAGGATTGGCTATGAGCTATTTTCTAAACCAAAGTTTTCAAAAACTATTTTTGTGAAAGCTTCTCAATCCTCAATTATCCATTCACCATTAAAAGAATCACAAAAAGTACAAATTGACAAAAAAATGATTGGCTATAGGCCACATCAAAAGGGGTTTGAAAATCATTATGTCAAAGCATCATCCTCTTGGCATGTAGCCTCAACATTAAGATGATCTTTTAAGAGATGCACTTATTGTGAGAAGATTATTCACAATGCATCACGATGTAGATTTAGAAACATGGTAGGAAGAGATTCTCACATTCCTTTATGGATTAAACCCAAATGGGTTGTTAGATGTGTTAGGACGTCATACTAACACAAAAGGACCCAATAGAACCTTGGGGACCAAAATGAACTTGATTTGTTTCTATGAATGATAGGTTGCTCTAAAGGTGAAATATGAAGATACTTGAGTTATTGATAGTGGGTGCTCAAAGCACATGACGGGAGATGTCTCTTTCTTTTATTAGATTGACAAAGATTTCAAAGGTAAAGTTAGCTATGAAGGCAATGATGGAGGCAAAGTCATTGGTAAGGGTAGTGATATACCGATTCGATTCGAGCTCTCTGAATTGGATACAAAAATCATTTTAATTTGCTTGTTCTTGAAAATAATTTTTCATCATCGGCAAAATCTCTCCCAAGTCCTCCAATGGCCACAAGATAATTTCCTTATTAAATAAGTAAAAACCCGAGCTGTCATTAATTTCAGGTGCGAGACCTGCTCAACAATTTCTCCCGCTCCTCAAAAGCCCACAGGAACGGATAGGAGATATAAACTCTATTTCCATTCATGATATCTTGTATGTTAAAGGTCTTAGACATAATTTGTTAAGTATAAGTCAATTTTGTGATAATGGATTTAGATTTGAATTTTTATCTACATGTTGCAAGGTGTATGATAAAGATGATAAAGTGTTGTTTATTGGAAATAGATGTGATAATGTGTACGTGATAAATTTTCATGAATTAAAATGTCAAAATGTGACATGTTTAGTTACCATAAATGAAGACTTATGGTTATAGCATAGGAGACTCGGTCATGCTAACATGAATTTACTTGCTAAGCTTTCTAGAAAAAGAATTTGTCATAGGTCTCCCTAAGACTAGATTTCAAAAAAATCATTTATGTGATGCATGCCAATTTGGAAAACAACACAAAACATCTTTCAAAACAATTAGCAAGGTAACCACAACAAGAGCTTTACAAAAATTACATATGGATCTTTTTGGTCTAATGGATGTGACAAGCCTAGGTAGATCTAAATATGTCTATGTTATCATAGATAATTACACTAGAATCACATGGGTGAGACCCCTTGCACATAAAAATGATGTCTTCAATGAATTTGCTAAACTTTGTAATAAGGTGCAAAATGAGAAAAGCTATTACATAAATTGCATTCATAGTGACCAAGGCACTGAATTTATAAATGCATCTTTCATGGACTATTGTGAAGTACGTGGCATTGAACATAATTTTTCGGCTCCTAGAACTTCTCAACAAAATGGGGTAGTAGAAAGGAAGAACCAGACATTACAAGAAATGGCAAGAACAATTTGAAAGAAAACAACTTGTCAACATATTTTTGGGGTGAAGTCGTAAATACCACATATTATGTGTTAAATCATGTGCTAAGTAGACATTTTCTAAAGAAAATACCCTATGAGTTATGGAAAGGTAGAGCACCAAATGTGTCTCATTTTAAAGTTTTTGGTTGTAAGTGTTTCATCCTAAATACAAAAGAACATCTTGGCAAATTTGATTCTAAATCGGATGAAGAACTTTTCATGGGTTACTCTTCAAGAAACAAAGCTTATAGAGTTTTTAACAAAAGAAATATGCTTATCGAGGAGTCTACGCATGTGAATTTTGATGAAACTAATCATGTTACCCTGAGAAAGAATGACGATGATATAGGTGTTTCCGAAGTTGACATTCAAATCCAACCTACAACCATTAGCAATGAGGGAACCTCAAGTAATCCAAAGGAGACAAATGTTGAAGATGGTCAAATCTCAAGGATGGTGAAACTCTAGCAAATCCACAAGTCAATAAACAACCAATGCAAAATGTCCAAAAAGTCACAACAAACAATGATTTACCAAAATGTTATAAGTTGGTGAGAGATCATCCAAATGATCAAATTCTTGGTGATCCTTCCAAGGGAGTAAGAACTCGCTCTAATCTAAATGTTTATTGTGAACATGTTACTTTTCTTTCTAAACTAGAGCCTAAAAATGTTAAAGAAGCTTTAGCTAATGAAGATTGGATAATTGCCATGCAAGAAGAATTAAATCAGTTTGAAAGAAGAAAAGTATGACATCTAATTGAAAAACCTAAAGATTATCCTATAAATGGTACAAAATGGGTTTTTAGGAACAAATTAGATGAATTCGGGGTTGTAACTAGAAACAAAAGTAGGCTAGTGGCTCAGGGGTATAATCAAGAAGAAGGCATAGATTATGATGAGACCTTTGCTCCCGTAATTAGACTTGAATCTATTCGTATGCTTATTGCCTTTACATGTTTTATGGACTTTAAATTATATCAAATGGATGTAAAAAGTGTCTTTTTAAATGGCTATAAGAAAGAAGTTTATGTGAAACAACTACCCGAATTTGTGGACTTTAACTTGCCAAATCATGTATATAAACTGGATAAGGTTTTATATGGTCTTAAGCAAGTACCTAGAGTATAGTATGATAGGCTTAGCAACTATTTGCTTGAAAAAGGGTTCACTAGAGACAAATTAGATTTCATTCTCTTTGTTAAAACAAAAGGCAAAGATATAATTGCTTGTGCAAAATTATGTTGATGATATAATCTTTGGTGCTATTAATGAATCTCTTTATGAGTATTTCTCTAAGTGTATGCACAAGGAATTTGAGATGAGTATGATGGGAGAATTGAATTTCTTTTTCGGACTCCAAATCAAGCAAACACAAGAGGGTACTTTCATTAATCAAGCCAAGTACACTAGAGAACTTATCAAAAAGTTTGGGCTTGAATCAGCAAAAGAAATGAGTACACCAGTGTCAACCTCAATCAAACTTGACAAAGATGAGGAAGGTAACAAGGTAGATGAAAAGCAATATCGAGGTATGATCGGAAGCCTTCTTTATTTAACTACCTCTAGACCATATATTGTATTTGTTGTATGTTTATGTGCTCGTTTTCAATCTTGTCCTAAAGAGTCTCACTTAAATGCAGTAAAAAGAATTATTAGATATCTTAAAGGGACTATAGATTTAGGTTTGTGGTATTCGAAAGGCATATCATTTGAACTTATAGGATATTCGGATGCAGATTATGCAAGAGATCGAGTGGATAGAAAGAGTACTAGTGGATGCTGTCAATTTCTAGGAGTAAAAAATAAAATAGTGTAGCTCTCTCTACGCCCAAAGCTGAATAAGTGTCTGCCAGAAATTGTGTTGTCCAAATTCTTTGGGTGAAACAAAATTTGCTTGACTATGGTCTTGTGTATGATAATATGCCTATTAAATGTGACAATACTAGTGCTATTAACCTTACTAAGAATCCCATCCAACACTCGAGAACAAAACATATTGAAATTAGGCATCATTTTATTCACGATCATATTCAAAAAGGGGATGTTATAATTGAATTTGTTGATTCCGTGCATCAATTAACATATATTTTTACTAAACCTCCGCATGAAAATCAATTTTACATGATTAAAAGAGAATTGGGCATGCTTAAAATGAGTTGAAATGACCAAAACTTGAAGCTTTCTGCATGAGAGGTACCCCTTGACAGAAACTGCACCACGGGAAGAGGGTGCTCCCACCGGCCGATCGGTGGAGAGACCCCCATCCGGTGGTCATGCCTTGGGCTGACAAGGATCTGGCACCGGATGACCGGCGCTTACTCCCTCGTCTAGTCGTGGCACTGATGGGCACCAAGCTTTAAAAACCCAAAATTTTAAAGTTTTTCAATCATTCTCTTTCTTTAAAACTCTATCAACCTTTCCTACTAAAATTCCATACATTCTCATCAACTTTTCCAAGCTTTAACCATCACCTTTTTACTTCATACAACAAAATAAAAGTTTTTCAATCCTCAAACCTACTCCAAAGCTTCTCTTTCTCTTGAAATTTTTGTTAAAAATTCTCAAATTCTCTTTTTCCCACCAAGTGTTCGACGAAATTACCCAACCAAAATTTATTGCTTTCTCTTATCCACTCATGACATCATCATCTAGACAAGAATCCAAGAGACAAAGGACCGCATTTAGGCCTCGTACCATTGACCTATGGCATCCTATACATGTTATCGCACCAGGAGATTTCTCTAAAAAAGGAAATACTATTGGGTAAGCTTATTGATTCACTTGACTTTTTGGATAACACTTGTCCACATAAATTGCTTAAATATCAACGATGCCTTCCTCTTTTTGGACTTGAGGACATTAATTGTGATCAATAGCTTCGTGAGTTCTATGCATATGCGGTAGAAGGTGCACAAGAGGGTGTGAGTGGGTTAAAAAGCCGAGTCAATGGAGTTAACATCTTTTTGAATGAACAGGACTTCACTAACTTGCTTGGTATTCCAAATAGTGGTCTCAAAATCTATACATCTGTCAACTTACCAAGCAGACTACATGAAAGTGCTTCAAAAGAAATGTTTGCTACAATGTGGGATGGCTTAGGAAGATCGAAAAAGCTTATGCCAAAATGAGATCAACTTTGTGCTGAAAAACGTTTGCTCTTCTACATCCTGAATCAAGCCATTATGCCTCGCATTGTAAAAGACATGACAATTCCATCTTTCATGAGTTATGTGATGCACCTCATATACAAGAAGGTAAAGATCAACCTTCCCCAAGATTAACCTTCCCCATATTATGATTAGTCACATGTTGGCCTTCAAAAAGAAGTCATTGCCCTATGAGATGATCTTGTGTCACTTTTTTCGCCTAAAGAATATCGCTCGTGTTGGTCAGTTTGCACCCTTGAATGATTCCACCTATCTCCTTGACAAATATTGCCTAGATAGACAATACATGGCTCGTGAAAATAGCGACATTATCTACATTATACAACATCAATTCCGTAAGGTTCAATATGAAGTCAGTGATGATTTAGAAAACTATGACCTTGGGGAAGAGGGAGATAATAGTGAAGCTGCAAGTAAGAGTGATGATGGTGATCACGAAGGAAGAGATGCTAATATTGGTGGTGCAATTTCATGTATAAGGAGAAGATATCACCCAGCCACTCTCGAAGAAGTAAATACCAAGGTTGATAATTTGACTTTAAAAGTTGATCAGTTATCTTTAACTGTTGGAGAAGTCAACTCTGAGATGAAGGGCATGAAGTCGATGCTTGAAACGCTTTATGAGAAGTTTATGAAGGACTAAGCCTGTTGCCTTGAAATTCATAGGATAACCCCCTTTCCCTTATCTCCTAGCCTTTTTAATTTTTTCAAAAACATATTGCTTCACTTTATCATGCACTCTCTCTAGTTGTTTAAGTTTTTTTTTTTTAACTCTATATGTTTTTTCCCATATACTTTCATGCTTTTGGTAATTTGATTTCAATTGATATGTTTTGCTTTATTATGTGTATTTGTGCCAAATCATTGGACAAGCAATATAGGTGATCATGATTCACTTTGTTATATTAATGAAAAAAAGGGGGAGAAACAGTAGTATGGAAAATGTGTTAAACTTGAACCTAAAAGAACTCATACATTGAAGGGGAGTAAGAAATTCATACTTGAACCTAAAAGAACTCATACATTGAAGGGGAGTAAGAAATTCATATATGCACAAGTTGAGGGGGAGTTTTGAACAAACTTATATCTTAGGTTCAAGCAAACTAAATGTACTATCTCTCTAAACCTCATTTATGCTTACATTGTTATTTTTTGGGATAGGTTTGTCATTATCAAAAAAGGGGAGATTGTTAGCCTAAAGGGCTTCTAAATCTTGGGTTTGATGATTACAAACCATAAATGTGTCTAATGAGTTTTTTAAGTGTGCATAAGTAAAGATAAATCAAGATTAACTTCGATTCCAAGTTCATCAAGCTGAAGAAGGAAGAAGAACATCCATCAACTCAAGGAAAAGATTCGAAGAATAAAGATGAATGAAGATGGAGTTATAACGATGAGGACGGAAGTCATAAGGGATACCGGTTGAGACTCGATTAACGTTTTAGATCTTGTAAATGGTATATACTTAACAATGATTCTCAAATTTTGTTTTGAAATATTTGAAAATTGTTTTACAAAACATGCTCCAAGAAAACGCTTTAAAAAACCCAACCCCGGTAGTTTTGATCCCACTGGACGACCCAATGGCAACTGGTAGCCAAAGGGTCGACCGCCTGAGGCCTATCCACTGGACAAGGGTCTCTCGACCGGTTGACCGGCGAAACAGGGGTCGACCGGTTGGGCCAAAATGCTGATTCAAAATATAGTCATTTTATGAACGTTGGGGTGCAATTATTACACCCATTTCAGCTTCTATTAATGCTTCTCAATTGCAAAAATTAAAATATTGATTCAAAGCAATTACTCTTAAGTTCTTTCATTAAATCTTATCTTTGCATCATCTTTGAGCTATATTTGAGCAAGAATTTGTGAGCAATATTGAGAGAGAAGCATGCATTGTATTTATCTACCTTAAAAGATGTCTTTTATTGTTAATCTCAAACACTCATCAAGAGAGAGAGTTAAACACTTTGAAATGGAGGATTTTTTTGTCAAAGGTGTTGGGGTTAAAGCTTTCTATTGAGAAGAATTTTTCTATTGTAAAAGTTTGAACTACCATTTTAGTTGGTTTGTGAACTCACCAACATTTGAAGAGTTACCATAGTGAAGATTATTGAAATCCTAAGCGGGGCTTACGTCATGGACTTAGGTGGGGGCCAAACCACACTAAATCGCGATTTGCAATCTCTTTCTCTTAACTCTCTCTTTGCCTTATTTTCTGCACACCAAGTGTTTGATAAATTTTCTCACTCACATTTTATATTGCTAGAGTGCATATATATGTCTGGCTGTTGTTGCTATTAAGGGAGAACATCATACTTTTAATTTCCTCAACAATGATAAGAGAGAAAGCAACTACACCAAATCAAAGGAATGCACGTGCCGCAATATATTGAATATCATTCATCCTATAAATATCATTTGAAGAGATAGAAGAGCCAAGACTTTTAGTGATAGAATTTTGATCATGTCTGTCACTCCCCGACCTCTCACGGAATCAAGACCTCTATTAATTCCACTAACATTAACCCGACCCTAACCTTGGGCACGAAAAACAAGAAAAAACGAACAAAGTTTTCCCTGAACCTAGGCCAATCTAAAAACCTACACGCAGAAGAATCAATACAACAACATCCACAACATATATATATATATAAGTCCATTTATAGCTCATATAACATCTTTAACTAACTAAACAATTAAATAAACCATTGCACATGCTACTCCCTAATAAATTAGCTAAACATTACTTGTACGACACTTATAAACATCAAATATAGGCAAAATTACTTAACTTAATTACAACTTGTATACATTAAATACAACCAAGGCTATTCAAGCCTTAAAACATATTACACGACATTTCCTCAATCTTCACGTACTTCACATGTTCAGAACCAACCACAAGCAACAAACCATCAAGGAGACCCTGGAACTTCTTCTTCAATCCCTACCTGAAAAATGTTAGATGAAAAGGGTAAGCATACATGCTCAGTAAGGGAGGGATATAATCGGGGAAGTTTTTGAAAACGGTTTTCTTGCAATGCAAATAAAACATTCAAAGTCATAACACTTTATAAGAACTTAAGAATATAGCATTTAACATGAAATGCTTGAAGGTGTTATGTCATAGGTCAGAACATCTAAGAATGCGAGAATATGCATTATACAATAAGCTTGAAAATGATATAATATTAAGCATGAATAATGCTTTATAAAAGAAACTTGAAATACAACACTAAACATGATAAACTTGAAAGTAATATAGCATTAACGTTAAATAAGCATGTATAAAAAGGATATCGCTCACAAACCCACATGGACGCTAACCTTTTCCATGCAGGCTTCCTCCTACATGGACGCCAACCTTTTCCATGCAAGCTTTCTTCCACATGGACGCCCCCATTTTCCATGTGAGCTTTTTTGCAAACCTACATGGACGCCAACCTTTTCCATGCAAGCTTTCTTCCACATGGACACCAATTTTTTCCATGTAGATACTTAAGGTTGCAACCTTCGTTATATTTACGCTTTTTAACTTGTTAGCTTGTTAGTTTCGTGAGAATGACATTATAGCACAAAACACGTATTCACGTTGTATCACTTATAGCATGTAAATATGAAATGACACGTAAACGAGGAGTGACAAAAGAGGCCACCCTCATACACATAGACTTTATCATGCATTAATAATGCTAACATGCATTAAGTTCCCTAGTATGTGGTACTTTACACTAAGCATATATGGCATAATTTGAAAACATTCTTCGATAACTAGCATTAACATGCACGACATTAAACTCCCTTGAATCTCTTCAAACATCTACACATTCAAGACTATAACCATTGGAACACAATCGCTTAATCTTCAATTAATTCCTACAAGAACTCAACTACTAAAACATGCTTTCAGTACATATCATGCAAACCTTCTCATGTCTTGAGAGCATTCATAGTTACATGATCATTAGCATGGACATAGCTAAATAAATCACGTAAAATGCAACTAGGGATGATCCCTCGCCTCAAGAAGCCAATGACTCCTTCAAACCTTCTCCAATTGCACCATAACTAGCAATTCACATAGGATTCATAATTAAGAGTAAATTAGACTTGATTGTAGTTAAACTAACACATCAAACTTAACTACTTTACATTATCTCACTAACATGTTTGAAAACATTCTTTACCTTACATGAGTTGAAGTCATCTTTGAATAACTAACACTAGCATACACATAATTCTAAGGCACTTCTTGACTTCCAAATGACATTAACTACACAAGAATTCCATTAACTTAGGCAATAAAACAACTCAACTTCACTATAAAATATGGTTTAAGAATCATTACCATGCATATAACTTCAAATACCTTTTAGCTATAACATTCATTACTAACTAACTAATTCACTAACTTTACATTCTACTTAAATAACATACAGCGTTTATTAGAATTCAAATCTTAGAAGAATATCACCTAGACTAACCACTAAACAAAACTAGTCATTATAAAGCTTAAGAAAACAAAAAGGAAAAGGCTATAACCAAAATGGCCCTTTGGCCGAAAATCCACACACACACAACACTAGGAATTTTCTTTGAAATCTTACTCATAAGCTATGTATAGTGTGTTTAAGGGAAGGTTACCCTTCATTCAAGCATTTTTACAAACATGTAGACTACAACTTAGCTTTAAGCTAACATAACATTCTTCTAATATTCCAACTACCATAAAACACGCAAAATATATTAAAAGAGAACATCTCTAGCATTATGATTACTAAATCAAAAGTTAGATATGTATAATAACTCAATTGATCAACTTTCTACTTCAAGCTAAACTTTAAAGAAACAACAATATCAACAATAATGCACAAAGAAGATGAAATCCCTCACCTCAATCATGAAAATCATGTAAGAATATAACCAAGAACCACTTCATTACAACACAAAAATAATTCTCATTTACATGCTAGCAAACTAGGCAACAAAACCATACCATAAATCAATGGATATAAGCCAATACACAAAATCAGCCGGCCAATACACAAAATCAATGGGTCAATACACAAAATCAGTCGGCCGATTCACAAAATAAACCGGCCGATACACAAAATCAGTCGGTCGATACACACTTAGCTACAAAAATTTCACCTCTAGACTCCAATTGTTTCTTTCTTCTTACAACACATGAGTATACACACGATCTTCATGATACGACAAGTCAAATACCTCACTTAGCATGCTTATACATCTTTAACACATACTACAACTTCTTAATTCATCAAGAACACCAAAAGCATGATAGGATAAGCCCTAGTTCTATCAACATATAAAATGCCCAAATCATACACTAAACTCTTATATCATGTACCACGAGCAAAAAGATCAATATAAATGTATAAATAGGATAGACCCTTTACCTTTAGAAGCTAGAAAATACAATAAGATTGCTCAAGAACTCCTTCTTCTTATTCCTGCTTTCTTCTTTTTTTCCCCTCTTCTTCCCTTTCTTCTGATCGTATGAATTTTTGTGTGTGTCTAATTGTATGTGTATGTTTTGTGTGCTTGTGTGTGTTTTATTTAATTCATGGTAGGTAAGATATTTATTTTAAGCTCAATGGCTATTTTGCCACTTCAACTAATTGCTTATTTCTGGTTTGCCATTTAGTTGACTTCTAACTATTCTAGTTCGCAAATGCTATGAGGTAGAATTTAATTATTGTTCACGATGTTCTAAAACATACAAGTACACGTAACTGAGCATATATGCAAGTTAAATAGGGCAAATGCACGTAAATCAATAAATTTATAATTTTATGCAAACATATATATGCACATTAATAAAATAATTATATGTTCGGGATGGGATGTTACAATGTCCCCCACGAATGACTTTATAAAAGTAAGCCATGTTTGAGTCACCATCTTTGATCCATTGAATCCAGGATTTCCTGTTTGAGTATGGCATCATTATCTTTAAATAAATACTCGACCTCATAAAAGAGAATCTTCTTCTTGAGAATGGCATCATCATTTGAGTAACTATTGAGCATGTCAAAGTGGATAACATCAATATCATCACGAATGGCCTTGATCATTATTTGTATATTTGAGAAATGATTAGTATTGAATTTCTAAAGGGAAACTTTGAGTCCTTTTTGCTTTTTCACAAAATAACATAGGAGTACCATGAACATAATAATCCCAAATATATTGCAGAATGTCAAGAAAAAGATCATGAGCAGTCCAAATATTAAAGAATTTAAAAGGATTGGGCTTCTAGTATGAGAAAAGAAGTACTAAGAACAAGATGATGATAATCTAAAGGGCCTAATATCTCAACTTGAAGAGAGGAATACAAAAAGAAATCTAGCCAAACAACATTCATAAGAGTGCGGTCAAGTTTACTTGCACAAAAAATTAGGTCCACTTCCTATATTTGTCCAAGTGTAAAGAGCCAACACTTTGGTGCTTGATAAGATTAGGCAAAAATATGCATTACTTAATCACAAGTACTAAAAGGAACAGAGAAAGCATCAAATGGATTATCCACATCAATAATTTTGTTGAAATCTTCAATGATACACTATACAGATGAGAGCAAGAAAAGTTCCATACCAAAAGTTTGGCCTATAGAGGCTTTTTTAGCAAAGCATCATAACAACCAAACACAAATTTAATGAAGTAAGAGATTTTATCAACAATAGATTGAACCCGACAAATGGTAGCTTGATCGATAGACTCTACCATAGTGACATTAAGTGAGTTAGTGTTCCAAAAAACCCAAAGTGTGCCATTAGAACAATCACTATAGTTATTAAGAAATCTAGAATCCTTGAACTTTGTAAAGATGATAGGCATTGCATTGGTAAGCTTGGTTTTAGTCTTCAATAAACAAAAATTATCTATAGTACAACTATTTACAAATTTGAGTACATCTTTTTGCTTGAGGGAGTGGTTGAACTCTTGTACATTTCAAGATACAATTAACATGAAAAGTTTCAAGGATAATCAAGTAATTCAAGGGAAGAATCTCCTACATTAGAATTATCATCCACCAAATTTTGTTGTTGGTTTGGAGGGAAGATATTTAGTAGTTGAAAGAATTGATTTAGAAGAATAGAGAATTGATAAGAGAATTTGTAAGAGAATGAAGATGTATTTGGATTTGGAGAAATTGATATCTTATTAATTTTTGGCTTGGTTACAAATGGTGGAAGAGCTCATATTTATAGCCTTCCATAGAGATTTTTAGGTAAAAGATATTTGCACAAAATATTCAAGATATTTTTTAAAGTCAACTAGATATTCTAGTGAACAAATCGAGGATTTTATTTTCCTAGATTTTTCTTAGATTATCCTACATATTTCAAAGATATATTTTTTCATTAAAATCTCTAGAGTTTAGGCCATTAGCTTGGATCTTATAATTGGACAAAATAAGAATTTCTTAAACAATAATTCTTTTGAGCCAAATGAGCCTTAATCCTATAGACTTTAATACTCTTCCTTAATACTCATTTGTGTAATTCTAAGTATTCCTCATAGTATCTCAAACTTTGATTGTGGAAGCGCCTTCGCAAAAAATTTGCAATCTCTTCTTCCGTCTTGATATTCTTGAGCTTAATATGTCATTCATTTGTTCTCTTCCATATGAAATGATATTTGATAGCAATATGTTTGGTTTTGCTAAGGTGGATATGATTTTTTGCCATTGCTCTGGCAAACTTGTTGTCACAATAGATTTATGTTGATCTTTCTTGTAGGTCATCCATATCTTCTTGTATGCATCTTAGCCATATAGTTTGACTTATAGTTAGTGTTCCATGCTTCTGTATACTCTACTTACAATGATGATTGTACTACTAATTCTTGATTCTTTGATACCCATGAGAATATTTTTTAGCCGAGTGAGAATGTATAGCCTGAGGTACTCTTCATGTTATCTACGGATCCAGCCCGGTCACTATTAATATACCCAATCAATCTTGAATCGATATTCGGCTCGTACCAGATGTCATAGTCTTTTATACCTTGTAAATATCTTAGTATTCTTTTTCCAGCTCCATAGTGGAGTTGTCTTAGACATTGCATGAATCTTGATAATAGACTAGTGGCGTACATTATGTGTGGTCTTGTAGCAGTAAGATATAGTAGGCTTCAAATGAGGCTTTTGTCATCTCAAGAGTCTTTATCATGTCTTATTTGAATTGTTTGATCATCTCTTCATTGTTTCTTATATAGATATGATCATTCATATATAGAGAAACAATGAGTCTATTGTTCGTACCATGGATTTTGATGTATAGTGTAAGCACACATTTACTATGACCGAATCCTTGGTCGATGAAATAGTTATCGATGTGACTTTACCAAGATTGTGGGGCTTGTTTTGATCCACATACAACCTTTTTTACGTTTAGAACTTTGTGGTCTTGACCCTTTACCACGAACCCTTGAGGTTGCTTAACGTATATTTCTTCTTCCAAGTAGCCATTGAGGAAGGTAGACTTGATATTTAATTGATAGATCTTCCATTGATTTTCAACTGCTAGTGCAATGAGAGCTCTTATAATTTCTAGCCATGCTATTAGAGCAAAGGTCTTGTTGTAGTCAATTTTTGGTAGTTGTGAGTAACCTTTTGCTACGACTCTTGCCTTATGTTCTAAGCCATCCAAATTGAGCTTCATCTTGTAGACTCACTTGACTCCAATGACTTCTTTGCTTGCTAGTTGATCCATCAATTCTCATGTTTCATTTTGCTTGATCATTCTAATTTCTTCTTTCATAGCCTTCACCCATTTTTTTTGTTTGTTCCATGCTTCATAGTTTTCTGGTTCCAAGGTTCCAAGGTTACGAAGTTCCATGTTTCATATATTTTTCTTGGTGAACTTGTCTTCCTTGGTGGTGTTTTTGGAGTTGATTCTTCATCACTTTATAAGGATAATAATGATGAAAATGATGTTGATGATGATTATGGATTGGACTTCCATGTGAGTAAGTTGTTTGAGAACACTGCGACCCTTCTGATTCAATTATGTGATTTGATCTGCGTATTCTTGGTACTATGATATTTTGTTTTCCAATTCTTTCTAGTTGGATTTTTGTCAAACTCGACATCGCGACTAATGATTAGCTTATTAGTTATGAGACTGTAAATGTTGTGGCCCTTCGATTGAGAGTAGTAATCAAGAAATATCATTTTCTTTGTATTTTGCTCTAGCTTATGTCTCTATTCTTTCAGAATGTGCATATAGCAAATGATTCAAAAGACCCTTAGAAGTTATGCTGATGGCTTTCTTCCAGTATATTCTTCAATTGGTGTTTTATTTTGCACTGACTTTGATAGGATATCCATTGAGTAGATAGACTATGGTATATACTATTTCTGCCCAGAACTCCTTTGGTATGCCTTTCTCTGCCAACATTGTCCTTGCCATCTTCATTCCTATTCTGTTTTTTTCATTTTGACATGCCATTTTGCTTTGGAGCCCAACTGACTATTAGTTGATGGTTGAGTCCTTAGTCCTCACACAATTTGTTGAACTCTTTGGAGTTATATTCTTTTCCTTTGTCACCCTGTAAGCCTTTGATTCATTGGCCACATTGGTTCTCCACAAGAGTCTGGAATTTTTAAAAGATGTTTAAAACTTCTGATCTTTTTTTCATAAAGTAGACCCATGCTATTCTTGTATAATCATTAATAAAGAGGATGAAATACCTATTTTGTTTGAAGTTTTGAGTTGTCATTGAACCACATACATCTGTATGAACTAGCTCTAAGATTTCCTTGTCCCTCTATGCTTTGCCTGAAGGGAAAGACTTCCCATGTTGTTTGCCTTCTAAGTATCTTTTGCACATGTTGTCATTTAGATGGATGATTGGTAGATCTCTCATCATATTCTTCTGATGAAGGATCTTCAATCCATGGATGTTATAGTGCATGAACCTTCAGTGCCATAACCATGATTGGTTTTCTTGGACTCTTAATGCTCCTTCTATTACAACCAGCGAATTGGGAAGTTCTTTTGTTGTTGAATTTTCACTACAACTATTTCTAGATTTTTGTTTTTGTTGTCATATAATCTGCACGAGTGCCCTTTGAAAAGGAAAGCATAACCTTTCGCCATCATTTGATCAACACTCAAAAGATTAATATCTAGTTTAGGAACTAGCAGTATATCTTGGATAAATTCTGTAGCTTTCTTGGTGTTGAATGCTATTCTACCTTTGCCTTTGACCTCCACTAGTTCTCCATTGCCAAGCTTGACTTGAGACTTTATTGATCTATGTATGTCTTGGAAGATTTTCTCATCACTAGTCATGTGATTGTTGCAACCACTATTTAGATACCAAGGCTCATTCTTTACTTCTGATGTAGTATGACACGCGTAGAACAAATAGTCACCATTCTTTTTTTCTTCATTGAAGTTAGCCTGATGCTTTTGCTTGGAGCGACAGTCTTTTTCTAAGTGGCCAAATCTATCACAACCTTCGCATTATGCTTTATCACAGGACCAACGGATTGTTGGTCTTCGTACATATAACACATGGTGTATATTTGCCTTTTCTTTGTTCTCTACCATTTTGAGTATTATTATTTTCTCCAGATTTTTTCCTCCCATTTTTAGAATTTTGAGACTCTATGTTTAGTTTAGACCGAATTGCGTCCTCCATGGATTCATTTTCACACATACTTAGTCTTTTCTCATAAGCTTCAAAAGCGCCTACTAACTTTGTCGCTAATAGCTCAGTTTTATTATTAGTTTCTTCTGTAGTAGTTACAATTGGATCGTATTTTGTAGGAAGAGTAATTAGTATTGTTTTTTGTTATTCTTTTTTCAGGAATATCTTCACCAGAGGCTTTTAATTGATTAACTACTTCTCTTAATCGAGAGTAATTATCTTTGATGGTCTCAGACGCTTTCGTCTTTATATTATCTAATTCTCTTCTTAGAATTTGAAGTTTGATATTACGTACCTGGTCATTTCCTTGGAATTCATCCTTCAAAGTATCACATGCTTCCTTGGCTGTTGTAACACCACTGATCTGAAGAAGTAATGAGTCCGCTATAGTCATTTGTAATGTGTAGAGAGCCAAACTATTTTTCTCCATCTCTTTGTTTAATTTTTCTTTGTCTATTGAAGACAATGTGGATATATCTTTAGCTATAATATATCTTTTATCAAAGATATGCCATAAACCTTGGGACAAAAAATAGGTCCTCGTCTTAATGGCCCAATAGTTATAGTTTTTTCTTAAAAAAATATGGATTGGAATTTGATTGTTGTTTAGGAGTGTGACCATACTATAGGTTTAGAATTGTATGAGGACTTTAATTGTTTGTCTTCAGCAGAAATTAGTTGTCGCCCAGTTGGAAATCCAACCAAGCTCTAATACCACTTGTTGGTTTTGGAGGGAGATGTGTTATAGTAGTTGATAGAATTGATTTGGAAGAGTAAAGATTTGCTAAGAGAATTTGTAAGAGAATGGAGAAGTATTTGGATTTGGAGGAATTGATATATTGTTAGTTTTTGGTTTGCGTACAAATTGTGGAGGAACTCATATTTATAGCCCTCAATAGAGATTTCTAGGTACAAGATATTTGCATAAAATATTCAAGATATCTCCTAAAAGTCAACTAAATATTCTAGTGGAAAAATCTAAGATTCTATTTTCCTAGATTTTTCTTAGATTATCCTAGATAATAATCTTTAGATTTTTCATTGAAATCTCTGGAGTTTGGGCACTAGCTTGGATCTTATAATTAGGCTGAATAATAATTTCTTAAACCATAATTCTCTTGGGCCAAATGAGCATTAATCCTATGGAATTTAACATCATATAGCAATTCTCAAATTAAAAGGAGCTTGGGAGGAAGTGGACAAGTGGTGAAAATCCAAAGGGGTGAACCACCCATTCAATTCCATTAATTACCAACCAATCCAACTCCAATGTCATTACCAACCAAAGTTGAAGGTAGCATGTTAATCAAATATGTTTTACTTACCCTAAAAAAAAGGGTAACGCTAGATCTTACTTTATTTTTATCACCCAAATCCCACTTCTTACGTGCATGCTTAGATGGTCGTTAAAAGAAGATAGGAAATTAAAAAAGTTTCTTAAATTAACTTTCCAACTAGGCATACAATTAGGAAATGATATGTGGATGATAAAAATAGAGTGACATTTAGTATTACTCAAAAATATATGGGGTTGTTTGGAAGTGTTTTTGTTTTTTTTTGTTTTCTAAAACAGTTTCTGAGAATAGTTTTTAAAAACAATTTTTAAAAACAAAAAAACAAAAAACTTGTTTGTATACAAATTTTCTCTAAACAAGTTCATAAGGTTAACATACCTTTAGAATTACACACACACACACATACACACTCTCACACATACTCACTCACACACACACACCCACACGCCCACACACACTCTCACACATACATACACACACACACACACTCATACACACATATACACATACACTCACACACACATACACACATATATACATTGTGGAACCCCACTTTTCTATCCTACCTCGTTTTGCGTGTTTATTCTCGTTTTGCGTGAATTGACCTGTTTATGTGCTATATGATTTAGAATGTGGTAATTTTAGTATCAATACTCCTAGAACATGCTAAATGTACATTCATGAAATTTTCATCAAAAACGGAGTCCGAAATTTTATCGTCGATTTTCAGTGAATAGTATTTTCGAAACACGTCCGCTATAATTTTGAAACTGGTCTTTTTAACCCTTCTAGACCTAGTCCACGGACTTTAATAGACCTGTGTTTGATTAAAATAGTTTTAAAATTGGCTTAAGAATTTATTAGGGTTTTTACACCGACTTTTGCAAAAATCGAGTTTTAAGCCGACTCGGGTAGAATTGTTTGATTGTAAAACTTCTTGTCACCTAAAAATAATTTACTTGAGCTAGCTTGGGTGTTGAATAATTGTTTTGAACTTTGGTGATCAAGAAAATGCATTTAAAGTCAAGAAAACACTAAAAACACTAAAGTTTCAACTTTGACTTTCATTTAAAATCTTGACTTTCATGCATATATCATCAACACACATTGCCAAAGCACAAAAACACACTCATTTTCACACACATGGCCGAGATTTTCATGGGAGATTAAGCCAAGGAGTTTTCAAGGTTTTCAAAGCAATTTTTCAAAGAAAAAGCTAGTTTTTGTCCGTAGAATTTCGTGCCGAGTTGGATTCCGCTTGTTGGGCACGCATTGCACGCATTCCTAGGCTTTTATCGCATCAAAGGTGAGAGAAAAATTCTAGATCTCAAAATGTCATTTTTATGTTTTTGCTCATAAATGAAAATTTAACCGTTAGAATTGAAATATGATGATAGATTATTGCTCCTTGCATGCTAGGGATCGTTATATACTAATACTACGAATTTCTGTCGGATGTAGCATAATTTTTATTTTCCGGGTATTTAATTTTGATTAAAATGTTCAAAGTTGAATTAAATGAGTTGTGTTGATCGAAATCGATTGCCGTCGATTTCTAAATACTTGATAATTACGTGTTAGCGCTGTTGTAATGCCGAATTTTCGATTACATTGTTCGTGTGAAAACCCGGAAAATCCAGCCAAGACATCCTAGGGTTTTAGGGTTATCGGGCATGATTTGGAGGTGTTATGGTGGATTTCCGATAAGGTTAATGTAGATGATCGAATGGGTGAGTGTTTGAAATTGATTTGGAGTTGTTTGGATTAGTAGAATGTAAGATATGATTATTTGAAGTTTAGGTTATCTTTCTTTAAATTATTGAATTGAGCCTTAGTTGATCGGGTGTGGTTTGAGTGATTGAATTGTGAGTTGTTGATGGGTAAACTAAGGTTTGATTGTGTGTTTAATGCATGTTCGGTTGGATGGCCTACTTTGTCATCTAACTTAGTTATTTGTTGTTTAATTGATTATTGATGTTATTGATGATGATGATATGATTATTGATGATGATAAAATGATATTGATTGATTATTGAGTACGGGAATCGGGCACTTTTGTTGCTGATCTCTCAGAATATTGATGATTGATGTTTATTATTATTGCTGGGTCTCTGGTATGTGTGTGCCACCTCTCGGGCAGCATCGGGCTGTCGGGTTGATAACGGCATGACTATCAGAGATCGCCTCCAGCTCGCATGACGGAGGTGTCATGGAGGGCGAGGTTATTGGGGGTACCCCGGGTGCGTGAGTAATGGGGAGTTACAAGAAGAATGGTTGAGATCGTGATGGCGTTTGGAGCTACACCAACTAGAGAGAGTATCCTTTATTGAATGGTCATATAGTTATGTGATGATAGTATTATTGATGTTATTGTGTGTTTACTGACTCAAATGATTATTTCCAAGGAGTTTAATAAACCTTGCTCGAGATTTATCGCATTCTCATTGGGCTTATTTATATAAGCTCACTCTCTATTATTGCATGCATGCAGGTGTTACTGATTTTGTCTACGGGTATGTGCCTCCAGAAGAGGGAAATGTGCCGTATGTGGATGAGTCTTAAGTGCAGGAGTCATTGCCATGTGATTATCTTAGTTGTTGTAAATAATGTTTTGTATAATCTATTTTGAAATGTATGTATAACTTATGTATTAAGTTGGAACGGAGGTGCATAACTATGAATGAGTTGATGAAAGAATGTTTAATGTATGAAATGGTTGCGTTGTATGTTGTTAATTTGATTGTGGAGTTGGTTTGTGATTTGTGGAGTTTGATGTATGTTGTCATTAAGGGTTGGTTTAGAGCCCTGATGTTCATGTTACTGTCGTTATGCTGCCGAAATTCCGTTGCGTCCTGACTAATTATAAGAGGGGTCGAGTTGGGGCGTGACATACATACACATACACACACTCACACATACTCACATACACCCATATACATATACTCACATATTAACCCCCACCCACAAACTGACACACATACATATATACACTCACACATATACATACATATACATACTCACACACACACACACACATATACACTCATACATACACACACACATATATACTCACACATTCTCACGCACATATACACATACTATCTCTTATACACACACTCACCTATACACATATATACTCATATTATAGTTTGTGTAGAATGTGTGTGTGTGTGTGCAAGTGTATGTGAGAATGTGTATTTGTTAGAGATTGCGTGTTTGTGTGTATGAGTGTATGTGTGTGTGTGTGTGTGTGTATGTCTAAGTGCATGTTTGTATGAGTGTACGTGTATGAAAATGTGTGTGTGTGTGTGTGTGTATGTATATGTATAAGAATGTGTGTATGTATGAGTGTGTGAAAGTGTGTGTGTGTGTGTGAGTGAGTATGTGTGTGTGTGTGTGTGTGTGTGAGAGAGAATGAGTGTATGAGTGTGTGTATGTGTATATGAGTATGAATGTGTGTATGTATGAGTATGTTTGAGTGTGAGTGTGTATGTGAGTATGTGTGAGTGTGAGAATATGTGTATGTATGAGTGTGTGTGAGTGTGTGTGTGAGTATTTATGTGTGTGTATATGAGTATGTGTGTGTGTGTATGTAAATGTATGTTTGTGTGAGTGTGCATATGTGTGTGAGTGTGTATGTATGTGTATGTATGAGAATGTATGTGTGTTTGTGTGTGTGTATATGTGTGTGCATGAGAATGTGTGTGTATGTATATGTAAGTGTGCGTGAGAGAGAGTGTGTGTGTGTGTGTGTGAGAATGTGTATGTGTAAGAAAAAAATGTGTGTGTGTGTGTGTGAGTGTGTATGTGCGCGCTTTGACTGTTTGCATCAAAAAAAAAATTGTGTTCATGTATATCGCGGAGAAGAATGAAACGTAAACACATGAAAACATGAAAAAATTGTTCTTGTTTTCTTATTTTTGAAAACACATTTTGCAGAACAGTTTTTGAAAATAATTTTCGAAAACAACTCATGCCAAACAAGTTTTTTTATTTTTTTGTTTTTGAAAACAAAAAAAACTGTTTTCGAAAACACTTTCAAACAACTCCTATATATTTATGTTCAGAAAATATTAGTTATTTGGCATAAAACGATTATGATAACATATTACAACTTGCTCCATGTTTTGAGAGCTTTGCTATATCCAATTCAAAATCAACGACACCAAAAGGTGACACACTTCTGCTCTAGTAGATGAAAATTCGGAACCAGTCGTACCAATTACCTTATAGAAGCTACTAGAAAAAGAATCAGGCCATTGTCGTTCAAAATTCTCTATTATTTACATTATGAAACTTTTCATGTAGTGCAGAAGCCTGATTGATGTACCTATCGTTCTTCTCATGTCACAAAACATTAGACTTGGCCTATAAAATCTTTGAGTTGATTGAGTCTGACAGATAATCCATTCTTGTAGGCCATCGCGTTGATCGTAATCTATCTATGTATAGAAGAAAATAAGTAATTTCAGATCAGGTTGTCTTGCTTTTCTTTCTAATTCTCTACTCTCATGAACATCTGTTCAACAAGGAGAACTTAACATGGAGGCATATTTTCCCCTTTTCCAAGTCCAATTTGGCTCCTGTCACCAACCAGTGCCTTGGACTATCTACAGGCCCTCTGCATAATTGTGAAGTATCAACAAATTTCAGAAACTTAAGTGTTTGCACTGGCACTGGTAGCCTGGAAGGATACACGCCACCATGGTGATTACGCTTTTCATGATACAAAAAATACAGGAGACCAATTAATTTCGAAACACATAGGGCTAACTTACATTTTCGATATAATACAGGGGCAGAAGAATATTTAATTACAATGAATGACAGAAAATTCCTAAAAGACTTACAAATGTCTACACTGAAAATTGGTATGAGATCATTTTGCCTTTGTGAATAAGATCATCTATGTCATTGCATTCGCCAAACTTTTGGTGTTCGAGGCCTTTCCAATTTTTTTTTTTCTTTTTTTTTTAATATATTTTTTTTTGACCATTTCTTTTTTCATTTTCATATATGGTAATGGGAGGTTGATGCATGTTCTTATTGCAAAAACTGATATGTAACTTATATAGCATGTAAAGGCAAACTGAGAAGGGCTGAACCAAACGCTCTAGGCTCAAGTGCTATATCAGAATTTTTACCTTTTATTTACAGAAAGACTACAAAGAAAGTGGAGATTTTATATTCCACTTCTGTGTTAGATAAAAGCTAATGGGATATGGTTTATGAATTATTAAGCGGTATAATCCAACATAGATTCTAATTTTGAAACCCACGGTAATTACAGTAAAATAATTAAGCTAAAGCCCAAAATCATGAGCATTACATAATCCATAAAGGTAAACTTCAACTTAGTCCCTCTTGTTTATATGCTTTTTCAATATCGTTCCTAATATTTTAAAAGATTCATAGTGATCTTTAATAATTACAAAACTTATTCATAATGGTCCCTACAGTTTTTTTTTTTGGTCTAAGATCCCTATTATTCAAACTTAACCAATTTGGTCATTATTTTTCAAAAAATTCAATTCAATCCCTATTATTGTCTAAAAAAGTTCAATTCAGTCTCTGTACGTGACTTCTATTTTGGGACTAAATTAAGTTTATAGATAATAATAGAGATTAAATTGGTTAATTTTGAACAATATGAACCATTTTGAATCACTTTGTAAATATTAAAGACTAATATAATTTTTTTGAAATATTAAGGACCAATGTGAAAAAACTGTAAATAATAGGGACTAAGTGTGAAATTTACCCTAATCCATAAAACCAATATTTAAAAAACCTATTTAAGAGTACCATAATAACATGTACCATTCTCATCTAACATAATAAAACTGTTAAATTAACAATACCATTGTCTTTTTATCAAAACAAGATAGCAAAAACCAATATTTAATGCGAGTTGAGAAAATATTTTCCAGTAAACTTTTGAAGCGAACAAAAGAAGAAACACCGTCACTTTTATTATGCAAATGATATAGCTAGATGTAACAATTATAGTCATCAATAAACAACACAAAGTAACAAAAGCCAGAACATGAAGTTGTAGGGGCTGGACCCCATACATTATAGGGTAAACTTCTAAAGGAAATTTAGATATACAAGATGACAAAGGAAAACTAACTTATGACTCTTGCCCAGGCACTACAAACTTTATTCAAAGATTGAAAATCAGAAAAATCTAATGACTGTTAAGTTTGCAGAGATGATAGCACTTGCTTCGCGGGTGGCCAAGACAACTGTGCCAAAGACTGGAAAACACACGAGAAACAACGAAGGCAAGGGGCAAACTAGACGCAGGAAGCGGACCTAGGATACAGAGGAGAAGGGTCGCTATGTGGAGGTCCTTGAGAACACAATAGGAAGCAAAAAAACTCGAGTGAGACGAATATTACGAGTAAACTTAAACACAGATAAAAGACATAATGAAAGTTGAAGAATAACAATAACTAAAAAATCATTTTCAATGTGCCATCAGTAAGCATTCCAAATAACATTTACTGATTCATATTAATATTGGATCAATGCCATTCGATTACGAGAATAATATCTATTCGTTTTTTTCAATGCCGTTGATGATTTGTGACAACAATTTTCCTAGCAGTCTTGGTCAGTAGTGAGTAAAAGGCTTCAAGGCTTCCACTAGGTGTATAAAGTATTCAAAACATATTATAGTACAATATGTAAACTGCTGAACTTGTCGATTAATATTGGTGTCTAGTATTTATTTATCCCCCTATTAGGCACAGTGTTAAAGTACAATAAAAGTCTGGAAAATAATAAACTTTGTAAATAAAGATAAAAGCAAAAATCTTAAGACTTTAAGTTATGTAAGCAAAGTTGCATTTTGATTTTAAAAGAAAATTTCTTTGCCCATTGTTGGCAAAGTAATAATGTGCACACTGAATCATCTATAGTGAAGAGGATATTCTGTTAACTTTGTCCTCAAAACAAAACTTTCCATAAACTAAAATTTTAAGGAGCTCGAAGGCAGTATGGATGACTAAAAACAAGACATAGGCATGCATTTTCAACTTTTTTTTATTATTTCAAATAGCGATATGCTCTTACAAAAATAAAAATCAAGGATAAGCTTCCAAACGAGTAATTGAACATGATGTAACACTAGTTGCATAAATAATTTGCAAATTTAAAAACAAATGGATGTTCAACTTACACGTATCAACAATGTTGTGAACCACAAGGAAGCATGAGGCATTAACCTGATTAGCAAATGAACGAATTATAAGCTCCAGAACAAAATAAGAGCTCAAATTTTAGGAATTGAAATAGGAAATTGGGATAGAACAAATACGTAATTTTGTAGAGTTATCACTAACTCAAAAACGAGAATAAACTTGACTTACAAATTAAAGAACAATATCAAATATAATAAATAAACAAACTCCTCTCTAACTTAACATGGTATTAAAATCAAGGTACTAAAAGATTCTCGATTCAAAACTCATAGCCACTCATTAGTAAAAGTATGTTCACATATAAGATTCAATCAAAAGCTACACAATAAATATAAAGATCCATTTCTAAAATTATATCACGTATAAGGTTCAATCAAAAACTATACAACAAATAAATATAACAAACATCTCTCTAACCCGTTAAAATTTGGATAAAATGTTAACTAACAAACACCGCTAGTACAAAAGGGAAATACATAACTTTTAGTTTCAAAATCGGATAAGCAAAGTAGAAAATATGTTTACTTTATTAGCTTGAATTGATTTCTAAAACCCAAGAAAATTACTCAAACTCCAAACCTTATGACCAACATTACATTCTTATAATATGGATTTATATCACAAACCTTGGTTCTAATTTGCAGCCTAAATAGAAATACAAATGTCTTAATAGTACAACCAGACACGTCGCGTCTAAGGATCACCAAAGTAAGAGTCAAACAACTAGGAACACTTGAATAATTGCATTTCAAAGAAAGAAATTGAATTGTGTTCATGTTGATTTACTTGTAGTTTTGTTCCCTTGGATGATATAGACTTTGAATTCTTCATTTCCAAGTTCCTCCTGTTGCACCTTTTGAATCTCTCTGGCTGAATCATTGATAGAAGGGTTGCAATCTCTTATTCTAATCACCCGTAGTGTGTAAAGTTCTCCAAAGCAAGGAGGGATCTCATCCAGATGCTTGCATTTGTTCATCACTAATTGCGCAAGGTTGGGAAAAGAATCTTCTGAAGCCATCCACTTGAGAATCGATAGACTACTTAATTTCAAATAGTCTAGCTTTGGGAAGTCCCCATCATTCACGATCCATTCTGAAGCAATCCACTTGCGAAAAGAATCTAGTTTGAGAACCTTTAGGTTCCTCCCAAATTCTGCAATTTCCTTCCAATTTGGAAGAAGTCCTGACAAAGACAACTTCTGTAGATTTGGAGGGAAGTAAAACTCACAATTCTTTCCCCATTCCCTTGAAGAAAAATCACAATTCTTTTTCCATTCCCTTGAAGACCTGATAGACAAATTTAGTGACACAAGCTGGTCGAGAAAGGTCAAATCTGGAAATACAAAGCTGTCATTGAATGAATATTCCCAACAGTCATCAAATTCGTATCTCAATTTCTGAAGGTTTGGTACCCTTCTCAGAAAATTCTCTGCTTCTCTTTTGGAAGAAAATCTTGGTGTCGATAATGTTTGCACATTATCCAATAAGGAGGACTTCTCAAGTCCGTCAATCGAGATAGTAAAAGAATAATGGTGATTTATGTACATGACGCAAGTTAACCATGTTCCAGACTGAATTTGGTACACTGCCCCAACTATATTCGACAAGTAGAGTTTGCAGGTACCAAAGGTTGGCTATTGATGAGGGCATATCTCCTGTTGCAACAGCTAAATACCTCAAATGAATCAGCAATTCTATTCCGCTCTCAGACATGGAAATGTATATACCAGCTAAATCCAACACTCTAAGAAGTATAAAATTCTGAATAATGAATGAGAAATTAGACAAGGGAACATAAAAGCTAGATTTTCCATTATATAGTAGAGAAAGGACATTGTAGTGAGAAGGCTTCGCCTCTATAGATGCAGACTTTTTGAAATCAATGCTAAGTCGACGCTCTTCATAAACTCTCGTAATATCCGACCAGTGAGTCACATGTATTACCTGGAAGAAACTCTCTTCTTTAGCTTTTTGCGAGCAAAAGTCATGTAATAGATCATGAACACGACATGCTTTGACTCCTCTATGGGGACTTTCTTTTGTAGGTATTACAAGGCTTCTATAGATAAGATCCAGGAAATATTCCTCTGCTGCATCCTCCAATTTCTTTCCCTCAGTATATCGTACAAATCCTTCGGCAATCCATAACAATTTCAATTTTCGAAGAGGAATTTCTTCATCCTCTGGAAATGCTGCAAAGTACAGAAAGCTTGATTTCAAATGATCTGGCAAATGATTGTAACTTAATTCTATTATGGCTCTGCACTGACTTTCTAAGTCACTAAAAATGTGTGACCTTAATTCTCGTGCAATTTGTTTCCACTTATGTACGCTTTTCTCCACCCTTGCAAGAACCCCAGCCATGATGACAATTGTGAGAGGAAGTCCCTTGCATCTCTCTACAATCTCTTGTCCAACATCCAGAAATTCCCGAGGGAAGCTTCATTTTTCAAATAGCTTCTTATCAAATAACTCCCAACTCTTAACCTCAGAGAGTTCATGAAGCGTATGCACCTTATTGCCATGGTTAATTTGCGAAGCCAGATTCTGGTGTCTGCTAGTTATGAGAATACGGCTACACAATCCGTCATCCGGAAAAGATCTTTTGAAATTATCCCAATTCTTGATGTCCCACAAATCATCAATGGTGATGAGATATCTACGTCCCTTCAAGCTTCGAAAAAGCATTGCAGCGAGATCTTCATCATTCATTTCTTTATTATCTGGGGCACCAATAACATCACCTAAAATGGTAAGCAACAATTCTCTTTTTTGATATGTTTGAGAAACAGTGCACCATGCTTGAACATGAAAGAACTCACGGATTGAAGGGTCCTCATACACTTTCTTAGCTAGAGTAGTCTTGCCAACTCCTGGCATGCCAAAAATTGAGATAATATTTAATTTCTTTTCGTCTTCTAAAAGATACTCCTTTATCTTCATTGCCTCATCTTCGAAACCGACAATTTCTTCAGCTGCTAAAGTAGTAACTTTTGATGAAACATCAGTGGGAGTCTTTCCAACATCATGGGCTTGTGTATGATACTTCTTCTTGGTTATCTTTGACACCTCTGTTTTTATAAGCTCGGTTTGCTCTATGATTTTGGAAAGTGACATTATGATGCGAGAAACAAGAGAATTTTTTACCAAGTATAAGTCGATAACATATTCTGTCTGGTATGCCAAGCCTATGAAGCGCGTTCGAAGATCTCCCAATTCTTCATGCTTATTACGTTGCCCCTTGGTTTCCATAAGAGAAGATCTCAGAGATTTAAATTCCGCATGCAATGTTTGAATTTGATTCTTCAGAATCTCAATCGATTCTGGCCGATTTTTTAGCAACTTATCCAAATGTCCCAGAAAATGATCCAGAAAGCCCACTCCATCAACTTTGGGGTAGTTATACAACTTAAGCTCTTTGGAGTCTTCCTGAATCTGCTTGACTTTGTCAAGCACCTCAGAAACTGCTATATTCACTTCCCTAGCCATGTATTCGTTTATGTCCCTGTCATAACACGATGAGAGGATAGGTACGAACTTCCAAATAATAGCTTCAATGGATGTAAAATGAAAATTGAATCGTTCTAATCTCAATTCATCTGGCAAATTTTTTATCAAAGTTTGAAGGAATTTCAGCTTCTCAAAGAGATTCTTACTTGGATCATTTAGATAAATCACAGATTTGGCATTACATTCTAGTAGCTTTACCAGATTGTCAAGGAGATAAAACTTGGATGTTGATACAGTTGACTTTGAAGCTATTAAGACCGCCATATAGATCTCCTTGACTTTAGTCTTCTCTACTAGATCAGAGAACTCTTGCTTCATTTCAAGTTTCTTTTCATCCATTTTGTCAACCAAGCAAAAGTAAATGAGACATGTTGCTTTGTGTAGCAAAGAAGAAAGAGGCGCCAAAAGCTTTTCATCTTCATACGGAATCCATACCCTATTGTCTTCCAGATATGTAAACAGAGGTCGCAGAAGTATTAACTTCTCTTTGATGTTCTCAATTTCATTGGTCAGAGGAGCAAATAGATCAGCCTTATGGCTTAATAAATATCTAGAGATCCTCAGAAGAGGATATTTCCTTTGAAATATCCAATCACCATGTTCAACTCTAAATTCGATATCTTTATTGATTAGAAGATTCTTCATCTTTTCTCGAAAATCAGAATACACTCCGTCCAAGTCCAGGATGAGACTTGCTTCAATTGGTCTCTTAGAAAGTGAGTGAAGATCCAACCTCACATCATAAAGCTCATCTTTAATACGCAAATCAAGACCCTCGGGGTCTGCGATGCTGAGAAATTTTTCTAGAAGGGGAAGCCCAAGTTTGAAGGATCGGATATGATCCTTCAAGTGGGCAGTATCCATAAAGCTCTGATATTCTTCTTCTTGCTCCTCGAGATGGGACAACAAGTTTGAAATATGTGAGGAAGATCTTTCCTCGTTAGCCATTCTGGAATCCTGCAAGAAGAAGACATTTCACTACGTTACTTTTACTTTTACATACTAAATTGGTAAGTGTGTAACATATTACATTTGTAATTCCTATGAATTCTAAAGTTGACTTGATTTCAAAAAAATTTAAGGATTATAAAATATTATTTTATTGAATATCTGACGACAAATATGTTGGCTTTTTGAGGGATTTTATAGGAATTGGACTTTGAAGTATCCAAAAGCTCAAGTCTAAGCAACTGGTCTTCTCTACCCAGCCATATATAAACCACTCTTCTTTCTGCCTTTTCCAGGTGAGACATTTTTCTCCTACGAGCCCACATGTGCCACAACAAAATATTTATTCTTCATTATTAATATGTTGTTGATCAATTGAATGACATTATTGATCTGGGAATCCTATCTCATTTGTTGGGCATGGGTAAATCCATATACGTTCAATGGAAATTGACTTCATAAAATGGTAGCTTAAAATGATATTTTATCTTATATTAATTCTTAAGTTGGAAAAGTTTCTCCATGAAGATGTTCTCATTCTCAAAAATTATAAAGATAGATTAGGAGTTGTCGGTGAGTGAGGTTCTTTCCTAATATGCCCTTGCAAGAGGGTGGAGTTGTCACTACTACATTTTAGATTTCTTGTAATGCTTTAATTAAACAAGTAAAAAAAATAGTTGCTAGAGATAATTTGTTGCAACGATTTTTTTAAGTTGCATCAAACTGTTGAAAATTTTATGATATGCAACGATTTTTGTTAAGTGTTGCTTAGTCCATTCAGTTTTTGCAACGGATTGTAAAATTATAGCTTAGTTGCAACATAAATATAGGCTTTTACAATAGTTTTGTTAGTATTACTTCTAGACATTGCAGAATCTAGGATATGCAACACTTTATTAATTGTTGCTTAGTTTATTTACTCTTTTTTGCAACAGTAGGTAAAATTATGGGCTCAAATGCAACCCACAAAAATCGTTGCTTATTAGATTTTTATTTAGTGAGACGTTTTGAGATATTTTATTCGCAAAAATATTTGAAGTTAATTTATTTAAAATGAGAAACTATCAAAACTGATTATTTGAAAAGGATAGAAAAAACCAAAAAGTTGATAAATTTGGTTCTTTTTTTCCCTTTATTTCTCCCAGTTTTTGCCAAAATTGAGACTTTATTACTTTTTAGTTCTAAATTATTGTTGACTAGTGAAAAATTTATTGCAATTTTTTTAAAATAGCAGTGCAAGTGTAAAATACTATTATTTATGTTTTCTAAAATTGTTTACAAAATTATTGACTATTAAAATAATAAATGAATAAAATATGTTGATTATTAAAAATAATAAATGAATAAAATAAACTTTTCTCTAACAACTTTACTTTTAGATGAAATAATTAGTAACATAATTATAGAGCTCAATATTAAGAGGTCCTGGGTTCTAGTCTCATTGCTACCTAATTAGAAAATATATCCAAGTGCAACTCATTAAAAAAAAAGGAAAGAGAATCTCATGCATATATATTATTTTAAGAAAGACAAACTTGCAACCATAAAATTATTGTTGCTTATACTTTTAAAAATCATTGCAATAACTAGCAAAAACTGTCACAAAAAGTACTAAAACCATTTTTGTTGCTCTTGAAATCCGTCGCAAATAGGAGAACATTTATCATGAAGTCTATAGAAAATAACCGTTGCTAAAAGAATCTATTGCATTGGTTTCTTTTACTGTAACTACATATTTGCAAAAAACCATTGCAATAGAGAATAGACAACGTGAGCAGATTCAACGATAAGAAAATTGTTGCATAGACCCATTTGCAACGGTTTTTAGCTTTTTGACAATGGTTTTTATTGAAGATAATAAATAATATAATAAGCCACTTTCTAACAACTTAAACTTTTAAATGAGGTAGTAACTTAACATGCTATTAGAACCTAGGTACCAAAAGGTCTTGAGTTCAAAATTCACCGCCACCCATTTAAAACATTAAAAATGTCCAAGTACGAGGCTCAAAAACTAACTCTGCTTACATTTGCAAGGGCGTGTTGAAGATAATAAATAATATAATAGACCCCTCTCTAACAGCTTAAGCTTTTAGATGAGGTGGTAACTTAATAGTTTTCAAATTTTGACTAAAATTAAAAATCTGGTAATGCTTGTTTTGGGCAATGGTTTGGTTAATAAGTTAGCTAGCCAATTGGTAATGAAGACATGGGCAACTTGAAGTGAACCCTCAGCTACTTTGCCTCGAATGAAGTGATAATCAAATGCCAAATGTTTTATTCTTGAGTAGAATAATATATTTGCATACATGTAGGTGGCTCCAATGTTATCACATAGGAAACGAGTGAACTTGTTGGTTAAATAGAAAGCTCATGAAGTAAGTTTGTAAGTCAACAAACTCCAGTAGTTGTTGAGGCCACGAAGTGATACTCAACCTCTATAGAAGTCCGAGAAATCATACGTTGCTTCTTGGAACACAATGAGATGCGATTGCCTCCAGAGAAGACAATGTAAATAGAAATAGAGGCATAGTTATCCCTGGTGTCAGCCCAATCAATATCAGAGTAAGCCTTAAGAGATTGATGGTATGATTTCCAATAACTAATCCATAATTTATTATGTGTTTCAAGTAACATATAAGTCATTTTTCCGTTGTCCAGTGACTATTCTTTGGACAATGCATATATTGTACTAATTTATTCGTGGCATAGGCAATGTCGGTGTGAGTGGATGCTAGATATTGCAAGCTGCTAATAAGACAACGAGTGCAAAAGCATTTTTATCTTGAGCACCCTAATCTGTTATTAGACGAGTTATGAAACTAAGTATGGCATTGTCATCCTTTGTGCCGTCCATATGGAAACGAATAAAGAGTTCCCAACATACTTGTGCTGTGAGAGAAATAAACCATTTGACCTTTGCATGACTTCAATACCAAGAAAATAAGAAATGACACCAAGATCTTTGATGAAGAATTTGCTAGATAGATCATCAATGGTTTCCCATAATGTGGTCAAAAGAGCTTTCTGTGATAACTAAGTCATCATCAACATACACGAGAATATAGGTGAGGATAGAGTTGAGAAACTAAACAAATAATGAACCTATGGATCTTGTGTGCTCAAATCCAAGAGATAAAATAGAGTTTTTAAGTTCAATAAACCAAGCTCGCGGTGCTTGTTTGAGGCCGCATGAGACATATATAGATGGCACACGTGATTGCGTTTGGAGATGTCAATGAAACCCAGTGGTTAAGGCATGAACACATAATTTTTCCCAATCCTCATGGGGGAATGCGTTGTTAACATCTAATTGATAGAAAGGCCATCATTTGGATACTAACCACTAGGCTAAAAGTGTTGTGAAGTCAAGAATGGGGTGCTGGTGAAATCCTTCAGCCATGAGCCTTTCTTTATATTAAGCAATGCTATCATCTAGCTCTCTTTTGATTTAGAACACCTATTTGCAATCTATTACCTTATGGTAAGGTTCTCGGGCCACAAATTTCCGTTTTGAGTTATAACTAAGAGCATCCAACTCATCAAGGACAACAACCTTCTTGTGGATGTTGAAGAGCTTGGCGCATAGATGTGGGTTCAAGTGAATAAATGAGTAGTGTTTATAGCCTATAAGTGAGTAAATTTTTCTTGGGCAAGCAATGTTGTTTTGTGACCTGATGTACATGGGATATCTGTCTAGGTTGATGATTTCAGGTTGGTTTGATGTAAATGTAGTGGCATGGGGCACATCGCAACAGGTAGGTTCAGCAACTGGCTCCTGAGATGTGGCACTACAAGTGGCCTTAGACAGCATTTCTCCGAAGTAGAAATAGATCTGATAGGCATAGGGCGGGGAATGGAATGATATGGAGAGTCTGATGCTAATATAATGATGGTAGTTGAAATGGGAAGTTAGATGCTATTAGGGAAGGTGATATAACTTGGGTATTGGGAATGGATTGTATATTGTTAGTGATAAGAGAGCTGTCTTAACGAGTCAACAAAGTCAAAGCAGCTCACAAAAGCTTCTAGAAAAAGCTGACTCAGCAAAGTAGTTAGGAGTTGGTTAGATGAGTTGTATTGTATTTGCACATGTGCTATCTTTAGACATCTATAAATAGCACTAAATGTAATACATCAGAGTAAAAAATAACAATGAGCTTAGATATTTTCTCTCTCTTATAAATCTTTTCATGGTATCAAGAGCACTTTGAAAAGCATTCTCTTGTCTCTCCATCTTTCTTCTTTTTTTTTTTGGCCATTGCTGATGTCATCTCCAAGCTTTAATAATGGATGTTGGAGCATCATCAATGGCAACTGATAACTCTACTGATCTTTCGTCCAATTTTCGACTTATGCTTCAAAATCTCAACTCATTGGTCCAAATAAAACTTGATAACAACAACTATCAACTGCGAAGAGCTCAGATTCGCACGATCTTCTGCTCCAATCAACTACTCGACTATCTCTAGGCACAAAACAGTGTCCTCTGAAAAGCATCACCGATGTGTCAGGAGAATCAATTAAAAATCCAGCTCATTCTCAGTGGTCTCTTGTTGATGAACACCTTAAAATATGTCTCAATACTTCGATAATGCCTCAAGTACTCTCATAAGTACTTTATCTTCCTACTACTTCTGTGATTTGGCTTAATCTTGAGAAGAAGTTCAATTTACTCTCACAACCTCATGTGCAACAACTGAAGATGCGCCTTCACACACTTCACAAAAGAACTAATTCAATCCAGTCTTATTTGGATGAAGTAAAAAAAATTGTTGATAGCCTAGCCTCTGTTTCAGAAACTATTAGTGATGATGATTTAGTCCTCTATATTCTCAAAGGACTTCCAAAGGAGTATGATACACTTCAAGCTTCGATCAGAGTTAGCAAAAAGTCACTCAGTGTAGTTGAGCTCTCTAGTCTACTACTTACTGAAAAACTTAATCTTAAACTCCGAAATAAACTTTCTGTTTCGAATGTGCATATGGCTCTAAACACACAGTGCAACTCTGGTAACAATGGAAACAATTGAGGTCGAGGCTGAAATTTCAACAACTGTGGAGGCAAAGGCAACAAAGGAGCTTCCAACTACAACACTAATCCTCATTACACGGTTTAAGGCTCTGCTAAAGCCATCAATTCAAATACAAAAGTATACTGTCAAATATGTGGCAAGCCGAATCATCAAGCCTTGGATTGTTAGCATCATTTTGTTGGAGTTAACTATGTTAGTTCTAAACCAAACAAACAAGCTCTTACTGCTCAAATTGGCCACACTTCTGCACAGACTGAATCCGGTCCTTGGTATATTGACAGTGGAACAAATTCTCATGTTACTGGTGATCTTACATTCCTCTCCTCTTACTATATGTATGAAAGAGGTGACTCTATTTCTGTTGGCAATGGCTCAACTCTTCCCATAGCTCACACTGGTCATGGTAAACTCTTTACTACCTCTTCCTTCTTTAACTTGCATAATGTTCTACATGTGCTTAACATCTTGTCTAATCTACTTTTAGTATATAAACTAGCTTATGATAATAATTCTACTTTACTTTTAATGATAAGGAGGTTATCATTGTGGACAACCTCAATCATCGAGTTAAGTACATGACCCCTATAGCAATGGCCTCTACTGCCATTCTTATCTTCTTCCCCTTCCTCCATCCTCACATCATTGCTATAATACTATTAAAACATCACTTCCAACAACAATATGGCATCAACAGCTGGGGCATCCTAATAATAAAGCTCTGCAACAAATGGATTCTGTTCTGTCATACAGTTCAATAAAATAACTCTTGTATGTGAGCCTTGCCCTGTAACAAAAGCTCACAAACTGCCTTCTAAACTTTCTGATTTTGTAGTATCTACTCCTTTTGCTCTAATACATTTTGATGTTTATGGACCTACTAGTGTCCCTTATTTTAGCAACTACAAGACTATGTACTCTTTGTTGATGATCATACTAGATACATATGGTTCTATCCTCTAAAATCAAAAGCATACATTTTTTTTTCTATCTATCTAGCTTTTAATTCTATGATTGCAATATAGTTTGATGCATATATCAAAATACTCATAACTGAAAATGGTAAGAGTTTGTTAATTCACAGGTTGCACATTTTCTGCAATCTCACGAAATTATTCATCGGACATTTTGGCCATATACCCCAGAACAAAATGGTAGGATAGAAATTGAACATAAACATCTAGTGGAAACTGTGTTGACACTTGTGCATCAAGCTAAGCTTCCCAACACCTTTTGGTTAGAAGCCTTAGCTACTGCAAACTTCTCGATTAATCAACTACCCAAGCAAATACTTCACAACAAGTCATCCTATGAGTGTCCCTTTGGTAAACAACCATATTATACAATACTAAGAGTGTTTGGTTGTCTTTGTTTTCCCTGGTCGAGGCCATACTCCAAAAGTAAACTAGAACCTAGATCCTTTCCTTACATATTTCTAGGATATTCCTCCACTACAAAAGGTTATAAATGCCTCAATTTGCATATGAACAAGGTGCATATGTCCAGCCATGTACAATTTTTTGAACATGTCTTTGCATATAGTACTCATATGGTTTTCTCAGAGACTTCCTCTAATCAACATAATCCCCTTATCTTACCAATTATTAGCACTAAGATTCAAGTAGAACATCCTACTGTTCTATCTCAATTAGCTATTCCTTCTTCCAATAACTCTCTCACAGAGTCTATTATACCTTTCCAAGAGAATCCTAACACAACACAGGAGACTCTATCTTCTTCTTCATCCCAAATGGCTCATTCTACTTCCACTTCTGCTGTTGTATCTCATCCCTCTACAGAGACAACTACTGCAACTCTTAGACTACTAGAACCTACACACACAATGGTCACTAGATCCAAAACAAGATCCCTCAAACCCAGACTTTTTACCCTTAACAATGTTACTTTTACTCCTCTTACTATTAACCTTCTTCATATGAAGAAGCATCCAAAAACCTACACTGGCAGAAAGCTATGAATGAATAAATTGATGCACTTATTGCCCAGAACACTTGGAGTCAAGCTATAAGTATCAAGTTTTCTATGAAGGACTTGTGAAAGCTTTATTTTCTTGGTTTAGAGGTTGAGCATAATGCTTTCGGAATGCTTCTTCATCAATCCAAGTATGCTGCAAACCTGCTTAAGAAAGTAGGAATGTCAACCTGTAAAACAATCTTTGCTCCTGCAACAGCTATCTTTCATGGTCATACAACTGATCCACTATATGCAGAACCTACTCAATTTCGCAACATAGTGGGTACATTGCAATATCTCACCCTCACACGACTTGATATACAGTATGTAGTCAACAATGTTTGTCAACATATTCATAGTCCAACATATGGACATTTTGTTTCCCTCAAAAGATTGCTGTGATACACACAAGGAACTTTAAATCATGGCTTGTAGTTCAGACCAACAACTCTGACTTTACAAGCTTTTTCTGACTCAGATTGGGCTAGTAGTTTTCCTGATTGAAGGTTTATAACATGCTACTATGTCTTTCTTGGAGAGAACTTAATATCTTGGTATAGCAAAAAGTAACCAACAATTTCATGCTCATCAACATAGGCAAAATATTGAGCAATAGCTTATACTACTGCAGAATTACGATGGCTAAGTTTTATCCTCAGAGATTTATCCACTCTAAGCACCTGTCCAAAGCTTTGATGTGGTAACGTGCCATCCATTGCTCTAGCATCCAACCCTAATGCTTCATAGTCATACAAAACATATAGCTCTCGACTATCATTTTATTCGAGAACTAGTGGCAGCAAAGTTTCTTCGTCTTTTGCATATTTTAATTGCTCATTAAGTGCCTGACTTATTCATGAAGCCATTGCTAGTAGCCAAATTTCAGTTTTTATGTAACAAGCTGGGCTTTCATTCCTTATAGCTCAACTTGCAGGGGAAGGATAAGAGAATTGTCTCAACAGGTCAATAAAGTCAAAGCAACTCACAAAAGCTTCTAGAAGAAGCTAACTCAGCAAAGTAGTTAAAAGTTGGTTAGATAAGTTGTATCTAGTTGTATTTACACATGTGCTATCTTTAGACATCTATAAATAGCACTAAATGTAATACATCAGATTAAGAAATAATAATGAGCTTAGATATTTTCTCTCTCTTGTAAATCTTTTCAGTTAGGAGAAAGATTGTTTGAAAGCCATATGGAGAGAGAATGATCTTGGATTTTGTCTTGGTGTGAAAGTGTTGAAAAGGAAGGAAATAGGGACTGTACGAATTGAACATGCCTTAAAGATGTAGTATTTGGGTGAGGCGGGTTCATAGCATATGTAGGCAATGTCTGTGTTAAAGTAACCAAGGAAGATGATGGTTGCGATCTATGTTGGAGCTTATGCTTAATGTGTAGGCGAAACCATGGGTAGCATAGGCAACCAAAGGTATGAAGCTTGCCATAATTGGGATTTATTTGAAAGAGTGTTTATGTTCGAAAGTAAACTTGAATTTGGGCTAAGTATTGAAGATTAAGAATTTGGGTCAAAATTAATAAGTGAGTATTTGGGCCAAGTATTAATACTCAAGCATTTGGGCTAGCAAAAATATTTATTCACTTAGTCCAAAAGAATAAAAGTGTTGCCCAATTGTAAGCCCAAGCCCTATGTCTAGAGAAGTATTGAAGATTGAGATATTTTCTATGAAGCATCTAGGAATAAAATTTTTACTTGAGAAACTAGAATAATCTTGGAATATTACCTAGAATATTCCATGTACTTTCCAGAATATCTAGTATGTAGAAGCCTCATTGAGCATCTATAAATAGGAGACAACTCCAAGCATTTGTAATTAAGCCAAAATTGAAATCTTCTCTTCAATACAAGTTCTCTAGTTCCTCCAAAATTCTCTTATTCCATTTCCTAAATATTTCCTACATAAGTTCTAGTTCTCCAAAGTAGTCTAAGATTACCAGAACAAAGTGGTATCAGAGTTAGGTTATGGCAACATCAAGTGTAGCATTCCCATTTCCAAGGCTCGTCAACGACAACTATAGAAGGTAAAACATTCAAATGAAGACATATCTTGGCAGCCAAGATATATGGGATGTTGTTGAAGAAGGTTATAAGGTACCCGAAAATGAGACCATTCTTACTCAAGCACAAAATAAGGCTTTGAAGGAGTCTAAGATGAAAAATGAAAAGGCTCTTTCAATCATCCAACAAGCCTTAGATGATGCCACGTTTGAGAAGATTTCCCAAGTTTTAACAGCTAAGAAAGAATGGGAGATTCTTGAAAAAGCATACCAAGGAATTGATAAGGTAAGAAAAGTCCGTCTTCAAGCTTTTAGAGTTGAGTTTGAAAATTTACAAATGAAAGAAACCAAGTCAATCTCCGATTATGTTTCAAGAGTTCATTCCGTAGTTAATCAACTACAAACAAATGGTGAAAACATAGGTGATGTTCGGGTCATTGAAAAAATTCTTCGATCATTAGATTCAAAATTTGACCATGTAGTAGTAGCAATTGAAGAATCTAATGATCTAGAGAAAATGACCATTGGTAAGCTCACGGGTAAGCTTCAAGTACATGAAGAAAAGATCAAGAGAAGGAATAAGGAATCACTAGACCAAGTCTTACAAGCCAAGCTCAACCTTAATCGAGAAGATCGAGACCTTGGCGATGGAAAAAGCCAAAGAGGATGAGGATGTGGACAAGGACAAGGGCATGGATGTGGACGTGGATGTGGACGCAGTCGTGGTCGTGGCCGAGGAAGAGGAGGATACAATACACCCAATAATGAGGAGGATGATAACAATAGATCATCAAGTAGATATGGAATAGGAAGAGCTCAAAGACCAAGGTATGAAAAGTCCGAAGTTGAATGTTACAATTGCCACAAATTCGATCACTATGCCTCAGAATGCCGAAGTTCAACCAAGAACGTAGAGGAGAGATCCAACTATGCTGAGCAAAAGAATGATGAGGTAGACTCTACCCTCTTGCTCGCATACAAAGGATACGAAGATGGAGAACAATATATATGGTACCTCGACACAAGTACAAGCAACCACATGTGTGGCAACAATAACATGTTTTTTGAGCTTGATGAATCGGTGAATGGAAATGTCACGTTTGGAGACCTATCTAAGACTTCGGTCAAGGGCAAGGGTAAAATACTCATCCTCCTAAAGGATGGTAGACACCAATTCATCTCCTATGTATACTACGTGCCCAACATGAAGGCCAATATCTTGAGCATGGCTATGATATTCACATGAAAAATCATAGTCTCGTCTTAAGAGATCATAGAGGAAACTTAATTGTCCAAGTGCCCATGACCAACAATAGAATATTTTTATTAAACATTCAAAATGATAGCCTCAAATATTTGAAAGCATGCTTGGAAGAAACTTCTTGGCTATGGCACTTGAGATTGGGTTATCTCAATTTTGGAGGACTAAAGCTACTATCAAAGAAGCATATGGTCAAGGGGCTACCTTCCATCGATCACCTCGATCAACTATGTGAAGGATGTCTACTTGGCAAGCAATTCCAAAAAAGCTTCCCACAAGAGGCATCATCAAGAGCAAGAAGGTCATTGGAGTTAGTTCACACTGATGTGTGCGGCCCAATTAACCCAGCATCATTTGGCAAAAACAGGTATTTCCTTCTCTTCATCGATGATTGCAGCAGGAAGACATGGGTGTATTTTTTAAAAGAAAAAATAGAGGTCTTCAACGCCTTTAGGAAATTCAAGACACTTGTGAAGAAACAAAGTGGATATACGATAAAGGCGATGAAATCCGATAGAAGAAGAGAATTCAACTCACAAGAGTTCAAAGCATATTGTGGAAAAAATGGAATCAAACGTCCATTCACTCTTCTTTATTCACCACAACAAAATGGAGTAGCAAAGAGGAAGAATAGATCCATGCTCGACATAGCAAGAAGCACGCTTAAGAGTAAGATGCTACCAAAGGAATTCTGGGTTAAAGCTGTGAATTGTGCAGTGTATTTATCAAATCGTTCTCCTACAAGGAGCGTATTGAACAAAACACCTCAAGAAGCATGGAACGGTCACAAGCCAAGTATTGCACACTTACGTGTATTTGGAAGCATAGCCTATGTACATGTTCCAGACCAAAGAAGAACAAAGCTTGATGATAAACACGAGAAGTACATCCTTATCGGCTATGATCAAAACTTGAAAGGATACAAGTTATACAATCCAAGTACCAAGAAGTCCACCATAAGCAAAGACGTGGTATTCTACGAGAAGAGCTCGTGCGACTAGAGTAAAGAAGAAAATGAGCAGTACTAATTATTCCCATTGCACGAAGAAGAACCGCCAAGAATTGAAAAAGCAACCAATCATAAGACTCCGCCTTCATCACCAACAATACCACAAGAAGCAACATCATCATCAGTAGAGAGCTCGGATGCAAGACCTCACCGAGTAAGGACTCTACAAGAAATTTATAAGATAACAGAGAATCAGAATGACCTCACTCTATTCTGTCTCTTTGCTGATTGCGAGCCCCTCAACTTTGAAGAAGCAGCAAAAAGTAAAGAATGGAGAAAAGCTATGGATGAGGAGATTAAAACAATCAAGGAGAATGACACATGAGAGTTGACAACCTTACCAAAGGGGCACAAGGCAATTGGAATAAAATGGGTCTACAAAGCTAAGAAGAATGCCAAATGAGAAGTTGAAAGATATAAAGCAAGATTGGTGGCTAAAAGATACAAATAAAGAGCTGGCATTGACTATGATGCGGTCTTCACTCCAGTTGCTCGTCTAGAAATAATAAGATTGCTAATTTCAATAGCAGCTCAGAAGAAGTGGAAGATCTATCAGATGGATATTAAATTAGCATTCCTTAATGGATTTCTGGAAGAAAAAGTATACCTGGAGCAGTAACTCGAAGGCTACATAGTTTGAGGCCATGAAGACAAAGTTTTGAAGTTGAAAAAGGCTTTGTATGGGTTGAAGCAAGCTCTTTGAGCATGGAATACCATAATCGATAAGTACTTCGAAGAGAATAATTTCAAAAAATATCCTCACGAGCATACATAATACACTAAAGTGGATGAAAAATGAGATATTATGATTGTCTGTCTGCACGTGAGTGACTTGATTTTCACTAGAAGCAATCCAAAAATATTCGAAGACTTCAAGAAGGCAATGGCACGAGAATTCAAAATGACGGACTTTGGGCTTATGGCATACTATCTCGAAATTGAAGTAAAACAGATGGATGATAACATCTTTATATCCCAAGAAGGATATGCAAAGGAAATTCTCAGGAAGTTCAATATGGACAACTGCAAGCCGATAAGCACCCTAGTAGAATGTGGAGTAAAATTGTCAAGATATAATAAAGCCGAGAAAGTGGATCCAACATTGTACAAGAGTCTGGTCGGGAGCCTACGATACTAGACATGCACAAGACCAGACATCCTATTTGGAGTAAGACTCATCAGTAGGTTCATGGAGACTCCAACAACTCATCACTCCAAGGTTGCAAAAGGAATCTTTCAATACATAATGCGTTTTCATCCCTCTACGGGCAACTTCAAGCTAGTGGCATATAGTGATAGTGATTGGGCTGGAGACATGGATGATCGAAAAAGTACAACAGGGTTTGTGTTTTACTTTGGAGACACAACATTCACATGGACTTCAAAAAATCAACCAATAGTCATATTATTAACATGTGAAGCTGAGTTTATAGCCGCTATCATCGGCGGAGCCACATGGCTCTTAGGATGTTCACATGAACCCCTGAAATTTGAAGTTTTTTTTTTTGTTTTTCTAAAATTACGTTCTTATTTTTATTCTCGCTCTTTTCTTATGTTTTTCTCTCTTCATTTTTTACTTTTATTCTCTTATTTATAAATAGGTTTTAAATTTATTTTCTATATTTCCGAAACTATTTGTGTTATCATTGTATATGAATTTTAATTTATTTATTTTTGTAATATTTTTAACATTTAAGTTAAAATTTTCTAGTTTAATTGTACATTTAATTTAATTTTAGTTTTTTTAAATGGTTTTTACAATGTCTTTTATTTTTAATTGATTATTTTGTATCTTTGATTAAACAGTTCAGTTCGAATACTAACGAATTCTATATGTTTTAATATATTAATATTTTTTCATCATTGTCATGATTTTAGGGATAAAGCCAATAGGTTTTTTTAAAATTTATATAAAATAAATTTGCATAAATGAGTGTCCAAACCCGGTTACTGACTCTGCCACGTAGTACACCCCTTAATCCCGAGTGGCGAACCGGCACCCCTAATCCCTGGTGCCTAGCTCCGCCACTGGCCGCTATTGCAACTGTGTGTCATGCGCTATGGCTATGGAACTTGCTTAAGGAGCTCAACTTTTCTCAAGACGAAGCAACAGAAATATTCGTGGACAACAAGTCGGCAATTGTGTGGGCAAAGAACCCTGTCTTCCATGATAGAAACAAGCACATTGATACCAGATATCACTTCATCAGAGAATGTGTGACAAAGAAAGATGTCAAGATAAATTTCATGAAGTCACAAGTCCAGGTAGCAGATATCTTCACCAAGCCTCTCTTGACTGAAGTTTTCCTCAAGTTGAGATCTTGCCTTGGAATAACAAATTCAAGCTTAAGAGGGGGGTGTTGGAAAGTAAACTTGAATTTGGGTCAAAATTAATGAGTGAGTATTTGGGCTAAGTATTAATACTCAAGCATTTGGGCTAGTTAAAATATTTATTCACTTGGTCCAAACGAATAAGAGTGTTGCCCAATTATAAGCGTAAGCCTAATTGTAAGCCCATGCCTTATATCTAGAGAAGTCTTGAAGATTGATATATTTTCTAGGAAACATCTAGGAAGAAATATTTTATTTGAGAAACTAGAACAATCTTGGAATATTACCTAGAATATTCCACATACTTTCAAGAATATCTGATATGTAGAAGCCTCCTTGAGCACCTATAAATAGGGGACAACTCCAAGCATTTGTAATTAAACCAAAATTGAAATCTTCTCTTCAATACAAGTTCTCTAGTTCTTTCAAAATTCCACTTCTTAAATATTTCCTACATAAGTTCTAGTTCTTCAAAGTAGTCTAGGCTTACCACATCAGTTTCAAATGGAGATTTTTTATTGAGAAGTGGTGTAGGGAGCTGATTACTTAAGTATGTGGCAGTTTGGAAAGCGAAGGTCCGTAGAAGGTGGTAATTTGGCTTGATGAAGTAGTGTGAGCCAGCTTTGACGATATAGTGATGACATCGTTCAGCTGGGGCCACATCTTTAGGAGTGTAGGGTGAGGAAATTAGATGTTGGATACTGTTTAGAGCAAATATGGGTTTGAGACTATTATATTTTGTGCCTCCACCCGAATATATAGAGTTTATGGAGTGATTGAATTGGTTTCCACCTTGAGCATGAACTTCAAAAAAATAGAAAATAATCAGATTTGTGCTATAATGGAAAATATCCACAAGAATTTGGTAAAGTGATCTACAAAGATGACATAGTAGGAGAACCCATAGATTGAACGAACTGGAGAGGGCCCCTAAACGTCGGTGAAGATAAGCTGAAGTGGTAATTAAACTAGTTTGAGAAAAGACAATTTGTGATTTTTATTACATTGGCAAGAGTCACAATTGGATAGTCGAGATGATAGAAGGTGAGAGAGGTGATGATTATTGATAAGTTGACGAAGCACTTTGGAGGAGGGATACCAAGCCTGTTGTGAAAGAGGTTTTAATGCCCATGCAAACTTGCTTAGGTAAGGAAACTTTACCATCCACGTTCCATTCATAAATGTTATTCTTGCTTCATTCCACCGCGATAGGTACCCCTGGTTGAGATCCTTCACACAAAAGAAAGAGGGAATCTAAATTCAATTGAAACATTGTTTGATCGACAAAGTTGATTAATTATAGATTTTTTTTTTTTTTTTTGCATCGATAGGACACAAATAACATTCGAGAGATTAAGAGGATAACTTGGGGAAGGTGTATTTGAGCTACCTGCGTGAGATGTTCAAACCTGATCCATCTCAGATGATAACATCGTCGGGTCCATCGTAAGATTGATGGAGAGATAAGTTAGCCAAATCGGATGTCGAGTGATGAGAGGCAGCAGGGTCTAGAAGCCATGAGTTGTTTGGTATCGACGTGGCTATATTGATAGTGGGGTTTGAGGAGGGAAAGAAAAGGCATTTTGTGGTAGAACATTGGTGTTGTATCACATTTTTTTTGTCATAGAATTGACAAATAATTGGCGGCTTCTTGTTGTGAGAGATGCAGTCACCACGGCATTGATGTTGTCTAACAGGAGAAGCAATTTTGGGATTCCTTTCTGTTGGAAAACTTGCATTATTGGTTGTGTTTGGACAAGAATTTCTGCCGCTCTAGACTCTTCTCTTTTAAGTAATACATTATACTCGACCAATTTGTAATGGAGTTCATCGAAGCTAATAATAGTATCTCATGCCTAGATGGAAGCAGCAAGATCCTTGAAGGCTGGACCAATTCCATTGAGTGTGTGGGCAATGAGGTATTGTGAAAGAACTGAGTGCACCAACAAGAGCAAGATTGGTTGATTGCCACATGATAAAAGCGTAAGTTGTTCGGTGTACCCATTATGCTTGAAAGGGAGCGATTCGCATAATTTTTGGCCAATTTAGACCATGCTGCAGTCGTTGTTTTACATGATCAGAAGACGAGAACAACATTGTGGCTCAATGGGCGGATAATGCCAAGAAGTAATAGCTTGTCTTGGCACATCCAAGAATAGGTATTCTGGATTAGGCACAGAGTTTTTGATGATGATCAGCGTTTCAAGTGGGCAGGGATGTGAGATGTCAATATACTCAAGCAAGTCATAGCATATAGTAGTGCATTCAACTGCGCATTCAACTATGTATTCAACTGCGTATAGCGTATGGTGTTGTATTTCACTATGTAAAACTTATAGTACAACGAGCTTTATACAATACAACGGTGTGTGCTATTATAGAATTGTTTCTGCCAGATCTTGTTCCAGTTCAATACATTTTATATCTGTTAGTTACTTAAAAGTAATTTCTTATTAGAATCATTTTTGTTAGGGTCTATTTCAGTTAAAATTCTAGAATGTAATAATGTGTTCTTATTTCTGAAAATAATATTCTGCCACAATTATTTTTTCAGAATATTTTTCAGAAATTAGTATAATTGTTATTATTTTTAAGTCCAGATTCCTTTCTATATATTTCTACTTTATCTGTTAAAGTTAGAATTAGATTCTATTAGAATAGTTTCTATCAGAACATAGTGAAAAACTAAATTCTGTGTGCTAGTTTATTAGATAGTTTCTTTAGATTTGTGTATGATATGTTATTCTGAGATATATTTAATCTATCAGAATATTTTCAGAAGTAATATAATTAATTTCTCTTAGTGCATAAATCTGAATTTATTTTCTGTTAGATTTTGTATCTATCAGGTCTGATTTGAGATTTTCCAATAGGTAGTTTAGATTCTGGTGATTATAATTTTGTTAGTTTATTTTTAGAGTTAGATATTGGCTAAATTGCTAATAAATTCCCAGTCAATTTAACTTTTTGAGATTTTAACTGTTTTTCCTTGAATGTTATAGCTATTTTGTTAATTATGTTGGAATTTCTTTCAGAAATTCGTGTCTATCTTTAAGGCGAATTATATTTAGTTTAGTCTTGGGTATTTGTGAATATAATCTTTTGTTGATTACAAATGCTGTTTCTTTTATAGAAATTCATTTCTATCTTTTCCTAAAGACTATATATAACTCTGTTATAAATAATTTTGGGTATAAAGAGAAGCATGCATGTTTATTTTGACAAAGCATTTTTTTTTTTTTTTTGCTAAATAAGCAAATTTTGACAAAGCATGTAACATCCTGATTATGGTGGCTTTTAGATCATTTAGATTTACTTGATATTGGGATTTCTGTTAGAATTATATATGTAATGACCCGAATTTTAATAAGAATTATGGGGGAGATTTTTTTTGGGCCATGTGCTCACTTAAAATAAAAAGAAAAAAGAAAAGAAAATACCTTTTTCTTTGGGATCGTTGAGAAATAGCTGGAGAAAAATTTACCTTAGCCTCCAAACCCCTCCTGCTTCATACCTTTCCTTCCAAATCCTTCATTCATCTTGTGTTTAGACTCTTTGAAGTTCGTGAGAAAGTTAGGAAAATATCTTGAAGTTTAGGCTTAATTCATCTAAAGATAAGTGGATTGATTCCCACCTTCGAAAAGTCCTTTTTATTTTCTGTGCTTGTTATGATTATGATAGATATAAAATTACTAAAAGTATTGGATTTTATATGTATAATATGCATGCTTTGAATTTTTCGTATAATCGCGTATATTACAAATGTCGACCAATTGAATTTCGTGAAAATAAGTAGACTTTGATTTGGTTTTGGCTCTGCGAGAGGCACTTAAGGAAAATAAGAAGAATAAGGATTTTGGGCTCGATGATTCTTTCAATTGAAAAATAAATAAATAAATAAAAAGAGATACTGTACTGTTCACGATCCCGAGAACAGTAACGCCGATTACTGTTCATTGGCCAAAGAAATATTTTCTTTTCTTATGTCTATTGATTTATTTCGCTTTAAGAATTCTTTTAAGTAGTTTTAATTGTATGGCACATTGCCCTATGTCTAGACTTTAACTTTCGAAAATGATTTTGAAAATTCAAAATAAAATATTGGGACTAAGTTTTTGCGCAATTTGAAAGAAAATAAGTATGGTGAAAACTATTTGATTAAAGTTATTGTCATTCGTACGATGCGATTTTTTGACATATTTTCGGACTATGTGATACTTGAGGCCTGGACTAATATGTAAACTTATGGACTCTTGTTGACGGGGAACAAATACCAATTTTCGAACCTTATTGGTGGAGGTTAACACCATTACTTTAGGACCCTATTAATGGGGGTTAAATACTAATATTTCAAGACTCTATTAGTAAGGGTTAAACACTAATATTTCAAGACCCTATTAGTGAGGGTTAAACACCAATACTCGTGAGTAGTGCACTATCATATAAATCAGAAAATATTGGGGCTTTTGGTGGTTTTGTGTCTATCAAATCACACTATGAATATGCTATTCCAACTTATATATTATCATGTGACCTACCTCCAAGCAATATCTTTCTAACCGAACCCTCTCTTATGTCTGCATGATTTCAGCATCATTTTATCGTTGAAGGATTGTTGGAATCGGGATTTTAGACACTTATGAATATGCTATTTCAACTTATATATTGTGTAGGTTCTACACGTTTATGTGACATGGACAGGGCTTAATCACTTTTATCTTTTCAATTAGATGCACGTAGCATATTCATGTGTTTTAAACAATCAAGTATTGAATGAAAAATTTGATGATAAAAGTTGAAGGTTGTCATTTGAGAAATGTGGAATATTGAGTCAAGACAACCTTCAGTCTCCTCCTATAAAAACTAGGGTCCTGGGTTTGGATTTAAGACACCAAAATTTTAGAAACATCTTTTGCAAACTCTACCATTCTAGTCTCCTTTGAGAGAAAGTTGCTTTGTTTCGTCGCAAGTTCTTGTAGTTTAGAGTGCTCTTACTGTAAGAAAAAAATATCGTTGTATTCTAATAGACTTGCATTATGAGCTCTTAGCACCGTAGTAGAACGCTAAAGTTTTAAGGACATTGAATCCAACTCAAGCCTCGGACTAGGTACTTTTTTATTTGCATTAGTTTTCTTTTTGTTAGTCTATAAGATATTGTTCTCTTTTATTATTTTTTCTAATTAGGTATTTACTGCTTATAATATCTTTCCATACAAGTTATATATACTGCTATGGTAGCATGTGTGCACTACAGTGGCGATAAGTCGTCATCTCGTTGCACCACCGCGTGGATCGGAGGTTTGATAGGGCTTTAAGAGATATGGACTCTAATTATAAAAAGAAGTCAATTAGTGAGTCAGTGAATCACACACTTGAGAAAGAAAATCAATCTAGACTAGAAAAGATGTCAGTGGGGAGACAATTCCAAGGCCCTCATCTATTTATAAACAAATACTAATTTAAGCACATTATAATAAATATAAATATAAGCGTTAATGCATATAGAAATTATAGCAACTATAAAAATATAAGCATTTGCAACTATAAAAACATAAGCATTAAAATATATATGAAGTTTTCAAAACATGAAAATAACATATAAAACTATTGCATCAATAAAGTAAATGTATAAAAACAACACATATATATTAAAAAAACAAAATAACAAATAAAACTAAAAAAAATTGATAACACGTGAAACTACAAGTAGAAAATTAAAACTACTATAACTAAAATAAAATAAAATATAAAAAACAACTATACCTAATAACTACAAATAAAATTAGTACGAAAACCATTAATAACATCTAAAACTAATAATAAACCTTCACAAAAGAAAGACTAATAATAAACAAACTACTAAAAGTAAACATAAAAAATAGACATAAATTAGTAAGTTTCTCATTTTTTTGAAGAGTTTTCGGACTAAGTATCGTTGATCATTTGATTGGATAAGAGCTCTTTTTAAAAAAAGTGGATGTGATTATTGTTGGGTTTGGTGGGTAGGGTTGGCGCAGAGCACGTCGCCCTCCCTTCTCTTTATCTAAAATGAAAATTACAAAAATATCTGTCACTAAGCGATGGGTAGGTCTCACCCTAGGCTAACAGTGTGTTTGGATTTAGGGGAGAAAATTTAATAAAAGAGATGAGGGGAGAGTATTATAAAAGAGAGAAAATGAGAGGATTAAATCATATTTAGATTGGATAATTTAAAGGAATGAGAGTATTATAAAGGAGTATGAGTGTCTTTTGTTTGGATTAGAAAGAAAATAGAAAGGAGGGATGAATTTTATGTATAAAATAAGTTTCATAAAAATGATTTACTCTCTCTCCCTTCCATTTTACTCCAAATTAAAGGAAAAGAAAAAATGAACATGGGAGGGGTTGCTTTGACCCCTCCACGTCCTTCTTCCTTAAAAAACTTCCAAACCAAATAGGAGAAGGACTAAACTCTTCCTTTACTAAACCTCCCCTTCTCCCCATTCCCTTCAATCCAAACACACCCTAAGTGTGCCTTTGCCTCTGTCTACATGCCTTTGCTTTATGTAATGACGCAAAGAATGATCGGCGGAGAGGATTAAGCTACCAAAGTTATAAGAGATTTATACAAATCAAATGTACAAGAAATTAGTAGCGATTCATTGTTATTATATAAGAAAGACCTCCTGTTTGGTAAATGGCTCATAACTAAAGTCATAATCCTTTCATTGATTTACATCACAGAATGCCAAAAAAGTAAGAGAAATGTGAAGGAACTTACCAAAGTATTATAATCTCTGATTCTTTCTCGTACTAGATGCCTCCAGAATATTAGAAAATCGTGCAAGAAACAAGATTGTTTTGACAATTCATATTCGTCCCTCCGGTTAGGTTGTTGGTATAGACTGCATAAAAATAAATTTTCAAAGGAAATTCTCGTATCTGGCAGTGTCCGGCATATACATAGGTGATCAATCTCTTATTCTTGTGAAGTCTACCTTGTGCACTAAACCGGATACCACCGGATGCCAAAAGAAAGACTTAAATACTCCAAATCTTAATAACTAATAGAAAAAAGAAAAAATAAATAATACAGAAGCTTACCAGAGTAATATGAATTCTGATTCTCTCAAGTGCTTGATGCCTCCAGATTATTGAAAAATTGTGCTAGAAGCTATATTGATATAATCACAAGTTATAAGCATCCCTCCCGTTAGCTCATCTGTGTAAACTCATGTACAGAGAAAGCGAAACAGATAATTGCATTATATCTGTGATGCTTTGACTGGTCGTCCTAATCACTAATAATGTATGCATTATACACGCACGTAAAAAGATGGATCCATGAAATCAATATATTCGCTTCTAATGTATGCATTTCAAAATAATGACTTCACACTGATCCAAAACATAAAATAAGAAGAAAACAGAGACTTGACAATTAAGTCTTGGTATTCTAAGTTTTTTTAGTACATAATTGTTGGAGACAGTGATCCAAACTCCCCGCCAGCAAAGTCTGACTTCTCAGTTTTATAATAGCTGGCATTGTATGCAATTAAAAACAATGATTATTTAAAATCGATATTTGTTCTGATAGTATAATTGTTGCTTCTTTATAAAATGTTTTGAGATCAATTAACAATAAATGTAATATTTTTATATGATATAATATTAAATTACACCGCTTTAAATAGAAAAAAATTAAATAATCATTATTGAAGTTGAGCCAAAAATTGAAAAACAAAAAAGAAAATGAGTTGACAAATAAATCCCCATATTATAAGCATTTTAAGTACATAATTGATGAAGACAGAGATCCAAAATCCCCGGCATCACATCCACTTGATCATCAATCATTTTTTTATGTGAATTATTTATACCTTCACGTTGTACATCTGTATTGATGTTGTCAAATTATATATATTACTGATTTCATAAGGTTAGGCGTGAGGTTATGATGACTTGAATGCCTTAATCCTGCAAAGAGTAACAACAAAATAAAATTAATATGAACCTTAATAATTAATAAGTTATAAGTCTACTTGCAGACACGATATCTTGCGTAGGGAATTGTATTATTATTCAGAACGTCACGTTAAACCAAAACAAGTAAAAAATGTTGTTATCTTTCAGTGGAGCTGCCAAAGATATCCAGGTGCATTTGGGAAGTCAGTATTTGTAATGATTCTCCCTGGGCATGGCCTAAAATCTTGAAAGCTAGGACTTTGGTTCTCCCATTTTGCTCCAAAAGGATTGGCAACGGAGCTATCACTTTTTAAATCAAATGAATTTCACATCTCAAATGTTTTTAAATACTAGATTAGTTTTATTTTAATCTTCTATTATTTCAAAAGTCACGTAATAGGGTTTGCTTTACCCTAAAAGAAAATTAGTTTCAAAACATTTTATTTAAAAAAAAAATTAAAACTGCCATGTCAAATAAGAATGGATATTTGTTCTAAAAAAATTTATTTTAACATATTTTTTCAATTAAAATTGTCTTGTCAAATATATTTGTGATGCTTGCCCTCTAAAAATGGATATATACAAAATTTTTTAGTTGAAACTAGCAATTTTATTTTTAATTTTCAATTTTTGATTCAAAAATTGGAGTAGAGGACTAGTATTGTTGTTTGAAAAATATTAGAAACTAATAGTGATATATTTATAAATAATAAAGACTAATAGTGATAATTTGTAAATAATGGGGGCTAACCGTGTTACTTTTGAAACAATATTCACTAAAATGAAACAAAATGTAAACACTGGGGACTAATAGTGGTACATTTGTAAACAACGGTGACGCTCGATTTTTAAAACAATAAGGATTAAAGTGGGACAAAATGTGAACAATGGGGACCATTTGTGAGATTTTCCCTTAACAAAATATGCTTTATTTACCATAAAAAAAACCTAGAAAAAAAATGTTCTTGAAATATTAGTTTTTTTTTTTTTTAATTCAAGGAAAGCAACGGTACAACGTGACTGATGAGATTTGAGTTTATAACCTCTCACATATATAGCGAGTAATATTACCACTGGATCAAAGCCGTAGTGGCTTAGTTATTTTGCATACAACGATTTCGATAACATATTACAACTTGCTCTATATTTTGAGAGCTTTGCTAAATCCAATTCAAATCAATGATACCAAAAGTGACAAACTTCTACTCTAGTAGAAGAAAATTCGGAACCAGTAGTACCAATTACCTTATAGAAGCCACTGGAAAAAAGAATCAAGCCATTGCCGTTCAAAATTCTCTATTATTTACATTATGAAACTTTTCATGTAGTGCAGAAGCCTGATTGATGTACCGATCGTTCTTCTCATGTCACAAACATTAGACTTGGCCTATAAAATCTGAGTTGATTGAGTCTATAGATCATCCATTCTTGCTGGTCATCGCGTAAATCGCAATCTAGCTATGTACAGAAGAAAATAAGTAATTTCAGATCAGGTAGTGTCTCGTTCTTCTTTCTAATTCTCTACTCTCATGAACATCTGTTTAACAAGGAGAACTTAACATGGAGGCATATTTTCCCCTTTTCCAAGTCCAATTTAGTAAAAAGTCACCAACCAGTTCCCTGGACTATCTACAGGCCCTCTGGATAATTGTGAAGTATCAACAAATTTCAGTAACTTCTGTGTTTGCGCTGGCACTGGTGGCCCGGAAGGATACACACCATAATCCACCACAATCACCCATTTTTTCTCCTCAACCTGACTAAACATCAATGTACTAATTGTTGAGAAAATACCCGACTTTTGGGATTGTTCGGACGGGCTCTGCATCCAATGAGGTTGTGTGATACAGAAATTTGAGACCTTGGAGAACAAGAGCCGAAGATGTAGAACTTTCTTCGTGTCGTGCTTGGTTACATGAAGCTGAGCTCCAGTAACAATGAAGGGAACATCTTCTCTAGTAGACCATTGTGGATCATATTTTACTGGGGTAGTACATATATGTGAAAACTTCTTCCATTGAATTGGTTGGAAGTATCGATTATCTGCTATTTCTTCAGATCCTCTCCAGGATATAACGTCGTCTATTTGGTCTTCGAGCAGTACTGGTGCATTTGCTAGGTGCTAGAGATGTACAGCTAACCTGGAACGTGACCATCTCTAATTAGCATTCAAGCTTACCAACAGATAATAAATAAATAATGGATCGAGCAAAAATACTCATTGATTTTTCGTATCATGGTGATTATGGTTTTCATGATGGGAAAATGTTGAAAATCAAGCTAGAAAATGTGAGAAGATGCTAAAGCTAAGAAAATTCCAACATACCAGAGAATTCCAAATCCGAAGAAAATTCAAAAACAGAAGAAAAAGTTCAGATACACAACCCTGAAAGATCTGAGAAAATCAAAGTCAAGAAGACAAGTTTGAATTAGCGAGCTAATACCAGAACAAAGCCAACTCGAGTTCAGATTATGAAAACTAAAAAAATCTAGGAATAATTTTCAACTATAAATATGAATTGTATGATTCAATTGTAACTTGAGCATAGTTCCACAACTATGAGCCATAGAGCTCAATATCAGGAATTATGATATATTAATAGAGAACCATGATATCCTATTTTGTTAGAGATATTGCTCTAACCCAAATTTCACACGTCTCACAAAATCATATTATTGTATTCCATATATTTTTCAATCAATAAAAATTCACATTTCTCCCCATCTCAAAAAACTAACAGAAAAATGCAAGAGATAAGTTAATTTTTAAAACACAGAGGGTAACGTGTATTTTTGGTATAATACTGCTGTAGAGTATATAATATATCCAACATTAAATTACAATGAATGACGAAAATTTCTAAAAGACTTACAAATGCCTATACTAAAAATTGGTATGAGATTATTTTGCCTTTGTGAATTGGATCATCTATGTCGTTGCATTCGCCAAACTTGTGGTCTTCGAGGCCTTCTTTCCTCATTTTCATATATGATAATTGGAGGTTGATGCATGTTCTTATGCAAAAATCGAAAAATAACTTATATAGCATGTTAAACGCAAACTGCAATACTTGTAAGATTTCACTTCTATTCTCACCGACCTATCATTGCGTATTGACTATTAGGCTTTTGAGTCATAGTAGTTTGTAAGAATAAAATTAATTACTCGAGTATTCTTATATTAATTGATCTAAAATGATTAATGTTAACTATTTTGACTTGAAATTAACTGATTCAAAATAATTAACCCTTATTAATCTAAGTCCCTAATAGTTATTTCTTAGTCTTATAATTCTATTCATGGAAAGCTGGTGCGGATGAATTGTAGGGTTTTTTTTTTTGGTCTGAAAAGATTTCATTGAAATCAAATGGTTACAAACAGGGAGGGCGGACTAACTCGGCCCGAAGAACAACAGAAGATTACAAACAGTGAGGGTGGACTAACCCGGCTCGAAAAATAACAGAGCAAAAGCCACCAAGGAAATTCAAACTGACAAAATGGAGAAGAAATGATATTTTCACACAGATCTATCAATAGAGAGCCTCCTCTAACGTCGTTGGAACCACTACAATGACGGCGACACCATCTAAGCCCGCCAACGCCATTGAATTGGCGAGAATCTTGAACGTAACAAGTTGAAAGGTGCGCAATAAGGGACGCACCAACCCTTGAGATAACCCAAGTTGGAGAAGTTCTACACCCACAAATCCCGCGAAGGATGAGCAGGGCCCCAAGCCGACGAGGGTGGTAATCAAAGCCACCGAGAGACCTCCATGAAAAAACTCCACCATAAAAGGTGGTTTGAGAAGCAGACAGACGGGTCGATAAAGTTGTTGGTTTGCAACACAGGAGAGTAAGACTATTCATTTCAGATCTAATCACGAAAGCTAGATATTTCTTCTCAGAAACAAGAAAGCACACATCCTTTGTGAAATAAAGGAACAGATATGTTACTAAAGATAAGTCATCGTCATCACTTGAATCTGGAAGAAAGATGAACAAGGTGGTGGGCGAGGCCATGGCCAACTCAAAGAGAAGGGTTGGTGATTTTCTGTAGGGCTTTCTGTTGGGAAACTTCACACTGGGTTAGAAGCCATATGCTTCCATGAGACTCCTGTAGTTGTTTGTTGTTGTAGTGGAGATGTTGATGTTGGTGTTGTTGTTGATGTTGACGTTTAAATTGTAGGGTTTCATTACAATAGATTTACGGCTTTAACTTCAAATCTCAACTAGTTTTCACAAGTCAGGTACGATTTTTTTATTTTTAGCTTCATAAACCCTAAAATTTGCATAATTGAGTTAAATTGTTGTTTAGTACCTTTAATAATGGAAATTAATTGCAAAAGCGCTCTCTCTAGAAGCTGCGAGATTTGTGCCTTTTAAGCATCAAATTCGGATTTCTGACTGCCACTCTGTGGATTGACGTATTGGTTTTCAAGCAAAGTTTTGAACTTCAGTTTAATGGCATGTTTTGCTGAATTTTATTGATTGAATTTTTAGGCAAAGTTATACACACTTATTAAACTTATATTTTTATTAATTTTGTTGCTAAGAAGCAAATTAAAAAAGACAAATATTTTTCAGTTAAAGAACCATATGAAGTTAGAAGTTTCTCTAAGCTGAGATTTATTTACTTTTTTTTTTTTCATTTTACAGTTATATTCTTATTTTGTGAAAATGATTTTATTTTATTTTTTTTAATTTGCAACTTTTTTGTCTTAAGCAGCAGAAAATTTAAAAAATTTATCAAGAAAGAATTTGGAGTTTTTTTTCCTTCAAATTTGCAAAATAGATTATTTTTGTCAAGGTTTCTATCTTAAACTCTAGAATATTTATTACATCTTATGAAATATGATTCACCGTTGTGTTGACGCATACAAATTCTAAGGCACTATTCAGATAATATAATCGGAGAAGTTGTGGAGCCTGGTACAGTAAACTCCTTCCTAGGAGTTTTAGTTTGTGAGAATTTCTCTCAGGCTCAGACTTGATCCTTAGTTGGACCTTTAGAACCTGTGCAGATCATATTTTTTCTACAGTTTGATACTATGCTAAAAGAATTAAGTTGTTACAAGTGCTCACTGTCAATATTCATAACTAAGGATTTTCAAGTATCATGTGGTTTTGTATTGTAATCAAAATGAACTTTATAATGCTACTACACAAACAAACTCATGTCACAAAATTCTAATCTGCAGATACATGCTTAAATTACATAGCATTTGAAGATCATTGAATTTTACATATTTGACATCTTGTGTCTTTTATAGGTTAGGGAACCCTTTTGGATAATGTACTCGATAATAGGCATTCAACTCTTGAAAGAAATTATTATGTATTTGGAATCAGGCTATCACCTTCCTATCTCACCAAGTCAAACCTATTCTCTTATTGGCTGCAGATTTTCAGCTTCAAAGTGAATAGATAGATTTTACTGCAGTATGTAGAAGGATAACTACATTTTATCTTGTGATCGAAAAGAATTGTCGTAAAACACAACTGGGCAATACATTACAACATTGTCTAACTTGGCAATGTAGCTCCAACATTGTATAACTTGGCAATGTAGCTGTATCGCATGTACTGATCTGTATTCTGGATAAAATGTATTGCTTGTCATGTCAGAATCATATTGTTCCTGTGGAGGCTCCCTTTTGACTAACTTGTTTATGCACTCTGTTCGTGAATTATCTTTTGTTACTCAGGTATGGCTGGAAAAGCGGTATGTAGGATCACGTCATATATCAGAGTGGTTCAACACTGCAGGAAGAAATGTCAAACAGGGCTAATTGCTAGTGTAATTATATCTCAGGTAATATGTTTGTATCCTGTCTTCTCACAATCAAACCTGCTAAATTAAGATGATTCATGCAGTGGACTTGGGCTGCTACAATTTGACAAAGCTCCAATGTTGCCTGGGAATATGGAATCAGTGGCCCTTTCTGGTTTGCAAGCGGTGCAACCATCCAGGCATGTCTAAGATCATTTTTTGCCTATTAGTGGCCCTTTCCTACAGTGATCTATATACTTAGTTGTGAGATTACATTCTTTAACTTCTTTCTGTCATGACTTTTACATATTCCTGTTAACAGTGATCTACATTTTCTCAAATTCTAGTTTTGAGCTCTGTTATATTCTTTGTTTCATGAGAGTGACTGGGATCATTGTTCCATCCACAAGGCAGGCTTATTTGTTTCAATCACCTAAACTTAAAAATTGCCAATTTTCATACAGAAATGTATGGCCCTGTATTCACTATTCTGTGTACCCATTTCACCTTCAAACAAAACACAAGATTTCTATTATGTTTTCTTTCTAACAATTTTCTTTGAAGTTGTATAATTTTTAGCATTCTGATTCATTAATTTTTATTGGGGTTCTTTTTCTTGATTTGAACAACTTTATTAATCCCTTATATATCTTTATTTATAGTCCATTTTATGTAGTGAGACTCGGTTTGATTTGATTTATTACGTATTATTGTTGATGGTTATTGTTTTCTTGGTAACAGAATCAGAGGTTGAGGACAGTTGTGCAAGAAGAGACTAGGCAACAAACAGTTCTGCTACAAAGCTATGAATCAAGAATTATGAGCTTGGTGCGCCAGAAAGATGAAGACTTGGCAATGGCAAGAAACAAAGCAATGAAACTTCAAGATTTTGTAGCAAAGGCAGAGGTTCAGGCCAAAGGTTAGCAGAAAAAGGAACTGGAATATGAGGCCATGGTTTTAGACCTCAATAATAAGCTCAATCAAGCCATTGAAGGAGGCTGTTTGCTCACAAATAGAGTCCATGATGCTGAATCATGTTGTGATTCTCAGGCAGAGGAAGAAACAAAGCCTAAGAAGTAAAACAAGAAAAAAGTATTGAAAAGACACTAGCAGCTTGTAAGTTGTGTAAAGCCACAAAGATGTGCATTGTTTTTCTTCCTTGTAGGCACCTATGCTGCTACAAAACTTGTGAAATTCTAATTGGGCTTCGTCCTATCTGCAACTCTGTAAAGAAATCAAGTGAAGAGGTTTTCATGGTTTAAGGAATGAAAAACGATTCCGTCAGTTTGGAACTAAGTAGCAAAAAGTATAAAATTGTTGTCTATACTTTTGAAAACCGTTGCAATAAATGGTTACTGTTACAAAAAGTTTGAGAAACCATTGCATATAAGTAGATGCTCATCATAGAGTTTTTTATGAAAACCATTGCAAAAAATAGCTATTGCAATAGTTCTTAACCATTGCTATTTGTTAGCAAAAAAAAACCGTTGCAATAAGTATTTGCAACGAAGCTTAAAATAATGGTTTAAAAGTTGTTGCATAAAGTTATTTGCAACAGTTTTTAACCTTTTGCAATAGTTTTTTAAGTGTTGCAATAAGCTCAAAATGTAATAATCTATTAGTACGTATTGATTTTTTTTCCTAGTGCGTATTGATTTTTATAAAAGAATTGAAACTGTAAGGGCCTTTGTGTCACTTTCTAAATGTATAAATTACTATTTACAAAGATTCTAAACTTAAATCACGACTTGAGCTTTTATTATAAAAATATAAAAGAAAAATTAATAATAATAATACTGTTTGTAGAATGCTTTCCAAGTTTATTCTTACCAATACAGGTGAAATTTACTCGTTGCATTTTATGCCCTCAAAATACAACCGCATGCTTGTGACTGGTTTCTTTCCAACATCAACCTGATAAGGGCTTAAACCACACGCTCTAGTCTCGAGTGTTATATCAAAATTTCTACCTTTTATGTATGGGAAGCCACAAAGAAAGTGGAAAATTTATATTCCCTTTCTATGTTTAGATAAAAGCTAATGGAGTTGGATTAATGAGTTATTAAGCTGTATGATCCAACATAGATTCAAATTTTAAAACTCACTTTAATTAAAGTAAAATAATCAAGCTAAGACCAAAAATGGGGAGCGTTACATAATCCATAAAACCAACATTAACAAACCTATTTAAGAGTACCATAATAACATGTACCATTCTCATCCAACATAATGAAACTGTAAATTAACAATACCATTGTCTTTTCATCAAAACAAGATAGCAAAAACCAAAATCCTTTCTGAATAATAGTAGGGCAGCTATAAATCCCAATCCTCATTATCTGCAAAAGTATTAACCACAGAGGAATGAAATACAAATTGCAGAGTGAACAAAGGTAGGGCTCATACCCGAAAAGAATAAAAGGATAACTGAAGAGCTACCAAAGCTTATGATTATAGAGCCCTATGAGGGAAACTCAATGACAGATCTTAAATCATAACCAAAGTACAACAAAAGTTGAACAATAACAATAATCCAATAAATCATTTCAAGGCGCCATCATTAAGCATTCCAAATAACATTTACTTATTCATATCAATACTTAAACAATGCCATTAGGTTACGAAAATAATATCTACTTTGCTTCCTGCAATGTTATTAATCTGTCGCTACAATTTTGCTAGCAAGTCTTATTAAGAATCATGGGGCTCTATTCTAAAATCAATTAGTGCTAGGTAGAGTAGTCAGCATTTTATAAGTTAGTATTAAAGTTTTTGATTTAATGTGAGACAAATGTATATTCTAACATTCCCCTTCTCCCTCACGTGTGATGTGATTTAAGAGGAGTCACACATAAAAAATTCAACATATGTGGTGGATAAACACATATAGAAGGTTGGACGCATGTGAGACACACATAGAAGATAAAACATGCAGAAGAAGATTGAACACATGTGTGACATAATTTAAGAAGGTCACATGTGAATGAACACGCATGGAAGACGACACACGCGAAAGATGAATAAAACTAGAACATGGGCCTAGCTCTGATATCATGTTAAAAATCATGAGTTTCCATCCTAAAATCAATTAGTGTTAGGTAGAGTAACTTTAGATTTTATAAAATGGTCTTGAAATTTTTGATTTTTCGATATAGGAAAAGTGTATATTTTAACAAATCTTGTTAGTTAGAAGTGTATAAAAGGCTTCAAGAGTTCCACCAGGTGTATAAAAAATTCAAAACACAGAGTGGATCAATAGGATAGTACAATACTTTGACTATTAACCTTGTCGATTTAATACTACTATCTTGCATTTATTTATTCCACTATTAGGCACAGTTATAAAGTACAATAAAACTCTCTAAAAACCTAAACTTTGGAAATAAAGATAAAGTCAAAACCATGTTTAAAATCTTAAGACTTAATTGTCTTTAAGTAATGTAAGTGAAGTAGCATTTTGATTATAAAATAAATTTTTTTCGCCCATTTTTTGCAAAGAAATGTTCACACTGGATCATCTGTAGTAAAGAGGATATTCTGCAAACTTTGTCCTCAAAACAAATCTTTCCATAAACTAAATTTTTAACAAGCTCGAAGGCAGTATGGATGATTATAAACAATACATAGGCATGCATTTTCAATTTTTTTAATTATTTCAAAATAGCAACACGCTCTAAAAAAAAAAAGTCAAGGATAAACTTCCAAACAAGTAATTAGACACGATGTAACACAAGTTACATAAATAATCTGCAAACTTATAAACTGTTTGGAATAAATGAATTCCACAAAATTACAAATCCATGTTTTTTTGTTTGGTTACACATTTTTAAAAAATTACAAATCCAAGATTTGTAATTCTTAGATTTACACAAGCCTTATTCAAATCCGAGTTCAAGAGGTAGAATTTACAAATCCATGTTTTCTAATTCTATGGCTAATCTTTTAAAGACAAAACTATCCTCAGGTTAAAAAAAAAAATAAACGTCTTTTTCACTCTTCTTCCCCACTCTTCTATCTTCTTCCAAATTGACAGCAAAAAGAAAAAAATCAGCTTCTTCCATTCACTCATCTTTCAGGTATTTTGTAAATTAATTCGTAATATCTTTTCTATTATGTATTCTTCTTGGTATTTTGTAAATTAATTCGCGATTTCTCTTGAAATGCTCGTATCGGAATGAATCTTGTTCGATAATAACATATGTTTCAGAGGCTAAGAATTCATTTTCGAGCATACTAAAACTACCTTAAATTCTTTTCTCACGGAGATAATCAGTTTGAGTAATATATGTGATAATCTTGACATACTTGCTATCATTACCTCTGAGATTAAGTAGAACTTTGCTTTGTATTTCTCATATGTTGCTTTGCAGTAGTAATAAATGTGGTCAAATAATGCCAAGATCTTGTGTACCGAAGTAAACCTGACGTGTTTGGCAAAAAAAAAAAAAAAAAGTAAACTTGACTTACAAATTAGAGAACGATATTAAACACAACAAATAAATATAACAAATTCCTCTTTAATTATTTAAACTTTTAAATGAGGTGGTAATTTAACATAGTATCAAAGCCTGACTATTAAAAGGTCTTAGGTTCAAAGCTCTCTGCCACTCATTTGTAAAAGTACGTCCACATGTAACGCTACATATTTTTTGAGTTTCATAATCGAATAAGCAAGGAAAAAAATATGTTTACTTAGCTTGAATTGATTTCTAAAACCCAAGAAAATTACTCAAACTCAAAACCTTACAACCAAAATTACATTCTTATAATATGGATTTATATCACAAACCTAAGTTCTAATTTGCAGCCTAAATAGAAATAGGGTAAATAGCACCACAACCCCCTATAGTTTAGCAAAAATGCACATTACCCCCCTGTAGTTTGAAAAGTGCACCGGAACCCCCTATGGTTCTCAAACAGTGCACACGCACCCCCTTCCTAATTTTCCGTCAACAAATTTAACTGAATTGTATAAAAAGACTAAAATGCCCTTCAATTTTTTATTTTTTATTTTAATTATAAGGGCATTTTTGTCAAATTAAATAATAATTTAAGCCTAAAAACATAAAAAATCGCACCAAACACGCGTGTAACGCACTCTCCGTTAAAAGTAACGGTTTTTTTAACGGAGGGGGCTGTGGTGCTACACTTTTGAAACCACAGGGGGTTCCGGTGCACTTTTTAAACCACAGGGGGGTAATGTGCACTTTTGCTAAAGTATAGGGGGTTGTGGTGCTATTTACCCATAAAAATACTAACGTCTTAATAGTAAAAAATCAGTTTAACTTTCACACGCCTTGCCTCAAACATATAAAATTTGTACAACAAACTGAAACGTCGCGTCCAAGGTTCACCAAAGTAAAAGACAAACAACTAGAAACAATTAAGTAAAAAGTAATTGCATCTCAAAGAAAGAAATTCAATTGTGTTCATGTCGACTTACTTGTAGTTTTGTTCCCTTGGATGATATAGACTTTGAATTCTTCATTTCCTAGTTCCTCCTGTCGCACCTTTTGAATCTCTCTGGCTGAATCATTGACAGAAAGGTTGCAATCTCTTATTCTAATCACCTGTAGCGTGTAAAGTTCTCCAAAGCAAGGAGGGATCTGATCCAGATATCTGAAATTGTTCATCACTAATTGCGCAAGCTTGGGAAAAGAATCTTCTGAAGCAATCCACTTGCAAATCGATAGACGGCTTAATTTCAAATATTCCAGATTTGGGAAGTCCCCATCATTCACGATCCATTCTGCATCGTAACACTTTCCGCTTAGTTTGAGAACCTTTAGGTTCCTCCCAAATTCTGCAATATCCTTCCACCTTGGCAAATCTCCTGACAAAGACAACTTCTGTAGATTTGGAGGGAAGTAAAACTCACAATTCTTTCTCCATTTCATTGAACCCGTGATACACAGCTCTAGTGACACAAGCTGATCGAGAAAGCTCAAATCTGGAAATCTAAAGCTATATTCCTCATCGTTTTCAAATTGGCATCTCAATGTCCGAAGGTTTGGTACCCTTCTCAGAAAATTCTCTGCTTCTCTTTTGGAAAAAAATATTGGTGTCGACAATGTTTGCACATTATCCAATAAGGACTTCTCAAGTCCGTCAGTCGAGAAAGTGAAAGAACCATGGTGATTTATGCGTACGTGGCGCAAGTTAACCATGTTCCAGAGTGAATTTGGTACACTGTATCGCCAAGGAACTTCGACAAGTAGAGATTGCAGGTACCAAAGGTTGGCTATTGATGAGGGCATATCACGTGTTTGAACGGCTAAGTACCTCAAATGAATCAGCAATTCGATTCCGCTATCAGACATTTTAATCAACATATCAGCTAACTCCAACACTCTAAGAAGCTTAAAATTCTGAACAAGGACTGGGTAAATAGACAAGGAACCACGAGAGCCAGGTTGTCCAGTAGTAAGTAGTACAGAACGGACTTTGTAGTGAGAAGGCTTCACCTCTATAGATGCAGACTTTTTGAAATCAATGATAAGTCGACGCTCTTCATAAACTCTCGCAATATCAGACCCGTTATGCACATCTATCACCTGCAAGAAACTCCCTTCTTTAGCTTTTTGTAAGCAAAAGTCATGTAATAGATCATGAACACGACATGCTTTGACTCCTCCATGGGAACCTTCTTTGGTCGGTATTACAAGGCTTCTATTGATAAGATCTAGGAAATATTCCTCTGCTACATCCTCCAATTTCTTTTCCTCAGCATATCGTACAAATCCTTCAGCAATCCATAACATCTTCAATTTCCAAAGAGGAATTTCTTCATCATCTGGAAATGCTGCAAAGTACAGAAAGCATGATTTCAAATGATCTGGTATATGATTGTAACTCAATTCTAATACAGCTTTGCACTGACTTTCTGCGTCACTAAGAATGTGAGAGCTTAATTCTCGTGCAATTTGTTTCCACTTAACTGCACTCTTCTCCGCCCTTGCAAGAACTCCAGCCATGACAACAATTGTGAGAGGAAGTCCCTTGCAACTCTCTACAATCTGTTCTCCAATATCCAGATATTCCTTAGAGAGACTTCTTTTTTGAAATAGCTTCTTATAAAATAACTCCCGACTCTCAACCTTAGAGAACTCACGAAGAGTAAGCACCTTATTCCCATCTTCAATTTGCGAAGCTAGATTCTGGTGTCTACTAGTTATGAGAATACGGCTACGCAATCTGTCGTCAGGAAAAGATCTTTTGAAATCACCCCAATCCCTGATGTCTCACAAATCATCAATGACGATGAGATATCTACGTCCCTTCAAACTTTGGTAAAGTTTTTGAGCTAGATCTTCATCATCGACATTTTTAGTACCTGTGGGAAGCGAAAGCTTTTCAACTAACTGTGGGAAGTGAAAGCTTTTCAACTAACTTTTCATCTTTCAGCATATTGAGATCTTCAGTAATTCCAATAACATCACCTAAAATGGTAAGCAACAATTGTCTCTTTTGATATGTTTGAGAAACAATGCACCATGCTTGAACATGAAAGAACTCACGAATTGAAGGGTCCATATACACTTTCTTAGCTAGAGTAGTCTTGCCAACTCCTGGCATGCCGACAATTGAGATAATATCACTTTTCTCTTGGTCTTCAAAAAGATAATCCTTTATCTTCTTTGCCTCATATTCGAAACCCACTATATCATCAGTTGCTATGTCAGTAGCTTTTGATGAAACATGAATGGGAGTCTTTGCAACATCATGGGCTTGTGTATGATGCTTCTTCTTGGTATTGATTGTTGTCACCTCTATTTTCATAAGCTTGGTTTGCTCTATGATTTTGGAAAGTGACGTCTTGAAGCGAGAATCAATAACATTTTTTACCAGATAAAAGTCAATAACATATTCTGCCTGGTATGCGAAGCTTATGAAACGCGTCCAAAGATCTCCCAATTCTTCATTCTCATTAGGTGGCCCCTTGGTTTCCATAAGAGAAGATCTCAGAGATTTAAATTCCATATGCAGTGTTTCAATTTGATTCTTTAGAATCTCAATCGATTCTGGCCGACATTTTAGCAGCTCCTCCAAATGTCCCAAAAAACGATCCAAAAATCCCACTCCATCAACTTTGGGATAGTTATACAACTTAACCTCTCTGGCGTCTTCCTGAATCTGCTTGATTTTGTCAAGCACCTCAGAAAATGCTATATTCACTTCCCTAGCCATGTCTTCGTTTATGTCCCTGTCATAACACGAGCAGAGGATAGGTACGAACTTCCAAATAATAGCTTCAATGGATGTAAAGTGATAATTGAATTGTTCTAATCTCAATTCATCTGGCAAATTTCTGATAAAAGTTTGAAGGAATTTCAGCTTCTCAAAGAGATTCTTACTTGGATCACTTATATAAATCACAAATTTCTCATTACAATCTAGGAGCTTTATCAGATTGTCAAGGAGATAATGCTCGGATGTTGATTCAGCTGACCTTGAAGCTCTTAAGACCACCATATAGATCTCCTCGACATTAGTCTTCTCTACTAGATCAGAGAGCTCTTGCTTCATTGCTAGTGCTATCTCTTTATCCATTTGGTCAACGAAGCAAACGTAAATGAATGTTGCTTTGTGTAGCAAAGAAGCAAGAGGATTCCAAAGCCATCGATTTTCATTCGGAACGTATACCTCTTTGCCTGCTAGATATGTAAACAGAGGTTGCAGAAGTGTTAGCTTCTCTTTGAAGTTTTCAATTTCTTTCATCAGAGGAGCAATTAGATCAACCCTACAGCTTAATAAATATCTAGAAATCCTCACAAGAAACTCTTTCCATCGAAACACCCATTCATAATTTACAAGTCTCCTTTCGACATTTTGCTTGATTAGAAGATCCTTCATCTTTTCTCGCAAATTAGAATATACACGGTCCAAGTCTAGGATGTGACTTCCTTTGATTGGTCTCTTAGAAAGTGAGTGAAGTTTCAACCTCACATCATCAAGCAGTAAGAAAAGTTCCAGCCTCACATCACAAAGCTCAGCTTGAATAACCAAATAAAGATCCTCATCGTCTGAGAAGCTGAGAAACATTTCTAGAAAGTGAAGCCCAAGTTTGAGGAATATGATATGATCCTTCAAGTGGGCAGTATCCATAAAGCTCTGATATTTTTCTTCTTGCTCCTCGAGAAGGGACAACCATTCAGAAATATGAGAGGAGGGGCTTTCCATATTGAAAGATGGTTTATAAAAGGGAAAACAAAGTTTAAGGCACGAGAATTATGAGAGGAAGATCTTTCCTTGTTGGCTTATTTTTCTAACAAGAGTACTTAAACCTGGAATCCTGCAAGAAGAATACACTTCACTAGGTTACTTTTGCTTTTACATGCTGAACTGGTAAGGAATTAATTTTAAAGTTGACTTGATTAAAAACAAAACTATAAGGATTATAAAATATTATTTTATCGAATATCTTACGCAAATATTTATTATTCTTTATCAATATGCTGTAGATCAAATGAATAACATTATCAATCTGGGATCTTATCCCATTTATTGGACAAGGGAAAAGCCATATATATTCATTGGAAATCGACTTCATAAGATGGTAGCTTAAAATGCTATTTTATCTTACATCCTTACATTGGAAAAGTTTATGGCCAGAGAAATTCTCGTATCCGGCAATATCCGGCATATACATAGTTGATCAGTCTCACATTCATGTGAAGTCTACCTTAACACTAAGCCGGACACCACCAGATGCCAAAAGGAAGAATACTCCAAATCTTAGAAGCCATGTAGCAGTAAAAAAAATAATAATAATAAAATACAGGAGCTTACCAGAGTACTATGAACGCTGATTCTCTCTCGAGCTAAATGCCTCCAGATTATTGAAAAATTGTGCAAGAAATAATATTGATCTGATGCATCCCTCCTGTTAGCTTATCTGTGTAAACTGTACAGAGAAAAACAAAACAGATAATCGCATTATATCTTTGATGCTTTGGCGTTGCAATCACGGTCGTTCTAATTATTGCTAATAGCTGCTGAACTGGGTAATAATATATACACGCACGTAAAAAGATGGATCCATGAAATCAATATTAGCTACTAATGTATGCATTTCAAAATAATGACTTCACACTGATCCAAAACATAAAAAAAGAAGAAAACAAAGACTTGACAATTAAGTCTTGGTATTCTAAGTTTTTTTAGTGCATAATTGTTGGAGACAGTGGTCCAAACCCACCTCTGCAAAGTACTTGATCAATTTTATAATAGCTGGTATTGTAATGCACTTAAAAATAATAATTGTTTTCAGTAAGCATTTGCTCCGGTGGTATGCTTCACGTTTTATTTATGAGAGGTTAAAGATCAATTTTTTTTAGGTATAATATATTTTGTATATGATGTAATATTAATTTAAACCTCATTTTAAATAAAATAATAATAATCATAATAATGACTATTGACGTTGAGCCAAAAATAAAAAAATAAAAAAGAAAATGACTTGACAAATAAGTCCCCATATTATAAGCATTAAGATTAATATATTAATATAGTTTGGTTTCTCCATCACATCAGCTTGACCACCAATCATTTTCGAGGTGAATTGTTTACACCTTAACCTTGTTCACTTGTATAATTATTGACGTTATCAATTATATATATTGCTGATTTCATAATGTTAGGTGTGAGATTATGACTTTAACGTGTTAATATAATGAGTCCACGTGTCCAATTAGTTATAACTGATATTGGTTAAGACAATTGACATGTGAGGTATTGAATAGCCTATAAAAAGAGAGATAAGCATAGAACAAAGCAAGCAAACACTATTTTTATTTCTATTTTGTTCTTCTTTCTTTAATTCTTCGTATTTTTTTTTATGTCTTTCTATTCTTCCTCAAAATCTTAGTTTGTTACAGTTAACCCTACAAAGAATAACAAAAAATATTAATATGAACCTTAATTCATATATTTGTTAAAGTTCAATGTCTCCATTTTTTATTTTAATATAAGTGGGACTTTAACTAAATGAAATGTAAGCCAGCATATTAGTTCATCAACTTGCTTTTAATTTACGCACTCCTACTATACAGGTCTAAATTTGCGCACTATATTTCTTGTTTGTCAAAATTTAAACCGTTCTCATCTATTACTTAGTACATTCACACCAACCTTCTTAAGGTACAAGTCTACTTTTTTTTTCTTTTTCTTTTTTTAATTCAAAAGGAGGCCAAAAACCATACATACATGCAGATGTATCACTCAAATGTGGTTATATGGTTAGTAATGTGGAATGTGCCACTTGGAAGATCTATCAATATGACAAGGTTGAAATCAAAGGGAGAAGGTACTTGTACGCTGTACTCTTTTTTTTTCACTAAGGTTTTTTTTTTCTCAGTGATTTTTTTCTAGTAAGATTTTAACGACACAGGCCAAATACAAGTATGTCACACTGAAATTCTACTTAAGCATGAAACTTAAAAGAAACATGACATAAGTTCTCATCAAATTCAGTCAAACTTACGTTACAGGATCGTGCATAGAAGTATTACCAACGATGAGCAAGCTACCAAGATTGACATGTGTCGACTTTATAATCATTATTGAAATGTCCACATGAGGGGGAGCCTTATACGAACTGTACTCTTTTTCCTTTTGCACAGGTTTTGTTCTATTGGGTTTCTAACAAGGTTTTTAATGAGGCAATATAATAAGCGTATACAAAGAATATTGTACTCTTTTTCCTCCGTCAAAGTTTTTATCCATTGGATTTTTCTTGGTAAAGGTTCTAATGAAGCATATTTTTAAACGATAATATCTAAGGGGGAGCTAGTGTTGTGAAATTATGGATATTCATGAACATAAACCGCGTGAACAGTAACCCGTGTATCATTAGTACCTTTTTTTTTCCTATAAATATGACTTTATTATATTTCAGTAAAGATAGTGAAATCAATGGAATTCTCTCTAATTTTCTCTCAATTCTCTCTTATATTATTGTCTTTTGGCAATTATTTCATAACAATTACCACAAATTCCAAACAACTTTATAGAATGAAAAGTAAATCTATTGGGGAGCCAGGACCTATTGCTATGAAGGGATCGAATATCACACTTTTAATTTTCTCAGCTGTGATAGGAGAGAGAAGGCGATTGCACAAAATTGGAAAGAATGCACTTGCCAAGGATATATTCGGATATGATCCACCTTATAAAAATCATTTGAAGTGAAAAAAGAGCCAAGAAGATTAGTGAAATGAGTTCAGACCTTACACCTGAGTCATTAGAAGTGAACGACCATCTTCACAAAATAATTTTGGTGATAGAGTTTTGAGCATGTATCCCACGAATGACTCTATGAAAGTAAGTCATGTTTGAGTCACCATCTCTGATCTATTGAATCCATTTTTGTTTGAGTACAGCATCATTAGCTTTAGATAAGAACTCGACCTCACGAAAGAGGATCTTCTTCTTGAAAATTAATGGCATCATCACTTGAGTAGCATGTCAAAGTGGAAAGCATCAATATCATCATGAATGGCTTTGATCCTTGTTGGGGATATTTGAGAATTAATGATAGGTATTGAACTTCTAAAGGGCAATTTTGAGTCCTTTTGCTTTTACACATGACAAAATATAGGAGTAGTCCAACATCTCAACTTGAAGAGAGGAATACAAAAAGAAATCCAGCCAAGCAACATTCATAAGAACACAGTCAAGGTTCGTCGCCCAAAAGTGAGGTCTTCCTTTATTTGTCCAAGTATAGAGAGAGCCAAAACTTGGATGCTCAATAAGATTAGCCAGAGAGATATGCATACCATGATCAAAAGTGCTATAAGGGATAAAGTGTCACGCCTCGAAATTTAACACTATAAACTCCGAGACGAGACCGTTGTGCGCTTAGAAACACAAGTCCTCCTAAGCCCGCAAGGCTCAAATCTCTCGATAAGACGAGCTAGGAATCCATTAACAAATAAATAATCCAGAGTTTTTATAGTCCCAAAAATAAATACTAAAACTTTAATTACATTAGAATTCTCCAAAAATAATAATAATCATAATTCTCAATAAATTCACTCGAATCTTTAGCTCTGGTCACGTGATTTCTAGCCTGGTAAACCCGATCTAACTTTGTTGTCTGCAAAGAGAAAATGAAGGAGTAAGCGAAACAATGCTCAGTAAGTAGATTTACTCCGAAGAAAGCGATGGTTCAAAGATCAATAAAATAGTCAAATAATCACAAGGCTCAGATTTGATTTATCAAAAGGATCGATACAGATAACTAAACAAAAATCATGAACAAATAACAAAATAACGAACTGAACGATATTTACAGAACAACAAATGAGGTAAATCAAAAGAAAAGGTAAACTGCTTACTTCGAATACACTGACAATTAATCAGAAGCCTTATATGCAAAAGTCTCTAAGCTAAAAAATAAAAACTCGGGTTGCTACACCAAAATTGGCCTAGTTTTCTTCTGATTCTCATGTTTGATCTTTGCATAGCTAGTTCTTCACTGGCAAGGCTGATGAACGGGTTGGACTATGAGTCACATTTTGCGACTTCTTTGTTCTGATGTTCTTCCATCACCATATATTTTATTTTAATCCTTATCACCATAACTTTGGACATCATTGCCTGGCTAGTAATATAATATTCATCAAGTAACATGCAAACTTTATCTTCTGCATTCTATATTTAGCTTATGGGATTACAGCACAAAAGTGTAACCAGTCTCACGCGTCCATGTTGCTAGGCGCTATTATCAAGACACTTTTACAAAAGATTCAATCAATATTAAAGTATATTGTTTAGTTAATAAAAGATGCCTCACAATGTCATATTCAATATAAAATAAGCAAAGCATTAACTATATATTAAAATCTTACTTTTGTATAATGACTTATCAGACCATGTTTTCTGTGCAAAAGTTTTCTTTTGCCATTTTTTTAATATATTTAATGTCATACCTTTTCCAACGTGCAGGCATGCTCAATTTTTTTTTTTTTTAACTTCAAAAATATTGGTGTATTACATAGAGGAAGCATCAAATCGATTCTCCACATCAATATATAATTTCGTTAAAATCTCGAATGATGCTTTGGGCCAGATGAGAGCAAGAAAAGCTCCATTCCAAAATGTTGGCCTAAAGAGGCTTTTTAAGTAAAGCACCATTACAACCATACACAAATGTGATGAAGTAAGAGTTGTTATCAATAATTATTGAACTCGACAAACTATATTAAAACTTGCTCCAGATTTTGACAGCTTTGCTAAATCCAATTCAAAATCAACGATACCAAAATGTGACAAACTTCTGCTCTAATAGATTAAACTTCGGAACCAATAGTACCAATTACCTTGTAGAAGCCACTGGAAAAAAGAATCAAGCCATTGTTGTTCAAAATTCTCTATTTACATTATGAAACTTTTCATGTAATACAGAAGCCTGATGGATATATCAATCGTTCTTCCCATGTCACAAACAATTAGACATGTTCTATAAAATCTTTGAGTTGATTGAGTCTGTACGGATAATCCATTCTTGCAGGCCATCGCGTTGATCGCAATCTAGCTATATACAGAAGAAAATAAGTAATTTCAGATCAGGTTGTCTCGTTCTTTTTTCTAATTCTTTAATCTCATGAACACGCCAGAATGCACCAGAGTCACCTGTTTTTTCTCCTCAACATGACTAAACATCGATGTACTAATTGCTGAGAAAATACCCGACTTTAGGGATTGTTCAGACGGACTCTGCATCTATGAGATTGTGTGATACTGAAATTTGAGACCATAGAGAACAAGAGCCGAAGATGTAGAACTTTCTTCGTGTCGTGCTTCGTTACATGAAGCTGAGCTCCAGTAACAATGAAGGAAACATCTTGTCTAGTAGAAAAAATACAGGGGATCGGCCAACTTTTGAATAATGCAGGGGGCAGAGTATAATTTATCCAATGTTAAATTACAATGAATGACGAAAATTCCTAAAAGACTTACAAATGCCTATACTGAAAAGTGGTATGACTTTATTTTGTCTTTGTGAATAGGATCATCTATACATGTTATTGCACTCGCCAAACTTCTGGTGTTCGAGCCCTTTCCTTTTTTTTTTTTTTACATTTTTTTAACCTTTTCTTTTTACTATTTCGTATACGGTAATTGGTGGTTGATGCATGTTCTTATTGCAAAAAACAAAAAATAACTTATATAGCATGTTAAACGCAAACTGCAATACTAATTATAAGACATGACTTCTAGTTTTATTTATGGATTTTTGGAATTTTGAGTCCGAGAAGTGATATATACTTCATGTCAACTTCCTGAATGTGTAATTACCATTTGTAAAATACTTTTTCAGTATAAAACCAAACTCCAATACTTTTAAGTCATGACTTCTATTCTCGGACCTATCTATCAAATATAGTCTTATAAAACAACTAAAGAGGTAGGGACTTTCATTTCATGTTCCGAGCTCACAACTTTAGGTTCTCGAGTCATAGTAGTTTGGTAACCATAAAATAATAATAATAATAATAATAATGATAGTGACTTGAGTCTTAGATCAACTAATCTAAAATGATTAACCCTAACTACTTGGATCTCAAATCGACAGACTCAAAATGTTTAACCCTTGTTGATTTGAGTCCTAAATAGATATTTCTTTTACTTACAATATTAGTCTCACTTGCAGATTTAAAATTTTGAGCGTTGAATGTGATACATCATGTCAACTTTGTAAAAGTGTAAATTGGTATTTGCTGAATACTTTCCAAGTATAAATGCAAACTCCAATACTTGTAAGTCATGACTTCTATTTTCACTGACCTATTAGTACGTATTGATTTTTATAAAAGAACTGAAACTGTAAGGGATTTCGAGTCACTTTTGAATGTGTAAATTACTATTCACAAAGTTAAAGTTAAATTACAGCTTCAGACTTTTACTGTAAAAATAATTTTAAAAAAAGAAATATTGTTTGTAGAATGCTTTTGAAGTTTATTCTTATAAATATAGGTGAAATTTACCTGTTGCATTTTATGCCCTCAAGATACAACTGTATGCCTATGACTGGTCTCTTTTTAACAGCAACCTGATAAGGGCTGAACCACACGCTCTAGGCTCGAGTGCTATATCAGAATTTCTACCTTTTATTTATAGGAAGGCCATAAAGAAAGTGGAGATTTTATATTCCCCTTCTATGTTTAGATAAAAGCTAATGGAGTTGGGTAAATGAGTTATTAAGCGGTATAATCCAACATAAATTTAGAATTTGAAACCCACTCTAATTAAAGTACAATAATTAAGCTAAGGGCCAAAATGTTGAGCATTGCATAATCCGTAAAACCAACATTAACAAACTGATTTAAGAGTACCATAATAACATGTACAATTCTCATCCAACATAATAAAAATATTAAATTAACAATACCATTGTCTTTTCATCAAAACAAGTTATAAAAAACCAATGTTTAATGCAAGTTGAGAAAATATTTTCCACTAGACTTTTGAAGCGAACAAAAGAAGAAAGAAAGACAGCCACGTTTATTATGCCAAAAAACAGTAGAGAATTGTGAAGGAACTTACCAAAGTACTACAATCTCTGATTCTTCCTCGAACTAGATACCTCCAGAATATTGAAAAATCGTACAAGAAACAAGATTGATCTGACAATTCATATTCATCCCTCATATTAGCTCGTCAGTCTAGACTATACAGAGATAAATTGTCTTAAGAAAAATTCTCGTATCCGGAAATGTCCGGCATATACATAGGTGAGTCTCACATTCCTATGAAGTCTTCGGACACCACAGGATGCCAAAAGGAAAGAATACTCCAATTCTTAGAAGCCCTGTAGCAGAAAAAATACAGGAGCTTATCAGAGTACTATGAACTTTGATTCTCTCTTGAGCTAGATGCCTCCAGATTATTGAAAAAATGTGCAAGAAACAAGATCGATCTTACAGGTCATATGCATCCCTCTTGTTAGCTCATCTGTGCAAGAAACAATATTTGATCTTAAAGGTCATACACACACGTAATTGTTGGAGACAGTGATCCAAACCCCCGCCGGCAAAGTTGACTTCTCAAGTTTATAATTGCTGGTATTGTATTGCACTTAAAAATAATGATTATTTTAACTAGATATTTTCTCTATGGTTGTCGCTTTGTTTAGAAGAGGTCTGAAGATCGATTATTGATGAGTGTAATATTTTTTGTATGTGATATAATATTGACTTACATTTTTTTAAAAATAAAATAATCATAATCATAATAATGACTGTTGAAGTTGAGCCAAAAATTGAAAAAGAAAAAAGAAAATGACTTAACAAATATGTTCTTGTTGTAAAAGTATGGATATTTATTGATAACAATTCTATCAGAAGGAATACGTTGTATGACGGCTGACACTCAAGAGAAGAACTCAATATGATATTGAGTTAGTGGAAGATTTACGAGAAAAAAACTCAATACGTTATTGAGTTATTACGTGGAAGAATGGCATGAAAAGATGATGAATAAAGCTTTGATGATATAATATTATATGTTAAAGTGTAATGATCATGTTCTTTTGTAATGATGATATTTTTTCATAATTATTAGTATAAATATGTATGTTAGATACCTGCATTGAGTAGTGAGAAAATATGGAAATAAGATACAAAAGCAAGTGAAAGAATTGTCTAGTTTTTTTTTTCAATTCTTTCTGATAATAACTTTATAATATGTTATCAGCACGAGTCTTTGCTAATTAGCTACTCGTTAGAAAGAGGAAGAAATGAATGCTTCGAATGTCGGTAATTACCAACACGATTGATCTTTTATCATGTTTTCTAAATTGCTTATTCTATCACTGATTTACTATCCAAACTTGTTATTCTCTATCGAGCTCTAAGCGAGAATCAAGCATCAACTAAGGTAAAAGGTATATGTGCTTCTCTTATCTATTTTGGTTGAAGAGTAAGTAAAACATATAATTAGAGTTATAGAAGATATAATTATCATACCTCTACTCAAGTGGTTTTTGAGTTCCCGCTTCCACTATAATTTATATGATCTTATCCTTGCCTCTTCAATTGCCTAATATAAAAGTAAGCAGCATATGAGGACTAAAGTTACTTTGATAGCTTTTCATATTGGCAAGAGATCACAAACCTCCAAATGCAAAATACATAGTGTTGGTATCTTTGCAAGATCTATGATGATCAATATTAAAATAATATTTGATGATTTGATGATCAATATTAAAATAATATATAGTATGCAAAAGTTATTGTGATGTATTGCTGTTAATAGTTTTGCCAAAACATGTGTTTATTTTATCTTTGAAGGAAATAATTAAAGAAAAGAATAATGCATTCCAGCAGATTCCATAAAAGTATTTTTTCTTTATTATCTTATTTTTGAAGGATTAGATATTGTATTTGTTACGGTGAAAATCTCACCTGAATTTATAGAAGGCCAAAATTTTCAGTTGACTTAATACTATTTCCTGAAGTGAATGAAATTAAGATTCCCTGATGTGAATTGAAATTAGATTCCCCGAAGTGAATCGAAAATTGAATTCCCTGAAGTGAAAAAAATTAAAGTGGGTAGAACTACATTTCCTGAAGTGAATGAAATAGAAATTCCCTAAAGGAATATAATTGAAATTTCCCAAAGATGAGTGAAATTTAATTTCCTGAAGCGAATAGAATTGAAATCCCCCTGAAGTGGATAATATTTATTTTCCTGAAGAAAATAAAATTACATTCCCTGCAGTGAATAAAACTATATTCCCCGGAGTGAACAAAGTTGTATTCTCTAAAATGATGAAATTAAATTCCCGAAGTGAATCAAAATTGCAAATTCTCTTAAGTAAATATAATTGCCTGTTCCCTAAAGTGATTGGAATTAAAATTCACTAAAGCGAATGGACCTAAATCCTTGAAGTGGATGATATTGAATTTCCTAAAGTAAATAAAATTATGTTCCCTGCACCGAATAAAATTATAATAAAAGAAGGGTTTTGACCGAGCTAGTAGGGTTTGACTCTCTACTCGTTTTATTCTCTTTCACCATAGCTGTAACGCCTCTAACCCAATCCCACGTTAAAGTCAGGCTCGGACCCGTCACTCAGACAGAGTCTCCTCTGTATGAAGGACAAAACTGTTACCTGCAAATGGTCACTCAAGACATTTGAACTATAACAACAACTTATCTTCTAATATCTCCAAAGCCAAACAAAATCACAAGGTCATTCGAGCCTTGGAACAACAACAATCTACTTAAGCACACAAGCATGCGAGATAAGTTGGTTTTAGCCATAAGTTGTTAAATACAATATAATTTTAAGTTCCATATGTAGGACAATAAACACTCCAAGCATGCAAGAGAAAATAAGGTCTAGAATCCATTATTACAATCTAACATCTTTCTCTAACATTCAAGTCTACAACTACTAAACATATACATAAAACCCCAAGGTCTCAAAATACAATATTAACATGAACTCCACGCAAGCAGTACATAAGATCCACCTTAGCACGCAAAGTCACGGATTCTGATCTACGTGAACTTTTTCTTCTTCTTCTACTTCTAACAGCTGGGGATTCACCTCAGCTTCTCCTGAAACATTTCAAATGAGGAGTAAGCAACAATGTTGCCCAGCGAGGGAGGTGATGCAACATACCAACGTGCAATATGATATACAAATACAAGAAAACATATATATAAGCCACATAAACCAACAAGATGATAAGCCAAGCAATTAATCACTTTTAAAAAGGATACGGTTCCACTTCCAAGTCTTCACTCACGAGCCACGAACCACGAGCATCACGAATATGCCGGCAAACCCCAAACACCAACAATTGGGATACTCCGGATGTATCCCGATCCTATGACCCTTTCTCCCGAGGTAGGTATATGCCCAGCAGGTGAACCATGCCTCTGGGGTAGTGGAGTATGCCTCAGCGAGAAAGGGAATAGACACCATGGTAGTCGAGGGAGCACGGCAAGCCCGACGCCGCCCGTGTTTCTCGACGCTACCATGTCCGAAAAGGTTGCGCAACCCCGAGACAAGTCACAAGCAATCAAGATATCACATAACACGTATGAGGGACGACAAAGTAGGCCGCCCTCACATATATTCACGATACAAGTTCACATAAGTACGAGAATAGCTTTAAGATTCCAAAAGAAGCAATCAACACAAATAATTCCCACAAGCTACTTAAATAGCTTAATTATATCCTAAATATTCAATACAAGACAATACAATCCCACAACAAGTTCCAAATGCAACTAGAACGGCTAAAAACTACTTTTCCCCTTTCTTTAACCGAGTTTTCTTTCTCCTATGCGTGGTTCAAGATTTCCAAATCATAACCTAATCTTTCTATATTCCTAATTAAGCCCAAAGGCACCTTTTAGGATCATAAAAACTCATTTTAGAAACAAAAGTTCGGGAAGGCCCCGAACGGGTTTGAACTACAACTATACTAACCGAACCCCATTTCCACGAAACGAAAGCACCAAAGGTGCTTCCTTAGCTCAAGGATACCTGAATCAATGCCCAAACTTGCCCGGATTGGTTAACGAGAAAAGTCCCCTTTTTAAAGTCGGCTATTTATGAAATTAAGCTCGGTTTCGAATGATTCAACCTCACGTGGCTTTTCAACTAACTTCACTAGGGTCTAGAGCACCTAATTGAAGCCTCAATTTAAGCTAATTAGCAATTTTTCTCGAAACCCTAATTCTAGGCACTATTAATCATCTCTTTTGATTAATATATGCATTCAACCATAGAATCTTCTAACAAGCTATAAAAGTTAACTCTATAAGCACCAATAAACTCATAGTAAGCATTTATAATAAGTAGAGTAGCTATAATTAACAAAGAAAGATTTTCAACATATAAGCAAAAACTTCAAATGCATAAATAATGTAACTCCCTCACAATTTTTGAAGACAAGAAAGCTTGTTAAAGACCCTAGGATGCTCAATCAACTTCAAAACCCAAGCTAGATGGACAAGATGCAAGATTTGTTGAAGCAAATCTCCTCTTTTTTTCTCTTGGAGTGGTCGGCCAAGGAGGGACACAATGGGAATATTAGTAATTGTTTTTTGATGACAAGTTGAGTGTGTTATGTTATGTAATGAGTTTGTATACTATATGCTAAGTTTTCTAAGTCAAAACTTATAAAAAGATTGGTCAACTAAGCTTAAGCTTTAATCTAATGCTAACTAATTGTAATTTGAGTTGTTGCATACGTAACACTATTCAAAGGTCATGAAAAACATTTTCTATACGCACCCTCCTAAGCTCGAAAGTTCAAAATGACAATTTCTCGGTTCCTTTTAAATGTCATATGACCTAGGAAAAATTAAAAATCAAACTTTTAAAACAGTCAAAAATATTATGAATAGTAACCTCTAATAAAAATAATTAAGCAAGAAAGATGATGCACTTAGAAATGCACACATAGATATGCAACAGTTATAAATAACTTTATGGTAGAATTCTCGGGTGTCATACCCTCTTCCCCTTAAACTAATTGCGTCCTCGCAATTCTTACATGATTCGGCAAAGAGCTCCGGATACTTCTCTCTGATTTGATCTTCTCGCTTCCAAGTGGCATCCTCAACCCCATGATGATCCCAAAGAACTTTTACCATAGGAATACTTTTAGTTCGAAGTTCCTGAATCTTTTGGTCAACCACTCGAAGAGGTTTCTCAACATATACTAAAGACTCATCAATCTCCAACGGTTCTGGCTCAATGATATGCGACGGATCAGGATTATATTTTCTCAACAGTGACACATGAAATACATCATGAATCCGACCCAAACTCGGAGGTAATGCCAATCTGTAAGCTAAATCCCCAACCTTTTCAGTGATTTCAAATGGTCCCATATATCTAGGGCTAAGTTTACCCCCTTTTCCATGTCGAATCAAACCTTTGCGCAGAGAGACTTTCAAGAATACACGATCACCCTTAGAAAATACTAAGTCCCGTCGACATCTATCAGCATAATTCTTCTGTCAACTCTGAGCTGTAAGCATCATTTTCTTTATAAGTTTCACATTATCCACCATTTTGATCATCTCAGGAAGAATAGCGGGATCAACAGTTTTCATCTCACCTACCTTATCCCAATACAAAGGAGACCTACATTTTCGCCCGTAAAGTGCTTCATAGGGTGCCATGCCTAGTAGCCTGATAACTGTTATTATAAGCAAACTCTGCTAAGGGTAGGTATTTCTCCCAATTCTTGCCAAAATCCAGAACACAAGCTCTCAACATGTCTTCCAGTATCCTGATAGTCCTCTCTGACTGGCCAGCCGTCTGCGGGTGATATGCAGTACTAAAACTCAAATTAGTCCCCAAAGCCTTTTGTAGTTTCTGCTAGAACTGTGATGTAAACCTGGGATCCTTGTCTGACACTATCTGAGATGGAACTCCATGCAGTTTCACAATATTTTCAACATATAGCTCGGCCAATTTATCAAGAGAATATGTTTTCTTTGTAGCAATAAAATGTGAACTCTTTGTCAACCTGTCTACTACAACCCACACAGAATCATTGCCTCATGGTGATCTCGGCAAATCAAACACAAGGTCTATAATAACCTGGTCCCATTTCTATACCGGAATCTCTAATGGTTGCAACAATCCTACCGGCCTCTGATGTTCCGCCTTAACTTTCTGACAAGTCAAACACTTAGCTACATAATCAGCTATCTCTCTCTTCATGTTGTTCCACCAGAAACTCTGCTTTAAATCTCTGTACATCTTAGTGCTACCGGGATGAATCGTGTATTTAGAAGCATGAGCCTCAGCAAGAATCTCATCTTTCACAGTCAAATCACTAGGAATGCAAATTCTATTCCTGTACCTGAGAAGTCCATCATCATGCAACTTAAAGTCGGATTCTCCCCCTTTTGACTTCTCTAATAGCTTCAATAACTGAGAATCTGATTGTTGCGCTTCTTTGATTCTAGATAACAATAGAGATTATATTTGTAGGCTAGCAAATTGAATACCTGATCTAGAAGCCTCTGGTTTCCACAAACATAGCTCTTCCATAATCTCCCAGTCCTTGATTATCAAACTATCCACAGAAGCTTTTCGGCTCAGTGTATCTGCAACAGTATTAACTTTTCCCGGCAAATAGCTAATGGTACAATTATAATCATTTAACAGTTCTAGCCAACGCCTTTGCCTCATATTCAGATCTTTTTGAGAAAATAGGTATTTTAAACTTTTATGGTCAGTAAATATTTCAAATTTATTACCCCACAAATAATGACGCCATTTCTTCAAAGCAAGGACAACAGCTGCAAGCTCAAGATCATGTGTAGGATAATTGAGTTCATATGGTTTCAATTTCCTAGAGGCATATGCTATCACTTTACCATTTTGCATAAGAACACAACCCAAGCCTTCTTTAGAAGCATCACTGTAAATCACCAAGTTTTCAGTCCCCTCAGGCAAAGCAAAGATAGGTGCAGTGGTAAGTCTCTTTTTCAACTCATGGAAACTGGCTTCACATCTATCATCCCAATTAAACACAGTTTTCTTCTAGGTTAATGTAGTCAAAGGTCCTGCAATCTTTGAAAAATCTTTAACAAATCGCCTATAATAGCCCGCTAATCCCAAGAAACTACGGACTTCCGTGACAGTTTCAGGCCTTTTCCACGACATAACCACCTCAATTTTAGCAGGATCAACAGATATTCCTTCATGTCAAATGATATGACCTAAAAAGGCAACCTGTTTCAACCAGAATTCGCATTTGCTAAATTTGGCAAACAATTTGTGTTCTTGCAGGGTTTGAAGCACAATTCTCAAATGTTCTTCATGCTCTGACTCAGATTTAGAATACACTAATATATCATCAATAAAAATCACAACAAACCGATCAAGATAGGGTCAAAATACTCTCTGCATCAAATCCATAAAAGCGGCTGGAGCATTTGTCAAACCAAATGGTAAAACAACAAACTCATAATGGCTGTACCTGGTTCTAAATGCAGTGTTAGGTACATCTTCTTTCCGGATCCTCAACTGATAATTACCCTGCCTCAAATCAAATTTTGAAAACACAATAGCACCTTGTAGCTGATCAAACAACTCCTCAATTAAGGGCAAAGGATATTTATTTTTCACCGTCACCTGATTAAGACCTCGATAATCTATGCACAAACGCAGAGTACCGTCTTTCTTTTTCGCAAATAACACGGGAGCACCCCACGGTGATGAACTAGGCTGAATAAAACCTTTCTCAAGTAAACCCTGTAGTTGAATTTTCAATTCTTGTAACTCAGGGGGAGACATTCTATACGGGATTCTCGAGATAAGATTAGTTTCCGGCAACAAGTCAATCACAAACTCAATCTCCCTATCAGGTGGTAACCCAGGTAACTCCTCAGGGAAAACCCCTGGAAACTCTTTTATAACAAATACTTCATTCAATTTCAATTTATCTCTAGGCTGATTAATTAAATAAGCTAAGTATGCATCATAACTTTTACTCAACATTTTAGTAGCTTTAATGGAAGATATGATACGAGTCCCAGTAGACTTTCGACTCCCAGTTACTTTAACAACAGGTTGGTTAGGTACTTCTAATGTTAAAAATTTCCTCCTACAGTCCAAACATGCATAATATCGCCCCAACCAATCCATCCCTAAGATAACTTCAAAGTCCCGAAATGGCATGATTATCAAGTCAATAAAATACATGCAACCCTCAATGCAAATATTACAATCTTTACACACAGACTCCGTAACAAATTTAGTACCCATAGGATTACCTACTTCAATCACATATGGTAGTTTATCAACTTTTAATGTAGCAGACTGTGCACATGTAGGAGTAATGAATGGAAGTGTAGCCCCGGTGTCAATCAAAACTACTACCGGCTGACTATTAATAAGAAAAGTACCTTCCACCACCACTGTCGTCTCTGGAAGCTCCTCCTGGTCGAGTGCAAATACCCGTGTCTGACCTCGCGGTATAGTAGATGTTCCTGAAGCTCTAGTCTGGGCACCCTGGCCTGAAGTCTGACCCTGACCAAATTTAAACTTGAGACAATCTCTAACTCTGTGCTGATCACTACCACAACCTGTAGAACGACCCAATTTCCTCCAACACTCAGCCTCTATATGGCCCTTATAATTGCAATTAGTACACTGTAGATTCTTCTTAGTAGCAGCTCTTCCTGTAGGGGCCCTATAAGTAGATATGGCAGAACTACCCTGCTGAGATCTAGCAGTCACTGGTCGGGTCTGTGACTGTCCCTGTGGCTGGCTCTGAGCTGGTCTCGGCTGTGACTATACCTGAACTGGTCCTGGATAGCTCTGGGTCTGCCTAGGCTGCTGAGTCTGAACAGGCTGCTGATACTGCCTCTGAGACTGAAACTGACGTTTGCTTGACTGACTAGACTGAGCTAATACATTTGTCTTACGTTTCTCATATCTCGATGCGGTCCTGACTACTGCAGCATAGTTTAGATAATCTTGCGAAGACAAATTAAGCATGATGTCACTCCTTAACCCTGTAATAAATCTCTGGATCTTCACATCCTCCGGCAAAACTAAAGCTGGCACATATCGAGATAGTCTAGTAAAGGTAGCCTCATACTGGTCTACAATCATGTTCCCCAATTTCAAAGCTATGAATTCATCCTGATGTCTCTCATGGGCTACAACCGATACATATTTATCTCGAAACTCACGAACAAAGTCAGTCCATACATGCTGAACCCACTCGGCATCCCATTTCTCTCTAATAGTGCGCTACCACGCCTCGGCATTACCCTCCATTAAAAAGGCAGCATAGGTAATCTTTCTTTCATCGTTGCACTCAAGTATCACAGCAACTTTCTCGAACTTACTCAACCACATCTCTGCTTTCATATTATCAGTCTCGCTATAAAAACTATATGCTCCGTGATGCAGGAATTTATCAAACAAGTTATCTCCTGCAGACTGCCCTCTGCTCTGGCAGCCTGATTATCCTTGCCGACACCTGTTGTACCTTGCTGAACCACAAACTGAGCTATGGTATTCATTGCGGTGGCCATTGTGGCCAAAATCTGGGCATTACTCGGTTCCTGACCCTACGGTACATCCCCGGCTGCCCCAGCACCTTGCCCCGGTACATCCTGTCTGGGAACTTCCTCCGGCTCTCTCCGTAGTCTAACCCGTCTCCTCATTACAATGCTAGAAGAACATAATATTATAATAGGCAAATAAACTATGCAAAGATAATGTACACATTCTTTTCAAACATTTTACTCACATAAGAAGCACACAAAACACTTAACAACATTTAACACTAACTTTTCATATTCTTATCATGTCATGCTTTATCATTCCTTTTCATGCTAGCATGTCTTTTTTATCTAAGTACTTAAACAATTAACAATCATATATTCACATAATTCACTTTCACATATAGACCACTACCCACATGCCAAAGAATTTAACCTGGCTTCAAGCATTCAAGTAGCTCTGATACCACCTAAAGTGTAACGGCCCGAACCCAACCCCACGTTAAAGTCAGGCTCGGACCTGTCACTCGGACAGAGTCTCATCTGTACCAAGGACAAAACTGTTACCTGCAAATGGTCACTCAAGACATTTGAACTATAACAACAACATATCTTCTAATATCTCCAAAGCCAAACAAAAATCACAAGGCCATCCGAGCCTTGGAACAACAACAATCTACTTAAGCACTCAAGCATGCGAGATAAGTTGGTTTTAGCCATAAGTTGTTAAATACAATATAATTTTAAGTTCCATATGTAGGATAATAAACACTCCAAGCATGCAAGAGAAAATAAAGTCTAGAATCCATTATTACAATCCAACATCTTTCTCTAACATTCAAGTCTACAACTACTAAACATATACACAAGACCCTAAGTTCTCAAAATACAATATTAACATGAACTCCACGCAAGCAGCACATAAGATCCACCTTAGCACACAAAGTCACGGATTCTGATCTACGTGAACTTCTTATTCTTCTACTACTTCTAACAGCTAGGGATTCACCTCAGCTTCTCCTGAAACATTTCAAATAAGAAGTGAGCAACAATGTTGCCCAGCGAGGGAGGTGATGCAACATACCAACGTGCAATATGATATGCAAATACAAGAAAACATATATATAAGCCACATAAACCAACAAGATAATAAGCTAAGCAATAAATCACTTTTAAAAAGGATACGATTCCACTTCTAAGTCTTCACTCACGAGCCACGAACCACGAGCATCACGAACATGCCGGCAAACCCCAAACACCAACAATTGGGATACTCCGGATGTATCCCGATCCTACGACCCTTTCTCCTGAGGTAGGTCCATGCCCAGCAGGTGAACCACTCCTCTGGGGTAGTGGAGTATGCCTCAGCGAGAAAGGGAATAGACACCATGGTAGTCGAGGGAGCACGGCAAGCCCGACGCCGCCCGTGTTTCTCGACGCTACCATGTCCGAAAAGGTTACGCAACCCGAGACAAGTCACAAGAAATCAAGATATCACATAACACGTATGAGGGACGACAAAGTAGGCCGCCCTCACATATATTCACAATACAAGTTCACATAAGTACGAGAATAGCTTTAAGATTCCAAAAGAAGCAATCAACACAAATAATTCCCACAAGCTACTCAAATAGCTTAATTATATCCTAAATCTTCAATACAAGACAATACAATCCCACAACAAGTTCCAAATGCAACTAAAACGGCTAAAAACTACTTTTCCCCTTTCTTTAACCGAGTTTTCTTTCTCCCATGCTTGGTTCAAGATTTTCAAATCATAACCTAATCTTTCTATATTCCTAATTAAGCCCAAAGGCACCTTTTAGGATCATAAAACCTCATTTTAGAAATAAAAGTTCGGGAAGGCCCCAAACGGGTTTGAACTATATCTATACTAATCGAACCCCATTTCCACAAAACGAAAGCACCAAAGGTGCTTCCTTAGCTCAAGGATACCCGAATCAATGCCCAAACTTGCCTGGATTGCTTAACGAGAAAAGTCCCCTTTTTAAAGTCGGCGAATTATGCAATTAAGCTCGGTTTTGAATTATTCAACCTCACGTGGCTTTTCAACTAACTTCACTAGGGTCTAGAGCACCTAATTGAAGCCTCAATTTAAGCTAATTAGCAATTTTTCTCGAAACCCTAATTCTAGGCACTATTCATAATCTCTTTTGATCAATATATGCATTCAACCATAGAATCTTCTAACAAGTTATAAAAGTTAATTCTATAGGCACCAATAAACTCATAGTAAGCATTTATAACAAGTAGAGTAGCTATAATTAACAAAGCAAGATTTTCAACATATAAGCAAAAACTTCAAATGCATAAATAATGTAACTCCCTCACAATTTTTGAAGACAAGAAAGCTTGTTAAAGACCCTAGGATGCTCAATCAACTTCAAAACCCAAGCTAGATGGACAAGATGCAAGATTTGTTGAAACAAATCTCCTCTTTTTTTCTCTTGGAGTGGTCGGCCAAGGAGGGACACAATTGGAATATTAGTAATTGTTTTTTGATGACAAGTTGAGTGTGTTATGTTATGTAATGAGTTTGTATACTATATGCTAAGTTTTCTAAGTCAAAACTTATAAAAGATTGGTCAACTAAGCTTAAACTTTAATCTAATGCTAACTAATTGTAATTTGAGTTGTTGCATATGTAACACTATTCAAAGGTCATGAAAAATATTTTCTATACGCACCCTCCTAAGCCCGAAAGTTCAAAATGACAATTTCTCGGTTCCTTTTAAATGTCATATGACCTAGGAAAAATTAAAAATCAAACTTTTAAAACAGTCAAAAATATTATGAATAGTAACCTCTAATAAAAATAATTAAGCAAGAAAGATGATGCACTTAGAAATGCGCACATAGATATGCAACGGTTATAAATAACTTTATGGTAGAATTCTCGAGCGTCATACCCTCTCCTCCTTAAACTAATTGCGTCCTCGCAATTCTTACATGATTCGGCAAAGAGCTCTGGATACTTCTTTCTGATCTAATCTTCTCGCTCCCAAGTGGCATCCTCAACCCCATGATGATCCCAAAAAACTTTTACCATAGGAATACTTTTAGTTCGAAGTTCCTGAATCTTTCGGTCAACCACTCGAAGAGGTTTCTCAACATATGCTAAAGACTCATCAATCTCCAACGGTTCTGGCTCAATGATATGCGACGGATTAGGATTATATTTTCTCAACAGTGACACATGAAATACATCATGAATCCGACCCAAACTCGGAGGTAATGCCAATCTGTAAGCTAAATCCCTAACCTTTTCAGTGATTTCAAATGGTCCCACATATCTAGGGCTAAGTTTATCTCTTTTTCCATGTCGAATCAAACCTTTGCGCGGAGAGACTTTCAAGAATACACGATCACCCTTAGAAAATACTAAGTCCTGTCGACGTCTATCAGCATAATTCTTCTGTCAACTCTGAGCTGTAAGCATCATTTTCTTTATAAGTTTCACATTATCCACCATTTTGATCATCTCAGGAAGAATAGCGGGATCAACTGTTTTCATCTCACCTACCTCATCCTAATACAAAGGAGACCTACATTTCCGCCCGTAAAGTGCTTCATAGGGTGCCATGCCAATAGTAGCCTGATAACTGTTATTATAAGCAAACTCTGCTAAGGGTAGGTACTTCTCCCAATTCTTGCCAAAATCCAGAACACAAGCTCTCAACATGTCTTCCAGTATCCTGATAGTCCTCTCTGACTGGCCATCCGTCTGCGGGTGATATGCAGTACTAAAACTCAAATTAGTCCCCAAAGCCTTTTGTAGTTTCTGCCAGAACTGTGATGTAAACCTGGGATCCTTGTCTGACACTATCTGAGATGGAACTCCATGCAGTCTCACAATATTTTCAACATATAGCTCGGCCAATTTATCAAGAGAATCTATTTTCTTTGTAGCAATAAAATGTGAACTTTTCGTCAACCTGTCTACTACAACCCACACAGAATCATTACCTCGTGGTGATCTCGGCAAATCCGACACAAGGTCCATAGTAACCTGGTCCCATTTCCATACCGGAATCTCTAATGGTTGCAACAATCCTGCCGGCCTCTGATGTTCTGCCTTAACTTTTTGACAAGTCAAACACTTAGCTACATAATCAGCTATCTCTCTCTTCGTGTTGTTCCACCAGAAATTCTGTTTTAGATCTCTGTACATTTTAGTGTTTCCAGGATGAATTGTGTATTTAGAAGCGTGAGCCTCAGTAAGAATCTCATCTTTCACAGTCAAATCACTAGGAATTCAAATTCAATTCCTGTACCTTAGAAGTCCATCATCATGCAACTTAAAGTCGGATTCTCCCCCTTTTGACTTCTCTAATAGCTTCAATAACTGAGAATCTGATTGTTGCGCTTCTCTGATTCTAGATAACAATAGAGATTATATTTGTAGGCTAGCAAATTGAATACCTGATCTAGAAGCCTCTGGTTTCCACAAACATAGCTCTTCCATAATCTCCCAGTCCTTGATTATCAAACTATCCACAGAAGCTTTTCGGCTCAGTGTATCTGCAACAGTATTAACTTTTCCCGGCAAATAGCTAATGGTACAATTATAATCATTTAACAGTTCTAGCCAACGCATTTGCCTCATATTCAGATCTTTTTGAGAAAATAGGTATTTTAAACTTTTATGGTCAGTAAATATTTCAAATTTATTACCCCACAAATAATGACGCCATTTCTTCAAAGCAAGGACAACAGCTGCAAGCTCAAGATCATGTGTAGGATAATTGAGTTCATATGGTTTCAATTTCCTAGAGGCATATGCTATCACTTTACCATTTTGCATAAGAACACAACCCAAGCCTTCTTTAGAAGCATCACTGTAAATCACCAAGTTTTCAGTCCCCTCAGGCAAAGCAAAGATAGGTGCAGTGGTAAGTCTCTTTTTCAACTCATGGAAACTGGCTTCACATCTATCATCCCAATTAAACACAGTTTTCTTCTAGGTTAATGTAGTCAAAGGTCCTGCAATCTTTGAAAAATCTTTAACAAATCGCCTATAATAGCCCGCTAATCCCAAGAAACTACGGACTTCCATGACAGTTTCAGGTCTTTTCCACGACATAACCACCTCAATTTTAGCAGGATCAACAGATATTCCTTCATGTCAAATGATATGACCTAAAAAGGCAACCTGTTTCAACCAGAATTCGCATTTGCTAAATTTGGCAAACAATTTGTGTTCTTGCAAGGTTTGAAGCACAATTCTCAATTGTTCTTCATGCTCTGACTCAGATTTAGAATACACTAATATATCATCAATAAAAATCACAACAAACCGATCAAGATAGGGTCAAAATACTCTCTGCATCAAATCCATAAAAGCGGCTGGAGCATTTGTCAAACCAAATGGTAAAACAACAAACTCATAATGGCTGTACCTGGTTCTAAATGCAGTGTTAGGTACATCTTCTTTCCGGATCCTCAACTGATAATTACCCTGCCTCAAATCAAATTTTGAAAACACAATAGCACCTTGTAGCTGATCAAACAACTCCTCAATTAAGGGCAAATGATATTTATTTTTCACCGTCACCTGATTAAGACCTCGATAATCTATGCACAAACGCAGAGTACCGTCTTTCTTTTTCACAAATAACACGGGAGCACCCCACGGTGACGAACTAGGCTGAATAAAACCTTTCTCAAGTAAACCCTGTAGCTGAATTTTCAATTCTTGTAACTCAGGGGGAGACATTCTATACGAGGTTCTCGAGATAAGATTAGTTTCCGGTAACAAGTCAATCACAAACTCAATCTCCCTATCAGGTGGTAACCCAGGTAACTCCTCAGGGAAAACCCCTGGAAACTCTTTTATAACAAATACTTCATTCAATTTCAATTTATCTACAGGCTGATTAATTAAATAAGCTAAGTATGCATCATAACCTTTACTCAACATTTTAGTAGCTTTAATGGAAGATATGATACGAGTCCCAGTAGACTTTCGACTCCCAGTTACTTTAACAACAGGTTGGTTAGGTACTTCTAATGTTAAAACTTTCCTCCTACAGTCCAAACATGCATAATATCGCCCCAACCAATCCATCCCCAAGATAACTTCAAAGTCCCGAAATGGCATGATTATCAAGTCAATAGAATACATGCAACCCTCAATGCAAATATTACAATCTTTACACACAGACTCCGTAACAAATTTAGTTCCCATAGAATTTCCTACTTCAATCACATATGGCAGTTTATCTACCTTTAATGTAGCAGACTGTGCACATGCAGGAGTAATGAATGAATGTGTAGCCCTGGTGTCAATCAAAACTACTACCGGCTGACTATTAATAAGAAAAGTACCTTCCACCACCACTGTCGTCTCTGGAAGCTCTTCCGGGTCGAGTGCAAATACCTGTGCCGGACCTCGCGATATAGTAGCTGCTCCTGGAGCTCTAGTCTGGGCACCCTGGCCTGAAGTCTGACCCTGACCAAATTTAAACTTGGGACAATCTCTAACTCTGTGCTGATCACTGCCACAACCTGTGCAACGACCCAATTTCCTCCAACACTCAGCCTCTGTGTGGCCCTTATGGTTGCAATGAGTACACTGTAGATTCTTCCTAGTAACAGCTCCTCCTGTAAGGGCCCTATAAGTAGATATGGCAGAACTACCCTGCTGAGATCTAGCAGTCACCGGTCGGGTCTGTGACTGTCCCTGTGGCTGGCTCTGAGCTAGTCTCGGTTGTGACTATACTTGAACTAGTCCTGGATGGCTTTGGGTCTCCCTAGGCTGTTGAGTCTGAACAGGCTGCTGATACTGCCTCTGATAACCCTGACTCTGAGACTGAAACTGACGTTTACTTGACTGACTAGACTGAGCTAATACATCTGCCTTACGTTTCTCATATCTCGATGCGGTCCTGACTACTGCAGCATAGTTTAGATAATCTTGCGAAGACAAATTAAGCATGATGTCACTCCTTAACCCTGTAATAAATCTCTAGATCTTCACATCCTCCGGCTAAACTAAAGCTGGCACATATCGAGATAGTCTAGTAAAGGTAGCCTCATACTGGTCTACAATCATGTTCCCCAATTTCAAAGCTATGAATTCATCCTGATGCCTCTCATGGGCTACAACCGATACATATTTATCTCGAAACTCACGAACAAAGTCAGTCCATACATGCTGAACCCTCTCGGCTTCCCATTTCTCTCTAATAGTGCGCTACCACGTCTCAGCATCACCCTCCATTAAAAAGGCAGCATAGGTAATCTTTCTTTTATCGTTGCACTCAAGTATCACAGCAACTTTCTCGAACTTACTCAACCACATCTCTGCTTTCATATTATCAGGCTCGCCATAAAACTATATGCTCCGTGATGCAGGAATTTATCACTTAAGTTATCTCCTGCAGACTGCCCTCTGCTCTGGCAGCCTGATTATCCTTGCCGACACCTGTTGTACCCTGCTGAACCACAAACTGAGCTATGGTATTCATTACGGTGGCCATTGTGGCCAAAATCTGGGCATTACTCGGTTCCTGACCCTGCGGTACATCCCCGGCTGCCCCAGCACCTTGCCCCGGTACATCCTGTCTGGGAACTTCCTCCGGCTCTCTCCGTAGTCTACCCCGTCTCCTCATTACAATGCTAGAAGAACATAATATTATAATAGGCAAATAAACTATGCAAAGATAATGTACACATTGTTTTCAAACATTTTACTCACATAAGAAGCACACAAAACACTTAACAACATTTAACACTAACTTTTCATATTCTTATCATGTCATGCTTTATCATTCCTTTTCATGCTAGAATTTCTTTTTTATCTAAGTACTTAACAATTAACAATCATATATTCACATAATTCACTTTCACATATAGACCACTACCCACATGCCAAAGAATTTAACCTGGCTTCAAGCATTCAAGTAGCTCTGATACCACCTAAAGTGTAACGGCCCGAACCCAACCCCACGTTAAAGTCAGGCTCGGACCCGTCACTCGGACAAAGTCTCCTCTGTACCAAGGACAAAACTGTTACCTGCAAATGGTCACTCAAGACATTTGAACTATAACAACAACATATCTTCTAATATCTCCAAAGCCAAACAAAAATCACAAGGCCATCCGAGCCTTGGAACAAAAACAATCTACTTAAGCACACAAGCATGCGAGATAAGTTGGTTTTAGCCATAAGTTGTTAAATACAATATAATTTTAAGTTCCATATGTAGGACAATAAACACTCCAAGCATGCAAGAGAAAATAAAGTCTAGAATCCATTATTACAATCCAACATCTTTCTCTAACATTCAAGTCTACAACTACTAAACATATACACAAGACCCTAAGTTCTCAAAATACAATATTAACATGAACTCCACGCAAGCAGCACATAAGATCCACCTTAGCACACAAAGTCACGGATTCTAATCTACGTGAACTTCTTCTTCTTCTTCTACTTCTAATAGCTAGGGATTCACCTCAGCTTCTCCTGAAACATTTCAAATAAGAAGTGAGCAACAATGTTGCCCAGCGAGGGAGGTGATGCAACATACCAACGTGCAATATGATATGCAAATACAAGAAAACATATATATAAGCCACATAAACCAACAAGATAATAAGTTAAGCAATAAATCACTTTTAAAAAGGATACGATTCCACTTCTAAGTCTTCACTCACGAGCCACGAACCACGAGCATCACGAACATGCCGGCAAACCCCAAACACCAACAATTGGGATACTCCGGATGTATCCCGATCCTACGACCCTTTCTCCTGAGGTAGGTCCATGCCCAGCAGGTGAACCACTCCTCCGGGGTAGTGGAGTATGCCTCAGCGAGAAAGGGAATAGACACCATGGTAGTCGAGGGAGCACGGCAAGCCCGACGTCGCCCGTGTTTCTCGACGCTACCATGTCCGAAAAGGTTGCGCAACCCGAGACAAGTCACAAGAAATCAAGATATCACATAACACGTATGAGGGACGACAAAGTAGGCCGCCCTCACATATATTCACAGTACAAGTTCACATAAGTACGAGAATAGCTTTAAGATTCCAAAAGAAGCAATCAACACAAATAATTCCCACAAGCTACTCAAATAGCTTAATTATATCCTAAATATTCAATACAAGACAATACAATCCCACAACAAGTTCCAAATGCAACTAAAACGGCTAAAAACTACTTTTCCCCTTTCTTTAACCGAGTTTTCTTTCTCCTATGCTTGGTTCAAGATTTTCAAATCATAACCTAATCTTTCTATATTCCTAATTAAGCCCAAAGGCACCTTTTAGGATCATAAAACCTCATTTTAGAAACAAAAGTTCGGGAAGGCCCCAAACGGGTTTGAACTATAACTATGCTAATCGAACCCCATTTCCACAAAACGAAAGCACCAAAGGTGCTTCCTTAGCTCAAGGATACCCGAATCAATGCCCAAACTTGCCTAGATTGCTTAACGAGAAAAGTCCCCTTTTTAAAGTCGGCGAATTATGCAATTAAGCTCAGTTTTGAATTATTCAACCTCACGTGGCTTTTTAACTAACTTCACTAGGGTCTAGAGCACCTAATTGAAGCCTCAATTTAAGCTAATAAGCATTTTTTCTTGAAACCCTAATTCTAGGCACTATTCATAATCTCTTTTGATCAATATATGCATTCAACCATAGAATCTTCTAACAAGTTATAAAAGTTAACTCTATAGGCACCAATAAACTCATAGTAAGCATTTATAACAAGTAGAGTAGCTATAATTAACAAAGCAAGATTTTCAACATATAAGCAAAAACTTCAAATGCATAAATAATGTAACTCCCTCACAATTTTTGAAGACAAGGAAGCTTGTTGAAGACCCTAGGATGCTCAATCAACTTTGAAACCCAAGCTAGATGGACAGGATGCAAGATTTTTTGAAGCAAATCTCCTCTTTTTTTCTCTTGGAGTGGTCAGCCAAGGAGGGACACAATGGGAATATTTGCAATTGTTTTTTGATGACAAGTTGAGTGTGTTATGTTATGTAATGAGTTTGTATATTATATGCTATGTTTTCTAAGTCAAAACTTATAAAAAGATTGGTCAACTAAGCTTAAACTTTAATCTAATGCTAACTAATTGTAATTTGAGTTGTTGCATATGTAACACTATTCAAAGGTCATGAAAAATATTTTTTATACGCACCCTCCTAAGCCCGAAAGTTCAAAACGACAATTTCTCGGTTCCTTTTAAATGTCATATGACCTAGGAAAAATAAAAATCAAACTTTTAAAATAGTCAAAAATATTATAAAAAGTAACCTCTAATAAAAAACAATTAAGCAAGAAAGATGATGCACTTAGAAATGCGCAAATAGATATGCAACGGTTATAAATAAATTTATGGTAGAATTCTCGGGTGTCACAATAGCAATGGATGACGATTTCATTACTACGATATTATTTGCTGAAGGTGCAATTATTATGACTTTTATTCTTATCCTTATTTTCTACAAAATAGAATTTGGAATATAAATGTGAGCTTTAGTTAGAATGGTTGCAAGAAGGATCTATATCATAGATCTGAAACTTTTGGTAAGAATAATTATATTTTAGATGTCTAAATCTTGAGAATGTTACAATGTTGATTACTTTAATTAATTATTGTACTTTAATCTTCATTTTATTTGTAGCTCGTTAATTGTTTGTGGTTATCGAAGGTTGTTATATTATTCTCAACAATCACTTGAAATTTATATTTGGAGTTATATGATTTTATGATCTCATATATAATTTTGTTGAAGTATGACAAACAAAATGGATATATCTTACTGGAGGAATACGTTCTATTTATCGAATTCCTATAACAGTTGCATCAAGATATTGGGTCCAAAGTATTTTATACTTTGGTATGATTTGAGAAGAATTATTGTAAATTCATATGAGCACCGATTAAAGAATCAAATTGATTCTATTGCCAAATGAATTTTTAATGTACTGCTTGTGTCCAAAGAAAATTGATTTAAAGGTCATCCATTTGATATCGAAGCACTTGCATCTTCTACGTTACTTGCTTTAATTATTCGATTACCCATCTATTATCTATTATTTTAAACCCCTAAGGGGTGATCGTTTTAGAACACACTTTAAAGATTGTTATTTTGATGAGTCTCTCTTTCTTTCATTGGGGGGGATAAAACTTCAACCTAAGGTTTCACGTGAGATATCTTGGAGGAACCTGAAGTTCACCAAGATACATCTTTGATATCTCACTATAATATATGGGAAGAAAATAAGCAATGTGAACTTGAAGTTCACAGAATTATTTATTTGCATAGTATTGCCAATAATTTACCATATGCAAAGAATATTGTGATATCACAAATATTTGCTATGAATGTGTCGACAAAAATTGTTATCCTAGAAGGGCATATAGTAAGCGCCATAACATATGCATCTGAGACACGCTAGAAGTGTAGTGTATCTATTGGTGCAAAATATATTATCGTTTTGAAAAGGGAGAACACTTGGAGACAAATATGGGAATTATGAATCCTACAGATTCTATATCTTTGAGGAGCACGATAGAACAAACAAAACCAACCGACGTTGGTAAATGCACAATACCCGCAGAGATTGAAGAATATTTGGTCCTTAGAGAGAGCAATCACTTGGAATAAAGCGATTAGGATCCTAAACCACAAAATGTAGATGAATGTCAACAAAGACCTGATCGGTCAATGAGAGAGAAGCAATATAGTGGAAACTTAGCTCACATGACAAATGTGAAATTCTCGTATGTGGGATTGAGGGGAAGCATTGTGAAACAAACCCTATGTCATTTTCAATCCCACAACGCTTGGGTACTTGCAAGTAGTGTACCATATAGGTATTTATCCCTTAAACTGCTTAAAATTTCTCTGGGAATGAGTTAGTATGCTATGTGGATACGCTTTGGCTTATATCCTCATATGGTAACTGTAATACCATTGTTAATGTTTGAATGAGTTCCTATGCTTCTTATAGAAATGACAACACAAGTATGCCCCGATCCCTCACGAGACTGGAGGCTCTAATAGCCATGCTAATCACAACCCAATTCCAACCCAGGCACAAAATTTAGGGAAAACGGATGGAGTCTCCCTTGTTTATAGGACAATCCAAAACCTATAAACAATATTTATAACTACAAAACTATGATCTAACTCCATTCATCCGTCCCTTCCACCAAAACTATCTCATACAATAACCTCCTCAAGGCTATCTAAGCCTTGGATTCCAACATTGAAGACACACAAGCATGCATTCATTAACTGTTGAACGTCTATATTTATAATTTCACTTATCATGCCACTTTAATATTATCTAGTTTTCTTTCTTATTATTTAAGTCCGTCAACCAATCAAAACATGCAAGCATGCAACTACTAGATAATAAAGTAAAGATTACAAGTTATTACAACATTACAAGTCATTCATAACTATCAATACATTCTAAACTTAACTTTACAATTATAAAACTGAATTCAATGACAATCCACGTAAGCCAGGATAATCAATCACGAAACTCTCGAGCCTTCTTTTCTACCTCTGATAGCACTGATCCTGAAAGGTGTTAGAAATGAGGGTGAGTATACAATATGTATACTCAGTGAGGGAGGTAATGCAGCATATAAGGAAATGCTTTCATGAAATGCAACAAAGATAACACATAAATGTCACAATTAAGCAAGCTATTGAAACAAGTAACTAAACACTTCATAAAAGGATACGGTTCAACTCTTTGTCTTCAATCTTGAATCATGAGCCACGATCTTCAAGCAAATGCCATCAAATCCCTTATTCTTCCAAATGGGATACTCCAGATGTACCCTGATCCTATGACCCATATCTCCCGAGGTAGGTCCGTATGCCCCAACGAGGTGAACCATGCCTCTGGGGTAGAGGAATATGCCTAAGCGAGATAGGGACTGGGAAACCATGGTAGCCGAGGGAGCACGGCAAGCCCGATGCCGCCCGTGTTACTTGACACTACCATGCCCGAAAAGGTTGTGCAACCCCAAGTCAAGATCACGAGAGCCAAGAATATCAAATCACGTAAGAGGAACGACAAAATAGGTTGCCCTTGCAGTTAATCACAAATAACACGAAAAGACACAAGATAGCAAGTAAATAATACATATAAACTTTATCAATTACCAATTATGCAATCTAGAAACAATAAAATAAGTCAAGATGCACAAAAGAGATGAAGACTCCCTCACCTTTACCAAACCTAGAAGAGTATAGCTTAGGTTCACTCCAATCTTCTTGACTTAGCCCAAATGTACAACCTTAGTCTATTCACATAAGTATAATACTTTATCAATTGACTATATTAATTCCATTCGAATATCCATATAACTATCTTAAGCTCCCACCAACGCATAAAACTATAAGAGTTAGACAACCATTAATATCCTTCAAATTAATACATAACCCAAGTAATCAAATATTAATAGGTGGGATAATAGCATATAAGAAATTATTAATCTAGTGACTAGTAGCATTAACTAACTATAACTATTTAACAACTAGTTTTCACATTTAGTTACACTTTCATGAATCCAAGTTCAACACTTAATCCATAGTAAATCAAAATCAACCAATCACTAGAACTTTTAGTTCACATATAAAGTTATCTCACATGAGGTAGAAGTAATTCAATGGAATAGATATAATGGAAACAACTAGTGCTAATCACAAATTAATCACAAATTAAACTAATACAAGTTCATAAGTTGCTCAAGGTTTCCTTTACTTTACATTAGTTAATAATTTGTATATGAAACTAGTTTAATACCATTTATCCTTTAATCAGCTATTAACTTAATCTAAATGTAATTCTCTTAAGGGTTTAATGTTAATCAAAGCTAGGTTCCATTAAGGTTCCAATACTACGTTCATTAATAACTCTACTAAAGTCAGCTTTTAACAAGCTATAATTAACCGTTAGCATACAGTACAATCAATTTATAAGTTACAATATTTAGAACATTTAACTCATATACTCCATACTTTTAATAGTCTACAAGTTAACTAAGAAGATAGTTCAACAACTTAAACGTAATCAAATCAACTAGCATGCTATAATTAGGTGTAAACCAAGCTAGAATTTAATTTAACTAAAATCAGCACACAATCTTACAGTTACTCATACTCTTTCTCACTTTACTTTAGTTAATAAATTGTACAAGAAATTAATTCGACTCCTCTTAACAATTCCTGTAACAATTACGTAGTGAAACGGGGTCAAGGGGAAAGCTATACAGGGAACAAAATACATATGGTAGTTAATAGTATAAAGTTTTCTACAACTAATTAACAACTAACTTTATATGATAGTCTATATAGTTTTGCAATCCAACTAAATTTCACCAAGGAAAAAATCATTCAAGCTCATGAGAACCACATAGACCAAGTTCTAACCTGTCCTACTTTGCATTATCCTATCCCGTACTGACCCATGATAATAGGTCAACATTTATAGTAGTTACTAATTAATACTTGAATTTAGCTTAACACAAGCTTTTGCTAAGGCAACATAACAATCAATATTTAATTAAGGATTCATTTAACTCAAGCTAGTCATTAACACTCTTAACTAACAACCTATTTTGCAAAAATTCAAGTTGTCCCGGCGCCGGTAGATTGACTGTCGGCGCTGACAACTACAAGGCAGCCCCATACACAAGCATTCAGTCCATTTTTTTTTTCTTTTTTAGATATTCCATGCATACGTAGTTAACCTAACTTAATTTTGCAACAGATATTCAATATATTGTTCTCTTAAACATTATTTCAAACATTACAACTACTTAACTTGCAATAATTCAAGTCTGGAGCATGATATTAATACTACACACAACTTATAACTTTACATGAGGCACATAGTTAAAGATTACTCTACTGCATCATTAACTACATCCAACACAAATATAGCTTAAACACTCATCAACTACATCATAACTACTATATTATATAGCAAGAAAACTATGTAGGATGCAATAAAAGCTAACCCCTCACTTTATTCTTGAGGAATAATGCATGAAATTAGCTAAATCTCTTCATTTTTCTTCTTTTCCTTTAGCCGAACTTCATCTACCTTTTTTTTCTTTCTTATTGCTGACCCCAAGCAAGCTTCCACTCTTTTTTTTCCTTCACTTCCTGGTGGTGCTGGTGATGTTGAGAGAGATTAGTGTGTGTGTGTGTGTGATGGTGAGTGTTAGTTAGATTTTATTTGTTTGTATGGTGTATGCATGTGCCATGTGTGTGTTTTGTTTTCTTATTTTTTTTCTTTTCATGTTAAATGACTGGTTGTAAGAAATAGATAAAATATATAAATGCCACATGTCAATCTTTATTCGTTAAGTGGCGAAAACCACGTTCTAAGAGTTTAATATACCACAATTAATGATTCGGGCCGTGAAAATAAGTCAATTAAACATAGATAAACTAAATATAAATAATAAAACAATTACTTAAGATAAGTCATTTAGATGCAATTTAAATAATTGTAATTACTAAAAATAATCAAATAGGTCGTTCAGTTTCGAGCTTGGCTTCTTATTTGAACAGTAAAATGAATTTATTGAAAAGTATGTAAAATAATTTAAATAAATAAAATAACTAAGTAACTGTCCTAGGGAAGTCATATAAATATAAATAATAAAAATAATAATTAATTAGTTCTCGTAAATCAATTAAATACAATTAAAATAAAGGTAAATGGTGATAGTATTAAAAATAATTATTCCCAAATCTGGGCTTCACATTCAAATAGTAAAATTGAATCAATTAAGAATGTTAGTAAAGTAAATTCTAGTAAATAAAATAATAAGATAATTATTTCGGCCAAGAAATTAAATATAAATTAAATGAATGTAAACAGTCGTCATGCACATTTTTCAAGAATTACGTATTTTAATGAAATAAATATATGCAATTTGATATAATGTTTATAGGCTAGGTCCGTGTGTTACAACTTGCCAATATAAATGAGGCTATATTAATATTAAAGCCCCTGAATAACTTTTTGTGCCTAAGGCAGATGACTTGAAATGCAAGAAAATGTAATTGATTACAAAGATCTTTGTGAGAATGAAAACATTCTAGAAGAATGTGGTCTAAACTTCTTAGTATATGTTGATATCATGTTGGCCATATATCATATTAAGAAGTATTATTATCTCTGTATATTTGTTTTTCAATCTTTATTGATTTTTGATTTAAGCTTATATGATTATCGTCCTAATGACTTGATCTTGAAAAGGACAATTGGAAGTACTAGAGTGATAAAGCTTATATGATTATCGCCCTAATGACTTGATCTTGAAAAGGAAGATTAGAAAATGAGATAATTATTCTCCTTATACTATAGTTCAATTGGTCCATTAATGTACAATGCTAATGATTTATGACCATATATTTCCTTTCTCTATTAAATGGTTAGCCATATATGGTGCAATTCCAACCTGAAGGCATTGGAATAAAATTGAGCACATGTCATTCTATCTATGTAGAACATCAAATATGGACTTATTGTATCCAAGATGGTTGAAATCATCATACGTTGGCCCTATAGATGCTGACCATTTATCCGACCCCCACAAAACAAGATCGCATATAGTCTATGTATTACTTGTGGTGATAGTTATATTGTGACAATCCATGAAATAGACAATTAAAGCTGCATCCTCAGATCATGTTAAGATTATAGCAATTCATGAGGCTAGTTGAAAATATATATTGGTTGAGATCTATGTTCGAGAATTATGTTGATTACCCGTCAAAAGAACTAGTCTGATCAGAGGAAGCACACAGAAGGTGACATGACGAAGAATATCTGACCATAATATTTCTACACACATAAGCTTTAGATGATATTGTTGATATCTAACAAGTAAACGCAAGTGAAAATCCAGCAGATTTGTTCATTAAAGTTTTACCAACAAAGATTAGAAAGTACATGCTCAAAAGTGTAAAATACATTACTTGAAAGATCTGTCACCATGACTCATGTTGTAATGAGGGGGATAATGTATTTGTGCGTTGTACTCTTTTTCCTTCGTCAAGGTTTTTCTCTCATTGGGTTTTTCCTGGTAAGGTTTTAATGAGGCAGGACAAATATGCTATATAATATGATACGAGCATGTCGAGCCAAAGTTCTTTTGAATAGATAGACTCCAAAAGAAAGTGAAAGTGAAAATTCAGCAGATTTATTCACTAAAGCATTACCACCAACAATTTTCAAATCACATGATCAAAGATGTGGAATACGTCGTCTGAAATATTTATCATCACGACTCATGTCACCATAAGGGGGATAAGCTACTTTTTTTCGTGCACTGTACTCTTTTCTTTCACCAAGATTTTTAACCCACTGGGTTTTTCTATGGTAATGTTTTAACAAGACAGACCAAGTAAAATATTATTTCTCATAAGAATAATGTACTCTTTTTCCTTCGTCAAGTTTTTATTCCATTGGGTTTTTCTTGACAAAGTTTTTAATGAGGCATATTCTTAAGCTATAAATATCCAAGGGGTAGTGTTGTAAAAGTATGGATATTTATTGACAACAATTCTATCAGAAGTAATACGTTGTATGACGGTTGACACCCGAGAGAAAAACTCAATACGATATTGAGTTACAGAAGCTAGTGGAAGATTTGCGACATAAAAACTCAATACATTATTGAGTTACTACGTGGAAGAATGGCATGAAAAGATGATGAATAAAGCTTTGATGATATAATATTATATGTTAGAGTGTAATGATCATGTTCTTTTGTAATGATGATATTTTGTCATAATTATTAGTATAAATATGTATGTTAGATACCTACATTGAGTAGTGAGAAAATATGGGAATAAGATACAAAATCAAGTGAAAGAATTGTCTAGTTTTTCTTTCAATTCTTTCTGATAATTATTTATAACAGTCCTCGTATTATAAGCATTTTACGTACATAATCGATGAAGACAAAGATCCAAAATCCCCGCTAGCAAAGTCGAATTTATAATTAAGAAAAATATATAAATATAGTTTGGTTGCTCGTCACATCAGCTTGATCATCACAAGGTGAATTATTTATACATTAACCTTGTTCACCCGCATTGGCCCTTTAATTTTCAAAGTAAACCATCACAGCCACCATCCTTCTATTTTCTCCTGATTTTCATTGAACTAGAAAATCCTTCAATTGATCCCAGATCCCCAATCCTAAAACTTAAGAATCTTATCAAATTTGAGTCCTCAAAGTCTTTCTTCACAATCCCACAATCGTTAGAAAGCTTTTCTCACTTATCTAACTCATACCCACATAAGTTCATCCTTTCCCAAAGTCATGTTTCAATTTCTTCTTTAAGCCTTAAATATCCAAGCTTTACTCAAATTTTTCTTCTTCATGCTTCATAAGGAACTATGATGCTTTTTCATTTCTCATCCAATCCATATATGTCATCAATTGTAGTTACAATTACTGCTGCAAGCATCCTTAATTTCTTCCAACAATATCCAGAAAAAGATTCATCAGCTTTTCTTACTTTCACTTAGAAATTGATGTTGCTGCCTCTTTCTTCATCATTTATCGTTTGGAAAATGCATAAAAGAGATTTCGGCTCATTTGAAAAATAAGAGTATTCAGGGAGCATTAGTGAGAAGTTTAAAGTGATTTTGGTTGTGTGGAGTTTGACCATGGTTGTGCTGTCACAGAGGAGAAGAAATAAATAAAAGAACAATAAAGAGATGAAGGAATAATATTCTTATTTTGTCTCCTCAAAATTTAGATTTTTTGATTGTATGTGCCTATGACGAAATTGTTAAATTTTAAACCAAAATAAGTTGAAGGACGAACGGTATTTCACTAATGAAAGTTGAGGGACCAAAAAATTTATTTTAAAAATTGAGAGACATATGCAAAATTGTTAAAATGTCTCTCGTCACACACTGCGCTTTGAAGGTTGAGATTGAATTTTTTTTTTACAAAAAATCAAGATTAAATTGGTTAATTTTGAATAGTAAGAATAAATTTAAAAATTAGTAGAGTCTATATTGACTAATTTTGAATAATATAAACAAATTTAAAATTTTGGAGAAATAATAGAGACCATTTGTGATATTTTCCCAACACACTCACACCCTTATTCATCATCTTCTACATGTACTCTAAAAACTACACTATACTAACTCATCCATTTCTCTTGGAACCAAGAATGGAACCGCGAAGTAAGGATCATCCATGTTAACGATTAGGGATGGCTATGGGTACCCATTTTATCCGAAACCAATGGGTAACTATCTAATAAAAACTCAATAACAAAAACTAACAAGGAATCCGTTAGGGTTTGGGTTTTATAAAGAGAAACTAATGGGTAAACTGATAGGTTTTAGTTTTTGACGTTAAAAAAACCTAAACCCAAAAACTTATTATTAATTTAATAAAAAAAAATCTAACATATACATATACACTTAAAATAATAGAAGTCTAACTAAAATTAGTAATTAAAATGATAAAAATTTGAACTAAACTCAATTAAAAAAAAAGTGAACTAAGCTCAATTAAAAGAGATGGACTAAGCCTATTAGACCAATACTTATACTCTTAAGAATTGTCATTTTTATTGGCCAATGATAAATCCATATTTTGCATATTTTATCCCATTAAATTATGTACAATTGTATTATTATTGTGAACTTAACTTTATATTTGATATAAATTTAGTGCAATGTAGATTTCGAACGAGAAATGAAAAAAATGATGTCAAAATACCAATATTTGGAGAGGATCATCGATACAACACTCAAGAAATATGATAGGATGGCCCCAATATAAGCAAATCAAGATTGAATTTGGCCAAACAAAGTGTGAAAATAGACTCAGGACGCCGAGAAACTTTGAAATAGTCTTGGTCAACTTTTTGGTCAAAGTCAAAGTCAACGGTCAACATGTGAATCGTAACTGGCATGAATAGTTAATCGTGTGTAAAGCGTGTGAATAATACTATGCAAAAAGTAAAATGCATGAATAATAACCGTTTTTCTCCTATAAATACCCCATTCCTCATATTATTTTTACATATTCCTTTTCTTCAATTTTTTCTAGTTGTTAGTTTTATATTGTTTAGTTAGTTTAGAAGTAATTTAGTTTAGTTCAAAGCCCAAATCGAGGGTGATTATCTCGATTCAGAGGCAATAGTCATGTCAAAGTCAATATGAAAAATCAAGAATCACGATTCTCAATATGTATTCTTTTGATTTCTTGACTTTTCGTATTTCTATATTATAATTGTTATTATGACATATTAAACTTGAGATTTGGGGTGATAATAGTTTTTTGTATATAATTCTCGAATTCAGATCAATTTATGTGTCATATTTTTAACTTGTCAAGTATTACTTGATTAATCATGTATAAACTTGATGTTATGTTTTCATTAATCAAGAATACACTTGCACCTAGTTTTGTACACCAGTGACAATATGAGACTACCTCGTATGGATACAGTTTGATTATACAAACACCTCTAGGTTACATAAGTGAAAGGTTAATTATGGTTTCAACACCTCTATGCTTGATAATTCATTAATCTTGTCACTTACATATCCAAGTCCAACTCGAAAGTGGAAGCTTCTAGCCCAATTTTTAAAGGATTTAATCTTTCAATCTGAATCCATAACATTATACTTGAATTTTTTGAGCCATTTACCATCCCGAATCACACTCGATTCTTGGACTTAATTAAAATTGTGTTGTAATTTAATTTTGTAATTTTATACTCCACCGTCGCTTTTGGACTCTTTGGATTTAAACAAATGTACTATGATTGTAAGTCAACTGAATTTAAATTAAACACTGAACCAAAAAAAACTGTAACCCTAATTCCGTAGATCGACCCTTGACTCACCAAGTTTATGTGGTAATCAGAGGTAAAATTGTTTTAAATTCTTTCACTCTATTTTTTATTGTAAAACGAGAGATCATCCTAAAATAATAAAGAAGACGCAACCCAAACAGAAAATAAATGCCCATGAAATATGTATTATTGTTGATGGGATTGAGGTGGAGCATTGTATGAAATCAATCCAAATCACTATGAGAAATTTCAAGGAATTAATTATAATAGTTGGCTTTCCTTTAAATTGTTTAAAAACAACAAGAAATGGATTAGCTATTTTCTTTGTTTGTTTATTTGTTTGTCAAGTAAATTGCAGCTCCAACTTGCAAGCATTAGAAAGAAAATAAGCACATATAATATTTATGAGATATCAGATATAGGATCAATTTATTCAAAAAGATCAAAATCAACTGATGTCAATTATATATATATTGGCTATTATTGACTCTTGAAAGGCAAGGTCAGAAACAAAATATGTCTATAGACTTTAACTATGATAATAGACATATATCATGGCAATTTATAAAGCAAAGAATAACGGCATCCTCTCCAAACCACGCTAAGATTCTCGCAAATCAAGAAACTAGTTGGGGTGTGTATAGTTGAGATATGTCATACAACACATTAAGGAATTATGTGGGTTCCTCTCCAACAAAGATAGTCCTACTACATTACATGAAAATAATGCAACATGTATCACTCAAATGTGATTATATGGTTAGTAATGTGGAATGTGACACTTGGAAGATCTATTGCTATGACAAGGTTGAAATGAGGGGGAAAAAGTACTTGTGCGTTGTACTCTTTTTCCTTCACCAAGGTTTTTTTTTCCATTGGATTTTTTTCTAGTAAGATTTTAACTAGACAAGCCAAATACAAGTATATCACACTGAAATTCTACTTGAGCATGAAATTTAAAAGAAACATGACATAAGTTCTCATCAAATTCAGTCAAGCTTACGTTACAGGATCATCCATAGAACCATTATCAACGATGAGCAAGCTACCAAGATTGGCATGTGTCGACTTTATAATCATTATTAAGATGTCCACATGAAGGGGAGCTTTAGACGAACTGTACTCTTTTTCCCTTCACACAGGTTTTGTTCTACTGGGTTTCTGACAAGGTTTTTAATGAGGCAATACAAGAGCTGTATACAAAGAATATTATACTTTTTTTCCTCTGTCAAGTTTTTATCCATTGGGTTTTTCTTGGTAAAGGTTATAATGATGCATATTCTTAAACGATAATATCCAAGGGGGAGCTAGTGTTGTGAAATTACGGATATTCATGAATATAAACCTTGTGAACAGTAATTATGTGAATAGTAAATAATGTGAATAGTGTACTGCGCATGAATAGTAACTTTATTTTTCCTATAAATATGACTTTATTGTATTTCAGTAAAGATAGTAAAATCAAAGGAATTCTCTCTAATTTTCTTTCAGTTCACTCTTATATTATTGTCTTTTGGCAATTATTTCATAACAATTACCACAAATTCCAAATAACTTTATAGAATGAAAAGTAAATCTATTGGGGGGCCAAGAACTTTTTGTTATCAAGTAGGGATGGTAATGGGGACAGGGATTACATGTACTCGCCTCGGGCCCGCTTCTGTCCCAAATGGGGTGGGGATAAAAGCGGGAAATGGAAAATAGGGCAGGGGATGGGGATTAACTTTTAATCCCTGTGCGGGGGCAGAGCAGGGTGCGGGGATAAGTATTTCCTTCCCCAGATAACCCGCCCCGCATACATAGATAGTTATTTTTATTATTTTAGTATTATATATGTATTAAAATTATACATATAAAAGTATAAAAAAATAACATTAAACAAAGTATATTAAAATGGAAAAGAAAAATTACATAGTGTTTGGAACCACTTGTACTATGGAATTCATTTGTTTTGTAAATGAATTTTATGAAGATTTGTATTTGTAAATGAATTCTCTTGTTTGGAACTCTAATTTGCAATACATGTGGAATTGAAATTAAAAATTATATTTTACACAAATACCCCTCCTTTATTCTATTGGAATTAATAAAATTTAAGAATGATAAATAATAATTTTTGAGTTATCCAACAAGTACTAGCATGGATTGTTGATACCTTGACTTGTTGATCAATTATTTTCTTCGTATTTTATTGAAAGAAGAAGGGTGAGGGAGAGGTTTCGAAATAATTTTTTTATTTTTTTTTATTTTTGTATTTGAGCCAAAGTTAAATTTAAATGTAAAGAAAATATAGAGTGTAATTTTGTCTTTAAAAAATAGGAACTAACTTAAAAAATGTGGATTTGTAAATTCTACCTCTTGAGCAAGGATTTGGGTAAGACTTGAGGAAATCCAAGATTTCTAATTTTTTAAAGTGGTGATTCCAAACATAAAAAATTGGATTTGCAAATGAATTATGTAAAATATTGTGAAATTTATTTGTTCCAAACACTCTGTTAGATTATTTGAAATGATTTTATAATTATTCTTAAAACCACTGCATGCCGTAACTTGATATTTGATATCATTTAACATAAATACCTCAATTTTACTATTGATCTTAGTGAATTAAGAGATTTGTTAGTTATTTCAGTTGCACTTCAAAAAGCTTCAAATAACATAACTAAAGATGAATTTTAAAGAATTGCAACTAATGTTATATGTGACATGCGATGAGAAAAAAAAAAAAATAATCAATGCAATCTCACTAATACAAAGAAATGTTATTTTTCAATTGTAATTCTCATACACAATGGTTAAGTCAGAATTTATTTAAATATTTGAGACTCAATTACTATAATATTATTTTTACTATTTAACTGCAAGAATAATTACTATTAGACTTTATTTAAGATATATATTTTGAAGTTGCATCCTTAAAATTAACTTTAATTCTTAAGGTTTAAAAAGAATAATAAAAAACCTGCGGGTAATCCCCATTCCCTACGAGGATTCGGGGCGGCGGCGGGGACGGGGGTATAGAATGCGGGGTCGGGGCAGGAGATGGGGGAAATTTTTAAGTGGCGGGGTGGGGCGGGGGGAGCTCATTGTCATCCTACTATCAAGGGATCGAATATCACACTTTTAGTTTCCTCAGCTGTGATAGGAGAGATAGGTGATTGCACAAAATTGGAAAGAATGCACTTGCCAAGGATAATCCGGATATGATTCATCTTATAAAAATCATTTGAAGAGAGAGGAGAGACAAGAAGGTGAGTGAAATGAATTCAGACCTTACACCTGAGTCATTAGAAATGAACGACCATCTTCACAAAATAATTTTGGTGATAGAGTTTCGAGCATGTATCCCACAAATGACTTTATGAAAGTAAGTCATGTTTGAGTCACCATTTCTGATCTATTGAATCCATTTTTGTTTGAGTACGACATCATTAGCTTTAGATAAGAACTCAACCTCACGAAAGAGGATCTTCTTCTTGAGAATTAATGGCATCAGCACTTGAGTAACCATTGAGCATGTCAAAGTGGATAGCATCAATATCATCACGAATGGTCAAAGTGTAATGAACTTCTAAAGGGCAACTTTGAGTCTTTTTTGCTTTTGCACATGACAAAATACAGGAGTACCATGAACGTAATAATCTCAATTATGTTACACAATGTCAAGAAAAAGATGACGAGTAGTCCAAGCATTAAAGAATTTAAAAGGCTTGAACCCCGTAGCAGAAGGAGATAAGTATTGAGAACAAGAGGACTAAAATCTGAAGGGCCCAACATCTCAACTTGAAGAGAGGAATACAAAAAGAAATCCAGCCAAGCAACATTCATAAGAATGCAGTCAAGTTTCCTCGCCCAAAAGTGAGGTCTTCCTTTATTTGTCCAAGTGTAGAGAGAGCCAAAACTTGGATGCTCAATAAGATTAGCCAGAGAGATATGCATACCTTGATCAAAAGTGCTATAAGGAATAGGGGAAGCATCAAATCGATTCTCCACATCAATATATAATTTCGCTAAAATCCCGAATGATGCATTGGGCCAGATGAGAGCAAGAAGAGCTCCATTCCAAAATGTTGGCCTAAAGAGGCTTTTAAAGCAAAGCACCATTACAACCATACACAAATGTGATGAAGTAAGAGCTGTTATCAATAATTATTGAACTCGACAAACGATATTAAAACTTGCTCCATATTTTGAGAGCTTTGCTAAATCCAATTCAAAATCAACGATACCAAAATGTGACAAACTTCTACACTAGTAGATGAAACTTCAGAACCAATAGTACCAGTTACCTTGTAGAAGCCACTTACCCTGTAGAAGCCACTTACCCTGTAGAAGCCACTGGAAAAAACAATCAAGCCATTGTTGTTCAAAATTCTCTATTTACATTATGAAACTTTTCATGTAATGCAGAATCCTGATGGATATATCGATTGTTCTTCCCATGTCACAAACAATTAGACATTGCCTATAAAATCTTTGATTTGATCGCAATCTAGCTATGTACAGAAGAAAATAAGTAATTTCAGATCAGGTTGTCTTGTTCTTCTTTCTAATTCTTTAATCTCATGAACACACAAGAATCTACCACAATCACCTGTTTTTTCTCCTAAACATGACTAATTTTAGGGATTGTTCAGACGGGCTCTGCATCCAATGAGATTGTGTGATACTGAAATTTGAGACCTTAGAGAACAAAAGCCGAAGAGGTAGAACTTTCTTCATGTCGTGCTTTCGTTTTCAGTTTTTTTTTATTGTTTATTGGTTTTTTTGTTTAATAAATAATATGTATATATATGTAGATGTGTATATGTACAATTTAGTATATAGTATATAGTATATAATATATATATATATATATATATATATATATATGTGTGTGTGTGTGTGTGTGTGTGTGTGTGTGTGTGTGTGTGTGTATGTTTTGCTTTTTATGTTCATTTTTTTTTGCTTAATAAATTATATCTATATGTATATATATGTATGTATAGTATATAGTATATAGTATATATATTTGGGTTTTTTTTTTGTTCATTATTTTTTTTGGTTTTTTATTTTTTATTTTCATTTTTTGTGTAATATTCCAAACTATATATATATATATATATATATATATATATATATATATATATTATTTTTATTTTTTTTCTATTTTTATTACATATAGTGTATGCAATTTTTTCCTGTTTTTATTATGTTTTTTTATTGTTTTAATTTTATTAGTAGATTTTAGATTTTTTTCGTAATTTTCTAAAACTAATTTTATATTGTATTTTGTAGATGTTCAAAATATTAATATATGTATATATTAAATTTATTTATTTTTCTAAATCTTAATTTTTATTTTAATATTTTTTTTTAAAAAAAAAAGCATGGGGATGAACAGGCGATGAATTATTGGCTACGCCACAACTACGAAATCATGGCCACTAACTGGTGATGATTGATTAGCTAGTTACACAAGATTAGCTACGAAATGATGACGAAACTAAATAAATAATAAAAAAACAAATATTTGATTGATAAATTTTACAAAGAATAAAAAATATATGGCTACGAAATGGCAACGGAATATTGGCCACGACAAGACGACAAAATATATAAATAATAAAAAATAACGTATATTTAATTAATAAATTTTAAGAACTAAAAATATTTGGCTATGAAAGGGCGACGAATGTTTTGCTACGAAGTGGCTACAAAAAGTAATTAATTTTTAAAAAATCAACAAATTATTCAATAAAATGAATAATTATAAAAATTCAATTAAAAATTTTAAAAACAAATTCACTTGGCGACGATAAAGGAATAAAGTGTATTTTTCATTATTTTTCTATTTTGCCAAAAGTTGGTGTCAAAATAGGCAATTTGCAATAGACGTCTAAGGCGACAAAGCCATTTTTGTCGCCCTTTCGTCACTCTAGGCCTGGGGCAACGAAGGGGATACCAAAACCTTTTGCAGTGTCAAACAATTTTTCTTGTAGTGAGGGGGTCAACTTGTCGAATACCATTGCCACCATAACAACACCTTTCGGTAGAAATGCAAGCATAGATCCTACAACCAAAGTATGTGGGAACCAAGAGCATACATAGTGTTAATTATAAAATCCCAATCAATAAAGTGAAAGGCCTTCGTGTTGTCAACCTTGAGAACACGTCATGTAGTACGGTTTCTAGAATACCCTCTCATAATATCTTGAGCAATATGAACATTTTCAAGAAAGTATGCTTTTCGCAAGAAAAAAAAACCGATTGATTTCAACATATAATATCAGGAAGACAAGCCTTAATACGATTAGCCAAAATCTTGCAAATGTACTTGTAGATAGTGTTGCGACAAGAAATAGGCCTAAATCTTTTAACCATGCAAGGATTAAAGACTTGGACAAGTACAATAATAGTCAAATTGATCTTACAAAGAGAGCAAAAGTTCAAAGAATGAGAGTATGGCATTGACAACATCATTATCACAATGTTCAAGCAATTTTATAGAATGAAAAGTAAATCTATTAGGGGCCCAAGCTGTTATTGCTATTAAGGGAGAACATCACACTTTTAATTTCCTCAACAGTGATAGGAGAGATAAGCAGTTGCACCAAATCAAAAAGAATGCACTTGCCAAGGATATATTGGATATCATCCATCTTATAAAAATCATGTGAAGAGATAGAAGACCCAACAAGGTTAGTGAAATGAATTCTGCCCTTACACCAGCAACCTGACCCTTCTCCCGGGTTATCAAAGGAGGCTATCAGAGATGAATTGCGGACTGAGTCATTAGAAGTGAACGATCATCTTCAACTTCCTTTTTTGTCCAAGTATAATGACAGCCAGCACTTGAAAGCTCAATAAGATTAGCCAGAGATATGCATACCTTGATCACAAGTGCTGTGAGGAATAGAGAAAGCATCAAATCGATTCTTCACATCAATAATTTCGTTAAAATCTCCAATGGTACACTGGGGCAAATGAGAGCAAGAAGAGCTCCATTCCAAAAGTTTGGCCTAAAGTTGATTTCTAAGGAAAGCATCATTAAAACCATACACAAATATATGTGATGAAGTAGGAGATGTTATCAACAATATATTGGACCTGACAAACGATAGTAGGATATTTTTTTTATCAAATGCCTTCCACGCTTGTGAATCAGCAGGATGCCTTAAAAGTCCGTCTTTGATGCGACCCTTGTCATGCCATATCATCGAAGAAGATGTCTTTGATGACATGTACAATCTTTGTAACCTTGGAATCAGCGGGAAGTATCTCATAACTTTACAAGCGATTTTCTTCTTTCGGTCATGACTTCTACCACTAATATTATCACACTGTTGCCAACGAGAAGAATTACATACATGGCAAGATTGTTGCGCTACTCTATCACCTCTATATAGCATACAATTATTTGGACATACATCAATCTTTTCATGCCCCAATCCTAAAGCATTTGTTATCTTCTTTGCTTCGTATAGAGTTTCGTGAATATTCAATTCCGTAAATTGTTTCAAAAATTTAAGAAGCATGCCAACTAATTTTTCACTCCATTTGTAGTAGGATTTTATATGCATCAATTGGACTACAAATGACAATATAGTTGATTTGGATCCAAGATAAAGTTCTTTGTTACCTTCCTAAAAGAATTCGAAAAATCTTGTAGCTTCTTCATTAAGACCATCTTCCGATTGAATATTAGGCTCAACATCTGGATCACTGTCATCCTTATACTCGTTACTTTCTTCTTCTTCAACATCTTCATTCATTTCATGTAGTATATCATGAATTCCAAATGCATCACTCACTAAGTCGTACATATTGGAATGATCTTCAAGTGGATTATCGTGTAGCGGGTCTGAAGTAATAGGAGGTGGTGCATCTCTCATTATAAAATCTTTTCCATGGCAAACCCAAACAGTATAACCATTGGTCATTCCTTCGCAGACTACATGATCTCTCACTTCATCGCGTATTTTCCATTTACGATTGTCGCACAAAGCACATGGGCACAATATCTTTCGAGATGATGTGGCCGTATGAGTGAACACAAAATCGAGAAATCTCTCCAAACCATAAAGGGTACTCATTGCTATACCATGGCTTCGTCATCCAACTCTTCTTATCCATGCTTAACATTGTAAGACCAAGAGGGAAAATTAAATCAAACACATAGTAAAAGAAGGTTGACCCCAAAAAAGTATGAGGATGTTGCTATGATCAATTAATATTTTTTAGTACTTGAACTGGATTCCTATTCCTCTAATAGCATAATCGATTTAGCTAATTGAGCTCGATCTAGCCAAAAATTCTATAAGAATTAAAGTATAATTATGGTAGCAAATGATAATAAAAGTTAGTCAACTAATGAAAGTATAATTTCAACCATATATATATATACACACACACACACATATATATATATAATGCAAATTTCTCTTTTACCAAAAAAATAAGAAAAAAGAAACTTGCACTTTTAGATGACATTAGACACCATATAATAGCTCATGTAATATCCCACAATAACACTCAAAGTCATGCATGTAATAGCATGGTCAAGCAACATTTGTTAGGTATACTTCTATTGAAGTAGTAAAAAAGAGAAAAAGCTATGTCTAGGACATCATCATCATCCTCATCTATTTGAGCAAACTTAAAAAGAATATGCTACTTTGGGCAGAAAGATGCCATGTGAATATCATAATTAAGAGAAAATTCATTTGCATTATGCATCCACTCTTTTTGATTCATCCATTATGACCAGAAGGCAGGCTGACCATATATACTTATGAGAACCTCATCCATTCAATTTTCCATATGAAACTTCTGAAAACTATATTGACGAATATGAATTTATCGACCCAGAACACATCATTATCTTTATTTACAATCACATACTTATGGGTGAGACACCAATTAAATGCATTATGATGATTCAACTTGCTCGAGCAGAAAAGAACTAGATGCTTTCTAAATCAACATAGACCAACAAAATCAAAACAACTAATAAAAAGAAGAAGAAGATTTCATAATTTCAACAGAGCCCAACAACATGATAAGCATAGTAAATAAACTAAGGATAGCAATAGAATGGCCGATCATTCTAGGTATAATGGTAGATGCCTGGGACCAAGTTACTATTATTTCTTTTTCTGCTTTTGTGTTAAGCTTATCAATTTTTTTTAATAAATGATTGGGTACAAAAGGATTTTTTTTAGTGAACGTGTCACAGCTTACTCCTTTTTGTTTTTGTTTTTGTAAATAATGACGAAGAAATAAATTATACTCGAGGGGGTGCTCTTGGCCCAGTGAATATCGCTTATTTTGGCGTTTATCAGTGGTGGTATACAATTGGTTTACGCACTAATGAAGAACTTTATACTGGAGCTCTTTTTCTATTATTTCTTTCTGCCCTATTTTTAATAGCATGTTGGTTACATCTACAGCCGAAAACCTACCTTACGTCTTCCTTTCTTGTACAATCATCTGATGAAGTATCATCAGATTGCCCTTCCACTTCCATTAGTTATATAGTTACAAACAAAACGGCCAGTTATTAATGGAATACCTTGTCGACTCTCTGTGAAATACTCGTTTGGCTGAGGGATAAAACTAAGGTGGGGTTGAGTATGTAGATTTGCAGACGAAGTTTAGTTTTAAGCAATCTCAAGTCCATATATTAGATAGAAACTAACAATATTTTACTCTGGATGTCGATTATTTATCGTAAATCTCGTTTTCTTTAACTAATTGAATTGGGTGATTTCACCCAAGTGGGAAGTTTTGAAGTATTACAGCTATAGTTTCGTTTGGGCCTTTCATCAAACATATGGATGTCTTCAGCTTGAAACATATGTTGCGATAAAGATGAGAAAAACATGTGCTGCTAATTGGTGTTAAAGATTAGCATGGAGAAGAATTCACATACACCAAATGATAGTAGAAGCTTGGATTGAGAAAATGTAAGGTCTTCACCTCTAATGCAGCACGCTTCAATTGTTGTCTAATTTGCTGGGTCGCTATAATTGAACACTTTGTCTTTGCGAATAATAGAAAATCAAGAGTTAGAAGTTGCAGCGAGAGAAGTCAACTTACGCAAAAATAGTTTTTTCTTTAAAAAAAAAAAAAAATCTAATGGCAAATAGACAGCAGTTCACTGAACTGCTAACTAGGTAAGGGCTTTCATGTCACGTTCCGAGCTCACAATTTTAGGCTTGTGGGTTATAGTAGTTTGCAGGCAAAAATAAAAAAAATAACTATTTGAGTATCAAATCAACTGATCCAAAATGATTAATTCTAACTACTTGGGTCTCAAATCAACTGGCTCAAAATGGTTAACTCTCGTTAATCTAAGGCCCAAATAGTTATTTTTTAGCCTCACAATACTAGTTTCACTTGTGGGTTTAAAATTCTAAATCCGAGACGTGATACTTCATGTCAACTTCCTGAATGTGTAAATTACCATTTGCAAACTCTAATACTTGTAAGTCACGACTTCTATTCTCACTGACCTATTAGTACGTATTGATTTTTATAAAAGATCTAAAATTGTAACGGCCTTTGTGTCACTTTTTGAATGTGTAAACTACTATTTGCAAAGGTCCTAAGCTTAAATCACGGCTTCGACTTCATTGTAAAAATATAAAATTAAAAAATTAAAAATAATATGTTTGTAGAATGCTTTCCAAGTTTATTCTTATCAATACAGCTGAAATTTACCTAGTGCATTTTATGCTCCCAATATACAACTGCATGCCTATGTCTGGACCTTTCCATTAGTTTCCAAAAACAACTTGATAAGGGTTGAACCACACACTCTAGGCTCGATGTGTTATACCAGAATGTCTACCTTTTATGTACAGGAATGGAGTAAATTGTTTGCCGTCCCCTTGTGTTTTGCTCAAAATACTCATTCACCCCCTGTAATTTTAAAATAGGCTCATTACCCCCTGTGTTTTTTCGATTAGGCTGACGCACCCAAAATCTCTTATTCCGTTAACAAACGTTATCAAATTAGTTAATTGATCGTTATACCTTTACATAAAGTTGAAATTGAAAAAACACAGGGGGTAATGAGCCTATTTTAAAATTACAGGGGGTGAATGAGTATTTAGGGCAAAACACAGAGGGGCGACAAACAATTTACTAAAAGGGTATTTTTGTCCAGCAACGAATTTATTTAAACCAAAAGCATAAAAAAATCGCATTTGAAGCGCATATGTTGCAATTGCTGTTAAATTAGATGACTTTTCTAATGGAGAGGGACGGTTAGCTATACTCTAAATATCACAGGGGGGTAATGTGCCTATTTTAAAAAGACGGGGTAAATGAGTATTTACGGCAAAACATAAGGAGACGACAAGCAATTTACTCTACAGGAAAGCTACAACAAAAATGGAGATTTCATATTCCCCTTCTATGTTTAGAAAAAAATCTAATGGGGTTGGAGCTGATGAGTTATTAAGCAGTATAATCCAACATTGATTCTAATTTTAAAGCCCATTTAAGTTAAAGTAAAATAATCAAGTTAAAGGCCCAAAATGCGCAGGGTTACATAATCTATAAAACCAACGTTAAGAGAACTATTTAAGAGTACCATTCTCATCCAATATAATAAAACTGTTAAATTAACAATACCGTTGTCTTTTCATCCAAACAAGATAGTAAACACAAAATCCTTTCTGAATAATAGTAGAGGCAGCTATAAATCCCAAGCTATTAATCCCTAATAATCATCCTCATCATCATCATCTGGAAAAGGATTAACAAAAGAAGAATGAATACAAAATGCAGAAGTAAGGCTTATACCCTCGAAAAGAGTAAAAGGATAACTGAAGAGCTGCCAAAAGCTTAAGATCATAGAGCCCAATGAGGAAAACTTAATGAGAGATTTTAAATCATAACCAATATACAACGAAAATTGAACAAATACCAATAATCCAATAAATCAGTACTTTTCAATGAGCCATCATTAAGCATTCCAAATAACATTTACTTGTTCATATCAATAATTAAACAATGCCATTAGAGGACGAAAATAATATCTCTATTTTGTTTCTTTCAATGTCACTAATCTGTGGCTACAATTTTCCTAGGAAGTCTTGCTAGCAGTAGTGAGTAGAAGGCTTCAAGGCTTTTACTAGGTGTAAATTTCACAAATAGTCCCCATCTTTGCAATCTCTTCAATTTCATCCATATTATTTTCAAAGTGATGCTTTTCATTCCCAATGTTTACATATTTTTTTTTAATTTCATCTTTATTGTAAAATTAAAACTCATCACTACTCATTTGTAAAATTATGTCCACGTGCAAGACTCAATCAAAAACTACACAAGAAATAACTAGATCCATTTCTAAAATTGTGTCACGTATAAGGTTCAATAATAAAAAAAAAACTATACAATAAACAAATAAAACAAATATCTCTAAGGCACTGATTGGTATGTAGGAATGAGTTGGGAATGAAATGACATTCCCAATTATATTTTAATTCTCATGTTTGGTATGAGGGAATGAATTTCGTAATGTCATTCCCAAGGGAATCCCATTCCCACATACATGAGAATAGCCATTCCTGACCAAATATATGGGAATGGTCCATTCCCATGTATTTTGGAATAAACTTGACTACCATACCATTTTCAAGATAACTTTTATAAATAATTTGCTTTACAATAATAATAATAATAATAATTAAAAAATATAATAATAAAATAATAATAATTATTATATGAAAATTATAATGAAAATAAAAAATAATAAAGTAAAAAATAATAATAGTGATTAAATAATAATAGTGATTAAATAATAATAATAATTAAAAAAATAATAATATTATTACAATAATAATAATAATAATAATAATAATAATAATAAATAAAAAAAAAAATAAATAAACAAAAAAAAAAATAAAAATAAAAATAAATAAATAAATAAATAAAATAATAATAATAACAAAATTAAAAAATAATGATAGTGATTAAAATAATAATAATAAAAATACTAATAATAATAATAAAGTAAAATAATAATGATAAAAATAAAAATAAAAATAATACCAAATTAATAATGTTAATAATAATTATAATAGTATTTCTTGTTGTTATTATTATTGTTATTATTATTGTTATTTTTATTTTTATTTTGTTATTAATACTAATTATTATTTTTATTTTTATTTTTATTATTATTATTATTATTATATTTTTTTTTTGTTGTTGTTGTTATTATTATTATTATTATTTTTTATTTTGTTATTATTATTATTTTTTATGTTTATATTGTTTACGGTTATATTTATATTTATTCTTATTTTTAATACTATAATAATAAAAGGGCAATTTTGTCATATTATATAAGTCATTCATATTACTACTCTTAATTCCTAGAGTATACCAAACGTGTTATTCTAATTCTAAGTTCATTCCATTCCCAATTTCATTCCATTCATGTCCAAATTCATTCCAGTGTACCAATCGCTACCTAACAGATTAAATTTTTAGATGTTTAATTAACAAATAACACTAGTACAAAAGGGAAATACATATGTTTACTTTGCTTGAATTGATTTCTAAAATCCAAGAAAATTACTCAAACTCCAAACCTTATAACCAACATTCCACTCTTATAATATGGATTTATATCACAAACGTTATTTGTAATTTGCAGCCTAAATAGAAATACTAATGTCTTAATAGTACAAAATCTGTTTTAACTTTCACACGCCTTGCCTCAAACATATAGAATTTGTACAACAAACAGACACGTTGCGTCCATGATATAAAAAATAATTGCACCTCAAAGAAAGAAATTCAATTGTGTTCATGTTGACTTACTTGTACTTTTGTCCCCTCCAGTGATATAGACTTTGAGTTCTTCATTTTGTAGTTCCTCCTTCTGTAGAATTTCAATATTCCTTGCTGAATCACTGACAGAAGGGTTGCAATCTGTTATTCTAATCACCTGTAGTGTGGGAATTTCTCCAAAGCAAGGAGGGATCTCATCCAGCCCCCAACAATTGTTCAACACTAACTGCGCAAGCTTAGGAAAGGAATCTTCTGAAGCAATCCACTTGCAAATTGATATAAATATTAATTTCAAATATTCCAGATTTGGGAAGTCCCCATCATTCACGATCCATTTTGTATCATAACACATTCCACCTAGTTTGAGAACCTTTAGGTTCCTCCCAAATTCTGCAATATCCTTCCAATTTGGCAGAAGTCTTGACAAAGACAACTTCTGTAGATTTGGAGGGAAGTCAAACACACAATTCTTTCTCCATTCCGTTGAACCCGTGATACGCAGCTTTAGTGACACAAGCTGATCGAGAAAGCTCAAATCTAGAAGTCTATACAAGTAATCAAATGAACCTCCCCCAAATTCATAGCCTGTAGTTTCCCAACAGTCGTAAAATTCGCATCTCAATTTCCAAAGGTTTGGTACCCTTCTCAGAAAATTCTCTGCTTCTCTTTTGGAAGAAAATTTTGGTGTCGATAATGTTTGCACATTATCCAATAAGCAGAACTTTTCAGGTTCGTGGGTCTAGATAGTGAAAATTTTGGTGTCGATAGTGAACCATGTTCAAGAGTGAATTTGGTACAAAGTATTGCGAACGACCTTCGACAAGTAGAGATTGCAGGTACCAAAGGTTGGCTATTGATGAGGGCATATCATCTGTGACAATGGCTAAATACCTCAAATGAATCAGCAATTCTATTCCGCTCTTAGACATGGAAATCTCTATATCAGCTAAATCCAACACTCCAAGAAGCTTAAAATCCTGAAGAATTAATGAGAAATCAAACCTAGATAGTCCAGTACATAGCACAGAACGGACATGATAGCGAGAAGGCTTCACCTGCATAGCTGCAAACTTAGTGACATAAATGCTAAGTCAACGCTCATCATACACTCTTGCAATTTCAGACCAGTGACTCATATGTATCACCTGCAAGAAACACCCTTCTTTAGGTTTTTGCAAACAAAAGTCATGTAATAGATCATGAACACGACATGCTTTGACTCCTCTGTGGGAACGTTCTTTGGTAGGTATTACAAGGCTTCTATTGATAAGATCCAGGAAATATTCCTCTGCTACATCCTCCAATTTCTTTTCCTCGACATATCGTACAAATCCTTCAGCGATCTATAACATCTTCAATTTCCAGAGAGGAACTTCTTCGTCCTCTGGAAATGCTGCGAAGTATAGAAAACATGATTTCAAATGATTTGGTAAATGATTGTAATTCAATTCTAATACAGCTTTGCACTGATGACTTTCTGAGTCACTAAGAATGTGTGAGCTTAATTCCCCTGCAATTCGTTTCCACTTAGGTACACTCTTCTCCACCCTTGCAAGAACTCCAGCCATGACAACAATTGCTAGAGGAAGTCCCTTGCAACTCTCTACAATCTGTCATCCAACATCCAAAAATTCTTGAGAGAAGCTTCCTTTTTGAAATAGCTTCTTATCAAATAACTCCCAACTCTTAACCTTAGAGAACTCATGAAGATTATGCACCTTATTGCCATCGTTAATTTGCAAAGTCATATTTTGGTGTCTGCTAGTTATGAGAAAACGGCTATAAAAGATCTTTTGAAATCATCCTAATCTTTGATGTCCCACAAATCATCAATGACAATAAGATATCTACGTCCCTTCAAGTTTCCAAAAAGCATTGCAGCGAGATATTCATCATTCATTTCTTTATTATCTGGGGTACCAATAACATCACCTAAAATGGTAAGCAACAATTCTCTCTTTTGATATGTTTGAGAAACAGTGCACCATGCTTGAACATGAAAGAACTCACGGACTGAAGGGTCCTTACACACTTTCTTAGCTAGCGTAGTCTTGCCAACTCCTGACATGCCTACAATTGAGATAATATCTCTTTTCTCTTGGTCTTCAAAAAGATACTTCTTTATCCTCTTTGCCTCATCTTCGAAACCCACTATTTCATCAGTTGCTATGTCAGTAGCTTTTGATGAAACATGAATGGGAGTTTTTGCAACATAATGGGCTTGTGTATGATGCTTCTTCTTGGTATTGATCGTTGTCACCTCTATTTTTATAAGCTTGGATTGCTCTATGATTTTGGAAAGTGACGTCTTGAAGCGAGAATCAAGAACATTTTTTACCAGGTAAAAGTCGATAACATATTCTGTTTGGTATGCCAAGCTTATGAAACGCGTCCAAAGATCTCCCAATTCTTCATTCTTATTAGGTTGCCCCTTGGTTTCCATAAGAGAAGATCTCGGAGATTTAAATTCCATAGCCATATCTTCGATTTTGGCTGACATTTTACCAAATCCTCCAAATGTCCCAAAAAAGATCCAAAAAGCCCGACTCCATCAACTTTGGGATAGTTATACAAGTTAATCTCTCTGGAGTCTTTTTGAATCTGCTTTATTTTGTAAAGCACCTCAGAAACTGCTATATTCACTTCCCTAGCCATATCTTCATCCATGTGCCTGTCATAAGAGCAGAGGATAGGTACGAACTTCCAAATAATAACTTCAATGGATGTAAAGTGAAAATTGAATCGTTCGAATCTCCATTTATATGGCAAATTTCTGATAAAAATTTGAAGGAATTTCAGCTTCTCAAAGAGATTCTTACTTGGATCATCTAGATAAATCACAAAATTGACATTACAATCTAGTAGCTTTATCAGATTGTTTAGGACATAAAACTCGAGTGTTGATTCAGTTGACCTTGAAGCTCTTAAGACCACCATATATATCTCCTTGACATTAGTCTTCTCTACTAGATCAGAGAGCTCTTGCTTCATTTCAAGTGTCTCTTCATTCATTTTGTCAACCAAGCAAAAGTAAATGAGACATGTTGCTTTGTATAACAAAGAAGAAAGATGAGTCAAAAGCCCTCGATTTTCATCCGGAACGTATATGTCGGCCCAACAAAATTAGCTCAGTCACCGAATGGGTTGAATCAAGCAGTGCAAGAGGAACAACTACAAGGCCCAAGTGAGTCGAGCCCAAGCTAGCTAGCTAGTAGTATAAATAGCTGAAGGCTTAGAGAGAAAGCAGGCAAAAACTCAGTTATAATTTCCTTCTTATTTTTGCACTTTTGTTTACTGTTTTTCAGTTTTTGTTTCCTTGTAATTCCACTTTCAATCAATACAAATCTCTTTGTTCAGATCTTTCTAGCATACGTTAAGTTCATTACATTGGTGCTTTCATTGAGTCCATGGCTGACGGTACTGGACTACACACCATGGATTATCGGTATCAGCAATATTATCCGCAGTATGTTGGGTATGACTCTTACATTCCACCGTATCAACAATATTATCCCTCTCAACCGCAGGCACCGACCCAGTTTCTATATTATTCCAATCCCGAAATGTTGTCGTATGCTCAACAGTACCAACACGTGCAAGACCAATACTATCGTCCTCAAGTCTACTCACCTGTGACAACACCCACAGCTCATCTGGATTTCGTCACCGTAGCGGCTTCCTCGCTTTCCACCTTAGATGCGAAAGTCGATCAGTTGTTGCTCATCACAGAGCAATTCGAGGCGCGTACCGTAGCTGCATTGATGACTATCCCACCACTTCCAGCAACGGAGAAGACCAATTCAGTGAATATTGCTGAATCAAAGGGTGAGTACGAGAAGAAGGTTTAAGTCACGTCAGCAGACGGTTTCTTGGGGGCGTCGTAAAGTGCGGATGCTTTACAAGATGGCGAAGTTATGAGTATGGAGAATTGTAAGGGCGTTTCAGCAATGGCTATGTGTGAGGTTAATGGTGACGTCGTGATAACATCGAATGATGAAACTGTATATGTTAATGGTTCGGAGATTAAATTGATAATTAAGGAGAATTGAGAAGTTGCAAGCAAGAGTGAGATGGTAGACGTCGAAGCCGAACAACAGGCAATGGCTATTGCTAAGGAAAGTATTGTGTCGAGGCGGGTTACGCAATCAGCAGTGAAGTTGAAGGTGGCAACTATAGAGAATGGGGATGCGGAAGAGTATATGAATGAATCGGTAACAAAAGTAGAAGTGGTAGAGGAAGATATGGAAGCTGAGCTGTGTTTTATTAATGCGACGTCAACTGAAACTGGCTTGCAGCGTCTTGATGCGATCGTAGCTGAAATAGAGAAAGGTGAAATAGAGTCTGCGAGGAAGGTGTTTGATGAAATGACTGAGAGAAGTTCGGTGTATTTGAAAGGTGATATGGTAGAGGCGAAGGGACTAGTAAATTCTCCTTGGTGGATACCTTGGAGTGTGTATTTGAAGGGGAGAATTATTGCAATGACTAGGATTTTGTGGATGGAGTTTGCGGAAGCAGCTGTGAATGGTGAGATTATTCAGAGTTTAGCATTAGGTGCTCTGCGTAATAGTTTCCTAGTGAGTGATTCAAGGATTCAGATTATGGAGAATTATAGTCATGCGGCCAATCTGATAGAAGAAGAGCTTGAGACACATACTATATATGTGTGGAAAGAAGTAAAGTCATATGTTAACACCCATATGGTTAAAAATGGGAGTGCAGCTACTAGACAACTTGTCCATGATGGACCAGATGAGAATTTAAAAAAATTTGCTTTGAAGTTTTTGCAAAATAGGGTGACCACAATTCCTATTATTAATTCATCTTCAGAGGATGGATTGTGCCCACACCTATTACATCTTGCTTCACTTTCTGTAATGCTGAAAAATATTTGCAGTATGTCACAAGGAGGCGACAACGGCTTGACACAAACACAGTCACCTTACAATGAAGCAATGGAGGCATTATCTTCTCTTATCATGAAATGCCATCATGCTAATAAGAACAACTCGGGCAATAGATTTGATTTACTCTGATTATCTCAAGATACTGGAGTTGGAGGAGCTGATTAAGCAGCTCAAGATTATCCATGTTGCCAGTACCAAAGGTAAGGGATCGACTTGTGCATTTGTAGAGTTTATATTACGAACTGTGGAAGATATAATCGTTGTAGTACCTGGAGATTGTATTTTTCCTCCTTCGCATTACAATATTTTGGGGATTAAGAAGTATAGCTTTGTAGAAGAAATGAAGAAAGCCTACGACAAGCTTATTCAGAAGCGGAATTCAGATGTAGAACTCCCTTCCACTATTGATTTTATCAAGCTGTTATGCTTGCTTGGTTTTTCGCTGGTTATACTTCCTATTTTCAAGCTGTTATGCTTGCTGGTTTTTCAGCCTAGAAGATGGTTGGTTGTAGATTTCAAGAAGGTGGATTGGAGAGGATACTTCATTAGCATCTTTTGGAATCTGAATTATTGGGACAAGAAGAGTACACTAGCAGGGGAAATTGAGGATGCAAGTAGGACCTTTCCAAAGGTGCTGCTCGTGGTCGTGGTTTTGGTGGTTAATTCATATTGCATTCTACTTCTTGTGGGCACAGGAGTTCTGGAACCTGATCCTAGTGTATGGAATGATGATTATTTTGCAGAAGTTGGAATGCTGATTGGTGGTTTTTGGCTAAAATGTTGGATCCAAACAGCATCTGCCAAGTCTCACTTGGGATTATTTGAGGCAGAAATGAGTGTTGCTGTTGTTCAGCAGTTCGAAATGAGTAAGTTGGGAATGCTTTCATCTATACTCCCAGAAGAGGAATTTTATTTTCAAACATATTCCACTTGGAACCTTGAGGACAAGGTTCCTTTGCAACAGGGAGGTAATGTAACGAGCCCAACAGAATTAGCTCAGTCACCGAATGGGTTGAATCAAGCAGTGCAAGAGGAACAACTACAAGGCCCAAGTGAGTCGAGCCCAAGCTAGCTAGCTAGTAGTATAAATAGCTGAAGGCTTAGAGAGAAAGCAGGCAAAAACTCAGTTATAATTTCCTTCTTATTTTTGCACTTTTGTTTACTGTTTTTCAGTTTTTGTTTCCTTGTAATTCCACTTTCAATCAATACAAATCTCTTTGTTCAGATCTTTCTAGCATATGTTAAGTTCGTTACAGTATACCTCTTTTCCGGCTAGATACGGAAACAGAGGTTGCAGAAGTGTTAGCTTCTCTTTGAAGTTTTCAATTTCTTTCATCAGAGGATTAATAAATATCTAGAAATCCTCACAATAAACTCTTTCCTTTGAAACACCCATCAATATTTTACAAGTCCCCTTTCGAAATTTTGCCTGATTAGAAGATCCTTCATCTTTCGAAAAATTAATTTAACCCCTACTAAAATAAAATTATCCACATATAAGCATCAAAATTTATCCCCCACTTAACATAAATTTTGAATATGCTCCGAAATATATTATCTCATCATCTTTCATATATACATATATATCTACATTACTAGAGGAACTTGCATTGCCAGAAGCCTAGAACCCAGACATAGTAGTGGATTGGGGGGAAATGTGCCCTTAAGATTTGAATGGAATAACAAGATGGTGTAGTTTTATTTTACTTTTATTTTTTGAATTGTTCGATAGAAGTAGTGTATTTTAGACCTTGGAATACAAATTGGTTCTCAAGCAACATAGAGGTATGTAATCTAACATCACGTAAAAAATTATGTTTAAAGTAAAATATTTTACAGATGCGATATCATCAATTAAAAAAAGTGGATTCTGAGATGCTTCATTTTCCTTGTCTTTATGTTCGGGGTGAGATGGGTCCAAGTCCAGGATGTGACTTCCTTTAATTGGTCTCTTAGAAAGTGAGTGAAGTTCCAACCTCACATCATAAAGCTCATCCAACCTCATATCATAAAGCTCATCTTGAATAAGAAAATAAAGATCCTCATCGTCTGAGAAGCTGAGAAACATTTCTAGAAAGAGAAGCCCAAGTTTGAGGAATGGGATGTGATCCTTCAAGTGGGCAGTATCCATAAAGCTATGATATTTTTCTTCTTGCTCCTCAAGAAGGGACAACGATTTAGAAATATGAGAGGAGGGGCTTTCCATTTTGACAGATGGTTTATAAAATGGAAAACAAAGTTTACGGGACATGATATGATCTATCAAGGAGGCACGAGAATTATGAGAGGAAAGATCTTTCCTTGTTCGCTTATTTTTCTAACAAGAGAACTTAAACCTGGAATCCTGCAAGAAGAATACACTTCACTACGTTATTTTTGATTCTACATGCTGAACTGGTAAGTGCGTGTAACATATTGCATTTATAGTTTCTAGGAATTAATTCTAAAGTTGACTTGACTAACTAAGTAACTCGAACTCGAGACGATTTAAGTGTTAAGTGAGAGTTGCTCCCACTAAACTTAATCCCCTTGTTATATGATCCTCAACAATAGTGATTTGAGTTTTATGACCAGTTAAGTGGTAGGCATTCAAATAATGTTACATGATCCTCAACAATGATATTCTCGTTGAAAGAATGTCAATTAGCAAGTCATTTCAAGTGTCATCCATAATCAAAAAGTTGCCACCCTCCTGGCAGGATTTTAAGCATTATTCTAAACACAAGTGAATGAGATGAAACTTGATAATCTAATTATGAAATTGTTGATCGATGAAGAAATTTTCTATTCTTAAAAGAAATTGGTGGTACAATTGATGCAAGTCAAAGTTTTGTTGTGGAATTACAAGCCCGTCATTTAAACTAAAAGAGAAAGCTTTCAGGGTTGTTAACAATGGCAATGCAAATAAAAAAATTCCCTAAGATAAGTGTTATATTTGAGACTAACCGAATAGAGAGCCAAAGATTGTCAAAAGAAGAAGACTAAAGGAACTTCAAGAGACTTTGTTATCACTAAGGAAGAATACTCCAAATCTTAGAAGTCATGTAGCAGTAAAAAAAAAAAAAAAGGGAGCTTTCCAGAGTAATATGAACGCTGAGTCTCGGGGGCTGTTTGAAAGTGTTATTGAAAACAGTTTTTTTGAACAAATAAAAAAACTTGATTGGCATGAGTTGTTTTCGAAAATTGTTTTCAAAAACTGTTCTGGAAAATGTGTTTTCAAAAACAAAAAAACAAGAACAACTTTTTTATGTTTTCATGTGTTTTCGTTTCCTTTCTTCTTCTGCACGACACACATGAACACATTTTTTTATCACTGCTAACAGTCAAAGTGTGCACATACACACACATACACATACACACACATACATACTCACATACATTCACACACACACTCACACACACATACACTCATCCACACACACACACACACTCACACTCACACTCATACACACACTCACACTCACACTCGCACTCACATACATGCTCTCTCTCTTACAAACACACACACACATACACACACACATACACATTCACATACACACACATATACATTCTCATACACATACACACACACACATACTCACACTCACACACACATTTAAACATATATACACACATATTCACACATACACACATACATACACATACACACACACACACACTCACACACACACACACATATTCTCATACACATACACAAATACACACTCACACATACACAAATACACATACACACACATTCACGCACACACACTCACACGTATATACATACACACATACACACACACTCTCTCATATACACACATACATATACACACACACACACAAACACACTCACACACACACACACATATTCTCATAGACATACACAAACACACACACACACACACACATACACACACACACTCACACACTCTCACACACACTCACACACACACACACACACACACACACACACACTCACGCACACTCTCTCTCTCTCACACACTCATACACTCACACTCATACACACATACTCACACTCTCTTACTCTAACACACATATATTCCATATACATACACACACTATAATTGCAATGTGAGTGTGTGTGTAGGTGAGTGTATGTGTATGTGTGTGAGATAGTGTGTGTATGTGTGTGTGAGTGCGTGAGTATGTATGTGTGTATATGTGTATATGTGTGAGTATGTGTGTGTGTGTGTGTGTGTGTGAGTGAATATATATATGTGTGTGTTTATGTATGAGTGTATGTGTGTAAGTGAGTGTTTGTGTATGTGTATGTGTATACGTATGCGTATGTGTGAGTGTGTGTATATATATGTGTATTTATGTGTGTGAGTGTGCATGGGTTAATGTGTGAATGTATATGTATGTGAGTGTATGTGTGTGTATGTGTGAGTGTGAGTATATGTGTGAGTATGTGTGTATGTGTATATGTGTGTATGTATATGTGTGTTTATGTTTGTAAGTGTATGTGTGTGTGAGTGTGTGTATGTGTGTGTGTATGTGTGTGTGAGTGTGTGTGTGTATGTGTGTAAGTGTATGTATAAGTGTATGTGAGTATATGTATGTGTATGTGTATGTGTGTGAGTGTGTAAGTGTGTGAGTGTGTATGTGTGAGTGTGAGTGTGTGTGTGTATATAAGTGTGTGTGTGTGTGAGTATGTGTGAGTGTGTGTATGTGTGTGAGTATGTGTGAGTGTGTGCGTGTATGTGTGTGAGTGTGTGTGAGTGCGTGTGTGTGAGTATATGTGAGTGTGAGTGTGTGTGTATGTGTAATTTTAAAGGTATGTTAATCTTAAGAATTTGTTTAGAGAACATTTGTATGCAAACAAGTTTTTTGTTTTTTTGTTTTTAAAAATTATTTTTGAAAACTATTCTAAGAAACTGTTTTAGAAAACAAAAAAACAAAAACACTTCCAAACAGGCCCTTGGTATTCTAAGTTTTTTTTAGTACATAATTGTTGGAGACGGTGGTCCAAACCCACCTCGGCAAAGATGACTTCTCAATTTTGTAATACCTGGTATTGTAATAAACGTAACAATAATAATTGTTTTCGTAGGCATTTGTTCTAGAGGTATGCTTCTCACTTTATTTGTAAGAGGTTTCAAGATCGATTTTTTGTAAGTATAATATGTTTTATATATGATGTAATATTAGTTTAAATCTCCTTTTAAATAGAAAAAATAATCATAATAATGACTATTGACGTTGAGCCAAAAATAAAAAAATAAAAAAATAAAAAAGAAAATGGCTTGACAAATAAGTCCCCATATTATAAGGATTAAGAATAATACATTAATATAGTTGGGTTCTCCGTCACATCAGCTTGACCATCAATTATTTTCGAGGTGAATTGTTTATACCTTAAACTTGTTCACCTGTATAATTATTGACGTTATCAATTATATATATTGCTGATTTCATAATGTTAGGTGTCATATTATGACTTTAACGTGTTAACCCTACAAAGAATAACAAAAAAAATATTAATATGAACCTTAATTCATATATTTGTTAAAATTCAACGTCTCCATTTTTTATTTTAATATAAGTGGGACTTTAACCAATGTCAGCTAAATGAAATGTAAGCCAACATATTAGTTCATCAACTTGCTTTTAATTTATGCACTCGTACTATACAGGTCTAAACTTGCGCACTATATTTCTTGTTTGTCAAAATTTAACGTCTTCATTTTTTACTTTCATATAAGTGGGGCTTTAAGCCGTTCTCATCTATAAATTAGTTCATATACACCAACCTACTTAAGGTACAAGTCTACTTTTTTTAAAAAAAAAATTCAAAGGGAGGCCTAATCCCATATATATATACAGATATAGTAAGCGAAATTTGAGTTCGCAATCTCTCGCAAACACTGTAACTGTCATGTTGCTAGACAAAAAGGTCTTTGGCAAGGTACAAGTCTAGTTGTAGGCACGATATCTTGCTTAAGAAAATGGATCATCATTCAGAATGTCACGTTAAATCAAAACAAGTAAAAAAAAATTGTCTACAACTTGATACATTTTTTAGATTAATGTTAGAAAACTAAAATGAACAAACAAAAGTACCATGTTACAGAAACCATGCTCAGCAAGCAAGTGCATCTTGGCAAATAACCAAGGTGAGTAAATAAAATATGGGTTAATACCTGCAGAGGTCCGTGGACTATGGGACAGAAGATCACAACAAGAAAAACTGCCATTAACGACGAAAACTTTGCGATGATCAAATTTTGTCGCCATTGGAGATGATAGTGCGACGATTTAAGATATAAGTAAATTGGTGCAATCTTTAAGACGAATTTTCTACGAGTTAGCGACACAGACGAAATTTTGTCGCTAATACGTTTCAAAGAGCAACGTTTTAGTGACGAAATTTGAGGAAAAAAAATTCGTCAAAAGTTTGTCGCTAATTTGTTTCAAATAGAGATAACTTAGCGACAAAAGATTTTAAATGAACGTGCGCCACTAATTTCGTCGCTAATACATATGAAATAGTAACGAGTTAGCGACGAAGTTTTAGAAAAAAATATTAGTCGAAATGTCGTCCCTAAATAGAGACAATTTAGCGACAATTGATACAAAATAACATGCGTCAATAATTTCGTTGCTAATACAAAATAACATGCATCAATAATTTCGTTGCTAACCAATTTAGCAACGAATTTAGCGACAATGTTTTAGAAAAAAATATTTGCCGAAATTTCGTCCCTAATTGGTTTCAAATAGAGACAATTTTAGCGACAAAAAGTTTTAAAAAACATCTATCCGAATTTCGTTGCTAATACGTATCAAATCGCAACAAAATTAGAGACAAAGTTTGAGAAACAAATATTCGTCAAAAGTTCATCGCTATTTGGTTTCAAAAAGAGACAACTTAGCGACAAAAGGGTTCAAATTAACATGCGTTGCTAATTTCATTTGTATTACGTCTCAAATAGCAACGAGTTAGTTATGAAGATTTAGAAAAAAATATTCATCAAAATATTCATCCCTAATTGGTTTGAAATAGAGAGACAACTTAGTGACAAAAAGTTGAATCTTTTCATGAAATTTGAAATTCATCATTTCATAATAAAATACCATTTTAGATTGGTGAGTTTTTAATAATTATAATTTACATAAACCAAATATGAAGACTATATTTAAGAAGTAAACTATATACAATGACTTTACGGCGACATGAAAATTCAAATAAACAAATTTTAAAATGGTCAAAATTAAATTTGTGAATAATAAAGAAGTGATTTATGATAAATAATTTAAAATTTTGGGTTCCTTCGTCGTCAAAATAAATAAATAAATAATTAAAATAGAGTTACCAAAAGAAATAAGAATTTAAGATGTAATACAAAAATGTTAATTAAAGTTGTTTAATTCATTAGTAGACTTATAATACATAAATTTTGGGATGTAATACACAATTTTTTATTTAATTCAATAATTTAGTTGCTTTGAAACTCATTTATCTTATTATTAAAGTTCTAGTGAAAAAAAGCTATTCAGAAAATCATTACTAGAGTTGGAAATAAGGAGTAGAGACACTTTGTTGAGGCTAACAATAATCAAGAGTCACAGTTTGCCTTACTAAAAACCTAAAATGAATTTGACCCCCTATAAAGTAATTGTAAATAATTAAGGCGGATATATCTTATTTCTTAATTGATAGGTTGGAACCTTCTTGTTTATAATTAGTTCGATTTTTTTGACTCTAATTATATCCTTTATGAATTTAGAGTCGAATGAAATCTTTCTGTTTGCTTAATTAACTAAAACAAAAGAAAAGTTCAAACTTTTACAAATGAACTTCTCATTTAGTTTCTATCAATTATTCTAATGTTTAGAATATCTTTTTGGTGTCACATATACTATTAAATTGAAAAATTAAATTTCCTTTAAGGCAATAATCTTGTTTAAATATCACTAATGTGTAGCTGAAGATGTAAACATATGTACAAAAGTATTTCTCTATCAAGATGTTTTTCTCTATTTTTGAATTTCTCAGATTCTGTTTTCACATTCTCACATTCTCAAAATTATGTAAACTACTGCAACAGCTAGTTAACGGATCGGTCGATCCCATTGACCGGTTGTATCACCCGACAAAGGTGAAATGTGAGACCCAAGCATTTCATTATATGTGCATTTATTTATTTTAAACATTATTTGATAGTATTATGTACTAATTATGTGTTTAACGATTTTACTACATCGAATTTGCATTTAAATTGTATACATATGAATACATATAGTCATATTTTGCTAAGACCACTGTATTTGACTTAGTCTTGCTCTTATATACATATAATACATACATAAATACATATAAACCTATTAAAATATACTTAGTATGATAACTTTGATTATTTGACTTTGTTTATAACAACCTAGCATTATTCTTGCAAAACAAAAAAATAGACACTGTACCAATTGGAAAGATTTAGGTAGCAAATTATATATGGTTGGAAAGCTCTACGAGTCTAGTTTCTAACGCTTCAAACCGCTCGCGAATTGGAATACTTTAGCATAAGTTATGATCTTTTTAGTGAAATGTGTCAAAGTTGTATTGTATACACAGGTTTAACCAACCAAATGCCATTTGACTTTGCTTATTAGTTATTTGAACATTGGACTTCGCCTACTATTTTCAGCCAAACATTATTTTGCAAGACAAAAACACACACAACACCTAGAACGCCTACAAAATTCTGCCATAAGAGAAAAGAGAAGAAAAACTATTTTCAAGCTTGATTCTTCATTCCTTGATGGATTTGAGCAAAGTTTGATCCATAGAGAAGTTTCTTCTTGCCATTTTATCTTCATTTCTAGCCTTAGTTGCTAAATTAAGGTGAAGAGGTTGTGTGCTTGCATGATTTAAATTCTAGAAATTAAATTTAGTTTGAAGAAATATTGTTATCTTGATTCATAATGCTAGATATATGTGTTAGGAGTAGACTTTTGGGTTTGTTGTGTTCTTGTTGTTATATCTTGTATTTGTTTTGTATTTTTGAAGATAAATGATAGGGTTTGTAGATCTAGGTTGTTGTAGTATTGTGTGATCTTGTTTATGGTTGTATTTGAGGTTGTGATAATATAGAAGCAAAATATGAAGTGAATTTTCCATGAAAGCTATCAAATATTTATTGGATAGCTCACTGGCTTTGATTTCTTTTACATTTTAAAAATAGTAAACGACCTCAGAATCGAACAAAATTTTTATAGTAGCTATATTAGGCAGTTAGGAACAAACTGTGTTTTACAAAAAGTTAGATTCTAATGTTTAGACCTTTTGAATTTTCGATTTCTGAGATGTGGCGGAAAACCGTTGCAAATGGACAGTTTGTAGTAGTAGTTGCACTAAAACGGCTATAGCTCAATGAATTTAATTTAGAATTGAGCTCTGTTTGAACTTAAAACTATCTACATTCAATAAGATTCGTTTCTAGATAGAAAACATGGTATTTAGAGGTCATTAGCATAGGCAGCCAATTTGATTAAGTTAAGCTTCCGCTGAATTAGAAATTGGAGGTGCCTCAGCTAGAGGAGGGTTTCAAGTTATTGCATGATATTGGCTACTTTAATCCATGGAAACCTTATATAATTGTGTTATAAATGCTTGTGGAGATGAATATATGTTGTTGTAGTAATTTGAGAACTTAATACATGCATATGAATTTATTGGAGATGAAATAAGTAATTTTGTGTTAACTTTATTAATTTGAAATTAAGAATTTGAGTTAGATTTGGTGTTTATGATTATATACATGAGGTTGGAATATGATTTCATGGCTTTAGTGAGAGTTTGGTGAATTTAGGGGTTAATTTTGATTAATTTCATAAAATTCCAGCAACTATGCAATTTTATAGATTTGTTTGTTTAGCTTGTTTAATGCTTGGTTTTGTTGGTGTAATGTGTTCATAATGCATTATAGGTAGTTGTTATACTGATTGTGTTGAAGTTATGTGTTGTAGAGATTCATAGGATGATTTAATGTTGTTAGAAAATTGGAGTTGATTTATAGAGATTATGTTCATTCAAGGTTTAATTGGTGTTAATGTGTAAATGTCATGTTTTTTTTTTTTTTTTTGTACTTAAAGTGATATTAATGTGTTGTAAAGATCATGTTCTTTGATAGTTGAATGTTGGTACTAATGTGTTGGATATATGTTTAATGATGTTTTGTTGAATTAAAGAAGTGTTGTCTTTAAATGTGAGTGTATTGATGCATGTTGAATGTAGCACAATTGCTCGGGTATATGGTTGGGAGTTTTTCAAATGAACATGATACGTGAATATGCTCGGGAGTTCAACCTTCTTTGTTGTTCTTCTTTATTTGTCATGAATATATGTTAAATGGTTAATGCGAATGTTTGAATGTGTTTGATGTTATGTGATGTTATGCGATCGGGTGGATACCCTTATGTTAGCATGTAGTGATTAATACTTAATTGCATGTGCCTATGTGTTTATTCTAAATGAAAATGCATAATTATGTGATTTTAATAACTAGTAGCATATGTTTCTTCGTATAATTTCTATTATTTTTAAAAATGTGAAAAATGTGTTTACTTAATTTAAATGAGGATAATTATTCTAGAATTATATTTATTTGAAATCATATCCTTACATTTAATTGTTAGTCATTCTTTAATTCCAATAAGTAGATAAATAGCTCTGAGCCCGGAGACAAATTTCAACTATTTTATTTAATTATTTGGCTTGCATGATTTTCTTATTTTAACTAATTATAGGTCACGTTAATCGACAGAATTTCATTTAGAGCACTTTGGGAAGGGTCTGAGTGAATACTATATCGTAAGAATAGTAACTTTTGTTAGACTTTTTAATTAGGCCATTAGATGTTCTAAATTAGTTTTGGGCCAATTCTAGAAACCTTAACTAAGTTAAAATAAGCCCAATGGCAAGCCCAAATTATAACCCAAGCCCATATATGCATATATTTGTCATCTATATAGATAAAATAGCCAAAAATAAAAAAAGGGGTAAATTGCACCAGACCCCCATGTGGTGAGGTTTAAGTGCACGTGACTCCCTTGTAGTCCAAAAACCCCTTCCAAACCCCCTTATGGTCATTAAAAAGTGCATATAATCGCCCTGCCGTCAAATAATCCGTTAAATTTAATGGAAGTAAGTTTTTTTTTACTGATTTTCAACTAATTTTACAATAAAATAATTATAATATTTGACCAAATTACCCCTTATTAAAAAATAAATAAATAAAATTAAAAAAATAAAAATAAAGTAAAAAATCCCATCTTCTTCCCCCTCCCAAAACAACATAAAAATCGTCATCCCACCCTCAACTCCCACTCAACACCCCCGACCCCCCAAATCCCCAAGGATATAAAAGTCTTTTTGCATTTTTCCTTACTTACATAGACGAAAATTTGATGGCAGGGGGGTCATATGCACTTTTATATGACTACAAAGGGGTCTGGAGAGAGTTTTTGGACCACAGGGGGGTCGCATGCACTTAAGCCTCACAACAGAGGGGTCTGGTGCAATTTACCCCAAAAAAAAGAGAAGGGGAATCGGCTTTGGAGGAAAAAAAAAAGGGAGAAGAAAAGAAGCTAGGGTTTGGTTATCAGGGGATGAAAATGATGATTCCAAGCAAGAATGGAGTGTTTCCAAGCAAAATCAAGCCTATTCAACTTTATTTTGGTAGGGATTTGCATATTGTGTGCATATTCTTGTTGTTTGATATTTATGCTAAGAAATTCCTATGATGTATATGTGTGTTATTTAGCTTAGTCTTGCAGGATTAAACATTTCTATGCTTAGTAGAGTAAGCTTTTCATTGTTTTGCATGAGATTGGTTAGCTTTTATATGTAGGTGTAATGAAAAAGATTATGAATAGTAACTCTTGTATAAGTTTGTGTCTATATGATGTAAATGCTTAATATATGACAAAAAGTTTGTACCATAAGTGTTGTGGAGACTAGAATAATGCTTCAAATGAATGAATATTGTTTAGATCATGGTAATGTTGGTTTGAACATAAAAGGGTTAATGTAGACATTAGGTAAAATGCTTAGTTTTAGGTTAAATACTTGTGCTATAACTGTCAATGATGTTAGACTAATGCTTGAAATGATTAGAATGTAGTTAGAATTCATTGTGAGTGTATGTGAGCTTAGGGCCAAGTGGATGAGTTGTCAAGGCCATGTGTGTATATGAGTTAGTGAGATAAATTTGTGTTTAATTATTGGATAGAAGTTACCTTGCATGCTTATGAAGCTCATTTCTTGCATAGATACTTTAGTTAATTTTTATAAAGTTAGCAATAGTTTTGTAAAGTTTGAGTTAAATGCTATTGATTAGATTGCAATTATTTAATAAGTGGTGATATTAGTTGAATATGATTGTATACATGTGATTTATTGTTTATCTTGTTTTTTGTACTATTCTAATGTGTTGAGGGCAACCTACTTTGTTGCTCTTCTTATGTGCTATTTAGTTGACATTATGTGAATGTGTTAATTGTGCTTGAATATCAGGTTGCGCAACCTTTGGGCATGGTAGTGTCAAGAAACACCGAACGGCATTGGGCTTGCCGGTGTAGCTCGGCTACCATGATTCACAGTACCTCTTTCGCTGGGGCATAATCTTCTACCCCAAAAGCGTGGTTCGTCTCGTTGGGGCATAAAGATCCACCACAGGAGAGTTGGGTCGTAGCATCGGGGTACATCCGGAGTACACCCAGTGGAGTTATAAGGTAGTTTGCCAGCTATCACCATCAAGCATCGAGATTGGGCCTATGGAAGTGGAACCGTATCATTTTTAAATGTGATTGTTAAATTGATTGACTTTATTGTTACTTGAGTTACTTGTTTATTTGCATTGCACGAAAATATTTTTGAAAAACTTCCTGGATAACTATGATCACCCTTTTTTTTTCCCCCTTACAGGTTGTTCAATTCCGGAGCTTAGGAATAAGGAAGGGTTGTGAACTTGTGTGTGTTGGTTGTACCGAAGTGACCGTGTATCAAGCTAATGATGAAGTTTCCATTATGTGATCGGAATGTGATAAAATGTAAAGTTATGTTGGAGCCTAGCTTATATTTTACTTTGTTACTCTTGAATGTAATTTGTTATATAAAGAGTTGTAATTAAACTTTAAATTATAAGTTATTAAAGTGGTATGAAAACTTAGTAAAAGTATTAGATTAGTATTTTTTTAAGTTCTAATCGATATATGTACCTTGTATAAAGGAAAAGAAAGCCAGAATCATAATATAGAGCAAGGATAAAACTTTATATATGTTGTGGATGTGTTTTGGGATTGATTCTTCTGCATGCAAGCTTTTGGAATGTCCTTAAAACAGGGGAGACTTAATCTGTTTTCCCTCATTTTCTATGCCTTGGGGTTTTGGGTTCGGGAACCTGATTCCGTGAGGGATTGGGGTATTACACTAGTAATTAAATATGATGATAACTAAATCATTTTCTTTTAATTTTGCTCATGCAAATTATATGTGAAGCCTACAATTTAGATAAATAGGGTTTGTTTCACCTTACAAAAATTAGTTTTGAAACATATTTTTTTTTAATTAAACTGCCTTGTTAAATAAGATTATAAGAATTGGATATTTATTCTAAAAACATTGGTCTCGAACATATTTTTCCAATTAAAATAGCCTTGTCAAATATATTTGTAATGTTTGGCCTTTGAAAAAAATGGATATATAAAGATTATTTTCAATTTAAACTAGCAATTTTATTTTTTATTTTTCAATTTTTCATTCAAATATTGGAACAAAGGACTAGTATGGTTAGTATAGAAGCTGATTAATTGAGAGAAGAAGATTGTTGTATATTGCACTTTACAGTCCACTATAAATACATAGTATAACATGATAAGATAAACAATTACAACTAAGCGAACCACATACTAAGGAATTCAGTTGCACCTATTCTATCCTATTTTGATAACAGATTGTTTAGAGGTTGAGCCGAGGAGGACTCTTCCTTAATATGCCCCCGCAAGTAGGTGGAGCCATCAGCTACACCTAGCTTGGATCGTAACTCAGCGAATCGAGATTTTGGTAGAGGTTTTATGAGTTTATCGACAATCTGACCATGGGTGGAAATATGAGCAACATGCAATGAGCCAGTTGTGACTTTGTCTCACACAAAATGATAGTCCAAGGCGAGATGCTTCATCCGCGAATGAAAAACTGGGTTAGCACATAAGTAAATCGCACCAATGTTGTCACAAAGCAGCTGAGGAGGACTCCTCAAAGGAAGGTGCAGCTCGCCAATTAAATTAACAAGCCAAGTGACTTCAGCAGCAGTAGCAGCAACAGACTTGTACTCAGCTTCAGTAGAAGAACGAGCAACAGTTTGTTGCTTTTTGGAACACCATGACATTGGAGAATTACCAAGAAAAATCACATAAGCAGAGGTAGACGTGTAGTTATCTCTATTTTCGGCCCAGTCAGAATCGGAATAGGCAGTGAGTGCAAGACTTGATGAAGGCCGGATGAGAATGCCAAACTGAATAGTGTGTTTTAAGTAGCGAAGTAGTCACTTAGCAGCAGTCCAATGAGGCTGTGTTGGGGCATGCATAAACTGAGCTAATTTGTTCACCGCATAGGCAACATCTGGTATAGTGAGTGACAAGTATTGTAAGCCACCAATGAGACTCCGATAAGAAGATGTATCTGCTAAAGGTTCACCATCATGAAGAGTAAGAGAGGTGCTTGAGCTGAGAGGAGTGAGTGAATCCCTCGCCCCAACCATATTAAATTTGACTAGAAGATCATGCACATATTTTTGTTGCGAAAAAAATAGGCCTCCAGAACACGAAAGAGCTTCTATACCAAGAAAATAAGAGAGTGCTCCAAGGTCCTTAATTGAAAACCTGACTGAGAGAGCATTTATAATGTGTCGAAGAAAAATGGAGGAATTCCCTGTGAGCACTAAATCATCCACATAAACCAGTAAATATGAAATTGTTAAATGAGAATGGTAGACAAACAGAGAAGGATCAGACCGTGTAGCAGTGAAGTCGATGGAAATAATAAAATTTTTTAGCTCAAGAAACCACGCCTGAGGGGCCTGCTTGAGACCATAGAGAGACTTCAGTAACTGACAAATATGAGTAGGGTGCGAGGCATCAACAAACCCTGGGGGCTGGGACATAAACACATCTTCATTTAAATGACCATGGAGGAAAACATTGTTTACGTCCAATTGATTTATTTGCCAGCCATTCGACACAGCAATAGTAAGAACAATCCGAATTGTTGAGGGCTTAACAACCGGACTAAAATTTTCCTTAAAGTCGATCCTAGGACGCTGATGAAACCTTTTCACCACAAGACGAGCTTTATACCTAGCAATACTACCATCTGGATTTCGTTTTATCCGGAAAACCCACTTGCAACCAACAACATTTTGATGTGCTTCGCGAGGAAAAAGTCACCAAGTTGAATTTTTAACAAGAGCACCAAGTTCATCTAGCATCGCCTGTTTCCACTCTTTGAATTTGAGAGGTTGTTTAACACTAGTAGGTTCTAAAGAGGGCGGAAAGGGATATTTTGTAGCAGTTAGGGACAACTTTTGTTTGGGGCAGAAAATGTTGCTTTTTGAGCGCGTTCTCATGGGATGATTGGAACAGGGCTAAGAGGTTAAAAGAGCTTCACTAAGGGGCACATCATATGGAACTCCTGTCGAATTTGGGGCCTGTGTTGGTAATGCATGAGTGTCCTCATTATTGCTAGCACATACTGGAGAAGATGTATGAACAAGTAGAACATTGGCAGAAGGTGATGACTGAGGAGTGGAAACTATGATAGATGGAGTATTGCACATAGGGATAGAGGGAGAAAAAGATGGAACAGAAGATGAGCAAATGGGTTGAACTAGTGGCGTGTAGGACTCTACGAGGTCATGAGAAAGGTCATCAGGTGAGACTGTCACGCCCCCAAAAGCTTACCAGGTTAAACTCAAGGTCGTGATGCCACGAGCCAAAGAAAATTACACTTCCTAAACTCGCAAGGCGTTAATACCACTGTACATAAACCTAAATCCACGAATTAATTCATCAGAGCGACTACAACTCTTAATTAAATCAAATCACATTTCTAAATATTTATTACAAGATTTACATATGGTATTTCTTATAAGCTATCCTTCCCATAATACCATTCAAGTGCAAGGACTGATCTCATAGGGTGGCCTCTAAACTCACGTAGCTTGGGCAGCTGAATAACCCCTGACTCTGCCAAAAATAATAAAATGAGTAAAGAAAGCTCATTAAGTAGAATATCCTGAAAAAACTTAGAAGATATCAATGAAGCATTTGGTAGAAAAAGGAGGTAATAAGCATACGGAATAGAATCTGAGTACAACTACACAGCTGTGATAAACAATTGATACGTATAATTAACAATTGCGGAGTTTGGTCGGCCACTGATACAATTGCTGATACAATTGCCTAACAGATATGTCTAACAATTGATGCATTCCTGGCATCGATGTGCATGCCTAACAATTGATGCACAACTGAATCATCTGAACAATTGATACATACATATATAACAGAGTAGGCCTAAAAGCCAAGACGACTATATATTTCACCTTGCCGTCTGGGTGTCACAGCATACATTTAGTAAGGGCAAGTGCTTTACTCAAAGAATGAAGATCAAAGAGTCAAAAGTTAATCAATTTGAAGAGGAAAGAAGGCGCAAAGCTCAAACTGAAACGAAGTAGAAATGCGTGCAATAAATAAGGGCAATTGCTTTATTCAGGTGATAAAGAACAAAGAGTCAAAAGCGGATCAACTTGAATAAGAGAAAAGGGTGCATAGCCCGAACTGAAACAAAGTAGAAGTGTGTGTGTGATGGGTATTCTACTTACCTCAGTCGAACCTTATATTAATTCAATATTTCCTTCTAAAGCTAACTCCTCAAAGCTAATTTGTCACTGCATAGACAAAATAAAATAAAAGGGTTTCTCAAAATATAGCAGATGGTGTTATAATATCCACATTTGATTCTTTGGACCTTCTATAATCAAGTTGTTTTGAATGACCTTACATTATTTTATTTTATCCATTTGATTAGCACTTAAGCTTATACTATTTGATAACTGTAATTATTGTACTTTATAAAATTGTAAGCTCAGATAACTTTGTTGCGTAATAACCTATTCTATCATATTTTACATACACTTTACTCTTCTTCGGTACCAAACTTTATAGCTTATTAGATATAATGTAATCCCCATTTATTTTCTTGTTGTTGATTGCCTACATAAAGTGAAATATCTACTAATTAGTCCTCAACTTCATCCTCCTCAACATTAAGATCATTCCTGCCACATTTCCTTTGCGTTGTTCTTATTTTGACTTTTCCATTCTTTTCTTCCTTTGTGTTTTTCGTTTTCTTACTTGTAGTAAACAGGAGCCCCATTAATCAAGTTTCAAGTAATAGTTAACCTGACATCATAGTATGTATCATATAAACTTCTTGCTCAAAGATGTCTTGGTGAAGAACATATGAAATAACAACTATTGCATAGGTTGAAAATAAAGCAAAGTTTATTTATTTACTGATTGCGTTTCCACACCACCACACACTAACTCACTTGCATACCTTTACGTAGCCTTCACATCTATTCACATCACTATAAAAACACAAACTGCTTCTCACATCTACATTCACTCAGATATGACAACTTTCATACCCACTTACTGTGTATTTACTGTTTTAGCAAATAGATTTCATCATCTTATTACAGTTACTTTGTAAACATCTAGATTAACTATAAGCAAAATCTTACCTAGTTGAAATAAGGTGACCAATCTAACGTAGCGCTTTCCCACGAGCTGCTATCACCATAATCAATCTTATTGTTATTCTTTCTTTATTACCTTCCTCTCATTCTTGTTATTTCTCGTTACTCTTTTTCCCTCTCTGTTTGACTGCTTCTCTTTTTCTTGTCTCCTTCTCCTTTCTATTCCTAGTGTGTCCTTTCTGTTCTTATCCTCGTACCTTCTCTCCTTTACATCTTACTCACCAGTCAAACACACCAAATATTGCCAAGTAGGGGTTAGGATGCTGATTCATTTTTATTTCTGTGTCCTTGTAACTTACTTGTCCTCGTCACCTTTGGATACTAAATTAATGACAGTAGCAGCTTTGGGAAATAAGACAAGCTGATTCATCTTGTTTTTCCTTACTTGTTGGTCATGACTAATGTCAACTAAGAAGCATGAGGTGGCTAGTTCATGTTTTATTTCTTTGTTTTACTATGTATGTTAATCTGCCAACTAACACGTAACTATTATTTGTTTACTTAACCTTAGCTGCCAACTAACACGTAACTATTATTTGTTTACTTAACCTTAGCCTTTAAGTGTATACAACTCACCACCAAAGAGCCACGCAGCGGCTTAGAAAGATAATCCAATGACTCACCTCATTTTTCTATTGGTTTCCTCTTGTGACTAAGATTGAGTTAAAGCAGGAGGTGGCTAATACATAAAATGACATGCTTACTAAATCGCATGAGGTGGCCTTCTAAATTTTAAAAGATGTTACACGACTAAAATACGAACCAGCAAAGAAAAGATGACACCGAATTTTTGATTTCGTTTCTTGGTGATAGTTTAGACGCATTTCACTAATATAATTGTAGCTTTTTCTACAAAATTCCAATTGATGTACTGTTTGAAACATTAGAAGCTAGGTTCGTAAAATTTCCCAACCATATATGGCTCACTAACTAACTATATATCAATTGGTGCAATTTTAATTTCGAAGTTAACACAAAATTGATTCGTAACTTTATAATCTTTCAAACTTTTCTAAATAAATTTTGGAGTTTAACTTATTTGCTTAGACGTACATATCTAAGTGGTCCGACATTATTTTTTTTTGCCATACTAGATTACATATTAGCTCATATGTGTTAATACGCTATATAACAATTATCGTTAACTAATCTTTCTTTAACGATTTAATAATTTATTATTAACTCGCATTTGTTAGGGGTATTACAAAGACCGTAGGGGACAACTGAAGAGAAGAAGTGGACTAACGAGTGAGCGTTGTGGAGTCGACTGGTATAGTATTGGTGGAATTAACAAATGGAAATTCAGACTCGACAAACCGAACATGACGTGAAAAATAATATCGATGAGAGTTTTGATGAAAGCATATGTAGGCATCATGAATTGCAGAATATCCAAGAAAAACACATGGTTTAGACCGAGGTTCCAATTTGTGTTTGTTGTAGGGGCGAAGCCAGGGATAGCCCAGACATTCGAAAGTACGAATTTTAGAATAATTGGGACATTCACGAAATAGTTTGAGAAAAGGAGACTCACCATCCAAAATTGGTGTGGGGAGCCTGTTTATTAAATAAACAGCGGTTTGAAAAGCAAATGACCAGAAAGATATTGGGAGGGAAGCACGATGCAACAAAGTAAGGCCACATTCAACTATGTGACGATGGCGTCTCTCAACAGTTGCTATGTGCTCAGGTGTATATGGGGGTGAGATGAGATGTTGAATCCCATGATGTGCAAAAATAGTTTTGAGACCATGGTACTCAGTTCCACCATCCGAATAAATGGTTGCAATAGTAGTATTAAACTCTTTTTTCTACCATCAATTTAAAGGTTGTAAAAATATTAAAAACATCAGACTTGAGAGAAAGAGGAAATAACCATGAATATTTAGTAAAATGATCAACAAATAATACATAATAAGAAAATCCATTTACAGATCGAACAGGGGAAGGACCCCAAACATCTGCAAAAACTAGCTCTAAAGGACAAGAACTTGACAAACTAGACACACCAAATGGAAGCTTATGACTCTTATTGGAATGACAGGAATCACATGCAATGTCACAAGAGGAAGACAGAATTGAAACAAGACCATGAGTAGCCACCATATTCAACACTTTGGATGAAGGATGCCCTAACCTATCGTGCCAAGTACGCAGAGAAAATTTCACGCCAACATGTGCTTGTTTCATTGGACCCTCAGCAACACCATCCACATGCCATTCATATATGTTGTTCTGACTCCGTCCCACCGCGAGAGGTGCCCCCGTGGAGAGATCCTTCACACAAAAGGAAGAAGGTGAGAATTCAATTGAGGCATTGTTATGACGACAAAATTGATTAACAGAGATCAAATTATGTTTCATGTGAGGCACACATAAAACATTTGATAATTTAAAGTCACGAGAGGAGGAAGGAAGTGTAATGTGTCCAGTATGCGAGATATGCAAACTTGAGCCATCACCTATTACCACATCATCAGGACCCTCATAAGGCTGGCCCAAAGACAAATTAGTAAAATCACAAGTAATGTGGTGTGAAGCACCAGAGTCAAGAAGCCATGGCGAAGAAGGCGACGACAAAGCAACATTTGCAGTGGGATTGGTGGAAGGGAAAAATAGCCGCTTCGCAGTAAAACATTGACGAGCAGTATGCCCTTTTTTCACAAAACTGACAAATAACAGGAGGCTTGGAAGCATTGGTTGACGCCGCACCATAGTTGCGTTGGTTATTTGAGCGATTTTGAGAAGTGTTTGTAGTGAGGGAATTATGCTTCTTACCATGACCAGAACCACCATAGTTATTATGACGTGCAACATGAGCTGTTACAGGCGGGGGAGCCTCAAGAAGGCCAGTAGTACGTAATTCTTCACGCTTTAAGAAGGATTCGTATTCTCCCAATTTATCGTGCAACTCGTCAAAAGTGATGACGGTGTCTCGTGCACAAATAGCAGCTGCAATTTCTTTGAACGTTGGCCCAACACCATTGAGGGTATGGGTAATAAAGTATTGTGGAGGAACTGGAGCACCGACAAGAGATAGCTCATCTGCTATATCACGAATTTGTGCCAAATACTCAGTGACTGGTTGATTGCCACGGGACAAAAGAGTCAGTTGCTCAACGAGTCCCATAATACGAGAAGAAGACGGATTGGCATAATTTTTAGAGAGGCGTGCCCACGCCTCTGCTGAAGTAGAACAAGAGCGAACTACATGCACCACATTGTGGCTGAGAGATCCGATAATACCAAGGAGAAGAAGCTTGTCCTGGCGCATCCAAAAGTAATGCACAGGATTCGGAGACTTCGTGCTATCAACACTGATCATGGCAGGTGGACATGGAGTAGAACCATCAACATACCCAAGCAAGTCATAGCCGTAAAGTAAGGTATCAAACTGGGTCTTCCATGAGTAATAGTTGGAAGAAGTTAATTTGAGAGGCAGCTGGCTAACGACATTAATGGCCACAAGGGTCTGAGCCGAGGGTGAATCAACACTGTCAACTGTGGGAGAGGAAGTAGTTGTCACTGTGGTGGGTGTCGCGATTGGTTCGAGCCGCAAAGGAAGGAAAGAAGGCCAAGGATCGGTACTCGTGAGAGTAGGAAAACTTCTGATACCATATAGAAGCTGATTAATTGAGAGAAGAAAATTGTTGTATATTGCACTTTACAGTCCACTATAAATACATGAGTATAACATGATAAGATAAACAATTACAACTAAGCGAACCACATACTAAGGAATTCAGTTGCACCTATTCTATCCTATTTTGATAACAGATTGTTTAGAGGTTGAGCCGAGGAGGACTCTTCCTTAATAGTTATTTTTTAAAATTATTAGAGACTAATTGTGATACATTTGTAAAAAATGACACTAATAGTAATACATTTATAAACGATGGGGAATAATTGTGTGTGACTTTTGAAATAATAAGAACTAAAATGGGATAAAGTGTAAACAATGGGCTGGGACTAATAAAAAATGGAGAACAATCGCATGACTTTTGAAATAATAAGAACTAAAAAGGAACAAAATGTAAAACAATATGAATTATTTGTGAGATTTTCTCTTAACAAATTGTGCTTTATTTATCATAAACAAAAAAAGAAAATGTTTTGGAAATCTTAGTTAACATATTATTTATTATTCAAGAAGGTCTAAGGTCGTATAACGTAACCAGTGAAACTCGAGCTCCCAACCTCTTTGTATGCACAACGAGTAATACTACCACTGGACCAAAGCTCTAGTGTCTTAGTTATTTTGCAAACAATGATTTTGATAACATATTACAGCTTGCTCCATATTTTGAGAGCTTTGCTAAATCCAATTCAAATCAACGATACCAAAAGTGACAAATTAACTTATGCTCTAGTAGATGAAACTCCGGAACCAGTAGTACCAATTACCTCGTAGAATCCACTGGAAAAAAGAATCAAGCCATTGTTGTTCAAATTTCTCTATTATTTACATTATGAAACTTTTCATGTAGTGCAGAAGCCTGATTGATATACCGATCGTTCTTCCCATGTCACGCGTTAATCGAAATCTAGCTATGTACAGAAGAAAATAAGTAATGTCAGATTAGGTCGTCTCGTTTGATCTTCGTTCTGATTCTCTACTCTCATGAACATCTGTTCAACAAGGAGAACTTAACATGGAGGCATATTTTCCCATTTTCCAAGTCCAATTTAGCTCCTGGAATATCTACAGGCCCTCTACATAATTGTAAAGTATCAACGAATTTCAATAACTTTTGTGTTTGCACTGGCACTGGTGGCCCGAAAGGATACACACCAGAATCCACCACAATCACCTATTTCTTTTCTCCTCAACCTGACTAAACATCGATGTATTAATTGCTGAGAAAATACCCGACTTTTGGGATTGTTCGGACGGGCTCTACATCCAATGAGATTGTGTGATACAGAGATTTGAGACCTTGGAGAACAAGAGCCGAACATGTAGAACTTTCTTCGTGTCGTACTTTGTTTTTTTGTTTTTTTTGTTTTGCCTTGGTGAATATACTGAAAATTGGTATGAGATTATTTTGCCTTTGTGAATAGGATCATCTATGTTATTGCATTCGCCATACTTGTGGTGTTCGAGGCCTTTCCATTTTTTTTCTTTTTTTTAATATATATATTTTTTACCATTTCTTTTTTCATTTTTATATATGGTAATGGGAGGTTGATGCATGTTCTTAATTGCAAAAACCGAGATGTGACTTATATAGCATGTAAAGGCAAACTGAGAAAGGCTGAACCACACGTTCAGGCTCGAGTGTTATATCAGAATTTCTACCTTTTATTTACGTGAAGGTTACAAAAAAAGTGGAGATTTTATATTCCCCTTCTGTGTTAGATTTAAGCTAATGGGATTGGGTTTATGAATTATTAAGCGGTATAATCCAACATAGATTCTAATTTTGAAACCCACTCTAATTAAAGTAAAATAATTAAGCTAAGGCTCAAAATGCTGAGCATTACATAATCCATGAGGGTAAATTTCAACTAAGTCTCTATTGTTTGCATGTTTTTTTAATATAGTCCTTAATATTTTAAAAGATTCACAGTGGTCTCTAATGTTTACAATATTATTCATAATTGTTCCTATTGTTCAAACTTAACTAATTTGGTCCTTATTATTTTTTAAAAAATTTAATTTAGTCCCTATTATTTTTCAAAAAAAATTAATTCAATTCTTGTACGTGACTTCTATTTGGAGACTAATATAAATTTTATTGGAAATAATAGGGACTAAATTGGTTAGTTTGGAACAATAGGGACCATATTGAATCACTTTATAAACATTGAGGACTAATATAATTTTTTTGAAACATTAAGGTCCAACTTAAAAAAAGTATAAACAATAGGAACTAAGCAGGGGCGGAGTCAGAAATTTTTGTCAGTGGGGGCTAAAATTCATCATTTTTAAACTATACGAGTATTTTTTTTTAATGGGGGCTAATTAATTTTTTTAACTAAAAATACATAGATATCTAATTTTTTTTCAAAAAATACATAGAAATTTTAATATTTTTATGAGCCAGTGGGGGGTAAAATCCATAATTTTTAAACTATACGAGTACTTTTATTTTTTCAGTGGGGGCTAATTGATTTTTTTTAACTAAAAATACATAAATCTCTAATTTTTTTTTTAAAAATACATAAAAATTTTAACGTTTTTATGGGTCAGTGGGGGCTGCAGCTCCCACTGGCCCATATGTGCCTCCGCTAGTGGAACTAAGTGTGAAATTTATCCTAATACATAAAACCAACATTTAACAAACCTATTTAAGAGAATCATAATAACATGTACCATTCTCATCCAACATAATAAAACTCTTAAATTAACAATACCATTGTCTTTTTATCAAGACAAGATAACAAAAACCAATGTCTAATGCAAGTTGAGAAAATAGTTTCCACTAAACTTTTGAAGCGAACAAAAGAAGAAAGATCATCACTTTTATTATGCAAAGGATATAGCTAGATATAACGGTTATAGTCATCAATAAACAACACAAAGTAACGAAAGCCAGAACATGAAGTTGTAGGGGCTGAACCCCAAACATTGCAGGGTACAACTTCTAAAGGAAACTTATAAATATACAATATGACAAAGGAAAACTAACTTATGACTCTTGCCCATCATACAGGCAGTACAAACTTTATTCAAATAATGAAAATCAGAAAAATCTAATGACAGTTAAGTTTGCAGAGACGACATCACTTGCTTCGCGGGTGGCCAAGACGACTGCACAAAAGACTGGAAAACACACGAGAAACAGCAAAGGCAAGAGGCAGACTAGATGCAGGAAGCGAACCTAGGATACGGTAGAGACTGGATTCAATGTTGCGTTGTAGGAGAAGGGTTGTTGTGCAGAGGTCCTTGACAACACAATGAGAAGGAAAAAAACTCAAATGAGACACTATTATTACGAGTAAACTTAGACACAAATAAAAGACAGAATGAAAGTTGAAGAATAACAATAACCAATAAATCATTTTCAATGTGTCATCAGTAAGCATTCCAAATAACATTTACTGATTCATATCAATATTGGAGCAATGCCATTTGATTACGAGAATAATATCTATTCGTTTTTTTTTCAATGTTGCTGATGATTTGTGGCTACAATTTTCCTAGCAGTCTTGGTCAGTAGTAAGCAAAAGGCTTCAAGGATCTTACTAGATGTATAAAGTATTCAAATCATACAGTGAATCAATATTATAGTACAATATGTTGACTGTTGACCTTGTAGATTAATATTGGTGTCTAGTATTTATTTATCCCTCTATTAGGCACAGTGTTAAAGTACAATAAAAGTCTCTAAAATAAAAAACTTTGGAAATAAAGATAAAACTAAAAACCACGTTTAATTTAAACTCTTAAGACTTTAAGTTATATATGTGAAGTAGCATTTTGATTTTAAAAGAAAATTCCTTCGCCCGTTTTTGGCAAAGTAATAATGTGCACGTTGGATTATTAGTGAAGAGGATACTCTGTGAACTTTGTCCTAAAAACAAAACTTCCATAAACTAAATTTTTAATGAGCTCGAAGGCAGTATGGATGACTAAAAACAAGACATAGGCATGCATTTTCAACTTTTTATTATTATTTCAAATAACAATATGCTCTTAGAAAAAAAAAAGAAAAAGAAAAATCAAGGAGAAGTTTCCAAACATGTAATTGAAGATGATGTAACACAAGTTGCATAAATAATGTGCAAATTTAAAAACAAATGGATGTTCAACTTACACGCAGCAACAATGTTGTGAACCATAAGGAAACATGAGGCATCAACCTGAATAGCAAATGAACAAATTATAAGCTCCACAACAAAATAAGAGCTCAAATTTTAGGAATTGAAATAGGAAATTGGGATAGAAGAAATACGCATTTTTGCAGAGTTATCATTAATTCAAAAACGAGAACAAATTTAACTTACAAATTAAAGAACAACGTTAAACACAATAAATAAACAAACTTCTCTCTAACTTAACATGGTATCAACATCTAAGTACTAAAAGGTTTTCGGTTCAAAACTCATAACCACTAATTTGTAAAATTATGTCCACATATAAGGTTCAATCAAAAGCTACACAATAAATATACAGATCCATTTCTAAAATTATATCACGTGTAACGTTCAATCAAAAACTATACAATAAATAAATATAACAAACCTCTCTCTGACACGTTAAAATTTAGATGAAATGTTAATTAACATGGCATCAGATCTAGCCTAGGTACTAAAAGATTCTCAATTCAAACTTATCGTTACTCATTTATAAAATTATGTCCATGTATAAGGCTCAATCAAAAACTATACAATAAATAACTAGACCCGTTTCTAAAATTATGGCACATGTAAGGTTCAATAAAAAAAAAAAACTATACAACAAATAAATAAAACAAATCTCTCTAACAAGTTATACTTTTAGGTGAAATGTTAATAAAAAAACAATACTAGTATGAAAAGGAAATACATATGTTTACTTAGGTTGAATTGATTTCTAAAACCCAAAAAAATTATTTAAACTCCAAACCTTATAACCAACAATATATTCATATAAGGTAAAGTGCACAGGCCTCCTATATACTTTTGTAAAGTTGCACAATACCTTCATTTGGTTTTAAAAGTGTACAATACCCCCGTGGTTTCTGAAACCAAGCACAATAGCCCTCTGTAGTTTTGAAAGTGCATGATACCCTATGTGGTTTTTGAAACTAAGCAGAATAGGCACCCATCTATCAAAAAGTCTATTTATTTTAATGAAAAATGTGATATACGTGCGTTAAATGCGATTATTTAAGGTTTTTCTTTCTTAAATTATTAATTTTTTAGACAAAAATACCCTTATATAACATATTTTTTTCTTTAGGATTGGGAAAAGGGGCATTTTTGTCCAAACAATTAATAATTTAAGCAAAAATACGCATTTGACATGTGTGTATCATACTTTCTATTAAAATAGATGGATTTTTTTATGGATGGATTGTTATGCTTAGTTTCATAAATCACAGAGGGTTACTGTACACTTTTAAAACCACAAAAGACTATTGTGTTTAGTTTCAGAAACCACGGGGGTATCGTATACTTTTAAAATCACATGAGATATAATGCAACTTTACAAAAGTACAGAGGAATCTGTGCACTTCACCCCATTCTTATAATATGGATTTATATCACAAAATTTCTAATTTGCAGCCTAAATAGAAATACTAATGTCTTAATTGTACAAAATCAGTTTTAACTTTAAAATGCCTTGCCTCAAATATATAGAATTTGTACAACAAGCAGACACGTTATGTCCAAGGGTCACCAAAGTAAAAAGTAATTCCATCTCAAAGAAAGAAATTCAATTGTGTTCATGATGTTAACTTACTTGTAGTTTTGTCACTTTGGATGATATAGACTTTGAATTCTTCGTTTTGCAGTTCCTCCTGTTGTACCTTTTGAATCTTTCTGGCTGAATCCTTAATAGAAGGGTTGCAATCTGTTATTCTAATCACCTGTAGTGTGTAAAGTTCTCCAAAGCATGGAGGGATCTCATCCAGATCCCAGCAATTCCTCATCACTAATTGCGCAAGCTTGGGAAAGGAATCTTCTGAAGCCATCCACTCGCGAATCGATAGATCGCTTAATTTCAAATATTCCAGATTTGGGAAGTCCCCATCATTCACGATCCATTTTGCATCAGAATACATGATCCATTCTTCATCCCTATGCATTCCACTTAGTTTGAGAACCTTTAGATTCCTCCCAAATTCTACAATATCCTTACAATTTGGCAGAAGTCCTGACAAAGTCAACTTTTGTAGATTTGGAGGGAAGTAAAACTTACAATTCTTTCTCCATTTCGTTGAACCCGTGATATACACCTTTAATGATACAAGCTGATCGAGAAATCTTAAATCTGGAAATCTAAAGCTGTCATGGAATGAATGTTCCCAACAGTTGAAAAATTCGCATCTCAATTTCCGAAGGTTTGGTACCCTTCTCAGAAAATTCTCGGCTGCTTCTTTGGAAACAAAATATGGTGTTGATAATGTTTGCACATTATCCAATAAGGAGAACTTCTCAAGTCCGTCGGTCGAGATAGTAAAAGAACCATGGTGATTTATGCGTACATGGCGCAAATTAACCATGTCCCAAAGTGAATTTGGCACAGAGTAACTAACTTTTACAAGTAGAGATTGGAGGTACCAAAGATTGGCTATTGACGAGGGCATATCACGTGTTTGAACGGCTAAATACCTCAAATGAATTAGCAATTCTATTCGGCTATCAGACATGGAAATATACATATCAGCTAAATCCAACACTCTAAGAAGCTTAAAATTCTGAATAATGAATGAGGAATTAGACTTGAGAATAAAAGCCAGATTTTCTAGTATACAGTAGAGAACGGATGTTGTGAGAAGGCTTCGCCTCTCTAGGCGCAAACTTATTGAAATCAAAGATAAGTCGACGCACTTCATAAACTCTTGCAATTTCCCACCAGTGAGGCACATGTATCACCTGCAAGAAACTCCCCTCTTTAGCTTTTTGCAAGCAGAAGTCATGTAATAGATCATGAACACGACATGCTTTGACTCCTCTATGGGAACTTTCTTTGGTAGGTATTACAAGGCTTCTATTGATAAGATCCAAGAAATATTCCTCTGCTACATCTTCCAATTTCTTTTCCTCAGCATATCGTACAAATCCTTCAGCGATCCATAACATCTTCAATTTCCAGAGAGGAACTTCTTCGTCCTCTGGAAATGCTGCAAAGTACAGAAAGCATGATTTCAAATGATTTGGTAAATGATTGTAACTCAATTCTAATATGGCTTTGCACTGATGACTTTCTGAGTCATTAAGAATGTGAGAGCTTAATTCACTTGCAATACGTTTCCACTTAAGTACACTCTTCTCTGCCCTTAAAAGAACTCCAGCCATGACAACAACTGCGAGGGGAAGTCCCTTGAAACTCTCTACAATCTGTCGTCCGACATCCAAAAATTCCTGAGAGAAGCTTCCTTTTCGAAATAGCTTCTTATCAAATAACTCCCAACTCTTAACCTCAGAGAGTTCATGAAGAGTATGCACCTTATTGCCATCGTTAACCAAATTCTGGTGTCTGCTAGTTATGAGAATACGGCTACACAATCCGTCATCTGGAAAAGATCTTTTGAAATCATCCCAATTCTTGATGTCCCACAAATCATCAATGACGATGAGATATTTACGTCCCTTCAAGCTTCGAAAAAGCATTGCAGCGAGATCTTCATCATTCATTTCTTTATTATCTGGGGCACCAATAACATCACCTAAAATGGTAAGCAACAATTCTCTCTTTTGATATGTTTGAGAAACAGTGCACCATGCTTGAACATGAAAGAACCCACGGATTGAAGGGTCCTCATACACTTTCTTAGCAAGCGTAGTCTTGCCAACTCCTGGCATGCCGACAATTGAGATAATATCTAATTTTTCTTGGTCTTCAAAAAGATACTCCTTTATCTTCTTTGCCTCATCTTCGAAACCCACTATTTCATCAATTGCTATATTAGTAGCTTTTAATGAAACATGGATGGGAGTCTTTGCAATATCATGGGCTTGTGTATGATACTTCTTCTCGGTATTGATCTTTGTCACCTCTGTTTTTATAAGCTTGGTTTGCTTTATGATTTTGGAAAGTGACATCTTGATGCGAGAATCAAGAACCTTTTCTACCAAGTAAAAGTCGATAACATATTCTGCCTGATATGCCAAGCCCATGAAGCGCGCCTGAAGATCTCCCAATTCTTCTTGTTCATTACGTTGTCCCTTGGTTTCCATAAGAGAAGATCTCAGAAATTTAAATTCTGTATACAGTGTTTCAATTTTATTATTTAGAATCCCAATCGATTCTGGTCGACATTTTAGCAACTCATCCAAATGTCCCAGGAAAAGATCTAGAAAGCCTACTTCATCAACTTTGGGATAGTTGTACAACTTAAGCTCTTTGGAGTCTTCCTGAATCTGATTGATTTTGTCAAGCACCTCAGAAACTGCTATATTCACTTCCCTAGCCACGTCCTCTTTCATGTTCCTGTCACAACACCAGCAGAGGATAGGTGCAACTTTCTGAATAATAGCTTCAATGGCTGCATAGTGAAAATAGAATCGTTCTAATCTCAATTCATGTGGCAAAAATTTGATAAAATTTCTAAGGAGTTCCAGCTCGTGAAGGAGATTCCTACTAGGATAATTTAGATAAATCTCCGATTTGGCATTACAATCTAGTAGCTTTATCAAATTGTCAAGGAGAGAAAACTTGGATGTTGATTCAGTTGACCATGAATTTCTTAAGGACACCATATATATCTCCTTGACATTAGTCTTCTCTACTAGATCAGAGACCTCTTCCTTCATTGTAAGTGTCACATCTTCATCCATTTTGTCAACCAAGAAAAAATAAATGAGACATGTTGCTTTGTGTAGCAAAGAAAAAAAAGGCTTGACAGGATCTTCATTTCCATACACAATGTATACCTCTTTGTCTTCTAGATATGTAAAGAGAGCTTGCAGAAATATTAGCTTCTCTTTGATGTTTCGAATATCTTTCCTCAGAGGAACAATTAGATCAGCCTTACAGCTTAACAAATATCTAGAAATCTTCACGACATAATCTTTCATTAACTTTAGTCGAATCCAAAATATAAGTTCCCTTCCGATATTTTCCCTGATTAGAAGATACTTCATCTTTTCTCGCAAATTAGAATATACACGGTCCAAGCGCATGATGAGACTTCCTTCAATTGGTGTCTTAGCAAGTGAGTAAAGTTCTAATCTTGCATCATAAAGCTCATCTTTAATACGCAATTCAAGATTCTCGTTGTTTGAGATACTAAGAAACATTTCTAGAAAATGGAGCACAAGTTTGAGGTATAGGATATGATTCTTCAAGGGGGCAGTATCCATAAAGCTCTGATATTCTTCTTCTTGCTCCTTGAGAAGGGACAACGATTTAGAAATATGAGAGGAAGAACTTTCCATGTCATCCATTCTTCCTCGTTTAATTTTTCTAGCAAGAGAACTTAAACCTAGAAGCCTGCAAGAAGAAGACACTTTATTACGATACTTTTGTTTTTACATACTGAATTGGTAATTGCGTGTAACACATTGCATTTATAGTTTTTATGAATTCTAAAGTTGACTTGATCAAAAAGAAAATTTTTAGGATTATAGAATATTATTTTATTGAATATCTTACGACAAATAAGTTGGCTTTTTGGAGTGATTTTTTATAGGAGTATCAATCTGGAAATCCTATCCCATTTGTTGGACATGGGAAAAGCCATTTATGTTCAATGGAAATTGACTTCATAAAATGGTAGCTTAAAATGTTTTTTTATCTTACATCCTTCAATTGAAAAAGTTTCTCCATAAAGATGTTCTCATTCTCAACAATTATGAGATAGATTGAGAGTAGTTGGTGAGTGAGATTTTTTCCTAATATGCCCTTACAAGAGGGTTGAGCCATTAGCAATACTCATCTTGGATCAAAAGCACACAAAGAGAGTTTTGGGCAATAGTCTATGATGAGGGGGTACCCGAGCTGAAGGCAGTTCCAGGGCCTGCGCCCGACCTAAGGCACTTGACCCGACCTCACTTTGACTCGCATAGCCCCAACAGTTATGCCAACTGTTCTGATAGGACATGAAGTAAGACACTAAGCTCGGACAAACGGGTAATGCCTTTATCCAGCGGGTAATAGCTTTGTCTGGAGGATATATGACGCAAGTAGCTAGTAGCATGTCGGGCAGCATTAAGCATTAATTGCTGCCCAGATCCAAGATTAGTATAAATAGAGTACTAATCCACATTTATGGAGGTAACTCGTATCATTAATACTCTCAACTACCATTGTCCAGCTCTGACATACTAATCATTCTCTCACCCGAAGGAAAAATAGGGGTCATCACCTCGATTTTTCCTTCTCTTTCCTTGTGCAGGACATATCACCAACTCGAGAGAACCAACTCGGTAGGCAGGAGTTGTTATACTTCAACTGTGGGATTTTCGTCCTCAACAGTTTGGTGTCATTCGCAGCAATCGAACAATATTATGTTTTTCCTATCACCCATTAAGAAACTACTATGGTACAGACTAGAAGCCATAGTGTGCCAGTAGAGGACTCACCCACCTTGGATGAGGGCCTCAAAACTACGTAGACGCCTAGCCAAAACCCTACCCAGACTGACGTTGGTACGAGTCAGCGTATACACTTGGCCTCACAAACTAACCTGCCTACAAATACCGACCCCACTTCCAATCTGGCACTAGAGATGAGACTGATGTTCAGAATGTTTGAATAACTCAAAGAACAGGTAGCACGACTGGTCGCGGATCCACCATTCCCTTAGGTTACCACACCACGTCCAACGCGACAATAGTTTTGCATTCCAACCCCGGGGCAAACCCGAGCTTGGAATGATGAAATTTCTCTAGAACCGGTGGTTAGGCCCGATGGGACGACGAACAAAAGGGGTCACTACATTGACCTCGAGTAGGTTAAGACTGCGACTGCCATAGCCAAGGTCATCAACCAGCTCGGTGCCAACCCTCTCTCTCCCGAGGTCCTGGCTACGTCCTTGCCCAACGGCAATCAGATGCCTCACCTAGCAATGTACAACAGAGATAGAGACCCAACCAGTCACCTACTCAAATTTGATCATCACATGACTCTCCACGACATGAAGGACCACATAAAGATGAAAACGTTCCTGACCACCCTGGTTGAAAATGTACTGGATTGGTTCCAGAAACTTCATCCAGGCTCGATTGAAAGCTTTCACCATTTGGTGGAGAGGCATTCCTATCTCGTTTCGCTGGGAGCCGACGTGCAACTCATCATACGTCATTGTTGCTATCGGTGAAACAACAAAAAGGAGAGAACTTGAGAGCTTATACTGCTCGATTCAATGAAGAATCCCTCAGAATTCCGAACCTAGAGAATTCTATGGCTCTGATGGCTTACTAGAGTGGGCTCAGGTTGGGGATACTCACCTCATCCTTGGAAATTGATCCAGTAGACACCGTCGCCGAGTTGATGGTGCGAGCCGAATGATATATCCACTAGGAAAAAATCCATCAGGCGAAGAGGGACAATGATAAAGAGAAGGAAGCCAATAATAAGGGAGAGTCTTCATCAAAAGCCCAATATGGAAACAAGACGCAGAATGACCGAGGCAAGCAGCAACAACCAAAACAAGGTCCGAGGTTCACCATGTTCACCCCACTTAATACTCCAAGGGAACAAATCCTTATAGAGATCCAATACCAGAACTACCAGCCCCTAGCACCGAAGATGTAGGGCCGACTTGAGAAGCGCAATCGAACAAAGTATTGTCACTATCATATGGACGACGGGCACACTACTGAGGAGTGTAAAGATCTGAAGTAGGAGATTGAAGCCTTGATAGCTTGAGGCTACCTCAAAAGGTATATTGGTCAGTAACCACCTCGAAATCCCAACCATGGAGGAAACAAAAATTGAAAGAGAAGTCCTTCCAGACGCCAGCTAGGGAGTGGACACTTAGTAGTAATTGAGACGATAGTAGGATGGCTCGTATCAGGTGGGAAGACCTCATCAAGAAGAAAGAGGTACGTCTGAGCTAGATGTGAGTATGGTCCCGTGCAAGGGTTGGTTGCAGGATTGGAAAAAGATCACCTTATTCTCGGACGACCTTGAAGGGGTAATTCTGCCTCACGATGATCCATTGATGATCAGTGCTGAGATAGCCAACTTCACTGTGAAAAAGGATAATGGTAGGCACAGGGAGCTCGACTGAGGTCGTTTTCCTGAGCGCTTTCGAGCAAATGGGGTTGGACAATAACTGACTCAGACCATTGATGGGGACTTTGGTAGGATTCACAGGTCATGCACGCAAGGCCGAATGAGTCATCAACCTCCCATTGACGTTGAGTGACGGGAACAAGCGGGTTTCTATGCAAGCCAACTTCATTGTCATGGATTACAATTCGACCTACAATGGAATCTTAGGACGGGTCGCCCTTAATCCCTTCAGGGCGGTTCCCTCCCCGTACCATCAAGTTTTGAAGTTCCCAACTCATCTACCCATTGCAACCATTCAAGGAGCTCAACTTTTAGTTAGGGAATGCTACGAGAGCTCACTCTATCCCAAGTACCAAGCAGGTTTGGGACCGGACCTACCCAAAGAAAAAAGGGATGAAAAGAAAGGAAGCCCAGCCGAGGACCTACAAAAAGTAGAGCTTTCAAAAGAAAGCAAGAAAGAAAAGATCGGGAATGAACTCTCTAATGACCTCAAGAAAGGTATAAGCCAATTATTTTTGGAAATGAACATATATTTGCATGGTCTGCTTATGATATGATAGGTATTGACCTATCTATGATCGAGCATCATCTGAATGCCAACCCCAATTACTACCCCGTAAAACAGAAGCACAGATACTTCCACTATGACAAGTAGAGAATTATTGCATAAGAGGTCGATAAGTTGGTTGATACCGACTATATACGGGAAATCTTGTACCCGACCTGGATATCTAATGTGGTGTTAGTTGGCAAGACCACAGGGAAGTGAAGATTATGCATCAACTTCATAGACCACAACAAAGCTTGTCTGAAGGATTACTTCCTACTGCCTCGGATTGACCAGATGGTAGACGCCACCTCGAGGTTTGAATTACTCTTATTTATGGATGCCTTCAAAAGGTATAACCAAATAAAGATGGCTCTAGGGGACAAGGAAAAGACAGCCTTCATCACCGATAAAGGTCTCTACTACTATGAGGTCATGCCATTTGGCCTCAAGAATGTTAAAGCCACCAATACTCGAATGGTGAATAAGGCGTTTAAAGACTAGATCAGGCAAAACATGGAGATTTATGTGGATAACATGCTGGTCAAGAGCAAGAGAACAGAAGACCATATGATTGACCTAGTGGAGGCCTTCACCGTGATGGTGCAATTTAGAATCATGTTGAATCCAGAGAAACGTGCATTCAGCTTCAAGGCAGGGAAATTCTTAGGGTTCATAGTTACAGCTCGGGGAATAGAAGCCGATCCAGAAAAGATTCAGGCCATTTTGGATCTGGCATCACCAACCTATGTGAATGATGTCCAGGTGCTTACCGGTAAGGTTGCGGCATTAAGTAGTTTCATGTTCAGGTCGGCTGATAAGTGTGCCCTCTTGTTCAAGATTCTGAGAAGTCCCAAGAACTTTGAATGAACTAAGGAATGCCAAAATGCTTTTGATAAGCTGAAGATGTATCTAGCTTCGCCAACGCTATTGTCCCGACTAGAGGTGAGGGAGAAGTTGATAGTATACTTGGCATGCTCAGGAATGGCAATAGCAGTTGCGCTAATCAGAGAAGAAGACAGAGATTAGAAGCTAGTCTACTATGTCAGTAAGACCTTGCAGGGAGTCGAGATGAGATATTCTTCATGCACAAGCTTGTCTTCGCACTCGTGACTGCGACAAGAAAGTTGAAACCCTAATTTGATGCCCATTCAATTAAGGTCATGATGGATGCCCCACTAAAATCCATCATGCACAAGCCAGAGGCGTCGGGCAGGCTACTCAAATAGGCAGTCGAGTTGAGCCAATTTGACATCACGTACCAACCAAGAACAACCATCAAAACCCAAGCCATCAAAGATTTTGTTGTTGAATGTACTGGCCGAGCTGAGCATGATCTTGAGGATATATGGAAGGTCCATGTAGATGGAGCATCTGGGAATTCAGGATGTGGGCCTAGGGTAATAATCTTAGGCCCGACGGGCCATGAACACCAATACTCTCTCAAGTTTGCCTTTCCGACCTTTAATAATAAGGTAGAGTACGAGGCAGTAGTCGCAACGCTAAAGATTGTGGCCCAACTCGGAGCACAAACAGTTGAATTAAACACCGATTCCCAATTGGTTGCTAACCAAGTGTCAAGAGAGTTATAGGCCAAAAATACTACCATGATCGCCTACCTCAACAGGGTTAAAGACTTGATCTTAGGGTTCAAAAGGTTCGTGATACAACAGGTTCCGAGAGAAGAGAACGCGAAAGCCGATGCCTTGTCTAAGTTGGCTGTAAGAGAAAACTGACTTGCACTAGTCCATGTAAAAGAGATTGCGAAGCCAAGTATCCAGTTGGGAAAACATATAGTTGTCGAGTTGAACGTGAGTCCAGATTGGACCAAACCAATCATAGAACTTGGAATAGAATGGGAACTTGACAATAAAATAAGGAAAAGATAAGAAGTGGGTTAGCTTTGGGAAATGAGAATTTGGCATGTGAAGTTGAAATGTAATGCTGAAGAATTTGCTGTCAAGATTGCACGCGAGAATATTTACATCTTGCCTGCGAACATCTTTGTAGTTGGTGAATAGTTGAAGGAAATGCATACAATGAGCCTATAAATAGAAGGCTTATTCTTCAATTCAATATCATCTCGAACAATCCCAGAAGCGTGAGAAAATAGAGAGAGAAATTAAAGAGTTTTCTCTTGAGTATTCTCTTTCATATTTATTGTCTCTTTTTCCGTGAGTAAGAATTATTTAGTTTCTTTTATATTTGAGAGAGTGTAATTATACTCCCATTATATTAGAGAGATAGTCATTGTAGAATATTTTTACATCATAGTGAATCCTCATATACTTTTCCATGGTTTTTTTCCTTAATTTGTTTGAAAGTTTTCCCCGAGAAAATATTGTGTTTTTTTTTTCTCAGTCTTATTTTAGCTGTGTGATACTATTTCAACACATCCATTCCATTGCCCTTGGGTTACTATAAATTTGGAATTGAATCATTTATGTATCAAAGATGGGTCTTAAAAGTAAAGAACCTTTGTATTTGGGCCCTACATATGAGATCATTGGAATGGTTGAGTATGATCATGACATATACCTTTACGTTGTAAGATAGAAAAGTGACAACAATAGTGTTTGAAGCCACCATAAGTGTTACATTGTGATAGGCACTGTGTGAGATTGAAGTGGAGAAAGTTGGTGGCATGTTTAACAATAGCTGGTGTACTTTTTGACAGTTTTATTCCTATTGGCTATTGATACCAGTAAACTTGAATGTTTTTGTATATGGAAAAAAACCTTGGAATTTATGCCTTAAATACCACTATATACTAAGATATCTAAGTACAAGTGAATGCATACAGTTATTTATAATCAGTGCATCATTATGAGCATCTTCTATTCTCTCTTTATTTGATATTTATTTGTATGCAAAAGGCTCCATGATATGAGTGAATGACATAGGTACGTGGTGATCCGCACAAAAAGGTCTATGCTATGAGGGTTGTGTCAAAACTATATGTTCATAACTGAATAGTAATGTTGGGCACTCCACCATGGTAAGTTTATAATAAGAGGTCTTCTATTTGGTAGGATGACTTACCTTGGTCATTGGATGGGTTTTTCGGACAGCTCTCATTAGTGCATTATGGTGCATTAAATGGGACTTAAGTAGATGCTATCATAATGGCATTACTATCATTGTCAAAGAACTAAAAACATTTATACTACTAAGTGACCAAAGTTTTGTATCATGGTCATATGTGGATGTGTCAGTAGAGCCTAGGACATGTGCTTTGATTCATTGTGGGTGAGATCCTATGTAGAAGGTCAACAACTTTGTGTTTGGATAGATGGACTAGATCCATTAAATGCGTGCATATGAGTCATGATTCTATGACTATTTTAATTGATAGTGAGTTATTCGCTTGAAATTATCTATATGATTGTCAGAATCTAAGTACTTAGTAATATATCAATTGCTATATTCTTGTGGATTGCTCCTGAAAACAAGGGAATAATATCTGAGCGATAATTATAGGAATGATAAAGGTCCAAGGTTTAGTTGTAATCTAAGACAAGATTGTAGTACTCATGTAAGACCTGCTCTTGATTACGGATAAAACATAGAGGGGTATATCTATAATTAGTAGGGCAAAGATAAATCCTCCTAAGGAAGTTTATTGGTTTTCATGGAGTACAACCCTAACTCTTTAGTGGAATGAGTTAAGGTTAAATGGTCCAAATACTGCTAGTGTCCAACATGGATGTTTTGGTTATTTTGAAGCCACAACAACTGTGTCTTCGAGTTTCTCTCCTAGCCACTTTTCATTTATGGCAAATTGCAACTTTCTTATTTTAGCACGTATGTGTAAATTGAGTATGGTGGCCTATTTGGGAACATGCAACTCAATTTGGAAAGACCAAGACATTAGGATAAGAAACATTATTTAGGACAATAATGTTTGTCCTTGAGTAGAATGTCCAGATGGCGTGTGCTAGGCACACTCTAGCGTGTGGAAGGCTTGTGGATAGAGTTTGTTGGAAAAGATAATTATCTTGATTATCTCCAAGATAATTGTAAGAAAATCAAGAGGTAGTTATCTAATTTAACTAGGACATTTTACCCTTATCACCTCACTAGCATCTATAAATAGATGGGTTGCCTACAATATTCTAGATGTCACACTCTACATAAACACATATATAATACACAGTCATAGTTAGTAAGAAAATAAAAGATGAAAAATCCCACAACTTTTCATTGCCATTAACAAGAAAGTAGGAATAAGGGATAAGATTTGGAGTGCTCCTGCCCTTGGAGGACTTCTCACGGCTTGGAGAATTTTTTGTCAATATTTCGGTCATAACTCTTGTGTGTGTTGTGTATACAAGCCAACATAAAAGGTATTAATCACACGCTTTACTTATTAGCACTTGTTATTGATTTCAGTGGGATATTTATGCATGATTACATGTGTTCCTAACGTGGATTATATGACTGATGTCTATTATTTATAGATTCTGCTTCTAAATTGAAATTAAATGTCTTGATGCTTCAGAATCCACATCATTCAATAAAGTGTACATGCATTGGTGGGGCCAGACACCCATGTCAAAGTGTTGTTGGAATTGGGTTTTTATACTCTTATGAATATGCTATTTCAACTTATATTTTAAGTGAATTCTATACATTTATGTGAAATGGACTGGGCATATTCACATTTCTTTTTCCGAGTAGATGAACATAGCATATACATGTGTTAAAAACAATCAAGTGTTATGTAACAAAATAAACCCAACAATGTAACAACTCAAGCCCAAAGGGAGAACCTATCTTAAAAGACTAGTCTATTAGGTGGGATTGTTTGGATTGGATGCCTTAAAGGCCACTAACACTAAGATATCTCAGTATATTGGATATTAGTCAATTAATAATTCAGTGCATTCATTATGAGAATAATATATTGTCTTTATTATTTGATATATATTGTATGCAAAAGGTCCTTGATATGAGTGGATAGTATAGGTGCGTGGTGATCTGCACAGAAGGTCTATGTTATGAGGATTAGATCAAAACTATAGGTTCATAACCAAATGGTGAAGTTGGGCACTTTGCTGTGGTAAGGTTATAACGAGAGAGTCTCTTATTTGGTAGGATGACTTACTTATGGTCATTGGAGGGGCTTTCTGGACTTATCTCATTAATACATATAAATGCATTGAACGAGACTAAAGTAGATGGAATATCAGTGACATTATTATCATTGTTAGAGAACTAAAAGCATCTTAAACTACTAAGTGACCAATGCTCTATATCATGAGCACATGTGGATGTATCAATAGATCATAGGACATGTATATTGATTTACTACGGGTGAGATCTTATAATAAGGTCAACAACTCGGTATTTTGAACATATAAACTAGATCCATTACATGGTGTGCATATGAGTCATGTTCTATGCTATCTTAAGTGATGCAACTACTTCCTTGGAGTTATCTTTATAGTCATCAAATCTAAGATCTTAGTAATATAGCTTGGGCTATATTAGATACTGGACTTATGGGTCCCTCCCAAGAGCAAGGGTATAGTATCTAGGTGATGACTATAGGAAAGATAAAGGTCCAAGGTATAAATATAATCGAAATAGGATGATAGTGTAGATGCAGGACCTCCTCGTGATTGCAAATAAAAACATAGAGGGGTATTTAGGTCATTTTAGTTTATAGAATAAAGACGAAACCTCTACTGGAAGTTTATTAGTTGTATTAGAGTGCAACCCTAACTGTTTGATGGAATAAGTTAAGGTTAAAATGGTTAAAATACAGTTTGTTGCTAGTAGGGGCATTTTGGTCATTTTATAGCCAAAGTAACTACGTCTTAAAGTCCCTCTTCTAGCCATTTTTAATGGTTAGCTGTCTATTTCCTTATCTAGCATTTGTGTATAAATTGAGTATAGTTTCTTATTTGGTAACATGTAGCTCGATTTAAAAAGGCCAGAACATGAGGACAAAAAACATCCTTAAGACAATAATGTTTGTCCTAGAATCCATTGTCCAGATGGCTTGAGTTCTACATGTGGATAAGTGTGTATGTGTGTGAGAAAGAGGTTTTAGGTGAAGATAATATCTTGAATTTAAATTAAGAAGATAATGGTAATTATCTTCAAGATAATTTAGGAGCTATTCAAGGTATGAACTCCTAATGCAACTGGACCTCTCTTTTTCTCCTATATCCCTTAGGATTTTTGGTTATATCATAGCCCTATACACTCCCATACATACACAAATACACAGCCAAGAGGAAGAAAAATAGGCAAAGAGAAAACCCACTTTTTCTAAACCATTGATCAAGGAAGTGGAATAGGGGAGAAGGCTTTAGGGTTTCTCATGAGTTGAGGTGATACACGGCCTTCGGAGAATTTTTCCAGCAATTCCACAGTTCTCTAAACGTGCATATGTTTTGGATTACTGCCAACATAGAGGTGAAATCATACACAGTTAATTTCTAGCACAAGATAGTAATTTCGGTATTATTTTAAGATGATTTCGTGTGTTTTTCGCTTGTGGTTTCTTTGTTGTCATATTTTTGTTTATTGCCAAGTAATAAATTGAAAAAATTATGACTAGGGTTTTAGAAACCATATTCTTCTTGTGGTATCAGAGTAGGTCACGAAAATCATGTTTTAAAATATATAATCAATAGATATCGCATATTAGAAATAGCCCTTGGTTGGCGAGCTGCCTAGGGCCAATTATGAACTACTTGTACATGATTTTTGTGTGGCTTAAATGTGTGTTGTATGAAGGTTCTAACCTTTGTTTGCAGTATGATTAAGCACCACTTTTGATGGCTTGAATGTATGTTTATTGTGGAAGTTTAAATTTTTAGTAATAATATAATTATTGTTATTCATGTTGGTGGTTTATCCAACGGTTGTAATAGCCGAAATTGTCAAAATAATCAAAGAGGAGAAGGGATAGAAGGTGGCAGTTGGCTTAGATCTTTTTTCTAAAATTTTTGGTTTGCCTTTGGAGTTTCTACATTATGGTCAATCACCCTTGGAGCCATGGGGTGATGGTGAGCCATGGGGTGATAGTGAGCCATGATGGTTCGAATTCTAAGCCAATTTTGCACTAAGTGGCTCATTGGGGTCAAATTGCAATCAATACAAAAGTTTGGGGTGCCATGTGCAATTTGTCACATTGATGGGATACATAAGACAATTTCAAAGTCCGTGTGGAGGCAAAAGACATTTCCATATACATTTGAGGTCAAATATGTGATTGTGGAAATGTTCCAAATAGGAAGCCATCAAAAGTGGAAAGTGTTGTTTATTAAAGTTACTATATTTATCATATATGCCTATATTCTTATTTTATTGAATACATTATATGATAGTATCTCATATAGTAACATGCCCAAGCACTAGGATTTAAAAAGGACTAAATCCAACTAATTAAACATAGAAAGGCTAATTAAAATCATAATCTAGAACTAGTTCAATTAAAAACTAGAGATTATAAAATAAACTTAGGATTAAATTTCCAGTATGAACCTAAGTGGTTTAATTAGCCTAAACTATCCTAAGTGGCCTCACTTAAACCGGAATCAGGTTATAACTATTGCAATTAAAATGTGTTTTAAAGCAAGGGTCCCAGGACCAAGCTTGCTTAGGTTAAAACTAAAGTCAAATTGCAAGACATAGTTATAATTAAGAGGTGTATAACTATTGTAATTTAATGTTGTTTTAATAAGCAAAGGTCCCTAGGCTAGGTTTGTTTGGATTAAAACTAAGGATTAAATTACAAAGACAGTTATAGTTTAAAAAACTCTTACATACCAAAATATCAAGTGGGAGAAAGATTTAGGAAAGAATCTTACAGCTTTCCATTTTGGTCTATGCTAATAGTGGGAGCTATTCTGACCTCACCTATGTGTAGGTTGTTCCCTTTGGAGGATTGTCTCCTCAACTAAGACTTAGCAAGAAAAGATTAAAATAAGTTTTCAATCGAAGTGTTGACGGGAGCAACCATCTTTTCTGTGGGGTTTTTGTCACGGATCACTTCATAGAATATTGATTTGGGTTAACTACCTTTCGGTAGGCTCAGATTAAAAATAATCTAAGTGAAAAGGCTCATGAAAAAATGGTTATTTGCTTGACATTAAAGGATGGTATCCTTCCTTCGGAGTTCTTACCATTACTCTAATAAAACCAAATATGAATCAATGATTGGATATCATTGGGTAGAGTCTATCTAGCTAATGATATTTCAAATAAGTGTAGTTTAACTTAATCAAAACTACAATATGACTATCCCTTTGGTGGAATATTGTGAGTATGATTAAGATACTGAGACATCTTAATAGTTTGAGGGTTTGACTACTACATTCAAGAAATAGATGCCATAAGTATGAATGTTTCCTTTCCTTTAATAATCATTTATTTGTATGCATATCAAATAGCTCATTAGACTGATTAAACTATTTATAAATATCGCTAAAATAAGTTTTCAATTGAAGTGTTGACGGGAGCAACCATCCATTTTGTAGGGTTTTTGTCATGGATCACTTTATAGAATATTAATTTGGGTTAACTACTCTTCGATAGGCTCAGATTAAGAATAATCGAAGTGAAAAGGCTCATAAAAAATGGTTAATTGCTTGACATTAAAGGATGGTATCCTCCCTTCGGAGTTCTTACCATTACTCTAGTGAAACCAAATATGAATCAGTGATTTGAGTATCATTAGGTAAAGTCTATCCTGCTAATGGTATTTCAAATAAGTGTAGTTTAACTTAATCGAAACTACAATATGACCATCCCTTCGGTGGAATATTGTGAGTAGGATTAAGATACTGAGATATCTTAATAATTTGAGGGTTTGACTATTACATTCAAGAAATAGATGCCATAAGTATAAATGTTTCATTTCCTTTAATAATCATTCATTTACATGTATATCAAATAGCTCATTAGACTGATTAAACTATTTGTAAATATCCAAAGATGTCAGTTGGTTCTTTTATTCCACATTCAATATTATGTTTGAGAATAAGTTAGTTGGCTCAAATTATTCTAACTGAAAAAAAAAGAATACTCATTGCCAGAGGCTATGACCATGTTTTAGTTCAACCCTGCCCTTTTATCACCCTTGAGTCAACTTTGGAGAAGCAGACTTTTGAAAGACAATGGAAGAGAGCCGATAACATGGCTAGGTTATATATGATATTTTCATGTCAAAAAGTCATCCAGATCTAGATTGAAAGGATGAAAACTATTAAAGATATCATGAGCTACTTGGAAGGTACATTTGTAGAAAATAGCAAACTGGCTTGGCAAGTTGCTATTAAAGCTATCATGAGCGCTAAGATAGCTGGAGGGATATCCTTCATAAAACATGTGGTCAGGATGTCAGAATACCTAGCCAGAGTCCTTGGTGTACAATTTGATTACCAAAACCAAGTGGAAATGATATTGGAAACTCTACCTGAATTCTTTGCTCATTTCAAGCTCTGATATTATGAGGGCAATATAGATATGGGCCTATCACATGTGATGGAGGAACTATAGGCAGTAGAGACCACTCGAAAACCCTACAACTATGTGGATCTTACTCAGTCTTTGTCTTTTTGTCTTGCCCCTAACAGTAGGAGGATCAAAAAGAAGAGTAAGTAGCAAAAGCGTGAGATGGACATAAAGAGTAAAAGAATGATGGTGATAAGCCCCGAGAAAACTGCTTCAAGTGTGACTTCGTGTCAGGCATTGGAAGAAGATCAAACCTCAAGTACCTAGCCAAGGGCGAGACAAGTACCTCTATTTTCTTTCTAGTTGAAACTCTTTCAGTGGTAGATTCTACTTCTTTGTGAATAATAGACTTAGGCACCACTAATGTTGACTGCAATTCTTTGCAGAGGCTTCAAGACACCAGGAAGATGATTTAGGGGAAATTCTGAATTGCAAAGAGGCATAAGGACCAGCATATGGGCATCTATAGTGGGAGATGTTATTTTATTTCAGAAGTAGATATTCTTTGAATAATGTTTTACAAGTTTTTTTTTCTGTTTTGTGATGAACTTTGTTTTTGGTATTGCAATAGATAATCTGGATCTTCAATTTTTGAATGGATCCATGGTTTGGGAAAAATATGTTTATTCTTCTATTATTTCTAATAATATCACTGCATAACACTGAGTTGATAAAGAGAAGTTTTTCTTCTACCTATTTTTTGTGTCATTTGTGTTTAGGTTAATCTAAACAAATTTTAAAGAATTGGTCAAGAATGGTCCCTAGAACCATTGAATCTTGAACCAGGTTACACATCTAAGTACAAAAGGAAAATATATTAGGTATACACAATTGTGTGAAGTCCTGGTTTAACGACTAGTTATCACACAATAAATTGTGTCTGTACTGCATACCAAGATTCCTACTAGAATGGAATGCTGGAAAGGAAAAATTTGCACTCTCTTTGAGATTTGGTAAGATTTGTGATGAATCAAGTTACCAACAACCTTTTGAGAATATATTGTTAAATAACAATACACATACTAAATCTAGTTTTGTCTATATCAGTCCATAGGATATTCCTAGATTAATGGATGTAGAAATATATCCATGTATGGGATTGTCCAACTTATGCATAGAATGATAGATGGAATCTAGATCAAATATGTACTATTTTATATTCAAAAAGTACAAGGATGGATAAGCTTACAACCTTTAGGGTTCAAATACCAAGGGAAAGGTTATATAAATCATCCTTGACTAGACTTAGAGATCGTACTAGAGGAAGTCCTACCAAGATCCTCAGTATCACTAGATCCACAACAGCGTTAGGGAAGTACAACAACGTGACTCTAGCTCACAAACGGACTCATGTTATAGTGGGAAGAAATTCAGGCCACCTGATGAATACTTCAGAGAGTTCACTAAACAGACTCTAATGATCAAGTAGTGGATCCCAAGAAATATGACATCCGATGTGAATGCAGACAAATGACACCTAAAAATAGAATTTGACATTGAGTCATGTGCTCATATCAGTTTTATGGTATCTTGTGCCCTCACCCAAATAAATTAAACCCATGCTGTATAGGTGGGTATATAAGAGGAAAAGTGTGATGGATAGGAGGTTAAACCTTTAAAGCAAAAACTTGGGGTGAAAAGGTATACTCAGAAATAAAGGATTCGACTATGAGAAAACCTTTGTCCCATTGACTATGCTAGAATCCATCAAGCCACTATAATCCATTGTTTGTTTATGAGATATGGTAGAACGATTGTTAATACAACTTTCTTAATGGAAGTCTTGGCAAGTGCATCGGTATGATGTAACCAGATGGGTATATTGCTTAAGGTCAAACTTGTGTAGTCTACAAGCTTAAGAAATTCATTTATGGACTTAAGCAAGCATTCAGGGCGTATAACATCAAATTTGATCAAACTTTTGATCAAAATGTTGATGAGCCCTGTATAGAAGGCTGGAGAAGAATGTTGCGACATTCTTGGTCTTATATATGGACAACATTCTGTTCATTGGAAATGATGTAAGGATATTATCGTCCATTTAGGTTTGGCTATCTTCTCAATTCTAGATGAAAGACTTGAGAGAAGCGAGTTGTATCCTAGGCATTAAGCTTTTGCGTGATCGCAAAGTTGTGAGACTAGCTCTTTCTTGAGTTTCATAAATTAAGAAGATATTAGTAAGATTTGGCATACAGGATTCTAAGAAAGGATTGTAGCCTTTCAAGTATAGAGTCTCTCTATCTCAAAATCAAATTTCTAAGACATGTGAGAGATAGAAGTCATAAAAAGGTTCTATATGCGTCAACGGATAGAAGAATTTTTTGTATGCTGTGTTTTGTACTAGAATGAATATCTACTTTGCATTGAATGATATAAATAGATAACCAAACTTAGAAAAGTAGTTGAGCATATACTCAAGTATCTTTGAGAGAACGAGAGAATATATTCCAGTATACTAATTTGAAGATCTTATACCTATGAGGTACACAAGATTTAGATTTTCGATCAAGATAAAAATTTCGAAAGCTCGACTTTTGGAAATATTGTTACTATGCTGAAGGCGCTCTAATATGGATAAGTGGAAAAGAATCCTATATTGTTTACTCTACCATATGGATAAGGCATAACGTAGCACGAGAAATGGCATAATAAGTTGTGTGGCTCAGGAAATTTCGGGTGGAATTAAAGCACATGGCAAGTGGGAGCTATATGGCTCAAGAAACTCCTGATGCAATTGGAGTACATGATAGTAGTACAGATACTCATAAAGTGTATTGTGGTAATGGTGAAATAATGGCAGAATAAGAAGAACCAGAGAATCATTAGTTTGTGAAGTATAATAGAGAGAATTAGTACCACGTGATTCAGAGAATTATCCGATAGAATAATGAAGTTGTAGGGGAATGCTTCAGCCAATGGTACAATAGACCCTACTCTATTGGGAGAGTATTTAATACTCTTGTAGAGGCTACGGGTATTGCATCGAGATAGTTGTTGTGCTCATTAGTGCAAGTAGGAGTATGTTGGGATTGGATGCCCTAAAGACCACTAATACTAAGATATCTTAGTATATTGATATTAGTTAGTTAATAATTTAGTGCATTCATTATGAACATGAAATATTCTCTTTATTATTTGATATAGAAATGTATACAAAAGGTCCTTGATACTAGTGAATAACATAGATGTGTGGTGATCCGCACAGAAAGTCTATGCTATGAGGCTTGGATCAAAACTATAGGTTCATAACCGAATAGTGAAATTGGGCACTATGCTATGGTAAGGTTATAATGAGAGAGTCTCCTATTTAGTAGGATGACTTACTTTTGGTCATTGGAGGGGCTTTTTGGACTTCTCTCATTATTGCATGTGAATGCATTGAACGGGACTACAATAGATACAATCTCAGTGACATTACTATCATTGACAGAGAACTAAATGCATCTTAAACTACTGAGTGACCAATACTTTATATCATGAGCATATGTGGATGTATCAATGGACCCTAGGACATGTGTTTTGATTCACTATAAGTAAGATCTTATAATAGGATCAACGACTCGGTATTTTTGACATATAGACTAGATCCATTAAATGGCATGCATATGAGTCATTATTCTATACTATCTTAAGTAATGGAGCTACTTGCTTGGAGTTATCTTTACAATCATCAAAATCGAAGATCGTAGTAATATAGCTTGGGCTATATTAGATACTGGACATGTGGGTTGTTCCCAGGAACAAGGCTATAGTATTTAGGTGATGATTATGGGAAAGGTAAAGGCCCAAGGTGTAAATGTAATCAAGATAGGATAAGAGTACGGATGCAGGACCTACTCTTGATTGCGGATAAAAACATAGAAGGATATTTCAGTTATTTTACTTAGTAGAACAAAGACAAAACCTCCACTGGAAGTTTACTAGTTGTATTGAAGTGCAACCCTAACTCTTTGGTAGAATGAGTTAAGGTCAAAATGGTCAACATACTGCTAGTGGCTAGCAGGAGCATTTTGGTCATTTTATTGCCAAAGCAACTATGTCTTAGAGTCTTTCTCCTAGCCACTTTCCTTAATAGTTAACTGCTTATTTCCTTATCTAACATTTGTGTGTAAATTGAGTATAGTTTCCTAATTGAGAACATGTATCTCGATTTAGAAAGGCCAGGACATGAGGACAAGAAATATACTTAAGACAAAAATGTTCGTCCTAGAATCCAATGTCCAAATGGCTTGAGATATGCGTGTGGATAAATGTGTATGCATGTGAAAGAGAGGTTTTAAGAGAAGATAATATCTTGAATTTAAATTAAGAAGATAATTGTAATTATCTTCAAGATAATTGTAATTATCTTCAAGATAATTTAGGAGATATTCAAGGTATGGACTCCTAATGCAACTGGACCTTTCCTTCTCCCATATCTCTTAGGATTTTCGACTATATCATAGCCTTATACATACACATATCATATGTTTCAGACACACACACCCATACACACAACAGATACACGACCAAGAGGAAGAAAAATAAGAAGAGAGAAAACCCAATTTTTCTAAACCATTGATCAAGGAAGTGGAATAAGAGAGAAGGCTTTAGGGTTTCTCGTGCGTGAAGGTAATACACGGCCTTAGGAGAATTTTTCCAGCAATTCACAGTCATCTAAACGTGTGTATGTGTTGCGGATTAATGCCAACACAGAGGTAAAATCATATACAGTTAATTTCTAGCACAAGATAGCGATTTCAGTATTGTTTTAGCATGATTTCGTGTGTTTTTGGCGCGTGGTTTCTTTGTTGTCATATTTTTGTTTATTGCCATGTAATAAATTGAAAAAATTATTCCTAGCATTTTAGAAACCACATCCTTCAGGGACAACGCCTTGTACTTAAGAAGCACCGCTTGTGAGAGTGAGATTCCTATATGGGATCATTAAATTCCACCCCCTTAAATTAAGAGCCTATTGACACTGACCCTACAGTAGCTCTTTTCTCTTGGCGATTGCACTCACCTATCAGTATTTAGTGTGATACTTACCACCACTTTAATCTAGCCTATAATCTTCCCTTCATAGAATCCATTTTCAACGAAATCACCAATGTAACAAAATAAGCCCACGAATGTAACAACTCTGACCTAAAGGGAAAGCGTAACCCAAAAGACTAGTCTATTAGGTGGGAGAAGCCCTTGTACTTAAGAAATATCCCTTGTGAGGGTGAAACTCCTATGTCAGATCATTACATATTAATGAAAAATTTGATGATAAAAATTGAAGGTTTTCATTAGGAGAAATGTGGAATATTGAGCCAAGACAAGCTTTAGTGTTCTCTTATGAAAACCAAGGTCCTAGGCCTGGATCTAAAACACCAAAATTTTGAAAAAAAATCTCTTGCAAACTTTAGCATTCTAGTCTCGATCTCCTATGAGAGTTGCCTTGTTTGGTTTGCAAATTCTTGGAGTTTGGAGTGTTCCTCCTACAAGAAGAAGATATTGTTGTATCTAAGAGACTTACACTATAAGTTGTCAGCACCGTAGTAGGGTACTAAAGTCATAAGGACATTGAGTACAATACAAGCCTCGATCTAAGTATTTTTTTTTTATTTGTATTAGGTTTTTTTGTCATATTTTAATTCAATCTATAAGATATTGTTTTCTTTTAATATTTTTCTAGTTAGGTATTTACTGCTTATAATATATTTTTATTTATATTGACTATTTATGATATTATGTTTATTTACTGTCTTTCCATATGAGTTATATACACTACTATAGTAATAGGTGTGCAGTACAGTGACAAAGTCAATAATAAGAGTGTCCAAGGCACTTATCTATGCATAAATTGAATTTTGATTTAAGCACATTATAGCAAATAAAAAAAATTAAACCATATAGCAATTATGGAAACTAGAAAAATATAAGCATTAAAGCATATATGAAGTTTTCAAGGCACAAAAATAACATATAACAGCAACAATTGCATCAATTACAAATATATAAAACCCACACATATAAATTAAAACAATAAACTCTAAAATTAATAAAACTAAAAAAATTGATAACAAGTGAAAGTACAAGTAGAAAATTAAAACCACTATAAATAAAATAAAAATAAACCACAAAACAACTATAACAAATAACTGCAAATGAAACTAAAACTAAAAATAACAAACAACAACAACAACTAAAATGAAAATTAATAACTACAAATAAAACTAATACTAAAACTATTAATAGCAACTTAAACTAATAATGAACCTTCACAAAAGAAAAACTAATAATTAACAAACTATTAAAAGTAAACATAATATTAAACATAAATAGACACTAAAAGTAAGTTCCTCTTGTTTTTTCCTCGACATCTGTAGTCGCATGGTGGAGGGGGAAGAGTTCTTCTTAGAAAAAAACGGATGTGATTTTTGACTAAGAATGACATCAATTTGGTAACTGTTATTTTTGAAAAAATTGAAACCGAAACCATTTATCATAACTTAAACTTGAAACTGAAATCATAACCCAATGGTTTTTAAAATCAATATCCAAAACTGAAACCGACAAATAATGAAAAAATCACGGGTAATCGAAACCGAAATCAATACCGATAATCTTAAAAAATTAAATTAAATAGAAAATCACTCCAAACTGTGTAAAAAGTTTAATTTAAATGTTAAAAAGAACCTAAAAAAAACTTAAAATATGCACCATCTCACTAATAGTAAATGAATATGTGTTGTTATGAACTTGTCCTGGCATGTTTTGTGACGTGCTTGTGAATTGTGATCTAAAGAGCTTGCTTATTATCATGCCTATTGAATCAAAGTAATGCTAAGGTTCTTCATCTACTTTCTTAATTATGAGAATGCAAAATTATTAACAAAAAAAAATATTAAAGACAAACACAAACATTCCACAGTCTATGTCCTTTCTTTATGAAAAGTAAAAATGAAAGAAATAATTTGTATATAAGTGAAATCAATATAAAAAAAAAGACTGTCTATGAGTAACCTTAATAGCCAGCCGATGTTAGTGAGAAGAAAAGAAAGAGACTGATGTTAAAGAGAAGAAAAGAAAAAGAAGGCTAATGTTAAAGAGAGAGTGAGAGGAGACTTCATGAGAGACGGCTGATGAAGAAAAGAAAGAGGTAAAGTGATTTACTGCTTTAGGGTTAAAGTTCCAAAACTTAACCGTTGAAAACTTCATGAATAAAGAGAAATAAGTCAATAGGTGATTATTACTATTGAGCTATTTTAGTAGTTATTTCTTAAGATATTAGTATTGGGTTTAATCCAAATTTTTTAAAAATGTAATTTGTTTCTATTTATTATTTTTTTTTATTAATTTTAAACATTATAATATATATGTAAACATACATATATATGTATACATAATTAATAATTAAGTTTCGGGCCTCGATATTTTTTAACGTCTAAAGTTAAAACCTATCAGTTTATCCGTTACTTACTATTTTGTAAAAATCAAAATCTATCGGTTTGGCTGTCGGTTTTTGTTATCTGATTTTTATCGAACGGATATCCGTAGGTTTCAGTTACAGCGGTTACTCATTACCATCTCTATTTTTGACGGGGCTAGTGGGTTGGGTTGATGCAGAGCAGGTGCCTTTTTTTTATAATCTGAAATACAAAATTACCAAAATATCCATCAATAGTGAGGTGTAGGCCACACCCTAGGCCAAGTGTGCCTTTGCCCCTGTCTACATGCCTTTGTTTTATAATACAGATTGTGTTATTGACGTTAAGAGTGATTGGCGGAGAGGATTAAACTACTAATGTTATAAAAGATTTATATAAGTCAAATGTACAAGAAGTTTAGTACCGATTCATTTTTATTATATAAGAAAGACCTGTTTGATAAACCGCTCGTAACTAAAGTTATAATCCTTTCCTTGACTTACATCAGAGAATGCCAAAAAAGGAGAGAAATATAAAGGAACTTACCAAAGTACTTCAATCTCTGATTCTTTCTCGAGCTAGATGTCTCCAGAATATTAAAACATGGTGCAAGAAACAAGATTGATCTGACAATTTATATTCATCCCTCCCATTAGATCGTTGGTATGGACTGCACAAAAAATAAATCTTAAGGGAAAGTCTCGTATCCGGTAGCACATATACACAGGTTATCAGTCTCACATTCCTGTGAGATCTACCTTCTGTACTAAGCTGGCAATTCGATCGAGAAAGTACGCTACAGAATAGCCCAATCTTGATTAACACCACCGGATGCTGAAAGGAAGGATACTCCAAATCTTAGAAGCACCGAAGTAGAAAAGGGAAAATACAGGAGCTTACCAGAGAACTCTGATTCTATCAGGGGCTAGATGCCTCCAGATTATTGAAAGTTTTTGCAAGGAGTATATGTGATGACTGGTCGTCCTAATTACTAATAGCTGCTGAACTGGGTAATATATACACGCACGTAAACAGATGGATCCATGAAATCAATATAATTAGCTACTAATGTATGAATTTCAAAATGATGACTTTATACTGATCCAAAAGATAAAAGAAAAAGAAAACAAAGACTTGACAATTATGTCTTCGTATTCTAAGTTTTTTTTAGTACATAATTGTTGGACAGTGATCCACACCCCCAGCCGGCAAAGATGACTTCTCAGGCTCCGTTGAATTGTTTGCCGTAAAATATTTTATCGAAAAATATTTTCTAATTTTTTAATATTTGGTAACATAAAAAAATGGGTCTTTTAGTCAAAAATTGTGGCTACTTTTGCTCAATTTTCCGGTGTTTAGTAACTTTGAAAAATTGGTCAACTAAAAAATATTACCGCTATTACAAATTTTGGAAAAATATTTTCATGTCCTTTGGTAGAACTAAAACATTTTCCAAAACTCACCCACTCCTACCCCCTACCCCACACCTATCCTCCATTCTCACGGTTAACATATTTATTATATGTGTGTGTGTGTGTGTGTATATATATATATATATTTGTTTTTTAATCTCATATCTGAAAATATTTTTTACTTTACATCCAAACACTAGAAAATATTTTTAACCATTCTATTTTTTAGGAAAATATTTTCCGTCAACAAGTTATTTTACAACAAACAAACGGAGATGGAAAAATATTTTATTGTCCAGAAAAACGTTTTCAGATGATAATATTTTCCACAAGCAAATTATTTTACGAAAATAAATGGATCCTCAATTTTATAATAACTGGTATTGTAACGCACTTAAAAAAATAATTGATTTCACTAGGCATTTGCTCCAGCGGTATGCTTTTTGCTTTATTTGCGAGAGGTTTCAAAATCGATTTTTGGTAGGTATAATATGCCTTGTATATGATGAAATATTATAGTTTAAACCTCCCTTTAAATAAATAAAAAATCATATAGTGACTATTGAGAGCCAAAAATTGACAAACAAAAAAGAAAAGGACTTGACAAATAAGTCCCCATATTATAATTTATAACCATTAAGAATAATACATTAATATATTTTGGTTGCTCCATCATATTAGCTTGGCAATCAATCATTTTCGAGGTGAATTATTTATACCTTAACCTTGTTCACCCGTATAATTATTGACGTTATTGATTATATATATGACTAATTTCATAACGTTAGGTGAAAAATTATGACTTGAATGTGTTAATCCTGCAATGAATAACAAAAAATATTAATATGAACCTTAATTCATATATTTGTTAAAATTCATTGTCTCCATTTTTTAATTTAATATTAAGTGGGACTTTAACCAACGTCAGCTAAAAGACTATATATCTTAACTCAAACCTATTCATTTGTTGGCCCTATTGCGTAACTTCACCTTGACTCCATCTATGAAATGTGAGCCAGCATATTATTTCATCAACTTGCCTTTAATTTACGCACTCATACTATACAGGTCTAAACTTGCGTACTATATATTTCTTGTTTGTCAAAATTTAAGATTTTTGACTTTCATATAAGTGGGGCTTTAACCCGTTCTCATCTATTATTTAGTGCATTCACACCTAACTACATAAGGTGCAAGTCTAACTTTTTTTTTTATTTTTTATTTTTATTTATTTCAAATGGAGATATAATGTCATACAAATATATATAGATGTAGTCAGCAAAATTTGAGTTTGCAATTTCGCACAAACATTACGAGTGTCATGTCGGTAGAACCAAAGGATCTTTGCCAAGTTGCAGCCACAATATCTTGCTTAAGAAAATGGTTCATCATTTAGAATGTCACGTAAATCAAAACAAGTAAAAGAAAATTCTACAACTTGATTTATTGTTTAGATCAATGTCACAAAAATAAAATGAACAAACAAAAGCACCATGTTACAGATAAAATGACCCGATCCCTCGCGTAATCGAGTCCCCAATCCCATACACAAAGGCACAAAAAACGAGAGAAAACAGACAGAATTTCCCCTGTTTCTAGGCCAATCCAAAATCTGCAAGCTGAAGAATATAACCACAAGCAACAATCACAACATATATAAACTCCATCCTTTGTTCATATGACGACTCTGACTTTCTTTTCCTTAGACACGGTACATACATAGGTTAAGACCTAAACAATACTAATCAAATACCTATACTAAGTTATCATACCACTCTAATCACTTTTAATTTTAAACTTTAATTACATCTCTTTACATAACAATTACATTCGAGAACACCAAATAAAATTACAAGCCAGGATATCTAATTTAACATAGGTTCATATAACTATCTAAGCAAAGATACAACAATCAAGGGGACACTTGATCTTCCTCTTCTACCTCTCGAGACTATCTCTTTCATGCCTGTAAAATGTTAGAAAGAAGAGTGAGCAAAACACTATTGCTCAATGAGGGAGAGAAACAGTTATTCGAGGAGTTTTCGAAAATGTTTTCGTGCAATAAAAACAAGTCATAGAACTAATTAACAAGATGAAATACACACTCAAAAAATTAAGTTAAATAACACATTTAGAAAGTTAAAATCAGAAAATAACAACATATAATCAATTAAGGTCAACAAGTCAATCACAAAGGTGCCACGTTAATACGTGAGAATCAACCTAAATCACGAGCTTAAGAACACTTAAATAAAGAATACATTCATATGTAGCTCTCTAAAGACCTAGAGCCCAAGCGAGAGTTACTCTAGATAACCATATAGCAACAATAATAATAAAGATAGTTAACTCAGGTAAAACAAAGTCAAGCTTGATACCGCTTACAAGTCCATATACGAGCTCGTGGTAGTCATGCTAATACACTGACGAACTCGGCCCTCCGAAGTGACACGACGCTACCAATCACTTTCGATGCCAAGTTAGTCATGCCAATACATCGACAACATCGGCAGTTCGGAGTGTCATGATGCTACCTGGTCATGGTAGTCATGCCAATACACCGAGGACATCGGCCATCCGGAGTGTGATGACGTTACCATGACCCACTAAATATAAGCATGATATATCATCCGATTAATAATTAAATTCTCACGTAAGATGATAGTAACCATCTTCACTTATAATAAATGGCATGCTTACAGATATTCATTAACATCATGAATGGCAAATAAACTTCATTTAATATTCATTACCATGCAAAAGACTTCAATTACCTTGGCTACAACAATCATTAACTTTTAACTACTTAAGCTAACTTAACAATTTATTATAATTCTATTCAACTATGGCACCACAACTACTTCAACATTTAAAGTTTAATTTAATTCAATGAATCATTTCAAGGCGTCATCATTAAGCATTCCAAATAACATTTACTTATTCATATCAATATTTAAACAATGCCATTAGATTACGAAAATAATATCTACTTTGCTTCTTACACTGTTATTAATCTGTAGCTACAATTTTACTAGCAAGTCTTGTTAAGAATCATGGGATTCCATCCTAAAACCAATTGGTGCTAGGTAGAGTAGTCAGCATCTTATAAGGATAAGGTAGTATTGAAGTTTTTTATTTAATATGAGACAAATATATATTCTAACATTCTCCCTTCTTCCTCACGTGTGATGTGATTTGAGAGGGGTCACACATGAAAAATTGAACATATGTGGTAGATAAACACATATGGAAGGTTGAATGCACATGGGACACACATAGAATATAATACATGCGGAAGAAGATTGAAAACATGTGTGACATAATTTAAGAAGGGTCACACGTGGATGAACAAGCGTGGAAGATGACACACGCGAAAGATGAATAAGACTAGACCATGGGCCTAGCTCTGATATCATGTTAAAAATCATGAGTTCCCATCCTAAAACCAATTAGTGTTAAACGGAATAACCTAGGATCTTATAAAATGGTCTTGATATTTCTGATTTTTTTATATGAGACAAGTGTATATTCTAACAAATCTTGCTAGCAAAATTATAAAAGGCTTCAAGGGTTCCACTAGGTGTATAAAAAATTCAAAACAGAGTGGATCAATAGGATAGTACAATACTTTGACTATTAACCTTGTAGATTTAATGCTACTATCTTGCATTTATTTATCCCACTATTAGGCACAGTTATAAAGTACAATAAAACTCTCTAAAATCCTAAACTTTGGAAATAAAGATAAAGTCAAAACCATGTTTAAAATCTTAAGACTTTATTGTCTTTAAGTAATGTAAGTGAAGTAGCATTTTGATTATAAAGAAATTTTTTTCGCCCATTTTTTGCAAAGAAATGTGTACACTGGATCATCTGTAGTAAAGAGGATATTCTGCAAACTTTGTCCTCAAAACAAATCTTTCCAAAAACTAAATTTTTAACAAGCTCCAAGGCAGTATGGGTGATTATAGACAACACATAGGCATGCATTTTGAACTTTTTTAATTATTTCAAAATAGCGACACGCTTTAAAAAATAAGTCAAGGATAAACTTCCAAACAAGTAATTGGACACGATGTAACACAAGTTACATAAATAATCTACAATTTAAAAACAATTGGATGTTCAACTTACACGCAGCAACAATGTTGTGAACTACAAGGAAGCATGAGACATCACCCTAATTAGCAAATGAACGAATTATAAGCTCCACAACAAAATAAGAGCTCAAATTTTATTCAAATAGTAAATTGGGATAGAACAAATACGCACTTTTGCAGAGTTATCACTAATTCAAAAATGAGAATAAACTTGCCTTACAAATTAGAGAACGATATTAAACACAACAAATAAATATAAACAAATCCCTCTCTACCAGTTTAAACTTTTAAATGAGGTGGTAGCTTAACATAGTATTAGACTCTAACCATTAAAAGGTCCTAAGTTCAAAGCTCAGTGCCACCCATTTGTAAAAAATACATTCGCATGTAACGCTACATACTTTTTTAGTTTCATAATCGGATAACCAAAGAAGAAAATATGTTTACTTAGCTTGAATTGATTTCTAGAACCCAATAAAATTACTCAAACTCCAAACCTTAGTTCTAATTTTGCAGCCTAAATAGAAATACTAATGTCTTAATAGTACAAAATCATTTTAATTGTGTTCATATGTCGACTTACTTGTAGTTTTGTCCGCTCCGATGATATAGACTTTGAGTTTTTCATTTCCTAGTTCCTCCTTCTGTACTATTTCAATATTCCTTGCTGAATCATTGATAGAAGGATTGCAATCTCTTATTCTAATCACCCGTAGTGTATAAAGTTCTCCAAAGCAAGGAGGGATCTCATCCAGAAGCCAACAATTGTTCATCACTAACTGCGCAAGCTTGGGAAAAGAATCTTCTGAAGCAATCCACTTGCGAATCGATATACCGCTTAATTTCAAATATTCCAGATTTGGGAAGTCCCCATCATTCACGATCCATTCTGCATCGTAACGTTCCAGATTTGGCTCTCCACTTAGTTTGAGAACCTTTAGGTTCCTCCCAAATTCTGCAATATCCTTCCAATTTGGCAGGAGTCCTGACAAAGACAACTTCTGTAGACTTGGAGGGAAGTAAAACACAATTCAAATCTCGATAGCTCCATTCCGTTGTACCCGTGATACAAAGATTTAGTGACACAAGCTGATCGAGAAACCTCAAATCTGGAAATCTAACGCTGTCATGGAATGAATATTCCCAACAGTCGAAAAATTCGCATCTCAATTTCTGAAGGTTTGGTACCCTTCTCAGAAAATTCTCTGCTTCTCTTTCGGAAGAAAATTTTGGTGTCGATAATGTTAGCACATTATCCAATAAGGAGGACTTCTCAAGTTCGTCGGTCGAGATAGTAAACCACTCATCTTTCAACGAGTAGAGATTTATGCGTACATGGCGCAAGTTAACCATGTCCCAAAGTGAATTTGGTACCAAGTAACAACATCTTTCAACGAGTAGAGATTGCAGGTACCAAAGTTTGGCTATTGATGAGGACATATCTAGTGTTTCAACGGCTAAATATCTTAAATGAATCAGCAATTCTATTCCGCTATCAGACATGGAAATGCTTATATCAGCTAAATCCAACACTCTAAGAAGCATAAAATTCTTAATAATGAATGAGATATTAGACGAGCGAACAGAAAAGCCAGATGCTCTAGTATATAGTAGAGAACGGACATTGTAGTGAGAAGGCTTCGCCTTTATAGATGCAGACTTTTTGAAATCAAGCTAAGTCGGCGCTCTTCATAACAATATTTCTCCCTCAGTACATCGTACAAATCCTTCCGCAATCCATAACAATTTCAATTTTGAGAGAGGAATTTCTTCATCCTCTGGAAATGCTGCAAAGTACAGAAAGCACGATTTCAAATGATCTGGCAAATGATTGTAACTCAATTCTAATATGGCTCTGCACTGACTTTCTGAGTCACTAAAAATGTGTGAGCTTAATTCTTGTGCAATTTGTTTCCACTTATGTACACTCTTGTCCACCCTTGCAAGAACTCCAGCCATGACAACAATTGTGAGAGGAAGTCCCTTGCAACTCTCTACAATCTGCTGTCCAACACCCAAAAATTCCCGAGAGAAGCATCCTTTTTGAAATAGCTTCTTATCAAATAACTCCCAACTCTTAACCTCAGAGAATTCACGAAGAGTAAGCACCTTATTGCCATCTTTAATTTGTGAAGCCAGATTCTGGTGTCTACTAGTTATGAGAATACGGCTACACAATCTGTCATCTGGAAAAGATCTTTTGAAATCATCCCAATCCTTGATGTCCCACAAATCATCAACGACGATGAGATATCTACGTCCCTTCAGGCTTCGGAAAAGCATTGCAGCTAGATCTTCATCATTCATTTCTTTATTATCTGAGGTCCCAGTAGCATCACCTAAAATGGTAAGCAACAATTCTCTCTTTTGATATGTTTGAGAAACAGTGCACCATGCTTGAACATGAAAGAACTCACGGATTGAAGGGTCCTCATACACTTTTTTAGCTAGAGTAGTCTTGCCAACTCGTGGCATGCCGACAATTGACATAATATCTAATTTCTCTTGGTCTTCAAAAAGATACTCCTTTATCTTCTTTGCCTCATCTTCAAAACCCATAATTTCTTCAGTTGCTATGGCAGTAGCTTTTGATGAAACATGGGTGGAAGTCTTTTCAACATCACGGCCTTCTGTATGATACTTCTTCTCGGTATAGATTGTTGACACCTCTGTTTTTATAAGCTTGGTTTGCTCTATGATTTTGGAAAGTGACATTATGATGCGAGAATCAAGAGCATTTTTTACCAGGTACAAGTCGATAACATATTCTGCCTGGTATGCCAAGCCTATGAAGCGCGTCCGAAGATCTCCCAATTCTTCATGCTCATTACGTTGCCCCTTGGTTTCTATAAGAGAAGATCTTAGAACTTTGAATTCCGCATGCAGTGTTTCAATTTGATTCTTTAGAATCTCAATTGATTCTGGTCGATATTTTAGCAACTCATCCCAATGTCCCAGGAAATGATCCAGAAAGCCCACTCCATCAACTTTGGGATAGTTATACAACTTAACCTCTCTGGAGTCTTCTTGAATCTGCTTGATTTTGTCAAGCACCTCAGAAACTGCTATATTCACTTCTCTAGCAATGTCTTCTTTCATGCTCCTATCATAACACGAGCAGAGGATAAATACGAACTTCCAAATAATAGCTTCAATGGCTGTAAAGTGAATATTGAATCTTTCTAATCTCAATTCATGTGGCAAATTTCTGATAAAATTTTGAAGGAATTTCAGATTCTCAAAGAGATTCTTACTAGGATCATTCAGATAGATCACCGATTTGGCATTACAATCTAGTAGCTTTATTAGATTGTCAAGGAGATAATGCTCGGATGTTGATTCAGTTGACCTTGAAGCTCTTAAGACCACCATATATATCTCCTTGACATTAGTCTTCTCTACTAGATCAGAGAGCTCTTGCTTCATTTCAAGTGTTACCTCTTCATCCATTTTGCCAACCAAGCAAAAGTAAATTAAACATGTTGCTTTGTGTAGGAAAGAAGAAAGAGGTGCCAAAAGCTCTTTATTTTCATCCGGAACGTATACCTCTTTGCCTGCTAGATATGTAAACAGAGGTTGCAGAAGTGTCAGCTTTTGTTTGAAGTTTTCAATTTCTTTCATTAGAGGAACAATTAGATCAACCCTACAGCTTAATAAATATCTAGAAATCCTCACAAGAAACTCTTTCCTTCGAAACGCCCATTCATAATTTACAAGTCTCCTTTCGAAATTTTGCCTGATTAGAAGATCCTTCATCTTTTCTCGCAAATTAGAATATACACGGTCCAAGTCTAGGATGTGACTTCCTTTAATTGGTCTCTTAGAAAGTGAGTGAAGTTCCAACCTCACATCATAAAGCTCATCTTCAATAAGCAAAACAAGACCCTCATCGTCTGAGTAGCTGAGAAACATTTCTAGAAAGTGAAGCCCAAGTTTGAGGAATAGGATATGATCCCTCAAGTGGGCAGTATCCATAAAGCTCTGATATTTTTCTTCTTGCTCCTCGAGAAGGGACAACGATTTAGAAATATGAGAGGAGTGGCTTTCCATTTTGACAGATAGTTTATAAAATGGAAAACAAAGTTTAAAGGACATGATACGATCTATCAAGGAAGCACGAGAATTATGATAGGAAGATCTTTCCTTGTTAGCCATTCTTCCTCGCTTATTTTTCTACCAAGAGAACTTAAACCTGGAATCCTGCAAGAAGAATACACTTCACTACGTTGCTTTTGCTTTTACATGCTGAACTGGTAAGGAATTAATTCTAAATTTGACTTGATCAAAAAGAAAATTATAAGGATTATAAAACATTATTTTATCGAATATCTTACGCAAATATTTATTATTCTTTATTAATATGTTGTAGATCAAATGAATAACATTATCAATCTGGGAATTCTATCCCATTTGCTGGGCATGGGAAACCATATATGGTCATTGGATATCGACTTCATAAGATGGTAGCTTAAAATGCTATTTTATCTTACATCCTTAAATTGGAAAAGTTTATGGCCATGAAGATGTTCTCATTCTCAACAATTCTTTGTGACTGTAAGAACAATGGTGATTCTAGTTTTATGACCAGTTAAGTGCAAGACATTCAGATAATGTTACATGATCCTCAACAATGAGATTCACATTGAAAGAATGTCAATTAGCAAGTCATTTCAAGTGCCATCCATAATCAAAAAGTTGCCACTCTCGTGGGAGGATTTTAAGCATTATCTCAAACACAAGTGAATGAGATGAAACTTGATAATCTAATTATGAAAGAGAAACTCTTAAAAAAGTCAGACTGACCGGTCAGTTTGGCTTTTTACACACAAAGCATTGAGGCCAAATACATGTGGGGACCATGCATTGTGAGTAAAAAAGTCAGACTGACCGATCAGTCTGACTTTTTTAAGTGTTTCCCATTATGAAATTGTTGATCGATGAAGAAAATAGGAAAAATTTCATATTTAGTCCCTATTATTTACTAAATATCTCAATTTAGTCCTTATTGTTTCACCAAAAATTTTAATTTCGTCCCTATTGTTTAAAATACCTCAATTTCGTCCCTATTATTTTTTAAAAAGTTTCAATTTCGTCCATATTATTTTTAAAAATTTTTAATTTTGTCCCTATTATTTTCTTAGAATTTCAAATTCATCCCCATTATTCAAAGACTAAATTAATTTTTTTGAGAAACAATAGGGATGAATTTGAAAAATAATAGGGACAAAATTAATTTTTTTGGAAAATAATAAGGATGAAATTGAGAAACTTTAAACAATAGGAACGAAATTAAAACTTTTAGGGAAATAATAGAAACTAAATTGAGACATTTTAAACAATAGGGACTAAATGTGAGATTTTTCCAAGAAAATATCTATTCTTAAAAGAATTAATTGGTGGTACAATTGATGCAAGTCAAAGTCAAAGTTATGTTGTGAAAGTACAAGCCAGTCATTTAAACTAAAAGAGAAAGCTTTCAGGGCTGTTAGCAATGGCAATGCAAATAAAAAATTCCCAAGATAAGTGTTATATTTGAGACTAAACTGAGTAGAGAGCCAAAGATTGTCACAAGAAGAAGACTAAAGGAACTTCAAAAAGAAAATCCCACAAGGAAATGTCACAGAAGCAGAGACTTTGTTATCAAGGGATGGTGGAAAGAGATTTATATAAGTCAAGTCTACAAGACTTTGGTAAACGGCTCGTAACTAAAGTTGTAATCCTTCCCTTGACTTATATAACAGAATGCCAAAAAAGTAGAGAAATGTGAAGGAACTTACCAAAGTAGTACAATCTCTGATTTTTTCTTGAGCTAGATGCCTCCAGAATATTAAAAAATCGTACAAGAAACAAGATTGATCTGACAATTCATATTCACCCCTCCTATTAGTTCGTCAGTGTAGACTGCAATATCCGGCATATACATAGTTGATCAGTTGCGAGACACCACCGGATGCAAAAAGGAAGAAAACTCCAAATCTTAGAAGCCATACTGTAGCAGTAAAAAAAAACAAAAAAACAAAAATACAGGAGCTTACCAGAGTACTATGAACTCTGATTCTCTCACAAGCTAGATGCCTCCAGATTTTTGAAAAATTGTGCAGAAACAATATTGATCTGATGCATCTGTGCAAACTGTACAGAGAAAAACGAAACAGATTGATCTGGTCGTCCTAATTACTATAACTGCTAAACTTGGTAATAGATACACGCACGTAAAAAGATGGATCCATGAAATCAATATTAGCTACTAATGTATGCATTTCAAAATAATGACTTCACACTGATCCAAAACATGAAATAAGAAGAAAAGAAAGACTTGACAATTAAGTCTTGGTATTCCAAGTTTTTTTAGTACGTAATTGTTGGAGACAGTGGTCCAAACCCACCTCGGCAAAGATGACTTCTCAATTTTATAATAGCTGGTATTGTAATGCACTTAAAAATAATAATTGTTTTCAGTAGGCAGTGGTATACTTCTCGTCTTATTTGTGGGAGGTTTCAAAATTGATTTTTCGTAGGTATAATATAGTTTGTATATGATGTAATATTAATTTAAACTTCCTTTTAAATAGAAAAAATAATCAAATTGGAAATTAGGATTGAACAAACACGAAATTTTGCCGACTTATCACTAATTCAAAAAGGAAAATAAACTAGACTTACAAATTAAAGAACAATGTTAAACACAATAAATAAATAAACTCCTCTCTAACTTAACATGGTATCAGAATCTATATACTAAAAGATCCTCGATTCAAAACTCATCACCACTTATTTGTAAAATTATGTCTACATGTAAGACTCAATAAAAAACTACACAATTAATAACTAGACCCATTTGGTTAGCTTGAATTGATTTCTAAAACCCAAAAAAATTACTCAAACTCCAAACCTTATAACCAACATTACATTCTTATAATATGGATTTATATCACAAACCTTAGTTCTAATTTGCAGCCTAAATAGAAATATTAATGTCTTAATAGTACAAATCATTTTAACTCATCAAACATATAGAATTTGTACAACAAACAACCAGGTCGCCAAGGGTCACCAAAGTAAAAGACAACCAACTAGAAACACTTAAGTAATGATTAAAGTAATTGCATCTCAAAGAAAGAAATTGAATTGTGTTCATGTTGACTTACTAGCAGTTTTGTCCCCTCCGATGATATAGACTTGAGTTCTTCATTTTGTAGTTCCTCCTTCTGAACTATTTCAATATTCCTTGCTGAATCATTGATAGAAGGTCTGCAATCTCTTATTCTAATCACCCGTAGAGTGTAAAGTTCTCCAAAGCAAGGAGGGATCTCATCCAGGTCCGAGCAACTGTCCATCACTAATTGCGCAAGCTTAGGAAAAGAATCCTCTGAACCAATCCACTTGCGAATAAGTAGACCGCTTAATTTCAAATATTCCTCGCTTATTTTTTTAACAAGAGAACTTAAACCTGGAATCCTGCAAGAAGATGACACTTCACTACATTACTTTTGCTTTTACATACTGAACTGGTAAGTGTGTGTAACATATTGCATTTATAGTTTCTATGAATTCTAAAATTGACTTGATCAAAAAAGAAAATTTTAAGCATTATAAAACATTATTTTATCGAATATCTTACGACAAATATTTATTCTTCCTTATTAATATGTTGTAGATCAGATGAATGACATTATCAATCTGGGAATCCTATCCCATTTGTTGGGCATGGGAAAAGCCATATATGTTAAATGGAAATCCACATATAGTTGAAATGATGGAAGCATCTTGACTTTCTTTGTGACTGTAAGAACTATAGATCTAATAAATTGAACAACACGTTATAGAATGTGTATAGTATTGCCTTCAAGTTATGGGATCGTAGTTGGCAAATTCTTTGATTGAAAAATGGTGATTCCAGTTTTATGACAAGTTAAGTGCAAGACATTCAGATAATGTTACATGATCCTCAACAATGATATTCACATTGAAAGAGTGTCAATTAGCAAGTCATTGCAAGTGCCATCCATAATCAAAGAGTTGCCATCCTCCTGGGAGGATTTTAAGCATTATCCCAAACACAAGTGAATGAGATGAAACTTGATAATCTAATTATGAAATTGTTGATCGATGAAGAAAATATATATTCTTAAAAGAAATTGGTGGTACAATTGATGCAAGTCAAAGTTATGTTGTGGAAGTACAAGCCTGTCCTTTAAAGTAAAAGATAAAGATTTCAGGGTTGTCAGCAATGGCAATGCAAATCAAAAATTCTCAAGATAAGTGTTATATTTGAGACTAAACTGAATAGAGAGCCAAAGATTGTCACACGAAGAAGACTCAAGGAACTTCAAAAAAAAAATCCCACAAGGAAATGTCACAGAAGCAAAGATTTTGCATGTTGTGTCTGACATGCAGTTTACAATTGATTTCCAAAGTAAAAGAGATTTATACAAGTCAAATGTACAAGAAATTAGTAGCGATTCATTGTTACCACTAAGGGAAAGACAACGGCTTGTAACTAAGGCTCCGTTTGTTTGCCATAAAATATTTTTTCAATTTTTCGGTGTTTGCTAATATCAGAAAATTAGTCAACTGAAAAAAAAATTTCAGTCAAATATTACGGCTAATATAAAATTTGAAAAAATATTTTCATATCATTTGAGATAAAAACACCCTCTACCCCCTCACCCCTCACCCCCCACCCGCCACCCCGCCACCCCCTACCCCACCCTCACGATTAACATATATATTATGTGTATAATTTTTTATAAAATCTAATATCAGAAAATATTTTTTAATATACATTCAAACACCAGAAAATATTTTTCAATATTCTATTTTCTAGAAAAATATTTTCCCTCATCAAGTTATTTTCCTGCAAACAAATGAAGTCCAGGAAAATATTTTATTTTCTAAAAAAATATTTTACACAATTAAGTTATTTTACGGCAAGCAAACGAAGGCTAAAGTTATAATACTTTCCTTGACTTACATCACAGAATGCCAAAAAAAAGTAGAGAATTGTGAAGGAACTTATCAAAATACTACAATCTCTGATTCTTCCTCGAACTAGATACCTCCAGAATATTGAAAAATCGTGCAAGAAACAAGATTGATCTGACAATTCATATTCATCCCTTCTGTTAGCTCGTCAGTCTAGACCGTACAGAGATAAATTGTCTTAAGAAAAATTCTCGTATCCGGAAATGTCCGGCATATACATAGGTGAGTCTCACATTCCTGTGAAGTCTCCGGACACCACAGGATGCCAAAAGGAAAGAATACTCCAAATCTTAGAAGCCTTGTAGTAGAAAAAAAAAATACAGGAGCTCACCAGAGTACTATGAACTCTGATTCTCTCTCGAGCTAGATGCCTCCAGATTATTGACAAATTGTGCAAGAAACAAGATTGATCTTACAGGTCATATGCATCCCTTTTGTTAGCTCATCTGTGCAAGAAACAATATTTGATCTTAAAGGTCATACATACACGTAATTGTTGGAGACAGTGATCCAAACCCCCGCCGGCAAAGTTGACTTCTCAAGTTTATAATTGCTGGTATTGTATTGCACTTAAAAATAATGATTATTTTAACTGGATATTTCCTCTATGGTTGTCGCTTTGTTTAGAAGAGTTCTAAAGATCGATTATCGATGAGTGTAATATTTTTTGTATGTAATATAATATTTACTTATATTTTTTAAAAAATAAAATAATCATAATCATAATAATGACTGTTGAAGTTGAGCCAAAAATTGAAAAAGAAAAAAGAAAATGACTTAACAAATATGTCCTTGTTGTAAAAGTATGGATATTTATTGATAACAATTCTATCAGAAGTAATACGTTGTATGACGGCTGACACCCGAGAGACGAACTCAATACGATATTGAGTTACAGAAGCTAGCGGAAGATTTGCGAGAAAAAAACTCAATACGTTATTGAGTTATTACGTGGAAGAATGGCATGAAAAGATGATGAATAAAGCTTTGATGATATAATATTATATGTTAAAGTGTAATGATCATGTTCTTTTGTAATGATGATATTTTGTCATAATTATTAGTATAAATATGTATGTTAGATACCTGCATTGAGTAGTGAGAAAATATGGAAATAAGATACAAAAGCAAGTGAAAGAATTGTCTAGTTTTTTTTTTTCAATTCTTTCTGATAATTATTTTATAATACGTTATCAACACGAGTCTCTGCTAATTAGTTACTCGTTAGAAAGAGGAAGAAATGAATGCTTCAAATGTCGGTAATCACCGACACGATTGATCTTTTATCATGTTTTCTGAATTGCTTATTCTATCACTGATCTACTATCCAAATTTGTTATTCTCTATCGAGCTCTAAGCGAGAATCAAGCATCAACTAAGGTAAAAGGTATATGTGCTTCTCTTATCTGTTTTGGTTGAAGAGTAAGTATAACATATAATTAGAGTTATAGAAGATATAATTATCATACCTCTACTCAAGTGGTTTTTTGAGTTCCCGCTTCTACTATAATTTATATGATCTTATCCTTACCTCTTCAATTGCCTAATATAAAAGTAAGCAGCATATGAGGACTAAAGTTACTTTGATAGCTTTTCATATTGGCAGGAGATCACAAACCTCCAAATGCAAAATACATAGTGTTGGTATCTTTGCAAGATCTATGATGATCAATATTAATATAATATTTGATGATTTGATGATCAATATTAAAATAATATATAGTATGCAAAAGTTATTGTGATGTATTGCTGTTAATAGTTTTGCCAAAATATGTGTTTATTTTATCCTTGAAGATAATAATTAAAGAAAAGAATAATGCATTCCAGCAGATTCCATAAAATTATTTTTCCTTTATTATCTTATTTTTGAAGGATTAGATATTGTATTTGTTACGGTAAAAACCCCACTGGAATTTATAGAAGGCCAAAATTTCGAGTTGGTTTAATATCATTTCCTAAAGTGAATGAAATTAAAATTCCCCGATGCGAATTGAAATTAGATTCCATGAAGTGAATCGAAAATTGAATCCCCTGAAGTGAATAAAATTAAAGTAGGTAGAACTACATTTCCTGAAGTGAATGAAATAGAAATTCCCTAAAGGAATATAATTGAAATTTCCCAAAGATGAGTGAAATCAAATTTCCTGAAGCGAATGGAATTAAAATCCCCTGAAGTGGATAATATTTATTTTCCTGAAAAAAATAAAATTACATTCCCTACAGCGAATGAAACTATATTCTCCAGAAAGAATAAAGTTGTGTTCTCTAAAATGAATGAAATTAGATTCCCGAAGTGTATCAAAATTGCAAATTCTTTGAAGTAAATATAATTGCTCGTTCCCTAAAGTGATTGGAATTAAAATTCCCTAAAGCGAATGGACCTAAATCCTCGAAGTGGACGATATTGAATTTCCTGAAGTAAATAAAATTACATTCCCTGCAGCGAATAAAATTATAATAAAAGAAGGGTTTTGACCGAGCTAGTAGGGTTTGACTCTCTACTCTTTTTATTCTCTTTCGCCATAGCAATGGATGACGATTTCATTACTGCGATATTATTTGCTGAAGGTACAATTATTATGACTTTTATTCTTATCGTTATTTTCTACAAAATAGAATTTGGAATATAAATGTGAGCTTTAGTTATAATGGTTGCAAGAAGGATCTATGTCATAGATCTAAAACTTTTGGTAAGAATAATTATATTTTAGATGTCTAAATCCTGAGAATGTTACAATGTTGATTACTTTAATTAATTATTGTACCTTAATCTTCATTTTATTTGTAGCTCGTTAATTGTTTGTGGTTATCGAAGGTTGTTATATTATTCTCAACAATCACTTGAAATTTATATTTGGAGTTATATGATTTTATGATCTCATATATATTTTTGTTGAAGTATGACAAACAAAATGGATATATCTTACTGGAGGAATGCGTTCTATTTATAGTATTCCTATAACAGTTGCATCAAGATATTGGGTCCAAAGTATTTTATACTTTGGTATGATATAAGAAGAATTATTGTAAATTCATATGAGCACCGATTAAAGAATCAAATTGATTCTATTGCCAAATGAATTTTAATGTACTGCTTGTGTCCAAAGAAAATTGATTTAAAGGTCATCCATTTGATATCGAAGCTCTTGCATCTTCTACGTTACTTGCTTTAATTATTCGATTACCCATCTATTATCTGTTATTTTAAACCCCTAAGGGGTGATCGTTTTAGAACACGCTTTAAAGATTGTTATTTTGATGAGTCTCTCTTTCTTTCATTGGGGGGATAAAACTTCAACCTAAGGTTTCACGTGAGATATCTTGGAGGAACCTGAAGTTCACCAAAATACATCTTTGATACCTCACTATAATATATGGGAAGAAAATAAGCAATGTGAACTTGAAGTTCACAGAATTATTTATTTGCATAGTATTGCCAATAATTTACCATATGCAAAGAATATTGTGAAATCACAAATATTTGCTATGAATGTGTCGACACAAATTGTTGTCCTAGAAGGACATATAGTAAGCACCATAACATATGCATCTGAGACACGCTAGAAGTGTAGTGTATCTATCGGTGCAAAATATATTATTCTTTTGAAAAGGGAGAACACTTGGAGACAAATATAGGAATTATGAATCCTACAGATTCTATATCTTTGAGGAGCACGATAGAACTAACAAAACCAACCGACGTTGGTAAATGCACAATACCTGCAGAGATTGAAGAATATTTGTTCCTTAGAGAGGGCAAATGCTTGGAATAAAGCGATTAGGATCCTAAACCACAAAGTGTAGATGAATGTCAACAAAGACCTGATCGGTCAACAAGAGAGAAGCAATATAGTGGAAACTTAGCTCACATGACAAATGTGAAATTCTCGTATGTGGAATTGAGGGGAAGCATTGTGAAGCAAACCCTATGTCATTTTCAATCCCACAATGCTTGGGTACTTGTAAGTAGTGTACCATATAGGTATTTATCCCTTAAACTGCTTAAAGCTTCGCAGGGAATGAATTAATATGCTATGTGGGTACACTTCGGCTTATATCCTCATATGGTAACTGTAATACCATTGTTAATGTTTGAATGAGTTCCTATGCTTCTTATAGAAATGACAACACAAGTACGCCCCGATCCCTCACGAGACCGGAGGCTCTAATAGCCATGCTAATCACAACCCAATTCCAACCCGGGCATAAAATTTAGGAAAAACAGACGGAATCTCCCCTGTTTATAGGACAATCCAAAACCTATAAATAATATTTATAACCACAAAACTGTGATCTAACTCCATTCATCCGTCCCTTCCACCAAAACTATCTCATACAACAACCTTCTCAAGGCCATCTGAGCCTTGGATTCCAACATTGAAGACACACAAGCATACATTCATTAACTGTTGAACGTTTATAATTATAATTTCACTTATCATGCCACTTTAATATTATCTAGTTTTCTTTGTTATAATTTAAGTCCGTCAACCAATCAAAACATGCAAGCATGCAACTATTAGACAATAAAGTAAAGATTACAAGTTATTACAACATTACAAGTCATTCATAACTATCAATACATTCTAAACTTAACTTTACAATTACAAAACTGAATTCAATGACAATCCACGTAAGCCAGGATAATCAATCACGAAACTCTCGAGGCTTCTTTTCTACCTCTGATAGCACTGATCCTAAAGGGTGTTAGAAATGAGGGTGAGTATACAATATGTATACTCAATGAGGGAGGTAATGCAGCATACTAGGGAATGCTTTCATGAAATGCAACAAAGATAACACATAAATGTCACAATTAAACAAGATATTGAAACAAGTAACTAAACACTTCATAAAAGAATACGGTCCAACTCTTTGTCTTCAATCTCAAATCACGAGCCACGATCTTCAAGCAAATGCCGTCAAATCGCTTATTCCTCCAAATGGGGTACTCTGGATGTACCCCGATCCTACGACCCATATCTCTCGAGGTAGGTCCGTATACCCCAACGAGGTGAACCACGCCTCTAGGGTAGAGGAATATGCCTAAGCGAGATAGGGACTAGGAAACCATGGTAGGCGAGGGAGCACGGCAAGCCCGATGCTGCCCGTATTACTCGACACTACCATGTCCGAAAAGGTTGTGCAACCCCAAGTCAAGATCACGAGAGCCAAGAATATCAAATCACGTAAGAGGAACGACAAAATAGGTCACCCTTGCAGTTAATCACAAATAACATGAAAACACACAAGATAGCAAGTAAATAATACATATAAACTTTATCAATTACCAATTATGCAATCTAGAAACAATAAAATAAGTCAAGATGCACAGAAGAGATGAAGACTCCCTCACCTTTACCAAACCTAGAAGAGTATAGCTTAGGTTCACTCCAATCTTCTTGACTTAGCCCAAATGTACAACCTTAGTCTATTCACATAAGTATAATACTTTATCAATTGACTATATTAATTCCACTCGAATATCCATATAACTATCTTAAGCTCCTACCAACGCATAAAACTATAGGAGTTAGACAACCATTAATATCCTTCAAATTAATACATAACCCAAGTAATCAAATATTAATAGGTGGGATAATAGCATATAAGAAATTATTAATCTAGTGACTAGTAGCATTAACTAACTATAACTATTTAACAACTAATTTTCACATTTAGTTACACTTTCATGAATCCTAGTTCAACACTTAATCCATAGTAAATCAAAATCAACCAATCACTAGAACTTTTAGTTCACATATAAAGTTATCTCACATGAGGTAGAAGTAATTCAATGGAATAGATATAATGGAAACAACTAGTGCTAATCACAAATTAAACTAATACAAGTTCATAAGTTGCTTAAGGTTTCCTTTACTTTACATTAGTTAATAACTTGTATATGAAACTAGTTTAACATCATTTATTCTTTAATCAGCTATTAACTTAATCTAAATGTAATTCTCTTAAGGGTTTAATATTAATCAAAGCTAGGTTCCATTAAGGTTCCAATACTACGTTCATTAGTAACTTTACTAAAGTCAGCTTTTAACAAGCTATAATTAACCTTTAGCATACAGTACAATCAATTTATAAGTTACAGTATTTAGAACATTTAACTCATATAGTCCATACTTTTAATAGTCTACAAGTTAACTAAGAAGATAGTTCAACAACTTAAATGTAATCAAATCAACTAGCATGCTATAATTAGGTGTAAACCAAGCTAGAATTTAATTTAACTAAAATCAACACACAATCTTACAGTTACTCATACTATTTCTCACTTTACTTTAGTTAATAACTTGTACAAGAAATTAATTCAACTCTTCTTAACAATTCATGTAACAATTACGTAGTGAATCGGGGTCAAGGGGAAAGCTATACGGGGAACAAAATACATATGGTAGTTAATAGTATAAAGTTTTCTACAACTAATTAACAACTAACTTTATATGATAGTCCATATAGTTTTGCAATCCAACTAAATTTCACCAAGGCAAAAATCATTCAAGCTCACGAGAACCACATAGACCAAGTTCTAAACTATCCTACTTTGCATTATCCTATCACGTACTGACCCATGATAATAGGTCAGCATTTATAGTAGTTACTAATTAATACTTGAATTTAGCTTAACACAAGCTTTTGCTAAGGCAACATAACAATCAATATTTAATTAAGGATTCATTTAACTCAAGCTAGTCATTAACACACTTAATTAACAACCTATTTTGCAAACATTCAAGGGAAAAAGAGGAGAAGAACTGGCAGCAAGCTGCCAGGTAGCTGCTGCGGGAAAAGCACAGTCCCGGTACCGGCAGATTGACTGTCGGCGTTGACAACTACAAGGCAACCCCATACACAAGCATTCAGTCCATTTTTTTTTCTTTTTTAGATATTCCATGCATACGTAGCTAACCTAACTTAATTTTGCAACAGAGATTCAATATATTGTTCTCTTAAACATTATTTCAAACATTACAACTACTTAACTTGCAATAATTCAAGTCTGGAGCATGATATTAATACTACACACAACTTATAACTTTACAAGAGGCACATAGTTAAAGATTACTCTACTGCATCATTAACTACATCCAACACAAATATAGCTCAAACACTCATCAACTACATCATAACTACTATATTATATATCAAGAAAACTATGTAGGATGCAATAAAAGCTAACCCCTCACTTTATTCTTGAGGAATCATGCATGAAATCAGCTAAATCTCTTCATTTTTCTTCTTTTCCTTTAGCCGAGCTTCATCTACCTTTTTTTTTCTTTCTTATTGCCGACCCCAAGCAAGTTTCCACTCTTTTTTTTCCTTCACTGCCCGGTGGTGCTGGTGATGTTGAGAGAGATTAGTGTGTGTATGTGTGATGGTGAGTATTAGGTAGATTTTATTTGTTTGTATGGTGTAGGCATGTGCCGTGTGTGTGTGTTGTTTTCTTATTTTTTTTCCTTTCATGTTAAATGAATGGTTGTAAGAAATAGATAAAATATATAAATGCCACATGTCAATCTTTATTCGTTAAGTGGCGAAAACCACGTTCTAAGAGTTTAATATACCACAATTAATGATTCAAGCCGTGAAAATAAGTCAATTAAACATAGATAAACTAAATATAAATAATAAAACACATACTTAAGATAAGTCATTTAGATGCAATTTAAATAATTGTAATTACTAAAAATAATCAAATAGTTCGTTCAGTTTAGAGCTCGGCTTCTTATTTGAACAGTAAAATGAATTTATTGAAAATTATGTAAAATAATTTAAATAGATAACATAACTAAGTAACTGTCCTGGGCAAGTCATATAAATATAATTCAAATAAATATAAATAATGAAAATAATAATTAATTAGTTCTCGTAAATCAATTAAATACAATTAAAATAAAGATAAATGGTGATAGTATTAAAAATAATTATTCCTGAATATGGGCTTCACATTCAAATAGTAAAATTGAATCAATTAAGAATGTTAGTAAAGTAAATTCTAGTAAATAAAATAATAAGATAATTATTCTGGCCAAGAAATTAAATATAAATTAAATGAAGGTAAACAGTCGTCATGCACATTTTTCAAGAATTACGTATTTTAATGAAATAAATATATGCAATTTGATATAATGTTTATATGCTAGGTTCGGGTGTTACAACTTGCCAATATAAATCACGTGATATTGATATTAAAGCCCTTGAATGACTTTTTGTGCCTAAAGCATATGACTTGAAATCCTGGGAAATGTAATCGATTACAAAGATCTTTGTGAGAATGAAAACATTCTAGAAGAATGTGGTCTAAACTTCTTAGTATATGTTGATATCATGTTGGCCATATATCATATTAAGAAGTATTATTATCTCTCTATATTTGTTTTTCAATCTTTATTGATTTTTGATTTAAGCTTATATGATTATCGTCCTGATGAATTGATCTTGAAAAGGATGATTGGAAGTACTATAGTGATAAAGCTTATATGATTATCGTCCTAATGACTTGATCTTGAAAAGGACGATTGGAAAATGAGATAATTATTGTCCTAAAGTACTATACTATAGTTCGATTGGTCCATTAATGTATAATGCTAATGATTTATGACAATATATTGCCTTTCTCTATTAAATTATTAGTCATATATGGTGCAATTCCAACCTGAAGGCATTGGAATAAAATTGAGCACATGTCATTCTATCTATGTGGAACATCAAATATGGACTTATTGTATCCAAGATGGTTGAAATCATCATACTTTGGCCGTATAGATGCTGACCATTTATCCGACCCCCACAAAACAAGATCGCATATAGTCTATGTATTACTTGTGGTGATAGCTATATTGTGACAATCCATGAAATAGACAATTAAAGCTGCATCCTCAGATCATGTTAAGATTATAGCAATTCATGAGGCTAGTTGAAAATATATATTGGTTGAGATCTATGTTCGGGAATTATGTTGATTACCCGTCAAAAGAACTAGTCTGATCAGAGGTAGCACACAGAAGGTGACATGACGAAGAATATCTGACCATAATATTTCTACACACATGAGCTTTAGATGATATCATTGATATTAACAAGTAAACGCAAGTGAAAATCCAGCAGATTTGTTCACTAAAGTTTTACCAACAAAGATTAGAAAATACATGCTCAGAAGTGTAGAATACATTACTTGAAAGATCTATCACCATGACTCATGTTGTAATGAGGGGGAGAATGTATTTGTGCATTGTACTCTTTTTCCTTCGTCAAGGTTTTTCTCCCATTGGGTTTTTCGTAGTAAGGTTTTAATGAGGCAGGACAAATACGCTATATAATATGATACGAGCATGTCGAGCCAAAGTTCTTTTGCATAGATAGACTCCAAAAGAAAGTGAAAGTGAAAATCCAGCAGATTTATTCATTAAAGCATTACCACCAACAATTTTCAAATCACATGATCAAAGATATGGAATGCGTCGTCTGAAAGATTTATCATCATGACTTGTCACCATAAGGGGGAGAATCTATTTTTTTCATGCACTGTACTCTTTTCTTTCACCAAGATTTTTAACCCACTGGGTTTTTCTATGGTAATATTTTAACGAGACAGACCAAGTAAAATATTATTTCTCATAAGAATAATGTACTTTTTTTCCTTCGTCAAGATTTTATTCCATTGGGTTTTTCTTGACAAAGTTTTTAATGAGGAATATTCTTAAGCTATAAATATCCAAGGGGGAGTGTTGTAAAAGTATGGATATTTATTGACAACAATTCTATCAGAAGTAATACGTTGTATGATGGTTGACACCCAAGAGAAGAACTCAATACGATATTGAGTTACAGAAGCTAGTGGAAGATTTGCGAGAGAAAAACTCAATACGTTATTGAGTTACTACGTGGAAGAATAGCATGAAAAGATGATGAATAAAGCTTTGATGATATAATATTATATGTTAGAGTGTAATGATCATGTTCTTTTGTAATGATGATATTTTGTCATAATTATTAGTATAAATATGTATGTTAGATACCCGCATTGAGTAGTGAGAAAATCCGGGAATAAGATACAAAAGCAAGTGAAAGAATTGTCTAGTTTTTCTTTCAATTCTTTCTGATAATTATTTACAACAGTCCTCGTATTATAAGCATTTTAAGTACATAATTGATGAAGACAGAGATCCAAAATCCCCACTAGCAAAGTCGATTTTATAATTAAGAAAAATACATAAATATAGTTTGGTTGCTCGTCACATCAGCTTGATCATCAATCATTTTCGAGGTGAATTATTTATACATTAACCTTGGTCACCCGTATTAGCCCTTTAATTTTCAAAGTAAACCATCACAGCCACCATCCTTCTATTTTCTCCTGATTTTCTTTGAACTAGAAAATCCTTCAATCGATCCTAGATCCCCAGTCCTAAAACTTAAGAACCTTATCAAATTTGAGTCCTCAAAGTCTTTCTTCACAATCCCTTAATCGCTTGAAAGCTTTTCTCACTTATCTAACTCATACCCACATAAGTTCATCCTTTCCCAAAGTCATGTTTCAATTTCTTCTCTAAGCCTTAAATATCCAAGCTTTACACAAATTTTTCATCTTCATGTTTCATAAGGAACTATGATGCTTTTTCATTTCTCATCCAATCCATATATGTCATCAATTGTAGTTACGATTACTGCTGCAAGCGTCCTTAATTTCTTCCAACAATATCTAGAAAGAGATTCATCAGCTTTTCTTACTTTCACTTAGAAACTGATGTCGCTGCCTCTTTCTTCATCATTTATCGTTTGGAAAATGCATAAAAGAGATTTCGGCTCGTCTGAAAAATAAGAGTATTCAGGGAGCATTGGTGAGAAGTTTAAAGTGATTTTGGTTGTGTGGAGTTTGACCATGGTTGTGCTGTCGCAGAGGAGAAGAAGTAAATAAAAGAACAATAAAGAGATGAAGAAATAATATTCCTATTTTGTCTCCTCAAAATTTAGATTTTTTGATTGTATGTGCCTATGACGAAATTGTTAAATTTTAAACTGAAATAAGTTGAAGGATGAACGTTATTCCACTAATGAAAGTTGAGGGACCAAAAAATTTATTTTAAAAATTGAGAGACACATGCAAAATTGTTAAAATGTCTCTCGTCGCACACTGCGCTTTGAAGGTTGAGATTGATTTTTTTTTTTTACAAACAATCAAGATTAAATTGGTTAATTTTGAACAGTAGGAATAAATTTAAAAATTAATAGAGTCTATATTAACTAATTTTGAATAATATAAACAAATTTAAAATTTTGGAGAAATAATAGAGAGCATTTGCGATATTTTCCCAACACACTCATACCCTTATTCATCATCTTCTACATGTACTCTAAAAACTACATTATACCAACTCACCCACTTCTCTTGGAACCAAGAATGGAACCGCAAAGTAGGGATCATCCATGTTAACGATTAGGGATGGCAATGGGTACCCATTTTATCCGAAACTGATGGGAAACTATCCAATAAAAACTCAATAACAAAAACTAACAAGGAATCCGTTAGGGTTTGGGTTTTATAAAGAGAAACTAATGGGTAAACTGATAGGTTTTAGTTTTTGACATTAAAAAAAACCTAAACCCGAAAACTTATTATTAATTTAATAAAAAAAATCTAACATATATATATACACTTAAAATAATAGAAGTCTAACTAAAATTGGTAATTAAAATGATAAAAATTTGAACTAAACTCAATTAAAAAAAAAGTGAACTAAGCTCAATTAAAAAAAAGTGAACTAAGCTCAATTAAAAGAGATGGACTAAGCCTATTAGACCAATACTTATACTCTTAAGAATTATCATTTTTATTGGCCAATGATAAATCCATATTTTGCATATTTTATCCCATTAAATTATGTACAATTGTATTATTATTGTGAACTTAACTTTATATTTGATATAAATTTAGTGCAATGTAGATTTCGAACGAGAAATGAAAAAAATGATGTCAAAATACCAATATTTGGAAAGGATCATTGATACAACACTCAAGAAATATGATAGGATGGCCCCAATATAAGCAAATCAAGATTGAATTTGGCCAAACGAAGTGCGAAAATGGACTCAGGACGTCGAGAAACTTTGAAATAGTCTTGGTCAACTTTTTGGTCAAAGTCAAAGTCAACGATCAACATGTGAATCGTAACTGGCATGAATAGTTAATCGTGTGTAAAGCGTGTGAATAATACTGTGCAAAAAGTAAAATGCATGAATAATAATCGTTTTTCTCCTATAAATACCCCATTCCTCATATTATTTTTACATATTCATTTTCTTCAATTTTTTCTTGTTGTTAGTTTTATATTGTTTAGTTAGTTTAGAAGTAATTTAGTTTAGTTCAAAGCCCAAATCGAGGGTGATTATCTCGATTCAGAGGCAGTAGTCATGTCAAAGTCAATATGAAAAATCAAGATTCGCTATTGTCAATATGTATTCTTTTGATTTCTTGGCTTTTCATATGACTTTCTATATTGTAATTGTTATTATGACATATTAAACTCGAGATTTGGAGTGATAATAGTTTTTTGTATATAATTCTCGGATTCAGATCAATTTATGTGTCATATTTTTAACTTGTCAAGTATTACTTGATTAATCATGCATAAACTTGATGTTATGTTTTCATTAATCAAGAATACACTTGCACCTAGTTTTGTACACCAGTGACAATATGAGACTACCTCGTATGGATACAGTTTGATTATACAAATACCGCCAAGTTACATAAGTGAAAGGTTAATTGTGGTTTCAACACCTCTAGGCTTGGTAATTCATTAATCTTGTCACTTACGTATCCAAGGCCAACTCGAAAGTGGAAGCTTCTAGCCCAAATTTTAAGGGATTTAATCTTTCAATCTGAATCCATAACATTATACTTGAATTTTTTGAGCCATTTACCATCCCGAATCACACTCGATTCTTGGACTTAATTAAAATTGTGTTGTAATTTAATTTTGTAATTTTATACTCTACCGTTGCTTTTGGACTCTTTGAACTTAAACAAATATACTGTGATTGTAAGTCAACTGAATTTAAATTAAACATTAAACCAAAAAAAACTGTAACCTTAATTTTCGTAGATCGACCCTTGACTCACCATATCTATGTGGTAATTAGAGGTAAAATTGTTTTAAATTCTTTCACTCTATTTTTTATTGTAAAACGACAGATCATCCTAAAATAATAAAGAAGACGCAACCCAGGCAGAAAAATAAATGCCCATGAAATATGTATTATTGTTGATGGGATTGAGGTGGAGCATTGTATGAAATCAATCCAAATCACTATGAGAAATTTCAAGGAATTAATTATAATAGTTGGCTTTCCTTTAAATTGTTTAAAAACAACAAGAAATGGATTAGCTATTTTCTTTGTTTGTTTATTTGTTTGTCAAGTAAATTGCAGCTCCAACTTGCAAGCATTAGAAAGAAAATAAGCACATATAATCTTTATGAGATATCAGTTATGGGATCAATTTAATCAAAAAGATCAAAATCAACTGATGTCAATTATACATATATTGGCTATTATTGACTCTTGAAAGGCAAGGTCATAAACAAAATATGTCTATAGACTTTAACTATGATAATAGACATATATCATGTCAATTTATAAAGCAAAGAATGACGGCATCCTCTCCAAACCATGCTAAGATTCTAGCAAATCAAGAAACTAGTTGGGGTGTGTATAGTTGAGATATGTCATACAACACATTCAGGAATTATGTGGGTTCCTTTCCAACAAAGATAGTCCTACTACATTACATGAAGATAATGCAACATGTATCACTCAAATGTGATTATATGGTTAGTAATGTGGAATGTGACACTTGGAAGATCTATTGCTATGACAAGGTTGAAATGAGGGGGAAAGGTACTTGTGCGTTGTACTCTTTTTCCTTCACCAAGGATTTTTTTTCCACTGGGTTTTTTTCTAGTAAGATTTTAACTAAACAAGCCAAATACAAGTATATCACACTGAAATTCTACTTGAGCATGAAATTTAAAAGAAACATGGCATACGTTCTCATCAAATTCAGTCAAGCTTACGTTACAGGATCATCCATAGAACCATTATCAACGATAAGCAAGCTACCAAGATTGGCATGTGGCGACTTTATAATCATTATTGAGATGTCCACATGAAGGGGAGCCTTAGACGAACTGTACTCTTTTTCCCTTCACACAGGTGTTGTTCTACTGGGTTTCTGACAAGATTTTTAATGAGACAATACAAGAACCGTATATAAAGAATATTATAATCTTTTTCCTCTGTCAAGTTTTTATCCATTGGGTTTTTCTTGGTAAAGGTTCTAATGATGCATATTCTTAAACGATAATATCCAAGGGAGAGCTAGCGTTGTGAAATTATGGATATTCATGAACATAAACCGCGTGAACAGTAATTGTGTGAATAGTAAACAACGTGAATAGTGTACTGTGCATGAACAGTAACCCGTGTAAGAATAGTAACTTTATTTTTCCTATAAATATGACTTTATTGTATTTCAGTAAAGATAGTGAAATCAAAGGAATTCTCTCTAATTTTCTTTCAGTTCTCTCTTATATTATTGTCTTTTGGCAATTATTTCATAACAATTACCACAAATTCCAAATAACTTTATAGAATGAAAAGTAAATCTATTGGGGGGCCAAGAATTTATTGCTATCAAGTAGGGATGGCAATGGAGACAAGGATTGCAGGTACTCGCCCCGGGCCCTCTCCCGCCCTAAATGGGGTGGGGATTAAGGCGGGAAATGGGAAATAGGGCAGGGGATGGGGATTAACTTTTAATCCCCGTGCGGGGACGGGGCGGGGTGCGGGGATAAGTATTTCCTTCCCCAAATAACCCGCCCCGCATACATAGATAGTTATTTTTATTATTTTAGTATTATATATGTATTAAAATTATACATATAAAAGTATAAAAAAATAACATTAAACAAAGTATATTAAAATGGAAAAGAAAAATTACATAGTGTTTGGAACCACTTGTACTGTGGAATTCATTTGATTTATAAATGAATTTTATGAGGATTTGTATTTGTCAATGAATTCTCTTGTTTGGAACTCTAATTTGCAATACATGTGGAATTGGAATTAAAAATTATATTTTACACAAATACCCATCCTTTATTCTATTGGAATTAATAAAATTTAAGAATGATAAATAATAATTTTTGAGCTATCCAACAAGTACTAGCATGGATTGTTGATACCTTGATTTGTTGATCAATTATTTTTTTCATATTTGATTGAAAGAAGAAGGGTGAGGGAGAGGTTCTGAAATAATTTTTTAATTTTTTTAATTTTTGTATTTGAGCCAAAGTTAAATTTAAATGTAAAGAAGATCTAGAGGGTAATTTTGTCTTCAAAAGATAGGAACTAACTTAAAAAATTTGTAAATTATATCTCTTGAGAAAGGATTTGGGTAAGACTTGAAGAAATTCAAGATTTGCAAATCCAAGATTTCTAATTTTTTAAAGTGGTGATTCCAAACATAAAAAATTAGATTTGCAAATGAATTCTGTAAAATATTGTGAAATTCATTTGTTCCAAATACTCTGTTAGATTATTTGAAATGATTTTATAATTATTCTTAAAACCACTACATGCCGTAACTTGATATTTGCTATCATTTAACATAAATATCTCAATTTTACTATTGATCTTAGTGAATTAAGAGATTTGTTAGTTATTTCAGTTGCACTTCAAAAAGCTTCAAATAACATAACTAAATATGAATTTTAAAGAATTGCAACTAATATTATATGTGACATGTGATAAGAAAAAAAATTATAATAATCAATGCAATCTCACTAATACAAAGAAATGTTCTTTTTCAATTATAATTCTCATACACAATGGTTAAGTCAGAATGTATTTAAATATTTGAGACTCAAATACTATAATATTATTTTTACTATTTAACTGCAAGAATAATTACTATTAGACTTTATTTAAGATCTATATTTTGAAGTTGCTTGCTTCAAATTAACTTTAATTCTTAAGGTTTAAAAAGAATAATAAAAAATCCGCGGGTAATCCCCATTCCCCACGAGGATTCGGGGCGGGGGCGGGGGCGGGGACGGGGGTATAGAATACGGGGACAGGCGGGAGATGGGAGAACTTTTTGAGTGGCGGGGTAGGGCGGGGGGAGCTCATTGCCATTCCTACCATAGTTATCGTAATCGTACGATTCACGATACGAATCGTACGATTCGGTTCGATTCAAGTGAAAAACGATACGAATCAGTTGGTGAATCGTTAATTAGAGTGAATCGGTAAGCGAATCGAAGTGAATCGTAGCGAATCGTAACAAATCGTGCGATTCGGCGAATCGGCACGATTCGGGTAAAGAAAAACAAATGCCCAAAAAATCCCAAAAAAAGAAAAACGAAAGAGCCCACTTCAGATTTTTTCAATCAGCATACAATTGGTCCATTTTTTAAAAATATAAACAAACAAACAAACAAAAAAATCACATATAAGATAAAAACAACAACTTTTTAACTATAATTATAAAATCAAAACACTTAAAAACCATCCAATTAAAAGCCCTAAAACAGAGAGAGGGAGAGAAATGTACTCATCTTCTTCACGATCAAAGGCTTCGTCGACCAAATTGCTTCGTCGATCAAATTGCTTCGCCGACCAACTTACTTCGCCGATCAAATTGCTTCACTGATTGTAAGTGAGTTGCTGATCTTCTCTTTCTTTACTACTCACTGATCTTGCTCTTTCTTTACTTTTTGGAACTTTGCATTTGATCTTGCTATTTTTTTACTGCTTTTTTTTTTGGTCGAACTCCTTCTTTGCTGCTCAGTGTGCTCACTGATCTTGCTCTTTCTTGAAACTATTGTCTTTGCTTAGTGTTTGTTTTTATTGAGTTGATAAGTGGCTGATGCTTAAAAGCCTTGCCTTTTCAATCGTTACTTTTGTATGGTCAAGAGTCAAGACAATAACTTTGCATTATTAAATCAAAGACTTTATTGGTATAGCACTTTAATTGGCCACTATTATTATTTGATTATTTTATGTTATTTTGTTAGGACTTTGACATTTACCATTAAAGTATGGTTAACAAAAAACGTATATTTATATCCATTCAAATGAAGAATTTCGACTAAAAACTATTATGAAAATATAATATATCAAATATCATCTAGTTTTAAATTTGTGACCAAATCGGTACGATTCACGATTCGATACGATTCACGATTCAAAAAAATGAGATTTCGATTCACGATACGATTCACGATTCGCGAACTATGATATTTGATATATGGATATATCCAAGGGAGAGCTAGTGTTGTGAAATTATGGATATTCATGAACATAAACCACGTGAACAGTAATTGTGTGAATAGTAAACAATGTGAATAGTGTACTGTGCATGAACAGTAACCCGTGTATGAATAGTAACTTTATTTTTCCTATAAATATGACTTTATTGTATTTCAGTTAAGATAGTGAAATCAAAGGAATTCTCTCTAATTTTCTTTCAGTTCTCTCTTATATTATTGTCTTTTGGCAATTATTTCATAACAATTACCACAAATTCCAAATAACTTTATAGAATGAAAAGTAAATCTATTGGGGGGCCAAGAATTTATTGCTATCAAGTAGGGATGGCAATGGAGACAAGGATTGCAGGTACTCGCCCCGGGCCCTCTCCCGCCCCAAATGGGGTGGGGATTAAGGCGGGAAATGGGAAATAGGGCAGGGGATGGGGATTAACTTTTAATCCCCGTGCGGGGACGGGGCGGGGTGCGGGGATAAGTATTTCCTTCCCCAAATAACCTGCCCCGCATACATAGATAGTTATTTTTATTATTTTAGTATTATATATGTATTAAAATTATACATATAAAAGTATAAAAAAAATAACATTAAACAAAGTATATTAAAATGGAAAAGAAAAATTACATAGTGTTTGGAACCACTTGTACTGTGGAATTCATTTGATTTATAAATGAATTTTATGAGGATTTGTATTTGTCAATGAATTCTCTTGTTTGGAACTCTAATTTGCAATACATGTGGAATTGGAATTAAAAATTATATTTTACACAAATACCCATCCTTTATTCTATTGGAATTAATAAAATTTAAGAATGATAAATAATAATTTTTGAGCTATCCAACAAGTACTAGCATGGATTGTTGATACCTTGACTTGTTGATCAATTATTTTTTTCATATTTGATTGAAAGAAGAAGGGTGAGGGAGAGGTTCTGAAATAATTTTTTAATTTTTTTAATTTTTGTATTTGAGCCAAAGTTAAATTTAAATGTAAAGAAGATCTAGAGGGTAATTTTGTCTTCAAAAGATATGAACTAACTTAAAAAATTTGTAAATTATATCTCTTGAGAAAGGATTTGGGTAAGACTTGAAGAAATTCAAGATTTGCAAATCCAAGATTTCTAATTTTTTAAAGTGGTGATTCCAAACATAAAAAATTAGATTTGCAAATGAATTCTGTAAAATATTGTGAAATTCATTTGTTCCAAATACTCTGTTAGATTATTTGAAATGATTTTATAATTATTCTTAAAACCACTACATGCCGTAACTTGATATTTGCTATCATTTAACATAAATATCTCAATTTTACTATTGATCTTAGTGAATTAAGAGATTTGTTAGTTATTTCAGTTGCACTTCAAAAAGCTTCAAATAACATAACTAAATATGAATTTTAAAGAATTGCAACTAATATTATATGTGACATGTGATAAGAAAAAAAATTATAATAATCAATGCAATCTCACTAATACAAAGAAATGTTCTTTTTCAATTATAATTCTCATACACAATGGTTAAGTCAGAATGTATTTAAATATTTGAGACTCAAATACTATAATATTATTTTTACTATTTAACTGCAAGAATAATTACTATTAGACTTTATTTAAGATCTATATTTTGAAGTTGCTTGCTTCAAATTAACTTTAATTCTTAAGGTTTAAAAAGAATAATAAAAAATCCGCGGGTAATCCCCATTCCCCACGAGGATTCGGGGCGGGGGCGGGGGCGGGGACGGGGGTATAGAATACGGGGACAGGCGGGAGATGGGAGAACTTTTTGAGTGGCGGGGTAGGGCGGGGGGAGCTCATTGCCATTCCTACCATAGTTATCGTAATCGTACGATTCACGATACGAATCGTACGATTCGGTTCGATTCAAGTGAAAAACGATACGAATCAGTTGGTGAATCGTTAATTATAGTGAATCGGTAAGCGAATCGGAGTGAATCGTAGCGAATCGTAACGAATCGTGCGATTCGGCGAATCGGCACGATTCGGGTAAAGAAAAACAAATGCCCAAAAAATCCCAAAAAAAGAAAAACGAAAGAGCCCACTTCAGATTTTTTCAATCAGCATACAATTGGTCCATTTTTTAAAAATATAAACAAACAAACAAACAAAAAAATCCCATTTATGTTAAAAACATCAACTTTTTAACTATAATTATAAAATCAAAACACTTAAAAACCATCCAATTAAAAGCCCTAAAACAGAGAGAGGGAGAGAAATGTACTCATCTTCTTCACGATCAAAGGCTTCGTCGACCAAATTGCTTCGTCGATCAAATTGCTTCGCCGACCAACTTACTTCGCCGATCAAATTGCTTCACTGATTGTAAGTGAGTTGCTGATCTTCTCTTTCTTTACTACTCACTGATCTTGCTGTTTCTTTACTTTTTGGAACTTTGCGTTTGATCTTGCTATTTTTTTACTGCTTTTTTTTTTGGTCGAACTCCTTCTTTGCTGCTCAGTGTGCTCACTGATCTTGCTCTTTCTTGAAACTATTGTCTTTGCTTAGTGTTTGTTTTTATTGAGTTGATAAGTGGCTGATGCTTAAAAGCCTTGCCTTTTCAATCGTTACTTTTGTATGGTCAAGAGTCAAGACAATAACTTTGCATTATTAAATCAAAGACTTTATTGGTATAGCACTTTAATTGGCCACTATTATTATTTGATTATTTTATGTTATTTTGTTAGGACTTTGACATTTACCATTAAAGTATGGTTAACAAAAAACGTATATTTATATCCATTCAAATGAAGAATTTCGACTAAAAACTATTATGAAAATATAATATATCAAATATCATCTAGTTTTAAATTTGTGACCAAATCGGTACGATTCACGATTCGATACGATTCACGATTCAAAAAAATGAGATTTCGATTCACGATACGATTCACGATTCGCGAACTATGATATTTGATATATGGATATATCCAAGGGAGAGCTAGTGTTGTGAAATTATGGATATTCATGAACATAAACCACGTGAACAGTAATTGTGTGAATAGTAAACAATGTGAATAGTGTACTGTGCATGAACAGTAACCCGTGTATGAATAGTAACTTTATTTTTCCTATAAATATGACTTTATTGTATTTCAGTTAAGATAGTGAAATCAAAGGAATTCTCTCTAATTTTCTTTCAGTTCTCTCTTATATTATTGTCTTTTGGCAATTATTTCATAACAATTACCACAAATTCCAAATAACTTTATAGAATGAAAAATAAATCTATTGGGGGGCCAAGAATTTATTGCTATCAAGTAGGGATGGCAATGGAGACAAGGATTGCAGGTACTCGCCCCGGGCCCTCTCCCGCCCCAAATGGGGTGGGGATTAAGGCGGGAAATGGGAAATAGGGCAGGGGATGGGGATTAACTTTTAATCCCCGTGCGGGGACGGGGCGGGGTGCGGGGATAAGTATTTCCTTCCCCAAATAACCTGCCCCGCATACATAGATAGTTATTTTTATTATTTTAGTATTATATATGTATTAAAATTATACATATAAAAGTATAAAAAAAATAACATTAAACAAAGTATATTAAAATGGAAAAGAAAAATTACATAGTGTTTGGAACCACTTGTACTATGGAATTCATTTGATTTATAAATGAATTTTATGAGGATTTGTATTTGTCAATGAATTCTCTTGTTTGGAACTCTAATTTGCAATACATGTGGAATTGGAATTAAAAATTATATTTTACACAAATACCCATCCTTTATTCTATTGGAATTAATAAAATTTAAGAATGATAAATAATAATTTTTGAGCTATCCAACAAGTACTAGCATGGATTGTTGATACCTTGACTTGTTGATCAATTATTTTTTTCATATTTGATTGAAAGAAGAAGGGTGAGGGAGAGGTTCTGAAATAATTTTTTAATTTTTTTAATTTTTGTATTTGAGCCAAAGTTAAATTTAAATGTAAAGAAGATCTAGAGGGTAATTTTGTCTTCAAAAGATAGGAACTAACTTAAAAAATTTGTAAATTATATCTCTTGAGAAAGGATTTGGGTAAGACTTGAAGAAATTCAAGATTTGCAAATCCAAGATTTCTAATTTTTTAAAGTGGTGATTCCAAACATAAAAAATTAGATTTGCAAATGAATTCTGTAAAATATTGTGAAATTCATTTGTTCCAAATACTCTGTTAGATTATTTGAAATGATTTTATAATTATTCTTAAAACCACTATATGCCGTAACTTGATATTTGCTATCATTTAACATAAATATCTCAATTTTACTATTGATCTTAGTGAATTAAGAGATTTGTTAGTTATTTCAGTTGCACTTCAAAAAGCTTCAAATAACATAACTAAATATGAATTTTAAAGAATTACAACTAATATTATATGTGACATGTGATAAGAAAAAAAATTATAATAATCAATGCAATCTCACTAATACAAAGAAATGTTCTTTTTCAATTATAATTCTCATACACAATGGTTAAGTCAGAATGTATTTAAATATTTGAGACTCAAATACTATAATATTATTTTTACTATTTAACTGCAAGAATAATTACTATTAGACTTTATTTAAGATCTATATTTTGAAGTTGCTTGCTTCAAATTAACTTTAATTCTTAAGGTTTAAAAAGAATAATAAAAAATCCACGGGTAATCCCCATTCCCCACGAGGATTCGGGGCAGGGGCGGGGGCGGGGATGGGAGTATAGAATACGGGGACAGGCGGGAGATGGGAGAACTTTTTGAGTGGCGGGGTAGGGCGGGGGGAGCTCATTGCCATTCCTACCATAGTTATCGTAATCGTACGATTCACGATACGAATCGTACGATTCGGTTCGATTCAAGTGAAAAACGATACGAATCAGTTGGTGAATCGTTAATTATAGTGAATCGGTAAGCGAATCGGAGTGAATCGTAGCGAATCGTAACGAATCGTGCGATTCGGCGAATCGGCACGATTCGGGTAAAGAAAAACAAATGCCCAAAAAATCCCAAAAAAAGAAAAACGAAAGAGCCCACTTCAGATTTTTTCAATCAGCATACAATTGGTCCATTTTTTAAAAATATAAACAAACAAACAAACAAAAAAATCCCATTTATGTTAAAAACATCAACTTTTTAACTATAATTATAAAATCAAAACACTTAAAAACCATCCAATTAAAAGCCCTAAAACAGAGAGAGGGAGAGAAATGTACTCATCTTCTTCACGATCAAAGGCTTCGTCGATCAAATTGCTTCGTCGATCAAATTGCTTCGCCGACCAACTTACTTCGCCGATCAAATTGCTTCACTGATTGTAAGTGAGTTGCTGATCTTCTCTTTCTTTACTACTCACTGATCTTGCTCTTTCTTTACTTTTTGGAACTTTGCATTTGATCTTGCTATTTTTTTACTGCTTTTTTTTTTTGGTCGAACTCCTTCTTTGCTGCTCAGTGTGCTCACTGATCTTGCTCTTTCTTGAAACTATTGTCTTTGCTTAGTGTTTGTTTTTATTGAGTTGATAAGTGGCTGATGCTTAAAAGCCTTGCCTTTTCAATCGTTACTTTTGTATGGTCAAGAGTCAAGACAATAACTTTGCATTATTAAATCAAAGACTTTATTGGTATAACACTTTAATTGGCCACTATTATTATTTGATTATTTTATGTTATTTTGTTAGGACTTTGACATTTACCATTAAAGTATGGTTAACAAAAAACATATATTTATATCCATTCAAATGAAGAATTTCGACTAAAAACTATTATGAAAATATAATATATCAAATATCATCTAGTTTTAAATTTGTGACCAAATCGGTACGATTCACGATTCGATACGATTCACGATTCAAAAAAATGAGATTTCGATTCACGATACGATTCACGATTCGCGAACTATGATTCCTACTATCAAGGGATCGAATATCACACTTTTAGTTTCCTCAGCTGTGATAGGAGAGATAGGCGATTGCACAAAATTGGAAAGAATGCACTTGCCAAGGATAATCCGGATATGATCCATCTTATAAAAATCATTTGAAGAGATAGAAGAGCCAAGAAGGTTAGTGAAATGAATTCAGACCTTACACCTGAGTCATTAGAAGTGAACGACCATCTTCACAAAATAATTTTGGTGATAGAGTTTCGAGCACGTATCCCACGAATGACTCTATGAAAGTAAGTCATGTTTGAGTCACCATCTCTAATCTATTGAATCCATTTTTGTTTGAGTACAACATCATTAGCTTTAGATAAGAACTCAACCTCACGAAAAAGGATCTTCTTCTTGAGAATTAATGGCATCAGCACTTGAGTAACCGTTGAGCATGTCAAAGTGGATAGCTTCAATATCATCACGAATGGTCAAAGTGTAATGAACTTCTAAAGGGTAACTTTGAGTCATTTTTGCTTTTGCACAAGATAAAATATAGGAGTGCCATAAACGTAATAATGTCAATTATGGTACACAATGTCAAGAAAAAGATGATGAGTAGTCCAAGCATTAAAGAATTTAAAAGGCTTAAACCCTGTAGCAAAAGGAGAGAAGTATTGAGAACAAGAGGACAAAATTCTCTACTTACATTATGAAACTTTTCATGTAATGCAGAATCCTGATGGATATATTGATTGTTCTTCCCATGCCACAAACAATTAGACATGGCCTATAAAATTTTTGAGTTGATCGCAATCTAGCTATGTATAGAAGAAAATAAGTAATTTCAGATCAGGTTGTCTCAGTTCTTCTTTCTAATTCTTTAATCTCATGAACACACAAGAGTCTACCACAATCACCTGTTTTTTCTCCTAAACATGACTAATTTTAGGGATTGTTCAGACGAACTGTGCATCCAATGAGATTGTGTGATACTGAAATTTGAGACCTTAGAGAACAAAAGCCAAAGATGTAGAACTTTCTTCGTGTCGTGCTTCGTTACATGAAGCTGAGCTCCAGTAACAATGAACGGAACATCTTCTCTGATGATTGCGCTTTACATGATAGAAAAAATATAGGGGATCGGCCAACTTTTGAATATAATACAGGGGGCGGAGTATAATTTATTGGGAAAAGGACATCCAAGTCCTTGCCTTTTCCCCCTTGTCTCACATAGGTCCCTGAGTATTTTAGAATGACTTCTCAGGTCCTCAAACCTTAACACCGTGAGTTGATATTAACGGTAAAAGGACAAAACAGACTTTTAATATTTCTCTCTCTTCTCCCTACTTTCTCACTTTATCACTTTCTCGATCTTTCTACACTCTCTCCCCCACGATCTCTCACTCTCTGCAATTTACGTACACATCTCACTCCGCAAATCACACACACATTGACATAGCTCTTCGCCAAGGTTGTGTGCTGGCTGCATCATTGAACTCCCCAAAAATCACCATTGAAATGGACTGTCAAGATCTTCTCAATGCCTTGCTGTCAAATGACGCCCTCTCGGTTCCATGGGAGATTTTTCAAATCATCGCTGGTATTAAACAAGTTGTTGCAGCCTCCAATAATATTCACCGGGAATTAGTAAGATAACCAGCGAATCGGGCAGGTGACTTCGACGCTAGTGGAGTTGGATAGCTTTTGTGACTTTTGTAACTCACTTTTGCGTTAATGAAGTTATGACATTGACCAAAAAAAAAAAAAAAATCACACACACACAGAGATCGCACCCCCTACACACACCGACTCAAGTTGCACCATAGCCCACACCCACACAGATCGCACAGCAACACACACCCACGCATATTGTTGGGGTCATTTTTTATTTTTTTATTATTTTTGTGTTAGCTAACAATTTGTATGAAGATGTATAAGTATTTGATATGGTTCTGCCTTCATCAAAAGATGCATATTGTTGGGGTCAATATTTTATTTTTTATTTTTTATTTTTAGTTTTAGCTAACAATTTGTATGAAGATGCATAAGCATTTGCTATTTTTCTGCTTTTTTTTGTACGAAGATGCATACATATTTGCTCACGGTGGGTATATTGTTCATACAAATTGTTAGCTATCACCGGAAAAAAAGAAAAAACGTTATCTTACTGAGGGGCAACTCAGTCCTTTGAAACCAAAACATAACTTTTCCATCCATATTTGCTCACGGTGTTAAGTATTGAGGACCAGAAAAACCATTTTAAAATACTCAGAGATCTATGTGAGACAAGGCGAAAAAGGCAGGGACTTGGATGTCTTTTTTCCATAATTTATCTAATGTTAAATTACAATGAATGACGAAAATTCCTAAAAGACTTACAAATGCCTATTCTGAAAAGTGGTATGACTTTATTTTGCCTTTGTGAATAGGATCTATATATGTTGTTGCATTCGCCAAACTTCTGTTGTTCGAGGCCTTTCCCTTTTTTTTAAAAACCTTTTTTCTAACCTTTTCTTTTTACTTTTTCATATGCAGTAATTGGTGGTTGATGCATGTTCTTATTGCAAACAACGAAAAATAACTTATATAGCATGTTAAACGCCAACTGCAATACTAATTATAAGACATGACTTCTATTCTCAGTGACCTATCATTACCTATTGACTCTTATAAAATAACTAAATAGGTAAGGGCCTTCATGTCACGTTCCGATCTCATAACTTTAGGCTTGCGAGTCAAAGTAGTTTGCAACAATAAGAAATAATTCTTTGAGTCCCAAATCAACTCGCTCAAAATGATTAATTCTTGTTGATTTAAGGCTCAAACAGTTACAACTTTCTTTGGTAGGTATTACAAGGCTTCTATTGATAAGATCCACAAAGTATTTTTCTGCTACATCCTCCAATTTTTTTCCCTCAATATATCGTACAAATCCTTCAGCAATCCATAACAATTTCAATTTCGAGAGAGGAATTTCTTCATCCTCTGGAAATGTTGCAAAGTACAGAAAGCACGATTTCAAGTGATCTGGCAAATGATTGTAACTTAATTCTAATATGGCTCTGCACTGATTCTCTGAGTCACTAAAAATGTGTGAGCTTAAATCAAGTGCAATTTGTTTCCACTTATGTACACTCTTGTCCACCCTTGCAAGAACTCCAGCCATGACAACAATTGTGAGAGGAAGTCCCTTGCAACTCTCTACAATCTGTTGTCCAACAACCAAAAATTCCTAAGAGAAGCTTCCTTTTTGAAATAGCTTCTTAGCAAATAACTCCCAACTCTTAACCTCAGAAAATTCACGAAGAGTATGCACCTTATTGCCATCTTTAATTTGTGAAGCCAGATTCTGGTATCTACTAGTTATGAGAATACGGCTACGTAATCTGCCATCTGGAAAAGATCTTTTGAAATCATCCCAATCCTTGATGTCCCACAAATCATCAATGATGATGAGATATCTACGTCCCTTCAAGCTTCGGAAAAGCATTGCACCCAGATCTTCATCATCAATTTCTTTATTATCTGGGGTACCAATAACATCGCCTAAAATGGTAAGCAACTGTTGTATGACTTCTAACGCAAGTGCACGTATCGCAACAAGTAATAGAGTGATAAGTAAAGATCGTTCTTACGTGGACTGTGATTACTAACTACCGAAATTAATTTAGCTTTAACTTTATTTGGACAATCAAATATGAGAGATTGTGAGTAAAAACTAATAAATAAAGTACTTTTGGAATTAACAACTAAAGCAAATAAGAAATTACTAAAGAGGATAAATCAAGAATTAAAATACTCTAGGGGTTCCGATTTTACCAAGATTAATCATATTTGAAACTATTGATCTAAATCAATTGAAACCTATTCCTTACGTTGCCAGCAATTTCGCTAAGGTAGATATTAATCTTTCTCAAGCATCAATAACCTATCCCAATAAGCAAGCTAACTACATCTCTATGATAACTGTGAACTTATGAAATGCTTTAAGCCCTAGAAATTCAAATGCCGCACTAGATCTCATAACTATCTCTAGCTTATGACGATTTAATGATATTTTATACGTGATCTAATTCAGTTATCACTTCTCAGTCTCAAACTAAATCACAACTCATGTAATTGTTGATCAGGCAACCACAAGCATTAATCTCAGCATAAAATACTCAACGCAAATATGGAATAGTTCATCAATTAATTAAAACCAAAAGTATCAAATATTCATAATCCGGCTACATCGTAGCCCTAGAAAAATAACTTAGAACATAATCATGAAAATAAATAAAATTCTAATTGTAACGTAAAACATGGTAAGAGACATAGAGAAAACTAGGATTTGGCGAAGAATTGGGGTAGAAGTCCGTCTCCGAATCATTCCTCCGTCTTTAACTCACGAATCTTCCTTTTCTCCCCCTTTGGAACGTTGTTTTTTTCTCCCAAAACTAGCTGCCTCCAAAAGCTCCCCTCATTTTTAACGTCTGATGCCTTCTTTTTAACATAGGGTTTCTTCTTTTCGCGCCTTTTACAAAATTGCCCTTAAAAATCCTGCGACACTGCGCAGCTGTGCTATGACTGCGCTACTTCTATTTGTTTTTCAATTTCTCCACAAATTGCGTAAAAGCCAATCCTTTGCAATTTCTCTTCAATCTTTGCCTCAAAACTCAATTTGTCTCTTGGAAATTACCTACAATGCAAATCAAAGACAAAACCAATCAAATTGCTCATGAATTACTCAAAAACTAACAAAGTTTAAGTGAAAAGGTGCTGAAATCATATATCAATAATACACCCAATAGCAACAATTCTCTCTTTTGATATGTTTGAGAAACAGTGCACCACGCTTGAACAAGAAAGAACTCACGGATTGAAGGGTCCTAATACACTTTCTTAGCTAGCGTAGTCTTGCCAACTCCTGGCATGCTGACAATTGAGATAATATCTCTTTTCTCTTGGTCTTCAAAAAGATGCTCTTTTATCTTCTTTGCCTCATCTTAGAAACCCACTATTTCATCAGTTGTTATGTCAGTAGCTTTGATGAAACATGAATGAGAGTCTTTGCAACATCATGGGCTTGTGTATGATGCTTTTTCTTGGTATTGATCGTTGTCACCTCTATTTTTATAAGCTTGGTTTGCTCTATGAGTTTGGAAAGGGACGTCTTGATGCGAGAATTAAGAACATTTTTTACCAGGTAAAAGTCAATAACATATTCTGCCTGGTATGCCAACCTTATGAAACGCATCCAAAGATCTCCCAATTCTTCATTCTCATTAGGGTGCGCCTTGGTTTCCATAAGAGAAGATCTCAGAGATTTAAATTCCATATGCAGTGTTTCAATTTGATTCTTTAGAATCTCAATCGATTCTGGCTGACATTTTAGCAACTCCTCCAAATGTCTCAAAAAAAGATCCAAAAAGCCCACTCCATCAACTTTAGGATAGTTATACGAGTTAAACTCTCTGGAGTCTTCTTGAATCTACTTTATTTTGTAAAACACCTCAGAAACTGCTATATTCACTTCCCTAGCCATGTCTTCGTTTATGTCCCTGTCATAACCCGAGTAGAGGATAGGTACCAACTTCCAAATAATAGCTTCAATGGATGTAAAGTGATAATTGAATCGTTCTAATCTCAATTCATCTGGCAAATTTCTGATTAAAGTTTGAAGGAATTTCAGCTTCTCAAAGAGATTCTTACTTGGATCACTTAGATAAATCACAAATTTCTCATTACAATTTAGCAGCTTTATCAGATTGTCAAGGAGATAATGCTTGGGTGTTGATTCAGCTGACCTTGAAGCTCTTAAGACCACCATATAGATCTCCTCGACATTAGTCTTCTCTACTAGATCGGAGAGCTCTTGCTTCATTGCTAGTGCTATCTCTTTGTCCATTTGGTCAATGAAGCAAAAGTAAATGAGACATGATTTGTGTAGCAAAGAAGCAAGAGGAGTCAAAAGCTGTTGATTTCCATCCGGAACGTATACCACTTTGCCTGCTAGATATGTAAACAAAGCTTGCAGAAATGTTAGCTTCTCTTTGAAGTTTTCAATTTATTTCATAAGAGGAGCAATTACATCAGCCCTACTGCTTAATAAATATCTAGAAATCCTCACAAGAAACTCTTTCCTTTGAAACATCTGTTCATTATTTAAAAGTCTCCTTTTGAAATTTTGCCTGATTAGAATATATAGGGTCCAAGTCCAGGATGTGACTTCCTTTAATTGATCTCTTAGAAAGTGAGTGAAGTTTCAACCTCACATCATAAAGCTCATCTTGAATAACCAAAACAAGACCCTCATCTTCTAAGAAGCTGATAAACATTTCTAGAAAGTGAAGCCCAAGTTTGAGGAATGGGATATGATCCTTCAAGTGGGCAGTATCCATAAAGCTCTGAGAGGAAGGGCATTCCATTTTGAAAAATAGTTTATAAAATGGAAAACAAAGTTTAAGGGACATTATATGATCTATCAATGAGACACAAGAAATATGAGAGGAAGATCTTTCGTCATTAGCCATTCTACCTCGCTAATTTTCTAACAAGAGAACTTAAACCTGAAATCCTGCAAGAAGACGAAACTGGTAAGTGTGTGTAACATATTGAAGTTATAGTTTCTAAGGATTATAATACATTATTTTATTGAAAGAATGTCAATTAGCAAGTCATTTCAAGTGCCATCCATAATCAAAGAATTGCCACCCTCCTCGGAGGATTTTAAGCATTATCCCAAACACAAGTGAATGAGATGAAACTTGATAATCTAATTATGAAATTATTGATCGATGAAGAAAATTTCTATTCTTAAAAGAAATTGGTGGTACATTAATGCAAGTCAAAGTTATGTTGTGGAATTACAAGCCCGTTCTTTAAACTAAAAGAGAAAGCTTTCAGTGTTGTTAACGATGGCAATGCAAATAAAAAAATTCCCAAGATAAGTGTTATATTTAAGACTAAAACTGAATAGAGAGCCAAAGATTGTCACAAGAAGAAGACTTTGTTATCACTAAGGAAGAATACTCCAAATCTTAGAAGCCATATAGCAGTTAAAAAAAAAGGGGGGGGGGGGGGGGGGGGGGCTAACCAGAGTACTATCCCTCCAGATTATTGAAAAATTGTGCAAGAAATAATATTGATCTGATGCATCCCTCCTGTTAGCTCATATGTGTCCTAATTGCTAATAGCTGCTGAACTGGGCAATAATATATACACGCACGTAAAAAGATAACGTATGCATTTCAAAATAATGACTTCACACTGATCCAAAACATAGAAGAAGAAGAAAACAAAGACTTGACAATTAAGTCTTGGTATTCAAAGTTTTTTCAGCACATAATTGTTGGAGACAGTGGTCCAAACCAAACCCACCTCGGCAAAGATGACTTCTCAATTTTATAATAGCTGGTCTTGTAATGCACTTAAAAATAATAATTGTTTTCAGTAGGCATTTGCGTAGAATGTTTCGTAATTTATTTGAGAGAGATTTCAAAATCGATTTTTTGTAGGTATAACATATTTTGTATATAATATAATATTAGTTTAAACCTCTTTTTAAACAAAAAAATAATCATAATAATGAATATTGAGGTTGAGTCAAATATAAAAAACTAAAAAGAAAATGACTTGACAAATAAGTCCCCATATTATAAGCATTAAGAATAATACATTAATATAGTTTGGTTTCTCCGTCACATTAGCTTGAGCATCAATCATTTTCGACGTGAATTGTTTATACCTTAACCTTGTTCACCTATTTATAATTATTGACGTTATCAATTATATATATTGCTGATTTCATAATGTTAGGTGTGAGATTATGACTTTAACGTGTTAACCCTGCAAAGAATAACAAAAAATATTAATATGAACCTTAATTCATATATTTGTTAAAATTCAACGTCTCCATTTTTTATACTAATATAAGTGGGACTTTAACCAATGTCAGCTAAATGAAATGTAAGCCAGCATATTAGTTCATCAACTTGCTTTTAATTTATGCACTCGTACTATACAGGTCTAAACTTGCGCACTATATTTCTTGTTTGAAAAAATTTAACATCTTCATTTTTTATTTTCATATAAGTGGGGCTTTAAGCTGTTCTCATCTATTAATTAGTGCATTCACACAAACCTACTTAAGGTACAAGTCTACTTCTTTTTTTTTTTATTCAAAGGGAGGTCTAAGGTCATACATACATACAGCTATAGCCAGCAAAATTCGAGTTCGTGACCTTTCGCAAACACTGCAACTACCATGTTGCTAGACGAAATGGTCTTTGTCAAAGTTGTAGGCACGATATCTTGCTTAAGAAAATGGATCATCATTCAGAAGGTCACGTTAAATCAAAACAAATAAAAAAAAGTTGTCTACAACTTGATATATTTTTTAGATTAATGTCACAAAAATAAAATGAACAAACAAAAGCACCATGTTATAGAAACCATGATCAGCATGCAAGTGTATCTTGGCAAATAACCAAGGTGAGTAAATAAAATATGGGTTAATACCTGCAGAGGTCCGTGGACTATGGAGCAGAAGATGCTTTAGACTTTTTAGTCCATTAACTTTAAAATGCATCATATACTCCATGTGTTTATCAAAGCTGTGTATAAAACCCTATATTTTTAAAAGTGGTGAGAATCTCTTGTGTTATCTATCTATAATGTTACACACTCGCTCCAATTTAAATTTTTGTTAACTTTGAGGATTAGAATCTTTGAAAGATGAAATTACCCCATTAAAAAAATTGTATTTTATCTAACTTTTTGAATTTGCTTTATTATTATTTAATCACATTAACAAAATTTTGAATTGTGAATCCAATACTTCAAGTTTTATGCAATTTGAACAAGAAATAAAAAAGATATGAATTTTTGAAAAAAGAATTCAAGGACAAAAAATATGTAGAGACATTTTGATTTTGAATTACGACCAAGGACTCAAACTCAGGTACTTGTACATATGACCAAACCACATATCCAATATGCCAGATGTGCCTTCAGTCCTTCATCGCGCACGAAATAATTTAATACGCTTTCCTGTTTGACAACAGCCACTACTACTAACCGGCTTCTCCACTTCAGCCAATTCCACCAACCACCTCCGCCACTTCCTCCAACTGCCCCCACTACCTCCACCAACCACCAACCTTGAGAAATCCATCAACATGAAGATCCATCTTACTAATACACAACAATAAACATTTTAACATCATGAAATTTTGCAAAAATTAGAGTTTAATTTAAAACCCAATCTCAAGGTTAATTTTCTATATCAAAATGATCTATAGGCTATAAGGTGTTCTCAAAAGATTATTGGTGATGAGCTTCTAAAATAGTTTATGGTGGAAGAATGTAGTAGCGGTAGGGAAGAAGAAGGGTGAAAAAGCAAAAAAATAATAATAATAAATCAAAGAAATAAAATTGAGAAACAATGTAAGGGTATGTTGGTCAACAAAAATGTGTTTTGAGGCTTTGTCTATTCTCAGTTGCATCATAAGCGCGTGTAAGTCACTCATCGTTAAATTTGATAGAAAATTTGACAGAAGGGTTATGGTGCAACGTTATAGAGAACACAAAAGGTTTCACAACACTTTTGAAAATACAGAGTTTTATGTACAACTTTGATAAAACACATAAGTATGGTGCATTTTACTCTAATCCTTTTGATACCACAACTTTTATTAGTGGAATATATACTCTCTCTCTATATATATACATATATATATATATATATATATATATATATATATATATATATATATATATATATATATATATATATATATATGTTTCATGTTAGCTATCTTAATTTCATCTTTTATTTATTTTTCATTATATATATAAATGTGTATGTGTTTATATTGTAATATATAGCCTATACTAGTTATTTGAATTTTGGTTTTTTTTTGTTTTCTTTTTATTTTTGGTTTTTGTAGTTTTTTTGTTTTTTTAGTTTGTTTTCTTTATTTTTTTATGGATTGTATATATATATATATATGTTTGTGTGTGTAGGTGTTTATATATATATATATATGTGTGTGTGTGTGTTTGTTTTCTTTATTGTTTATTTATGTATTGTGTGTGTATATATATATGTGTGTGTGTGTGTGTGTGTATGTGTTTATATAGGTAACAAATTTTGCGAGACATAATGTCACTAGAATGAAATATACCGTTACTACAACTTAGATAATAAATGTAAAGGTAGATGTAATCGAAGGTATAATCCTCACTGACCAAAATATCTTATTATATACAAGTGTAAAGGTATTTTTAATAGAGACACACACACATAGAGTTCAAAGGAAAACTAACGTGATTTCTATTTAAATCACCTTTGTAGTAAATTTGTGTAGATTGGCTACGAAGGGTGACAAAACTAAGTATTTCGTCAACCCTTAGTAGCTAAACTGCGCGACAATACTTCTCCCCTACCAAAAAAAGGGCCACAAAAATAGCATAAAATTACACATATTTTGTCGCCCCTTTTGTCTCAATTTGCGACAAAGGGGCCACGAAAGTACGTCTTTGTCTCCCCTTTGTCGCAAAACAAAGGGACCACGAAAGCTTGAAAAAATTGAAAAATGAGGGCTGCACCGCGGACAATCTATATACTGTGTTGATGCCCCCCTAATATATAATTTTTTTACTCTAAATTTTTCTCTCTTTCTCTTTCTATCTCCTTATCTCTCTAAATCTATCTATTTCTCCATTACTTCACCACCACCACATCTACCCATCTTTACACCTGGTAATTGTTTTTTATGTAAATTTTATTTTTTTAATTTTCTTTGTCTTATATATATATGTCTGTGTGTGTGATTGTGTGTTTACATTTCTCTTTTTTATTATTTTTTTGGTTTTTTCAAATAGTATGTAAATATATGTATATAGTAGATATATATAGTATAGAGTATATATATGTGTATGTATTTTGTTTTTTTATTTCGTTTTCAGTTTTTTATTGTTTATTGGTTTTTTTTGTTTAATAAATAATATGCATATATATATATATATATGTAGATGTGTATATGTACATTTTAGTATATAGTATATAAGATATAAATATGTGTGTGTGTGTGTGTGTGTTTTGCTTTTTATGTTTTTTTTTTTTGCGTAATAAATTATATTTATATGTGTATATGTGTATATATAGTATATAGTATATAGTATATAGTATATATATTTGGTTTTTTTTGTTTTTTTGTTCATTATTTTTTTTTGGTTTTTTAGTTTTTATTTTCATTTTTTGTGTAATATTCCAAACTATATATATATATATATATATATATATATATATATATTTTTTTTTTTTTTTCAATTTTTATTACATATAGTATATGCAATTGTTTCCTATTTTTATAATGTTTTTTTTATTATTTTAATTTTATTAGTAGATTTTAGATTTTTTTTCGTAATTTTCTAAAACTAATTTTATATTGTTTCGTAGATGTTCAAAATATTAATATATGTATATATTAAATTTATTTCTTTTTCTAAATCTTAATTTTTATTTTAATATTTTTTTTAAAAAAGAGCATGGGGACGAACAGGCGATGAATTATTGGCTACGCCACTGCTACGAAATCATGGCCACCAATTGGTGATGATTGGTTAGCTAGTTACGCAGGATTAACTACGAAATGACGACAAAACTAAATAAATAATAAAAAACAAATATTTGATTGATAAATTTTACAAAGAACAAAAAATATATGGCTATGAAATGGCGACGGAATATTGGCCACGACAAGACAACAAAATATATGAATAATAAAAAATATTGTATATTTAATTAATAAATTTTAAGAACTAAAAATATTTGGCTATAAAAAGGTGATGAATGTTTTGCTACGAAGTGGCTACAAACAGTAATTAATTTTAAAAAATCAACAAATTATTCAATAAAATGAATAATTATAAAAATTCAATCAAAAATTTTAAAAACAAATTCACTTGGCGATGATAAAGGAATAAAGTGTATTTTTCATTGTTTTTCTATTTTGCCAAAAGTAGGCGTCAAAATAGGCAATTTGCAACGGACGTCTAAGGCGACAAAGCCATTTTTGTCGCCCTTTCGTCACCCTAGGCCTGGGGCGACGAAAGGGCTACCAAAACCTTTTGCAGTGTCAGACAATTTTTCTTGTAGTGAGAGGGTCAACTTGTCGAATACTATTGCCACCCTTGTAAGTACCTCTCATGCCTACAATTGATAACAACACCTTTTGGTAGAAATGTGAGACCTGAGCATTTCATTATATGTGCATTTATTTGTTTTAAACATTATTTAGTAGTAGTATGTGCTAATTATGTGTTTAACAATTTTACTACAACGAATTTGCATTTAAATTGTATACGTATGAATATATATAGTCATATTTTTGCTAAGACCACCGTATTTGACTTAGTCTTACTCTTATATACATATAATACATACATAAATACATATAAACCTATTAGAATATACTTAGTATGATAACTTTGACTTTTTGACTTTTTATATTTGACTTCATTTGACCACTAAATTATTTTATACATTATACTTATACAGTATATATATGTATACGTATTTGAATATGTATAAATACATTAGATATTTTTATTACATACATGTATGCATACTAAAATGCATACAAATACATAAGACATTTTGCAAAACACCAACTTTGACTTGGCCTTTAAATATCAACCTATCATTAATTTGCAAGACAAAATATACACACTGCACTAATTGAGAACATTTAGATGGCAAATTATATATGGTTGGAAAGCTCTACGAGTCTAGTTTCTAACGCTTCAAACCGTTCATGAATTGGAGTTCTCTAGCATAAGTTATGATCGTTTTAGTAAAAGGTGTCAAAGTTGTTTTGTATACACGAGTTTGACCAAACAAATGCTATTTGACTTTGCTTACTTAGTTATTTGACCATTGGACTTAGCCTATTTTTCAGCCAAACATTATTTTGCAAGACAAAAATACACACAACACCTAGAACACCTACAAAATTCTGCTATAAGAGAAAAGAGAAGAAAAAAACTATTTCCAAGCTTGATTCTTTATTCCTTGGTGGATTTGAGCAAAGTTTGATCCGTAGAGAAGTTTTTTCTTGGCATTTAATCTTCATTTCTAGCCTTAGATGCTAAATTAAGGTAAGGGAGGTTGTGTGCTTGCATGATTTAAATTCTGGAAATTAAATTTAGTTTGAAGAAATGTTGTTATCTTGATTCATAATGCTAGATATATGTGTTAGGAGTATACTTTTGGGTTTGTTGTGTTCTTGTTGTTATATCTTGTATTTGTTTTGCATTTTTGAAGATAAACGATAGGGTTTGTAGATCTAAGTTGTTGTAGTATTGTGTGATCTTATTTATGCTTGTATTTGAGGTTTGTGATATTATAGAAGCAAGATAGGAAGTGAATTTTCCATGAAAGCTATCAATTATTTATTGGACAGCTCACTACCTCTGATTTCTTTTACGTTTCAAAAATAGTAAACGACCTCAGAATCGAACAAAATTTTTACAGTAGTTAGATTAGGCAGTTGGCAACAAACTTTGTGTTTTACAAAAAGTCATATTCCAACGTTAGACCTTCAGAATTTTCCATTTCTGAGATGTGACAGAAAAACGTTGCAACTGGACAGTTGGTAGTACTTGCACTAAAATGGCTATAACTCAATGAATTTAACTCGAAATTGAGTTCCGTTTGAACCTAGAACTATCTACATTCGATAAGCTTTGTTTCTAGATAGAAAACAGGGTATTTATAGATTGTTAACATAGACATACAATTTGATTAATTTAAGCTTCCGCTGAATTAGGAATTAGAAGTGCTTTAGCTAAAGGTGGGGATTTTAAGTTTTTGTTTGTATATGCTTACTTTGATCTATAGAAATCATGTATAAGTGTATTATAAATGCTTGTATGGATGATTATATGTTGTAGTAGTATTTGAGAGCTTAACACATACATATGAATTTATTGGAGATGAAATAGATGATTATGTGTTAACTTTATTAATTAGAAGTTGAGAATTTGAATTAGATTTGGTGTTTATGATTATATATATGTGATTCGTATATGATTTCATGGCTTTAGTGAGAGTTTGGTGAATTTAGGAGTTTATTTTGATTAATTTCATAAAATTCCAGCAACTATGCAATTTTATAGATTTGTTTGTTTAGCTTGTTTAATGCTTGGTTTTGTTGTTGTAATGTGTTCATAATGCATTATAGTTAGTTGCTATATTGATTGTGTTGAAGTTATGTATTGTAGAGATTCGTAGGATAGTTTAATCTTGTTAGAAGGTTAGAGTTGATTTGTAATGATTATATTCTTTCCAGGTTTAATTGGTGTTAATGTGTAAAGGTCATGTTTTTATGTACTTAGGTGATGTTAATGTGTTGAAAAGATCATGCTCTTTGATAGTTGAATGTTGGTACTAATGTGTTGGATATATGTTTAATGATGTTTGGTTGAATTAAAGAATGTGTTGCCTTTAAATGTGAGTGTATTGATGCATGTTAAATGTGGCACGATTGCTTGGGTATATGGTTAGGAGTTTGTCAAATGAACATGATACGTGAATTTGCTCGGGAGTTCAACCTAATTTGTTGATCTCCTTTATTTGTTATGAATATGAGTTAAATGGTTTATGCGAATGTGAATGCGTTAGATGGATACCCTTATGCGAATGCGTTGGGTGGATACCCTTATGCGAATGTGAATGTGTTGGGTGGATACCCTTATGCGAATGCGTTGAATGCGTTGGGTGGATACCCTTATGCGAATGCATTGAATGCGTTGGGTGGATACCCTTATGCGAATGTGAATACGATTGGGTGTAGTCCCTTATGTGAAAGCGTTGGGCATAGCCCCTATGTGAAAGCGTTGGGCATAGTCCCTCATCTGAAAGCATTGGGGGTAGTCCCTTATGTGAAAGCGTTGGGCGTAGTCTCTTGTGTGAAAGCATTGGGCGCAGTCCCTTATGTGAAAGCGTTGGGCGTAGTCCCTTATGTGAAATCGTTGGGCACAGTCCCTTATGTGAAAGTGTTGGGCGTATTCCCTTATGTGAAAGCGTTAGGTGGATACCCGTGTTCAATAAATTGCAACCTTATGCGGGGCTTGGTAGCGTCGTGTCGTGCCGGGAGACATAGGGCTTGCGGGTAATTGCACGACTACCATAGTCTGACACCATTCACGTGTGGTCGGAGTAAGGACATGGGGAGTGGGGTGTCTAGGTAGGTACATCTGGAGTACCAATACGAGGGAGGGATAAGTAAACGTGATGAGTTCGTGAAGGGGCTATAAGTGACGACATCAACAAATAATGAGAAGTATCCTTACAACGTGGTTTATGGCTTTATTGCTCAAGTTATATGTTGTTTCTAATATGATGAACTGGTTTACAGGTTATGGCTTTAAAAGTCGCCTTAACTGTTGTCCCTCCCCAGTGAGCTTTGTTATAAATAAGCTCACCCCTCTGTGATTTATGCTACAGGTGTACATGACGATGACTATGTGCATGAGGAGACTGTTGAGGAACCATGAAATGTGAACTATGTTTAGCTTGTGTTAGAGTTGAAACAATATTTAATGACTTTTAGCAGATTGTTGTAATGAGCTTATATTTTAGTTTATATTTGGAATACTTGATAACTTATCTATTTTGAAGCCTAACTTGTTTTGATTGTATATGTAGGTGATCATGGTCGGATTCATGATCACGTTTGGGTTTTATGTATGCTCATTGAGAACCTGGTTTGAGTATTATGTCTACTTGGATATAGACTTTATATAAATATGGTTGGGTATTTTATGTTTCTTATTGGATGTCTATATTACAACAGTTATAATGTCCGTGTGTCGTCGCGTCCTGGACTGGTTTCCCTAATACCGGATTTGGGGCGTGACAAGAAATGCAAGCGTAGATCCTACAAACCAAAGTATGTGGGAACCAAGAGCATACATGGTGTTAATTATAAAATCCCAATCAATAGAGTGAAAGGCCTTCGTGTTGTCAACCTTGAGAACATGTCGCGTAGTATGGTTTCTAGAATAGCCTCTCATAATATGTTGAGCAATATGAACATTTTCAAGAAAGTATGTTTTTCGCAAAATCATTTGAAGTTGTACCAAATAAGAAAGAATGCACTTGCCAAGGATATATTGGATATCATCCATCTTATAAAAATCATTTGAAGACATAGAAGAGCCAACAAGGTTAGTGAAATGAATTCAGCCCTTACACGAGCAACCTAACCCTTCTCCCATGTTATCAAAGAAGGCTATCAGAGATGAATTGCGGACTGAGTCATTAGAAGTGAACGATCATCTTCAACTTCCTTTTTTGTCCAAGTATAATGAGAGCCAACACTTGAATGCTCAATAAGATTAGTTAGAGATATGCATACCTTGATCACAAGTGCTGTAAGGAATAGAGAAAGCATCAAATCGATTCTTCACATCAATAATTTTGTTAAAATCTCCAATGGTACACTGGGGCAGATGAGAGCAAGAAGAGCTTCATTCCAAAAGTTTGGCCTAAAGTCAATTTCTGAGGAAAGCATCATTAAAACCATACACAAATATATGTGATGAAGTAGGAGATGTTATCAACAATATATTGAACCCGACAAATGATAGTGGGATATTTTTTATCAAATGCCTTCCACGCTTGTGAATCAACAGGATGCCTTAAAAGTTCGTCTTTGATGCAACCCTTGTCATGCCATATCATCGAAGAAGATGTCTTTGATGACATGTATGATGCGATCGGGTTGTGCGTTAAAATGTGCACAAAATAACCAAGTTAAAATACCCGCAAGTGCACGGATCTTTGTAGTGTAGTGTGCTCTGAGTGCGGAATCGTACCACAGGGAAGCTCGCTAGTTTAAGTTAGTGAAGTAGTGTGAAAGTGCTAAAGCGCTTAAGTGACAAATCGCAAGGTAGGTTTGAGTAACGTGCGAGAAATGTAAACTAAATTAAACTAACTAAATTATCTAAGTTATATTAAGTATTAGTGGAATACGAGAGGTGGTGATCTAGGGGTTTGAACATGTAAATGAGACAATTAATATAGGTTCGATATCTAGTTTATCTAATTCTGCAAGGGCTTAAGCTACAAGCATACACCCGGTTAAGCTGAAAGCTATAGACCTACTTATCTACTTAGCTTATTTTAACCAAGTACAACAAGGCAAACTAAACTAAGGAATTAACCTTACAGATAGAAACTATGGTACAACCTATAGTTTCATGGAGTCTATGGTACAACCTATAGACTCATGATTAAAACAATTATATGGCACTAAAGTAACGCATTCATAATATTAACTACAAGTATAATAATTATGAAGCGAAAGTAAAGCAATCATAACGTCTACTTAAAAGCATTACGTATGAAATACTTAATTAAAACAAGCCATACATTGCAATATGAATTGAATAAACTATATTCGAGACCATATATTAAAATACTATCATTTACAATATTCACCCCTAGATATCAATCTACTCAGACATAAATGAATACAAGTTATGTAAATAAAAGAGAGTCAAGAAAGGCTCCCCCATATTGACGAACGCGTATTTCTGATTCCCGAAATTTGAGCAGAGGTCCGACGCAAAATAGCTATTCGGGCGGAGCTAATTTTCCCCGAATAAGAACTATTAGAGATAAGTTTCCCCCGAATAAGAGCTTTCCTATTAAAAGCTATTCGGGCAGAACCTCCCCCGAATAATAACAACTTGGGTCGGACTTCCCCCTAAAAGTAGCTATTCGGGCAAAATTTCCCCGAATAAGAGCTACCTAGGCAGGACTTCCCCCGTATTCTACTACTACTTAATTAACTAAAACTAAAATTAAAACTAACTAGAATTAACTCGGAATTATATCAAAAATATTGATAATACTCCAAAATTAACTCAAGAATTCTCAAAGGGTTGAAGCTCTATTTATAGGCAAAAATTCTGAAATAGTTGACTTTTTTCGTTTGTTGACTTTGACCAGATTGTTGACCGCAGCATTTTTGGGCGTTTTTCACTGTTTTGACCCTCCAAACGATGGAATTTCGCTAAAATCACGTCGCGCGCAGGACAAAAGTCTTGCGTTTTGCTCAGAATGCTGTTTCTACCCGAAAAATTGATATGATTTGCCAAAAACGGACATGGGTCACTATTTGAGATCATATGGGTCAATGTTCCGAGTCCGATTTCGTGCTAGTTTCAGCCAAGTTTCTTTTCTATGAGCTTCATTCTTCAACCGCTTCTTATGCTTTCCCAATCTTAGTTCTTGACTTGCAATTTGGATCATTTTGGGCCTGATTCTTCACTTTTCAGTATTTTCCTACATTGTATCGAAAGTATCAAAGTGTTGCATTTATTCCAGAGTTAAGATGCAAATGCAGTACAAATACCATGGTTTGAGTGCTGCAAATACAGTCACATCAACATCCTCAAACCTAAACATTGCTTGTCCTCAAGCAAAACTGTCTTTAAAACAGATGTGAAAGTGAATTTTTGCAGAATTTTTACAAGTCAAAAACAGATGTAAAAATCTATTCTAAATTTTTGTCAAACACATTCCAAAAATAAATCATGAAAAATGCAATCTACTATCTTAAACTTATTCAGCAATTAATGATAAACATGATAAGAGAACCTTTTGCAAATTTTTCTCAAATAGGCACTCTTATTGGAAATCGACTATTGATTGCTTCGGGGTACATATTTAGAAGTAAACTAAGCATATTAAGTTCATATAATTCTCAACTTTCAAGTTATGCAAACAGATTGGACCTTGATATTCTTAACTACATTTGTAATCAAACTCTTGATCATGCTTTAACCCTTTAACATTTGCCAGAAATATAAAAGTACAACTAATAATACCTCTATATAGTGTTCAGTTTCCTTTGCTTTCTGAATATCCCATGTAGCGGGCTTTAAGGCCAACAATCCCCCGCCATTATGACTGAGGTTGCCAGGTTTCAAAGGGACCCCTACGTGCCTTAATCACCCGAGATATCCAGGCTCGAAACCTTACACTATAGCACATATCCCAAATTACAATGTCTAGGATAGTGGTGCTTAGAGATTTACAACATATTTACACCAAAAATTTTATTCAACAGTAAAGGTATGTACAACTCTTTTTTTTCCTATTTTTTTCATTGTTTTCTTTGTTTTTTGTTTTTTTTTTCAGAGTGTACATACAGACAGAATAACATAACATACTGTACAGACATGGCATAAGGGTTCAGGTTTCAATCACAAGAAGTTCTTATAACAAACGGTAATCCTATTTCAGTCATTTCATAATCACATAACTATCAATTGAAGAAAAGAAGTACAACTAGGTTTACTCATGAATACAATACCCCAAAGTTTTTCTTACAGAGTTTCCTCAAAGTTTTTCACAATACATAGCTAACAATAAAAGTTCTCAAATCATCTAAATCATCTTCCTTTAAATAAGTAAGATAGCAAATACTCTTTCTCATGAACACAAATAGTGTATTTCTTGCATATTTTGAAAAAGATTTTCATGAAATACATGCACCCCCACACCGAAACTTTGCTTGTCCTCAAGCAAATAACAATGTAAGACAGTGAGAGTGTAATATGCAAGAAAGAATATAATGACAAATGCTACATCCCCAAACCTATGGTTTGCTTACTCTACAGCGCATGTTGATCAGGTATAAAGGGAAATGTAGTAAAGAAAGATATCACCTGATGTGAAGCATTTTTATGTTGATGTCAAAGCTTTTCTTCTAACTTTTGCCAAAAGATGTATCATTCTGCAATTAAAGATTAGTAGACACAGCATTTTACAGATTATCATCAACACAGCAAAAATAAAAGTTAGCTATACTAGACAAAAAAAATCAAACAAATATATAGGGGAGAAATCACAAAGAAATATGGTAATGGAAAATAACTAATATATTAAGCAAATAATTTAACTACCCAAACCATTTAACCTCTTTTCTGGGGTTCAAGAGTTATCTATAAATACATAAACAAAGTAAATACAGAGGACTAAGGAAATCATAAAATCGCACAGACAAAGGAAAATAAACACACATAAGCATTTTAAAAATCTAGGTTGCCTCCTAGTAGCGCTAAGTTTAACGTCTTCAGCCAGACGGTTGTGCTGAGTTGTAATGCCTTTAGCTTGGCAGAATCTCATTTATGGAATGACTGCAAGGTCCTGAAGTTCTACAGATTCAACTTCATGAGGAACCATATTTGGATTGAATGCATGTTTCAATCTTTGTCCATTGACTGTGATGACATGCCCATCTGTGGGATTTTTAATTAAGATAACTCCAGAAGGATATACTTTAACCACTTCATAAGGACCATCCCATCTTGTTCTTAACTTTCCTGGGAAAAACTTCAATTTGGAGTTAAACAACCAAACTTTATCAGAAGGAGAGAAAGTTTTTCTTAAAATAGATCTATCATGAATCCTCTTCATTCTCTCTTTGTAAAGCTTGGCATTCTCATAAGCTTCGAAACGAAGCTCTTCCAGTTCACTCAACGCCAACTTCCTACCTTCACCTGCCTGTTGTAAGTCAAAGTTCAGGGCCTTAATAGCCCAATAGGCTTTATGCTCTAATTCAACAGGAAGGTGGCAAGCTTTACCGTATACTAATCTATACGGGGACATACCAATGGGAGTTTTGAAAGCAGTACGGTAGGCCCATAATGCGTCATGCAGACGACTTGACCAATCTTTGCGATCGGGCCTAACCGTTTTCTGAAGAATTGACTTAATCTCCCTATTTGATACCTCCACTTGCCCACTTGTTTGTGGGTGGTAAGGCGTTGCTATCTTGTAGTGGACAGAGTATTTTCTCAATAAGGCTTCTAGTGTCTTGTGACGGAAATACTGTCCTCCGTCACTTATAAGTACACGTGGCACCCCGAATCGAGAAAATATATTCTCTTTAATGAACTTGACCACAACTTTGTGGTCATTGGTTCGGGTTGCCACTACTTCTACCCACTTGGACACATAGTCCACACCAACAAGAATATAAGAATAGCCTGAGGAAGGAGGGAAGGGACCCATAAAGTCTATACCCCACACATCGAATATTTCACAAATGAGGATGGGTGTAAGGGGCATCATGTCCCTTCTTGAAATAGAGCCAGCTTGTTGACATTGTGGGCAATTTTTACACATTTGCTGGGCATCTTTGAAAAGAGTGGGCCAGAAGAACCCACTTTGAAGGACTTTGGCAGCCGTCCTTTTTCCTCCAAAATGTCCACCACATGCTTCAGAGTGGCAGAATTAGAGTATACTGTCAAATTCTTCCTCAGGTACACATCTCCTAATGACCTGATCGGCACAAATCTTGAAAAGATAGGGATCTTCCCAGATAAAGTACTTGACTTGTGCTCTGAACTGTTCCTTTTCTCTTTTACCCCAGTGAGTTGGAAACTCTTGGGCAGCCAAATAATTGACAAAGTGGGCATACCACGGGGTCTTATGTGAGATGGCAAAAAGTTGTTCATCAGGGAACATGTCTTTGAAAGGCAAAGAGTCAATAGGAGAATCACGTATAAGACGTGATAGATGATCGGCGACAGAATTCTTGCTTCCTTTCTTGTCCTTGATCTCAAGGTCAAACTCTTGAAGGAGTAATAGCCAACGGATTAGACGGGGCTTTGTATCCTTTTTGGTCAGTAAATACCGCAAAGCTATGTGGTCCGTGTATACTATTACTTTGGATCCTAGGATGTAAGATCTGAATTTGTCCAATGAGAAGACTACAGCCAGCAATTCCTTTTCAGTGGTTGTATAGTTCTTTTGTGCATCGTCCAAGGTTTTGCTGGCATAATATATCACGGTAGGCAGTTTATCCCTACGTTGTCCTAATACAGCTCCCACTGCATAGTCTGATGCATCGCACATTATCTCAAAGGGGAGACTGTAGTCAGGAGGTTGGATGATAGGAGCAGAGGATAATAAGGATTTAAGTTTCTCAAAAGCTTCTGAGCACTTGTCATCAAATTTGAACTCAGTATCATTTGCTAGAAGACTAGAGAGTGGTCGGGCTATATGGTTGAAATCCTTGATGAAACGTCGATAAAAACCGGCGTGACCAAGGAATGATCGGATATCACGCACCGTTTTGGGTGCGGGAAACTTTTCTATTAGCTCGACTTTGGCTGGGTCCACATGGATTCCATCCTGTGTAACAACATGACCCAGAACTATACCTTGCCTAACCATAAAGTGGCTCTTTTCCCAACTTAGAACCAAATTTGTTTCAACGCATCGGTCTAACACTAGAGAAAGGTGTGTGAGACACTCGTCGAAGGTAGTTCCAAATACTGAGAAGTCATCCATAAAGACTTCCATGAACTTTTCGATCATGTCTGTGAAAAGAGCCATCACACATCTTTGAAACGTCGCAGGAGCATTGCAAAGACCGAAAGGCATGCGTCGGAATGCAAAGGTCCCATAAGGGCATGTGAATATAGTCTTTTCCTGATCTTCAGGATAGACTGGGATTTGGTTATATCCCGAATACCCATCCAGAAAGCAGTAGTAGCCTTGTTTGGCTATTCTATCTAGGACTTGGTCAAGAAAGGGTAAAGGGAAGTGGTCTTTCCTTGTTTTGGAATTGAGCTTTCTATAGTCAATGCATACACACCACCCTGTTGTGGTACGTGTAGAAATTAGCTCACCTTTATCATTCGGAACCACTGTAATCCCAGATTTCTTCGGTACCACTTGTATCGGACTTACCCATGGACTATCAGAAATTGGGTATATAATACCCGCATCAAGCAACTTAATGATCTCCTTGTGGACGACATCACCCATCTTTGGGTTTAGTCTTCTCTGAAATTCTCGAGAATGAGTAACTTCTTCCTCAAGATGAATTTTGTGCATACACACAGAGGGATCAATGCCTTGTAAGTCAGAAATCGTCCAACCTATCGCCTGTTTATGGGTACTTAGGACTTTTAACAGTTTGTCTTCATGCTCGGGAATCAAATCCGAGGCAATGATGACTGGAAGAGTCTCATCAGGTCCTAAGTAGGCATACTTAAGATGTTGGGGCAAGGTTTTGAGTTCCAAAATTGGTAGGGACTCAATTGTGGGACATTCTGAAACTTCAGGGAAATGAGTTGTTACTTGATCGTCCTTATTTGGATCAACAACAACGGAAGCAGAGGCGACCATTTCAGGAGAAATGTCGCATTCATACAAAAGTCGTTCTAACTCAGCTATTTCTTGATTATGAATTAGAATCAATTGGGCAAACTCATCTATACATGAGTCAATGGTATCAACATGGAAGCATTCTTCTTCCTCATCTTGATTCAATTTGTTGGCTGCATCAGCAACCCTTAGCTTAGTTCTCATGTTCTCAAATGTTAGTTCTATCATACCCGTCCTACAATAGATAACAGCATCAGCTGTTGCTAGGAATGGTCTGCCTAGTAAAACGGGAGTGGTATTTTTGTTATCAGGGCCTAAATCCATATCTAACACAATGAAGTCCACTGGGAACAAGAATTCTCCTACTCTAACAATCACATCTTCTACAACACCTCGAGGTCGTCGCTCAGATCTATTTGCCAATTTGAGGGTCACATTAGTTGGTGTTAACACTCCAAGACCTAACCTTTGGTAGACTGTGTGAGGGATGAGGTTAACACTAGATCCTAAGTCTAGCAAGGCGCTTTCTATGCATTGGTCATTAATTAAGCATGGAATGGTGAAAGCTCCTGGGTCACTGCACTTCTGAGGCAGTCCTCTAGTGCAGATATTGCTAACCTTTTCAGTAAGACGGACCTTCTTAGGAATGGAGTTGGTCCGTCTCTTTTTCACACATAAATCCTTCATAAATTTGGCATAGGCTGGAATCTGTTGTATTACCTCAACTAATGGCAAATTGATCTTAATATCTTCCAGATGCTCTAAGACCTTAAGTTGTTTAGGATCATCAGTCGGTTTTGGACGGGACAGAGCTATAGGAAAAGGTGCTCGTGAGGATGGTTCAACTATAGGCTCCACCGTTAGGTTTTTATTCCCATGGAAATCTTGAACATCTTTGCTTAAAACCTCAATCTCAGATTCCTCTAATTCCTCAATTTCTTCTGGAACATTCCTAACCTTTACTCTAACCTGGTTATCAATGGTTTTCCCACTCCTAAGGGTAACTACAGCCTTGGCATGTTCTTGTACTGTCTCAGTTTGGACAGTACTACACTGTCCTCGTGGATTTACCACGGTCTAAGATGGAAGCTTACCCTCGTCTCTCTTACTTAAAGTTTGGGCCATCTGCCCGATTTGTCCTTCAAGTTTAGCAATAGATTATTGCTGAACTTGGAACATTTGCATAAATTTGTCAAATTTGTCATCAGATGATGACTGTGCAGGAGGAAGAGCTGGGACATTGTTCCGTTGTGTTCTGAACGGATTGTCCTGTTGGACTGGATAGTAACCAGGATGGTTATTATTTTGTGGCCTCTGATATTGCTGTTGAGGGAATCAATTGTCAACATTTTCTTGCTGACTTTGTTGATGAGGCTCATAGTTTCCTTGTCTTTTTTGATATTGATGTTGAGGAAACTGAGTCTCTTGATTCCCTTATCGCCACGAAAATGCAGGATTGTCTCGCCAGCCTGAATTATACGTGTTAGAATACGGATTGTAATTATTTGTATATCCTTGGGCGGTAGAGATTTGTTCTTGCATGAATTCAGGAAATTGTTAACCGATTGGACAGTCCAGAGTAGAGTGATCTACTGCAAAACATACGGTACAAACTTCCGTGATCTGAGGAGCTGAAGAAGAAGAAGACCCTAGAGAGATGAATTTTTCTAGTTGATGAGCTAGGGCATCTACTTTGTTAGTCAATTGGGAATTAGAACTAGAGTTAACTTCAAACAATGCCCTCTTTTGGGGATTTTGGGTGCTCTTACTCTCTCTGTCATCAGCAGTGTTTTGCAGAGAGTCTTCAGCAATATTTTCTATTCTTCTTCAACCTTCGTCCGCTGTGAGGTTATAGAAACCTCCATTGCTCATTACATTAACTATCATCTTATTATGAGGGGTAAGACCTTTGAAGAAATAATGCAAGAGTTCGGGACGATCAAACCCATGATGAGGACACTGATTCTTAAGATCGTTAAACTTTTCCCACGATTCATGAAATGGCTCTAAGTCTGACTGTGCGAATGTCATGATGCCTGTTCGCAGAGTAGTAGTCTTAGCCATTGGGAAGAACCTATGTAAAAATTTTCGAATAAGTTCTCCCCAAGAAGTGATCACTCCTGCGTCTAGATGATTTAGCCATTGTTTGGCTTTATCTTTCAATGAAAAGGGAAACAGACACAGGTGAATATTTTCACGGCTCACATTAGGAATGTGACGCGTTGTGCATGCTTCAATGAATTGCACGATGTGAGCGTGAGGATTTTCATTGCTTTTTCCATAGAAGGAAGGAAGCATTGAAATAGTCCCTATTTTGAGCTCAAAATTTATATTGCCAAGAGCCGGTGGGGCTATGGCAAATTCAGGGTCAAAATCACCAGGTGAAAAATGTTGACGTAAAGTCATTGGTTGGTTCACAGGGTGATTAACAGGCTGAGCTATAGGAAGATGCGAGATATTTACTTCTTGACCCGCCATTGGGAATTTTAACTTCCTACGCAAATTTTTCTCGAGCTCAGGATCAAACGGGGCGAGTTCTGGATCCAAAGAACGACGCCCGTGCATACAACGACTTATAAACTTTAACTACGAAATAAAATTACAAGATTAAAAAATACTAATATACTTTACAAACAGTAATAGATAAAAGCTCATTGATCAGATGAATCATTAAAAAGACTCATTTCCCAATCTTTAAAAAATTTAAAATTTTTTTTTTTTTGCAAAATTTAAAATAAAAAATAAAAAATTTAATTTTTTTTAAAATTTTTTTAAAATTTTTATTTATTTATTTATTTATTTATTTATTTTTATTTTTATTTATTTTTTATTATTATTTTTTTATTTTTTTATTTTTTATATATTTTATATATATTTTTTAAATAAAACGGATAAAATAAACACTTTAAAAAAGTTCACAAATACTTTTATCAATAACTAAACTATACCGTGCTTCCCCGGCAACAGCGCCAAAAACTTGATGCGATCGGGTTGTGCGTTAAAATGTGCGCAAAAGAACCAAGTTAAAATACCCGCAAGTGCACGGATCTTTGTAGTGTAGTGTGCTCTGAGTGCGGAATCGTACCACAGGGAAGCTCGTTAGTTTAAGTTAGTGAAGTAGTGTGAAAGTGCTAAAGCGCTTAAGTGACAAATCGCAAGGTAGGTTTGAGTAACGTGCGAGAAATGTAAACTAAATTAAACTAACTAAATTATCTAAGTTATATTAAGTATTAGTGGAATACGAGAGGTGGTGATCTAGGGGTTTGAACATGTAAATGAGACAATTAATATAGGTTCGATATCTAGTTTATCTAATTCTGCAAGGGCTTAAGCTACAAGCATACACCCGGTTAAGCTAAAAGCTATAGACCTACTTAATCTACTTAGCTTATTTTAACCAAGTACAACAAGGCAAACTAAACTAAGGAATTAACCTTACAGATAGAAACTATGGTACAACCTATAGTTTCATGGAGTCTATGGTACAACCTATAGACTCATGATTAAAACAATTATATGGCACTAAAGTAACGCATTCATAATATTAACTACAAGTATAATAATTATGAAGCGAAAGTAAAGCAATCATAACGTCTACTTAAAAGCATTACGTATGAAATACTTAATTAAAACAAGCCATACATTGCAATATGAATTGAATAAACTATATCCGAGACCATATATTAAAATACTATCATTTACAATATTCACCCCTAGATATCAATCTACTCAGACATAAATGAATACAAGTTATGTAAATAAAAGAGAGTCAAGAAAGGCTCCCCCATATTGACGAACGCGTATTTCTGATTCCCGAAATTTGATCAAAGGTCCGACGCAAAATAACTATTCGGGCGGAGCTAATTTTCCCCGAATAAGAACTATTAGAGATGAGTTTCCCCCGAATAAGAGCTTTCCTATTAAAAGTTATTCGGGCAGAACCTCTCCCGAATAATAACAACTTGGGTCGGACTTCCCCCTAAAAGTAGCTATTCGGGCAAAATTTCCCCGAATAAGAGCTACCTAGGCGGGACTTCCCCCGTATTCTACTACTACTTAATTAACTAAAACTAAAATTAAAACTAACTAGAATTAACTCGGAATTATATCAAAAATATTGATAATACTCCAAAATTAACTCAAGAATTCTCAAAGGGTTGAAGCTCTATTTATAGGCAAAATTCTGAAATAGTTGACTTTTTTTCGTTTGTTGACTTTGACCAGATTGTTGACCGCAGTATTTTTGGACATTTTTCACTGTTTTGACCTTCCAAATGATGGAATTTGGCTAAAATCACGTCACGCGCAGGAAATCCTGCGTTTTTCTCAGAAGGCTGTTTCTACCCGAAAAACTGATATGATTTGCCAAAAACGGACATAGGTCACTATTTGAGATCATTTGGGTCAATGTTCCGAGTCTGATTTCGTGCTAGTTTCAGCCAAGTTTCTTTTCTATGAGCTTCATTCTTCAACCGCTTCTCATGCTTTCCCAATCTTACTTCTTGACTTGCAATTTGGATCATTTCGGGCCTGATTCTTCACTTTTCAGTATTTTCCTACATTGTATCGAAAGTATCAAAGTGTTGCATTTATTCCAGAGTTAATATGCAAATGCAGTACAAATACCATGGTTTGAGTGCTGCAAATACAATCACATCAATGTACAATCTTTGTAACCTCGGAATCAGTGGTATCTCATAACTTTACAAGCGATTTTCTTCTTTCGGTCATGACTTCTACCACTAATATCATCGCCCTGTTGCCAACGAGAAGAATTACATACATGGCAAGATTGTTGCGCTACTCTATCACCTCTATATAGCATACAATTATTTGGACATACATCAATCTTTTCATACCCCAGTCCCAAAGCATTTGTTATCTTCTTTGCTTCGTATAGAGTTTCAGGAATATTCAATTCCGGAAATTGTTTCAAAAATTGAAGAAGTATGCCAACTAATTTTTCACTCCATTTGTAGTAGGATTTTATGTGCATCAATTGGACTACAAATGACAGTATGGTTGATTTGGATCCAGGATAAAGTTCTTTGTTACCTTCCTGAAACAATTCGAAAAATCTTGTAGCTTCTTCATTAAGACCATCTTCCGATTGAATATTAGGCTCAACATCTGGATCACTGTCATCCTTATACTCATTACTTTCTTCTTCTTCAACATCTTCATTCATTTCATGTAGTATATCATGAATTCCAAACGCATCACTCACTAAGTCGTACATATTGGAATGATCTTCAAGTGGATTATCGTGTAGCGGGTCTGAAGTAATAGGAGGTGGTACATCTCTTATTATAAAATATTTTCCATGGCAAACCCAAACAGTATAACCATTGGTCATTCATTTGCAGACTACATGATCTCTCACTTCATCACGTTTTTTCCATTTACAATTGTCGCACAAAACACATGGGCACAATATCTTTTGAGATGATGTGGCCGTATGAGTGAACGCAAAATTGAGAAATCTCTCCAAACCATAAAGGGTATTCATTGCTATACCATGGCTTCGTCATCCAACTCATCTTATCCATGCTTAACATTGTAAGACCAAGAGGTAGAATTAAATCAAACACATAGTAAAAGAAGGTTGACCCCAAAAAAGTATGAGGATGTTGCTATGATCTATTAATATTTTTTAGTACTTGAACTGGATTCCTATTCCTCTAATAGCATAATCGATTTAGCTAATTGAGCTCGATCTAGCCAAAAATTCTATAAGAATTAAAGTATAATTACAGTAGCAAATGATAATAAAAGTTAGTCAACTAATGAAAGTATAATTTCAACCATATATATATACACACACACACACACACACATATATATATATATATATAATGCAAATTTCTCTTTTACCAAAAAAAGAAAAAAGAAAAAAGAAACTTGCACTTTTAGACGACATTAGACACCATATAATAGCTCATGTAACATCCCACAATGACACTCAAAGTCATGCATGTAATAGCACGTTCAAGCAACATTTGTTAGGTATACTTCTATTGAAGTAGTAAAAAAAAAAAAAAAAAAGCTATGTCTAGGACATCATCATCATCCTCATCTATTTGAGCAAACTTAAAAAGAATATGCTACTTTGGGCGGAAAGATGCCATGTGAATATCATAATTAAGAGAAAATGCATTTGCATTATGCATCCATTCTTTTTGATTCATCCATTATGACCAGAAGGCAGGCTGACCATATATACTTATGAAAACCTCATCCATTCAATTTGCCATATGAAACTTCTGAAAACTATATTGACGAATAGGAATTTATCGACCCAGAACACATCATTATCTTTATTTACAATCACATGCTTATGGGTGGGACACCAATTAAATGCATTATGATGATTCAACTTGCTCGAGCAGAAAAGAACTTGATGCTTTCTGAATCAACATAGACCAACAAAATCAAAACAACTAATAAAAAGAAGAAGAAGATTTCATAATTCAACAGAGCCCAACAACATGATAAGCATAATAAATAAACTAAGAGCATAAAACTAAGGTGGGGTTGACTATGTAGATTTGCGGACGATGTTTAGTTTGAAGCAATCTCAAGTCCATATATTAGATAAAAACTAACAATATTTTACTCTGGATGTCGATTATTTATCGTAAATCTCGTTTTTTTTTTTTTTTTTTTAACTAATTGAATGGGAAGTTTTGAAGTATTACAGCTATAGTTTCGTTTGGGCCTTTCATCAAACATATGGATGTCTTCAGCTTGAAACATATGTTGCCATAAAGATGAGAAAAACATGTTCTGCTAATTGGTGTTAATGGAAATAAAATGGGGAGTGATTAAAGATTAGCATGGAGAAGAATTGGATAGTGATTAAAGATTAGCATGGAGAAGAATTCACATACACAAAACGATAGTAGAAGCTTGGATTGAGAAAATGTATGGTCTTCACCTCTAATGCAGCACGCTCCAATTGTTGTCTAATTTGCTGGGTCGCTATAAGTGAGCACTTTGTCTTTGCGAATAATAGAAAATCAAGTGTTAGAAGTTGCAGAGAGTGAAGTCAACTTACGCAAAAATAATTTTTTTTTAAAAAAAAAAAAAAATCTAACGGCTAATAGGCAGCAGTTCACTGAACCGCTGCCTATTTTGTAAAGAGTAAGCTTATAAATTAATTGATTACATGAGCTGTATAAATCACTTTCCTAGCTAACCACATGTTCTAATACTTGTACACAACTAAGCCCCATCATTGTCATTTTGTCATACATAATTCACAAAGGGGGCAGTTGGAGAAAAAAATTGTCACCTATATGACCCTTAATATAAGTAAAATAGTATTAGCAGCAGATTTTAGTAAAAACTATCACCTTTATTGTAATATACATTTTACATAGGTGGCAATTGGAAGCAAAAAATGTCACCTATATAATCCTTTTTTTGTAGTGTTCTTATTGCAAAAACCGAAAAATAACTTATATAGCATGTTAAATGCAAACTTGATACTAATTATAAGATATGACTTCTATTCTCACTGATCTATCATTGCGTATTGACTCTTATAAAACAACTAAATAGGTAAGGGCCTTTATGTCACATTCCGAGCTCACAATTTTAGGTTTGTGGGTCATAGTAGTTTGCAAGCAAAAAAAAAAAAAAATTATTTAAGTCTCAAATCAACTAATCCAAAATGATTAATTCTAACTACTTAGGTCTCAAATCAACTGGTTTAAAATGGTTAACCCTCGTTAATCTAAGATCTAAATAGTTATTTCTTAGTCTCACAATACTAGTTTTACTTGTGGATTTAAAATTCTAAATCCGAGACGTGATACTTCATGTCAACTTCCTGAATGTGTAAATTATCATTTGCAAAATACTTTCTAAGTATAACAAACTCTAATACTTATAAGTCATGACTTCTATTCTCACTGACCTATTAGTATGTATTATTTTTATAAAAGATCTAAAATTATAACGGCCTTCGTGTCACTTTTTGAATGTGTAAATTACTATTTGCAAAGGTCCTAAGTTTAAATTACGGCTTCGACTTCATTGTAAAAATAAAAATAATAAAAAATTAATAATAATATGTTTGTAGAATGCTTTCCAAGTTTATTCTTATCGATACAGCTGAAATTCACCTGGTGCATTTTATGCCCCCAAGATACAACCGCATGCCTATAACTGGTCCTTTTCCATTAGTTTCCAAAAGCAACCTGATAAAGGTTGAACCACACACACTCTAGGCTCGATGTGTTATGTCAGAATTTTTACCTTTTATATACCGAAAGGCTACAACAAAAGTGGAGATTTCATATTCCCCTTCTATGTCTAGAACAAAGCTAATGGGGTTGGAGCTGATGAGTTATTAAGCTTATATAATCCAACATAGATTCTAATTTTAAAACCCACTTTAGTTAAAGTAAAATAATCAAGTTAAGACCCAACATGCGCAGCGTGACATAATCTATAAAACCAACATTAAGAGAACTATTTAAGAGTACCATAATAACATGTACCATTCTCATCCAACATAATAAAACTGTTAAATTTACAATACCATTGTCTTTTCATCCAAACAAGATAGCAAAAACCAAAGTCCTTTCTGAATAATAGTAGAGGCAGCTAGAAATCCCAAGCTACTAATCCATAATAATCATCCTCATCATCATCTGCAAAAGGATTAACAAAAGAGGAATGAATACATATTGCAGAAGTAGGGCTTATACCCGCGAAAAGAGTAAAAGGATAACTGAAGAGCTGCCAAAAGCTTAAGATCATAGAGCCCAATGAGGGAAACTTAATGAGAGATTTTAAATCATAACCAATATACAACGAAAATTGAACAAATAACAATAATCCAACAAATCAGTTTTCAATGAGCCATCTTTAAGCATTCCAAATAACATTTACTTGTTCATATCAATATTTAAACAATGCCATTAGAGGACGAAAATAATATCTCTATTTTGTTTCTTTCAGTGTCACTAATCTGTGGCTACAATTTTCCTAGCAAGTCTTGCTAGCAGTAGTGAGTAAAAGGCTTCAAGGCTTCCACTAGGTGTAAATTTCACAAATGGTCCCCATCTTTGCCATCATTTCAATTTCATCCATATTATTTTCAAAGTGATGCTTTTCATCCTTAATGTTTACATTTTTTTTTTCAATTTCATCTCTATTGTTTCAAAGTGACAAATTTAGCCTCCAAAATTTACAAAAAATCTTAATTTAGTCCCCAATATTTTCACTTTTTTTTTTCAACTTACATGAAACAACAATATCGTTAACCACAAGGAAGCAAGAGACATCAACTTGATTACCAAATAAACGAATTAGAAGCTCCACAACCAAATAAGATCTGAAATTTTAGGAACTCAAATTGGAAATTAAAAAGGAGAATAAACTTGACTTACAAATTAAATAACAATGTTAAAACTATAAATAAATACAACAAACTCCTTTTTAACTTAATATGCTATCAGAGCCTAGGTACTAAAAGATTCTCGACTCAAAATTCATTGCCACTCATTTGTAAAATTATGTATACATGCAAAACTCAATCAAAAACTACACAAGAAATAACTAGACCCATTTCTAAAATTAGGTAATAAAAGATTCTCGATTCTAATGGTAAAAATACATGACTAAAAATGTACATTTTGAAATATATGGACTAAATTGACACAAACTTTAAAGATAAGGGATCAAATTGGGTATTTACCCTAAAACATAAAAACTATACAATAAACAAATAAAACAAATCTCTTTAACATGTTAAACTTTTAGATGAAATGTTAATTAACAAATAACACTAGTACAAAAGGGAAATACATATGTTTACTTAGCTTGAATTGATTTCTAAAATCCAAGAAAATTCCTCAAACTCCAAACCTTATAACCAACATTCCACTCTTAAAATGTGGATTTATATCACAAACGTTATTTGTAATTTGCAGCCTAAATAGAAATACTAATGTCTTTATAGTACAAAATCCGTTTTAACTTTCACACGCCTTGCCTCTAACGTGTAGAATATGTACAACAAACAGACACGTCACATCCAAAGGTCACCAATGTAAAAGACAAACAACTAGAAACAGTTAAGAAAAAAGTAATTGCACCTCAAAGAAAGAAATTCAATTGTGTTCATGTTGACTTACGTGTACTTTTGTCCCCTCCAGTGATATAGACTTTGAGTTCTTCATTTTGTAGTTCCTCCTTCTGTACTATTTCAATATTCCTTGCTGAATCATTGACAGAAGGGTTGCAATCTCTTATTGTAATCACCTGTAGTGTGGGAATTTCTCCAAAGCAAGAAGGGATCTCTTCCAGATGCCTGCAAAAGTTCATCACTAATTGCGCAAGCTTGGGAAAAGAATCTTCTGAAGCAATCCATTTGCGAATTGATAGACCGCTTAATTTCAAATATTCCAGATTTGGGAAGTCCCCATCATTCACGATCCATTCTGCATAGTAAATCTTTCCACGTAGTTTGAGAACCTTTAGGTTCCTCCCAAATTCTGCAATATCCTCCCATTTTGGCAGATATCCTGACAAAGAAAACTTCTGTAGATTTGGAGGGAAGTCAAACTCACAATTCTTTCTCCAGTGCTCTGAACCCCTGATAGACAGATTTAGTGACACAAGCTGATCGAGAAAGCTCAAATCTGGAAATCTATATGAAACTCCCCCCAAATGGTCAAAGCCGTTATATTGCCAACAGTTCTCAAATTCGCATTTCAATTTTCGAAGGTTTGGTACCCTTCTCAGAAAATTCTCTGCTTCTCTTTTGGAAGAAAACAATGGTCTCGATAATGTTTGCACATTCTCCAATAAGGAGGACTTCTCAAGTACGTCGGTCGAGATAGTAAAAGAATCATGGTGATTTATGCGTACATGGCGCAAGTTAACCATGTCCCAAAGTGAATTTGGTACAAAGTCACAATGTCTTTCAACGAGTAGAGATTGGAGGTACCAAAGGTTGGCTATTGATGATGGCATATAATCTGTTATAACGGCTAAATACCTCAAATGAAGCAGCAATTCTATTCTGTTCTCACGCATGGAAATGTATCTATCAGCTAAATCCAACACTCTAAGAAGCATAAAATTCTGAATAATGAATGACAACTTATACGGGGGAACATAAAAGCCAGATTGTCCAGTATATAGTAGAGAACGGACATTGTTGTGAGAAGGCTTCACCTCCTCCATAGATGTAAACTTTTTGAAATCAATGCTAAGTCGACGCTCATCATAAACTCTCGCAATTTCAGACCAGTGAGGCACAAGTATCACCTGCAAGAAACACCCTTCTTTAGCTTTTTGCAAGCAAAAGTCATGTAATAGATCATGAACACGACATGCTTTGACTTTTCCGTGGGAACTTTCTTTGGTAGGTATCACAAGGCTTCTATTGATAAGATCCAGGAAATATTCATCTGCTACATCCTCCAATTTCTTTTCCTCAGCATACCGTACAAATCCTTCAGCAATCCATAACATCTTCAATTTCCATAGAGGAATTTCTTCATCCTCTGGAAATGCTGCAAAGTACAGAAAGCACGATTTCAAATGATCTGGCAAATGATTGTAACTCAATTCTAATATGGCTCTGCACTGACTTTCTGAGTCACTAAAAATGTGTGAGCTTAATTCTTGTGCAATTTGTTTCCACTTATGTACACTCTTGTCCGCCCTTGCAAGAACTCCAGCCATGACAACAATTGTGAGAGGAAGTCCCTTGCAACTCTCTACAATCTGTTGTCCAACAACCAAAAATTCCTGAGAGAAGCTTCCTTTTTGAAATAGCTTCTTATCAAATAACTCCCAACTCTTAGCCTCAGAGAATTCACGAAGAGTATGAACCTTATTGCCATCTTTAATTTGCGAAGCCAGATTCCGGTATCTACTAGTTATGAGAATACGGCTACGCAATCTGTCATCTGGAAAAGATCTTTTGAAATCATCCCAATCCTTGATGTCCCACAAATCATCAATGATGATGAGAAATCTACGTCCCTTCAAGCTTCGGAAAAGCATTGCAGCTAGATCTTCATCATTCAGTGCTTTATTATCCGGGGTCCCAGTAACATCACCTAAAATGGTAAGCAACAATTCTCTCTTTTGATATGTTTGAGAAACAGTGCACCATGCTTGAACATGAAAGAACTCATGGATTGAAGGGTCCTCATACACTTTTTTAGCTAGAGTAGTCTTGCCAACTCCTGGCATGCCGACAATTGAGATAATTTCTAATTTCTCTTGGTCATCAAAAAGATACTCCTTTATCTTCTTTGCCTCATCTTCAAAACCCACTATTTCATCAGTTGCTATATTAGTAGCTTTTGATGAAACACGGGTGGAAGTCTTTTCAACATCATGGGCTTGTGTATGATACTTTTTCTTGGTATTGATCGTTGACACCTCTGTTTTTATAAGCTTGGTTTGCTCTATGATTTTGGAAAGTGACATTATGATGCGAGAATCAAGAGCATTTTTTACCAGGTACAAGTCGACAACATATTCTGCCTGGTATGCCAAGCCTATGAAACGAGTCTGAAGACCTCCCAATTCTTCATGCTCATTAGGTTGCCCCCTGGTTTCCATAAGAGAAGATCTCAGAAATTTGAATTCCATATGCAGTGTTTCAATTTGATTCTTTAGAATCTCAATTGATTCTGGTCGACATTTTAGCAACTCCTCCAAATGTCCCAAAAAAAAATCCAAAAAGCCCACTCCATCAACTTTGGGATAGTTATACAAGTTAAGCTCTCTAGAGTCTTCTTGAATCTGCTTTATTTTGTAAAGCACCTCAGAAACTGCTATATTCACTTCCCTAACCATGTCTTCGTTTATGTCCCTGTCATAACACGAGGAAAGGATAGGTACGAACTTCCAAATAATAGCTTCAATGGATGTAAAGTGATAATTGAATTGTTCTAATCTCAATTCATCTGGCAAATTTCTGATAAAAGTTTGAAGGAATTTCAACTTCTCCAAGAGATTCTTACTTGGATCACTTAGATAAATCACAAATTTCTCATTACAATCTAGTAGCTTTATCAGATTGTCAAGGAGATAATGCTCGGATGTTGATTCAGCTGACCTTGAAGCTCTTAAGACCACCATATAGATCTCCTCGACATTAGTCTTCTCTACTAGATCAGAGAGCTCTTGCTTCATTGCTAGTGCTATCTCTCTATCCATTTGGTCAACGAAGCAAAAGTAAATGAGACATGTTGCTTTTTGTAGCAAATAAGCAAAAGTAAATGAGACATGATGCTTTGTGCTATCTCTGTATCCATTTTCATCCGGAACATTTACCTCTTTGCCTGCTAGATATGTAAACAGAGCTTGCAGAAGTGTTAGCTTCTCTTTGAAGTTTTCAATTTCTTTCATCAGAGGAGCAATTAGATCAGCCCTACAGCTTAATAAATATCTAGAAAACCTCACAAGAAACTCTTTGCTTCGAAACATCCATCCATTATTTACAAGTCTCCTTTCGAAATTTTGCCTGATTAGAAAATCCTTCATCTTTTCTCGCAAATTAGAATATACACGGTCCAAGTCCAGGATGAGACTTCCTTTAATTGGTCTCTTAGAAAGTGAGTGAAGTTCTAACCTCACATCAATAAGCAAAACAAGACCCTCATCGGCTGAGTAGCTGAGAAATATTTCTAGAAAGTGAAGTCCAAGTTTGAGGAATAGGATATGATCCTTCAAGTGGGCAGTATCCATAAAGCTCTTATATTTTTCTTCTTGCTCCTCGAGAAGGGACAACAATTTAGAAATATGAGAGGAGGGGCTTTCCATTTTGAAAGATGGTTTATAAAATGGAAAACAAAGTTTAAGGGACATGATATGATCTATCAAGGAGGCACGAGAATTATGAGAGGAAGAGGAAAAGAAGAAGAGAATCCTGCAAGAAGAAGACACTTTACTACGTTACTTTTGTTTTTACATACTGAACTAGTAAGTGTGTGTAACATATTGCATTTATAGTTTCTAGGAATTAATTCTAAAATTGACTTGATTAAAAACAAAATTATAAGGATTATAAAACATTATTTTATCGAATATCTTACGTAAATATTTATTATTCTTTATCAATATGCTGTAGGTCAAATGAATAACATTATCAGTCTTAGAAGCCATGGGAAAAGCCATATATGTTCATTGGAAGCCAAAAGGAAGAATAGTCCAAATCTTAGAAGCCATATAGCAGTAAAAAAAAAAAATACAGGAGCTTACTAGAGTATTATGAACGCTGATTCTCTCTCGAGCCAGATGCCTCCAGATTATTGAAAAATTGCGCAAGAAATAATACTGATCTGATGCATCCCTCCTGTTAGCTGCTGAACTGGGTAATATATACACACACTTAAAAAGATGGATCCATGAAATGAATATTAGCTACTACATTATTAGCTACTAAAGCATTTCAAAATAATGACTTCACACTGATCCAAAAGATAAAAAAGAAGAAAACAAAGACTTGACAACTAAGTCTTGGTATTCTAAGTTTTTTTAGTACATAATTGTTGGAGACAGTGGTCCAAACCCACCTCGGCAGAGATGACTTCTCAATTTTATAATAGCTGGTATTGTCATGCACTTAAAAATAATAATTGTTTTCAGTAGGCATTTGCTCCTGTGGTATGTTTCTTGTTTTATTTGTGAGAGATTTTAGGATCGATTTTCTGCATGTATAATATGTTTTGTATATGATGTAATATTAGTTTAAACATTGTTTCAAATAGAAAAAATAATCATAATAATGACTATTGAAGTTTAGCCAAAAATAAAAAACAAAAAGGAAAATGACTTGACAAATAGTCTCCATATTATAAGCATTAAGAATAATACATTAATATAGTTTGGTTTCTCCGTCATATCAGCTTGACCATCAATCATTTTCGAGGTGAATTGTTTATACCTTAACCTTGTTCACCCATATAATTATTGACGTTATAAATTATATATATTGCTGATTTCATAATGTTAGGTGTGAGATTATGACTTTAACGTGTTAACCTTGCAAAGAATAACAAAAAATATTAATATGAACCTTAATTCATATATTTGTTAAAATTCAACGTCTCCATTTTTTATTTTAATATAAGTGGGACTTTAACCAATGTTAGCTAAATGAAATGTAAGCCAGCATATTAGTTCATCAACTTGCTTTTAATTTACGCACTCGTACTATAAGGTCTAAACTTGCGCACTATATTTCTTGTTTGTCAAAATTTAACGTCTTCATTTTTTAATTGCATTCACACCAACCTACTTAAGGCACAAGTTTACCTTCTTTTTTTTTTGGATTCAAAGGGAGGCCTAAGGCCATACATACACACAGATATATCAGCGAAATTCGAGTTCGCAAACACTGTAACTGTCATGTTGCTAGACGAAAGGGTATTTGACAAGGTACAAGTCTAGTTGTAGGCACGATATCTTGCTTAAGAAAATAGATCATCATTCAGAAGGTCACGTTAAATCAAAACAAGTAAAAAAAAAAATTGTCTACAACTTGATATATTTTTTAGGTTAATGTCACAAAAATAAAATAAACAAACAAAAGCACCATGTTATAGAAACCATGCTCAGCAAGCAAGAGTATCTTGGCAAATAACCAAGGTGAGTAAATAAAATATGGGTTAATACCTGCAGAGGTCCGTGGACTATGGGACAGAAGATGCTTTAGACTTTAGTCCATTAACTTTAAAATGCATCACATACTCCATGTGTTTATCAAAGCTGCGTATAAAACCCTGTATTTTTAAAAGTGGCGAGAAATCTCATATTATCTATCTATAATGTTACACTCTCACCCCAATTTAAATTTGTGTTAACTTTGAGGATTAAAAGTTTTGAAAGATGAAATTACCCCATTAAAAAAATTGTATTTTATCTAACTTTTTGAATTTCCTTTATTATTATTTAATCACATTAACAAAATTTTGATAAACAAAACTCCATATAATGTTTATTTTTCCTTACTCTTCTTGAAATTACGAATCCAATACTTCAAGTTTTATGCAATTTGAATAAGATATGAAAAAGATATGAATTTTTGAAAAATAAAATAAAATTCAAGGACAAAAAATCTGTAGAGTTTAAGGTTGAGTCGACTCAAAATTCATCGTTTTGATTTTGAATTATGACCAAGGACTCTAACTCATGTACTTTCACATATGACCAAATTAACCACATATCCAATATGCTACATGTGCCTTCAGTCCATGGGGCACGAAATAATTTAATACGTTTTCCTGTTTGACAACAGCCACCACTACTAACCAGCTTCTCCACTTCAACCAATTCCACCAACCACCTCCGCCACTTCCTTCAACCACCCCCACCACTTCTACCAACCACCAACCTTGAGAAATCCATCAACATGAAGATCCATCTTACTAATACACAACAATAAACATTTTAACATCATGAAATTTTGCAAAAATTAGAGTTTAATTTAAAACCCAATCGCAAGGTTAATTTTCTATAGCAAAATGATCTATAGGCTATAAGGGTTCTCAAAAGATTATTAATGATGAGCTTCAAAAATAATTTATGGTGCAAGAATGTAGTAGCGGTAGGATGTGTTAAAGGTGAGGAAGAAGAAGGGTGAAAAAGCAAAATAATAATAATAATAATAATAATAAATCAAAGAAAGAAAATTGAGAAACAAAGGGTATGTTGGTCAACAAAAATGTGTTTTGAGGCTTTGTGCTATTCTTACTTGCATCATAAGCGCGTGTAAGTCACTCATTGTTAAATTTGACAGAAGGGTTATAGTGCAACCTTATAGATAACACAAAAGATTTTACGCCACTTTTGAAACTACAGAGTTTTATATACAATTTTGATAAAACACAGAGGTATGGTGCATTTTACTCTAATCCTTTTGATACCTCAACTTTTATTAGTGGAATATATACTCTTTCTCTCTCTATATATATATGTATGTGTTGCGCTCTCAATATGGCTAACAGTTAATTGGCCATGTTTTGTCAAAACAATTTGAGTTTGCCATATTTGTATTGTTTACTTTTTAAAGGTACAGGTACACTAAAATGGTAACTTACCATAAAAAGAGAAAATCCTGCGATTGCATTGATTGCGCATCTTGCTAAAGGCAAGTAGGGTTTTCGTGAGAAGATTGGTTTCTTGATTACCAAGGCATGACAAGTATTTATATCCAGTACAGGCCAAGAAATAGTGGTACGGGAAAATAAGAAAATAGTGCATGGTCAGGCTGCTAGAGTTCGAATAGAATTTTATTGTACCATGTCATGTTGCAACACTAGTTGTGTCTTGTGTTTTGATTGTCAAAGTGTTGCAACCTAGTTGTTCTTACATTATATTATGAGCATTCAAATTGAGTATTAGTGTTTAGATTCTTGGTTCGTGTATTCATTCTTCGGGAGAAGAAGGTGTGGTTCTCGGGAGAGAACAAGTCAAAGTCGAGGGGAGCTCGCCAAATCGGAGTTTGTTAAGGAGTTCATCATTGAGGCGTCAGAGATCAAGAATGAGTCTTGTCTTGTGTAAGTCCATTGATGTTGTAACTTATCATATTACTTAATGAACAGGTTTGTTGGACCAGTGGAGGTCCCGTGGATGTAGACCGCACGGTTGAACCACGTTAAATCTTGGTGTTCTTTATTTCGGTTATAGCTTTTTATTTTCCGCTGCTAGTTACTATTACTGCTTGTGTTGGAACATTAAGTGGAACAATCATTGATTGTCTAAGCAACGAGAAACAGACTGTGAATAAACTAAGATTGAAGTGTAGTTCTAGTTAATGTTGCAACATCATCTATGCCAGTTTTTCACTTTTCACCAAGTTATTGCATCTGTTCTAGTTCTTTTATCACAAAGTTTCCTCAAGTAAGGATATTTGATATCGTGCTGCAAAAATTGATCCATAAGTATACTGCACAACTTTTTACAAGTGGCATCAAGAGCTGGTTACGAACTAATTCGGTTAAATTCTTGGGAGTTTTGAGTTGTTGTCTTGCAAGAATAGGTATGGACATCTTGCGTGAAAGAGGCTCAATTTCTAAACCACCGATGTTGGATGGTGTGAACTACTCTTATTGGAAGGCTCGAATGAAGGGATTCATCAAGTCGATTGATGAGAAGGCCTGGAAAGTGATTTTGACTGGTTGGGATACTTCTACCAAAACGGATGCTCAGGGCAATGTTACAACTAAACCTGAAACAGAATGGACCAAGGATGAAGACCTTCTGTCAAGTTGGAATTCGAAGGCAATGAATGCAATATTCAATGTTGTTGACTTGAATCAATTCAAGTTAATCTCAACATGTGAATTTGCAAAAGAAGCTTGGGAGATATTGCAAACAGCATATGAAGGTACAACGTCAGTCAGAAGATCTAAGTTGCAAATGCTTACCACCAGATTCGAGGAATTAAGGATGCAGGAGGATGAAACTATTGCGGATTTCAATGCGAAATTATGCGATATTGCGAATGAATCTTTTGCTTTGGGAGAAAAATATTCTGATGCTAAGCTTGTAAGGAAAACTCTGCGATCTCTCCCAGACAGGTTTGGAATCAAGGTGGCTTCCATAGAAGAATCAAAAAATGTTGATGAAATCAAGATTGATGAACTCATGGGGTTACTTCAAACTTTTGAAATGAAGTTCAAGCAAAGGAAGAAGGAGAAATGCATTGCTCTGGTGGTTGATGTTGAAAGAAATGAGATGCTAAGGTCTTCGGATGATAAGGAATCTAAAATCCCTGAATCCTTAGCATTGCTTACCAAGAATTTCAACAGAGTACTGAAAAAATAGGACAAATGGAGAAAAGGTTTCAGGCAGTCAAATTTTGACAAAAAACCTCAGGTTGCAACAGTAGTTGATGCTTCCAAGAAGCAAAAATTCAAACCAACCGATGAGAAGAAAAAAGGTAAAGGCATACAATGCCGAGAATGCAAAGGGTTTGGTCACATTCAGGCAAAATGTGCAAACACCTTGAAGAAGAAGAAAAAGGCCATGAAGGTTACCTGGAGTGATAAGGAATCAGAAGACACTTCAGATAGTGATGGGGAGCACACAAGTAACTTTGTTGCATTTACTGTTGCAACAGTACCGCAAGAGATCGGTCTTGATGAAGAAGTTGATATAGCTGTTACGACACCAGGTGATACAGATAAAATAAGTGAATCTGAGTGTATTGATTCTGACAGTGATGGTGATTTAGACAATGAATAAGTTATGAAAACATACAGAGATATGTATGAAAAATGGGTGTTTGTGTGCAAGAAAAACCAGGGACTGGAACTAAAGACCCTTGACTTGGAGAAACAAAAATCTAAACTAAAGAACCTGGCTGAAGAAAGATTGATGGAAGTGCAGATGCTGCAACATGACTTAAAACAGATGCAGCAAAATATAAAGATGCTAAATTCTGGAACTGAAAAATTGGATTCCATGTTATCCATTCAAAAATCAAGCAGTGATCATACTGGACTGGGTTTTTGTGAAGGAGAATCTTCTAAAAAAACTATTTTTGTTAAAAGTACAAAGAATCCATAATTTGAGGTTAAGGATGCAACTGCACATAATAATGGAAAAGATGTCCTTGTTACAGATGTTACGACAGTAGCTACAACATCACAGAGGCAACATAGGAAAAAGAAGAACAAGTTCATTCCTATCTGTCACTATTGCCTTGCACCATGACACATCAAACCTCACTGCTTCAGACTTCGAAGGATACAGGAAACAGGTAAGTCTTTCAGTCAGCAAAAGAGATTTTCACATATGGGTCTACAACACAAGGTAAGACAAATTTGGGTAAAGAAATCAGACTTGGCTTGTTTTGTTGCTTATACCTCTATGCAATCATGTACTATTAACTCTTGGTATTTTGATAGTGGGTGTTCTAGACATATGACAGGTATGCGTGAAGCTTTGAGCAGTTACAAGGAGTGCAATGAAGGCTAGGTCACTTTCGGTGATGGTGTCAAAGGAAACATACTTGGAAAGGAAACTTTGGATATTGAAGGATTCCCGAGGCTTAAGAAAGTGTTGCATGTGGATGGCTTAAAGGCTAATCTTATCAGTATTAATCAATTATGTGATCAAGGCTTACATGTAAAATTCACTAGAGAGGGTTGTCATGTATTAGACACTACTAATAATTGTGTGCTAACAGGAAAAAAATCATCTGACAACTGTTATATGTTCACATCATCTCAGGAACAACCATTGCCATGTTACAACAGTACCTGTGATAAAGCTGAAATTTGGCACCAGAGATTGGGATACTTAAATTATGATTTGCTGACCAAAATTGTAAATGCAGGTGTAGTTCGAGGAGTGCCAAAGTTGAAAAAAAGGCTATCAGGTGTGTGTGGTTCTTGTCAAATAGGTAAGAGTATCTCACAAGATGTTGCAACATATGTCAACCAAGGAAATCTTGGAACTTTTGCACATGGATCTTATGGGTCCAATGCAAACCGAGAGCATTGGAGGTAAAAGATATGTGTTTGTGTGTGTGGGTGATTTTTCAAGATACACATTTGTGGATTTCCTTAGAGAAAAATCTGAAACATTTGAACTGTTTAAAAAATTGTGCCTGAAATTGAAAACTGAAAAGGGTTGCAACATCCAGAGAATCATCAGGATAAAGAGAGATCATGGTAGAGAATTTGAGAATTATTTGTTCACTGAGTTTTGCAATTCACATGGAATAACTTATGGGTTCTCTGCTCTAAAGACTCCTCAATAGAATGGTGTGGTTGAAAGGAAGAACATGACGATTCAAGAAATGGCTCGTGTGATGAATGATAAGCATCTCTCTCACAGATATTGGGCAGAAGCAGTTAACACTGCATGTTATATCATAAATCGAGTACACTTGCGACCAGGTACCATCAAAACTCCGTATGAAATCTGGAAAGGTAAGAAACCCTCACTAGGTTATTTTCATGTATTTGGTAGCACGTGTTACATTTTAAATGACAGGGAACAAAGAGGTAAATTTGATGCTAAAAGCGATAAAAGTATTTTCTTGGATATGCAACAAGTAGTCGTGCTTTTCGAGTCTTTAGAATAACTACCAAAACTATAATGGAATCAATTAATGTAGTGGTTGACGATTTGCAAAAATGTGCAGGAGAAACAATGGAATAAACCAGCACCAGCAAACTGATAACTGATGTAGACGAGGTTGGAACACTAAAAGAAGAAGGAATAGAGAAACCTGTCATGACTAAGTCAGATAAAATATCAAGCAAAATGGATGAGCAGAGAGACAATGATTCACACGATGTTGCAACAAGAGATGAAACAACAGATGAAACCACTGAAGAAACACAAACTGAACTACCACAGGTTCACATGATTTATGATCCAACAGTTGTAATTGGCTCAATACATGATGGAATTCGAACCAAAGGTAAACCCAAGATGAACTATAGAGATATAGTAAGGTTTGTGTGTTTCACATCTTTTGTTGAACCCAAAAATGTGACTGAACCTTTGAAGGATGAATTTTGGGTTAATGTCATGCAAGAGGAATTGAACCAATTTGTGAGAAATGATGTATGGACTCTAGTTCCTAGACCAAATGATGTCAATATCATTGGAACCAAATGGATTTTTAAAAACAAGACAGATGAAAATGGGAACATAACTAGGAATAAGGCTAGACCTGTGGCACAAGGATATACCCAAATTGAAGGTGTGGATTTTGATGAGACCTTTGCCCCAATTGCTAGGCTAGAATCTATTAGGCTATTATTATCCATTGCATGTGTGTTAAAGGTTAAGTTGTTTCAAATGGATGTGAAAAGTGCATTCTTGAATGGAATTTTAAATGAAGAAGCTTATGTTGAGCAACCTAAAGGGTTCGAGGACCCACATTATCCTATCCATGTGTACAAATTGAAAAATGCCTTGTATGGATTGAAACAAGCTCCACGAGTTTGGTATGATAGGTTGACAAAGTTCTTGCTTGATAAAGGCTACCAAAGAGGAGGAATAGACAAAACTTTGTTCATCAAAAGGTTTGGATCAGGTATTCTCATTGCTCAAATTTATGTTGATGACATTGTATTTGGTGCAACTTCAAAGAATAAGGTTGATGAGTTTGTTAGGCATATGAAGCTTGAGTTTGAAATGAGCATGGTTGGAGAGCTAACCTACTTTCTAGGATTGTAGGTTAAACAGTGTAAGGATGGGATCTTTATATCTCAAGAGAAGTATGCTAGAAATTTTGTCAAAAGGTTTGGTCTAGAATCTACTAAGTCTTCAAGAACCCCCATGAGCGTGACCACTAGATTGATAAAAAGTGAAAATGTGAAATCTGTTGACCCTAGCTTGTATAGGAGTATGATTGGAAGCCTGTTGTACCTCACAGCTAGTCGACCTGACCTTTGTTTTAGTGTTGGAGTGTGTGCCAGATATCAAGCAGATCCAAAAGAATCTCACTTACTTGCAGTAAAAAGAATTATCAAATATGTGAGTGGGACAATAGGTCTTGGAATCTGGTTTACCAATGATACTAACACTAATCTTGTCGGATTTAGTGATGCTGATTGGGCAGGAAATGCTGATGATAGGAATAGCACAACATGAGGATGTTTTTACATTGAAAACAACATGGTGTCTTGGTACAGCAAAAAACAAAGCTCAATCTCCTTATCTACAGCAGAAGTTGAGTACATAGCTGCAGGAAGTTGTTGTGCACAACTCCTATGGATGAAACAGATGCTGGATGATTATGGTATTAAAAATCAGGTTTTGACTATTTATTGTGATAATATGAGTGCAATTAACATATCAAAGAATCATGTTCAGCATTCTCGCACTAAGCATATTGACATTAGACATCATTTTATTCGTGAACTTGTTGAAACAAAAGTCATTGTTCTGGAACATGTTGCAGCAGAAAAACAATTAGCAAACATTTTCACTAAAGCTTTAGATCCTCTAAGATTCGAAACTCTATGAAAAACAATAGGAATTTGTAGTATATAATGTTGCATTATGGCTTTAATCAGGAACTTGAAAAAGCTTGAGGAATCTGAAAATCTGATATTCAATTCAGCTTGTGATTTAATTTGTGAACCATTTTTAATGATGAATAGACGATCATGTATGTTTGAGCTAATAAAGCGAGTACTGCCACTTTGCAGATTTGAAGGTAATGGCTATTTCGGTTTTGCCTCTCACACACACACACTTGGTTCATTAATTAAAACCCTGTCTGAAATGAGCATTGATAAGTAGAGTTTCTCGAGTAATTTCATACTACCTGAATTTACCTTGTTTTTTTTTTTATTTCGAGTTTTCATTTACAAAAAAAAGGGAGGAGAACTTCTTTGAGGATATGAGAATTGTGGAATGTACTGCTAAGTTTGATTTGAGTTGCAACATTTGTTAGTGGTTTGACCATAATAAATTGATGTGACCTATATCAATATGTTGCAACTTTCGTTTACCACATGGTGGTTTAATCAGAAAGGTGAGATTGATTTAAGCAGGAATCTTTATTTTTGATAGTTGTATCAGTTTTGCAGTTTTCCTTTGAATTTTCCCAAAAATCGTGGGATGTGTTATCTGTCATTGGCAGATTACCCACGATTAGGGCACAATTTTATTGGTGATTTGTTTCCTTTTCATCTCCTAATTGCTTCGCTATTTTACACCTACAACTCTTCATCTCTTTTATCTTACCTTTACTCAATCACTTCGAGTTGTTTGGTTGCTCACCCACTTTCAGGACACCAATGGTTAAAACTAGATCAGGCATTAGACATTGGGGAACCCCCAAACCAGGAGCACCAGGAGGGATGTCATCAAAACCCATCACCGTTGATGACCCGTCTCTTCCGGTTGAAGCTGCAGGAAGCGTTGTACCATCCTCAAGCGACACAAACTCTAGTGGGACTCTCCGTCCTCGCACCACCAGAGCTAGGGCTCAAGCACCACAACTTGACCCTTCATGGACTTCAACAGGGATGGACATTGTTGTCCGCACTGGAGCGCCTCACCACCGTGATGACGTAATGAAGTCTTCAGATTCTGAAGCTATGCCACAAGTGCAAACTGCCACTCCAGTTACAACACCATCTTCAACACTGACACATGCTGAGAAGAGCGACAATGTCACAACACCCCCTGTTGTTGGCTTGGCACAGTCTAAAGAAGCCCCTGTCTCAGTCCCAAGTGGTGTTGCCACTTCTTGTACACCATCAGAATCGAAAGAGACCCCATCTATTTGTGCTGAAGCCACCCTTGCGGAGGAATTTCGATAGACTAAGTCCAACCGAAAGAAGCACGTTGGAAGCTTCAAATGCAAAGGGGCTAAAATCCCAGAGTCTTCACGACTAAAGCCAACCAAGGCATCAAAGCGACCTTGCCCAGGTTATGACATTTCTTCATCTTTTTCTCCACGATTCTTCTTTTCCGAATCTGAAGATAAGTTTCACTTAATGTCGCAATGCCAATTTCTTGTGAAGAAATCCATTAATTTGAAGTCCTATAAGAACACTGGTATTGAAAACTTGCTTAGGACTAGGAACTTGTTGACTGCGTTTGAAAAATTGGGTGCATTCTCTGGCAACTTGGCCTATGAATTCTATTCTAATCTGCATCAAAATATCAATGTTGCCACATCCAAGTATTTTCATAAGATTTATGTACGCAAGCATGTTTTCACCTTCTTTTCTGCTGCTATAAATGCCTATCTAGAGTGTGTCCCCTTTGAAGATTTTGTTCCTGATATCTCTTTGACTGCTGTTGCCACTGAGCTTGTGGGTGAACCATGTGAGTGGAAACCAAATGCCAGACTACCTAGTCTCAGACTCACCTCCAAATATGCTGCTTTGCATAAGATAGGAATTGCCAACTGGTACCCTACCAAACATTCTACCACTTTGAGTGCTGAATTGGGTAGAATACTGTATTCAGTGGGAACAGGGATAAACTTCAATTTAGGACAGGTTATCTTTGATCGCATCAATGTGGAAGGGGCCAAAGAGTTTGCGAGCTAATACTTGTCATATCCCTCACTAATTCATGGTTTTCTCATGTCACAACATCCGGTCCTTCATAAGCAAGAAGAGATGCATCGCCTGCCCTCTCCTTTGTATTTTTCTCAGAAATTTTTGCAGGGAAACCATAAGAATGATTTACAGGGAGAGCCCGCAGGACATGCAAGTTCATCTGTTGCTCAGTCTGAAGTGTTACAACATGTCCAGCAACTTCGTGAGGCCATCAAGGAACTGCACAAAGCGCAAGGGAATATCCAGGTCAATCAGGACAAATATACTCAGACTCTTACTCAACTCCTCTAAGGGCAGAATGCCATTATGATACATTTGATGGGATCTTCCTCGAGTTGATTGCTGTTGTTCTTCTTACTATGTTACTCTGTTATTTTGCTACTCTGTGTTTCCTCTGTTTTTCTTTCTTTGCCTCGTTTGCCTTTGATTTGGCAAAAATGAGGAGTATCTTATCTTACATTCTTCTGTTTCTTTGTCTTAGGTTCTTTATCTGTGTTGGATTCTCTCTCTGTTCTTATCCCTTATTAATGATGTTTATACTTGGTATATGTTTTCTGTCTTAGTTCTCCTGCTGTTGCAACAGGGTTGGACGGATCATTTATACCCTTAAGTTTTTTTGTGCTGCTATGAGTCTTCATTTGTATTACTCTGTGCGTGGGTTTTGCCAAAACGAAGCCAAAGGGGAAAATTGTTGCGCTCTCAATATGGCTAATAGTTAATTGGCCATGTTTTGTCAAAACAATTTGAGTTTGTCCTATTTGTATTGTTTACTTTTTAAAGGTACAGGTACACTAAAATGGTAACTTACCATAAAAAGAGAAAATCCTGCGATTGCATTGATTGCCTGTCTTGCTAAAGACAAGTAGGGTTTTCGTGAGAAGATTGGTTTCTTGATTACCAAGGCATGACAAGTATTTATATGCAGTACAGGCCAAGAAGTAGTGGTACGGGAAAATAAGAAAAAAGTGCATGGTCAGGCTGCTAGAGTTCAAGTAGAATTCATTGTACCATGTCATGTTGCAACACTAGTTGTGTCTTGTGTTTTGATTGTCAAAGTGTTGCAACCTAGTTGTTCTTACATTATATTATGAGCATTCAAATTGAGTATTTGAGTGTTTAGATTCTTGGTTAGTGTATTCATTCTTCGGGAGAAGAAGGTGTGGTTCTCGGGAGAGAACAAGTCAAAGTCGAGGGGAGCTCGCCAAATCGAAGTTCGTTAAGGAGTTCATCATTGAGGCGTCAGAGATCAAGAATGAGTCTTGTCTTGTGTAAGTCCATTGATGTTATAACTTATCATATTACTTAATGAACAGGTTTGTTGGACCAGGGGAGGTCCCATGGATGTAGACCGCACGGTTGAACCACATTAAATTTTGGTGTTCTTTATTTCGGTTATAGGTTTTTATTTTCCGCTGCTAGTTACTGTTACTGCTTGTGTTGGAACATTAAGTGGAACAATCATTGACTGTCTAAGCAACGAGAAACAGACTGTGAATAAACTAAGATTGAAGTGTAGTTTCAGTTAAAGTTGCAACATCACCTTTGACAGTTTTTCACTTTTCACCAAGTTATTGCATATGTTCTAGTTCTTTTATCACAAAGTTTCCTCAAGTAAGGAAATTTGATATCGTGCTGCGAAAATTGATCCATAAGTATACTGCACAACTTTTTACAATATGTGTGTGTGTGTGTGTGTCTATATATATATATATATTTATATGTTTTATGTTAGTTATTTTAATTTCATCTTTTATTTATTTTTCATTATATATATATATATATATATATATATATATATATATATATGTATGTGTGTGTATATGTGTATGTGTATATATTGTAATATATAGCCTATACCAGTTATTTGAATTTTGGTTTTTTTTTGTTTTCTTTTCTTTTCATTTTTGGTTTTGTAGTTTTTTTGTTTTTTTAGTTTGTTTACTTTATTTTTTTTATGGATTGTATATATATATATGTGTGTGTGTGTGTGTGTGTGTGTGTGTGTGTGTGTGTGTGGGTGTGTAGGTGTTTATATAGATATATATATTTGTTTTTTAATTTTTGAATTTTCAATTTTTACTTTTTTTAGTTTGTTTTCTTTATTGTTTGTTTATGTATTGTGTGTGTGTGTATATATATATATTTATATATATGTATATGTGTGTGTGTATATGTGTGTATGTGTTTATATAGGTAACAATTTTTGAGAGACATAATGTCACTAGAATGAAATATACCGTAAATACAACTTAGATAATAAATGTAGGAGTAGATGTAATTAGAGGTATAATCCACACTAACCAAAATATCTTATTATATACAAGTGTAAAGGTATTTTTAATAGAGACACACACACATAGAATTCAAAGGAAAACTAACGTGATTATCTATATAAATCACCTTTGTAGTAAATTTGTGCAGATTGGCTACGAAGGGCGACAAAACTAAGTATTTCATCAACCCTTAGTAGCTAAACTGCGCGACAATACTCATCTCTCACCAAAAAAAAGGCCACAGAAATTGTGACGCCCGAGATTTCTCATCACGTTCATTCGTAACTGTTGCATGTCTCTTTGAGCATTTCAATGTGCATTTCTTATTCTTGATTATATGTTTTATTAGTGGTTACTATTCATAAGAAAATCAACTGTTTAATTTGCTCGAATTAATATTTTTCCTAGATAGTATAACTTATAAAAGGAATCGGGAACTTGTAATTTTGGATTTTGAAGGTCGGGAACTTGCGTTTAAAAAATGATTAGTGTTTCGTTGAATAGTGTTACGTAATGTAAACATTGTTTTTAAACTAGTTAGCATTTAAATTGAGATTTAGCATAGTTTGACCAAGATTTTGTGGTAATTGACTTAAGCTAAATATACAACACATACATATATACATCATATACCATATATGCATACAAATATTCAAAATAATAAGCCAAAAATGTCCAAAAATAGCCAAAAAAAACCCTATACGGGAATAGTAATTTTTCATGCAAATTTTGCTCAATTTGATTTTCCAAACTCTTCCAAAGGATTTCAAACCATCAAAAAGCTTCTCCTTTGCTCCTACATCTCTAATTTGGTGAGGGATTCCCCTATATTTGTGCATTTGAATGTTTAGCTACAAACTTTAAATTTTGAGATTTGTTATATCTTGCTTATCTATGGTTATTTATGCTTAAATTGACCTCTATTATGATCATACAACATTCTTTTATAGCTATTTGAAGAATTTTGTGGTTGAAAATGAAGTTTGGAGACTTGGGGAAGAAGATGAATAGTGCCTGTGAATAGTAACCAGCGAATTTTGGGGTTTTTGCATTTCTAATCATTTTATTGCTTCTAATACATGAAATAATAGCTAGAGAACTTGTAGAGTAAACTTTTGACATGTATTTGCTTGTATGCCTATGTATTGTTGGTTGATTAGCTAATTGCATGAAATGGTGTTGAGAACTTGAAATGCCTTTAAGATGTTTGAGGAAGTGCCTAGGTGAAGCTTTAAGTTAGTTGTGGAGTTAGTAACATGCTAAGCTAGTGGATTGAGCAAGAGGTTAAACTAATTGAACATTAGTGCAAAGGTAGTAATCTGGGCAGCTTACTGTCCATCACGTTTGGAACTATTTTTGACATAGCAAACGTACTCTAAAATTAACGAAATTTACACAGTAGCTAGATTAGGAAGTTCTGAACAAATGTTGATTTCTAGAGCTAAATCTAATTCTAACGTTTTGACCCTCCGATTTAAGCATTTCAGAAATGTGTCTGAAAATCGCTGGTGCAGGGGGCACTTCGCGCAGTTGCACGGAAAAGGTCATAACTTGTGGAATTTAGATTGGAATTGAGTTCCGTTTGATTCTAAAGTTATCTACACTCAAAGAGATACGTTTATACATAAAAATCAGAGAATTTGGAGATGAATAGAATAGGTAAATAATTTGATAAAGTTAGGGTTCTGTTAGAAGATTTGGAAAAATGCATGCTTTTGATAGAGCTCTAACTTGACTTGTTTTGAGTTTTGAGGTAGTGTGATTGAAGCTTGATTTTATGTTATCTAAGGGTGCTATAGGTGACATTAAACCTAGATTAGTGTTTAAATTGGTTAGAACTTGATTAATTGAATTGCACACAAAAAAGGGCTATGCGTATATTTGTTGTCCGGATGGGTTTGAATGCCTTGAATGGTGTTATATATGTTAGATAATGTCTCTAATGCATTTTTGGCATTGATTAAAGGTGTCGTTAGGGGACTTTGGAACAAAGGTTTTAATTCGACTTGTTTGATTATGTAATTAGTCTTAGATGTGTTAGGAAGCCTCTAAAATGTAATTATGACACTTAATTGCTAATCGGATTAAGTAGGTATAGTTCAAATCACCTAAGAGGCTTTTCGAAGTTTTTGAGTTAACATGCTTAAAAATGGGATTTCTTGGCATTTACGTGGGTCATAAGGTGGCAATAATTGATTAGTAAAGTTAGATTTAGAATTTTTTATCCTGTGTGAAGTTTAGAACATATTTTGTAAGCAATTGGAAAAGGATTTTGTTAGAATTTATATGAATTGGTTAAACTTGTTGCTTAGTTAATTATTTGGACTACTTAATTGCTATATTTGATTTTTAATTGAGTTATATATGTTGTATTGAGTAGATAAGCATGATAATGACTCTTAGAACATGTTATAGTTGAATCATGTTTAAGTGTTAAAGTAGTTGTCTTGATTGGAAGTTGAACTTGATATTCCTTTTGGTATAAACAAAATTAAGTTAATTAGGGAGTTTAACTTGTTAGATGGTAATGTAGCTAATGCCCTTACAAGACTAAGGAAATGCTTTAGAGTCATTTGTGTGATTTCTTGGGCTATGTGGCAATATGATATAAAGGTGATTATATATAACTTCTATTGTTGTGGATTGAGTTAAACAAAAGTTAAGTTAAGTTAGAAATTAATATAGATAATTGCTAAAGTGCTAAACTCATATGAACACGCTAGGGTACATGTCCAAGCTAGTTCGAGGAGGTTGGGGTAATCAGAGCTATTTTCTTGCATATTTAGTCGGATCCAAGGTGAGGGAGTCTTCATCTTTTTTTTGTACATCTTAACTTATTTTATTGGTTATAGATTGTACGATTAGTAATTGAAATAGTTTATATGTACTATTTACTCGCTATCATGTGTTTTCTCGTGTTATTTGTGTTTAATTACGAGGACGGCCTACTTTGTCGACCCTCTTATGTGTTATTTGATATCTTGAATGCTTGTGGACTTGTCTCGGGGTTGCGCAACCTTTTCGGACATGGTAGCGTCGAGAAACACGGGCGGCGTCGGGCTTGTCGTGCTCCCTCGACTACCATGGTGCCTATTCCCTTCTCGCTGAGGCATACTCCACTACCCCAGAGGCGTGGTTCACCTGCTGGGCATGGACCTACCTCAGGAGAAAGGGTCGTAGGATCGGGATACATCCGGAGTATCCCAACTTGTTGGAGTAAGGGGTTTGCCGGCATTTGCGTGAAGTTCGTGGTTCGTGGCTCGTGATTGAAGACTTGAAGTGGAACCGTATCCTTCTTAATGTGGTTAATTACTTGGCTATTTAACTTTGTTGGTTTATGTTGTATATATATGATTTGTTGTGTTTGCATATCATATTGCACGCCCGGTATGTTGCATCACCTCCCTCACTGAGTAACTTGGTTACTCATTCCTCTTTTCAACATATTTCAGGAAAAGCTGAAGATTGGATTGCCTCCTGTGTGACCCGCTTGCTCTATCAGTGTTTAAAACATGGAAGAATGTGATCATGATATGCTTGTATTGTATTTGAAACTTTGTGCCCATGTATGTATTTATGTTATATCAAGGATTGTAATATTAAAGTTTTAGTTTTGTTTGATGATTAGATACTAGTGGTTCGTAATAACTTCAATTGTTTACTTTTCTGTTTAGTTGACTTGCACGCTGATAGGGATGAAACAAATTGAAGTTGTGGATTATAGTCTTGTGGTTGTATATTGTAGTTTACAGGTTTCTAGATAGTCCTATAAATAGGGAAAACTCCGTCTGTTTTCCCATAAATTTCGTGCCCAGGGTTTGGATTTGGGTTGAGAATAGCGTGATAAATAGGAGTCCTGATCTCATGAGGGATCGGGGCGTTACAGAAATAGCATAAAATTACACATATTTTGATTCCCCTTTTATCATAACTTGCAAAAAAGGGGCCACGAAAGTACCTCTTTGTCGCCCTTTTGTTGCAATTTGTGACATAGGGACCAAGAAAGCTTGAAAAAATTGAAAAATGAGGGTAGCACCATGGACACTCTATATACTGTGTTGCTGCCCCCCTAATATATATATATATTTTGCTCTAAGCTTTTTTTTTTTTTTCTCTCTCTCTCTCTAAATCTTTCTCTTTCTTCATTACTTCACCACCACCACCTCCACCCATCTTTACACAGGGTAATTGTTTTTTTATGTAAATTACATTTTTCTAATTTTGTTTGTCTTATATATATATGATTGTGTGCATGTGTGTATGTGTATGTGTGAGTGTGAGTTTGTGAGTGTATGTGTTTATATTTCTCTTTTTATTATTTTTTGGTTTTTTTGTATAATAAATGGTATGTAAATATATGTATATAGTAGATATATATAGTATAGAGTATACATATGTGTATGTATTTTGTTTTTCAATTTTTTTATTGTTTATTGGTTTTTTTTGTTGTTTAATGAATAATATGTATATATATGTAGATGTGTATGTACATTTTAGTATATAGTATATAATATATATATATGTGTGTGTGTTTTGCTTTTTATGTTCATTTTTTGGGTTGTTTGCACAATAAATTATATTTATATGTGTATGTATAGTATATAGTATATTGTATATATATTTGGTTTTTTTGTTTTTTTGTTCAATATTTTTTTCGGTTTTTTATTTTATATTTTCAGTTTTTGTTGTGTAATATTCCAAACTATATATATATATATATATTATTTAGATTTTTTTCAATTTTTATTACATATAGTATATGCAATTTTTTTTTCCTGTTTTTATTATTTTTTTGTTTTTTATTTTTTATTTTATTAGTAGATTTTAGATTTTTTTGTAATTTTCTAAAGCTAATTTTATATTGTATTTTGCAAATGTTCAAAATATTAATATATGTATATATTAAATTTAATTTTTTTTCTAAATCTTAATTTTTATTTTAATATTTTTTTTTCTCAAAAAAGAGCATGGTGACAAATAGGCGACAAATTATTGGCTACGCCATTGCGATGAAATCATGGCCACCAAGTACTGATGATTGATTAGCTACAAACCAGTGACGCAAGATTAGCTACGAAATGGCGACGAAACAAAATTAATAATAAAAAAACATATATTTGATTAACAAATTTCACAAAGAACAAAAAATATATGGCTACGAAATGACGACGGAATATTGGCCACGACACGACGACAAAATATATAAATAATAAAAAATATTGTATATTTAATTAATAAATTTTAAGAACTAAAAATATTTGGCTACGATGAAGTCATTCACTGATATGCTCATAGCTAGGCTCACAACCATGAAGTATGATGGGTCGAGAATTATGTAAGAGCATATCATAGAAATGACTAATATTGCAGCAAGATTAAAGTCCTTGGGAATGATAGTGAATGCATGTTTCCTAATACGTTTTATATTGAACTTCATTACCTTCTAAATATGAGTCTTTTCAAATTAATTATAACACTGTTAAGTGTAAGTGATTATGTGAATTGGTTAGTATGCTTGTTTAGGAGGAAATGAGATTGAAGAGTGAATTAAGTCACACAATTAATCTCGTCGGTCAAGAAGTTAGTAAAAAAATTAAAATGAACATAATCAAGGGAAAAAAAAGGAAAGATTTTGTTAACAATTCTTAGACTTGTTGTATAAAAGTTCAGTCTTGCAAGTGCCACTTTGTAATAAAGTAGGTTCACTTTTAAAGACTTCCTGAATATAAAGTACAGTTTGGAAAATAAAGGTAATTATCATTCCTTTGTATGTTTCTAATCAATTTTAAGTGATGCTCTTGTTAATACCTAGTACTTGATTTTGTAGTTACCACTTATATTTTCAATATGTTAAAAGGATTTCTTTATTATCTAGAATTTAAATATGAATTAAAGTTTTGTACATAGAAAATCGTGTGAAGGCTTTAATTGAAAGTTTAAGAAATTATCGTTTAATCCTTAAGGCTAGCCATCACATTATTTTTCCTATCGTTCTATGTACCTATATGTTTTTTAGAAACTTAGTTTCTTTATTAAAGTTGAATGTTTTGGATTTAATATTAAGATAGAACATAAATGTTATAGTTTATTTGAGAATACCATAACTGTTGGGTTCGATATTCTTAGTGATGAATTATATAAACTAAAACTTGATGGTATGTTCTATGAATTCTACTTATTGAGCAACATAATATTGGAATTAAGCGTGGTAGGCTAAGTGAAAGTTATGTTTACTTGTGGCATGAATGTTTTGTTGTATTACTAATGAATGATTAGAAAGATTATCAAAGAGTGAGATTCTTTTGAGTCTAGATTTTACTGATCTTGGCATGTGTGTAAATTGCGTAAGTTGAAGCAAATCAAGAGCCACAAGAAGCATAGAGCTTCTTGAAATTACACATCCTAATGTTTATAGACCTTTTCGATGCACACTCTTAATGTAGAAAATTATTTCACTATCTTTATTGTTGATTTTTACATGCATTATGATTATGTCTATTTTTGTTAAAATTTTTGTGGAGTCCAAAAATAATAATAATAATAAGAGAAAGAGAGAGAGGAGTGGACGACCAAAGGAGGGGGAGAAGAAAAAATAAGAAAACATCAAAATCTTCCAAGTTGATCTTCCAAGCTTGTTAGAAGTGATCCAATCCATTCAAAAGCTTCTCCTTTGTTTGCTCATCTTGTGTGAGGTGAGGGATTTTCTCAAAAATTGCATTATGGTTGATTTTGAGTTGATGCCAAAAATTGCAAATGTTGATAAAGGCTTTGTTTGATGTTATAATTGCTTCATTTCTTCTTTATTATGTATGGAGAATACTCTTTTGAAGTTATATTGCTTTGTTAATGGTTGGTTATGGAGATTGGTGATTTAAAGAAGATGATGAATAGTAGTTTTAGGGTTTTTGTGCAATTTTGATCCTAAGCTTGTAATTATGCTATTTTTTTTTTTTTTGTTCTTTTAGTGCTATTGAACATAGAATAACACTTATATGAGATTAGAATTATTGTAACTTGAGTAATTGCATGAATTTGGCTAGAAAAGGCTCAATTTACAAAGGGGTTTCATGTAAATTGTGAATCCGGGTGCAATCCAATGTCATGGCTAGTATTTAATAGGTAGGGAAGTGCTAAAAGTAGGTTTATGTCACCAAATTAAGCATTGGTTAGGGTACTTGTAGTTCAAACGCATAAGGGGACATTTTGGACAATTAGTTTAGTTCAAAACCCAAATCGAGGATGGTTATCTCAATTCAGAGGCAATAGCCAAGTCAAAGTCATTATGAAAAATCAAGATTCGCTATTCTCAATAAGTATTTTTTTGATTTCTTGACTTTCTATATTGTAATTGTTCTTATGGCATATTAAACCCAAGATTTGGAGTGATAATATTTTTTTGTATATAATTCTTGAATTCAGATTAATTTATGTGTCATATTTTTAACTTGTCAAGTATTACTTGATTAATCATGCATAAACTTGATGTTATGTTTTCGTTAATGAAGAATACACTTGCACCCGATTTTGTAAACCAGTGACAATATAAGACTACCTAGTATGGATACAGTTTGATTATACGAACACCTTCAGGTTATATAAGTGAAAGGTTAATTGTGGGTTCAACACCTCGGATGGATACAGTTTGGTTGTACCGACACCTTTAGGCTTGATAGTTCATTAATATCGTCACTTACGTATCCAAGGCCAACTCAAAAGTGCAAGCTTCTAGCCCAATTTTTAAAGGATTTAATCTTTCAATCTGAATCCATAACATTATACTTGAATTTTTTGAGCCATTTACCATCCCGAATCATACTCGATTCTTGGACTTAATTAAAATTGTGTTGTAATTTAATTTTGTAATTTTATACTCTACCGTCACTTTTGGACTCTTTGGACTTAAACAAATATACTGTGATTGTAAGTGAACTAAATTTTAATTAAACACTGAACCAAAAAAAACTTTAACCCCAATTTTCGTGGATCGACCCTTGACTCACCATGTCTATGTGGTAATTAAAGCTAAAATTGTTTTAAATTCTTTCACTCTATTTTTTATTGTAAAACGACAGATCAGCCAAAAATAATAGAGAAGACGCAACCCAAGGAGAAAAGTAAATGCCTATGAAATATGTATCATTGTTGATGGGATTGAGGTAGAGCATTGTATGAACTCAATCCTAAATCACTATGAGAAATTTCAAGGAATTAATTATAATAGTTGGTTTTCCCTTAAATTGTTTAAAAACAACAAGAAATGGATTAGCTATTTTCTTTGTTTGTTTATTTGTTTGTCAAGTAAATTGTAGCTCCAACTTGCAAGCATTAGAATGAAAATAAGCACATATTGACAATCTTTATGAGATATCAGATATGGGATCAATTAATTCAAAAAGATCAAAATCAATTGATGTCAATTATACATATATTGGCTATTATTGACTCTTGAAAGGCAAGGTCAGAAACAGAATATGTCTATAGACTTTAACTATGATAATAGACATATATCATGGCAAGTTATAAATCAAAGAATGACTGCATCCTCTCCAAATCATGTTAAGATTCTCGCAAATCAAGAAATTAGTTGGGGTGTGTATAGTTGAGATTTGTCATACAACACATTCAAGAATTATGTGGGCTCCTCTCCAACAAAGATAGTCATACTACATTACATGAAGATAATGCAACATGTATCACTCAAATGTGATTTTATGGTTAGTAATGTGGAATGTGACACTTGGAAGATCTATCGCTATAACAAGGTCGAAATGAGGAGGAGAAGGTACTTGTGTGCTGTACTCTTTTTCTTTTACTAAGGTTTTTTTTCTCACTGAATTTTTTTCTGGTAAGATTTTAACGAGATAGGCCAAATATAAGTATGTCACACTGAAATTCTACTTGAGCATGAAACTTAAAAGAAACATGACATAAGTTCTCATCAAATTTAGTCAAGCTTACGTTACAGGATCATCCATAGAAGCATTACCAATGATGAGCAAGCTACCAAGATTGGCATGTGTTGACTTTATAATCATTATTGAGATGTCCACATGAGGGGGAGCGTTATACGAACTATACTCTTTTTTCCTTTGCATAGGTTTTGTTCTACTGGGTTTCTGACTAGGTTTTTAATGAGGCAATACAATAAGCGTATCCAAAGAATATTGTAAAGTTTTAATGAGGCATATTATTAAACAATAATATCCAAGGGCGAGCTAGTGTTGTGAAATTATGGATATTCATGAACATAAACCACGTGAACTGTAATTGTCTGAATAGCGAATCGTGTATGAATAGTAACCCGTGTATGAATAGTAATTTTATTTTTCCTATAAATATGACTTTATTGTATTTCAGTAAAGATAATGAAATCAATGAAATTCTTTCTAATTTTCTCTCATTTCTCTCTTATATTATTGTCTTTTGGAAATTATTTCATAACAATTACCACAAATTCCAAACAACTTTATAGAATGAAAAGTAAATCTATTGGGGGGCCAAGACCTTATTGCTATCAAGGGATCGAATATCACACTTTTAATTTTCTCAATCGTGATAGGAGAGATAGGCGATTGCACAAAATTGGAAAGAATGCACTTGCCAAGGATCATAGTTTTCGTAATCGTACCATTTCACGATATGAATCGTACGATTTGATTCGACTCAGGCAAAAAAATAATTCGAATCAGTTAGTGAATTGTTATTTAGGGTGAATTGGTAAACAAATCAGAGTGAATCGGAGTGAACTAGGGTGAATCGTGAATCGTGTGATTCACGATTCGGGTGAAACAAAAAAAACCCAAAAAGTCCAAAAATAAAAAATAAAAAAAGAGAACACACTTCAATTTTTTTCAAGCAATATACAATTAGCCCATTATTAAAAAAATATGAACAAACAAAATAAAAAGAAAAGCCCATTCAGATTTAACATCAATTTTTAACTATATTTACAAAATCAAAACATCAATTCTTAATTATAATCATTTATCTCTTTATTGAGTGGGATTCTTTTTATTCATTTATTGAGTTTCTTTATTGTTTTACTTTTTGTCTTTATTGAGTGTTTTTATTGCTTTTTTTTTTTTATGGTCTTGGCAGTAGCAACTTGACATTATTAACATATTTTTGGCTTTACAAATAAGTTACAATTAATTTTCTTATAAACTAAATTACTAAAGACTAAATAATAAATATTGTCTTTTAATATCTAATTATTTTGGTTGTTACGAACAAGTGAACAACTAGAAAAGAAACAAAAAATATATCATATAAATAATTTTAATTCAAAACTGCTAATGAAAACATAATATATCAATTATCATCTAGTTTTAAATTTATGATCGAATCGGTACAATTCACGATTCAATGCAATTAACAATTCAAAAAAATAAAATTTTAATTCACGATACGGTCACGATTCGCAAACTATGCCAAGGATATATCCGGATATGATCCATCTAATAAAAATCATTTGAAGAGATAGAAGAGCCAAGAAGGCTAGTGAAATGAATTCAGACCTTATAACACCTGAGTCATTAGAAGTGAACGACCATCTTCACAAAATAATTTTGGTGATAGAGTTTCGAGCATGTATCCCACAAATGACTCTATGAAAGTAAGTCATGTTTGAGTCACCATCTCTGATCTATTGAATCCATTTTTGTTTGAGTACAGCATCATTAGCTTTAGATAAGAACTCGACCTCAGGAAAGAGGATCTTCTTCTTGAGAATTAATGGCATCATCACTTGAGTAACCATTGAGCATGTCAAAGTGGATAGCACCAACATCATCACGAATGGTCTTGATCCTTGTTGGGGATATTTGAGAATTAATTATGGTATTGAACTTCTAAAGGGCAACTTTGAGTCATTTTTGCTTTTGCACAAGACAAAATATAGGAGTACCATAAACGTAATAATCTCAATTATGGTACACAATGTCAAGGAAAAGATCACGATAATTGAAGCATTAAAGAATTTAAAAGGCTTGAACCCGTTGCAGAAGGAGAGAAGTATTGAGAACAAGAGGACAAAAATCTGAAGGGTCCAACATCTCAACTTGAAGAGAGGAATACAAAACGAAATCCAGCGAAGCAACATTCATAAGAATGCAGTCAAGTTTCCTCGCCCAAAAGTGAGGTCTTCCTTTATTTGTCCAAGTATGGGGAGAGCCAAAACTTGGATGCTCTATAAGATTAGCCAGAGAGATATGCATACCTTGATCAAAAGAGCTATAAGGAATAGAGGAAGCATCAAATCGATTCTCCATATCAATATATAATTTCGTTAAAACCTCGAATGATGCATTTGGGCCAGAATCCAGATGAAAGCAAGAAAAGCTCCATTCCAAAATGTTGGCCTAAAGAGGCTTTTTAAGCAAAGCACCATTACAACCATACACAAATGTGATGAAGTAAGAGCTGTTATCAATAATTATTGAACTCGACAAACGATATTAAAACTTGCTCCATATTTTGAGAGCTTCGTTAAATCCAATTCAAAATCAACGATACCAAAATGAGACAAACTTATGCTCTAGTAGATGAAACTTCGGAACCAATAGTACCAATTACCTTGTAGAAGCCACTAGAAAAAAGAATCAAGCCATTGTTGTTCAAAATTCTCTATTTATGTTATGAAACTTTTCATGTAATGCAGAAGCCTGATGGATATATCGATCGTTCTTCCCATGTCACAAACAATTAGACATGGCCTATAAAATCTTTGAGCTGATTGAGTCTGTACAGATAATCCATTCTTGCAGGCCATCGCGTAGATCGCAATCTAGTTATGTACAGAAGAAAATAAGTAATTTGAGATCAGGTTGTCTTGTTCTTCTTTCTAATTATTTAATCTCATGAACACGCCAGAATCCACCACAATCACCTGTTTTTTCTCCTCAACATGACTAAACATCGATGTACTAATTGCTAAGAAAATACCCGAACAGTGAGATTTGAGACATCTTCTCTGGTAACAATGAAGACCTTAGGGAACAAGAGCCGAAGATGTAGAACTTTCCTCGTGCTTCATTACATGAAGCTGAGCTCCAGTAACAATGAAGGAAACATCTTCTCTGGTAGACCAATGATGATTGTGCTTTGCATGATGGAAAAAATACAGGGGATCGGCCAACTTTTGAATAATGCAGGGGGCGGAGTATAATTTATCCAATGTTAAATTACAATGAATGACGAAAATTCCTAAAAGACTTACAAATGCCTATACTGAAAAGTGGAGTGAATTGTTTGCTGCCCCCCTGTGTTTTGCCCGAAATACTCATTCACCCCCTGTGTTTTTAAAATAGGCTCATTACCCCCCTGTGTTTTTATCGATTAAGCTGACGCACCCAAATCGCTTATTCCGTTAGCAAACGTTACAAAATTAGTTAATTGATCGTTATACCCTTACATAAAGTTAAAATCGAAAAAACACAGGGGGGTAATGAGCCTATTTTAAAAACACAGGGGGTGAATGAGTATTTCAGGAAAAATACAGGGGGGCGGCAAGCAATTTACTAAAAGGGTATTTTTGTCCAACAAAGAATTTATTTTAACCAAAAGTATAAAAAAATCGCATTTTAAGCGCGTGTGTTACAATTACCGTTAAATTAAACGGTTTTTCTAACGGAGGGGGGGAGTCAGCTACATTCCGAAAATCACAAGGGAGTAAGAAGCCTATTTTAAAAACACAGGGGGTGAATGAGTATTTCGACCAAAACACAAGGGGGCGGCAAGCAATTCACTCCTGAAAAGTGGTATGACTTTATTTTGCCTTTGTGAATAGGATCATCTATATATGTTATTGCATTCGCCAAACTTCTGGTGTTCGAGCCTTTTCCCTTTTCTTTTTTTTATATTTTTTTAACCTTTTCTTTCTACTTTTTCATATACGGTAATTGGTGGTTGATGCATGTTCTTATTGCAAAAAACGAAAAATAACTTATATAGCATGTTAAACACAAACTGCAATACTAATTATAAGACATGACTTCTATTCTCAGTGACCTATCATTACGTATTGACTCTCATAAAACAACTAAATAGATAAGGGCCTTCATGTCGCATTCCGATCTCATAAATTTAGGCTTGTGAGTCAAAGTAGTTTGTAACCATAAGAAATAATTGTTTAAGTCTCAATCAACTCGCTCAAAATGATTAACTCTTGTTGATTTAAGGTTCAAATAGTGATTCCTTAATCTTACAATACTAGTTTTATTTGTGGGTTTTTGAAATTCTGAGTCCGGAAAGTGATACATACTTCATGTCAACTTCCTGAATGTGTAAATTACCATTTGCATAATACTTTTCAAGTATAAAACCAAACTCCAATACTTTCAAGTCATGACTTATATTCTCGGATCTATCTATCATTACGTATTGAGTCTTATAAAACAACTAAAGAGGTAAGGGCTTTTATTTCACGTTCCGAGCTCACAACTTTAGGCTCGTGAGTCATAGTAGTTTGGTAAGCATAAAAAAAATAATAATAATAATGACTTGAGTCTTAAATCAACTCATCTAAAATGATTAATCCTAACTATTTGGACCTCAAATCGACAGACTCAAAATGTTTAACCCTTGTTGATTTGAATCCTAAATATTTATTTCTTTTACTTATAATATTAGTTTCACTTGCGGATTTGGAATTCTGAGCGCCGAATGTGACACATCATGTCAACTTTGTAAAATTGTAAATTGGTATTTGCTGAATACTTTCCAAGAATGAATGCAAACTCCAATACTTGTAAATCATGATTTTTATTTTCATTGACCTATTAGTACATATTGATTTTTATAAAAGAACTGAAATTGTAAGGGCTTTCGAGTCACTTTCTAAATGTGTAAATTACTATTTACAAAGTTAAATTTAAATTACAGCTTCAATTTTTACTGTAAAAATTAAATTAAAAAAAAAAAAAGAAATAGTGTTTGTAGAATGCTTTCGAAGTTTATTCTTATCAATACATGTGAAATTTACTTGTTGCCTTTTATGCCCTCAAGATACAACCGCATGCCTGTGATTGATTCTTTCTAACAGCAACTTGATAATGGCTGAACCACACGCTCTAGGCTCGAGTACTATATTAGAATTTTTACCTTTTATTTACAGGAAGGCTACAAAGAAAGTGAAGATTTTATATTCCCCTTCTATGTTTAGATAAAAGCTAATGGGGTTGGGTTAATGAGTTATTAAGCCGTATAATCCAACATAGATTCAAAATTTGAAACCCACTCTAATTAAAGTACAATAATTAAGCTAAGGCCCAAAATGCGGAGCATTGCATAATCCGTAAAACCAACATTAACAAACCAATTTAAGAGTACTATAATAACATTTACCATTCTCATCCAACATAATAAAGATATTAAATTAATAATACCATTGTCTTTTTATCAAAACAAGATATAAAAAACCAATGTTTAATGCGAGTTGAAAAAATATTTTCCACTAGACTTTTGAAGCGAATAAAAGAAGAAAGACAGTCACTTTTATTATGCAAAGGATATAGCTAGGTGTAACGGCTATAGTCATCAATAAACAACACAAAGTAATGAAAGCCAGAACGTGAAGTTGTAAGGGCTGGACCCCAAACATCGCAATGTACAACTTTTAAAGGAAACTTAGATATACACAATGTCAAAAGAAAAGCTAACTTATAACTCTTGCCCATCATTTATGCAATACAAACTTTATTCAAAGAACGTAAATCAGAAAAATTTAATGACTGTTGAGTTTGTAGAGACAACAACACTTGCTTTGACGTGTGGCCAAGATAGTTGTGCCAGACGCAGGAAGTAGAACCGGGATACGGTAGAGACTGGATTCAATGTTGCCTTGGAGGAGAAGGGTCCCTGTGCAGGAGTCCTTGACAACACAATGCGAAGGAAAAAACTCGAGTGAAACGCTATTGTCACGGGTAAACTTAGATACAAATAAAAGACATAATGAAAGTTGAAGAATAACAATAACCAATAAATAATTTTCAATGTGCCATCATTAAGCATTCCAAATAACATTTACTGATTCATATCAATATTGGAACAATGCCATTTGATTACGAAAATAATATATATTCCTCTTTTTCAATGTCGTTGATGATCTGTGGCTACAATTTTCCTAGCAAGTCTTGGTCAGTAGTGAGTAAAAGGCTTCAAAGCTTCCACTAGGTGTATAAAGGATTCAAATCATACAGTGGATCAATATTATAGTACAATATGTTAACTGTTGACCTTATCGATTAATATTGGTGTCTAATATTTATTTATCCCCCAATTAGGAACAGTGCTAAATTACAATAAAAGTCTCTAAAATAATAAACTTTGGAAATAAAGATAAAAGTAAAACCATGTCTTAATATCTTAAGACTTTAACTTATGTAAGTGAAGTAGCATGCATTTTGATTTTAAAAGAAAATTTCTTTGCCCATTTTTGGCAAACTAACTTGCACACTGGATCATCTGCAGAGACGAGGATATTCTACAAACTCTATCCTCAAAACAAAACTTTCCATAAACTAAATTTTTAACAAGCTCGAAGGCAGCATAGATGACTAAAAACAACACATAGGCATGAATTTTCAATCTTTTTTTATTATTTCAAATAGTGGTATGCTCTAAAAAAAAGGTCAAGGATAAGCTTTCAAACAAGTAATCAAACATGATGTAATGCAAATTTCATAAATGATCTGCAAATTTAAAAACAAATGGATGTTCAACTTACACGCAACAACAATGCTGTGAACCACAAGGAAGCATGAGACATCAACCTGATTAGCAAATGAACGGATTATAAGATCCACAACGAAACTCAAATTTTAGGAATTGAAATAGGAAAATGGTATAGAACAAATACACAATTTTTAAGAGTTATCACTAATTAAAAAACGAGAATAAACTTGGCTTACAAGTTAAAGAACAATGTTAAACAAATAAATAAACAAACTCCTCCCTAACTTAACATGATATCAGATTATAGATATTAAAAGGTCATTGATTCAAAGCTCATCGCCACGTATTTGTAAAATTATGTTGACGTGTAAGGCTCGATCAAAAACTACACAATAAATTAAAAAGGTAGACCCATTTTTTAAATTATGTCAGGTGTAAGGTTTAATCGAAAACTATACAGTAAATAAATACAATAAATCTCTCTCTAACATGTTAAAATTTTAGATGAAATGTTAACTAACAAACAACACTAGTACAAAGGGGAAATACATATTGTTCAGTTTCAAAATATGTTTGCTTAGCGTGAATTCATTTCTAAAACCCAAGAACATTACTCAAATTGGATCCTTATAACCAACATTTACATTCTGATAATATGGATTTATATCACAAACCTTAGTTCTAATTTGCAGCCTAAATAGAAATACTAATGTCTTAATAGTACAAATCATTTTAACGCATAAAACATATAGAATTTGTACAACAAATAGCCACGTCACGTCCAAGGGTCACCAAAGTAAAAGACAAACAACTAGAAACACTTAAGTAATTGTACCTAAAAGAAAGAAATTCAATTGTGTTCATGTTGACTTACTTGTACTTTTGTCCCCTCCAGTGATATAGACTTTCAATTCTTCATTTTGTAGTTCCACCTTCTGTACTATTTCAATATTCCTTGCTGAATCATTGACAGAAGGGTTGCAATCTCTTATTGTAATCCCCTGTAGTGTGTAATGTTCTCCAAAGCAAGGAGGGATCTCATCCAGATGCCGGCAACTGTCCATCACTAATTGCGCAAGCTTGGGAAAAGCTCATTCGGAAGCACTCCACTTGCGAATCGATAGACGGCTTAATTTCAAATATTCCAGATTTGGGAAGTCCCCATCATTCACGATCCATTTTGCATTGCAATACATGCCCCATTCTTCATTCCAATACATTCCGCTTAGTTTGAGAACCTTTAGGTTCCTCCCAAATTCTGCAATATCCTTCCAATTTGGCAGATTTCCTGACAAAGATAACTTCTGTAAATTTGGAGGGAAGTAAAAATCACAATTATTCTTTCTCCATTCCGTTGAACCCGTGATACGCAGCTTTAGTGACACAAGCTGATCGAGAAAGCTCAAATCTGGAAAATTTTCCCAACAGTTGCGTAAATCTACCCAACTGTTGTCAAATTCGCATCTCAATTTCCGAAGGTTTGATACCCTTCTCAGAAAATTCTCTGCTTCTCTTTTGGAAGAAAATTTTGGTGTCGATAATGTTTGCACATTATCCAATAAGGAGGAATTCTCAAGTCCATCAGTCGAGATAGTAAAAGAAAAATGGTGATTTATGCGTACATGGCGCAAGTTGACCATGTACAAAAGAGAACTTGGTACACAACCCCAACTAAATTCGACAATTAGCGATTGGAGGTACCAAAGGTTGGCTATTGATGATGGCATATAATCTGTTTTAACGGCTAAATACCTCAAATGAGTTAGCAATTCTATTCCGCTATCAGACATGGAAATTCTTATAGCAGCTAAATCCAACACTCTAAGAAGCATAAAATTCTTAATAATGAACGTGATATCAGACCAGCGAACAGAAAAGCCCAATCCTCTAGTATATAGTAGAGAACGGACATTGTAGTGAGAAGGCTTCGCCTCTATAGGTGCAGACTTTTTGAAATCAATGCTAAGTCGACGCTCTTCATAAACTCTCGCAATATCAGACCAGTCATGCATATTTATCACCTGCAAGAAACTCCCTTCTTTAGCTTTTTGCAAGCCAAAGTCATGTAATAGATCATGAACACGACATGCTTTGACTCCTCCATGGAAACTTTCTTTGGTAGGTATTACAAGGCTTCTATTGATAAGATCCACAAAATATTTCTCTGCTACATCCTCCAAATTTTCTCCCTCAGTATATCGTACAAATCCTTCAGCAATCCATAACAATTTCAATTTCCAGGGAGGAATTTCTTCATCCTCTGGAAATGCTGCAAAGTACAGAAAGCACGATTTCAAATGATCTGGCAAATGATTGTAACTCAATTCTAATATGGCTCTGCACTGACTTTCTGAGTCACTAAAAATGTGTGAGCTTAATTCTCGTGCAATTTGTTTCCACTTATGTACACTCTTGTCCATCCTTGCAAGAACTCCAGCCATGACAACAATTGTGAGAGGAAGTCCCTTGCAACTCTCTACAATCTGTTGTCCAACAACCAAAAATTCCTGAGAGAAGCTTCCTTTTTGAAATAGCTTCTTAGCAAATAACTCCCAACTCTTAACCTCAGAGAATTCATGAAGAGTATGCACCTTATTGCCATCTTTAATTTGTGAAGCCAGATTCTGGTATCTACTAGTTATGAGAATACGGCTACGCAATCTGTCATCTGGAAAAGATCTTTTGAAATCATCCCAATCCTTAATGTCCCACAAATCATCAATGACAATGAGATATCTACGTCCCTTCAAGCTTTGGAAAAGCAGTGCAGCTAGATCTTCATCATTCATTGCTTTATTATTCGGGGTCCCTGTAACATCACCTAAAATGGAAAGCAACAATTCTTTCTTTTGATATGTTTGAGAAACAGTGCACCATGCTTGAACATGAAAGAACTCATAGATTGAAGGGTCCTGATATACTTTTTTAGCTAGAGTAGTCTTGCCAACTCCTGGCATGCCGACAATTGAGATAATATCTAATTTCTCTTGGTCTTCAAAAAGATACTCCTTTATCTTCTTTGCCTCATCTTCGAAACCCACTATTTCATCAGTTGCTACGTCAGTAGCTTTTGATGAAACATGAATGGGAGTCTTTGCAACATCATGGGCTTGTGTATGATGCTTCTTCTTGGTATTGATCGTTGTCACCTCTGTTTTTATAAGCTTGGTTTGCTCTATGATTTTGGAAAGTGACATCTTGAAGCGAGAATCAAGAACATTTTTAACCAGGTAAAAGTCGATAACATATTCTGCCTGGTATGCCAAGCTTATGAAACGCGTCCAAAGATCTCCCAATTTTTCATTCTCATGAGGTTGCCCCTTGGTTTCCTTAAGGGAAGATCTCAGAGATTTAAATTCCATATGCAGTGTTTCAATTTGATTCTTCAGAATCTCAATCGATTCTGGCCGACATTTTAGCAACTCCTCCAAATGTCCCAAAAAAAGATCCAAAAAGCCCACTCCATCAACTTTGGGATAGTTATACAAGTTAAGCTCTCTGGAGTCTTCTTGAATCTGCTTTATTTTGTAAAGCACCTCAGAAACTGCAATATTCACTTCCCCAGCCATGTCTTTGTTTATGTCCCTGTCATAACACGAGCAGAGGATAGGTACGAACTTCCAAATAATAGCTTCAATGGATGTGAAGTGATAATTGAATTGTTCTAATCTCAATTCATCTGGCAAATTTCTGATAAAAGTTTGAAAGAATTTCAGCTTCTCAAAGAGATTCTTACTTGGATCACTTAGATAAATCACAAATTTCTCATTACAATCTAGTAGCTTTATCAGATTGTCAAGGAGATAATGCTCGGATGTTGATTTAGCTGATCTTGAAGCTCTTAAGACCACCATATAGATCTCCTCGACATTAGTCTTCTCTACTAGATCAGAGAGCTCTTGCTTCATTGCTAGTGCTATCTCTTTATCCATTTGGTCAACGAAGCAAAAGTAAATGAGACATGTTGCTTTGTGTAGAAAAGAAGCAAGAGGAGTCAAAAGCCGTCAATTTCTAGCCGGAACGTATACCTCTTGCCTGCCAGATATGTAAACAGAGCTTGCAGAAGTGTTAGCTTCTCTTTGAATTTTTCAATTTCTTTCATCAGAGGAGCAATTAGATCAGCCCCACAGCTTAATAAATATCTAGAAATCCTCACAAGAAACTCTTTCCTTCGAAACACCCTTGGATAATTTACAAGCCTCCTTTTCAAATTTTGCCTGATTAGAAGATTCTTCCCCCACGCCCTCGGTTTGCGGGCCCAACCTCTTCGTGAAGCGAAGTTGTCTTGCCTAAGGTGCTGTGGGATTCAATAATAGAAATATGATGGATTAAGTTGTCGTCGTTTTCGCGGCTCACAATGTATGATCTGGGACAAAAAAACAGCGCAAAAGAAGAAAAGTGTCCCGAAACTAATGAAAACGTTCGATTTTGGGCTCCGAACGGCTCTCGGAGAGCCGAGAATGCTAGGTGTCCCCGTCGTAGAGCTCTTAGAGAGCTTTCCAACGGTATGCTGTGCGCCGGGTAACTCCTTACGGATCAAAAGTTATGGGCACCGGAGCGGTATATACTGAATCCCACGGCACCTTGGGCAAGACAACTTAGCCTCATGTAGAGGCTAGTCCCGCAAACCGAGGGAATGGGGCTTGGGACCAAGTCTTTGTCGCTCTGATGCCCATAAGTTTTGATCCGCAGGGAGTTACACGGCGCACAGCATACCGTTGGAAAGCTCTACGAGAGCTCTACGACGGGGGCAGCAAGCCTATCTTTAATACGCTGAAGACCCTTGTGGTCCCTGAGAAACATTTCTAGAAAGTGAAGCCCAAGTTTGAGGAATAGGATATGATCCTTCAAGTGGGCAGTATCCATAAAGCTCCGATATTTTTCTTCTTGCTCCTTGAGAAGGACAACGATTTAGAAATATGAGAGGAGGGGCTTTCCATTTTGACAGATAGTTTATAAAATGGAAAACCAAGTTTAAGGGACATGATATGATCTATCAAGGAGGCACGAGAATTATGAGAGGAAGATCTTTCCTTGTTAGCCATTCCTCCTCGCTTATTTTTCTAACAAGAGAACATAAACCTGGAATCCTGCAAGAAGAATACACTTCACTACGTTACTTTTGCTTTTACATGCTGAACTGGTAAGTGTGTGTAACATATTGCATTTATAGTTTCTAGGAATTAATTCTAAAGTTGACTTGATTAAAAAAAAAAAAATTATAAGGATTATAAAACATTATTTTATCGAATATCTTACGCAAATATTTTTAATTCTTTATCAATATGTTGTAGATCAAATGAATAACATTATCAATCTGGGATCTTATCCCATTTGTTGGACATGGGAAAAGCCATATATGTTCATTGGAAGTGGACTTCATAAGATGGTAGCTTAAAACGCTATTTTATCTTACATCCTTAAATTGGAAAAGTTTATGGCCATGAAGATGTTCTCATTCTCAACAACTATAAGATAGAAGCACATATAGTTGAAATGATTGAAGCATGGAAGCATCTTGACTTTCTCTGACTGTAAGAACTATAGATCTAATGAATTGGGCAACACGTTATAAAATGTGTATAGTATTGCCTTCAAGTTGTGGAAATCCATGGAACAAAATATAAAACCTACGATGCTGCCTAAAAGAATCGTAATTGGCAAATTCTTCGATTGAAAGAATGTCAATTAGCAAGTCATTTCAAGTGTCGTCCATAATCAAAAAGTTGCCACCCTCCTGGGAGGATTTTAAGCATTATCCCAAACAAAAGTGAATGAGATGAAACTTGATAATCTAATTATAAAATTGTTGATCGATGAAGAAAATATCTATTATTAAAAGAAATTGGTGATACTATTGATGCAAGTCAAAGTTAAGTTGTGGAATTATAAGTCCGTCGTTTAAACTAAAAGAGAAAGCTTTCAAGGTTGTTAGCAATGGCAATACAAATAAAAAATTCCCAAGATAAGTGTTATATTTGAGACTAACTGAATAGAGAGCCAAAGATTGTCAAAAGAAGCAGACTAAAGTAGTAGCGATTCATTGTTATCACATAATGCTAAAAAAGTAGAGAAATGTGAATTAAGGAACTTACCAAAGTAATACAATCTCTGATTCTTTTTCGAGCTAGATGCCTCCAGAATATTAAAAAATCGTGCAAGAAACAAGATTGATCAGCCTCCTGTTAGTTCGTCGGTGTAGACTGCACAAAAATAAATCTTAAGGGAAATTCTCGTATCCGGCAATATCCGGCATATACATAGTTGATCAGCCTCACATTCGTGTGAAGTCTAAGCCGGACACCACCGGATGCCAAAAGGAAGAATACTCCAAATCTTAGAAGCCATATTGTAGCAGTAAAAAAAAAATACAGGAGCTTACCAAAGTACTATGAATGTTGATTCTCTCTCGAGCCAGATGCCTCCTGATTATTGAAAAATTGCGCAAGAAATAATATTGATCTTATGCATCCCTCCTGTTAGCTGCTGAACTGGGTAATATATACACACACTAAGAAAGATGGATCCATGAAATGAATATTAGCTACTAAAGTATGCATTTCAAAATAATGACTTCACACTGATCCAAAAGATAACAGAAGAAGAAAACAAAGACTTGACCATTAAGTCTCGGTATTCTAAGTTTTTTTAGTACATAATTGTTGGACACAGTGGTCCAAACCCACCTCGGCAAAGATGACTTCTCAATTTTATAATAGTTGGTATTGTAATGCACTTAAAAATAATAATTGTTTTTAGTAGGCATTTACTCTCGTCACATGCTTCTTGCTTTATTTTTAACAGGTGTTAAGATGGATTTTTTGTTGATATAATATGCTTTCTATATAATGTAATATTAATTTAAATTTTTTTTTAAAATAAAAAAATAATCATAATAATGACTATTGAGGTTGAGCTAAAAATATGTATATATATATATATATAGCTAATTTTATAACATTAGGTGAGAGATTATGACTTTAACGTGTTAACCCTGCAAAGAGTAACAAAAAATATTAATATGAACCTTAATTCATATATTTGTTAAAATTCAATGTCTCCATTTTTTATTTTAATATAAGTGGGACTTTAACCAATGTCAGCTAAATGAAATGTAAGCCAACATATTAGTTCATCAACTTGCTTTTAATTTACACACTCGTACTATACAGGTCTAAACTTGCGCACTGTATTTCTTGTTTGTCAAAATTTAAGTCGTTCTCATCTATTAATTAGTGCATTCACACCAACCTACTTAAGGTACAAGTCTACTTTTTTTTTCTTTTTTAATTCAAAAGGAGATCTAAAATCATACATGCATACATACAAATATAGCTAGCAAAACTCGAGTTCGTAACCTCTTACAAACACTGCAATTGTCATGTCACTAGATAAAAGGGTCTTTGGCAAGGTACAAGTCTAGTTGTAGGCACAATATCTTGCTTAAGAAAATGAATCATCATTCAGAAGGTCACATTAAATCAAAACAAGCAAGAAAAAAAATTGTCTACAACTTGATATATTTTTTAGATTAATGTCACAAAAATAAAATGAACGAACAAAAGCACCATGTTACTGAAACCATGCTCAGCAAGCAAGTGCATCTTGGCAAATATCCAAGGTGAGTAAATAAAATATGGGTTAATACTGTAAATAGTGGAGTCAAGTACCGGATATCAAGGTGTGCACTACAGTATCAAAGTTAGTAACTGGGACAATCATTTATGCATAAATTTTTATATAAACTATATAAAAAATATTTTTGATAGTTTTATGTCTAAAATTATATTTTTATACTATAACTAAACCAATACTTAATTTAAACAATTTAAAACACAAATATTTTCAAGGCATGAGTCTCCGCATTTAATTAAGAAATAATATAAATCCAGGAATAAATTATTGCAGAGATCATTAAACTATTGTCCCAAACCTATTTTGACCATTTAATTATTTTTGGTCATAAAATGACTATTAATTTATTAAAAGGGTCTTGTTTCGATCACTTCGTTAATTTTTTTTGTTAAAATTGTCTAACGATTGACTTTGTAAGGATAAAATCAAAAAATTGTTTAATACAATTACATTTTTGCAACAAGCTAAAAATTTATTTACAATTCTACTCTAATAACTTTAAATTCCTTGTATAAAACAAAATGTTATTACTAAGATTTGAACTCAAATCTATTGTTGCAATAAATAAGTGGTTCTACCACTTAGCTACAACCAATAACAACTTGCGCATACGTTTCAAAAATGGTTCAATGCCATAAATTTATTTTTTATTTTCCCCTTTCGTTTTCTTCTTCTTTCACTCTCCCTCACCATCTATACACAATTACATATACACCCCCATTTATAGCGAAAGACTCGCACTAACAGACACACATACAAAGAAACACAACCACATATGGAGATACAAGAAAACACACATAGATATATGTTGCTATTTCCATGATAGGAAGAAAAAAAAAATCCAAAATTTCAGGGTATGCCATTGCGCACCAAGAGCCAAACGTGGCTCCGCCGCTGCCTGCAGAGGTCCGTGGACTAGGGGACAAAAGATGTTTTAGACTTTAGTCCATTAACTTTAAAATGCACCATATACCCCTATGTTTACCAAAGCTGCGTATAAAACTCTGCGTTTTTAAAAGTTGTGAGAAATCTCCTATGTTATCTATCTATAATGTTACACACTAGCCCCAATTTAAATTTTTGTTAACTTTGAGGATTAAAATTTTTGAAAGACGAAATTACCCCCATTAAAACAATTGTATTTTATATAACTTTTCAAATTTCCTTTATTATTATTAATTACATTAACAAAATTTTGATAATCACAACTCCATATAATGTTTATTTTTTCTTACTCTTCTTGAAATTGCGAATCCAATACTTCAAGTTTTATGCAATTTGAACAAGAAATAAAAAGGATATGAATTTTTGAAGAAAAAAAAAATTCCAAAGACAAAAAATTTGTAGATTTTAAAGTTGAGACGACTCAAAATACGTGGTTTTGATTTTAACAGGACTCGAACTCACGTATACATAGGACCAAACCACATATCCAATATGCTAGATGTGCCTTCAGCCCTTCATGGGGCACGAAATAGTTTAATACGTTTGCCTCTTTGCCACCACTTGGATGCTCAATAAGGTTAGCCAGAGATATGCATACTTTGATTACAAGTGCTGTGAGAGATAAAGAAATTAAGCATCAAATCGATTCTCCACATCAATAATTTCATTAAAATCTCCAATGACACATTGGGCCAGATGAGAGCAAGAAAAGCTTCATTCCAAAAGTTTGGCATAAAGAGGCTTTTTAAGCAAAGCATCATTACAACCATATACAAGCATATGTGATGAAGTAAGAGTTGTTATCAACAGATGGTTCTTATTGTTTACATTTAATTTTATTTTAGTCCCTATTATTTTAAAACTCACGCAATAGGGTTTACTTTATCCTAAAAGAAAATTAGTTTCGGAACATATTTTTTAAATTAAAATTGTCTAGTCAAATAAGAATGGATATTTGTTCTAAAAAAATTGGTTTTGAACATATTTTTCCAATTGAAATTGTCTTGTCAAATATATTTGTGATACTTGCCCAATAAAAAAAATGGATATATACAAATTTTTTCACTTTAAACTAGCAATTTTAATTTTAATTTTCATTTTTTCATTCAAAAATTGAAGTAGAGGACTAGTATGGTTATTTTGAAAAATATTAGAGACAAATAGTGATACATTGTAAACAATGGAGACTAAAATTAAATGAGACCTCAAAATATAAGCAACTGTACACCATATACGATGTAAAAAGGGCAAAGCTATACTGCAACTATTAATAGAGTTAGAGATAGAATTGCACCTTTAAAAAGGACCTAATAGCAATAATCAATTGAATTAGGTAATCAACAAGGTTAGGCTTGTCATTCAACCTTTGCATCAGATTAAAAAACCCAAATACAAGCATAAGTCATGAGCTTTACTTCCCGCTACACTTTCACACCCCCGCACCCCACGTTGCAACAACTTGTGTATTTTCTAGTAAAACTTAATTTAATTGTGTGCAATTTTATATATCTCAGGGCAAGTATGATAAGGGTTGAATCACACGCTCTAGGCTCGAGTGTTATATCATAATTTCTACCTTTCATCTACAGGAAGGCTACAAAGAAAGTGGAGATTTCATATTCCCCTTCTATGTTTATAAGATCAAAGCTAATGGGATTGTAAGTGCCGATTAATTGTAAGTATGTATTTTGTGGTGTGGTTTTAGAGTCCAGAGATCTCTTATTTTTTGAGTGCTTTTTGTCTAAAAGGATTTGGCTAAAAGGGATGGAATGTCTATAGCTATTGGCCCTGTGTCAACATGGGATAATGTGCTAGTTTGGATGATCTGCAACACAAAATATGATGGACTTCAATCCCATGTGCAAATATTATTTTTCACACCAGCTATCTATTTTCTTTGGTGTAAAAGGAATAGAAGAGTTCCTGGTTAGACGAGTGATTTTGAAGAAGTTATTTTGCATTAGATCAATTATGTTATTAGACACAAAATTAGATTAGAACGTAAATATAAGAGATCTTGAATTAATCTTCAACTTTGTAGAGCCTAAAATCTCGACAACACCTAACTGATCTAACGTGATTGGGTGTTTGTTATTTTTGTATGTGTTTGTTGAGCCTAATGGACATACTTTGCTTATTCAGCCAAAAAAAAAAAAAAAAGCTAATGGGATTGGGGTTAATGAGTTACTAAGCTGATAATCCAACATAAATTCTAATTTTTAAAACCCACTCTAACTAAAATCAAATAATTAACAATACCATTGTCTTTTCACCCAAACAAGATTGTAAAAGTACCATAATAATATGTACCATTCTCATCCAACATGATAAAAATGCTAAATTAACAATACCATTGTCTTTTTTTTTTTTTTTTTTTGATAGTTCAGTGAATTTTATTGCCAAAAAAAAAAATGAGGTACGTGGTACAAAAAAAAAGATCAATGAACAAATCAAAGATCGGAAAAGATAACAACAAAGAAATTACAATGAACTTACAAAGAAAAACAGGCAAAACCCGAAACATACCATTGTCTTTTCATCCAAACAAGATTGTAAAAGCCAAAGTCCTTTCTGAATAATAGTAGGGCAGCTATATATCCCAAGCTATTAATCCATAAGAAAATCCTCATCATCGGTAAAAGGACTTTCTTCACTTTCTTTTTCTTGGTCAAAATCTGCAAAAGGATTAATAAAAGAGGAATGAATACAAATTGCAGATCATAACCGATATACAACGAAAATTGAACAAATAACAATAATCCAATAAATCATTTCAAGGCACTATCATTAAGCATTCCAAATAACATTTACTTGTTCATATCAATATTTAAACAATGCCATTAGATTACGAAAATAATATTTATTTTGTTTCTTTCAATATCATTAATCTGCGGCTACAATTTTCCTAGCAAGTCTTGTTAGTTAGTAGTGAGTGAAAAAGGCTTCAAGGCTTCCACTAGGTGTGAATTTCACAAATGGTCCCCATATTTGTACCTTTTTTCAATTTCATCCATATTATTTTAAAAGTCATGCTTTTAATCTCCAAGTTTTATATATTTTTTCCAATTTCATCCCTCTTGTTTCAAAGTAACTCACTTAGTCCCCAAAGTTTGCAAAAAAATTTAATTTAGTCCCCATTTTTTATTTTTTTTCAATTTAGTCCCAATAGTTTCATGTACCAATCACAATTGAAATCTCACAACAGGGACTAAATTAAATTTTTTTACAAACTTTGGGTACTAAGCGCAACACTTTTGAAATAATGGGAATGAAATTGAAGAAAAGTGTAAACATTGAGAACTAAATTAATTTTTTTTCCAATCTTTAAGGACTAAACGTGTTATATTTAAAACAGTAAAGACTAAATTAAGCAGAGTAGATCAATAGTATAGTACTGTACTTTAAATATTAACCTTGTCGATTAATACTACTATCTTGCATTTATTTATCCCACAATAGTCACAGTTTCAAAGTACAATAAAACTCTCCAAAATCGTAAATTTTAGAAATAAAGATAAAGTAAAAACCATGTTTTAAAATCTTAAAGACTTCAACTTATGTAAGTGAAGTAGCGTTTTGATTTTAAAAGAAATTTTTTTCGTCCATTTTTTGCAAAGAAATGTGCACACTGGATCATTTGTAGTGAAGAGGATATTCTGCAAACTTTGTCTTCAAAACAAATCTTTCCGTAAACTAAATTTTAACAAGCTCGAAGGCAGTATGGAATATAAACAACACGTAGGCATGTATTTTAAAAAAATTTAATTATTTCAAAATAGCGATATGCGCTAAAAAAAAAAGTTAAGGATAAGCTTCCAAATGAGCAATTGAACACGACCTAATGCAAGTTACATAAATAATCGGCAAATTTTAAAAACAAATGGATGTTTGACAACATGCACCAACAATGTCGTTAACCACAAGGAAGAAAATATGTTTACTTAGCTTGAATTGATTTCTAAAACCCAAGAAAATTACCTTAGTTTTAAAGTTTGCAGCCTAAATAAAAATACTAATGTTTTAATAGTACAAAATCATTTTAATTGTGTTCATATATATGTTGACTTACTTGTAGTTTTGTCCCCTCCGATGATATAGACTTTGAGTTCTTCATTTTGTAGTTCCTCCTTCTGTACTATTTCAATATTCCTTGTTGAATCATTGACAGAAGGATTGCAATGTCTTATTCTAATTACCTGGAGTGTGTAAAGTTCTCCAAAGCAAGGAGGGATCTCATCCAAATACCAGCAATTCTCCATCACTAATTGCGCAAGCTTGGGAAAAGAATCCTCTGAAGCAATCCACTTGCGAATCGATAGACCACTTAATTTCAAATATTCCAGATTTGGGAAGTCCCCATGATCATTCACGATCCATTCTGCGTCGTAACACATTCCACTTAGTTTGAGAACCTTTAGTTTCCTCCCAAATTCTGCAATATCCTTCCAATTTGGCAGAAGTCTTGACAAACACAACTTCTGTAGATTTGGAGGGAAGTCAAACTCACAATTCTTTCTCCACTCCCATGAACCCTTGATACGCAGCTTTAGTGACACAAGCTGATCGAGAAAGCTCAAATCTGGAAATCTATAGAGGTCATTGCCTAAATCTTCCCAACAGTTGTAAAATCCGCATCTCAATTTCTGAAGGTTTGGTACCCTTCTCAGAAAATTCTCTGCTGCTTCTTTGAAAACAAAATATGGTGTCGATAATGTTTGCACATTATCCAATAAGGAGGACTTCTCAAGTCCGTCGGCCCAGATAGTAAAATAATCATGGTGATTTATGCGTACATGGCGCAAGTTAACCATGTCCCAAAGTGAATTTGGTACAAAGTCACAATCTCTTTCAACGAGTAGAGATTGTAGGTACCAAAGGTTGGCTATTGATGATGGCATATAATCTGTTATAACAGCTAAATACCTTAAATGTATCAGCAATTCTATTCCGCTCTTAGACATGGAAATGCGTATATCAGCCAAATCCAACACTCTATGAAGAATAAAATTCTTAATAATGAATGGGATATCAGACGAGTGAACAAAAAAGCCAGATGCTCTAGTATATATTAGAGAACGGACATTGTAGTGATAAGGCTTCACCTCTATAGATGCACACTTTTTGAAATCAATGCTAAGTCGACGCTCTTCATAAACTCTCGCAATATCAGACCAGTCATGTAGATGTATCACCTGCAAGAAACTCCCTTCTTTAGCTTTTTGCAAGCAAAAGTCATGTAATAGGTCATGAACACGACATGCTTTGACTCCTCCATGGAAACTTTCTTTGGTAGGTATTACAAGGCTTCTATTGATAAGATCCACAAAATATTTCTCTGCTACATCCTCCAATTTTTCTCCCTCAGTATATCGTACAAATCCTTCAGCAATCCATAACAATTTCAATTTCCAGAGAGGAATTTCTTTATCCCCTGGAAATGCTGCAAAGTACAGAAAGCACGATTTCAAATGATCTGGCAAATGATTGTAACTCAATTCTAATATGGCTCTGCACTGACTTTCTGAGTCACTAAAAATGTGTGAGCTTAATTCTTGTGCAATTTGTTTCCACTTATGTACACTCTTGTCCGCCCTTGCAAGAACTCCAGCCATGACAACAATTGTGAGAGGAAGTCCTTTGCAACTCTCTACAATTTGTTGTCCAACAACCAAAAATTCCTGAGAGAAGCTTCCTTTTTGAAATAGCTTCTTAGCAAATAACTCCCACTCTTAACCTTAGAGAATTCACGAAGAGTATGAACCTTATTGCCATCTTTAATTTGCGAAGCCAGATTCCGGTATCTACTAGTTATGAGAATACGGCTACGCAATCTGTCATCTGGAAAAGATCTTTTGAAATCATCCCAATCCTTGATGTCCCACAAATCATCAATGACGATGAGATATCTACGTCCCTTCAAGCTTCGGAAAAGCGTTGCAGCTAGATCTTCATCATTCATTGCTTTATTATCTGGGGTCCCAGTAACATCACCTAAAATAGTAAGCAACAATTCTCTCTTTTGATATGTTTGAGAAACAGTGCACCATGCTTGAACATGAAAGAACTCTCGGATTGAAGGGTCCTCATACACTTTTTTAGCTAGAGTAGTCTTGCCAACTCCTGGCATGCCAACAATTGAGATAATATCTAATTTATCTTGGTCTTCAAAAAGATACTCCTTTATCTTCTTTGCCTCATCTTCGAAACCCACTATTTCATTAGTTGCTATGGCAGTAGCTTTTGATGAAACATGGGTGGAAGTCTTTTCAACATCATGTGCTTGTGTATGATACTCGTTCTTGGTATAGATCGTTGACACCTCTGTTTTTATAAGCTTGGTTTGCTTTATGATTTTGTAAAGTGAAATTATGATGCGAAGTTCAAGAGCATTTTTTACCAGGTAGAAGTCAATAACATATTCTGCCTGGTATGCCAAGCCTATGAAGCGCGTCCGAAGATCTCCCAATTCTTCATGCTCATTACGTTGCCCCTTGGTTTCCATAAGAGAAGATCTCAGAAATTTGAATTCCGCATGCAATGTTTCAATTTGATTCTTTAGAATCTCAATCGATGCTGGCCCATATTTTAGCAACTCATCCAAATGTCCCAGGAAATGATCCAGAAAGCCCACTCCATCAACTTTGGGATAGTTATACAACTTAACTTCTCTGGAGTCTTCCTGAATCTGCTTGATTTTGTCAAGCACCTCAGAAACGGCTATATCCCTAGCAATGTCTTCTTTCATGCTCCTTTCATAACACGAGAAGAGGATAGGTACGACCTTCCAAATAATAGCTTCAATGGCTGTAAAGGGAAAATTGAGTCGTTCTAATCTCAATTCAAGTGGCAAATTTCTGATAAAATTTTGAAGGAATTTCAGATTCTCAAAGAGATTCTTACTAGGATCATTTAGATAGATCACAAATTTCTCATTACAATCTAGTAGCTTTATCAGATTGTCAAGGAGATAATGCTCGGATGTTGATTCAGCTGACCTTGAAGCTCTTAAGACCACCATATAGATCTCCTCGACATTAGTCTTCTCTACTAGATCAGAGAGCTCTTGCTTCATGGCTAGTGCTATCTCTTTATCCATTTGGTCAACGAAGCAAAAGTAAATGAGACATGTTGCTTTGTATAGCAAAGAAGCAAGAGGAGTCAAAAGCCGTCGATTTTCATCCGGAACGTATACCTCTTTGCCTGCTAGATATGTAAACAGAGGTTGCAGAAGTGTTAGCTTCTCTTTGAAGTTTTCAATTTCTTTCATCAGAGGAGCAATTAGATCAGCCCTACAGCTTAATACATATCTAGAAATCCTCACAAGAAACTCTTTCCTTCGAAACACCCATTCATAATTTACAAGTCTCCTTTCGACATTTTGCCTGATTAGAAGATCCTTCATCTCTTCTCGCAAATTAGAATATACACGGTCCAAGTCCAGGATGTGACTTCCTTTAATTGGTCTCTTAGAAAGTGAGTGAAGTTTCAACCTCACGTCATAAAGCTTCTCTTGAATAAGCAAAGCAGGACCCTCATCGTCTGACAAGCTGAGAAACATTTCTAGAAACTGAAGCCCAAATTTGAGGAATAGGATATGATCCTTCAAGTGGGAAGCATCCATAAAGCTCTGATATTTTTCTTCTTGCTCCTCGAGAAGGGACAACGATTTAGAAATATGAGAGGAGGGGCTTTCCATTTTGAAAGATGGTTTATAAAATGGAAAAGAAAGTTTAAGGGACATGATACGATCTATCAAGGAGGCACGAGAATTATGAGAGGAAGATCTTTCCTTGTTAGCCATTCTTCCTCGCTTATTTTTCTAACAAGAGAACTTAAACCTGGAATCCTGCAAAAAGAATACACTTCACCACATTACTTTTGCTCAAAAAATTACTTTTGCTTTTACATGCTGACTTGATTAAAAACAAAATTATAAGGATTATAAAACATTATTTTATCGAATATCTTACGCAAATATTTAGTATTCTTTATCAATATGTTGTATAGTTTCTAGGAATTAATTCTAAAGTTGACTTGATTAAAAATAAAATTATAAGGATTATAAAACATTATTTTATTGAATATCTTACGCAAATATTTAGTATTCTTTATCAATAAGTTGTAGATCAAAAAAATAACATTATCATTTTGGGATCTTATCCCATTTGTTGAACATGGGAAAATCCATATACGTTCAATGAAAATCAACTTCATAAGATGGTAGCTTAAAATGATATTCTATCTTACAAATCCTTAAATTGGAAAAGTTTATGGCCATGAAGATTTCTCATTCTCAAAATTTATAAGACGGAAGCATCTTGACTTTCTCTGTGACTGTAAGAACTATAGATCTAATAGATTGGACAACACGTTATAGAATGTGTGTAGTATTTATTGCCTTCAGGTTATAGGAATCCTTGGAACAAAATATAAAACCTAGGATGCCAGCTAAAAGGATCGTAGTTGGCAAATTCTTTGATTGAAAAATGGTGATTCCAGTTTTATGATCAGTTCTTTTTCTTTCTTTTTTTGGTTAGTTTTTTATTTTTATTTTTTTTAAAAAGGGATCAATAGTGATTTTTCACCTACCCTAAGTGATTCGAACTCAAGACCATTTAAGTGTGAAGTGAGAGTTGTTCCCACTAAATTTAACCCTCTTGTTATATGATCCTCAACAATAGAGAATCGAGTTTTATAACCAGTTAAGTGGTAGACATTCAAATAATGTTACATGATCCTCAACAATGATGTTCACGTTGAAATTAAGAATGTCAATTAGCAAGTCATTTCAAGTGTCATCCATAATCAAAAGTTCCCACCCTACGAGGATTTTAAGCATTATCTCAAACACAAGTGAATGAGATGAAACTTGATAATCTAATTATGAAATTGTTGATCAAGGAAGAAAATACCTATTCTTAAAAGAAATTGGTGGTACAATTGGTGCAAGTCAAAGTTATGTTGTGGAATTACAAGCTCGTCGTTTAAACTAAAAGTGAAAGCTTTGAATGTTGTTAGCAATGGCAATGCAAATGAAAAATTCCCAATCTTTGAGACTAACTGAATAGAGAGCCAAAGATTGTCACAAGAAGAAAACTAACGGAACTTCAAAAAGAAAATTCCACAAGGAAATGTCACAGAAGCAGATACTTTGTTATCACTAAGGGATGGTGGAAAGAGACTTCGTAACTAAAGTTATAATTCTTGCCTTGACTTACATCACAGAATGCCAAAAACAAAAGTAGAGAAATGTGAAGGAACTTACCAAAGTACTACGATCTCTGATTCTTTCTCGAACTAGATGCCTCCAGAATATTGAAAAATCGAAACAAGATTGATCTGACAATTCATATTCATCCCTCCTGTTAGCTCCTCAGTCTAGACTACACAGAGAAAAATTGTCTTAAGAAAAATTCTCGTAGCCGGCAAATATATAGTTGAGCCTCACGTTCCGCACGCCGGGTGCCAAAGGGAAGAATACTCCAAATCTTAGAAGCCCTGTAGTAGAAAAAAAAAAGATACAGGAGCTTACCAGAGTAATATGAACTCTGATTCTCTCTCGAGGTAGATGCCTCCAGATTATTGAAAAATTGTACAAGAAACAAGATTGATCTGATCACAAGTCATATGCATCCCTCCGGTTAGCTCATCTGTGTAATATATACACGCACGTAGAAAGATGGATCCACGAAATGAATATCAGCTACTAATGTATGCATTTCAAAATAATGACTTCACACTGATCCAAAAGATAAAGGAAGAAGAAAACAAAGACTTGACAATTAAGTCTTAGTAAGTCTTCCTATGAGACAATTATTGGCCGACACAAAATTGTGGCGTAGAAGAAATTTCCCTAAGTCTTTGTATTCTAGCTTTTTTTGGTACATAATTGTTGGAGACAGTGGTCCAAACACCTGTCGGCAAAGTTGACTAATAATAGCTGGTATTGTATGCACTTAAAAATAACAATTATCTTAACAGGATATTTACTCCAGTTGTATAATTTTTGCTTTATTTGTGAAAGAAATAATACTTTTTGTATATGATATAATATCAATTTACACCTCTTTTTAGATAGAAAAAAATAATCATAATAATGACTTTTGAAGTCGACCCGAAAATTGAAAAACAAAAAAGAAAATGACTTGACGTAATCAAATTATATATATATTTGATTTCATAACGTTAGGCGTGAGGTTATGACTTCACACTAATCCAAAAGATAAAAGAAAAAGAAAACTAAGACTTGACAATTAATTCTTTGTATTCTAAGTTTTTTGGAAAATTATAATATCCGGGATGCGGGATGCGGGATGCGGGATGCGGGATGTGGGGACAAACGAGAACGTGACATGTGGATGTGAGACCTGTGGCATTTAATGTGTATTAATTAAGACAAAAGAGTTATGAAAAAGTCTATTATACCCTTGCACATGTGGATGTGGGGCTCACGGTATTTAATGTGTACAGATTGGTGGGATATGATGGCAAGGTCAAATATCTATTAATTATGCCCTCATATTTTAGAGGAAATATACATTATGCTCTCACAGTATATATTTTAAAATATAGATGAGTAAATGCAAATTAATGGCCAAAATACAAAAAAGGACAGATAAATAAAAAAGAAGAAATGTGCAATGATCAAAATGGATAAATGACTGAAGACAAAAGATAGGCAAAATGAGATTAGCAAAAAAAAAAAAGATAGGCAAATGAGAGCAAATAATAACGTAGAAAATTAACAAAGTGAAATTGAAAGAACATATTAAAAGTGAAGTATCATTTGTGTTCATTATTTTGTTTAAATTTAAAGGTAATGAAATTACCCTATATAAAAATCATACATTATGTCAAAATTGAAAATTATAAACCTAAAAGTGCATCCAAAGAGCATGAGCATGCATGATTACGCTGTAACATATAACAAAGTAAAAAATTGAATATCTCTCGTAAATTAGAAGACGTCGTAATTAAAGTAAATAATTAGGAAAAAGTGGACAAATAATCCATATCGTTTACACAGTTTAGACAACTAGTCCCTATTGTTTAAAACGTCACGCGGTTAGTTTTTATTATTTATAAAAGTCTTACCATTAGTCTCTATCGTTTGCAATAATCTCATTATTAATCCCTATTGTTTGCAAATATCATACCATTAGTCCCTATTGTCAATTAACCATTAAAACTTAATTTAAAACAACATTATTTGTGTTAAATGACATTATTGCTCTTGATTTAATGACAAAATTACTTAATTATCCTTATTATTTAATGAAATTCTTTTTTATTTTTATGTATATATAATAAAATGACTATTATACCCTTGAAATTTGTTAAGTTTTTAACATTTAGTTAACACTTAAACATAAGACATGATAGAGAAGATAATGAACTTAAATGAAATTAAAAATTGAATGGTATCTACAAATAACCAAAGTAGGTATATATGAATATGAATGTAGATTTTTCATTGATACATACTAATATATAGCCTTATTGGTGAAACTTGTTATCAACAATAGGGAGTAACCGCGTGACTTTAAAAATAATAAGGACTAATGGTGTAACTTTTGAAAATAATAGGGACTAGTCGTGTGACTTTTGAGACAATAAGAACTCTTAGTACAAAACGTGTAAACAATAGGAAATATTTGTCTAATTTTCCAAGCTTAAAATTGCTTTGATGAGGAACATACTAGATGTGACGAGGAATGTACTATATGTAAAGTATCATATATGGTTCATGGTGAGAAAAATACCGTATACTGTATACAAAAAAAAAGATTGTATACAGTATTTTTCTCACCATTAACCATATATGATACTTTATATGTAGTACAATCCTTATCACTCAAAGCGGTTTTAAACTTGGAAAATTAGACAAATAGTTCCTCTATTTACACGTTTTATACTAATAGTTCTTATTGTTTTAAAAGTCACACGGCTAGTCCCTAAAATTTGCAAAAGTCGCACCATTAGTCCCAATTATTTTCAAAGTCACACGGTTAGTCCTTATTGTTGATAAAAAGTTTCACCAATTAGTCCTTATTGTTTAAAAAGTCTTCCAATTAATCCTTAGTGTTAACTAACTGTTAAAAACTTGTCAGATTTCAGGGGTATAATAGTCATTTTATGAAAAATTTCTTTCTTGTTTTTAAAATTGGATAATGTATCATTTTTTTGTATGTTTTGTGCTATGTCTCAGTTTAGTCCTATATATTTTTCTAAAAATCTCGATTTAGTCCTATATGTTTTTTAAAATTCTAAGATTAATATCTATTGCAAAATCCAACTAGAGAAGTTTCTTTTTAACTTCATGGGTTCTAAATTTTTAAAGAAACATTTCATTCAAAAAAGGTAATATCTCAAAATTTAACACGAATAAATAACTTCAAGTTCAACTATACACATATATACGGCCACGTCAAAGTCACGACAAACACGATACTAATCTTTTTAGCGTGGTTGTCATATATGAAAGCATTATCTAGTGTTTATTATGATTGACATATATTGATTATATTAAGATTAGCATGTGATAACTAGAAATTCTTTTACAAGAATACATATTACCCAAAAGAAAAATTATGAATAAATTTACAAAGAAGATTAAACGAATAAAAAGGAGTGAATGAAAGATATTGAGTTTTTTCTTTTTTTGCCGTGAAAGAGAGAAGAGTGGGGAAGCCATTTTTTTTTTCTTGAGTTTTTTACTATTCTTAGCAAAGTCAATAATTTAAACTTGATGGTAGTTTTGTCCTCAAAGAATTAGCAGCAGAATTAGAAAATGTAGATTTGCAAATTCTACCTCTTGACCTCTGATTTGAGTAAGGCTTGTGCAAATCCAAGAATTGCAAATCCTGAATTTGTAATTTTTTAAAAAGGTGAAACCAAATAAAAAAAATTAGATTTACAAATGAATTCTATAAAATTTTATAAAATTCATTTGTTTGAAACAGGCTGTAAATTACAATTACAATGAAGGACGAAAATTCCTAAAAGACTTACAAATGCCTGTACTAAAAATTGAGATTATTTTGCCTTTGTGAATTAGATCATCTATGTCATTGCATTCGACAAACTTGTGGTCTTCGAGGCCTTTCTTTCTTTTTATTTTTATTTATTTTTTTGACCCTTCTTTCCTCATTTTCATATATGGTAATTGGAGATTGATGCATGTTCTTATTGCAAAAATCGAAAAATAACTTATATAGCATGTTAAACACAAACTGCAATACTTATAACTGCAATACTTATAAGATTTCACTTCTATTCTCACCGACCTATCACTTTGTTAACTCCACACGCCATTAATGGACCACTTGAAGCTCAAAACGACCATTCCATCTCTCCTATTCATGGAAAGCTGGTGCGGATGAATTGTAGGGTTTCATTACAATAGATTTACAGCTTTGACTTCAATCTCATCTAGTTTTCACAAATCAGGTACGATTTTTTGATTTTTAGCTTCATAAACCCTAAAATTTGCATAATTTAGTTAAATTGTTGTTTAGTGCCTTTAATAATGGAAATTAATTGCAAAAGTGCTCTCTCTACAAGCTGCGAGATTTGTGCCTTTTAAGCATCAAATTAGGATTTCTGACTGCCACTCTGTGGATTGAGGTATTGGTTTTCAAGCAAGGTTTTGACCTTCAGTGTGATTTCTTCGTTTCAAGGTAACGTTTCTGGTTAAAATTTTGTTTAAAGTTTAGCTGATTTTTAATGGCAAGTTTTGCTGAATTTTATTGATTGAATTTTTGGGCAAAGTTATACACAGTTATTAAACTTATATTTTTATTAATTTTGTTGCTAGGAAGCAAATTAAAAAAGACAATTATTTTTCAGTTAAAGAACTATATGAAGTTAGAAGTTTCACTAAGCTGAGATTTATTTACTCTTTTTTTTTCATTTTACAGTTAAATTCTTATTTTGTGAAAATGATTTGAATTTTTTTTTAATTTGCAACTTTTTTGTCTTAAGCAGCAGAAAATTAAAAAAAAATTATCAAGAAAGAATTTGAAGTTTTTTTTCCTTCAAATTTGCAAAATAGATTATTTTTGTCAAGGTTTCTATCTTAAACTCTTGAATGTTTATTACGTCTTATGAAATATGTTTCACCGTTGTGTTGACGCATACAAATTCTAAGGCACTATTCAGATAATATAATCAGAGAAGTTGTGGAGCCTGGTACAGTAAACTCCTTCCTAGGAGTTTTAGTTTGTGAGAATTTCTCTCAGGTTCAGACTTGATCCTTAGTTGGACCTTTAGAAGCTGTGCAGATCTTATTTTTTCTACAGTTTGATACTATGCTAAAAGAATTAAGTTGTTACAAGTGCTGACTGTCAATATTCATAACTAAGGATTTTCAAGTATCTTGTGGTTTTGTAATCAAAAATGAACTTTATAATGCAGATACATGCTTAAATTACATAGCATTTGAAGATCATTGAATTTTACATATTTGACATCTTGTGTCTTTTATAGGTTAGGGAACCCTTTTGGATAATGTACTCGATAATAGGAGCATTCAACTCTTGAAAGAAATTATTATGTATTTGGAATCAGGCGATCACCTTCCTATCTCACCAAGTCAAACCTATTCTCTTATTGGCTGCAGATTTTCAGCTTCAAAGTGAATAGCTAGATTTTGTTGGGCCCGAACCTCCTACAGGATCAATTTCAAATATCAGATAATAACGACAGATAAAAAAAAATATGGGACACAAATATTTAATGTGAAAAACCCTCAATTAAGAAGGTAAAAAATCACGGGACAAACCGACAGAAAATCCACTATAAAAATAGTACAAGAATTAATACTCAAGTTTTTGTCCAAACTTGAGTTCCCTCAAATACAAAAATATCTCACTTTCTCTTTGAAGTGAACCTAGTCCTATTTCTAAAACTACCCGTATTTGAATAATATAAGAGAAAAGACTCTTATAGAAAAATACCTCACAACTCTACCCTGGTTGTGAAATAACTCGGAGATTAATTTATCACAATAATCTCTCTATTTTTTTCTCTCTATTCTTTCTCTCTGTCTGTGCAAATTTTAACTCTTCACCATCCCTCTATTTATAGAAGTAGGGATGGTAAGAAATGGTTATCAAATTGATAACCTGAAAGGTTATCAATTTGATAACAATCACGGCTTGCCAGCCGTGAATGATTGTTGTCAAATTGACAACAATCATTTTTTGTTTTCAACTTTGGCAACTTGGCCATATTGGGGATGGACCCCACCGATCTCCCCTTCCTGACCCAAAGGAGAAGAATAACAATTTCACAAGTTTAGCCCAGCCTGCTTGGCACAGGACTCAAATTTATTTATGGGAAGTGCTTTGGTCAGCACATCAGCAATATTTTTATCTGTATGGATCTTCTGCAGCTTCAACAGCTCTTCTACTATCACCGATCTCAGCTAGTGATATCGCACATCAATATGTTTAGTGCGTGCATGGTACATGGTATTTTTGCTAAGGTCAAGTGCACTTTGACTGTCACAAAATACCACATACTTATCTTGTTTGAAACCTAACTCTTGAAGAAACCGCTTCATCCACAGCATCTCCTTGCCTGCTTCTGTAGCAGCAATGTATTCAGCTTCTGTGGTAGATAATGCAACACACTTCTGTAGCTTGGACTACCATGAGACTGCTCCCCCTGCAAAAGTGAATATATATCCTGATGTAGATTTTTTACCATCAAGATCTCCTACCATGTCGGCATCAGTGTATCCTTCAAGAATTGGTTCTTTGCCCCCAAAAGTTAAGCATGACTTTGAGGTTCCTCTGAGATATTTGAAGATCCATTTCACTGCTTCCCAATGAGACTTTCCTGGATTTGACAGGAATCTACTCACGACTCCGACTGCGTGAACAATATCAGGCCTAGTACAAATCATTGCATACATCAAGTTCCCTACTACTGAAGAATAAGGGATTTTTGCCATATGTCCTTTTTCTTCCACAGTGGACGAACAAGATTGCTTTGTCAATTTGAAGTGACTAGCAAGAGGTGTACTAACTGGCTTAGCTTCTTTCATTCTGAATCTTTCTAGTATCTGCTCAATATACTTTTTCTATGATAGCCACACCGTACCAGCTTTTCTATCACGGATAATCTCTATGCCCAATATCTGCTTTGTTGGACCTAAATCCTTCATGTCAAAGGATTTAGACAAATCCTCCTTGAGCTTCTGAATTATCCTTGGATCTTGTCCCACAATTAACATATCATCAACATAAAGTAGTAAGATGATAAAGTTACCACCAGTGAATTGTTTGATGTATACACAAGGATCTGCTTCCGTCCTCTTGTAACTTTGACTCACCATGAATGAGTCAAATTTCTTGTACCATTGCCTTGGCGCTTGTTTCAAGCCGTATAGACTTTTCTTTAATTTACAAACCATGTGCTCTCTATTTTTTACATTGAAACCTTCTGGTTATTCCATGTAAATTTCCTCTTGCAAATCTCCATGCAAGAATGCTGTCTTTACATCAAGCTACTCCAGTTCCAGATTTTGACTTGCAGCTAATCCTAAGATAGTTCTTATAGAGCACATTTTAACAACGGGATAAATTTTTTTATCAAAGTGTATACCTTTCTTTTGACTGAATCCTTTCACTACAAGACGAGCTTTGTATTTGATTATTTTGTCTCCATCTTTCTTCAACCTGAACACCCATTTATTTTTCAGGGCTCTCTTTCCTTCAGGAAGTTTAATCAGCTCATACGTCTTGTTTTTCAACAATGAACTCATCTCCTCTTTCATTGCATCCAGCCATTGGGTCTTTTCACTGTGAGTTAAAACTTCTTGGAAGTCCTCTAGCTCCCCCTCATCAGTGACTAAAATATAATCAGAACTTGAGTACCTGGTTGATGGTCGTCTTTCTCGTGAAGACTTTCTCAATTAAGATTCTACATTTTCTGGTTGAGCAATTTGCTCCCCGTGTTCAACACCCTTTGCATTTTCAGCATCATCATCGTTGTTAGATGCATCATCAACCATTGCTGGCTCTACAATTGGTCCAGGTTCTGTTTGTTCAACATCTTCCCTTCTTGTGGCATGATTTGTTGGGGAAGATACAGGTGTTGTATCTGAAACACCTTTATCTGCATGAGTGTTTGGTTTAGCATTCTGCCATTCTCCAGTGATCTCATGCTCATAGAAGATAAGGTCTCTGCTTCTGACGACCTTTTTCTTCTCCGGATCCCATACTCTATATCCAAACTCTTCATCACCATATCCTACAAATATGACAGGAGTCGCCTTATCATCAAGTTTGGATCTTTGCTCCTTCAGTACATGCATGAAGGCTTTGCATCCAAACACCTTCAAGTGGGAATAAGAGACATCTTTTCCCGACCATACTCTTTCTGGTAAGTCGAAGTTCAAAGGTACCGAAGGAGTCCTGTTGATTAGGTAGCATGTTGTATTGATTGCTTCTCCCCAAAATGGTTTTGGTAAGTTAGCCATTTTCAACAAGCAACGAACTCTGTCCATAATGGTGTGATTCATCCTTTCGGCTATACCATTATGTTGTGGGGTACTAGGACCCGTCTTTTCATGCATGATGCTGTGCGTAGAACAATACACCTTAAATTCCCGGGACGTGTATTCTCCACCATTGTCTGAACGAAGACGCTTCAAAGGTTTTCCAGTCTCCCATTCTACCATAGCATGAAAATGCTTGAAGTATTCAAATACCTGATCTTTTCTTTTCAACAAATACACCCACATTTTAAGTGAAGCATCATCAATAAAAGTAACAAAATATCTATTACCACCTAACAACTCCACCTCTATGGGACCATAAACATCAAAGTATACTAACTCTAATTTATTTTCTTTCCAACTTGATTTTCCTTGGAAAGAAACTCTATGATGCATTCCAAATAAACAATAATCACAAGGGTCTAATGATGTACCTTTGGCTAAGGCAATGAGGGACTTCTTAGCCAAAATTTGTAACCCTTTCTCGCTCATATGCGCCAGCCTTTTATGCCACACATTTGGAGAAGCTTCATCTTCCACAGCATTCAGCTATCCACTGTACATTTTCATTTGTGTCTTGTACAGCGAGCAACAAAGTTTACCTCTTGCAACCACCAAAGTTCCTTTGGTGAGCTTCCATTGACTGTTGCCTGTCTGGTGCTCGTATCCTTCTTTGTCAAGAACACCTGCTGAGATCAAATTAAGGCGGAGATCTGGGATTTGTCGGACATCCTTTAATGTCATTTTGTAGCCAACATTTGTTTGAACACAAATGTCTCCAACTCCCACTATTTTTGTTTCACTGTTGTTCCCCATTTTCACTATGTCAAAGTCTCCTGCATTGTAGACAGTGAAAAAATCCCTATTGGGAGTACAATGATAAGATGTTGCTGAATCAACAATCCATTCGGTTTGAGAATCAGCAACATGATTACAGTCATTGTGTGAGCAAAGTAGTGTCAACTCATCATTTGATGTAGAAATTACTGCAGCTGTAGAGTTTTCCTCTACCTTCTTTTAATCTCCTTTGTTTTTCAACAGATTGCAATTTCTCTTAAGGTGACCAATTTTATTGCAATGGTAGCACCTTAAAATTCCTCAAGACTTGGATCTCCCTCTAGAGTTACCTTGTCCTTTGGAATTTTTGCCGGCACTCCTTCCCCGGTTTTCAGTAACAAGGGCTTGTGCCTGGTCTGATCCAGAATCCTTCCTCCTCATCTCCTCATTGAACATGCTATCTTTCACCATGTTTAATTTCAGCTTGTTGTCTTGAGATGAATGACTGAGTATTACCACCAGTGTTTCCCAACTGTCTGGTAATGAACTCAGAAGAAATAATGCCTGCAGCTCATCATCAATTGTTAGCTCTAGCATTATAAGTTGATTTATAAAATTCTGAAAATTGTTGAGATGGTTGGCAACAGATTGTCCCTCCTTTAATTTGAGATTCACGAGCCTTCTTATGAGGAAAACTTTGTTCTGAGAAGATTTTCTCTAATAAATATTTTCCAGAATTGTCCAGATTTTATCAGCTTTCTTCTATGCAGAGATGTGGTAAAAGACACTCACATCTATCCACTGTTTGATGGTACCGACAGTTTTTCTGTTGAGTTTTTCCCATGCTTCCTCTGTCATGGACGATGGCTTCTTTGTATCTCCTTCGACATGATCGTATAGATCTTTGCAGTACAAAAGATCTTCCATCATCGTCCTCCAAATTCCATAATTTGTAGCCGTTAATTTCAACATGGAGCTAGAACTGGACTCCATGATTTTTCCCTCTGAAATTCTGTATGAACAGTAACTATGTCGTATATACGGACAACACTGTTTATACCAATAATATAGTAATTATCAAAAGTATCGTATGTACAGATAATATCGTATATACGAGTAGTATAAAAAGTATGAATAATACCGTATATATGAATAGTATCAATACGTACAAAAATAGTATTGTTCAATACTGACCTTGCTCTGATACCAGTTGTTGGGCCCGAACCTCCCACAGGATCAATTTCAAATATCAGATAATAATGACAAATAAAAGAAAATATGAGACACAGATATTTAACGTGAAAAACCCTCAATTAAGAAGGTAAAAAACCACAGGACAAACCGACAGAAAATCCACTATAAAAATAGTACAAGAATTTATACTCAAGTTTTTGTCCAAACTTGAGTTCCCTCAAATACAAAAATATCTCACTTTCTCTTTGAAGTGAACCTAGTCTTATTTCTAGAACTACCCATATTTGAATAATATAAGAGGAAAGACTCTTATAGAAAAATACCTCACAACTCTACCGTGATTGTGAAATAACCCGGAGATTAATTTCTCACAATAATCTCACTATTTTTCTCTCTCTATTCTTTCTCTCTGTCTGTGCAAATTTTAACTCTTCACCATCCCTCTATTTATAGAAGCAGGGATGGTAAAAAATGGTTGGCTTGCTAGCCGTGAATGATTGTTATCAATTGACAACAATCACTTTTTGTTTTCAACTTTGGTAACTTGGCCATATTGGGGATGGACCCCACCAGATTTTACTGCAGTATGTAGAAGGATAACTACATTTTATCTTGTGACCGAAAAGAATTATCGTAAAACATAACTGGTCAATACAGTACAACATTGTCTAACTTGGCAATGTAGCTGTAGCGCATATACTGATCTCTTTTCTGGATAAAATGTATTGCTTGTCATGTCAGAAATATATTGTTCCTGTGGAAGTTCCCTTTTGACTAACTCGTTTATGCACTCTGTTCGTGAATTATCTTTTGTTACTCAGGTATGGCTGGAAAAGCGGTATGTAGGATCACGTCATATATCAGAGTGGTTCAACACTGCAGGAAGAAATGTCAAACAGGGCTAATTGCTAGTGTAATTATATCTCAGGTAATATGTTTGTATCCTGTCTTCTCACAATCAAACCTGCTAAATTAAGATGATTCCGATAACTATATTACAAACAACTTGATTCATGCAGTGGACTTGGGCTGCTACAATTTGACAAAGCTCCAATGTTGCCTGGGAATATGGAATTAGTGGCCCTTTCTGGTTTGCAAGTGGTGCAACCATCCAGGCATGTCTAAGATCGTTTTTTGCCTATTAGTGGCCCTTTCCTACAGTGATCTATATATTTAGTTGTGAGATTACATTCTTTAACTTCTTCTTTCTGTCATGACTTTTACATATTCCTGTTAACAGTGATCTACGTTTTCTCAAATTCTAGTTTTGAGCTCTGTTATATTCTTTGTTTCATGAGAGTTCCTGCTGTTTAGAGAGCCAATGGGAAGCTTCTCTTCTGCTCATCAGATTGTAAGCTTGATCAGAATGAAATCTTTCCTATTATACAGATATAGATTTGTTTACAGTTTGATGAATACTTTGGATTTTTCTTTTAAGTATTTTCATCTGTGTTATTAACGCCTTGGTAACTTTATGTGGAACATTGTTAAATCTCAGATCTGCTCAGAAGTTTTCTAGTTTTTTTTTATTATGAAGTACATGCTGTTTATTAAATTAAGTGCATTACTCAACTGCTGCAAAGAGTACAACTTGAAATTGATTACCCTTCTTTGATTGTTGCATATGAGGTTGTCTTGACTGGGATCATTGTTCCATCCACAAGGCAGGCTTATTTGTTTCAATCACCTAAACTTAAAAACTGCCAATTTTCATATAGAAATGTATGGCCATGTATTCACTATTCCGTGTACCCATTTCATCTTCAAACAAAACACAAGATTTCTATTTTGTTTTCTTTCTAACAATTTTCTACAGAGGTTCAGGCCAAAGGTTAGCAGAAAAAGGAACTGGAATATGAAGCCATGGTTTTAGACCTCAATAATAAGCTTAATCAAGCCATTGAAGGAAGCTGTTTGCTCACAAATAGAGTCCATGATGCTGAATCATGTTGTGATTCCTCAGGCAGAGTAAGAAACAAAGCCTAAGAAGTAAAACAAGAAAAAAGTATTGAAAAGACACTAGCGGCTTGTAAGTTGTGTAAAGCCACAAGGATGTGCATGGTTTTTCTTCCTTGTAGGCACCTATGCTGCTACAAAACTTGTGAAACTCTAATTGGGCTTTGTCCTATCTGCAACTTTGTAAAGAAATCAAGTGTAGAGGTTTTCATGGTTTAAGGAATGAAAAATGATTCCGTCAGTTTGGAACTAAGTAGCAAAAAGTATAAAATTGTTGTCTATACTTTTGAAAACTGTTGCAATAAATGATAACAACTATTGCAAAAAGTCTGAGAAACCTTTGCATATAAGTAGATGCTCATCATAAAGTTTTTTATGAAAACTGTTGCAAAAAATAGCTGAATCATTGCTATTTGTTAGCAAAAAAACCGTTGTAATAGGAATTCGCAACGAAGTTTAAAACAATGGTTTAAAAATCATTGCATAAAGTTATTTGTAACGATTTTTAACTTTTTTGCAATAGTTTTTAAGTGTTACAATAAGCTCAAAATGTAGTAGTGAATTCTCACTAACCTATTAGTACGTATTGATATTTTTTCCTAGTACGTATTGATTTTTATAAAAGAATTGGAAGTGTAAGGGCCTTTGTGTCACTTTTTAAATGTGTAAATTACTATTTACAAAAATTCTAAACTTAAATTACAACTTCAGTCTTTATTATAAAAATATAAAAGAAAAATTAATAATAATAATACTGTTTGTAGAATGCTTTCCAAGTTTATTCTTACCAATACAGGTGAAATTTACCTGTTGCATTTTATGCTCTCAAAATACAACTACATGCTTGTGATTGGTTTCTTTCCAACAGCAACCTAATATGGGCTAAACCACATGCTCTAGTCTCGAGTGTTGTATCAAAATTTCTACCTTTTATGTACGGGAAGCCACAAAGAAAGTGGAAATTTTATATTCCCTTTCTATGTTTAGATAAAAGCTAATGGAGTTGGATTAATAAGTTATTAAGTGGTATGATCCAACATAGATTCAAATTTTAAAACTCACTTTAATTAAAGTAAAATAATCAAGCTAAGACCCAAAATGGGGAGTGTTACATAACCCATAAAACCAACATTAACAAACCTATTTAACAGTATCATAATAACATGTACCATTCTCATCCAACATAATAAAACTGTTAAATTAACAATACCATTGTCTTTTCATCAAAACAAGATAGCAAAAATCAAAGTCCTTTCTGAATAATAGTAGGGCAGCTATAAATCCCAATCCTCATTATCTGCAAAAGTATTAACAACAGAGGAATGAATACAAATTGCAAAGTAAACAAAGGTAGGGCTCATAACCAAAAAGAATAAAAGGATAACTGAAGAGCTACCAAAGCTTATGATCATAGAGCCCTATGAGGAAAACTCAATGACAGATCTTAAATCATAACCAAAGTACAACAAAAGTTGAACAATAACAATAATCCAATAAATCATTTCAAGGCGCCATCATTAAGCATTCCGAATAACATTTACTTATTCATATCAATATTTAAACAATTCCATTAGATTATGAAAATAATATCTACTTTGCTTCTTACAATGTTATAAATCTGTCGCTACAATTTTGCTAGCAAGTCTTGTTAAGAATTATAGAGTTTCATTCTAAAACTAATTGGTGCGAGGTAGAGTAGTCAGCATCTTATAAGGTAGTATTGAAGTTTCGATTTAATGTGAGACAAATATATATTCTAACATTCCCCCTTCTCCCTCACATGTAATGTGATTTGAGAGGAGTCACACATGAAAAATTGAACATATGTGGTAGATAAACACATATGGAAGGTTGAACGCACGTAGGACACACATAGAAGATTGAACACATGTGTGACATAATTTAAGAAGGGTCACACGTGGATGAACATGCGTGGAAGATAACACACACGAAATATGAATAAGACTAGACCATAGACCTAACTCTGACATCATATTAAAAATCATGGGTTCCCATCCTAAAACCAATTAGTGTTAGGTGGAATAACCTAGGATCTTATAAAATGGTCTTGAAATTTTTGATTTTTCAATATAAGACAAATGTATATTCTAACAAATCTTGTTAGTCAGTAGTGTGTAAAAGGCTTCAAAGGTTCCACTAGGTATATAAAAAAATTCATAACACAGAGTGGATCAATAGGATGGTACAATACTTTGACTATTAACCTTGTCGATTTAATACTACTATTTCTATCTTGCATCTATTTATCCCACTATTAGGCACAGTTATAAAGTACAATAAAACTCTCTAAAATCCTAAACTTTGGAAATAAAGATAAAGTCAAAACCATGTTTAAAATCTTAAGATTTTATTGTCTTTAAGTAATGTAAGTGAAGTAGCATTTTGATTATAAAATAAAAAAAAATTCGCCCATTTTTTGCAAAGAAATGTGCACACTGGATCATCTGTAGTAAAGAGGATATTCTGCAAACTTTGTTCTCAAAACAAATCTTTCCATAAACTAAATTTTTTACAAGCTCAAAGGTAATATGGATGATTATAAACAACACATAGCATGCATTTTCAACTTTTTTAATTATTTCAAAATAGCGACTCGCCCTAAAAAAATGTCAAGGATAAACTTTCAAACAAGTAATTAGACACGACGTAACACAAGTTACATAAATAATCTGCAAATTTAAAAACAAATGGATGTTCAACTTACAAGAGGCAACAATGTTGTGAACCACAAGGAAGCATGAGACATCACCCTAATTAGCAAATGAACGAATTATAAGCTGCACAGCAAAATAAGAGCTCAAATTTTATTCAAATAGGAAATTGGGATAGAACAAATACGTAATTTTGCAGAGTTATCACTAATTCAAAAATGAGAATAAACTTGACTTACAAATTAGAGAACGATATTAAACACAACAAATAAATACAATAAATCCCTCTCTAACAGTTTAAACTTTTAAATAATGTTAGAGTTTAGTTATTAAAAGATCCTAAATTCAAATCTCATTGCTACCAATTTGTAAAAGTACGTCCACATGTAACGGTACATACTTTTTTAGTTTCATAATCGGATAAGCAAAGAAGAAAATATGTTTACTTAGCTTGAATTGATTTCTAAAACCCAAGAAAATTACTCAAACTCAAAACCTTATTACCAACATTACATTCTTATAATATGGATTTATATCAAAAACCTCAGTTCTAATTTGCAGCCTAAATAGAAATACTAATGTCTTAATAGTACAAAATCAGTTCAACTTTCACACGCCTTGCCTCAAAACATATAAAATTTGTACAACAAACAAAAACGTCGCGTCCAAGGGTCACCAAAGTAAAAGACAAACAACTAGAAACAATTAAGTAAAAAGTAATTGCATCTCAAAGAAAGAAATTCAATTGTGTTCATATGTTGACTTGTAGTTTTGTCCCTTCCGATGATATAGACTTTGAGTTCATTTTGTAGTTCCTCCATCTGTGATATTTCAATATTCCTTGCTGAATCATTGGCAGAAGGGTTGCAATCTGTTATTCTAATCACCTGTAGTGTGGGAATTCCTTCAAAGCAACGAGGGATCTTATCCAGGTACCAGCAATCGTTTGCTCAAGCTTGGGAAAAGAATCTTCTGAAGCATTCCACTTGCGAATCGATAGATCGCTTAATTTCAAATATTCCAAATTTGGGAAGTCCCCATCATTCACGATCCATGTTTCATCGCAGTACATGATCCAAGCTCCAGCGTTTCCACTTAGTTTGAGAACCTTTAGGTTCCTCCCAAATTCTGCAATTTCCTCCCATTTTGTCAGAATTCCTGACAAAGAAAACTTTTGTAGATTTGGAGGGAAGTAAAACACAAAATTCTCTCTCCATCCCGCTGAACCCGTGATACGCATAAAATATATTAGATAAATCCAACACTCTAAGAAGCATAAAATTCTGAATAATATAAAAGTCAGATGAGCGAAAACAATAGTCAGATGCTCCAGTATATAGTAGAGAAAGGACATTGTAGAGGGAAGGCTTCACCTCTATAAATGCAGACATTTTGAAATCAATGCTAAGTCGGCGCTCTTCATAAACTCTCGCAATATCAGACCAGTCATGCTCATGTATCACCTGCAAGAAACTCCCTTCTTTAGCTTTTTGCAAGCAAAAGTCATGTAATAGATCATGAACACGACATGCTTTGACTCCTCTATGGGAACTTTCTTTGGTAGGTATTACAAGGCTTCTATTGATGAGATCCACAAAATATTTCTATGCTACATCCTCCAATTTTTCTCCCTCAGTATATCGTACAAATCCTTCAGCAATCCATAACAATTTCAATTTCCAGAGAGGAATTTCTTCATCCTCTGGAAATGCTGCAAAGTACAGAAAGCACGATTTCAAATGATCTGGCAAATGATTGTAACTCAATTCTAATATGGCTCTGCACTGACTTTTTGAGTCACTAAAAATGTGTGAGCTACTAAAAATGTGTGAGCTTAATTCTTGTTCAATTTGTTTCCACTTATGTACACTCTTGTCCACCCTTGCAAGAACTCCAGCCATGACAACAATTGTGAGAGGAAGTCCCTTGCAACTCTCTACAATCTGTTGTCCAACAACAAAATTCCTGAGAGAAGCTTCCTTTCCGAAATAGCTTCTTAGCAAATAACTCCCAACTCTTAACCTCAGAGAATTCACGAAGAGTATGCACTTTATTGCCATCTTTAATTTGCCAAGCCAGATTCTGGTATCTACTAGTTATGAGAATACGGCTACGCAATCTGTCATCTGAAAAAGATCTTCTGAAATCATCCCAATCCTTGATGTCCCACAAATCATCAACGACGATGAGATATCTACATCCCTTCAAGCTTTGGCAAAGCTTTGCAGCTAGATCTGAATCAGTGATTTCTTTATTATCCAAGGTAAGTAAAAGCATTGCAGCAGGATCTTCATAATTGATTTCTTTATTATTCGGGGTAAGCAAAGGCTCTGCAGCTAACTCTTTATTCTTCATCTTATTGTGCTCTTCATTTTTTCGAATAACATCACCTAAAATGGTAAGCAACAATTCTCTCTTTTTATATGTTTGAGAGACAGTGCACCATGCTTGAACATGAAAGAACTCAGGGATTGAGGGGTCCTCATACACTTTCTTAGCTAGCGTAGTCTTGCCAACTCCTGGCATGCCGACAATTGAGATAATATCTAATTTCTCTTGGTCTCAAAAAGATACTCCTTTATCTTGTTTGCCTCCTCTTCGAAACCCACTATTTCATCAGTTGCTATGGCAGTAGCTTTTGATGAAACATGGGTGGAAGTCTTTTCAACATCATGGGCTTGTGTATGATACTTCTTCTTGGTATTAATCGTTGACACCTCTATTTTTATAAGCTTGGTTTGCTCTATGATTTTGGAAAGTGACTTTATGATGTGAGAATCAAGAGCATTTTTTACCAGGTACAAGTCAATAACATATTCTGCCTGGTATGCCAAGCCTATGAAGCGCATCTGAAGATCTCCCAATTTTTCATGCTCATTACGTTGCCCCTTGGTTTCCATAAGAGAAGATCTCAGAAATTTGAATTCCATATGCAGTGTTTCAATTTGATTCTTTAGAATCTCAATTGATTCTGGCCGACATTTTAGCAACTCCTCCAAATGTCCCAAAAAAAGATCCAAAAAGCCCACTCCATCAACTTTGGGATAGTTATACAAGTTAAGCTCTCTGGAGTCTTCTAGAATCTGCTTTATTTTGTAAAACACCTCAGAAACTGCTATATTCACTTCCCTAGCCATGTCTTCATTTATGTCCCCGTCATAACACGAGCAGAGGATAGGTACGAACTTCAAAATAATAGCTTCAATGGATATAAAGTGATAATTGAATTGTTCTAATCTCAATTCATCTGGCAAATTTCTGATAAAAGTTTGAAGGAATTTCAGCTTCTCAAGGAGATTCTTACTTGGATCACTTAGATAAATCACAAATTTCTCATTACAATCTAGTAGCTTTATCAGATTGTGAAGGAGATAATGCTCGGATGTTGATTCAGCTGACCTTGAAGCTCTTAAGACCACCATATAGATCTCCTCGACATTAGTCTTCTCTACTAGATCAGAGAGCTCTTGCTTCATTGCTAGTGCTATCTCTTTATCCCTTCGGTCAACGAAGTAAAAGCAAATGAGACATGTTTCTTTGTGTAGCAAAGAAGCAAGAGGAGTCAAAAGCTGTTGATTTTCATCCGGAACGTATACCTCTTTGCCTGCTAGATATGTAAACAGAGCTTGCAGAAGTGTTAGCTTCTCTTTGAAGTTTTTAATTTCTTTCATCAGAGGAGCAATTAGATCAGCCCTACAGCTTAATAAATATCTAGAAGTCCTCAAAAGAAACTCTTTACTTCGAAACACCCATTCATGATTTACAAGTCTCCTTTCGAAATTTTTCCTGATTAGAAGATCCTTCATCTTTTCTCGCAAATTAGAATATGCACGGTCCAAGTCCAGGATGTGACTTCGTTTAATTGGTCTCTTAGAAAGTGAGTGAAGTTCTAACATCGGATCTTGAAAATCCAAGTTTGAGAAGCTGAGAAACATTTCTAGAAAGTAAAGCCCAAGTTTGAGGAATAGGATATGATCCTTCAAGTGGGCAGTATCCATAAAGCTCTGATATTTTTCTTCTTGCTCCTCGAGAAGGGACAACGATTTAGAAATATGAGAGGAGGGGCTTTCCATTTTGAAAGATGGTTTATAAAATGTAAAACAAAGTTTAAGGGACACGATATGATCTTTCCTTGTTGGCTTATTTTTCTAACAAGAGTACTTAAACCTGGAATCCTGCAAGAAGAATACACTTCACTACGTTACTTTTGCTTTAATATGCTGAACTGGTAAGGAATTAATTCTAAAGTTGACTTGATTAAAAATAAAATTATAAGGATTATAAAACATTATTTAATCGAATATCTTACGCAAATATTTAGTATTCTTTATCAATATTTTGTAGATCAAATGAATAACATTATCAATCTGGGTCCTTATCCCATTTGTTGGGTATGGGAAAACCCATATATGTTCAATTGAAATCGACTTCAAAAGATGGTAGCTTAAAAATGCTATTTTATCTTACAAATCCTTAAATTGGAAAAGTTTATGGCCATGAAGATTTCTCATTCTCAAAATTTATAAGATAGATGCACATATAGTTGAAATGATGGAAGCATCTTGACTTTCTCTGTGACTGTAAGGACTATAGATCTAATAGATTGGACAACACGTTATAGAATGTGTATAGTATTTATTGATAAGTGATTCCAAACGCCCATTCATAAGTGATTCAAACTCGAGATCATTTAAGTATGAAGTGAGGGTTGCTCCTACTAAGTTTAACCCTCTTGTTATATGATCCTCAACAATAATGAATCGAGTTTTATGACCATTTAAGTGGTAGACATTCAAATAATGTTACATGATCCTCAACAATTGTGAAACCCCACTTTTCTGCTCTAACTTGATTTACGTGTTTTACCTCGTTTTGCGTGCATATGATCTGTTTATGTGCTATAGGACCTAGAAAGTTATAATTTTGATGTCAATACTTCTAATACGTGCTAAATGTGCATTCATGAAATTTTCATCAAAAACGGAGTCAGAAATTTTATCGTTGATTTTTAGTGAATAGTGTTTTCGAAACACGTCCGCTATAATTTTGAAACTGGTCTTTTTAACCCTTCTAGACTTAGTCAACGGACTTTAATAGACCTGTGTTTGATGAAAACGATTTTAAAATCGGCTTAAGAATTTATTAGGGTTTTTACACCGACTTTTGCGAAAATTGAGTTTTAAGCCGACTCGGGTGAAATTGTTTGATTGTAAAACTTCTTGTCACCTAAAAATAATTTACTTGAGCTAGCTTGGGTGTTGAATAAATGTTTTGAACTTTGGTGATCAATAAAATGCATTTAAAGTCAAGAAAACACTAAAAATACTAAAGTTTCAACTTTGACTTTCATTTGACTTGTTGACTTTCATGCATATATCACCAACACACAATGAAACAAAGCAAAACACCACATTTTCACACACCTTGCAGCCGTGAAAGCTTAGGGAAAAAAAAAAGAGATTTTATTCAACTTATTTTCAAAGTAATTTTGCCTTAGAAAACTCATTTAAAGTCCGAATCTTTTCAAACCGAGCTTGATTCCGCTTGTTGGGCACCTGTTGCACGCATTCCTAGCTTTACTTCGGATCAAAGGTGAGAGAAAAATTCTAGATCTCAAAATGTCATTTTTGTGTTTTTGCGTATAAATGAAGATTGAACCGTTAGAATTGTAATCTGATGTTAGATTATTGCTCCTTGCATGCTAGGGATCATTATATACTAATACTATGAGTTTCTGTCGGATATAGCATAATTTTTATTTTCCGGGTATTGAATTTTGAATAAAATGTTCAAAGTTGATTTAATTGAGTTGCGTTGCTCGAAATCGATTGCCGTCGATTTCTAAATACTTGATAATTACGTGTTAGCGCTGTTGTAATGCCGAATTTTCGATTACATTGTTTGTGTGAAAATCCGGAAAATCCAGCCATGACGTCATAGGGTTTTAGGGTTATCGGGTATGTTTTGGAGGTGTTATGGTGGATTTCCGAGAGGGCTAATGTAGTAGGTTGAATGGGTGAGTGATAGGAACTTATTTGGCAATGTTTGGATTAGTAGATTGTAAGTTATGAATTTTAGAAGTTTAAGTTGTCATTCTTTAATTTCTTGAACGATGCCTTAGATGGTTGGGTAGTGTTCGAGTGATGAATGGTGAGTTGTTGTTGAGTAATGTGGAGTTTAATTATGTATATTATGCATGTCCGGTTAGATGGCCTACTTTGTCATCTAACTACGTTGTTTGTTGTTTAATTTAATATTGATGTTATATTGATGTTATTGATTGATTATTATTGAATGCGGGAATCGGGCACTCTTGTTGCTGATCTCCCAATTGATTGATTGATTTATGCTTGCATGATGATTGATGAATATGGAGTCTTGGTATGTGTGTGCCACCTCTCGGGCAGCGTCGGGCTGTCGGGTTGATAACGGCATGACTGCCATAGGCTACCCCCAGCTCGCATGACGGAGATGTCATGGAGGGAAGGGGCTAGTGAGGTACCTCGGGTGCGTGAGTAATGGGGAGTTATAAGAAGAACGGTTGAGATCGTGATGGCGTTTGGAGCTACACCAAATAGAGTATCCTTATTGATTGGTTATATAGTTATGTGATGATAGCTTTATTTATGTTATTATTGTTGTTGTGTTTACTTGCTCAAAGGACTAAATCCAAGGAGCGTAGTGAATACTGTTGAGATCTATCGGATCCTCACTGGGCTTATGTATATAAGCTCACTCTCTATTAATGCATGCTTACAGGTGTTGCAGAGCCGGATTACGGGTATGTGCCTCCTGAAGAGGAGAATGTGGAAAATGTGCTTTACGTGGACGAGTCATATGTTCCCGAGTCTTATCCATGATTATATGTTGTTTAATGTCATGTATATTAGCTTAATAGACTTTTATATGCTTTGTGGTTCTTATTGTAATAGATGTTGGAAGATGATGATCCAAATGGTGTTAACTTAGTGGCTTTCTTTTGTCTATGGTTAAGTTGTAAATATGTCTCAACTTATTTTTGAAATGTATGATAAGGTTGAGGTATTGTATGTTATGTTGGAACGGAGGCGTATAACGAGGATGGTTTATTGTATATTATGATTGTGTTGTATGTTGTTGTTTGAATTAAGGAGTTGCTGGATGTATGATGTTTAATGAGGTTGGTTTGGAACCTCGGTGTCCTATTTACTGTCGTTATACTGCCGAAATTCCGTTGCGTCCTGACTGATCATAGGAGGGGTCGAGTTGGGGCGTGACAGTTTAAGTGGTATCAGAGCGCATGTTAGCTGTCAGCCGGGGTATCCTCGGAATATGGGTAGTGGTCTAAGCATGAAAGTATGTATTAAGTGAAAGAAAAGTGAAACATATGTTAATATGTTTATGTGATTAATTTACTTATGTGTCTAACATTCTATGTGACAAATATGCCTTGTGTGTTAAGTGAACTAATGTGGTCAATATGTTTTATGTGATAACGTGTTATACGTACTCATTGTGTTGTAATTAATGTGCATTATGTGATTAATGTGTATTATGTGACAATTGTGTTTTATGTGATTTTGTGCCTTGTGTGAAGTTAGTTGTTTATGTGCTTTTAATTGTTTATAACTAGCTTATGTGAAACAACGTGCTTTAAGTGCTCAATGTACTTTAAGTGACCAATGTGAGTTACGTGATCAACTTGTCTTATGTGAAGTTTGTTGCTTATGTGACTTTAATTGTTTATAACTTACTTCTGTGATATAACCTGTTTATGTGATGTTGGCTTCTTATATGTTGAATTGTGTGTTATGTGATAATGTTGCATTGTATGATAATTGCGCATTACGTTGTACTTGTCTTTCATATGATATAGTTGCATACATGTTTTAACTCGTGAGTGACCTTTTAATGTCTAGGGTGGTTGTAAGAGTTTTCGGAAATAGAGATAGGCCATGATTTTGAATTATTATTATTCTAGAAGTTTATCAGTGAGATTTTAATTGTTATGTTTGTGGATTTTAGTTTCGGCTTAGTGGATTTGTTCTTGATGTTCCTTTAGCGAAAATGAAGTTGTTCGAGGAAAATAGCAATGTATCTTGATGATTATAATTACTTTTGTTGCCATGTTTAACTTGTTATTACTTGGAGATGAATCATAAGTTGAGGTTTTTGTGAGGTTGTGATTAGACACTTTTGGAGTCTCAACTCAGATTATACTTTCTTGAGGTTATTTTAGAATGAATTTATTTGAGGAATTAGTGATGTATATTTGTGAATGTAATGAACTGTGGTATAACATGTGAATATGTCTACTATTTGGGATTGCTATATTATTAATGGGTATTTTGGAGTTTTGATCTTTAAACCTTGGAGACAATTGGAGTAATTCCTGACTAAAGTTACTTTATTCGAAGATGTAATTGTTGGGAGATAGAATTATTTGAGGAAATAAGAATGCATTTTGGTGACTGAACATTTACTTGCCTACATCGAGCTTTTGAATTCTAGGTGGTATGACTTTCTAAATTGTTGATTGAGGATTCGCTTGTGTTATAATGGGTTAGTATGAATCTGTATTGTGTTATCAGATTTTGGAGTCTTCATTAGTTAATCTTGTTGGGTAATCGGTGATTTATCTTGTTTAGTGATTGGTCTGGTACGGAATGTAAAATTTTGGAGTGATTTATCTTGTCGGGTGATTGTTATGACTCCTTAGGTTCTCTAGATCTCCTTAGTGTTTTGTTTTGGAGGAAGATAAATTGTAGGATTTGACTTGTTGGTGTTTAAGTGTGTAGGTGGGACACCCTTCTTGTACTTCATAATTATATCAGTGTTATTATTATCTTTTACTCTATTCTCACTTATTTGAGAGAGGGTTACACTTTTCTAGCCTATCAATTGTTTTTTGAAAGGTTTGCTTATTGGATTAATGGATCCTATACTCATTTGACATTGTTTCCATTCTTAACATTCATATTTGCTTCTTATAGCAATGTCGCTTATTGGAGTTAAGGTTTGAGACTTCTATATTTCATTCTATATCTCTAGCCATTCGTTTCAATATTTCATTTCATCCTATTACTATTCATTTGAAAGTAATTTTTCCTTTGGTATACCATTTTACTTGTTCGAATTCTACTTGCTTGATGTACTCCCTACCTAAGTACATCATTGTCATTCTTGTTGATCCTTGTTAATCCTATTGTTTCATTATTAAATCTTGAGTCATTACTTTGCTTGTAATTGCTCATTCAATATACTCGGCATTGTCCTTCTTATTAATACTTCTTTGGTTATTGCGTGCTGAGATACTCATTATCTTGACACTCATATTTTCTATTGAATTAATCATCTCTTATTTCTTAATTTCATTTCGCCTCAAGTACAACTTACTTGTTGGTTCCTTGAACAATCATCGAGAATTGAAATATCTACTTGTTCAGGAATTTTTGTTCAACATACTCAGCACTGTTTTGATTCGTCATCATCCTTTGTTTGTACTTAATTAACTGATAGGTGCTGAGACATTTCTTATCTTAGTTATCATGCTTCCTTATTAAACTATTAACCTCTTGATTCTCTAACTTGTTTGACCTCTTGTTCCCTTGATTGTTGGCTCGAATATGACTTTCCATATTCTTATCTCCTTGTAAATTTCATAAGAGCCATATTCTGACAAATGTCACTTTTGAGATATTTCCTTGATCAATAATCATTCATATTATCGTGAATGAGTTTTTAAACCCTCAGGGTGTTCATAGAGCTCTTTTGTGTAGTAGGAGATGATTGATAATTACTGGTGTCATGCTAAGACTTTGGAGTTGCGATTTATTTCATATGCAATAAGATATTAGGTAGGAGAGAATTATGAATTGGAGATTGTCTTGGAATTATGATCATCAACTTGCAGTCAACAGAGGTTGTTCTTTTGAGGTCTTTGGTTAGGTGTCATCCTAGGAAATAAATAAGAACTAAGAGAAGTATTATTAAGTGTAACGATTGGGGATTTAATTGTCTATCAATTCGTGAATTGCGCGGACGCAATTGTTTTAAGGAGGGGAGAATGTGAAACCCCACTTTTCTGCTCTAACTTGATTTACGTGCTTTACCTCGTTTTGCGTGCATATGATCTGTTTATGTGCTATAGGACCTAGAAAGTTATAATTTTGATGTCAATACTTCTAATACGTGCTAAATGTGCATTCATGAAATTTTCATCAAAAACGGAGTCATAAATTTTATCGTTGATTTTTAGTGAATAGTGTTTTCGAAACACGTCCGCTATAATTTTGAAACTGGTCTTTTTAACCCTTCTAGACTTAGTCAACGGACTTTAATAGACCTGTGTTTGATGAAAACGATTTTAAAATCGGCTTAAGAATTTATTAGGGTTTTTACACCGACTTTTGCGAAAATCGAGTTTTAAGCCGACTCGGGTGAAATTGTTTGATTGTAAAACTTCTTGTCACCTAAAAATAATTTACTTGAGCTAGCTTGGGTGTTGAATAAATGTTTTGAGGTTTGGTGATGAATAAATTGGATTTAAAGTGAAGAAAACACTAAAAATACTAAAGTTTCAATTTTGCCTTTCATTTGACTTGTTGACTTTCATGCATATATCACCAACACACAATGAAACAAAGCAAAACACCACATTTTCACACACCTTGCAGCCGTGAAAGCTTAGGGGAAAAAAAAAGAGATTTTATTCAACTTATTTTCAAAGTAATTTTGCCTTAGAAAACTCATTTAAAGTCCGAATCTTTTCAAACCGAGCTTGATTCCGCTTGTTGGGCACCTGTTGCACGCATTCCTAGCTTTACTTCGGATCAAAGGTGAGAGAAAAATTCTAGATCTCAAAATGTCATTTTTGTGTTTTTGCGTATAAATGAAGATTGAACCGTTAGAATTGTAATCTGATGTTAGATTATTGCTCCTTGCATGCTAGGGATCATTATATACTAATACTACGAGTTTCTGTTGGATATAGCATAATTTTTATTTTTCGGGTATTTAATTTTGAATAAAATGTTCAAAGTTGATTTAATTGAGTTGCGTTGCTCGAAATCGATTGCCGTCGATTTCTAAATACTTGATAATTACGTGTTAGTGCTGTTGTAATGCCGAATTTTCGATTACATTGTTTGTGTGAAAATCCGGAAAATCCAGCCATGACGTCATAGGGTTTTAGGGTTATCAGGTATGTTTTGGAGGTGTTATGGTGGATTTCCGAGAGGGCTAATGTAGTAGGTTGAATGGGTGAGTGATAGGAACTGATTTGGCAATGTTTGGATTAGTAGATTGTAAGTTATGAATTTTAGAAGTTTAAGTTGTCATTCTTTAATTTCTTGAACGATGCCTTAGATGGTTGGGTAGTGTTCGAGTGATGAATGGTGAGTTGTTGTTGAGTAATGTGGAGTTTAATTATGTATATTATGCATGTCCGGTTAGATGGCCTACTTTGTCATCTAACTACGTTGTTTGTTGTTTAATTTAATATTGATGTTATATTGATGTTATTGATTGATTATTATTGAATGCGGGAATCGGGCACTCTTGTTGCTGATCTCCCAATTGATTGATTGATTTATGCTTGCATGATGATTGATGAATATGGAGTCTTGGTATGTGTGTGCCACCTCTCGGGCAGCGTCGGGCTGTCGGGTTGATAACGGCATGACTGCCATAGGCTACCCCCAGCTCGCATGACGGAGATGTCATGGAGGGAAGGGGCTAGTGAGGTACCTCGGGTGCGTGAGTAATGGGGAGTTATAAGAAGAACGGTTGAGATCGTGATGGCGTTTGGAGCTACACCAAATAGAGTATCCTTATTGATTGGTTATATAGTTATGTGATGATAGCTTTATTTATGTTATTATTGTTGTTGTGTTTACTTGCTCAAAGGACTAAATCCAAGGAGCGTAGTGAATACTGTCGAGATCTATCGGATCCTCACTGGGCTTATGTATATAAGCTCACTCTCTATTAATGCATGCTTACAGGTGTTGCAGAGCCGGATTACGGGTATGTGCCTCCTGAAGAGGAGAATGTGGAAAATGTGCTTTACGTGGACGAGTCATATGTTCCCGAGTCTTATCCATGATTATATGTTGTTTAATGTCATGTATATTAGCTTAATAGACTTTTATATGCTTTGTGGTTCTTATTGTAATAGATGTTGGAAGATGATGATCCAAATGGTGTTAACTTAGTGGCTTTCTTTTGTCTATGGTTAAGTTGTAAATATGTCTCAACTTATTTTTGAAATGTATGATAAGGTTGAGGTATTGTATGTTATGTTGGAACGGAGGCGTATAACGAGGATGGTTTATTGTATATTATGATTGTGTTGTATGTTGTTGTTTGAATTAAGGAGTTGCTGGATGTATGATGTTTAATGAGGTTGGTTTGGAACCTCGGTGTCCTATTTACTGTCGTTATACTGCCGAAATTCCGTTGCGTCCTGACTGATCATAGGAGGGGTCGAGTTGGGGCGTGACAACAATGATATTCACGTTGAAATTAAGAATGTCAATTAGCAAGACATTTCAAGTGTCATACATAATCAAAAGTTGCCACCCTGCGAGGATTTTAAGCATTATCTCAAACACAAGTGAATGAGATGAAACTTGATAATCTACTTATGAAATTGTTGATCGATGAAGAAAATATCTATTCTTAAAAGAAATTGGTGGTACAATTGATGCAAGTCAAAGTTATGTTGTGGAAGTAAGAGAAAGATTTCAAGGTAGTTAGCAATTGCAATGCAAAGATTATCACAAGAAGAAAACTAAAGGAACTTCAAAAAGAAAATCCCACAGGCCACAAGGAAATGTCACAGAAGCAGAGACTTTGTTATCACTAAGGGATGGTGGAAGGAGACTTCGTAACTAAAGTTATAATCCTTTCCTTGACTTACATCACAGAATGCCAAAAACAAAAGTAGAGAAATGTGAAGGAACTTACCAAAGTACTACAATCTCTTATTCTTTCTTGAACTAGACGCCTCCAGAATATTGAAAAATCGTACAAGAAACAAGATTGATCTGACAATTCACATTTATCCCTCCTGTTAGCTCGTCAGTCTAGATAGCACAGAGATAAATTATCTTAAGAAAAATTCTCGTATCCGGCAAATACATAGTTGAGCCTCACATTCCGCACTAAGCCAGAAACCGCCGGATGCCAAAGGGAAGAATACTCCAAATCTTAGAAGCCCTGTAGTAGAAAAAAAAAAAGATACAGGAGCTTACCAGAGTAATATGAACTCTGATTCTCTCTCGAGCTAGATGCCTCCAGATTATTGAAAAATTGTGCAAGAAACAAGATTGATCTGATCACCAGTCATATGCATCCCACCGGTTGGCTCATCTGTGTAATATATACACGCATGTAGAAAGATGATTCCATGCAATGAGTATCACCTACTAATGTATGCATTTCAAAATAATGACTTCACACTAGGGCGGAGCCAGAAATTTATATTGGAGGCCGATATTTTTTGGTACAGTACTCTTTGTATAGTATTTTTTACCAGTAGAAAATATTCTTAGAAAATATCTTTTCATTTCCAATTAATATAATTAATCATACTAAAATTAAATAACAAAAAAAAAATTAAAAATTCAAACATAAATAAGTGCAAAAAAATTAACACAAGATTATGTAAAGTAGTGTTTTCCAATTCAGTTAATGAAGTTGGACTCGTCTCTTCTTCATGAAATAGAATTTATCAATTATTGTATCAACAAGAACATCTTTTGCAATTTCCTTTTCAATATAGACAATCATACTTCTTTGAGACATCCTCCATCCAATTGCGAAACCTTGTTTTGATAACATTACCTGAAAATGATTTCAAAAATACTTTTCCAAATCAATATCAGTAAACACATCTGATCAAGAATAACATTATAATACCAATTATCACATTATAATGCATAATATATTCAATTATTTTGTTCACTGTCTGATCAAACCCCATTCGCCAATTTTGTATCTTTCAAACTACTTAATGTTTACAAATTAAAAGTATTTAGCTACTCAAACATCATATTTTTCTATTTGAAATCAAGTATTCAGCTACTTAAACATCACATTTACAGTAAGTACACCAAATTCGTGAAATCAATCAGAACAAATTTTCACAAAATCTAAAAAATTTTGCAGGACCAAGAATATAATTAACAAAGAATACACAAACAAATATAAACAGGAGTTATTCAATTAAATTGATTACCTTAATTGGTCTGTTCACTGTTGCCTCAAGAGTCAAGCTCACTGAAAAAAGAAAAGAAAAAAATATCATTAACAAAATAAATTATGAATAAAATTACATAACCAAGTAATTTTAAATTTTAATGATATATTAGTTTAAATTTTAATTATTGATTACCTTAATTGGTCTGTTAGTAACTTAGTATTTATTTTTATTTCGTGAGAAATTGAGAATGTTAGGAAGATGAGATTGGGGTGAGATTAAGAAAAATGAAGAAAATGAAGATTGAAGAAGAATGAACGGGAAAGAAGATAGAAATTTTTTCAAAAAAATTGTAATGATTAAAGAAATTGAAGTATCATTGTGTTTTGTCTTTTCTTAGGTTCTATCGCTTAGTTGTAAAATTTTAACTTTTGAAATGTAAAACTTTTACGGTAGAGTTTTTGTTAGAAGTCCTGTTAAATAAAAGTTGTTAACTGTTTAGTCTGTATTAGGTAATGTTAAACTTTTAAAAGTTTTGAGGGTAATGTCGGGCTTTAAAAAATATAAAGTGATATATTTTTTAAAAAAAAGAAAAAAAAATAACTTTTCGCATTATGTAAAATAGATTCTTAAAAGCCTTTTTTGAGAAGTTTAAATTTAGAGCTTTTCATTTTTTAATTTTTTTTAGCTTTAACTTTTACCTAAAAGCACTTTAAAAAATAAGTTAAATAATTTAATTTAATTTTTAAACTCACAAAAATTATTTTTTAACACCTTAAAAGTAGGCCTAACAGAGCTTTAATCAGATGGGGACTATCAATTTGACTAAATTAAACAAAACAAACACGAGGGGCCTGACATGTTGATTATATATATTTTTATGTAAACAAAATTATTTTGGGTGGGCTGAACTTTTATTTAAAAATATTTATATATAATTTTTTTTTTAAAAAAAATTTGCTGGGACGTTGGCTTTCCTCGCCACCCCTTAACTCCGTACTTGTATATGTATATATATACACATTTACACATAGGATCTCTCCTTACCAAAAGTCTACATTGAAAATTCTCCAACTTTCTTCTTTTAATTTTTTGTCATGATTTTACCCACTTCCTTACATTTTTCTTTTTGACCAAAGCTCACTTTTAATCATTCACACACTCTCTCTCATACACACAAACAAACACTAACACAGGTTTTGTTTTGCACGAACACATGCATATTCTCACACACAATTCTTGCACACTTCAAAATCATATACTTATCTCTTCTTAGCACTACTCACGCACACTTACACAAACTTTAAGATGCTTTGAATCAATTTAAAGAACTTCTAGCTACATAAAAAAGAATACCATTACTTTCACGAGAGAGATCATTTACATTTTGCAAGAATGTTAAAATTGTCTGTTTGGAGTTCTTATATATTCCTTATTGCAGCACCTCTAACGTAAATTCATTTCAAAATTTTCATTCATTCATTTAATAACCCTCTTTATTATTTCTTATTACTATAGATAATCAAATTAATAAAAATGATATTGAATGTATGTAAACATATGTAGACACTATTAACACAAATGGTCCTTTATCTTTGTTGCATATGCCAACTAACTCCCTTATCTTTTAAGTGTGACATTTTGGTCCCTGATCTAATACTAAAATGACGTCGTTAGTCCTAATATGTGAAATATGTCAAAAAACTGACGGAAATGACATGCTTTGCTCACGTGCTAACTTATGTGAGGGCAAAATAGTCCATTACAAGTCAGATACTCATTTTTATCAGTTTAATGAAACAAATGGTCATTTATCTTTGCCTTGAGTGCCAACTAACTCCCTTATCTTTTATTTGTGACGAATTGGTCCCTGATCTTGAACTACAATGACAATGTTAGTCATTGCATGTGAAATCCATAAAAAATAAGACGGAAGTGGCACGCTGACTACACGTGCTCATACTTTGTATGAAAAACCTAAAAAAAATAGATATTATTAGCACTTGGATATGAAGGAAGCCTTTGTAATTCAACAAACAATGTGAGAATGTAATGCAAGTAGGGTCGTGGTACCGAGCAGCGTGTAGGTTAGCGACAGTGGAAACGCTTGTGGACGGATCAGAAGAAAAAGTAATGAGAAAACGATCATAGAGAAACGTGGAAAGAAGTGTGGATAAGCAAAGCTTGTTGCCCAAAATGAAAGACGAAGAGCGAGCCAAAAAGGAGTGAGAGAGGATGGTAGAGTACAAGTAGTTTGCCAAAGCTGGCTCATCCTTCGTTTTTTGTAGACTACAAGTAGTTTGCCAAAGCTGGCTCATCCTCCGTTTTTTCACGCAAAGTGTGAGTATATACGGTCAGCGTGCCACTTCCATCTTGTTTTTGATGGATTTCGCACGCAAGGATTAACGTTGTCACAGTAATTCAAGATCATGGACCAATTCGTCACAAATAAAAGATAAAGGAGTTAATTGGCACTCAAGGCAAAGATAAAGGACCATTTGTGTCATTAACCCAGTGAAATGAGTATCTAACTTGTAATAGACTATTTTGCTCTTGCATAAGTCAGCACGTGAGTGAAGCATGTCATTTTCGTTATTTTTTTTACGGATTTCACACATTATGACTAACGACATCACTTTAGTATTAGATCAGGGACCAAAATATTACACTTGAAAAATAAGAGAGTTAGTTGGCACACGCAGCAAAGATAAAGGACCATTTGTGTTAATAACCCTAGATAGATATGTTCAATCACAATTTTAGTTATTTGAAATTGTGTGTAAATTGATGCCAAACCATCTGATAATTTAATTTGAATTCTATTGTTGTGTATAGATTTTGATTTAATTTTAGATCTCTATATGGATTTTATTTTTTATTTTTTTATGTCAGATCGCATAGGATTTTGGGACTAAATACACCATTTTTGACATTATTTTAGCTTGTTTTACTGTTTAACTTGATTTTTTATACTTTGTAAAATTATCTGGTTTTTGAGGCCAAAGACACAATTATTTACATTTTCAAAGGTTGTTTTACTATTTAATTTTAGGATTCAATTTTGGTAAGCAATTTTAAGATCCGTTGGATCCAATGCGGTTTTGTTAAGAGGTTACTTTGTGTTGTTTATTGACGACTATAGCTGTTACACCTGGCAAAAGTGATTGTCTTTCTTCTTTTGTTCACTTCGTGGAAAATATTTTCTCAACTCGCATTAAACATTGGTTTTTGATATCTTATTTTGATGGAAAGACAATAGTATTGTCTCGAGCCTTGAGCGTGTGGTTCAGCCCTTATCATGTTGCTGTTGGAAGGAGACCAGTCATAGGCATGCGGTTGTATCTTGAATAGGAATGGCAACAGATCGGATATCCGCTAAAAATGAGGTATCCAAAACAAAATCCAAGAACATGAAGTTGTAGGAGCTAGACCCCAAACATCACAGTGTACTACTTCTAAAGGAAACTTAGATATACGAGATGACAAAGGAAAAACTAACTTATGATTCTTACCTATCATACAGGCAGTACAAACTTTATTCAAACAGGGAAAATAAGAAAAATCTAATGACTGTTGAGTATGCAGAGACAACAACACTTGTTTCAATAGGTGGCGAAGACGATTGTGCCAAAGATTGGAAGACACACGAGAAACAGCAAAGGCAAGGGGCAGATTGGACGTAGGAAGCAAAACTGGGATACGGTAGAGACTGGATTCAACGTTGCCTTGGAGGAGAGGGGTTACTTTGCAGAGGTCCTTGACAACACAATGGGAAGGAAAAAACTTGAGTGAGACATTATTATCACAGGTAAACTTAGAGACAGATAAAAGACTGGATGAAAGTTGAAGAATAACAATGAGCAATAAATCAATTTTAATGTGCCATCAGTAAGCATTTCAAATAACATTTACTGATTCATACAAATATTGGAACAATGCTATTTGATTACAAAAATAATATCTATTCGTTCTTTTCAATGTCGTTGATGATCTGTGGCTACAATTTTCCTACCAAGTAGGTCAGTAGTGAGTAAAAGGCTTCAAGGCTTCCACTAGGTGTATAAAGTATTCAAATCGTACAATGGATCAATATTATAGTACAATATGCTAACTGTTGAGCTTGTCGATTAATATTAGTGTCTAGTATTAATTTATCCTATTATTAGACAGGGGGTACAACAAAAGTCTCTAAAATAATAAACTTTGAAAATAAAAGGAAAATTTTTAATTTAAACTCTCAAACTTTAAGTTATGTAATTGAAGTAGCATTTTGATTTTAAAAGAAAATTTCATCGCCCATATTTTGCAAAGTAATGTGCACACTGGATTATCTGTAGTGAAGAAGATATTCTGCAAACTTTATCCTCAAAACAAAACTTTTCATAAACTAAAAGTAATTGAACGTAATGTAACACAAGGTACATAAATAATCTGCAAATTTAAAAACAAATGGATGTTCAAATTACACGCAGCAACAATGTTGTGAACCACAAGGAAGCATGAGACATCAACCTGATTAGCAAATGAATGAATTATAAGCCCCACAACAAAATAAGAGCTCAAATTTTAGGAATTGAAATAGGAAATCGGGATAGAATAAATACACAATTTTGCAGAGTTATCACTAATTCAAAAACGATAATAAACTTGACTTACAAATTAAAGAACAATGTTAAACACAACAAATAAACAAACTCTTTTCAAACTTGACATTGTATAAGAGTTTAGGTACTAAAAGGTCATCGATTCAAAATTTATCGCCACTGGTTTGTAAAATTGTGTTATGGCTCAATCAAAAACTACATAATAAATAACTAGACCCGTTTATGAAATTATGTCATATGTAAGGTTCAATAAAAAACTATACAATAAATAAATACGACTAACCTCTTTCTAATAAGTAAAACTTTTACATGAAATATTAATTAACATTCAACACTAGTACAAAATAGAAATTCATATTTTTTAGTTTCAAAATCGGATAAGCAAAGAAGAAAATATGTTTACAAAGCTTGAATTGGTTTCTAAAACCCAAGAAAATTACTCAAACTCCAAACCTCATAACCAACATTACACGGTTAGCCGGTAAAGAAGGCAAGAAAGGGCTTCATGGTATATTATTTTTAGAGTAGAGTTTTTTTAGGTTTTTCTTTTATCCTTATATTGATTTCATGGGATTTGGTTTTAAGAGTTTCATTATACCAAGGAAAGTCCGCTCTGCTCTTGCAATTAGGTTGTTGCGATAACGGGTTGGATTGTGCCCATACACGGATAAGGATGTCAATGGGATGACATATTTGCTTACTTGAACATACTTTCTTTCAGTAACCACTGGTTTTATTACGGGAACTCATAATATTCATAACGATTTATTATGCACTTCTGCGTCTATTGCTTTTTTTTACGTTGTTTACTTTAGTTACTGGGGGGCCTCTACCATATTTGTACAAATAGAATCTTATAATATGGATTTATATCAGAAACCTTAGTTCTAACTTGCCGCCTAAATAGAAATACTAATGTCTTAGTAGTACAAAATTATTTTAACTTTCACATGCCTTGCCTCATCAAACATATAGAATTTGTACAACAAATAGCCACGTCGCATCGAAAGGTCACCAAATTAAAAGACAAACAACTAGAAACAATTGAGTAAAAAGTAATTGCATCTCAAAGAAAGAAATTCAATTGTGTTCATGTTGACTTACTTGTAGTTTTGTCCCCTCCGATGATATAGACTCTGAGTTCTTCATTTCCTAGTTCCTCCTTCTGTGCTATTTCAATATTCCTTGCTGAATCATTGATAGAAGGATTGCAATCTGTTATTCTAATCACCTGTAGTGTAGGAATTTCTCCAAAGCAAGGAGGGATCTCATCCAGATGCCAGCAACTGTCCCTCACTAATTGCGCAAGCTTGGGAAAACAATCTTCTGTAGCAATCCACTTGCGAATCGATAGACCGCTTAATTTCAAATATTCCAGATTTGGGAAGTCCCCATCATACACGAACCATTCTGCAGCATAAATCTTTCCACTTAGTTTGAGAACCTTTAGGTTCCTCCCAAATTCTGCAATATCCTCCCATTTTGGCAGAAGTCTTGACAAAGACAACTTCTGTAGATTTGGAGGGAAGTCAAACTCACAATTCTTTCTCCAGTGCTCTGAACCCGTGATACGCAACTTTAGTGACACAAGCTGATCGAGAAAGCTCAAATCTAGAAATCCGTAATATGGCCAACAATTCTCACATTCGCATTTCAATTTCCGAAGGTTTGGTACCCTTCTCAGAAAATACTGTGCTTATCCTTTGGAAGAAAATTTTGGTGTCGATAATGTTTGCACATTATGCAATATGGAGGAATTCTCAAGTCCGTCGGTCAAGCTAGTAAAAGAACCATGGTGATTTATGCGTAGATGGCGCAAGTTGACCATGTTCCAGAGTGAATTTGGTACAGAGAAACTAACTTCAACAAGTAGAGATTGGAGGTTCCAAAGGTTGGCTATTGATATTGGCATATATCCTGTTTTAACGGCTAAATACCTCAAATGAATCAGCAATTCTATTATGTTCTCACGCATGGAAATGTATCTATCACCTAAATCCAACACTCTAAGAAGCATAAAACTCTGAATAATGAATGAGAACTTAGACGGGGGAACATAAAATCCAGATGCTCTAGTATATAGTAAAGAACGGACATTGTTGTAAGAAGGCTTCGCCTCTATAGATTCATTCTTTTTGAAATCAATGCGAAGTCGGCGCTCTTGATAAACTTTCGCAATATCAGACCAGTCGTGCACAAGTATCACCTGCAAGAAACTCCCTTCTTTAGCTTTTTGCAAGCAAAAGTCATGTAATAGATCATGAACACGACATGCTTTGACTCCTCCATGGGAACTTTCTTTGGTAGGTATTACAAGGCTTCTATTGATAAGATCCACAAAATATTTCTCTGCTACATCCTCCAATTTTTCTCCCTCAGTATATCGTACAAATCCTTCAGCAATCCATAACAATTTCAATTTCCAGAGAGGAATTTCTTTATCCCCTGGAAATGCTGCAAAGTACAGAAAGCACGATTTCAAATGATCTGGCAAATGATTGTAACTCAATTCTAATATGGCTCTGCACTGACTTTCTGAGTCACTAAAAATGTGTGAGCTTAATTCTTGTGCAATTTGTTTCCACTTATGTACACTCTTGTCCGCCCTTGCAAGAACTCCAGCCATGACAACAATTGTGAGAGGAAGTCCCTTGCAACTCTCTACAATCTGTTGTCCAACAACCAAAAATTCCTGAGAGAAGCTTCCTTTTTGAAATAGCTTCTTATCAAATAACTCCCAACTCTTAGCCTCAGAGAATTCACGAAGAGTATGAACCTTATTGCCATCTTTAATTTGCGAAGCCAGATTCCGGTATCTACTAGTTATGAGAATACGGCTACGCAATCTGTCATCTGGAAAAGATCTTTTGAAATCATCCCAATCCTTGATGTCCCACAAATCATCAATGACGATGAGATATCTACGTCCCTTCAAGCTTCGGAAAAGCGTTGCAGCTAGATCTTCATCATTCATTGCTTTATTATCTGGGGTCCCAGTAACATCACCTAAAATAGTAAGCAACAATTCTCTCTTTTGATATGTTTGAGAAACAGTGCACCATGCTTGAACATGAAAGAACTCTCGGATTGAAGGGTCCTCATACACTTTTTTAGCTAGAGTAGTCTTGCCAACTCCTGGCATGCCAACAATTGAGATAATATCTAATTTATCTTGGTCTTCAAAAAGATACTCCTTTATCTTCTTTGCCTCATCTTCGAAACCCACTATTTCATTAGTTGCTATGGCAGTAGCTTTTGATGAAACATGGGTGGAAGTCTTTTCAACATCATGTGCTTGTGTATGATACTCGTTCTTGGTATAGATCGTTGACACCTCTGTTTTTATAAGCTTGGTTTGCTTTATGATTTTGTAAAGTGAAATTATGATGCGAAGTTCAAGAGCATTTTTTACCAGGTAGAAGTCAATAACATATTCTGCCTGGTATGCCAAGCCTATGAAGCGCGTCCGAAGATCTCCCAATTCTTCATGCTCATTACGTTGCCCCTTGGTTTCCATAAGAGAAGATCTCAGAAATTTGAATTCCGCATGCAATGTTTCAATTTGATTCTTTAGAATCTCAATCGATGCTGGCCCATATTTTAGCAACTCATCCAAATGTCCCAGGAAATGATCCAGAAAGCCCACTCCATCAACTTTGGGATAGTTATACAACTTAACTTCTCTGGAGTCTTCCTGAATCTGCTTGATTTTGTCAAGCACCTCAGAAACGGCTATATCCCTAGCAATGTCTTCTTTCATGCTCCTTTCATAACACGAGAAGAGGATAGGTACGACCTTCCAAATAATAGCTTCAATGGCTGTAAAGGGAAAATTGAGTCGTTCTAATCTCAATTCAAGTGGCAAATTTCTGATAAAATTTTGAAGGAATTTCAGATTCTCAAAGAGATTCTTACTAGGATCATTTAGATAGATCACAAATTTCTCATTACAATCTAGTAGCTTTATCAGATTGTCAAGGAGATAATGCTCGGATGTTGATTCAGCTGACCTTGAAGCTCTTAAGACCACCATATAGATCTCCTCGACATTAGTCTTCTCTACTAGATCAGAGAGCTCTTGCTTCATGGCTAGTGCTATCTCTTTATCCATTTGGTCAACGAAGCAAAAGTAAATGAGACATGTTGCTTTGTATAGCAAAGAAGCAAGAGGAGTCAAAAGCCGTCGATTTTCATCCGGAACGTATACCTCTTTGCCTGCTAGATATGTAAACAGAGGTTGCAGAAGTGTTAGCTTCTCTTTGAAGTTTTCAATTTCTTTCATCAGAGGAGCAATTAGATCAGCCCTACAGCTTAATACATATCTAGAAATCCTCACAAGAAACTCTTTCCTTCGAAACACCCATTCATAATTTACAAGTCTCCTTTCGACATTTTGCCTGATTAGAAGATCCTTCATCTCTTCTCGCAAATTAGAATATACACGGTCCAAGTCCAGGATGTGACTTCCTTTAATTGGTCTCTTAGAAAGTGAGTGAAGTTTCAACCTCACGTCATAAAGCTTCTCTTCAATAAGCAAAGCAGGACCCTCATCGTCTGACAAGCTGAGAAACATTTCTAGAAACTGAAGCCCAAATTTGAGGAATAGGATATGATCCTTCAAGTGGGAAGCATCCATAAAGCTCTGATATTTTTCTTCTTGCTCCTCGAGAAGGGACAACGATTTAGAAATATGAGAGGAGGGGCTTTCCATTTTGAAAGATGGTTTATAAAATGGAAAAGAAAGTTTAAGGGACATGATACGATCTATCAAGGAGGCACGAGAATTATGAGAGGAAGATCTTTCCTTGTTAGCCATTCTTCCTCGCTTATTTTTCTAACAAGAGAACTTAAACCTGGAATCCTGCAAAAAGAATACACTTCACCACATTACTTTTGCTCAAAAAATTACTTTTGCTTTTACATGCTGACTTGATTAAAAACAAAATTATAAGGATTATAAAACATTATTTTATCGAATATCTTACGCAAATATTTAGTATTCTTTATCAATATGTTGTATAGTTTCTAGGAATTAATTCTAAAGTTGACTTGATTAAAAATAAAATTATAAGGATTATAAAACATTATTTTATTGAATATCTTACGCAATTATTTAGTATTCTTTATCAATAAGTTGTAGATCAAAAAAATAACATTATCATTTTGGGATCTTATCCCATTTGTTGAACATGGGAAAATCCATATACGTTCAATGAAAATCAACTTCATAAGATGGTAGCTTAAAATGATATTCTATCTTACAAATCCTTAAATTGGAAAAGTTTATGGCCATGAAGATTTCTCATTCTCAAAATTTATAAGACGGAAGCATCTTGACTTTCTCTGTGACTGTAAGAACTATAGATCTAATAGATTGGACAACACGTTATAGAATGTGTGTAGTATTTATTGCCTTCAGGTTATAGGAATCCTTGGAACAAAATATAAAACCTAGGATGCCAGCTAAAAGGATCGTAGTTGGCAAATTCTTTGATTGAAAAATGGTGATTCCAGTTTTATGATCAGTTCTTTTTCTTTTTTTTTTGGTTAGTTTTTTATTTTTATTTTTTTTAAAAAGGGATCAATAGTGATTTTTCACCTACCCTAAGTGATTCGAACTCAAGACCATTTAAGTGTGAAGTGAGAGTTGTTCCCACTAAATTTAACCCTCTTGTTATATGATCCTCAACAATAGAGAATCGAGTTTTATAACCAGTTAAGTGGTAGACATTCAAATAATGTTACATGATCCTCAACAATGATGTTCACGTTGAAATTAAGAATGTCAATTAGCAAGTCATTTCAAGTGTCATCCATAATCAAAAGTTCCCACCCTACGAGGATTTTAAGCATTATCTCAAACACAAGTGAATGAGATGAAACTTGATAATCTAATTATGAAATTGTTGATCAAGGAAGAAAATACCTATTCTTAAAAGAAATTGGTGGTACAATTGGTGCAAGTCAAAGTTATGTTGTGGAATTACAAGCTCGTCGTTTAAACTAAAAGTGAAAGCTTTGAATGTTGTTAGCAATGGCAATGCAAATAAAAAATTCCCAATCTTTGAGACTAACTGAATAGAGAGCCAAAGATTGTCACAAGAAGAAAACTAACGGAACTTCAAAAAGAAAATTCCACAAGGAAATGTCACAGAAGCAGATACTTTGTTATCACTAAGGGATGGTGGAAAGAGACTTCGTAACTAAAGTTATAATCCTTGCCTTGACTTACATCACAGAATGCCAAAAACAAAAGTAGAGAAATGTGAAGGAACTTACCAAAGTACTACGATCTCTGATTCTTTCTCGAACTAGATGCCTCCAGAATATTGAAAAATCGAAACAAGATTGATCTGACAATTCATATTCATCCCTCCTGTTAGCTCCTCAGTCTAGACTACACAGAGAAAAATTGTCTTAAGAAAAATTCTCGTAGCCGGCAAATATATAGTTGAGCCTCACGTTCCGCACGCCGGGTGCCAAAGGGAAGAATACTCCAAATCTTAGAAGCCCTGTAGTAGAAAAAAAAAAGATACAGGAGCTTACCAGAGTAATATGAACTCTGATTCTCTCTCGAGGTAGATGCCTCCAGATTATTGAAAAATTGTACAAGAAACAAGATTGATCTGATCACAAGTCATATGCATCCCTCCGGTTAGCTCATCTGTGTAATATATACACGCACGTAGAAAGATGGATCCACGAAATGAATATCAGCTACTAATGTATGCATTTCAAAATAATGACTTCACACTGATCCAAAAGATAAAGGAAGAAGAAAACAAAGACTTGACAATTAAGTCTTAGTAAGTCTTCCTATGAGACAATTATTGGCCGACACAAAATTGTGGCGTAGAAGAAATTTCCCTAAGTCTTTGTATTCTAGCTTTTTTTGGTACATAATTGTTGGAGACAGTGGTCCAAACACCTGTCGGCAAAGTTGACTAATAATAGCTGGTATTGTATGCACTTAAAAATAACAATTATCTTAACAGGATATTTACTCCAGTTGTATAATTTTTGCTTTATTTGTGAAAGAAATAATACTTTTTGTATATGATATAATATCAATTTACACCTCTTTTTAGATAGAAAAAAATAATCATAATAATGACTTTTGAAGTCGACCCGAAAATTGAAAAACAAAAAAGAAAATGACTTGACGTAATCAAATTATATATATATTTGATTTCATAACGTTAGGCGTGAGGTTATGACTTCACACTAATCCAAAAGATAAAAGAAAAAGAAAACTAAGACTTGACAATTAATTCTTTGTATTCTAAGTTTTTTGGAAAATTATAATATCCGGGATGCGGGATGCGGGATGCGGGATGTGGGGACAAACGAGAACGTGACATGTGGATGTGAGACCTGTGGCATTTAATGTGTATTAATTAAGACAAAAGAGTTATGAAAAAGTCTATTATACCCTTGCACATGTGGATGTGGGGCTCACGGTATTTAATGTGTACAGATTGGTGGGATATGATGGCAAGGTCAAATATCTATTAATTATGCCCTCATATTTTAGAGGAAATATACATTATGCTCTCACAGTATATATTTTAAAATATAGATGAGTAAATGCAAATTAATGGCCAAAATACAAAAAAGGACAGATAAATAAAAAAGAAGAAATGTGTAATGATCAAAATGGATAAATGACTGAAGACAAAAGATAGGCAAAATGAGATTAGCAAAAAAAAAAAAAGATAGGCAAATGAGAGCAAATAATAACGTAGAAAATTAACAAAGTGAAATTGAAAGAACATATTAAAAGTGAAGTATCATTTGTGTTCATTATTTTGTTTAAATTTAAAGGTAATGAAATTACCCTATATAAAAATCATACATTATGTCAAAATTGAAAATTATAAACCTAAAAGTGCATCCAAAGAGCATGAGCATGCATGATTACGCTGTAACATATAACAAAGTAAAAAAATTGAATATCTCTCGTAAATTAGAAGACGTCGTAATTAAAGTAAATAATTAGGAAAAAGTGGACAAATAATCCATATCGTTTACACAGTTTAGACAACTAGTCCCTATTGTTTAAAACGTCACGCGGTTAGTTTTTATTATTTATAAAAGTCTTACCATTAGTCTCTATCGTTTGCAATAATCTCATTATTAATCCCTATTGTTTGCAAATATCATACCATTAGTCCCTATTGTCAATTAACCATTAAAACTTAATTTAAAACAACATTATTTGTGTTAAATGACATTATTGCTCTTGATTTAATGACAAAATTACTTAATTATCCTTATTATTTAATGAAATTCTTTTTTATTTTTATGTATATATAATAAAATGACTATTATACCCTTGAAATTTGTTAAGTTTTTAACATTTAGTTAACACTTAAACATAAGACATGATAGAGAACATAATGAACTTAAATGAAATTAAAAATTGAATGGTATCTACAAATAACCAAAGTAGGTATATATGAATATGAATGGAGAATTTTCATTGATACATACTAATATATAGCCTTATTGGTGAAACTTGTTATCAACAATAGGGAGTAACCGCGTGACTTTAAAAATAATAAGGACTAATGGTGTAACTTTTGAAAATAATAGGGACTAGTCGTGTGACTTTTGAGACAATAAGAACTCTTAGTACAAAACGTGTAAACAATAGGAAATATTTGTCTAATTTTCCAAGCTTAAAATTGCTTTGATGAGGAACATACTAGATGTGACGAGGAATGTACTATATGTAAAGTATCATATATGGTTCATGGTGAGAAAAATACCGTATACTGTATACAAAAAAAAAGATTGTATACAGTATTTTTCTCACCATTAACCATATATGATACTTTATATGTAGTACAATCCTTATCACTCAAAGCGGTTTTAAACTTGGAAAATTAGACAAATAGTTCCTCTATTTACACGTTTTATACTAATAGTTCTTATTGTTTTAAAAGTCACACGGCTAGTCCCTAAAATTTGCAAAAGTCGCACCATTAGTCCCAATTATTTTCAAAGTCACACGGTTAGTCCTTATTGTTGATAAAAAGTTTCACCAATTAGTCCTTATTGTTTAAAAAGTCTTCCAATTAATCCCTAGTGTTAACTAACTGTTAAAAACTTGTCAGATTTCAGGGGTATAATAGTCATTTTATGAAAAATTTCTTTCTTGTTTTTAAAATTGGATAATGTATCATTTTTTTGTATGTTTTGTGCTATGTCTCAGTTTAGTCCTATATATTTTTCTAAAAATCTCGATTTAGTCCTATATGTTTTTTAAAAGTCTAAGATTAATATCTATTGCAAAATCCAACTAGAGAAGTTTCTTTTTAACTTCATGGGTTCTAAATTTTTAAAGAAACATTTCATTCAAAAAAGGTAATATCTCAAAATTTAACACGAATAAATAACTTCAAGTTAAACTATACACATATATACGGCCACGTCAAAGTCACGACAAACACGATACTAATCTTTTTAGCGTGGTTGTCATATATGAAAGCATTATCTAGTGTTTATTATGATTGACATATATTGATTATATTAAGATTAGCATGTGATAACTAGAAATTCTTTTACAAGAATACATATTACCCAAAAGAAAAATCATGAATAAATTTACAAAGAAGATTAAACGAATAAAAAGGAGTGAATGAAAGATATTGAGTTTTTTCTTTTTTTGCCGTGAAAGAGAGAAGAGTGGGGAAGACATTTATTTTTTCTTGAGTTTTTTACTATTCTTAGCAAAGTCAATAATTTAAACTTGATAGTAGTTTTGTCCTCAAAGAATTAGCAGCAGAATTAGAAAATGTAGATTTGCAAATTCTACCTCTTGACCTCTGATTTGAGTAAGGCTTGTGCAAATCCAAGAATTGCAAATCCTGAATTTGTAATTTTTTAAAAAGGTGAAACCAAATAAAAAAAATTAGATTTACAAATGAATTCTATAAAATTTTATAAAATTCATTTGTTTGAAACAGGCTGTAAATTACAATTACAATGAAGGACGAAAATTCCTAAAAGACTTACAAATGCCTGTACTAAAAATTGAGATTATTTTGCCTTTGTGAATTAGATCATCTATGTCATTACATTCGACAAACTTGTGGTCTTCGAGGCCTTTCTTTCTTTTTATTTTTATTTATTTTTTTGACCCTTCTTTCCTCATTTTCATATATGGTAATTGGAGATTGATGCATGTTCTTATTGCAAAAATCGAAAAATAACTTATATAGCATGTTAAACACAAACTGCAATACTTATAACTGCAATACTTATAAGATTTCACTTCTATTCTCACCGACCTATCACTTTGTTAACTCCACACGCCATTAATGGACCACTTGAAGCTCAAAACGACCATTCCATCTCTCCTATTCATGGAAAGCTGGTGCGGATGAATTGTAGGGTTTCATTACAATAGATTTACGGCTTTGACTTCAATCTCATCTAGTTTTCACAAATCAGGTACGATTTTTTGATTTTTAGCTTCATAAACCCTAAAATTTGCATAATTTAGTTAAATTGTTGTTTAGTGCCTTTAATAATGGAAATTAATTGCAAAAGCGCTCTCTCTAGAAGCTGCGAGATTTGTGCCTTTTAAGCATCAAATTAGGATTTCTGACTGCCACTCTGTGGATTGAGGTATTGGTTTTCAAGCAAGGTTTTGAACTTCAGTGTGATTTCTTCGTTTCAAGGTAACGTTTCTGGTTAAAATTTTGTTTAAAGTTTAGCTGATTTTTAATGGCAAGTTTTGCTGAATTTTATGATTGAATTTTTGGGCAAAGTTATACACAGTTATTAAACTTATATTTTTATTAATTTTGTTGCTAAGAAGCAAATTAAAAAAGACAATTATTTTTCAGTTAAAGAACTATATGAAGTTAGAAGTTTCACTAAGCTGAGATTTATTTACTCTTTTTTTTTCATTTTACAGTTAAATTCTTATTTTGTGAAAATGATTTGAATTTTTTTTTTTAAATTTGCAACGTTTTTTTCTTAAGCAGCAGAAAATTAAAAAAAATTACCAAGAAAGAATTTGAAGTTTTTTTTCCTTCAAATTTGCAAAATAGATTATTTTTGTCAAGGTTTCTATCTTAAACTCTTGAATGTTTATTACATCTTATGAAATATGTTTCACCGTTGTGTTGACGCATACAAATTCTAAGGCACTATTCAGATAATATAATCGGAGAAGTTGTGGAGCCTGGTACAGTAAACTCCTTCCTAGGAGTTTTAGTTTGTGAGAATTTCTCTCAGGTTCAAACTTGATCCTTAGTTGGACCTTTAGAAGCTGTGCAGATCTTATTTTTTCTACAGTTTGATACTATGCTAAAAGAATTAAGTTGTTACAAGTGCTGACTGTCAATATTCATAACTAAGGATTTTCAAGTATCTTGTGGTTTTGTAATAAAAAATGAACTTTATAATGCAGATACATGCTTAAATTACATAGCATTTGAAGATCATTGAATTTTACATATTTGACATCTTGTGTCTTTTATAGGTTAGGGAACCCTTTTGGATAATGTACTCGATAATAGGAGCATTCAACTCTTGAAAGAAATTATTATGTATTTGGAATCAGGCGATCACCTTCCTATCTCACCAAGTCAAACCTATTCTCTTATTGGCTGCAGATTTTCAGCTTCAAAGTGAATAGCTAGATTTTGTTGGGCCCGAACCTCCTACAGGATCAATTTCAAATATCAGATAATAACGACAGATAAAAAAAAATATGGGACACAAATATTTAATGTGAAAAACCCTCAATTAAGAAGGTAAAAAATCACAGGACAAACCGACAGAAAATCCACTATAAAAATAGTACAAGAATTAATACTCAAGTTTTTGTCCAAACTTGAGTTCCCTCAAATACAAAAATATCTCACTTTCTCTTTGAAGTGAACCTAGTCCTGTTTCTAAAACTACCCGTATTTGAATAATATAAGAGAAAAGACTCTTATAGAAAAATACCTCACAACTCTACCCTGGTTGTGAAATAACTCGGAGATTAATTTATCACAATAATCTATCTATTTTTTTCTCTCTATTCTTTCTCTCTGTCTGTGCAAATTTTAACTCTTCACCATCCCTCTATTTATAGAAGTAGGGATGGTAAGAAATGGTTATCAAATTGATAACCTGAAAGGTTATCAATTTGATAACAATCACGGCTTGCCAGCCATGAATGATTGTTGTCAAATTGACATCACTTTTTGTTTTCAACTTTGGCAACTTGGCCATATTGGGGATGGACCCCACCGATCTCCCCTTCCAGACCCAAAGGAGAAGAATAACAATTTCACAAGTTTAGCCCAGCCTGCTTGGCACAGGACTCAAATTTATTTATGGGAAGTGCTTTGGTCAGCACATCAGCAATATTTTTATCTGTATGGATCTTCTGCAGCTTCAACAGCTCTTCTACTATCACCGATCTCAGCTAGTGATATCGCACATCAATATGTTTAGTGCGTGCATGGTACATAGTATTTTTGCTAAGGTCAAGTGCACTTTGACTGTCACAAAATACCACATACTTATCTTGTTTGAAACCTAACTCTTGAAGAAACCGCTTCATCCACAGCATCTCCTTGCCTGCTTCTGTAGCAGCAATGTATTCAGCTTCTGTGGTAGATAATGCAACACACTTCTGTAGCTTGGACTACCATGAGACTGCTCCCCCCTGCAAAAGTGAACAATATCAGGCCTAGTACAAATCATTGCATACATCAAGTTCCCTACTGCTGAAGAATAAGGGATTTTTGCCATATGTCCTTTTTCTTCCACAGTGGACGGACAAGATTGCTTTGTCAATTTGAAGTGACTAGCAAGAGGTGTACTAACTGGCTTAGCTTCTTTCATACTGAATCTTTCTAGTATCTGCTCAATATACTTTTTCTATGATAGCCACACCGTACCAGCTTTTCTATCACGGATAATCTTTATGCCCAATATCTGCATTGCTGGTCCTAAATCCTTCATGTCAAAGGATTTAGACAAATCCTCCTTGAGCTTCTGCATTATCCTTGGATCTTGTTCCACAATTAACATATCATCAACATAAAGTAGTAAGATGATAAAGTTACCACCAGTGAATTGTTTGATGTATACACAAGGATCTGCTTCAGTCCTCTTGTAACTTTGACTCACCATGAATGAGTCAAATTTCTTGTACCATTGCCTTGGCGCTTGTTTCAAGCCGTATAGACTTTTCTTTAATTTACAAACCATGTGCTCTCTATTTTTTACATTGAAACCTTCTGGTTGTTCCATGCAAATTTCCTCTTACAAATCTCCATGCAAGAATGCTGTCTTTACATCAAGCTACTCCACTTCCAGATTTTGACTTGCAGCTAATCCTAAGATAGTTCTTATAGAGCACATTTTAACAACGGGAGAAATTTTTTTATCAAAGTCTATACCTTTCTTTTGACTGAATCCTTTCACTACAAGACGAGCTTTGTATTTGATTATTTTGTCTCCATCTTTCTTCAACCTGAACACCCATTTATTTTTCAGGGCTCTCTTTCCTTCAGGAAGTTTAATCAGCTCATACGTCTTGTTTTTCAACAATGAACTCATCTCCTCTTTCATTGCATCCAGCCATTGGGTCTTTTCACTGTGAGTTAAAACTTCTTGGAAGTCCTCTAGCTCCCCCTCATCAGTGACTAAAATATAATCAGAACTTGAGTACCTGGTTGATGATCGTATTTCTCGTGAAGACCTTCTCAATTGAGATTCTACATTTTCTGGTTGAGTAGTTTGCTCCCCCTGTTCAACACCCTCTGTATTTTCAGCATCATCATCGTTGTCAGATGCATCATCAACCATTGCTGGCTCTACAATTGGTCCAGGTTCTGTTTGTTCAACATCTTCCCTTCTTGTGGCATGATTTGTTGGGGAAGATACAGGTGTTGTATCTGAAACACCTTTATCTGCATGAGTGTTTGGTTTAGCATTCTGCCATTCTCCAGTGATCTCATGCTCATAGAAGATAAGGTCTCTGCTTCTGACGACCTTTTTCTTCTCCGGATCCCATACTCTATATCCAAACTCTTCATCACCATATCCTACAAATATGACAGGAGTCGCCTTATCATCAAGTTTGGATCTTTGCTCCTTCAGTACATGCATGAAGGCTTTGCATCCAAACACCTTCAAGTGGGAATAAGAGACATCTTTTCCCGACCATACTCTTTCTGGTAAGTCGAAGTTCAAAGGTACCGAAGGAGTCCTATTGATTAGGTAGCATGTTGTATTGATTGCTTCTCCCCAAAATGGTTTTGGTAAGTTATCCATTTTCAACAAGCAACGAACTCTCTCCATAATGGTGTGATTCATCCTTTCAGCTATACCATTATGTTGTGGGGTACTAGGAACCGTCTTTTCATGCATGATGCCGTGCGTAGAACAATACACCTTAAATTCCTGGGATGTGTATTCTCCACCATTGTCTGAACGAAGACGCTTCAAAGGTTTTCTAGTCTCCCATTCTACCATAGCATGAAAATGCTTGAAGTATTCAAATACCTGATCTTTTCTTTTCAACAAATACACCCACATTTTACGTGAAGCATCATCAATAAAAGTAACAAAATATCTATTACCACCTAACAACTCCACCTCCATGGGACCATAAACATCAGAGTATACTAACTCTAATTTATTTTCTTTCCAACTTGATTTTCCTTGGAAAGAAACTCTATGATGCATTCCAAATAAACAATAATCACAAGGGTCTAATGATGTACCTTTGGCTAAGGGAATGAGGGACTTCTTAGCCAAAATTTGTAACCCTTTCTCGCTCATATGCGCCAGCCTTTTATGCCACACATTTGGAGAAGCTTCATCTTCCACAGCATTCAGCTATCCACTGTACATTTTCATTTGTGTCTTGTACAGCGAGCAACAAAGTTTACCTCTTGCAACCACCAAAGTTCCTTTGGTGAGCTTCCATTGACTGTTGCCTGTCTGGTGCTCGTATCCTTCTTTGTCAAGAACACCTGCTGAGATCAAATTAAGGCGGAGATCTGGGATGTGTCGGACATCCTTTAACGTCATTTTGTAGCCAACATTTGTTTGAACACAAATGTCTCCAACTCCCACTATTTTTGTTTCACTGTTGTTCCCCATTTTCACTATGTCAAAGTCTCCTGCATTGTAGACAGTGAAAAAATCCCTATTGGGAGTACAATGATAAGATGTTGCTGAATCAACAATCCATTCGGTTTGAGAATCAGCAACATGATTACAGTCATTGTGTGAGCAAAGTAGTGTCAACTCATCATTTGATGTAGAAATTACTGCAGCTGTAGAGTTTTCCTCTACCTTCTTTTAATCTCCTTTGTTTTTCAACAGATTGCAATTTCTCTTAAGGTGACCAATTTTATTGCAATGGTAGCACCTTAAAATTCCTCAAGACTTGGATCTCCCTCCAGAGTTACCTTGTCCTTTGGAATTTTTGCCGGCACTCCTTCCCCGTTTTCAGTAACAAGGGCTTGTGCCTGGTCTGATCCAGAATCCTTCCTCCTCATCTCCTCATTGAACATGCTATCTTTCACCATGTTTAATTTTAGCTTGTTGTCTTGAGATGAATGACTGAGTATTACCACCAGTGTTTCCCAACTGTCTGGTAATGAACTCAGAAGAAATAATGCCTGCAGCTCATCATCAATTGTTAGCTCTAGCATTATAAGTTGATTTATAAAATTCTGAAAATTGTTGAGATGGTCGGCAACAGAGTGTCCCTCCTTTAATTTGAGATTCACGAGCCTTCTTATGAGGAAAACTTTGTTCTGAGAAGATTTTCTCTAATAAATATTTTCCAGAATTGTCCAGATTTTATCAGCTTTCTTCTCTGCAGAGATGTGGTAAAAGACACTCACATCTATCCACTGTTTGATGGTACCGACAGTTTTTCTGTTGAGTTTTTCCCATGCTTCCTCTGTCATGGACGATGGCTTCTTTGTATCTCCTTCGACAGGATCGTATAGATCTTTGCAGTACAAAAGATCTTCCATCATCGTCCTCCAAATTCCATAATTTGTAGCCGTTAATTTCAACATGGAGCTAGAACTGGCCTCCATGATTTTTTCCTCTGAAATTCTGTATGAACAGTAACTATGTCGTATATACGGACAACACTGTTTATACCAATAATATAGTAATTATTAAAAGTATCGTATGTACAGATAATATCGTATATACGAGTAGTATAAAAAAAATGAATAATACCATATATATGAATAGTATCAATACGTACAAAAATAGTATTGTTCAATACTGACCTTTTTTTTATACCAGTTGTTGGGCCCGAACCTCCCACAGGATCAATTTGAAATATCAGATAATAACGATAAATAAAAGAAAATATAGGACACAGATATTTAACGTGGAAAACCCTCAATTAAGAAGGTAAAAAACCACAGGACAAACCGACAGAAAATCCACTATAAAAATAGTACAAGAATTAATACTCAAGTTTTTGTCCAAACTTGAGTTCCCTCAAATACAAAAATATCTCACTTTCTCTTTGAAGTGAACCTAGTCTTATTTCTAGAACTACCCATATTTGAATAATATAAGAGGAAAGACTCTTATAGAAAAATACCTCACAACTCTACCGTGATTGTGAAATAACCCGGAGATTAATTTCTCACAATAATCTCTCTATTTTTCTCTCTCTATTCTTTCTCTCTGTCTGTGCAAATTTTAACTCTTCACCATCCCTCTATTTATAGAAGCAGGGATGGTAAAAAATGGTTGGCTTGCTAGCCGTGAATGATTGTTGTCAATTGACAACAATCACTTTTTGTTTTCAACTTTGGTAACTTGGCCATATTGGGGATAGACCCCACCAGATTTTACTGCAGTATGTAGAAGGATAACTACATTTTATCTTGTGACCGAAAAGAATTATCGTAAAACATAACTGGTCAATACAGTACAACATTGTCTAACTTGGCAATGTAGCTGTAGCGCATATATTGATCTCTTTTCTGGATAAAATGTATTGCTTGTCATGTCAGAAATATATTGTTCCTGTGGAAGTTCCCTTTTGACTAACTCGTTTATGCACTCTGTTCGTGAATTATCTTTTGTTACTCAGGTATAGCTGGAAAAGCGGTATGTAGGATCACGTCATATATCAGAGTGGTTCAACACTACAGGACGAAATGTCAAACAGGGCTAATTGCTAGTGTAATTATATCTCAGGTAATATGTTTGTATCCTGTCTTCTCACAATCAAACCTGCTAAATTAAGATGATTCTGATAACTATATTACAAATAACTTGATTCATGCAGTGGACTTGGGCTGCTACAATTTGACAAAGCTCCAATGTTGCCTGGGAATATGGAATTAGTGGCCCTTTCTGGTTTGCAAGCGGTGCAACCATCCAGGCATGTCTAAGATCATTTTTTGCCTATTAGTGGCCCTTTCCTGCAGTGATCTATATACTTAGTTGTGAGATTACATTCTTTAACTTCTTCTTTCTGTCATGACTTCTACATATTCCTGTTAATAGTGATCTACATTTTCTCAAATTCTAGTTTTGAGCTCTGTTATATTCTTTGTTTCATGAGAGTTCCTGCTGTTTAGAGAGCCAATGGGAAGCTTCTCTTCTGCTCATCAGATTGTAAGCTTGATCAGAATGAAATCTTTCCTATTATACAGATATAGATTTGTTTACAGTTTGATGAATACTTTGGATTTTTCTTTTAAGTATTTTCATCTGTGTTATTAACGCCTTGGTAACTTTATGTGGAACATTGTTAAATCTCAGATCTGCTCAGAAGTTTTCTAGTTTTTTTTTATTATGAAGTACATGTTGTTTATTAAATTAAGTGCATTACTCAACTGCTGCAAAGAGTACAACTTGAAATTGATTACCCTTCTTTGATTGTTGCATAGGAGGTTGTCTTGACTGGGATCATTGTTCCATCCACAAGGCAGGCTTATTTGTTTCAATCACCTAAACTTAAAAACTGCCAATTTTCATATACAAATGTAGGGCCCTGTATTCACTATTCCGTGTACCCTTTTCATCTTCAAACAAAACACAAAATTTCTATTTTGTTTTCTTTCTAACACTTTTCTACAGAGGTTCAGGCCAAAGGTTAGCAGAAAAAGGAACTGGAATATGAAGCCATGGTTTTAGACCTCAATAATAAGCTCAATCAAGCCATTGAAGGAAGCTGTTTGCTCACAAATAGAGTCCATGATGCTGAATCATGTTGTGATTCCTCAGGCAGAGTAAGAAACAAATCCTAAGAAGTAAAACAAGAAAAAAGTATTGAAAAGACACTAGCGGCTTGTAAGTTGTGTAAAGCCACAAGGATGTGCATGGTTTTTCTTCCTTGTAGGCACCTATGCTGCTACAAAACTTGTGAAACTCTAATTGGGCTTTGTCCTATCTGCAACTTTGTAAAGAAATCAAGTGTAGAGGTTTTCATGGTTTAAGGAATGAAAAATGATTCCGTCAGTTTGGAACTAAGTAGCAAAAAGTATAAAATTGTTGTCTATACTTTTGAAAACTGTTGCAATAAATGATAACAACTATTGCAAAAAGTCTGAGAAACCTTTGCATATAAGTAGATGCTCATCATAAAGTTTTTTATGAAAACTGTTGCAAAAAATAGCTGAATCATTGCTATTTGTTAGCAAAAAAACCGTTGTAATAGGAATTCGCAACGAAGTTTAAAACAATGGTTTAAAAATCATTGCATAAAGTTATTTGTAACGATTTTTAACTTTTTTGCAATAGTTTTTAAGTGTTACAATAAGCTCAAAATGTAGTAGTGAATTCTCACTAACCTATTAGTACGTATTGATATTTTTTCCTAGTACGTATTGATTTTTATAAAAGAATTGGAAGTGTAAGGGCCTTTGTGTCACTTTTTAAATGTGTAAATTACTATTTACAAAAATTCTAAACTTAAATTACAACTTCAGTCTTTATTATAAAAATATAAAAGAAAAATTAATAATAATAATACTGTTTGTAGAATGCTTTCCAAGTTTATTCTTACCAATACAGGTGAAATTTACCTGTTGCATTTTATGCTCTCAAAATACAACTACATGCTTGTGATTGGTTTCTTTCCAACAGCAACCTAATATGGGCTAAACCACATGCTCTAGTCTCGAGTGTTGTATCAAAATTTCTACCTTTTATGTACGGGAAGCCACAAAGAAAGTGGAAATTTTATATTCCCTTTCTATGTTTAGATAAAAGCTAATGGAGTTGGATTAATAAGTTATTAAGTGGTATGATCCAACATAGATTCAAATTTTAAAACTCACTTTAATTAAAGTAAAATAATCAAGCTAAGACCCAAAATGGGGAGTGTTACATTACCCATAAAACCAACATTAACAAACCTATTTAACAGTATCATAATAACATGTACCATTCTCATCCAACATAATAAAACTGTTAAATTAACAATACCATTGTCTTTTCATCAAAACAAGATAGCAAAAATCAAAGTCCTTTCTGAATAATAGTAGGGCAGCTATAAATCCCAATCCTCATTATCTGCAAAAGTATTAACAACAGAGGAATGAATACAAATTGCAAAGTAAACAAAGGTAGGGCTCATAACCAAAAAGAATAAAAGGATAACTGAAGAGCTACCAAAGCTTATGATCATAGAGCCCTATGAGGAAAACTCAATGACAGATCTTAAATCATAACCAAAGTACAACAAAAGTTGAACAATAACAATAATCCAATAAATCATTTCAAGGCGCCATCATTAAGCATTCCGAATAACATTTACTTATTCATATCAATATTTAAACAATTCCATTAGATTATGAAAATAATATCTACTTTGCTTCTTACAATGTTATAAATCTGTCGCTACAATTTTGCTAGCAAGTCTTGTTAAGAATTATAGAGTTTCATTCTAAAACTAATTGGTGCGAGGTAGAGTAGTCAGCATCTTATAAGGTAGTATTGAAGTTTCGATTTAATGTGAGACAAATATATATTCTAACATTCCCCCTTCTCCCTCACATGTAATGTGATTTGAGAGGAGTCACACATGAAAAATTGAACATATGTGGTAGATAAACACATATGGAAGGTTGAACGTACGTAGGACACACATAGAAGATTGAACACATGTGTGACATAATTTAAGAAGGGTCACACGTGGATGAACATGCGTGGAAGATAACACACACGAAATATGAATAAGACTAGACCATGGACCTAACTCTGACATCATATTAAAAATCATGGGTTCCCATCCTAAAACCAATTAGTGTTAGGTGGAATAACCTAGGATCTTATAAAATGGTCTTGAAATTTTTGATTTTTCAATATAAGACAAATGTATATTCTAACAAATCTTGTTAGTCAGTAGTGTGTAAAAGGCTTCAAAGGTTCCACTAGGTATATAAAAAAATTCATAACACATAGTGGATCAATAGGATGGTACAATACTTTGACTATTAACCTTGTCGATTTAATACTACTATTTCTATCTTGCATCTATTTATCCCACTATTAGGCACAGTTATAAAGTACAATAAAACTCTCTAAAATCCTAAACTTTGGAAATAAAGATAAAGTCAAAACCATGTTTAAAATCTTAAGATTTTATTGTCTTTAAGTAATGTAAGTGAAGTAGCATTTTGATTATAAAATAAAAAAAATTTCGCCCATTTTTTGCAAAGAAATGTGCACACTGGATCATCTGTAGTAAAGAGGATATTCTGCAAACTTTGTTCTCAAAACAAATCTTTCCATAAACTAAATTTTTGACAAGCTCAAAGGTAATATGGATGATTATAAACAACACATAGCATGCATTTTCAACTTTTTTAATTATTTCAAAATAGCGACTCGCCCTAAAAAAATGTCAAGGATAAACTTTCAAACAAGTAATTAGACACGACGTAACACAAGTTACATAAATAATCTGCAAATTTAAAAACAAATGGATGTTCAACTTACAAGAGGCAACAATGTTGTGAACCACAAGGAAGCATGAGACATCACCCTAATTAGCAAATGAACGAATTATAAGCTGCACAGCAAAATAAGAGCTCAAATTTTATTCAAATAGGAAATTGGGATAGAACAAATACGTAATTTTGCAGAGTTATCACTAATTCAAAAATGAGAATAAACTTGACTTACAAATTAGAGAACGATATTAAACACAACAAATAAATACAATAAATCCCTCTCTAACAGTTTAAACTTTTAAATAATGTTAGAGTTTAGTTATTAAAAGATCCTAAATTCAAATCTCATTGCTACCAATTTGTAAAAGTACGTCCACATGTAACGGTACATACTTTTTTAGTTTCATAATCGGATAAGCAAAGAAGAAAATATGTTTACTTAGCTTGAATTGATTTCTAAAACCCAAGAAAATTACTCAAACTCAAAACCTTATTACCAACATTACATTCTTATAATATGGATTTATATCAAAAACCTCAGTTCTAATTTGCAGCCTAAATAGAAATACTAATGTCTTAATAGTACAAAATCAGTTCAACTTTCACACGCCTTGCCTCAAAACATATAAAATTTGTACAACAAACAAAAACGTCGCGTCCAAGAGGCACCAAAGTAAAAGACAAACAACTGAAAACAATTAAGTAAAAACTAATTGCATCTCAAAGAAAGGAATTCAAATGTGTTCATATGTTAACTTGGAGTTTTGTGCCTTCCCATGATATAGACTTTGAGTTCATTTTGTAGTTCCTCCATCTGTGATATTTCAATATTCCTTGCTGAATCATTGACAGAAGGGTTGCAATCTGTTATTCTAATCACCTGTAGTGTGGGAAATCCTTCAAAGCAACGAGGGATCTTATCCAGGTACCAGCAATCGTTTGCTCAAGCTTGGGAAAAGAATCTTCTGAAGCATTCCACTTGCGAATCAATAGATCGCTTAATTTCAAATATTCCAAATTTGGGAAGTCCCCATCATTCACGATCCATGTTTCATCGCAGTACATGATCCAAGCTCCAGCGTTTCCACTTAGTTTGAGAACCTTTAGGTTCCTCCCAAATTCTGCAATTTCCTCCCATTTTGTCAGAATTCCTGACAAAGAAAACTTTTGTAGATTTGGAGGGAAGTAAAACACAAAATTCTCTCTCCATCCCGCTGAACCCGTGATACGCATAAAATATATTAGATAAATCCAACACTCTAAGAAGCATAAAATTCTGAATAATATAAAAGTCAGATGAGCGAAAACAATAGTCAGATGCTCCAGTATATAGTAGAGAAAGGACATTGTAGAGGGAAGGCTTCACCTCTATAAATGCAGACATTTTGAAATCAATGCTAAGTCGGCGCTCTTCATAAACTCTCGCAATATCAGACCAGTCATGCTCATGTATCACCTGCAAGAAACTCCCTTCTTTAGCTTTTTGCAAGCAAAAGTCATGTAATAGATCATGAACACGACATGCTTTGACTCCTCTATGGGAACTTTCTTTGGTAGGTATTACAAGGCTTCTATTGATGAGATCCACAAAATATTTCTATGCTACATCCTCCAATTTTTCTCCCTCAGTATATCGTACAAATCCTTTAGCAATCCATAACAATTTCAATTTCCAGAGAGGAATTTCTTCATCCTCTGGAAATGCTGCAAAGTACAGAAAGCACGATTTCAAATGATCTGGCAAATGATTGTAACTCAATTCTAATATGGCTCTGCACTGACTTTTTGAGTCACTAAAAATGTGTGAGCTACTAAAAATGTGTGAGCTTAATTCTTGTTCAATTTGTTTCCACTTATGTACACTCTTGTCCACCCTTGCAAGAACTCCAGCCATGACAACAATTGTGAGAGGAAGTCCCTTGCAACTCTCTACAATCTGTTGTCCAACAACAAAATTCCTGAGAGAAGCTTCCTTTCCGAAATAGCTTCTTAGCAAATAACTCCCAACTCTTAACCTCAGAGAATTCACGAAGAGTATGCACTTTATTGCCATCTTTAATTTGCCAAGCCAGATTCTGGTATCTACTAGTTATGAGAATACGGCTACGCAATCTGTCATCTGAAAAAGATCTTCTGAAATCATCCCAATCCTTGATGTCCCACAAATCATCAACGACGATGAGATATCTACATCCCTTCAAGCTTTGGCAAAGCTTTGCAGCTAGATCTGAATCAGTGATTTCTTTATTATCCAAGGTAAGTAAAAGCATTGCAGCAGGATCTTCATAATTGATTTCTTTATTATTCGGGATAAGCAAAGGCTCTGCAGCTAACTCTTTATTCTTCATCTTATTGTGCTCTTCATTTTTTCGAATAACATCACCTAAAATGGTAAGCAACAATTCTCTCTTTTTATATGTTTGAGAGACAGTGCACCATGCTTGAACATGAAAGAACTCAGGGATTGAGGGGTCCTCATACACTTTCTTAGCTAGCGTAGTCTTGCCAACTCCTGGCATGCCGACAATTGAGATAATATCTAATTTCTCTTGGTCTCAAAAAGATACTCCTTTATCTTGTTTGCCTCCTCTTCGAAACCCACTATTTCATCAGTTGCTATGGCAGTAGCTTTTGATGAAACATGGGTGGAAGTCTTTTCAACGTCATGGGCTTGTGTATGATACTTCTTCTTGGTATTAATCGTTGACACCTCTGTTTTTATAAGCTTGGTTTGCTCTATGATTTTGGAAAGTGACTTTATGATGTGAGAATCAAGAGCATTTTTTACCAGGTACAAGTCAATAACATATTATGCCTGGTATGCCAAGCCTATGAAGCGCATCTGAAGATCTCCCAATTTTTCATGCTCATTACGTTGCCCCTTGGTTTCCATAAGAGAAGATCTCAGAAATTTGAATTCCATATGCAGTGTTTCAATTTGATTCTTTAGAATCTCAATTGATTCTGGCCGACATTTTAGCAACTCCTCCAAATGTCCCAAAAAAAGATCCAAAAAGCCCACTCCATCAACTTTGGGATAGTTATACAAGTTAAGCTCTCTGGAGTCTTCTTGAATCTGCTTTATTTTGTAAAACACCTCAGAAACTGCTATATTCACTTCCCTAGCCATGTCTTCATTTATGTCCCCGTCATAACACGAGCAGAGGATAGGTACGAACTTCAAAATAATAGCTTCAATGGATATAAAGTGATAATTGAATTGTTCTAATCTCAATTCATCTGGCAAATTTCTGATAAAAGTTTGAAGGAATTTCAGCTTCTCAAGGAGATTCTTACTTGGATCACTTAGATAAATCACAAATTTCTCATTACAATCTAGTAGCTTTATCAGATTGTCAAGGAGATAATGCTCGGATGTTGATTCAGCTGACCTTGAAGCTCTTAAGACCACCATATAGATCTCCTCGACATTAGTCTTCTCTACTAGATCAGAGAGCTCTTGCTTCATTGCTAGTGCTATCTCTTTATCCCTTCGGTCAACGAAGTAAAAGCAAATGAGACATGTTTCTTTGTGTAGCAAAGAAGCAAGAGGAGTCAAAAGCTGTTGATTTTCATCCGGAACGTATACCTCTTTGCCTGCTAGATATGTAAACAGAGCTTGCAGAAGTGTTAGCTTCTCTTTGAAGTTTTTAATTTCTTTCATCAGAGGAGCAATTAGATCAGCCCTACAGCTTAATAAATATCTAGAAGTCCTCAAAAGAAACTCTTTACTTCGAAACACCCATTCATGATTTACAAGTCTCCTTTCGAAATTTTTCCTGATTAGAAGATCCTTCATCTTTTCTCGCAAATTAGAATATGCACGGTCCAAGTCCAGGATGTGACTTCGTTTAATTGGTCTCTTAGAAAGTGAGTGAAGTTCTAACATCGGATCTTGAAAATCCAAGTTTGAGAAGCTGAGAAACATTTCTAGAAAGTAAAGCCCAAGTTTGAGGAATAGGATATGATCCTTCAAGTGGGCAGTATCCATAAAGCTCTGATATTTTTCTTCTTGCTCCTCTAGAAGGGACAACGATTTAGAAATATGAGAGGAGGGGCTTTCCATTTTGAAAGATGGTTTATAAAATGGAAAACAAAGTTTAAGGGACACGATATGATCTTTCCTTGTTGGCTTATTTTTCTAACAAGAGTACTTAAACCTGGAATCCTGCAAGAAGAATACACTTCACTACGTTACTTTTGCTTTAACATGCTGAACTGGTAAGGAATTAATTCTAAAGTTGACTTGATTAAAAATAAAATTATAAGGATTATAAAACATTATTTAATCGAATATCTTACGCAAATATTTAGTATTCTTTATCAATATTTTGTAGATCAAATGAATAACATTATCAATCTGGGTCCTTATCCCATTTGTTGGGTATGGGAAAACCCATATATGTTCAATTGAAATCGACTTCAAAAGATGGTAGCTTAAAAATGCTATTTTATCTTACAAATCCTTAAATTGGAAAAGTTTATGGCCATGAAGATTTCTCATTCTCAAAATTTATAAGATAGATGCACATATAGTTGAAATGATGGAAGCATCTTGACTTTCTCTGTGACTGTAAGGACTATAGATCTAATAGATTGGACAACACGTTATAGAATGTGTATAGTATTTATTGATAAGTGATTCCAAACGCCCATTCATAAGTGATTCAAATTCGAGATCATTTAAGTATGAAGTGAGGGTTGCTCCTACTAAGTTTAACCCTCTTGTTATATGATCCTCAACAATAGTGAATCGAGTTTTATGACCATTTAAGTGGTAGACATTCAAATAATGTTACATGATCCTCAACAATGCTATTCACGTTGAAATTAAGAATGTCAATTAGCAAGACATTTCAAGTGTCATACATAATCAAAAGTTGCCACCCTGCGAGGATTTTAAGCATTATCTCAAACACAAGTGAATGAGATGAAACTTGATAATCTACTTATGAAATTGTTGATCGATGAAGAAAATATCTATTCTTAAAAGAAATTGGTGGTACAATTGATGCAAGTCAAAGTTATGTTGTGGAAGTAAGAGAAAGATTTCAAGGTAGTTAGCAATTGCAATGCAAAGATTATCACAAGAAGAAAACTAAAGGAACTTCAAAAAGAAAATCCCACAGGCCACAAGGAAATGTCACAGAAGCAGAGACTTTGTTATCACTAAGGGATGGTGGAAGGAGACTTCGTAACTAAAGTTATAATCCTTTCCTTGACTTACATCACAGAATGCCAAAAACAAAAGTAGAGAAATGTGAAGGAACTTACCAAAGTACTACAATCTCTTATTCTTTCTTGAACTAGACGCCTCCAGAATATTGAAAAATCGTACAAGAAACAAGATTGATCTGACAATTCACATTTATCCCTCCTGTTAGCTCGTCAGTCTAGATAGCACAGAGATAAATTATCTTAAGAAAAATTCTCGTATCCGGCAAATACATAGTTGAGCCTCACATTCCGCACTAAGCCAGAAACCGCCGGATGCCAAAGGGAAGAATACTCCAAATCTTAGAAGCCCTGTAGTAGAAAAAAAAAAAAGATACAGGAGCTTACCAGAGTAATATGAACTCTGATTCTCTCTCGAGCTAGATGCCTCCAGATTATTGAAAAATTGTGCAAGAAACAAGATTGATCTGATCACCAGTCATATGCATCCCACCGGTTGGCTCATCTGTGTAATATATACACGCATGTAGAAAGATGATTCCATGCAATGAGTATCACCTACTAATGTATGCATTTCAAAATAATGACTTCACACTAGGGCGGAGCCAGAAATTTATATTGGAGGCCGATATTTTTTGGTACAGTACTCTTTGTATAGTATTTTTTACCAGTAGAAAATATTCTTAGAAAATATCTTTTCATTTCCAATTAATATAATTAATCATACTAAAATTAAATAACAAAAAATAAATTAAAAATTCAAACATAAATAAGTGCAAAAAAATTAACACAAGATTATGTAAAGTAGTGTTTTCCAATTCAGTTAATGAAGTTGGACTCGTCTCTTCTTCATGAAATAGAATTTATCAATTATTGTATCAACAAGAACATCTTTTGCAATTTCCTTTTCAATATAGACAATCATACTTCTTTGAGACATCCTCCATCCAATTGCGAAACCTTGTTTTGATAACATTACCTGAAAATGATTTCAAAAATACTTTTCCAAATCAATATCAGTAAACACATCTGATCAAGAATAACATTATAATACCAATTATCACATTATAATGCATAATATATTCAATTATTTTGTTCACTGTCTGATCAAACCCCATTCGCCAATTTTGTATCTTTCAAACTACTTAATGTTTACAAATTAAAAGTATTTAGCTACTCAAACATCATATTTTTCTATTTGAAATCAAGTATTCAGCTACTTAAACATCACATTTACAGTAAGTACACCAAATTCGTGAAATCAATCAGAACAAATTTTCACAAAATCTAAAAAATTTTGCAGGACCAAGAATATAATTAACAAAGAATACACAAACAAATATAAACAGGAGTTATTCAATTAAATTGATTACCTTAATTGGTCTGTTCACTGTTGCCTCAAGAGTCAAGCTCACTGAAAAAAGAAAAGAAAAAAATATCATTAACAAAATAAATTATGAATAAAATTACATAACCAAGTAATTTTAAATTTTAATGATATATTAGTTTAAATTTTAATTATTGATTACCTTAATTGGTCTGTTAGTAACTTAGTATTTATTTTTATTTCGTGAGAAATTGAGAATGTTAGGAAGATGAGATTGGGGTGAGATTAAGAAAAATGAAGAAAATGAAGATTGAAGAAGAATGAACGGGAAAGAAGATAGAAATTTTTTCAAAAAAATTGTAATGATTAAAGAAATTGAAGTATCATTGTGTTTTGTCTTTTCTTAGGTTCTATCGCTTAGTTGTAAAATTTTAACTTTTGAAATGTAAAACTTTTACAGTAGAGTTTTTGTTAGAAGTCCTGTTAAATAAAAGTTGTTAACTGTTTAGTCTGTATTAGGTAATGTTAAACTTTTAAAAGTTTTGAGGGTAATGTCGGGCTTTAAAAAATATAAAGTGATATATTTTTTAAAAAAAAGAAAAAAAAATAACTTTTCGCATTATGTAAAATAGATTCTTAAAAGCCTTTTTTGAGAAGTTTTAATTTAGAGCTTTTCATTTTTTAATTTTTTTTAGCTTTAACTTTTACCTAAAAGCACTTTAAAAAATAAGTTAAATAATTTAATTTAATTTTTAAACTCACAAAAATTATTTTTTAACACCTTAAAAGTAGGCCTAACAGAGCTTTAATCAGATGGGGACTATCAATTTGACTAAATTAAACAAAACAAACACAAGGGGCCTGACATGTTGATTATATATATTTTTATGTAAACAAAAATATTTTGGGTGGGCTGAACTTTTATTTAAAAATATTTATATATAATTTTTTTAAAAAAAAAAATTTGCTGGGACGTTGGCTTTCCTCGCCACCCCTTAACTCCGTACTTGTATATGTATATATATACACATTTACACATAGGATCTCTCCTTACCAAAAGTCTACATTGAAAATTCTCCAACTTTCTTCTTTTAATTTTTTGTCATGATTTTACCCACTTCCTTACATTTTTCTTTTTGACCAAAGCTCACTTTTAATCATTCACACACTCTCTCTCATACACACAAACAAACACTAACACAGGTTTTGTTTTGCACGAACACATGCATATTCTCACACACAATTCTTGCACACTTCAAAATCATATACTTATCTCTTCTTAGCACTACTCACGCACACTTACACAAACTTTAAGATGCTTTGAATCAATTTAAAGAACTTCTAGCTACATAAAAAAGAATACCATTACTTTCACGAGAGAGATCAATTACATTTTGCAAGAATGTTAAAATTCTCTGTTTGGAGTTCTTATATATTCCTTATTGCAGCACCTCTAACGTAAATTCATTTCAAAATTTTCATTCATTCATTTAATAACCCTCTTTATTATTTCTTATTACTATAGATAATCAAATTAATAAAAATGATATTGAATGTATGTAAACATATGTAGACACTATTAACACAAATGGTCCTTTATCTTTGTTGCATATGCCAACTAACTCCCTTATCTTTTAAGTGTGACATTTTGGTCCCTGATCTAATACTAAAATGACGTCGTTAGTCCTAATATGTGAAATATGTCAAAAAACTGACGGAAATGACATGCTTTGCTCACGTGCTAACTTATGTGAGGGCAAAATAGTCCATTACAAGTCAGATACTCATTTTTATCAGTTTAATGAAACAAATGGTCATTTATCTTTGCCTTGAGTGCCAACTAACTCCCTTATCTTTTATTTGTGACGAATTGGTCCCTGATCTTGAACTACAATGACAATGTTAGTCATTGCATGTGAAATCCATAAAAAATAAGACGGAAGTGGCACGCTGACTACACGTGCTCATACTTTGTATGAAAAACCTAAAAAAAATAGATATTATTAGCACTTGGATATGAAGGAAGCCTTTGTAATTCAACAAACAATGTGAGAATGTAATGCAAGTAGGGTCGTGGTACCGAGCAGCGTGTAGGTTAGCGACAGTGGAAACGCTTGTGGACGGATCAGAAGAAAAAGTAATGAGAAAACGATCATAGAGAAACGTGGAAAGAAGTGTGGATAAGCAAAGCTTGTTGCCCAAAATGAAAGACGAAGAGCGAGCCAAAAAGGAGTGAGAGAGGATGGTAGAGTACAAGTAGTTTGCCAAAGCTGGCTCATCCTTCGTTTTTTGTAGACTACAAGTAGTTTGCCAAAGCTGGCTCATCCTCCGTTTTTTCACGCAAAGTGTGAGTATATACGGTCAGCGTGCCACTTCCATCTTGTTTTTGATGGATTTCGCACGCAAGGATTAACGTTGTCACAGTAATTCAAGATCATGGACCAATTCGTCACAAATAAAAGATAAAGGAGTTAATTGGCACTCAAGGCAAAGATAAAGGACCATTTGTGTCATTAACCCAGTGAAATGAGTATCTAACTTGTAATAGACTATTTTGCTCTTGCATAAGTCAGCACGTGAGTGAAGCATGTCATTTTCGTTATTTTTTTTACGGATTTCACACATTATGACTAACGACATCACTTTAGTATTAGATCAGGGACCAAAATATTACACTTGAAAAATAAGAGAGTTAGTTGGCACACGCAGCAAAGATAAAGGACCATTTGTGTTAATAACCCTAGATAGATATGTTCAATCACAATTTTAGTTATTTGAAATTGTGTGTAAATTGATGCCAAACCATCTGATAATTTAATTTGAATTCTATTGTTGTGTATAGATTTTGATTTAATTTTAGATCTCTATATGGATTTTATTTTTTATTTTTTTATGTCAGATCGCATAGGATTTTGGGACTAAATACACCATTTTTGACATTATTTTAGCTTGTTTTACTGTTTAACTTGATTTTTTATACTTTGTAAAATTATCTGGTTTTTGAGGCCAAAGACACAATTATTTACATTTTCAAAGGTTGTTTTACTATTTAATTTTAGGATTCAATTTTGGTAAGCAATTTTAAGATCCGTTGGATCCAATGCGGTTTTGTTAAGAGGTTACTTTGTGTTGTTTATTGACGACTATAGCTGTTACACCTGGCAAAAGTGATTGTCTTTCTTCTTTTGTTCACTTCGTGGAAAATATTTTCTCAACTCGCATTAAACATTGGTTTTTGATATCTTATTTTGATGGAAAGACAATAGTATTGTCTCGAGCCTTGAGCGTGTGGTTCAGCCCTTATCATGTTGCTGTTGGAAGGAGACCAGTCATAGGCATGCGGTTGTATCTTGAATAGGAATGGCAACAGATCGGATATCCGCTAAAAATGAGGTATCCAAAACAAAATCCAAGAACATGAAGTTGTAGGAGCTAGACCCCAAACATCACAGTGTACTACTTCTAAAGGAAACTTAGATATACGAGATGACAAAGGAAAAACTAACTTATGATTCTTACCTATCATACAGGCAGTACAAACTTTATTCAAACAGGGAAAATAAGAAAAATCTAATGGCTGTTGAGTATGCAGAGACAACAACACTTGTTTCAACAGGTGGCGAAGACGATTGTGCCAAAGATTGGAAGACACACGAGAAACAGCAAAGGCAAGGGGCAGATTGGACGTAGGAAGCAAAACTGGGATACGGTAGAGACTGGATTCAACGTTGCCTTGGAGGAGAGGGGTTACTTTGCAGAGGTCCTTGACAACACAATGAGAAGGAAAAAACTTGAGTGAGATATTATTATCACAGGTAAACTTAGAGACAGATAAAAGACTGGATGAAAGTTGAAGAATAACAATGAGCAAGAAATCATTTTTAATGTGCCATCAGTAAGCATTTCAAATAACATTTACTGATTCATACGAATATTGGAACAATGCTATTTGATTACAAAAATAATATCTATTCGTTCTTTTCAATGTCGTTGATGATCTGTGGCTACAATTTTCCTACCAAGTAGGTCAGTAGTGAGTAAAAGGCTTCAAGGCTTCCACTAGGTGTATAAAGTATTCAAATCGTACAATGGATCAATATTATAGTACAATATGCAAACTGTTGAGCTTGTCGATTAATATTAGTGTCTAGTATTAATTTATCCTATTATTAGACAGGGGGTACAACAAAAGTCTCTAAAATAATAAACTTTGAAAATAAAAGGAAAATTTTTAATTTAAACTCTCAAACTTTAAGTTATGTAAGTGAAGTAGCATTTTGATTTTAAAAGAAAATTTCATCGCCCATATTTTGCAAAGTAATGTGCACACTGGATTATCTGTAGTGAAGAAGATATTCTGCAAACTTTATCCTCAAAACAAAACTTTTCATAAACTAAAAGTAATTGAACGTAATGTAACACAAGGTACATAAATAATCTGCAAATTTAAAAACAAATGGATGTTCAACTTACACGCAGCAACAATGTTGTGAACCACAAGGAAGCATGAGACATCAACCTGATTAGCAAATGAATGAATTATAAGCCCCACAACAAAATAAGAGCTCAAATTTTAGGAATTGAAATAGGAAATCGGGATAGAATAAATACACAATTTTGCAGAGTTATCACTAATTCAAAAACGATAATAAACTTGACTTACAAATTAAAGAACAATGTTAAACACAATAAATAAACAAACTCTTTTCAAACTTGACATGGTATAAGAGTTTAGGTACTAAAAGGTCATCGATTCAAAACTTATCGCCACTGGTTTGTAAAATTGTGTTATGGCTCAATCAAAAACTACATAATAAATAACTAGACCCATTTATGAAATTATGTCATATGTAAGGTTCAATAAAAAACTATACAATAAATAAATACGACTAACCTCTTTCTAATAAGTAAAACTTTTACATGAAATATTAATTAACATTCAACACTAGTAAAAAATAGAAATTCATATTTTTTAGTTTCAAAATCGGATAAGCAAAGAAGAAAATATGTTTACAAAGCTTGAATTGGTTTCTAAAACCCAAGAAAATTACTCAAACTCCAAACCTCATAACCAACATTACACGGTTAGCCGGTAAAGAAGGCAAGAAAGGGCTTCATGGTATATTATTTTTAGAGTAGAGTGTTTTTAGGTTTTTCTTTTATCCTTATATTGATTTCATGGGATTTGGTTTTAAGAGTTTCATTATACCAAGGAAAGTCCGCTCTGCTCTTGCAATTAGGTTGTTGCGATAACGGGTTGGATTGTGCCCATACACGGATAAGGATGTCAATGGGATGACATATTTGCTTACTTGAAAATACTTTCTTTCAGTAACCACTGGTTTTATTACGGGAACTCATAATATTCATAACGATTTATTATGCACTTCTGCGTCTATTGCTTTTTTTTACGTTGTTTACTTTAGTTACTGGGGGGCCTCTACCATATTTGTACAAATAGAATCTTATAATATGGATTTATATCAGAAACCTTAGTTCTAACTTGCCGCCTAAATAGAAATACTAATGTCTTAGTAGTACAAAATTATTTTAACTTTCACATGCCTTGCCTCATCAAACATATAGAATTTGTACAACAAATAGCCACGTCGCATCGAAAGGTCACCAAATTAAAAGACAAACAACTAGAAACAATTGAGTAAAAAGTAATTGCATCTCAAAGAAAGAAATTCAATTGTGTTCATGTTGACTTACTTGTAGTTTTGTCCCCTCCGATGATATAGACTCTGAGTTCTTCATTTCCTAGTTCCTCCTTCTGTGCTATTTCAATATTCCTTGCTGAATCATTGATAGAAGGATTGCAATCTGTTATTCTAATCACCTGTAGTGTAGGAATTTCTCCAAAGCAAGGAGGGATCTCATCCAGATGCCAGCAACTGTCCATCACTAATTGCGCAAGCTTGGGAAAACAATCTTCTGTAGCAATCCACTTGCGAATCGATAGACCGCTTAATTTCAAATATTCCAGATTTGGGAAGTCCCCATCATACACGAACCATTCTGCAGCATAAATCTTTCCACTTAGTTTGAGAACCTTTAGGTTCCTCCCAAATTCTGCAATATCCTCCCATTTTGGCAGAAGTCTTGACAAAGACAACTTCTGTAGATTTGGAGGGAAGTCAAACTCACAATTCTTTCTCCAGTGCTCTGAACCCGTGATACGCAACTTTAGTGACACAAGCTGATCGAGAAAGCTCAAATCTAGAAATCCGTAATATGGCCAACAATTCTCACATTCGCATTTCAATTTCCGAAGGTTTGGTACCCTTCTCAGAAAATACTGTGCTTCTCCTTTGGAAGAAAATTTTGGTGTCGATAATGTTTGCACATTATGCAATATGGAGGAATTCTCAAGTCCGTCGGTCAAGCTAGTAAAAGAACCATGGTGATTTATGCGTAGATGGCGCAAGTTGACCATGTTCCAGAGTGAATTTGGTACAGAGAAACTAACTTCAACAAGTAGAGATTGGAGGTTCCAAAGGTTGGCTATTGATATTGGCATATATCCTGTTTTAACGGCTAAATACCTCAAATGAATCAGCAATTCTATTCTGTTCTCACGCATGGAAATGTATCTATCACCTAAATCCAACACTCTAAGAAGCATAAAACTCTGAATAATGAATGAGAACTTAGACGGGGGAACATAAAATCCAGATGCTCTAGTATATAGTAAAGAACGGACATTGTTGTAAGAAGGCTTCGCCTCTATAGATTCATTCTTTTTGAAATCAATGCGAAGTCGGCGCTCTTGATAAACTTTCGCAATATCAGACCAGTCGTGCACAAGTATCACCTGCAAGAAACTCCCTTCTTTAGCTTTTTGCAAGCAAAAGTCATGTAATAGATCATGAACACGACATGCTTTGACTCCTCCATGGGAACTTTCTTTGGTAGGTATTACAAGGCTTCTATTGATAAGATCCACAAAATATTTCTCTGCTACATCCTCCAATTTTTCTCCCTCAGTATATCGTACAAATCCTTCAGCAATCCATAACAATTTCAATTTCCAGAGAGGAATTTCTTTATCCCCTGGAAATGCTACAAAGTACAGAAAGCACGATTTCAAATGATCTGGCAAATGATTGTAACTCAATTCTAATATGGCTCTGCACTGACTTTCTGAGTTACTAAAAATGTGTGAGCTTAATTCTTGTGCAATTTGTTTCCACTTATGTACACTCTTGTCCGCCCTTGCAAGAACTCCAGCCATGACAACAATTGTGAGAGGAAGTCCCTTGCAACTCTCTACAATCTGTTGTCCAACAACCAAAAATTCCTGAGAGAAGCTTCCTTTTTGAAATAGCTTCTTATCAAATAACTCCCAACTCTTAGCCTCAGAGAATTCACGAAGAGTATGAACCTTATTGCCATCTTTAATTTGCGAAGCCAGATTCCGGTATCTACTAGTTATGAGAATACGGCTACGCAATCTGTCATCTGGAAAAGATCTTTTGAAATCATCCCAATCCTTGATGTCCCACAAATCATCAATGACGATGAGATATCTACGTCCCTTCAAGCTTCGGAAAAGCGTTGCAGCTAGATCTTCATCATTCATTGCTTTATTATCTGGGGTCCCAGTAACATCACCTAAAATAGTAAGCAACAATTCTCTCTTTTGATATGTTTGAGAAACAGTGCACCATGCTTGAACATGAAAGAACTCTCGGATTGAAGGGTCCTCATACACTTTTTTAGCTAGAGTAGTCTTGCCAACTCCTGGCATGCCAACAATTGAGATAATATCTAATTTATCTTGGTCTTCAAAAAGATACTCCTTTATCTTCTTTGCCTCATCTTCGAAACCCACTATTTCATTAGTTGCTATGGCAGTAGCTTTTGATGAAACATGGGTGGAAGTCTTTTCAACATCATGTGCTTGTGTATGATACTCGTTCTTGGTATAGATCGTTGACACCTCTGTTTTTATAAGCTTGGTTTGCTTTATGATTTTGTAAAGTGAAATTATGATGCGAAGTTCAAGAGCATTTTTTACCAGGTAGAAGTCAATAACATATTCTGCCTGGTATGCCAAGCCTATGAAGCGCGTCTGAAGATCTCCCAATTCTTCATGCTCATTACGTTGCCCCTTGGTTTCCATAAGAGAAGATCTCAGAAATTTGAATTCCGCATGCAATGTTTCAATTTGATTCTTTAGAATCTCAATCGATGCTGGCCCATATTTTAGCAACTCATCCAAATGTCCCAGGAAATGATCCAGAAAGCCCACTCCATCAACTTTGGGATAGTTATACAACTTAACTTCTCTGGAGTCTTCCTGAATCTGCTTGATTTTGTCAAGCACCTCAGAAACGGCTATATCCCTAGCAATGTCTTCTTTCATGCTCCTTTCATAACACGAGAAGAGGATAGGTACGACCTTCCAAATAATAGCTTCAATGGCTGTAAAGGGAAAATTGAGTCGTTCTAATCTCAATTCAAGTGGCAAATTTCTGATAAAATTTTGAAGGAATTTCAGATTCTCAAAGAGATTCTTACTAGGATCATTTAGATAGATCACAAATTTCTCATTACAATCTAGTAGCTTTATCAGATTGTCAAGGAGATAATGCTCGGATGTTGATTCAGCTGACCTTGAAGCTCTTAAGACCACCATATAGATCTCCTCGACATTAGTCTTCTCTACTAGATCAGAGAGCTCTTGCTTCATGGCTAGTGCTATCTCTTTATCCATTTGGTCAACGAAGCAAAAGTAAATGAGACATGTTGCTTTGTATAGCAAAGAAGCAAGAGGAGTCAAAAGCCGTCGATTTTCATCCGGAACGTATACCTCTTTGCCTGCTAGATATGTAAACAGAGGTTGCAGAAGTGTTAGCTTCTCTTTGAAGTTTTCAATTTCTTTCATCAGAGGAGCAATTAGATCAGCCCTACAGCTTAATACATATCTAGAAATCCTCACAAGAAACTCTTTCCTTCGAAACACCCATTCATAATTTACAAGTCTCCTTTCGACATTTTGCCTGATTAGAAGATCCTTCATCTCTTCTCGCAAATTAGAATATACACGGTCCAAGTCCAGGATGTGACTTCCTTTAATTGGTCTCTTAGAAAGTGAGTGAAGTTTCAACCTCACGTCATAAAGCTTCTCTTGAATAAGCAAAGCAGGACCCTCATCGTCTGACAAGCTGAGAAACATTTCTAGAAACTGAAGCCCAAATTTGAGGAATAGGATATGATCCTTCAAGTGGGAAGCATCCATAAAGCTCTGATATTTTTCTTCTTGCTCCTCGAGAAGGGACAACGATTTAGAAATATGAGAGGAGGGGCTTTCCATTTTGAAAGATGGTTTATAAAATGGAAAAGAAAGTTTAAGGGACATGATACGATCTATCAAGGAGGCACGAGAATTATGAGAGGAAGATCTTTCCTTGTTAGCCATTCTTCCTCGCTTATTTTTCTAACAAGAGAACTTAAACCTGGAATCCTGCAAAAAGAATACACTTCACCACATTACTTTTGCTCAAAAAATTACTTTTGCTTTTACATGCTGACTTGATTAAAAACAAAATTATAAGGATTATAAAACATTATTTTATCGAATATCTTACGCAAATATTTAGTATTCTTTATCAATATGTTGTATAGTTTCTAGGAATTAATTCTAAAGTTGACTTGATTAAAAATAAAATTATAAGGATTATAAAACATTATTTTATTGAATATCTTACGCAAATATTTAGTATTCTTTATCAATAAGTTGTAGATCAAAAAAATAACATTATCATTTTGGGATCTTATCCCATTTGTTGAACATGGGAAAATCCATATACGTTCAATGAAAATCAACTTCATAAGATGGTAGCTTAAAATGATATTCTATCTTACAAATCCTTAAATTGGAAAAGTTTATGGCCATGAAGATTTCTCATTCTCAAAATTTATAAGACGGAAGCATCTTGACTTTCTCTGTGACTGTAAGAACTATAGATCTAATAGATTGGACAACACGTTATAGAATGTGTGTAGTATTTATTGCCTTCAGGTTATAGGAATCCTTGGAACAAAATATAAAACCTAGGATGCCAGCTAAAAGGATCGTAGTTGGCAAATTCTTTGATTGAAAAATGGTGATTCCAGTTTTATGATCAGTTCTTTTTCTTTCTTTTTTTGGTTAGTTTTTTATTTTTATTTTTTTTAAAAAGGGATCAATAGTGATTTTTCACCTACCCTAAGTGATTCGAACTCAAGACCATTTAAGTGTGAAGTGAGAGTTGTTCCCACTAAATTTAACCCTCTTGTTATATGATCCTCAACAATAGAGAATCGAGTTTTATAACCAGTTAAGTGGTAGACATTCAAATAATGTTACATGATCCTCAACAATGATGTTCACGTTGAAATTAAGAATGTCAATTAGCAAGTCATTTCAAGTGTCATCCATAATCAAAAGTTCCCACCCTACGAGGATTTTAAGCATTATCTCAAACACAAGTGAATGAGATGAAACTTGATAATCTAATTATGAAATTGTTGATCAAGGAAGAAAATACCTATTCTTAAAAGAAATTGGTGGTACAATTGGTGCAAGTCAAAGTTATGTTGTGGAATTACAAGCTCGTCGTTTAAACTAAAAGTGAAAGCTTTGAATGTTGTTAGCAATGGCAATGCAAATGAAAAATTCCCAATCTTTGAGACTAACTGAATAGAGAGCCAAAGATTGTCACAAGAAGAAAACTAAAGGAACTTCAAAAAGAAAATCCCACAAGGAAATGTCACAGAAGCAGAGACTTTGTTATCACTAAGGGATGGTGGAAAGAGACTTCGTAACTAAAGTTATAATTCTTGCCTTGACTTACATCACAGAATGCCAAAAACAAAAGTAGAGAAATGTGAAGGAACTTACCAAAGTACTACGATCTCTGATTCTTTCTCGAACTAGATGCCTCCAGAATATTGAAAAATCGAAACAAGATTGATCTGACAATTCATATTCATCCCTCCTGTTAGCTCCTCAGTCTAGACTACACAGAGAAAAATTGTCTTAAGAAAAATTCTCGTAGCCGGCAAATATATAGTTGAGCCTCACGTTCCGCACGCCGGGTGCCAAAGGGAAGAATACTCCAAATCTTAGAAGCCCTGTAGTAGAAAAAAAAAAGATACAGGAGCTTACCAGAGTAATATGAACTCTGATTCTCTCTCGAGGTAGATGCCTCCAGATTATTGAAAAATTGTACAAGAAACAAGATTGATCTGATCACAAGTCATATGCATCCCTCCGGTTAGCTCATCTGTGTAATATATACACGCACGTAGAAAGATGGATCCACGAAATGAATATCAGCTACTAATGTATGCATTTCAAAATAATGACTTCACACTGATCCAAAAGATAAAGGAAGAAGAAAACAAAGACTTGACAATTAAGTCTTAGTAAGTCTTCCTATGAGACAATTATTGGCCGACACAAAATTGTGGCGTAGAAGAAATTTCCCTAAGTCTTTGTATTCTAGCTTTTTTTGGTACATAATTGTTGGAGACAGTGGTCCAAACACCTGTCGGCAAAGTTGACTAATAATAGCTGGTATTGTATGCACTTAAAAATAACAATTATCTTAACAGGATATTTACTCCAGTTGTATAATTTTTGCTTTATTTGTGAAAGAAATAATACTTTTTGTATATGATATAATATCAATTTACACCTCTTTTTAGATAGAAAAAAATAATCATAATAATGACTTTTGAAGTCGACCCGAAAATTGAAAAACAAAAAAGAAAATGACTTGACGTAATCAAATTATATATATATTTGATTTCATAACGTTAGGCGTGAGGTTATGACTTCACACTAATCCAAAAGATAAAAGAAAAAGAAAACTAAGACTTGACAATTAATTCTTTGTATTCTAAGTTTTTTGGAAAATTATAATATCCGGGATGCGGGATGCGGGATGCGGGATGCGGGATGTGGGGACAAACGAGAACGTGACATGTGGATGTGAGACCTGTGGCATTTAATGTGTATTAATTAAGACAAAAGAGTTATGAAAAAGTCTATTATACCCTTGCACATGTGGATGTGGGGCTCACGGTATTTAATGTGTACAGATTGGTGGGATATGATGGCAAGGTCAAATATCTATTAATTATGCCCTCATATTTTAGAGGAAATATACATTATGCTCTCACAGTATATATTTTAAAATATAGATGAGTAAATGCAAATTAATGGCCAAAATACAAAAAAGGACAGATAAATAAAAAAGAAGAAATGTGCAATGATCAAAATGGATAAATGACTGAAGACAAAAGATAGGCAAAATGAGATTAGCAAAAAAAAAAAAGATAGGCAAATGAGAGCAAATAATAACGTAGAAAATTAACAAAGTGAAATTGAAAGAACATATTAAAAGTGAAGTATCATTTGTGTTCATTATTTTGTTTAAATTTAAAGGTAATGAAATTACCCTATATAAAAATCATACATTATGTCAAAATTGAAAATTATAAACCTAAAAGTGCATCCAAAGAGCATGAGCATGCATGATTACGCTGTAACATATAACAAAGTAAAAAATTGAATATCTCTCGTAAATTAGAAGACGTCGTAATTAAAGTAAATAATTAGGAAAAAGTGGACAAATAATCCATATCGTTTACACAGTTTAGACAACTAGTCCCTATTGTTTAAAACGTCACGCGGTTAGTTTTTATTATTTATAAAAGTCTTACCATTAGTCTCTATCGTTTGCAATAATCTCATTATTTATCCCTATTGTTTGCAAATATCATACCATTAGTCCCTATTGTCAATTAACCATTAAAACTTAATTTAAAACAACATTATTTGTGTTAAATGACATTATTGCTCTTGATTTAATGACAAAATTACTTAATTATCCTTATTATTTAATGAAATTCTTTTTTATTTTTATGTATATATAATAAAATGACTATTATACCCTTGAAATTTGTTAAGTTTTTAACATTTAGTTAACACTTAAACATAAGACATGATAGAGAAGATAATGAACTTAAATGAAATTAAAAATTGAATGGTATCTACAAATAACCAAAGTAGGTATATATGAATATGAATGTAGATTTTTCATTGATACATACTAATATATAGCCTTATTGGTGAAACTTGTTATCAACAATAGGGAGTAACCGCGTGACTTTAAAAATAATAAGGACTAATGGTGTAACTTTTGAAAATAATAGGGACTAGTCGTGTGACTTTTGAGACAATAAGAACTCTTAGTACAAAACGTGTAAACAATAGGAAATATTTGTCTAATTTTCCAAGCTTAAAATTGCTTTGATGAGGAACATACTAGATGTGACGAGGAATGTACTATATGTAAAGTATCATATATGGTTCATGGTGAGAAAAATACCGTATACTGTATACAAAAAAAAAGATTGTATACAGTATTTTTCTCACCATTAACCATATATGATACTTTATATGTAGTACAATCCTTATCACTCAAAGCGGTTTTAAACTTGGAAAATTAGACAAATAGTTCCTCTATTTACACGTTTTATACTAATAGTTCTTATTGTTTTAAAAGTCACACGGCTAGTCCCTAAAATTTGCAAAAGTCGCACCATTAGTCCCAATTATTTTCAAAGTCACACGGTTAGTCCTTATTGTTGATAAAAAGTTTCACCAATTAGTCCTTATTGTTTAAAAAGTCTTCCAATTAATCCCTAGTGTTAACTAACTGTTAAAAACTTGTCAGATTTCAGGGGTATAATAGTCATTTTATGAAAAATTTCTTTCTTGTTTTTAAAATTGGATAATGTATCATTTTTTTGTATGTTTTGTGCTATGTCTCAGTTTAGTCCTATATATTTTTCTAAAAATCTCGATTTAGTCCTATATGTTTTTTAAAAGTCTAAGATTAATATCTATTGCAAAATCCAACTAGAGAAGTTTCTTTTTAACTTCATGGGTTCTAAATTTTTAAAGAAACATTTCATTCAAAAAAGGTAATATCTCAAAATTTAACACGAATAAATAACTTCAAGTTCAACTATACACATATATACGGCCACGTCAAAGTCACGACAAACACGATACTAATCTTTTTAGCGTGGTTGTCATATATGAAAACATTATCTAGTGTTTATTATGATTGACATATATTGATTATATTAAGATTAGCATGTGATAACTAGAAATTCTTTTACAAGAATACATATTACCCAAAAGAAAAATCATGAATAAATTTACAAAGAAGATTAAACGAATAAAAAGGAGTGAATGAAAGATATTGAGTTTTTTCTTTTTTTGCCGTGAAAGAGAGAAGAGTGGGGAAGACATTTATTTTTTCTTGAGTTTTTTACTATTCTTAGCAAAGTCAATAATTTAAACTTGATAGTAGTTTTGTCCTCAAAGAATTAGCAGCAGAATTAGAAAATGTAGATTTGCAAATTCTACCTCTTGACCTCTGATTTGAGTAAGGCTTGTGCAAATCCAAGAATTGCAAATCCTGAATTTGTAATTTTTTAAAAAGGTGAAACCAAATAAAAAAAATTAGATTTACAAATGAATTCTATAAAATTTTATAAAATTCATTTGTTTGAAACAGGCTGTAAATTACAATTACAATGAAGGACGAAAATTCCTAAAAGACTTACAAATGCCTGTACTAAAAATTGAGATTATTTTGCCTTTGTGAATTAGATCATCTATGTCATTACATTCGACAAACTTGTGGTCTTCGAGGCCTTTCTTTCTTTTTATTTTTATTTATTTTTTTGACCCTTCTTTCCTCATTTTCATATATGGTAATTGGAGATTGATGCATGTTCTTATTGCAAAAATCGAAAAATAACTTATATAGCATGTTAAACACAAACTGCAATACTTATAACTGCAATACTTATAAGATTTCACTTCTATTCTCACCGACCTATCACTTTGTTAACTCCACACGCCATTAATGGACCACTTGAAGCTCAAAACGACCATTCCATCTCTCCTATTCATGGAAAGCTTGTGCGGATGAATTGTAGGGTTTCATTACAATAGATTTACGGCTTTGACTTCAATCTCATCTAGTTTTCACAAATCAGGTACGATTTTTTGATTTTTAGCTTCATAAACCCTAAAATTTGCATAATTTAGTTAAATTGTTGTTTAGTGCCTTTAATAATGGAAATTAATTGCAAAAGCGCTCTCTCTAGAAGCTGCGAGATTTGTGCCTTTTAAGCATCAAATTAGGATTTCTGACTGCCACTCTGTGGATTGAGGTATTGGTTTTCAAGCAAGGTTTTGAACTTCAGTGTGATTTCTTCGTTTCAAGGTAACGTTTCTGGTTAAAATTTTGTTTAAAGTTTAGCTGATTTTTAATGGCAAGTTTTGCTGAATTTTATGATTGAATTTTTGGGCAAAGTTATACACAGTTATTAAACTTATATTTTTATTAATTTTGTTGCTAAGAAGCAAATTAAAAAAGACAATTATTTTTCAGTTAAAGAACTATATGAAGTTAGAAGTTTCACTAAGCTGAGATTTATTTACTCTTTTTTTTTCATTTTACAGTTAAATTCTTATTTTGTGAAAATGATTTGAATTTTTTTTTAATTTGCAACTTTTTTGTCTTAAGCAGCAGAAAATTAAAAAAATTTATCAAGAAAGAATTTGAAGTTTTTTTTCCTTCAAATTTGCAAAATAGATTATTTTTGTCAAGGTTTCTATCTTAAACTCTTGAATGTTTATTACATCTTATGAAATATGTTTCACCGTTGTGTTGACGCATACAAATTCTAAGGCACTATTCAGATAATATAATCGGAGAAGTTGTGGAGCCTGGTACAGTAAACTCCTTCCTAGGAGTTTTAGTTTGTGAGAATTTCTCTCAGGTTCAAACTTGATCCTTAGTTGGACCTTTAGAAGCTGTGCAGATCTTATTTTTTCTACAGTTTGATACTATGCTAAAAGAATTAAGTTGTTACAAGTGCTGACTGTCAATATTCATAACTAAGGATTTTCAAGTATCTTGTGGTTTTGTAATAAAAAATGAACTTTATAATGCAGATACATGCTTAAATTACATAGCATTTGAAGATCATTGAATTTTACATATTTGACATCTTGTGTCTTTTATAGGTTAGGGAACCCTTTTGGATAATGTACTCGATAATAGGAGCATTCAACTCTTGAAAGAAATTATTATGTATTTGGAATCAGGCGATCACCTTCCTATCTCACCAAGTCAAACCTATTCTCTTATTGGCTGCAGATTTTCAGCTTCAAAGTGAATAGCTAGATTTTGTTGGGCCCGAACCTCCTACAGGATCAATTTCAAATATCAGATAATAACGACAGATAAAAAAAAATATGGGACACAAATATTTAATGTGAAAAACCCTCAATTAAGAAGGTAAAAAATCACAGGACAAACCGACAGAAAATCCACTATAAAAATAGTACAAGAATTAATACTCAAGTTTTTGTCCAAACTTGAGTTCCCTCAAATACAAAAATATCTCACTTTCTCTTTGAAGTGAACCTAGTCCTGTTTCTAAAACTACCCGTATTTGAATAATATAAGAGAAAAGACTCTTATAGAAAAATACCTCACAACTCTACCCTGGTTGTGAAATAACTCGGAGATTAATTTATCACAATAATCTATCTATTTTTTTCTCTCTATTCTTTCTCTCTGTCTGTGCAAATTTTAACTCTTCACCATCCCTCTATTTATAGAAGTAGGGATGGTAAGAAATGGTTATCAAATTGATAACCTGAAAGGTTATCAATTTGATAACAATCACGGCTTGCCAGCCGTGAATGATTGTTGTCAAATTGACAACAATCACTTTTTGTTTTCAACTTTGGCAACTTGGCCATATTGGGGATGGACCCACCGATCTCCCCTTCCAGACCCAAAGGAGAAGAATAACAATTTCACAAGTTTAGCCCAGCCTACTTGGCACAGGACTCAAATTTATTTATGGGAAGTGCTTTGGTCAGCACATCAGCAATATTTTTATTTGTATGGATCTTCTGCAGCTTCAACAGCTCTTCTACTATCACCGATCTCAGCTAGTGATATCGCACATCAATATGTTCAGTGCGTGCATGGTACATAGTATTTTTGCTAAGGTCAAGTGCACTTTGACTGTCACAAAATACCACATACTTATCTTGTTTGAAACCTAACTCTTGAAGAAACCGCTTCATCCACAGCATCTCCTTGCCTGCTTCTGTAGCAGCAATGTATTCAGCTTCTGTGGTAGATAATGCAACACACTTCTGTAGCTTGGACTACCATGAGACTGCTCCCCCCTGCAAAAGTGAACAATATCAGGCCTAGTACAAATCATTGCATACATCAAGTTCCCTACTGCTGAAGAATAAGGGATTTTTGCCATATGTCCTTTTTCTTCCACAGTGGACGGACAAGATTGCTTTGTCAATTTGAAGTGACTAGCAAGAGGTGTACTAACTGGCTTAGCTTCTTTCATACTGAATCTTTCTAGTATCTGCTCAATATACTTTTTCTATGATAGCCACACCGTACCAGCTTTTCTATCACGGATAATCTCTATGCCCAATATCTGCATTGCTGGTCCTAAATCCTTCATGTCAAAGGATTTAGACAAATCCTCCTTGAGCTTCTGAATTATCCTTGGATCTTGTCCCACAATTAACATATCATCAACATAAAGTAGTAAGATGATAAAGTTACCACCAGTGAATTGTTTGATGTATACACAAGGATCTGCTTTCGTCCTCTTGTAACTTTGACTCACCATGAATGAGTCAAATTTCTTGTACCATTGCCTTGGCGCTTGTTTCAAGCCGTATAGACTTTTCTTTAATTTACAAACCATGTGCTCTCTATTTTTTACATTGAAACCTTCTGGTTGTTCCATGTAAATTTCCTCTTACAAATCTCCATACAAGAATGTTGTCTTTACATCAAGCTACTCCAGTTCCAAATTTTGACTTGCAGCTAATCCTAAGACTGTTCTTATAGAGCACATTTTAACAACGGGAGAAAAAATTTCATCAAAGTCTATACCTTTCTTTTGACTAAATCCTTTCACTACAAGACGAGCTTTGTATTTGATTATTTTGTCTCCATCTTTCTTCAACCTGAACACCCATTTATTTTTCAGGGCTCTCTTTCCTTTAGGAAGTTTAATCAGCTCGTACGTCTTGTTTTTCAACAATGAACTCATCTCATCTTTCATTGCATCCAGCTATTGGGTCTTTTCACTGTGAGTTAAAACTTCTTGGAAGTCCTCTAGCTCTCCCTCATTAGTGACTAAAATATAATCATAACTTGAGTACCTAGTTGATGGTCTTCTTTCTCGTGAAGACCTTCTCAATTGAGATTTTGCATTTTCTGGTTGAGCAGTTTGCTCCCCCTATTCAACACCCTCTGCATTTTCAGCATCATCATCGTTGTCAGATGTATCATCAACCATTGCTGGCTCTACATTTGGTCCAGGTTCTGTTTGTTCAACATCTTCCCTTCTTGTGGCATGATTTGTTAGGGAAAATACAAGTGATGTATCTGAAACACCTCTATCTGCATGAGTGTTTGGTTTAACTTTCTGCCATTCTCCAGTGATCTCATGCTCATAGAAGATAAGGTCTCTGCTTCTGACGACCTTTTTCTTCTCCGGATCCCATACTCTATATCCAAACTCTTCATCACCATATCCTACAAATATGACAGGAGTCGCCTTACCATCAAGTTTGGATCGTTGCTCCTTCAATACATGCATGAAGGCTTTGCATCCGAACACCTTCAAGTGGGAATAAGAGACATCTTTTCCCGACCATACTCTTTCTGGTAAGTCGAAGTTCAAAGGTACCGAAGGAGTCCTATTGATTAGGTAGCATGTTGTATTGATTGCTTCTCCCCAAAATGGTTTTGGTAAGTTATCCATTTTCAACAAGCAACGAACTCTCTCCATAATGGTGTGATTCATCCTTTCAGCTATACCATTATGTTGTGGGGTACTAGGAACCGTCTTTTCATGCATGATGCCGTGCGTAGAACAATACACCTTAAATTCCTGGGATGTGTATTCTCCACCATTGTCTGAACGAAGACGCTTCAAAGGTTTTCCAGTCTCCCATTCTACCATAGCATGAAAATGCTTGAAGTATTCAAATACCTGATCTTTTCTTTTCAACAAATACACCCACATTTTACGTGAAGCATCATCAATAAAAGTAACAAAATATCTATTACCACCTAACAACTCCACCTCCATGGGACCATAAACATCAGAGTATACTAACTCTAATTTATTTTCTTTCCGACTTGATTTTCCTTGGAAAGAAACTCTATGATGCTTTCCAAATAAACAATAATTACAAGGGTCTAATGATGTATCTTTGGCTAAGGGAATAATGGACTTCTTAGCCAAAATTTGTAACCCTTTCTCGTTCATGTGCGCCAGCCTTTTATGCCACACATTTGGAGAAGCTTCATCTTCCACAGCATTCAGCTGTCCACTGTACATTTTCATTTGTGTCTTGTACAGCGAGCAACAAAGTTTACCTCTTGCAACCACCAAAGTTCCTTTGGTGAGCTTCCATTGACTGTTGCCTGTCTGGTGCTCGTATCCTTCTTTGTCAAGAACACCTGCCAAGATCAAATTAAGGCGGAGATCTGGGATGTGTTGGACATCCTTTAATGTCATTTTGCAGCCAACATTTGTTTGAACACAAATGTCTCCAACTCCCACTATTTTTGTTTCACTGTTGTTCCCCATTTTCACTGTGCCAAAGTCTCCTGCATTGTAGATAATGAAAAAATCCCTATTGGGAGTACAATGATAAGATGCTGTTGAATCAACAATCCATTCGGTTTGAGAATCAGCAACATGATTATAGTCATATTATGAGCAAAGTAGTGTCAACTCATCATTTGATGTAGAATTTACTGTAGCTATAGAGTTTTCCTCTACCTTCTTTTGATCTCCTTTGTTTTTTCAACAGATTGCAATTTCTCTTAAGGTGACCAATTTTATTGCAATGGTAGCACCTTAAATTTCCTCGAGACTTGAATCTCCCTCTAGAGTTACCTTGTCCTTTGGAATTTTTGCCGGCACCCCTTCCCCGGTTTTCAGTAACAAGGGCATGTGCCTGGTCTGATCCAGAATCCTTCCTCCTCATCTTCTCATCTCCTCATTGAACATGCTATCTTTCACCATATTCAATTTTAGCTTGTTGTCTTGAGATGAATGACTGAGTGTTACCACCAGTGTTTCCCAACTGTCTGGTAATGAACTCAAAAGAAATAATGCCTGCAGCTCATCATCAATTGTTAGCTCTAGCATTATAAGTTGATTTATAAAATTCTGAAAACTGTTGAGATGGTCGGCAACAGATTGTCCCTCATTTAATTTGAGATTCACGAGCCTTCTTATGAGGAAAACTTTGTTCTGAGAAGATTTTATCTGATAAATATTTTCCAGAATTGTCCAGATTTTATCAGCTTTCTTTTCTGCAGAGATGTGGTGAAAGACACTCACATCTATCCACTGTTTGATGGTACCGACAGTTTTTCTGTTGAGTTTTTCCCATGCTTCCTCTGTCATGGACGATGGCTTCTTTGTATCTCCTTCGACAGGATCGTATAGATCTTTGCAGTACAAAAGATCTTCCATCATCGTCCTCCAAATTCCATAATTTGTAGCCGTTAATTTCAACATGGAGCTAGAACTGGACTCCATGATTTTTTCCTCTGAAATTCTGTATGAACAGTAACTATGTCGTATATACGGACAACACTGTTTATACCAATAATATAGTAATTATTAAAAGTATCGTACGTACAGATAATATCGTATATACGAGTAGTATAAAAAGTATGAATAATACCGTATATATGAATAGTATCAATACGTACAAAAATAGTATTGTTCAATACTGACCTTGCTTTGATACCAGTTGTTGGGCCCGAACCTCCCACAGGATCAATTTCAAATATCAGATAATAATGACAAATAAAAGAAAAAATGAGACACAAATATTTAACGTGAAAAACCCTCAATTAAGAAGGTAAAAAACCACGGGACAAACCGACAGAAAATTCACTATAAAAATAGTACAAGAATTAATACTCAAGTTTTTGTCCAAACTTGAGTTCCCTCAAATACAAAAATATCTCACTTTCTCTTTGAAGTGAACCTAGTCCTATTTCTAGAACTACCCGTATTTGAATAATATAAGAGGAAAGACTCTTATAGAAAAATACCTCACAACTCTACCGTGATTGTGAAATAACCCGGAGATTAATTTCTCACAATAATCTCTCTATTTTTCTCTCTCTATTCTTTCTCTCTGTCTGTGCAAATTTTAACTCTTCACCATCCCTCTATTTATAGAAGCAGGGATGGTAAAAAATGGTTGGCTTGCTAGCCGTGAATGATTGTTGTCAATTGACAACAATCACTTTTTGTTTTCAACTTTGGTAACTTGGCCATATTGGGGATAGACCCCACCAGATTTTACTGCAGTATGTAGAAGGATAACTACATTTTATCTTGTGACCGAAAAGAATTATCGTAAAACATAACTGGTCAATACAGTACAACATTGTCTAACTTGGCAATGTAGCTGTAGCGCATATATTGATCTCTTTTCTGGATAAAATGTATTGCTTGTCATGTCAGAAATATATTGTTCCTGTGGAAGTTCCCTTTTGACTAACTCGTTTATGCACTCTGTTCGTGAATTATCTTTTGTTACTCAGGTATAGCTGGAAAAGCGGTATGTAGGATCACGTCATATATCAGAGTGGTTCAACACTACAGGACGAAATGTCAAACAGGGCTAATTGCTAGTGTAATTATATCTCAGGTAATATGTTTGTATCCTGTCTTCTCACACTCAAACCTGCTAAATTAAGATGATTCCGATAACTATATTACAAATAACTTGATTCATGCAGTGGACTTGGGCTGCTACAATTTGACAAAGCTCCAATGTTGCCTGGGAATATGGAATTAGTGGCCCTTTCTGGTTTGCAAGCGGTGCAACCATCCAGGCATGTCTAAGATCATTTTTTGCCTATTAGTGGCGCTTTCCTGCAGTGATCTATATACTTAGTTGTGAGATTACATTCTTTAACTTCTTCTTTATGTCATGACTTCTACATATTCCTGTTAATAGTGATCTACATTTTCTCAAATTCTAGTTTTGAGCTCTGTTATATTCTTTGTTTCATGAGAGTTCCTGCTGTTTAGAGAGCCAATGGGAAGCTTCTCTTCTGCTCATCAGATTGTAAGCTTGATCAGAATGAAATCTTTCCTATTATACAGATATAGATTTGTTTACAGTTTGATGAATACTTTGGATTTTTCTTTTAAGTATTTTCATCTGTGTTATTAACGCCTTGGTAACTTTATGTGGAACATTGTTAAATCTCAGATCTGCTCAGAAGTTTTCTAGTTTTTTTTTATTATGAAGTACATGTTGTTTATTAAATTAAGTGCATTACTCAACTGCTGCAAAGAGTACAACTTGAAATTGATTACCCTTCTTTGATTGTTGCATAGGAGGTTGTCTTGACTGGGATCATTGTTCCATCCACAAGGCAGGCTTATTTGTTTCAATCACCTAAACTTAAAAACTGCCAATTTTCATATAGAAATGTATGGCCCTGTATTCACTATTCCGTGTACCCTTTTCATCTTCAAACAAAACACAAGATTTCTATTTTGTTTTCTTTCTAACAATTTTCTACAGAGGTTCAGGCCAAAGGTTAGCAGAAAAAGGAACTGGAATATGAAGCCATGGTTTTAGACCTCAATAATAAGCTCAATCAAGCCATTGAAGGAAGCTGTTTGCTCACAAATAGAGTCCATGATGCTGAATCATGTTGTGATTCCTCAGGCAGAGTAAGAAACAAATCCTAAGAAGTAAAACAAGAAAAAAGTATTGAAAAGACACTAGCGGCTTGTAAGTTGTGTAAAGCCACAAGGATGTGCATGGTTTTTCTTCCTTGTAGGCACCTATGCTGCTACAAAACTTGTGAAACTCTAATTGGGCTTTGTCCTATCTGAAACTTTGTAAAGAAATCAAGTGTAGAGGTTTTCATGGTTTAAGGAATGAAAAATGATTCCGTCAGTTTGGAACTAAGTAGCAAAAAGTATAAAATTGTTGTCTATACTTTTGAAAACTGTTGCAATAAATGATAACAACTATTGCAAAAAGTCTGAGAAACCTTTGCATATAAGTAGATGCTCATCATAAAGTTTTTTATGAAAACTGTTGCAAAAAATAGCTGAATCATTGCTATTTGTTAGCAAAAAAACCGTTGTAATAGGAATTCGCAACGAAGTTTAAAACAATGGTTTAAAAATCATTGCATAAAGTTATTTGTAACGATTTTTAACTTTTTTGCAATAGTTTTTAAGTGTTACAATAAGCTCAAAATGTAGTAGTGAATTCTCACTAACCTATTAGTACGTATTGATATTTTTTCCTAGTACGTATTGATTTTTATAAAAGAATTGGAAGTGTAAGGGCCTTTGTGTCACTTTTTAAATGTGTAAATTACTATTTACAAAAATTCTAAACTTAAATTACAACTTCAGTCTTTATTATAAAAATATAAAAGAAAAATTAATAATAATAATACTGTTTGTAGAATGCTTTCCAAGTTTATTCTTACCAATACAGGTGAAATTTACCTGTTGCATTTTATGCTCTCAAAATACAACTACATGCTTGTGATTGGTTTCTTTCCAACAGCAACCTAATATGGGCTAAACCACATGCTCTAGTCTCGAGTGTTGTATCAAAATTTCTACCTTTTATGTACGGGAAGCCACAAAGAAAGTGGAAATTTTATATTCCCTTTCTATGTTTAGATAAAAGCTAATGGAGTTGGATTAATAAGTTATTAAGTGGTATGATCCAACATAGATTCAAATTTTAAAACTCACTTTAATTAAAGTAAAATAATCAAGCTAAGACCCAAAATGGGGAGTGTTACATTACCCATAAAACCAACATTAACAAACCTATTTAACAGTATCATAATAACATGTACCATTCTCATCCAACATAATAAAACTGTTAAATTAACAATACCATTGTCTTTTCATCAAAACAAGATAGCAAAAATCAAAGTCCTTTCTGAATAATAGTAGGGCAGCTATAAATCCCAATCCTCATTATCTGCAAAAGTATTAACAACAGAGGAATGAATACAAATTGCAAAGTAAACAAAGGTAGGGCTCATAACCAAAAAGAATAAAAGGATAACTGAAGAGCTACCAAAGCTTATGATCATAGAGCCCTATGAGGAAAACTCAATGACAGATCTTAAATCATAACCAAAGTACAACAAAAGTTGAACAATAACAATAATCCAATAAATCATTTCAAGGCGCCATCATTAAGCATTCCGAATAACATTTACTTATTCATATCAATATTTAAACAATTCCATTAGATTATGAAAATAATATCTACTTTGCTTCTTACAATGTTATAAATCTGTCGCTACAATTTTGCTAGCAAGTCTTGTTAAGAATTATAGAGTTTCATTCTAAAACTAATTGGTGCGAGGTAGAGTAGTCAGCATCTTATAAGGTAGTATTGAAGTTTCGATTTAATGTGAGACAAATATATATTCTAACATTCCCCCTTCTCCCTCACATGTAATGTGATTTGAGAGGAGTCACACATGAAAAATTGAACATATGTGGTAGATAAACACATATGGAAGGTTGAACGTACGTAGGACACACATAGAAGATTGAACACATGTGTGACATAATTTAAGAAGGGTCACACGTGGATGAACATGCGTGGAAGATAACACACACGAAATATGAATAAGACTAGACCATGGACCTAACTCTGACATCATATTAAAAATCATGGGTTCCCATCCTAAAACCAATTAGTGTTAGGTGGAATAACCTAGGATCTTATAAAATGGTCTTGAAATTTTTGATTTTTCAATATAAGACAAATGTATATTCTAACAAATCTTGTTAGTCAGTAGTGTGTAAAAGGCTTCAAAGGTTCCACTAGGTATATAAAAAAATTCATAACACATAGTGGATCAATAGGATGGTACAATACTTTGACTATTAACCTTGTCGATTTAATACTACTATTTCTATCTTGCATCTATTTATCCCACTATTAGGCACAGTTATAAAGTACAATAAAACTCTCTAAAATCCTAAACTTTGGAAATAAAGATAAAGTCAAAACCATGTTTAAAATCTTAAGATTTTATTGTCTTTAAGTAATGTAAGTGAAGTAGCATTTTGATTATAAAATAAAAAAAATTTCGCCCATTTTTTGCAAAGAAATGTGCACACTGGATCATCTGTAGTAAAGAGGATATTCTGCAAACTTTGTTCTCAAAACAAATCTTTCCATAAACTAAATTTTTGACAAGCTCAAAGGTAATATGGATGATTATAAACAACACATAGCATGCATTTTCAACTTTTTTAATTATTTCAAAATAGCGACTCGCCCTAAAAAAATGTCAAGGATAAACTTTCAAACAAGTAATTAGACACGACGTAACACAAGTTACATAAATAATCTGCAAATTTAAAAACAAATGGATGTTCAACTTACAAGAGGCAACAATGTTGTGAACCACAAGGAAGCATGAGACATCACCCTAATTAGCAAATGAACGAATTATAAGCTGCACAGCAAAATAAGAGCTCAAATTTTATTCAAATAGGAAATTGGGATAGAACAAATACGTAATTTTGCAGAGTTATCACTAATTCAAAAATGAGAATAAACTTGACTTACAAATTAGAGAACGATATTAAACACAACAAATAAATACAATAAATCCCTCTCTAACAGTTTAAACTTTTAAATAATGTTAGAGTTTAGTTATTAAAAGATCCTAAATTCAAATCTCATTGCTACCAATTTGTAAAAGTACGTCCACATGTAACGGTACATACTTTTTTAGTTTCATAATCGGATAAGCAAAGAAGAAAATATGTTTACTTAGCTTGAATTGATTTCTAAAACCCAAGAAAATTACTCAAACTCAAAACCTTATTACCAACATTACATTCTTATAATATGGATTTATATCAAAAACCTCAGTTCTAATTTGCAGCCTAAATAGAAATACTAATGTCTTAATAGTACAAAATCAGTTCAACTTTTACACGCCTTGCCTCAAAACATATAAAATTTGTACAACAAACAAAAACGTCGCGTCCAAGGGTCACCAAAGTAAAAGACAAACAACTGAAAACAATTAAGTAAAAAGTAATTGCATCTCAAAGAAAGAAATTCAATTGTGTTCATATGTTGACTTGAAGTTTTGTCCCTGCCGATGATATAGACTTTGTGTTCATTTTGTAGTTCCTCCATCTGTGATATTTCAATATTCCTTGCTGAATCATTGACAGAAGGGTTGCAATCTGTTATTCTAATCACCTGTAGTGTGGGAAATCCTTCAAAGCAACGAGGGATCTTATCCAGGTACCAGCAATCGTTTGCTCAAGCTTGGGAAAAGAATCTTCTGAAGCATTCCACTTGCGAATCAATAGATCGCTTAATTTCAAATATTCCAAATTTGGGAAGTCCCCATCATTCACGATCCATGTTTCATCGCAGTACATGATCCAAGCTCCAGCGTTTCCACTTAGTTTGAGAACCTTTAGGTTCCTCCCAAATTCTGCAATTTCCTCCCATTTTGTCAGAATTCCTGACAAAGAAAACTTTTGTAGATTTGGAGGGAAGTAAAACACAAAATTCTCTCTCCATCCCGCTGAACCCGTGATACGCATAAAATATATTAGATAAATCCAACACTCTAAGAAGCATAAAATTCTGAATAATATAAAAGTCAGATGAGCGAAAACAATAGTCAGATGCTCCAGTATATAGTAGAGAAAGGACATTGTAGAGGGAAGGCTTCACCTCTATAAATGCAGACATTTTGAAATCAATGCTAAGTCGGCGCTCTTCATAAACTCTCGCAATATCAGACCAGTCATGCTCATGTATCACCTGCAAGAAACTCCCTTCTTTAGCTTTTTGCAAGCAAAAGTCATGTAATAGATCATGAACACGACATGCTTTGACTCCTCTATGGGAACTTTCTTTGGTAGGTATTACAAGGCTTCTATTGATGAGATCCACAAAATATTTCTATGCTACATCCTCCAATTTTTCTCCCTCAGTATATCGTACAAATCCTTTAGCAATCCATAACAATTTCAATTTCCAGAGAGGAATTTCTTCATCCTCTGGAAATGCTGCAAAGTACAGAAAGCACGATTTCAAATGATCTGGCAAATGATTGTAACTCAATTCTAATATGGCTCTGCACTGACTTTTTGAGTCACTAAAAATGTGTGAGCTACTAAAAATGTGTGAGCTTAATTCTTGTTCAATTTGTTTCCACTTATGTACACTCTTGTCCACCCTTGCAAGAACTCCAGCCATGACAACAATTGTGAGAGGAAGTCCCTTGCAACTCTCTACAATCTGTTGTCCAACAACAAAATTCCTGAGAGAAGCTTCCTTTCCGAAATAGCTTCTTAGCAAATAACTCCCAACTCTTAACCTCAGAGAATTCACGAAGAGTATGCACTTTATTGCCATCTTTAATTTGCCAAGCCAGATTCTGGTATCTACTAGTTATGAGAATACGGCTACGCAATCTGTCATCTGAAAAAGATCTTCTGAAATCATCCCAATCCTTGATGTCCCACAAATCATCAACGACGATGAGATATCTACATCCCTTCAAGCTTTGGCAAAGCTTTGCAGCTAGATCTGAATCAGTGATTTCTTTATTATCCAAGGTAAGTAAAAGCATTGCAGCAGGATCTTCATAATTGATTTCTTTATTATTCGGGGTAAGCAAAGGCTCTGCAGCTAACTCTTTATTCTTCATCTTATTGTGCTCTTCATTTTTTCGAATAACATCACCTAAAATGGTAAGCAACAATTCTCTCTTTTTATATGTTTGAGAGACAGTGCACCATGCTTGAACATGAAAGAACTCAGGGATTGAGGGGTCCTCATACACTTTCTTAGCTAGCGTAGTCTTGCCAACTCCTGGCATGCCGACAATTGAGATAATATCTAATTTCTCTTGGTCTCAAAAAGATACTCCTTTATCTTGTTTGCCTCCTCTTCGAAACCCACTATTTCATCAGTTGCTATGGCAGTAGCTTTTGATGAAACATGGGTGGAAGTCTTTTCAACGTCATGGGCTTGTGTATGATACTTCTTCTTGGTATTAATCGTTGACACCTCTGTTTTTATAAGCTTGGTTTGCTCTATGATTTTGGAAAGTGACTTTATGATGTGAGAATCAAGAGCATTTTTTACCAGGTACAAGTCAATAACATATTATGCCTGGTATGCCAAGCCTATGAAGCGCATCTGAAGATCTCCCAATTTTTCATGCTCATTACGTTGCCCCTTGGTTTCCATAAGAGAAGATCTCAGAAATTTGAATTCCATATGCAGTGTTTCAATTTGATTCTTTAGAATCTCAATTGATTCTGGCCGACATTTTAGCAACTCCTCCAAATGTCCCAAAAAAAGATCCAAAAAGCCCACTCCATCAACTTTGGGATAGTTATACAAGTTAAGCTCTCTGGAGTCTTCTTGAATCTGCTTTATTTTGTAAAACACCTCAGAAACTGCTATATTCACTTCCCTAGCCATGTCTTCATTTATGTCCCCGTCATAACACGAGCAGAGGATAGGTACGAACTTCAAAATAATAGCTTCAATGGATATAAAGTGATAATTGAATTGTTCTAATCTCAATTCATCTGGCAAATTTCTGATAAAAGTTTGAAGGAATTTCAGCTTCTCAAGGAGATTCTTACTTGGATCACTTAGATAAATCACAAATTTCTCATTACAATCTAGTAGCTTTATCAGATTGTCAAGGAGATAATGCTCGGATGTTGATTCAGCTGACCTTGAAGCTCTTAAGACCACCATATAGATCTCCTCGACATTAGTCTTCTCTACTAGATCAGAGAGCTCTTGCTTCATTGCTAGTGCTATCTCTTTATCCCTTCGGTCAACGAAGTAAAAGCAAATGAGACATGTTTCTTTGTGTAGCAAAGAAGCAAGAGGAGTCAAAAGCTGTTGATTTTCATCCGGAACGTATACCTCTTTGCCTGCTAGATATGTAAACAGAGCTTGCAGAAGTGTTAGCTTCTCTTTGAAGTTTTTAATTTCTTTCATCAGAGGAGCAATTAGATCAGCCCTACAGCTTAATAAATATCTAGAAGTCCTCAAAAGAAACTCTTTACTTCGAAACACCCATTCATGATTTACAAGTCTCCTTTCGAAATTTTTCCTGATTAGAAGATCCTTCATCTTTTCTCGCAAATTAGAATATGCACGGTCCAAGTCCAGGATGTGACTTCGTTTAATTGGTCTCTTAGAAAGTGAGTGAAGTTCTAACATCGGATCTTGAAAATCCAAGTTTGAGAAGCTGAGAAACATTTCTAGAAAGTAAAGCCCAAGTTTGAGGAATAGGATATGATCCTTCAAGTGGGCAGTATCCATAAAGCTCTGATATTTTTCTTCTTGCTCCTCTAGAAGGGACAACGATTTAGAAATATGAGAGGAGGGGCTTTCCATTTTGAAAGATGGTTTATAAAATGGAAAACAAAGTTTAAGGGACACGATATGATCTTTCCTTGTTGGCTTATTTTTCTAACAAGAGTACTTAAACCTGGAATCCTGCAAGAAGAATACACTTCACTACGTTACTTTTGCTTTAACATGCTGAACTGGTAAGGAATTAATTCTAAAGTTGACTTGATTAAAAATAAAATTATAAGGATTATAAAACATTATTTAATCGAATATCTTACGCAAATATTTAGTATTCTTTATCAATATTTTGTAGATCAAATGAATAACATTATCAATCTGGGTCCTTATCCCATTTGTTGGGTATGGGAAAACCCATATATGTTCAATTGAAATCGACTTCAAAAGATGGTAGCTTAAAAATGCTATTTTATCTTACAAATCCTTAAATTGGAAAAGTTTATGGCCATGAAGATTTCTCATTCTCAAAATTTATAAGATAGATGCACATATAGTTGAAATGATGGAAGCATCTTGACTTTCTCTGTGACTGTAAGGACTATAGATCTAATAGATTGGACAACACGTTATAGAATGTGTATAGTATTTATTGATAAGTGATTCCAAACGCCCATTCATAAGTGATTCAAATTCGAGATCATTTAAGTATGAAGTGAGGGTTGCTCCTACTAAGTTTAACCCTCTTGTTATATGATCCTCAACAATAGTGAATCGAGTTTTATGACCATTTTAGTGGTAGACATTCAAATAATGTTACATGATCCTCAACAATGCTATTCACGTTGAAATTAAGAATGTCAATTAGCAAGACATTTCAAGTGTCATACATAATCAAAAGTTGCCACCCTGCGAGGATTTTAAGCATTATCTCAAACACAAGTGAATGAGATGAAACTTGATAATCTACTTATGAAATTGTTGATCGATGAAGAAAATATCTATTCTTAAAAGAAATTGGTGGTACAATTGATGCAAGTCAAAGTTATGTTGTGGAAGTAAGAGAAAGATTTCAAGGTAGTTAGCAATTGCAATGCAAAGATTATCACAAGAAGAAAACTAAAGGAACTTCAAAAAGAAAATCCCACAGGCCACAAGGAAATGTCACAGAAGCAGAGACTTTGTTATCACTAAGGGATGGTGGAAGGAGACTTCGTAACTAAAGTTATAATCCTTTCCTTGACTTACATCACAGAATGCCAAAAACAAAAGTAGAGAAATGTGAAGGAACTTACCAAAGTACTACAATCTCTTATTCTTTCTTGAACTAGACGCCTCCAGAATATTGAAAAATCGTACAAGAAACAAGATTGATCTGACAATTCACATTTATCCCTCCTGTTAGCTCGTCAGTCTAGATAGCACAGAGATAAATTATCTTAAGAAAAATTCTCGTATCCGGCAAATACATAGTTGAGCCTCACATTCCGCACTAAGCCAGAAACCGCCGGATGCCAAAGGGAAGAATACTCCAAATCTTAGAAGCCCTGTAGTAGAAAAAAAAAAAGATACAGGAGCTTACCAGAGTAATATGAACTCTGATTCTCTCTCGAGCTAGATGCCTCCAGATTATTGAAAAATTGTGCAAGAAACAAGATTGATCTGATCACCAGTCATATGCATCCCACCGGTTGGCTCATCTGTGTAATATATACACGCATGTAGAAAGATGATTCCATGCAATGAGTATCACCTACTAATGTATGCATTTCAAAATAATGACTTCACACTAGGGCGGAGCCAGAAATTTATATTGGAGGCCGATATTTTTTGGTACAGTACTCTTTGTATAGTATTTTTTACCAGTAGAAAATATTCTTAGAAAATATCTTTTCATTTCCAATTAATATAATTAATCATACTAAAATTAAATAACAAAAAATAAATTAAAAATTCAAACATAAATAAGTGCAAAAAAATTAACACAAGATTATGTAAAGTAGTGTTTTCCAATTCAGTTAATGAAGTTGGACTCGTCTCTTCTTCATGAAATAGAATTTATCAATTATTGTATCAACAAGAACATCTTTTGCAATTTCCTTTTCAATATAGACAATCATACTTCTTTGAGACATCCTCCATCCAATTGCGAAACCTTGTTTTGATAACATTACCTGAAAATGATTTCAAAAATACTTTTCCAAATCAATATCAGTAAACACATCTGATCAAGAATAACATTATAATACCAATTATCACATTATAATGCATAATATATTCAATTATTTTGTTCACTGTCTGATCAAACCCCATTCGCCAATTTTGTATCTTTCAAACTACTTAATGTTTACAAATTAAAAGTATTTAGCTACTCAAACATCATATTTTTCTATTTGAAATCAAGTATTCAGCTACTTAAACATCACATTTACAGTAAGTACACCAAATTCGTGAAATCAATCAGAACAAATTTTCACAAAATCTAAAAAATTTTGCAGGACCAAGAATATAATTAACAAAGAATACACAAACAAATATAAACAGGAGTTATTCAATTAAATTGATTACCTTAATTGGTCTGTTCACTGTTGCCTCAAGAGTCAAGCTCACTGAAAAAAGAAAAGAAAAAAATATCATTAACAAAATAAATTATGAATAAAATTACATAACCAAGTAATTTTAAATTTTAATGATATATTAGTTTAAATTTTAATTATTGATTACCTTAATTGGTCTGTTAGTAACTTAGTATTTATTTTTATTTCGTGAGAAATTGAGAATGTTAGGAAGATGAGATTGGGGTGAGATTAAGAAAAATGAAGAAAATGAAGATTGAAGAAGAATGAACGGGAAAGAAGATAGAAATTTTTTCAAAAAAATTGTAATGATTAAAGAAATTGAAGTATCATTGTGTTTTGTCTTTTCTTAGGTTCTATCGCTTAGTTGTAAAATTTTAACTTTTGAAATGTAAAACTTTTACAGTAGAGTTTTTGTTAGAAGTCCTGTTAAATAAAAGTTGTTAACTGTTTAGTCTGTATTAGGTAATGTTAAACTTTTAAAAGTTTTGAGGGTAATGTCGGGCTTTAAAAAATATAAAGTGATATATTTTTTAAAAAAAAGAAAAAAAAATAACTTTTCGCATTATGTAAAATAGATTCTTAAAAGCCTTTTTTGAGAAGTTTTAATTTAGAGCTTTTCATTTTTTAATTTTTTTTAGCTTTAACTTTTACCTAAAAGCACTTTAAAAAATAAGTTAAATAATTTAATTTAATTTTTAAACTCACAAAAATTATTTTTTAACACCTTAAAAGTAGGCCTAACAGAGCTTTAATCAGATGGGGACTATCAATTTGACTAAATTAAACAAAACAAACACGAGGTACCTGACATGTTGATTATATATATTTTTATGTAAACAAAAATATTTTGGGTGGGCTGAACTTTTATTTAAAAATATTTATATATAATTTTTTTTAAAAAAAAAATTTGCTGGGACGTTGGCTTTCCTCGCCACCCCTTAACTCCGTACTTGTATATGTATATATATACACATTTACACATAGGATCTCTCCTTACCAAAAGTCTACATTGAAAATTCTCCAACTTTCTTCTTTTAATTTTTTGTCATGATTTTACCCACTTCCTTACATTTTTCTTTTTGACCAAAGCTCACTTTTAATCATTCACACACTCTCTCTCATACACACAAACAAACACTAACACAGGTTTTGTTTTGCACGAACACATGCATATTCTCACACACAATTCTTGCACACTTCAAAATCATATACTTATCTCTTCTTAGCACTACTCACGCACACTTACACAAACTTTAAGATGCTTTGAATCAATTTAAAGAACTTTTAGCTACATAAAAAAGAATAACATTACTTTTAATAAAGAGATCAATTACATTTTGCAAGAATGTTAAAATTCTCTGTTTGGAGTTCTTATATATTCCTTATTGCAGCACCTCTAACGTAAATTCATTTCAAAATTTTCATTCATTCATTTAATAACCCTCTTTATTATTTCTTATTACTATAGATAATCAAATTAATAAAAATGATATTGAATGTATGTAAACATATGTAGACACTATTAACACAAATGGTCCTTTATCTTTGTTGCATATGCCAACTAACTCCCTTATCTTTTAAGTGTGACATTTTGGTCCCTGATCTAATACTAAAATGACGTCGTTAGTCCTAATATGTGAAATATGTCAAAAAACTGACGGAAATGACATGCTTTGCTCACGTGCTAACTTATGTGAGGGCAAAATAGTCCATTACAAGTCAGATACTCATTTTTATCAGTTTAATGAAACAAATGGTCATTTATCTTTGCCTTGAGTGCCAACTAACTCCCTTATCTTTTATTTGTGACGAATTGGTCCCTGATCTTGAACTACAATGACAATGTTAGTCATTGCATGTGAAATCCATAAAAAATAAGACGGAAGTGGCACGCTGACTACACGTGCTCATACTTTGTATGAAAAACCTAAAAAAAATAGATATTATTAGCACTTGGATATGAAGGAAGCCTTTGTAATTCAACAAACAATGTGAGAATGTAATGCAAGTAGGGTCGTGGTACCGAGCAGCGTGTAGGTTAGCGACAGTGGAAACGCTTGTGGACGGATCAGAAGAAAAAGTAATGAGAAAACGATCATAGAGAAACGTGGAAAGAAGTGTGGATAAGCAAAGCTTGTTGCCCAAAATGAAAGACGAAGAGCGAGCCAAAAAGGAGTGAGAGAGGATGGTAGAGTACAAGTAGTTTGCCAAAGCTGGCTCATCCTTCGTTTTTTGTAGACTACAAGTAGTTTGCCAAAGCTGGCTCATCCTCCGTTTTTTCACGCAAAGTGTGAGTATATACGGTCAGCGTGCCACTTCCATCTTGTTTTTGATGGATTTCGCACGCAAGGATTAACGTTGTCACAGTAATTCAAGATCATGGACCAATTCGTCACAAATAAAAGATAAAGGAGTTAATTGGCACTCAAGGCAAAGATAAAGGACCATTTGTGTCATTAACCCAGTGAAATGAGTATCTAACTTGTAATAGACTATTTTGCTCTTGCATAAGTCAGCACGTGAGTGAAGCATGTCATTTTCGTTATTTTTTTTACGGATTTCACACATTATGACTAACGACATCACTTTAGTATTAGATCAGGGACCAAAATATTACACTTGAAAAATAAGAGAGTTAGTTGGCACACGCAGCAAAGATAAAGGACCATTTGTGTTAATAACCCTAGATAGATATGTTCAATCACAATTTTAGTTATTTGAAATTGTGTGTAAATTGATGCCAAACCATCTGATAATTTAATTTGAATTCTATTGTTGTGTATAGATTTTGATTTAATTTTAGATCTCTATATGGATTTTATTTTTTATTTTTTTATGTCAGATCGCATAGGATTTTGGGACTAAATACACCATTTTTGACATTATTTTAGCTTGTTTTACTGTTTAACTTGATTTTTTATACTTTGTAAAATTATCTGGTTTTTGAGGCCAAAGACACAATTATTTACATTTTCAAAGGTTGTTTTACTATTTAATTTTAGGATTCAATTTTGGTAAGCAATTTTAAGATCCGTTGGATCCAATGCGGTTTTGTTAAGAGGTTACTTTGTGTTGTTTATTGACGACTATAGCTGTTACACCTGGCAAAAGTGATTGTCTTTCTTCTTTTGTTCACTTCGTGGAAAATATTTTCTCAACTCGCATTAAACATTGGTTTTTGATATCTTATTTTGATGGAAAGACAATAGTATTGTCTCGAGCCTTGAGCGTGTGGTTCAGCCCTTATCATGTTGCTGTTGGAAGGAGACCAGTCATAGGCATGCGGTTGTATCTTGAATAGGAATGGCAACAGATCGGATATCCGCTAAAAATGAGGTATCCAAAACAAAATCCAAGAACATGAAGTTGTAGGAGCTAGACCCCAAACATCACAGTGTACTACTTCTAAAGGAAACTTAGATATACGAGATGACAAAGGAAAAACTAACTTATGATTCTTACCTATCATACAGGCAGTACAAACTTTATTCAAACAGGGAAAATAAGAAAAATCTAATGACTGTTGAGTATGCAGAGACAACAACACTTGTTTCAACAGGTGGCGAAGACGATTGTGCCAAAGATTGGAAGACACACGAGAAACAGCAAAGGCAAGGGGCAGATTGGACGTAGGAAGCAAAACTGGGATACGGTAGAGACTGGATTCAACGTTGCCTTGGAGGAGAGGGGTTACTTTGCAGAGGTCCTTGACAACACAATGAGAAGGAAAAAACTTGAGTGAGATATTATTATCACAGGTAAACTTAGAGACAGATAAAAGACTGGATGAAAGTTGAAGAATAACAATGAGCAATAAATCATTTTTAATGTGCCATCAGTAAGCATTTCAAATAACATTTACTGATTCATACGAATATTGGAACAATGCTATTTGATTACAAAAATAATATCTATTCGTTCTTTTCAATGTCGTTGATGATCTGTGGCTACAATTTTCCTACCAAGTAGGTCAGTAGTGAGTAAAAGGCTTCAAGGCTTCCACTAGGTGTATAAAGTATTCAAATCGTACAATGGATCAATATTATAGTACAATATGCAAACTGTTGAGCTTGTCGATTAATATTAGTGTCTAGTATTAATTTATCCTATTATTAGACAGGGGGTACAACAAAAGTCTCTAAAATAATAAACTTTGAAAATAAAAGGAAAATTTTTAATTTAAACTCTCAAACTTTAAGTTATGTAAGTGAAGTAGCATTTTGATTTTAAAAGAAAATTTCATCGCCCATATTTTGCAAAGTAATGTGCACACTGGATTATCTGTAGTGAAGAAGATATTCTGCAAACTTTATCCTCAAAACAAAACTTTTCATAAACTAAAAGTAATTGAACGTAATGTAACACAAGGTACATAAATAATCTGCAAATTTAAAAACAAATGGATGTTCAACTTACACGCAGCAACAATGTTGTGAACCACAAGGAAGCATGAGACATCAACCTGATTAGCAAATGAATGAATTATAAGCCCCACAACAAAATAAGAGCTCAAATTTTAGGAATTGAAATAGGAAATCGGGATAGAATAAATACACAATTTTGCAGAGTTATCACTAATTCAAAAACGATAATAAACTTGACTTACAAATTAAAGAACAATGTTAAACACAATAAATAAACAAACTCTTTTCAAACTTGACATGGTATAAGAGTTTAGGTACTAAAAGGTCATCGATTCAAAACTTATCGCCACTGGTTTGTAAAATTGTGTTATGGCTCAATCAAAAACTACATAATAAATAACTAGACCCATTTATGAAATTATGTCATATGTAAGGTTCAATAAAAAACTATACAATAAATAAATACGACTAACCTCTTTCTAATAAGTAAAACTTTTACATGAAATATTAATTAACATTCAACACTAGTAAAAAATAGAAATTCATATTTTTTAGTTTCAAAATCGGATAAGCAAAGAAGAAAATATGTTTACAAAGCTTGAATTGGTTTCTAAAACCCAAGAAAATTACTCAAACTCCAAACCTCATAACCAACATTACACGGTTAGCCGGTAAAGAAGGCAAGAAAGGGCTTCATGGTATATTATTTTTAGAGTAGAGTTTTTTTAGGTTTTTCTTTTATCCTTATATTGATTTCATGGGATTTGGTTTTAAGAGTTTCATTATACCAAGGAAAGTCCGCTCTGCTCTTGCAATTAGGTTGTTGCGATAACGGGTTGGATTGTGCCCATACACGGATAAGGATGTCAATGGGATGACATATTTGCTTACTTGAAAATACTTTCTTTCAGTAACCACTGGTTTTATTACGGGAACTCATAATATTCATAACGATTTATTATGCACTTCTGCGTCTATTGCTTTTTTTTACGTTGTTTACTTTAGTTACTGGGGGGCCTCTACCATATTTGTACAAATAGAATCTTATAATATGGATTTATATCAGAAACCTTAGTTCTAACTTGCCGCCTAAATAGAAATACTAATGTCTTAGTAGTACAAAATTATTTTAACTTTCACATGCCTTGCCTCATCAAACATATAGAATTTGTACAACAAATAGCCACGTCGCATCGAAAGGTCACCAAATTAAAAGACAAACAACTAGAAACAATTGAGTAAAAAGTAATTGCATCTCAAAGAAAGAAATTCAATTGTGTTCATGTTGACTTACTTGTAGTTTTGTCCCCTCCGATGATATAGACTCTGAGTTCTTCATTTCCTAGTTCCTCCTTCTGTGCTATTTCAATATTCCTTGCTGAATCATTGATAGAAGGATTGCAATCTGTTATTCTAATCACCTGTAGTGTAGGAATTTCTCCAAAGCAAGGAGGGATCTCATCCAGATGCCAGCAACTGTCCATCACTAATTGCGCAAGCTTGGGAAAACAATCTTCTGTAGCAATCCACTTGCGAATCGATAGACCGCTTAATTTCAAATATTCCAGATTTGGGAAGTCCCCATCATACACGAACCATTCTGCAGCATAAATCTTTCCACTTAGTTTGAGAACCTTTAGGTTCCTCCCAAATTCTGCAATATCCTCCCATTTTGGCAGAAGTCTTGACAAAGACAACTTCTGTAGATTTGGAGGGAAGTCAAACTCACAATTCTTTCTCCAGTGCTCTGAACCCGTGATACGCAACTTTAGTGACACAAGCTGATCGAGAAAGCTCAAATCTAGAAATCCGTAATATGGCCAACAATTCTCACATTCGCATTTCAATTTCCGAAGGTTTGGTACCCTTCTCAGAAAATACTGTGCTTCTCCTTTGGAAGAAAATTTTGGTGTCGATAATGTTTGCACATTATGCAATATGGAGGAATTCTCAAGTCCGTCGGTCAAGCTAGTAAAAGAACCATGGTGATTTATGCGTAGATGGCGCAAGTTGACCATGTTCCAGAGTGAATTTGGTACAGAGAAACTAACTTCAACAAGTAGAGATTGGAGGTTCCAAAGGTTGGCTATTGATATTGGCATATATCCTGTTTTAACGGCTAAATACCTCAAATGAATCAGCAATTCTATTCTGTTCTCACGCATGGAAATGTATCTATCACCTAAATCCAACACTCTAAGAAGCATAAAACTCTGAATAATGAATGAGAACTTAGACGGGGGAACATAAAATCCAGATGCTCTAGTATATAGTAAAGAACGGACATTGTTGTAAGAAGGCTTCGCCTCTATAGATTCATTCTTTTTGAAATCAATGCGAAGTCGGCGCTCTTGATAAACTTTCGCAATATCAGACCAGTCGTGCACAAGTATCACCTGCAAGAAACTCCCTTCTTTAGCTTTTTGCAAGCAAAAGTCATGTAATAGATCATGAACACGACATGCTTTGACTCCTCCATGGGAACTTTCTTTGGTAGGTATTACAAGGCTTCTATTGATAAGATCCACAAAATATTTCTCTGCTACATCCTCCAATTTTTCTCCCTCAGTATATCGTACAAATCCTTCAGCAATCCATAACAATTTCAATTTCCAGAGAGGAATTTCTTTATCCCCTGGAAATGCTGCAAAGTACAGAAAGCACGATTTCAAATGATCTGGCAAATGATTGTAACTCAATTCTAATATGGCTCTGCACTGACTTTCTGAGTCACTAAAAATGTGTGAGCTTAATTCTTGTGCAATTTGTTTCCACTTATGTACACTCTTGTCCGCCCTTGCAAGAACTCCAGCCATGACAACAATTGTGAGAGGAAGTCCCTTGCAACTCTCTACAATCTGTTGTCCAACAACCAAAAATTCCTGAGAGAAGCTTCCTTTTTGAAATAGCTTCTTATCAAATAACTCCCAACTCTTAGCCTCAGAGAATTCACGAAGAGTATGAACCTTATTGCCATCTTTAATTTGCGAAGCCAGATTCCGGTATCTACTAGTTATGAGAATACGGCTACGCAATCTGTCATCTGGAAAAGATCTTTTGAAATCATCCCAATCCTTGATGTCCCACAAATCATCAATGACGATGAGATATCTACGTCCCTTCAAGCTTCGGAAAAGCGTTGCAGCTAGATCTTCATCATTCATTGCTTTATTATCTGGGGTCCCAGTAACATCACCTAAAATAGTAAGCAACAATTCTCTCTTTTGATATGTTTGAGAAACAGTGCACCATGCTTGAACATGAAAGAACTCTCGGATTGAAGGGTCCTCATACACTTTTTTAGCTAGAGTAGTCTTGCCAACTCCTGGCATGCCAACAATTGAGATAATATCTAATTTATCTTGGTCTTCAAAAAGATACTCCTTTATCTTCTTTGCCTCATCTTCGAAACCCACTATTTCATTAGTTGCTATGGCAGTAGCTTTTGATGAAACATGGGTGGAAGTCTTTTCAACATCATGTGCTTGTGTATGATACTCGTTCTTGGTATAGATCGTTGACACCTCTGTTTTTATAAGCTTGGTTTGCTTTATGATTTTGTAAAGTGAAATTATGATGCGAAGTTCAAGAGCATTTTTTACCAGGTAGAAGTCAATAACATATTCTGCCTGGTATGCCAAGCCTATGAAGCGCGTCCGAAGATCTCCCAATTCTTCATGCTCATTACGTTGCCCCTTGGTTTCCATAAGAGAAGATCTCAGAAATTTGAATTCCGCATGCAATGTTTCAATTTGATTCTTTAGAATCTCAATCGATGCTGGCCCATATTTTAGCAACTCATCCAAATGTCCCAGGAAATGATCCAGAAAGCCCACTCCATCAACTTTGGGATAGTTATACAACTTAACTTCTCTGGAGTCTTCCTGAATCTGCTTGATTTTGTCAAGCACCTCAGAAACGGCTATATCCCTAGCAATGTCTTCTTTCATGCTCCTTTCATAACACGAGAAGAGGATAGGTACGACCTTCCAAATAATAGCTTCAATGGCTGTAAAGGGAAAATTGAGTCGTTCTAATCTCAATTCAAGTGGCAAATTTCTGATAAAATTTTGAAGGAATTTCAGATTCTCAAAGAGATTCTTACTAGGATCATTTAGATAGATCACAAATTTCTCATTACAATCTAGTAGCTTTATCAGATTGTCAAGGAGATAATGCTCGGATGTTGATTCAGCTGACCTTGAAGCTCTTAAGACCACCATATAGATCTCCTCGACATTAGTCTTCTCTACTAGATCAGAGAGCTCTTGCTTCATGGCTAGTGCTATCTCTTTATCCATTTGGTCAACGAAGCAAAAGTAAATGAGACATGTTGCTTTGTATAGCAAAGAAGCAAGAGGAGTCAAAAGCCGTCGATTTTCATCCGGAACGTATACCTCTTTGCCTGCTAGATATGTAAACAGAGGTTGCAGAAGTGTTAGCTTCTCTTTGAAGTTTTCAATTTCTTTCATCAGAGGAGCAATTAGATCAGCCCTACAGCTTAATACATATCTAGAAATCCTCACAAGAAACTCTTTCCTTCGAAACACCCATTCATAATTTACAAGTCTCCTTTCGACATTTTGCCTGATTAGAAGATCCTTCATCTCTTCTCGCAAATTAGAATATACACGGTCCAAGTCCAGGATGTGACTTCCTTTAATTGGTCTCTTAGAAAGTGAGTGAAGTTTCAACCTCACGTCATAAAGCTTCTCTTGAATAAGCAAAGCAGGACCCTCATCGTCTGACAAGCTGAGAAACATTTCTAGAAACTGAAGCCCAAATTTGAGGAATAGGATATGATCCTTCAAGTGGGAAGCATCCATAAAGCTCTGATATTTTTCTTCTTGCTCCTCGAGAAGGGACAACGATTTAGAAATATGAGAGGAGGGGCTTTCCATTTTGAAAGATGGTTTATAAAATGGAAAAGAAAGTTTAAGGGACATGATACGATCTATCAAGGAGGCACGAGAATTATGAGAGGAAGATCTTTCCTTGTTAGCCATTCTTCCTCGCTTATTTTTCTAACAAGAGAACTTAAACCTGGAATCCTGCAAAAAGAATACACTTCACCACATTACTTTTGCTCAAAAAATTACTTTTGCTTTTACATGCTGACTTGATTAAAAACAAAATTATAAGGATTATAAAACATTATTTTATCGAATATCTTACGCAAATATTTAGTATTCTTTATCAATATGTTGTATAGTTTCTAGGAATTAATTCTAAAGTTGACTTGATTAAAAATAAAATTATAAGGATTATAAAACATTATTTTATTGAATATCTTACGCAAATATTTAGTATTCTTTATCAATAAGTTGTAGATCAAAAAAATAACATTATCATTTTGGGATCTTATCCCATTTGTTGAACATGGGAAAATCCATATACGTTCAATGAAAATCAACTTCATAAGATGGTAGCTTAAAATGATATTCTATCTTACAAATCCTTAAATTGGAAAAGTTTATGGCCATGAAGATTTCTCATTCTCAAAATTTATAAGACGGAAGCATCTTGACTTTCTCTGTGACTGTAAGAACTATAGATCTAATAGATTGGACAACACGTTAGAGAATGTGTGTAGTATTTATTGCCTTCAGGTTATAGGAATCCTTGGAACAAAATATAAAACCTAGGATGCCAGCTAAAAGGATCGTAGTTGGCAAATTCTTTGATTGAAAAATGGTGATTCGAGTTTTATGATCAGTTCTTTTTATTTTTTGTTTGTTATTTTTTTATTTTTTTTAAAAAAGGGGATTAATAGTGGTTTTTCACCTATCCCTAAATGATTCGAACTCAAGACCATTTAAGTTTCAAGTGAGGGTTGCTCCTACTAAGTTTAACCCTCTATTATATGGTCCTCAACAATAGTGAATCGAGTTTCATGACCAGTGAAGTGGTAGACATTCAAATAATATTACATGATCCTCAACAATGATATTCACGTTGAAATTAAGAATGTCAATTAGCAAGTCATTTCAAGTGTCATCCATAATCAAAAGTTCCCACCCTACGAGGATTTTAAGCATTATCTCAAACACAAGTGAATGAGATGAATCTTGATAATCTAATTATGAAATTGTTGATCAATGAAGAAAATACCTATTCTTAAAAGAAATTGGTGGTACAATTGGTGCAAGTCAAAGTTATGTTGTGGAATTACAAGCTCGTCATTTAAACTAAAAGTGAAAGCTTTGAATGTTGTTAGCAATGGCAATGCAAATGAAAAATTCCCAATCTTTGAGACTAACTGAATAGAGAGCCAAAGATTGTCACAAGAAGAAAACTAAAGGAACTTCAAAAAGAAAATCCCACAAGGAAATGTCACAGAAGCAGAGACTTTGTTATCACTAAGCGATGGTGGAAAGAGACTTCGTAACTAAAGTTATAATTCTTGCCTTGACTTACATCACAGAATGCCAAAAACAAAAGTAGAGAAATGTGAAGGAACTTACCAAAGTACTACGATCTCTGATTCTTTCTCGAACTAGATGCCTCCAGAATATTGAAAAATCGAAACAAGATTGATCTGACAATTCATATTCATCCCTCCTGTTAGCTCCTCAGTCTAGACTACACAGAGAAAAATTGTCTTAAGAAAAATTCTCGTAGCCGGCAAATATATAGTTGAGCCTCACGTTCCGCACGCCGGGTGCCAAAGGGAAGAATACTCCAAATCTTAGAAGCCCTGTAGTAGAAAAAAAAAAAGATACAGGAGCTTACCAGAGTAATATGAACTCTGATTCTCTCTCGAGGTAGATGCCTCCAGATTATTGAAAAATTGTACAAGAAACAAGATTGATCTGATCACAAGTCATATGCATCCCTCCGGTTAGCTCATCTGTGTAATATATACACGCACGTAGAAAGATGGATCCACGAAATGAATATCAGCTACTAATGTATGCATTTCAAAATAATGACTTCACACTGATCCAAAAGATAAAGGAAGAAGAAAACAAAGACTTGACAATTAAGTCTTAGTAAGTCTTCCTATGAGACAATTATTGGCCGACACAAAATTGTGGCGTAGAAGAAATTTCCCTAAGTCTTTGTATTCTAGCTTTTTTTGGTACATAATTGTTGGAGACAGTGGTCCAAACACCTGTCGGCAAAGTTGACTAATAATAGCTGGTATTGTATGCACTTAAAAATAACAATTATCTTAACAGGATATTTACTCCAGTTGTATAATTTTTGCTTTATTTGTGAAAGAAATAATACTTTTTGTATATGATATAATATCAATTTACACCTCTTTTTAGATAGAAAAAAATAATCATAATAATGACTTTTGAAGTCGACCCGAAAATTGAAAAACAAAAAAGAAAATGACTTGACGTAATCAAATTATATATATATTTGATTTCATAACGTTAGGCGTGAGGTTATGACTTCACACTAATCCAAAAGATAAAAGAAAAAGAAAACTAAGACTTGACAATTAATTCTTTGTATTCTAAGTTTTTTGGAAAATTATAATATCCGGGATGCAGGATGCGGGATGTGGGATGTGGGATGTGGGATGTGGGGACAAACGAGAACGTGACATGTGGATGTGAGACCTGTGGCATTTAATGTGTATTAATTAAGACAAAAGAGTTATGAAAAAGTCTATTATACCCTTGCACATGTGGATGTGGGGCTCACGGTATTTAATGTGTACAGATTGGTGGGATATGATGGCAAGGTCAAATATCTATTAATTATGCCCTCATATTTTAGAGGAAATATACATTATGCTCTCACAGTATATATTTTAAAATATAGATGAGTAAATGCAAATTAATGGCCAAAATACAAAAAAGGACAGATAAATAAAAAAGAAGAAATGTGCAATGATCAAAATGGATAAATGACTGAAGACAAAAGATAGGCAAAATGAGATTAGCAAAAAAAAAAAAAAAGATAGGCAAATGAGAGCAAATAATAACGTAGAAAATTAACAAAGTGAAATTGAAAGAACATATTAAAAGTGAAGTATCATTTGTGTTCATTATTTTGTTTAAATTTAAAGGTAATGAAATTACCCTATATAAAAATCATACATTATGTCAAAATTGAAAATTATAAACCTAAAAGTGCATCCAAAGAGCATGAGCATGCATGATTACGCTGTAACATATAACAAAGTAAAAAATTGAATATCTCTCGTAAATTAGAAGACGTCGTAATTAAAGTAAATAATTAGAAAAAAGTGGACAAATAATCCATATCGTTTACACAGTTTAGACAACTAGTCCCTATTGTTTAAAACGTCACGCGGTTAGTTTTTATTATTTATAAAAGTCTTACCATTAGTCTCTATCGTTTGCAATAATCTCATTATTAATCCCTATTGTTTGCAAATATCATACCATTAGTCCCTATTGTCAATTAACCATTAAAACTTAATTTAAAACAACATTATTTGTGTTAAATGACATTATTGCTCTTGATTTAATGACAAAATTACTTAATTATCCTTATTATTTAATGAAATTCTTTTTTATTTTTATGTTTTTCCTTCTTCTTCTTCCTCTACCTTCCACCACCTTCTGCCATCACCACAGGACACGCACAAACACAACACACATAGCACAAAACATACAAAAAAATGATACATTATCCAAAATTTTTAAATATATATATATATATATATATATATATATATATATATATAATAAAATGACTATTATACCCCTGAAATTTGTTAAGTTTTTAACATTTAGTTAACACTTAAACATAAGACATGATAGAGAAGATAATGAACTTAAATGAAATTAAAAATTGAATGGTATCTACAAATAACCAAAGTAGGTATATATGAATATGAATGTAGATTTTTCATTGATACATACTAATATATAGCCTTATTGGTGAAACTTGTTATCAACAATAGGGAGTAACCGCGTGACTTTAAAAATAATAAGGACTAATGGTGTAACTTTTGAAAATAATAGGGACTAGTCGTGTGACTTTTGAGACAATAAGAACTCTTAGTACAAAACGTGTAAACAATAGGAAATATTTGTCTAATTTGCCAAGCTTAAAATTGCTTTGATGAGGAACATACTAGATGTGACGAGGAATGTACTATATGTAAATCATATATGGTTCATGGTGACAAAAATACCGTATACTGTATACAAAAAAAAAGATTGTATACAGTATTTTTCTCACCATTAACCATATATGATACTTTATATGTAGTACAATCCTTATCACTCAAAGCGGTTTTAAACTTGGAAAATTAGACAAATAGTTCCTCTATTTACACGTTTTATACTAATAGTTCTTATTGTTTTAAAAGTCACACGGCTAGTCCCTAAAATTTGCAAAAGTCGCACCATTAGTCCCAATTATTTTCAAAGTCACACGGTTAGTCCTTATTGTTGATAAAAAGTTTCACCAATTAGTCCTTATTGTTTAAAAAGTCTTCCAATTAATCTCTAGTGTTAACTAACTGTTAAAAACTTGTCAGATTTCAGGGGTATAATAGTCATTTTATGAAAAATTTCTTTCTTGTTTTTAAAATTGGATAATGTATCATTTTTTTGTATGTTTTGTGCTATGTCTCAGTTTAGTCCTATATATTTTTCTAAAAATCTCGATTTAGTCCTATATGTTTTTTAAAAGTCTAAGATTAATATCTATTGCAAAATCCAACTAGAGAAGTTTCTTTTTAACTTCATGGGTTCTAAATTTTTAAAGAAACATTTCATTCAAAAAAGGTAATATCTCAAAATTTAACACGAATAAATAACTTCAAGTTCAACTATACACATATATACGGCCACGTCAAAGTCACGACAAACACGATACTAATCTTTTTAGCGTGGTTGTCATATATGAAAGCATTATCTAGTGTTTATTATGATTGACATATATTGATTATATTAAGATTAGCATGTGATAACTAGAAATTCTTTTACAAGAATACATATTACCCAAAAGAAAAATCATGAATAAATTTACAAAGAAGATTAAACGAATAAAAAGGAGTGAATGAAAGATATTGAGTTTTTTCTTTTTTTTGCCGTGAAAGAGAGAAGAGTGGGGAAGACATTTTTTTTTTCTTGAGTTTTTTACTATTCTTAGCAAAGTCAATAATTTAAACTTGATGGTAGTTTTTTCCTCAAAGAATTAGCAGCAGAATTAGAAAATGTAGATTTGCAAATTCCACCTCTTGACCTCTGATTTGAGTAAGGCTTGTGCAAATCCAAGAATTGCAAATCCTGAATTTGTAATTTTTTAAAAAGGTGAAACCAAATAAAAAAAATTAGATTTACAAATGAATTCTATAAAATTTTATAAAATTCATTTGTTTGAAACAGGCTGTAAATTACAATTACAATGAAGGACGAAAATTCCTAAAAGACTTACAAATGCCTGTACTAAAAATTGAGATTATTTTGCCTTTGTGAATTAGATCATCTATGTCATTGCATTCGACAAACTTGTGGTCTTCGAGGCCTTTCTTTCTTTTTATTTTTATTTATTTTTTTGACCCTTCTTTCCTCATTTTCATATATGGTAATTGGAGATTGATGCATGTTCTTATTGCAAAAATCGAAAAATAACTTATATAGCATGTTAAACACAAACTGCAATACTTATAACTGCAATACTTATAAGATTTCACTTCTATTCTCACCGACCTATCACTTTGTTAACTCCACACGCCATTAATGGACCACTTGAAGCTCAAAACGACCATTCCATCTCTCCTATTCATGGAAAGCTGGTGCGGATGAATTGTAGGGTTTCATTACAATAGATTTACGGCTTTGACTTCAAATCTCATCTAGTTTTCACAAATCAGGTACGATTTTTTGATTTTTAGCTTCATAAACCCTAAAATTTGCATAATTTAGTTAAATTGTTGTTTAGTGCCTTTAATAATGGAAATTAATTGCAAAAGCGCTCTCTCTAGAAGCTGCGAGATTTGTGCCTTTTAAGCATCAAATTAGGATTTCTGACTGCCACTCTGTGGATTGAGGTATTGGTTTTCAAGCAAGGTTTTGAACTTCAGTGTGATTTCTTCGTTTCAAGGTAACGTTTCTGGTTAAAATTTTGTTTAAAGTTTAGCTGATTTTTAATGGCAAGTTTTGCTGAATTTTATTGATTGAATTTTTGGGCAAAGTTATACACAGTTATTAAACTTATATTTTTATTAATTTTGTTGCTAAGAAGCAAATTAAAAAAGACAATTATTTTTCAGTTAAAGAACTATATGAAGTTAGAAGTTTCACTAAGCTGAGATTTATTTACTCTTTTTTTTTCATTTTACAGTTAAATTCTTATTTTGTGAAAATGATTTGAATTTTTTTTAAATTTGCAACTTTTTTGTCTTAAGCAGCAGAAAATTAAAAAAATTTATCAAGAAAGAATTTGAAGTTTTTTTTCCTTCAAATTTGCAAAATAGATTATTTTTGTCAAGGTTTCTATCTTAAACTCTTGAATGTTTATTACATCTTATGAAATATGTTTCACCATTGTGTTGACGCATACAAATTCTAAGGCACTATTCAGATAATATAATCGGAGAAGTTGTGGAGCCTGGTATAGTAAACTCCTTCCTAGGAGTTTTAGTTTGTGAGAATTTCTCTCAGGTTCAAACTTGATCCTTAGTTGGACCTTTAGAAGCTGTGCAGATCTTATTTTTTCTACAGTTTGATACTATGCTAAAAGAATTAAGTTGTTACAAGTGCTGACTGTCAATATTCATAACTAAGGATTTTCAAGTATCTTGTGGTTTTGTAATCAAAAATGAACTTTATAATGCAGATACATGCTTAAATTACATAGCATTTGAAGATCATTGAATTTTACATATTTGACATCTTGTGTCTTTTATAGGTTAGGGAACCCTTTTGGATAATGTACTCGATAATAGGAGCATTCAACTCTTGAAAGAAATTATTATGTATTTGGAATCAGGCGATCACCTTCCTATCTCACCAAGTCAAACCTATTCTCTTATTGGCTGCAGATTTTCAGCTTCAAAGTGAATAGCTAGATTTTGTTGGGCCCGAACCTCCTACAGGATCAATTTCAAATATCAGATAATAACGACAGATAAAAAAAAATATGGGACACAAATATTTAATGTGAAAAACCCTCAATTAAGAAGGTAAAAAATCACGGGACAAACCGACAGAAAATCCACTATAAAAATAGTACAAGAATTAATACTCAAGTTTTTGTCCAAACTTGAGTTCCCTCAAATACAAAAATATATCACTTTCTCTTTGAAGTGAACCTAGTCCTATTTCTAAAACTACCCGTATTTGAATAATATAAGAGAAAAGACTCTTATAGAAAAATACCTCACAACTCTACCCTGGTTGTGAAATAACTCGGAGATTAATTTATGACAATAATCTCTCTATTTTTTTCTCTCTATTCTTTCTCTCTTTCTGTGGAAATTTTAACTCTTCACCATCCCTCTATTTATAGAGGTAGGGATGGTAAGAAATGGTTACCAAATTGATAACCTGAAAGGTTATCAATTTGATAACAATCACGGCTTGCCAGCCGTGAATGATTGTTGTCAAATTGACAACAATCACTTTTTGTTTTCAACTTTGGCAACTTGGCCATATTGGGGATGGACCCCACCGATCTCCCCTTCCAGACCCAAAGGAGAAGAATAACAATTTCACAAGTTTAGCCCAGCCTGCTTGGCACAGGACTCAAATTTATTTATGGGAAGTGCTTTGGTCAGCACATCAGCAATATTTTTATCTGTATGGATCTTCTGCAGCTTCAACAGCTCTTCTACTATCACCGATCTCAGCTAGTGATATCGCACATCAATATGTTTAGTGCGTGCATGGTACATGGTATTTTTGCTAAGGTCAAGTGCACTTTGACTGTCACAAAATACCACATACTTATCTTGTTTGAAACCTAACTCTTGAAGAAACCGCTTCATCCACAACATCTCCTTGCCTGCTTCTGTAGCAGCAATGTATTCAGCTTCTGTGGTAGATAATGCAACACACTTCTGTAGCTTGGACTACCATGAGACTGCTCCCCCTGCAAAAGTGAATATATATCCTGATGTAGATTTTTTACCATCAAGATCTCCTACCATGTCGGCATCAGTGTATCCTTCAAGAATTGGTTCTTTGCCCCCAAAAGTTAAGCATGACTTTGAGGTTCCTCTGAGATATTTGAAGATCCATTTCACTGCTTCCCAATGAGACTTTCCTGGATTTGACAGGAATCTACTCACGACTCCGACTGCGTGAACAATATCAGGCCTAGTACAAATCATTGCATACATCAAGTTCCCTACTGCTGAAGAATAACGGATTTTTGCCATATGTCCTTTTTCTTCCACAGTGGACGGACAAGATTGCTTTGTCAATTTGAAGTGACTAGCAAGAGGTGTACTAACTGGCTTAGCTTCTTTCATACTGAATCTTTCTAGTATCTGCTCAATATACTTTTTCTATGATAGCCACACCGTACCAGCTTTTCTATCACGGATAATCTCTATGCCCAATATCTGCTTTGCTGGACCTAAATCCTTCATGTCAAAGGATTTAGACAAATCCTCCTTGAGCTTCTGAATTATCCTTGGATCTTGTCCCACAATTAACATATCATCAACATAAAGTAGTAAGATGATAAAGTTACCACCAGTGAATTGTTTGGTGTATACACAAGGATCTGCTTCCGTCCTCTTGTAACTTTGACTCACCATGAATGAGTCAAATTTCTTGTACCATTGCCTTGGCGCTTGTTTCAAGCCGTATAGACTTTTCTTTAATTTACAAACCATGTGCTCTCTATTTTTTACATTGAAACCTTCTGGTTGTTCCATGTAAATTTCCTCTTGCAAATCTCCATGCAAGAATACTGTCTTTACATCAAGCTACTCCAGTTCCAGATTTTGACTTGCACCTAATCCTAAGATAGTTCTTATAGAGCACATTTTAACAACGGGAGAATTTTTTTATCAAAGTCTATACCTTTCTTTTGACTGAATCCTTTCACTACAAGACGAGCTTTGTATTTGATTATTTTGTCTCCATCTTTCTTCAACCTGAACACCCATTTATTTTTCAGGGCTCTCTTTCCTTCAGGAAGTTTAATCAGCTCATACGTCTTGTTTTTCAACAATGAACTCATCTCCTCTTTCATTGCATCCAGCCATTGGGTCTTTTCACTGTGAGTTAAAACTTCTTGGAAGTCCTCTAGCTCCCCCTCATCAGTGACTAAAATATAATCAGAACTTGAGTACCTGGTTGATGGTCGTCTTTCTTGTGAAGACTTTCTCAATTAAGATTCTACATTTTCTGGTTGAGCAGTTTGCTCCCCGTGTTCAACACCCTCTGCATTTTCAGCATCATCATCGTTGTTAGATGCATCATCAACCATTGCTGGCTCTACAATTGGTCCAGGTTCTATTTGTTCAACATCTTCCCTTCTTGTGGCATGATTTGTTGGGGAAGATACAGGTGTTGTATCTGAAACACCTTTATCTGCATGAGTGTTTGGTTTAGCATTCTGCCATTCTCCAGTGATCTCATGCTCATAGAAGATAAGGTCTCTGCTTCTGACGACCTTTTTCTTCTCCGGATCCCATACTCTATATCCAAACTCTTCATCACCATATCCTACAAATATGACAGGAGTCGCCTTATCATCAAGTTTGGATCTTTGCTCCTTCAGTACATGCATGAAGGCTTTGCATCCAAACACCTTCAAGTGGGAATAAGAGACATCTTTTCCCGACCATACTCTTTCTGGTAAGTCGAAGTTCAAAGGTACCGAAGGAGTCCTGTTGATTAGGTAGCATGTTGTATTGATTGCTTCTCCCCAAAATGGTTTTGGTAAGTTAGCCATTTTCAACAAGCAACGAACTCTCTCCATAATGGTGTGATTCATCCTTTCAGCTATACCATTATGTTGTGGGGTACTAGGAACCGTCTTTTCATGCATGATGCCGTGCGTAGAACAATACACCTTAAATTCCCGGGACGTGTATTCTCCACCATTGTCTGAACGAAGACGCTTCAAAGGTTTTCCAGTCTCCCATTCTACCATAGCATGAAAATGCTTGAAGTATTCAAATACCTGATCTTTTCTTTTCAACAAATACACCCACATTTTACGTGAAGCATCATCAATAAAAGTAACAAAATATCTATTACCACCTAACAACTCAACCTCCATGGGACCATAAACATCAGAGTATACTAACTCTAATTTATTTTCTTTCCAACTTGATTTTCCTTGGAAAGAAACTCTATGATGCATTCCAAATAAACAATAATCACAAGGGTCTAATGATGTACCTTTGGCTAAGGCAATGAGGGACTTCTTAGCCAAAATTTGTAACCCTTTCTCGCTCATATGCGCCAGCCTTTTATGCCACACATTTGGAGAAGCTTCATCTTCCACAGCATTCAGCTATCCACTGTACATTTTCATTTGTGTCTTGTACAGCGAGCAACAAAGTTTACCTCTTGCAACCACCAAAGTTCCTTTGGTGAGCTTCCATTGACTGTTGCCTGTCTGGTGCTCGTATCCTTCTTTGTCAAGAACACCTGCTGAGATCAAATTAAGGCGGAGATCTGGGATGTGTCGGACATCCTTTAACGTCATTTTGTAGCCAACATTTGTTTGAACACAAATGTCTCCAACTCCCACTATTTTTGTTTCACTGTTGTTCCCCATTTTCACTATGTCAAAGTCTCCTGCATTGTAGACAGTGAAAAAATCCCTATTGGGAGTACAATGATAAGATGTTGCTGAATCAACAATCCATTCGGTTTGAGAATCAGCAACATGATTACAGTCATTGTGTGAGCAAAGTAGTGTCAACTCATCATTTGATGTAGAAATTACTGCAGCTGTAGAGTTTTCCTCTACCTTCTTTTAATCTCCTTTGTTTTTCAACAGATTGCAATTTCTCTTAAGGTGACCAATTTTATTGCAATGGTAGCACCTTAAATTTCCTCGAGACTTGACTCTCCCTCTAGAGTTACCTTGTCCTTTGGAATTTTTGCCGGCACCCCTTCCCCGGTTTTCAGTAACAAGGGCATGTGCCTGGTCTGATCCAGAATCCTTCCTCCTCATCTTCTCATCTCCTCATTGAACATGCTATCTTTCACCATGTTCAATTTCAGCTTGTTGTCTTGAGATGAATGACTGAGTGTTACCACCAGTGTTTCCCAACTGTCTGGTAATGAACTCAAAAGAAATAATGCCTGCAGCTCATCATCAATTGTTAGCTCTAGCATTATAAGTTGATTTATAAAATTCTAAAAACTGTTGAGATGGTCGGCAACAGATTGTCCCTCATTTAATTTGAGATTCACGAGCCTTCTTATGAGGAAAACTTTGTTCTGAGAAGATTTTCTCTGACAAATATTTTCCAAAATTGTCCAGATTTTATCAGCTTTCTTCTCTGCAGAGATATGGTGAAAGACACTCACATATATCCACTATCTGATGGTACCGATAGTTTTTCTGTTGAGTTTTTCCCATTCTTCCTCTGTCATGGACGATGGCTTCTTTGTATCTCCTTTGACAGGATCGTATAGATCTTTGCAGTACAAAAGATCTTCTATCATCGTCCTCCAAATTCCATAATTTGTAGCCGTTAATTTCAACATGGAGCTAGAATCGGACTCCATGATTTTTCCCTCTGAAATTCTGTATGAACAGTAACTATGTCGTATATACGGACAACACTGTTTATACCAATAATATAGTAATTATCAAAAGTATCGTATGTACAGATAATATCGTATATACGAGTAGTATAAAAAGTATGAATAATACCGTATATATGAATAGTATCAATACGTACAAAAATAGTATTGTTCAATACTGACCTTGCTCTGATACCAGTTGTTGGGCCCGAACCTCCCACAGGATCAATTTCAAATATCAGATAATAATGACAAATAAAAGAAAATATGAGACACAGATATTTAACGTGAAAAACCCTCAATTAAGAAGGTAAAAAATCACAGGACAAACCGACAGAAAATCCACTATAAAAATAGTACAAGAATTAATACTCAAGTTTTTGTCCAAACTTGAGTTCCCTCAAATACAAAAATATCTCACTTTCTCTTTGAAGTGAACCTAGTCTTATTTCTAGAACTACCCATATTGAATAATATAAGAGGAAAGACTCTTATAGAAAAATACCTCACAACTCTACCGTGATTGTGAAATAACCCGGAGATTAATTTCTCACAATAATCTCTCTATTTTTCTCTCTCTATTCTTTCTCTCTGTCTGTGCAAATTTTAACTCTTCACCATCCCTCTATTTATAGAAGCAGGGATGGTAAAAAATGGTTGGCTTGCTAGCCGTGAATGATTGTTGTCAATTGACAACAATCACTTTTTGTTTTCAACTTTGGTAACTTGGCCATATTGGGGATGGACCCCACCAGATTTTACTGCAGTATGTAGAAGGATAACTACATTTTATCTTGTGACCGAAAAGAATTATCGTAAAACATAACTGGTCAATACAGTACAACATTGTCTAACTTGGCAATGTAGCTGTAGCGCATATACTGATCTCTTTTCTGGATAAAATGTATTGCTTGTCATGTCAGAAATATATTGTTCCTGTGGAAGTTCCCTTTTGACTAACTCGTTTATGCACTCTGTTCGTGAATTATCTTTTGTTACTCAGGTATGGCTGGAAAAGCGGTATGTAGGATCACGTCATATATCAGAGTGGTTCAACACTGCAGGACGAAATGTCAAACAGGGCTAATTGCTAGTGTAATTATATCTCAGGTAATATGTTTGTATCCTGTCTTCTCACACTCAAACCTGCTAAATTAAGATGATTCCGATAACTATATTACAAATAACTTGATTCATGCAGTGGACTTGGGCTGCTACAATTTGACAAAGCTCCAATGTTGCCTGGGAATATGGAATTAGTGGCCCTTTCTGGTTTGCAAGCGGTGCAACCATCCAGGCATGTCTAAGATCATTTTTTTCCTATTAGTGGCCCTTTCCTACAGTGATCTATATACTTAGTTGTGAGATTACATTCTTTAACTTCTTCTTTCTGTCATGACTTCTACATATTCCTGTTAACAGTGATCTACATTTTCTCAAATTCTAGTTTTGAGCTCTGTTATATTCTTTGTTTCATGAGAGTTCCTGCTGTTTAGAGAGCCAATGGGAAGCTTCTCTTCTGCTCATCAGATTGTAAGCTTGATCAGAATGAAATCTTTCCTATTATACAGATATAGATTTGTTTACAGTTTGATGAATACTTTGGATTTTTCTTTTAAGTATTTTCATCTGTGTTATTAACGCCTTGGTAACTTTATGTGGAACATTGTTAAATCTCAGATCTGCTCAGAAGTTTTCTAGTTTTTTTTATTATGAAGTACATGCTGTTTATTAAATTAAGTGCATTACTCAACTGCTGCAAAGAGTACAACTTGAAATTGATTACCCTTCTTTGATTGTTGCATAGGAGGTTGTCTTGACTGGGATCATTGTTCCATCCACAAGGCAGGCTTATTTGTTTCAATCACCTAAACTTAAAAACTGCCAATTTTCATATAGAAATGTATGGCCCTGTATTCACTATTCCGTGTACCCATTTCATCTTCAAACAAAACACAAGATTTCTATTTTGTTTTCTTTCTAACAATTTTCTACAAAGGTTCAGGCCAAAGGTTAGCAGAAAAAGGAACTGGAATATGAAGCCATGGTTTTAGACCTCAATAATAAGCTCAATCAAGCCATTGAAGGAAGCTGTTTGCTCACAAATAGAGTCCATGATGCTGAATCATGTTGTGATTCCTCAGGCAGAGTAAGAAATAAAGCCTAAGAAGTAAAACAAGAAAAAAGTATTGAAAAGACACTAGCGGCTTGTAAGTTGTGTAAAGCCACAAGGATGTGCATGGTTTTTCTTCCTTGTAGGCACCTATGCTGCTACAAAACTTGTGAAACTCTAATTGGGCTTTGTCCTATCTGCAACTTTGTAAAGAAATCAAGTGTAGAGGTTTTCATGGTTTAAGGAATGAAAAATGATTCCGTCAGTTTGGAACTAAGTAGCAAAAAGTATAAAATTGTTGTCTATACTTTTGAAAACTGTTGCAATAAATGATAACAACTATTGCAAAAAGTCTGAGAAACCTTTGCATATAAGTAGATGCTCATCATAAAGTTTTTTATGAAAACTGTTGCAAAAAATAGCTGAATCATTGCTATTTGTTAGCAAAAAAACCGTTGTAATAGGAATTCACAACGAAGTTTAAAACAATGGTTTAAAAATCATTGCATAAAGTTATTTGTAACGATTTTTAACTTTTTTGCAATAATTTTTAAGTGTTACAATAAGCTCAAAATGTAGTAGTGAATTCTCACTAACCTATTAGTACGTATTGATATTTTTTCCTAGTATGTATTGATTTTTATAAAAGAATTGGAAGTGTAAGGGCCTTTGTGTCACTTTTTAAATGTGTAAATTACTATTTACAAAAATTCTAAACTTAAATTACAACTTCAGTCTTTATTATAAAAATATAAAAGAAAAATTAATAATAATAATACTGTTTGTAGAATGCTTTCCAAGTTTATTCTTACCAATACAGGTGAAATTTACCTGTTGCATTTTATGCTCTCAAAATACAACTACATGCTTGTGATTGGTTTCTTTCCAACAGCAACCTGATATGGGCTAAACCACATGCTCTAGTCTCGAGTGTTGTATCAAAATTTCTACCTTTTATGTACGGGAAGCCACAAAGAAAGTGGAAATTTTATATTCCCTTTCTATGTTTAGATAAAAGCTAATGGAGTTGGATTAATAAGTTATTAAGTGGTATGATCCAACATAGATTCAAATTTTAAAACTCACTTTAATTAAAGTAAAATAATCAAGCTAAGACCCAAAATGGGGAGTGTTACATAACCCATAAAACCAACATTAACAAACCTATTTAACAGTATCATAATAACATGTACCATTCTCATCCAACATAATAAAACTGTTAAATTAACAATACCATTGTCTTTTCATCAAAACAAGATAGCAAAAATCAAAGTCCTTTCTGAATAATAGTAGGGCAGCTATAAATCCCAATCCTCATTATCTGCAAAAGTATTAACAACAGAGGAATGAATACAAATTGCAGAGTAAACAAAGGTAGGGCTCATAACCAAAAAGAATAAAAGGATAACTGAAGAGCTACCAAAGCTTATGATCATAGAGCCCTATGAGGAAAACTCAATGACAGATCTTAAATCATAACCAAAGTACAACAAAAGTTGAACAATAACAATAATCCAATAAATCATTTCAAGGCGCCATCATTAAGCATTCCGAATAACATTTACTTATTCATATCAATATTTAAACAATTCCATTAGATTATGAAAATAATATCTACTTTGCTTCTTACAATGTTATAAATCTGTCGCTACAATTTTGCTAGCAAGTCTTGTTAAGAATTATAGAGTTTCATTCTAAAACTAATTGGTGCGAGGTAGAGTAGTCAGCATCTTATAAGGTAGTATTGAAGTTTCGATTTAATGTGAGACAAATATATATTCTAACATTCCCCCTTCTCCCTCACATGTAATGTGATTTGAGAGGAGTCACACATGAAAAATTGAACATATGTGGTAGATAAACACATATGGAAGGTTGAACGCACGTAGGACACACATAGAAGATTGAACACATGTGTGACATAATTTAAGAAGGGTCACACGTGGATAACATGCGTGGAAGATAACACACACGAAATATGAATAAGACTAGACCATGGACCTAACTCTGACATCATATTAAAAATCATGGGTTCCCATCCTAAAACCAATTAGTGTTAGGTGGAATAACCTAGGATCTTATAAAATGGTCTTGAAATTTTTGATTTTTCAATATAAGACAAATGTATATTATAACAAATCTTGTTAGTCAGTAGTGTGTAAACGGCTTCAAAGGTTCCACTAGGTATATAAAAAAATTCATAACACAGAGGGGATCAAGAGGATGGTACAATACTTTGACTATTAACCTTGTCGATTTAATACTACTATTTCTATCTTGCATCTATTTATCCCACTATTAGGCACAGTTATAAAGTACAATAAAACTCTCTAAAATCCTAAACTTTGGAAATAAAGATAAAGTCAAAACCATGTTTAAAATCTTAAGATTTTATTGTCTTTAAGTAATGTAAGTGAAGTAGCATTTTGATTATAAAATAAAAAAAATTTCGCCCATTTTTTGCAAAGAAATGTGCACACTGGATCATCTGTAGTAAAGAGGATATTCTGCAAACTTTGTTCTCAAAACAAATCTTTCCATAAACTAAATTTTTGACAAGCTCAAAGGTAATATGGATGATTATAAACAACACATAGCATGCATTTTCAACTTTTTTAATTATTTCAAAATAGCGACTCGCCCTAAAAAAATGTCAAGGATAAACTTTCAAACAAGTAATTAGACACGATGTAACACAAGTTACATAAATAATCTGCAAATTTAAAAACAAATGGATGTTCAACTTACAAGAGGCAACAATGTTGTGAACCACAAGGAAGCATGAGACATCACCCTAATTAGCAAATGAATGAATTATAAGCTGCACAGCAAAATAAGAGCTCAAATTTTATTCAAATAGGAAATTGGGATAGAACAAATACGTAATTTTGCAGAGTTATCACTAATTCAAAAATGAGAATAAACTTGACTTACAAATTAGAGAACGATATTAAACACAACAAATAAATACAATAAATCCCTCTCTAACAGTTTAAACTTTTAAATAATGTTAGAGTTTAGTTATTAAAAGATCCTAAATTCAAATCTCATTGCTACCAATTTGTAAAAGTACGTCCACATGTAACGGTACATACTTTTTTAGTTTCATAATCGGATAAGCAAAGAAGAAAATATGTTTACTTAGCTTGAATTGATTTCTAAAACCCAAGAAAATTACTCAAACTCAAAACCTTATTACCAACATTACATTCTTATAATATGGATTTATATCAAAAACCTCAGTTCTAATTTGCAGCCTAAATAGAAATACTAATGTCTTAATAGTACAAAATCAGTTCAACTTTCACACGCCTTGCCTCAAAACATATAAAATTTGTACAACAAACAAAAACGTCGCGTCCAAGGGTCACCAAAGTAAAAGACAAACAACTAGAAACAATTAAGTAAAAAGTAATTGCATCTCAAAGAAAGAAATTCAATTGTGTTCATATGTTGACTTGTAGTTTTGTCCCTTCCGATGATATAGACTTTGAGTTCATTTTGTAGTTCCTCCATCTGTGATATTTCAATATTCCTTGCTGAATCATTGACAGAAGGGTTGCAATCTGTTATTCTAATCACCTGTAGTGTGGGAATTCCTTCAAAGCAACGAGGGATCTTATCCAGGTACCAGCAATCGTTTGCTCAAGCTTGGGAAAAGAATCTTCTGAAGCATTCCACTTGCGAATCGATAGATCGCTTAATTTCAAATATTCCAAATTTGGGAAGTCCCCATCATTCACGATCCATGTTTCATCGCAGTACATGATCCAAGCTCCAGCGTTTCCACTTAGTTTGAGAACCTTTAGGTTCCTCCCAAATTCTGCAATTTCCTCCCATTTTGTCAGAATTCCTGACAAAGAAAACTTTTGTAGATTTGGACGGAAGTAAAACACAAAATTCTCTCTCCATCCCGCTGAACCCGTGATACGCATAAAATATATTAGATAAATCCAACACTCTAAGAAGCATAAAATTCTGAATAATATAAAAGTCAGATGAGCGAAAACAATAGTCAGATGCTCCAGTATATAGTAGAGAAAGGACATTGTAGAGGGAAGGCTTCACCTCTATAAATGCAGACATTTTGAAATCAATGCTAAGTCGGCGCTCTTCATAAACTCTCGCAATATCAGACCAGTCATGCTCATGTATCACCTGCAAGAAACTCCCTTCTTTAGCTTTTTGCAAACAAAAGTCATGTAATAGATCATGAACACGACATGCTTTGACTCCTCTATGGGAACTTTCTTTGGTAGGTATTACAAGGCTTCTATTGATGAGATCCACAAAATATTTCTATGCTACATCCTCCAATTTTTCTCCCTCAGTATATCGTACAAATCCTTCAGCAATCCATAACAATTTCAATTTCCAAAGAGGAATTTCTTCATCCTCTGGAAATGCTGCAAAGTACAGAAAGCACGATTTCAAATGATCTGGCAAATGATTGTAACTCAATTCTAATATGGCTCTGCACTGACTTTTTGAGTCACTAAAAATGTGTGAGCTACTAAAAATGTGTGAGCTTAATTCTTGTTCAATTTGTTTCCACTTATGTACACTCTTGTCCACCCTTGCAAGAACTCCAGCCATGACAACAATTGTGAGAGGAAGTCCCTTGCAACTCTCTACAATTTGTTGTCCAACAACAAAATTCCTGAGAGAAGCTTCCTTTCCGAAATAGCTTCTTAGCAAATAACTCCCAACTCTTAACCTCAGAGAATTCACGAAGAGTATGCACTTTATTGCCATCTTTAATTTGCCAAGCCAGATTCTGGTATCTACTAGTTATGAGAATACGGCTACGCAATCTGTCATCTGAAAAAGATCTTCTGAAATCATCCCAATCCTTGATGTCCCACAAATCATCAACGATGATGAGATATCTACATCCCTTCAAGCTTTGGCAAAGCTTTGCAGCTAGATCTGAATCAGTGATTTCTTTATTATCCAAGGTAAGTAAAAGCATTGCAGCAGGATCTTCATAATTGATTTCTTTATTATTCGGGGTAAGCAAAGGCTCTGCAGCTAACTCTTTATTCTTCATCTTATTGTGCTCTTCATTTTTTCGAATAACATCACCTAAAATGGTAAGCAACAATTCTCTCTTTTTATATGTTTGAGAGACAGTGCACCATGCTTGAACATGAAAGAACTCAGGGATTGAGGGGTCCTCATACACTTTCTTAGCTAGCGTAGTCTTGCCAACTCCTGGCATGCCGACAATTGAGATAATATCTAATTTCTCTTGGTCTCAAAAAGATACTCCTTTATCTTGTTTGCCTCCTCTTCGAAACCCACTATTTCATCAGTTGCTATGGCAGTAGCTTTTGATGAAACATGGGTGGAAGTCTTTTCAACGTCATGGGCTTGTGTATGATACTTCTTCTTGGTATTAATCGTTGACACCTCTGTTTTTATAAGCTTGGTTTGCTCTATGATTTTGGAAAGTGACTTTATGATGTGAGAATCAAGAGCATTTTTTACCAGGTACAAGTCAATAACATATTATGCCTGGTATGCCAAGCCTATGAAGCGCATCTGAAGATCTCCCAATTTTTCATGCTCATTACGTTGCCCCTTGGTTTCCATAAGAGAAGATCTCAGAAATTTGAATTCCATATGCAGTGTTTCAATTTGATTCTTTAGAATCTCAATTGATTCTGGCCGACATTTTAGCAACTCCTCCAAATGTCCCAAAAAAAGATCCAAAAAGCCCACTCCATCAACTTTGGGATAGTTATACAAGTTAAGCTCTCTGGAGTCTTCTTGAATCTGCTTTATTTTGTAAAACACCTCAGAAACTGCTATATTCACTTCCCTAGCCATGTCTTCATTTATGTCCCCGTCATAACACGAGCAGAGGATAGGTACGAACTTCAAAATAATAGCTTCAATGGATATAAAGTGATAATTGAATTGTTCTAATCTCAATTCATCTGGCAAATTTCTGATAAAAGTTTGAAGGAATTTCAGCTTCTCAAGGAGATTCTTACTTGGATCACTTAGATAAATCACAAATTTCTCATTACAATCTAGTAGCTTTATCAGATTGTGAAGGAGATAATGCTCGGATGTTGATTCAGCTGACCTTGAAGCTCTTAAGACCACCATATAGATCTCCTCGACATTAGTCTTCTCTACTAGATCAGAGAGCTCTTGCTTCATTGCTAGTGCTATCTCTTTATCCCTTCGGTCAACGAAGTAAAAGCAAATGAGACATGTTTCTTTGTGTAGCAAAGAAGCAAGAGGAGTCAAAAGCTGTTGATTTTCATCCGGAACGTATACCTCTTTGCCTGCTAGATATGTAAACAGAGCTTGCAGAAGTGTTAGCTTCTCTTTGAAGTTTTTAATTTCTTTCATCAGAGGAGCAATTAGATCAGCCCTACAGCTTAATAAATATCTAGAAGTCCTCAAAAGAAACTCTTTACTTCGAAACACCCATTCATGATTTACAAGTCTCCTTTCGAAATTTTTCCTGATTAGAAGATCCTTCATCTTTTCTCGCAAATTAGAATATGCACGGTCCAAGTCCAGGATGTGACTTCGTTTAATTGGTCTCTTAGAAAGTGAGTGAAGTTCTAACATCGGATCTTGAAAATCCAAGTTTGAGAAGCTGAGAAACATTTCTAGAAAGTAAAGCCCAAGTTTGAGGAATAGGATATGATCCTTCAAGTGGGCAGTATCCATAAAGCTCTGATATTTTTCTTCTTGCTCCTCTAGAAGGGACAACGATTTAGAAATATGAGAGGAGGGGCTTTCCATTTTGAAAGATGGTTTATAAAATGGAAAAGAAAGTTTAAGGGACACGATATGATCTTTCCTTGTTGGCTTATTTTTCTAACAAGAGTGCTTAAACCTGGAATCCTGCAAGAAGAATACACTTCACTACGTTACTTTTGCTTTTACATGCTGAACTGGTAAGGAATTAACTCTAAAGTTGACTTGATTAAAAATAAAATTATAAGGATTATAAAACATTATTTAATCGAATATCTTACGCAAATATTTAGTATTCTTTATCAATATTTTGTAGATCAAATGAATAACATTATCAATCTGGGTCCTTATCCCATTTGTTGGGTATGGGAAAACCCATATATGTTCAATTGAAATCGACTTCAAAAGATGGTAGCTTAAAAATGCTATTTTATCTTACAAATCCTTAAATTGGAAAAGTTTATGGCCATGAAGATTTCTCATTCTCAAAATTTATAAGATAGATGCACATATAGTTGAAATGATGGAAGCATCTTGACTTTCTCTGTGACTGTAAGGACTATAGATCTAATAGATTGGACAACACGTTATAGAATGTGTATAGTATTTATTGATAAGTGATTCCAAACGCCCATTCATAAGTGATTCAAACTCGAGATCATTTAAGTATGAAGTGAGGGTTGCTCCTACTAAGTTTAACCCTCTTGTTATATGATCCTCAACAATAGTGAATCGAGTTTTATGACCATTTAAGTGGTAGACATTCAAATAATGTTACATGATCCTCAACAATGATATTCATGTTGAAATTAAGAATGTCAATTAGCAAGACATTTCAAGTGTCATACATAATCAAAAGTTGCCACCCTGCGAGGATTTTAAGCATTATCTCAAACACAAGTGAATGAGATGAAACTTGATAATCTACTTATGAAATTGTTGATCGATGAAGAAAATATCTATTCTTAAAAGAAATTGGTGGTACAATTGATGCAAGTCAAAGTTATGTTGTGGAAGTAAGAGAAAGATTTCAAGGTAGTTAGCAATTGCAATGCAAAGATTATCACAAGAAGAAAACTAAAGGAACTTCAAAAAGAAAATCCCACAGGCCACAAGGAAATGTCACAGAAGCAGAGACTTTGTTATCACTAAGGGATGGTGGAAGGAGACTTCGTAACTAAAGTTATAATCCTTTCCTTGACTTACATCACAGAATGCCAAAAACAAAAGTAGAGAAATGTGAAGGAACTTACCAAAGTACTACAATCTCTTATTCTTTCTTGAACTAGACGCCTCCAGAATATTGAAAAATCGTACAAGAAACAAGATTGATCTGACAATTCACATTTATCCCTCCTGTTAGCTCGTCAGTCTAGATAGCACAGAGATAAATTATCTTAAGAAAAATTCTCGTATCCGGCAAATACATAGTTGAGCCTCACATTCCGCACTAAGCCAGAAACCGCCGGATGCCAAAGGGAAGAATACTCCAAATCTTAGAAGCCCTGTAGTAGAAAAAAAAAAAGATACAGGAGCTTACCAGAGTAATATGAACTCTGATTCTCTCTCGAGCTAGATGCCTCCAGATTATTGAAAAATTGTGCAAGAAACAAGATTGATCTGATCACCAGTCATATGCATCCCACCGGTTGGCTCATCTGTGTAATATATACACGCATGTAGAAAGATGATTCCATGCAATGAATATCACCTACTAATGTATGCATTTCAAAATAATGACTTCACACTAGGGCGGAGCCAGAAATTTATATTGGAGGCCGATATTTTTTGGTACAGTACTTTTTGTATAGTATTTTTACCAGTAGAAAATATTCTTAGAAAATATCTTTTCATTTCCAATTAATATAATTAATCATACTAAAATTAAATAACAAAAAATAAATTAAAAATTCAAACATAAATAAGTGCAAAAAAATTAACACAAGATTATGTAAAGTAGTGTTTTCCAATTCAGTCAATGAAGTTGGACTCGTCTCTTCTTCATGAAATAGAATTTATCAATTATTGTATCAACAAGAACATCTTTTGCAATTTCCTTTTTAATATAGACAATCATACTTCTTTGAGACATCCTCCATCCAATTGCGAAACCTTGTTTTGATAACATTACCTGAAAATGATTTCAAAAATACTTTTCCAAATCAATATCAGTAAACACATCTGATCAAGAATAACATTATAATACCAATTATCACATTATAATGCATAATATATTCAATTATTTTGTTCACTGTCTGATCAAACCCCATTCGCCAATTTTGTATCTTTCAAACTACTTAATGTTTACAAATTAAAAGTATTTAGCTACTCAAACATCATATTTTTCTATTTGAAATCAAGTATTCAGCTACTTAAACATCACATTTACAGTAAGTACACCAAATTCGTGAAATCAATCAGAACAAATTTTCACAAAAATCTAAAAAATTTTGCAGGACCAAGAATATAATTAACAAAGAATACACAAACAAATATAAACAGGAGTGATTCAATTAAATTGATTACCTTAATTGGTCTGTTCACTGTTGCCTCAAGAGTCAAGCTCACTGAAAAAAGAAAAGAAAAAAATATCATTAACAAAATAAATTATGAATAAAATTACATAACCAAGTAATTTTAAATTTTAATGATATATTAGTTTAAATTTTAATTATTGATTACCTTAATTGGTCTATTAGTAACTTAGTATTTATTTTTATTTCGTGAGAAATTGAGAATGTTAGGAAGATGAGATTGGGGTGAGATTAAGAAAAATGAAGAAAATGAAGATTGAAGAAGAATGAACGGGAAAGAAGATAGAAATTTTTTCAAAAAAATTGTAATGATTAAAGAAATTGAAGTATCATTGTGTTTTGTCTTTTCTTAGGTTCTATCGCTTAGTTGTAAAATTTTAACTTTTGAAATGTAAAACTTTTACAGTAGAGTTTTTGTTAGAAGTCCTGTTAAATAAAAGTTGTTAACTGTTTAGTCTGTATTAGGTAATGTTAAACTTTTAAAAGTTTTGAGGGTAATGTCGGGCTTTAAAAAATATAAAGTGATATATTTTAAATAAAAAAGAAAAAAAAATAACTTTTCGCATTATGTAAAATAGATTCTTAAAAGCTTTTTTTGAGAAGTTTTAATTTAGAGCTTTTCATTTTTTAATTTTTTTTAGCTTTAACTTTTACCTAAAAGTACTTTAAAAATAAGTTAAATAATTTAATTTAATTTTTAAACTCACAAAAATTATTTTTTAACACCTTATAAGTAGGCCTAACAGAGCTTTAATCAGATGGGGACTATCAATTTGACTAAATTAAACAAAACAAACACGAGGGGCCTGACATGTTGATTATATATATTTTTATGTAAACAAAAATATTTTGGGTGGGCTGAACTTTTATTTAAAAATATTTATATATAATTTTTTTTTAAAAAAAAATTTGCTGGGACGTTGGCTTTCCTCGCCACCCCTTAACTCCGTACTTGTATATGTATATATATACACATTTACACATAGGATCTCTCCTTACCAAAAGTCTACATTGAAAATTCTCCAACTTTCTTCTTTTAATTTTTTGTCATGATTTTACCCACTTCCTTACATTTTTCTTTTTGACCAAAGCTCACTTTTAATCATTCACACACTCTCTCTCATACACACAAACAAACACTAACACAGGTTTTGTTTTGCACGAACACATGCATATTCTCACACACAATTCTTGCACACTTCAAAATCATATACTTATCTCTTCTTAGCACTACTCACGCACACTTACACAAACTTTAAGATGCTTTGAATCAATTTAAAGAACTTCTAGCTACATAAAAAAGAATACCATTACTTTCACGAGAGAGATCAATTACATTTTGCAAGAATGTTAAAATTCTCTGTTTGGAGTTCTTATATATTCCCTATTGCAGCACCTCTAACGTAAATTCATTTCAAAATTTTCATTCATTCATTTAATAACCCTCTTTATTATTTCTTATTACTATAGATAATCAAATTAATAAAAATGATATTGAATGTATGTAAACATATGTAGACACTATTAACACAAATGGTCCTTTATCTTTGTTGCATATGCCAACTAACTCCCTTATCTTTTAAGTGTGACATTTTGGTCCCTGATCTAATACTAAAATGACGCCGTTAGTCCTAATATGTGAAATATGTCAAAAAACTGACGGAAATGACATGCTTTGCTCACGTGCTAACTTATGTGAGGGCAAAATAGTCCATTACAAGTCAGATACTCATTTTTATCAGTTTAATGAAACAAATGGTCATTTATCTTTGCCTTGAGTGCCAACTAACTCCCTTATCTTTTATTTGTGACGAATTGGTCCCTGATCTTGAACTACAACGACAATGTTAGTCATTGCATGTGAAATCCATAAAAAATAAGACGGAAGTGGCACGCTGACTACACGTGCTCATACTTTGTATGAAAAACCTAAAAAAAATAGATATTATTAGCACTTGGATATGAAGGAAGCCTTTGTAATTCAACAAACAATGTGAGAATGTAATGCAAGTAGGGTCGCGGTACCGAGCAGCGTGTAGGTTAGCGACAGTGGAAACGCTTGTGGACGGATCAGAAGAAAAAGTAATGAGAAAACGATCATAGAGAAACGTGGAAAGAAGTGTGGATAAGCAAAGCTTGTTGCCCAAAATGAAAGACGAAGAGCGAGCCAAAAAGGAGTGAGAGAGGATGGTAGAGTACAAGTAGTTTGCCAAAGCTGGCTCATCCTTCGTTTTTTGTAGACTACAAGTAGTTTGCCAAAGCTGGCTCATCCTCCGTTTTTTCACGCAAAGTGTGAGTATATACGGTCAGCGTGCCACTTCCATCTTGTTTTTGATGGATTTCGCACGCAAAGATTAACGTTGTCACAGTAATTCAAGATCATGGACCAATTCGTCACAAATAAAAGATAAAGGAGTTAATTGGCACTCAAGGCAAAGATAAAGGACCATTTGTGTCATTAACCCAGTGAAATGAGTATCTAACTTATAATAGACTATTTTGCTCTTGCATAAGTCAGCACGTGAGTGAAGCATGTCATTTTCGTTATTTTTTTGACGGATTTCACACATTATGACTAACGACATCACTTTAGTATTAGATCAGGGACCAAAATATTACACTTGAAAAATAAGAGAGTTAGTTGGCACGCGCAGCAAAGATAAAGGACCATTTGTGTTAATAACCCTAGATAGATATGTTCAATCACAATTTTAGTTATTTGAAATTGTGTGTAAATTGATGCCAAACCATCTGATAATTTAATTTGAATTCTATTGTTGTGTATAGATTTTGATTTAATTTTAGATCTCTATATGGATTTTATTTTTTATTTTTTTATGTCAGATCGCATAGGATTTTGGGACTAAATACACCATTTTTGACATTATTTTAGCTTGTTTTACTGTTTAACTTGATTTTTTATACTTTGTAAAATTATCTGGTTTTTGAGGCCAAAGACACAATTATTTACATTTTCAAAGGTTGTTTTACTATTTAATTTTAGGATTCAATTTTGGTAAGCAATTTTAAGATCCGTTGGATCCAATGCGGTTTTGTTAAGAGGTTACTTTGTGTTGTTTATTGACGACTATAGCTGTTACACCTGGCAAAAGTGATTGTCTTTCTTCTTTTGTTCACTTCGTGGAAAATATTTTCTCAACTCGCATTAAACATTGGTTTTTGATATCTTATTTTGATGGAAAGACAATAGTATTGTCTCGAGCCTTGAGCGTGTGGTTCAGCCCTTATCATGTTGCTGTTGGAAAGAGACCAGTCATAGGCATGCGGTTGTATCTTGAATAGGAATGGCAACAGATCGGATATCTGCTAAAAATGAGGTATCCAAAACAAAATCCAAGAACATGAAGTTGTAGGAGCTAGACCCCAAACATCACAGTGTACTACTTCTAAAGGAAACTTAGATATACGAGATGACAAAGGAAAAACTAACTTATGATTCTTACCTATCATACAGGCAGTACAAACTTTAATCAAACAGGGAAAATAAGAAAAATCTAATGACTGTTGAGTATGCAGAGACAACAACACTTGTTTCAATAGGTGGCGAAGACGATTGTGCCAAAGATTGGAAGACACACGAGAAACAGCAAAGGCAAGGGGCAGATTGGACGTAGGAAGCAAAACTGGGATACGGTAGAGACTGGATTCAACGTTGCCTTGGAGGAGAGGGGTTACTTTGCAGAGGTCCTTGACAACACAATGGGAAGGAAAAAACTTGAGTGAGACATTATTATCACAGGTAAACTTAGAGGCAGATAAAAGACTGGATGAAAGTTGAAGAATAACAATGAGCAATAAATCATTTTTAATGTGCCATCAGTAAGCATTTCAAATAACATTTACTGATTCATACGAATATTGGAACAATGCTATTTGATTACAAAAATAATATCTATTCGTTCTTTTCAATGTCGTTGATGATCTGTGGCTACAATTTTCCTACCAAGTAGGTCAGTAGTGAGTAAAAGGCTTCAAGGCTTCCACTAGGTGTATAAAGTATTCAAATCGTACAATGGATCAATATTATAGTACAATATGTTAACTGTTGAGCTTGTCGATTAATATTAGTGTCTAGTATTAATTTATCCTATTATTAGACAGGGGGTACAACAAAAGTCTCTAAAATAATAAACTTTGAAAATAAAACGAAAATTTTTAATTTAAACTCTCAAACTTTAAGTTGTGTAAGTGAAGTAGCATTTTGATTTTAAAAGAAAATTTCATCGCCCATATTTTGCAAAGTAATGTGCACACCGGATTATCTGTAGTGAAGAAGATATTCTGCAAACTTTATCCTCAAAACAAAACTTTTCATAAGCTAAAAGTAATTGAACGTAATGTAACACAAGGTACATAAATAATCTGCAAATTTAAAAACAAATGGATGTTCAACTTACACGCAGCAACAATGTTGTGAACCACAAGGAAGCATGAGACATCAACCTGATTAGCAAATGAATGAATTATAAGCCCCACAACAAAATAAGAGCTCAAATTTTAGGAATTGAAATAGGAAATCGGGATAGAATAAATACACAATTTTGCAGAGTTATCACTAATTCAAAAACGATAATAAACTTGACTTACAAATTAAAGAACAATGTTAAACACAATAAATAAACAAACTCTTTTCAAACTTGACATGGTATAAGAGTTTAGGTACTAAAAGGTCATCGATTCAAAACTTATCGCCACTGGTTTGTAAAATTGTGTTATGGCTCAATCAAAAACTACATAATAAATAACTAGACCCATTTATGAAATTATGTCATATGTAAGGTTCAATAAAAAACTATACAATAAATAAATACGACTAACCTCTTTCTAATAAGTAAAACTTTTACATGAAATATTAATTAACATTCAACACTAGTACAAAATAGAAATTCATATTTTTTAGTTTCAAAATCGGATAAGCAAAGAAGAAAATATGTTTACAAAGCTTGAATTGGTTTCTAAAACCCAAGAAAATTACTCAAACTCCAAACCTCATAACCAACATTACACGGTTAGCCGGTAAAGAAGGCAAGAAAGGGCTTCATGGTATATTATTTTTAGAGTAGAGTTTTTTTAGGTTTTTCTTTTATCCTTATAGTGATTTCATGGGATTTGGTTTTAAGAGTTTCATTATACCAAGGAAAGTCCGCTCTGCTCTTGCAATTAGGTTGTTGCGATAACGGGTTGGATTGTGCCCATACACGGATAAGGATGTCAATGGGATGACATATTTGCTTACTTGAACATACTTTCTTTCAGTAACCACTGGTTTTATTACGGGAACTCATAATATTCATAACGATTTATTATGCACTTCTGCGTCTATTGCTTTTTTTTACGTTGTTTACTTTAGTTACTGGGGGGCCTATACCATATTTGTACAAATAGAATCTTATAATATGGATTTATATCAGAAACCTTAGTTCTAACTTGCCGCCTAAATAGAAATACTAATGTCTTAGTAGTACAAAATTATTTTAACTTTCACATGCCTTGCCTCATCAAACATATAGAATTTGTACAACAAATAGCCACGTCGCATCGAAAGGTCACCAAATTAAAAGACAAACAACTAGAAACAATTGAGTAAAAAGTAATTGCATCTCAAAGAAAGAAATTCAATTGTGTTCATGTTGACTTACTTGTAGTTTTGTCCCCTCCGATGATATAGACTCTCAGTTCTTCATTTCCTAGTTCCTCCTTCTGTGCTATTTCAATATTCCTTGCTGAATCATTGATAGAAGGATTGCAATCTGTTATTCTAATCACCTGTAGTGTAGGAATTTCTCCAAAGCAAGGAGGGATCTCATCCAGATGCCAGCAACTGTCCATCACTAATTGCGCAAGCTTGGGAAAACAATCTTCTGTAGCAATCCACTTGCGAATCGATAGACCGCTTAATTTCAAATATTCCAGATTTGGGAAGTCCCCATCATACACGAACCATTCTGCAGCATAAATCTTTCCACTTAGTTTGAGAACCTTTAGGTTCCTCCCAAATTCTGCAATATCCTCCCATTTTGGCAGAAGTCTTGACAAAGACAACTTCTGTAGATTTGGAGGGAAGTCAAACTCACAATTCTTTCTCCAGTGCTCTGAACCCGTGATACGCAACTTTAGTGACACAAGCTGATCGAGAAAGCTCAAATCTAGAAATCCGTAATATGGCCAACAATTCTCACATTCGCATTTCAATTTCCGAAGGTTTGGTACCCTTCTCAGAAAATACTGTGCTTCTCCTTTGGAAGAAAATTTTGGTGTCGATAATGTTTGCACATTATGCAATATGGAGGAATTCTCAAGTCCGTCGGTCAAGCTAGTAAAAGAACCATGGTGATTTATGCGTAGATGGCGCAAGTTGACCATGTTCCAGAGTGAATTTGGTACAGAGAAACTAACTTCAACAAGTAGAGATTGGAGGTTCCAAAGGTTGGCTATTGATATTGGCATATATCCTGTTTTAACGGCTAAATACCTCAAATGAATCAGCAATTCTATTCTGTTCTCACGCATGGAAATGTATCTATCACCTAAATCCAACACTCTAAGAAGCATAAAACTCTGAATAATGAATGAGAACTTAGACGGGGGAACATAAAATCCAGATGCTCTAGTATATAGTAAAGAACGGACATTGTTGTAAGAAGGCTTCGCCTCTATAGATTCATTCTTTTTGAAATCAATGCGAAGTCGGCGCTCTTGATAAACTTTCGCAATATCAGACCAGTCGTGCACAAGTATCACCTGCAAGAAACTCCCTTCTTTAGCTTTTTGCAAGCAAAAGTCATGTAATAGATCATGAACACGACATGCTTTGACTCCTCCATGGGAACTTTCTTTGGTAGGTATTACAAGGCTTCTATTGATAAGATCCACAAAATATTTCTCTGCTACATCCTCCAATTTTTCTCCCTCAGTATATCGTACAAATCCTTCAGCAATCCATAACAATTTCAATTTCCAGAGAGGAATTTCTTTATCCCCTGGAAATGCTGCAAAGTACAGAAAGCACGATTTCAAATGATCTGGCAAATGATTGTAACTCAATTCTAATATGGCTCTGCACTGACTTTCTGAGTCACTAAAAATGTGTGAGCTTAATTCTTGTGCAATTTGTTTCCACTTATGTACACTCTTGTCCGCCCTTGCAAGAACTCCAGCCATGACAACAATTGTGAGAGGAAGTCCCTTGCAACTCTCTACAATCTGTTGTCCAACAACCAAAAATTCCTGAGAGAAGCTTCCTTTTTGAAATAGCTTCTTATCAAATAACTCCCAACTCTTAGCCTCAGAGAATTCACGAAGAGTATGAACCTTATTGCCATCTTTAATTTGCGAAGCCAGATTCCGGTATCTACTAGTTATGAGAATACGGCTACGCAATCTGTCATCTGGAAAAGATCTTTTGAAATCATCCCAATCCTTGATGTCCCACAAATCATCAATGACGATGAGATATCTACGTCCCTTCAAGCTTCGGAAAAGCGTTGCAGCTAGATCTTCATCATTCATTGCTTTATTATCTGGGGTCCCAGTAACATCACCTAAAATAGTAAGCAACAATTCTCTCTTTTGATATGTTTGAGAAACAGTGCACCATGCTTGAACATGAAAGAACTCTCGGATTGAAGGGTCCTCATACACTTTTTTAGCTAGAGTAGTCTTGCCAACTCCTGGCATGCCAACAATTGAGATAATATCTAATTTATCTTGGTCTTCAAAAAGATACTCCTTTATCTTCTTTGCCTCATCTTCGAAACCCACTATTTCATTAGTTGCTATGGCAGTAGCTTTTGATGAAACATGGGTGGAAGTCTTTTCAACATCATGTGCTTGTGTATGATACTCGTTCTTGGTATAGATCGTTGACACCTCTGTTTTTATAAGCTTGGTTTGCTTTATGATTTTGTAAAGTGAAATTATGATGCGAAGTTCAAGAGCATTTTTTACCAGGTAGAAGTCAATAACATATTCTGCCTGGTATGCCAAGCCTATGAAGCGCGTCCGAAGATCTCCCAATTCTTCATGCTCATTACGTTGCCCCTTGGTTTCCATAAGAGAAGATCTCAGAAATTTGAATTCCGCATGCAATGTTTCAATTTGATTCTTTAGAATCTCAATCGATGCTGGCCCATATTTTAGCAACTCATCCAAATGTCCCAGGAAATGATCCAGAAAGCCCACTCCATCAACTTTGGGATAGTTATACAACTTAACTTCTCTGGAGTCTTCCTGAATCTGCTTGATTTTGTCAAGCACCTCAGAAACGGCTATATCCCTAGCAATGTCTTCTTTCATGCTCCTTTCATAACACGAGAAGAGGATAGGTACGACCTTCCAAATAATAGCTTCAATGGCTGTAAAGGGAAAATTGAGTCGTTCTAATCTCAATTCAAGTGGCAAATTTCTGATAAAATTTTGAAGGAATTTCAGATTCTCAAAGAGATTCTTACTAGGATCATTTAGATAGATCACAAATTTCTCATTACAATCTAGTAGCTTTATCAGATTGTCAAGGAGATAATGCTCGGATGTTGATTCAGCTGACCTTGAAGCTCTTAAGGCCACCATATAGATCTCCTCCACATTAGTCTTCTCTACTAGATCAGAGAGCTCTTGCTTCATTGCTAGTGCTATCTCTTTATCCATTTGGTCAACGAAGCAAAAGTAAATGAGACATGTTGCTTTGTGTAGCAAAGAAGCAAGAGGAGTCAAAAGCCCTAGATTTTCGGCCAGAACGTATACCTCTTTGCCTGCTAGATATGTAAACAGAGCTTGCAGAAGTGTTAGCTTCCCTTTGAAGTTTAGATCAGCCCTACAACTTAATAAATATCTAGAAATCCTCACAAGAAACTCTTCACTTCCAAACAACCATTCATAATTTACAAGTCTCCTTTCGAAATTTTGCCTGATTAGAAGATCCTTCATCTGTTCTCGCAAATTAGAATATACACGGTCCAAGTCCAGGATGTGACTTTCTTTAATTGGTCTCTTAGAAAGTGAGTGAAGTTCCAACCTCACGTCATAAAGCTTCTCTTGAATAAGCAAAGCAGGACCCTCATCGTCTGACAAGCTGAGAAACATTTCTAGAAACTGAAGCCCAAATTTGAGGAATAGGATATGATCCTTCAAGTGGGAAGCATCCATAAAGCTCTGATATTTTTCTTCTTGCTCCTCGAGAAGGGACAACGATTTAGAAATATGAGAGGAGGGGCTTTCCATTTTGAAAGATGGTTTATAAAATGGAAAAGAAAGTTTAAGGGACATGATACGATCTATCAAGGAGGCACGAGAATTATGAGAGGAAGATCTTTCCTTGTTAGCCATTCTTCCTCGCTTATTTTTCTAACAAGAGAACTTAAACCTGGAATCCTGCAAAAAGAATACACTTCACCACATTACTTTTGCTCAAAAAATTACTTTTGCTTTTACATGCTGACTTGATTAAAAACAAAATTATAAGGATTATAAAACATTATTTTATCGAATATCTTACGCAAATATTTAGTATTCTTTATCAATATGTTGTATAGTTTCTAGGAATTAATTCTAAAGTTGACTTGATTAAAAATAAAATTATAAGGATTATAAAACATTATTTTATTGAATATCTTACGCAAATATTTAGTATTCTTTATCAATAAGTTGTAGATCAAAAAAATAACATTATCCTTTTGGGATCTTATCCCATTTGTTGAACATGGGAAAATCCATATACGTTCAATGAAAATCAACTTCATAAGATGGTAGCTTAAAATGATATTCTATCTTACAAATCCTTAAATTGGAAAAGTTTATGGCCATGAAGATTTCTCATTCTCAAAATTTATAAGACGGAAGCATCTTGACTTTCTCTGTGACTGTAAGAACTATAGATCTAATAGATTGGACAACACGTTATAGAATGTGTGTAGTATTTATTGCCTTTAGGTTATAGGAATCCTTGGAACAAAATATAAAACCTAGGATGCCAGCTAAAAGGATCGTAGTTGGCAAATTCTTTGATTGAAAAATGGTGATTCGAGTTTTATGATCAGTTATTTTTATTTTTTATTTTTTATTTTTTTATTTTTTTATTTTTTAAAAAAAAGGGGATTAATAGTGGTTTTTCACCTACCCCTAAATGATTCGAACTTGAGACCATTTAAGTCTCAAGTGAGGGTTGCTCCCACTAAATTTAACCCTCTGCTATATGATCCTCAACAATAGTGAATCGAGTTTTATGACCAGTGAAGTGGTAGACATTCAAATAATGTTACATGATCGTCAACAATAATATTCACGTTGAAATTAAGAATGTCAATTAGCAAGTCATTTCAAGTGTCATCCATAATCAAAAGTTCCCACCCTACGAGGATTTTAAGCATTATCTCAAACACAAGTGAATGAGATGAATCTTGATAATCTAATTATGAAATTGTTGATCAATGAAGAAAATACCTATTCTTAAAAGAAATTGGTGTTACATTTGGTGCAAGTCAAAGTTTTGTTGTGGAATTACAACCTCGTCATTTAAGCTACAAGTGAAAGCTTTGAATGTTGGTAGGAATGGCGATGCAAATGAAAAATTCCCAATCTTTGAGACTAACTGAATAGAGAGCCAAAGATTGTCACAAGAAGAAAACTAAAGGAACTTCAAAAAGAAAATCCCACAAGGAAATGTCACAGAAGCAGAGACTTTGTTATCACTAAGCGATGGTGGAAAGAGACTTCGTAACTAAAGTTATAATTCTTGCCTTGACTTACATCACAGAATGCCAAAAACAAAAGTAGAGAAATGTGAAGGAACTTACCAAAGTACTACGATCTCTGATTTTTTCTCGAACTAGATGCCTCCAGAATATTGAAAAATCGAAACAAGATTGATCTGACAATTCATATTCATCCCTCCTGTTAGCTCCTCAGTCTAGACTACACAGAGAAAAATTGTCTTAAGAAAAATTCTCGTAGCCGGCAAATATATAGTTGAGCCTCACGTTCCGCACGCCGGGTGCCAAAGGGAAGAATACTCCAAATCTTAGAAGCCCTGTAGTAGAAAAAAAAAAAAGATACAGGAGCTTACCAGAGTAATATGAACTCTGATTCTCTCTCGAGGTAGATGCCTCCAGATTATTGAAAAATTGTACAAGAAACAAGATTGATCTGATCACAAGTCATATGCATCCCTCCGGTTAGCTCATCTGTGTAATATATACACGCACGTAGAAAGATGGATCCACGAAATGAATATCAGCTACTAATGTATGCATTTCAAAATAATGACTTCACACTGATCCAAAAGATAAAGGAAGAAGAAAACAAAGACTTGACAATTAAGTCTTAGTAAGTCTTCCTATGAGACAATTATTGGCCGACACAAAATTGTGGCGTAGAAGAAATTTCCCTAAGTCTTTGTATTCTAGCTTTTTTTGGTACATAATTGTTGGAGACAGTGGTCCAAACACCTGTCGGCAAAGTTGACTAATAATAGCTGGTATTGTATGCACTTAAAAATAACAATTATCTTAACAGGATATTTACTCCAGTTGTATAATTTTTGCTTTATTTGTGAAAGAAATAATACTTTTTGTATATGATATAATATCAATTTACACCTCTTTTTAGATAGAAAAAAATAATCATAATAATGACTTTTGAAGTCGACCCGAAAATTGAAAAACAAAAAAGAAAATGACTTGACGTAATCAAATTATATATATATTTGATTTCATAACGTTAGGTGTGAGGTTATGACTTCACACTAATCCAAAAGATAAAAGAAAAAGAAAACTAAGACTTGACAATTAATTCTTTGTATTCTAAGTTTTTTGGAAAATTATAATATCCGGGATGCAGGATGCGGGATGTGGGATGTGGGATGTGGGGACAAACGAGAACGTGACATGTGGATGTGAGACCTGTGGCATTTAATGTGTATTAATTAAGACAAAAGAGTTATGAAAAAGTCTATTATACCCTTGCACATGTGGATGTGGGGCTCACGGTATTTAATGTGTACAGATTGGTGGGATATGATGGCAAGGTCAAATATCTATTAATTATGCCCTCATATTTTAGAGGAAATATACATTATGCTCTCACAGTATATATTTTAAAATATAGATGAGTAAATGCAAATTAATGGCCAAAATACAAAAAAGGACAAATAAATAAAAAAGAAGAAATGTGCAATGATCAAAATGGATAAATGACTGAAGACAAAAGATAGGCAAAATGAGATTAGCAAAAAAAAAAAAAAGATAGGCAAATGAGAGCAAATAATAACGTAGAAAATTAACAAAGTGAAATTGAAAGAACATATTAAAAGTGAAGTATCATTTGTGTTCATTATTTTGTTTAAATTTAAAGGTAATGAAATTACCCTATATAAAAATCATACATTATGTCAAAATTGAAAATTATAAACCTAAAAGTGCATCCAAAGAGCATGAGCATGCATGATTACGCTGTAACATATAACAAAGTAAAAAATTGAATATCTCTCGTAAATTAGAAGACGTCGTAATTAAAGTAAATAATTAGGAAAAAGTGGACAAATAATCCATATCGTTTACACAGTTTAGACAACTAGTCCCTATTGTTTAAAACGTCACGCGGTTAGTTTTTATTATTTGTAAAAGTCTTACCATTAGTCTCTATCGTTTGCAATAATCTCATTATTAATCCCTATTGTTTGCAAATATCATACCATTAGTCCCTATTGTCAATTAACCATTAAAACTTAATTCAAAACAACATTATTTGTGTTAAATGACATTATTGCTCTTGATTTAATGACAAAATTACTTAATTATCCTTATTATTTAATGAAATTCTTTTTTATTTTTATGTTTTTCCTTCTTCTTCTTCCTCTACCTTCCACCACCTTCTGCCATCACCACAGGACACGCACAAACACAACACACATAGCACAAAACATACAAAAAATGATACATTATCCAAAATTTTTAAATATATATATATATATATATATATATATATATATATATAATAAAATGACTATTATACCCCTGAAATTTGTTAAGTTTTTAACATTTAGTTAACACTTAAACATAAGACATGATAGAGAAGATAATGAACTTAAATGAAATTAAAAATTGAATGGTATCTACAAATAACCAAAGTAGGTATATATGAATATGAATGTAGATTTTTCATTGATACATACTAATATATAGCCTTATTGGTGAAACTTGTTATCAACAATAGGGAGTAACTGCGTGACTTTAAAAATAATAAGGACTAATGGTGTAACTTTTGAAAATAATAGGGACTAGTCGTGTGACTTTTGAGACAATAAGAACTCTTAGTACAAAACGTGTAAACAATAGGAAATATTTGTCTAATTTGCCAAGCTTAAAATTGCTTTGATGAGGAACATACTAGATGTGATGAGGAATGTACTATATGTAAAGTATCATATATGGTTCATGGTGAGAAAAATACCGTATACTGTATACAAAAAAAAAGATTGTATACAGTATTTTTCTCACCATTAACCATATATGATACTTTATATGTAGTACAATCCTTATCACTCAAAGCGGTTTTAAACTTGGAAAATTAGACAAATAGTTCCTCTATTTACACGTTTTATACTAATAGTTCTTATTGTTTTAAAAGTCACACGGCTAGTCCCTAAAATTTGCAAAAGTCGCACCATTAGTCCCAATTATTTTCAAAGTCACACGGTTAGTCCTTATTGTTGATAAAAAGTTTCACCAATTAGTCCTTATTGTTTAAAAAGTCTTCCAATTAATCCCTAGTGTTAACTAACTGTTAAAAACTTGTCAGATTTCAGGGGTATAATAGTCATTTTATGAAAAATTTCTTTCTTGTTTTTAAAATTGGATAATGTATCATTTTTTTGTATGTTTTGTGCTATGTCTCAGTTTAGTCCTATATATTTTTCTAAAAATCTCGATTTAGTCCTATATGTTTTTTAAAAGTCTAAGATTAATATCTATTGCAAAATCCAACTAGAGAAGTTTCTTTTTAACTTCATGGGTTCTAAATTTTTAAAGAAACATTTCATTCAAAAAAGGTAATATCTCAAAATTTCACCCTATCTTACCAAGGTTTTAATTGTTAGTTAAAAATAATGCACAAATAAGTGGGAAGTTGATACCCCATTTAATATATTAAACATGCATGTATATTTTACTTACATGCATCATACACATATGTTGTGTTCTTGTTCATTTATGATACTATAATCATCAACTTTGCATAAGATTCTTGTAAATGTATATGCATTACCATAAACTTTTGACTTTTGTTCTTCTCGATTTTATTTGTTGTAACTTTGAAGTGGTCTTCAAAGTGTCTTGTTATATTCTCTATCTTTTTTTGTCAATATATGTAGATCTCTCACATGGATTTGTTGTATTTTTTGTTTTTTTCTACTAGATAGTGAAGTTTTTTTTACCAAGATCATAGTTAAGGATCATGTTAAAAATTTTGTCTGATAAGAATATAATCATTGGTTTTTGTGTTTTCTCTTTATTTTTCTTCAATAGTGAACATTGGTTATATGAAAGATCAAATAGTGGAAGCATGCAAAGTAAAAAATACAACTTGCACATTGAAGAGTTGGATGGAATGATCGGGCAATGATTAAAAGTTTTAAGTACTAGCTAGGACTTTGGCCTGTTGTGAAAGAAAAAAAAAATGCAACTTGCAAGATTGGAAGTGAAGTATATGACATTGATTGAGAAGCTTTAATGCCATGTTAATTATAATAGTTTTATTAATTCTCTTTGTATGTTTACTTTGTGTATTTCTATATGTCAATACTTGATGTATTGATCAAAGGGTTGGTCGTTTTGATGTTGCAGATTGATTAGATGTTGATAAGTTGCTACTTTAATGACAGTTTGGCTGTAAGTTAATGATTGAATTAGCTTTTCTTACTAGAAAAATTCATGTAGTGAACTTTAATTATGTTTCTCGAGTTTTTATATGCCACAATTCTGTTATTAATTAATGCATATTTGTTTGTTAGTGTAATAGGAAATGACCTTGAAAGAGTACGAGAAAATATTGAAAGAGAAAATGAAAGCTTTGCAAGCATTGAAACCACGTGAATGAGATGATTAGAAGATAATAGTAGATCAATTTAGGTTTTTAGTATATTTAAAATATTATGTTTGTACATAATTTAGATTTTTTTAAATAGTTTAACTTTATTATAAATATTAAATTTTTTGTATATTTTAATTTGTATATTTCATTTTAATTTTTGTATCTTCTATATTTTAATTTCATAATTTTTTATTTTTTTAAAATAAATAATTAATTGGCTACAAATTGATTACGGATACGGGATGACCAAAAGGCTATGGACCTTGAATTGGCTATTGATATGTGGACACCAAAATGCTACAGATTGGCTATAAAACGTTAGTGACCGAAAGGATATGGATTGACTATGGTCCTGTGGCAACGAAACATTTACAATAAAAATGGCTACGACTTTGCTACGAAAGTTAATAATTAATAAAAATGTAGAAAAAATAAATTGGTGACGGAATGACTACGGACATTTGGCGACGAAATTAAAAAAAATAAATACAAATTAATTTTCAGATTTGGCTCTGGGACTTAAGGCGACGAACGAAATAGCTACGAAATTCCGTTGCCCGTCCCAGGTTGGCAACGACTAGACTACAGATTTTGATCGTCGCTTCAACCTATTTTTCTTGTAATAAATGAGTATTATCGACTCTCACTAGATTTAGGATGAATGAATTGTCCGTCATGGATAGTGTTATACCTCACTGAGATCAGGGGACCGTATCGTCATGAATGAGTATTATTGGCATACTATAATACCCAGGATGAGTGACAATCATCACAGAAAAAGTCAACGCATCATGTGGACTAGCCGCTCAGTACATCCATATGAATCTCTATCAAACTGTACGAAAATGCAAATCATAGTTGGCGTAGGCTACATAGTTATTTATTCTCAAAATATAAGTAACTGTACACCATATATGATGTAAAACAAGGGTCGAAATGACGAAATCCATATTCAATATATGTAGGTTACTGTTTTTCATATTTGGGATCTATATTTATTGAACGTGTGTGAGTAAATTACTTGTCTAGGGTAAGATTAATGGTAATGGTCTTTAGATTTAAGGTCTTGTATTTGAATAGTCTACTTTGATCCAATATATGATTTTGTGTTTATGCATTTACAATTCCCAATTATCACATTATAGTTGTAGTTGTTAAGATTCAGGTACCGATTGGTATACTGGAATGAGGTTTGGAATAGAATGACATTCCCAATTATTTTTCATTCCCATCCTTGGTATAAAGGAATGAACCTAAGAATATCATTCCCACATATATGGGAATAGCCATTCCAGAGCAAACCCATGGGAATGGGTCATTCCCATGTATTTGGGAATGAACTTGACTATCATACCCTCATATTCAATAATAATAATAATAATAAAAATAACAATAATAATAATTAAAAATATAATAATAAAAATAATTATAAAATACTAATTATTATTATTAAAAATAATAATAATAATAAATAAATAAATATAAATTATTATTTAAAAATAATAATAATTATTATTAAAAAAATTAATATTTTTATTTTTATTTTTAATAATAATAATAATTATTATTATTATTATTATTAGTATTATTATAAAAAATTAATTTTATAATAATAATAATTATTATTATTAAAAATTAAATATAAAATCAAAAACTAAAAATAAAAAATAAAATTAATAATAATAATAGTGATTGAAATAATAATAATAATAATAATAATAATAACAAAAATAATAAAAAAAACAATAATAATAATAATAATAATTAAAAAATATAATAATAATTATTATTATAAAATATAAAATATAATAATAAATAAATATAATATAAATTATTATTAAATAATAATTATTATTATTAAATAAAAAATTATTTTTTATTATTTTTAATAATTATAATAATAATAATTATTATTAAAAAAATAAATATAAAATCAAAAACTAAAAATAAAATAAAAATAAAAAGTAATAATAATAATAATAATCAATAAAATTAAAATAACAAATTAATAAAAGTGATAGAAATAATAATAATAATAATAATAATAATAATAATAATAATAATAATAAGAATAAAAATAATATTAATAATAATAATAGTAATAATAATAATAAAAGAGGAATCTTGTCATATTTTTAATACTATAATAATAAAAGGGAAATCTTGTCATATTATATAAGGCATTCCCATTACTACTCTTCATTCCTAAAACATACCAAACATGTTATTCGCATTCCCAAGTTCATTCCATTCTCAATTTCATTCCATTCCTTGGCCAATTCCATTCATGTCTAAATCCATTCCAGTATACTAATCGATACCTCAATGTATATTCAGCCGTGATTGCACAGTGACAAATAATAATACATAGTAATAAACAATGACCCAATCTCGCATATGGCAAATAGTACCGTGAATAGTGAAGCCGCTGAGTACTGTGCAAATAATGACGTGTGATTAGTACATAGGGATTTATTGTAATTCAGAATATATAGTGAAATTAATGGAATTCTCTTTAGTTTCCCACAGTTATCTCTTATATTCTGTCAATTATTTTATAACATTAGTTGATAGTATGATCGAATAAATGTGTTCTGATCGCTACTTGGTGTGTTATAAATATGTGCAAAATAACCAAGTTTTAATAACCCGCAAGTGCACGGATCAAGTAGTGTAGTGTGCTTTGAGTGGAGAATCGTATCCACAGGAAAGCTCGTTAGTTAAGTTAGTAGAGTAGTGTGAAAGTGTTTAAAATCCTTAAGTAACAAGTTTGCAATTGGAGTTTGAATAACGTGCGATAATATAAACTAAACTATAACTAACAAAATTGCCTAAGTTAAGCTAAATAATAGCTAAATATGGAAGAATATCTAGGGATCAAATTTGTAAATAAGGCAATTAATGTACGCTCGGCATTCGGATTCTCAAATTCTATACAAGAGGTTAAGCTACAAGCATTAACCTAGTCAATTATCTTAGTCTATTAAAATCCCGATTACTAACTCTGATGTAGGTTCCGTTTCATCTACGAGCGTATAGCCATAGTATGGATCTGTCCTTGCAACCTGGTGTAAAAGGTCTGTTTCAACATAAGTAATTAACATTTCCTTACTAGTCTAGAAACTATGGTCTACTTAAAAGCATTACCTATAGTCTCTTGGAATCTTTAAGGTTGTCAAGCTATTGATTCACTATTAAAGCATGAATATATGACACGAAAATAAAGCAATCATATCATCTACTCAAAAGAATTATGTATGAAAGACAATACTTAATTAATACAAGCCATATATTGCATTAAAACTAAATTATCCGAATTCGAGACCATTATTTACAATATCCTGCCCTAGATAAGAATTCTACTCAGACATAATAAATACGAGTTTATACAAATAAAAGAGAGTCAAGAAAGGCTCCCCCGTATTAACGAACGTCAATTTCTGAACTCCAGGTCTGAATAGAATGCTATAACTATTCGGGCAGAACTTTTCCCCGAATAAAAGCTATTTTTGAGCAAAGGCTAAAAAATGAACGTTAGGATGTCCGCTTTATAGTAGCTATTCAGGCAGAATGCCCCTGAATAAGAGCCATTAGGCAGGACTTCCTCCGTATATAGCTATTTATGCAAAATCCTAAATAAGAACTATAAAAATAACTTGACAAAAATTGAAAATATTGAAAAAATATTCCAAAGCTCTCAAAAATTGTGAGAAAATATGAAGAGGGGAGAGGTCTATTTATAGGAAAACTTAGCTACTATTCACGCGGCTACTATTCACATGACCATTACTATTTATGTGTTGACCGTTACTATTTATGCATTGATTGAAAAGTTGACTAATACTATTCCAAGGTTATTCAGCGTCCTGAGTCTGTTTTCGTACTCCGTTTGGTCAAATTATTCCTCTACGGGCTTCAATTCTTGGTCAACACTTGAGTTTATCTTTGACTTTGACCGGTTCGTTGACCACAACATCTTCGGGATTTTTTACTATTTTGACCCTCCAAATAATAGAATTTGGCTAAAATCACGCTACCCATAGGACAAAAGTCCTACGTTTTGCTCAGAATATTGTTTCTACCCGAAAAACGGATATGATTTGCCAAAAAGGACATGGGTCACTATTTAAGATCATCTGGGTCAATGTTCCGTGTCCGATTTTGTGCTTGTTTCAACCAAATTTCTTCTCTATGAGCTTCATTCTTCAATCGCTTCTCATGCTTCCCCATTCTTGACTTCTTGACTTGCAATTTGGATCGTTTTGGGTCTGATTTTCCACTTTTCTTTATCACCCTACATTGCATAAAAAATATCAAAGTATTGCAATAATTCCCAAATTAAGATGTAAATATAGTACAAATACCAAGGTTTGAGTGCTGCAAATACAGCCACATCATGTTCCATATATATGTTTATGCTTTAATTGCAAATCTATTGGTGGCACCATGAATCTCAATTGATTCATTTGGTTGCTTAGTATTTTAGGGCAAAGTTGTACTACAACTATTAATAGAGTCAGAGATAGAATTGCACCTTTAAAAAGGACTTAATAGCAATAATCAATTGAATTAGGTAATCAACAAGGTTAGGCTTGTAATTCAACCTTTGCATCAGATTAGAAAACCCAAGTATAAGCATAAGTCATGAGCTTTACTTCTCTTTGGCTACACTTTCACACCTCCGCACCCCACGCTGCAACAACTTGTGTATTTGCAAGTAAAACTTAATTTAATTGTGTGCAATTTTATATATCTCAAGCCAAGCATGATAAGAGTTGAACCACACGCTCTAGGCTCGAGTGTTATAACATAATTTCTACCTTTCATGTACATGAAAGCTACAAAGAAATTGGAGATTTCATATTCCCCTTCTATGTTTATAAGATAAAAGCTAATGGGATTGTAAATGCAAGTTGATTGTAAGTATGTATTCTATGGTGTGATTTTAGAGTCAAGAGATCACTTGTTTTTTGAGTACTCTTTTTTTAAAAGGATTTGGCTAAAAAGGATGAAAATGTCTATAGCTATTGGCCCTGTGTCAACGTGGGATGATGTGCCAGTTTAGATGATCTGCAACACAAAATTTGATGGGCTTCAATCCCATGTGCTGAAATTATTTTTCACAGCAGCTATCTATTTTCTTTGGTGTGAAAGGAATAGAAGAATTCATGGTCAGACGAGTGATTCTGAAGAAGTTATTTTGCATAAGATCACTTATGTTATTAGACACGAAATTAGATTAGAACGTAAATATAGGAGATCTTGTATTAATCTTTGATGTAACTGTATTTACAGCACTCAAACCATTGTATTTATACTATATTTGTATCATAACTTAGAAATAAATGCAATACTTTGATACTTTCGATGCAATGTAGGAGAATACCGAAAAGTGGAAATTCAAACTCAAAACGATCCAAAATACAAGTCAAGAAGTGAGGAATGGGGAAACATGGGAACTAGTGGAAGAATGAGCCTGTATGGAAGAAATTTGGCTGAAATTAGCACGAAATCAGACTCGAAACATTGACATGGATGATCTTAAATAATGACCTATGTCCGTTTTTTACGGATCATACTAGTTTTTCGGGTAGAAATGGCCTTTTGAGCAAAATACAGGACTTTTTCCTGTGCGCGACAAGATTTTAGCCAAATTCCATCGTTTAGAGGGTTAAAACAGTAAAAATCGCCCGAAATCATCTCGGTCAACGCCCTGGTCAATAGTCAAAATTCTGGGCCAAAAGGTCAATAGAAGGGTGCTCGAGCGCGCCCCCTGGGCGCTCGAGCGCCCTATCCTAGATTTTTCCACAACATTCTATAACGTTCTGGATTACCATATGTCGCCAATGTAGCCGTCAAACCAGAAGCGTGCTCAAGCATGCCTCACTAGCGCTAGAGCGCCCAATCCAGAAAATTCCACCAGCTTCGAGAAGGCCACGTGGCCCCTCTCCCATTTGTTGAAGGGATGCGCGCTTGAGCGCGCCTTTGAATTTCAAGCCTATAAATACCTCCTCAATTGGAGCAAAATTATGTTTTTATTTTATTTTAATTATTAATTTTGGAATTTATTATTTATTTTTAGTATCTAACTTAGTTTTAATTTTGCTTTCAATTTCTATTTAATTTATGTATTTAACTTAGTTTTAAATTCTGTTTTAAGTTTTAGTAGTATTAGTAAAATATGGGGGAAGTTCTGCATGATTAGCTTTTAAATAAGCCCTTACTCGGGAGAAGTTCTACCCAAGTAGGTTTTATTTGGGAGAATTTTTGCCCGAATAGCTATTTTGTGTCGGACCTCTGCTCAAATTTCGAGAATCAGAAATACAAAGTCGTCATATTGGGGGAGCCTTTCTTTACTCTCTTATTTGTAGTACTTGTATTTATTTATTATGTCTGAGTAGATTTATATTTAGGGGGAATATTTTAAATAATGGTTTTTTGAATCTATGGTCTCGGATTCAGATGATTTGATTTAAATACAATATATGGCTTGTATTAATTCAGCATTGTCTTTCATACATAATAATTTTAGTAGATGTTATGATTGCTTTACTTTTGTGCCATATATATCCATGTTTTAATTGTGAATCTATTATCATATAGGATGGTCCCTATGTGGTGCTTGAAGCATATCTATCTGGAGCAATCAAGATTAAGCATCCCACAGATGGGCGCATTCTCACAGTCAATGGTCAGAGATTGAAACAAGCATTCGATCCGAAAGATGTCCCTCATGAAGTTAAAACTGTTGAACTTCGGGACCCCGACTACCTTTACTAACAAAGGATTTTGTCCAACTGATGGCATTAAACTCAGCACAATTGTCTGGCTGAAGACGTAAAATTTAACGCTACTAGGAGGCAACCTAGTACTCTTTTGTGTTAATATTTGTTTAATTTTTAACGTTTACATGTACTCTGTGAATCTTTCTCCAACTTTATGTAGTTTGGGCTTTATCCCTGAGGAACATTCATAGAGGTACCGTTGTCATATTACTAGTTGTCACTGTACGTTTCTGTGTGTGGTTGGCTTAATTGTATAACTCTGTCTTATAGTGTGAGGTACTCCACCAACTTTATGTAGTTTGGGTCTGTTGGGTATTACTTGATAAGGTAGTTAGGAGTGTGAGCATACACTTGACGTAACATCTGTAACGTAAAATCCCACTGTTCTATCCTTGACCCTGTGGAACTGGCTTTGGCCTTAAGTGAGCCTAAAGAAAGCACTAGATGTCGTGAGCTCAGGAACCTCTGGAAGAGCTAGTCTGTTTAGTAGTATCAAATTCTACAACCCCATAAAAGAGTCTAAATTGTCTGGGTAGTTTATTTATTTACTTTATTTATTAGTTATTTTTTGTGGCCATATTTGTTTTTGATTAATCGCCTCATTGCATATTCATTCCCCTAGATTCATTTCCTTCGTATTCCGCTTTTACTTAGTTAGTTTAAACTTAGTTTATATTTTTACCCGTTACTCAAACGTCATTTCAAATTGTCACTTACCGTTTTAACACTTTCACATATTATTTCATTAACTAACTAACGAGCTTCCCTGTGGATACAATTCCGCACTCTTTGCACATTACACTACAAGATCCGTGCACTTGCTGGTTATTAAAACTTGGTTATTTTGTACATATTTATAACACACACCAAGTAGCGATCAAGTTGACGCTGTTGCCGGGGAAGCACGGTCTAGTTTAGTTTTTGAATTATTTATGAACTTGTTTTAAGTGTTGTAATTATTGTCTATATTGTTTATATTCGTTTTAAATTGTATAAATTTTATTACTACTTGTAAAGTATATTAGAAATATACACCATATAGTTTCATTTCGTATTAAAGTTTATAAAATTTGTATATTGTCTGTATTATATTTGCACATAAACTGTTTTTATTATGCTTTGTTAAAATAGCTTGCACATATACTTAGCTTATTTTATGTCTTTATTTTAAGTACTTAGTTTATTTCCTGTCATTACTTATTGCAATTAGCTTTAGTTTATTTTGCATCCACGTGCGTTGTTCCTTAAATCTGGAACTCGGCCATTTTGATCCCGAGCCCCGAAAAACTCTGCGAGTGAGAGTCCAAGTACCGATAGCGGAACAAGAAGTAAATATCCCGCCTCTTCCTATAGCTCAGCCTGTTAATCAACCTGTGAACCAACCGATGACTTAACGTCAACATTTCTCACCGGGAGATTTTGATACTGAATTTGCCATAGCCCCACCGGCTCTTGATAATATAAAGTTTGAGCTCAAAATAGGGACTATTTAAATGCTTCCTTCCTTCTATAGAAAAAGCAATGAAAATCCTCATGCTTACATCGTGCAATTCATTGAAGCATGCACAACGCTTCACATTCTTAATGTGAGCCGTGAAAATATTTACTTGCGTCTGTTTCCCTTTTCATTGAAAGATAAAGCCAAACAATGGCTAAATTATCTAGACGCAGGGGTGATCACTTCTTGGGGAGAGCTTATTTGAAAATTTTTACATAGGTTCTTTCCAATGGCTAGGACTACTACTCTGCGAACAGACATCATGACATTCGCTCAGTCAGACTTAGAGTCGTTTCATGAATCGTGGGAAAAGTTTAACGATCTTAAGAATCAGTGTCCTCATCATGGGTTTGATCGTCCCGAACTCTTGCATTATTCCTTCAAAGGTCTTACCCCTCATAATAAGATGATAGTTAATGCAACGAGCACTGGAGGTTTTTATAACCTCACAGCAGATGAAACTTGGAGAAGAATTAAAAATATTGTTGAAGACTCTCTCCAAAACACTGTTGATGACAGAGCGAGTAAGAGCACCCATAATCCCCAAAAGAGGGCATTGTTTGAAGTTAACTCTAATTCCAATTCCCACTTAACTGACAAAGTAAATGCCCTAGCTCAATAAGTAGAAAAATTCATATCTCTAGGGTCTACTTCTTCACAAGCTCCTCAAATCATGGGAATTTGTGTTGTATGTTCTGCAGTAGATCACTCTACTTTAGACTATTCAATCAGTTCACAATTTCCTGAATTCATGCAAGAACAAGTCTTCACCACTCAAGGATATACAAGGAATTACAATCCATATTCAAACACGTATAATCCTGGTTGGCGAGACAATCCCACTTTTTCGTGGCGACAAGGGAATCATGAGACTCAGTTTCCTCAATCACAATCTCAAAAGAAACAAGGAAACTTTGAGCCTCGTCTTCCTCAATAGTCATGTTAGAGGCCTCAAAATTTTAACCCTCTTGGTTTTTCCCAAGTCCAGAAAGATCCGTTCTGAATACATCAGAAAAACTTCCCCGTTCTTCCTCCTGCACAGTCATCAACTGATGACAATTTTGATAAACTCTTACAATTAGTCCAAGTTCAGCAACAATCCATTGTTAAACTTGAAGGAAAAATTAGGCAGCTGGCCTAAAATATAAGCAGGAGAGATGAAGGTAAACTCCCATCTCAGACTGTGGAAAATCCACGAGGATAATGTAGTAATGTCCAAATTAAGACCACCCACGAACAAGCTAAGGTCGTAACTACCCTTAGGAGTGGGAAAATAATAGACAAAGAGGTCAAAAAAAGGTTAGGGATGTTCCTGAGGAAAAAGAAGAACATGAGGTCGTGGATTTAAGTAACGATATCGATGACTCCCGTAGGAATGAAAACCCGACGGTTGAGCCAATAGTTGAACTATCATCTCAGGCACCTTTCCCAACAGCTTTATCTCGTCTGAAGCCGAGTGTTGATCCTACACATCTCAAAGTCTTAGAGCATCTCAAAGACATTAAGATCAATTTGCCCTTAGTAGAGGTAATTCAACAGATCCTTGCCTATGCCAAATTTTTGAAGGATTTGTGTGTAAGAAAGAGACGGACAAATAATATTCCAAAGAAGGTCCGCCTCACTGAGAAGGTTAGTAGCATCTGTACTAGAGGGTTGCCTCAGAAGTGTTGTGACCCAGGAGCTTTCACCATTCCATGTTTAATTAATGATCAACAGGTAGAAAGTGCCTTGCTAGATTTAGGATCTAGTGTTAACCTAATCCCTCACACAGTTTACCAAAGGCTAGGTCTTGAAGAGTTGACACTGACTAATGTAACCCTCCAGTTGGCAGATAGATCAGAGCGACGACCTTGAGGTATTATAGAGGATGTCCTAATTCGAGTAGGAGAATTTCTGTTCCCAGTGGATTTTATTGTGTTAGACATGGACTTAGGCCATGATAACAAGAATACTACTCCCGTTCTACTAGGCAGACCATTTCTAGCAATAGCTGATGCTGTTATCTATTGTAGAATGGGTATGATTGAATTGACTTTTGGAAACATAAGAACAAAATTGAGGGTTGCTGATACAGCTAATAAGATGAACAAGGATAAGGAGGAAGAATGCTTTCATTTAGAAACCATTGGTTCTTGTATAGATGAATATGCCCATGCACTTTTGACCCCTGATGAGGAAATAGCAGAGCTTGAACGACTCTTGTATGACTGCAATATTTTACCAGAAATAGTTGCCTCTACTTCGTTTGTGAATGATTCGGGAGAAACTGATCTCATAACAAACCCTATCTCTAAAGCTTCTGATAGTCCAACAATTGAGTCTACACCAGCGTTGAAACTCAAAACATTGCCCGAACACCTTAAGTATGCTTACTTAGGCCCTGATGAGACCCTTCCAGTCATCATTGCTTCGGATTTAACCATCGAGCATGAAGGTAAACTCTTAGAAGTCCTAGGTACTCATAAGAGGGCGATAGGATGAACAATCGCTAATTTAAGAGGAATTGATCACTTTGTGTGCATGCATAAGATTCACCTCGAAGAAAGAGTTATTCCTTCTCGATAATTTCAAATGAGACTGAACCCAAAAATTGGTAATGTTGTCCATAAAGAGATAATTAAGTTACTTGATGCTAGTATGATTTACCCAATCTCTGATAGCCCTTGGGTGAGTCCAGTACAATTTGTACCAAAGAAATCTGGGATTACTGTGATCCCGAATGATAAAGGCGAGCTTATTTGTGGTGATCCCATCCCACATCGGAAGGTTACGAGCTGGGCCAATTGAATATATAGTGGAGGGTTCTCCCTTATATTCGAAGAGGCGCCTTTTGGGGGAAATCCTCGAAAGGACAAAATTGTGAGGGGCCCACCGTGGTAACCCAGAGCGGACAATAACTCTTTATGTGTGACGCCAGTGTGCCTCTGCCCTGCGGGGTATTCACTTAGTCGGGTCGTTACAAAGGTGGTATCAGAATCGACCCGGTTGTTGACCAGTTGACCTGCGAGGGTGTTGGGTCCCCTAGTGGGGGCGGATGTGGTGATCCCATCCCACATCGACTGGGGAGGTCTTTGGGCTGCTAGATATAAGTGACTAAGTCCTTGTATCATGTACGCGCGTTCCCACGCTCGTGTGCCTCTGCCTTGGACCCTTGTGGCTAGGTATTCGCTTAGCCAGGTGAAGAGCGACAAACCCGTGAGTGCGTGCACAAAAGTGTCGTTACATAGCCGACAATACGTGATCATTAATCGATTACGCGCGTTTTCCTAGCAGTGGCTGGGAGGCGACAAATCCGTGAGGGGTATGGGCTCCATAGCAGACAATACGTACATAGTGCATTTTCAGGCCCACTCGCCATGGCCTCTTGTGCATGCTCGTACCATTAAGGGCGATGTGTTAAATGTAGGCGTGGGAGTGTTAGTTTGGGGCGTTACAAAGGTGGGATATTGTGATCCCATCCTACATCGGAATGTTACGAGCTGGGCCAATTGAATATATAGTGGAGGGTTCTCCCTTATATTCGAAGAGGTGCCTTTTGGAGAAAATCCTTGAAGGGATAAAATCGTGAGGGGCCCACCGTGGTAACCCAGAGCGGACAATTCCTCTTTATGTGCGACGCCGGTGTGCCTCTACCCTGCGGGGTATTCGCTTAGCTAGGTCGTTACATTATTCCTACACGCTTTACAATTGGTTGGCGTGTATGTATTGATTATAGGAAGCTCAACTCCAAAACTCGAAAAGACCACTTTCCTTTACCTTTCCTTGATCAAATCCTAGATAGAGTAGCTGGACGGGGCTACTACTGTTTCTTAGATGGATACTCTGGTTACAATCAGATTCTTATGTTTCCAAGGGATCAGGAAAAGACCACTTTCACTTGTCCTTACGGTACATTCGCTTACCGCCACATGCCTTTTGGGTTATGTAATGCGCTAGCAACATTTCAACGGTTTATGATGGCCATCTTTTCTGATATGATTGAGAAATTCCTAGAAGTCTTTATGGACGACGACTTCTCAATTTTTGGAGCGGATTTTAATGAGTGCCTTAATCACCGTTCTTTGGTCTTAGATCGATGTGTACAAATGAATCTGGTCTTAAGTTGGGAAAAAAGCCATTTCATGGTTCAACAAGGGATAGTTCTTGGTCATGTAGTTTTTAGATATGGGATCCATGTTGATCCAGCTAAGGTGGAAATAATAGAAAAGCTCCCTTTTTCCCAAAACTGTGAGGGATATTAGATCTTTCTTCGGACACGTTGGTTTTTACAAGCATTTCATCAAAGACTTCAGTCAAATTGCCAGACCTCTTACAAGGCTCTTAGTATACGATGCTCCTTTCAAAGTTGATGATGAATGTATTAAGGCCTTTCAGAAGCTCAAGTCTTTGCTATCCTCTGCACCCATCATTCAAACTCCTGACTACAATCTGTCATTTGAAATCATGTGTGATGCCTCCGACTATGTTGTTGGAGCAGTTCTAGGACAACGCAGAAGCAAGTTGCCATACGTAATCTACTATGCTAGCAAAACTTTGGATGATACACAAAAGAACTACACAACCACTGAAAAAGAATTGTTAGCAATGGTTTTTGCACTTGACAAGTTTAGGACTTATGTCTTAGGATCAAAAGTGGTAGTTTTTACCGCTGCCTTGAAATATTTGATCACCAATAAGGATTCAAAACCTTGCTTAATCCGTTGGATACTCCTACTTCAGGAATTTAACATTGAAATTAAAGATAAACGAGGTACTGACAATTCTGTGGCTGATTATCTCTCACGGCTTATGTCTCAATCACCACTAAATCCTATTCCATTTCGAGATGTGTTTCCTGATGAACAACTCTTTTCCATCTCTCAACGAACTTCGTGGTATGCAAACATTGTCAATTTTTTAGCAGCTAAACAACTACTTCCACATTGGGGAAAAAGAGAGAAAGATCGATTCATAGCACAAGTAAGGTATTTCTTTTGGGAAGACCCTTACCTTTTCAAGATATGTGCTGATCAAGTAATCAGACGATGTATACCTGAAAATGAATTCGCGAGTATACTCCAAGTTTGCCACTCTGAAGCGTGTGGTGGCCATTTTGGAGGAAAGATGACAGTTGTAAAAGTCCTTCAAAGTGGGTTCTTTTGGCCCACTCTTTTCAGAGATGCCCAGCAAATCTGTAAGAATTGCTCTCAATGTCAACAAGCTGGATCTATCTCTAGAAGAGACATGATGCCCTTGTCACCCATACTAATTTGTGAAGTATTTGATGTATGGGGGATAGACTTTATTGGTCCTTGTCCTCCTTTCTCAGGGTATGTATACATTCTTGTTGCTGTGGACTATGTGTCCAAATGGGTAGAGGCAATGGCAACCTAAACCAATGACCATAAAGTCGTGGTCAAGTTCATTAAAGAGAATATCTTTTCTCGATTCGGGGTGCCATGTGTACTACTTAGTGACGGTGGACAGTATTTCCGTCATATGACTTTGGAAGCCTTATTAAAAAAATATTTTGTGCGTCACAAGGTTGCAATACCTTACCACCCACAATCAAGTGGTCAAGTGGAAATGTCGAACCGAGAGATAAAGTCAATTCTTTAGAAAATGTTTAGGCCCGATCGAAAAAATTGGTCAAGTCGTCTACACGACACATTGTGGGCCTACCGTACTACTTTCAAAACTCCTATCAGCATGTCCTGGTATAGATTAGTATACGGTAAAGCTTGTCACATCTCTATTGAACTTGAGCATAAAGCTTATTGGGCTATTAAAGCCCTGAACTTTGACATGCAATAAGCAGTTAAAGGTAGAAAATTGGCATTAAGTGAATTGGAAGAGTTACGTTTTGAAGCTTATGAGAATGCCAAACTTTATAAAGAGAAAATGAAGAGATGGTCCTTATGTGGTGCTTGAAGTATATCCATCTGGAGCAATCAAGATTAAGCATCCCACAGATGGGCGTATTCTCACAGTTAATGGTCAGATATTGAAACATGCATTCAATCCAAAGGATGTCCCTCATGAAGTTGACACTGTTGAACTTTGAGACCCCGACTACCTTTACTAACAAATGATTATGTCAACCTGATGACATTAAACTCAGCACAACTGCCTGGCTGAAGACATAAAATTTAGCGCTACTAGGAGGCAACCTAGTACTTTTTTATGTTAATATTTGTTTAATTTTTAACGTTTACATGTACTCTGTGAATCTTTCTCTAGCTTTATGTAGTTTGGGTTTTATCCCTGAGGAACATTCATAGAGTACCGTTGTCATATTACTAGTTGTCATTGTACGTTTCTGTGTGCGGTTGGCTTAATTGTATAACTCTATCTTATAGTGTGAGCTACTCCACCAGCTTTATGTAGTTTGGGTCTATTGGGTATTACTTGATAAGGTAGTTAGGAGTGTGAGCATATACCTGACGTAACATCTGTAACGTAAAATCCCACTATTCTATCCTTGACCCTGTGGAACTGGCTTTGGCCTTAAGTGATCCGAAGGAAAGCACTAGATGTCGTGAGCTCAGGAAACTCTGGAAGAGCTAGTCTGTTTAGTAGTATCAAACTCTAGAACCCTAGAAAAGAGTCTAAATTGTCTGGGTAGTTTATTTATTTACTTTATGTATTAGTTATTTCCCGTGACCATATTTGTTTTTGGTTTCTCCCTTATATATTTGTTTTGTCTATTTTTAGTATAGCTAACTATTGTTTGTTGTGTTGATGACAATCTGTAAAATGCTTTGTCTACTAATCTTGAATTGCAGAATGATACATCTTTTGGCAAAAGTTAATAGAAAAACTTTGACATCAACATAAAAATACTTCACATCAGGTGATATCTTTCCTTTCTACGTTTCCCTTTATACCTGATCAACCTGCACTGTAGAGTAAGCAAATCATAGGTTTGGGGATGTAACATTTGTCATTATGTTATTATTTGCATATTACACTCTCACTGTCTTACATTACTATTTGCTTGAGGACAAGCAAAGTTTCGGTGTGGGGGTGTATGTATTTCATGAAAATCTTTTTCAAAATATGTAAAAAATACACCATTTTTGTTCATGAGAAGAGTAGTTTGCTACCTTACTTGTTTAAAAGAAGATGATTTAGATGATTTGAGAACCTATCTTGTTAGTTATGTATTGTGAAAAACTCTGAGGAAACTCTATAAGAAAAACTTTAGGGTACTGTATTCATGAGTAAACCTAGTTGTTATTCTTTTCTTCAATTGGTAGCTATATGATTATGAAAGGACTGAGATAGGATTACCGTTTGTTATGAGAACTCCTTGTGATTGAAACCTGAACCCTTATGCCATGTATGTACAGTATGTTATGTTACTCTGTCTGTATGTATAGTCTGAAAAAAAAACAATAAAAAAAATGAAAAAAGGAAAAAGAGTGTACATACTTTTACTGTTGAAATAAAATATTTTGGTGTAAATATGTTGTAAATCTCTAAAGCACCAATATCCTAGACATTGTAATTTGGAAAATGTGCTATAGTGTAAGGTTTCGAGCCTGGATATCTTGGATGACTAAGGCACGTAGGGGTCCCTTTGAAACTTGGCAACCTCAGTCATAATGGTGGGGGATTGTTGGCCTTAAAGCCTGCTACATGGGATATCCAGAAAGCAAAGGAAACTGAACACTATATAGAGATATTGTAAGTTGTACTTTTATTTTTCTGGCAAATGTTAAAGGGTTAAGGCATGATCAAGAGTTAGATTACAAATGTAAGCAAAAATATCAAGGTCCAATCTGTTTGCATAAACTTGAAAGTTGAGAATTGTATGAACTTAATCTGCTTAGTTTACTTATAAATATGCACTCCGAAGCAATCAATAGTCGATTTCCAATAAGAATATCTATTTGTGAAAACTATGTAAAGGTTCTCTTATCATGATTATCATTAACTGCTAAATAGGTTTAAGATAGTAGATTGCATTTCTCATGTTTCATTTTTTGGAAAATGTTTGACAAAAAGGTTAAGTTAGATTCACCTGTTTTGACTTGTAAAAATTTCTTAAAAATTTCACTTTGAAACTATTTTAACAATAGTCTTGCTTGAGGACAAGCAAGGTTTAGGTTTGGGAATGTTAATGTGACTGTATTTGTAGCACTCAAACAATTGTATTTATACTAAATTTGCATCATAACTTAGGAATAAAAGCAATACTTTGATACTTTCGATACAATGTAGGAGAATACCGAAAAGTGGAAGTTCAGACCCAAAATAATCCAAAATGCAAATCAAGAAGTGAGGAACAGGGAAACATGGGAACTAGTGGAAGAATGAGCCCGTAGAGAAGAAATTTGGCTAAAACTAGCGTGAAATCAAACTCGGAACATTGACCTGGATGATCTTAAATAGTGACCTATGTCCGTTTTCAACGAATCATACAAGTTTTTCGGGTAAAAACAACCTTCTGAGCAAAACGCGGTGTGATTTTAGCCAAATTCTATCGTTTAAAGGGTCAAAACAGTAAAAAAATACCCGAAAACATCTCGGTCAATGCCCTGGTCAACAGTCAAAATTCCAGGTAAAAAAAATCAACAGAAGGGCGCTCGAGCGCGCCCTCCTGGGCGCTCGAGCGCCCTATCCCAGATTTTTCCACAATATTCCATAACGTTCTGGATTACCATGTGTCGTCGATGCAGCCGTCAATGCAGAAGCGTGCTCAACCATGCCTCACTAGCGCTAGAGCGCCCAATCCAGAAAATTCCACCAGCTTCGAGAAGGCCACGTGGCCCCTCTCCCATTTATTGAAGGGATGCGCGCTTGAGCGCGCCTCTGAATTTCAAGCCTATAAATACCTCCTCAACTGGAGCAAAATTATGTTTTTATTTTATTTTAATTATTAATTTTGGAATTTATTATTTATTTTTAGTATCTAACTTAGTTTTAATTTTGCTTTCAAGCGCCCAATCCAGGAAAATTCCACCAACTTCGCGAAGGCCACATGGCACGCTCCCATTTGTTGAAGGGAGGCATGCTCGAGCGCGCCTCTAAATTTCAGGCCTATAAATACCCCCTCAATCGGAGCAAAATTATGTTTTTATTTTATTTTAATTATTATTTTTGGAATTTATTATTTATTTTCAGTATCTAACTTAGTTTTAATTTTGCTTTCAATTTCTATTTAATTTTTGTATTTAACTTAGTTTTAAATTCTGTTTTAAGTTTTAGTAGTATTAGTAAAATATAAGAGAAGTTCTGCATGAGTAGCTTTTAAATAAGCCTTTACTCGGGAGAAGTTCTACCCAAGTAAGTTTTATTTGGGGGAATTTTCGCCCGAATAGCTATTTTGTAGTTTTATTTGGGGGAATTTTCGCCCGAATAGCTATTTTGTGTCGGACCTCTACTCAAATTTCGGGAATCAGAAATACAAAGTCGTGATAGCGGGGGGGCCGTTCTTGGCTCTCGTATCTGTACTACTTGTATTTATTTATTATGTCTGAGTAGATTTATATCTAGGGGGAATATTTTAAATAATGGTTTTTTAAATCTATGGTATCGGATTCAGATGATTTGATTTAAATACAATATATGGCTTGTATTAATTCAGCATTGTCTTTCATACATAATGTTTTTAGTAGATGTTATGATTGCTTTACTTTTGTGCCATATATATTTGTGTTTTAATTGTGAATCTATTATCATAGATTCCATGAGACTATCGGTTGTACCATAGTTTCTAAACTTGTGGAGTTATTGATTACTTAGTTAAAACAGACCTTTTACATTAGGTTGCAAGGATAGATCCATACGAAAGATAGAATGGCACCTACATCAGAGTTAGTAATTGGGACTTTAATGGACTAAGATAATTGACTAAGTTAATACTTTTAGTTTAACCCTTGCATAGAATCAGAGAATCCTGGATACCGAGCCTAGATTAATCGCCTCATTGCATAGTTATTCCTCTAGATTCATTTCGCTCGTATTCCGCTTTTACTTAGTTAGTTTAAACTTAGTTTACATTTTTACCCGTTACTTAAATGTCATTTCAAACTGTCGCTTACTATTTTAATACTTTCACACATTACTTCACTAACTAACTAACGAGCTTCCCTGTGGATACGATTCCGCACTCTTTGCACATTACACTACAAGATCCGTGCACTTGCAGGTTATTAAAACTTGGTTATTTTGCACATATTTACAACACATACTGTGACGCCACGAACCAACACTCCCACGCTTGCAGGATACTTCCTAGACTTAGGGCCCAAGCGAGCACCGAGGCCGAGGCGAGTGGGCCTGAAAACGCACTATGACGATATTGTCCGCTTTGGAGCCCATACCCCTCACGGATTTGCTTCCCACGCACACACTACACGTGAAAACGCGTCGTCACGATACAAGGGACACATATCCACTTATATCTAGTAGCCCAGCGACCTCCCCAGTCGATGTGGGATGCGGTTCACCACATTCACCCCCCCTTAAGGAGGCCCAGCGCCCTCGCGGGCCACTGGCACAAGGATCGAGTAGGCTTTGATACCACCTTTATAACACCCCGAACCAACACTCCTACGCCTATAGGATACTCCTTGGACTTAGGGCCCAAGCGAACACCAAGGCCAAGGCGAGTGGGCTCGGAAACGCACTATGACGATATTGTCCGCTTTGAAGCCCATACCCCTCACGAATTTGCTTCCCACGCACACACTGCACGTGAAAATGAGTCGTCACGATACAAGGGACACATATCCACTTATATCTAGCAGCCCAGCGACCACCCCAGTCGATGTGGGATGCGGTTCACCACACACACCAAGTAGCGATCAATCTTCAACTTTCTAGAGCTTGAAATCTCGACAACACCTAACTGATCTAATGTGATTGGGTGTTTGCTATTTTTGTATGTATTTGTTAAGTTTAATGAACATACTTTGCTTATTTAGCAAAAAAAAAAAAAAACTATTGGGATTGGCGTTAATGAGTTACTAAGCTGATAATCCAACATAAATTCTAATTATTAAAACCCACTCTAACTAAAATCAAATAATCAACAATACCATTGTCTTTTCACCCCAACAAGATTGTAAAAGTACCATAATAACATGTACCATTCTTATCCAACATGATAAAAATGTTAAATTAACATTATCATTATCTTTTCATCCAAAGAAAGATTGTAAAAGCCAAAGTCTTTTCTGAATACTAGTAGGGCAGCTATAAATCCCAAGCTATTAATCCATAAGAAAATCCTCATAATTGGTAAAAGGACTTTCTTCACTTTCTTTTTCTTGGTCAAAATCTGCAAATGGATTAATAAAGGAGGAATGAGTACAAATTGCAGATCATAACCGATATACAACGAAAATTGAACAAATAACAATAATCCAATAAATCATTTCAAGGAGCTATCATTAAGCATTCCAAATAACATTTACTTATTCATATCAATATTTAAACAATGCCATTAGATAACGAAAATAATATCTATTTTGTTTCTTTCAATGTCATTAATTTGCGGCTACAATTTTCCTAGCAAATCTTGTTAGTCAGTAGTGAGTAAAAAAGGCTTCAAGGCTTCCACTAGGTGTAAATTTCACAAATGGTCCCCATATTTGCATCTTTTTTCAATTTCATCCATATTATTTTAAAATTAATTCTTTTAATCCCCAATGTTTACATCTTTAAATGGTCCCGAATTGCTTTCCCTAAGGCCGGGTTTGGGGCGTGACTCCTCTACTCCTATTGCTTGATCCCATATAAAATTGTGGTCAGGTCATGTTTCTAACTGGACACGTATTACAGTGCTTATATGCGTAGTAACCTTTTAACAATTGACTTGAGGAAACTAGAATATTATACTTTTCTAATTTCACATTCATGATGTCCTTTCTTTACAAGATTTTAGTTAATCTAGAATTAAGTTTTTAATATACATCACTTAAGAATGTTAGTGTCCCCCAGGTCTTTACTTTTGTGATCATTTTGCGAGTCCTTGTTTTTAATGCTGCAAAACTTGATGCTAAATGTCTATGCTTTTATGTTAGTGGAATTGAGTTTTGAAATTGTTATATTCTTTTAACTTAGTGGCATTTGCAATTCTCGCAACAGGTAGATGCTCATGTTCAACAGCTTGATCAATATCTGAAAAAGTTTGATGAAGACCTCCGGCGCGGTATGCTTCATTGAGTTCCAAATATTTGACAGTTCATATATTGCTTCTGTCTTGTGCAGAGTTGGTGGGAATGGATAAGATGATTTACACTGACTTTTTAGTCATCGGTCTAACTTTTATTTTTTCACTAGTGGCAGAAAGAGATAATGCAGGTGGAACTGGATCTCCTGCTCCATCAATCGATAATAATGGGAAATCTGGAAGGTCTGGAGACAGTAGCAGAGGAGGTCATAAAAAGTAAACATTCATCTTTTCTACATCTTTTTTAGATCATTTTTAATCAGCCGGGGTTGGAAAATCATGTTGTTTGTTAGTTTGGAAAATATACCCCTCGATTATGCCCTGAAAACTATAATTTATGAGATTTATGTGGCACAAAGACATATAAGAAAACTATATATATGCTCCTCCTTAGGTAACATGGTAAAAACTCTTTTCGGATAATCTTCTTCAGAGGTATATTGCAAGAAAGGGTCAGTTTTCAGAAAGGAGCATAGGATACACATGGCTAGTGGACACGTGGATGACACGTGATAGCAAAATACATAATCTTAGGATGCTTATATTTTATTATATGATAATTTTACCTTTGAAATTTGTGCATTTTGCGGCCACGTGCCAATCCACGTGTTTACTAACATTATTTTTTGACAGATTTTGCTCCAAGAACTAACTGTCACCAAAATGAAAGATGAAAGACCATTTTGTCCAAAATGAAATATAAAGGAGTTACATGTAAAAAAAAACAAAGATCTAGGATCATTTTGATAAATTACCCTAAAATAATTAAGTTGAGGCCCAAAATGCGGAGCATTACATAATCTATAAAACCAACATTAACAAAACTATTTAAGAGTACCATAATAACATGTATCATTCTCATCTAACATAATAAAAATGTTAAATTAACAATACCATTGTCTTTTCATCAAAACAAGATAGCAAAAACCAAAGTCCTTTCTGAATAATAGTAGGGCAGCTATAGATCCCAAGCTACTAATCCATAAGAAAATCCTCATCATCGGTAAGAGGACTTTCTTCACTTTCATTTTCTTGGTCAAAATCTGCAAAAGGTTTAATAAAAGAGGAATGAGTACAAATTGCAGAGTCAACAAAGGTTGGGTTTGTACCCGAAAAGAATAAAAGGATAACTGAAGAGCTGCCAAAGCTTAAGATCATATAGCCCTACGAGGGAAACTCAATGAGAGATTTTAAATCATAACCAATATACACCGAAAATTGAACAAATAACAATAATCCAACAAATCATTTTCAATGTGCCATCATTAAGCATTCCAAATAACATATACTTGTTCATATCAATATTTAAACAATGCCATTAGATGACAAAAATAATATCTATTTTTTTTCTTTCAATATCATTAATCTGTGGCTTTGGCAGTAGTGAGTAAAAGGCTTCAACGCTTCCACTAGGTGTAAATTTCACAAATGGTCTTGCATATTTACACTTTTTTCAATTTTATCCATATTATTTAAGAAATAACGCTTTTAGTCCCCAATTGTTTACAGTTTTTTTTTCCAATTCAATCTCTATTGTTTCAAAGTGATGTACTTAGTCCCTAAAGTTTGCAAAAATTTTAATTTAGTCCCCAAATATTTACTTTTTTTTTTTAATTTAGTCTCAAAAGTTTCATGTCCCGACCACAATTCAAATCTCACGACAAAGACTAAATTGAAACTTTTTATAAACATTGGGGACTAAGCCAACACTTTATAAATAATATGGATAAAATTGAATAAAAATGTAAACATTAAAACTAAATTGAAACTTTTTGCAATCTTTAAGGACTAAATGTGTCTTTTTTGAAACAATGAGGACTAAATTAAGCAGAAAATAGATCAATTGTATAGTACAATACTTTAAAGGGTAAAGTGCACAAGAACCCCTGTGTTTTTGCAAAATTGCGACCTGTAGCTTTACAAGTGTACAGTACCTTCTTGTGATTTCTAAACTAAGCACAATAGCCCCTTTCATCAAAAAATATGTTTATTTAACTGAAGTATGATGCACGTGCGTAAAATATGATTATTCAAGAATTTTTTGCTTAAATTATTAATTGTTTGGTCAAAAATACTGATTTTTCCAACCCCTAAGAAAAAATGTGTCATATAAGAGTATTTTTGTCTAAATATTAATAATTTAAACAAAAAAATCTTGAATAATTGCATTTGATGCACGTGCATCACATTTTTCGTTAAAATAGACGGATTTTTTGACAGATAAGGTTACTGTGCTTAGTCTCAGAAACTACAGGGAGGTACTGTGCACTTTTAAAACCATAGAGAGGTATTGTGTAACTTTACAAAAACACAAGGTCCTGTGCATTTTACCCTACTTTAAATATTAACCTTGTTAATTTAATACAATTATCTTCCATTTATTGATCCCACTATCATCACAGTTTTAAAGTAAAATAAAACTTTCTAAAATCATAAATTTTAGAAATAAAGATAAATTAAAAACCATGTTTTAAGATCAAGACTTCAAGTTATGTACGTGAAGTAGCGTTTTGATTTTAAAAGAAAATGTTTTCGTCCATTTTTTTGCAAAGGAATGTGCACACTGGATCATCTATAATGAAGGGAAATTTCTTCTATCCTCCTGCAGAATATATTCCTTGTAGAGAGAAAAGTAGGTTCCACACATATATGACCCACATACTTTGTGAGTAGGGAGCATGAGCTGAAGGAAGATAGAAGAACTACTCGAAGTAAAGAGGATATTCTACAAACTTTGTCCTCAAAACAAATCTTTCCATAAACTAAATTTTAACAAGCTCGAAGGCAGTATGGATGATTATAAACAACAGGTAGACATGCTTTTCCAACTTTTTTTTTTAAAATTTCAAAACAGCGATACGCTTTAAAAAAAGTCAAGGATAAACTCTCAAACAAGCAATTGAACATGGCCTAATGCAAGTTACATAAATAATCTGCAAATTGTAAAAACAAATGGATGTTCGACAACTTACATACAACAACCATGTCGTTAACCATAAGGAAGCATGATACATCAACTTAATTAGCAAATAAACGAATCATAAGCTCTACAACCAAATAAGATCAAAAATTTTAGGAACTCAAATTGGAAATTGGGATTGAACAAACATGAAATTTTGCCGACTTATCACTAATTCAAAAAGGAGAATAAACTTGACTTACAAATTAAAGAACAATGTTAAACACAATAAATAAATAAACTCCTCTCTAACTTAGCATGCTATCAAAGTCTATGTACTAAAAGATCCTCGATTCAAAACTCATCACCACTTATTTGTAAAATTATTTCCACGTGTAAGGCTCAATAAAAAAACTACACAATAAATAACTAAACCCATTTGGTTAGCTTGAATTGATTTCTAAAACCCAAAAAAATTACTCAAACTCCAAAGCTTATAACCAACATTACATTCTTATAATATGGATTTATATCACAAACCTTAGTCCTAATTTGCAGCCTAAATAGAAATACTAATGCCTTAATAGTACAAATCATTTTAACTCATCAAACATATAGAATTTGTACAACAAACAGCCACGTGGCATCCAAGGATCACCAAAGTAAAAGACAAACAACTAGAAACACTTAAGTAATTATTAAAGTAATTGCACCTCAAAGAAAGAAATTCAATTGTGTTCATGTTGACTTACCTGTAGTTTTGTCCCCTCCGATGATATAGACTTTGAGTTCTTTATTTCCTAGCTCCTCCTTATGTACCCTTTCAATGTTCCTAGCTGAATCATTGATAGAAGGATTACAATCTGTTATTCTAATCACTTGTAGTGTGGGAATTTCTCCAAAGCAAGGAGGGATCTCATCCAGATCCGAGAATTTGTCCATCACTAATTGCGCAAGCTTGGGAAAAGAATCTTCTGAAGCAATCCACTTGCGAATTGGAAAGTCAAATATTCCATCGCCTAATTTCAAATATTCCAGATTTGGGAAGTCAAACTCACAATTCATGATCCATTCTCCATCATTCACGATCCATTCTGCATCGCAACCCTTTCCACTTAGTTTGAGAACCTTTAGGTTCCTCCCAAATTCAGCAATATCTTCCCATTTTGGCAGAATTCCTGACAAAGACAACTTCTGTAGATTTGGAGGGAAGTCAAACTCACAATTCTTCTTTCTCCATCCACTTGAACCCCAGATACCAAGATTTAGTGACACAAGCTGATCGAGAAAGCTCAAATCTGGAAATCTATAGATGTCATTGCCTAAATCTTCCCAACAGTCCTCAAATAGGCATATGAATTTCCGAAGGTTTGGTACCCTTCTCAGAATATTCTCTGCTGCTTCGTTGGAAACAAAATATGGTGTCAATAATGTTTGCACATTATCCAATAAGGAGGACTTCTCAAGTTCGTCGGTCGAGAAAGTAAAAGAATCATGGTGATTTATGCGTACATGGCGCAAGTTAACCATGTACCAAAGAGAACTTGGGACACAGTCCCAAATAGATTTGACAATTAGCGATTAGAGGTACCAAAGGTTGGCTATTGATGATGGCATAGAATCTGTTTGAACGGCTAAATACCTCAAATGAGTCAGCAATTCTGTTCCGCAACCAGACATAGAAATGTCTATATCAGCTAAATCCAACACTCTAAGAAGCATTAAATTCTTAATAATGAATGAGATGTCAGACGAGCGAACAGAAAAGCTAGATGCTCTAGTATATAGTAGAGAACTGACATTGTAGTGAGAAGGCTTCGCCTTCATAGGTTCAAGCTCATCGAAATCAATGCTAAGTCGGCGCTCTTCATAAACTCTCGCAATATCAGACCAATCATGCACATGTATCACCCGCAAGAAACTCCCTTCTTTAGCTTTTTGCAAGCAAAAGTCATGTAATAGATCATGAACATGACATGCTTTGACTCCTCCATGGGAACTTTCTTTGGTAGGTATTACAAGGCTTCTATTGATAAGATCCACAAAATATTCCTGTGCTACATCCTCCAATTTCTTTTCCTCAGCATATCGTACATATCCTTCAGCCATCCATAACATCTTCAATTTCCAGAGAGGAATTTCTTTGTCCTCTGGAAATGCTGCAAAGTACAGAAAACATGATTTCAAATGATCTGACAAATGATTGTAACTCAATTCTAATATGGCTCTGCACTGACTTTCTTAGTCACTAAAAATGTGTGAGCTTAACTCTCGTGCAATTTGCTTCCACTTATGTACACTCTTCTCCACCCTTGCAAGAACTCCAGCCATGACAACAATTGTGAGAGGAAGTCCCTTGCAACTCTCTACAATCTGTTGTCCAACACCCAAAAATTCCAGAGAAAAGCATCCTTTTTGAAATTGCTTCTTATTAAGTAACTCCCAACTCTTAACCTCAGAGAATTCATGAAGAGTATACACCTGATTGCCATCTTTAAATTGCGAAGCCAGATTCTGGTGTCTACGTACTAGTTATGAGAATACGACTACGAATTCTATCATCTGGAAAAGATCTTTTAAAATCAACCCAATCATTGATGTCCCACAAATCATCAATGAGGATGAGATATCTACGTCCCTTCAAACTTTGGTAAACTTTTTGAGCTAGGTCTTCATCATCGACTTTTCTAGTACCTGTGGGAAGCGAAAGCTTTTTAACTAACTCTTCATCATTCAACTTGTTTAGATCTTCACCAATAACATCACCTAAAATGGTAAGCAACAATTGTCTCTTTTGATATGATTGAGAAACAGCGCACCATGCTTGAACATGAAAGGACTCACGGATCGAAGGGTCCTCATATACTTTCTTAGCTAGTGTAGTCTTGCCAACTCCTGGCATTCTGACAATTGAGATAATATCTCTTTTATCTTGGTCTTCAAAAAGATACTCTTTTATCTTCTTTGCCTCATCTTCGACACCCACTATTTCATCAATTTCTATGTCAGTAGCTTTTCAAGAAACATGAATGGGAGTCTTTGCAACATCATGGGCTTGTGTATGATGTTGGGTATCGTCGCAGCGGAATGTTTGGGGCGAAGCGGTATCACAAAACTAAAATAAGATTGAGAAAATGATAATTGAGACATAATATTTTTATGTGGAAAACCCTCAAACAAATTAAGGGAAAAACCACAGGCAAGTATATGAGGTTTCACTATAATGTAAGAATAAATTACAATGTCTTTCTCTCTAATATAAGGAGAAACTAATTCTTACTCACAAGTTAAGACAATTAATATGGAAGAAAACTCTCAATATTTTCTCTATGATTTCTGGAATTTTTTTGGATGCCATTGAATTGAAGAATGGCCTGCTATTTATAACCGAGGAGTTGCTTCATCCATCTTCAGATCTGATTCATGCTTCGTTGTCCTCCACGTTTAACAACGTGCAATGTCTTCAACTTTGTTTCTGCGTGCAATGTGACAATGCATCTTGATCAAAGTCTGCAGCACTTTTCCATTTCAATTCCATGTGCCAACTCCCTTTATAATATTTTACTATATTTGCTTTTTGCTTTTCCCAACATACCTCATGTGAAGCATGCCTTTTCTCATGTGCATATTCCAAAAGCTAACTTTAACACCTCACATTCTCCCACTTAAAGTTTGCTTTTGATAGTCTTCCAAATCTCTCCATACCTGACGTGCATCTTGCTTACATCTTCGTTAGGCCACAAGAGGATCTACTCCAAACGAACTTGTCAACGTTGATTGGCTTTGTCATGACATCTGCTAGGTTGTCATCAGTGTGGATCTTCTACATATCCACACTTCCTTCATCCTATGTGCTTTGTCCTGGAATGAAAAGCTGGATTCCTTACAATGTGCAAGGCACTCTGACTGTCACAATACAAGGGAATTTTCTCTTGTTTGTGCCCGAGCTCCTCCATTAACCTTTTAATCCAGATTGCTTCTTTACAAGCATGTGTAGCCGTCATGTATTCAACTTCTGTTGTAGATAAAGCTACAACAGTCTGTAACTTAGATACCCAGCTTACCGCGCAACCTGCAAGTATAAACACATAGCCTGTATTGGATTTTCGTTTGTCAAAATCACCTGCAAAATCTGAATCAACAAAACCATTTACAATATATTTTGATCCTCCATAACATAATGCAACATCCGAGGTTCCTTTAATGTATCTTAAGATCCTCTTAACTGCGTTCCAGTGCTCTCTACTAGGATTTGCCATGAACCGACTGACTAAGCTGACTGCTTGAGCAATATCTGGTCTCGTACATATCATAGCAAACATGAGACTTCCCACTGCTGATGCATACGGTTCGAGACATTTCCATCCTCTCTGCTTCATCACTAGGGCACATACTTGAGGATAATTTATAATTAATAGGAAATAGGGTTGAGATTTCCTTACAGTCTTGCATGTTGAAGCGCCGCAAGATTTTCTTGAAGTAATTATTCTAGGAAATCCATATTTTCTTGCCTTTTCTGTCTCGGTGAATTTGCATCCCTAAAATCTTGTTTGTCGGTCCCAAATCCTTCATGTCAAACTCCCTAGCCAATTGTGCCTTCAATTCTTGGACTCGATCTTTGCTGGGGCCTGTTACCAGCATGTCATCTACGTACAACAACAGAATGATGAAATCATTATCTTTAAACCTCTTGTAATACGTACAATGGTCTGAATTGAGTCTGTTGTACCCGAGGCTAATTATAAAGGAATCAAATCTCTTGTACCAGCATCTCGGCGCCTGCTTTAGACCGTACAGAGATTTGGTCAACCTACAAACCAAGTTTTCTTTTTCTTTCTCAACAAAACCTTCTGGTTGGAGCATGTAAATCTCTTCTTCAAGTTTACCATGAAGAAAAGCAGTCTTTACATCTAATTGTTCTAGATGTAAATCAAATACAACACACATGGCCAAGACTACTCTGATAGTTGTAAGTCTAACCACAGGAGAAAATATTTCGTTGAAGTCAATACCTTCTTTTTGAGCAAATCCTTTCACTACCAGTCTTGCACGATATCTCTCCACTTGGTCATTTCCATCTCGCTTGATCTTGAAGACCCATTTGTTACTGATGGCTTTCCGTCCAGGTGGTAGAGGAACGAGCTCCAACGTTTTGTTTCTATGTAGAGCTTCAATTTCTTCTTGCATTGCTGTCATCCACAAAGCCACATCGGGGCTATTCATAGCCTCGTGAAAGGTAAATGGCTCTCCATCCTCCGTTAGAAGACAATATGCAGCATTGTTTGCCATGACATAGTCTGAGTGCCAAGGCGGTGTTGATGTTTGACGCGATGAACGTCGAACATTTGTAACCTCAGCCTCATCTGCTTCTTGTTCCTCATGCTCCGGTGCTGCTTCAGAAGAAGTATCTTCATTTCCTGGGTTATCTTCGATCTGTACTGTAGTAGTCTCCTTTGCAGTGTTGTTGTCATCTTCACTTTGCAGTTTGTCTTTTGCAAATATCACATCTCTGCTGATGATAATCTTGTGGGTAGTAGGATCCCACAAGCGATACCCCTTAACACCATCAGATATCCCAAGAATATGCATTTCCTGGACTTTGGATCCAGTTTTGTTCTTTCTTGGGAACCATACATCATATATGTCGGACATCCAAAATACGTGCAAGGTAGAATAATCTGCGGGTTTTTCGGTCCACATTTCCATTGGTGTTTTCAACTCAATTGCAGTTGATGGTGACCGGTTTATCACGTAACAGGCAGTTCTGGCTGCTTCTACCCAAAATGATTTGGCTAGTCCTACAGTTTCCAACATAGCTCTCATTCTTTCAAGAAGAGTTCTGTTCATCCGCTCTGCCACTCCATTTTGCTGAGGTGTGTGTGCAACAGTGAACTACCTCTGAATGCCTTCTTACTTGCAAAATGTCAGAAAGCTCCCGTCAGTGTATTCTCCTCCGTTGTCTGTCCTCAGACACTTGATCCTTTTTCCGGATTCAAGTTCTACCAGCGCTTTGAATGTTTTGAATACTGGAAACACATCTGACTTGTTCTTGATTAGATACACCCACAGTCTCCTAGAGTAATCATCAATAAATGATACAAAGTATTTGATTCTCCTAGGGACAAAACTGGCGATTCCCAAACGTCTGAATGAATCAAGTCTAAAATATGTTTGTTTCTGGCAGTAGATCTCCCAAATTTCAATCTATGCTACTTACTGATAACACAGTGCTCACAGAAAGGTAAGTTTACCGTCTTGAGCCTGGGTAGGAGATTACGTTCAGCGAGAATCTTCAAGCCACGTTCTGTCATGTGGCCCAATCTGCGATGCCACATAATAGTTGATTCTTCTTGTCTGGCTGATGCAACTGACGCGTCTGCCTCCTGCAACGTATCTCCCAAAAGCATGTATAGATTTACCGCTATCTTTTTGCCTTGATCACCACATGAACTCCTTTGACGACCTTCATGATCCCATCCTGGATCTGGGTCTTGCAGCCAAGGTCATCCAATTGTCCAATAGACAATAGGTTCTTTTTCAAGCCCTTCACATGTCGTACTCCTTGAATGGTGCGAATGGTACCATCATACATTTTTATCTTGACGGCACCGATGCCAGCAATATCCAAGGCATGATCATTACCCATGTACACAGATCCCCCAGAGGTAGGTTCATATGTGTGAAACCATTCTCTACGAGAGGTCATATGCCATGTTGCTCCCGAATCCATTATCCAAGCATCAGTGAGCTTATTTCTACCTTTTGATACAGTTGCTGCTTCGCTGTATAAAATATCTCCATCATCAGGTACAGTCGCAACACATCCTTGAGAATTTATCACCTCGGGATTCTTTTTGTTGCTCCAACAATCCTTCTTGACGTGCCCTTTCTTGCCACAGTTATAGCATTTGATATTCTTTCTACTCTTGGACTTTGATCTACCATGGTTGTTGTTCCCACTCGAGCCATGTTCTGTTGATCTGCCTCTCACCATTGGTAGTGCCTCTGCTTGTTGTGAACTTTCAGCTCTGTCTTCTTTACTCTTGCGCCTAGATTGCTCTTCTAGAACAACAGCTGCAACATCATCAAAAGTAATAGATTCTGAAAGAACATTGTTAGTGTAACTAATGATGAGTTGATCATACGAATCAGGTAGACTTTGAAGTAGAATCTCCACATGTTCAAGCTCCTTTATTTTCTGTCCCAATGCAGTTAGTTGAGAAAATAATGTATTTAAGGTATTGATGTGATCAATTACCGATGTGGATTCACTCATTCGAAGAGTATACAATTTTCTCTTCAAGAAAATCTTATTGTGAAGTGACTTGACCTCGTACAGTTTGGTTAGTGCATCCCAAATTTCCTTTGCTGACTTCTTTTCCTCCACGCTTGACAGTACTGAATCTGCCAATGCCAAATGCAAATTAGCCATAGCATTGTTATCCATTTTTGTCCACTTATTGTCATCTGTCACCTCTGGTGGTCTGTCTCCTATTGCTGCCAAGCAATTCTCCTTTCTCAAAATTGCCTTCATCTTCAATTTCCAAAGGAAAAATTTGCTCCCGTTGAACTTCTCGATTTCAAATTTTGCCGCCATAGTATTAATGACGATATACTTCTCAACTTGCACTGGCTCCCACTATTTCACGTATCTGTGAATAGTAACCGTAAACAGTAACCCCGCAACCAATGGCTCTGATACCACTGTTAGGTATCGCCGCAGTGGAATGTTTAGGGGCGAAGCGGTATCACACAGCTAAAATAAGATTGAGAAAATGATAATTGAGACACAATATTTTTATGTGGAAAACCCTCAAACAAATTAAGGAAAAAACCACAGGCAAGTATAGGAGGTTTCACTATGATGTAAGAATAAATTACAATATCCTTCTCTTTAATATAAGGAGAAACTAATTCTTACTCACAAGTTAAGACAATTAATATGGAAGAAAACTCTCAAGAAAAACTCACAATATTTTCTCTCTGATTTCTAGAATTTTTTTACCATTGAACTGAAGAATGACTGCTATTTATAACCGAGGAGTTACTTCATCCATCTTCAGATCTGATTCATGCTTCGTTGTCCTCCACGTTTAACAACGTGCAATGTCTTCAACTTTGTTTCTGCGTGCAATGTGACAATGCATCTTGATCAAAGTCTGCAGCACTTTTCCATTTCAATTCCATGTACAACTCCCTTTATAATATTTTACTATATTTGCTTTTTGCTTTTCCCAACATACCTCATGTGAAGCATGCCTTTTCTCATGTGCATATTCCAAAAGCTAACTTTAACACCTCACATATGATGCTTCTTCTCGGTATTGATTGTTGTCACCTCTATTTTTATAAGCTTGGTTTGCTCTATGATTTTGGAAAGTGACGTCTTGAAGGGAGAATCAAGAACATTTTTTACCAGGTAAAAGTCGGTAACATATTCTGCCTGGTATGCCAAGCTTATGAAACGCGTCCAAAGATCTCCCAATTCTTCATTCTCATTAGGTTGCCCCTTGGTTTCCAAAAGAGAAGATCTCAGAGATTTAAATTCCATATGTAGTGTTTCAATTTGATTCTTTAGAATCTCAATCGATTCTGGCCGACATTTTAGCAGCTCCTCCAAATGTCCCAAAAAAAGATCCAAAAATCCCACTCTATCAACTTTGGGATATTTGTACAACTTAACCTCTCTGGAGTCTTCCTCAATCTGCTTGATTTTTTTAAGCACCTCAGAAACGGCTATATGTACTTCCCTAGCCATGTCTTCGTTTATGTCCCTGTCATAACACGAGCAGAGGATATGTACGAACTTCCAAATAATAGCTTCAATGGATGTAAAGTGATAATTGAATTGTTCTAATCTCAATTCATCTGGCAAATTTCTGATAAAAGTTTGAAGGAATTTCAGCTTCTCAAAGAGATTCTTACTTGGATCACTTAGATAAATCACAAATTTCTTATTACAATCTAGTAGCTTTATCAGATTGTCAAGGAGATAATGCTCGGATGTTGATTCAGCTGACCTTGAAGCTCTTAAGACCACCATATAGATCTCATCGACATTAGTCTTCTCTACTAGATCAGAGAGCTCTTGCCTCGTTGCTAGTGCTATCTCTTTATCCATTTGGTCAACGAAGCAAAAGTAACTGAGACATGTTGCTTTGTGTAGCAAAGAAGCAAGAGGAGTCAAAAGCTGTTGACTTTCATCCGGAAGGTATACCTCTTTGCCTGCTAGATATGTAAACAGAGCTTGCAGAAGTGTTAGCTTCTCTTTGAAGTTTTCAATTTCCTTCATCAGAGGAGCAATTAGATCAGCCTTACAGCTTAATAAATATCTAGAAATCCTCACAAGAAATTCTTTACTTCCAAATACCCATTCATAATTTACAAGTCTCATTTCGAAATTTTGCTTGATTAGAAGATCCTTCAACTTTTCTCGCAAATTAGAATATACACTGTCCAATTTCAGGATATGACTTCCTTTAATTGGTCTCTTAGAAAGTAAGTGAAGTTCCAACCTCACATCATAAAGCTAATCTTCAATACGCAAAACAAGACCCTCATCGTCTGAGTAGCTGAGAAACATTTCTAGAAAGTGAAACCCAAGTTTGAGGAATAGGATATGAACCTTCAAGTGGGCAATATCCACAAAGCTCTGATATTTTTCTTCTTGCTCCTCGAGAAGGGAAAATGATTTAGATGTGATGTGTAAAGCTCACTTGGAGAACATGCTTACACGTTGGAAAAAGAGAAAAAAAAATGTCATGTTGGCTAATGATGACATTAAAATATTAAAAATGGCAAAAGAAAACTTTTGCACATGGAACATGGCAATTCAGATCTGAAATGTGAGAATGAGTTAGCAAAGTTATTTGTAGCGTGTATGTTAGCGATGCAATTCAGCTTTGTAACGTGCAAGACAGAGATGCAACGCAAGATCATTCAGTTATAAATAGCATACCATTCTCTTTCGTTTAGGCATCCAAAAATTCCAGAAATCAGAGAGAAAATATTGAGATTTTTTCCTGAGAGTTTTCTTCCATATTAATTGTCTTAACTTGTGAGTAAGAATTAGTTTCTCCTTATATTAGAGAGAAGGATATTGTAATTTATTCTTACATCATAGTGAAACCTCCTATACTTGCCCGTGGTTTTTCTCTTAATTTGTTTGAGGGTTTTTCACGTAAAAATATTGTGTCTCAATTATCATTTTCTCAGTCTTATTTTAGCTGTGTGATATCGCTTCGCCCCAAACATTCCGCTGCGCCGATACCCAACAGTGGTATCAGAGCCAGGTTGCGGGGTTACTGTTTATGGTTACTATTCATAGATACGTGAAATAGTGGGAGCCGATTTTTCCAAAAGCATGTCCTTCTAGTCGATTTTATCTCCATTTCTTTTCTATCAACGAGGTCAGTCCAGAGTGCTTACATGGATCCTCCTTGAATCAACTAGTAGATCACCATTTCTTAAGGTTTCGTACGGCCTACTTGCTGAAAGCAAAAATGGAATGGTCGATAATTCATTGTATGACGTTTTTAAGACCTCACTAATCAGCCTCCAAAGTCGAGAGGGAAACAGCCCAGATCGTACGCTAAGGTCCCTAAGCAGGCATTAATATTCAAAGGTTGACTCTCCAGCTGGGACATCATCCATAGCCTAGCATATTTTCTGTAGTTAGAAAGTCTTTCATGAATCTTGGTTCTGGGGTTTCCACGCTTGAAAAAAAAACTTGGGGCGTATCGTCCAAATCATCGGTCGATACGATAGGTTAATTTAAATTGGGGTCCATACTTGTGTATGGGTATTTTTATATCCTCTCTCCCCAGCTACTGATCATCGCCGTTTGCTATTGCCTCACTACTCGATTGGATCCTCTTCCCTTCCCTTTTCTAAAATGCCTGATTGGTCTGAAATCTGCGAAGGGAACTCAAACTTAAACAAAGGGGAAGGAAGATGGACTCCCACGAGATGGAACTAAGATATCAAGTTGAGAAGCAGATTGTCATTAATACTATGGTGGCAAAATTTGAAATCGAGAAGTTCAACGAGAGCAAATTTTTCCTTTGGAAATTGAAGATGAAGGCAATCTTAATAAAGGAGAATTGCTTGGTAGCAATAGGAGACAGACCAGCAGAAGTGACAGATGACAATAAGTGGACAGAAATGGATAACAATGCTATGGCTAATTTGCATCTAGCGTTGGCAGATTCAATACTGTCAAGCGTGGAGGAAAAGAAGTCAGCAAAGGAAATTTGGGATGCATTAACCAAACTGTACGAGGTCAAGTCACTTCACAACAAGATTTCCTTGAAGAGAAAATTGTATACTCTTCTAATGAGTGAATCCACATCGGTAACTGATCACATCAATACCTTAAATACATTATTTTCTCAACTAACTGCGTTGGGACAGATAATAAAGGAGCTTGAACGTGCGGAGATTCTACTTCAAAGTCTACCTGATTCGTATGATCAACTCATCATTAGTTACACTAACAATGTTCTTTCAGAATCTATTAATTTTGATGATGTTGCAGCTGCTCTTCTAGAAAAGCAATCTAGGTGCAAGAGTAAAGAAGACAGAGCTGAAAGTTCACAACAAGCAGAGGCACTACCAATGGTGAGAGGCAGATCAACAGAACATGGCTCGAGTGGGAGCAACAACCATGGTAGATCAAAATCCAGGAGTAGAAAGAATATCAAATGTTACAACTGTGACAAGAAAGGGCACGTCAAGAAGGATTATTAGAGCAACAAAAAGAATCCCGAGGTGATAAATTCTCAAGGATGTATTGCAACTGTACCTGATGATGGAGATATTTTATACAGCGAAGCAGCAACTGTATCAAAAGGCAGAAATGAGCTCACTGATGCTTGGATAATGGATTCGGGAGCAACATGGCATATGACTTCTCGTAGAGAATGGTTTCACACATATGAACCTACCTCTGGGGGATCTGTGTACATGGGTAATGATCATGCCTTGGAGATTGCTAGCATCGATGCCCTCAAGATAAAAATGTATTATGGTACCATTCGCACCATTCAAGGAGTACGACATGTGAAGGGCTTGAAAAAGAACCTATTGTCTATTGGACAATTGGATGACCTTGGCTGCAAGACCCAGATCCAGGATGGGATCATGAAGGTCGTCAAAGGAGCGCTTGTGGTGATCAAGGCTTAAAAGATAGCATTAAATCTATACATGCTTTTGGGAGATACGTTGCAGGAGGCAGACGCGTAAGTTGCATCAGCCAGACAAGAAGAATAAACTATTATGTGGCATCGCAGATTAGGCCACATGACAGAACGTGGCTTGAAGATTCTCGCTAAAAGTAATCTCCTAATCGGGCTCAAGACGATAAACTTACATTTCTGTGAGCACTGTGTTATCAGTAAACAGCATAGATTGAAATTTGGGAGATCTACTGCCAGAAGTAAACTAGACTTGATTCATTCAGACGTTTGGGAATCACCGGTTTTGTCCCTAGGAGGAGCCAAATACTTTGTATCATTTATTGATGATTACTCTAGGAGACTGTGGGTGTATCCAATCAAGAACAAGTCAGATGTATTTCCAGTATTCAAAACATTCAAAGCGCTGGTGGAACTTGAATCTGGAAAAAGGATCAAGTATCTGAGGACAAACAACGAAGGAGAATACACTAACGGGAGCTTTCTGACATTTTGCAAGCAAGAAGGCATTTAGAGGCTGTTCACTGTTGCACACACACCTCAGCAAAATGGAGTGACAGAGCGGATGAACAGAACTCTTCTTGAAAGAATGAGAGCTATGTTGGAAACTGCAGGACTAGCCAAATCATTTTGGGCAGAAGCAGCCAGAACCGCCTGTTACGTGATAAACCGGTTACCATCAACTGCAATTGAGTTGAAAACACCAATGGAAATGTGGACCAAAAAACCTGCATATTATTCTACCTTGCACGTATTTGGATGTCCGACATATGTGATGTATGGTTCCCAAGAAAGAACAAAACTGGATCCAAAGTCCAGGAAATGCATATTCTTGGGATATGCTGATAGTGTTAAGGGGTATCGCTTGTGGGATCCTACTGCCCATAAGATTATCATCAGCAGAGATGTGATATTTGCAGAAGACAAACTGCAAAGTGAAGATGACAACAACACTGCAAAGGAGACTACTACAGTACAGATCAAAGATAACCCAGGAAATGAAGATGCTTCTTCTGAAGCAGCACCGGAGCACGAGGAACAAGAAGTAGATGAGGCTGAGGTTACAGATGTTTGACGTTCATCGCTTCAAACATCAACACCGCCTTGGCACTCTGACTTTGTCATGGCAAGAAATGCTCTATATTGTCTTCTAACGGAGGATGGAGAGCCATCTACCTTTCACGAGGCTATGAATAGCCCGATATGGCTTTGTGGATGACAGCAATGCAGGAAGAAATTGAAGTTCTACATAGAAACAAAACGTGGGAGCTTGTTCCTCTACCACCTAGACGGAAAGCTATCGGTAACAAATGGGTCTTCAAGATCAAGCGAGATGGAAATGACCAAGTGGAGAGATATCGTGCAAGACTGGTAGTGAAAAGATTTGCTCAAAAAGAAGGTATTGACTTCAACGAAATATTTTCTCCTGTGGTTAGACTTACAACTATTAGAGTAGTCTTGGCCATGTGTGATGTATTTGATTTACATCTAGAACAATTAGATGTAAAGACTGCTTTTCTTCATGGTGAACTTGAAGAAGAGATTTACATGCTCCAACCAGAAGGTTTTGTTGAGAAAGAAAATGAAAACTTGGTTTGTAGGTTGACCAAATCTCTGTACAATCTAAAGCAGGCGCCGAGATGCTGGTACAAGAGATTTGATTCCTTTATAATTAGTCTCGGGTACAACAGACTCAATTCAGACTATTGTACGTATTACAAGAGGTTTGAAGATAATGATTTCATCATTCTGTTGTTGTACGTGGATGACATGCTGGTAACAGGCCCTAGCAAAGATCAAGTCCAAGAATTGAAGGCACAATTGGCTAAGGAGTTTGTCATGAAGGATTTGGGACCGGCAAACAAGATTTTAGAGATGCAAATTCACCGAGACAGAAAAGGAAGAAAAATATGGATTTCCCAGAATAATTACTTCAAGAAAATCTTGCGGCTCTTCAACATGTAAGACTGTAAGGAAATCTCAATCCCATTTCCTGTTAATTATAAATTATCCTCAAGTATGTGCCCTAGTGATGAAGCAGAGAGGATGGAAATGTCCCGAGTACCGTATGCATCAACAGTGGGAAGTCTCATGTTTGCTATGATATGTACGAGACCAGATATTGCTCAAACAGTCAGCTCAGTCAGTTGGTTCATGGCGAATCCTGGTAGAGAGAACTGGAACGCAGTTAAGAGGATCCTAAGATACATTAAATGAACCTCAGATGTTGCATTATGTTATGGAGGATCAAAATATATTGTAAATGGTTTTGTTGATTCAGATTTTGCAGGTGATTTTGACAAACGAAAATCCACTACAGGCTATGTGTTTACACTTGCAGGAGGCGCGGTAAGCTGGGTATCTAAGTTACAGACTGTTGTAGCTTTATCTACAATAGAGGCTGAATACATGGCGGCTACACATGCTTGTAAAGAAGAAATCTGGATTAAAAGGTTAATGGAGGACCTCGGGCACAAACAAGAGAAAATTCCCTTGTATTGTGATAGTCAGAGTGCCTTGCACATTGTAAAGAATCCAGCTTTTCATTCCAGGACAAAGCACATAGGGGTTCAATATCACTTCGTTCGAGAAGTAGTGGTGGAAGGAAATGTGAATATACAGAAGATCCACACTGATGACAACCTAGCAGATGTCATGACAAAGCCAATCAACGTTGACAAGTTCGTTTGGAGTAGATCCTCTTGTGGCCTAGCGAAAATGTAAGCAACATGAATTGGCAAGTATGGAGAGATTCGGAAGACTACTGGAGTAAGCTTTAAGTGGGAGAATGTGATGTGTAAAGCTCACTTGGAGAACATGCTTGCACGTTGGAAAAAGAGAAAAGTAATGTCATGTTGGCTAATGATGACATTAAAATATCAAAAATGGCAAAAGAAAACTTTTGCACATGGAACATGGCAATTCAGATCTGAAACATGAGAATGAGTTAGCAAAGTTATTTGTAGCGTGTATGTCATCGTTGCAATTCAGCTTTGTAACGTGCAAGACAGAGATGCAACGCAAGATCATTCAGTTATAAATAGCATACCATTCTCTTTCGTTTAGGCATCCAAAAATTCCAAAAATCAGAGAGAAAATATTGAGAGTTTTTCCTGAGAGTTTTCTTCCATATTAATTGTCTTAACTTGTGAGTAAGAATTAGTTTCTCCTTATATTAGAGAGAATGATATTGTAATTTATTCTTACATCATAATGAAACCTCCTATACTTGCCCATGGTTTTTTCCTTAATTTGTTTGAGGGTTTTCCACGTAAAAATATTGTGTCTCAATTATCATTTTCTCAGTCTTATTTTAGCTGTGTGATACCGTTTCGCCCTAAACATTCCGCTGCGCCGATGCCCAACATTAGAAATATGAGAGAAGCGGCTTTCCATTTTGAAAGATGGTTTATAAAATGGAAAACAAAGTTTAAGGGACATGATATGATCTATCAAGGAGGCACGAGAATTATGAGAGGAATATCTTTCCTTGTTGGCTTATTTTTCAAAGAAGAGTACTTAAACCTGGAATCCTGCAAGAAGAATACATTTCACTACGTTACTTTTGCTTTTACATGCCGAACTGGTAAGGAATTAATTCTAAATTTGACTTGATCAAAAAGAGAATTATAAGGATTATAAAACATTATTTTATCGAATATCATTAATTCTTTATTAATATGTTGTAGATCAAATGAATAACATTATCAGTCTGGGAATTCTATCCCATTTGCTGGGCATGGGAAACCATATCTGGTCATTGGATATCGACTTCATAAGATGGTAGCTTAAAATGCTATTTTATCTTACATCCTTAAATTGGAGAAGTTTATGGCCATGAAGATGTTCTCATTCTCAACAATTATAAGATAGATGCACATATAGTTGAAATGATGGAATCATGGAAGCTTATTGACTTTCTTTGTGACTGTAAGAACAATGGTGATTCCAGTTTTATGACCAGTTAAGTGCAAGACATTCAGATAATGTTACATGATCCTCAACAATGAGATTCACATTGAAAGAATGTCAATTAGCAAGTCATTCCAAGTGCCATCCATAATCAAAAAGTTGCCACCCTCGTGGGAGGATTTTAAGCATTATCTCAAACACAAGTGAATGAGATGAAACTTGATAATCTAATTATGAAATTGTTGATCGATGAAGAAAATAGGGAAAATTTCATATGTAGTCCCTACTGTTTACTAAATGTCTTAATTTAGTCCATATTATTTAAAATGTCTCAATTTAGTCTCTATCGTTTCACCAAAAGTTTCAATTTCATCTCTATTGTTTAAAATACCTCAATTTAGTCTCTATTGTTTTCCAAAAAGTTTCAATTTCATCCATATTGTTTTTAAAAAGTTTGAATTTTGTCCCTATTATTTTTTTAGAGTTTCAAATTCGTCCCTATTATTCAAAGACTAAATTAAAATTTTTTGAGAAACAATATGGACGATTTGAAACTTTTTAAAAATAATAGGGATGAAATTAAATTTTTTTGGAAAATAATAAGGATGAAATTGAAAAAATTTAAACAATAGGGATGAAATGAAAACTTTTAGGGAAATAATAGAAACTAAATTGAGATATTTTAACAATACGGACTAAACTGAAATTTTTTGCAAATAATATGGACTAAATGTGAGATTTTTCCAAGAAAATATCTATTCTTAAAAGAATTAATTGGTGGTACAATTGATGCAAGTCAAAGTTATGTTGTGGAAGTACAAGCCAGTCGTTTAAACTAAAAGAGAAAGCTTTCAGGGTCGTTAGCAATGGCAATGCAAATAAAAAATTCCTAAGATAAGTGTTATATTTGAGACTGAACTGAATAGAGAGCCAAAGATTGTCACCAGAAGAAGACTAAAGGAACTTCAAAAAGAGAATCCCACAAGGAAATGTCACAGAAGCAGAGACTTTGTTATCAAGGGATGGTGGAAAGAGATTTATATAGGTCAAGTCTACAAGACTTTGGTAAACGGCTCGTAACTAAAGTTGTAATCCTTCCCTTGACTTATATAACAGAATGCCAAAAAAGTAGAGAAATGTGAAGGAACTTACCAAAGTAGTACAATCTCTGATTCACCCCTCCTGTTAGTTTGTCAGTGTAGACTGCAATATCCGGCATATACATAGTTGATCAGTTCCTGGACACCACCGGATGCCAAAAGGAAGAATACTCCAAATGTTAGAAGCCATATTGTAGCAGTAAAAAAAAAAAATACAGGAGCTTACCAGAGTACTATGAACTCTGATTCTCTCTCAAGCTAGATGCCTCCAGATTATTGAGAAATTGTGCAAAAACAATATTGATCTGATGCATCTGTGCAAACTGTACAGAGAAAAACGAAACAGATTGATCTGGTCGTCCTAATTACTATAGCTGCTAAACTTGGTAATAGATACACGCACGTAAAAAGATGGATCCATGAAATCAATATTAGCTACTAATGTATGCATTTCAAAATAATGACTTCACACTGATCCAAAACATGAAATAAGAAGAAAACAAAGACTTGACAATTAAGTCTTGGTATTCCAAGTTTTTTTAGTACGTAATTGTTGGAGACAGTGGTCCAAACCCACCTCGGCAAAGATGACTTCTCAATTTTATAATAGTTGGTATTGTAATGCACTTAAAAATAATAATTGTTTTCAGTAGGCAGTGGTATACTTCTCGTCTTATTTGTGAGAGGTTTCAAAATTTATTTTTTGTAGGTATAATATAGTTTGTATATGATGTAATATTAATTTAAACTTCCTTTTAAATAGAAAAAATAATCAAATTGGAAATTAGGATTGAACAAACACGAAATTTTGCAGACTTATCACTAATTCAAAAAGGAGAATAAACTTGACTTACAAATTAAAGAACAATGTTAAACACAATAAATAAATAAACTCCTCTCTAACTTAACATGGTATCAGAATCTATATACTAAAAGATCCTCGATTCAAAACTCATCATCACTTATTTGTAAAATTTTGTTTACGTGTAAGACTCAATAAAAAACTACACAATAAATAACTAGACCCATTTGGTTAGCTTGAATTGATTTCTAAAACCCAAAAAAATTACTCAAACTCCAAACCTTATAACCAACATTACATTCTTATAATATGGATTTATATCGCAAACCTTAGTTCTAATTTGCAGCCTAAATAGAAATATTAATGTCTTAATAGTACAAATCATTTTAACTCATCAAACTTATAGAATTTGTACAACAAACAACCAGGTCGCCAAGGTCACCAAAGTAAAAGACAACCAACTAGAAACACTTAAGTAATTATTAAAGTAATTGCATCTCAAAGAAAGAAATTGAATTGTGTTCATGTTGACTTACTAGCAGTTTTGTCCCCTCCGATGATATAGACTTGAGTTCTTCATTTTGTAGTTCCTCCTTCTGAACTATTTCAATATTCCTTGCTGAATCATTGATAGAAGGTCTGCAATCTCTTATTCTAATCACCCGTAGAGTGTAAAGTTCTCCAAAGCAAGGAGGGATCTCATCCAGGTCCGAGCAACTGTCCATCACTAATTGCGCAAGCTTAGGAAAAGAATCCTCTGAACCAATCCACTTGCGAATAAGTAGACCGCTTAATTTCAAATATTCCTCGCTTATTTTTTTAACAAGAGAACTTAAACCTGGAATCCTGCAAGAAGATGACACTTCACTACATTACTTTTGCTTTTACATACTGAACTGGTAAGTGTGTGTAACATATTGCATTTATAGTTTCTATGAATTCTAAAATTGACTTGATCAAAAAAGAAAATTTTAAGCATTATAAAACATTATTTTATCGAATATCTTACGACAAATATTTATTCTTCCTTATTAATATGTTGTAGATCAGATGAATGACATTATCAATCTGGGAATCCTATCCCATTTGTTGGGCATGGGAAAAGCCATATATGTTAAATGGAAATCCACATATAGTTGAAATGATGGAAGCATCTTGACTTTCTCTGTGACTGTAAGAACTATAGATCTAATAAATTGAACAACACGTTATAGAATGTGTATAGTATTGCCTTCAAGTTATGGGATCGTAGTTGGCAAATTCTTTGATTGAAAAATGGTGATTCCAGTTTTATGACAAGTTAAGTGCAAGACATTCAGATAATGTTACATGATCCTCAACAATGATATTCACATTGAAAGAGTGTCAATTAGCAAGTCATTGCAAGTGCCATCCATAATCAAAGAGTTGCCATCCTCCTGGGAGGATTTTAAGCATTATCCCAAACACAAGTGAATGAGATGAAACTTGATAATTTAATTATGAAATTGTTGATCGATGAAGAAAATATATATTCTTAAAAGAAATTGGTGGTACAATTGATGCAAGTCAAAGTTATGTTGTGGAAGTACAAGCCTGTCCTTTAAAGTAAAAGAGAAAGATTTCAGGGTTGTCAGCAATGGCAATGCAAATCAAAAATTCTCAAGATAAGTGTTATATTTGAGACTAAACAGAATAGAGAGCCAAAGATTGTCACACGAAGAAGACTCAAGGAACTTCAAAAAAAAAATCCCACAAGGAAATGTCACAGAAGCAAAGATTCAAATGTACAAGAAATTAGTAGCGATTCATTGTTACCACTAAGGGAAAGACAACGGCTTGTAACTAAGGCTCCGTTTGTTTGCCATAAAATATTTTTTCAATTTTTCGGTGTTTGCTAACATCAGAAAATTAGTCAACTGAAAAAAAAAAATTCAGTCAAATATTACGGCTAATATAAAATTTGAAAAAATATTTTCATGTCATTTGAGATAAAACCACCCTCTACCCCCTCACCCCTCACCCCGCACCCGCCACCCGCCACCCCCTACCCCACCCTCACGATTAATATATATATATTATGTGTATAATTTTTTATAAAATCTAATATCAGAAAATATTTTTTAATATACATTCAAATACTAGAAAATATTTTTCAATATTCTATTTTCTAGAAAAATATTTTCCCTCATCAAGTTATTTTCCTGCAAACAAATGAAGTCCAGGAAAATATTTTACACAATTAAGTTATTTTACGGCAAGCAAACGGAGGCTAAAGTTATAATACTTTCCTTGACTTACATCACAGAATGCCAAAAAAAGTAGAGAATTGTGAAGGAACTTATCAAAATACTACAATCTCTGATTCTTCCTCGAACTAGATACCTCCAGAATATTGAAAAATCGTGCAAGAAACAAGATTGATCTAACAATTCATATTCATCCCTCCTGTTAGCTCGTCAATCTAGACCGTACAGAGATAAATTGTCTTAAGAAAAATTCTCGTATTCGGAAATGTCCGGCATATACATAGGTGAGTCTCACATTCCTGTGAAGTCTCCGGACACCACAGGATGCCAAAAGGAAAGAATACTCCAAATCTTAGAAGCCCTGTAGTAGAAAAAAAAAATACAGGAGCTCACCAGAGTACTATGAACTCTGATTCTCTCTCGAGCTAGATGCCTCCAGATTATTGAAATATTGTGCAAGAAACAAGATTGATCTTACAGGTCATATGCATCCCTTTTGTTAGCTCATCTGTGCAAGAAACAATATTTGATCTTAAAGGTCATACATACACGTAATTGTTGGAGGCAGTGATCCAAACCCCCGCCGGCAAAGTTGACTTCTCAAGTTTATAATTGCTGGTATTGTATTGCACTTAAAAATAATGATTATTTTAACCGGATATTTCCTCTATGGTTGTCGCTTTGTTTAGAAGAGTTCTAAAGATCGATTATCGATGAGTGTAATATTTTTTGTATGTAATATAATATTTACTTATATTTTTTAAAAAATAAAATAATCATAATCATAATAATGACTGTTGAAGTTGAGCCAAAAATTGAAAAAGAAAAAAGAAAATGACTTAACAAATATGTCCTTGTTGTAAAAGTATGGATATTTATTGATAACAATTCTATCAGAAGTAATACGTTGTATGACGGCTGACACCCGAGAGAAGAACTCAATACGATATTGAGTTACAGAAGCTAGCGGAAGATTTGCGAGAAAAAAACTCAATACGTTATTGAGTTATTACGTGGAAGAATGGCATGAAAAGATGATGAATAAAGCTTTGATGATATAATATTATATGTTAAAGTGTAATGATCATGTTCTTTTGTAATGATGATATTTTGTCATAATTATTAGTATAAATATGTATGTTAGATACCTGCATTGAGTAGTGAGAAAATATGGAAATAAGATACAAAAGCAAGTGAAAGAATTGTCTAGTTTTTTTTTTTTCAATTCTTTCTGATAATTATTTTATAATACGTTATCAACACGAGTCTCTGCTAATTAGTTACTCGTTAGAAAGAGGAAGAAATGAATGCTTCAAATGTCGGTAATCACCGACACAATTGATCTTTTATCATGTTTTCTGAATTGCTTATTCTATCACTGATCTACTATCCAAATTTGTTATTCTCTATCGAGCTCTAAGCGAGAATCAAGCATCAACTAAGGTAAAAGGTATATGTGCTTCTCTTATCTGTTTTGGTTGAAGAGTAAGTAAAACATATAATTAGAGTTATAGAAGATAAAATTATCATACCTCTACTCAAGTGGTTTTTTGAGTTCCCGCTTCTACTATAATTTATATGATCTTATCCTTACCTCTTCAATTGCCTAATATAAAAGTAAGCAGCATATGAGGACTAAAGTTACTTTGATAGCTTTTCATATTGGCAGGAGATCACAAACCTCCAAATGCAAAATACATAGCATTGGTATCTTTGCAAGATCTATGATGATCAATATTAATATAATATTTGATGATTTGATGATCAATATTAAAATAATATATAGTATGCAAAAGTTATTGTGATGTATTGCTGTTAATAGTTTTGCCAAAATATGTGTTTATTTTATCCTTGAAGAAAATAATTAAAGAAAAGAATAATGCATTCCAGCAGATTCCATAAAAGTATTTTTCCTTTATTATCTTATTTTTGAAGGATTAGATATTGTATTTGTTACGGTAAAAACCCCGCTAGAATTTATAGAAGGCCAAAATTTTCAGTTGGCTTAATACCATTTCCTAAAGTGAATGAAATTAAAATTCCCCGATGCGAATTGAAATTAGATTCCACGAAGTGAATCGAAAATTGAATCCCCTGAAGTGAATAAAATTAAAGTAGGTAGAACTATATTTCCTGAAGTGAATGAAATAGAAATTCCCTAAATGAATATAATTGAAATATCCCAAAGATGAGTGAAATCAAATTTCCTGAAGCGAATGGAATTAAAATCCCCTGAAGTGGATAATATTTATTTTCCTGAAGAAAATAAAATTACATTCCCTACAGCGAATGAAACTATATTCTCCAGAAAGAATAAAGTTGTGTTCTCTAAAATGAATGAAATTAGATTCCCGAAGTGTATCAAAATTGCAAATTCTTTGAAGTAAATATAATTGCTCGTTCCCTAAAGTGATTGGAATTAAAATTCCCTAAAGCGAATGGACCTAAATCCTCGAAGTGGACGATATTGAATTTCCTGAAGTAAATAAAATTACATTCCCTGCAGCGAAAAAAATTTTAATAAAAGATGGGTTTTGACCAAGCTAGTAGGGTTTGACTCTCTACTCTTTTTATTCTCTTTCGCCATAGCAATGGATGACGATTTCATTACTGCGATATTATTTGCTGAAGGTGCAATTCTTATGACTTTTATTCTTATCGTTATTTTCTACAAAATAGAATTTGGAATATAAATGTGAGCTTTAGTTATAATGGTTGCAAGAAGGATCTATGTCATAGATCTAAAACTTTTGGTAAGAATAATTATATTTTAGATGTCTAAATCCTGAGAATGTTACAATGTTGATTACTTTAATTAATTATTGTACTTTAATCTTCATTTTATTTGTAGCTCGTTAATTGTTTGTGGTTATCGAAGGTTGTTATATTATTCTCAACAATCACTTGAAATTTATATTTGGAGTTATATGATTTTATGATCTCATATATATTTTTGTTGAAGTATGACAAACAAAATGGATATATCTTACTGGAGGAATGCGTTCTATTTATAGTATTCCTATAACAGTTGCATCAAGATATTGGGTCCAAAGTATTTTATACTTTGGTATGATATAAGAAGAATTATTGTAAATTCATATGAGCACCGATTAAAGAATCAAATTGATTCTATTGCCAAATGAATTTTAATGTACTGCTTGTGTCCAAAGAAAATTGATTTAAAGGTCATCCATTTGATATCGAAGCTCTTGCATCTTCTATGTTACTTGCTTTAATTATTCGATTACCCATCTATTATCTGTTATTTTAAACCCCTAAGGGGTGATCGTTTTAGAACACGCTTTAAAGATTGTTATTTTGATGAGTCTCACTTTCTTTCATTGGGGGGATAAAACTTCAACCTAAGGTTTCACGTGAGATATCTTGGAGGAGCCTGAAGTTCACCAAAATACATCTTTGATACCTCACTATAATATATGGGAAGAAAATAAGCAATGTGAACTTGAAGTTCACATAATTATTTATTTGCATAGTATTGCCAATAATTTACCATATGCAAAGAATATTGTGAAATCACAAATATTTGCTATGAATGTGTCGACACAAATTGTTGTCCTAGAAGGACATATAGTAAGCACCATAACATATGCATTTGAGACACGCTAGAAGTGTAGTGTATCTATCGGTGCAAAATATATTATTCTTTTGAAAAGGGAGAACACTTGGAGACAAATATAGGAATTATGGATCCTACAGATTCTATATCTTTGAGGAGCACGATAGAACTAACAAAACCAACCGACGTTGGTAAATGCACAATACCTGTAGAGATTGAAGAATATTTGTTCCTTAGAGAGGGCAAATGCTTGGAATAAAGCGATTAGGATCCTAAACCACAAAGTGTAGATGAATGTCAACAAAGACCTGATCGGTCAACAAGAGAGAAGCAATATAGTGGAAACTTAGCTCACATGACAAATGTGAAATTCTCGTATGTGGGATTGAGGGGAAGCATTGTGAAGCAAACCCTATGTCATTTTCAATCCCACAATACTTGGGTACTTATAAGTAGTGTACCATATAGGTATTTATCCCTTAAACTGCTTAAAGCTTCGCAGGGAATGAATTAATATGCTATGTGGGTACACTTCGGCTTATATCCTCATATGGTAACTGTAATACCATTGTTAATGTTTGAATGAGTTCCTATGCTTCTTATAGAAATGACAACACAAGTACGCCCCGATCCCTCACGAGACCGGAGGATCTAATAGCCATGCTAATCACAACCCAATTCCAACCCGGGCATAAAATTTAGGAAAAACGGACGGAATCTCCCCTGTTTATAGGACAATCCAAAACCTATAAATAATATTTATAACCACAAAACTGTGATCTAACTCCATTCATCCGTCCCTTCCACCAAAACTATCTCATACAACAACCTTCTCAAGGCCATCTGAGCCTTGGATTCCAACATTGAAGACACACAAGCATACATTCATTAACTGTTGAACGTTTATAATTATAATTATCATGCCACTTTAATATTATCTAGTTTTCTTTGTTATAATTTAAGTCCGTCAACCAATCAAAACATGCAAGCATGCAGCTATTAGACAATAAAGTAAAGATTACAAGTTATTACAACATTACAAGTCATTCATAACTATCAATACATTCTAAACTTAACTTTACATTTACAAAACTGAATTCAATGACAATCCACGTAAGCCAGGATAATCAATCACGAAACTCTCGAGGCTTCTTTTCTACCTCTGATAGCACTGATCCTAAAGGGTGTTAGAAATGAGGGTGAGTATACAATATGTATACTCAGTGAGGGAGGTAATGCAGCATACTAGGGAATGCTTTCATGAAATGCAACAAAGATAACACATAAATTTCACAATTAAACAAGATATTGAAACAAGTAACTAAACACTTCATAAAAGGATACGGTCCAACTCTTTGTCTTCAATCTCGAATCACGAGCCACGATCTTCAAGCAAATGCCGTCAAATCGCTTATTCCTCCAAATGGGGTACTCCGGATGTACCCCGATCCTACGACCCATATCTCTCGAGGTAGGTCCGTATGCCCCAACGAGGTGAACCACGCCTCTAGGGTAGAGGAATATGCCTAAGCGAGATAGGGACTAGGAAACCATGGTAGGTGAGGGAGCACGGCAAGCCTGATGCTGCCCGTATTACTCGACACTACCATGTCCGAAAATGTTGTGCAACCCCAAGTCAAGATCACGAGAGCCAAGAATATCAAATCACGTAAGAGGAACGACAAAATAGGTCACCCTTGCAGTTAATCACAAATAACATGAAAACACACAAGATAGCAAGTAAATAATACATATAAACTTTATCAATTACCAATTATGCAATCTAGAAACAATAAAATAAGTCAAGATGCACAGAAGAGATGAAGACTCCCTCACCTTTACCAAACCTAGAAGAGTATAGCTTAGGTTCACTCCAATCTTCTTGACTTAGCCCAAATGTACAACCTTAGTCTATTCACATAAGTATAATACTTTATCAATTGACTATATTAATTCCACTCGAATATCCATATAACTATCTTAAGCTCCTACCAACGCATAAAACTATAGGAGTTAGACAACCATTAATATCCTTCAAATTAATACATAACCCAAGTAATCAAATATTAATAGGTGGGATAATAGCATATAAGAAATTATTAATCTAGTGACTAGTAGCATTAACTAACTATAACTATTTAACAACTAATTTTCACATTTAGTTACACTTTAATGAATCCAAGTTCAACACTTAATCCATAGTAAATCAAAATCAAGCAATCACTAGAACTTTTAGTTCACATATAAAGTTATCTCACATGAGGTAGAAGTAATTTAACGGAATAGATATAATGGAACCAACTAGTGCTAATCACAAATTAAACTAATACAAGTTCATAAGTTGCTCAAGAATTCCTTTACTTTACATTAGTTAATAACTTGTATATGAAACTAGTTTAACACCATTTATCCTTTAATCAACTATTAACTTAATCTAAATGTAATTCTCTTAAGGGTTTAATGTTAATCAAAGCTAGGTTCCATTAAGGTTCCAATACTTCGTTCATTAGTAACTCTACTAAAGTCAGCTTTTAACAAGCTATAATTAACCTTTAGCATACAGTACAATCAATTTATAAGTTACAGTATTTAGAATATTTAACTCATATACTCCATACTTTTAATAGTCTACAAGTTAACTAAGAAGATAGTTCAACAACTTAAATGTAATCAAATCAACTAGCATGCTATAATTAGGTGTAAACCAAGCTAGAATTTAATTTAACTAAAATCAACACACAATCTTACAGTTACTCATACTATTTCTCACTTTACTTTAGTTAATAACTTGTACAAGAAATTAATTCAACTCTTCTTAACAATTCATGTAACAATTACATAGTGAATCGGGGTCAAGGGGAAAGCTATACGGGGAACAAAATACATATGGTAGTTAATAGTATAAAGTTTTCTACAACTAATTAACAACTAACTTTATATGATAGTCCATATAGTTTTGCAATCCAACTAAATTTCACCAAGGCAAAAATCATTCAAGCTCACGAGAACCACATAGACCAAGTTCTAAACTATCATACTTTGCATTATCCTATCACGTACTGACCCATGATAATAGGTCAGCATTTATAGTAGTTACTAATTAATACTTGAATTTAGCTTAACACAAGCTTTTGCTAAGGCAACATAACAATCAATATTTAATTAAGGATTCATTTAACTCAAGCTAGTCATTAACACACTTAATTAACAACCTATTTTGCAAACATTCAAGGGAAAAAGAGGGGAAGACCTGGCAGCAAGCTGCCAGGTAGCTGCTGCGGGAAAAGCATAGTCCCGGTGCCGGCAGATTGAATGTCGGCGCTGACAACTACAAGGCAACCCCATACACAAGCATTCAGTCCATTTTTTTTTCTTTTTTAGATATTCCATGCATACGTAGCTAACCTAACTTAATTTTGCAACAGAGATTCAATATATTGTTCTCTTAAACATTATTTCAAACATTACAACTACTTAACTTGCAATAATTCAAGTCTGGAGCATGATATTAATACTACACACAACTTATAACTTTACAAGAGGCACATAGTTAAAGATTACTCTACTGCATCATTAACTACATCCAACACAAATATAGCTCAAACACTCATCAACTACATCATAACTACTATATTATATATCAAGAAAACTATGTAGGATGCAATAAAAGCTAACCCCTCACTTTATTCTTGAGGAATCATGCATGAAATTAGCTAAATCTCTTCATTTTTCTTCTTTTCCTTTAGCCGAGCTTCATCTACCTTTTTTTTCTTTCTTATTGCTGACCCCAAGCAAGCTTCCACTCTTTTTTTTTCCTTCACTGCCCGGTGGTGCTGGTGATGTTGAGAGAGATTAGTGTGTGTATGTGTGATGGTGAGTGTTAGGTAGATTTTATTTGTTTGTATGGTGTAGGCATGTGCCGTGTATGTGTGTTGTTTTCTTATTTTTTTTCCTTTCATGTTAAATGAATGGTTGTAAGAAATAGATAAAATATATAAATGCCACATGTCAATCTTTATTCGTTAAGTGGCGAAAACCACGTTCTAAGAGTTTAATATACCACAATTAATGATTCAAGCCGTGAAAATAGGTCAATTAAACATAGATAAACTAAATATAAATAATAAAACAAATACTTAAGATAAGTCATTTAGATGCAATTTAAATAATTGTAATTACTAAAAATAATCAAATAGTTCGTTCAGTTTCGAGCTCGACTTCTTATTTGAACAGTAAAATGAATTTATTGAAAATTATGTAAAATAATTTAAATAAATAACATAATTAAGTAACTGTCTTGGGCAAGTCATATAAATATAATTCAAATAAATATAAATAATGAAAATAATAATTAATTAGTTCTCGTAAATCAATTAAATACAATTAAAATAAAGATAAATGGTGATAGTATTAAAAATAATTATTCCTGAATATGGGCTTCACATTCAAATAGTAAAATTGAATCAATTAAGAATGTTAGTAAAGTAAATTCTAGTAAATAAAATAATAAGATAATTATTCTGGCCAAGAAATTAAATATAAATTAAATAAAGGTAAACAGTCGTCATGCACATTTTTCAAGAATTACGTATTTTAATGAAATAAATATATGCAATTTGATATAATGTTTATATGCTAGGTTCGGGTGTTACAACTTGCCAATATAAATCCCATGATATTGATATTAAAGCCCTTGAATGACTTTTTGTGCCTAAAGCATATGACTTGAAATCTCGGGAAATGTAATCGATTACAAAGATCTTTGTGAGAATGAAAACATTCTAGAAGAATGTGGTCTAAACTTCTTAGTATATGTTGATATCATGTTGGCCATATATCATATTAAGAAGTATTATTATCTCTCTATATTTGTTTTTCAATCTTTATTGATTTTTGATTTAAGCTTATATGATTATCGTCCTGATGACTTGATCTTGAAAAGGATGATTGGAAGTACTATAGTGATAAAGCTTATATGATTATCGTCCTAATGACTTGATCTTGAAAAGGACGATTGGAAAATGAGATAATTATTGTCCTAAGTACTATACTATAGTTCGATTGGTCCATTAATGTATAATGCTAATGATTTATGACAATATATTGCCTTTCTCTATTAAATTAGTAGCCATATATGGTGCAATTCCAACCTGAAGGCATTGGAATAAAATTGAGCACATGTCATTCTATCTATGTGGAACATCAAATATGGACTTTTTGTATCCAAGATGGTTGAAATCATCATACTTTGGCCCTATAGATGCTGACTATTTATCCGACCCCCACAAAACAAGATCGCATATAGTCTATGTATTACTTGTGGTGATAGCTATATTGTGACAATCCATGAAATAGACAATTAAAGTTGCATCCTCATATCATGTTAAGATTATAGCAATTCATGAGGCTAGTTGAAAATATATATTGGTTGAGATCTATGTTCGGAAATTATGTTGATTACCCGTCAAAAGAACTAGTCTGATCAGAGGTAGCACACAGAAGGTGACATGACGAAGAATATCTGACCATAATATTTCTACATACATGAGCTTTAGATGATATCGTTGATATTAACAAGTAAACGCAAGTGAAAATCCAGCAGATTTGTTCACTAAAGTTTTACCAACAAAGATTAGAAAATACATGCTCAGAAGTGTAGAATACATTACTTGAAAGATCTATCACCATGACTCATGTTGTAATGAGGGGGAGAATGTATTTGTGCATTGTACTCTTTTTACTTCGTCAAGGTTTTTCTCCCATTGGGTTTTTCCTAGTAAGGTTTTAATGAGGCAGGACAAATACGCTATATAATATGATACGAGCATGTTGAGCCAAAGTTCTTTTGCATAGATAGACTCCAAAAGAAAGTGAAAGTGAAAATCCAGCAGATTTATTCATTAAAGCATTACCACCAACAATTTTCAAATCACATGATCAAAGATATGGAATGCGTCGTCTGAAAGATTTATCATCATGACTTGTCACCATAAGGGGGAGAATCTATTTTTTTCATGCACTGTACTCTTTTCTTTCACCAAGATTTTTAACCCACTGGGTTTTTCTATGGTAATATTTTAACGAGACAGACCAAGTAAAATATTATTTCTCATAAGAATAATGTACTCTTTTTCCTTCGTCAAGATTTTATTCCATTGGGTTTTTCTTGACAAAGTTTTTAATGAGGAATATTCTTAAGCTATAAATATCCAAGGGGGAGTGTTGTAAAAGTATGGATATTTATTGACAACAATTCTATCAGAAGTAATACGTTGTATGACGGTTGACACCCGAGAGAAAAACTCAATACGATATTGAGTTACAGAAGCTAGTGGAAGATTTGCGAGAGAAAAACTCAATACGTTATTGAGTTACTACGTGGAAGAATGGCATGAAAAGATGATGAATAAAGCTTTGATGATATAATATTATATGTTAGAGTGTAATGATCATGTTCTTTTGTAATGATGATATTTTGTCATAATTATTAGTATAAATATGTATGTTAGATACCCGCATTGAGTAGTGAGAAAATCCGGGAATAAGATACAAAAGCAAGTGAAAGAATTGTCTAGTTTTTCTTTCAATTCTTTCTGATAATTATTTACAACAGTCCTCGTATTATAAGCATTTTAAGTACATAATTGATGAAGACAGAGATCCAAAATCCCCGCTAGCAAAGTCGATTTTATAATTAAGAAAAATACATAAATATAGTTTGGTTGCTCGTCACATCAGCTTGATCATCAATCATTTTCGAGGTGAATTATTTATACATTAACCTTGGTCACTCGTATTAGCCCTTTAATTTTCAAAGTAAACCATCACAGCCACCATCCTTCTATTTTCTCCTGATTTTCATTGAACTAGAAAATCCTTCAATCGATCCCAGATCCCCAGTCCTAAAACTTAAGAACCTTATCAAATCTGAGTCCTCAAAGTCTTTCTTCACAATCCCTTAATCGCTAGAAAGCTTTTCTCACTTATCTAACTCATACCCACATAAGTTCATCCTTTCCCAAAGTCATGTTTCAATTTCTTCTCTAAGCCTTAAATATCCAAGCTTTACACAAATTTTTCATCTTCATGTTTCATAAGGAACTATGATGCTTTTTCATTTCTCATCCAATCCAAATATGTCATCAATTGTAGTTACGATTACTGCTGCAAGCGTCCTTAATTTCTTCCAACAATATCTAGAAAGAGATTCATCAGCTTTTCTTACTTTCACTTAGAAACTAATGTCGCTGCCTCTTTCTTCATCATTTATCGTTTGGAAAATGCATAAAAGAGATTTCGGCTTGTCTGAAAAATAAGAGTATTCAGGGAGCATTGGTGAGAAGTTTAAAGTGATTTTGGTTGTGTGGAGTTTGACCATGGCTGTGCTGTCGCAGAGGAGAAGAAGTAAATAAAAGAACAATAAAGAGATGAAGAAATAATATTCCTGTTTTGTCTCCTCAAAATTTAGATTTTTTGATTGTATGTGCCTATGACGAAATTGTTAAATTTAAACCGAAATAAGTTGAAGGACGAACGTTATTCCACTAATGAAAGTTGAGGGACCAAAAAATTTATTTTAAAAATTGAGAGACACATGCAAAATTGTTAAAATGTCTCTCGTCGCTCATTGCGCTTTGAAGGTTGAGATTGAATTTTTTTTTTTTACAAACAATCAAGATTAAATTGGTTAATTTTGAATAGTAGGAATAAATTTAAAAATTAATAGAGTCTATATTGACTAATTTTGAATAATATAAACAAATTTAAAATTTTGGAGAAATAATAGAGACCATTTGCGATATTTTCCCAACACACTCATACCCTTATTCATCATCTTCTACATGTACTCTAAAAACTACATTATACCAACTCACCCACTTCTCTTGGAACCAAGAATGGAACCGCGAAGTAGGGATCATCCATGTTAACGATTAGGGATGGCAATGGGTACCCATTTTATCCGAAACTGATGGGCAACTATCCAATAAAAACTCAATAACAAAAACTAACAAGGAATCCGTTAGGGTTTGGGTTTTATAAAGAGAAACTAATGGGTAAACTGATAGGTTTTAGTTTTTGACATTAAAAAAAACCTAAACCCGAAAACTTATTATTAATTTAATAAAAAAAATCTAACATATATATATACACTTAAAATAATAGAAGTCTAACTAAAATTGGTAATTAAAATGATAAAAATTTGAACTAAACTCAATTAAAAAAAAAAAGTGAACTAAGCTCAATTAAAAAAAAAAAGTGAACTAAGCTCAATTAAAAGAGATGGACTAAGCCTATTAGACTAATACTTATACTCTTAAGAATTATCATTTTTATTGGCCAATGATAAATCCATATTTTGCATATTTTATCCCATTAAATTATGTACAATTGTATTATTATTGTGAACTTAACTTTATATTTGATATAAATTTAGTGCAATGTAGATTTCGAACGAGAAATGAAAAAAATGATGTCAAAATACCAATATTTGGAAAGGATCATTGATACAACACTCAAGAAATATGATAGGATGGCCCCAATATAAGCAAATCAAGATTGAATTTGGCCAAACGAAGTGCGAAAATAGACTCAGGACGCCGAGAAACTTTGAAATAGTCTTGGTCAACTTTTTGGTCAAAGTCAAAGTCAACGGTCAAAATGTGAATCGTAACTGGCATGAATAGTTAATCGTGTGTAAAGTGTGTGAATCATACTGTGCAAAAAGTAAAATGCATGAATAATAATCGTTTTTCTCCTATAAATACCCCATTCCTAATATTATTTTTACATATTCATTTTCTTCAATTTTTTCTTGTTGTTAGTTTTATATTGTTTAGTTAGTTTAGAAGTAATTTAGTTTAGTTCAAAGCCCAAATCGAGGGTGATTATCTCGAGTCAGAGGCAATAGTCATGTCAAAGTCAATATGAAAAATCAAGATTCGCTATTGTCAATATGTATTCTTTTGATTTCTTGGCTTTTCATATGACTTTCTATATTGTAATTGTTATTATGACATATTAAACTCGAGATTTGGAGTGATAATAGTTTTTTGTATATAATTCTCGGATTCAGATCAATTTATGTGTCATATTTTTAACTTGTCAAGTATTACTTGATTAATCATGCATAAACTTGATGTTATGTTTTCATTAATCAAGAATACACTTGCACCTAGTTCTGTACACCAGTGACAATATGAGACTACCTCGTATGGATACAGTTTGATTATACAAATACTGCCAGGTTACATAAGTGAAAGGTTAATTGTGGTTTCAACACCTCTAGGCTTGGTAATTCATTAATCTTGTCACTTACGTATCCAAGGCCAACTCGAAAGTGGAAGCTTCTAGCCCAATTTTTAAAGGATTTAATCTTTCAATCTGAATCCATAACATTATACTTGAATTTTTTGAGCCATTTACCATCCCGAATCACACTCGATTCTTGGACTTAATTAAAATTGTGTTGTAATTTAATTTTGTAATTTTATACTCTACCGTTGCTTTTGGACTCTTTGAACTTAAACAAATATACTGTGATTGTAAGTCAACTGAATTTAAATTAAACACTAAACCAAAAAAAATTGTAACCCTAATTTTCGTAGATCGACCCTTGACTCACCATATCTATGTGGTAATTAGAGGTAAAATTGTTTTAAATTCTTTCACTCTATTTTTTATTGTAAAACGGCAGATCATCCTAAAATAATAAAGAAGACGCAACCCAGGCAGAAAAATAAATGCCCATGAAATATGTATTATTGTTGATGGGATTGAGGTGGAGCATTGTATGAAATCAATCCAAATCACTATGAGAAATTTCAAGGAATTAATTATAATAGTTGGCTTTCCTTTAAATTGTTTAAAAACAACAAGAAATGGATTAGCTATTTTCTTTGTTTGTTTATTTGTTTGTCAGGTAAATTGCAGCTCCAACTTGCAAGCATTAGAAAGAAAATAAGCACATATAATCTTTATGAGATATCAGTTATGGGATCAATTTAATCAAAAAGATCAAAATCAACTGATGTCAATTATACATATATTGGCTATTATTGACTCTTGAAAGGCAAGGTCATAAACAAAATATGTCTATAGACTTTAACTATGATAATAGACATATATCATGTCAATTTATAAAGCAAAGAATGACGGCATCCTCTCCAAACCATGCTAAGATTCTAGCAAATCAAGAAACTAGTTGGGGTGTGTATAGTTGAGATATGTCATACAACACATTCAGGAATTATGTGGGTTCCTTTCCAACAAAGATAGTCCTACTACATTACATGAAGATAATGCAACATGTATCACTCAAATGTGATTATATGGTTAGTAATGTGGAATGTGACACTTGGAAGATCTATTGCTATGACAAGGTTGAAATGAGGGGGAAAAGGTACTTGTGCGTTGTACTCTTTTTCCTTCACCAAGGATTTTTTTTCCACTGGGTTTTTTTCTAGTAAGATTTTAACTAAACAAGCCAAATACAAGTATATCACACTGAAATTCTACTTGAGCATGAAATTTAAAAGAAACATGACATACGTTCTCATCAAATTCAGCCAAGCTTACGTTACAGGATCATCCATAGAACCATTATCAACGATAAGCAAGCTACCAAGATTGGCATGTGGCGACTTTATAATCATTATTGAGATGTCCACATGAAGGGGAGCCTTAGACGAACTGTACTCTTTTTCCCTTCATACAGGTTTTGTTCTACTGGGTTTCTAACAAGATTTTTAATGAGGCAATACAAGAACCGTATACAAAGAATATTATAATCTTTTTCCTCCATCAAGTTTTTATCCATTGGGTTTTTATTGGTAAAGGTTCTAATGATGCATATTCTTAAACGATAATATCCAAGGGGGAGCTAGTGTTGTGAAATTATGGATATTCATGAACATAAACTGCATGAACAGTAATTATGTGAATAGTAAACAATGTGAATAGTGTACTGCGCATGAACAGTAACCCGTGTATGAATAGTAACTTTATTTTTCCTATAAATATGACTTTATTGTATTTCAGTAAAGATAGTGAAATCAAAGGAATTCTCTCTAATTTTCTTTCAGTTCTCTCTTATATTATTGTCTTTTGGAAATTATTTCATAACAATTACCACAAATTCCAAATAACTTTATAGAATGAAAAGTAAATCTATTGGGGGGCCAAGAACTTATTGCTATCAAGTAGGGATGGCAATGGGGACAAGGATTGCAGGTACTCGCCCCGGGCCCTCTCTCGCCCCAAATGGGGTGGGGATTAAGGCGAGAAATGGGAAATAGGGTAGGGGATGGGGATTAACTTTTAATCCCCGTGCGGGGACGAGGCGGGGTGCGGGGATAAGTATTTCCTTCCCCAAATAACCCGCCTCGCATACATAGATAGTTATTTTTATTATTTTAGTATTATATATGTATTAAAATTATACATATAAAAGTATAAAAAAATAACATTAAACAAAGTATATTAAAATGGAAAAGAAAAATTACATAGTGTTTGGAACCACTTGTACCGTGGAATTCATTTGATTTATAAATGAATTTTATGAGGATTTGTATTTGTCAATGAATTCTCTTGTTTGGAACTCTAATTTGCAATACATGTGGAATTGGAATTAAAAATTATATTTTACACAAATACCCATCCTTTATTCTATTGGAATTAATAAAATTTAAGAATGATAAATAATAATTTTTGAGCTATCCAACAAGTACTAGCATGGATTGTTGATACCTTGACTTGTTGATCAATTATTTTTTTCATATTTGATTGAAAGAAGAAGGGTGAGGGAAAGGTTCTGAAATAATTTTTTAATTTTTTTAATTTTTGTATTTGAGCCAAAGTTAAATTTAAATGTAAAGAAGATCTAGAGGGTAATTTTGTCTTCAAAAGATAGTAACTAACTTAAAAAATTTGTAAATTCTATCTCTTGAGCAAGGATTTGGGTAAGACTTGAAGAAATTCAAGATTTGCAAATTCAAGATTTCTAATTTTTTAAAGTGGTGATTCCAAACATAAAAAATTAGATTTGTAAATGAATTCTGTAAAATATTGTGAAATTCATTTGTTCCAAATACTCTGTTAGATTATTTGAAATGATTTTATAATTATTCTTAAAACCACTGCATGCCGTAACTTGATATTTGCTATCATTTAACATAAATATCTCAATTTTACTATTGATCTTAGTGAATTAAGAGATTTATTAGTTATTTCAGTTGCACTTCAAAAAGCTTCAAATAACATAACTAAATATGAATTTTAAAGAATTGCAACTAATATTATATGTGACATGTGATAAGAAAAAAAATTATAATAATCAATGCAATCTCACTAATACAAAGAAATGTTCTTTTTCAATTATAATTCTTATACACAATGGTTAAGTCAGAATGTATTTAAATATTTGAGACTCAAATACTATAATATTATTTTTACTATTTAACTGCAAGAATAATTACTATTAGACTTTATTTAAGATCTATATTTTGAAGTTGCTTGCTTCAAATTAACTTTAATTCTTAAAGTTTAAAAAGAATAATAAAAAATCCGCGGGTAATCCCCATTCCCCACGAGGATTCGGGGCGGGGGCGGGGGCGGGGTCGGGGGTATAGAATACGGGGACAGGCGGGAGATGGGAGAACTTTTTGAGTGGCGGGGTGGGGCGGGGGGAGCTCATTGCCATTCCTACTATCAAGGGATCAAATATCACACTTTTAGTTTCCTCAGCTGTGATAGGAGAGATAGGCGATTGCACAAAATTGGAAAGAATGCACTTGCCAAGGATAATCCGGATATGATCCATCTTATAAAAATCATTTGAAGAGATAGAAGAGCCAAGAAGGTTAGTGAAATGAATTCAGACCTTATACCTGAGTCATTAGAAGTGAACGACCATCTTCACAAAATAATTTTGGTGATAGAGTTTTGGGCATGTATCCCACGAATGACTCTATGAAAGTAAGTCATGTTTGAGTCACCATCTCTAATCTATTGAATCCATTTTTGTTTGAGTACAACATCATTAGCTTTAGATAAGAACTCAACCTCAACAAAAAGGATCTTCTTCTTGAGAATTAATGGCATCAACACTTGAGTAACCGTTGAGCATGTCAAAGTGGATAGCGTCAATATCATCACGAATGGTCAAAGTGTAATGAACTTCTAAAGGGTAACTTTGAGTCATTTTTGCTTTTGCACAAGATAAAATGTAGGAGTGCCATAAACGTAATAATGTCAATTATGGTACACAATGTCAAGAAAAAGATGACGAGTAGTCCAAGCATTAAAGAATTTAAAAGGCTTAAACTCCGTAGCAGAAGGAGAGAAGTATTGAGAACAAGAGGACAAAATTCTCTATTTACATTATGAAACATTTCATGTAATGCAGAATCCTGATGGATATATTGATTGTTCTTCCCATGTCACAAATAATTAGACATGGCCTATAAAATCTTTGAGTTGATCGCAATCTAGCTATGTATAGAAGAAAATAAGTAATTTCAGATCAGGTTATCTCGTTCTTCTTTCTAATTCTTTAATCTCATGAACACACAAAAATCTACCACAATCACCTGTTTTTTCTCCTAAACATGACTAATTTTAGGGATTGTTCAGACGAACTCTGCATCCAATGAGATTGTGTGATACTGAAATTTGAGACCTTAGAGAACAAAAGCCAAAGATGTAGAACTTTCTTCGTGTCGTGCTTCGTTACATGAAGCTGAGCTCCAGTAACAATGAACGGAACATCTTCTCTGATGATTGCGCTTTATATGATAGAAAAAATACAGGGGATCGGCCAACTTTTGAATATAATACAGGGGGCGGAGTATAATTTATTGGGAAAAGGACATCCAAGTCCTTGCCTTTTCCCCCTTGTCTCACATAGGTCCCTGAGTATTTTAGAATGACTTCTCAGGTCCTCAAACCTTAACACCGTGAGTTGATATTAACGGTAAAATGACAAAACAGACTTTTAATATTTCTCTCTGTTCTCCCTACTTTCTCACATTCTCACTTTCTCGATCTTTCTACACTCTCTCCCCCACGATCTCTCACTCTCTGCAATTTACATACACATCTCACTCCGCAAATCACACACACATTGACATAGCTCTTCGCCAAGGTTGTGTGCTGGCTGCATCATTGAACTCCCCAAAAATCACCATTGAAATGGACTGTCAAGATCTTCTCAATGCCTTGCTGTCAAATGACGCCCTCTCGGTTCCATGGGAGATTTTTCAAATCATTGCTGGTATTAAACAAGTTGTTGCAGCCTCCAATAATATTCACTTGGAATTAGTAAGATAACCAGCGAATCGGGCAGGTGACTTCAACGCTAGTGGAGTTGGATAGCTTTTGTGACTTTTGTAACTCACTTTTGCGTTAATGAAGTTATGACATTGACCAAAAAAAAAAAATCACACACACACAGAGATCACACCCTACACACACCGACTCAAGTTGCACCATAGCCCACACCCACACAGATCGCACAGCAACACACACCCACGCATATTGTTGGGGTCATTTTTTATTTTTTTATTATTTTTGTGTTAGCTAACAATTTGTATGAAGATGTATAATCATTTGCTATTTTTCTGCTTTTTTTTGTACGAAGATGCATACATATTTGCTCACGGTGGGTATATTGTTCATACAAATTGTTAGCTAACCTGTTAGCTATCACCGGAAAAAAAGAAAAAACGTTATCTTACTGAGGGGCAACTCAGTCCTTTGAAACCAAAAAATAACTTTTCCATCCATATTTGCTCACAGTGTTAAGTATTGAGGACCAGAAAAACCATTTTAAAATACTCAGGGACCTATGTGAGACAAGGCAAAAAAGGCAGGGACTTGGATGTCTTTTTCCCATAATTTATCCAATGTTAAATTACAATGAATGACAAAAATTCCTAAAAGACTTACAAATGCCTATTCTGAAAAGTGGTATGACTTTATTTTGACTTTGTGAATAGGATCTATATATGTTATTGCATTCGCCAAACTTCTACTGTTCGAGGCCTTTCCCCTTTTTTTTTTTTTTTTTTTACATTTTTTTAACCTTTTCTTTTTACTTTTTCATATGCGGTAATTGGTGGTTGATGCATGTTCTTATTGCAAACAACGAAAAATAACTTATATAGCATGTTAAACGCAAATTGCAATGCTAATTATAAGACATGACTTCTATTCTCAGTGACTTAACTAAATAGGTAAGGGTCTTCATGTCACGTTCCGATCTCATAACTTTAGGCTTGTGAGTCAAAGTAGTTTGTAACCATAAGAAATAATTCTTTGAGTCCCAAATCAACTCGCTCAAAATGATTAATTCTTGTTGATTAAAGGCTCAAATAGTTATTTCTTAATCTTACAATACTAGTTTTATTTATGGATTTTTGAAATTCTGAGTCCGAGAAGTGATATATACTTCATGTCAACTTCCTGAATGTGTAAATTACCATTTGTAGAATACTTTTTAAGTATAAAACCAAACTCTAATTCTTTTAAGTCATGACTTCTATTCTGGGATCTATCTATCATTACGTATTGAGTCTTATAAAACAACTAAAGAGGTAAGGGCTTTCATTTCACGTTCTGAGCTCACAACTTTAGGCTCGCGAGTCATAGTAGTTTGGTAAGTATAGATAATAATAATAATAACTCGAGTCTTAAATCAACTAATCTAAAATGATTAATCATAACTACTTGGACCTCAAATCGACAGACTCGAAATATTTAAACCTCGTTGATTTGGGTCTAAATAGTTATTTCTTTTACTTACAATATTAGTATCACTTGCGGATTTGAAATTCTGAGCGTCGAATGTGATACATCATGTCAACTTTGTAAAAGTGTAAATTGGTATTTGCTGAATACTTTCCAAGTATAAATGCAAACTCCAATACTTGTAAGTCATGGCTTCTATTTTCACTGACCTATTAGTACGTATTGATTTTTATAAAAGAACTGAAACTATAACGGCTTTCGAGTCACTTTTTGATTGTGTAAATTACTATTTAGAAAGTTAAATTTAAATTACAGCTTCGACTTTTATTGTAAAAATTTAAATTAAAAAAAAAGAAATACTGTTTGTAGAATGCTTTCGAAGTTTATTCTTATCAATACATGTGAAATTTACATGTTGCATTTTATGCCCTCAAGATACAACTGCATGTTTTTGACTGGTCTCTTTCTAATAGCAACCTGATAAGGGTTGAACCACACACTCTAGGCTCAAGTACTATATCAGAATTTCTACCTTTTATTTATGGGAAGGCTACAAAGAAAGTGGAGATTTTATATTCCCCTTCTATGTTTAGATAAAAGCTAATGGAGCTGGGTTAATGAATTATTAAGCGGTATAATCCAACATAGATTCAAAATTTGAAACCCACTCTAATTAAAGTACAATAATTAAGCTACGGCCCAAAATGCGAAGCATTGCATAATCCGTAAAACCAACATTAACAAACCAATTTAAGAGTATCATAATAACATGTACCATTCTCATCCAACATAATAAAAAGGGTAAAGGTCTAGTTTAGTCCATTATGTTTGGTATAAATAACACTTTTATCCATTATCTTTCAAAATGAACCTTTTAGTTCATTATCTTTGGTGTAAATGACACTTTCATCTATTATCTTTCGAAATGAACCTTTTAGTTTAATATGTTTCACATAAGTAACGTCGTTAGTCTAACTTCAAAACATATTGGATGAAACATACTGGACTAATGGCAGATTTAGTGACACAAGCTGATCGAGAAAGCTCAAATCTGGAAATACAAAGATGTCATTGAATGAATATTCCCAACAGTCGTGAAATTCGCATCTCAATTTCCGAAGGTTTGGTACCTTTCTCAATAAGTTCTCTGCTTCTCTTTTGGTAACAAAACATGGTGTCGATAATGTTTGCACATTATCCAATAAGGAGGAATTCTCAAGTCCATTGGTCGAGATAGTAAAAGAATCATGGTGATTTATCTCCTGCAAGAAACTCCCTTCTTTAGCTTTTTGTAAACAAAAGTCATGTAATAGATCATGAACACGACATGCTTTGACTCCTGCTTGGGAACTTTCTTTGGTAGGTATTACAAGGCTTCTATTGATAAGATCCACAAAATATTTTTCTGCTACATCCTCCAATTTTTCTCCCTTAGTATATCGTACAAATCCTTCAGCAATCCATAACAATTTCAATTTCGAGAGAGGAATTTCTTCATCCTCTGGAAATGCTGCAAAGTACAGAAAGCACGATTTCAAGTGATCTGGAAAATGATTGTAACTTAATTCTAATATGGCTCTGCACTGACTTTCTGAGTCACTAAAAATGTGTAAGCTTAAATCATGTGCAATTTGTTTCCATTTATGTACACTCTTGTCCACCCTTTCAAGAACTCCAGCCATGACAACAATTGTGAAAGGAAGTCCCTTGCAACTCTCTACAATCTATTGTCCAACAACCAAAAATTCCTGAGAGAAGCTTCCTTTTTGAAATAGCTTCTTAGCAAATGACTCCCAACTCTTAACCTCAGAGAATTCACGAAAAGTATGCACCTTATTGCCATCTTTAATTTGCAAAGCCAGATTCTGGTATCTACTAGTTATGAGAATATGGCTACGTAATCTGCCATCTGGAAAAGATCTTTTGAAATCATCCTAATCCTTGATGTCCCACAAATCATCAATGATGATGAGATAACTACGTCCCTTCAAGCTTTGGAAAAGCATTGTACCTAGATCTTCATCATCAATTTCTTTATTATCTGGGGTACCAATAACATCACCTAAAATGGTAAGCAACAATTCTCTCTTTTGATATGTTTGAGAAATAGTGCACCACGCTTGAACAAGAAAGAACTCACGGATTGAAGGGTCCTCGTACACTTTCTTAGCTAGTGTAGTCTTGCCAACTCCTGGCATGCCGATAATTGAGATAATATCTCTTTTCTCTTGGTCTTCAAAAAGATACTCCTTTATCTTCTTTGCCTCATCGTCGAAACCCACTATTTCATCAGTTGTTATGTCAGTAGCTTTTGATGAAACATGAATGAGAGTCTTTGCAACATCATGGGCCTGTGTATGATGCTTCTTCTTGGTATTGATCGTTGTCACCTCTATTTTTATAAGCTTGGTTTGCTCTATGAGTTTGGAAAGGGACGTCTTGAAGCGAGAATTAAGAACACTTTTTACCAGGTAAAAGTCAATAACATATTCTACCTGGTATGCCAAGCTTATGAAACGCATCCAAAATCTCCCAATTCTTCATTCTTCATCCATAAGAGAATATCTCAGAGATTTAAATTCCATATGCAGTGTTTCAATTTGATTCTTTAGAATCTCAATCGATTCTGGCTGACATTTTAGCAACTCCTCCAAATGTCCCAAAAAAAGATCCAAAAAGCCCACTCCATCAACTTTAGGATAGTTATACGAGTTAAGCTCTCTGGAGTCTTCTTGAATCTGCTTTATTTTGTAAAACAACTCAGAAACTGCTATATTCACTTCCCTAGCCATGTCTTCGTTTATGTCCCTGTCATAACCCGAGCAGAGGATAGGTACCAACTTCCAAATAATAGCTTCAGTGGATGTAAAGTGATAATTGAATCGTTCTAATCTCAATTCATCTGGCAAATTTCTGATAAAAGTTTGAAGGAATTTCAGCTTCTCAAAGAGATTCTTACTTGGATCACTTAGATAATGTTAGCAACAATACATATACGGGATTCTTGGAAGTAATGAATACGAATCGTAAACATAAATTTGACAAGTATTTAAATGAAGAGTAAATAATTACTTAAATATGCAAAATAGAGATTACAGTTTAGAAAAATAAAAAATTGATAGAAATTCAAACCAAATGAATAAATTTAGACCGAGGCTTGAGTTGGACTCAATCTCCTTAAGACTTTAACGCCCTGCTACGGTGCTGATAGTTAATAGCGCAAGCCTCCCAGGATACAACGATCTTATCTTCTTGTAATAGGAGCACACCAAATTACAAGAACCGGCGAACCAAAAATGTAGAACTCTCTCTCACTTAAACTATAATGCACTAGCTTAATAATCTTACAAAGAATTGTAAAATTCTCTACTCAAGATAAATGTTATTTTCTGTCTGTGTGTTTTGCTTCAACCGTGAAAGCCTCATTTATAGCAAATGAAAGCACAACAAAGTTGACTTTCCAACTTCAACTTTGCCAAAAAGAAATCAGCCAAAGCTGTAGAAATTTGACTACACAAGCTGCAATTGCTACAGCTCTCAAGCAGTTGCAAAATCTATAGAACCAGAGAAGCTTCCAGCAGCAATTTCTACAGCTCTCAAGTAGCTGTAAAATCTACAGAGAATCTGAGGAGCTTACTTTGATAATTTTCATTCACATATCCAACAATCCCCCACATGAAGGGAAATGAACTAAACACAAAGCAAAATGTAGAATGCAGACACATGAGAGAGAGTTCAAAAAGAAAGATACTGCATCGAGATAGGTAGCTTTTGGCCTTGAACCTTCTCTAGTGAGAGCTATCGGATTTACTTGCTAACCAGTGAGCACTATGTCTTGACCTGTTCAGCTTTTGTGTAAACCAAAACAATAGAACTCACACAATAAGCTTCTAGACATTTATGGGTTCTCACTGTTGTGTTCATTTTGGCCCTGAACAACTCCCGGTATCATGAGTACTCTCGGAAAATTCAGCCTTAGAAATTCTCGTAGGAGCGGTGCCCTACTCATATAGGTGATCACTTATTAAGAGTATCCCTGCAATACCCCACTTGAGATTTTCAAGATATAAGTATCATTAAAAGCATAGCTTAGCCTAAACCACATACAGGCAGCATTGTCTACTCGTCATAGGAATAGGTGGGAGTATTACCCCCACAGTGCTCTAATTAAGGCATACATAATTCAGTTTTTCCCTTTTTAACCTAGATCCAGGGATCTCCTGTCACTTAGGTAGGGTTTGCCATTATGGTGCCTCTTACAAGATAGGCTTAATATCCATTCCACTCGACGAATTATATACTTGCTTTCTATTTAAACCTTTTGTAAGCGGATCCGCAATGTTATCTTTTGACTTTACATAGTCAATCGAGATAACCCCACTAGAGAGCAATTGTTTAACGGTATTATGTCTTCGACGAATATGTCTCGACTTTCCGTTATACATACTACTTGTGCCCTTCCAATTGCTGATTGACTATCGCAATGTATGCAGATAGCTAGCACAGGTTTTGACCAATTTGGAATATCCTCTAAGAAATGTCGAAGCCATTCTGCTTCCTCTGTAGTTTTATCCAAAGCTATAAACTCATATTCCATCGTGGATCTGGCTATACAAGTTTGCTTAGTGGATTTCCAAGAAACAGCTGCACCTCCCAAGGTAAAGACATATCCGCTCGTGGATTTAGAGTCTTTAGAATTAGATATCCAGTTGGCATCACTGTACCCTTCTAGTACAGCTGGAGATATTGTATAATGCAGTCTATAGTTCAAAGTGTATCTTAGATACCTTAAAACTCTCATTATAGCTACCCAGTGATCTTTTCTTGGATTGCTCGTATACCTACTCAATTTGCTCACAGATAATGCTATATCGGGCCTCGTGCAATTCATAATGTACATCAAACTGACAATAATCCGTGAATACTCTAACTGAGATATTCCTTCACCGGTATTTTTGGCTAGATGTCCATTTGCATCTATAGGTGTCTTCGTTAGACTAGCATCATTTTTATTAAACTTGTCTAGTATTTTCTCTATATAATGAGATTGAGACAAGACTAGTCCATCAGATGTTCTGATAATTTTAATACCCAGAATCACATCTGCCACACCCATATCTTTCATGTCAAAGCTACTGGATAAGATTCTTTTGGTAGCCTTAATGACACTATCATTGCTCCCGATAATGAGCATATCGTCTACATAGAGACAAACAATGACATATTCTTGACCCGTGCCTTTTACATAGACACACTTGTCACATTCGTTAATCCTAAAGCCATTTGACATCATGACTTTATCAAATTTCTCATGCCATTGTTTAGGTGCTTGTTTTAGTCCGTAAAAGGATTTTACAAGCTTACAAACCTTCTTCTCTGTCCCAGGAACAACATACCCCTCAGGTTGTTCCATGTAGATTTCTTCATCTAGTTCTCCATTCAAGAAGGCTGTTTTTACATCCATTTGATGTATCTCGAGATTATTAATAGCTGCAATAGCTATCAACATCCGAATGGATGTAATTCTCGTGACTGGTGAATATGTATCAAAATAATCAAGACCTTCCTTTTGTCTATATCCCTTAATGACAAGCCTGGCCTTGTATTTGTTTATTGATCCATCAGCCTTCAACTTCCTCTTAAAAATCCATTTACACCCTAAAGGTTTATTTCCAGGAGGAAGTTCCACCAGTTCCCATGTATGATTTTGCATGATGGATTCAATTTCACTATTTCCTGTCTCTCTCCATAAAGGAGCTTGCGGAGTAGACATTGCCTCATTAAAAGTGCGAGGCTCATTTTCTAACAAATACATTAGAAAATCTGGACCAAAAGACTTAAACGCTCTAGCCCTCTTAGTACGTCTTGGTTCATCTTCAATATATTTAGATATAGCCTCATCGTCTATATCTAATTCTTGACTCTCGTCATATGTTCTTTTCATAGAACTTGATTCTTGTGTATCTTTACAAGGAAATTTTCATTCAAAAAATTCTGCATTCCTTGATTCAATAACTGTATTCACATGTATATCAGTTATTTCAGACTTATACACAAGAAACCTGTATGCAGCACTGTTGTGTGCATATCTAATGAAGATACAATCCACGGTCTTTGGTCCTATTTTGACCATTTTAGGAGCTGGAACTCCTACCTTAGCTAGACACCCCCACACTCTTAAGTAATTGTAAGAAGGTGGTCAACCTTTCCACAACTCATAAGGTGTCTTGTTTAATTTCTTGTGGGGTACCTTATTAAGAATATAGTTCGCAGTTAATATTTCCTCCCCCCACAAGTTCTGAGGTAAACCCGCATTAATCAACAAGGCATTCATCATCTCTTTAAGAGTTCGATTTTTGCGTTCAGCAATACCATTCTGTTGAGAAGAGTAAGGAGCCGTTGTTTGATGAACAATTCCATGTTCAGTACAGTATTCCTCAAAAGAATATGCATATTCTCCTCCTCTATCACTTCTCAACATCTTAATCTTTTTGCCGAGTTGATTTTCTACCTCATTTTTGTATAGTTTAAATACTTGTAAAGCCTCATCTTTGCCTCTGAGTAGATAAACATAACAATATCTTGTGCAATCATCAATAAAAGTAATAAAATACTTTTTTCCACCTCTAGTTTGCACATATTTTAAATCACAAATATCACTGTGAATTAAATCCAGAGGTTCTGAACTCCTTCCTATCGATTTAAAAGAAGTTCTCGTTAATTTTGATTCTACGCATACTTCACATTTTTTATTTATGTTCCAATCAGCTTTAGGTATTAGACCTAAATTGATCAATTTATGCAAAATATCAAAATTCACATGTCCTAATTTATCATGCCATAAATTAGGAGAGTCCAAGACATAAGCAATAGACTTATTCTTATTCATTCCAAATTTGGTAGGCTCATCAGCCTTTACAACAGTTGGAGCTATAGTCATTACATTAAGCTTAAATAAGTCATCACACTCATAGCCCTTGCCTACAAACATTCCAAATTTGGTTAACACAAATTGACCGGACTCAAACACCATTTTGAATCCGTTCTTACTCAACAAGGATCCAGAAACCAAATTCTTCCGGATGTCTGGGACATGCAATACATTGTTGAGTGTCAGCTCCTTTCTTGAGGTAAACTTCAGGATTACCTTCCCAGTTCCTTCCACCTTCGATATGGAGGAGTTACCCATGTAAATGGTTTCAGAAGTTGTTTGATAGGTGGTGAACATTTTTCTATCAGAGCAAACATGCTTAGTGGCCCCAATGTCCACCCACCATTGTTTTGGATTCCCCACCAAATTGACTTCTGACACAACAGCTGACAGGTTGATGTCAGAGAGATCATTTCCCAAGTCTTCCACAGCATTTGCCTAAGCTTTCCTCTTCTTCAGATTGCCCTGGTTCTTGCGGTGCCTGCATTCTCTTGCCTTGTGCCCTGGCTTGTCACAGACAAAACAATTCCCGCCGAACTGCTGCTTCTTCTATTCTCCCCATTTCTGACCCTGGTTTGAGAACTTTCTCTTTTTGTTACTTGAGCCATGCTCAACCACATTAACCTTTGATTCTAAAGGCGGAAGACCAACTCTCTTCTCAGGTTTGCGGTTGTCTGCCTCAATCCTCAATCTCAAAACAAGGTCTTCAAGGGTCATCTCCTTTCGCTTATGTCTTAAATAATTCTTGAAGTCCTTCCAGCTGGGAGGCAACTTCTCAATAAGTGCACCAGATTCAAATCGTTCTCCCATATTTATACCTTCTGCATGACACTCATGAATGAGTACCTGATACTCATCTACTTGGGGCATCAGAGGCTTGGAGTCAACCATTTTGAAGTCAAGGAATCTAGCCACAACAAATTTCTTTGTGCCCGCATCCTTTGTTTTATACTTCTTTGCTAAAGATTCCTACACAGCCTTTGCAGTTGGTATTGGACTGTAAATGTTATACAACGTATTATCCAATCCGTTGAGGATATAGTTTTTGCAAAGGAAGTCTGCATGCTTCCAAGCATCAACAGCAGCAGTAGTTTGTATATCAGGATCATCACCTAACTGTGGTGCATCTTTTTTCAAAAACCGAGCAAGATTCAAGGTGGTTAAGTAGAATAGCATTTTCTGCTGCCACCTTTTAAAATCCCTTCCATTGAACTTCTCTGGCCTCTCGCCATGTCCAACAGGAGTTGACGCCACAAATGGCACAGCCGAAGCAATAGTCACCGATAGCCTAGCCAAAGGTACATTCTCATTTCCTGCAGATCCACCGGTTGATCCACTTCCAGTCAAGGGTGTGTTCATGTTTTCAACTTGAGAATCCATGGTAATGATATTTTTCAAAAGTTAATCTGTAAACCACACTACAAAACAAATAAAATTAGAAGGTCCTTCGCGCAAATTGAATTGTTTACAGAAATGAAATATCACCAGAAGTATTTAAAGATCATATAATATTATATAAACCATATGGTCAAGTCAATATAATATTAAATAACTAAATGCACATCATTGTCTTATAATAGAATGTATATTAGCAGACTATAAGAACAATGCAAACAATTGAAGATAGGGACCCGTAACCAAAGCTACCATTATAATATGATATCATATTATATAATAACTAAAGCTACTATTAAACTAATAGAAACCATATATGTTATACTAATATAATGCAATCAGTAGGTTAGCTATTATTATATTAATAAAATGCAACACCAATTTATTAATGTAAAACATGCAGTAAGTTTGCTTTTGGGGACAATAAATATTATCATATTACATAAAGATGCTTGCACAAATAATTTGTATAAAATCAGTGTACGAATTACATAAACTATTATGCTATGTAGAATATAATCTAGTATTTTATATTATTATACTCAACATATTATTCCAGATCTTGTAACTAATAATTAAGCAAAAATAATATCTTCCAAATAGATAAACGTATGCATCACGCAGTTAAAGTCTTAAGATTGTTAGCAACGATACATATACGGGATTCTTGGAAATAATGAATACGAATCGTAAACATAAATTTGACAAGTATTTAAATGAAGAATAAATAATTACTTAAATATGCAAAATAGAGATTACAGTTTAGAAAAATAAAAAAATTGATAAAAATTCAAACCAAATGAATATATTTAGACTGAGGCTTGAGTTGGACTCAATCTCCTTAAGACTTTAACGCACTGCTACGGTGCTGACAGTTGATAGCGCAAGCCTCCCAGGATACAACGATCTTATCTTATTGTAATAGGAGTACACCAAATTATAAGAACCGGCGAACCAAAAATGTAGAACTCTCTCTCACTTAAACTATAATGCACTAGCTTAATAATCTTACAAAGAATTGTAAAATTCTCTACTCAAGATAAATGTTATTTTCTGTCTGTGTGTTTTGCTTCAACCGTGAAAGCCTCATTTATAGCAAATGAAAGCACAACAAAGTTGACTTTCCAACTTCAACTTTGCCAAAAAGAAAATAGCCAAAGCTGTAGAAATTTGACTACACAAGCTGCAATTGCTACAACTCTCAAGCAACTGCAAAATCTACAGAACCAGAGAAGCTTCCAGCAGCAATTTCTACAGCTCTCAAGTAGTTATAAAATCTATAGAGAATCTGAGAAGCTTACTTTGATAATTTCCATTCACATATCCAACAGATAAATCACAAATTTCTCATTACAATCTGGCAGCTTTATCAGATTGTCAAGGAGATAATGCTTGGATGTTGATTCAGCTGACCTTGAAGCTCTTCAGACCACCATATAGATCTCCTCGACATTAGTCTTGTCTACTAGATCAGAGAGCTCTTGCTTCATTGCTAGTGCTATCTCTTTGTCGATTTGGTCAATGAAGCAAAAGTAAATGAGACATGTTGCTTTGTGTAGCAAAGAAGCAAGAGGAGTCAAAAGCTGTCGATTTTCATCCGGAACGTATACCTCTTTGCCTGCTAGATATGTAAACAAAGCTTGCAGAAATGTTAGCTTCTCTTTGAAGTTTTCAATTTCTTTCATCAGATGAGCAATTACATCAGCCCTACTGCTTAATAAATATCTATAAATCCTCACAAGAAACTCTTTCCTTCGAAACATCTGTTCATTATTTACAAGTCTCCTTTCGAAATTTTGCCCGATTAGAAGATCCTTCATCTTTTCTCCCAAATTAGAATATACAGGGTCCAAGTCCAGGATGTGACTTCCTTTAATTGATCTCTTAGAAAGTAAGTGAAGTTTCAACCTCACATCATAAAGCTCATCTTGAATAACCAAAACAAGACCCTCATCTTCTGAGAAGCTGAGAAACATTTCTAGAAAGTGAAGCTCAAGTTTGAGGAATAGGATATGATCCTTCAAGTGGGCAGTATCCATAAAGCTCTGAGAGGAGGGGCATTCCATTTTGAAAAATAGTTTATAAAATGGAAAACAAAGTTTAAGGGACATTATATGATCTATCAGTGAGACACAAGAAATATGAGAGGAGGATCTTTCGTCATTAGCCATTCTTCCTCGCTAATTTTCTAACAAGAGAACTTAAACCTGGAATCCTGCAAGAAGACGAAACTAGTAAGTGTGTGTAACATATTGAAGTTATAGTTTCTAAGGATTATAATACATTATTTTATTGAAAGAATGTCAATTAGCAAGTCATTTCAAGTGCCATCCATAATCAAAGAATTGCCACCCTCCTCGGAGGATTTTAAGCATTATCCCAAACACAAGTGAATGAGATGAAACTTGATAATCTAATTATGAAATTGTTGATCAACGAAGAAAATTTCTATTCTTAAAAGAAATTGGTGGTACAATTGATGCAAGTCAAAGTTATATTGTGGAATTACAAGCTCGTTCTTTAAACTAAAAGAGAAAGCTTTCAGTGTTGTTAACAATGGCAATGCAAATAAAAAAATTCCCAAGATAAGTGTTATATTTGAGATTAAAACTGAATAGAGAGCCAAAGATTGTCACAAGAAGAAGACTTTGTTATCACTAAGGAAGAATACTCCAAATCTTAGAAGCCAAAAAAAAAAAAAAAAAAACAGGAGCTTACCAGAGTACTATCCCTCCAGATTATTGAAAAATTGTGCAAGAAATAATATTGATCTGATGCATCCCTCTTGTTAGCTCATCTGTGTCCTAATTGCTAATAGCTGCTGAACTGGGTAATAATATATACATGCACGTAAAAAGATAACGTATGCATTTCAAAATAATGACTTCACACTGATCCAAATGACACCGAACGGAAGTGAACCACTAAATTCGTTCTAGCAAAACGTCCTTGATACAAGGAAAAACTTTAAATATTACAACTCTAGAATGCTAGAGAGGAAGTATACAATACTAGCTTTGTATTGATTGAGGTGTGACGACCCAGACCTAGCATATAGACATTTTATTAGTTTGCATTTAATTTATTTTATTAAATTGCATCATTCTTGAAAAACGTGTCACGATAACTGTTGCATTCACTTAAATTATATTCAATTGGCTTTTCCAAAATAATTATTTTATTATTTTATTTATTCGAATTTATTTTACTAACAATTTAAAATGATTTAATTTCACTATTTGAATGTGAAGCCTCGAACCCGAGAATAATTATTTTTTTTGTTATCGCAATTTTGTATTTATTTAAATTATATTTAATTGATTTACATAAAGTAATTAATTTATTATTTTTATTATTTGTACTTGTTTAGTTATATTTAAATGACTTGCCCGGGACAATTACTTTATTATTTTATTTATTAAAATTATCTTACATATTTTTTTTAATTAATATGTTTTATTGTTCAAACATGAAACCGGGACCGAACCCGAATGAGCTGGACTATTTTCAATATTAATTACAATTATTCAAATTGAATTTAAAAGAGTTATTAGAAATGATTATCTTATGTTTATTATTTATTTACATTTAATTAATTTAAACTTCCCGAGCCCAGAGAGACTTTTAATTTATTATATTTAATTATTCAGTGTGCATATTTAACTTATTTTCCATTTTGTTTGATTTTATTTGCTTTTATATGTTTTATTTATTAAGTTTAACTTGAGCCCGGGTAAAATTTTAAACTGCCTTATTTTTCAAATTTGATATTTTTCCCCTGAGCATTACTGTATTTAATATATTCGTTCATTGTTGGAATGTGTATTTCATATCCTGAGTGTGAGGAAAATAAATATTTTTAGTGTCCCTGAGTGAATAGTAATATTTAGTTATTTTGGGCCTATGGCTTTCTTTTTTATTAGTTTTCTACTAAGCTAACTAGAATCTTAATATTTAATTATAGCCCAATTATATTATATTACATGAGCCAACCCATTATTTAGTCTACCTATCTACCTAATATACATACTAATACATAGTAGTTAAGAAAACCAAATAAAAGAAAGAAAAAGAAAATCGGATCAGCAGTGGGAAAAAAAAAGCGTGAGACTAAGTTTTTTTAGCCAACTAGATACATTTTTATATTATTATATTGTACTTCTATTATATGTTTAGAAAAGCCAAAGAAAAGTCTTCATGTCTTTATCTTTTTCTCCACTGACGGGTTAAGCTCAAGCCTAGCATTTAACATCATACATTTTCCTTTCTTATTTCTCTCCAAAGCCAACGGCTAAGCACATAAGCAACAAATCATTTTGTTCATCATTTTCTTTTACTCTCTATAGCCGATGGCAACCAGGAAAAAAAAAAGATAGCAATCAGGTAGCTCAAGTCCTTAAGGGAGAAAAAGAGAAAAATTGCAAGCTAGGATTTGATCCATTTGTGCAATCCAAGAGTTATGAGGTGTTCTAAAGCTTAATCCTTGCATATTTAGCCTAATTCAAGGTGATGGAGTTTCACTTTCTTGAAGTTTGAAGTTATTGCATTTTTGTTGAATTTTTTGATTTGTCAATTATAGCTATAAAACTTGTTATGAATGCTTATTATGTGTTTATTAGGACCTATAGAGTTAACTTTTGAAGCTTGTTATCAAATTTTATGGTTAAATGTTGAGATTGAATGAAGAAGATGATGAATAGTGCTCAAAATTAGGGTTTTGCTAAAACTTGCTAAATAGATTGAATTGAGGCTTCCTTTAGGTGTTTTAGATGTTAGTGGAACTAGTCAAAGGCCCATGTGAAGTTGAATCACCCAAAACCGAGCTAAATTGCAAAATTAGTCAACTTTAAAAAGAGGAATTTTCTCGTTGTGCAATCTGGCCACATTTGGGCTATGATTTAGGTATCCTTGGGGTATGGAAGCACTATTGGTGCTTTCGTTACGCGAAATTGAGGTTCGGATAGTATAGTTGTAGTTAAAACTCGCACGGGGCCTTCCCGAACTTTTGTTTCTAAAACAGGGTTTTATGATCTTATTAGGTATCTTTTGGCTTAACTAGAAATGTAATATGATTAAAATATGGTTTGGTAACCTTGGTGCGCACTTAGGAGAAGAAAAGCTTGGTTAAAGAAAGGGGAAAAGTAGTATTTTGTCTATTTTAGTGCATCTAGTGCTTGTAGATGTGATATCATGTGCTTATATGATTATTTAAAGTATAATTGAGCTATTTGATTAGTTTGTAGAGAAGTTATATTGTTGCCTCTTTTTGGGATTATATAGCTATCTCGTGCATATGTTGATTATAATGTGATTATGTGAGGGCAGCCTACTTTGTCGACCCTCTTATGTGTTATTTGATATCTTGAATCCTTGTGGACTTGTCAAGGGTTGCGCAACCTTTTCGGACATGGTAGCGTCGAGAAACACGGGCGGCATCGGGCTTGCTGTGCTCCCTCGACTACCATGGTGCCTATTCTTTTCTCGCTGAGACATACTCCACTACCCCAGAGGCGTGGTTCACCTGCTGGGCATGGACTTACCTCAGGAGAAAGGGTCATAGGATCGGGATACATCCGGAGTATCTCAACTTGTTGGTGTATGGGTTTGCCAGCATTAGCGTGAAGTTCGTGGCTCGTGGTCCAAGATTGGAGACTTGAAGTGGAACCATATCCTTTAATATGTGGTTAATTATTTGTTTATTTGGTTGTGTTATTTGGTGTTGGAAATACTTTTATCATGTTGCATATCATGTTGCATCACCTCCCTCACTGAGTATACCAATTGTATACTCACCCTCATCTCTAAGACCTTTCAGGTTCAGCACATTCGCAAGGTGATACAGGGAAAGCTCGAGAGTTACCGTGTTTGGTTGTGTTGGCTTTCATTATTTGTATCTACGAATCCATGTGAATTAATGAAGTGATTTGAATTGTAATTTGTTTGGAACTATAAAAACTCGGCTTGTAATTGTATTGGATCTTGTTTGTATTTGGTTCGTAGGTGGCCTGTAATAGCTTAAAGGACTATGTTATTGTTTAATTGTCATGCGTGTTAGCTTGGGTTAATGGAGTTAGTAGGCTGGTTTAATAAACAAGACAATTGAAGAAATAAAGTTAGAATGGTATGATAAGTGACTTTATAACATAGTATTTCAATATTTGAGGCCTATGCATGCTTGTGTACCTATTTTGTTGAGTCTAAGGCTTGGATGGCCTTGAGACGAGGCATAGCTTGGTGGTTGAAGTTGAAGTATATGAGAATATTGGATTATGGTTTTGTAGTTGTATTCTATTATTCGCAGGTTTTGATTAGTCCTATAAACAGGGGAGACTCCGTCCGTTTCTCCCTAAATTTCGTGCCCGGGGTTTGGAATTGGGTTGAGAATAGTTTGGTTAATAGAAGTCCCGGTTCTGTGAGGGATTGGGGCATTACATGAGGTGTCTTTAATGAGCTTGGAAAACTATCTATTTATAGGAGCTCTTAGGCCTTAAAATTTGCTAAACTTCCTATGTGGGATAAAACAAACTAAATGATACTATTCATAACAAAATAATACTATTCATAACATAAGAAAAATATGAAAGTTTATTTGTTCTTCTTCTTGGGTTTTATTTTGTCAATCTTTTTCATCAACTCCTTTGAATCATGTTCCGCATCAATCTCCTCCACTTGAGAAAAACTCGCCCTCGAGTTAATTTCCGGATATAAAGAACCTTCTTGTGGATAGTAATCATATAAATCAGCAACATTGAAGGTTGATGAAATTCCCCAATCATCCGGAAGATCAACCACATAAGCATTGTCATTGATCTTCTTTAAAATTTGGTAGGGACCATACTTCTTCGGATTCAGCTTGTTGTAGGTACCCACTGGAATTCTTTCTTTCCTCAAGTAGACCATGACCATATCCCCTTTTTTAAATACCTTCACCCTATTATGCTTATCAGCTGCAGCCTTGTATTTGGCATTTGAGGCTTCCAATTTCTGTTTCACCTCTTCTTGAATAGACTGCACTTGTTCCGCTATTTTATTTGCTGTAATGCTCTTATCATAGAATTTCGGTAGTTTAACCAAATCTAGAGCATGCTTTGGTACCTTCTTGTAGACAATGAAAAATGGTGATACTCCAGTTGAGCTGTGGATTGCACTATTATAGGCAAACTCAGCTTGTGCAAGTGCGAAATCCCATTGTCTCGGCTTATCTTGGCAAATACAACGAATCAAATTTCCCAAGGTTCTGTTGGTTGCCTCAGTTTGACCATCAGTTTGAGGATGAGCTGTGCTGCTGAACTTCAAACTTGCATCGAAGCGCTTCCATAATGTGAGCCAGAAGTGAGATAGGAATTTAGAATCTCTATCAGAAGTGATGGATTTTAGGACTCCATGGAGTCGCACAATCTCTTGGAAGAATAGTCTTGCAATGTGCACTGCATTTGAAGTCTTCCTGCAAGGGATGAAATGCGCCATCTTTGAAAATCTATCCACGACCACAAATACAGAGTCTACTCCTCTTTGGGTTATTGGCAATCCCAAGACAAAATCCATAGACAAATCTTCCCAAATATCTTCTGGTATAGGCAACGGCATGTAGAGTCCCGTGTTTTGTGTCTGGCCTTTTGCAGTTTGACAAATTAGACATTGTCTCACGAATTTGCCCACATCTCTTTTGATTTGTGGCCAAAAATACCTTTCCTCCACACTTGCAATAGTCTTATCTCGTCTAAGATGTCCACCGAGTCCTCCTCCATGCAAGTCTCGAATGATTTTCTCCCTTAAGGATGTCCTCAGGATGCAAAGTCTGTTACCTTTGAATAGGTAATCATCATGGATGTGGAAGTCTCCAGTTGGTTGCTTTGACAGTGTTTATGCCAAACTTCATTAAAATCTTCATCCTCTGGGTAGAGATCCTTTAGACATTCAAACCCTACAACTTTGCCACTTAAAGTAACCAGCAAAGTTGCCCTTCTACTCAAGGCATTGGCAACACGGTTGGAAACTCCTGATTTATGTTTAATAACATAAGGAAATTGCTCCATATATGAAGCCCACCTTGCATGCATCTTGTTCAAATGTTTTTGACTCTTGAAATGCTTCAAGGCTTCATGATCAGAATATATTACAAATCCACGTGGAATTAAGTAATACTCCCAATGTCGTAAAGCTTGAAGCACAGCATATAACTCCTGCTCATAGGTTGACCACTTTTGACGTGCCTCGCTAAGCTTTTCACTGTAGAATGCAACAGGTCTGCCTTCTTGAGATAATACTGCCCCAATGCCAATTCCACTTGCATCACATTCTACTTCAAAAACTTTATCGAAATTCGGCAACACCAAGACAGGTGCAGTTGTTAACTTTTCTTTGATTTGTGCAAAACTTTTGTCAGCAGCCTCACTCCACTGGAATTTCTCTTGTTTTAAGTAATCAGTGATAGGAGCAACAATACTGCTAAAATTTTTAATGAACCTCCTGTAAAATGTAGCTAAGCCATGAAAGCTTCTGACTTCAGTGACTGTCTTTGGAGTCGGCCAGTCTCTGATTGCTTGAACTTTCTCATCATTAACATGGATTCCTTCAGCACTTACAATGAAGCCCAAGAAAACTAAGCGATTTGTCATAAAGCTGCATTTTTTTAAGTTGACAAATAGCTTGTTGTCTTGAAGGACTTTCATAATCTAACGCAGGTGGCCTACATACTCTTCTTTGTTGTGGCTATAGATCAAAATGCCGTCGAAATAAACCATGACAAACCTTCCGATAAATGGCTTGAGGACTTGATTCATGAGGCACATGAATGTACTTGGTGCGTTGGATAGTCCAAATGCCATGACTAACCATTCATATATGCCTTCCCGTGTTTTGAAAGCAGTTTTCCATTCATCTCCCGGCCTTATATAGATTTGGTGATAGCCACTGCGTAAGTCAATCTTCGAGAAGATTGTTGACCCTTGTAATTGATCCAACATATCCTCCAGTCGAGGTATAGGGAAACGATACTTGACTGTGATTTTGTTGATGGCTCGGCTATCCACACACATTATCCAGCTTCCATCCTTCTTGGGTGTCAACAAAGCTAGTACTGCACACGGACTCATACTTTATCTAATATGCCCCTTGCGCATTAATTCTTCTACCTTCTCTTTTAGTATCTCATTCTCCTTTGGGCTCATCCGGTAGTGAGGTAGATTTGGCAAAGTTTCTCCTGGGACTAAGTCAATGTGATGCTGGATGTCCCTCATTGGTGGAAGTCCATCAGGTAATTCATCTGGAATAATTTCTTTAAATTCTTCCAATATGTGTTGTACCTCATCTGGGACTTCTTCTTCATGCGATTCCTCTCCTTTGACTACAAGAGCAAAAGTTTCTATGGTCTCATTTGATTCTTTGAGGAATTCATTTGCAGAATCTGCCATAATAAGGAAAGACTTCCCCTCTACTTTAGAAGTTTTGGGTCGATCTTTGTTGGTTGAGAGGATTGCTATTTTCTTTCCATTCCACCAGAAAAAGTAGTCATTTGTTCTTCCTCGAAGAGTTGCATCAATGTCATATTGCCACGGTCGCCCAAGTAAAATATGACAGGCATCCATGTCAATTACGTCACACATGATTTCATCCTGGTAAGATTTTCCGATAGAAATAGGAACTTTGCACACGTCTGTGACCTTTATTGAAGGTCCTTTCTTGACCCACCCAATCTCGTACGGTGTTGGATGAGGTTCTGTGGGCAACTTCAAGTGATTCACCAAAGCTCTTGAAACAATATTCTCCCAGCTCCCATTGTCAATAATAAGGTTGCATATCTTTTCTTGAATACTGTATTTTGAATGAAAGATGCGTTTGCGTTGGGATGAGTCTTCTTGTTTTGGGGTGTACAATAATCGTTGAATGACACATGTCACTTGTTCTCCATATTCGTCTGTAATTTCAGCATCCTCCAAGTCATCATCATTATTGTACTCAACTTCTTCATCACACTCATTATCATAGTCTGCTAGATTGACAGACTTGCGAGCTCGGCATTCATTGGAATGATGACTAGGTTCTCCACATTTGAAACATTTTCCAATGGTTGGCCTAGCATATGGATTATTGGGTTGGGTGGTATTCGACGCCTGTCTGATTGATTTGGCCACTCCTTGATTGCTAGTGCCAGTATTGTGAGTAGAAGGACGAGTTGCTTCTTTTGTAACTTGTTTGCCTATGTTAGGATTCGAACGGACTGGTGCAAAAGGAGTTTGTCGAGTGGAAGGACGAGCCAAAAGCATTTCTGCCTTTAATGTCATGTTGTAACCTTCATCAACGGTCCATATTGGAACTAATGTCATCCTCTCCCGGATTACAAATTTCAAGCCGTTGAGGTATCGTGATGTTTGCTGTTCCTCCGACTCTGATATATTGCACCTAGCAGTAAGGCGCAGAAATTCATCAGTGTATTCTCTCACTGATCGATGACCCTGACTGCAGTTTTAGTATTATTGGAACAAGTATTGTTCATAATCTGGAGGAAGAAATCTTCCTTTCAGTTGTTGTTTCATCTTTCTCCAAGTCCGAACGGATGCCTTTCCCTGTCGCCTTCTATTGTTTTGCAAGGTGTCCCACCAAGCAACTGCACCACCCTTTAATTTGTAGGCGACTAGTTTTACTTGTTTGTCCTTCGGTACATCTATCATGTCAAAGAATTTTTCAACTTCATAGCACCAATCAAGAAATGCTTCAATATTAATATCGCCATTGAAGTTGGGAATGTTGGCTTTAGGACGATATTTGTCAAAGCATTTTCCTCTCCTGGGTGCATGTTGATGCCTTTGATTTATTTCTTCGTCACTGTCAGGTTCCTCATCATATGTTGGTGGTCTGTGATGTCGAGCAAAACCACGTTGATAAGGATGTTGTGGTTGATTTCTAGCTCGTGGTTGTGCTTGGTTGATTCCTCGATAGTTTAAGAGCTCTTCATCAGATTCATCTTCATAGGCTGGTTGCCTATGACGAATTACAAGGTCGCGTTGATTGATAGGTTGGCCACGAGCATCTTCTCTGGCACGGTTGATCCCACCATCGTCACGAGCCCTATTGGCGTTTAGGCTTAAGTTAGAAAGGATGTCGCGAATCTCTCAGAGTTCACGGGTCACCTTTTCTTCTTGAGCTTGTATCGCCGCCCAAAGGGCCTCCATCCCTCGATCACCGTCAATAGGATGGCTGCCTTCGCCTCTGCTATGGCTGCTACCAGCAATGTTGATGTCGACGTTGCCACTATCTCTACCGCCATTGTTGTTCTTGGACGCCATCTTCTCCGGCTTATAGGTTTGTAATTTAATCTGTCGAGTTTTCTGATGCACAGGATCCACTATACGTGGCAAGTGCAGAGCATACAACTCAATCGACCAATCAAGCTTTCTGATGCACAGGGTCTACTATTAGTGGCAAGTGCAGAGCATACGGCTCAATTACAACTACAACCCTCTAAACTAGGACTCTTGAACTTGGCTCTGGTGCCAACTGACGCAGAACGGAAGCGAAACACTAGATTCGTTCTAGCAAAACGTCCTTGATACAAGGAAAAACTTTAAATATTACAACTCTAGAATGCTAGAGATGAAGTATACAATACTAGCGTTGTATTGATTGAGGTGTCTTTAATGAGCTTGGGAAACTATCTATTTATAGGAGCTCTTAGGCCTTAAAATTTGCTAAACTTCCTATGTGGGATAAAACAAACTAAATGATACTATTTATAACAAAACAATACTATTCATAACAAAAGAAAAATATGAAGGTTTATTTGTTCTTCTTCTTGGGTTTGATTTTGTCAATCTTTTTCATCAACTCTTTTGAATCATGTTCCGCATCACCAAAACATAAAAGAAGAAGAAAACAAAGACTTGACAATTAAGTCTTGGTATTTAAAGTTTTTTCAGTACATAATTGTTGGAGACAGTGGTCCAAACCAAACCCACCTCGGCAAAGATGACTTCTCAATTTTATAATAGCTGGTCTTGTAATGCACTTGAAAATAATAATTGTTTTCAGTAGGCATTTGCGTAGAATGTTTCGTACTTTATTTGTGAGAGATTTCAAAATCGATTTTTTGTAGGTATAACATGTTTTGTATATAATATAATATTAATTTAAACCTCTTTTTAAACAAAAAGAAATAATCATAATAATGAATATTGAGGTTGAGTCAAATATAAAAAACTAAAAAGAAAATGACTTGACAAATAATTCCCCATATTATAAGCATTAAGAATAATACATTAATATAGTTTGGTTTCTCCGTCACATTAGCTTGAGCATCAATCATTTTCGACCTGAAATGTTTATACCTTAACCTTGTTCACCTGTATATAATTATTGACGTTATCAATTATATATATATTGCTGACTTCATAATGTTAGGTGTGAGATTATGACTTTAACGTGTTAACCCTGCAAAGAATAACAAAAAATATTAATATGAACCTTAATTCATATATTTGTTAAAATTCAACGTCTCCATTTTTTATTATAATATAAGTGGGACTTTAACCAATGTCAGCTAAATGAAACGTAAGCCAGCATATTAGTTCATCAACTTGCTTTTAATTTATGCACTCGTACTATACAGGTCTAAACTTGCGCACTATATTTCTTGTTTGTCAAAATTTAACATCTTTCATTTTTTATTTTCATATAAGTGGGGCTTTAAGCCGTTCTCATCTATTAATTAGTGCATTCACACAAACCTACTTAAGATACAAGTCTACTTTTTTTGTTTTTTTTATTCAAAGGGAGGTCTAAGGTCATACATACATACAGTTATAGCCAGCGAAATTCATACATATAGCTATAGCCAGCGAAATTCGAGTTCGCGACATCTCACAAACACTGCAACTGTCATGTTGCTAGACGAAATAGTCTTTGTCAAAGTTGTAGGCACGATATCTTGCTTACAAAAATAGATCATCATTCAGAAGGTCACGTTAAATCAAAACAAGTAAAAAAAAGTTGTCTACAACTTGATATATATTTTAGATTAATGTCACAAAAATAAAATGAACAAACAAAAGCACCATGTTATAGAAACCATGATCAGCATGCAAGTGTATCTTGGCAAATAACCAAGGTGAGTAAATAAAATATGGGTTAATACCTGCAGAGGTCCGTGGACTATGGAGCAGAAGATGCTTTAGACTTTTTAGTCCATTAACTTTAAAATGCATCATATACTCCATGTGTTTATCAAAGCTGTGTATAAAACCCTATATTTTTAAAAATGGCGAGAAATCGCTTGTGTTATCTATTATAATGTTACACACTCGCTCCAATTTAAATTTCTGTTAACTTTGAGGATTAGAATCTTTGAAAGATGAAATTACCCCATTAAAAAATTGTATTTTATCTAACTTTTTGAATTTGCTTTATTATTATTTAATCACATTAACAAAATTTTGAAATTGCGAATCCAATATTTCAAGTTTTATGCAATTTGAACAAGAAATGAAAAAGATATGAATTTTTGAAAAAAGAATTCAAGGACAAAAAATATGTAGAGACATTTTGATTTTGAATTTCGACCAAGGACTCAAACTCAGGTACTTGTACATATGACCAAACCACATATCCAATATGCCAGATGTGCCTTCAGTCCTTCATCGCGCACGAAATAATTTAATACGCTTTCCTGTTTGACAACAGCCACTACTACTAACCGGCTTCTCCACTTCAACCAATTCCACCAACCACCTCCGCCACTTCTTCCAACTGCCCCCACTACCTCCACCAATCACCAACCACCAACCTTGAGAAATCCATCAACATGAAGATCCATCTTACTAATACACAACAATAAACATTTTAACATCATGAAATTTTGCAAAAATTAGAGTTTAATTTAAAACCCAATCTCAAGGTTAATTTTCTATATCAAAATGATCTATAGGCTATAAGGTGTTCTCAAAAGATTATTGATGATGAGCTTCTAAAATAATTTATGGTGGAAGAATGTAGTAGCGGTAGGGAAGAAGAAGGGTGAAAAAGCAAAAAAATAATAATAATAAATCAAAGAAAGAAAATTGAGAAACAATGTAAGGGTATGTTGGTCAACAAAAATGTGTTTTGAGGCTTTGTTTATTCTCAGTTGCATTATAAGCGCGTGTAAGTCACTCATCGTTAAATTTGATAGAAAATTTGACGGAAGGGTTATAGTGCAACGTTATAGATAACACAAAAGGTTTCACAACACTTTTGAAAATACAGGGTTTTATATACAACTTTGATAAAACACAGAAGTATGGTGCATTTTACTCTAATCCTTTTGATACCACAACTTTTATTAGCAGAATATATACTCTCTCTCTATATATATACATACATATATATATATATACATATATATATATATACATATATATATATATCTATATATATATATATCTATATATGTTTTATGTTAGCTATTTTAAGTTCATCTTTTATTTATTTTTCATTATATATATAAATGTGTATGTGTTTATATTGTAATATATAGCCTATACCAGTTATTTGAATTTTGGTTTTTTGTGTTTTCTTTTTATTTTTGGTTTTGTAGTTTTTTTTGTTTTTTTAGTTTGTTTTCTTTATTTTTTTATGGATTGTATATATATATATTTGTTTGTTTTTTTCAATTTTGAATTTTGAATTTTTATTTATTTTGGTTTGTTTTCTTTATTATTTGTTTATGTATTGTGTGTGTATATATATGTGTGTGTGTGTGTGTGTGTATGTGTTTATATAGGTAACAAATTTTGCAAGACATAATGTCACTAGAATGAAATATACCGTTAATACAACTTAGATAATAAATGTAGAGGTAGATGTAATCAAAGGTATAATCCTCACTGACCAAAATATCTTATTATATACAAGTGTAAAGGTATTTTTAATAGAGACACACACACATAGAGTTCATAGGAAAACTAACATGATTTCTATTTAAATCACCTTTGTAGTAAATTTGTGCAGATTGGCTACGAAGGGCAACAAAACTTAGTATTTCGTCAACCCTTAGTAGCTAAACTGCGCGACAATACTTCTCCCCCACCAAAAAAAATGGCCACAAAAATAGCATAAAATTACACATATTTTGTCACCCCTTTTGTCTCAATTTGTGACAAAGGGGCCACGAAAGTACGTCTTTGTCTCCCCTTTGTCGCAAAACAAAGGGACCACGAAAGCTTGAAAAAATTGAAAAATGAGGGCTACACTGCGGACAATCTATATACTGTGTTGATGCCTCCCTAATATATAATTTTTTTACTCTAAGTTTTTCTCTCTTTCTCTTTCTTTCACTTTATCTCTCTAAATCTATCTATTTCTCCATTACTTCACCACCACCACCTCCACCCATCTTTACACCTGGTAATTATTTTTTATGTAAATTTTATTTTTTTAATTTTGTTTGTCTTATATATATATGTCTGTGTGTGTGATTGTGTGTTTACATTTCTCTTTTTTATTATTTTTTTGGTAATTTCAAATAGTATGTAAATATATGTATATAGTATATATATATAGTATAGAGTATATATATGTGTATGTATTTTGTTTTTTTATTTCGTTTTCAATTTTTTTATTGTTTATTGGTTTTTTTTTGTTTAATAAATAATATGCATATATATATGTAGATGTGTATATGTACATTTTAGTATATAGTATATAATATATAAATATGTGTGTGTATGTTTTGCTTTTTATGTTCTTTTTTTTTCGTAATAAATTATATTTATATGTGTATATGTGTATGTATAGTATATAGTATATAGTATATATATTTGGTTTTTTTTTGTTCATTATTTTTTTTGGTTTTTTATTTTTTATTTTCATTTTTTTGTGTAATATTCCAAACTATATATATATAATTTTAATTTTTTTTTTCAATTTTTATTACATATAGTATATGCAATTGTTTCCTATTTTTATAATGTTTTTTTATTATTTTAATTTTATTAGTAGATTTTAGATTTTTTTTCGTAATTTTCTAAAACTAATTTTATATTGTATTTTGTAGATGTTCAAAATATTAATATATGTATATATTAAATTTATTTCTTTTTCTAAATCTTAATTTTTATTTAATATTTTTTTTAAAAGAGCATGGGGACGAACTGGCGATGAATTATTGGCTACGCCACTGCTACGAAATCATGGCCACCAATTGGTGATGATTGATTAGCTAGTTACACAAGATTAGCTACGAAATGACGATAAAGCTAAATAAATAATAAAAAACAAATTTTTGATTGATAAATTTTACAAAGAACAAAAAATATATGGCTACGAAATGGCGACGGAATATTGGCCAAGACAAGACGACAAAATATATAAATAATAAAAAATAACGTATATTTAATTAATAAATTTTAAGAACTAAAAATTTTTGGCTATGAAAGGGTGACGAATGTTTCGCTATGAAGTGGCTACAAACAGTAATTAATTTTTAAAAATAAACAAATTATTCAATAAAATGAATAATTATAAAAATTCAATTAAAAATTTTAAAAACAAATTCGCTTGGCGACAATAAAGGAATAAAGTGTATTTTTCATTGTTTTTCTATTTTGCCAAAGTGGGCATCAAAATAGGCAATTTGCAACGGACGTCTAAGGCGACAAAGCCATTTTTGTCGCCCTTTCGTCACTCTAGGCCTGGGGCGACGAAGGGGCTACCAAAACCTTTTGCAGTGTCAAACAATTTTTCTTGTAGTGAGAGGGTCAACTTGTCGAATACCATTGTCACCCTTGTAAGTACCTCTCACGCCTACAATTGATAACAACACATTTCGGTAGAAATGTGAGACCCGAGCATTTCATTATATGTGCATTTATTTGTTTTAAACATTATTTAGTAGTATTATGTGCTAATTATGTGTTTTACAATTTTACTACAACGAATTTGCATTTAAATTGTATACGTATGAATATATATAGTCATATTTTTTATAAGACCACCGTATTTGACTTAGTCTTACTCTTATATACATATAATACATACATAAATACATATAAACCTATTAGAATATACTTAGTATGATAACTTTGACTTTTTGACTTTTTGTATTTGACTTCATTTGACCACTAAATTATTTTATACATTATACTTATACAGTACATATATGTATACATATTTGAATATGCATAAATACGTTAGATATTTTTATTACATACATGTATGCATACTAAAATACATACAAATACATAAGACATTTTGCAAAACACCAACTTTGACTTGGCCTTTAAATCTCAACCTATCATTATTCTTGCAAGACAAAATATACACACTGCACTAATTGAGAACATTTAGATGGCAAATTATATATGGTTGGAAAGCTCTACGAGTCTAGTTTCTAACGCTTCAAACCGTTCGTGAATTGGAGTTCTCTAGCATAAGTTATGATCATTTTAGTAAAAGTTGTTTTGTATACACAAGTTTGACCAAACAAATGCTATTTGACTTTGTTTACTTAGTTATTTGACCATTGGACTTAGCCTATTTTTCAGCCAAACATTATTTTGCAAGACAAAAACACACACAACACCTAGAACACCTACAAAATTCTGCTATAAGAGAAAATAGAAGAAAAAAACTATTTCCAAGCTTGATTCTTCATTCCTTGGTGGATTTGAGCAAAGTTTGATCCATATAGAAGTTTCTTCTTGGCATTTCATCTTCATTTCTAGCCTTAGATGCTAAATTAAGGTGAGGGAGGTTGTGTGCTTGCATGATTTAAATTCTGAAAATTAAATTTAGTTTGAAGAAATGTTGTTATCTTGATTCATAATGCTAGATATATGTGTTAGGAGTAGACTTTTGGGTTTGTTGTGTTCTTGTTGTTATATCTTGTATTTGTTTTGCATTTTTGAAGATAAATGATAGGGTTTGTAGATCTAGGTTGTTGTAGTATTGTGTGATCTTATTTATGCTTGTATTTGAGGTTTGTGATATTATAGAAGCAAGATAGGAAGTGAATTTACCATGAAAGCTATCAATTATTTATTGGACAACTCACTACTTCTGATTTCTTTTACGTTTCAAAAATAGTAAATGACCTCAGAATCGAACGAAAATTTTACAGTAGTTAGATTAGGCAGTTGGGAACAAACTTTGTGTTTTACAAAAAGTCATATTCCAACGTTAGACCTTCCGAATTTTCCATTTTTGAGATGTGGTAGAAAAACGTTGCAATTGGACAGTTGGTAGTACTTGCACTAAAATGGCTATAACTCAATGAATTTAACTCGAAATTGAGTTCTGTTTGAACCTAGAACTATCTACATTCGATAAGCTTTGTTTCTAGATAGAAAACAGGGCTTTTAGAGATTGTTAACATAGACATACAACTTGATTAATTTAAGCTTCCGCTGAATTAAGAATTAGAAGTGCTTTAGCTAAAGGTGGGGATTTTAAGTTTTTGTTTGTATATGCTTACTTTGATCTGTAGAAGTCATGTATAAGTGTGTTATAAATGCTTGTATGGATGATTATATGTTGTAGTAGTATTTGAGAGCTTAATACATACATATGAATTTATTGGAGATGAAATAGGCGATTATGTGTTCACTTTATTAATTAGAAGTTGAGAATTTGAGTTAGATTTGGTGTTTATGATTATATATATGTGATTGGTATATGATTTCATGGCTTTAGTGAGAGTTTGGTGAATTTACGAGTTTATTTTGATTAATTTCATAAAATTCCAGCAACTATGCAATTTTATAGATTTGTTTGTTTAGCTTGTTTAATGCTTGGTTTTGTTGTTGTAATGTGTTCATAATGCATTATAGTTAGTTGCTATATTGATTGTGTTGAAGTTATGTATTGTAGAGATTCATAGGATAGTTTAATCTTGTTAGAAGGTTAGAGTTGATTTGTAATGATTATATTCTTTCAAGGTTTAATTGGTGTTAATGTGTAAAGGTCATGTTTTTATGTACTTAAGTGATGTTAATGTGTTGAAAAGATCATGTTCTTTGATAGTAGAATGTTGATACTAATGTGTTGGATATATGTTTAATGATGTTTGGTTGAATTAAAGAATGTGTTGCCTTTAAATGTGAGTGTATTGATGCATGTTAAATGTGGCACGATTGCTCGGGTATATGATTGGGAGTTTGTCAAATGAACATGATACGTGAATTTGCTCGGGAGTTCAACCTACTTTGTTGATCTCCTTTATTTGTCATGAATATGAGTTAAATGGTATATGCGAATGTAAATGTGTTAGGTGGATACCCTTATGCGAACGCGTTGGGTGGATACCCTTATGGGAATGTGAATGTGTTGGGTGGATATCCTTATGCGAATGCGTTGAATGCGTTGAATGGATACCCTTATGCGAATGCATTGAATGCGTTGGGTGGATACCCTTATGCGAATGTGAATACGATTGGGCGTAATCCCTTATGTGAAAACGTTGGGCATAGCCCCTATGTGAAAGCGTTGGGCATAGTCCCTCATGTGAAAGCGTTGGGTGTAGTCCCTTATGTAAAAGTGTTGGGCGTAGTCCCTTATGTGAAATCGTTGGGCACAGTCCCTTATGTGAAAGTGTTGGGTGTATTCCCTTATGTGAAAGCGTTAGGTGGATACCCGTGTTCAATAAATTGCAACCTTATACGGGGCTTGGTAGCGTCGTGTCGTGCTGGGAGACATAGGGCTTGCGGGTAATTACATGACTACCATAGTCTGACACCATTCACGTGTGGTCGGAGTAAGGTCATGGGGAGTGGGGTGTCTAGGTGGGTACATCCGGAGTACCAATATGAGGGAGGGATAAGTAAACGTGATGAGTTCGTGAAGGGGCTATAAGTGATGGCATCAACAAACAATGAGAAGTATCCTTACAACGTGGTTTATGGCTTTATTGTTCAAGTTATATGCTGTTTCTAATATGATCAACTGGTTTACAAGTTATGGCTTTAAAAGTCCCCTTAGCTGTTTTCCCTCCCCACTAAGCTTTGCTATAAATAAGCTCACCCCTCTGTGATTCATGCTACAGGTGTACATGTCGATGACTATATGCATGAGAAGACTGTTAAGGAACCATGAAATGTGAACTATGTTTAGCTTGTGTTAGAGTTGAAACAATATTTAATGACTTTTAGCAGATTGTTGTAATGAGCTTATATTTTAGTTTATATTTGGAATACTTGATAACTTATCTATTTTGAAGCCTAACTTGTTTTGATTGTATATGTAGGTGATCATGGTCGGATTCATGATCACGTTTGGGTTTTATGTATGCTCGTTGAAAACCTGGTTTGAGTATTATGTCTACTTGGATATAAACTTTATATAAATATGGTTGGGTATTTTATGTTTCTTATTGGATGTCCATATTACAACAGTTATAATGTCCGTGTGTCGTCACGTCCTGGACTGGTTTCCCTAATACCGAATTTGGTGCGTGACAAGAAATGCAAGCGTAGATCCTACAAACCAAAGTATGTGGGAACCAAGAGCATACATGGTGTTAATTATAAAATCCCAATCAATAGAGTGAAAGGCCTTCGTGTTGTCAACCTTGAGAACACGTCGCGTAGTACGGTTTCTAGAATAGCCTCTCATAATATGTTGAGCAATATGAACATTTTCAAGAAAGTATGTTTTTCGCCAAAAAAAAAAAAACCGATTGGTTTCAACATATAATATCAGGAAGACAGGCCTTAAAACGATTAGCCAAAATCTTGCAAATGTACTTGTAGATAGTGTTGCGACAAGAAATAGGCCTAAAGCTTTCAACCATACAAGGATTAAAGACTTGGACAAGTACAATAATAGTCAAATTGATCTTTTAAAGCGAGCAAAAGTTCAAAGAATGAGAGTATGGCATTGACAACATCATTATCACAATGTTCAAGCAATTTTATAGAATGAAAAGTAAATCTATTAAGGGCCCAAGCTGTTATTGCTATTAAGAGAGAGCATCACACTTTTAATTTCCTCAACAGTGATAGGAAAGATAATAAGTTGTACCAAATCAGAAAGAATGCACTTGCCAAGGATATATTGGATATCATCCATCTTATAAAAATCATTTGAAGAGAAAGAAGAGCTAACGAGGTTAGTGAAATGAAATCAGCCCTTACACCAGCAACCTAACCCTTCTCCCGGGTTATCAAAGAAGGCTATCAGAGATGAATTGCGGACTGAGTCATTAGAAGTGAACGATCATCTTCAACTTCCTTTTTTGTCCAAGTATAATGAGAGCCAACACTTGAATGCTCAATAAGATTAGTTAGAGATATGCATACCTTGATCACAAATGCTGTGAGGAATAGAGAAAGCATCAAATCGATTCTTCACATCAATAATTTCGTTAAAATCTCCAATGGTACACTGAGGCATATGAGAGCAAGAAGAGCTCCATTCCAAAAGTTTGGCCTAAAGTCGATTTCTAAGGAAAGCATCATTAAAACCATACACAAATATATGTGATGAAGTAGGAGATGTTATCAACAATATATTGAACCCGACAAACGATAGTAGGATATTTTTTATCAAATGCCTTCCACGCTTGTGAATTAGCAGGATGCCTTAAAAGTCCGTCTTTGATGCGACCCTTGTCATGCCATATCATCGAAGAAGATGTCTTTGATGACATGTACAATCTTTGTAACCTCGGAATCAGCGGGAAGTATCTCATAACTTTACAAGCGATTTTCTTCTTTTGGTCATGACTTCTACCACTAATATCATCGCCCTGTTGCCAACGAGAAGAATTACATACATGGCAAGATTGTTGCGCTACTCTATCACCTCTATATAGCATACAATTATTTGGACATACATCAATCTTTTCATACCCCAATCCCAAAGCATTTGTTATCTTCTTTGCTTCGTATAGAGTTTCAGGAATATTCAATTCTGGAAATTGTTTCAAAAATTTAAGAAGCATGCCAACTAATTTTTCACTCCATTTGTAGTAGGATTTTATATGCATCAATTGGACTACAAATGACAATATGGTTGATTTGGATCCAAGATAAAGTTCTTTGTTACCTTCCTGAAAGAATTCGAAAAATCTTGTAGCTTCTTCATTAAGATCATCTTCCGATTGAATATTAGGCTCAACATCTAGATCACTATCATCCTTATACTTGTTACTTTCTTCTTCTTCAACATCTTCATTCACTTCATGTAGTATATCATGAATTCCAAATGCATCACTCACTAAGTCGTACATATTGGAATGATCTTCAAGTGGATTATCATATAGCGGGTCTGAAGTAATAGGAGGTGGTGCATCTCTTATTATAAAATCTTTTCCATGGCAAACCCAAATAGTATAACCATTTGTCATTCCTTCGCAGACTACATGATCTCTCACTTCATCACATTTTTTTTCCATTTACGATTGTCGCACAAAGCACATGGGCACAATATCTTTTGAGATGATGTGGCCGTGTGAGTGAACGCAAAATCGAGAAATCTCTCCAAACCATAAATGGTATTCATTGCTATACCATGGCTTCGTCATCCAACTCATCTTATCCATGCTTAACATTGTAAAACCAAGAGGTAGAATTAAATCAAACACATAGTAAAAGAAGGTTGACCCCAAAAAAGTATAAGGATGTTGCTATGATCTATTAATATTTTTTAGTACTTGAACTGGATTCCTATTCCTCTAATAGCATAATCGATTTAGCTAATTGAGCTCGATCTAGCCAAAAATTCTATAAGAATTAAAGTATAATTACGGTAGCAAATGATAATAAAAGTTAGTCAACTAATGAAAGTATAATTTCAACCATATATATATACACATATATATATAATGCAAATTTTTCTTTTACCCAAAAAAAATAAGAAAAAAGAAACTTGCACTTTTAGACGACATTAGACACCATATAGTAGCTCATGTAACATCCCACAATAACACTTAAAGTCATGCATGTAATTGCACGTTCAAGCAGCATTTGTTAGGTATACTTCTATTGAAGTAGTAAAAAAAAAGCTATGTCTAGGACATCATCATCATCCTCATCTATTTGAGCAAACTTAAAAAGAATATGCTACTTTGGGCGGAAAGATGCCATGTGAATATCATAATTAAGAGAAAATGCATTTGCATTATGCATCCATTCTTTTTGATTCATCCATTATGACCAGAAGGCAGGCTGACCATATATACTTATGAAAACCTCATCCATTCAATTTGCCATATGAAACTTCTGAAAACTATATTGACGAATAGGAATTTATCGACCCAGAACACATCATTATCTTTATTTACAATCACATGCTTATGGGTGAGACACCAATTAAATGCATTATGATGATTCAACTTGCTCGAGCAGAAAAGAACTAGATGCTTTCTGAATCAACATAGACCAACAAAATCAAAACAACTAATAAAAAGAAGAAGAAGATTTCATAATTCAACAGAGCCCAACAAAATGATAAGCATAATAAATAAACTAAGAGCATAAAACTAAGGTGGGGTTGACTATGTAGATTTGCGGACGATGTTTAGTTTGAAGCAATCTCCAGTCCATATATTAGATAAAAACTAACAATATTTTACTCTGGATGTCGATTATTTATCGTAAATCTCTTTTTTTTTTTTTTTTAACTAATTGAATTGGGTGATTTGACCCAAATGGGAAGTTTTGAATTATTACAGCTATAGTTTCGTTTGGGCCTTTCATCAAACATATGGATGTCTTCAGCTTGAAACATATGTTGCGTTAAAGATGAGAAAAACATGTTCTGCTAATTGGTGTTAATGGAAATAAAAAGGGGAGTGATTAAAGATTAGCATGGAGAAGAATTGGCATACACCAAACGATAGTAGAAGCTTGGATTGAGAAAATGTATGGTCTTCATCTCTAATGCAGCACGCTCCAATTGTTAGCTAATTTGCTGGGTCGCTATAAGTGAACACTTTGTCTTTGTGAATAATAGAAAATCAAGTGTTAGAAGTTGCAGCGAGTGAAGTCAACTTACGCAAAAATAATTTTTTTTAAAAAAAAATCTAACGGCTAATAGGCAGCAGTTCACTGAACCGCTGCCTATTTTGTAAAGAGTAAGCTTATAAATTAATTGATTACATGAGCTGTATAAATCACTTTCCTAGCTAACTGTTATAAAACATAATAATAACGTAAACAGAATAACTGAGAAATTCTTTGAACTCGATTCTTGCAATTCTCTTTCTCTTGCTCTTCTATTTCATCTTCTGCATACTACATATATATATACAATAAAAGTTGATATTATTACATAAAGTGGGTAAAGCATTAAATTAAACTAATATATAATAAGAGCACTAATATATTTTATCTAAACTAATATATCATCATAGCAATCTTCAACAACAAATCTTCCACGTGGCTTTGCAATTCAAGATAGAATTGAATTGTTCTCTTCGTTCAGACGCCAGCTGACAGTTAACGTATTTTTCCTGACACAACGTTGTCAACAAATATCCATACTTTCACAACACTCCCCCTTGGATATTTATTGCTTAAGAATATGTCTCATTAAAAACCTTGTCAAGAAAACCCAATGAGATAAAAACTTGACAAAAGGAAAAGAGTACATTATTCTTATTTGGCTTGCCTCGTTAAAACCTTACCATAGAAAAACCCAGTGGGATAAAAATCTTGGTGAAGGAAAAAGAGTACAGTGCACGCAAAAATAGCGTCTCCCCCTCATGGCATGAGATAATTCTTTCAAGCAACGCATTCCACATCTTTGTACATGTGATTTGAAAATTGTTGGTGGTAATGCTGTAGTGAATAAATCTGCTGGATTTTTCACTTTCACTGCTTTAGTGAATAAATCTGCTGGATTTTCATTTTCACTTTGTTTTGGAGTCTATCCATGCAAAAGAACTTTGGCTCGCCATGCTTGTATCATATATAGCGTATTTGTCTTGCCTCATTAAAACCTTATCATAGAAAAACCCAGTGGGATAAAAATCTTGATGAAGGAAAAAGAGTACAGTGCACGTAGAAATAGATTCTCCCCCTCATGGTGACATGAGTCATGATGATAAATCTTTCAGGTAATGCATTCGACATTTCTGAGCATGTACTTTCTAATCTTTGTTAGTAAAGCTTTAGTGAACAAATCTGCTGGATTTTCACTTGCGTTTACTTGTTGGATATCAACGATACCATTTAAAGCTCATGTATGTAGATATATTATAGTTGGATCTTCTTCGTCATGTTACCTTCTGTGTGCCACCTCTGATCAGACTATTTCTTTTGACGGGTAATCCACGTAATTCCCAAACATAGATCTCAACCAATATATATTCTCAACTAACCTTATGAATTTCCAGATTCCCAGCATGATTTGAAGATGCAAACTTCATGGTTTGTTTCATGGATTGTCACAATATAGCTATCACCACATAGACTATCTGTGATCTTGTTTTGCGGGAGTCAGATAAATGATCAGCATCTACAGGGCCAACGTATGATGATTTCAACCATCTTGGATACGATAAGTCCATATTTGATGTTCCACATAGATAGAATGACATGTGCTCAATTTTATTCCAATGACTTCAGGTTGGAATCACACTATATTTTGCTAATAAATTAACGGAAGACAATTTCCTGGTCTTCTATTATTAGTAAGATATATCAGTGGACCAATAAGACTGAGATATGGTACTTCAGGACCAATAGTTATCTCATTATATTTCCAAGTGTCCTTTTTCAATATTAGGACAGTAGTCATATAATCTTTATCACTCTAATGCTTTCCATATTATTTTGTCAGTGAGTACTCGATCTTCATGTCGACAAACTCTTACTTGTATAGGCTCTTCAAGAGCCTTTATTCAAGAATCATCAGTATATATTTCAGCAATAATTAATAAACTTAAATTGTAAGGCAGTTATGCAATGGACAACAAATAGAGATCTACAGGAGATAATACTTCTTAACATGATATATGATTAACAAAATATCAACATATACTAAGAAGCTTAGACCACATTCTTCCAGAATGTTTTCATTCTCACAAAGATCTTTGTAATCGATTACATTTTCCCGGGATTTCGAGTTATATGCTTCAAGCATAGTAAGTTCTTCAAGAACTTCAATATCATATGCTTCATGCATAATAAGTTCTTCAAGAATTTCAATGTCAATATCACGTGATTTATATTGGCAAGTCGTTGCCATTTTCATGAGAAGAAGCATAGGAACATATTCATACATTGATAATGGTATTAAAGTCACCATATGAGAATATAATCCAAAGCGCACCTACATGGCATACTAACGCATTCCATGCGAAGCTTTAATCAATTGAAGGGAATGGTACATTCCTTGCAATATCCAAGTGTTGTGGGATTGAATGGCATACTAACGCATTCCATGCGAAGCTTTAATCAATTGAAGGGAATGGTACATTCCTTGCAATATCCAAGTGTTGTGGGATTGAAAATAACATAACATAGCATAGATGCTCCCCCTCAATCCTACACACGAGAAATGCACATATCTTTCTAGTAGATATGGGTTGATAATGCATATAATACTTGAGTATATTACTTGAAGCACTATCTCTTCCTTAAAAAACATGGAGCAAAACAATAAAAAGAGAAAGCAACCTTTCTTAAATTAAGGTTATAACCAATCATGCTCAGCATCTCTTTAAGTATATACTTCTCCTTTTTACATAAAGGCATACTTGTTAGTGGACATCTCAACTATAATGATTAAATTAATGAAAATGAAGACTCGACTGGAGCGCTTTTATTGTCATAACCAAGTTTTATCAAATCCGACTTTGATATTTCCAAATTATAACATATATATGCATGAAGTGCAAACAAAACAAGCTAAGTGAGCATTAGTGTATATGTGAGAAATCTGGCAGATTTGTGCGACTACATTGTAGAGCACGTTTGACATAGTAAACGTTGTCCAAATTGGCTGAAATTTTTACACGATATACCCAAGACCTTGAGAAACAAATTCTCTTTTATGGGAAAGGTCTAATTATGTCGTTAAGAGGTGTCTAAAAATCCAAAACAGTGAGTTTCTGATTTTCGCGTAGGTGCAGGCAGCTTGCACAGTTAATTTCTAAAGACCATAACTTGATGAATATAACTCCGAATTAGGATCCGTTTGAGCCTAAACCCATCTACACATAATGAAATATAAGCCTGTGCATTTTCAGAGCTTTTAGAGATCATTTAAATAGGTAGCTGAATCAGAAAAGATAGGTATGAGCAGTCTAGAATTTCAGCTTATAACATTCAAATCATAAGAATTAACAACATTCTAAATCTAATGAAACAAATCATTATGATTAATATAAACCACCTGCACATTAATTGTCACGCCAAGCCAAATTTATATTCAGAGAATATGTGTTGACTCTCCACTGATTAGTTTAGTTGATATGTCATTCATGATCTTAATGAGGCTCCACTTTCCATATAGTAATATAAATTTCACTACCATAACTGTGTAGGCTTAGCATTTGCATTAGAAGCACATTTATGTGTTACTACATTATTTTACAACCAAATAGAAAACCATATATGGGAGTAGTTAAAGTATTAATTAAACTTAAGCTTTATGCCCACAAAATTGGAAAGAACATCTTCATAAAAGACATTGATAAGCTTAAAATAAAATGAGGTACTAACTATGAGTTATAACCTCAAGACAAGATGTGATCTATTTTAATCCTTTCTATGAAGGACTCGATTGTCTTTCCAGTAACATTACTTGCAAGGCAAGTACATAGAAAACTCTTAATAGATGAATTGTAAAGTATATTAACCAAAAGAATTAATGATAAAAGATCATATATTATGGTAGATACTTAATTTTATGGAAATCGTCATTTCCAGGAAATCGTCATTTCTAGGTACCTTAGTCTCCCCAGGGACTATTATTCGTTAATCTCTTCCGGGATTGTGAGTTTACCAACGTTAGTTGGTTCTATAAATTATGTCGTGCACCTTAAAGATATCGAATCTTCGAGATTCACAATTTCTGTATTTCTTATGTGTTCTCCCTTTTCAAATGTATAATATCTTTCGCACTGACAGGTATAACATGCTTCTAGCATGCCTTAGATGCATATGCTATGGTATTTGCTATATGTCCTTCTAGGACATGAATTTGTGTCGACACCTTCATAGCGAGTAATTGTGATTTCACAATATTCTTTGCATCTAATAAATTATTTGCAATACTCTGCAATCGAATAATCTCTGGAACTTCAGGTTCATATTGCTTCTTGTATTCCAACATATATTACAGTGAGGTATCAAAGATGCATCATGGTGAACTTCAGGTTCCTTCAAGATATCTCACGTGAAACTTCAAGTTTCGAGGATTTAGGTCCATTCGCTTTAGGGAATTAGCAATTATATTCACTTCTGAGATTTTGCAATTTTGATTCACTTCGAGAATCTAATTTCATTCATTTTTGGAGAACACAACTTTATTCACTCCGGGGAATATAGTTTCATTCGCTGCAGAAAATGTAATTTTATTTTCTTCAGGAAAACAAATATTATCTACTTCAGGGGATTTCAATTCCATTCACTTCAGGGAATTTAATTTCACTCATCTTTGGGAAATTTCAATTATATTCCTTTAAGGAATTTCTATTTCATTCACTTCAAGGAATGAAGTTCTACCCACTTTAATTTTATTCATTTCCGGAAATTCAATTTTCGATTCACTTCGAAAAATCAAATTTTAAATTATATCGGGGAATTTTAGTTTCATTCACTTTAGGAAATGGAATTAAGCCAATTGAAAATTTTGGCCTTAAATAAATTCCAATGAAATTCTCACCGTAACAAATACAAGATCTAATCCTTCAAGAATAAGTTAATAAAGGAAAAATACTTTTATGCAATCTACTGGAATGCATTATTCTTTTTTTTTAATTATTTCCTTCAAGGATATAATAAACACATGTATCGCAAAAACTTTTACCAGCAATTCATCATAATAACTTTTGCATACCATATATTATTTTAATATTGATCATCATAGATCTTGCAAAGATACCCAACGCCATAGGCCTTTCATTTGGGTTCAATACCAAAAGTTATTGAGTTTAATATCTAAATTGTAAAGACTTGGACAAAAGCAAAATAATTCTTTATCATCAAGTTCTAAAACTTGAGGCAATAATAGAGAAACGTCAAAGACAGTAAGTGCTCATATTAAACACCATGTATTCCTAATCAATTATGATAGTGAATGAGTTGCAGTATAAAATTTACTCTGCAGATGCAATAAAATATACAATATTGAAGAGTAATAAAAGTAAACGGAGAAGTTACTTGACTTTCCTACCTTCCGTTTCTTTGCCCTTTTAATTACTGAATAATGGTAGAGTCTCGTGCTGATAACGTGTTATAAAACATAATAATAACGTAAACAGAATAACTGAGAAATTCTTTGAACTCGATTCTTGCAATTCTCTTTCTCTTGCTCTTCTATTTCATCTTCTGCATACTACATATATATATACAATAAAAGTTGATATTATTACATAAAGTGGGTAAAGCATTAAATTAAACTAATATATAATAAGAGCACTAATATATTTTATCTAAACTAATATATCATCATAGCAATCTTCAACAACAAATCTTCCACGTGGCTTTGCAATTCAAGATAGAATTGAATTGTTCTCTTCGTTCAGACGCCAGCCGACAGTTAACGTATTTTTCCTGACACAACGTTGTCAACAAATATCCATACTTTCACAACACTAACCACATGTTCTAATACTTGTACACAACTATGCCCCATCATTGTCATTTTGTCATACATAATTCACAAAGGGGGCAGTTGGAGAAAAAAATTGTCACCTATATGACCCTTAATATAAGTAAAATAGTATTAGCAGCAGATTTTAGTAAAAACTATCACCTTTATTGTAATATACATTTTACATAGGGGGCAGTTGGAAGCAAAAAATGTTACCTATGTAATCCTTTTTTTTGTAGTGTTCTTATTGCAAAAACCGAAAAAAAAACTTATATAGCATGTTAAACGCAAACTTGATACTAATTATAAGATATGACTTCTATTCTCACTGATCTATCATTGCGTATTAACTCTTATAAAACAACTAAATAGGTAAGGGCCTTTATATCACATTCCGAGCTCACAATTTTAGGTTTGTGGGTCATAGTAGTTTGCAAGCAAAAAAAAAAAAAAAAAATTTGAGTCTCAAATCAATTAATCCAAAATGATTAATTCTAACTACTTAGGTCTCAAATCAACTGGTTTAAAATGGTTAACCCTCGTTAATCTAAGATCTAAATAGTTATTTCTTAGTCTCACAATACTAGTTTCACTTATGGGTTTAAAATTCTAAATCCGAGACGTGATACTTCATGTCAACTTCCTGAATGTATAAATTACCATTTGCAAAATGCTTTCCAAGTATAAATGAAAACTCTAATACTTGTAAGTCATGGACTTCTATTCTCACTAACTGTATGTATTGATTTTTATAAAAGATCTAAAATTGTAACGGCCTTTGTGTCACTTTTTGAACGTGTAAATTACTATTTGCAAAGGTTTTAAGCTTAATTCACGGCTTCGACTTCATTGTAAAAATATAAAATAAAAATTAATAATAATATGTTTGTAGAATGCTTTCCAAGTTTTTTCTTATCAATACAGCTGAAATTTACCAATTGCATTTTATGCTCCAAAGATACAACCACATGCCTGTGATTGGTCCCTTTCCATTAGTTTCCAAAAGCAACCTGATAAAGGTTGAACCACACACACTCTAGGCTCCATGTGTTATGTCAGAATTTTAACCTTTTATATACGGGAAGGCTACAACAAAAGTGGAGATTTCATATTCCCCTTCCATATTTAGAAAAAAAAGCTAATGGGGTTGGAGCTGATGAGTTATTAAGCTTGTATAATCCAACATAGATTCTAATTTTAAAACCCTCTTTAGTTAAAGTAAAATAATCAAGTTAAGACCCAACATGCGCAGTGTGACATAATCTATAAAACCAACATTAAGAGAACTATTTAAGAGTACCATAATAACATGTATCATTCTCATCCAACATAATAAAACTGTTAAATTTACAATACCATTGTCTTTTCATCCAAACAAGATAGCAAAAACCAAAGTCCTTTCTGAATAATAGTAGAGGCAGCTAGAAATCCCAAGCTACTAATCCCCAATAATCATCCTCATCATCATCTGCAAAAGGATTAACAAAAGAGGAATGAATACAAATTGCAGAAGTAGGGCTTATACCCGCGAAAAGAGTAAAAGGATAACTGAAGAGCTGCCAAAAGCTTAAGATCATAGAGCCCAATGAGAGAAACTTAATGAGAGATTTTAAATCATAACCAATATATAATGAAAATTGAACAAATAACAATAATCCAATAAATCAATTTTCAATGAGCCATCTTTAAGCATTCCAAATAACATTTACTTGTTCATATCAATATTTAAACAATGCCATTAGAGGACGAAAATAATATCTCTATTTTGTTTCTTTCAATGTCACTAATCTGTGGCTACAATTTTCCTAGCAAGTCTTGCTAGCAGTAGTGAGTAAAAGGCTTCAAGGCTTCCACTAGGTGTAAATTTCACAAATGGTCCCCATCTTTGCCATCTTTCAATTTCATCCATATTATTTTCAAAGTGATGCTTTTCATCCCCAATGCTTACAATTTTTTTTTCAATTTCATCTGTATTGTTTGAAAGTAACAAACTTAGTCCCCAAAATTTGTAAAAAATCTTAATTTAGTCCCCAATATTTTCACTTTTTTCAACTTACATGCAACAACAATGTCGTTAACCACAAGGAAGCCAGAGACATCAACTTGATTAGCAAATAAACGAATTAGAAGCTCCACAACCAAATAAGATATGAAATTTTAGGAACTCAAATTGGAAATTAAAAAGGAGAATAAACTTGACTTACAAATTAAATAACAATGTTAAACACAATAAATAAATAAAACAAACTCCTCTCTAACTTAATATACTATCAGAGCCTAGGTACTAAAAGATCCTCGATTCAAAACTCATCGCCACTCATTTTTAAAATTATGTCCACGTGCAAAACTCAATCAAAAACTACACAAGAAATAACTAGACCCATTTCTAAAATTTGGTACTAAAAGATCCTTGATTCAAATGGTAAAAATACAGGACTGAAAAGGTATATTTTGAAATATATGAACTAAATTGGCACAAACTCTAAAGATAAGGGATTAAATTGGGTATTTACCCTAAAAAAAAACTTATACAATTAACAAATAAAACAAATATCTCTAATATGTTAAACTTTTAGATGAAATGTTAATTAACAAATAACACTAGTACAAAAGGGAAATACATATGTTTACTTAGCTTGAATTGATTTCTAAAATCCAAGAAAATTACTCAAACTCCAAACCTTATAACCAACATTCCACTCTTATAATATGGATTTATATCACAAACGTTATTTGTAATTTGCAGCCTAAATAGAATACTAATGTCTTAATAGTACAAAATCCGTTTTAAATAGAAATAGACCTCTTAATTTCAAATATTCCAGATTTGGGAAGTCCCCATCATTCACGATCCATTCTGCATCGTAAATCTTTCCACTTAGTTTGAGAACCTTTAGGTTCCTCCCAAATTCTGCAATATCCTCCCATTTTGGCAGATATCCTGACAAAGAAAACTTCTGTAGATTTGGAGGGAAGTCAAACTCACAATTCTTTCTCCACTGCCCTGAACCCGTGATACGCAGCTTTAATGATACAAGCTGATCGAGAAAGCTCAAATCTGGAAATCTATATGAAACTCCCCCCAAATGGTCAAAGCTGTTATATTCCCAACAGTCCGCAAATTCGCATTTCAATTTCCGAAGGTTTGGTACCCTTCTCAAAAAATTCTCTGCTTCTCTTCTGGAATAAAATTTTGGTGTCGATAATGTTTGCACATTATCCAATAAGCAGAACTCTTCAAGTTCGACGGTCCACATAATGAAATAAGAATCGTGATTTATGTGTACATGGCGCAAGTTAACCATGTTCAAGAGTGAATTTGGTACAAAGTCTCGCGAACAACCTTCGACAAGTAGAGATTGCAAGTACCAAAGGTTGGCTATTGATGAGGGCATAACTTCTGTTGCAACGGCTAAATACCTCAAATGAATCAGCAATTCTATTCCGCTCTCAGACATGGAAATGTATATATCAGCTAAATCCAACACTCTAAGAAGCATAAAATTCTGAATAATGAACGAGGAATCAAACGAGGTAACATAACCGCGAGATCGTCTAATATATAGTAGAGAACGGACATTGTACTGAGAAGGCTTCAGCTCCATAGGTGCAAACCAATTGAAATCAATGATAAGTCGAAGCTCTTCATAAACTCTCGCAATTTTCGACCAGTGAGGCACATGTATCACCTGCAAGAAACTCCCCTCTTTAGCTTTTTGCAAGCAAAAGTCATGTAATAGATCATGAACACGACTTGCTTTGACTCCTCCATGGGAACTTTCTTTGGTAGGTAATACAAGGCTTCTATTGATAAGATCCAAGAAATATTCCTCTGCTACATCCTCCAATTTCTTTTCCTCAGCATATCTTACAAATCCTTCAGTGATCCATAACATCTTCAATTTCCAGAGAGGAACTTCTTCGTCCTCTGGAAATGCTGCAAAGTATAGAAAACATGATTTCAAATGATCTGGTAAATGATCATAACTCAATTCTAATACCGCTTTACACTGATGACTTTCTGAGTCACTAAGAATGTGTGAGCTTAATTCTCCTGCAATTCGTTTCCACTTAGGTACACTCTTCTCCACCCTTGCAAGAACTCCAGCCATGACAACAATTGCAAGAGGAAGTCCCTTGCAACTCTCTACAATCTGTCATCCAACATCCAAAAATTCCCAAGAGAAGCTTCCTTTTTGAAATAACTTCTTATCAAATAACTCCCAACTCTTAACCTTAGAGAGTACATGAAGATTATGCACCTTATTGCCATCGTTAATTTTCAAAGCCAGATTTTGGTGTCTGCTAGTTATGAGAATACGGCTACGCAATTTGTCATCTGGAAAAGATCTTTTAAAATCATCCCAATCCTTGATGTCCCACAAATCATCAATGACGATAAGATATCTATGTCCCTTCAAGCTTTGAAAAAGGATTGGAGCGAGATCTTCATCATTCATTTCTTTATTATCTGTGGTACCAATATCATCACCTAAAATGGTAGGCAACAATTCTCTCTTTTGATATGTTTGAGAAACAGTGCACCATTCTTGAACATGAAAGAAGTCACGGATTGAAGGGTCTTCATACACTTTCTTAGCTAGCGTAGTCTTGCCAACTCCTGGCATGCCGACAATTGAGATAAAATCTAATTTCTCTTGGTCTTCAAAAAGATACTCCTTTATCTTCTTTGCCTCATCTTCAAAACCCACTATTTCATCAGTTGCTATATTAGTAGCTTTTGATGAAACATGGATGGGAATCTTTGCAACATCATGGGCTTGTGTATGATACTTCTTCTTGGTATTGACCTTTGTCACCTCTGTTTTTATAAGCTTGGTTTGCTTTATGATTTCGAAAAGTGACATCTTGATGCGAGAATCAAGAACCTTTTTTACCAGGTAAAAGTCGATAACATATTCTGCCTGGTATGCCAAGCCTATGACGCACGTCCGAAGATCTCCCAATTCTTCATGTTCATTATGTTGTCCCTTGGTTTCCATAAGAGAAGATCTCAGAAATTTAAATTCCGTATGCAGTGTTTTAATTTGATTCTTTAGAATCACAATCGATTTTGGCCGACATTTTAGCAACTCCTCCAAATGTCCCAGAAAAAGATCCAGAAAGCCCACTCCATCAACTTTGGGATAGTTATACAACTTAACCTCTCTGGAGTCTTCCTGAATCTGCTCAACTTTGTCAAGTACCTCAGAAACTGCTATATTCACTTCCCTAGCCATATCTTCGTCCATGTGCCTGTCGTAACACGAGCAGAGGATAGGTACGAACTTCCAAATAATAGCTTCAATGGATGTAAAGTGAAAATTGAATCGTTCTAATCTCCATCTATATGGCAAATTTCTGATAAAAATTTGAAGGAATTTCAGCTTCTCAAAGAGATTCTTACTTGGATAATCTAGATAAATCACAAAATTGACATTACACTCTAGTAGCTTTATCAGATTGTCAAGGACATAAAACTCGGGTGATGATTCAGTTGACCTTGAAGCTCTTAAGACCACCATATATATCTCCTTGACATTAGTCTTCTCTACTAGATCAGAGAGCTCTTGCTTCATTTCAAGTGTCTCTTCATTCATTTTGTCAACCAAACAAAAGTAAATGAGACATGTTGCTTTGTGTAACAAAGAAGAAAGATGAGTCAAAAGCCCTTCATTTTCCCACGAAATGTATACCTCTTTGCCTGCCAGATACAGAAACAGAGGTTGCAGAAGTATTAGCTTCTCTATGATGTTTTCAATTTCTTTCGTCAGAGGAGCAATTAGATCAGCCTTACAGCTTAATAAATATCTAGAAACCCTCAGAAGAGACTCTTTCCTTCGAAACATCTGTTCATTATTTACAAGTCTCATTTCAAAATTTTGCCTGAATAGAAAATCCTTCATCTTTTCTCGCAAATTAGAATATACACGGTACAAGTCCCAGATGAGACTTCCTTTGATTGGTCTCTTAGAAAGTGAGTGAAGTTTCAACCTCACATCATAAAGCTTCTTTTGAATAAGCAAAGCAGGACCCTCATCGTCTGACAAGCTGAGAAACATTTCTAGAAACTGAAGCCCAAATTTGAGGAATAGGATATGATCCTTCAAGTGGGAAGTATCCATAAAGCTCTGATATTTTTCTTCTTGCTCCTCGAGAAGGGACAATGATTTAGAAATATGAGAGGAGGGGCTTTCCATTTTGAAAGATGGTTTATAAAATGGAAAAGAAAGTTTAAGGGACATGATACGATCTATCAAGGAGGCACGAGAATTATGAGAGGAAGATCTTTCCTTGTTAGCCATTCTTCCTCCTCTATTTTTCTAACAAGAGAACTTAAACCTGGAATCCTGCAAGAAGAATACACTTCACTACATTACTTTTGCTTTTACATGCTGAACTGGTAAGTGTGTGTAACATATTGCATTTATAGTTTCTAGGAATTAATTCTAAAGTTGACTTGATTAAAAACAAAATTATAAGGATTATAAAACATTATTTTATCGAATATCTTACGCAAATATCCTTAAATTGGAAAAGTTTATGGCCATGAAGATGTTCTCATTCTCAACAATTATAAGATAGATGCACATATAGTAGAAATGATGGAAGCATCTTGACTTTCCCTGTGACTGTAAGAACTATAGATCTAATAAATTGAATAACACGTGTTGAGAATACTCCAAATCTTAGAAGCCCTGTAGTAGAAAAAAAAAAAGACGCCTTCAGATAATTGAAAAATTGTGCAAGAAACAATATTGATCTGATCACAAGTCATATGCATCCCTCCTGTTAGCTCATCTGTGCAAGAAACAATATTTGATCTTACAGGTCATACACGCACGTAAAAAGATGGATCCATGAAATCAGTAGTAGCTAATAATGACTTCACACTGATCCAAAAGATAAAAGAAGAAGAAAAGAATTAAACAAAGATGGATCTAGGTTTTTTTAGTACATAATTGTTGGCGACACTGATCCAAACTCCCGCCGGCAAAGTTGACTTCTCAATTTTATAATTGCTGATGGTAATGCATGCACTTAAAAATAATGATTATTTTAACTTGATATTTCCTCTATGGTTGTCGCTTTGTTTATAAGAGCTGTCGAGATCGACTATCAATGAATATAATATTTTTTTATATGTAATATAATATTAATTTACATTTTTTTAAATAAAATAATAATGACTATTGAAGTTAGAACAAAAAATTGAAAAACAAAAAAGAAAATGACTTAACAAATATGTTCCCGTATTATAAGCATTTTAAGTGCATAATTGATGAAGATAGAGATCCAAAATCCCCGCTAGCAAAGTCGATTTTATAATTAAGAAAAATACATAAATATAGTTTGGTTGCTGGTCACATCAGCTTGATCATCGATCAGACTTATTTATACATTAACTTTATTCACCCGTATTAGTCCTTTAATTTTCAAAGTAAACCATCACAGCCACCATCCTTGTATTTTCTCCTGATTTTCATTGAACTAGAAAATCCCTCAATCGATCCCAGATCCCCAGTCCTAAAACTCAAGAACCTTATCAAATATGAGCCCTCAAAGTCTTTCTTCACATTGACCAAAAAAAAAAAAACTCTCTTCACAATCGCTAGAAAGCTTTTCTCACTTATCTAACTCATACCCGCATAAGCTTTTCTCTCTTCACAGCCATGGAGTTTGACCATGGCTGTACTGTCGCAGAGGAGAAGAAGTAAATAAAAGAACAAATAAAGAGATAAAGAAATTATATTCCTGTTTTGTCTCCTCAAAATTTAGATTTTTTGATTGTATGTGCCTAAGACGAAATTGTTGACGAATGGTATTCCACGAATGAAAGTTGAGCAACCAAAAAATTTATTTTAAAAGTTGAGAGACACATGCAAAATTGTTAAAATGTCTCTCGTGCACTCTGCACTTTGAAGGTTAAGATTGAATTTTTTTTTTATAAATAATCGAGATTAAATTAATTAATTTTGAACAATAAAAATAAATTTTAAAAATTTTAAAAAATAATAAGGACTATATTGACTAATTTTGAATAATAAAATTTTAGAGAAATAATAGGAATCATTTTGCGATATTTTCCCAACACACTCACACCCTTATTCATCATCTCCTACACGTACTCTAAAAACTACACTATACCAACTAACCCACCTCTCTTGGAACCAAGAATGGAAACACGAAGTAGGGATCATCCATGCTAACGATTAGGGATGACAACAGATACCTGTTTTACCGAAATCGATGAGTAACTGTCTGATAAAAACCTAATAACAAAAACTAACGTAGAATCCGTTAGGGCTTGAGTTTTATAAAGGGAGACTGATGAGTAAACCAATAGGTTTTAGTTTTTTATGTTAAAAAAACCTACACCCGAAAATCGATTATTAATTTAATAAAAAAATATAACATATACATATACACTTAAAATAATAGAAGACTAACTAAAATGATAAAAAAAATTGAACTAAACTCAATTAAAAAAAAGAGAACTAAGCTCAATTAAAAGAGATGGACTAAGCCCATTAGACCAATACTTATACTCTTAAGAATTGTCATCTTTATTGGCCAATGATAAATCTATATTTTGCGTATTTTATCCCATTAAATCATGTACAATTGTATGATTATTGTGAACTTAACTATATATTTGATATAAATTTAGTACAATGTAGATTTCGAATGAGAAATGAAAAAAATGATGTCAAAATATCAATATTTGGAAAGGATCGTTGGTACAACACTCAAGAAATATGATAGGATGGCCCCAATAGAAGCAAATCAAGATTGAATTTGGTCAAACAAAGTGCGAAAACGAACTCAGGACGCCGAGAAACTTTGAAATAGTCTTGGTCAACTTTTTGATCAAAGTCAAAGTCAACGGTCAACATGTGAATAATAACTAGCATGAACAGTTAATCGTGTGTAAAGCGTGTGAATAGTACTGTGCAAAAAGTAAAATGCATGAATAGTAATGTGAATAATAATCGATTTTCTCCTATAAATACCCCTTCCTCATATTATTTTTACATATTGCTTTTCTTAAATTTTTTCTTGTTGTTAGTTTTATATTGTTTTGTTAGTTTAGAAGTAATTTAGTTTAGTTCAAAGTCCAAATCAAGGGTGGTTATCTCGATTCAGAGGCAATAGCCAAGCCAAAGTCATTATAAAAAATAAAGATTCGCTATTCTCAATAAATATTTTTTTGATTTCTTAACTTTTCATATGATTTTCTATATTGTAATTGTTATTATGACATATTAAACCCAAAATTTGAGGTGATAATATTTTTTTGTATATAATTCTTGGATTCAGATTAATTTATGTGTCATATTTTTAACTTGTCAAGTATTACTTGATTAATCATGCATAAACTTGATGTTATGTTTTCGTTAATCAAGAATACACTTGCACCCAGTTTTGTAAACCAACAACAGTATGACACTATCTTGTATGAACACAGTTTGATTATACGAACACCTCCATATTACATAAGTGAAAGGTTAATTGTAGTTTCAACACTTCGGATGGATACAATTTGGTTGTTCCGATACCTCTAGGATTGATAATTTATTAATCTCGTCACTTACGTATCCAAGGCCAACTTAGAAGTGAAAGCTTCTAGCCCAATTTTTAAAGGATTTAATCTTTCAATCTGAATCCATAACATTATACTTGAATTTTTTGAGTCATTTACCATCCCGAATCACACTCGATTCTTGGACTTAATTAAAATTGTGTTGTAATTTAATTTTGTAATTTTATGCTGTACCGTCGCTTTTGGACTTAAACAAATATATTGTGATTGTAAGTCAACTGAATTTAAATTAAACACTGAACCAAAAAAAACTGTAACCCCAATTTTTGTGAATTGACCCTTGACTCACTATGTCTATGTGGTAATCAGAGGTAAAAAAATTTTAAATTATTTCACTCTATTTTTTATTGTAAAACGACAAATCAGCCAAAAATAATAGAGAAGATGCAACCCAGGTAGAAAAGTAAATGCCCATGAAATATGTATCATTGTTGATGGGATTGAGATGGAGCATTGTATGAAATCAATCCTAAATCACTATGAGAAATTTCAAGGAATTAATTATAATAGTTGGCTTTCCTTTAAATTGTTTAAAAATAACAAGAAATGGAGTAGCTATTTTCTTTGTTTGTTTATTTGTTTGTCAATTAAATTGCAGCTCCAACTTGCAAGCATTAGAAAGAAAATAAGCACATTTTGACAATATTTATGAGATATCAAATATGGGATCACTTAATTCAAAAAGATCAAAATCAATTGATGTCAATTATACATATATTGGCTATTATTGACTCTTGAAAGGCAAGGTTAGAAACAGAATATGTCTATAGACTTTAACTATGATAATAGACATATATCATGGAAATTTATAAAGCAAAGAATGACTGCATCCTCTCCAAATTATGCTGAAATTCTCGCAAATCAAGAAACTAGTTGGGGTGTGTATAGTTGAGATATGTCATACAATACATTCAAGAATTATGTGGGTTCCTCTCCAACAAAGATAGTCCTACTATATTACATGAAGATAATGCAACATGTATCACTCAAATGTGATTATATAGTTAGTAATGTGGAATGTGACACTTGGAAGATCTATCGCTATGACAAGGTCGAAATGAAGGAGAGAAAGTACTTGTGCGCTGTACTCTTTTTCTTTCATCAATTTTTTTTTTTCACTGAGTTTTTTTTAGTAAGATTTTAACAAGACATGCTAAATACAAGTATGTCACATTGAAATTCTACTTGAGCATGAAACTAAAACAAACATGACATAAGTTATCATCAAATTCAGTCAAGCTTACGTTACAGGATCATCATAATTTTACTTTATAATCATTATTGAGATGTCCACATGAGGGGGAGCCTTATACGAATTGTACTTTTTTTCCCTTCGCACAGGTTTTGTTCTCAGTTCTCTCTTATATTATTGTGATCTTTTGGCAATTATTTCATAACAATTACTGCAAATTCCAAACAACTTTATAAAATGAAAAGTAAATCTATTGGGGGGCCAGGACCTTATTGCTATCAAGGAATCGAATATCACACTTTTAATTTCCTCAGCTGTGATAGGAGAGATAGGCGATTGCACAAAATTGGAAAGAATGCACTTGCCAAGGATATATCCAGACATGATCCATCTTATAAAAATCATTTGAAGAGATAGAAGAGCCCAGAAGGTTAGTGAAATGAATTCAGACCTTACACCTGAGCAGTGGCGGAGCCAGGCACCGGGCATTAAGGTGTGCACTACAATATCAAAGTCAGTAATCGGGATACAGGACAATTATTTATACATAAATTTTTATATAAACTATAAAAAAAATTGATGATTTTATGTCTAAAATTATATTTTTATACTATAACTAAACCAATACTTAATTTAAACACTTTATAACACAAATATAAGAGTGTTCCACTGCAAAAAATGTTGTGTTCATGGTATTGAACCATAATTTCATGGTGTTCCACTGCAAAAATATTATTTTCATGAAAAGAGAAGAAAAAAAAAAGACTACACACCCAAAATTTTAGGGTGTTCCATTGCACACCCAATGCCAAAGGTGGCTCTGCCCCTGCACCTGAGTCATTAGAAGTGAACAACCATCTTCACAAAATAATTTTGGTGAAAGTAAGTCATGTTTGAGTCACCATCTCTGATCTATTGAATCCATTTTTGTTTGAGTACAGCATCATTAGCTTTAGATAAGAACTCGACCTCACGAAAGAGGATCTTCTTCTTGAGAAGTAATGGCATCATCACTTGAGTAACCATTGAGCATCTCAAAGTGGATAGCATCCCGAATGGCCTTGATCTTTGTTGGGGATATTTGAGAATTAATGATAGGTATTGAACTTCTAAAGGGCAACTTTGAGTCCTTTTCGCTTTTGCACATGACAAAATATAGGAGTACCATGAACGTAATAATCTCAATTATGTTACAAAGTGTCAAGAAAAAGATGACGAGTAGTCCAAGCATTAAAGAATTTAAAAGTCTTGAACCCCGTAGCAGAAGGAGTTTGGTATTGAGAACAATGAAGGAAACATCTGGAGGGCCCGAAGATGTAGAACTTTCTTCGTGTCGTGCTTCGTTACATGAAGCTGAGCTCCAGTAACAATGAAGGAAACATCTTCTCTGGTAGAAAAAATACAGGGGATCGGCCAACTTTTGAATAATGCAGGGGGCAGAGTATAATTTATCCAATGTTAAATTACAATGAATGACGAAAATTCCTAAAAGACTTACAAATGCCTATGCTGAAAAGTGGTATGACTTTATTTTGCCTTTGTGAATAAGATCATCTATATATGTTATTGCATTCGCCAAACTTCTGCTGTTCGAGGCCTTTCCCTTTTCTTTTTTTTTTTATATACATTTTTTTAACCTTTTCTTTTTACTTTTTCATTCACGGTAATTGGTGGTTGATGCATGTTCTTATTGCAAAAAAATGAAAAATAACTTATACAGCATGTTAAACGCAAACTGCAATACTAATTATAAGACATGACTTCTATTCTCAGTGACCTATCTTTACGTATTGACTCTTATAAAACAACTAAATAGGTAAGGGCCTTCATGTCACGTTCCGATCTCATAACTATAGGCTTGTGAGTCAAAGTAGTTTGTAACCATAAAAAATAATTGTTTGAGTCTCAATCAACTCGCTCAAAATGATTAACTCTTGTTGATTTAAGGTTCAAATAGTTATTCATTAATCTTACAATACTAGTTTCATTTGTGGGTTTCTGGAATTCTGAGTCCAGGAAGTGATATATACTTCATGTTAACTTCCTGAATGTGTAAATTACCATTTGCATATTACTTTTCAAGTATAAAACCAAACCCCAATACTTTTAAGTCATGACTTCTATTCTCGGATCTATCTATCATTACGTATTGAGTCTTATAAAACAACTAAAGAGGTAATGGCTTTCATTTCACGTTCCGAGCTCACAACTTTAGGCTCGCGAGTCATAGTAGTTTGGTAAGCATAAAAAATAATAATAATAATAATGACTTGAGTCTTAAATCAACTGATCTAAAATGATTAATCTTAACTCCTTGGACCTCAAATTGACAGACTCAAAATGTTTAACCCTCATTGAGTTGAGTCCTAAATAGTTATTTCTTTTACTTACAATATTAGTCTCACTTGCGGATTTGGAATTCTGAGTGTGGAATGTGACACATCATTTCAACTTTGTAAAGTGTAAATTGGTATTTGCTGAATACTTTCCAAGTATGAATGCAAACTCCAATACTTGTAAGTCATGATTTCTATTTTTACTGACCTATTAGTACGTAGAGCCGTCTCAAACAATTTAGGGACCTTAGGTGATCATCTAAATGAAGCCCTTAATAATTAAATTTTTTCTCAAAAAAAAATTTTAAAATTTTCTACTAAAATAATCACTACAAATTAAAAAAAAAACCAAAATTAGAATTATAAAATAGCATAATATTACAAGTTAACAAAAAAATAGAGTCTCAACCAATCATTAAAAGAAAAATTAAAAATTATTTTAATTTGGGCCAATGGGGCCTTAGAGTCCCAACTAATTTATTGATGAATGCCTGTTTGTTTAATGAGCAGGTGTTGGGACTTTAAGACCCTCTTAACCCTAATTAAAGAACACTAATTTATGATAGACCTTTATCTTAAAAAAAATAAACAATTTTTTTTTAAATTGGATCCCCCTTAGCCCAGGGTTTGGGCCGACCCTATTAGTACATATTGATTTTTATAAAAGAATTAAAACTGTAAGGGGTTTCGAGTCACTTTCTGAATGTGTAAATTACTATTCACAAAGTTAATTTAAATTACAACTTCGACTTTTACTGTAAATTTTTTTTTAAAAAAATACTGTTTGTAGAATGCTTTCTAAGTTTATTGTTATCAATACAAGTGAAATTTACCTGTTGCATTTTACGCCCTCAAGATGCAACCGCATGCCCGTGACTGGTCTCTTTCTAACAGCAACCTGATAAGGGCAAAACCACACGCTCCGGGGTCGAGTTCTATATCATAATTTCTACCTTTTATTTACGGGAACGCTACAAAGAAAGTGGAAATTTTATATTCCCCTTCTATGTTTAGATAAAAACTAATGGAGTTGGGTTAATGAGTTATTAAGCAGTACAATCCAACATAGATTCAAAATTTGAAACCCACTCTAATTAAAGTACAACAATTAAGCTAATACCCAAAATGCGGAGCATTGCATAATCCATAAAACCAACATTAACAAACCGATTTAAGAGTACCATAATAACATGTACCATTCTTATCGAACATAATAAAAATATTAAATTAACAATACCATTGTCTTTTCATCAAAACAAGATATAAAAAACCAATGTTTAATGCGAGTTGAGAAAATATTTTCCAACAGACTTTTGAAGTGAACAAAAGAAGAAAGACAGTCACATTTATTATGCAAAGGATATAGCTAGGTGTAACAGCTATAGTCATCAATAAACAACACAAAGCAATGAAGCCAAAAATGATGTTGTAGGGCTGGACCCCAAACATTGTAGTGTACAACTTTTAAAGGAAAGTTAGATATACATGATGACAAAGGAAAAGCTAACTTATGACTCTTGCCCATCATACATACAGTACAAACTTTATTAAAAGAAAGTAAATCAAAAAAAATTAATGATTGTTGAGTTTGTAGAGACAACAACACTTGCTTTGACGTGTGGCCAAGATAGCTGTGCCAAAGACTGGAACACACATGAGAAACAGAAAAGGGAAGGAGCGGACTGGACGCAGAAAGCGAAATCGAGATACGGTAGAGACTGGATTCAATGTTGCCTTGGAGGAGAAGTGTCCCTGTATAGAAGTCCTTGACAACACTATGCGAAGGAAAAAACTCGAGTGAGATGCTATTGTCGCGGGTAAACTTAGACACAGATAAAAGACATAATGAAAGTTGAAGAATAACAGTAACCAATAAATCATTTTCAATGTGCCATCAGTAAGCATTCCAAATAACATTTACTGATTCATATCAATATTGGAACAATGCCATTTGATTACGAAAATAATAACTATTCATCTTTTTCAATGTCGTTGATGATCTGTGGTAACAATTTTCCTAGCAAGTCTTGGTCAGTAGTGAGTAAAAGACTTCAAGGCTTCCACTAGGCGTATAAAGTATTCAAATCATACATTGGATCAATATTATAGTACAATATGTTAACTGTTCACCTTATCGATTAATATTGGTGTCTACTGTCTAGTATTTATTTATCCCCAAATTAGGCACAGTGTTAAAGTACAATAAAAGTCTCTAAAATAATAAACTTTGGAACTAAAGATAAAAGTAAAAACCATGTTTTAATATCTTAAGACTTTAACTTATGTAAGTGAAGTAGCATGCCTTTTGATTTTAAAAGAAAATTTCGTCGCCCATTTTTGGCAAAGTAATTTGCACACTGGATCATCTGCAGAGATGAGGATATTCTACAAACTCTACCCTCAAAACAAAACTTTTCATAAACTAAATTTTTAACGAGCTCGAAGGCAGTATGGATGACTAAAAATGACACATAGGCATGCATTTTCAATCTTTTTTTTATTCTTTCAAATAGTGGTACGCTCTAAAAAAAAAACAATCAAGGATAAGCTTCCAAATGAGTAATTGAACATGATGTAATGCAAGTTTCATAAATAATCTGCAAATATAAAAACAAATGGATGTTCAAACTTACACGCAGCAACAATGCTGTGAACCACAAGGAAGCATGAGACATCAACCTGATTAGCGAATGAACAGATTATAAGATCCACAATGAAACTCAAATTTTAGGAATTGAAATAGGAAAATGGTATAGAACAAATACACAATTTTTAAGAGTTATCACTAATTTAAAAATGAGAATAAACTTGACTTACAAGTTAAAGAACAATGTTAAACAAATAAATAAACAAACTCCTCCCTAACTTAACATGGTATCAGATTATAGATATTAAAAGGTCATCGATTCAAAGCTCATCGCCACTCATTTGTAAAATTATGTCGACGTGTAAGGCTTGATCAAAAAGTACACAATAAATTAAAAAGTTAGACCCATTTTTTAAATTATGTCAGGCGTAAGATTCAATCGAAAACTATATAGTAAATAAATATAATAAATTTTTCTCTAACAGGTTAAAATTTTAGATGAAATGTTAGCTAACAAACAACTCTAGTACAAAAGGGAAATACATATTGTTCAGTTTCAAAATATGTTTACTTAGCGTGAATTCATTTCTAAAACCCAAGAACATTGCTCAAACTCGAAACCTTATAACCAACATTTACATTCTTATAATATGGATTTATATCACAAACCTTAGTTCTAATTTGCAGTCTAAATAGAAATACTAATGTCTTAATAGTACAAATCATTTTAAAGCATCAAACATATAGAATTTGTACAACAAACAGTCACGTCGCGTCCAAGGGTCACCAAAGTAAAAGACAAACAACTAGAAACACTAAGTAATTAAAGTAATTGCATCTCAAAGAAAGAAATTGAATTGTGTTCATGTTGACTTACTTGTAGTTTTGTTCCCTTGGATGATATAGACTTTGAATTCTTCATTTCCTAGTTCCTCCTGTTGCACCTTTTGAATCTTTCTGGCTGAATCATTGATAGAACGCCTGCAATCTCTTATTGTAATCACCCGTAGTGTGTAAAGTTCTCCAAAGCAAGGAGGGATCTCATCCAGATACCGGCAATACTCCATCACTAATTGCGCAAGCTTGGGAAAAGAATCTTCTGAAGCAATCCACTTGCGAATCGATAGACCGCTTAATTTCAAATATTCCAGATTTGGGAGGTCCCCGTCATTCACGATCCATTTTGCATAGCTCCATTCTTCATTCCGATACTTTCCGCTTAGTTTGAGAGCCTTTAGGTTCCTCCCAAATTCCGCAATATCCTTCCATTTTGGCAGATTTCCTGACAAAGACAACTTCTGTAGATTTGGAGGGAAGTAATACTCACAATTCTTTCTCCATTTCCTTGAACCCTTGATAGACAGATTTAGTGACACAAGCTGATCGAGAAAGCTCAAATCTGGAAATCTATAGAGGTCATTGCCTAAATCTTCCCAACAGTAGTGAAATTGGCATCTCAATTTCCGAAGGTTTGGTACCCTTCTCAATAAGTTCTCTGCTTCTCTTTTGGAAAAAAAACATGGTGTCGATAATGTTTGCACATTATCCAATAAGGAGGACTTCTCAAGTCCGTCGGTCGAGGTAGTGAAATAAGCATCGTGATTCATGCGTACATGGCGCAAGTTGACCATGTTCCAGAGTGTAATTGGTACAAACTGGACCCAACTACCTTTGACAACTAGAGATTGCAGGTAGCAAAGGTTGGCTATTGATGAGGGCAGATCATGTGTTTGAACGGCTAAATACCTCAAATGAATCAACAATTCTATTCCGCTATCAGACATAGAAATGAGTATGTAAGCCAAATCCAACACTCTAAGAAGCATAAAATTCTTAATAATGAATGAGATATCAGATGAGCGAACAGAAAAGCCAGATGCTCTAGTATGTAGTAGAGAACGGACATTGTAGTGAGAAGGCTTCGCCTCCATAGGTTCAAGCTCATCAAAATCAATTCTAAGTCGGCGCTCTTCATAAACTCTCGCAATATCAGACCAGTCATGCACATGTATCAACTGCAAGAAACTCCCTTCTTTAGCTTTTTGCAAGCAAAAGTCATGTAATAGATCATGAACACGACATGCTTTGACTCCTCCATGGGAACTTTCTTTGGTAGGTATTACAAGGCTTCTATTGAGAAAATCTAGGAAATATTCCTCTGCTACATCCTCCAATTTCTTTTCCTCAGCATATCGTACAAATCCTTCAGCAATCCATAGAAATTTCAATTTGGAGAGAGGAATTTCTTCATCCTCTGGAAATGCTGCAAAGTACAGAAAGCACGATTTCAAATGATCTGGCAAATGATTGTAACTCAATTCTAATATGGCTCTGCACTGACTTTCTGAGTCACTAAGAATGTGAGAGCTTAATTCCCGTGCAATTTGTTTCCACTTAAGTACACTCTTCTCTGCCCTTGCAAGAACTCCAGCCATGACAACAATCGTGAGAGGAAGTCCCTTGCAACTCTCTACAATCTGTTCTCCAACATCCAGAAATTCATTAGAGAGACTTCCATTTTGAAATAGCTTCTTATAAAATAACTCCCGACTCTCAACCTTAGAGAATTCACGAAGAGTAAGCACCTTATCCCCATCTTCAATTTGTGAAGCTAGATTCTGGTGTCGGCTAGTTATGAGAACACGGCTACACAATCTGTCGTCTGGAAAAGATCTTTTGAAATCATCCCAATCCGTGATGTCCCACAAATCATCAATGACGATGAGATATCTACGTCCTTTCAAGCTTTGGCAAAGCTTTGCAGCTAGATCTGAATCAGTGATTTCATTATTATCCGGGGTAAGTAAAAGCTCTGCAGCTGGATCTTCATCGTTGATTTCTTTATTATCCGGGGTAAGCAAAGGCTCTGCATCTAACTCTTTATTCTTCATCTGATTGTGCTCTTCATTTTTTCCAATAACATCACCTAAAATGGTAAGCAACAATTCTCTCTTTTGATATGTTTGAGAAACAGTGCACCATGCTTGAACATGAAAGAACTCACGGATTGAAGGGTCCTCATACACTTTTTTAGCTAGAGTAGTCTTGCCAATTCCTGGCATGCCGACAATTGAGATAATATCTAATTTCTCTTGGTCTTCAAAAAGATACTCCTTTATCTTCTTTGCCTCATCTTCGAAACCCACTATTTCATCAGTTGCTATGTCAGTAGCTTTTGATGAAACATGAATGGGAGTCTTTGCAACATCATGGGCTTGTGTATGATGCTTCTTCTTGGTATTGATCGTTGTCACCTCTATTTTTATAAGCTTGGTTTGCTCTATGATTTTGGAAAGTGACGTCTTGAAGCGAGAATCAAGAACATTTTTTACCAGGTAAAAGTCGATAACATATTCTGCCTGGTATGCCAAGCTTATGAAACGCGTCCAAAGATCTCCCAATTCTTCATTCTCATTAGGTTGCCCCTTGGTTTCCATAATGGAAGATCTCAGAGATTTAAATTCCATATGCAGTGTTTCAATTTGATTCTTTAGAATCTCAATCGATTCTGACCGACATTTTAACAGCTCGTCCAAATGTCCCAAAAAAAGATCCAAAAAGCCCACTCCATCAACTTTGGGATAGTTATACAACTTAAGCTCTCTGGAGTCTTCTTGAATTTGCTTGATTTTGTAAAGCACCTCAGAAACTGCTATATTCACTTCCCTAGCCATGTCTTCGTTTATGTCCCTCTCATAACACGAGAAGAGGATAGGAACGAACTTCCAAATAATAGCTTCAATGGATGTAAAGTGATAATTGAACCGTTCTAACCTCAATTCATCTGGCAAATTTCTGATAAAAGTTTGAAGGAATTTCAGCTCCTCAAAGAGATTCTTACTTGGATCACTTAGATAAATCACAAATTTCTCATTACAATCTAATAGCTTTATCAGATTGTCAAGGACATAAAACTCAAGTGTTGATTCAGCTGACCTTGAAGCTCTTAAGACCACCATATAGATCTCCTCGACATTAGTCTTCTCTACTAGATCAGAGAGCTCTTGCTTCATTGCTAGTGCTATCTCTTCATCCATTTGGTCAACGAAGCAAAGGTAAATGAGACATGTTGCTTTGTGTAACAAAGAAGAAACATGAGTCAAAAGCCCTTCATTTTCCCACGAAATGTATACCTCTTTGCCTGCCAGATACAGAAACAGAGGTTGCAGAAGTATTAGCTTCTCTATGATGTTTTCAATTTCTTTCGTCAGAGGAGCAATTAGATCAGCCTTACAGCTTAATAAATATCTAGAAACCCTCAGAAGAGACTCTTTCCTTCGAAACATCTGTTCATTATTTACAAGTCTCATTTCAAAATTTTGCCTGAATAGAAAATCCTTCATCTTTTCTCGCAAATTAGAATATACACCGTCCAAGTCCAGGATGTGACTTCCTTTAATTGGTCTCTTAGAAAGTGAGTGAAGTTTCAACCTCACATCATAAAGCTCATCTTCAATAAGCAAAACAAGACCCTTACCGTCTGAGAAGCTGAGAAACATTTCTAAAAAGTGAAGCCCAAGTTTGAGGAATAGGATATGATCCTTCAAGTGGGCAGAATCCATAAAGCTCTGATATTTTTCTTCTTGCTCCTCGAGAAGGGACAACGATTTAGAAATATGAGAGGAGGGGCTTTCCATTTTGACAGATAGTTTATAAAATGGAAAACAAAGTTTAAGGGACATGATACGATCTAACAAGGAGGCACGAGAATTATGAGAGGTAGATCTTTCCTTGTTAGCCATTCTTCCTCCTCTATTTTTCTAACTAGAGAACTTAAACCTGGAATCCTGCAAGAAGAAAATACACTTCATTGCGTTACTTTTTCTTTTACATGCTGAACTGGTAAGTGTGTGTAACATATTGCATTTATAGTTTCTAGGAATTAATTCTAAAGTTGACTTGATTAAAAACAAAATTATAAGGATTATAAAACATTATTTTGTCGAATATCTTACGCAAATATCCTTAAATTGGAAAAGTTTATGTCCATGAAGATGTTCTCATTCTCAACAAACATAAGATAGATGCACATATAGTTGGAATGATGGAATTAGCATGGAAGCATCTTGACTTTCTCTGTGACTGTTTGAACTATAGATCTAATAAATTGGACAACACCTTATAGAATGTGTACAGTATTGCCTTCAAGTTATGGGATCGTAGTCTGCAAATTCTTTGATTGAAAAATGTTACATGATCCTCAACAATGAGATTCACGTTGAAATTAAGAATGTCAATTAACAAGTCATTTCAAGTGCCATCCATAATCAAAAAGTTGCCACCCTCGTGGGAGGATTTTAAACATTATCTCAAACACAAGTGAATGAGATGAAACTTGATAATCTAATTATGAAATTGTTGATTGATGAAGAAAATATCTATTCTTAAAGGAAATTGGTGGTACAATTGATGCAAGTCAAAGTTATGTTGTGGAAGTAAAAGAGAAAGCTTTCATGGTTGTTAACAATGGCAATGCAAATAAAAAATTCCCAAGATAAGTGTTATATTTGAGACTGACTGAATAGAGAGCCAAACATTGTCACAAAAAAAGACTAAAGGAACTTCAGAAAGAAAATCCCACAAGGAAATGTCACAGAAGCAGAGACTTTGTTATCACTAAGGAAAAATACTCCAAATCTTAGAAGCCATGTAGCAGTAAAAAATAAAAAAAATAAAAAAAAAAATACAGGAGCTTACCAGAGTACTATGAACGCTGATTCTCTCTCGAGCTAGATGCCTCCAGATTATTGAAAAATTGTGCAAGAAACAATATTGATCTTACAGGTCATATGCAACCCTCCTGTTAGCTCATCTGTGCAAGAAACAATATTTGATCTTACAGGTCATACACTCACGTGAAAGGATGGATCCAAAACATAAAAGAAGAAGAAAACAAAGACTTGACAATTAAGTCTTTGTATTCTAAGTTTTTTTAGTGCATAATTGGAGACAGTGGTCCAAAGTCCAGACCCACCTCTGCAAAGGCGGCTTAATCAATTTTATAATAGCTGGTATTGTAATGCACATAAAAATAATAATAGTTTTCAGTGGGCATTTGCTTCACTGGCATGGTTGTCTCGTATAGATTTCAAAATCGATTTTTTTATAAATATATTATGTTTTATATATAATATAATATTAATTTAAACTTCTTTTTAAATAAAAAAATAATTATAATAATGACTATTGACATTGAACCAAAACTAAAAAACAAAAAAGAAAATGACTTGACAAATAAGTCCCCATATTATAAGCATTAAGAATAATACATTAATATAATTTGGTGTCTTCGTCAAATCGGCTTGACCATCAATTATTTTCAAGTTGAATTGTTTATACCTTAACCTTGTTCACCCATATAATTATTGACCTTATCAACTATATATATATTGCTGATTTTATAACGTTAGGTGTGAAATTATGACTTTAACGTGTTAACCCTGCAAAGAATAACAAAAAAATATTAATATAAACCTTAATTCATATATTTGTTAAAATTCAACGTCTCCATTTTTTATTTTAATATATGGGACTTTGACCAATGTCAGCTAAATGAAATGTAAGCCAGCATATTAGTTCATCAACTTGTTTTTAATTTATGCACTCGTAGTATACAGGTCTAAATTTGCGCACTATATTTCTTGTTTGTCAAAATTTATGCCGTTCTCATCTATTAATTAGTGCATTCACACCAACCTACTTAAGGTATAAGTCTACTTTTTTTTTCTTTTCTAATTCAAAGGGAGACATAAAGGTATATATATATAGATATAGCCAATAAAATTCGAGTTCACAACCTTTCACAAACACTGCAACTGTCATATTACTAGACGAAAGAGTCTTTGACAAAGTACAAGTCTAATTTTAGGCACGATATCTTGCTTAAGAAAATTGATCATCATTCAGAAGGTCACATTAAATCAAAACAAGTAAAAAAAAATTGTCTACAACTTGATATATTTTTTAGATTAATGTTACAAAAATAAAATGAACAAACAAAAGCACCATGTTGCAGAAACCACGCCCAGCAGGCAAGTGTATCTTGGCAAATAACCAAGGTGAGTAAATAAAATATGGGTTAATACCTGCAGAGGTCCGTGGACTATGGGACAAAAGATGTTTTAGACTTTAGTCCATTAAATTTAAAATGCATCATATATTCCTTGTGTTTATCAAAGTTGCGTATAAAATCCTGTGTTTTTAAAAGTGACGAGAAATTTCTTGTGTTATCTATCTATAATGTTACACACTTATCCTAATTTAAATTTATGTTAACTTTGAGGATTAAAACTTTTGAAAGATGAAATTACCCCATTAAAAAAATTGTATTTTATCTAACTTTTCTAATTTCCTTTATTATTATTTAATCACATTAACAAAATTTTGATAAACAAAACTCCATATAATGTTTATTTTTTCTTACTCTTCTTGAAATTGCGAATCCAATACTTCAAGTTTTATACAATTTGAACAAGAAATAAAAAAGATATGAATTTTGGAAAAAAAAATTCAAGGACAAAAAATCTGTAGAGTTTAAGGTTGAGACGTTTTGATTTTGAATTATGACCAAGTACTCGAACTCATGTACTTGTACATATGACCAAACCACATATCCAATATGCTAGTTAAATTCTGCAACAGCACCCCATTTGATCTGGTAAGCTTTCAGAGTCAGGTACATATACGACGTCTTTTCTTTGCATTTGTTAAGGTAATTAAATTGATTGAGAATTAATTGGCTATATTTTAGCAAAATTTTTGTTACCATACTTTTGTTATTACCTTTTGAATTGTGCAGGAAAAATCTTATGGTAACTTACCATATAAGAAGAAGATTTGTATTGCTTAAGAAATGACATTAATTGCTCTACCAAAAAAAAAATGACATTAATTGCATATTCATAAGGAAATGAAGAATAAAAGGAAAATTATGGTTTTATGAGTCAATACTTTTTCTTGCAGCCCAAGATGACCTGCAACAGCAATTGTGTATTTATATGAAGCAGTAGTCACGACAGAAAGGCAGCAGACAGAGAGCGACAAAGAAAATATAAAAGAGTTATGTCCAGTATTCCATATCATGTTGCAACACGATATGTGTTTCAGTCTTTGATTATATTAAGTGTTGCAACTCAGTTGATTTTGACAGCTTGTTATCTGCATCATATATTAGTCTTTGAGTGATTAGATAGCTGTTTCTTTAATCATTCTTCGAGAGAAGAATATGTAGTTTTCGAAAGAGAACGTTGCAAGTTGAGAGGATCTCTCATTACCGAAGTTCATTAAGGAGTTATTCATTGAGGCGTCAAAGGTCAAGAGAGAGTCTTTACTTTTGTAAGTCTATTGATGTTGTAATTTATTATTTCTTAATGAACATGTTTGTTGGACTTGGGGAGGTTCCATGGACATAGACCGTACGGTTGAACCACGTTAAATCTTAGTGTCCTTTATTTCTATTATAGCTTTATTATTTCCGTTGATGTTTACTGTCACTGGCTATGTTAGAACATTAAGTAGAACAACTCATTAATTGACTAAAGAAATAGACTGTTAATGAACCGTGAAAAAAGTAATGTTGCAATTAATGTTGCAACATCACTTGTAACAGATTCACTTACACCAAGTAATTGTTTCAGTTTTTTATATTCACGACAGAACTTCGTCGATTGAGCAAATTAGTCATATTGCTTAAAAAATAATCCATACTTATACTGCACGAACTTTAACAGCATTATACTTTTGAATTCTTGCACAAAATTGGGTTGTTCACCATGTGTTTGATTTAATTACGCAGAAAAATTTTGGGGGAAATTCGGGTGATTCTTTATTGTAGCTAAAGAACTATTTATGCATACAGGACTCCATCCAAGAAATTAACTCATGAAAAGCTAAAGAACTAATTATGCATAATCGAAGGATAGATCGCGAGAACATGTAGCAATAGTGGCAAACTCATGCTCTATTGTATGCCATAGATTCAGACATATTGCAGTAGGACAGTAGACCTATTACTACTAATGCAATCTCTTAGGTTCTTAAATAATTAAATGTAACTAATTATGCATAGTGACATGTTTTATGGAACTGGCATTTTGAGCAGGAATTTTGTCACATTTCCATCTACCAATCTCCATTTCTTTTTCTCTTTAATGGTTGGCATTCTGTTGTGTGACCACCTATGGCATTAGACCTCTATTATCACATATTTATATTGGTTAGGAGGATTGTTAATGACCAACCTAATGATTAACAGAATGGGATTTTCAATTTATCGTTTGAAAAATGCATAAAAGAGATCTCGGCTTGTCTGAAAAAATATGAGTATTTAGGGAGCATTGATGAAAAGTTTTAAGTGATTTTGGTTGTGTGGAGTTTGACCATGGTTGTGCTGTCGTACAGGAGAAGAAGTGAATAAAAGAAGAAATAAAAAGATGAAGAAATACCAAGGCTTTGGTCATGTGGTAAAGTTACTTGCTTGTTTGTGAGAGATCGTGGGATCAATTCCCACTAGTTTCATATGTTTTGTACGACCATAGCCCTCCCTTGAATAATAATAAAAAACCGATGAAGAAATAATATTCCTGTGTTACCCCCTCAAAATTTACATTTTCTGATTGCATGTGTCTATCACGTGACGAAATTATTAAATTTTAAACGAAGATGAGTTGAGGGACGAACAGTGTCCCACTAATGAAAATTGAGGGACCAAAAAACTTATTTTAAAAATTGAGGGACTAAAATGTCTCTCGTCCCATTTCACCATACCCGATTCCCAAATCCCTAAATCCCCAAAATCATTCCTTCCCCCAAATCCCTAAATCCCCAAAATCATTTCTTCCCCCAAATCCCTAAATTCCATCTTTTTTGTTAGTATCTCCAACCAACCAAAAAATGAACTTCTCTTATCCTATGTTTTTATATATTTTCTCTATTGAATTTCTGTGATCGCAGGTCAAGGTTTTGTACAAAAATGATTGATTCATGGAAGTTCAATCGCATCAAGTTGCATATCTTCTCTACAATCTCTTTTATGTTGATCATCTTTGTGATACTATTCAGTGACAATTTTATATCTAATTCTGTCTTCAGTTGATTGCTTCTAATAAAAGTAGAAATAGTACTGCTCTTAAGCTGCATACTCACAAGATACAATGAAAGTTGGAGTCAAAATTAATGCGAGAGCCATTGGTTCTAGTGCAGGCATAGGTCAAGCTAACTTCGAGCCCATGTAGTGCTTGGATCTCCATGACACTAGACCACGTCCATTGCATTACGACTCAGTAAGGATAATTGCATCGTGTGCTAGGAGATTCGCTTATCGCGCAAGCCAGTAGGCATCGATCCCTATTCAATCAGGTCTTATCTTCTTCCCTTTTGTCCAGGTCAAAAGTGCAGTGAGTTGCTTATAAGATACTATGGTGTCCTCGAGTCGAAAGAGTATTTTGCACAACCATCACTAGAGAACCCTCTCATTGACTTAGGCAGATGAAGCCCTCATTGAGTGTTCTCGGTGGACTATGTTAAGTGTACGTATCTCTATATGTACCCATGTTTTATCCTTGACATCTCATGCCCTTGGTTGACGAGATCAACCTTGGTAGGACTAACTATATGTCGGTCTCGATTGATTCATCAATGGCTAGTCTTAATGAATACTACAACCTAGGACATGTTTTAAGAATGTCTTAAGTATCAATTCCCATCTACCATAAACTCCTATGGTTCAACCCCATACCGACATATCCAAGGGCTTTGTCAATTATACATAACATGCAAGTATATAATACGCAGACATATAAAAGATAAAGAGAAGTCCATTTGGTATTATTGATTAAAACTATGTTACAAGGATTGTCACTTACATAATATCTTTTATCATTCTAGACCAAATGATTGGCTTGAAGGACATATTTTCAATTTATCTCCCACTTGCACCCATAACCAATCTTTCGATATCTAATACCTGTCTTAGATCTATGGTTGTCAAACTCCTTTAACCCCCAAGGCTTTGGTGAATGGGTTCGCTAAATTTTCTTTGTCATCTACCTTTTCAATGTGTACATCTCATCTTTCTATGATCTCTCGAATCAGGTGAAAGCAACGCAGAATGTGCTTGGTCTTCTGAACAGATCTAGGTTCATTGGCTTGAGTAATCACTCCAGTGTTATCATAGAAGAGAATCACTAGTGCATTACTATTGGGAACCACACCAAGTTTAGAGATGAACTTTCTCAACCAAACAACCTCTTTTACTGTATCGCATGCTGCAATCTGCCTTGGTTAGTGAGTCGGCCTAAACGCTCTGCTTGCAACTCTTCTAACTCACTACTAATTATTAATGGTGATTGCAAAACCTGACACTGATCTGCTATTATGGTCGAATTTGAAGCTAGAATTTATAAAGCTTCCAAGCCTTTGCATATTCATCAATGAGAAACTGGTCTTGAGTGTTTCTCAAATACTTATTAGTCAACCTCTTAGTGAGCCTCATTTGGGTTACCCTAATATCTGTTTGTCATTCCAAATGCGTAAGCAATATCAATCCTCATACATGTCATGGCGTACATGACAGAATTGTCCCTTGAGGTATACAGAATCCCATTCATGCATTCTCGTTTGGCATTAGACTATGGACATTCACTTATGCTCAGAACGATATCAGTTCCAAATAGGTAACTACCTCATCTATTAATCATCCATGTCATACCTCTTTTAGATGGTATATATGTACATAAACTAGGACAAGCCTAGCATCCTTATCGACCTATCTCTATAGATCTTTATACCCAGTATATAGGATGCTTCTCCCAAGCCTTTAATGCAGAAATGCTTCGAAAAGGCAAATCTTTTCTTTAGCACTCCTACATCATTCCAAATGAGTAGTATGTCCTTGATATTGAGCACCAAGAAGATGACTCGCTTCTACTGACCCTTTTGCACATCCAGCGTTCCATTTTGTCTTTGAACAAAGTCAAACTCTGACTTTTCTATCAAAACAATTATTCCAATTGTCTTGCTTTAGTCTATAAATGGACCTTAAAAAGTTGTACACTTAAGGTCTTGCATTCCCTAATGTGAAATCTTTGGCTTGTCTTATATATTTAGCCTTATCGAGCTCCCTATTGAAGAAAGTAATTTTCACATCTATCTACTAGATCTCAAAATGCATCAAGCATGATCCAAATAGACTTGAGCATTTCTACTTGTAAAAAAGTCTCATTATAGTCAATGTTTTGCCATTGGCGGGGGCCCTTAGCAGCCAGACCCTCCTTGTATATTTTTACCTTGTCGTCTGTTATAGTCTTTACCCACCCTATTGGAATTATGCCCCCGATGAATCAACCAATCTCCAACATTGTTGACTTTTATGGCGTTCGTCTATAATCTCATGGCTCCAATCTATCGTTCATAATCAGGTTGTTGTATCACCTCTGAGAATATAGTTGTTTATACCTTACCATGACTGGCCCCTACAACATCACTATCCTAGATTAGGAACCCGTAGTACCTATCCGGCTTGTGAGTGATTCTCCTTGATCTCCTCAGTGGTAGTTGCACAAGTTTTTCAATTATGCCTTCTAGTTCTTTTGCTTGATCGATTTCTTAAGGATCCTTGATTTTACAAGGATCTATTTTTCTCCAACTCTGCCCTACTTGCAAGAAATCTTCCTCAAAGAACTAGGCATATCTGCCACAAACACTTTCTGCTCAGAAGGGTGGTAGAAACAATATCCAAGAGCCTTCCTTAGGATATCCAACAAAACTGCACTTGTCAGACCTTATTTCCAACTCCTCCTGTTCTAGGTTTTTCACTTAGGTGTAACAATTCCAAATCCTAATGAGTCAAGACTTGGTTTGTGACCCTTCTATATCTCATATGGTGTACTACCAACCAACTTGGAAAGAACCTTATTCATTTGAAATACAACCGATTTTAAGGCGTATCCCCACAAAGATCAGCAAAACCTATCATGGACTTGACCATATCTAACAAGGTCTTATTATTTCTCATGGACATACCATTACGCTTTGGTTTTCTAAGAGCATTCCATTGTGAGAGTCTTGTTCTCTCTAAGATAATTGAGAAACTTGTATTTCAAGTATTTTCTACCTCGATCTAATCGAAGTGCCTTAATACTTTTACCTGTTTGTTTCTCTACTTCATTCTTATAGCCCTTGAATGATTCAAAAGCCTAGGACTTGTGTTTTAAGAAGAACACATATGTGTACCTTGACAGATCCTTTGTGAAGGTGATTAAGTAAGTGAAACCTCTTCTAACCTGTAATTGAAGTGGTTTACATACATTAGTATGTACCAGTTGTAATAGTTTTGTAGCTCATACACCTTTATTAGGAAAAGGCGCCTTAGTCATTTTACCTTTGATATATGACTCACAAGTTGAACAAGATTCGTAACTATGGTTACCAAGGAACCCTTCCTTGGCCAACAATTTGAGTCATTTCACATTAACATGACCGAATCTACAGTGCTAGAGATAAGATTGATCTACCGAGTTATCTCCAAGTTTCTTACTATCAAAGGTTTGGTTTGAGAAAAATATGCGACATCATGTTCTTCCTATTTGGTACTACTTGGAGACATAACCTCTACTATGAGAACTACAAGTATCCAATACCCAAGAGTAGAATTTCAAATCAAAAGGTTAGGATTTATCAAACCAATTCTTAAACCTAAAGCATTACCATGCTTCCGCTACGTGACCAATGCAAGATACTTCTTGCACACCCCCTTACATATCTCATATGTAATGGTCTTCCTTTTGGTAATTGGAAGCTGATAGCCTTGTTCTCATTTTATAGAATATTAATATATATCGCTTTGATCCCATCCTTATGCTTAAGGCAATTCTTTCTTTTTCTTCTCTTAGAAGATTTGCCCTACCTCTTGGGCTTGGAATAATCTCCCATTAAAAATAGTAGATTCATTCTCTCTATATTGAGTTTGTAATGCCCTTAATCAAATTGAGTAAACAAAACTCAATATGGAATTTGTTCATTTGAATTAATCACCTCGAGCAAAGAGAAAGCTTCAAGTAAAGACTGTAGGATCCAATCCTGAAAGAGCCTATTCAAAGTAAGCGGTAATTTTTTAACATGATCTTCAATCAGTGTTCTCTTAGTCAATCCAACTTGAAATAAAGACTTAGATATCCGATATCTAACCATCATACTTTCAACACCATTCAACCTCTTGTTGTGTTTATGGATAAATTTTGAGGCACATATGTTTATGTTACATTTGAAGTTCAGATCTCATGGTATGAGCATTACATATCTTATTTGAGTAGTACCAACCTTGTACTTCTCATAAGTTGTAATCTGTTTTCTACTTGTATCCTCTATAGGGACAATAAGACAATTCCATGAGATATCAAGAATATGGTGAGCAATACTTGTGAAACACTTTTCACAAATCACGGTATCAATCATCTCATGTGATATTGGTTAGGATGTTGGTATCTAATACCACTCAGTGACAATGCATTTGTCATTTGATTAGTGATTTGAAATACACAAGCTAAACATGAAAAATTTAGCGTCTTGTTAGTTTTAGTCTTTGACGGGTCTCGACTTTGACCTAATCGTCTTCCACTATATTTTGGTAGTCACATCACCCCTATGGAGTGTCTGTGAGCCTCTACTAGGTCTTAAGGTGGGGTTAAAACCCATTCTCGCTTATACATTCTCTCTAAGAGGTAGAGACCAGACATGCATACCAAAATGGTAGGTCATCTTAGCCCATCAACCTGCGTAGATCCTTAGGAGGTAGGGACCATCTACCGTTTGAGAATAAGTCAACCATCAATAGTGATATAATTGACAAAAATGTGCCATATGCCTTCCCCTCGGAGGTAGGGTCAAGAGACATAGATCTACATCCCCAGCACATACCACTTTGAGTAGGAGTCACCAAGTAACCATGAAGTTGAGACTCCTTAGGAGGTATGGACTAGTCTTTCATAGTTAAATGATTGCCCACCTACTATGATAGAAGGGCTAAAATTAGATACCTAGTGTCATTAATCGCTCACTGACTTAATATTGTTTGGAGGGAATTTATTTTATGTTTAGTTTGGTCTCATATGTTTTAATATGCATGCATCATATATGAGTAGTACATAGGTCATACATATAGATTAAAATGTATCCAATGCAATAATATATCTTATACATATAATCTATACTACAATGTCGTATTGGTTATAGAGCTTTTATTTTTCTTAAGTTTCACCAAGCCACTAGTGAAACTTAGAGAAGATCCCTAGAATGAATGCGAATGATAAATAATGGAAATAATACACCTTTAAAAAAAAGGAGTTGTTGCCACTTTCCAAATATGGAAACTGTTACTCTCCCAAAATTGAAAATTGTTGCTCTTCTAGGTTGGCCCACCATCTTCAGTCTTCATCTTGAACTCCAACCTATCTCTATTTATATCCTAATCCTATCACACTATACATTACATCGTTTTCTGAAAACAGAAACCCCTAATTAAGAGATAGGTACATAGAAGGGAGAGAAAATATACAACCAAGATAAAATAAAAAATAAAAAGGCGAGATGTGCATGCTCCATTTCTAAAAGGTACATACATACATTCATTTACGAGAAATATATTAATCATACAACCATGCATAATTCTAAACTCCATAACCATCCTATGCATCATATTTATGTAATAAATAAATACTTTGATTATCATGCATCTCTTATGGATTACATTGATTTACATGTACTTTTTCATTGTCTTACCCCTTCAAAATATACTAAGGAATTAATTGAGTCCAACTTACATCCCTATGATAACTTGTTTAACAAGGCCCAATATTATCCTTAGCCTATTTATTTTGGTCCATTTTGGACTCCTAGACTAGAGAAACCTATCTAATCTAATTAGACTCAAGCCCATGGATTTTTAGGCCTAATTGGGCTTTACTAGAATTTAATTAATTAGCCATGAAAATTTAATTTGTGACCTTACTATTGAAATTAATTATGAATTTTAAATTATATCAATTTTGACTAAGTTAACATATTTAAGTATAAAGTCAAAATTTGTCAATCTTTTAGTCAACTCATATAAAACGTGATTTAATGACTTAACTAATTAATTAATTTGGTTAGAAATTAAATTTTCAAGAAATTGAATTACAAAGTCAAATTTTGACCTTTACTTTCCAAATTCATATCTAATTCAGTTTTACTACCATATTAGGAAACTAAGACTAGAGTTTGACCAAACCATTGAGCTTGACTCTTGATGGACCTTCTCAACCACTTATAAAGTTGTGCCACCACCATGGAATGGCAAAACAACTACCATAAAGGCAAAAAAATTGTCCATAAAGAATATGTCCAAAACAGACCTGTTGTACATATTCTAATTTTAGTGATTCTGTTTACCTTGCTACAGGTCTCCAAAAAAAACTTTAATACATACTATCAAATAGCCAATAACCATACATTCTCCTATGGTCTGAAGCAGTAGGTACCTTTCCCATAGTTTGTTCAACAATCACCATCCTCGAATGACAACTCAACTCCTGAGGTGAATAAACTAAATTTTAGTACATAACTATCTTATAGATTAAATTTTCAAAAATTGAATAATGCAAATAGCATGTATAAATATTGTACACAATAACAATTACAATAATTCATGCTTCGAAGTAAAATTACAAAAATTTCATGCCTTACTTGTAAATATTACAATGAAATTATATAAATTTTAGGCATATAAATGAAATTTCAGAAAATTTCATGTCTAAATTTTAATACTTATAATTTCCCTGCTCAAAGATCTCACATGCCATAAAATTACATAAATATTAGGCCATAAAATGAAATTATATAAATTTTAGGCATTTAAATGAAATTACAGAAAAATTTCATGTCTAAATTGTAATATTTATAATAAAATTACATAAGTCTTAGGCCATAAAATGAAATTACTTGAAATTTCATGCCGTAATTGAAAATAATCTATGTTATATATTAGTTTAGCAAGAAACAGGGGCCAAAGCAGAATAATTGCAAAGATAAAGGCCCTAAAAAAGAACATGGGGTCATAAATGTAATTATTCAAAAAAATATAGGCATTAAAAATGAACATGTAATCAAAACAGAATTACCATAAAGATAATAGGTTTAAAAAAAATAATCACAACAAATGTTATTTTTAAAAAACCTTTTTTTCTTCGGCTGCCACCCATGATGGTAGAGTGTTGTCGCCAGAGGACATCGCCTCCAGCCAGTGACTAGGACTACCACCAGTTGGAAGCCAAAATGCTATCGGACCATTGTCAGCAGGTGGTTGAACTGCCATCGGCCAGTGGCTGGCACCGAAGAGATTTGACAAGCAACTTGTCACGTGGCATGCTCTAGGTACTGCCACGTGACAGTTGTTGGGCTGGTTAAATAAAACTGAAAACTTAAATTTTAATTTTTTTTTAACTAATGTGGCCACATGGCGCCAACGCATTAGGCCACGTGGCCCCCCATGTTCACCACTCTCAAACACACGATCAACCACTCTGACGAGCACACACAACACAAAGAGCACATAGTTGATAAAAAAATTTCAAATTTACAAAAAATCTTCAAAAAAATCATATCTCAATCATTTCTAGGCCAAATTTAATAAATTTTATATGATCGTAAAGCTTTTGATGAGCACTTTTAAGCCATGCCAAAAATCACTTAGTTTTTAGCATATTCCAGAAACAAAAAATGGCCAAGAATAACAAGAAATTACAAAAACAAAAAAATGGCCAAGAATAACAAGAAATTTATGTGCTCTTCAATTAAAATCACATAGATTAGGCATTAATGGTGAAAGAAACTCATCCTGCTGATTTTAGCATACCGAACTCAATATTTTATAGACAAAAAATTCTAATGCTAAAAAACAAACCATTAATCTACACATATACTCCATAAATTTACGGAGAACAAACACATGACTCTGATACTAATGAAGGAATTTAACACTAAGTCTGGAATTTTTATAAATCAATAAATAAATACTAATCTTGTAGTATATGTAGAGTGATTGTTTAGGAATGCACCAAGTTTGCGCCACCATTTTCCTGCTGCAAATCAGAGTCCAAAATACAAGATAATGAATTATAGGCCATAGCCTAAATGCCCTCTATTCGATAATCTTACATACAATAAGCAGGAAGAAATTGTATTTTAGAGAAGAGAGAGAGCCTTTTACTTGTTTATTGTACCTTGATATTTGAGGAAAAAACTGTCTCTTTTTTTCTTAGATATTAAAAGTTGTGGAAGTTGAATAACTACCCATAACGTCCACTACTTACAAATGGGTTGGGTTGGGTTGGGTCAGGAACACCTAGTCTAGGCGTGCCTACCATAACATACCGCTAAAGATTTTGTTGTAGGATTATCACAAGAGACATTCTCAATGGCATCTAATCGAGGTACGCTTTAGATTTATTAATTTGACAAATTGATTATTACAGTGTTTTATTTTTTCGTATTAATTCTTTAAAATTCTAACACATCAAACATGAAATCTTCATTGGACACTTCTCCAAATCGCTCCCCCCAACATGGTTGCTCGACCAGGGGAATCCAAGGTGGTTGGGGATGTTGAGGGGAAATGGGAATTCCTCCTCAATGTACTTGCAACACATCAGGTTCTTCTCTAATCGTGTGCTACAGGCGTGGCCACTTCTACAACAAAGTGAATAATTGCGAGGCCTTTGATGAAGTAAGTGACACATTGACCAAAGCTTTCAATGTAATGAATGTATCCAATCCTACAGATGATTCCTAGTATGCTTTTACTAGAGCCATACGCATATGACTCCAAATGATATACAAGTTGCTGCTAAGCTCCCTTATATTGGTTTTGATACTGTATTGGTGGGTAATGCCGCTGGTTTATCTATCAATCACACTGGTCATATTCCTATCAATTTATCAAATGGTTTCATCCTACATTTCGATGTTTTTTGAGCCATCTCTTGCCAATTACAGTATATTAAAGTTATGTTCCCGTTATATTCAATTAGTGATCTACGTTTTATGTAAATACAAATAAAAATACTGTTAGCTCACGCAAGTTTAAAGCTTAATATTTTGAGATATAAAGTTAAAGGCTTGACTTTGGTTTAGAATCATTAAAGACAATATTTTAATGATTCTAAACCGAAGTCACTTAAATACTCAAGCCTTTAACTTTATATCTCGAAATATTAAGCTTTCAACTTGCGTGAACTATCAGTATCTTTATCTTTGTTTACATAAAAGAGAGATCACTAATTGAATATAACGGGAACATAACTTTAATATACTGTAAATTGCTCAAAATAAACTATACCCTTACACTTTATGTTTTTAACCTCAAGCCTTTTCAATCTAAGCATTAATAGAGCTTCAAAAGGAGTTCCCAAAATGCATGCATTGCAATATCCAATACACTTTAATATGAGTGTATAACCTGCTTACACTTACATAAATATACCAAGCACACAACTATACCTTAAACACTTGTTGGCGATAAATTTCTAAACTTATGCCTTTATAACCCAACAATTGATCCAAGTTGTGTAAATAATTAAGCAGGTAGTAATAACATGATTGAATCATAATCACCACCATCATCTTAGATAAATAACTGTAAATACTATGATTACCGAATATAAGCCTGACAATCATGTATATATTAACACTTTAGTAAAAGCAAACCAATGCTCCCACTAACCAAATTAATACTTCAAACTCTATGAACATCCATGCACTTGATGGTAACTTCATTATAGTCTTTAAACTTTAGAAGTGTTGAATTTGTAACTTGCATATAGAAGCAGAACTCCCAATTCCAACTCTAAATAAATTACACTTTAAGAATAAAAGCATGTCAAGGGATCAAAAATTCTCACTAATCTATTGTCTTTAAAATATTGCAATCACTTTAAAAGCCTTCAATTTTTATCACTCTACTTTTAGAAGACAATAATAAACTTTATATGTCATTAAGCGAGATGTACTTTACATATATACTTACGCATAACATGCCAACATATGTGAAAACAAATAAAATGCTAACATGTTTACATATGGAAGCGCATATGTAATCCAATGGATATATTACTCTCACATACCTCAATGTTCACTTACTTCTAAAAATTTTTACTCTCTTTTGTCATGGAACTTGTATGACAAAAGTGAATCTTTATGATATAACAATAAAACAACGACAAAGTTTATCCTTAATGATTATTATATCAAAATCATGCAATAAGAGTAGATAATTAATTCTCCCGTTTATAAGATTATAGAAGTATCCACTTAAAATATAAACCTTAAGTACTTGATTTATACTTTAACATCTTTTATACTAGGATATCTTAACCCAAAAGCTCCTGAAAAATATCCATATTATACATTTCCCAAAGAAGCCCTTGCAGGAAATATTTCACAAGGAGGATATACCCTTGATACTTTAGCTCTATATAATTGCCATTATAAAGAGTAAGCTCATTTTGACACAACCATACATACATGTATGATCAACAAAAGTATAGTTGGAGGCAATCATGATCATGTAAAGAAAAACAGCCTTCCATGACCACTTAAAGTGCAAGTAAGTTGTGCTATAATAATAACTTTAACCATCAATTGAAATTTACCATTGAATATTAAATAATGCAAATAACACAAACTTACAACTTCAGTATTCTTATTATAAACTTGTTCCCTTTGGAGACTTTGACGTGTCATATAAACATCTTCAAGAAAAGCTACTTTATATTTTAGAGTTTCCACAAGAGAATAGTCATAGAAACCTAACACCTTTGGGCAAGAAAGGTTTCTTATGATAAAATTACTTCAAGATCTTTACTATTCATTCATACTCCTCAAAGTTATTAATGTACATAATTACTACCTTCAGGTATACAATTGTGAACTATAACTCCAAGAAGTTATAACCTATCCCAAAATCTTTTTTGAATGTCTCATAAACCGTAATGGATAACCCACTTTGACTAAGTCATCCAACTTGATCCAGAGAATCATCTAGTTAGAATAAAATTACATGTCTTAGAATCCTTATTGAAAATCTTCTAAGGCCTAATGAATAATCAGATATGGTAAAACCATTATAGGAACTTATAAAAATACAACTAGGACAAAAAGATAATATTTACATTATTTTGGACAAGTTTCATCATACTTATAAGTATATATTGCTCATTTAAAGCCTCCAACAAACTTGAATAGGATTATGCATGTCACTGACTTCAACTTACTAAAGATTCTACTTTAAAATTTCAATCTTATAATGTGATCAAATACATTTGATGAACTAATATGAGAGACAAACATAAATAATTGTCACCAAAATAAATGCCTTAAAAAATTATGAACACATGATTAGGCTAATTCAAAAAGGAGCATAAAATATAATTAGCCAAACACGCAACTTTAATATGAGATAGCACTCATTTAACTTAAACTTTACTTAATCACTTTAGAAAAGAACTTGTCATAGGTCTTCCTAATACTAGATTTCAAAAAGACCATTTATGTGATGCATGCCGATTTGGAAAATAATACAAAACATCTTTCAAAACAATTAGCAAGGTAACCACATCAAGAGCTTTACAAAAATTACATATGGATCTTTTTGGTCCAATGGATGTGGCAAGCTTAGGTGGATCTGGATATGTCTATATTATCATAGATGATTAACTAGATGCACATGGGTGAGACCCCTTGCACATAAAAATAATGCCTTCAATGAATTTGTTAAACTCTATAATAAGGTGCAAAATGAGAAAGACTATTATATAAATTATATTCATAGTGATCAAGGCACCGAATTTATAAATACATCTTTTATGGACTATTGTGAAGTATGTGGCATTGAACATAATTTTTTGGCTCCTAGAACTCCTCAACAAAATGGGGTACTGGAAAGGAAGAACCGGACATTACAAGAAATGGCAAGAACAATATTGAAAGAAAACAACTTGCCAACATATTTTTGGGGTGAAGTCATAAATACCGCATGTTATGTGCTAAACCTGTGCTAATTAGACTTTTTCTAAAGAAAAGACCTTATGAATTATGGAAAGGTAAAGCACCAAATGTATCTCATTTCAAAGTATTTGCTTATAAGTGTTTCATCCTAAATACAAAAAAAATATCTTGTAAAATTTGATTCTAAATCGGATGAATGACTTTTTATGGGTTACTCTTCAAGAAGTAAAACTTATAGAGTTTTTAACAAAAGAAATATGCTTATTGAAGAGTTTATGCATGTAGATTTTGATAAAAACTAATCCTTTTGTCCCGAGAAAGAATGATAATAATGTAGGAGTTCTCAAATTAGACATTCAAATCCAACCTACAACCATTAGCAATTAGGGAACCCCAAGTGATCCAAAGGAGACAAATCTTGAAAATGGTCAAACCTTAAAGGATGGTGAAGCTCTAGCAAATCTACAAGACAATGTACAACCAATGCAAAATGTCCAAAAAGCTACAACAAATGAAGATTTACCAAGGTGTTAGAAGTTTGTGAGAGATCATCCAAATGATCAAATTCCTGATGATCCTTTCAAGGGAGTAAGAACTCGTTCCAACCTAAATGCTTATTGTGAGCATGTTACTTTTCTTTCCCAAGTAGAGCCTAAAAATGTGAAAGAATTTTTAAATCATGAAGATTGGATAATAGCCATGCAAGAAGAATTAAATCAATTTGAAAGAAGTGAAGTATGACATCTAGTTGAAAAACCTAAGGATTATCCTATAATTGGTACAAAATGGGTTTTTAAGAATAAACTAGATGAATCTAGGGTTGTAACTAGAAACAAAGCCAGACTAATGTCTCAAGGGTATAATTAAGAAGAAGACATAGATTATGATGAGACCTTTGCTCCCGTAGCTAGACTTGAATCTATTCGTATGCTTCTTGCCTTTGCATGTTGTATGAACTTTAAATTATATCAAATGGATGTAAAAAGTGCATTTCTAAATGGCTATTTCAAGGAAAAAGTTTATGTGAAACAACTGAAGGATCTCATATATTTAGAGCTATGAACATTATCTAAATAAGAATTGAGCAGAAGCGAAACATGACATTCAAAATTTTTCAGGAATTCAAAGCAAATGTTCATATGAAACTCTAATCTTGATATCATGTGATTAACATATGCAAAACATATATATAGCAAATATATATATTGACAAGAGATAGTAGAAGAGTATACCTCTTGTAGACAACTCATGGAAGTATGAATCTGAAATTTTTGCTCACTTGATGGAAAACACCTCCTCTTGAAAGCACAAGAGCTCTAGTCCGTCTACACGAGCAAAGAATCGCTTCTCAACCTTCATGGTTGTTTTGTGCTAGATCTACCATGGAAGATTTATGAGCTTGATTGTGAAGAAAAGAGCAAAACCATTTCCTCCTTCTTGTGTTCTTCATGGCTACGTTTTTTATGAAGAAGAAGAAGAAGAGAAGACTACTTCTTCTCTATGTACTTTATTTTTCAGCCATGTTTGATGAAGAAAAGAAGGCTTCTTCATTGCTGCGTTTTTTTTTCTTGTTCATTTCAGCCATAGAGGCTTAGCCAAGCAAAGAAGAAGACAATTCTTCTCTCTTGATAGTTGTCTCCAACGTGTAGAGAGAAGAGAAAGATAACAAGCCTTGTCATCTTTTTTCCTTACTTTCCTCATTGTTGTCCCAACTTTTAAACAAAAGAGAAGACAACCTTTCTTAATTTTTGGATGTGTTGTCTCTTTATTAGAAAAGAAAAGATGACAAAGTTGTCATCTTTTGTTTCTTTTATTGTAGTATTTTTTCACTAATGTATTTAAATATTCAACCTAATCACAATTAGTTGAAATTATGAAAACAACATTTTCATATTTTTACATTAGCCCCAACACTTAATAATAATTGTATATTGATCTCAATAACTTTTAAAAGGTCAATTACACCATTGTTAAATCCTTAACAATTACACAATTGTTAACTCCTTAACAATATAAGAGAAACAAAATATAATTGTCAACACTTTAACAACTCAAGAGAAACTAAACGCAATTGTTAACACTTTAACAATTTAAGAGAAACTAAATTAAGCTCAATAGGAAAAACATTCACTATGCTCTATTGTGTGCGACTTTCTAAATTCACTGCTATATAGCATTGAAGAAACGTTGAACACTTTTAATGTTAATCAAACTATTTGATTTGTTTAGAGAATATTTCCCGTCATTCTCAAAACACCTTCAGAGTTCTTGAGTGACGTTCTAGCTACCAACGTATCAAGACAATTTATAAAGCAATGAAGTCTTATTCAAGTGAATCTATTTATGGTCGCCGATTATCGTACAATCCAATCATTCCATTAATTGTCCTGTCGAGCAAGAATCATGATCTGATTAAGTTCATAGACTCGAAACGATGCATAGATCCAAATGGTGGAATGAGATATGACACATGAAAAACCCATTTCCATCATTCATGCCTTGTCCAAGCACTTCCTCATTCAACAACCAAACTCGGATTGCATAGGACATCTCCTCACGCCGGAGGTTAATGGATCCTATCTTGACCACTACCTGTCAATCACTATAACAGATGAATGAACCTGCAAGAGGATGTATCTTATCTCGTTTGTCGAGACAGGCATTATCCAAACGCTTGAATCAAACCCCAATACATATGACAACCGTAATGTCTCAAGTCTAAGGATTACATGTATAATCGCAACGAATAACAAATTATTAATCCAAAGTCATGTAATTTGTTATTCACGTCACATTCAATGATCTATTCAACTAATAGTCATCCACATGTTTGTTAGTCGCATCGCTATGCTGTTATGGCACGTGGCTCACCATCCTTTATCATTAACATCTCTATGTTAATCAAAGGTAACAACACACGTGATAGTCCGTAATTGATTATTAAAGTCCCGATCAAATAATCTAAGGACTATGAACACTTTAAGTATTTATCATATTAAGGAAATACGCCAACATATTCTAAATGCTTTTAGAATACATTCCTCTAATTAAAATACTAGGGACTCATTCATACACGTAAAGAAGGAGAATTTGAATGTCCTAATTATGTCAATATGTAAACGAATATATAAACACTAATGCCATAAGTAAATGTCAAAATACCCCAATATATGTCATCCAAATATGTAGCATTAGGGCATATCTCTAATAATCTCCCACTTGCACTAATACTATGAAACATAGTATTAGTATAACAAACAATGATATCGTGTACTCATCTTCTCAAAATGAGGACCTAGCTGTGACTGATTCATAGCTACGGTAAGTGGGTCAGCTACATCAAGAGATGTGGTCGTTTTCTGCAAAGACATATCTCAATATGATTATTGGCTACAGATACAACACATGAAGATATAAACACTTTTCCAAATGTTTGGACATACAGTGAGACCTTGGTTCCACAAGCTTGTGCAGTAGCTCCGTATAGTCATAGCGCAAAAGCATCACAACTTAACGGTAGGAACCATAACCAACTCGTATGATTTCCTCGATCCAAACAACTTCTTTCATAATATTACATATCACAAAATACATGAGTTATGTAATGAAATCTACAGTTTGTTCAAAACCTTTCTAACTTACTGAGCTCTCACTACAAATAAACATGAACCCTAACATAAACATTATATTATAAGATTTAGATTAAGAATCTGAACTAGTAAATCTGTCACTACGGAGTTTACCTCCTCCATAAACTAAAATATATATTTAGTGCTTCCCAAGTACTTAAGAATATACTTCAATTCTATCCACCATTCCCAAACCTGGATTGGATTGATATTTACTCGTAACACTTTACAGTTTACGCAATATCAAGTCTTGTACATAGTACAACAAATATGAAGTTACTATAACTTGAACATAAATTTGCTACGCAACTAGAGTTTCTTGAACACCTTCAAAAATACTATTTATACAATCTAAGGAATATGTCGAGTAATCTCTTTGTACTATTATCATAACTATGAATTTACAAGATACGAACGACAAGTTCTAAATGGAGAACATTTAATATGACTAGACTATAATTAATATCACAACACACATATCATCATCCATGATATTGAAGTCATTATTATTACAATCATAGAAAAGTGGATGTGTTCCCACTATTCTTTTGCAATCACAAGGTTCATCTGCATTTTAAATGAAATCTAACTCTTTAATCTCATTTGAAATGGGTGAAACATTTCCAAGGAATTCACTGAAAAACCCACAAGTGGATTTATCAAGTATGCACATATTACTCATATCAATAGATTAGAATCATCAATATAATAATACAATGTGTTATAATGACTAGCATAATACAACGAGACTAAAGCACAATAATTGGTAAAAGGACTTCATCATAGCTAACACTTTAGCTTTGATGATATCTTTTAGAAACCAATATAGCTATAAAAGGTCATTACCTTTTTCTATTAACTTCAACCTTTATCTCAGAGATCAATATCCAGATTAAGCTAAAGTATATGGAGTATAGTCTGTAGCCAATCCGTCACCATTTGCCACAAAATGACTACGGACTTTTAATAAAAATAAAGTAGATCATTTTCAATTTGAATTATAGAAGTGTGATTTAACCTACAATAGAGAACAATTTATGTGACTTGCAAGCTCTCCAAATAATAATAAACATGGTTCATATTTCATTACTATGTGTATTTTGATAGAAAAATCTTAAACGCATTCAATAATTGTTTCGATCAAACTTAAAAGGTTTTACTAAATACTACATCAATATTAACTAACGTTCAATCTAATTATTTATAAACTCTCATACTTAGTTTGAACTTCATAAACAAACAAAATATCAAGATACTAATATGCTTTTATACATTTTTCTTATTTATTAATAAGTAAAAGGGTAAATTGCATACAACCCCCTGTGTTAGATCAAAAGTGTGCATAAAACCTTGTGTTATGAAAAGTAGCAGTTATCCCCCTGTGTTTTACCAGAATGTTGCATATTACACCCCGCCGTTTAAAAATCCGTTATAGTTAACGAAAATGTGATATACGCGCGTGGCTCTCGTTTACGATAGATTTGATGGACAAAAATACCCTTGAGTGAAATATAGTTTACCTCCTTGTGTTTTGCGAAATGTGCACAATAGACCCTGTTTTATGAAAAGTAACATTTATCCCCCTGTATTATGACAAAACGTTGCATACTCGCCCAAATTGATATGAATGAACAAAAATACCCACCAAGGCGCTTCATAACTTCGTCCCGCCCCAATCTTGTACTCAAACATATCTTAAGCAAAAAAAACGCCATTCTTGAGCACTCGAACAAATCTGAAACTTCAACAAAAAAAAAAAAAAACAGATCTGAAGCAAAAAAATTCACTTCTTGCGTAAGCTTTTCAAGACTTCATGGTGAAAGTTTCAAATTTATTGCTCTTGTTATTTTTTTTTTTTTTTTTTTTGATTTCAAATTTATAGTTATGGTAATGGGTTATAAAATTTTAATTTAGCACATGTCCACCTATGAAAAGCAAAATGGTGAAAATTACCCCCCGTGGGCATTATCGTCTTTTCTTATAAAACGTTAGTCAAAACTTACGGAGTTCAAATTTGGGTGAGTATGCAATGTTTTGTCATAACACAGGGGGTTAGATGTTACTTTCCATAACACAGGGTTTATTGTACACATTTCAAAAAACACAGGGGGTAAACTATATTTCACTCATATCTTATTATTTAAATGAGGGTATTAGTGTCTTTTCACAAAAATCGTTACTTTGAACTAACAGAGTTTGATTTTGGGCGAGTATACAACATTCTTACAAAACACAAGGGGGTTATATGCTGTTTTTTGTAATACAGGATTTATTGTGCACATTTCGCAAAACACGGGGGGGTAAACTATATTTCACTCTAAGTAAAATATTGATATATAGTCATTTCGTCTCCATTGGCCATACAAAGGCTACGAATAGTATTGATTCACAGCCATGTGGTTACCATTGGCTGCGGAATAATGACAGATAATGGGCTTTGTTACACTCAAGCCCAATGAAACTTTTAGATTATCATATTTAATTATTATATTTGCATAATTGCTTTAATTGCCCTTTACTTTGTTTCTATTTAATTTTTATGTTTGACTTGAACCCGGAACAAATTTTAAACTATTTTATTGTTCGAAATTTATATTTTTCCTTGATTATACTTTATAAATAATGTGTTCGTTCATTAAAATAAAGTGTATTGCATGTCCCGAGTGTGAGATAGAAAATGTTTAGTGTCCTCGAGTGAATAATGATAGTTTAATTATTTTAGGGCCTTTAACATTTTAATTAGTTTTCTACATAGTTGTTAAGCCCAATAGTATTTTATTTTAAGCCTAATCACTTAGTTAGCCATTTATTTACCTATTATCAACATATACATATAATATATTATAACATACAAAGCAACATAGCAAAAGAGAAAGAAAAAGAAATGGCAAAGCATAGGCAAAACCGTGAGACATCTTTGGCTTAGGGCTTGATTTCATCTTCATTTTTCATCCATTTTACCATGATCAAAGGTGTCTTCTAGCCATTTTCTTCCATTTCCTAACTTTACCAAGGTGAGGGAAACATTTTATGTGCATTTTCTTAAATTTCTAGCTTTGGTGAATTTTTTGTAATTGTTGATAATTGATGTTTTAAGGCTTCTAATGCATGGATTGATGCCTAGAGACGTAGTAAAACAAACTTTTAGAGTTTCTTGCACTTGTTTTGCTCAATTTTTTAAGGTAGCTAGACGTTGAAGATAATGAATAGTGAATTTGCTCAAATATGGTGTTTTAATGTTCTATGCTTGTTTTAATGCTAAATTGAAGTTCTATAAATGTCTAACCACTTAATTACATGCTAGAAATGGATAGAAAATGATTGGAATTAATATTTGTGTGTGTGTGCATTTTGGGCCGGTGGGGCCTTGGGTTCGGCCCATTGAACCTTGTTGCAATGCAGGCCCATGTCGTGGGTGTATGACCCCTCCTTGTGTTTCGAGTATACTTAAAATGATAATTGGTGGGGTTGTGCGAAAATGCCATGTTTTTAGTAAAGAATGAAAATGATCTAGGTAGGTGTTTAGTGTTCTAACTATGTTAACTTAATAGTTTTAGTGAGATTAATGTATTTAGAGAAGTTAAATGCTTTAAAATTCCATGTAGTCTAAGTGGTGGACTTGTGAATGAAGGCTAAGTCTATGAATTAAAAGGTGTTATAAATGTTGTTAAGTAGTCTAAACTAGCTTAGTGCACGTTTAGTGATCTTAATGCATGTGAGGGATAATGAGCATGAGAGTGGCCTCTTTTGTCACTTCTCGCTTATGTGCATTTAGTGTAATCAAATGATAAGTGCTTCAGCATGGCTATGTGTTATGTGATATAAACTGTTCTCAAACGTACTAACAAATTAACAAGCGTCTAGCGTAGTGAAGGTTACAACCTTAAGCGTCGACCCAGATATGGTGATCATTCACTGGGCGGCAGCGAGCTTGCCAGTGGATGCTAACCCGCTGAGGACTAGTCCCTAGTCGCATACACGGAGCGTTCCATGGACGGGGTCGTAGGATTGAGCTACATCCGAAGTACACCCAGCGGAGCGATAAATGATGACGACAAACAAAGCGTCAATGAAGAGACGCATAGGGGAAGAGAAGTGAACCCGCACGGATAGAGCGTTCCATAGGGTTAGCGATATCCTTTTCAAAAGTGTTTATCTAGCGTTGTTAATGCTTAAGTGTCTATCATGATAATATAGCTTATATGCATAGCTTATAATGATAGTTTAATGTCCAATGCTTATCATATTAAATTTTACTTTGCAGCGTAGTTATAATGTAATTATAATGCCAATACTTGTCTTACATGCATTGCACGAAAAGGTTTTCCAAAGCTCCCTGTCTATCCCCTCCTCACTGAGTATACATGTGTTGTATGCTCACCCATTTTTTCTAACACATTACAGGTAAGACAGGTTCCATTTCTCCGAAGTTTGAGAGAAGGAAGACTCAAGAGTTCCTTGTGTGGTAGTGTTATCTTGAGTTGGGTGTTTCTATGCAGTTATGTGAATGGCCATGTAATTCGTGAGGCCTTGGGGCCTTGTATGCTTCTTTGGATGTAGTTGATGTATTTTAAGTTAAGTAGATGATTTGTATAAAGTTAAATGAATGGTTGTTGCTTGTAATAGTTGGTATGAAGTAGCTTATGTGAATGACTTGATTGGAACTTAATTCATAAGTTTAGTGAATAGGAAATATTAGAGTTGTATGATAAGTGAAATAATGTTACATGTATGCTTTAATTTGGCTAAGTAGAAAGGCTCGAATGGCTTTAAGAACTTGATTATATTATCAAGTTATATTATGTTTTGTGGATCAATTTTTTTAAGTGCAGGCATGTGGTTAGTCCTATAAACAAGGAAGACTCCGTTCGTTTTTCCTCATTTTTTGTGCCAAAGGTTGGGGTTGGCTTAATGCTAGCAGAGTGAATAGGAGTCCTGACTCCGTGAGGGGTCAGGGCGTGATAGGCTTTCGTAGCCTTTCCATTTCTATCTAACAAGGAAAGTTTGTCCAACTTATTATCTAGCCAAACGAGGACATCGGTTGGCCAGCACCCTCATCCAACGGGGACAGTAAGCTAGACAAACTTTTCATTGGCCACAGAAAGGCTACGGAAAATAGGGGTCCATAGCCTTTCCATTTCCAATCGACGATGACAATTGTTGGGAAGACTTACAATCACCGCTGGATGGAGGCATCAGCTGGTCGGCACCCCTATCCGGCGTGGACAATTTTTTTGGCAAAGTTACTGACCGAACTGGAAGAGGTCATCAGCCGCCAGTGACCTCTTTCGATGCGGACAGTAACAATGCCCAGCTAACTGTCCTTGTTAGAGGAAGGGTATTGGCCGACCGGCACCCTCTTCCTACAAGGACAAAGGCTACGAAACGTCGTCATCAGTTTGTTACCCACGTTTCTTTTTCAACTTAAACAAAACATATATAAGATTTTTTATTTCTCTCTAGCTCCCTTCCTTTCTTTTATCTCTCTGTCTAGGGTACCACTACCAATACTACCAAGAGCATTACCTCCACAACCAAGGGCACAACCATCACTCTATGTCACTACTACCAATACGACCAAGGGTACTACCACCAAGGACACCACCAATACCACAAAATACACCATCATTAACACCAATAACACCTAAGGCACCACCACGATCTCCCTCCCTTTTTCTATAGGTAAATAGTTTAAGATTTACATATATATGTATCTATGTGTATGTAAATATATCTATGTTTGTGTTTATCTATCTACATGTGTATATGTATCTATGTTTGTGTATATCTATTTATGTATGTATAGGTATCTAGGTGTGTATATGTATCTATGCTTGTTCAATTTTTAATTTTTTGTATTTTATTTCATATTTTATCATGTGTTAATTTAGATATTTGGTAATGAGTTTTTGTTATGATTATTGGTAATATTGATATTTGGTAGTAATTTTTGTTTATGATATTTGGTAGTGATATTTGGGTAGTTATATGTGCTAATTTAGAATTTAATATGAAATCATTAATTTTATTCTTTAATTAGTATGAATATTAAAATGAATTTGAAATGTTATTCCTTAATTAGTTAAAATAGATTCAATTTGGTAGTGAAGAGCCTAAATTTTGTTAAGTAAGCTTATATTAATTGTAATCCAAAAGTTACCAAAATGGAAATCAATTGGAAAAAATGAATGAACAATCGCTTAACACACGATGGAGCAATGAATCTTATATTTGATTAAGGGTGTAGAAGAATTCATTGATTTTGCAAGAAGACAAACAAAATACATGGTTGGAGAGAAACTAAGGTGTCCTTGTGCAAAATGCAAAATCTTAAGTTTATAAAGATCGAGACTTGTAGTCTTCATCTCTACCAAAAGGGTCCATGAGTCTTTATACCATTTGGACTTCAGATGAGGAGCAGGAAACCTAAATGAGGATAATGATGACTGTAATGTTGTGGATCAATTTAGGTATGATAAAAGAAATAGTTATAGGACAATGGTATTTCATGTTGTTGGCCTATCAAATTTACCACCAACATTTAATCAATTAGTTGAAAAACAACCTAATATGGAATCACGACATTTTTATAATCTATTAAAAGTTGTAGATCATATGGGATGGATGTGAGTAATACACCCCTTTATCAATGATGTCTTAGTTGTTAAATGTCCAAGTCAAAGGAGAACATGTATGAGAACTATTTTAATCGAATAATTGGATCTGAAGAATGTTGCCCAAGAATAATAATTTATTACAGAACTTTTATAGGTTCAAGAGCGAAATGAATCCTTTGTGTTTGAATTACGTGAAAATTGACACGTGTGTAAATAGATGTACATTATGCTACAAAGAAAAAGATGACGGCACTTTTACATTATACTACAAAGAAAGAGATGACCTTAATTCTTGTCCAAAGTGTGGTCATGCACGGTATAAACATTTCCCAGTTGGTAATAAAAGGGGTAGATTGGTTGCGTACAAACGATTGAGATGGCTTCCATTAACTCCCAGGTTGACCAAATTGTACATGTCGTGCGCAACAACTAAACATATGCAATGGCATCACAAAAACCAAGTTGAGGATAAAGAGGTTTGTCATCCATCTGATGCCGTGGTGTAATATTCCTATCAAATGTAAATTAAAAATAAACTATTAGATTGTGAAAGAAAGATCAATTAATAATAGTTCATATATCACGTTTCATCATATTCTAAGTTAGCATGTAAACTAGAATTTATTAAGAGTGATGTCGGAACATCTACAATAGAAACGCAAGCTCAATCGAACAAGTACGACACAAAATTAATGAAAGAATTTTGAAAACTTTACAAGTTATGAATCGTTTTCGGGACAAATTCGAATTGAAAACTATAGCAATTGGAAAGGAATTAAATAATAATTTATATATGATTGGAAATTTTTACGAATCTAGTTTTTAACGCTATAAACAATGCATTAATTGGAATTTTGTAAAAGAAGTTATAATTATTTTTGTAACATATGTCTAAACTGTCGAATTCAAACTTTTAGCATTATTTTGTTTCAATTTTGTCTTGTTTCAGTCTGTCTTAGGATTTACTTTGATTAAAGATGCAGCTTGAGAGGTTAGTTGGCAACTTCGTAACCCTTGATTGATGAAATATATCCCACCGTTTATAGACAGTAAAAGAAAGAAAAGAAAACAAGTGACATGAACCAGCTAGCCACCTCATGCTTTTTAGTTAATATTAAATATTAATCATAATCAACAAGTCAAATAATATAAGATGAGTCGGCTTGGTCATTTTTCAAAGCTGCTGTGCAACATATAATGTGTATACCATGCTCTCCTACGTAAGCCACCCACTTCCATACTTTATGCATGTCAAACTCTACACAACTCCACCTCCTGCTTTGCATGCACTATGGTGAGAATAGGATAATTGATAGCATGAACAGACCAAGTAGTTTCATGTCATTTTTGTGGTATTTGGGTGCTGAGTAAGATAATTGAAATTAAGAAGCATAGGCCAAGTAGCAAATATAAATAGAAACAGAACCGTGGGATAAGAATATATGAATAGAAATAAGTCATTTGTAGTTGAAAGGAAACTAGAAGATAAAGCCTGTTTCTAGTAAACCAAAGCATAGTTGTAGTATATTATAACATATATAGGTCAAAGGAACTAAAGAAGACAAAGAAAGAAAGAGGTAAGGAAATACAGTAGAGCTTTGGGTCTACAAGCTATGACAGCATTAGAGCTATGAGACAAAATTAGGAATGATGGAGAAGTGGATTTAAAGTCGGATCTTCATCAGGTGAGGATTAATTATGTGGTTAAGTGTGTTTTGTACTTCTTTGTGCCTAACTTGATATTTATAAACTATTTTGATATTTATAATGTAACTTGGTCGTTACAAGTTAAAAGTGATATTTACATGCTATTGTGTAATTACCTAATATTAATGAATGGGTCCAGCCTACTTTGTTGACCCTTCAACTTGAAATAATTGTTGATTGAAAAAGTTGCAACCTATACGTGTGCATGTATATTGTTATGGGCCCCACTGAGATATGGTAGCGCCGTGTCACATCGGGTGACATCGGGCTTGCCAGGTGAGGGCATGAGTACCATGATCTATTCCTTACTCGGATTGGACGGAATATTCTATGATGAGCGAGTTATAGGATTCAGCGTACTTCCGGGGTATAGCCTACTGGGTGATATAAGTGGCTGAGTTCGTGACGGGTGGCATAAGGGTGATGCCTTCAAGAATTTGGATAGCATATCCTCCTTGTGTGATTTATTTAAATATTATTTCACATGATTATCTGAGATTTCTTTTTGCTTGTGTTAATGTATAAAATTATTCCGTGTACAGCTGTATATTTTACCTTAGTTAGAATTACCATATTTAGCTTAGCTTGAGGAGCAAGTACCCTTGCACCTATATAATGGCTGATGTATTGTGATTGTAAAATAACTTTCTTTGTTATACTACAATACATTCTTTTTTGTAATTTCATGTCTTGTCTTTCTCTCGACATGGTATCAGAGCTACCATTCTAGTAGCCTGTGCCACTATCATCGCACCCTTCTCTTTGCCAAATTCACTCACAGCAAAATATCACAAGTTTCACAATCTTTCAATTTGTTCCGGGCTATTTTCAAATTTTTCTTTCACTTCCTCGGGCCACGTGCCATATTAGAATGTAGATCTCGTCGCAAGGATTCCAGTGACATAAAAATCACCACTAGACTCCGCTGGATGCATTGCCACGCGCCTCCCGAAGAGCCGCCGCCGTTGCTGATTTTTCAAAAAAAAAAAACAACCAGACCATTTCCCATGTTTTTCGACGTCCTGAGTCCATTTTTGCAGCCCGTTTCTTCAAATTCTATCTCTAAAGGTCACTTTTTCAGCATCATAATGGAACGCTCTAAGGTTTTACAACCCATCTCTCCACTTCTTGATGGTGGTAACTATGTACCATAGGCCTAGGCCATGATCAGCTTTCTCAAGGGTCGAAAATTATGGAGAATCATAACTGGGGATGTCAAGGAACCAAAGAAGAAATCCGATGAGTTAGACGATAAGTTTGCCGAACGCCTTGAAGATTGGGATAGCAAGAATCATCAGATAATCACTTGGCTTCAAAATACTTCTGTCACTTCTATCAGTCTTCAGTTTGGGTGTTTTGACACAGCCAAACAAGTTTGGGACTTCCTGGCATAGAGATACACAACTACTGATGGAGCATATCAATACCAACTTGCCACCGCCCTTCACTGCATGTGTCAAGAAGTAGGGAAATCGGTTAATAGTTTTTTGTCTCTGATGTACTCAATTTGGGATTAGCTCATGACCTCAGAGCCTGTTTGGGATTGTTCTGAGGATGCCAAAAATTTTGCTACTTGGCGAGATCGTGGATGACTTGTTCAGTTTCTCATGGCCCTTTATGATGATTTCGAGCCTGTTCGTGCATCTCTTCTTCACTGCAACCCCTTTCCTACACTTGAACAAGCAGTCCAATAACTTATCTCAGAAAAGACCCGTATTCCATCTCAGAAATCTCGCTCAACTGATGTAGTATTAGTAACTCCTAATCGCACCGCAAAGAAAAATTCAGTTTCTTCACGAGAATGCAAGTACTGTTATAAGCCTGGGAACATTCGTCTAAATTGCCCTACTCGGACATGCTCATTTTGCAAGAAAATAAGCCCTGGTCACTATCAACATGAGTGCAATAGTAACACTAACAGGAATTCTCAGGGTAATCAACCCAAAGGTGGATCTTTCAAAGCCTACAACTCATCAATGTCGTCATCACATTCTGTTGCCACAACTGAGGGCTCTCTTGCCTCTCCCAATGATCCTTCTACCTCACCTATATCTGTTTTTGACCTTCAAAATATTCTTAAATAGGTTTTAGCTCAGTCTAGCTCTCCTATTTCCATTGCTCTTTCAGTCACTTCCGGTAAGTCCTCGTGGTTCTTTGATTCTGTTTGCTCTAATCATATAACCTATGATTCTCATAGTTTGATCAATATAGTAGTCAATTCATCTGCATCTGCTATTTACACGGCTGATGGCATGTCCATGCCTGTCAGTCATATCGGATCTGTATCCATATCTCATGCCTCTTTTCCTGATACTTATATTTTTTCTAAACTTACTCTTAGTCTTATCTCTATCGGTCAACTATATGAATTGGGTCTTACTGTTACTTTCTCTTCTTTTGGTTGTCGTGTGTAGGACCCTCAGACAGGACAACTTCTTGGGATCGGACGTAAGGTTGGGCGATTGTTCGAGCTTGTTAGCCTACATCTTCCCTTTCATCTCTCGACTGCCGCCTCAATTACCACTTTTACAGGCTCTACTTCTCTTTATTTATGGCATTCGCATTTAGGTCATGCTTCTCTAGGCAAATTACAGTCTTTAGCTTCTAGAGGCTCATTAGGCAAACTGTCTAGGTATACTCTTGAATGTTTATCTTGTCAACTTGGAAAATAATATGCCTTACTGTTTAATAAAAGTGACTTTTTATCCTCTGCGTGCTTTGATTTAGTTCATACTAATATTTGGGGGCCTTCCCCAACTCCTACCCCAACTCCTACTATGGGGGGATATCAATATTTTGTAATCTTTGTGGATGATTATTCTCAGTTTACCTGGATATATCTTATGCATCATCGGTCTGATTTACCACGCATCTACTTTGAATTCACTACCATGATTCACACTTATTTCAATCGACATATAAAAATCATTCGTGCAGACAATGCCATAGAATATAAAGAGTCCACTATACTTGATCTTTTCCGTCAACATGGCACTATCACACATCGCTCTTGTCCATACACTTCACAGCAAAATGGGCAGGCTGAGTGAAAACGCAGACACATTCTTGATATCACACGCACATTTCTCATCTCTTCATCATGTCCTGAGCGCTTTTGAGAAGAAGCTGCCCTTACTATTGTGTATGTCATTAACCATTTACCCTCTCCCACAATCGATATAATCTCACCCCTTTTGAATGCCTGTATGGTCGTCCCCCAAACTATGATCATATTAAGGTTTTTGGTTGTACATGCTTTGTATCCCTTCCTCTACATGAGCGTACTAAACTTGAACCTTGAGCTCGATTATGTTGGTTTCTAGGTTACGGTATTGAGCATAAGGGTTTTCAGTGTTGGGATCCACTCTCTAAACATCTCCGCATCTCTATTTATGTGATTTTCTGGGAAAATAAAATGTTCTCATCCCTCTCTCCCTTCTCTCTTCCTCATGGTGTCTCTACCCCATATTTTACAGATCCTTCTTTTTCCCTATTTCCTGATAATGACAGTGACACAGGTACTAGCGCAAGCATTGATGTCGCCCTTGACATGGCCCATCCTGCGGAAACTGTTCCATCTGATGATCCCGTGCCCGATACTGAGCCTTCTATTGTTGATTTGTCTCATGTCTCTCCTGATCCATCTCTCCGTTGATCTACATGTGTAAGAGTCATTTCCCCTTACCTTCTTGATTACCATTGTTTTTCTACTATCCTTTCTCTCCATGAACCTCAAAATTATCGTGAGGCTAGTTCTGACCCTCTTTGGCAGCAAGCTATGATTAATGAATTACAGGCCTTGGAAGCAAAACACACTTGATATTTGGTTGATCTACCCTTGGGAAAGAATGCCATGGGATGCAAATGGGTGTACAAGGTGAAAACTCGCTTTGATGGCTCTATAGAGCGGTATAAGGCTCGTTTGGTAGCTAAAGGGTTCACTCAGGAGTATGGTATTTATTATGAGGAGACGTTTGCTCCAGTTGCTCGTCTCACCTCTGTACGATCATTAGTTGCTATTGCTGCCATTAAGCAATGGAAGTTGTTTCAGATGGATGTTAAAAATGCTTTCCTTAATGGTGATCTGACAGAAGAAGTTTTCATGAAGCCTCCTCCAAGCTACTCTCATCATCCTCACAAAGTGTGTCATTTACGTCGTGCCCTCTATGGTCTCAAACAAGCTCCACGTGCCTGGTTTTCAAAATTCAGTTATGTTATTACTAATTTTGGCTTCACTCCAAGTAACCATGATTCTGCACTATTTATTCGCTATTCTGATTCTGGTCTTATTCTATTGCTCTTATATATGGATGATATGATTATCACTAGCAATGACTGGGCGGGTGTTTTTGATATCAAGTGGTTTCTCAGTCACCACTTTGAGATGAAGGATCTTGGTCTTATGAGCTACTTTTTGGGCATTGAAGTATCATCTGATTCAGCTGGCTACTATCTCACTCAAGCTAAGTACTCTTCTGATCTTCTGGCTCGTGCCAATCTCACTGACAGCAAGACTGCATCTACTCCTCTTGATGCTAACGTTCGTCTTACTCCATTGGATAGGACACCACTCACAGATGCATCTTTGTATCGCTAGCTAGTTGGTAGTCTTATCTATCTCACTGTGACTCGGCCTAACATTGTTTATGTTGTTCACCTAGTCAGTCGGTTTATGTTTGCTCCTCGCATCACGCATTATGTTGCGGTTCTCTGGATACTTCGTTATATCAAGGGTACTTTATTTCATGGCCTCTTTTTCTTTATCAGCTCATCATTAATCTTGCATGGCTACTCAAATGCAGATTGGGCTGGTAGCCCTACTGATCGGCGTTCTGTGACTGGATGTTGTTTTCTTCTTGGTGATTCTTTTCTTTGTTGGCGCAGCAAGAAACAGACTATTGTTGCTTGCTCAAGTACTGAGGCCGAGTTTCATGCACTCGTCGATGCCACTTAGGAGGTCATTTGGTTTCGTTGGCTTCTTGCTAATATGGGTGTCTCTCAGCCTCCTAACTCCACTCTTCGTTGTGACAATCAGACTACTATTCAGATTGCTCATAATGACATATTTCATGAGCCCACTAGTCACATTGAGTGTGACTGTCATTTCATTCGTCAGCATGTTGGTCAGAGAACTCTCAAGCTTCGGTATACTCCTTCGGTTGATCAGTTTGCAGATCTCTTTACTAAAGCGCACCCTCCTAGCCGTCTTCAGGACCCGATTTGTAAACTCAAGCTAGTGTCATTTGTACCACCTTGAGTTTGAGGGGGGTGTTAATGTATAAAAGTATTCTGTGCACAATTGTATATTTTACCATAGTTAGAATTACCATATTTAACTTAACTTGGGGAGCAAGTACCCTTGCACCTATATAATGGCTAATGTATTGTGATTGTAAAATAACTTTCTTGGCTATACTACAACACATTCTTTCTTGTAATCTCATGTACATTCTTTCTTGTAATCTCATGTCTTGTCTTTCTCTTGACAGCTTGGACTTAAGTGTTGTTGTTTCTTTACATTATTATATGTACATGTAATGCAACAAATAAAGACTATTTTATAAAACCACACATTTGCACGTCCTCACTGAGCTTTATATAGCCCATCATGTGTATTTACAAATTTCACAGGTGAAGACATTGGGGAGCGGGGTGTGATGACAACGGGACGCTTACGAGATCTTTTGGTTTGTACAATTTGTTTAAAACGCCTCGAGTTAACAGGAAAATTATTTATGAAGTAATGCCTTTATGTAATAGATATCAACAAGTATTATTTGATTTAATTAAAGGTTTTATCCGCTCTAATGGCAGAAATTGTGAATTTTAGTTTTTATTTTCTTAGTGTTAATGGCGCCTTGGGAGTTTAGGGGGAGAATCTTCTTAGACTCGCGACATCACGACCCAGAGTTTGCTTTTAAGAAATAGGGGTCATGACACAAGGCATGAAAACACTTTGATAGAACGTATTCAGAATTTGCTTCTAAACCAAGGAATGTCCGTCTTGGACTTTGTTCAGACTGGTTTAATCCCTTTAACTCTTCTTCTCAACCCTATTCATGTTGGCCAATGATAATTATAACACCGTACAACCTGCCACTATGGATATGTATGAAGAACCCTGTCATATTCTTAACTCTTGTATTCTTAGTCCGAAGAGTCCGGGTAAGAATATAAATATATTCATTGAGCTCTAATTGATGAGTTGATAAAATTATGGGATGTGGAGTACTTTGTTATGAGGTGTCATTGAAGCTCAATTTTCAGCTGAGAGCAACTTTAATATGGATAATTAAATACTTCCCAACATGTGGCATATTTTCTGGTTGCATAGGCGTTTGTCGTGTCCGTATTGTATGGATAAATCTAAGGCTTTTCAACTGCCAGGAAGGAGAAAGAATTGCTTCTTTGACTTCCATCGACTCTTCTTACTGAGTAATAATCAATTTCGACAAGACATAAAGAACTTTCGCAAAGGTAGAATTGAAAAATCTGCACTTCCACCAAGATTGAGTGGTGAAGAAATATAGGAGCGTGTTTTATATTTACCTAAAATAAATAATTTATCTAGGGATAAAATATATGATTTTGGAGGGTGGCATAACTAGACAAAACGAAGCATCTTTTGGAATTTTCCTTATTGGCGGTCATACATTTTGCGTCATAATATGGACATTATGGACATAGAGAAGAATGTTTTCGATAATATTTTCAACACTGCGATGGACGTGAAAGGAAAGACAAAGGATATTGTTAGTGTAATGATCGATATTGAGAGATTTTGTGACCGACCTAAATTACATATTCAAGGTGGCATAATAAATATGGTCGTGTACACTCTTCATGTTCCATCTAAGAAAACAATTTTGGAATGGCTAAGGGTATTACGATTCCTTGATGGATATGTATCTATATAGTAATGTGTGTTGATATGAACAATTTGAAGTTGTCACATATGAACAGCCACAGTTTTCATGTATTTATGGAACGATTGTTTCCTCTAGCCGTATGACAAGTGTTGCCAAAGAATGTTTGGAAACCTTTCACTGATTTAAGCTTCTTTTTTAGAGATATTTGTTGCACAACTCTTCAAAGACAAGACCTTGAAAGAATGCAAGAAAATATTGTCGACACCCTTTGTAAGTTGGAGAAAATCTTGCCTCCGTCCTTCTTTGACTCTATGGAGCATTTGTCAGTTCACTTGGCTTACAAAGCCATTTGTGGTGGTCCTATACAATATCGATAAATGTACCATTTTGTGAGGTTCTTGAAATTTTTGAAGAGGAAGGTCAAGAATAAAGCACGGGTTGAGGGATCTATATGTGAAACATATATTGTCCTCGGAATGTCAACATTTTATTCATATTATTTTGAACCGTATGTATAAACTAAAATAAAAAAACACCGATCAAACTGATGATGAGTCCATAGATGTAGATTACTCTGAAAGGTGCTTGCCCATGTTCAATTACCTAAGTTGTCCCTTAGGGAAGTTGGTTATTCGTTTGTTAGATGATCAAGATCTAAAGGTTGCACACTTATATATTTTGATGAATTGCGCAGAGTTGTCACCATATATCAAGTAAGTTCAAGACCCAGAACCATTAGTGTATTAATTTCATTTTTCAGATTATATAAGTATAATTAAATGTATAATCCACTAATTAATTAGTACTTCATAAGATGTTTGAGGATGATCTTCTGCTTAATAACCCATCATGAAGTCATTCAGATGTTATGTATAGTATTGATAACCTTTTTCTAATATGGTTACGTGATCATGTAAGTAATGTCCAGCCTTAACATCCCTAAATTTAAAAACTCTTCAACTTTGACGTCTATTATATTCAAATTTAATTTATGCCTTTTAGTTTTCCAAGTACATGGTCGAAGTACTTGGTTAATGAGTACAGATTGCACACTTTGGCATATGGATCATCAAAGACTACAATCAATAGTAGAGTCTTCGTGATAGGAGCAACGTATAATACAGAGGAGATTGATTATTATGTTTTGTTGATAGATACTATTGAGTTAGAATACCATAATGATACTTTGAATTGTTTGTTGACTGATATTATTGAGTTAAAATACCATAATAATACTTTAAAACATACAAGAATTATCATTTTCAAGTGTGAGTGGTACGATTCTAAAAAAGATAAGGGGTTAAAGGCTCATCCGAAATTTCAGTTGACTTATATGATGTGAAGAAAAGATACCCAAATTATGAGCCTTTTGTCATGGCTGAACAAACACATCAAGCTTATTTCGCCAAATATCCTGGTGCTAAAAGTGACCGGGCAGATTGGTGGGATGTATGCAATATCAGATCAAGGAACCAATATGATTGTCTAAAAATAAGGATGATAATGATATAGATGAACACTTCATTTTTTTTGGGTGGATGAGATGCAGGTATCATTCGTACAACCGGATGAAGACAACGTGGTCATGGATTGTCATGAGTTAGGAGAATGCATTAGGGTAATTGGAGATGGTGAAGAAGAGCATGAGGACTATGATGATAGTAAGATGGAGATTATGAAAGTAACTCCGATAATGACACAGAATTTGAATACAATGAATTATCTTATCAAAATTTGTATTAATAAAGTTAATATTTTGTATGTGAATTGTTTAGTATAGATTCGTAAATTTTAACGAAAAGTTCATATAATTTCTCTACATTTATAGAATATAATTTATATTGTGCGTATCTTACGTTATTTTAAATCATCAGTTATATCATATATGCCACCTACATTTCATAGCAGTGCTTAGGCTCATATGCAAATGCAAGATCGAGAGATCAAACAGCTGGTAGACTGCACACCACGTGAGCGAGATAATAAGCTAATCAATAGATTATTTTAGATTTTTTTGTAAATTTAAAATTTTATTTTTGTACAGAATTTAAGTTCTTTTGTAAATTTACTATAAATATTAATTTGTATATTTATTTTATTTTTTTGAAAATATTAACTTTTGAAATTTTTGTAAATATTATTTTGTATATTTAGCAACCATTGAGCACGTCAAAGTGGATAACATCAATATCATCACAAATGGCCATGATCCTTATTGGGATATTTGAGAAATGTTAGGTATTGAACTTCTAAAGGGCAACTTTGAGTCCTTTTCGCTTTTGCACAAGACAAAACATAGGGGTATTAAGAACGTAATAATCTCAATTGTGTTACATAAAGTCAAGAAAAAGATCACGAGTAGTCCAAGCATTAAAGAATTTAAAAGGCTTGAACACCATAGCAAAAGGAGAGAAATATTAAGAACAAGAGGACAGTAATCTGAAGGGCTCGACATCTCAACTTGAAGAGAGGAATACAAAAAGAAATCCAGCCAAGCAACATTCATAAGAATGCAGTCAAGTTTACTTGCCCAAAAATGAGGTCAACTTCCTTTATTTATCCAAGTATAAAGAGAGCCAACACTTGGATGCTCAATAAGAATAGCCAGAGATATGCATACCTTGATCACAAGTGTTGTAAGGAATAGAGAAAGCATCAAATCGATTCTCCACATCAATAATTTAGGTAAAATCTCCAATGGTACACTAGGGCAGATGAAAGCAAGAAGAGCTCCATTCCAAAAAGTTTGTCCTAAAGAGGCTTTCCAAGCAAAGCACCATTACAACCATACACAAATATATGTGATGAAGTAAGAGATGTAATCAACAATATATTGAACCCAACAAACGATAGATTGATCCATAAGGTCTACCAAAGTGACATTAAAGTTAGTGTTCCCAAAAACCCAATGTCTACCATTAGAACAATCACTATAGTTATTAAGAAATCCAAGATCCTTGAACTTTGTAGCGATGATAGGCATTGCATTGGTGAGCTTGACTTGAGTCTCCGATAAACAAAAAATATCAAGAGCCTCATTTTTACAAATTTGAGTACCTCTTTTTGGTTGAGGGAGTGGTTGAACCCTCGTACATTTCAAGATGCAATTAACATGAAAAGTTTCGGGGAGAAAGAAGTAATCCAGAGGAAGAATCTCCAAAATTAGAATTACCTCCACCAAATTCTGTCTAGCAATTCTCAAATTAGTTAAGATCAGGAGCCTAAGAGGAAGATGACAAGTGCTGAAAATCAAAGGAGCTGAACCGGATCTTCCACCCATCCAATACCATTATCATTACCAACCAATCCATGTCCAATGTCATTACCAATCAAAGTTGAAGGCGCTTCATTTAGCATGTTAACGAAAGGGAAAATCTCACAAATGGTTCCTATTGTTTACATTTAGTTTTATTTAGTCTTTTATTATTTTAAAAGTCATGCATGTGATTAGTTCTCATTATTTACAAATGCATCACTATTAGTCTCTATTATTTACAAATGTATCACTATTAGTCTCTATTATTTACAAATGTATCACTATTAGTCTCTATTATTTACAAATGTATATATCACTATTAGTCCCTGAATGTTTCATTAACTAAATCTCATGATAACTAATTTAAATTTGGCTCATGCAGATTGTGATGCCTACACTTTAGATAAATAGGATTTGTTTTATCCTAAAAAAATTTAGTTTTGGAACATATTTTTCAATTAAACTTGCCTTGTCAAATAAGAATGGATATTTGTTCTAAAAAAATTGGTCTCGGGCATTTTTTTCAATTAAAATTGCATTGTCAAATATATTTGTAATGCTTGCCCCTTAAAAAAATGGATATATACAAATTTTTTCAGTTTAAACTAGCAATTTAATTTTTTTATTTTTCAATTTTTCATTCAAAAATTGGAATAGAGGACTAGTATGGTTATTTAAAAAAAAAAATTAGAGAGTAAAAGAGATACATTTGTAAATAATGGGACTAATAGTGATGCATTTATAAACAATAGGGACCAATTACATGACTTTAAATATTCTCACTAAAATAGGATAAAATATAAACAATAGAGACTAATACTAGTACATTCATAAACAATGGGGACCAACCACTTGACTTTTAAAATAATAAAAACTTAAAATGGGACAAAATGCAAACAATGAGGACCATTTGTGAGATTTGCCCTAAACAAAATATGTTTTATTTAACAAAAAAAAAATTATTCTGGAAATATTAGTTTTTTTTTATTCAAGGGAGGACTAAGGTCATACAACGTAACAAGCGAGACTCGAGCTCGCAATTTCTCACATACATAGTGAGTAACATTTCCATTGGACCAAAGCCCTAGTGGCTTAGGCTTTGTTTGGTCTAGTTTCTTGATACTCAAAACTGCTTCCTGTGAGTTTAGAAGTTGATTTCATTTGTTTGACTCATTTCTGAAAGTGCTTTTAACTAAAAGCTGAAAAACAAGAAGCTTTTTAAAATAGATTTTTGTGAAACTGTTTTTATATAATGCAGGAAGCTGTTTTCTTTTTCTTTCTCAAATATACCTCTTCTTTTTTTTAAAAAAGTACAATATTGCCCTCAAATTTTTTAAAAGCTCAATATAACACAATATAGGCCAAACAGTCAATGATTTTTGTTCGACAACACTTTTAATCAAAACTCTACTGTAAAAGGTCTACAGCTCAAAAGCTAAAATTTTACAAATAGGCCAAATAGAGCCTTAGTTATTTTGCATACAACAATTTTGTTAACATATTATAACTTGCTCCATATTTTGAGAGATTTGCTAAATCTAATTCAAACCAAAAGTGACAAACTTATGCTCTAGTAGATGAAACTTTGGAACCAGTAGTACCAATTACCTTAGAAAAACCACTGGAAAAAAGAATCAAGCCATTGTTGTTCAAAATTCTCTATTTACATTATGGAACTTATCATGTAGTGCAGAAGCCTGATTGGATGTATCGATCGTTCTTACCATGTCGCAAACATTAGACTTGGCCTATAAAATCTTTTGGTTGATTGAGTCTGACAGATAATCCATTCTTGCAAGTCATCGCGTTGATCGCAATCTAGCTATATATGTACATAAGAAAATAAGTAATTTCAGATCAGGTTGTCTCGCTCGTCTTTCTAATTCTCTACTGTCATGAACATCTGTTCAACAAGGAGAACTTAACATGGAGGCATATTTTCCCCTTTTCCAAGTCCAATTTAGCTCCTGTCACCAACCAGTGCCCTGGACTATCTACAGGCCCTCTGCATAATTGTGAAGTATCAACGAATTTCAGTAACTTCTGTGTTTGCACTGGCACTGGTGGCCCGGAAGGATACATGCCAGAATCCACCACAACCACCTATTTTTTCTCCTCAACCTGACTAAACATTGATGTACTAATTGCTGAGAAAATACCCGACTTTTGGGATTGTTCTGACGGACTCTACATCCAATGTGATTGTGTGATACTGAAATTTGAGACCTCGGAGAACAAGAGCCGAAGATGTAGAACTTTCTTCGTGTCGTGCTTCGTTACATGAAGCTGAGCTCCAGTAACAATGAAGGCAACATCTTCTCTAGTAGACCATTGTGGATCATATTTTACTGGGGCAGTGCAAATATGTGAAAATTTCTTCCACTGAATAGCTTCGAAGTATCGATCATCTGCTACTTCCTCAGATCCTCTCCAAGATATAGCATCGTCTATCTGGTCTTCGAGCAGTACTGGTGCATTTGCTACGTGCTGGAGATGTACAGCTAACCTGAAACATGACCATCTCTAGTTAGAGTTCAAGCTGTCCCAACATATAATAAAATAAATAATAGATCAAGCAAAAATACTCATTGATTTTTCGTATCGTGGTGATTATGCTTTTCATGACATGAAAAATACCATAGATCAGTTAATTTTTTAAACACTGAGGGATAACGTGCATTTTCAGAATAATATAAGGGACGAAATATAATTTACATCGAATGACGAGAATTCCTAAAAGACATACAAATGCCTATAGTGAAAATTGGTATGACTTTATTTTGCCTTTGTGAATAGGATCATGTATGTTATTGCATTCGCCAAACATGTGGTGTTCGAGGCCTTTCCAAATTTTCTTTTCTCATTTTCATATATAGTAATGGGAGGTTGATGCCTGTTCTTGTTGCAAAATTCGAAAAATAACTTATATGGCATGTTAATCGTAAACTCCAGTACTTATAAGACGACTTCTATTGTCACTGACCTAGCTATCATTACGTAGTGATTCTTATAAAACAACAAAATAGGTAAGGGTCTTCATGGCCGTTCGGAGCTCACAACTTTAGGCCCCGAAGTTATAATAGTTTTGTAAGTATAAAAAATAATTATTTGAGTATCCAATTAAACTAATTCAAAATGATTAACCCTAACTATTTGGGCTTCAAAAAAACTGACTCAAAATGGTCAAGCACGGTTCATTTGAGACCAAAATAGTTATTTCTTATACTTACAATATAATACTAATCTCGCTTGCAAGTTTGATATTCTGAGCCTTGACGTGATGCTACATGTCAACTTCCTGAAGGTGTAAATTACTATTTGCTGAATACTTTCCAATTATATATGCAAACTCTAATACTAGTAAGTTATGAGTTTAATTCTCACTGACCTATTAGTACGTATTGATTTTTATGAAAAAATTGAGACTGTAAGAGCCTTCGTTTCAACTTCTTGAATGCGTAAATTACTATTTGCAAATGTTTTGTGTTCAAATCACGAATTTGACATTTATTATATAAAAAACGAAAAAAAAGAATAAAAGGTACTATTTGTAGAATGCTTTCCAAGTTTATTCTTATCAATACATATGAAATTTACCTGTTGCATTTTATTCCTTCAAGATATAATCGCATGCCTGTGACTGGTCTCTTTCCAACAGCAACCTGATGATTAATATACCAGATCAATCATAATTATTTCTAAAAAACATTCTTATACAGTTTGTTCATGCAAGCAGCATCGTTCTTTTATCAATTGCTATGCATGTAAATCCTTTATATAAACATAAGATCCCACTTTAATCTCAATATAATTTGACAATTCTAGCTAGAATTATGCAACACAAAAAAAAAAAAAAAAAAAAACACAAATGAAAATATAACATCTTATTGTGTCCAATGATAAACTTCTATTTGGGTCACTCGTAATTTTCATAACTCGTCCTTGTGCTAGCATGCATGTTAATCAAGGATATGCGATATGATCACTTCAAGTAATGTATATATGTATAAATGGATACCTTCACCTGCCACGAAATTTGTAGGAGTATTTTAATAGGATTAAACTAAAAATACTAATTAGACTAATTAATATACGAGTCTTTACCTTAAGTCAAAATGTGTCATTTAGATTCTCCACAAAAATCTTCGACATGACACAATTAGCGGGTATTAATTGTAGCCGAAGTTTCACTAATTAACTTCGCATTTTAGATATTCATTTGAACGATAATAAGGTTCTAATTAGTAATTTTTCAAATCAACCAAGCATTGGCATATGGACAAACGAGACAAGGACAAAATCTTTACTAGTTCCATAATTTATAAGGAAATTATCGATGTCATAATATATCATTTTATTCATATTAATGTACACTTATCCAAGTGAAAATCTTCATTCAACTTTTTTTTTTTTTTTTCTGGCTAACTTGGAGAAATATCCACACTCAACCAGTGAACAAGACATAGACCAAATTAGCAAATCTTCATTCAACTTTTCATTTAATTAAGTAAAATAAGATGATCCACAAAAATTACCAATTAGATAGGCTAGCCCTCATATGAAAAATAAACTCTATATAGTAACCAGCTATTTTCACTTCAACATTCTAATACACAATAGTTTTCAATGTTTTTGCAATAATTTTACATTATGTAACAGATAAAAATAGTAGTAGTGTTTTAAATACACATGGGAATAAAATGTTTTGTACTCGAAGCGGTAAGCTATAATCACCTACTAAAGAAGCATGAAAACCTTAAATTTTTTCATTAATGCTGGTACAAAATGCCAAGTCAAACTCAAAGGTACAAATCACATGAATGCAATAATGATAATTAGTACTTTTTTCTTATCTTCCTAAACCATATAAAAAGAAAAAGAAAAAAAAAAAAGAATGTGGGTATATGAAACATAGATAAGCGAAAATAACAAATTAGAATCTCGGTAACAAAAAAAAAAATTGCATGTCTTATTCCCATTAACAAGGGAAATTCACATGTTTTGATAATTATCAGAACCTATTTACATGAATATTTTCAAATCCAAGGTTTATAAATAACATTTGAACCTTATTTTTACCTTGAAGGAAAATATATTTACCTGTGTGGTATTTACATATAGCTTAGGTCCCATCAAGTTAAAATGTAAAGCCGGAGGTGCGATGCTCAAATTCCCGGGCGGCCCAAGGGGTAGATCATTGTGGATAGGGGCCCAAAGTTTATGAACTTGGAAGTCCAGAAAGTATTGCAAATCAGCTATAGGAGGTTTGTCTGCACAACATTTAGATATATGTATGTCATTTAATTTCTGTAGTAATAATTTACATCATCGACCAAAGCTTCATATTTACAAGTAAGACTAATGTTATAATTTTAAGAATAATTGACTCTAACCTCAAATTCACTCATCAACCGGGGAGGGGAAAGGGATTGTAATGTTCTACATTTGTGAGAAATATGATAAGTGAGTGATTTATAAGAGATGTCGTAGGTTCAAATAAGAACTCGTTAAATTAATTTAGACAACTATAAATTTGAGGCCCAAAAGGGTTGTTAAATCTATAACATTATCTCACTTACAAGTTTGGAATTCAGGCCTTGAACATGACATTTTCGTTTTTGGGTTGAGGTAAAGTATGCTCTTCATATATAGTGAAACAAAGAAACATATAGTGAAAGCTAGTTGCTTACATCGAAGATATAGATTGATGGCATGCGACAAGAAACCCTTTCCAGGAACACCTCTAAGGAGAGAGGTAATAGGGATAAAGTTGAACTGGATCGCATCCGGCATTGATGGAACTGTAAGAAGCCATTCACAATGGGAATCGACTGATGAATCGCCACCCCTTTTTGAGCATATAACAGTTATTCCCTGCAAAAAATATGAGTGAATTATGAAAACATACATTGATAATTAACCTTATTGTGTTTTTGAAAATCATCCTTCTGTTTGAACGTCAAGCAAGTATAGTAACTGTTGAAAATAATAAATAATAATAAATTCCTTTTCTAACAGGTTAAGTTTTTAGATGATATAGTTACTTAATATAGTATCAGAATTTAGGTATCAAACGGTCATAAGTTCAGAACTTACCACCACCTATTTAAAACATTAAAAATGTCCAAGTGCAAAACTCAAAAACTAACTCCGTTTACACTTATGGGAGCGTGTTGAAGATAATAAATTATATAATAAAACTCCTTTTTAGATAAGATAGTCACTTAACAGTAACTTTTTTATAAAAAAAAACTCTTGAATACTTTAAGAAACATCAAAACATTTCATGGTTGAATATGGAAAAATTCTATTATACACAGAAAGGTGAAGATGTGAAGGGGTGATATATAACAATGATAATGAGAATAATTGCTAAACATGGAAAAGATAACACTTGACTGAAGCAAACGGAGACTCATGCTAGTACTTGTAATTGTTTTGTTTTATTTGAGTTTCAAATTTAGCGTCCAATATGTAGGGTTTTTTTTAAAATTTTAATTTGTAGTCAATCTCTTCTTTATATTTGCACTAAGAATACACAGGTTTAGCTTGATCTTAAACGTGGAAAAATGTATTGAAAATCAAGTTTTAAGCATTACTTGTTGCTGCAGAACAGTCAAAACCTACTTTTTACCAATAGAACATAAGATGCTTTTGCAGGTTCAGATTTTCAGATTGCAAGTAAAATGTCCAATTAAGGATGACCTGTTTAATTAAATATCACAAGGAATAACAAGTAAATGGACTAGCTAATGTGGATTTGGATCACCTGATAATGAAATAATATTATTATGGAGATCAATGATGGTAAAATGATAATACAATTACTATAAAATAATTTAAATCATTGACGGTAAAGGTCAAACAACTGCGTTACTATTTTACCATTGTTAATCGTCTTATTATATTATTACGGATTCAAATCCAACTAATGCGTGAAGCCGTGTGATACTTGGTATGAAGATGAGTGAAGAAAAATGGCATAACTATCATTACCCAATGATCATATCAATATCTATAGCTAAGTGTTAGTAGATACAAAGAAAATGTAACTGGACGATTATCAAACCTACATCTTTTGTTGTGATTGATGAGAAGCTGTTGAAGAGACTAGGCTGCGGATCGAAAACATTGAAAGCCTCCGGTGCCTGAATCAGAGGAACATAACAATTTCATACCAATTAGCATATTAGAAATAATAAATCTAGACCTAAAAAAATATTACTTAGGTAGCAATTGGTACAATGAAATGAATTTAGACAGGAATAGAATGAGCTAAGGAATGGAATAACTATAAGAATGAATATATTGATTCCAAACCATGTTTGGTAGTAAGTATACAAGAGTAGTAATAGGAATGACTTGTATAATATAATAGGATTGCTCTTTTTTGTTATAGTATAAAATAAGAATAAATATGAATATAACTAACTGTAAATAACATAAACATAATAAATAATATTTATAAAAATAATAACAACTATAATAATAATAATAATAATAATAATAATATAAAAATAATATTAATTATTATTTTAAATTATAATAATTATTATTAATACTTATAGTATTTTTATTTTTATTAATATTATTTTAAATTTATTATTATTTTTATTAATTATTATTATTTTTATTTAATTTTATTTTATTATTAATTTTTCATATTTATAGAATATACTAATCTATTTTTTATTTTTCTTATTTTTATTTCTTCTATTTTTATTATATTAATTATTATTAATTTAAAATAATGATAACGATAATTATTATTGTTATTATTATATATTTTTACTATTTTTAATATTAATATTACTATTATAAATTATTTTTATTTTTATTAATTTTTATTATTAATCTTATTATTGCCATTATTTATTATTATTATTATTATTTTTATTTTTGTTTTTAGTTTTACTAATATTATTTTAATTTATTATTATCATTATTATTATTTTGATTATTAAATCTTTATATTTTATTTTTATTATTATTTTATTTCTATTATTAGTATCATTTTGCATGTTATTATTTTTATGTTTATTTGGTTATAATTATTTGATTTTTATTATGGGTATGTTAGTCATTTTAAAAATAAGTCTATTCCCAAATACGTGGGAATGGGCTAATTCCATGTATTTGTTCTGGAATGACTATTTTCATGTACGTGGGAATATGATTACCTTGAGAATAAGATTTTCAAATTCATTCTTTCAAACTAAGCATAGAAATCCAATAGACTTGGGAATGTCATTTCATTTTAACTTTATTTTATTGTATCAATTGCTACCTAATAGACATGCCTTGTGAACTAAATATATAGTTGAAAACATGCATGCCACATGCATATGTACACTGGGGTGGATTAAGTAGAACCCTATGACCCAAAAAAAAAAGTAGAAGCCCAATTGCAAATTCGGTAAGGGGTCAGTGGGAGCAGCCCTCACGAGTCTCACTAAATGTTTTAGATTTATAGGTACTTTTTTGTCAAAACAATAAATTAGTCCCCGCTGAAAATAAAAAATATTATGCATATGATTAACAATTTGTATATTATAGTCCCCACGAGGAAAAAAATTGAATTTGTCACTGCATGTAAATAAATCTCATGCCTAACCCAAGGTACGTGCAAGTAAAACATTTATGAGAAAAAAATATTAATTTATTGCAATCTCCACTAGCCCCTATACTGAATCCACCACTGTTCAGAGGCAAGAGTCTATTTAGTAAAAATGATTAGTTTGGCATGTAATATATATAGGATATACCTTATGCTTTTGCTCTTTAGTTTTGCTTTGTTGTGGAGAGAAGGTGCATGCCCCAGTGAACAACTGGTCGCCAAGATCATCCAAGTGTTTCTTGAGGTGTGCTGGTTCCAAGTTAGAAGCGTTATCTTGCCTCACTAGGACCACATCCTGGCCACCAACGCCCAGACCCACAATGATGTGGGTACCATATTTCTCTATGAATCTGTCAAACATCAAAAATAATTGATCATCCTCATGACTCATGTGTGAGCTATATTTGTCTATATTTTAAACTCGTTTTAATTTGCTCGCCGTGTAGCGTGAGATCCTAAAGTAACCTTTTTTTTTTTAAACGAGAAGCTCATCTTACATATAATCACATTAGATTAATTCTAAAATTAAAAACCCCGTAATATAGTACATGAGCTCTAATGGATTCTTCAAATTAGTTAAAGATCGGACAATATTTGTGATGAGAAAACTAATTATATATTGATTAATGTCTATCTTTTTATCAATTTTTTTTTTCAGGATATTAATGGAATAGATTAGCATTAAACATTGCGTTAGAATGCTCTATTATCGTTTCTCAATTTTCAACATTTTACTGTTGTAGTCATTCTCATATTTGTCTATTTCACGTTTGACTAAAGCACACATTCACATTGCAATCTAGATCTGCAATAATATTGAACCCTTCTAGACATTCAGACTTGCTGATTCAAGTGATGGTTTTTCTCAGTTTGACTTTAAAGATATTTCTTTATTTCCAACCTGTTGAATTTGACTTAAATGAGCCACCAAATTAAATGTAAAAATCTTCTTTTACTTATTCAGTACAGCCTTTTTTTTTTAATCAGAAATTCAGTACAGCTGAATTTGTCAGTCATGTTGAATTATTTTTTTTTTAAAGCTGACCAACTAAAAAGGGGGGAACGTCCTCCCTTTAACACACGAACACTATATTCGGATTCACGAAAGAATGACAAGGAAAATAAGATAGACGAAAAAATCATATAAAATAGGAAGCAAAAAGATTAAAAAATAAATAAAAGGATTTTGTAATTCCGAAACGTTGATTTCAATGTAAAATAATAAAAGCCCTCAAGATTTTTAAACGTTTAGACAATTATATATTGATCGATGTCATCATATGCACGTAATTGGTAATTGTATTTACATTTGCATTGCTGACTATGTAGCTTCATGTGACAGGACAGCAGTACTTGTTACAATCACATACAAAACAATTTTTTCTAACCTTCCCATAGGCTTTTCTACGACAAAATATATGTAGAAGTTTAGTTGAAATAATTGTAGACCAAGTTATATTCAAATAATGACATAAATGCCATGTTACATTATTCTTATTGACTTGGTCATTGATAATGGTTTAGCCATTTGGCGATTCATACTTGCATTAATCTGTGGGTCAACGTCACCGTGGATTGGATGAGATGGAACTCTGAAGCCTACCCACCTAATATGCCTACTTTAGTGGAACGTGTAAGAGCCCTTACATGTATGGCATCTACTATATATGACATGCTTTAGATATATCGTGGGCAGAAGGGAACCAATTTCAACCTCAAGGGATGAGTGTAATGGTGTAACTTTTGAAGTATAAATTGAAATTGTTTTTATATATTATATTTAAATTAATTAAGAGATTATTCGGTTTTAGATCAATTTTATTAATTTTAAGTTGTGGGACTTGATCTTGTAAAATTAGACTAAAAAAAAGTGTTTTATATCATGTTAGGTAGTTCTGTCTTAAACAAAAACTAAAATAAAAGAGAATTAAGATTTTAAATTATTCTTTAATTTCAAAATAATATTAGAAAATCCTCATCCTAGCAATTTAACTAATTCACACGACTGAGCCCAATGGTGGGATGCCTAGCCCAAGCTCTATATATGGCCTTGATTTGCATGCTAGTATTATGAACTTGGGCCATATTTATATATATATATTTCTAGTGAGTTATACATTCTAAAATTTGAACTCTAGTATAAACTTGAACATATTACTAGACGTTTACCAAAGTTAATTAGTATTTTACTGGAGAAAAAGTTGAAAAATATGTCTTTTGCTAGATTAGCGTAGTGAAAGGGGTGAAGTCTGGCGGCTGAAGTCATAATACTAACCTCAGAGAGCTACCCACCTAACCATGCGATATTACCACTTTTGAAATCAATTTATGTCAAGGGTTGGGGGGGGGGGGGGGGGGGTGGGGGGGGGGGTGGTGGTGGTGAGAGAGAAGAATCATTTTAACACAATATCATCATAAAAGTAAAGCACTAAACATGTCTCAAATTTGAGGCATTAAAAGAGTGAGCTCTTCGTCTAAATTTCAACTATTATACCTATACTCTCTTTACAATTGTAAATACAATGGCAAAAATTAGTCTCATGTCAACGAGATTGGCAATAAATGAAAACAAAAAAATGATGAAACTCTACAGAACTTTGATGAAATTTCTTGCATAAAAACCATATTTATATTCTAAAAGATGGGGATGATCAGAACAATTACCTTGCGATAGCAGATGGATCCCAAGTGGAAGGAACAGCGTTACGGACCTCATCAGTGAGGACAAGAGGATACCTATCAATATGAACATCAAAGAGCATAATGAAGTATCCATCAAGGCCTAAATATTTCGTGTTGGCAGCATCTATTGCCCATGAGCCACTCTGAAAACCAAACATTGAGTTGAACAACCCTGATGGAATTTTTCCAGGCACCGAGCATTTTCGATTAAAGAATTCTGACATCTGCAACAATATGCTAGCCATGATTTAAGTCAATGATAAATTAAAATATATATAACAAAAAAAAAAAACTATTCTTCTATAACTATTGTACTAAAATATGCTACATGTCATTACAAGCCTTATAATGATGACCAACAAATTAAATACAGACAATAAAAGATATTCAGAAATGGAGACAAAGATCCATACCTGGTTAAAGTCGAGAATATCAGATTGATATCGAGTTCGATCACCTTTATCACATTTTATGTCAATGGAGACATCTTTAAGGACTCCAAAGCCCGGTACAAGAAGTTCCCGCGTGTTTGTTTCATTAAGCGAAACTAGTCTATCCTTCCCCTTGCAATACTTGAGTCGAAAATCGGACGTTAGATCAAATCCTTTACCGAGACTGCTAAGAGCCCTTTCAACAATTCCGTTATCCATGATCTCTCTCTCTCTCTATATATCTATTTTTGCTATCTAGGATTGAAGCCTTAAAGGGTGCAACGCATTGGGTGAAGAAGAAAGAGAGATAAGAAGGTTGACCAGATAGTGTAAGTAAATTTGTGAGAGAGGAAGCAAGTTGTGAACTTGAGAAAGTTAATTGAACACGTTCATGGTTATTATAATGATATGTTGGAAGTTTGAAGAAAGGAACCAAAGGATGGACTTGGTAAGATCACATCAAGGAAGTTTCATTCCCTTTCTTGTTTTCTAGTTTAAAGTTTTGGGTTACGTATAAACCTTGACCGCTCCCTCTCTCTCTTCTATTTGATTCCGTAGTTTTCTCGGCTTCACACTCGATGTGACCCAAATGATACGACTACTTTTTCCTCGCGCTAGACGTGAATAAAGGGAATTTATAGTTATAAACATGGTGTTTAATAAAAGGAATTACGGACATCCACTTCTGCCTCTCTCTCAAACAAATCATACAGTATAATAATATTTAGGTAGTAGCTTATTAATAAAAATTAAGTTTTGGACTAAAGTTGAGCTAATTTGTCATGAGTTCTACATATTAATCTTGGCTGATTCAAACTCAATTTTAAACTTCAGTATGATATCACTAATTAGGTAAAAAAAAAAATCAGTCAAAAGTATTAATGGGTTGAATGTATTGTTTTTCAGGGAGGCAAACCATTGTGTAGATTACCTAGCAAATCTCGAGTTGCCATATATATTAGAGATTCATACGCCCATAGAGCCTCCAATTTTGTTGCTTGAAAGGTTACAAAAAGATATTACAGGTGAAACATCCCCTAATTTAGTGACATTATAAATTTGACTTTAAGCCTCCTCGTAACCATATATATATATATATATATATATAAAAGTGGGTTTGTATAGGCTAAGTTTTAAGTAAGAGATGGGCACCTCAGGACATTCCAGTCTTGTAGAAGGAGCGAACCTAATAACAACAGCATGTGCCAAATAACTTATACCTTTATGGAAAAGCCCAATTAATATTTTTTCGCAACCAAAAACAATCTTTTTAATTATTCTTTTTTTATATATATATACTACGGAGGCCATAGCCATTACATGCCAACAATCATTGTAAGGGAAGATTATCCCCGTTTGTCCTTTTCCAATAATACAGGAAATGGAGGTGGCTATTGATTAATAGTAAGCCCCAAAGGTTGATCTAACAAATACTTAGTTATCTAATTTGTACATTGATTAGCCTCCCTATAAATGTAATTTGATAGTAAGCATGTCATTGAAGGATTTAGTTACACTCTTCAATAAGCAGTTTTTAAGGATTGTTCGACTTGAAGAGCCCTGAATGAACTTAATTACCATAATTGATTAGGAAAGGAATTTGGTCAAAACCGTGTGCTAATAAAATAGGCAAATTTCTTAAGTCTTATAATTCACCTTTCATAGATTCCTAATTCTTGTTGTAAATCAACTATATATATTTAGTGTATTAATAGAATACAAACATCTTTTTCTAAGATATCTTTCTTAACATTGTATTAGGCAGATTCTCCACTTTGTCCAAAACCTCTAGCTTTTGCCTATCCTTGCACAAGTCTAATAGATCCATCACCTTCTTCAAGCCTCTTTCATGGTTGCTGCTACCCCTCCAACCACCACGGCGGGAAAGCCACAATTTACTAGCTTGCTTAGCAAGTTGGGTGTTCGAGACTTACACATGCCAACTTGAGGAGAATTGTTATCAAACACAGACACAAAGACTGATTAGGAAAATAATTTGGTCAAAGTCATGTGCTGATAAAATAGGCAAATTGACTACGTCTTGTAATTTACCTTCTATAGATTCCTAATTCTTGATGTAAATCAACTATATATATTTAGTGTATCAACAGAATACAAACATCTTTTCTTGGGATATCTTTATTAACACTTGTAGTATTAATATATCGATATAACATGAATTTTATCAGCCTAATGCAGTACTTTGACCATAGATTGTATCAGTTTCATGATCCCTCCTTCAATGGGTGAGGGCATGGGCCGCAATGGGGGACATAGGTGGGTATGTGTAGCGGGTGAGGGTGAGGGTAAGGGTGGGATGGGGGTTGTGGAAAGGTATACAAAGGCAAGGGTAAGGGATTGATTGATTTGGGTAAGGTTAGGGATGTGGGGTGGAAGACGAGCTTGGCTTAAGGGTTGCGGAAGGGGGGAATGAAAGAAAAAATGGATCAAGTAAGCGCTTTTGATGGGTCAACCTGTAATGCTCCGATCCTTCACGGAATCAGGTTCTCGATCCCAAAACCCCAAGGCACGAAAAAGGAGAAAAAAGGGACAAAGTTTTTTCTGTATCTAGGCCTATCCAAAACCTACAAACAGAAAATTCCACAACATACAATTCCAATATTCATAATTCTAAATCACATGCTCAACATATTCACTTCTTTTTACATTTTACAATTCAATTCCAATAATGACACAAGTCCGTCAACTAACAATTATTCCATATGTCAATATTACACATTATACAAACTGCATCACTATAAATAGATACATGATCACTCCTGCACAACCATCACATACCGATCCACAAGCTCATAGATCCTCCTCTCTTGAAAGATGTTAGAAAGAGGGTGAGCAAAACACTATGCTCAGCGAGGAAGGAAAATAATAATCTGGGGAGTTTTCGAAAAGGCTTTCGTGCAATGCATATAGGAACAAGTCAAATATTAATAACAATAAAGACAATCAATCGATACAATAAGACAATAAACTAGATACAAATCAAGAGGTAACTAATGACAAATCTAGCAATATACAAGTAAAGACAAGTCAAGTAAACGATAGCAATGCAAGGTTATCAATTAAGACAATAAACTAGCCAATTCAATGAAATGATATGATTCGATAACCCTTATCACTCCAACTCCACTATCACGATCTCGATTCACGAACCACAAACCACGATCACGATACGATATAGCCAACATCCCAAAGGCCAATGATTACTCCAGATTGTACTCAATACCTACAACCCAACACCCCTTATCGATCTCCAGACAAGCAGGTGATGGAATAGGACACAGAGCTAGAACAACACAACTCCGGCAAACCCGATGCCGCCCAGAGAGGCTCGACACATCCTCCCGAATTTAAGGTTGCACAACCATCGATACAATATAATAACATGATATATCAACAACAAGAATAAATACACAATTTGATACACATAATTGAGGAACAACAAAGTAGGTTGTCCTCGCACGTACAATACAATTTAATAATTAATACAATCGATATAAATGAGAAATTACCTATATTCACTCAATGTAAGCAAAGTAGGCATGTGATTCAACTCATGAAACTCCTCCAATTAGAACCATATTCTATTCAAAATCACTTAGACACTTAACTAATCAAATCCCACTCAACTACTAACAAGCATTCTAAGTTTCTTTCCATAAGGCCTTTATAATTTTTAAGTAAGTAACAGACTATCAACAACGAGGTGACACTACGAGCTCACTAGACATGCCACCATCACTAACTAATCACAACCAAACCCTATAAACACACACAACACTCACATAGCCTAAAATAACCAAAAAGGCCTTTTATGTTCAATCAATTCTATCCAAGTTATAACCACATTTTAACGAGTTTAAGCACTAATCCCTCACCATAAACAAGGTTGGTTAAGCTTGGAGAAGACTTTGGATGACTCAAAACACCTTAAGCAAGCTTGGAGAAACACTAATTAGCAAAACCCTAGCACCAAATTTTCTTTCTTTTCCTCATTCATGCCCATAGCTTTCCCTCCTTTTTTTTCTTTTTTTTTGGCTCATTTTCACTATTGTAAGATGATGGAAATATGTTTTGGGCTTGGGCTTTGGGTTGCATTTGGGTTGGGATTGATAATTAATGGGTAGATACAATAAAATTGGCCCAAAAGCAAAGCTAGTCTTCAAAAGGCGCAAAAATGCAACTAGAATTTACTATTCACACGATATACTAACTATTTTATATCTCTCGTTCCCGATATGCGATGCACATAATTTCGATGAAAGAATACTTAAAATATGTCAAGTATTGAGGAAAAAATATTAGATTAGAAAGATAAAATAGTTGAAAATTCACTGCTGGCTCGGAGCTACTTATTCATTTAGTTGAAAATAAAGCAAATAAATGTAAGAAGATAAATTCAAATAATACAAGTAATAAAATAGATAATATTAATTTCATATAAATTATTTAAATATTTTTGGAACATTTTTGAAGAAATGAAAATTAAAGTTAACAAAAAAAATGTCAAAGTTAAAGTAAACACATAAATTCACACAATCACTTAAATTAAACACATAGGTATGTACAAATAGGTATTATTCACTACATGCTAGGTTCGGGGTGTCACACTGACCCGACTCGGATTTGTTTTTTTAATTTTTCCTTTTTCTTTCCAGAGAAAACAGCCTCTGGCAATTTTTCGTACACTTCAAATCCAAAAGGAAATGGCTGCATATAAAAAGAAAAGAGATGAAAGTTAAGATTAGTTTTTTACAAAAAAACTAATAAAAAACACACCCATCTATCTGGTTTTTATTTTTATCTCACAAACATAGAAACAAAAATAGAATTTTAAGGGCATTTAGTTGGTGAATTGAAACTCTCTTCAAGCGAGTTTGACGTGGTGAAGTAATTTGACCATAAATTTCATGGAAAGAGGTAATTAATTATCCTCTTATGAACTTCAATTGGTATCAAAGCCATTTTTGGCTTATTTCATCGTTAAATATGTCACTTTTAATGCTTACATGCTTGATATGTATATTTTATGGATCTTGGTAATATGTTATAAATGCTAAATATAATTATATTTTTAGATTCTCCTTGAAATTACAAATCTAATGGCTCAAATTTCATGTAATTTGGACAAAAATTGAAGTTATGAATTTTTAAAGTTTTATATGTGATCTGTTTTTTTCGCATGGCATGAGAAAGAAGATGACCTATACGGCATCATTTTGTATGATAATGAGAATCGAATTGAATGCTGACATATGTCTTACTATTTTTATGAAATAATTAAAGTGTTAAAAGAAAAATGCTTCTAGTGAGAGTTGAACCTGCGTTTTCACTGTCAAAGGAAAACTTTTAACCACTTAGCTAAATGTTGTTCTTGAAATTAATATGTGAAATATATTTTCATGTTTAACATTTCGTTCTAAAGAGCGTAAGATAAAAAGACTTCTACTATGTTTTGAACTCAGGATTTGTTGTCAAATATGCATGAATTTAACCACAAGATCAACAGTTTTCCTTGGTTATGGTATGTTAAATGAGTATATTTGTTGTTGTTTTTTTTTCTTTTAACATTAATAAGCGAAAATGCTTCTGTTGGGGGTTTTGAAAGTGAGACTTTTTAGATGAATGCCACATGAACTAGTTGATTTTCCTAAAGGACGCAAAGCAATTATGAACAAATGGGTTCTCCAAATAAAAAGAAAGATTGACAATTCAATTGAGAGGTATAAGGCTTGCCTAGTAGCGAAATGTTATACTCAGCAAGAAGGAATTGATTTTGAATAAACTTTTTCTCATGTTGTAAGATTTACCTCAATTCATCTTATCTTTGCTATTGTGGCGCAATTAGACTTGGAATTGTAATGGATATCAAAACTGCATTTCTCAATGGAAAATTAGAAGAGAAAATTTACATAGAACAACCATTAGATTTTGTTGTAAAAGGTCAAGAAAGAAAAGTTGTAGATTAAAAAAGTCGATCTATGGCCTTAAACAAGCCTCAATATAGTGGAATATAAAATTTCATGAAGTCATTTCATCAAATAAATTTAAAATGATAAGTGAAGATCACTATATATATGTTAAGCATTCCAAAGGAAAATTTGTAATTTTATCTCTCTATTTGGATGATATCCTATTAGTTGGGAATGACAGAATTTGTCAAAGCTAATAAGGAGTGGCTATTTTTCCAATTTGACATGAAAGATATGAGAGAAGCAAACTATATTCTTGGTGTTAAAATTCATAGAAAAAGGTGGAAGAGCCAATCTATCTCTATCTCAAGAGCCTTATATCAAGAAGATACTTGAACGTTACCGCATGAAAAATTGTAATGCCATTTACACTCCAATAGCTAAAGACATGAATTTGAATCTTAGCATATGTCCAAACACTCCAGAAAAAAAAATGTTAACAGTACTGTATTCCAGTGCCATTGATATTCTTATATATGTCCTAATGTGTACTAGACCAGAAATTTGTTATGTTGTAGGTTTAGTTAGCCATTTTCAGTCAAATCTCATACAAGAGCATTGAAAAGCTGCAAAAAGAATATTAAGGTACTTGAAGGGAACTAAAGACCATGTTCTCTACCTCTACTTTCAAGGATCTAATTAACGCCTAGAAAGATATACTGATGTTGGTTGGGCCGGCGACATGGATGGGCGTAAATCTACTTCGGGTTTTGTATTGGTGCTAAATAATTTTTCTATATCTTGGGGTAGCAAAAAATAAACCGGTGTTGCTTTGTCTACTATGGAAGCTGAATTTGTAGCTTATTCTGCTACAGTTCATGAAGTTGTTTGATTAAGATTTTTTTTGAACATTTAGAATTTTCAAGTGATAGTGCAAGTCCTCTTACAATATATTGGGATAGTCAAGCGGCAATAGCCTATATGAAAGACCCAAAATATCACAGTAAAACCAAACACATAGATCCAAAGTATAACTTTGTAAGAGACATTATTGCATAGAAAAAAGTAGCTTTGCAGTATATACCCACACGCAATATGCTTGCAGATCCTTTTACAAATCCCATTGCAAAGGATGTATTTTTAGGTTATGTTAGCTCTATAGGAGAGCGCAAAATTTGATATGTGAATATTGTAAAGAAATGTCATAATTGATATTCCATTATTAATGCGAGTTATGTTTATCTTAATTCAATGATATTTGTATATGTTGCAATACATATATGATGTATGCATATGGGTAAAAAGGTGTGTCTGATAGACTTTGATTTGTCTGCTCACACGGGCAATCACCTTTGGCACAAGAAGGTGCGCAAAGATAAGACTAACTCAAGAAAAGAAAAAAAAAAAAAAAAAACCTTTTATGTAGAAACGTTGAGTTACGATAGTCGCCTTAACTTGGTTAAGATGGGATTACAAGCATGTTTGCAACATCTAAAGTTAATTTGTGGTTGAAATAGATCCCTACTATCTAATTAGTCTATTGTAGCCAGATGTGAAATTCTTAATTGATTCAAAAAGGGTTGATCAATTGAAGGATTTGTTTTAGACAACGAGGATTGTCTAACTATACATTTGCAGGGTGTTAATGATTACAAGACATATGATGAATTAAATAAATAACATCGTAACACGTGAGTCATATTGCGTGTGCTTAATTCGACCAATAAAGAAGTGGAGAATTAATCCTTGTTTCTTCACTGTGTGAGACTTTACGAAGTTTGAATGACTTCAACAGGGTACCCTTGTTACTTTTAACTACTTCTTGATATTTTAATTTGGTGTCTACTACTTTAGTATATTATCGATGGTTATCAACGATTCGACCTAACAAGCATGTCTAAGAAAGTGACCAAATTATTTTATAATGACTTAGGTTTAAAAAGAAGATTGAATTGAATATCAAAGTATGTGTTCTCACAGGTCGACCAATCATGTTAGTCAACTAAGACTAGAACATGATAATGAGATACATGATATTATATTAGTGAACTCTTAAATATCACAGAGATAAAATGATATTTAAAACAAAGGATTAGAGTTATTATGACATTGATATTACAATTTTAGTTTGGGGTACTGTAAGATACGAAAGGAATATGAATCGTTCGAGTAGCTATATACCTTAACAGGTTTGTGGCAATCAATGCTCATATGCTTGCCGGTTGCACAATATATTTTTCCAGTATAATGGATTCTATAAATTTTGTTAAGATGAGAAAAAGAAATATGAGCCATATAATGTAGGTATGAGGTCAATGTTGAAAATATGTTTTTCAAGCAATCATTCGGTGTAGAATGATAGGGATATTCATGTAAAAAAAATATTTGTTATACAATTTTAATCAAATTAAAAGTACCATTTCACATCTATCTTTATCTCTTATACACTTGTCTATTGCATATTTGTATATTATGTATAACTGATAAAGTCCTTAGATATGTCGGTATAAGGTCGAACCATAAGGAGTTTATGGTAGATGAGAATTGACACATTAGAGATTCCTAAAACCAGTCCTAGGTCATACTATTCTTCAAGACTGGGCATTGGTGAATCCGCCAAGACCAACATGCAATTAGTCCTACCAAGGTTGATCTCGTCAACCGAGTAGCATGAGATGTCAAGGTTAATGCATGAGTGCGCATGGAGATATGTACACTGGACACGGCCCATCGAGAACACTCAATGGAAGCTTCATCCACCTAAGTCAATAAATGGGTTCTCAAGTGATAGTTGTGCAAAGTACTCCTCTGACTCGAAGATATCATAGTCGCTTGTAAGCAACTCACTACACTTTGGCCTCAGACAAAAGGGAGAAAGATAAGAAATGCTTGAATAAGGATTTGGGTGCAGTCAAGTACTTGCGAAGCTAGTGAGTGTCACTGCGGGGATCTACTACTTTGGATAAAAGTGAGAATGTTCTATGTCGTCTCATAGAGATGTTGATGTAAATCTGTGGCCATGGTGGTATGATTAGATCATACAAGACTTAGTCAACATAGCGTCTACGACAGCTTAAGGGTGAGCCTATTAGGGTTTGACTGATGTTGACCATACCCTAGGGCGAACCTGAGACATCTAGTGGAAAGAATGGACTGCACATTAACTAATTGCCAAAAAGTTCTTGGATAAGAATGCTTGATTAAGCATTCGAGCCAACTGAACGTCGGGAAGCGTTGCTAGATGCCAACCTCGATTAGTAGCAACTAGAAAGAGTTTTAATAGTGATGGGTTAGTTGGTACTTGTCCCAACTACTACCGGCTTGGCACTCAAACCTATAGGATCGCACACAAGCCAAATGGTTAGAACTATGAGGGATAGAGTAGAAAAGTCACCCTAGTACGAGGACGTTCTCGTATTCTAGCTAGAAGCTGAGATAAGGTAGTCTGCATATGGTTAGAATGGGTTTTGAAAACCATTCGAGTTTGTAGACGAGTGAGGATATTTGATGGTTAAACATTTGACTTATGGCCAAGGTCAATTTGGAAAATTAACTTTTGTATTAAGTTGGATTAATTAATTGAGCGTCAATTAATTATTGGGGCTAATGTCTAATTAACCAAGAGTTGATTAGAAAAGGTTTAAGCTGAAGTTATAAAAGTATTCTAAGCTCCGGGGTCTAAGTGCGAATACTGGAAAGTGTTGGCTTATTATAAATTCAGCCTTAACATAAAACCTGGAAAAAAAAGACACAAAAATTTTCCCTAGTCCTCTCTACAAAATTTGATCGCCCCTCTTTTTTCCTCTAGGGAGTCATGCGATATTCTCAAGCTCGAGAAACTTCAAGCTTCACCTTATTCTAGCCTTAACATAGTGTGTGTGAGATTATAGAGGGGTACTACATTATGTATTCAATCCAAGCTTGGGAATCCATCAGCCTTTTCAACAAGAGGTAATTTTCAGATTCATTCAAGTTTTGTATTCCATGTTTTCATTATATTGCATGCTTGGACGATCCTCTTCGAGGTTCTCTAGAAATTTTTACTGCTTTATTACGTTATTCTGCTGGGTATTATGTGTTGTTGCACACTAGAGAACCTTCAGTCAAACCCATCATATGCGAGTGGAAAATAAAAGAAAAAATGAATCGAGTAGGGTGCCCCTCCTGGTCGACCTGACCTGGATCTATTTCTTTTTTTTTTTCCTTTTCTTTCTAGAGAAAACTGCCTCTGACAGTTTTTGCACATTTCAAATTCAAAAGGATGCGTATAAGAAGAAAAAAGATGAAAGTTAGGTTCTGTTTGTTTGCCGTAAAATAATTTGTTTGTAGAAAATATTTTTCGTGAAAAATATTTTTTTAGAAAATAAAATATTTTTCAGGGCTCTGTTTGTTTGTCGTAAAATAACTTGTTGCGGAAAAATATTTTTCTAGAAAATAGAATATTAGAAAATAATTTCTGGTGTTTGGATGTATTGTGAGTTCCGTAAAATATTTTTTTCTCCCGAATGACATGAAAACATTTTCCAGAATTTTATACTAGTCGCAATTGTTGACCGAAAAATATTTTACAGTTGATCAATTTTTTGGTGTTACCAAACACTATAAAATTAAGCAAAAGCAGTCGCAATTATTGACCTGAAAATATTTTATAGTTGATCACTTTTCTGATATTATCAAACATTATAAAATTTGAAAAATATTTTTTGAAAAAATATTTTACGACAAACAAATGGAACCTATGATTAGTTTTCTTTTCATAGAAAAACAAATCAAAAACAGACCCATCTCTCTAGTTTTTGTTTTTCTCTTAGAAATACAGAAACGAAAATAGAATCTTAAAGAGCATTTAGTTGATGAATTGGAACTCTCTTCACATAAGTGAGTTCGACACGGTGAAGTAACTTGACCATAATTCGTGGCAAGAGGTAAATAATTATCCTCTTACGATAGTCATGGAACATGAGGAAGAAAAGAAAAACAAATTAGAGATGACAAAAAAAAATAATAATAATAATGTAAAGTTCTCATTTTACCCTTTAAAAATTCAGTCTAATATTTACAGTAATGTGACGGTAAGAATTAATAGTGTAACTTTTTAAGAACTTTTGGGATCAAGTGCATAACTTTCTAATTTCAAAAATCAAGTAAAAATAAGACGTATTTGTAAAATTTTCCCTAGTAACTTACTTTGCATTTATCATAAAATGATAACCGGCTACATCCCTAACTATTTGCAGTACACTCGATTATTGACTCGCTCTCAATTATTCCCTTGTTTTCCTAGTTTAACATGAAGCGGTTGAGCCAAGTTTAGTCCCATCTCGAGTCCAGATAAGGTTCAATTCGAGTCTAGCACAAATTAAGCAAAATTTAAGTCCACTTATTAAAAAAAATTAAAATATTATGCATTATGTAAATTATAATAACTAGTAATTTTAATTGATCAAAATTAATTTCAAAACTCTCAACTTTTAATTGTTCAAAGTTTCAAGTCTAATTCAACTTTCAAATCTCAATTTATTTTCAAGAAGAGGAGCTCCACTTTTCTTCAGTTGAATTTGATTGATGTATTCTTTTAATTATAATTGTACTTTTATTGAAATATTTATACATTCATTTTACTACAATATTGTACACTATAACTATAGTTATGGGGAAAAAAAATCTTTCATGTCGATTACATTCTTCAGAGATTTAAAATCATTTTACATACTTTGAAGAATAGATGCATGTAATTTATAACTATTGTCAACGTAAACTTATATTTCATTATTTATTTGGAATTTGGACGCTTATAAGACACCTTTTATTTCAATACTCAAATGTTCCAAACTATTTCAATCCTGAAGTGGTTATTAAACCACCGCCACCAGGCCCACCACCACTATTGGAACAAGTATTTGGAGAGTCACTGTCACTAAGCCTACCACCGCTACCAGCAGACCCAGCACACGTACAAGGAGCAAAAGAAAATGGAGAACTTCACCAGTAGCTTTCATCAAGCGTTTATGTAATTGTTTATTTTTATGTTTATATTACTAATATACTCGTATCTCATAAACTTATAGTTTATTATGTAATGGTTTATCATCTATATTAATATGGATAAATTATGCATATAGTCCCTATTGTTTACACATTTTTTTAATTTGATCCTTAGTGTTTCAAAACAATCATACTAGTCCCTAATGTTTACAAAAGTGATTCAAAATGATCCCTATTGTTCAAAACTAGCCATTTTAGTGTCTATTATTTTTTTAAAAATTTCAATTTAGTCTCCAAGTAGGGATCACTTGGAGGGATTAAATTGATTTTTATTAAGAAATAATAAGGACTAAATTGAATTTTTTTTTAAATAATAAATACTAAATTGGCTAATATAAAACAATAGAGAACATTTTGAATCACTTTTGTAAACATTAAAGACTACTATGAATCTTTTAGAAAACGACATTAAAAAAATATGTAAACTATAGGGACTAAATGTAAAATTTACTCATATTAATATTATCAATCAATTCATGTCTCGTTAACGGTTAAATTAACTTTTCTTAAAAAATGTAAGTTTAAATTTTATTTTTTTAATTATTAATTCAACTATCCAAGTACTCCTAATTAATTTGTTTAGTATATATATATATATACACACGCTAAGCACAAAAAAAAAGGTCATCCCAGCTCAATTCATGACCTATAGTAGCAGGCTCGTAGGCCGAATTGGATCCTGTATTTTAAAAATAAACTCAGTCTAACTCAGCGCACTAAATATTTATACAAGTCGAGTTCAATTTTTTTAATCCATAACTCGATCGGACCGTGTCGGTCTAGCTGAGTCCATCCATAGAATGAAAGTTTTTTGTTTCTTGCTTTTCCTTTACGGGTCAACTGTCATGTTTCTATTAATATTCACAAAGAATTAACACACACCAGTTGGATAAAAAAGAAGGGGTACAACATCGTTACCTTGTGACTGTCGTAACATGGGCAGCGTATAATCCTGCCAAGCTAGTGGTAGCAAATTAAGCCTAACCTGTTTTGCTAACCAATCTGCAACACGGTTGACTAATCTAAAAATTACATTAAAACCAAAAAAAGCATGACTTGGCTAATACTACAGATACACAATGAGGCGCTTAAAGAGCTCCACTTGCAGAGAGCACACACCACACACAGGCACTGTTTGGGATTAGGGATGGGGGTGTTACAGGTGGCCAGTTGGGGATTGTTCTGATAGGGGAGGGAGGCGATGGTGGCAAGTAAGCCTATTGTTGTAGCAGAAAAAGCGTACGGTTGGTGTAAGAACTCTTTTTTGGGTTAGTGATGTGTGAAATTAATGTGTTTGTGTGTATATTGTGTGATAAAGGATGAAAAAAGAAAAAGTAAAGAAAACTATCAAGCACAACAAATATTTTACAATGTCAAGTCAAATTTGCAAACAAAATCTAGCCAAATCTCATTCCACTTGGTAAAATTAACTATGTGAATTTAAAAACGCCATTCGTTTTTATTGAGCATCATCTCCTCTACTCCCTCCACACACGAGATTGAGATTATTCAATCAAGGGTGAAGCCAAATCATCCAAATCCAAACTTTAGAAAACAGCTTGTTCAGATATATAGGGTATTTTTGGATAACTAGAAGTGAGATCAAGTGTACAGTGTATGCTGTTTTATAACTTTATACTCAAATTGTGTTATAGCAACTCTCATTTTGAAAGGAGTAGAGAACCTCCAGATAATAAGAACAAAGCAGCAAATGTTGGCAGGAACGCCAAATCTATCATGATACATTACAGAATCATGGAAGAGATGAAGAAATTCAGAAATTTCAATCCCGAAGAATAAAAGAAAGCAAAGAATTCTAGTACCTGAGTAATTTTCCAGCAACGAAAAGCACGATACTCGTTCAAAGCAGAAGGAAATAAGAACAAGCGCAAACGCTTATGTACAGCTTACTAAACCGAAATCAGAAGAGAGTTTGGAAAGAAAACAGACGACAAAAAGGAACGCGCGTCCCTGCTTTGCACTTCTTAGTCCTAATAATATACAACTGCGTAAAGATATAAAGGACGCATGGACGACTGAAATGATGATGATTTCACATTGCCTACATACTACAAATGCACCTTTATTAATTTTCCTATAGAGGTACCATTTGTCCTGCAACAGAGGCCAAACCCTGCATTAATCGTACGATTTCAACTGTATCATCAAGATAATACTTGGCCTTACTGGGTTTTCGACCAACAGTACATGCAAATACTTCTGCACTTGGAGCCATGGATGGACCAGCAATAGAGCTGGAAATCACTTCGAACATGTCTTCATCAGATCGGTCATCTCCTATGCACAGGACAAAATCAGGAGACATTCCTCTCTCTTGCATAAACGAAAGTAGGCGTTTGGCCACAAGTCCTTTGCTTACGCCCTGTACAAACAGAGGATTCAGTAAAGGAAAGCTAGATACCTTCATGATTGTTAACATGTACAAGTATTATAATGTTCGTGATAAATGGAAAATCATGAAATACGATGAATAACGTAGTGCAAATGTTTCCTTTCTGATTGATGATGGAATTCTTTACCCTGCTAAAGCAGCCAATTTTCACCTCAAAATTTAAGCCAGAAGGACATGGATTAGATATCTCACCACAAACATATATATTCAAATTTATATAAAAGAAATAACAATGTTAGGATAATTATGACGTATAACTCCCAATCTTCATAAGGTTGTAATACAAATAACAATCTCAGCACAATTATTATGTATGACTCACAATACCATTATCTTCTACTCGCCACTCATTTTCTTCCTCCCTAGTTTCCAAAGGAGGCAGGGACCGAAGGAGATAATAAGCCACTGTTTGGGTTGCGGGGGGTTAGGGACTTAGGGTGAGGTTGTGGGGCTGTGGAGGGTGGACTGGACTCAAGATCAACGACTTCAAAAAACAATGGAGGGACATGAGCACGATGCCTTCCATATTACTCTGCTAAGAAAATCTTCAAGGCTACTAGTTTTCATGATTTAACTAAGCCATTGAGTTGACGACCTTCATTTAGTTTGACCTATGAAGCAAATTGCACTAACATCTTGGTGACCCATATTTCAGTTAGACCAGGTCACTTTATACTTTCCATTCGCGGCAATGAAGAGCAGCTCAAACTACTTTTAGTCATTGTTATATCTGGCACTACTATCACATTTAAAGGAGACAGCACTACTATATCTTTTGAAGACCCATATCCAAAAGGAAACTGCAACAGCACATCCATGATATCAACACAGCAAGCTTGAAAAATGACATGGCATTGTTTGAACAGCTGATCAACACAACAAATAACTAGACATACCTGTGGCTTAACTTCCACAATATTCTGCCCGCTCTTGACTGTCACAGGTTCATTGGCAAGTACGCTTTCAAGATGGTCAAGAAGCTCTTTAGCTTGACAAGATCCAAAATCAGGATCTGCATCCTCATAACACCAAACCATTGCAGTTTCTCTGTTTTCAATCACTGATCCATCAGTTGTCTCAGTATACAAGTTCATGACGGGCTCTGCAATCTGCTTCCAACTACATTCAACTGCAGGTACACATGTTTCCCATTCCTCATCTCGCTTCATCCTGGAAATACAATTACCATCGCGAATTAGACCAAGTATGCCATACAAAACTTGAAATTAACTGAATAATTAGAACTTAGCTTCATACCTTAGGAAATAACCATGCTCCGCCGCGATTCCCAGTTTGTCACAAGACGAAAACCATTCAGCAAGTGTGTCTCGGGTTCTGGCACTGACAAAAAAAACCACGTTGTTCTTATCTCGGCATAAACAACTTAAGATTTCTATAGTTTTGGAGCTCGGTTTCTTGTCAATTGAATTTTGAGGCATCAAAGTGCCATCGTAATCCAACAGGATTGCCCTTGTTGTAGTCCTCTTATAAGCTGAAACTATGTGCTCCATGGACAGCTTCCTAAAATTTGGATCAAGTGCAACCACCCGGAAACTTAAGCCAAATCCAATACCCCAACATCTGCAACGGACATGTTCCTTGCATGTTCTCTCCAAATCCTGCAAGAAACTTCGAGCCCAATATCCTACATCATGGGTGCTCACGTACCTATAATGCTTCTCATGCCTTAGTTGTTTTTCTGGCTCAGCCATCACCAAAGCAGATTCCATTGCATCTGCCACAGCATCAATATTCCAAGGGTTTACCCGAATTGCTCCACTAAGAGACGGGGAACATCCAATGAACTCAGATACAACCAACATGCTCTTCTTTGGTGTGGATGGATCCAATCCCAAAACCCTATCCAATTTCTCATTTCCTTGCCGACTAATTATGTACTCGTATGGTATGAGATTCATTCCATCTCTAACTGCCGTGACCAAACAACACTCGGCAGCAACATAATATGCAATTCTATCAGAAAACTTCAGTGGTTGATCAATCAAAATAACTGGTTCATACCCTGGTCTTCCGAACGTTTCATTAATTCGCTTCACTGTTGTGTATGTCTCCTCCTGCACTTCTTTCACATCTTTCCCTTTGCTCCTAGCAGGATTGGCTATCTGCACCAGAACAACCTTTCCCTGCTTCTCGGGATGCTGGAGTAGCAACTGTTCCATTGCCAACAATTTCAAACTAATACCTTTAAATATATCCATATCATCAACCCCTAGCAAAATTGTCCTACCCTTATCACGAAACTGCTTGATAAGCTCCGCTACCTTTGTCTCAGTTTCTGGGAGGTTCAGAACTGATTGAAGCTGTCCCATATGAATGCCAACAGGAAGAATTTTGATACTTACAGTTCGCCCATAATACTCGAGCCCTATATAACCCCTTTTAGACTCGTAAGACAAACCTAGCATCCGACTACAACAGGAGAGAAAGTGCCTAGCATAGTCGAAAGTATGAAATCCAATCAAATCGGAATTCAATAGAGCTCGCAAAAGTTCCTCTCTTATGGGCAAAGTTTTGTATATTTCGGACGAAGGAAATGGACTATGCAGGAAGAACCCAAGTTTCACTCTATTGAACCTCTTCCTCAAGAAAGTAGGCAGCACCATAAGGTGGTAATCATGAACCCACACATAATCATCTTCTGGATTAATCACTTCCATTATCCTATCCGCAAAAATCTTATTAACAGACACATATGCCTGCCACAGCGAGCGATTGAATCTACCACCTAGATCTGGCGACAGAGGCAACATATAGTGAAATAATGGCCATAACTGTTGTTTACAAAATCCGTGGTAAAACCTGCTATATAATTCAGGTGGCAAGAAAGTTGGAACACACTTAAACGTTTCGAGCAGTATCTGTGATACCTCATCTTGCTCACTCGGATGAATATCTTCTTTCAGACACCCAACATAAATAAACTCAATGTCATCATCACCTAATGCATCCTTGAGCTGAAGCTGAAGCGAATTCTCATCCCAACTGAAAATCCAACCCTTGCTATTATCCGTTTTTCGTTGCACCCTTATAGGCAGCTGGTTGGCCACGATAATTATCCTATCCTTTTGAGCTGAAGATGATGATGGATCAGAGCACACACTCTCTGATGCATCATCATCCAGATCAGACATTATACCAGCAACAGTCATAATACGAGGAATCCTCCGGCTCATACGACCAAAAGATGGCGACGGAGCCTCCCCGGAGGCAAGCTCCAACAGGTTTGAATACGACCTTGAAACCATATTAATATTTATCGATTTTTTTCTTTCTTTCTTCTCCTCAGCAGCTGACTATCAAACTAATTAATCCAAAACCTTCTTTCTCTTCTTAACATAGAATACAACAAAATAGCCTCTCAAATTTGCAAGCTGCCTTACTCAAACAAAATTGTCAACAACAAGCCTATTGCTCTTTCTTTTTCTCTTTTTAACACCAGACAGGTTATGAATAAACATAAAGCTCAAAAGGGTGTGTGAATTCAGTAGAAAGATTTCATCTTGACAATTTTTTTTTCTGTTTTTAACATCACACAAGAAATGAATACACATAAAGCACAAAAGGGTGTGAGAATTTAGTTGAAAGATTTCATTTTGACTAGTAAATCAAGCTATTGGATGGACAATAACACAACAAGTTGCGAACTTTTTTGTCAAACATATAAAATATAGAAAGGAATAGAATAGATTCAGATCAAATCAAAGCTAACAAGTAAAAACTCTTTAGAGAATAACACCAATCACAACAAAGACTCCAATAAGAACCACACAAAAACTTTCAAGATGATAAAATAATAAATAATAATAATATTAATAGCAAGAATTCAAGAAGAGTTGTTTTACCAGTTTTTGACACTTTGAAGACCTTTAAAAAGTGAAACAAAGCCTTAAATCTAGCAAGAAAGATAATGAAAAAAGCAGACCAGCTGCAAACAGTGCTGAATTGCTATTCTTTTATGCTTATCTTTATTATGGTGGAACTTGTTATATACACTGCTCAGTGCTACAACTGATGAAACATTATAATATTAATATCTGTCTTTTGGAACTTTCTCACACAACTCATGTTGTACATATGCAAAATGACCTAAATATAAGATGATGCACATACATTTGTTACAAACAAAATCTAATGATCAAGGTCATTTACGTAATTTTATTATAATTATATTAAAAATATATTATTATTAATTTTCGTTTATAATACTATAATATTATGAGTAGATTTATTCTTGTAGTGACTAGTTGTTTTTTTTTTTTTTTTGGTCAAGATCATGGCTAGTTTTAAATTTTTAAGTTTTGTCTTTCTTTCTTTGTTTTAGTTTTTGCTTATTTTTATTCTCCCAATGGATGGGTTGGTGTCTTGAGATATACTAGCTGCTTGGAAGAGTGATTTAATATGCAATAATGATTATGTGAAGATAATATAAATAAATGTTAAGTTGAGATATTATATGAATAGACAAAGAGGTCTATAGTTTTGGATAAGAATGAGTAATTATTGTGACCAATTAAATTTAAGTCATTAGTAGAAGTAGTTGAGCCTATGGTAATCAGCCGTTAGGTTGATTAGTTCACCTCTACCATCAACATTTGCAAATTAATAAAAATATATGGTTTACACTATTAATTATTATTTGACATTTCTAGATTATTTATTATAATCGATAAATTAGTACAAGAAACTTTATCAATAATTATGAAATTAGAGAGAACATATATTATGCATTTGACATAATGGAAGTATTATTAATTATTGTTTAGCATTTCTATATCATTTTCTATATTTGGTAAATTAGTTCAATAAACTTTATTGATAATTATGAAATTATAGACAAGATATATTGTGTGTATTCACTTAATGGAAGTGTAATTTCTATTTATTTATGTTTTGTACCCATTTCTAATATCTTTTAACATGTTCTGATATTTAAGATCAGTATTTTTAGTGTATTTTTGTATATGTTATTTAATAAAATTATTTTCACATATCTTTCAATATTGAACTAAATTTTAATATATTTTCTACAGGAAAATATTATGTGTTCTATTTTAAATTTACTTATATATGATGTGTCCAAAAAAAATAAATATACTCAATTCTTGTTTAAAAATTTATCTGTAATTCTCTCTTCCTTTTTAAGTTAAAGTCATAAAATATAGTAATATAACAATTACGTTTAAACTAAAATTGAAACATTATTAAACCTGAAATGATATAAAATATATCTGAGTCAGAAGTCATTTAATTCACAACAAGATTCCATTGCTGCTGTATATGATAAGACATTCTAATGTTTTTTTTTTTTTTATTAAACGATTATCAACAGTGATTCTCCACCTACTTTTAAGTATTTTAATGTTTGATTATCGTTGTAATGCTTGATTTGTTTGTTGTATTGCATTATGAAATGTTTTTCTATACCTTTTATTTATGCTTTGATGCTTTGGCTAAGCATATATTCACATACTTACAAATTCATACACATGCTGATAATTGGAATCGCTTATTTATCTTTTTCATTTTGCTTTCATATATAAACATAAAGATGGAGTTCTCACTCACCTTAAATTTCTATTAAAAATATATATTTTTTAAATTAAAAAATTAAGTTAGTCTTTACAAAATTAAAAAATTTAGATATATACAAATATTAAATTACTTATTTTCAACCACCTTTAATAATTCCAATTCCGCCCGTTTAGATATAAATACAAATATATGCCCCTTTAGATATAAATACAAATATGTCTTTGTCTCTTCTTGGTCAATGTCTGAAAGTACACAAAAATAGAAAAAAAAATTGTTCTAATGTCCTGATATTATAAGCGAATTAATAGTTGTAAATTATTAATATTATTATAAAAAAATTATATTAATAGGTTAACATTATGATATCTTAAAGTTCATTACCCCCTCAAAAATGAGCCTCCATAAGAGAAAGAATGTAAAAAGGTCTTGTCATAGATGGATGAGGAGGGCGTAGGGCTGCTGCGTTGCAGGGAATCAAAAACTCCTGGTAAGACTTATCCATCTTTTTTTAGTCGTAAGACTCATCCATTTGAACATCGTTGGAGTCGCTAAACGAGATGGGGGGAAGTGGGACCCAGTTGTAAGTGTTTGTCCGAAGTGGCTTTTCATTGTTTTTGTTGAGGGAAAGACCACGTTGTTTTCATTAACGTTTGCAGCCCATAATCTTTATCTCATTCACACAAAAAAAAAAAACAAAACAAAACAAAAAAAATCTGTCCGGATCTGTGTATGGTGAAATAATTGAGAAAAATGGGAATTGCGACACTCACTCCGATACTTTCCTTATCTTTTTTCTCGTATGTAAGTAAGAGATTTGAAATACTTTTTTATATTTGAGAATTTTTAATTTAATTTTACTTTAATAATTTTTTTACATTCAATCAATTTTTTATTTTAAAAAATTTCTATTTTAGTTTTAACAGTTTTTCTATTATAAAGACTCAGTTTTTATTTTTTTTTAATATTCTCTCCTTATTTTAATTAAGCATGTCATTTTCATATTCTTTTCTTTATATATGTTCAATTGTCCTGAATAATATTTAGGGAATGGGATAGGAAATGATATTTACTCTCCTACATATAGAAAAGTTAAAAATAGATATAAGGATCCCTTATAATTTAAAAAATGGGTGTAGGGATTCCTCTCTACATATAGAATAGGGGATGAGATAAGGTATCTATTAGAGTTGGTCTTTATAACTTCATTTGTTCATGGTAATAATTTCTTGAATTGGTTATAGGATCGACCTATCAAATCGTTAATTTCTAACAAATATTTAATTTGTTATTTTTATTTTAAATTAATCTATTAATCTCAATACTTATGATTAAGTTCGAATATGATAAATAAATATAATAAATTCTTTTTTAATAACTTAATTTTTAAAATGAAGTAATAAATTAAGATGGCATCAAAGTTTAATTAATAAATATTTTTAGATCCTAATGTCACTTCATCCTATTCAAAATGAATATACTCATGTATAAATTTCATCTGAATAAAAAAGCTGACGTTTAATCGCCATCCCGTCTAGAATCTATTCATGCACAAGACATAATTCTACTTGTACAAAAAAAATGTATTAAATACAAAAAAAAAATAAAATATTCTTTCATAATGTAGTAAATTATGTATAAGACATAATTTCCCTTGTACAAAAAAATATATTAAATACAATAAATAAATATAACACTCTTACATGAAATAATTTTGGAGGTAACAAAAATTTCTTAACCAATTCATTCTACTGCAAAATTGAAAAAAATCTGTTTTACTTCTCCCTCCTAATGTAACTTTTTATGTCAGTGTCAATATACATTTTGACCTTTTCAATCAAATTTTTTTTTTCTTCGCCCTCCTGATGACGTCTCTTATTTGTGTTATATCCTTTACGTCTCTTTGTGTTAGATTCTCCGTCTTTATCTGAAAAAAAAAAAAAAAAAAAAAATCTCCATCGTTGTTGTAGCACATCCTAATAATTCAAGTAATACATTTGTTACATTTAGTCATTTCTGGTGTACAAAAAATATCTAGTACCTTCTAAAAAAAATCCTCTCAATAGTTATCATTTCCCTGTCTTCTTCTCCACTTTGCCTAGCTTGTCCCTCCCCTCCCTTCTATCTCTTACCCTCCCTTTCTCTCTTCTCTATTTTGTTCTCTCTTTGCTTTGTCTTTTTTTCTTTTATGCAGATTTTCAACTTTAGAATAAATATATCACAGCCAGGTTTCTTAATACTTAGTTTCTCTAGCGCTACCTCACTCACCAGTTTGTTGTTTAGTTGGGCGCTCCTGTTTAAAGTTTCTCTAGTAGCGTGTGGGTTGAGCCTTTGTGAGAGATCTGTTTTGTTTGATGCTTCTTAAGATTTTTTAGATTGTGGTTGGAATGCTTCCTCTATTGCTACAATGTTTGAATCTACCTATCTTTCTTGTCTGGCCATGTCTGACGCTTTTGTCCAGCCACCTCTGTAGCAGCTTGGGTTGCTATCGCAATTTTAATAGGTTCCTTTCATTTTGTTACATGTACCACTCCTTCCCCTCTAGCATTAAAGCTGCAGATTTTGTGTGTATTTCGTGTGTGTTATCTTTTTTCTGGGCTCTTGTTAGGTTCATTATTTGATTTGCGCTCAGTTATCGTTGTACACTTACTCCGTTGGTGAGACTTTTGTACATTTACTGTTGTGACAATATAGCAAGACCGTTTCGACTATAAAAAAAAAAAAAGTAATACATTTGTTTGACAAAAAAAGTAATACATTTGACTATATTAAAAACTTCATAAATAAACATCCACTTGCAACAGAGTAAATTCCATTCATCATTTCAATGTCTTAAGCATTAAAGTTTTCAACAAAAAAAAAAAATTAAAGCTATATTTTGACCAAAAGAAACATTAAACTTATATCGTTACCTCACTGGTTTTGTAACACTGAAAAATATGATTAGCAAACATATTTTAAACGACTCACCCATCTAACATTGACTAACTTGAAATATGTATTGAGATGAACTAATGCACTACAACAATTTATAATTTGCAACTAAATTTGATGTAATTTGTTTTAAATTAATTTTCATCAAAAAATGAAAAAGAAGACAACAAGAAAAACAACTCACCGGTATCTAAGCAAGAATCCTCTCATATAATGATTCTTTTATTTTCTAGATGAAGTCTATTAATAGCTATTAAGTTTAATACTTTTAAATCTTAGGCGTTGTTTGACCTAAGTGTGAGATTTTTAAAAAAAAATAATTCAATCATGCATAATACATTTCATTTAAAAAATCAGTAATCGAGAAAAATCATTTAAAAAAATAATTCAAATAGTATACCCTTTCACCACAATGTTGGATATGAAACCAAGCTGCCGGCTGAGTGTTTATTATATATTTTACTGTGTTTGACCGAATGCCCTATTGGCTCGTATAACGAAGAACATACAGCAAGAAATTGGCTGACGGGATGGGCAATTGGGCATTCGAGCCCGAGGTTGAAGCCGGTTGTTTCCTGAAACACAGCTGTCCATCACATTCTCGTATCCATCTCGTCATAAACTTTGGGCCCCATTTTTCACCATTGAGTTTCACATGGCAAGTGCCAAGTGGGATGATAATAAACTAATCAAAAAGCAAGACAGGATAAAACTTGTGGATAGTGGTAATGGGCAAAAACATGTGCCTAGCCCACCTATTCTATACTGGCCATTGTATTTCGGAGAAGTCAAGGTAACCCCCTTTTTTTTTTTTTTTTTTTTTTTTTTTTGGTTGGGTCAAAAAGTCAAGGCAACCCTTTTTTTTTGGGGGTCAAAAAGTCAAGATAGCCCTTTCTTGAGTAGGGTTCGAGTTGGATGGATAGGTTGAGTAATGAATTTTTTATAATTAAATTATTCATCACTGGCTTAAATAAGATTTTTATTGGTCATTCGAGGAGTGAAATACCACATCATATTGCAATCGCACACAAAATCGTTTATAATAATTGTGGATTCATAATAAACACCAATGGATATACAAAGTAAACATTCCGAATTATAACAAATTAATTATTCTCAAAGATTTTTATTGTTTCACATTTCTCAAGTGTGTTTTCATGGTTTCGAAAAGGTCAATTTAATCCTATTGTTTAACCAGTTATTAAATTAGTTCCTAATATCAAAGTTAGGCATAGGTTTAACAAGGGGAGAATTTCACTATTACTCCTTATTATTATTTTTTTAAAGTTAAACTTCATTGTTCTAAATGGTTCAAATTAATCCCCATTATTTTTTAAAAGTAGTCAGTTTGATCCGTGAAGTTAAATATTTAACAAAAAATCTATAAAAAGAATAAAATACCCTTAAAAATTAAATAAAATTATTAAATGACCCACTCAACCCACCCCGAGCCCATACCATGCCACCCTCACCCCCTAGCGCCACCCTCAAGCCCTACCCTTACCCCTTCTCCCACCTTTACCCCTTATCCCTAGTACAGTGCCACCTATCCCACCTAATCCTCAAGCGCAGCACCCCGCCCCACCACACCCAACCCCTATCCCTTGCAACACCTATAACCCAACAATCGAACCTTACCCCTCAAGGCAACACTCCCTACCAACACCCCCTACAACCAAAAACAATACTTCAATAGGGACTGTATATGTGTGTGCATGCGTGTATGTATGTGTGTGTTGTGTGTGTGTGGTTTGTGTGTGAGTATAGGGTGGTGGGCATATATTGGTGGAGAAGAAAAAGAAGATAACAAATGGGGACGAAATTGAATTTTTTTGCAGTTTGGGGACTAACTTGAATTTTTGTTTTATAATTTTAGGGACTAGTTCATTTTTCCCTCTTCAACATGTTTACTCTGCAATGCCTGATTTCTCGATCGCAAATTTAGAAATGATGACGTAGGGGCAAATTTGTCCACTTAGGAAAATAAATCAACTAAATTTCAATGCCAGAAAAATAAAGAAATTGCATGGAAAATGATTAATGTGTTTGTCGCCATCGTTCCTTTCACCACTATATTTTTTGATCTGTTACAACACTTAAAAATTATTGCAAAAATGAATTTAAAAATTACATATGATCTTGTTGTAAATTATCTACTGCAATGGTATTGTAAATACTAAACAACAATTTAAAAAACCATTGTAATTAATTATAATTTTAAAATTGTTGTGAAAAAAATTCATGAACAATTATGGAAAAATTGCACTAATAATCTTTATTGTTTCTCTGAAATTTTAAATTTGCCTCTATTGTTCAAAATTAACCAATTTAGTTCCAACTATTTTTCAAAAAAAATAAAATTTGTCTCTATTGTTCAAAATTAACCAATTTAGTCTATATTCTTTTCTAAAAAAATTCAATTTAGTCATAAGCTTTTTAAATATTGAGGACTATTTTGAATTTCATATAAAAATAATAGGGACTAAACTGAATTTTTTTGAAAAATAATAGGGACTAAATTGAATAATTTTAAACAATAAGGACGAATTTAAAATTTTAAGAATACAATAGAGACCGTTTGCGTAATTTTTCAATAATTATTAACAAAAAGTGATACGAAAAAATTACCATTGTAATTAAATAAAACAACTACAGAAAATTTAAATTTATACAACAGTTAAAAAATTTATTGCAATAGTTTTTTTTTTTTTTTTAAATTTAGAATGTTGTAAAAGAATCAAGATGTTATAGTAAATATGAAAGTTACCTGTAGTGGCGGAGCCACGCTAGGGCAAGTGGGGGCTACAGCCCTCACTGACCTAGAATAACGTTAAAAATTTTATGTATTTTTGAGAAAAAAATTAAAATATCTATGTATTTTTAGTTAAAAAAAATTAATTAGTCCCCATTGAAAGAAAAAATGAAGTCATATAGTTGAAAAATTATAAAATTATAAAATTTTATGTATTTTTTAAGAAAAAAATTAAAATATCTATGTTTTTTTAGTTAAAAAAATAAATTAACTCTCACCGAAAGAAAAAATAAAATCATATAATTAAAAAATCATTTATTTTAGTCATCGTTAATAAAAATTTCTAACTCCGCCACTGCGCGTTCCTACCCGTTAAACGACCCTTTGGTACATGCAAACTATGATAGTACTCGAGAAAGTCAACCAAACTAGTTGAACGCAGCAAATTCCATCTCTGAGGAAAAGATATCTAAAATATTACACGTTGATGCAACAGCATGCTCAAGATATACCATTATTTTGAAGTCGTTCAATTTTGCAGCATCTTCTTTTCATTGAAGAGAGTTTAGAGAATGACATTTTATTTGTTAAGATAAATGAGATTCATTCTAAAATCAATTGGTGTTAAATGAAGTAATCTATAATCTTATATGGTAAATTTAGAATTGATAATTTTTCAATGTGATATAAATATATATTCCAACATTATTTATCTGGAAGAGTGATAGACACATAACTAAGATTAGCAGCCTTGGAAACTATTTAATTAATAAGTATCGTTTTATGTCACTTTTCAAGTAATTTTTTATCTTTTTCATATATTTTTGTGTTATATAGGAAAATTTTGACATGTAACACACGATATTATTACCATACACAAAAATGCTAATGGAATTCGAATTAAGAAAAAAACGTAAAAAAATGACATAAACCATTATTAATAGATCTTCATTCCTTTTTTTTTTCTTTTTTAAAGTTGATGCCTTATCCCTAAGAAATTTGTAACCATTGACTTAGACATGTGGCCATGGGGCTGAATTATGCTGATTTTTTTTATTTTTTATTTTTTGGTTCAAGGAATTATGCTGATTAACTGTAAAGAAAAGGTAAGAATATGTAAAAAATTTCTTTACATATTATACTACTACTTTATACTCCTTAGCACATCACTTATCTTTTGACCATGTGAGTGATTTAGTCAAAGTTTTACAAAATATTCTTTGCAACCAATTGGTTGGTATATAATAAGGGAGTCCAGAAAGTTCCAACAAGGTCAGTCCTCTTTTTAATATTACCTTTTAGTCATTAAGTAAAGTAACAACTCTTATTCTTTTCTTATTTAACTTTTAGGACGAGAAATTCAATTTAAACAAAATTACAATAAATATATTCTAAGGTCACATATTATGTACTGTGACAATATGCTTTAAGACATTCTCATTCACAGACTAAAGAGTAACTAGGGTGAAAGGATATATGATCGAATTCGAAATTTTGTATTACGAGTTATTACCTTATTATTTATTTTATTTCAAAATTCGTGAGTATTTAAAATTTGTTCGATTAATTTTACAAGACTTTAAAACTGGATAAACTTCAAAACTCTTGACGTAACTCTTAAATTCCATTTAATTAAACACTTGTTAGAGAATGGATATTCCTTTTAAGATCCGCATCATTAAAAGTTGAATGACGTCCATTCCGTACAAGGGTCTATTTTCTTTATTATACATGCATCTTTTCTTTTTTCTAGTTTTGTTCTGCATTATCAGGGGCGGAGTTAGGCTTGGACCGCAGAAGCCTCAGTCCCCTAAATATATATATATATATTTTTCAAAGTTTATATAATATAATTAAAAAAAATTATTATCGTTAAAATTTTTTATGTAATATTATTAAAAATAAATTAACGATCCTTTATTTTTTTTTCTTGTTATGAATGTTCGTATTTAAATTTTAACCTCTTCAATTTTAAAATTCTGCCTCCGCCCCTATGCACTATCTTTGAGGCTTTGCCCTATCCATGAAAGTGCTACATGGAAAGCGTAATTTCTATTTTAATAATGTTTATTACGATTCTGGATAAAGTCATCAGGATTTTGTGACTTTCTCGGCGTATGAAGAGTTGATGAATAACATTATTAAACAAAAATAATAAGAGCTAATCATGAACAAAGTGGACACTTAAATCCACCAAGGCACAAATGACTCATACACTATCTCAATGGATAGTTCCCATGGCCTCTCTGCTCCCACATCATCTTCTCCTCACTGGGAATTTCAGTTTTGGGTTGAAAGTTACTTACTTTTTTTATTTTTATTTTTCGAATTTGACGATGATAATATGATTGATTTCCCTAAGAAAGACCATTTTTTCCATCATCTAAGTCTATCTCCAATCCCCTTCTTCCTAAACTAATTTCAATGAAAAAGAAGGGAATGTAAATGTAATACTACTCTTAAATCTCCTACTTTCACAAGAAAATTGATAGATGGAACTACCATAAAACTATTTATTAGTAGATTAATATTAAAGAAGAAGAAGAAGAAGAAGAAGAAAATTGAAACACAAGAAGTATTGATTTCTCACTATATTTTTTCTTTGTAAATATTATCGTGTAACAAAGTAGAATCTCACCTAAAATAAGTGATATTCGTTTTTTTTTTTTTAAATAAAATTATTTTCTCAAAGAATGCTAGAAGTTTGGGGGAGGAATGTTAGAACCAACAAAATGGAGTATCATGTAAGTTGAAATCGTAATTGCTACAATTATTTTTCCCACATGAGGAAAAAAAACTAGATAGAAATATGTTAATATTTTTTTTTCATCCTTCAATATAGAGTAAAAATACTTTCATAATATTATAATATTACGAACGAAATTAAATAATTGTGAATTATTGCATTATCTTATCATGACTATATTACTAATTTACAATCGTTAGATAAGAAATCAGCCCCTTCAATCTAGTTCCTTTTTTGGAAACTCAACTTTTTATGTGCAATAATTGATGCTTCTTTTTTGTTTTTTCTGTTTTGTCGAACAATAATGGTGATACTTGACTTTCCGACTTTGCGCTTTGGGTTCACATTTTGACAGCTTGATGCGGAAATCTGGTCATGATTGTGATGGCCGGCCCAAGATTTTTTCTTTTTTTTTCTTTCTTTGGTTTTTGGTCAAAAGGCCCAAGGTTTAATTAACAGAGAAATGCTAGGGATACTTTTCTGTTGCATGCACACTCCGAAGCATTCTCTAGCCCAAAAAGCCATGTTGGTTTTATCTTTAAGTGATTTACCGATAACATGATTGCTTGTCATATCGTTTGTGCCTAATGATCAAAGCCTGGGCCTCTGTATGTTTGTCATAAAATAACATGTTGGTAGAAAATATTTATATAATTTTTTTTTTAAAAAAATAGAATATTTCATGGTTTTTAATTGTTATATTGGAAAATATTTTTCAACGAGAGATTTTTCAATAAAAAAATACACACACACAAACACACACATGGGTGGCGGTGGGTGGGGTAAGAGTGGGGTGGGGGGAAGGTGACGGGAGTGGGGTGGCGGGTGAGTGGGGTAAGGGTTGGGTGGAGTGAGTCCCAAATGAGATGAAAATATTTTTCACTCATTTTAATTTTAGACCCAAAGTATTTTTCAATTGACAAATTTTTCAATATTACCAAATATCAAAAAATTAAAAAAATATTTTCTAGAAAAATATTTTACGGCAAACAAACGAAGCCTAGATTGATTATTAATTGCTTTTAAAAATTTATATGATTGCCGTTAATAGATCACCTGATTATCCAATTAATTGACTTGGAGTAATATCTATAATATCTCCCAATTCAACTCGGTTGTCCTGAATAAGACTCCGGTCATAACACAATTGATATATCCAAGATATACTCCTTAAAATAAAGGGAGTCTAAATAGAATTTTCTTGTGATCGAAAAGTTATATATAATGATTTACAGTTCAAATCTCAATATCTTGATTTCAAGTGATAATACATCATGGTAGCATTTTGGTAAAGGCCAAAATATCCCATGAGTTAATTGGTAAATCTCTTCTCAATGATAACTTTTAGTGTAACATGAACATAAGTCTCCAAAAGCTTTGAAAATAATCCATGAACATTACACATACCTTTTCAATATACTATTTGCACAAACTAGATATTGCTGATTATTTTTTGTTTATCATATATTTAAAATTCATTTTGTTTGTTATAAGATGGAATTTTGTCTAATTATCTGTTATTTTGAGTTTTTATCTTGAGAGTTTCATGTTATTTTTGATCTAAAAATCATGTCGATTTAGCTTATGAGGATGTTTAGTGATATGCGTAGGGACATGTAAATGAGAATGGTTGCAGAAACTTGTACTTGTATAGTTTGTATTTTGTTATTTTTAAAATTTAAACCAAACAATAGCCATCTCTAGACCTATGTAAAGAGTCATAATCATTGTGATATATATGTAGCTATCTCTATATCTATGTAAAGAGTTATAATCATTGTGATATATATATTATCGGAAGGGAAAATTCTTCCCTGCGGATGTGGCAATTCTACCGTAGCCGATAGGGACAAGACATGAGTCACGTGGCTTATAACCCTTTTTTTGCTAATGCTATGAAATTATAATGATTGAAAATTGTGAGCTAAATTTACGGACTTACCCTTGCAATTAGACTTCAAGTATGTGATTCTAATTATTAAAATGGATATGAATAAAAAAACTATAAATATGTATAATGACTTAAAAATAAGCAGAGCCGATATATTTAGGGTCAGATCCAGAAAGTTAAAACTGAGGAGGTCAATTTTTAAAAAAATATTATATAGATTTTTAAAATATGTGTGAAATGATTAAGACTTTGTCTGTCCTAATTTTTAGATACTCAAAGCACTTTTTGTAAGTTTAGAAGACGAAATCAACATGCCTGTGAGATTAAAAACTGAAGTTAACCTCTTAAAAGGTGTGTGAAATGACTAAAGTTTTATTTGATCTAACTTTTAGACACTCAAAAGTACTTATAGTGAGTTTAAAAATTAAAATTAATCGATTTGACTTGTGTTTAAAGTATTTTTAATTAAACACTGAAGTTTAAATTTTCAATTAGGCTAATTTATTATGTATTTACTTAAGGATAAATTTGTAATTATACACGAAATGACATGCATTAATTAAAGAAAATAGAGTCAAACCAATGTAAAACGTTGGCAGCCGCATGGAAGAAGGACCCTTATGGCTATGTGTAAATATAATTATTTGTCATGTTTTTCTAATATTAATGATGTACTAAAAGACAAGTAATAAATACATGATTGGGAAATTTACATAATGCCATTATGCAAAAAATTACAAACGGTATGACCTGAGAGGTTCGAATTCAAATAATCTCAAAAGTTGATGGGTGTGTTCGAAATTTCCCCATATTGCTTATTTTCTCACTTTATGACATTGCTATGTTTCCCCTCTTTATTCTCAAGTAAAGGGTGAGTATTAAAATGACTAAACCAAGTGGATAGTAAATTGAGACGAACTATAAGATAAAACAAAGCAAAGGTGTAATTTTCACATAAAGGGGTCATAACACAAATTAAACCATATTTTGTACTCCGTATGTAAGGTATTGGTTTTACTTACTTAATTAGTAGGGTTAATATTACTTTTGGTCCTTTCTCTTTGACCTCATTGACACTTTGATCATTTATTTTTAAAAGTGAGATATTTCAATCCCTTATCTTTTAAAGTTGGAACATCGTTAGTATTTGTCGCTGATTTCGTTAAAAAAAATGAAAAAAGCTTGTGGTTGACCAAAATACCCCTGCAATTTGGTGGTGATAGCTGTGGTGGTAGTAGGGGTATTTTGGTCAATCACGTGTTTTTTTTATTTTTTTAACGAAATCAGCGATAAGGATTAACGGTGTTCTGACTTTAAAAGATAAGGGACTGAAATGTCTCACTTTTGAAGATAAGGGATCAAAGTGTTAATAAGATCAAAGATAAAAGACCATAAGTGATATTAATCCTAATTAGTATAATTCATTGGTTGCAAATTGCATTTCTACGGTTTCACAAAAGCAATAATGGCAATAGCCTTTGTGTTCTTTCTCGGAAGAAATACATAGGCTGTAATTATATAAACCTTTGCAATCCTTACTAAAGATGAACAAAGGAAATTAAAAGCTGTCTTTATAGTTCTTCACAAGGTGTGATTACAAAGCCTATGTTAACAACTACTGCAAGAACCCAAGGATGATTATGTAGCTACTTTCTCGCAAAAAAGAATACGCTGGAGGGGTTGAATATGGAAGTGTAAAGGCTAGGAATGACAATAATTCGGTTAACTGCGGTTTAAAAAAAATTAAAACTAAAATCGTTTAGCATAACTGAAATCCGAAATAAAAATTGAAAACTGATGGTTTTAAAAACCGTTATCCGAAACTAAAACCGACAAATATAAAAAAAAACTGTGAATAACTGAAACTGAAATTGAAATTTAAAAATAAATAAATAGAAAAATAGTGAAAAAATATTAACTTCAATGTAAAAAAAAATCTAAGAATACAATTAATAGTAAATGGGCTAAGCCCAATAGCTCTTTTTTTGTTTTTTTAGTATTAGGACTAGATAGATAAAGTTGTTTTAATATTTTTTTAGTTGGACTAAGCCCAATACCTCTTTTTTTTGTGTTTTTTTTTTTAAATAGATGTATTGGGCCTCAAATCTTTTAAAAAATGTAATCTATTTTTAATTTTTTTATTGATATAATTTTAGATATTAGTATGAAAATTATTTTTATATTTTTATCAAATTTAAATATTTATTATATATAAATATATTTTATAATAAATTAATAATCGAGTTTCGGGTTTAGAATTTTGATTTTTTTTAACGTTAAAAACTAAAACCTATTGATTTATCTATTGATTTCTTCTTATAAAATCCAAACCCTAATAATTTTTCTATTGATTTTTGTTATCAAGTTTTTATCGGATGGTTACCCATCAGTCTCAAATAGAACGAATACCCGTTGTCATCCTTAAGCCTTTCTAACATTGCTTTAGGCGCTTATATAATCCTTAATATCTTCCAACGTCCTTCTCCACGTGCATCCAGCACTCGAAAACTGATCTACTACACTTCTTTTTTTTTCAAGGGAGGTTTAGCTGGTGTTGTGAAATTCTTTCAGCATCTTGATACACACGGTAACTTTAGGTACGTGTTAATTAAGTTAGGGGAGTTTGCACCCATTATATCTTACTGTAGGAAATAAAAAAGACCCAATCTAATACACTTTAACAATAAGGAACCTTCGGCCCATCCTGAGTTTCCTATAAATCATGACCCTTCTCACATTTTTTAAGGTCATAAGATTAACAAGCTTTTGTAAAACTAATTTCCTCTAAATTGCCTCAAATCTTTTCGTAAAATTAAATGTTACGAAAATTGTCAAAAAAGTATAAAATTGTTACCTATACTTCTGAAAACCGTTGCAATAAATGATAAAAACTATTGCAAAAGGTCTTAGAAATCGTTGCTATAGTTATTTAAAACCGTTGCTTATAAGATGTTCATCATGGCGTTTTTGATAAAAACCATTGCAGAAAGTATCTATTGCAATGGTTTTGTTAGAAAAAAATTGTTGCAATTGAAATTTGCAACGAAGTTTAAAACAATGATTAAAAAACCATTGTATAAAGTCATTTGTACTGGTTTTTAACCTTTTTGCAACAATTTTTATGTGATGCAATAAGCTCAAAAATGTAGTAGTGGAACAAGCTTTTGTATTTGATCACAAAACTAATATTCATCAAGTGCACTTTGCCTTTCTGAGAATATGGGAAGTCTGCAATTAAAGTATTTTTTTTGGTCGTAGTCTGCAGTTAAAGTATATATATATATGTGTGTGTGTGTGTGTGTTTTTCCAAGTTATATGTGTGTGTGTGTATTTTTCCAAGTTATGTGTGTGTGTGTGTGTATTTTTCCAAGTAAGCAAAGCGTATTAATTTTATGGCACAATAAACAGAAGAGTTTACAAAGAATCAATCAAACCAATAGAAGAAACCTAGGCTCAGTACCACTTTTTTTAACTATTGCAATATTTAAAGATATTTAAAACTATTGCAAAAAGGCTAAATACTGTTGCAAATAACTTTAACCGTTGCATATGTCCTGTTGCATATGGTCTTATTACAAATTCTCTATGCAACGATTTTTTAGAATTGATAAGAAACATTTTAAACCCGTTGCAAAAAAGTAATTTCATGAGTAATTATTACCAAAAAATCATTAAAAAAATTTAACCGTTGCAAAAAAGTTTACTTGATACAAATTTTTAAAAACTATTGTAAATAAAACACCTATTGCAATGATTCGTTTCATCTTTCACAATGCCTTTTTCCATTTTTCAATTAGAGTATTATAAAAGATCCTATATGTTATAGTGGCTATGATATCCTCTATGTTCCAATACCTACTGACAAGTCTATTCACATTCGAAAAATGGTATTTATGATTAAACCTAATCCTTAGTGTAACAACAGGAATATTATTAACAAACCAATTTTGGGAAAGTGAATATTTGTTATGATTCATGCTGCTAAATCAGCTGCTCAATTTCTATCTCTCTTGATGAGCACTGAACATGTTAAAAGCATGGTAATTGCTGCTTAATATCTTCCATAATCAATTTGATTTTCCAACTGAGTTTAAAATTTGGAATGCTGGCAACTTTGAAGATTTCTTTGGATCATTATTAAAAAAAAATAATTTTTCTAATCGAAGTTGAGAGAAAGAGAGCACACATTTCTAATTGTGATAGCATTTTTCTGAATAGGGTAATATCTCCAAAAATAATAATAAAAAATATCAATAAATTAATTCGAATTTTTATCTCTCATTAGGTGATCTCTAGCCCATAAAACCCGATCTAATTTTGTTATCTACAAAGAGAGAAAAATAATGGAGTGACTAAAATAATACTCAGTAAGTAGATTTACCCTGAAGAAAGCTAAGGTTCACAAATCAATAAATAACCAAATAATCACACAATAATATTAAGCACTACAAGGTACTATAACAAGCTATGGCTGTTTAGCAGCGCGCATATATTCAATAATTCACAACACACTGTTGATAACAGATGGCGGCTCGTTAACTCACAGCCGTCTAGAATTCGATACATAGCTTGTATAACTAGTAGGGTTTGAATCGAGGGCTCAAATTTGACTTATTGAAAAATCTATTTAAAGGAATGAACAAGAATCACAAATGAATATCTAAATAATGATTAAATTGATACTTGCATAACAATAAATGGGGTAAATCAAAAGAAAACGGTAAATTCTACTTACATGTATCTTGCAAAGTATAATTCATTTCTTAAGGTTTGTAGAGATGATGTTCTCGGTAGTACATATACTTATAATCCCAATCATATCATCAAGTTCCAATGCTACCAAATCTGAATCTTTCGGAAGCAAATTAAAGCTAGTCTTGATACCCATATACCAAAAGAGATGCTCGCATGTCTTTTTCCAAGAAAAATAAATACAGACAACATTTTTTTTTTTTTTTGATTTGTCATGTAATAAATATTGACATTTTTATTAGGATTGTAAGAGCTCTGGATTATTTATTGATATTTATATTAATAGATTTGTAACATATTTTATCAAGGATTTACAATCTTAAGGACTTAGGAAGACTTGTCTTTCTAGGTGCGCAACGTTCTTATTCCTGGATTCTTGTCGACGAATTTGGGGGCATGACATTTCTTCTCCAACTCTAGTCATTCTTTTTGTCTTCAAAACATTCTACATGTTCCTTGAATTACTAGTAATTTATTTTATGTTTCTGAATTTATTCATGATAATAATGTCTCACTCAAATTGTATAATAGTAATATATAAATAATATAACAAAATAAAAATAATAATACAGTAAATACGAATAATAATAATTATTATATATAGTGTATATAAAATAATAAAAGAAATATAATAGTAATAATATGCAATAATATTGATTATAATATATGATATAATTATAAATAATTTTTCTAATAGTGATTATATACTCCTCATCATTTCCGACCAACAACATGTCATTCGCGTAGAGAAATAAAATCGCATTTCTATTCTCAGACTCTTGGCATATACATAGTTGTCTTCTTGAACCATTTTAGAATCATACAAAATGAATTCTTCATATATTTTTCTCACTAAGAAATGTCGTTTTGACCTCCACTTGATGTAATTCGAGATTCAATTGAGTGACATGGTCAGAAATAGGTGAATTGAGGCAAACCTAACAACGAAAAAAGGCTTTCTCACAAGTTATACCCTCTATTTGGGTATAACTTTTAGCTGCTGGCCAGCTTTATATCTCATATTGGATTCAATTCTTCTATTGCTTTCATCTGACTTTCCCTTACAAAAAAAATGAGAGAGTTTCAATCACTATCTTAGACTTATCATCATCTTAACTAGTAATCATAAGAAAAAAATATTTTCATAATTACTGTTACAAGTGAACATGATCTACAAACCGGTAGTAAAACGGATTTACATTCAATATGAAATAAATTCATATTGATCAAACCAGTGTTTATTTCCCACTTGGATCAATTAACGGAAACAAGTCCTCCCTTTTAATTGAAACATTGTGAGGAATAGGACCATTAAGAGCATTCAATTCAGATAACTGAATTTTCTTGTCGAAATTACCCTTTCTAGGAAAGTCTATATCCAAGAATGTTAAGTTTAGACACACTCCCACTATTTGTTCAACAATGAACATGCCCTTGGGAGCGTTCAATGTACCAAATAGAAATACACCTATTTTATTTCGATTTCAATTTCTCATGCTCATGAGAAATATCATGAACAAAGTAACTAACTCCCAGGGTCATAAGTCATTGCGGACTAGTCAATACCTATCCATGACTTATAGGGAGTTGAAGTGACTGATTTTAAGGGCACTCGACTAAGTATATATATATGGCAATTGCATATTCCCGACACAAAATTGAGAAATTTATATAAGCTATCATGTAATTAACCATGTCTAATAAGGTTTTATTCCTTTTTTCTACAACATCTCATAGTTGCAAAGCTACAAGAATAATTAGCTCTTTTACTATAACTTTTCCGTCACAAATCTTTTTGAACGAATCAAATAGATATTACCGAATAGGATCAGTTCCCAAAGATTTCACTTTCTATTTGTTTGATTATGAACATGTATAGTTGATGTCGGCGGGGCTCCGTCCAACGAGTATCACTGCTGTTGTGTTCCTGCTGGCGGGAAGCAGGAGTTCTGTGGCTTACATCTTCTTCCCACTTCATTATTCCCCTAGCTTAGTCGAGTATCTCTTTCATACTGCAATAATTATTCATTACTAGGTCCTTGTATAGTTCAAATTCGGGCAGTCATCCATATTGGAAAGCGATCATGGCCGTCTCCTAGTTGTACTGGGGTATGCCAATCATCTCTTCGTTGAATCTCTATATGTAATTTCTCACAGGTTTGTTTCGGCCTTGTCTCACTTTGTACAGATCACTTGCTTTCTTTCTTATCATTTGACTAGGTGCGAACTATTCCACGAACTAAGTCATCAACTGTGTGAATGATCTGACGCTACGTGTTAAAAGACTGGAGTACCAAGTCAGTGCCAAACCCGCGAGGCTAGATCCGAAACTCCAACACATGCAAGCTTCCTTGAGTGATAGTGTTATATTTGATGTTAATATCCCGTGACGGAAGTAAGCGACGTGCTAATTCGGGTCAGTCTTCCCATCGTAAAATTTCCAACGAGGCATATGAAATTTGGCCGGCATCTCTGACAGAGCGATATGATCTTGAAAAGGGGAGTCGTCGTGTTTATATTTGTTACCATTCCCAGGCTTTTTCGGTGATGTCGCCGCTATCGTGATTGTTGTCATTGCTTGCGTACTTAGTTGTGCCTCAATCGCAGGGTTGTCTTTCAGTGGCACGAGAAGTGGAGATATAAGGCCCCGATATGCAGGCCGAAGGTTATTTTACAATGGCTAGGGAGCGGGAGAACGAGTTGAAGTGCTTGCCAAATGTAAGATGGCCAGAAAAGCTAAGGGGATACCCAAATAAAAGGGATCGACGGTTGTGGTGCGAATTCCACGAAGATCATGGGCACGCCACCTCTAGTTGCAACGACTTGAGAATTGAAGTCTTGAACATGCTAAATAAGGGATTCCTCACCCAGTTTCTTACGGAGAGAGGCAAGCGCCAAATGGGACTGATGGCTTGGCAGACAAGATTGATGGCTCGGTAGATGAAAACAAAGAACAGGCTACCAAAGCCAGTACGAACCATAAACTGCATAATTGGAGGGTTGAAAATCAATGGTGGATTGGCGTTTGCAGCCAAAAAATGACTAAGGGAGTTGAGGAATGAGATAATGCACACTTAGCATCAGATACCCCTCGGGCCTGTATACAAATTGATTTTTGACCATTTTGACAAGGAAAGAGTTGGAGAAGGCCATCACTACGCTCTCATCATTGAGCTTGTAATATTAGGTTTCAGAGTCAGACAGATACTAGTGGACAGAGGAAGTTCTACTAACATACTAATGGTCAGAACTCTGCGTGAGATGGGGATTAAAGAGTCATAATTGACTAAAAGAACAGTCCCTCTTATGGAAGCGGGGAAACTAAGCACACCATGGGAGAAATAACCCTCTTAACATAGGCGTAGGACGTGCATACACTAACAAAGTATTTGGTGGTGGATTGCCTTCCTCCTACAACTTGATCATGGGCAGACCTTGGATTGACCAATTGAAGGTAGTACCTTCGTCATATCAACAAGTCATCTGTTTCCCTTCACAGTGGGGAGTTAGGGAAATCAAGGGCGATCCGGAGGAAGCCCAGAAATATTATGCTACGACCTTGAAGTCGAAGCCCGTCGCCGAACTAGATGCTGAAAAGAAAGAAGAGTTATAGCAATTACATAAATGGGCACTTAGGAGATCGGGCCCTGAAGAAACGGATGATGTTTTCGTGGATCTTGATAACCCCACCAAAGTTGTCAAAGTAGGGGCGAGGCTGGCCCCAGATATAAAGGAGCGACTGATAAGTTTGTTGAAGGAACAATATAATATTAAAAAATAATAATAAGTAATATAAATGTGACAAACAATATTATATAAGAGTAACAATACTATAAAATAAATAAGAATAATAATAATAATAAAATAATAATAATGACAATAAATAATATAATAATAATCATATACCTCAAACTAACAATTATTACTAATATGATACTTATTGTTAATCCTTAGGTTTCATACCAAAGGTATTTGCAAGGTTTTGATGATAACAAAAATATTAATGTGTAAGAAGAACTTATATGCATTATGTTAGGGGGAACAAAAGACTCCATATGTGCTCTATTGGTTAAATCATACTCACATATCAAATGATATATTGAATGCATAATGTGAGGGGGAGTTGACTTGAAGACTCCATATTCATGCTATAATGTGCTTAAATTGTATATTGTTGTTGTTATAACATAAAATGATTTGTCATCAACAAAAAGAGGGAGATTGTTGGCCTTTTGCCAAAAATATAATTTTGATGATAACAAATCAAGAAAAATTAGATTTGTAAGTATATTTGTGCTAATGTGTTTACATGTTTAAAACACACACTTGTTGGCTTATGTGCATTAAATGTATATATCATTATAAGCCAAATTGTACTTTAATATTTTGGCTTGCTTGGATTATATTGTCCTTATGATATTGGAAGCCAAAATATATTGTGGATACTTGGTGTTAATAGAGAAAGAGAATCTTGCATGAAGAGGTAAATGGTTGTGATTAAAGAATAGATGCAAAATTGAAGAAGATGCAAATTATGTTGGCCATTATTGTACACACGAGCAAGATCACCACATGTATGAAGAAATAAAGTCTTGAAGAGCTAAAGAAGTGAAGATCATATTTCAAGAATCAAGACTTGAAGACATGAAGATAAAGTGATGTTATAAGGATGGAGACGTGGCAACATAAGGGGTAGCGATTTAAAAATGTCGTTTGCCTTAGTTTTGCATTTTATGGTTCAAGCGCCTGGTAATCTTCCAAAAATAATTTTAAATATTTCTCAAGAGTTTTGAAAATATTTCAAAAGGTTAAATGGATTGGAATATCTTTTGAAGAAGTGTTCATAAAAGGTTTAAATGATTTATCTTCAAAAGATTGAATTTTTGGGTAAAAACTTTGTTTTAAACTGTTGAATCCAAAAATCAGTTTTAATATTTCTATAAGAGTTTAAAAAATATTTTGAAGTGTTAATAAGGTTGGAAACATTTTAGAAAAAATGTCTTTGAAGTGCCCAAACGTTTTACCTTCAAAAAATTGGATTTCAGGTAAAAATTTGCAAAATTAGAAAAATTGCACTATTTGGCACTGTTCATCCGGACAAGGCAGCCTTGTCCAGATGCCTCATCCGGATCAGTGGTAGAATGCATCCGGACGAGACATCTAGATGAGCCCCTCGACCAGATGCCTCGTCCGGATCGCGCTGATTTGAAAAATTAGTCGTTATATAGCCGTTGCAAATGTTTTCTATATATACCAAACCAACCCATTTCATAAAATAACCCTTCCAACAACTCCAAAACATCATATATTGATTCAAACCTTCAAATTTCATATATTTCAATCAATATACACTAAGCTTGAGATATAACTTGCAAATTTATTGAGCATTCAAAGATTTTAATTGTATTATCTACTCATTGAGGAGTCTTGATTGTTCTTCATTATACTATCATTCAAATACTCAAATCTTTGTATTGTACACACTCTTGGGCTCTAGATTAGAATTGAGAGAATCCTTGTAAAGAGAAGAATATGAGAAAATCTTTTGTGAACTCAAAGGAAGAGAGATAGTAGGTTAGAGCTTTACCTACATTTGAAAAGGCTTATGTTTTCTCTTGTGAACTCAAAAGAAAATTATTGTAAGTTGGTTTGTGCTTCACCAACATTTGAAAAAACACTGATTTAGTGGAGTTTAGGAAATCTTAAGGGGAAGAAGACCTTAGGTGGTGGACTAGGCGTTCAGGAGTATGAACCACTTGAAAATACCGAGTTTGATTTCTCTCTCCCTACTCTATTTACATTAATTGTCATATATATTGCTTAGAGTATTTATCTTGCTCTTGTGTGTGATTTTATTCATCATAATATCTCTTATCTAGTTATTCACATAGGGTGTTTGATAAATTGTCTCAAAGAGATTTTTGTGGATTGTAGTAAATTTTTAAATAGCAATATTTTGTTATAATCTTAATTCACTCCCACTCTTAAGATTATTTGCCACTAACACTTATTTTTATTTTTAAGACAATAAAATATCTATAGCAACAAAATGACATTCTTGTCATTTTATATAAGTCATTCCCATTACTACTATGTTGTATTGATTACAAAATATCGGTTTGAAATCAATATCTTCATTCCTAGAGTATACCAAGCATGATATAACTTTTTTCAAGTTCATTCCATTTCTAAACTCATTTCATTCTTGTCTAAAATCATTTCGGGATACCTTAGTCGTTCTAGTCATAGGCACAAATTTCTTTTTTAATTTTATTTTTATTCAAGGAACGTCTGAAGTCATACAATACATATCAAAGATATAACTAACGAGGCTGGAACTCGCAACCTCTTGTATACACAATAAGTAAACATATCACTTGATAAAAGCCCTTGTGGAGGCACAAATTTCTTTTAGAAATTATTAATTGTGATATTTGGGTCCTATATCAGTACATTCCTAAACTAATTTTCGATGTTTTTTTTATATTGTTTATTGATGACGATAGTTGCCATATGTGGCTATATCGTCTAAGAAATAAAAATGATAGTCATTCTTATTTTATTCAATTCAAATCTCAGGTAAAAAATATTTTTTCTTTACGTTTTTAGTATTTCCAATGTGGTAGAGCCAAAGAACTAACTCTTCAAGGATAGTTCGCAAAATTTATTGCTCAAAATGGTATCCATTATAGAATTTCAAGTCCACATACACTTAAACATGGTATTGTTGAAAGAAAAATTCGACATAAAATTGAAATGGGCACTATGTACAATTATCTTCCGTTCTTTTGTGCCTAAATAGTTCTAGCTAGAAGCCTTTTCTGTAACAGTATTTCTTATTAATTGATTCCTAACACCAGTCTTACAAAATAAATCCCTATTTTAGATAGTCAATCACTTATTATACTTTTTGAGAGTCTTTGGATGTCGTTGTTTTCCTCAACTAAGTCCTTACAAAAAGAACAAACTTAGTCCAAAATTAGCTCATTGTATATTTTTTGGGATGTAGTGATGATCACAGAGGGTACAAGTGCTATTATCCAAAAACAAATTGTGTCTGTAATATTTTATAAGTTAGTTTTTCCTTTCCGTCTATATATTTTCACAAAGCCTCAGGGACCTATTCGTCATTCTCCCTTAAATAGTTATTATTGTGGGAAAATAGGTATTGAATGACGGGGATAATTTCTTTTCTTTAATGTTATTGAAGATTATCATTGTTCGTTATTGTATGTCACCACCAACATGTTTATCACCACCAGAAAAACACAAATCATAAGATTAATTCCCTTTCTAAGTTATTTAAAAAGACATGTTATTTATGTTCGGAAGTATCCACTACGTTACAAGAATTTATTCTTATTTCTAACAATTTAGTATCTTTTTGTTATAATAAGAACAATATCAGAGTAATATTAACCACTTAGAAAAGTTACATAATATTGGATTCGAAGCATCCTAAACAATATTACAACCAAAGACTATTCTACTCAATTTTGCAAAATTTTATATTTAACATAGTTTTTTAAGTAAATGTTTAAAGTGTAGTCAAACATTTGACACAACCATCATTCCATACTATTTTAGGCATAATCTATGAAGACTACAATTAAAAACATGTGGTTGACTAGGTTACAATTATTCGGCTACACTTAATTAAGGATCATATAAGACTTTGTCATTTCTAAAGATTATGATAATAATATGTTGGTAATAGTGACTATTTATAATATTTTGGACTCTATTGGACACAATCTCAATTTAATGTTGCAATATATGATTCTCTTTATAAATTATCGAGCGGGTGATTCCTAATAAGTATGTATACTTTTGAAATTGCTCGTAAATGGTATGTGAATTATTTTTATGCATAATCTATGTATCTTAAAATCATTTGACATAATCTTTTGTTTCAAGATTGTGTTCTAATTTGGAAAAAAAATGAAAAATAATATGCATCAATTGTATAAATAACCCTTTGCTCTTTTCTTCATGAATGGGAGGAAAAGAGCCAATTCAGTTGGCCTGCTATTGATTTTTCTTTCTTTCTTATTTATCTGTCAAATATATCTACAAATACAAATAAAATCGAAGTTTGTGGAACATATATTCACATTTACCATGTCAAAATTTATTATTAGGCTAATCCTTGTAATTATACTTGCTTTTCTAGAGTGGACACCAAAAAGTGTTGCTGGTTCAACTATTTTCAATGTAATAAAATATGGCGCTAGAGGAGACGGGAGAACTGATGACACAAAGGTAAATGCTCGAGTTTTCATATTGTACTTATATGATATGGTCTACTTTCTTTCAGTTTTAATTAAACTAGAACACTGAATTTTTGCTGTATTCTAAATCACTAAGAAAACAAAATCTTGGTACTCGAACATTAGCTCGATACATTTTCTCAAAATCCAGGTACTCGAACATTGGCTCAGGACATTTTCTCTATCCCGCATGACTTCGTGAATCTATTATAGTATTTAGACATTATAATTTTTTACTTGATTCTGGGAGATTTAAGACCGTATAACATAACAGGTAAGACTCAAGCTCACAACCTCTCGCATAACAGCTAGTAACTTTACCACTAGACTAAAGCTCTTGTGGCTAGACTTGATCAAACTTCCATGGTCAACCTGTTATATTCTTGATATGCAACCTCTAAACCATAAATTTTACACCTTGGAGTTGGCATTCCCAAAGGAAAAAGAAAATAAAAATGCTTATAGAGAAGACATGAGTAATGTATTTGAATTGCCTTAGACTGATCATGGCAAAACGTGAAATATGTGTCCAATCTCATTGCATTTGGTGTAATAGATATCATTTGTTATTTCATCTGTTTACTATAGTAAGGCTAACTCCAACAGCTTCTCTATTTTTTTCCCTACATGTAGAGATTTTGAACAATTTCTCTACATTTAGGGATTCTCTATTTCAGTTTCACTCCACCAACTTATCTACATTTACTTAATCTCTGTTTTTAGGGAATCCATATTTCAGTTCCACTCCCAACAGCTTCCCTATTTTACAGATTCTCTATTTTTATTTTATTCTAAACTCTTTTCTTGTTTTAATTAAATATATTATTTTAATTCAAACTTTATTATTAAATTTTTTATTTATATTTGTTAATTTTTTATGATGAGTTATTTTTAATTACTATTTTTTTTATTTTAAAACTTTTTTTCAACTTTTTATTTATATTTGTTTATTTTTTATGACGATATTCTACTTCTAATTACTGATATTATTTTTTAATCGATAACTTTTCTAATAATTTTATGACGTTTTTTGTTCAATCAATAGTTCAATAATTACTTTTTATTTTAGGGCATGGATTCAGCATCTCCACATGTAGAGATGCTGAATCCTAGTTGTAGGAATTCTCTACATTGTAGAGAATCCTTAGGGAAGCTGTTGGAGACAAAAGTCTCCAATAGCTTCCCTATATGTAGAGATTTTGATGATGTAGAGATCCTGATGGAGAAAGCCTAACAATTTGTCTCATGCACCGGACAGGCATTTCAAGAAGCATGGAGAGAGGCTTGTAAAGTTACGGGATCAACAATTGTTGTACCATCAGGACTTGTGTTCCTTGTGAAACCTACAATATTTTTAGGATATACTTGTGCATCAAATATTATATTCCAGGTAAATTTCACACTTGTTACTTTTTCCTCATTAGTCTATGAAGTCTTTGTCATATAATTTTTTGACATTAATAGATATCATCAATTGATTATTTAACTACTCCAGTGTTACACATGAGATGGTGTTTTTACTACCAGATTTTTTTTTTTTAATCTACTGCGACATTTAAAATATTTACAACTATTGCTAAAAGACTAAAAACCGTTGTAAATATTAATGTTAATTGCTGCATAGAGTGCCGTTATATATGATACTGTTACAAATTCTCTATTGTAACAATTTTTTTCATAAATTATGAGCAACATTTTAAAACTGTTGCTCAAAGGTAGTTTTATAAGCAATTATTAACAAAAAGTAATTAAAATTTTTCTATGCATTGAAAAAAGTTTTAGTTTATACAGTGGCTAAAAATCGTTGCAGTTATTTTAATTTTCTGCATCAATTCTTTTCATTTTTCTAGTGGAATATTGCAAAAAGATCTAAAATACTACAATGTTCCTGTCTTTCAGCTAGATGGTGAGCTTGTTGCCCCTGAAAATGCTGATGCATGGGCATCAAGTCCCCAAGCATGGATCCTATTTGAAGCCATTAAAGGCATAACCTTTCAAGGTAAAGGAATTTTGAATGGAAGGGGATCGATCTGGTGGAAGGATTCATTAGAAAACAGTCTCGAGGGATCACCAAATCTAGGCGTCCATGGATCAAAGTACTCAAATTATATCAGCTCAGAAGACTGGGTAACTACTTCTAGACAGTATAACAACTTCATCATACAATTGCAAATTAATGAGATCAACTATCTATTTGAACTTTCCATATATCTTATCATAAAGTTTTTATGCCATTGATATTTTGTAGCTACAATATGGCAAAGCCCAACGGAAGCTACCAAGTGCAAAACCAATAGTGAGTACATTTTATAATTATTTTTAGAGTAACTGTCCAAAATAATCCTAATGTTTGTTCAGTTTGACAGTTTGGTCCCCAACGTCTTAAAATGGACACTGTAATCCATAACATTTAACATTTAGGACACCATTACCCTTACACTATATTTTCGTCTAAATTTTAACGCCTTTAGCATGCGAGAAGCACCCTATTGAGCATATTATAATTATCGGATGGGCAAAATTGATAATACAATAATGTAAGTGTGCAAAAGAAAGGAAAATCATGTGCTTTTTAGGTAAAGACGTTAAAATTTAGACGAAAATATAGTTTAGGAGTAGCGCTGTCCTGAGTGCTAAATGTTAGGGATGAAAGTGTCCATTTTGAACTATTGAGGACCAAATTGTCAAACTGAACAAACCTTAAATACTATTTAAGGCATTTACTCTTATTTTTATATATTCGTTATCTAACAATCATTGAATTATATTATAAATTTATCAAGCAATATTTTTTTTATGGCAGGCACTCGTGTTTTCAGGATGTTCTAATGTTATAGTCACTGGTATAACAATCCGAAATAGCCCTCTAAAGCACCTCAAGATCTTCAGGTGTGTTGGTGTGAAGATCTTTAGAATGAATATTATATCCCCCGCTGATAGCCCTAACACAGATGGAATCAATTTATCAAGCGCTCAAGATGTGGTTATTCACAATGTCAATCTTGCTTGTGGTAATTATTCAAATCATGAACGATTTTCTTTTCCATTCCTCTTTTTTCTTTTTTCCTTTTTTTCTTTTTGGGAATAGAACTATGTACTTGGCTTGTTTTGCCCATCAAACAATAATATTGGATAGAATAGTATCTTGCTAGATCAATGTTCATATGGTAAGTAACATTGCATGCTAGTTGACACGTTATTTATGTAATAATAGAAGATTTTTGTTTTGTCTTATTCATCATGAGAGAGCATGAATGAAATTTAGGAATTGCAGTTTCCACCTAAAAAATTAAGAAATTGCCAAATTGGTCATGGTTATTATGGTGCTAATAAAACTATTACTTTTTTTTTTTTTTTTTATAGTTTTGAGAATGATAGGTGCAAACTATTCCCTTCTTAACTCCATTGCTTGTTTTATTGGTAGATATTTGCTAGAATTTTTTGCATTATATTTAAATCTTTTTTTTCTTTTTACTTAGATGTAGGAAATGAAAACTTTGACCATGAATACAACCATATAATATTTTCTTTTGTTAACCTGAGAAAATATTCTTACTCAACCAGTCCACGAAACATAGACTGGATTAGCCATCACTTACTGACATCGAATGAGACACGTTGACGTTTCCTCATTAGCGTAACGGATAAATATGAACTAAAGCATTTGGGGTAAAACGGCCCAACAAATCAACCATATAATATTGAACAGATCTTTATTACACTTGAGTGTTTGAAATGTTGTTATCTTGTGTTTACAGGAGATGATTGTATCTCTATACTAGGAGGATGTTCAAACATAGAAATCTATGATGTAAACTGTGGACCTGGGCATGGTTTTAGCATTGGAGGACTTGGAAGGGGCAATACGAAAGATATTGTGTATAACATTACAGTTCGTGACTCAATTGTACAAAATTCACTCACAGGCGTTAGAATAAAAACGTGGCAAGTAAGAAAAGCATTCTTATATATCCATATTTTCTTCTTTTCTTTACAATTAATTATGCATTTCATTCGCAGAAAATGGGACTTAAATCCTATTTTCTTCGGTTAATACCCTGACTAGTCCCTAATTTGTACCATGTTTGACAAGTAGGTCATCTATATTCAAAAGTACTGCATTTAAATCTTTAACTTTTTAACTTGTTATACTGTTAATTCCTTACTTTTTTCTATTAAAAAAATAACGGTAAAGTTACTCTTTTCCTTATGTCACATGACTTTATCCTTACTTTTTAACAGAAAATGGTAAAAGGACTAACGGTGTCAAAAATTATAAGTTAACGAATTTAAATGTTAAATTTTTTAAAATAACGGACTTGTTTATCAAATGCGATAAAGATAAATGACTATCTATAATATTAACCCTATTTAATTTATAATTAATCCTTTTACTACCATAAGTTGGATTGCCAAATAAAATTACTATTATTTTTTTCATACTATTAGATCAAAATTAGTAGAGCTATCACTTATATATACACATTTTTTGATTCAACCTCTTAAATATTTTTTTTCACTAACTTCTAGAATCCAATATTATCGACTGCAGGGTGGTTCAGGATTTGTGAAACGTATTAATTTCTCGAACATCCAAGTGTCTCAAGTGAAAAACCCTATTGTAATTGATCAATATTATTGTGACAAGTCAAAATGCAAGAACCAAACATCAGCTGTTGCTGTCTCGGGGATAACATACCAGTCTATCAGAGGAACATATACATCCAGATCTGTTTATTTCGCATGCAGTGACTCGTTCCCATGCCATGGTATAACACTTGCAGGCATAGACTTGAACTCAGCAAAGGCAAATCCCGCATCTGGCCCATTTTGCTGGAAGGCTTTTGGAAAAGTACTGACTAAAACTACCCCTCCAGTAAGTTGTCTCCAAAGAGATTAAGCCATCACAGTGGTGAATGAAAAGTAGAAGACAAAGACTTCTTGCTCAACCTCAAAAAGTTATCTGAAAACTACTGAAATTCTTTTTTTTTTTTTTCTCTACAACATAAAGCTTAGACTTAACATCATTATTAATTTAATTGAAGAGTTGCTCTTCGGTTTGCAAAAAAACATATTGAGATTGATGTGTGCTTTGTTTGCAAAAGAGTTGATTTAAATCAATTACAGGTTTTAATAGTTGATCAACTAGCTGAAATCATGAACAAGGGTCTCTTTGTGACTCGCTTCTCAATTATTCAGTACAAGCTCACTATATGTGACCTGATTTGCTTAAGCGGGGCGTGATAACCTATAACCTTTGTAGAGGACAAAATTAGATCTAAGAGCCATGGGCTCAGGGCCTAGCAAAGGGCCACGACCTATTCTGGTCAAACAAGGAATTAAAGGCCCAGCAAAAGGCCACAGCCCAGGCTGCACTAGGAACCTAAGTGTAGATTCCCTAGGTTCTGCAACCTTGGCATCTTCTAATTTTTTAATTTAAACTTTTTTGTTATAATCTTTATCTTTACCATCTCTAAACAACAACTTCTTAATGAATATACAACACAATTATGCTCTACTCTTTTAATCACTATGATCATAATCATTTCACATCGTCATCATTTTAGGCTTCTGGAAAGAAGTTACATAATGTAACTACATATCATAATTCCTACAATATAAAAGTTGCACTTATAATATACGGTAAAGTACATAGAACTTCTCTATATTTTTGTTAAGGTGTAAAGAAATCTATTGTATTTTTAACAGTGCACAAGATCCCCCTGTAGTTTTCAAAACATATATGGTTAGTCCTTCCATTAAGAAAACCGTTAGTTTTAACGGCAAGTGTATGACAAACACCCATTTTGCAACTGAAATTATTCTTTTATCAAATTTGTAATAAAATATATTTATTCATTTACTAAAATACCCTTTTCACATATTTTTTTTTTTAAAAAAATCTAACCGTCATCTTTTCCAAACTGTAATACTTGATCTATATTTTCAAATATGAAATTGCATACCATTAGCCAGCCCCCGAAATCAATGTTCGACTTTCATGTGTTGTGAAATCAAATCAATTGCTTGGGTGATTGCCCTTTAGCCCGTTTCTTTGGCGAAAAAAGACTTTCTGCAACAGGATAAAGGAAATTGATTGAGAAACTTGCACGGACTGGCTATTCACTCACTTTTTAGCTGTGTTGTTTTGATATATTTATAGATCATGCCTGCTCCAGGACTAAGGACTTGAGTTTCCCAGTGATGATTCAGATGAAATATATATCCCCTGATGAATATTCAACATTAAGTACTAAATTAATAATCTCTTTGTATAATCGTACACGAAAATATGATCAATGAAATCAGCAAGAATTGTATTATACATCCCTTCATTCAAAGCAGCATCCTTCTTCTATTTCTCGAAATTTTTATCATTATACAGTTAGTTATTGAATTGGTCGAATTTTTATACAAGTATACGTCATAGCCAAATTTAAATTTTCCTTCTTCTACTGTAAGAATTCTCTTGTAAATCGTTTTGGTTTCTTTAGCTTTACTAGAAAATAAATTTTGAGTTAGTTAAATAATTGTTTCACCTCTGTAATTTTTTGTTGCTACCTGTTGATCTTGGATCGAACCAACTGGAAAACCAATATCCTTACTGCCCTTACTGATTCCTTACATTTTCTTTAGTCTTCCTCCTATGTTGTTCAATATCTTCAGGTAATTAAACTGGTTGTCCTACATATTCTTTATACTAATACTCGCGCTATATGACAATATCTCACATCATGTTGAACTGCACCATTGGATTTTGCTATATGTTTCAATAATACAGGGGAGATTTTGGAAAATGGGTTGCTTTCATCGTTGTCATATTTCGCCTCTTCTTCCCACGGCGTTTTCCTGGTGCAGTTCTTATCCCATCTTTCTTTTACCAATCATACTTGAAATATTTTGAAATTTGGGCATGTTTCTTCTTCTGCTTTTTTTTTTTTTTTGTAATGTATATATATATATATATATAAAAGTAAAAGGAAAAAGGAAAAAAGAGAAAAAAAAGTAGAAGTATTTATGTCTTTAACCATATTCCGTCAACAAAGTTAATAGAAAAGTGGAGAAAGGATAACCATGCTACGTTTAAAAAAGTATAGGGAGGTCAGAGAACTTGTGTACTATAATAAAAATATAAAAAGATTTTATACACTTCACCCTATAATATATGCATTATTTGGATGACAATGTAGTGCTACTTTTGGTGTACTAAGTTGCCAATTCCATTGTGCTTGAAATCATTTACAAAAATCTTCAATCTGAGAAGACTGATAAGGATAGGACTCGTTGGCAAGAGATGCCGAGTGAAACACATCAAATTCTAGAACAAAATCAAAAGGTATAGGTTAACAAAAAAAAAAATCAAAAGGTATAAAACTTAATATCAAAAGCGTAATCAGTAGAAGAATATAAACATACAAATAGCAACAAAGAAATCTTCACCATGTAATTACACATGCAGTCTTTGATCAATAAAAGGAGAAGAAAGAGCAAACTAGATTACATAATTACATATGAAATCTATATTAGAATAAAGAGAATTAAATAGAACATGAGGATCTAAATCATGAAACTACACATGTAATTTAGATCCAATCAAAATAAAATAAAATAAAGCAAGTTGATTTAAATCATATAATTATACATATAATTTAGATAAACGTAAAGGAAACTGAGAAATAGACAAAAATCACAACAATTACTTACAGTGAAAGGAAATATAAACACATAAACAATAAACTGTATCATCGAGGCCTGAAATTCTTAGTTTCTTTAAAACTATATCTCCATGCTATGGTGCTTACAGACTTGTGGCGACTTTCTCCTACGATTCAACGGTTTTATTCTTCTAATAGAAACACTCTAAGGCTTCATTTGTTTGCCGTAAAATATTTTCCCAATTTTCTGTTGTTTAGTAATATCGGAAAATTGGTCAACTGAAAAAGATTTTTCAATAAAAAACAGTGGCTAGTTTTGCTCAATTTTCTCGTGATTGGTAACATCGAAAAATTGGTCAACTGAAAAATGTTTTTCAATCAAATATTACAGCTGATACAAAGTTTGAAAAAATATTTCCATGTTCTGTGGGAGAAGCAAACATTTTTCAGAACTCACCTACCCCTACCCCTCTGCCCTACTCCCAATCCCCTACCCTTTACCCCACCCTCCACCCTCACGGTTAACATATATATTATGTGCATTTTTTTTTTTTATAAAATCATGTCGAAAAATATTTTTCACTATATATCCAAATACCAGAAAATATTTTTCAATATTCTATTTTTCAGAAAAAAAACATGTTCCCTTAGCAAGTTATTTTACAACAAACAAATGGAGCCCAATAAAATATTTTATTTTTCAGAAAAATATTTTTAAAGTAAAATATTTTTCACAAGTAAGTTATTTTGCGGCAAACAAATGGAGCTTAAATGCAACTCTAAAACTAATGTTGGAAAAATCAATTAAAAATGCTAGAATACGTCCAATATTTATAAAAATCAAGAGGCACCAAAGGATCCATTAATGAAGAAATGCAAAACTTGAAAAATTTGCAGTTGAATTTCACATTTGCAGGTGCTAAACGAGCCTACCGGATGACCACCTTATCTGAGCCCTTCTGTAAGTGTTGGACGAGCCAACCGGTCGAGTTTCCAAGAGTTAATTCCAACTGTTATATCTTATTCAACTCATCAGTTTCATCTATCGATTTTTCATTCACAACTGTATTCGGTTTAAGCCAATACCAACAACATTTTTCCTCCATATTCTTTTGAGAACCAAGAGAAGAAAACATTTGATACCCCTTTAGTTGTTTGTCCAATATAACTACTAGTTGCCAGACCAATCAAACATGTTTCTACAAATTGCCCAATCCTCTTCAACTAAACTCAAAGGCTTATCAATTAGGGATCCAAAATAGAAACAAGAACTAAATGCGGCTGAAACTCTATGTTACACTAGGTCTATGGAAACCTCTCTCCACCAAACCCCCCATTTGACCACCGTTGACCACCCAAATCTCAACCACTTTACCTTTTTTCATGTTACCTCATCCTTTGAAACTTAAACACTCTTTACCATACCTGTCCTACAGCCTCTCCTTGATGGCGAAGAAAAATAAGACCAGTATAAGTATGCAAACCAACAGTAGACCCCTGGTCTTGATAAGGTTTCCCACCCCTGAGAAAGAGGATTCCTTCTCTCATTCGCCAGTGGGTAGCCTCAAATCTGGTGAACTTGTTGACGTGCATGTACAAGAGGCGGAACCGGAGTCTCCGCTAATAACTCACAATAATTTTTCCCCTCTTTCTCCGACTGGTACGAAGAGAAGTAACTTGGATGGTTCTTCACCTTCTATCCTTCGCTCGTGTAGAGTAGAAGGTATGATGACTCCCACAGAGCCTCAAGGTGATAATTGTTGAAGATTTTTGCGTACAAACTTACGGAAGGCTTAAAATTGGATTCTAGGGCTATTACTAGCAAAAATGGAAAGAAGGTTATCAAACCCCTTAGCATTGCAAAAGAATGAGGTACGTACTGGGTTAACTGTCTCATTGGTCAATTTGTGGATAAACCCCCCCTCCCTCCCATTTTTCATGCTTCAATATGTTATTGATAATCTCTGGAAAAAGGCTGGGAAATGTAACATTCGTACTGTGGAGGATGGTACCTTTATATTATAATTGGAATTTGAGGAGGCTTGTGAGCAAATTTTGGAGCAACTTTGGCACGTTAATAATAGGCCAATATTGCTTCGTCACTGGAAACCTAAGTCCCAACTGCATAATTTGGACGTGGTTAAATTTCCTATGTGGATTAAACTGAGGAATGTTCCCCTAGAATATTGGAACAAATAAGGGTTTAGCTATTTAGCTAGAGCAATTAGAACCCCTTTCTTAATGGATAGTGTCGAGGTTGGAAATCTCACAGTTGAGGTTGGGAGCTACTCGCGTCGAGCTAAACTTTTCAGGTCGGCCTCCGAGCTGTATTTTCCTGGTCGGCTACCAAACCTGCACAAGGAAAAGAAGGAAAAGGCGGGGTGATGACCCGGATTTTCTCTTCGGGCGTGCAAATGATTAGTATGTCCGAGCTGACGAAGTAGCTGAGAGCATTAATGAGCAGTTACCTCCCAAATGAAGGGGGTGGAGCTCTATTTATACTAAATTCAGGTCTGACAGCATTTAATGCGGTGCAGCTTTATGTCCCATCGGAACAGCTGGCACTGAGGTCGGGATTTTTCGGGGTCGGATCAGTATCCAGGTTAGGCATTTAGTTGAATACGCTGGGCTCGGCTCAAATTAGCCCGTCTCAGCTCGGCGTGGGTAACTCACCCCAGCTCGGTAACCCCTTGTCAATCCCCCTCCCCCAAGTCGAGATCGAGGGGGTGAGATATGGAATTGGGTATTTTTCCCAAGCTGGAGGTGCCCGACCCCGACAGAGCAGGGATGGCCACGTCAGCGGTGCATGCCCTTTAATGGCTGACACGTCACCTGGCGGTTCTGACAGGACGCGACGTTTGGGCTTCCTGAGTCGATTTTCAGAAGCGTCTATAAATAGGGCTTTGACATCCGAGATTCATTTCATATTTCGCTTTCAACCTTCAAGAATTTTAGGTCGGACACCAGAGTGGTCGGACGCATTTAGCTCGGAAAGAACCTTCTCGGGATTTTCAGCTCGGAGCCAGCTTGGTCGGTCGCATTCCGCAGTCAAGAGCAGTAGGTACGTCCCGACTCCCTTTAGTCATTCCTATTCATTTATATTTAGTCTGTAGACAGGATGGGGAGGTCGGAGTCGGAGGATTCCCAGGCTATGGAAGTAAGGTCCTACGGTGGAGATGAGAGTCCATCGAGCTCGGAATCTACCTCAAATAGGGACCATGGTGGGGAGAGCGATGATGACTGCCAGGTTATTGGGGTTAGATTGGCGCAAGAGAAGGTCGAGGCGGATCCTTTGGCCGACCTGGGTGACTTGGGAGATAGGGAGGATGACGAGCCATTGAACCAGTTGGAGGGGGTCGAGATACCACATGAGTACTTAGCCGGAGTTTCCGCATCGGAGCCGACTGAAGCGGTCCCGGTTAGGGCGGTCAGACCTCGGAGCTCAGCTACAGCTAATGGTTCGTCAGTTCAGGGGAAGATAATAGAGTAGCTATTCACTTGTTGTAAGCGCGAGTGTCATTCTACCATCGAGATGGCTAACGCTCGGCTGAGAGACTAGTCGGTGGACCGACACCACAAACTGAAGGTCCCAGGTCGGAATGAATCTGCCTGCTATCCTCCGCCCGATCACTTTACTATTTATAACCTCACCTTCGATGTCGTTCGACTTCCACTTCCCAACTTCATCGTCGGCATTTTGAATTACTTTGAGCTTAGCCCGGGTCAGATGTCACCAAACGGTTGGGCCATAATAGTGGCATTCTATGTGTTCTGCCTTGGGAGGAAGATAGAGCCAACCTTGCGCCGCTTTAGGCAGTTTTTCGTTTGCAAGCCCAACCCGAAGCAGCCAGGCTGGTTCCACTTTGCAGCTCGGGTCAACAACGCCATATTCACTAAGTGGCACTCCTCTAACAAGGGCTGGCACAACGACTACTATTGGGTTGAGTTGGTCGTGAACCCGGGGTGCAGGATGGATTGGAATCTTTCCTTAAAAAAGACTTTGAATGACGACCCCAAGCTTTCAGAAGAGGAACTCGCCGAGGTCAGGGTGCTGAGGCCCGAGCCGAGTATGCTGATCGACATCGACAGTGTCCTCAGGTGGGACAGGATCTGGAAATTCAAGTTATTCGGGAGAGAACCCGACCTGAGTAAGGAGCACCCCCACTTACTTCCCGAGCTCGAAGAGAATGCTTACTCCGACTCAGAAGAGGGTCAGTTCGTTGGATCAATGCCCGACCTCTCCGTCTCCTTGTTTGTCGTTGCTCTTCTCGATTGGTACTTGGCCATTTTTCACCTCTTTTTTCCTTTGTTTTTGCAGGCATGGTAGATACGGTAAAGCTCGCGTATATCCAGAGAAGGAGAAAGCCCGACGCCAGCGGCGAAGCCTCGGCTCGGTCTGGCTTGGGCTCCATCCCTCAGGAGCAGAGGCAGCGGTCCGGGGGCCATGTACGGGAGGTTGGTGCCGAGGTTTCGTCGGGGTCTCCTTTGCCCAAAAGACCGAGTTCGGGTATGGCGATCCCCGAGCGCTCAACATCCCGTCTTGACAACAGGAAGCGGTCCCGACCCGAGTACTCCGGGAAGGGCAAGGCCTCGGAGGTGAGCCCTCCCAATAGGGATTTTGTGGAGGCTGCTAAGGTCGCCCGTGATCCCAAGTTGGTGTCGGTCCCAGCGGAGCAACTTTCTCTCGACCTAAGGACGGCCATAGTCACGGTAATGCATATCTGGACGTGCTGACATGGTCTCTTTTGTTGATTATTTTGACTGACCACTTTGCTACCTTCCGCGCAGGCGGAGTCCCATATCCTCACAGCACCTGCCCTACTTGCCCGGGCCCAGACTTACTGTGTCGAGCTCGAGCAGCGATACACAGATTCCCGAGCCGAGTTGGAGGCCATTAGGGTAGATGCGGCCCAGAGGCAAAAAGCGGATGCGACGGAGATCGCTCGGCTAAAGAAGGAGCTCGAGGATGAGAAGTCTCGATGCGAGGTCGCGGCCGCGGATGTCGAGGCGAAGCTTAAGGACCTCTTGGATCAGGTCGGCCCACGAGGGGAGAAGGCAGTGGAAGCCTTTAAGTCTAGCCAAGAGGCTGTGGACTGGCTAGCCACTGAGGGTGGGGCGATGGCCCGGTACGCCGAGTTGGAATACTATTTCGGAGGCCAAGTTGTAGCTCGTGAGAGAGCGAAGACCTTTTTCCCTGCCACCAAGAACGATTATATCGAAATCTTGGAGGCTCCGCCCCAGGAATTCTGGGAGATTCTTGAGCTACAGGCCGACCTGACGTCCCAGGCCAAGGAGGTAATGGAATTTGTCCAGAAGGGTATGGACCAGGTTGGCGACGTAGCCGAGGCCACCACCTCCACCGCTGCTCCTAAGTAATTCTTGTAATCACCCAGGTCGGACTTTGTAATTTCGCCCGAGTTGGGCTTCTTGTAATCTTTGCCTTTTCAAGTTTAATAAAATGATTGTTTTGCATTTTATTTGAGTTTGTACAAATGTACTTTTCTCTTGGAAAATTTCTCAAGTAAGTGGGGTCGGACTAATTTTAAATAGGCCTTTCAAACTTAATTAAAATATAGGGAACCGAGCTGGACGCGATTAAAGAATTATCATCCTAATCCGAGCTGGTTAACTGGGCAACTATATAATTGTCGCCGATCTGGACTCGTCAGTCCGATTTAAAATTGGTCAAACTAATGTTGACAAATGTTGAGCTCGAGTTTGGACCCCAAACTAACATACCGACCTGAAGCCGGATTATACCGAGTTGGACCTTAATCCGAACTGGCAAAACTAATCAAATTATTATCGATTATACCCGAGCTGGAACCTTGTCCGAGCTGGTTTACTTGACCATTAGCTCGTGATTAAGCGTGGCCACCGCGTTAATCCGAGTTGGTAGTAGCTTTGTAGCTGAGGAAAATTGGGCCCGGGTCGGGCATTGCGCTGATTTGGTTGCTTGGGCCCGGGTCGGGCGTTGCAATGTTTTACAAAATGTGTTGTATTGAATTTGTACATGAAGTGCTTGGGCTCGGGAGCCGATTACAAGCAATGTTTTGGCTCGGGGCCTTAATAAAAGATTTCAGCTCAGGGCTGTTACAAATGATTTTGGCTCGGGGCCGCTAGAAAAAATACCGCTTTAGGTGTTCCGAGTGCCATGCATTCTTCAATAGTTTCCCGTTCTTGTCGCGAAGGTAGAAGGTCCCGGGTCGGACTTCTTTCACGACTTCATAGGGTTCCTCCCAGGTCGGGGAGAGCTTGTTACTGGAGCGCGGCAAAAAGATGGCCTTTCTGAGTACGAGATCGCCAACCTTAATAGGCTTAGGCTTGACTTGTTTAGCAAAGACTCTTTGCATAGCAGCTTTGCTGGCCAGCATTCTGATTTGAGCTTCAGCTCGAAGCTCTTCAGCGAGGTCAAGCTCTTCACGGATCCGTGCTCCGTTTATTTCTGGATCATGGTGGAGGGTTCTACTGGTCGGAGACCCAATCTCCACTGGCAGCACCGCTTGAGTGCCGAAGGTCAGTTCGAAGGGCGATTCTCCCGTTGCCGAGCTAGTGTTAGTCCGCTGAGCCCACAACACCTCGGGAAGAATTGATGCCCATTGGCCCTCCACTTCCTCCAGCTTGGTTTTCAGGCCCTACAAAATGATTTGGTTAGTCATTTCAACTTGGCCATTACTTTGAGGGTGAGCAATAGATGAGAATCTGAGGTCGATCCCGATCTCAGTACATTTGCCTCGAAAGTACGCACTATCGAATTGCTTGCCGTGGTCAGTAATTATGACCTTTGGCACCCCCAATCGGCAAATGATGTTTTTCTATACGAAATCCCAGGCTGCCTTTTCTGTTATTCTAGCAACACCTTCAGCCTTGGGCAATTTGGTGAAGTAGTCTACAGCTACGAAAGCGTGCTTCTTTTGGCCGACATTGGTCGGCAATGGGCCGATGATGTCTAGACCCCACTGATAGAATGGCCATGGGCTTATCATCAATATGAGGTCTACAGCAGGTTTCCTCTGTACATTGGCGAACCTCTGGCAGGTATCGCACTTTTTTACATACTCTTTGGCATCTTGCTCTAAGGTTGGCCAGAAATAGCCTTGCCTCAATGCCTTCCGAGCTAGAGCTTTGCCTCCCAAGTGGTTTCCATATACCCTTTCATGAATTTTCTGGAGTACATAGTTTTCCTCTTCGGGTCCAACACATTTCAAGAGAGGCCAAGTGTAGGCTCTCTTATAGAGTTGCCTGGCAATTATGACAAACCTTGAGGCCTGTTTGATGAGTTTTCGAGCTGTTTTTTCATCATCTGGGGTCATACTCCCTCCAAGTAGTCCACGATTGGTTTGGTCCAATATGGACCTAGATTGAGCTCGGCTACGGCCTGTACCCCCAACTGAATACTGGATTCGGATACTTCTTCCACATGGACCAGGGCAGGTCGGCTCTCGCCCAAGGCCAACCTAGACAGGGCATCAGCCTTCATATTCTCTTCCCTAGGAATCTGCTGTATCGTGAACCTTCTGAGCCCTGAGGTTAAATCCTTGACTCTGTTGAGGTAGGCCAGCATAGTACTGTCCTTGGCTTCGAACTCTCCCGATATCTGACTAGAAACCAATTGAGAGTCGGTGCTCAGGTTGACTGTCTGTGCCCCGAGCTGAGCTGCAATTTTCAGTCCTACAATCACCGCTTCGTATTTTGCTTCATTGTTGGATGCCGGAAAGGTGAACTTGATGGAGTATTGGTGCTTATGCCGGGTTGGGTCGAGGATGACCACCCCTACTCCGCTTCCGGACTTCCCTGAGGCCCCATCCACATGGACCTTCCACACATCCTCCGGGTCATGCTCTGCTCGGCCAGTGCATTCTACCACAAAGTCCGCGATGGCTTGGGCTTTGATGGCTGTTCTGGGTTGGTAGGTGATGTCAAATTGACTCAGCTCAACTGCCCATTTCAGTAGCCTGCCCGACGCCTCTGGCTTGTGCATGATGGACTTGAGTGGGGCATCCGTCATGACCTTAACTGGATGAGCATCAAAGTATGGCTTCAACTTTCTTGCTGCTGTGATGAGCGCGAATGCGAGTTTTTCCAAGGAGGAGTATCTCACCTCGGCCCCTTGTAGGGTTTTGCTAACATAATAGACCGGCTTTTGCTCCTTTTCTTCTTCTCGGACTAGTGCCGCCGCCACTGCTGTCCCCGAGCATGCTAAGTATAGTACCAGCTACTCCCTCACCTCAAGTCGGGATAATAGGGGTGGCGAAGCTAGATACCTTTTCAGCTCTTGGAAGGCGTTCTGGCATTCCGCAGTCCATTCAAAGTTCTTAGGATTCCTTAATATTTTGAGCAGAGGAACGCACTTGTCAGCCGACTTGGACATGAATCTGCTCAGCGCTGCGACCTTGCCTGCTAACACTTGGACGTCCTTCATGCAGGTCGGCGGCGCCAGGACAAGTATCGCCTGGACTTTCTCAGGGTTGGCTTCTATTCCGCGAGCTGTGACTATGAAGCCCAGGAATTTGCCTGTCTTGACACCGAATGCGCACTTTTTCGGGTTTAGCTTTATCCCAAAGTGCTCCATTACGGCGAAAGCTTCAGCCAGGTCGGCTACATGGTCTTCCGCCCTTCTGTTCTTGACCAACATGTCATCTATATAGATTTCCATATTCCGGCCAATCTGATTTTTGAAGACCTTATTCACCATCTGAGTGTAGGTAGCTCCAGCATTCTTGAGGCCAAAAGGCATGATCTCATAGTAGTAGAGTCCTTTATCGGTGGTGAAGGCGGTCTTCTCTTTGTCTTCGGGAGCCATCTTGATTTGATTATAGCCTTTGAAGGCATCCATGAAAGAGAGTAGCTCGAATCCGGAGGTGGCGTCCACCATCTGATCGATCCGTGGTAGGGGAAAGCAGACCTTAAGGCAGGCTTTGTTGAGGTCGGTGAAGTCAATACACAGTCTCCATCTACTTGAGGACTTAGTCACCAACACCACATTGGATAACCAGGTTGGGTACTGTATTTTCTTTATGTGGCCGGCGTCCACTAATTTGTCCACCTCTTCAGCTATGATTTGTTGCTTATCATAATGGAAGTGCCTGCACTTTTGTTTTACCGGATAGTGATTTGGGTCGGCATTCAGGTGATGCTCAATCACATCCGGTTCAATACCTGTCATGTTGGAGGCAGACCAGACAAATATGTGTTCATTCTTTAAAAGAAATTGGCTTATACCTTTCTTGAGATTGGCAGAGAGTTCACTCCCAATCTTTGCTCTCTTGGTTTCATCAGAGAGCTCCACCTCCTAAAGGTCTTCAGCTGGGCTTCCTCTCTTAGCATCTCTCTTTTCTTCGGGCAGATCTGGTCCCCAACCGACCTGATATTTGGGTCAGAGTGAGTTTTCATAACATTCCCGAGCTAAGATCTGGGCTCCGCGAATGGTGGCCGTGCCGGCCGGGGTCAGGAATTTCAGTGCCTGGTGGTAGGTTGAGGGGATGGCCCTGAAATAGCTGAGTGCCACCCGTCCTAAGATCCCATTATAAGTGGAGTTACAATCCATCACAATGAAGTTGGCTTGCATCGACACCTACTTATCACCATCTTCCAGCTTCAGCGGAAGGTTGATGACCCCTTCGGCTCGGTGGGATTGCCCGGTGAAACTAGCTAAAGTACCCCTCAATGGCCTGAGTCGGCTCCTGTCCAACCCCATTTGCTCAAAAGCGTTGAGGAATAAGACTTCTGCCGAGCTCCCGGTGTCCACCATCAACCTCTTGACGGTGAAGTTGGCTATTTTAGCGCTGATCACTAGTGGGTCGTCATGGGGCAATATCACCCACTCCAAGTCTTCTGCGGAGAAAGTGAGCTCCTGCATCTCCGGGGTCGGTCCCTGTACTAGTCCATACTCCCTCCCAGCCCGAACATAACCCTTCCTGCCTGCCGAGGTCTCCCTTCCTGACGCTAATCCTCCTGCAATGGTCTCAATCACAGCCAAACATCCGCCCCCAGCCTGGCGCCTAGGTGGACTCCTCTCTCTATCTCTTTGATCGGGATTCCAGGTCGGCTGGGGATCTACGTACCTCCGGAGGTGGCCTCGGGCTATTAGTGCCTCAATCTTCTGTTTCAAGTCTTTGTACTCTTCGGTGGTATGGCCGTAGTCCATATGGTAGCGGTAATACTTGGTTCTATTGCGCTTCTCGGGTCGGCCTTTCATCCTCAGAGCTGGAGGCAGGTGGTTCTAGTGTTGGATCTCCATCAGGATCTGCTCCCTCGTGGTATTAAGGGGAGTGAACATAGTGAACTGTAGGTTCTGCTTTGGCTGTTGAGGTTGCTTGCCTCAGTCGTTTTGGACTTTACCCCCAGGTTGAGATCGGGAGGTCTCTCCCTTCTTGCTGGCTTCTTTCTCCTTGTCATCATCTCTCTTCGCCTGATGGATCTCTTCCGAGTGTATGTACCCTTCTGCTCGTACCATAAGCTCGGATACAGTGTCCACGGGGTTGATTGCCAAGGAGGATGTAAGGGGGCCCGACCTGAGCCCACTCTGGTAAGCCATCAACGCCATGGAGTCCTCTAGGTTGGGAATTCGAAGGGACTCTTCATTGAATCTGGCCGTATAAGCCCTCAAACTTTCCCCTCTATGTTGCTTCACCAGCAGCAATGTAGAAGTATGGCAGGTGGCGCGTCGGCTTCCCGCGAAGCAGGATAGAAAAGCCTCAGCCAGCTGATGAAAACTTGCAATTGAACCAGGATGAAGTTTTTGGAACTAATCCAAGGCATTGCCAACCAGGGTGGTCGGGAATGTCTTCGCCTTCATGAGGTCTGGCATGTCATGCAGAGTCATGTGGTGATCAAAATTGAGCAGGTAGCTGGCTGGATCTCCATCTCCGTTATAGACGGCCAGGTTGGGCATACGGTTGCCGGTGGATAGTGGCGTGGCCAGTACCTCGGGGGAGAGTGGGCTTACGCCGAGCTGGTTGATGACCTTGGCTATGGCAACTACGGTCTTGGCCTACTCGGGGTCGGCTTGAGCCGCCCTTTTACCTCTCACCGCGTCAGATCTTGCTATCGGCTCTAGGAATCCCTCTTCGTCCTGCGTCCGTTTTCGCCTTGAGTCTGGGATGTGGAATTGCGGATGCGAGGACCGCAGCATAGCTTCTTGCAGAGCCAGGGGGCCCCCAGCTAGCCGGGCTACCTGCTCCTTAAGTTCCTCGAACATCCTCAGCATCATCCTTATCTCTGGGGACAGGCTAGAGTTGAGGTCTTCATCTGTCGTGGGGTTGGTTTGAGTGGCTAAGTGTATACGTTGGCTCGTTCCAACGTCAGCTTGGGTTGGGTTTTGGCTAGGCACCTACGTGGTTTCGAGGTCCCCTTCCGGGTTGGGTAAATCCTCTGCCGGTGCGCTGTGGCTTCTTGTTTGCACCATAATGGTTTCTCAATGAGTAGTGAAAAGAGTGATAAAAGAACTCGTCGTTCCCATAGACAGTGCCAAACTGTCGAGGTTAGAAATCTCACAGTTGAGGTTGGGAGCTACTCGCGCCGAGCTAAACTTTTCAGGTCGGCCTCCGTGCTATATTTTCCTGGTCGGCTACCAGACCTGCACAAGGAAAAGAAGGAAAAGGCGGGGTGATGACCCGGATTTTTCCCTCGGGCGTGCGAATGATTAGTATATCCGAGCTGGTGAAATAGCTGAAAGCAGTTACCTCCCAAATGAAGGGGATGGAGCTCTATTTATACTAAATTCAGGTATGACAGCATTTAATGCGGTGCAGCTTTATGTCCCATCAACGCTTTATGTCCCATCGGAACTACTGGCACTGAGGTCAGGGTTTTCCGGGGTCGGATCAGTATCCAGGTTGGGCATTTAGCTGAATGCGCTAGGCTCAGCTCAAATTAGCCCATCTCAGCTCGGCGTGGGTAACTCACCTCAGCTCGGTGACCCCTCATCAAATAGTGTTACAGAGGCAAAATCTAGACTGTGGTATGCTAGATTATGGGTTGAAGTCAATATTAAGGAGGAACTTCTGGATGTTATTGAACTTGATGTCTTAGAGAAGGAGGATGAGGAGGAGTAAATAGTTGAAGTATAAGTGGAGTACCCTTGGAAACCATAGGCCTGCTCAAACTGTAATTTGTTTGGTCATCATGTCAAACAATGCACAAAAGGAATTTATGTTGGCCCCTCTACTCATGTTCATGAGAAATCAATTATACCTGTTACACCTAGGTATCACAATGCCAATTATAACCAGCCTGGTAAATCCCGTGAAACTAATAAAGCTTGGCAAGAGGTCCAATTTAAGAGGAATAGGAAAGCTCCAATGAAGCCTCCTCAGTTGGCTAAGGATAAAGCTTCTACCTCAACTTCGCGCCCTGCAATTCGTAAGTCTTCTAATGGTTTTACTACTTTTAATGGTATCGATGAATCAGGGGATTTAGATCTTAGGTCTACTATCAATAATCTTTGTGGTTCTAAAAGGGGTACTTCAAAAGAGAAGGGAGACCTGGAATATCTGGGGTATGAATAAAGTATACAAGCAAAGAGAACTTCTCAAGCTTGTGAATAAAGAACAAGTTTCAATCTTTTGTGTTGCTGAAACTAAAATCAAAAGGAAATATTCTATGAATACTATTAGAAGAAGATTTTTGAGATGGTCATTTTTCAACAACTATGAAGCTATGTTGGAGGGTAGGTTGTAGGTCTTATGGGATGAAGATGTTTTGGGTGTGCAGAAAATTAGTTGTTATGATCAAGGGATTCATTGTTTGGTTCAGGCCAAAAATGACTCTGAATCTTTCTTCATTACTTTTGTGTATGGTCAAAATGAAGCTAGATTTAGAAGGGAGCTTTGATGGTTTATCATTTCCATTCATCACACTATCAACACTTTGCCATGGTGTATGCTTGGAGATTTCAATGAAATCTTGCATGTGGAGGATATATTAAGATGTCATTCTCTCCCACAATGAGCTTTTGAGTTTGCTAAGTGTGTTGATGATGCTGGACTTCATGAACATAGATCTGTTGGGCCTCACTTCACTTGGGATAACAAAGGGTAAGGTGAGAGTTTGCGAGCTTAAAAAATTGATCATGTTTTGGTCAATGACTTTTGGCTGGACAGGTTCTGAACTCTCAACCTGATATTGAGGTGCTAGGAGTTTTAGACCATTCTCCTTTGATTTTGTGTACTTCTCCCCCTGTTCCTCGTAAGGGTAAGCCTTTTAAAATTTTCAATGCATGGACTAAACATGAAAAATTTAGAGATATTGTGTTGCAGGTGTGTAATGTTACTATTAGAGGTACACTTATGTATTGCCTCTACCAAAAGCAAAACTTGCTCAAACAGACACTTAGAAAATTCAAAAAGGAGTATTTTTCAAACCCTTTTAAGAGGATTGAGGAGATCTCTAGGAATCTCCATTGTGTTCAATCTCGTATTCGTAATGGGGATTCTAGCTTGAAATCTAGAGAGGAGGAAAAAGACCTACTTGATAAGCTTGAATTCTACGCCAATGCCGAGGAAGATATTTTAAAGCAATAGTCACATGTTTTTTGGCTTAAAAAGGGAGACTCTAACTCAGCATATTTTCACAAAATGGTCAAGGGTAGAATTGCAAGAAACTCAATCTTGAAACTACAATTGGATGATGCCCACTAGGTTAGGATGATGATATTAAGTAGGGATGGCAACGGGTAACTGTTTTACCCGAAATCGACGGGTATTCGCCTGATAAAAATCTGACAACAAAAATCGATAGAGAATCCGTTAGGTTTTGGATTTTATAAGTGATAACCGACAGCTAAATCGATAGGATTTGGATTTTAACATTAAAAAAAACCAAAATTCGAAACCCGATTATAAATTAATAAATCAATAAATAAATAAATAAATAAATATATATATATATATATATATATATATATATATATATATATATATATATATATATATATATATATATACTTGACTACTTGACTGGAAATATGAATTTTGGACTTCCTACTACTTTATCCTGGATGTTTCCTTGACTGGAAGTGGGTCTAATGGAAGGCTCGATCATGAGAATGTACCTTTGGCTAGGCTATCGGTGATTGTTGTTTCGACTGTGCCGTTTGTGGTGTCAACTCCTATTGGACTTGGCGAGAAGCCAAAGAAGTTCAATTGGAGATACTTGAAAAGGTGGCAGGAGAAGTTGGATTGCCAAAGTTGGATGACAATCCAAACAGTCAAGCTGTGATGATAATTGAAGCATCGAAGTATGATTACCTTTCGTTTAATAATTATATTCTTAAAACATTAAGGATTGAGGAAGGCAACCATATTTTTGAGAAATTGGTTAATAATCCTTATGGTCAGTCAAACAATAAGAAATGTGGGTTTTTTTAAACCAAAGTCATAATAGTGACAAAGAAAACAACAAGAAGTTCACTGGGAATTGCTATTTCAGTGACAAACTTGGATGTGGACAAGTAGACATCACTGAGGTAAATAATCTTGTTGAGGTTCTTTCTGACTTTAATTTACCTGCTGTGGTGTTAGAGATCAACTTGGTAGTGTTGAAAAGTGAGAAAAATATGTATTTTCTCTGAGAAATGCTTTTTTAGACATGAGATTGTCTATCAATTTGTGGCTTCTTATTGATTTCAACAAAAGCGGTATTATTGAGTGCAAATACCAAAGAGGTATTAAAATTAAATACTGTGCTAATTAAAGACACATCGGAACTTGGAGGGGGGCGGGAGGGGGGTCTATTTGACAAGCTACCCACAAATATTTTTAAGACACCATATGAAATGTGGAAAGGTTGACCACATTTCTAAATGCTTAAAATGTGGGGATGTCTTGGTTAAATAGGAGTTTCAAACTCCTAAAATAGTCAACAGTGGACTTTAAGACTGCTGATTATAGCTTCATTGGGTATGCCCAAAATCATGCGTCCTACGAGATTCTTGTGCATAAATCTAAAAATTGAGAACATGCATGTCATAGAGTCAAGGAATGTAATTTTTGAGAAATTTAATTCCTTGTAAGGCTGCACAAGAATAGTGTTATTTATGATACTATGAGTAGTATTCATAAAAAATGATATGATGAAATAGTCTATATCGAATAGCAATGAAGATGAATCAAGACGTGACAAGAGAGTTAAAACGTCTAAGTCTTTTGGTCTAAATTTTCTAGCACATTTGGTGTTAATTCTTTAAGCCTTTTGTTGGAGAGAGGTTTTTAATAGAAAAATTGTTCCATCATACGCGACAATTGGTGAATATTCCTCTTAAAAATTAACCTTTAAGGTGTAAATGAATTTTCAAAAGAAATATTAAAATTAGTGGATCGATTGATAAGTCTAAGACTAGACTTATAATCAAGGGTTGTAAGTAAGATCTTCATTACTTTGACTCGAGTAACCAGTTACGATACTTACATATATTAAGAATTACATGTGACCCAATATAGCTTATGTTGATAGCTATGATGAGAGTTCTGAGGTATTTAAGGTACACTTTGAACTATGGGTTACATTATACGAGGTATCCAACTATATCGGAGGGATACATTGATGTTAATTGTATATCATACTTGTAAAACTTATAATCCACAAGTGGATATGTCTTTGCTTGGAGAATTGCAACTATTTCTTGGAATTCTCTAACCTAACAATGTGTTGTTGCCAGATTCACTAAGGAATCTGAGTTGAGACTTTGTCATTTCTTAGAGGATATTACAAGTTGAGAAATACATGTGCTAGCTATCTATATATATTGCGATAGTCAATTAGCGATTGGAAGGGCACGTAATAGTCAGTATAACGGTAAGTCTAGACATATTATCATAGACATAATATCGTTAGACAGTTGTTCTCTAATGGGGTTTATCATAATTGACTATATAAAGTCAAAAGATAACATTACAGATCCGCTTACGAAAGGTGAAACCAGAGATCAAGTATATAAATCGTCGAGGGGAATGGTTTTTAAACCTATTTCTTAAGAGTTATCATAATGGCAAACCTTACCTTATTGATAGGAGATCCTTAAATCTAGGTTCAAAGGGAAAAATTGAATTGTCCGTAACTTAGTGGGAGCACTATGGGGGTATCACTCCTATCTATTCCTATGACGAGCAGACAGTGCTGCCTGTATGTGGTATAGGTTAAACTATGCTTTTAATGATACTAATATCTTGGAAATTCAAGTGGGGTATTGCAGGAATACTGTTAATAAGTGATCATCTATATGAATAGGGAGTGGGCCGCTTCTACAAGAATTTTCAAGGCTAAATTCTGTAGAGTATTCATAAATACTGGGAGTTGTTCAGGGCCAAAATGAACACAATCGTAAGAATTGAACAGTGTCTAGAGGGGTGTTGTGTGAGTTCTATTGACTTGATTTACATCAAAGCTGAACAGTTCAAGACATCGCGTTCACTGGTTGACAAGTAAATCCGATAGTTCTTACTAGGGAAGGTTCAAAGCCAAAAGCCACATATCTCGATGCAGTAACCTTCTAGTAAACTCTCTCTCGTGTTTGCATCTTGCTATATTCTGACCAACTAATTTTCATTCATTTGGGGGAATGTTGGAAATATGATACTACATGTGTAATGACGCACATTGGTTGTCACGCCCCGACCCGACCCCGTAAAAGGCCAAGCCCGGACCCGACACACGGACGGAGTCTCCTCTGTGCCGCGGACGATCCGAAAATCCTAAAATCAATATAACACTTGCGAAAGCCATATAATAATCAAAACAAGCCAACTTTCTTCAAAACATACATTTCTTATTATCTAACTTTCCAAGCCAAAAATGATATGCATACTACACAAGTATTTATGCCACTAATCAATTCCAATAGCATGCGTTTTCTTACTAGTCACAAGAGTGTAAGTTACAACTTTACATTCTTTCAACTTATACAACATAAGACCATAAAGGCCTCAAACTAGAAAATACATACAAGGCTACAAGCCTCAAAATTAAATGACATCCAAGCAATATACATTTCATGCAAGGCTCGCACAAAAATCTGGCAACCAACCACTAGCAAAGCAAAGAAGTGCAATCACGGGAACACCTCCACCTGTTCCTCCTCCTCAATTACCTCGAGAGGGTCTGCTTCAACTACTCCTGTAAAAATATGGTATAGAAAGGAATGAGCAAAAACTATTGCTCAGCGAGGGCAATTGGTCTCAAGGACGGAGATGAGAGGAGTATGCAATGCAATTAGCCAAGCAATGTATACATATATCATACAGAGATGTAATAAAGCCATCAACAAAGCAAGGCAAGCATTTAAAGCTGCAAACACTCATTCAAAGGATACGATACTCTTTTCACGAGCAACTTTCAAACACGAATTCGATGACGACGCGCCGGCCCAAACCACCTTATAACACCAGTTTGGAATACCCCGGAAGTATCCATCAACCTACGACCCAAATCTCCCTGGGAGGCAACCCAAGCGAGAAAGGGAATAGCAGCGGAGCTAGAGCAACCAACACTGGCAGCCCAAGGCTACCCAGAGAGGCCCATCACTCACGCGTGAGACACTATGCAATGCAAGACTCGATACAAGGCGATAAACAAGCGATAAAGCCACACGTGGGAGAATAACAAAGTAGGTTACTCTCGCACGCAATAGCAGCAATTGATAAGCAATTCAATCCAAAACAACTCAAACAAGTATTTCAAGTAATTCTAAGCATTCTATAGGCATAAAGACAAGAAAACACACAAAAACACAAATCGGCCCCAACTATCAAAACGCTACCATTTCCAAACGAGCCACGAGTTCTGGAAACCGATTTCGCCAACCCTCCTAGGTCACCATAAGGCACGTCTAAAGACCTCGAAACCTTATTTTACCCTAGAACTCGCGCAAAGCCCCGATTTTCCCCCTTTCTCGTTTGAACTACAATTATATCAACCAAACATCCAACCAACGCCATAATCGCACCAAAAGTGCTTCCATGGCTTCCCAAAGCAATGCCAACACGCAAAACGAGAAAATGCTAAAGTCGACCTAAACGACCCCGACTTTCCCAAAGGCATAATTCTCGTTTTTTCCACTACGCAACCCAAACAAACCACACATTTTAGCATTCTAGCGTACCTAGCACATTTCTACATCAACAGAAAGCATAACAGCGCAACTTCAACGTTTCAAGGTTTTACTATTCATAAAATACTATTCATTTAACAATTTAATTTGCAATCACAACATTTAACCGCAGAAAATGTTACAAAGCTATAAATACATGTTCTACAAATGCCAAGGAACATTCTAGAAGCATCAAATCGCTTTAAATAACGATCTACGGATAAATCTCAAAATTGACAAAGTTAACATACACAACGTATAAATGAGCAAATAACATGCTTCCTTCACCTCAGGTACTCCTAGTCGCTAGGAAAACAACGCTAGTTGCCTCGGAAATCACCCCGCACAAGCTCACGCAAAGATTGATCGATTGGAAGGTTGAAATTTTTTTTTTCTTTCTCTCTTGTTTCGGCCAGCTTAGGTTCTGTTCAGCTGCTGTTTTTCTTTTTATTTTGCTTAGTTTTTTAGCTTATAAGGTGTTAAATGGTCAAAGGTCAAAGGTCTAAGGTCAAACTACTTAAGACTTGGTCAAAGGGCCCTATTTTGAGCGTTTTAAAGCCATTTTAGCTAAGGTAAGATCAATTAAAGCTAGCAACATTTAAAATATACAATTTAAGTCATCTAAATACTAGTTTCACTATTTGCTGAGGACTAGAAATCGTTATCTAGTTATCGCTCCTTAAATGCAATGCACGTTGTGACGGCGAGAAAGTAACAATTAATTCACAAAGAATTTAAGGAAATATAATTTTCAAAATAATAAACAAAGAATTTTCACATTCCGGGCTCGGGTATTACACCCTCTCCCCCTTAAAACAATTGCGCCCACGCAATTCTTACCTGGTCAACAAACAACTCCGGATACTGATCTCGAACTTGGTCCTCTCTTTCCCAAGTCACTTCCTCAAACCCATGATGATTCCACAGAACCTTTACTAACGGAATACTCTTTCTGCGAAGCTCCTGAATCTTCCGATCCACAATTCTAATTGGTTTCTCTTCATAAGACAACTTCTCTTCAATCTGCAAAGGCTCTGGTTCAAGTACATGTGAAGGGTCTGGATGATATTTCTTCAGCATAGACACGTGGAACACATCGTGCAGTCTCAACAAGCTCGGAGGCAAAGCTAACCGATAAGCCAAAGGACCTACCTTTTCGGTGATCTCATACGGACCCACGTACCTGGGACTAAGCTTCCCGCTCTTACCGTGCCGAATCAATCCCTTCCGTGGAGAAATCTTAAGAAACACCCAATCTCCCAAATCAAACTCAAGATCCCGACGGTGCTTATCCGCATAACTCTTCTGACGACTCTGAGCTGTAAGCATACGCTGGCGAATAAGGTGAACATTATCTACCATCTTAATCATCTCAGGTAACACAGTCGGATCAACTGTTCTCATCTCTCCAACCTCTTCCTAATATAATGGGGATCTGCATTTACGACCATACAACGCCTCGTAGGGAGCCATACCTATAGTAGATTGATAACTATTGTTGTAGGCGAACTTCGCTAAAGGCAAAAACTTCTCTCAATTCTTCCCAAAGTCTAGCACACATGCTCGAAGCATGTCTTCCAAGATCCTGATGGTTCTCTCAGACTGGCCATCAGTTTGCGGATGATATGCAGTACTGAAGCTCAACTTAGTTCCTATGGCCTCTTGCAACTTCTGCCAAAAACGAGATCTGAATCTGGGATCCCTATCTGACACTATACTCTGTGGCACACCATGCAATCTCACGATATTAGCAACATAAAGTTCAGCTAACTTATCAAGGCTATCCTGTTTGTTCACGGGAATAAAATGTGTAACTTTAGTCAAGCGGTCCACAACAACCCAAACAGAATCACATCCTCTCGGAGATCTAGGAAGATCGGTCACAAGGTCCATTGTTATATGTACCCACTTCCATTGCGGAATCGACAACGGCTGTAGAAGTCCGGCTGGCCTCTGATGCTCAACTTTAACTCTCTGACAAGTCAAACATCTGGATACATACCCAGCAATCTCCCTCTTCATATTGTTCCACCAGAAGTGTTGCTTCAAATCTCTATACATTTTTGTACTGCCCGGGTGAATCGTATACCTCAAATTATGTGCCTCGGACAGGATCTCATTCTTTAAAGTCGGATCATCAGGAACACATACTCTATCCCTAAATCTGAAGATGCCATCTGCATGTAATTTAAACTCCGACTCTCCCCCTTTTGACTTTTCTTGGATCTTCAAGATGTGAGGATCAGTCTTCTGAGCCTTTCTGATCTGTGCTAGCAACCCTGACTGAATCTGTAAACTAGCAAACCGAATCCCTACCTCAGTAGCTTCTGGTTTCCATGAACAAATTTCTTCCAAAGTCTCCCAATCCTTGATAATCAAGCTTGCAACAGTAGCCTTTCGGTTCAAAGCATCAGCAACAACATTTGCCTTACTTGGCACATAGTTAATAGAACAGTTATAACCACCCAACAGCTCTAGCCATCTCCGCTGCCTCATATTCAGATCCTTCTGTGAAAACAAATACTTGAGACTCTTGTGGTCAGTAAATATTTCAAATCTGCAACCCCACAAGTAGTGACGCCACTTCTTCAATGCAAACACAACTGCAGCTAACTCAAGATCATGTGTAGGGTAATTGACTTCATAAGGTTTCAATTTCCTAGAAGCATAGGCAATCACCTTACCATTCTGCATTAAAACACAACCCAAACCTTCCTTAGATGCATCACTGTAGACAACAAAGTTCTCTGTTCCCTCAGGTAAAGCTAGTATAGGAGCTGTAGTTAGTCTCTTCTTCAATTCTTGGAAACTGGATTCACATTTGGCATCCCAGTTATAAGCAACTTTCTTCCGAGTCAACTGGCTTAAAGGCCCAGAAATTTTAGAAAAGTCTTTAACAAATCTCCGGTAGTAACCTGCCAATCCAAGAAAACTCCGAATCTCTGCCACCGTCTTAGGTCTCTTCCAAGATGAAACAACTTCAATCTTAGTTGGATCCACTGAAATTCCTCGGTCGGAAATGATATGGCCTAGAAAAGATATCTGGTTCAACCAGAACTCACACTTGCTGAATTTAGCAAAAAGCTTGTTTTCCTGCAAAGTCTGAAGCACAATCCTCAAGTGTTGCTCATGTTCAGCCTCGTTCTTCGAATACACTAAAATGTCGTCAATAAAGATCAGGACAAACTGATCAAGGTAAGGTCGGAAAACTCTCTGCATCAAGTCCATGAATGCGGCTGGTGCATTCGTCAATCCAAACGGCAACACAAAAAATTCATAGTGGCCATATCTAGTCCTAAATGCCGTCTTTGGTATATTGTCACTCCGGATCCTAAGTTGATAGTAACCCTGCCTCAAGTCAAATTTGGAGTAAACACTCGCACCCTGCAACTGGTCAAACAATTCTTCAATCAACGCAAGGGGTATTTATTCTTAATCGTGACTTGATTAAGTCCCCTGTAATCAATGCATAACCGAAGCGTGCCGTCTTTCTTTCTCACAAACAACACAGGCGCACCCCACGGCGAAGAATTAGGTTGTATAAACCCTTTCTCAAGCAAGTTCTGAAGCTGAATTTTTAACTCCTGAAGTTCAGCCGATGCCATTCTATAAGGACTCCTAGAAATTGGCACAGTGCCTGGCACAAGATCAATCACGAACTCAATCTCCCTATCCAGTGGTAAACCCGGTAATTCCTCGGGAAAAACACCAGGGAAGTCTCTAACAATCGGAACCTCATTCAAACTCAACTTATCAGCAGGCTGATTGATCAAATAAGCTAAGTAAGCTTCACAACCCCTATTCAACAACTTAGAAGTCTTGATCGCTGATAAAAGTGGAATGCGGGCAGCCCTGCAGTTCCCAACAATCTCTAGTACCGGTAGGTCAGGAACCTTAAGATAAACGACCTTTGTTCTACAATCCAACTGAGCATAATACTTTCCCAAGCAGTCCATTCCCAAAATGATTTCAAAGTCACGGAATGGTAATATAATTAAATCAGCAAGAAATTTACGGTTCTCAATACATATATCACAAGATTTGCAAATAGACTCAGTAACAAATTTTGCACCCAAAGGAGTACTAACTTCAACTTCATGAGGCAATTTATCAATGCAAACATTCACAGATCGTGCACATGCAGGAGTTATAAACGAATGTGTAGCTCCGGGATCAATCAAAACTTTAACTGGCTGAGTATTGAGAAGAAAGGTACCTTCCACTATAGCTGTGGTATCGGGTAGCTCCTCTGCATCCAGTGCAAAGACCCTAGCCTGAACTCTCTGTGCTGGACGTGCACCTGCAGCCCTATTCTGAACACCTTGGCCTCCACCACGGCCCTGAACATTGTTATACTTAGGGCAATCCCTCACCCTATGGTCATCACTGCCACAACCCGTACATTTACCACTCTTCCTCCAGCAGTTAGCCTCAATATGGCCCGATCGATTACAATAATTACACTGCTGATTTTGCCTAACCGCAGTGTTTCCTGTAGGTGCTGGGGCTCTGGCAGGGGTAGGAACTGTACCTCCCTGCTGGGGTCTAGTCACAGCTAGCCTAGCCTGAATCTGCTGTTGTGGCTGATACGGACGTTGCTGAGGACCCTGTGCAGAAGTCTGATACTGCCTCGACTGACTCTGGCTGCTCTGGCCCAAATACTGCTTCTTACTCGGCTGACTGCTCTCAGCTAACATCTCAGCCTTCCGTTTCTTAAACTTCGAGGCTGCCTGAAATGCCTTGGGAAAAGTAGTGTAGGTCTGCCCAGTCAATTGCAACTGAATGTCCATTCTCAGCCCACGGACAAACCTATGTATCATCCTCCTAGCCGGCCGTACCAACTCGGGCATATACCTCGACAGGCTAACAAACCTAGCCTCGTACTGTGCAACAGTCATATTTCCCTGCTTCAGGGCCACAAACTCATCTTCCCTCCTCTCCATAGCCATCTCGGGAATATATTTGTCCCGGAACTCACTTACAAAATCATCCCATAAGTATGGAACATCCTCACAATCCCACCTCAATCTGACAGTATTCCACCACTGCTCTGCATCACCCTCAAATAAAAATGATGCATAATATATTCTTGCCTCATCAGTGTACCTCAAAGCGGTGAAAATCTTCTCAACTCGATTAATCCATCTCTCGGCCGCCTCATCATCCGGCTCTCCGAAGAACTTTCCCGGCTCGTGCCTCAGAAATTTCTCTAGCTGGTTATTCTCAACTCTGTACCCCTGTCCACCAGGATTAGCTTGATTACCCTGGGGATTAATCCGGTCCTGCCTCTGCTCATGTAGTACCTGTGTGATCCGGTCTACTGCAGTAGTCATGGTAGCCATAAACTGCTCAGGCAACGGCTGCTGACCCTGTTCTGCTGCCTCTTCATCTGATCCTATACCTTGAGTACCACGACGTGGCGGCATAGTAGCTACTCACAATAGCTGGCCACATTTAAAAGCAGTTTATAGACAGAAATATAGCACATAAGATTAGACAACACTCAAGTCAATAACAATCCAATATTCTATCACACAATTCACATAAGACAAGTTTAACTTGCCAAACTATTCCACTTAAACACACAAACATTCCAAGTTCACAAAGTCATGTTATAACATTTTCTTTTCACTTAGCAATCATACATAAACACTTTAGCATTTTAGACCTTTACCCCACAGACCAAGAATCATATCCCGGCTCATGCAAGACTATCATGCTCTGATACCACCAAAAGATGTCACGCCCCGACCCGACCCAGCAAAAGGCCAAGCCCGGACCCGACACACGGACGGAGTCTCCTCTGTGCCGCGGACGATCCGAAAACCCTAAAATCAATATAACACTTGCGAAAGCCATATAATAATCAAAACAAGCCAACTTTCTTCAAAACATACATTTCTTATTATCCAACTTTCCAAGCCAAAAATGATATGCATACTACACAAGTATTTATGCCACTAATCAATTCCAATAGCATGCATTTTCTTACTAGTCACAAGAGTGTAAGTTACAACTTTACATTCTTTCAACTTATACAACACAAGACCATAGAGGCCTCAAACTAGAAAATACATACAAGGCTACAAGCCTCAAAATTAAACGACATCCAAGCAATATACATTTCATGCAAGGCTCGCACAAAAATCTGGCAACCAACCACCAGCAAAGCAAAGAAGTGCAATCACGGGAACACCTCCACCTGTTCCTCCTCCTCAATTACCTCGAGAGGGTCTGCTTCAACTACTCCTGTAAAAATATGGTATAGAAAGGAATGAGCAAAAACTATTGCTCAGCGAGGGCAATTGGTCTCAAGGACGGAGATGAGAGGAGTATGCAATGCAATTAGCCAAGCAATGTATACATATATCATACAGAGATATAATAAAGCCATCAACAAAGCAAGGCAAGCATTTAAAGCTGCAAACACTCATTCAAAGGATACGATACTCTTTTCACGAGCAACTTTCAAACACGAATTCGATGACGACGCGCCGGCCCAAACCACCTTATAACACCAGTTTGGAATACCCCGGAAGTATCCATCAACCTACGACCCAAATCTCCCTGGGAGGCAACCCAAGCGAGAAAGGGAATAGCAGCGGAGCTAGAGCAACCAACACTGGCAACCCAAGGCTACCCAGAGAGGTCCATCACTCACGCGCGAGACACTATGCAATGCAAGACTCGATACAAGGCGATAAACAAGCGATAAAGCCACACGTGGGAGAATAACAAAGTAGGTTACTCTCGCACGCAATAGCAGCAATTGATAAGCAATTCAATCCAAAACAACTCAAACAAGTATTTCAAGTAATTCTTAGCATTCTATAGGCATAAAGACAAGAAAATACACAAAAACACAAATCGGCCCCAACTATCAAAACGCTACCATTTCCAAACGAGCCACGAGTTCTGGAAACCGATTTCGCCAACCCTCCTAGGTCACCAAAAGGCACGTCTAAAGACCTCGAAACCTTACTTTACCCTAGAACTCGCGCAAAGCCCCGATTTTCCCCCTTTCTCGTTTGAACTACAACTATATCAACCAAACACCCAACCAACGCCATAATCGCACCAAAAGTGCTTCCATGGCTTCCCAAAGCAATGCCAACACGCAAAACGAGAAAACGCTAAAGTCGACCTAAACGACCCCGACTTTCCCAAAGGCATAATTCTCGTTTTTTCCACTACGCAACCCAAACAAACCACACATTTTAGCATTCTAGCGTACCTAGCACATTTCTACATCAACAGAAAGCATAACAGCGCAACTTCAACGTTTCAAAGTTTTACTATTCACAAAACACTATTCATTTAACAATTTAATTTGCAATCACAACATTTAACCACAGAAAATGTTACAAAGCTATAAATACATGTTCTACAAATGCCAAGGAACATTCTAGAAGCATCAAATCGCTTTAAATAACGATCTACGGATAAATCTCAAAATTGACAAAGTTAACATACACAACGTATAAATGCGCAAATAACATGCTTCCCTCACCTCAGGTACTCCTAGTCGCTAGGAAAACAACGCTAGTTGCCTCGGAAATCACCCCGCACGAGCTCACGCGAAGATTGATCGATTGGAAGGTTGAAATTTTTTTTTTCTTTCTCTCTTGTTTCGGCCAGCTTAGGTTCTGTTCAGCTGCTGTTTTTCTTTTTATTTTGCTTAGTTTTTTAGCTTATAAGGTGTTAAATGGTCAAAGGTCAAAGGTCCAAGGTCAAACTACTTAAGACTTGGTCAAAGGGCCCTATTTTGAGCGTTTTAAAGCCATTTTAGCTAAGGTAAGATCAATTAAAGCTAGCAACATTTAAAATATACAATTTAAGTCATCTAAATACTAGTTTCACTATTTGCTGAGGACTAGAAATCGTTATCTAGCTATCGCTCCTTAAATGCAATGCACGTTGCGACGGCGAGAAAGTAACAATTAATTCACAAAGAATTTAAGGAAATATAATTTTCAAAATAATAAACAAAGAATTTTCACATTCCGGGCTCGGGTATTACATTGGTAATATAATATAGATAGGTCCTACGTGTCGAAACAGTCGGATCTTAGTGCGTATGCAATCATTGTTTCGAATAGAGGATTCTGGTGTACTGCTATATTTAAAGCTAATGAATGGTGAATGAGAAATTAGCACATTCTGCTTAATATTGATTATGAGAATCATATGCTAAATGCTGCAGGTTATGAACATTGATTCATAACATTGAATTTCTCAAATTGAATGTGCTATGAGAACGTGCTGGATGATTAATGCCAATGAGACGTTGCAACCGTTCATTTCAACGTAAATGCATTGCTTAATGCTCTAACGTTGTAGCACTTCAAACGTTGCAAGATTTATACCATTTCAGTTTCTTTCTCCATTAAGAATGATTTAATGGCTGGCCAGAAAATTCTTTTTTCCACCACGTATATATATACTCGTTGTCATCAGGCCTTCTAAAGTAGAATTTCTCTGCATAGAATTAACACATATCAATTATAGAGAGAATTTAGTCACTGTTTGTTTTGCAAGTTCTTGTATTAGAGTGCTGCCTTTGCAAAAGGAATAGCAATTATATCTTGGGAGGTTTGAGTTTAAAGAGAGGTACAACATGATAGCCTGACAATAAAACTTTAAGGATATCGAGTTGAAAACGAGTCTCGGTTTGCATTATTGTAACTATTTTAATTTTATATATGTGTTTATTTATGTGATATTATTTCTGTCATTTTATTTCTTGATTAAAATTTTTGTATTCAATCTCAAATTACGTCATTTGCACCATTAATTTATATTATGCCAACATTCTTAACTAATGGTTTATTTCTAATTTTAATATTACATTCTGGCCATTCATTTAATTTTTAATTACAAAAATTGAATAAACGTATTTTTATTGGGAGAATAAATGGTTAGGATGCAGCCGAGCAAAAAAATGATTATGATGCAATGTTAGAAGGTTAAAATTAAATCATTAGCTAGGAGATAAGCTAATCTTTAGCTTATAAACGTAAAGGTATTGCAAAATAATAAGGGAAGTTATTAAAGTAAAATTGAAATATAAATTTTCTAAAATAAGGGATAATTAAAAATAAGAAAGTTGTTAAAGTAAAACTGAAATAAAGTATCCTTAGAAAAAGAAAATCAACTAAAAATCTCCTCTATATAGGGTTAAAAAAAATTAAAAAGTTGTTACAGATGGCCTTAGATGTTACGAGGACATATCTTACGTTTCTACGACACGTGGTGGAGCATGCATTGAACACCTTTTTTAGAATATACATTTGTCATATATAAAAAATCATAAATTATAATATCACCTTATAAGATCTAAATTATTTTCCTTAATATTAATAAATTTTAATATAAAATCCCATTATTCTCAACTTTCATATGGGGTCATTTGAGTGTACCACACTTAGTACAATTGAATTTTCACGAACAGATAAAATGTTTTGCATATTTGGGATGCTTGATCTTTTCGAAATGCAGGGAATTACATTTTGCAACTTCAGATAAGGCGATTTCTTCAGATAAGGGAATTACTTGGGTCTTTTTGATAAGGGAATTAACACAATAAGTCAGCAAAGTCAAAGCAGCTCATGAAAGACTCTGCAGAATGTTGATTCAGCAAGCAGTTAGAAATATATTAGATAAGTTGTGTCCAGCTGTATTTGCACATGTGCTATATTTAGACAGCTATAAATAGCACTAAAAGTAATGTATTAGTTAAGATAATTATAATGAAATTAGATATTTTCTCTTTCTTCTAAATCTTTTCACGGTATCAAGAGCACTCTCGATCCTTCTCTTTCTTTTTTCTGCCATTGCTGACGTCATCTCCAAGCTTCAATAATGGCTGCTGGAAGTTTATCAATGGCGACTGAAAACTCTACTGATCTACCGTCGAATCTTCGACTTCTACTTCAAAATCTTAACTCTCTAGTTCAAATCAAGCTCGATAACAACTATCAGCTGTGGAGAGCTCATATCCGCACAATCTTCCGTGCAAATCAACTTCTCGACTATCTTCTTGGCACAAAACAGTGTCCTCCGAGAGCATCACTGATGCATCTAGAGAATCAACTGAAAATCCAGCCTATTCAAAGTGGTGCCTTGTTGATGAACACCTTAAAACATGTCTCTATGCATCGATGATGCCTCAAGTGCTTTCGCAAGTACTCTATTTACCTACTGCCTCTGCGATTTAGATTCATCTTGAGAAGAGATTCAATTATCTCTCACGACCTCATGTGCAACAATTGAAGATGCGTCTACATACGCTTCACAAAGGAACCAGGTCAATTCAGTCCTACTTGGATGAAGTAAAGCAAATTGTTGATAGCTTAGCTTCCGTTTCAGAGACTGTTAGTGATGATGATTTGGTCCTGTATATTCTAAAAGGACTTCCAGATGAGTTTGATATGCTTCACGCTTCGATCAGAGTCAGCAAACATTCGCTTAGCGTAGTTGAGCTCTCAAGTCTACTTTTTACTGAAGAACTAAATCTCAAACTCCGCAATAAACTCTCTGTTTCGGATGATTCAACCTCTGACGTTCAAATGGCTCTTCATACACAGCGCAACTTTGGTTACAATGGTAACAATCGAGGTCGAGGTCGCAATTTCAATACTCGTGGTGGAAAAGGAAACAGAGGAGCTTCAAACAGCAACACTAATCCTAACTACATTGTTCAGGGCTCTGCTAAGAGTACTAACTCAGACACCAAGGTCTACTGTCAAATATGTAGCAAACCGAACCATCAATCCTTGGATTGCTGGCATCGTTTTGATGGCATCAACTATGTCAGTACTAAACCAAACAAACAAGCCCTTACAACTCAGACTGGCCATACTTCTGTGCAAAATGAATCAGGTCCTTGGTATCTTGACAGTAGAGCAAATTCTCATGTTACTGGTGATCTTGCATTTCTCTCCTCTTACTATCCGTATGAAGGTGGTGACTCTATTTCTGTTGGCAATGGCACAACTTTGCCCATAACGCACACTGGTCATGGTAAACTCTTCACTGATTCTTGCTTCTTTAATCTGCGAAATGTTTTACATGTGCCTCGCATATCATCTAACTTACTCTCCGTCCATAAATTAGCTCATGATAATAACTCCACTTTACTTTTCAATGACAAGAAGGTTATCATTGTGGACAACCTCACTCGTCGGGTCAAGTACACGGGCCCCCTATAGCAATGGCCTTTACTGTCTTCCTTCTATTCCTCCACCCTCCCATCATTGCTACAATACTGTTCAAACATCTCTCCCCGCAACTCTGTGGCATCAACGGTTGGGGCATCCAAATAATAAAGCTCTTCAGCAACTGCATTCTGTTCTGTCTTACAGTTCAAATAAAACAACTCTTGTATGTGAGCCTTGCTCTATAGCCAAAGCTCACAAATTGCCCTTTCAACTTTCTGATTCTGTAGCATCTACTCCTTTTGCTCTAGTGCACTCTGATGTTTGGGGACCTACTAGTGTCTCTTCTTTTAGCAACTACAAATATTATGTACTTTTTGCTGATGATCATACTAGATACACCTGGTTGTATCCTTTAAAATCCAAAGCAGATGTCTTTTCTGTTTTCATAGCCTTTACTTCTATGATTGCAACACAGTTTGATGCACATATCAAAACACTTAGAATTGACAACGGTTCAGAATTTGTTAACTCAGTTTGCACGATTTTTGCAATCTAAAGACATTATTCACCAAACAAGTTGTCCATATACCCCAGAACAAAATGGTAGGGTAGAAATTAAACACAAACATCTAGTTGAAACTGCGTTGACACTTTTGCATCAAGCTAAGCTTCCAAATAATTTTTGGTTAGAAGCGTTAGCCACTGCAAATTTCTTGATCAACAGAGTACCCAAGCCAATACTTCAAAACAAAACACCCTATGAATGTCTTTATGGTAAACAGCCAGATTACACAATGTTAAGAGTGTTTGGCTGCCTTTGTTTCCCTTGGTTGAAGCCATATTCAGCGCATAAACTAGAACCTCGATCTTCTTCCTGCATATTTCTAGGTTATTCCCCCACTACAAAGGGTTATAGGTGCCTTAATTTGCATACTAACAAAGTGCATATATCCAGGCATGCCAAATTCTTTGAGCATATCTTTCCATATAGTACTCATGTTGCTCGATCTATCCCTACTTCTGATTCATATACATCTTCTATTTTACCAGTTATTAGTACTGACACTCAAGTTGACCATTCTCTTGCTTTATCCCCTTTACCTAGTCCCTCACATACAGAGTCTATTACAACCTATTCAGAGACTCCTAACACATTACAAGGAGCTTTGTCCATTTCCACTTTTGCTGTTGCATCGAATCACTTTGTAGAGATAACTACTGTAGCTCCTAGGCCACTAGAGACCACAACTACTGCTCCTTCTAGGTCACAGGCACCTACACATACAATGGTCACTAGGCCCAAAACAGGTTCTCTCAAACCTAGACTTTTCACTTTTAATAATGTCACTCTTACTCCTCCTACTACTGAACCTTCTTCATATAAAGAAGCATCTAAAAACATGCACTGGCAACAAGCTATGAAGGCAGAATTTGATGCTCTTATTGCCCAGAACACTTGGAGTCTAGTTCATCTTCCACCTAACAGGCTTCCCATTGGGTGTAAATGGGTTTATAAGATCAAAAGGAATGCGGATGGGACTGTTGCCAGGTATAAAGCACGCCTCGTTGCTAAAGGTTTTCATCAATCTTATGGTCTTGATTACTCAGAAACTTTTAGTCCAGTGGTGAAAATTCAGACTGTTAGAATTGTGCTTACTCTTGCCTTGACTAATGGTTAGGATATCAAACAAATGGATATTTCTAATGCATTTCTACATGGGAGTCTTCAAGAGGAAGTGTATATGCAACAACCACAAGGTTTTGAACATCCACAGTTTCAAGATCATGTGTGCAAATTACAAAAATCTATCTATGGACTTAAACAGGCCCCACGAGCATGGTATCAACTGTTGTCTACATTTTTAATTCAACATGGCTTTATATGCAGCAAAGCAGATACATCTTTGTTCATATCTCACACAGCTAATGCTACTACTATTGTATTAGTATATGTTGATGACATTTTGATAACATGCAATTCGAAGGAAGCTATTCATCATGTTATTCAAGCTATGAGCACCCAGTTTGCTATGAAAGACTTGGGCAAACTTTCTTATTTCCTTGGCTTAGAGGTTGAGCATAATGCTTCAGGAATGCTCCTTCATCAATCTAAGTATGCTGCAGATTTACTTAAGAAAGCTGGCATGTCCACATGTAAACCAATAGCTACTCCTGCAACTGCTAATCTTCAGGGAGATATCAGTGACCCACCGTATGCTGAACCTACTCAATTTCGTAGTATAGTGGGTGCATTGCAATACCTTACTCTCACGCGTCCTGACTTACAATATGCTGTCAACAATGTTTGTCAACATATGCACAGTCCAACACAAAGTCACTTTGCAGCTCTCAAGAGGCTCCTTCGATACATACATGGTACTTTACATCGTGGCTTACAGTTTAGACCAACAACTCTGACTTTGCAAGCTTTTTCTGACTCCGATTGGGCTAGTAGCTTCCCTGATCGTAGATCCATAACAGGCTATTGTATATTCCTTGGTACAAATTTGATATCTTGGTGCATTAAAAAGCAACCGACAGTTTCACGCTCTTCAACGGAAGCTGAATATCGTGCTTTAGCTTACACTGCTGCTGAGTTGCGATGGCTGAGTTTTATTCTCAAAGATTTATCTATTCCGAGCAGCTGTCCAAAACTATGGTGTGACAATATGTCAGCTATTGCATTAGCTTCCAATCCTGTGTTTCACAGTCGAACAAAACACATAGCTCTTGATTATCATTTTATTCGAGAACTTGTAGCAGCGAAGCTTCTTAGTCTACTGCATATACCAACTGCTCAACAGGTGGCTGACCTATTCACAAAGCCATTGGCAGTAGCTAAATTCCAGTTCTTATGCAACAAGCTGCCCCTCCATTTCTCGCGGCTCAGCTTACGGGGGGATGATAAGGGAACTAACACAATAAATCAGCAAAGTCAAAGCAGCTCACGAAAGACTTTACAGGATGTTGATTCAGCAAGCAATTAGAAATATATTAGATGAGTTGTGTCCAGCTATATTTGCACATGTGCTATATTTAGACAGCTATAAATAGCACTAACAGTAATGTATTAGTTAAGATACTCATAATGAAATTAGATATTTTCTCTTTCTTCTAAATCTTTTCACTTTTGGGGGTGATTCTTTTCCTATTTTTTGCACAAATTTTGGGGTCCATAATCTCTTTTTTAGCTAAAAACTTTAATTTGAACCAAGAGATTACTACGTGTTATTTACGTTGACCTTATCATGAGTCATCGGTCAAGGTTGCTGTGAACTATCAGCAAAGAACAATGTTAAATATCATCTTTTTTTTATTATCCAAATACTACTTCTTATGTATATGCTTAGTTAAAATACTAAAAGAAGAAAGAGAAATTAAAAAAATTTGTTATTTTAACATACTAACTAAATATCTATGTAGAAAATAATATTTAGGTCATAAAAATAGAGTAATATATAACAATGCTCGTCGACAAATCAAGTCACTGAAAAATGACAAGAATTTCGGACTCTAACAAGGATATTTTTAATAAACGAAGTGACAGTTATGCATCCACAAAATCAGCAATTGCATATCAGTTTCTATTACCAAGTTGTTAACTGTGGACCATACGAGACTGGGACTACATATATCTCTTAAGCACTTGCTTGTTTTGCACAAACAGCACGTATTTCCAAAAAAGAAAAAAGAAAAAAGAAATGGCGAGAAGTATCTACTTCTTTCCTCTTGTGGTTTTGTACCTGCATTGTATCTTAATAGCTTGCTCAGCTAAGATTGTCAGAAATATCACAACAGATCAAGCTGCTCTTCTTGCCCTAAAAAATCATATTACTTTATACCCTTACCATTTATTAGAAAGTAACTGATCTACCTCAAGCTCAATATGTGATTGGGTTGAGGTTACTTGCAGTTTGCAGCACCATAGAGTCACTGCACTCAATATGTCAGGCATAAATTTAATAGGCACCTTTCTATCACAGTTGAAAAACCTCTCTTTTCTTGTTTCCTTTGATTTGAGTGGAAACAATTTCCATGGAGATCTCCCCAAAGAGTTGGAAAGTGATATAGGTAAAAATACCAACTTTCCAGAGAAAAACTTCTATGCTCCTATAAAGCATACCCACAATGATTGATCCGACCTCCGCACCTCGCGAACCTCCCGCTGACATCCCAAGACTGACCTCCCGATGACATCCCAAGACCGACCTCCCGATGACATCTCGAGAATCTTATCCAGTGACAGCTCATCCGACAAAGTCTGTGGGTGTCAGATCTTGTCGATTTCTCTCACCTCCAAAGAGTATAAGAGGACATTCAACATTCCTTAAGAGGGAGATCCCGGGTACACACACATAAGAACTCTCTCTCTCTCTTACACTTTCCTTCTTCTACAAGTACCCAGCTGACTTAAGTATTGGAGTGCTAACGTAGGGCTTCTCCCTGTAGCTTCATTTTTTGTTTTACAGATTCGAGACAAATTGGAAGCATGTACAATTCGTGAATCCCATCTCGCTAGATTCACACATTAACAGTTTGGCACCGTCTGTGGGAAGCAAAAAAAGATTTCTCATTGAGCAACCACAATGGTTTACACTAGAAGCCACGCCAGCTCTGGCGACTTATCACCACAAAACATTAGTGAATAACAGTTCGCCGGAGTGACCCCCATTCCAAAAATAGAGGTTCCGCCAGAAAATGCCACGCAGCAACAAGAAGGTTTGGCTGGACCATCTGGAACAGCCCAAATCGAGCAGCCTGTACAAGAACAGGTATCACGCAGCGAGATGCAAGCTTTTACTCAGCTAGTCCACAGTATGAAACAAACCATGGACAACTTCGTCTAGGAGCAAAGGTCGAATAAGGAGTAGCCTCCGGCACCACGGAGAGCTCGTTTGGAAAATGACCGACGATCCCTGCCCAGACGAAGAGAGCCAAGGAAAAAAAAAAAGAGTAAGCGAGGATTCACTCAACTCATCCAATAGGGAAGTAAAGAGGCCACAAAGGCAAGAAAGAGACGGATCAGATCCGGACCTAGCAAAGGATCCCAGAAGATTTTAGAAGATCGGTGAGCGGCCAAGGTCTCCATCCATTCGTCAGGAGGATATGGGAGGTGTCCACAGCGGCATATAAACTGCCAAACCTACCAGTGTATGACGGTGCAGGGGATTCGGAGGACCAAGTGCAGTGCTTCGACCACCTAATGCTCTTTAAAGAAGTGTTGGAGGAAGTTGAATGCAAGGCATTCCTTGGAACGCTCGACGACATTGCAAGAAAATGGTTATACAGTTTACTTAAAAATTATGTTAAGAGTTATGTTAACCTGGTTAAAATTTTCTTAATAGATTTACCAGTAGCACCAAAGCATCAAAGCCTACTACCTCTTTGTTTCGACTAGAGTAGGGAAAAGATGAAACCCTTCGAGAGTACATAGAAAGGTTCAACAAAGCAACCTTGGATATCCCAGGCCTGGAGGAAGTTGTGGCTATAATAGCCTATAAGCAAGGATTGACTAGATCCAGGCATTTTTGCTCATCTCTTGCCAGGAAAGAACTGAGAAACCTGGACCATCTAATGAAAAAGGCCAAGAAATATATCATATCTGAAGAAGATGCAATGGATCTAAAGCACAAGGAGAAAAACTCAACCCGCGCAACCCACCTTGGAAGAGAGAGAGATGAAGGGTCCACTAAAGGATCTAGGTCGGGCCACATGACGCGCTCCTCTGCTCACAAAGGCAGGTTCGACAAATACAAGCCACTGACCGTGCCTAGGTCAGAAGTGCTAATGGAGATCAAGTCTTGACCTGACCTCAACATTAAGTGGCCTTCGCGAATGAGGTCGAACCCAGAAAGAAGGGGAATGGAAAAATTCCGCTGGTTTCACCAAGACTACGGTCATGAAACCAATAAGTGTAAAAACCTGAAGAATGAGATCGAAGCTTTGATCCAGAGAGGAAAGCTAGACAAGTACATAGCCAAGAAATGACAGGATCCCGAGCAGGGAACATGACAAGAAAGGGACAGGAGCCCTGGGAAAGTGGATGAAAGACTAATTGATATCAATATGATCACCGAAGAGTTGGCCGCAGGAGGAATCAGCAGGGCAGCCAGTAGAGCCTATGTTAGGTCGGGACGAGAAGAACCGTTACCCAAAAGGTCAAAGGTCCAAGAGGAGCTGATTATCTCGACCTATGACTTAGAGGGATTCAAGACTCCGCATGGCGACCTGCTAATAGTCATAATACAGATTACGAAATACAGTGTCTGAAGGATAATGATTGACACAGGCAGCTCAACTGATGTATTGTTCTATGACGCCTATCTCAGAATGGGCTTTGCTCGAGAACAGCTCATTGCATTCAACGGTGAACTGATGGGATTCACTAGCCATGGTTTCAGACCTGAAGGCACCATCCAGCTCCCCCTCACTATCAGGCCAGAAAGAAAGCAGGTTCAGTTCACGACGGAGTTTGTGGTAATGGATTGCCCATCAGCATATAACGGGATACTGGGACGACTAGCCCTTCATCACCTCAGGGCAGTCGTCTCAACCTACCATTAGGTGATGAAGTTCCCAACTCCTGGGGGCATAGTTGTAGTTCAAGGGGACCAAAGGGTAGTGAAAGAGTGTTATGCTTCAGCACTAAGGATCAAAGGCCCAAGCCCGTGGGATGGGGTGAGAGAAGAAAACAAGCTGAACAAAAAACAAGAAGAAGAAGAGGAGAAGAAAGCAATCCCAGTAGAGAAGCTGGATGAGGTCGAACTGGAACCAGGAAGAGCAGTCCAAGTTGGCGTCGAGCTGAACTCTCCATTGAAAGAAGGCACTAAGAAGGAAGGTGGAAAAAGCCAAGGGTCTATGGGCCAAATTGCTCCCAGAAGTGCTATGGTCAATGAGGACAACCCCAAGCTCAACGACAAGGGGAAACTCCTTTCTGCCTAACTTATGGAATTGAGGCAGTACTACCAGTGGAGGTGGGCTCGCCAACTCCTAGAATATCAAGTTTCAGTGAAGAAATGAATAATAGGGTCCTGAGGGCAGACCTCGACCTGGCAGAAGAGTTATGGCGTAAAGCTTAAATCAAAATGCTAGAAAGCAAGAGGGCCATGTAGCGAAGCTATACCAAGCTCGTCCGACCTCGGCGTTTGCAAAAAGGAGACCTAGTCTTGAGAAAAGCATGTTTCCGACCTGATCCTACCCAGGGAAAACTTGGGCCACGCTGGGAAGGCCCTTACAGAATCATCGAAGAGCTCAAGCCAGGAACTTACAAGATAGCCAAGCTAGGAGGAATGGAACTTAAGAATGCTTGGCATGTCGAGCATCTTAAAAAGTATTTTGTGTAATGACCTAAAGTAATCAATGAAATCCTTCTTTCCTATTCTTGTTGTAATTACTTAGTCTGAAAAATCGAAAACCACTAAGGTAAAGGCCCCAGGTCGTAAAGCCGTAAAGGTTTGACCCATTAAAACGCTACGCGAGTTCCCAAAAAAAAAGCTCTAAAAGGAACCAACAAGTGAAAAGGCTGTGGAACAGTCAGATAAAGCAACTGGTAGTTGCGTCAAAAGTGATCACACTAAAAAGTCAAAAGAAATTGACAATAAGAGCATGCACAAGAAAAAAAACGTACGTACAAAACCCAAAAATGGCTAAAAGAAGAGTCACGAGAATTTAAAAACAACAAAAGGTAGGATGTCAAAACCTCCCCAAAGGGAATGAGAAATTAAACTTTACATCAAAGGTCAACAAGAGGACCTCAAAAAATAATAATAGAAAAGCTAGGCACTAGCAGGGTCGTTGCCTTCTTCACGATCCGCGTCTTCTTCCAGGTCAGAAGTAGACTCCTTCAAAAGCAAATAAAAGTCCATCTCAACATTACAAGCCCTCGCCAGCTTATCTGCTCGCATATACGAAATCTCTCGTCCTTTGGTGGCACCATGGCTGCGAGCCTTGAAGTAAGCCTGAGAAAAAACCCCGCGATACTCATCGCTATGCTTATAATCCTCAACAGCCGCACGAGCCTGAACCTGAGCTTGTGCGACGTATTTCTCCAAGGTATTACTAAACACCAAGCTCAGTACTTCGGAGAGCTGCTGTGTGGAAACTGGATCTGCTTGGGACTTCCTTAAAAGGTTCCTCGCAACATTAAGATCGATCTCATGCTGAGCCTTGAGTGCCCTGACCTCCGTTTCATGGGCTATTTTTAGACCTAAGATCTCCTGCTTATTCTCATCTCTATATTTGGCATAACCACAGAGATAGGTCTTTTTTTCATAATATCTATCTGTTAGATCCTTCGTGAGATCTTCGTCCTTCAGGAAATACTTAATGCCATCATAGTGAGCTTGAACTTGCTAACATAAGAAGAGCAAGACAGGTCAGATCAAGGCAAAAGGCAAGGACGAGTTGAAAGGATTAAAGCGGCGAACCTGTTTGAAGCAGTAGTCAATGGCCTTCCTTACTATAAGGGGATTGAATAGACTAGAAAGGGCGCCCAGGATCTCCTCAAAACGAGGATCCTTCTTATAGCCAGGCTCAAGCACCAGAGTGAATTTGATCCCAGGAGAGGTGGTGATGCTTGGTTCTGGATAGGTATCTTGACACGAAGGATCAGCAGAATGAGAATCTCATTTTGGTAGGTCAGTAGTCTCACCCTCTGGCTCTGCTAAAGGAGTTGGTCCTCTGGTCTTATTGACGAAGGACCCCGAGTTAAACTGATCTCGAGCAAGAGGATCAACCCTAGGCTTACCAGCCTCTACCTCGACCTCAACAATCTCTGGGTGACCTCTATTTAAAGGAACAGTACCCTTATCCATCTTCCTCTTCCCCTTCCACCGGGCCTGCTGCGTCAAAGCAGCTTCTAGCTCATCAGAAATATCCATTCCTTCAAAGAATAGCAAAAGAAGAAGAATGGCTAGTCAAAAAAAAATATATAATAAAAAATAAGTAAACAAAAGGGAAAAAGGAAGAAGGGGGGCAAGGCTAAAGGCTCGTGTAAACTATGCCTCACCAGTAGTAGGGGAACATGCTTCGGACACTTCCACCCCACTCTGAGGGGCAGGTTTGGGAGACTCGAACATGTTTGGATTAGCTCAAGAAACTCGAGGATTCTCCGAATAAAGGTCTGACTTAATAACCTCCTCAAGAACCAGAAACTTATTACCGTCAACGCGAGGGTGACCTTTGAAGAAGTGAGTCACTACCTCTTCCTCAGGAGTCAAGACCCCACCAATAGGATAAGGTTTTGGGAGAACACGCCACCTGGCGTTGACATCCTACCCTGAATCAGAGGAGATGAACACATATTTGGAGTGCCACCCCTTGTTTGAAGAGGGCCACTTTGTAAAGAGGTTCCTCCCAGACTGATTAGTACAATAATACCAACCTAGCCCATCGGCAAATTTTATCATGTAAAAGTAAAAGAAGAGATTGGGAGTTGGATCAAAGCCTAAATCCTTAAGGTACCTATAAAACCCTATCATCATTCGTCAGCTATTTGGAATCACCTGGCCAGGACTATAATTGAAGATATTCAGAATGGCCCTAACAAAGGAAGGAATAGGCAAAACACAAAACTGGAAAACATCGGTGTAAAAGATGACCTCACTATTTTTGATATAATGGGCAAGGTCATCACCAATATAACAATGACGCGACAACGCTACAAATTGAGGTTCCACAGCCCTACGAGAAGCAGCAGTAGTTCTCTCCGACCTCCTAGGAGAATTAAGGCTAGAAGAAACCGAAACTATAGGGTCAATCCCCGCCTCGGCGGAAAACGCCCTCACTTCGATAGATGGGGGAGCATTGGGATTTAGGTTAATCCTAAGAAAAGAGACAACCCTAAGCAGACTGGCATTAACAGCTGCAACTCTAGGGAGAGCCCGAAAGGGATGATCAGCTTGAAATGTCGGAGGCGCCCTCACTATAGGGGTACTCGGATCAAGAGAAGAATCACTACTCTCATCACCGTCGTAAGAGTAATTATGTTGATTCTGAGAATCGGAACTATTGCTACTCATTGCTCAAAATATACAAAGATATATATGAATAGAACAAAGGTAGGAAGCGGGCTAGAAAAACGTACCTAGCGAGAAGCAAAGGTCTTAAAATGATGAGGAGACGGGAAGTGCACGAATGGGGGATAGGGGAAAAAGAAGACGATCACAGGAGTGTGCGGTGAGATAAGCGAAGCAAATTTCGAGAGAAAGGAAAGTGGAAACCAAAAACTCAAAAAGGTCCTTTATTTATAAGCAAAAGGAGAAGAAAATTGAGGGAAAAAAAATCTCAAAGGATGCGCCGGTTGCGTTGGACACGACGCTTCAGGAAAAGCTGCCAATAAAACTGACGCATTAATAAGAGGACGGCACGTGGCACAGAGCAGTAGAAATCCTGTCAAGGCGGCAAAGCCGAACAAAGCTTGAGGTCGGGCAAAAAAATAACAAATGATTTCTTGATCTGCCTGTAGCTACTCAGAAAATTAAGGGGGCAGTTGATATGGGTGAAAATACCAACTTTTCACAAAAAGACTTCTATGCCCCTGTGAGGCATACCCACAACGATTGATCCGACCTCCGCATCTCGCGAACCTCCCGATGACATCCCAAGACCGACCTCCCGATGACATCCCGAGAATCTTATCCAGTGACAGCTCACCCGACAAAGTCTGTGGGTGTTAGAGTTTGTCGATTTCTCTCTCCTCCAGAGAGTATAAGAGGACATTCAACATTCTTCAAGGGGGGGATCCTGGGTACACACACATAAGAACTCTCTCTCTCTCTCTCTTACACCTTCCTTCTTCTACAAGCACTCAGCTGACTTAAGCATCAAAGTGCTAACGCAGGACTTTTACCTGCAGCTCCGTTTCTTGTTTTGGAGATTCGAGGCAGATTGGAAGCACGTACAATTCATGAATCCCATCTCGCCGGATTCACACCTTAACAGAAAGCTTGTATCAATTAGAAAGTTATGCTCTTAAGTTACAATAACTTAAGTGGACAAATTCCAACCTGGTTGGAAACGTTGTCAGAACTACGACAACTATCTCTTAGAAACAACAGTTTTACTGGTTTTCTCCCTCTTTCCATCTCCAACTTATCCAACCTGGAACACTTGAATCTAGAATTCAATTCTCTACAAGGAGAGATTTCAGAGGGGATTGGGAATATTCATAATCTGAAGACTCTAGTCTTGGCAGCAAACCAATTCACATGTTCTATACGAACAGAAATTTTATGCATTTCAACTTTGGAAAATGTTGGTTTGGGAAAATCAACTTATATGGGAATTTTCGTGTTGATATGTGTCATAATCTTCCATGACTCAAATGGATTGCTTTGTCTTTCAATGCATTGAGTGGTCAGATACCACCGAGTATATCAAATTGTTCAGAGCTACAAGGATTGTCATTGTCATTTAACAATTTTAGTGGATTCATTTTAGCAGAAATTGGGAAACTAGAGTACATAGAGGAGTTATATCTTGGTGGAAATGCCTTTTCTCCAGGTAAATTTCTAATTGATCATGTCTCTATGGACTAAGCCAAATGAAGTGAATAACAATGGTTTTTTTTTTCTAACGTTGCATGTTTTGTTTATTGTCAAAATGTTGTTTTTTATGTTATTCTGTTTAACAGGGTTTTACCTTTATGTTATCAACTCATTCATAGTGAAAACTAAACTTCCCATGTTTACCTTTTGCAGGTGTAATCCCACAAGAGTTCGGAAATCTTCGTAATCTGAAGGTTTTAGGCATAGAAGAAATCCAGTGCATAGGTTCTATACCACCTGCTCTATTCAACCTCTCAACACTACAGTTTATTAATTTAGGCTCTAATAAATTGCAAGGTAAGTGAAACGCCGTAGGCCATTATTATGATACGCTGGCACTTCAATTGATACTCCAGATCTCTTATTCAAGTTGTCCAGTAATGCTTACTCAAAATTGTCATGATGCCTTATGCTTATGCTAACAATTTTTTTCACATTCTTGCACTTTCGTTAATTTCTAAATTATTTGGCCTAAATGTGAAGTTCTGATTGAGTACACGAAACATTTAAGTTTAAGCTCTACATTGCTTAATCTGACAGGTGAAAATACCAGAAGAGATAAGCAACCTTGACAAATTAGAGGAAATCGCTATACACAATAACGACTTAAGTGGTCCTATTCCAATGGGTACGTTTAACATGTCAAATTTGAGAGTGCTTTCACTTTCCATGAATCAATTTTCTGGCATTCTTCCATCAAACAAGCGCTATGCTCTTCCAGATCTTGAAGCACTCTTTCTTTATGAGAATAACCTCGGTGGATTTCTACCCGTTTCTCTTTCAAATGCTACCAAACTTAAAATATTAATGCTTGGTCAAAATGAATTCATTGGAGAAATTCCTAACTTCCTCGGAGACCTAAGAGTCCTTGAATATTTGTCATTGGATGAAAACTATTTCACATCTCAAGGATTGAGCTTCATCACTTCATTAACAAAGTGCCGATATTTAAGAGTATTGACTGTATATGAAAATCCTCTAAATGGTAGTTTCCCAACATCCATTGGAAATTTGTCTTCTCTAGAGAAATTTAGTGCACATCATTGTGAAATCAGAGGAAGCATTCCAAGTGAGATTGGCAACGTAAGCAAATTAATTCAGTTAGACCTATCCAACAATTTCTCAATCAGACCAATTCCAGCTACAATGAAGGCAATTCAACTTTTAGATTTGGCAACAATGGGTAAAAACCATTTTGGTCCCTGAGGTTTGACATAAAACCCAAATTGGTCTCTCAATTTTGGGAAAAGACCAAGCAGGTCCCTTATGTTAGTGGACTTCTGTTAGAACTAACCGGTTTAAGGGCATTCCAGTCATTTTGCCCTACAACAAAAAAATACATCTTTGATGTTTTTTGGGATGAAAACATACTGCTACTTAAGAAATTCCTCAGTCTTGAAGCCTTCATATGCCTCAAGAAGTATGCCTTATTAGCAGAAAGCTCAAGAAGCGTCTGCAAGTTGCTCGTCGTTGTAGAAAATATTAAAGTCTGCCGATGCTTTGGCAAGCAGTTGAAGACTACCCTTAATTCCTCTTCCAACCCAACATCCAAAACTCTGTCTACTTCATCTAGAACTAGAAACTGCAAAAATAGATAAAAACATGGAACAATCAAAAGCTCACAAACTGCTGAGAATACTCATACAGCCTCTAGTAAACACTTATGAATCTTATTCAATTTGTCAACCGAGACATACAAACTGAATCATCATATTCAATTTGTCGAGTGAGACATACAAACGGAATCATCATATTCAATTTGTCGAGTCATATATACAAACTGAATTTGTTTTTAATAAATATTGGATCTTTAATTAAAAAGACATTCAGAAGAAGCTATCTTTCTCACAAATTTAAACTGTAACAGGCAAATGAATTCCATTAAGTGAGTAAAGACACTAACAAGAAAATATATCACATAGCTTAAGCGATTCATAAGCAGACTTATAAATTAATGTACAAATACTAGTCATGCTACAATCTTTTCTTTCTGCGAAAGATAAGGTATACAATGGGAGCTTCTTGCACCAATGTGCCATTTTATACCTTAGCCTTCATATCCATACCACCAACCACGACGGCACACCTCGAACTTAAGCCAGAGCCGAGGGCCCAAAACTGCTCGGCCAGTTGGTAAGCCAGCTCACGGGTGGGAGTGATGACCAAAGTAAAAACTTCAAAGGGGTCCTGGGCAAGGCGGTGAAGAATAGGTAGAGCAAAAGCAGTAGTCTTTCCGCTACCAATTTGGGCTAGGCCCAAAACGTCCTGGCCGGAAACGATACGGGGGATGCAGTGGCGTTAGACTGATGTGGGCTTCTTCATGCCAAGCTCTTTGCAGGTTTGGCGGCGCATTCGGATAGTCCCAAGTCAAAGAAGGTGATGTGGTTGGGCATAGGGTTTGGGTTTGTTTCTTTGGTAAGTTGCTTGGCGGCAGCGGCGGTGGAGGATGGTGGCTGGGTTTTGAGTTTTTTGCAGGAGAACAAAGGAAAATTAGCATCTACCTGTGCGTCTTCTTCGTCCATGATTCACACAAAGCAATTATATGTAACTCAATCAAAAGCAGCTCTACAGAGCAAGAACGTTTTGTTTTTTTTTTGTTTTTTTGTTTTTTGCCCTTCAACCCCTCAAATCAGCAATGGCTAAAAGTAGGGTAAAATTGTCTTTTTACACGGTCAAAGCTTTGACCATTAATGGTCCACTAACGGGAGGAACCTGTTTGGTCTTTTTCCAAAACTGAAGGACCAATTTGAGTTTTATGTCAAACCTCAGGACCAAAATGATTTTTACCCTGGCAACAATTCTATAAAAGAGTCATCATTATATGATGTTTGTGAACTACAAGACCTTTATGCTCTAAGTTTGAGCCACAATAATTTTTCAGATCCAATTCCAGATCGTTTTGGTAAACTTACTTCTATCTAGCATCTTTTCTTTACCAATGCAGGATTAACCTTTATTCCTCAAAGTCTTTGGAACTTCAAAAATCTCATTACCCTTGACCTATCCTCGAATTCTATAAATGGCTCCTTATCTCGTTAGATTTTGATGCATTAGAGGGACAACTCCTGGGCTATTATAGCTGTTAAACTTGGATTTATACTCTACTGGTATAGGGTAACCTGATGTATCTTTGATTTCTTTAATATATTGCAATGTATTTTGACAACCCACATTATTTTGTCATGACGAAACTATATTTGGAATAACCAGAAGCAAATAAATTTACAAATTAACATGTCAATTTTTTATGTCCATAAAGGAAATTTAGGGTAGGAGAGATTGTTTTACTCGATTAAGTGGGTAGGTATATGATTTTTTTGCAGATACTTCTTCTGCAGTGATTTGGGATAGAGTGGGTGAAAAAAGTAGTGTGACTGTGGGTGAATAGACATGAAGTGATTAGAGGCTAGTGAAATATTTTGCTTTTCTTGGGCGTGGAGCACTGTACAACAATAGAGGTGGCGGACATGAGTATGGACATGGACAGTTTGATACACAGTTGACAGCTGTCTTGCCAAGACTACACTCTGATCATCTTCTCATCACACTCTCTCATTCTCTCCCCACAATCGTTGGCTTTGTTGGGATTGTCCTCCTTGAATTTCAATGAACTAGTTAAGAATCATGAGTAAATTGCTTGCTGCCCCCTTATATTTTGCCCGAAATATTCATTCATCTCCTGTGTTTTTAAAATAGACTCATTACTTCCCTGTGTTTTTTCGATTAAGCTGACGCACCCAAAATCGCTTATTCCGTTAGAAAACATTACCAAATTAGTTAATTGATCGTTATACCCTTACATAAAGTTAAAATCGAAAAAACACAGGGGGTAATGAACCTATTTTAAAAACACAGGAGGTGAATGATTATTTCAGGAAAAACACAGGGGGGCGGCAAGCAATTTACTAAAAGGGTATTTTTGTCCAACAAAGAATTTATTTTAACCAAAAGCATAAAAAAATCGCATTTTAAGCACGTGTGTTACAATTGCCGTTAAATTAGACAGTTTTTCTAACGGAGGAGGGCGGTCAGCTACATTTCGAAAATCACAAGGGAATAATGAGCCTATTTTAAAAACACATGGGGTGAATGAGTATTTCGAACAAAATATAGGGGGGCGGCAAGCATTTTACTCTAAGAATCATGTTTGATGTTTATCATTGAAACTGAAAGCTAAGTGCTAAACAAACTGAATAGCAAGTTCGTTTTGCCAAGACTAGACTCTGATCATCTCAACTCTTAATTTTATCATTGTTGGATATAAAACTAGGCGAGCCGAATTGGACCTGTTTTGTCTTTGATTGAGTAATACAAGTAGGGTAAAATCTCATATTTCATACGTTGATTTAAATATGAAGAATTATAAAAATATTTTTCAAAATTGAAAATGACTTTGCTTATAACTCAGTTTGGCAGATTATAATAAAATACTTAATTAAATTAAAGAGTTTATTATTTTATTGGTCCTTATTTTTATGCGTTTTGTCAAGTGAGTTCCTTAAATTCACAAGTGATACTCTTTCATAATCTATCTTTTAAAGTTGTGCTATTATTAGTACTTATGTGAACTTATGTTAAAACAGTGTCAAAAAAGCCTCGTGATTAACAGATGGTCACGGAAACAATGATGTGGCAAGGATAAAATGGTCGGTACAATAAAATTTTCACGTATTTCATTTTCAACCTTCAATCCTCCAAATCCATAGTCCCCCGATTTTGAGAGAAAAAAAAAAAAAAAAAGATATATATATATATATATATATATATATATATATATATATATATATATATATATATATATATATATATATATATATATATATATATATTCCTCAATTGATGTCATATTTAATGTGAAAAAAATATTTTTTTAATGAAAATGCCTTCAGTGGAAATATCATCTTGCAAATGTTTTCGTGAAATTTTGTTTATTTCTTCAAATATTTTTTCTTAGAAATATAAAAAAAAAATCAACCAAGGTAAAAATTGCATCGAATCAAGATGCTAAGTACTGCTAAAGCCCGAGTGATATCAAAGAAAGACGAAATACACATGCCCCTGAAAAGAATCTAGGAATTAACGTAACAATATAAATGAAGACAGCAGTTGTCTACCACTATACCTTTTGTCTAGTGTTGTGCTCTTTGCAGTGAATATAAAATTTTTTGAGATTAATTTTTGTAAATAATACCTTTTAATATGTTTGTATGATCTAGGCATTCTTAAATCAAAAAAAAAAAAGGAGAAAGAAAAAAGTTATCAGCAAAAATTAAGACATGTTTAACATTAAATTAAAGGTGAAATGCACCAGACCTCTTTGTATTTTTATGAAAGTGCACTATACTCTCCTATGATCCAAAAATTGTACCTATAACCCTTTAGTTTGTTAAAATAAGTGTAATACCATCTATCAAAAAATTCATCTATTTTGATGGAGAGTGTACAACACGCGTGTCATATGTGATTACTCATATTGTTTTTATATATATATATATATATATATATAAAACTATATATACATAAATTTATTTATGCGTATAAATATATATATATAAATAAAAAAAAAGGGCAAAAGGGAAAAGAGAGAAAAGAAAAATACTTAAGGGCACTTAAGTCTTTTTTTGCAAATTTGTTATCTATATTGACAGAAATGTGGGAAAGGGGCACGTGTGATGAGTTTTGTAACGCCAGAAGGGGCTATGTTCAGTTTTTGGACTACAGGGGGATATGATGTAGTTTTGTAAAAGCACAAGGGGTAGTGGTTGATGTACTTTGGATTAATTAAGTTGAGGCTGCAGCTCCTACTTAAAAAAAAGGTTAAAAAATCTATGTATTTTTTCAAAAAATAATTTAGATATCTATGTATTCTTAGTTAAAGAAATTAATTAGCTCCTACTGAAAAAAAATGTACTCATATAGTTGAAAAATTATAGATTTTAGCCCCCATTGAAAAAAATTCATGAATCTGCCCTGACGGGATCCAGTGTAATTTACCCTTAATTCAGTGACTGGTAACTCTAACAGCTTGTTTGGATTCACAATTTTAAAGGAAATGAAAGGATGGGGAGGGAATAAGGAATCCCTCCTCTTGTTTGGATTGTAATTTAAAACCAATTAAAGGAAATTGATGGGTTCCAAAATCTCTCCATTAAAGGGGTTCCAAAACCCTCCATTTTCTTTAATTGGATGAATTTTAGAATCCTTCCAATTTGGGGTGTTTGGAGGGGAAATGAAATGTTTGAACATAAAAAGTCTTTTTTATCCCTACATATCTCATGATTATAAAAATAAAAAGGATATTTAAGTAATTTTGCATTTAAATTTATTCTTTTCCTTTCCTTTCCTTTTCCAATCCAAACAAAAGATGATAAAATTCTTTCATTTCCTTTTCATTATTATTTTTTTGCAATCCAAATAAAGTAATTCATTTCCTTTCCTATCGTTTCCTTTATTTTTTTTCCTCCACTCTACTTTACTTTCCATTCCTTTGTGCAATCCAAACACTATGTAAAGCTGAAAGCGCAACGCTTAGTAGAAGGCAAACAGTCATTTAAATATGCTTCTGGGGAATGGATGATAGAACTATAAGTGCAGTTCACATTACAGAATATTGAGATTACCGTTTCTTTATTTTTTATCGTCTTACACACCACAAAAAAAATAAAAATAAAAATAAAATATTTCGATCGTCTTCATATTAAGACATGTTTGAACGCAGTTGATGCTCATGTTAATTGCAGAAACAAGACATTCTGCAATTTATTAGTAATTATTTTTAATTTAAACCATGTTTAATGAGCCGCATGAACAGGCACATTAATAATAATAAAGTTTGCAATTTCCGAAATTGGAGTTATGGTCATTCCTCTTCTGGAGGCGATTTGTAGTCAAGCACGTTAGACAAGTCTTGTTAGGAAAGAGAGGTGATTCATGACCAGACTGGGGCAATTATTTCTTTCGCTTTTACGGCTGGTTTACGCACGGGTTTGAATGTCTGATCCTAGAGTGAAGCCTACGTACGTACGTAGAAGTCTTGGTCATTGGCTTTGATAGTCTTGAAATTTATCATTGACTTTTTTTTTATTTTATGTGGAATAACACCCTAGCTAGGGTGGGTTGTGTGATTTGGAAGGAGATGAGCACAAGTGAATGATGCATGTGTGATGGACAAGATTGAATCAAGAGCTAGGTTCAATATCATATTAAGAATTATAAGGTTATATTTTAAAATCAATTGGTATCATGTGATTATAAATTTCAACACCAGTACTTAAGTTTTTAAGGTACTCCATTTAATATCAATTTGTTTCTAATCGAACTCCATAATTTTTATCATTTTCTCAAAGTTGGACTTTAGTTAAATCTTATATATCTATCCACATTTGATGCATTCTTATTTTAGGTGTTAACTTTGTTATGTACGCCTCTTCCAAATATCTTATTCTTCTACCACATCATGTTTTACGTTTTCAATAATCTATATCTAAGTCTAATTAGTTTTGGAATTGAACAATAATTCTAAAAAAATATTTAGCAAACGTAATCAAGATTTGTCTGGAAAATTCTAATGCTACTTCTCGGCACAACGTATGTGGGACGCCAAAAAAAAAAGAGAAAAAGAGAAAGGAATTTTGCATGCCCCGCGTTGCACGAGGAAGAATTAAAACAAGAGAAAACTACGTATCATCATGGGAAAATTTTTCAAAAAGTTTAATTTACTAAAACAACACAAGTGTGGGATCTACCCTATGTATTAGAAAGACTGACAGTCAGATAGACTTTTTAAAGAGTTTTCCATCATAATGAGTAGTCCTAGTCTAGATTTGCAGTGAATTGACAACCACAAAATCAACATTGAAGATCATAACAACAAAATTAATGAAAAATAATTAGTTACTTGAATTAATCATTAGTGTTATAAGGTGAAAATCCTGACTCCGAGCACAATTATCAAAATACTCTTGCGGTGGCTTGTGTAACTGGGGCCCATGGTGACCTCAGCCCCGAGGCCTGAGGTCATAGTAATATGGATATGTGGTACGGATAGGCGTCGGTTCATGGGCACACATCGGGAAAAGTAAGTATAACTAATTCTGATACAATCTCATAAAATAAAGAAGAAAAGAGTAAGGGATTCTCTAAAAAATGTATAAATAGCACTTGCACTCATGCGAAAGGTAACAAATTCATTCTACACACTTTTCTTGTCATACTTATCTTCTTCAATCAAAGATAAACTACTAACTTAAGTATCGAAATGCTAACGTGGACACGACCCACAACGTTTTTTTTGCAGGTCCAGCCGAAGTCAGCTCTCCGAAATTTTCACCCTTAACAATTAGCAATCAAAAATGTAATTGCAAAAACGTACAAAAATTCCTCCCCTACGATGACGATCGAATGATACATAAGAATCATTGAATCATTTGGGAACTCGAGATACATGCATTGAGGTTGATTTCCGAGAGGCTTTCTTGGCAGCTTCGAATCCAAATGTCGAAAAGAATTGACGTATTGACCAGATTATGGGAGAAATTCGTGGTGGTTTGGCCTCTAGCTAGGTTTGAGATTAGCTTGTCTCTTGTAAAAGGTTCGCTAATAGTGTTGCAGATTGGGTGCCAAAGTCGATTTGGTGCAACCAATTACCTAGTGTAGCAACCTGAGTTTGAAAGAGAAATTAGTGGGTTATTGTTTTCGAGCATGCACTCATGAACCATTTTTTTAGAATATACATTTGTTCCATACAAAAAATTATAAATTCTAAAATTATCTTATAAGATCTTAATTATTTTTCTTAACATCAATTATTTTAATATAAAATTCTATGATTCTTAATTAACACCTTTCGTAGGGGGTCATTTGAGTGTACCACAATTAGTACCTTTGAATTTTCACGGACAGAAAACGTTTTGCATATTTGGGATGCATGATCTTTTCTAAATGCAGGGAATTATTTTTCCCTGGTCAATATCCATTTTGCAACTTGAGATAAGGAGATTTCTTCATTTTTCACTATATAGCAGATTACTTGGGTCTTTTGAGGGTGATTCTTTTTCTATTTTTTGCTCAAATTTTGGGGTCCATTTTCTCTTTTTAGCTAAAAGCTTTAATTTGAACCAAGAGATTACTACGTGTTATTTATGTTGAGCTTATCATGAGTCATCGGTCAAGGTTGCCGTGAACTATCAGCAAATCAAGTCACTGAAACGTTTCTCCTAGGGCTTGCATGAGCAATTGACATCCACAAAATCAGGAATTGGAGATCAGTTTCTATTACCATTCCATTTTCTATTGACCATACAGAAACTGGGACTTAATTATTATATATACCTTAAGCCCTTGTTTGTTGCAGAAACAGCTCACATTCCCAAAAAAATGGAGAGAACTATCTACTTCTTTCCTCTTGTAGTTTTATTCCTCCGTTGTATAGTAATGGCTTGCTCTGCTAGGTATGTGAGAAATATCACAACAGATGAAGCTGCTCTTCTTGCCATGAAAGCCCACATCACTTTAGACCCTTACCATATATTACAAAGTAACTGGTCGACCTCAAGCTCAGTTTGTCATTGGGTTGGGATCACTTGCAGTTTGAGCCACCACAGAGTCACTGCACTCAATATTTCACACATGAATTTAATAGGCACCCTTCCTACACAGTTGGGAAACCTCTCTTTTCTTGTTTCCCTTGATTTGAGTGGAAACAATTTCCATGGAGATCTCCCCAAAGAGTTGGAAAACTTGCATCGATTGAAAGTTATGCTCTTAAGTTACAATAATTTAAGTGGACAAATTTCAGCCTGGTTGGGAACTTTATCAGAACTACGACAATTATATCTTCGAAACAACAATTTTACTGGTTTTCTTCCTCCTTCCATCTCCAGCTTATCCAAGCTGGAGTACTTGAATCTAGCATTCAATTCTCTACAAGGAGAGATTCCAAAGGGAATTGAGAATCTTCGCAGTCTGAAGACTCTAACCCTATCAGGAAACCAACTAACTGGCTCTATACCATCAGAAATCTTCAGCATCTCAACTTTGGAATATATTCGTTTGGGAAACAACAGTTTATCTGGGAATCTTCCTGTTGATATGTGTCATAATCTTCCACGACTCAAATGGCTTGCTTTGACTTGGAATGCAATAGGTGGTCAGATACCACCGAGTATATCAAATTGTTCAGAGCTTCAAGTATTGTCATTTCAAAATAACAAGTTTAGTGGATTCATTCCAGTAGAAATTGGGAAACTAGAGTACCTAGAGTTGTTATATCTTGATGGAAATGGCTTTTCTCCAGGTAAATTTCTAATTGATCATGTCTCTGTGGACTAACAATGTATTTTTTTTTTCTAACGTTGCATGTTTTGTTTATTGTCAAAATGTAGTTTTTTATGTTTTTCTTTTTAACAAGGCTTATCAACTCATTCCTAGTGAAAACTAAATTTTGTATGTTTAACTTTTACAGGTATAATCCCACAAGAGTTCGGTAATCTTCGTAATCTGAAGATTTTACAAATGACAGAAACCCAGCGTATAGGTTCTATACCACCAGCTTTGTTCAACATCTCAACGCTACAGTATATAAATCTTGACTCAAATGAATTGGAAGGTACTCTGTAAGCCCTTATTATGGTTGAAAAAATTGATACTTGAGATGTCATATTCAAGTTGTTCAGTAACACTAACAATTTTTGTATTCTTGCTCACTGTTAATTTCGAAATGATATGTGCTAAATGTGAAGTTCTGATTGAGTAACTGCTTAATCTAGCAGGTGAAATACCAGAAGGGATTAGCAACCTTCACAAATTAGAGTATATCTCTTTAATCAACAACAGCTTAAGTGGTCCTATACCAATGGGTATGTTTAACATATCAAGTCTCATAATGTTTTCACTTGCCATGAATCAACTTTCGGGAACTCTTCCATCAAACAAGGGCTATGCACTTCCGAATCTTGAAGAACTCTTTCTTAATGAGAATAACATTGGTGGATTTCTACCCGTTTCTCTTTCAAATTCTACGAAACTTAAGAGATTACAGCTTCATCAAAATGAATTCATTGAGAAATTCCTAACTTCCTCGGAGACCTAAGGCTCCTTGAATATCTGTCGTTGCATAAAAACCATTTAAAATCTGATCAAGGATTGAGCTTCATCACTTCACTAACAAAGTGCCGATATTTAAGAGTATTGGATGTGTATGAAAATCCTCTGAATGGTAGTTTTCCAGTATCCATTGGGAATCTTTCTGCTCTAGAGAAATTTTATGCACGTGACTGCGGAATTAGGGGAAGCATTCCGAGTGAGATTGGCAATATAAGCAAATTAATTATGTTACCACTACAAAACAATTTCTTAGTCGGACCAATTCCATCTACAATGAAGGCTATACAAGCTTTAATTCTTGACAATAATTCTATAAAAGAGTCATCATTATATAATCTTTGTGAACTACAAAACCTTTTTGCTCTAAGTTTGAGCCACAATAATATTTCAGGTCCAATTCCAGATTGTTTTGGTAAACTTACTTCTCTCAAGCGTCTTTACTTTACCAATGCAGGATTAACCTTTATTCCTCAAAGTCTTTGGAACCTCAAAAGTCTCCTTTACCTAGAGCTATCCTCAAATTGCATAAATGGCTCTTTATCTCGAGAGGTTAGAAGTCTCAAGGCAGCAATATCCATAGATTTGTCAAATAATCAGTTGTCAGGTGACATTCCTAACATATTCGCAGATTTGACAAATTTGCAGTATCTTCATTTAAATCACAATAGATTGGAGGGATCCATCCCTGACTCATTAGGTAAAGTTGTCAATCTTGAAGAGTTGGACATAGCCCATAACAAACTTTCAGGTTCGATTCCTAAATCCTTAGAGGCTCTTAAATATCTCAAAAAGCTCAATCTTTCTTTCAATAATTTAGGAGGAGAAATTCCCTCTGGTGGTCCTTTTAGAGAGTTCACAAGTCAATCTTTTATTTTTAATGATGCACTGTGTGGAGATTCAAGGTTTCATGTCCCGCCATGTCCTGTTAGTTCCACTAACAAGAGAAGGTCAAAAAAGAAACTTTTACTTATACTGATTCCACTGGGGGTCGCATTGGCCATATTTGCTATGGCTTTCACATTTCTACTGATGAGATACCAAAGGAAGGATACGATTCCAAGTAGATCAGTGTCTTCCCCTCTAGCAAGATCAAGAAGAATCTCCTATTATGAACTTTTAGAAGCAACTAATAAATATAATGAAAGCAATTTGCTTGGATCAGGGAGTTTTGGCTCTGTTTACAAGGGAATTCTTAAAGATGGGGCTTATGTGGCTATAAAAGTTTTTAAATTGCAGCTTGAAGGTGCATTCAAAAGCTTTGAGACTGAGTGTGAAGTGTTGCGAAATCTTCGTCATCGTAATCTCACCAAGGTCATTAGTAGTTGTTGCACCGAGGACTTTAAAGCCATAATACTTCAGTATATGTCCAATGACAGCCTTGAAAAGTGGTTGTACTCTCACAACTACTTCTTAAATTTTATGCAAAGGTTGAACATAATGATTGATATAGCATGTGCTTTGGAGTATCTCCACTATGGTTATGTGACACCGTTGGTTCACTGTGATTTGAAGCCTAGTAATGTCCTCCTTAATGAAGATATGGTTGCCCACGTGAGTGATTTTGGCATTGCAAAGTTGTTGGGTGAAGGGGAAAGTGTTAGCCATACTATTACCCTTGGGACATTGGGCTATATGGCACTAGGTGAACTCTTTAGCTTTTGCTTTTGATCATTTTTTTCTACATAATATTTTGAATTCTTAACTTCTAATTTAGCTGTCAATCTAATTGCAGAATATGGATTAGAAGGAATAGTGTCAACAAGATGTGATGTTTATAGTTTTGGTATTATGATGATGGAAATGTTTACGAGAACAAAACCCACTGATGAAATGTTTGGTTCAAATCTAAGCCTGAAAAGTTGGGTAAGTAATTCTACACCCCATGAAGTTAACAAGGTCGTGGATACCAACTTAATAAGGCCAGATGAACAACATTTAATCCGAAAATTGAAGTGTTTATCATCCATCATGGAGTTGGCCTTGTCTTGTTCTATTGAATCTCCTAATGAGAGGATCAACATGAGAGATGTTCTTGCCACAGTGAAGAAAATCAAACTTGACTTTCTTACATATTGTGGAGAGATTTGAAATTCAAAAGTGTGTCTTATTTTGAAATTATTTAATGTATTTTGATTTGGTGCAGCTAATTGCAAGCATGAGACATGAAATAGTTCTTTTGTTTTTCCTGGAAAAAGCAAATAATTTTAATGTTCGAAAAATTATTATATTATTCTATGTATAAATGGGATAGGTATTTGAAGAATGTAATGTACTTTCATTCTCCGTATTTAACTAAATTGATTTTGAAACTCTATCCAAATTCTAATTCCTTCATTCATCAATTCATCCAAAATGAATTAACTGCAAATTAACCCAAATATTGCAGTCTAGATTCAACAATTCAACAACATATATCAAAGTGACCATCAAAACTGTCAAAACGCGCGCATCTCCACTGGCTTTTGTCATCAACGATCCTAAAAGAAATACAAAAAGAGAGAAATCAAATACTGTAAATAATATTGTATCTGGTCAAACTTATTTCAAAACCCAATTGCACCCGCTTATGAGTCAAAAGGCAATTAAGAAATCAAGTCTCAAAAAATAGCATTAAGCATGCCTTGTATTATGAGCACCATGTCTCTCAGACACAATTAATAATATTTGCCTGATTTCTATGGGTTTAATTTAAACTCGAGGCAATTCGATGGAAACATTCATATGAATAGAGAGAGAGGGAGAGGAAGATGATGTTGTGCATATGACACAATTGATCCTAGTGTTAGTGTACTTGTTGGTGTTGCAAACTTTAGTCCTAACAAAAGTTTTAATATGTTAGCTTTAAGACTCTTGTCCTTGCTCTTACTGATTAGCCAACTTAACACATGATCCCAATTAAAGATTGATTAGCCTTACATTCTGTTTCTTTTGATCTTGTCTCTTCTATATGTGAGGTGATGAAGCTCAAACTTTGTTTAGATTGTTCACTTGTTCTTATTTGAAAATCATTTTGCTGAGTGATTAATGCGTTGAACATGCTTGCTTGTAAAATCTTGTTGAGGTACATGAGAAGAAGAAGAAGATGCAGAAGGAAGTAATAGTTATATGTGTCTAGCATAAATCTTAAAAGGCGAGTGAATAATTTCTTCCGTGTCTTTGCTCAATATTCTTCGAGATGAATTCAAAGAGTGTGCTTTATGCTGTCTGATAGACCTTTTAATTCCTTTTTTTTTTCTTTTACCTCCCTTCTCCACCTGTCCCCCACCCCTAAGATCGAACTCTGACCACCCATAAATCATGGGAGGTAGCCCGCCAACTAGGCTATCCTAGAATCCCTAATACACATTTGCTGATTGGCTTGTTTATTTCTCTGCAATCTTACTCAAAGTTATGTGATGATGAACTGCATAGACAGTCTCATCCTGCCTTAATATTCCTATAAAGAATCGTTAGATACATATATTCAATCACCTAGTGAAATTAAGTTTTGCTTCGATTTGGTTTAATTGAGTAGTTTCTTGATCATGATAGAGACCTCTCGAGGTTTTACTTTTGATTAGTATTATCTTGTACTGCATTTTGCATTGGCTATCGCAGATTAGTTTATTTCTTGTAAAAAGGTCTGCGGATAGTGTTGCACAGTGAGTGACAAAGTCGGTTAGGTGCGGCCAATTACCAAGTGATTGAGTTAGTAATATTTATAATCAACTAAGAGCCCTTATCTTTCATGTAAGATCCCGTGATTGGATTGGTTAATGTAGTCAATGTGTTGAAGTTTAATGAATAATACCTTTTGCATTATTGCCAACTGGATACCTGGCGAATCCTTCATGGAGTTACTCCAGGAAAGCATTTTTTTTTTTTTTTATCTACCGGACCAAGTCATGTTATGAATAATTTCTTCTTGCAATTGTTTTTTAGAGATTGAATGGAGTAAAGATATCTTGATTACATGTAGGACCTGGACGACGATATATATTTATTTGAATTCGAGAATCACAAAACGGAAATATGCTTATGGTTATTTATTTTTATTTTTTAATACCCTTGGAAATGTTATACAACTGAATATCACATATGTCATACAACCGAACATCACAAATGGAAAGATACTATATTAGAGATGCAAGTGATTTCGCCACGGATCTCATAATTACTTCCAGGCATCAATGAACATTAGTTATAAGTTGTCAAATCACTAAGATGCTATGATTGACTTCACAACCGTGACAGTAAGTAAGTCAAGAGTTTGATTTTAAATACAACTACATCCCTGAAAAGTCTCCAGACTCGCTCCAAGTCTCCAAAATCCAAATCCATGCCACGTGACCCTACTTGGAAGGGATGATCCAGTTTAATAAAATAGAAGGCCTACCGAGATTAACTCAAGTAATAGTCTCTTTATTGATTTAAACTTAGAACGTGATCAAGTCTCATATCCACAATTTAATCGCTTTACTGCCAAACTAACTCGTAGGGATAAAAGTTTTGGCTTCTATGTGAGACTCAATAATTTTATTTTATTATTATTATCCAAAAGGAGGCCTTTGCACATTTTAAAAATTGATTTCGAAATTTTTTGCACTTAAAGCAAAAAAAATATCACTAAACGGTTAGTAGAATCTATAAATTTTTAAAGGAAATAAAAATCTTTTGGTCCTCTGGTTTTAGGAAATGAACATTTTGGTCCCTCAATTTTTGAAAAGTTATTTGGTCTATTTTTTACGGTAGATTGACAAAAAATGTTAATTTTTTATGATTTTCTTATTTTATCCTTGGACCCATTTTCTCTCTCTTGTATGACATTAAAGAAACGTTTGGGATATCACTAAAAATCACCAAAAAATTTACAAAATATACATGTCCAAACCAAAAAAAAAAAAAAATTCCACAAAATGTTTTCAACATCATCATCCACCACAGTTAGAGAAAAAATAAACGGAACAATTATCAAGTTCAAAAATAAGAGATGTTATTGTGGATCAAAAACAACTGTTCGCATATATGAATCAAGAGGCAAAAAATATGTTATAATAACACGAATAAAAAGCATAACATAATATTTTTTTTATAATTGCAATAACATAAAAAAACAACAAAAAAATATGTTATAATAACACGAATAAAAATCATTCTCACTCATTTTATGCTAAAACCTTAAGCTTAAGCCTGATTATGATATTTGATCACAAGCTTCATACAAGAGTCAAAAACAGCCTAACCGAAAATGCATTTTTTTTAATAATTGCAATAACTGAAAAAATAGCAAAAAATAAGTTATAATAACACAAATAAAAAGCATTCTCACTCATTTTATGCTAAAATCCTAAGCTTAAGCCTGATTAATATGGATTGTCTTTTGATTCAAATATGCGAACATTTATTTTTGACCCACAATAACATCTCCTATTTTTGACCTTGATAATTGTTCCGTTTATTTCTTTTCTAATTATGGTGGATGATGAGGTTGAAGATATTTTGTAGAAATTGTATTTTTTTTTTTTTGGTTTGAATAAGTATATTTTGTGAATTTTTTGGTGATTTTTGGTGATATCCTAAACGTGTCTTTAATGTCATGCATAAGAGAGAAAATGGATCCAAGGATAAAATAGAAAAATCACAAAAAATTAACATTTTCCGTCAATCTACCGTAAAAAATGGACAAAATGATCACCTTTCAAAAATTGAAAGATCAAAAGGTTTCTTTCCCAAAACTTAAGAGACCAAAAGATTTTTATCTCATTTTTAAAGCTATATCACGAATTTTTCCAATTTTTATTAGTGACAGCATGGAAAACATTAAGGCAGTGATTAGTATGTGGGAATAAGTTAGGAATGGAATGACATTCCCAATTATATTTTAATTCTCATGTTTGGTATGAGGGAATGAACTTGGGAATGTCATTCCTAAGGGAATCCCATTCCCACATACATGGGAATAGCCATTCCTGACCAAATACATGGGAATGACCCATTCCCATGTATTTGGGAATCAACTTGACTATCATATCATTTATAAATAATTTGTTTAATTATTATTATTATGAAAATAATAATAATAATAAAATAATAATAAAAATAAATAATAATAATAGTGATTAAATAATAATAATAATAATAATTATTAAAAATATAATAATATTATTATGAAAATAATAATAATAATAATAATAATAATAATAATAATAATAAAAATGATAATAATAATAATTAATAAATAAATAAATAAAATAATAATAAAATAATAATAATTAAAAATATAATAATATTATTATGAAAATAATAATAATAATAATAATTATAATAAAAAAATGATAATAATAAAAATAAATAAATAAATAAAATAATAAAAATAAAAATAAATAATAATAATAGTGATTAAATAATAATAATAATAATAATTATTATTATTATTATTAAAAATATAATAATATTTTGTTATTAATAATAATTATTATTTTTATTTATATTTATATTTTTATTATTATTATTATTATTATTATTATTATTTTTTGTTCTTGTTGTTGTTGTTATTATTATTATTATTTATTATTTATTATTTTTATTTTGTTATTATTATTTATTGTTGTTATTATTATTATTATTATTATTATTATTATTTATGTTTATATTGTTTACGATTATGTTTATATTTATTATTATTTTTAATACTATAATAATAAAAGGACAATTATGTCATATTATATAAGTCATTCGTATTACTACTCTTAATTCCTAGAACATACCAAATATGTCATTCTCATTCCCAAGTTCATTCCATTCCCACTTTCATTCCATTCCTTGGTTCATTCCATTCCTGCCCAAATTCATTCTAATGTACCAATCGCTACCTAAAGCTTACATGCTAGAAATCCAACCATATAACCAAGCTTAAACTCAAAGTAAACTAATTTTTGGGACTAAATTATACAGACGAGGACATTACACATGCACATTCAAAATGAAAAGCGCAGGTGATTACATATTATTATCATACGAAACATAAAATTGGGCAACAGACGTGCGGGCGTCTGACCAAATCGTCTCCAGTACTGTGGCCTTTGTTACGGAAGACTGGAAAAATAAATAAGTCACGTGACGCAATCCGTTAGTTCCAAAGGCTTAGCAAGCACAATTAAGGAGTTAATCTAGCACTAAAACGATTGAAGTGCGTATGAGAAATTTGTTTATATTTTGAATTTGTATCAGTTAAAAAAGTAGTTCTTTTTCGAGTTAATCCTAATAAATTTTATAGTTAACTAACCAGAATTATACTTTTTTAAACAGAATAATTTGAATGGAGATATGAGCTCAAAATAAATCATGAATATGTACTCCATGATTAAAGGGGAAAAAAAAAAAAAAGATCTTAACAAGCGTTTGTTGATTGTCAAGTATAAAACAACTGTATAATGTAAAATGCATCTGGAATACGCGATTTCCAAAAGATCGAACATCTTGCGTGGATGATTGACCAGATTAAGCATGCATTTATATCTCTTACCTTTTTTCTTTCTTTTTTTTTTTCTGTTCTTTTTGATCCCTGTTTCTTTCATCTGTTCTTATGTGCTTCTAATTGAAGAACTGGCAATCTTCACCAAAAAGCACAAAACTGTTCAATTCATACACTGTCTTTGAAGCTCCTTTTCCAAGAATTTCATTGTACTACATCAAAAAATCAACTAAAATACCATAAAAATCAAACTCCAAACTTTTAGAAAGAAAAACAAAACAGAGATTGAAGAAGAAGGGGGAGAAAGAGAGGTGTGTGTGGGGGATTGTTACTCTGCCATATCTTCCAGTTAAATCAACTTTAACAAATCCCGACTAATCTGGTTCAAGATGTGTACCACCATTCATTTTGTCAAAGACTTGCTCTTTTTCCTCCCTGTATATTTACTTGTCAGATGTCAGTATTATCTCAGAAGTTGATCCCTTCAAGCATAACTAAGAAATACACAAATGTAATACATACTTTTTTATTTTTCTTTTTGTAGTATTTGCAACCTTTCTTTAAGGTTGAGAAAAAAAAGATGATCAATCATTCATAGGCAAAGTGAAAGACATGAATTTATCAAAGGGCATCAACAGAGAAAATACCCAATTTTTATTTTCAATCAAGTTTCTTTCTTTGTGTAAATAAGCAAAGAAATAAGTATAACGGATACTATAATGGTGATTCAGTAATTATTCTACAAAAAAGTTACTGGTATAATATGGCTGTGGTTTTTTAATTGTCATCAAATACTGCTATTATGGTTACTTGGTGGGAGTTGGTAACTCAGTTAGTATTGGATTTACTCAAGTATCTCTGATAATTAAAAAAGAAAAAAGAAAAAGAAGGATTAAACTGAAGTTTTTTTTTTTTTTCTGCAAATTTGAAATTTTTTTTTGTTGTTGTTGCTACATTGAGTGGAAAATAAACGGACTTGGGCAAAAGGATTTTTACTAACTATTTTATTTACTTTTTCTTTTGGTCGTTTAGGTACTCGATTTTCTCTGTGTTTTGGATGTATCTCTATCTGATTAGATGAACTTGCTAACATTATATCGATATGTGTTTTATGAAAAGCATCTCTTTTTCTACCTTTCTTGTTTCATTTGCTTTGAAGATAATATTTGACAGAAGTGAAAGGTTGTACAAAAGGCTTAATTTTCAGCGACATGGATTTTGTTTCCGTTGAATCGATTGGAAAAGAAAAGGACTTTACCAAGAAGATTTTGCCTTTTCTTTAAGATAATAATAAGTGCAAGAGAAAGTGGTGTTGTATAGAGTGTGTTTGTGTGTACATGTTTAACGGTTTGATTTTTATCGTAATGAAAATTCTTTGATTAATCTTAGTCAAAATAATGGGAATTAAGTGAAAAGATGTCTATTTTTTCCCTTTTCCTTTTTTGTTCATTTTCTTGTGTTTTGGGATCTTGATGGGTTTTAATGTTTTGAATTATTGGTTTTGAAAATCAACAAACATTAGTGCAGCATCAGCCGACACAACATCCCACATCGGAAGAGTTGAATTGGAAAAAATCAAGTTCAAAGCTTTTGATTTGGGTGGCCATCAGATTGCTGGCAGAGTCTAGAAGGATTACTAGGCAAAGATACTACTGCATTTTCCTTGCCCGATATTTATCCCTTTTCTTTTACTGTAAATTATCGCCCATGTAAGTTGGAGGTCACAGGTGAGAGTTGTATAAATAGACTTTTAGAATGTAAGATAAGATTGTATTTTTATGGATAAAGAGTGGGTCTGACCATTACCTAGACTATGCATAGTGAGAACATTGTGTGTCGAGTTGCCCTTTGATGTAATTAGTGGTAGATTATGTCTATGGTGATGGCCGTTTCATCAAATGTTATTAGTGTGTGATCTATTTATGTGTGTATGTATATTGTATGGTTATTGGATTTTTGAATTTGTACGGTTGTACCTGCACCAATCTACGTGCTTTTAAATTTGTAAAAGTTATTTGTAGAGTATAAGTGTGCATTGAATTTCTTAGAGTTAAGATTATGGGCTATGATTGAGAGTTACGAAATGGGCTTAATATATTTGATCAGAACTTATACTTTCATGGGAGAGAATTGGCGCAGGCTATGTAAGATCCTGAGATGCATTGTAGTGCCATAATTGCTCTATTCTCATTATACTTCCAGTATAAGTCACTTTGAAATTTCTTTTTCAGTTATGAAATGCTTCGTAGGATCTGTTAGTCACCCCATAGACTGATTACAAGTACAAATAGGTCCTCTAATATATTGATTACATTCAATACGTTGTCCTTTATATTAGAGGACCTATTTGTACTTGTAATGTGAAATTTGACAACTTAAGAATGTTGTTGAACAATATCCTTAGAAACAAGTGATTTGGAAAGAAGGATCAATAGAGAGTCATTCTATTAGACCAACTTTAACAGCTCTTCTATTTTTTTCTTACATTTAGGCGATTTAAAGTATTTATCCTATTTTTACAGATCCCCTATTTCAGTTTCACTCCAACAGCTCCCCTATTTTTAACCAATCCCTTATTTTATAAAATTCATATTTTAGTTTTACTCCAACAGCTCCCCTATATAGAAAATTCCTACTTCTATAACATTAAAAACTATAGGGGATGGGATGGGGGATGAGATTTGATCCCCCAGCAATAGGGGATCCAAACTTCAAATTGTTTATCCCCTAAAATATAGGGGATCATTTGGGGGAGCTGTTGGAGCTATATAGCACCAACAGCTCTCCCAAATTTGATAGTTTTGGGCATTTGGGGGAGCTGTTGGAGCTCCCCTTATGTGTTATTTTGAAGGATCTTGGACGTCAAAGTGATAAACTTATGGAAAATGTATGAACAAGGAGGGAGACACTATAGACTATGCATATGCACGGGCCAGCCGTAACTAGTTTTAGTATGAAAAAGTAAAAGGAGGGAGACACTATAGAAGGTTTATCCTTTAATTGGGAGGATTTCAGGGTATTTTGGATGAAAATAAAAAGTTAATTAGTGTGTGAAAATCTTTTACATGCTTGCTTGTGAAATCTTGTTAAGTACTTGAGAAGAAGCTAGAAAGTCCTTCATGTTAATCTTCATTCTGATGAATTAAGAAGGAAGTAATATATAGTAGGGATCCTTGAGACTTGCAAGATTTGTTACCCTATCATAGAAGCCTGTGTTTGAACAATATGAATACAAACACTTGTTATTAACTGCCCCGCTGCCGGTCGGCCGTACCTGTGGACAGTGACAGATTTACTTGGGGGCTCACACCAAATATTTCTTGAAGTCTATGTTATATATTTGTCCTGAATTGTGTTTAGAATATGTGTATTTTAGTATGAAAAAAATAATTCCAATCTTGAAAATTTATCGGATATTTTTACATACATTAGAAGTATAATTTAGTTTCTGAAAGATGTTAAATTTTTAATATTTGTTTCAAGTTGCTAATTGTGTAGGTCTTTTTATTTTATTTTATTTTTATTTTTATTTTTTGACTAAATAAACAAAGTATTTTATTAAAACTTAAATTCAATTTTCTGTACAAGCTCCTACGCAAAATCTACCAAAGTGAAACCAAAATTACATAAGAATATTATCTAGGCTCCGATTCATACACAAAGGAGTATTCAAGGCATTTCCTCTAAATTTTTCCCCCCACTGATTTTTAATCGGACCAGCTGTATGGTTTCATTTCTAAGTTATTCCTTGGTGCTAAAGGAGTCCTTGTGGATACGCTGATTTTGATGCATTAAGTCAAACAGGAATAGCCGATGCAACAATATTCTAAGAAATATTATTCGGGAAAAAGTCAAATTGGTCCCAAAATTTTACGCAAAAAGTTATTTTAGTCTCTTACATTTGAAAAATACTCATTTTAGTCTCACCCCTTAGCTACCATTAGACTTCTTTTAATGGTCAAAGGTTTTACCTTGCTAAAAGACATAAATGCCCTTATAGTTGTTAGGCATAAGAGAAAAAAAAATATGATTAAAAATTCATTGGGATATTTATGATATTAATTGATTGTGCCAATTCATTAGGAAAATAAATTCGATACCTATCAATAAATGAATAATTTTGATAAATTTTATCACTTTTTTTTTAATTACAAAACAACATTGCCCAGATAAAAATTGAAGGTTGATTATTATAAATAAAAAAAATAACTTAACCTAAATAGAGCTATAAAAATAAAATATAATTCAACCTTAATAGAGCTTTCCCTTTAAAGAACGAAAAAATCAATTATTTTCAATTAGGTGAAATTATTATTATTATTTTTTATCAATGAGAAGTGAAAAAGGAGAAAGAATAACAATAAATTTTTTATAAGGGTATTTATGTCTTTTAGCAAGGTCAAACCTTTGATTGTTAAAAGAAACCTAACCATAGTCAAAGAGAGGGACTAAAATGGATAGTTTTGAAAGGTGAGGGACTAAAATGACCTTTTGTGCAAAGTTCAAGGACCAATTTGACTTTTTTCCAATATTATTTTTCAAGTGAAAGATGAAACAATTATATGATGGGATTGTGGCCTGTATTCTTGATAAGTCTATTTGTCCTAATTTTGGCCTATGTAGGAATTATATTCATGGTAAAAATAGAATCTCCTTATGTCTATAATTATTAGCTTAACCATACTAAGTTGTGTGTGACAGAGAGAGTAGAAAAAACAGAGGAGAGACAAGGGTTATAAAGTTCTATCTTGTGTATTTATTAATCAATGTAGTAAAATCTTATCCTATCTATCTGTGAATGTAAGTTTTGTCCGACCACATTAAATATTATGTCCATCTTAATTCTTATTTAATTTTCGTTCTAACACCTTGATTACTAACGTTATAGATACTGTACATTTTCTCTCATGTCATTTTTTCTTCTGCTTGCTTGCCTTGCTTCCACTTCTTAACAATGTTGGTTTGACACAATAGGTTCATTTTGCAAATTCAAGTTGAAATAACTTCAACTTAGCAATATGGACAAGTGTTTCTAGTATAGATCTATTGCTTTTTTGTCCTACAAAAAATTTATACACTGTAGACGTCAAAATCTACAATTACAAACTTTGGGCCACCGACAACCTACAAAGACAAAAAGTAATTGAACAACGTAAGTCTTGGGACACCGGTGTGGTGTCGGCCGAAAACACTCCGCGCTCAAGTCAGTAGTTTATCGGAAGGAGTAGGAAAACAAGGTAAATAAAGAGGGAAAAGAAAAGACTATCGTGGTAGCGGCGTCAATATAAGGAGTGTAGGTTATGATTACATAGAAGGGAGAGGTAAAGTATTGCTTGATACGGCTAATACTCGATGCCCTCTCCTTGTGTAAGCGTGGCCTACTTATAGGCATGGGTAGGCCAAGAGTCACGAACTCATGAGACTTGTATTTCTAGTAGACTACGTGATTGCTTATTGCGTAGGATAGAGTTAGTCTCTATCTCAAGTCCTTCAATGGTCGTTCGCTTCCCATAGGTTTGGCAATTGTGATAAGTCCAGGGTCGCTTATCCCCTGGGACTCGTTTATCGAGTGGACTACTTCAAACGAGTAATTACTTATCCCGTTGGATAGGGTTGACCTTTATCTCGAGTTTGTCGACCGACGTCCGCTGATGGTAGTCTAGTCACTTGGAATGTCTTCTTGTTCGTATATCCAGAAATATCCGATAGAGTTTGAATTGTATTGGAATTTGTCCTTGGTTGTTTGTGTAGGATAATGCTGCCATGCGGGCTTAGCCAAGGGCCTTGGGCTTTAGCGGGCCTAACTTGGGAGTAGGCCGCGAACTATAGTATCGTATTTGGGCCTTAGCTCAATAACTGTGAGCCGATTAGAGCCTAGTGACCCGTCGTGTTGTTGGACTATGGGTCCAAGCCTAATTTTGGTGTTAACATACACTATTAGTACTTGAGATCTAATCTTAAGAATACAATTGGTTCCATAAACTTAATAGATTTATGCAAATGTTATTGTATGAAATTATTATATTCTCGAAACTACATAGACAAAGAATTTGAACTACTTGGTGATGTATTAGATATATGCTTGGAAGAGTTGTTGCCTTGCCTTAATAATATTAACTAATTGTAATGATTAAAGGCCTATTATTGGTCTGTCAACAAATTGAGCCTAATCAACTAACTCAAAATGCTTAATTCCTTGTGAATTTTACAAAAGAGATTTGGGACGGCGTGTTACAGGCTCCCCCTTAAATAGGCGATAGGACAATCAAGGACTAACTACACTTCCGCCTAGTAGCCTACTCTAATACCACATACAATGACCCAAACATCTACTATTGACCTGTCAACACATTGAGTTTTAATTAACTAGCCAAAAATGCATAGGAGTGAACCCATATAAACTGAATAAAAACCTTATGTAGAATCGATGTGGGACGGGATATCACAAAAAGTTTCCAAAACACTATATAACCTGTTTAAGATAACCAACTAAAATAAAGTATCCCTAGGTGGAGCATGCATTGAACACCTTTTTTAGAATATACACTTGTCCCGTACAAAAAATTATATATAAATTTTAATATCACCTTATAAAATCTTAATAATTTCCCTTAACACCAATTAATTTTAACATAAAACCTCATGATTTTTAACAACTTTCATACCGGAGTCATTCAAGTGTACCACAGTTAATTGAATTTTCACGGACAAATAAAATGTTTTTGCATATTGGGATGCATTATCTTTTCTAAATGCAGGGAATTGTTTTTCCCTGGTCAATATACATTTTGCAACTTCAGATTAGGGGATTTCTTCACTTTTCTCTATATAGAAGATTACTTGGGTCATTTTGGGGGTGATTCTTTTTCTATTTTTTGGTCAAATTTTGGGGTCCATAATCTCTTTTTAGCTAACTAAAGCTTTAATTTGAACCAAGAGATTACTACGTGTTATTTACGTTGATTTTACTATAAACGTTTCTCCTACGGCTTGCGTGAGCAATTGATATCCACAAAACCAGCAATTGCAGATCAGTTTCTATTACCATGCCATTTTCTATTGACCATTCAGAACTGGGACTTATTATATATACCTTAAGCCCTTGTTTGTTGCAGAAACAGCTCACATTCCCAAAAAAAAAAAGGAGAGAGTTTTAGAGCTACAAATATTGTCATTTTCATGTAACAATTTTAGAGAATCCATTTTAGGAGAAATTGGGAAATTAGAAAATTTGGAGGGTTTATATCTTCATGGAAATGGCTTTTCTCAAGGTAAATTTCTAATTGATCATGTTTGTGTGGACTAAGCCAAATGAAGTGAATAACAATAATTTTTTTTTCTAATGTTCCTGTTTAATTTGTTTATTGTGAAAATGCTTATTTTAATAGGGCTTCACCTCTCTATTATCAATTTATTCGTACTTAAAACTAAACTTATCATTGGGCCTTTGGTCTAGGGATATGTTCTTTATTGTGAGTGCGAGAGGTTGCAACTGTTTAGATGGCTTAAGCCTCCCTTAAATCAGAAGAAAAGTAACCAAACTTTCCATGTTTAAACTTTTGCAAGTGTAACCCTGAAAGAGTTCAATAATCTTCATAATTTAAAGCAGTTAAGCATTGAAGATACCCGGCTTATAAGGTCTATGCCACACGCCCCATTCAACATCTCAACATTAGAGTTGATAAGTCTTTGCATTAATGACTTGGAAGGTAAGACATTCTGTAGGCCCTAACTATGATTGAAACAATTTAAAGCTTTAGATCTTAATAAAGCTAACTCAAAGTTGTAGTGATGCTTAATGCTTAGGCTACCAATTTTTTTTAATAATCTTCACATCCTACAAATTTCAAAATTATTTGTGCTAAATGTCAAGTTTTGGTCTAGTACTCTAATAAATGTATATTTTAAGCTCTGCATTGTGTAATGTTGGGTATCGGCGTAGCGGAATGGTCGGGGACAAGCAGTATCACATGTAAGAATATAACCAATTTCCCAAAAACGTCTTAACAACAACCAAGTAGAAAGACAACACTACTCGTTATAACAATTCAATATAACACTTACAAGATAATTGTCCCACCGTGCGCTCTCTAGATTCGAGTTTCAATGGCTTCTGGACTTACAAGAAGAATACAAGAAAGAAAGACTAACTTAGGATTGTGTTTGGAGTTGTGTTGTGGATGAAAATGATGAACTAATGCATGCCTATTTATAGAATTCAGCTAGCCCGCCACAGGAGACTTTCCTATCAAACATTTCAATCTTGGTTGGCTATACCAACCATGTTCAAAGTATTAGCCATCCATATTTATCACATGGGTGGCTACAAATAACCACATGGGTGGCTAGCATCCAAGTCAACTTCTAGAAAGTTTCCTTTGGTCAAGTTGGCTAACTTTAGCATTGTATCATCCCGACGTCATCTTAGGTAATTCCAAATTCCCGAACTTCTTTCTTGTAGCCATCGCGATCTCTTTTGACCTCATCGACGTTTAAGTCAGAATCATTAATTTATGCTACCATATAATTAACGATACTTATTATGAAGAGGTGGATATTGACATATATCAACACCCCCCCCCTCAATGTTCACCTCATGTTGACTAAGCTATTGGGCTAACACCCAATGTTTGAAGATGCTTGCTCAATTGGATGCTCCCTAACGCTTTAGTGAAGATATCTGCACAATTATCTTCTGTAGGGCAGTACTCCATGTAGATTTTACCTTCCTCGATCAGTTCCCTCACATAGTGATACTGAATCTCTATGTGTTTTGTTCTAGCATGAAATACCGGATTCTTTGACATGGCTATACAACTCTGACTGTCACATTTCAACATTGTTGCTTCCTCTATTGGAATGCTAATATCAACCATGATGCGTTGTAGCCAAACAACTTCACAGGATGCTACACAAGCAGCCTTGTATTCTGCCTCCGTTGATGAAAGTGTAACGGTGGGTTGCTTCTTACTAGCCCATGAGATGACTCCACCACCGAATGTGAATACGTAACCTGTAACAGATTTTCTTGAGTCAATATCACCAGCCCAGTCTGAGTCACAGTACCCAGATAAAGTATCTCCAGACTTGTATGATATCCCATACTCCAACGTGCCTTTGAGATATTTGAGGATCCGCATCCCTGCTTGCTAGTGACTTTGTTTCGGTTTATTTGAAAACCGACTGAGAACTCCCACAGAATAACTAATATCAGGTCTTGTGTTACAAAGGAATATTAAACTTTCCACCAACCTTCTGTAGAGCTTGTTATCAACTTGTTTTGAAGGATCGTCAATTGATAACTTTGTATTCACTTCCATCGGGGTGACAACTGGTTTGCACTCGGACATACTAAATGCAGTCAGAAGCTCACGAACATATCGTTGCTGCGAGATGAAGATAGTATGAGGTTTTTGCCATACCTCGATTCCCAAGCAATAATGAAGAAGACTAAGATTTGTCATTTCAAATTCTTGGCTCAACCATTCTTGCGTCTTCCGAATATTATCTTCATGGTCACCAGTGATTACAAGATCATCCACATATAGGACTACAATTACCTTCTTTCCTTGTTCACTTAGAACATACAAGTTGGCCTCTGATTTGCTTCTACAGAAACCATGTTGCAAGAAGAAAGAGTCTATACGTTTGTACCAAGCTCGTGGTGCTTGCTTTAACCCATATAAAGCCTTTTTCAATTTGCAGACTTTTTCTTCTTCACCTGGTATTTGGAAGCCAGGGGGTTGTGCAACGTAGACTTCTTCTTTAAGTTGTCCATTAAGAAAAGCTGACTTGACATCCATTTGATGTATAATCCATTCATAATGCGCGGCAGCTGCAACAACTAGCCTGATTGTTGACATTTTTGCTGTTGGAGCAAAGGTTTCATATACATCGAAACCTTCGACTTGCGAAAATCCTTGTGCTACAAGGCGTGCCTTGTATTTTTCAAGACTTCCATCTGCCTTGTACTTCACTTTCCAGATCCATTTGGTGCCGATAATTTTTCTGTTCGGTGGCTTTTCAACAATCTCCCAAGTATCATTTTTCATGATACTATCATACTCGGCTTGCATAGCTGCTCTCCAATTTGGATCTGACATGGCTTCCTCCACAGTTACCGGTTCTTTTACCGTCTTGATGATTTGGGTCATCAAAGCCATGTTTACTAGTTGTTGTCCTGATCTGTTATGCTCTTCTATTTTCTTTGATCGTCTTAGTCCATCAGAACGTGGACTATCATCAGTAATTCCTAGATTTCTTCCATCAAAGAGCTGTTGGAACCACTTCGGTTGTGGCTTCCTTGTGGGTACAACAGGTTGATCTTCAGTCTCCTCATCATTAGAGACTTCTTCATTGTTCAACGGTCGTTGTTCAGGCACTTGGTGGATTACTTCATCGGTTGATAATGAAATGGCAGGACCGCTATCCTCCATCAAGTGTGGTCTTTCATTAAACACCACATCTCGGCTTATGATCACCTTCTTGGCCTCTACATCATAGAGTCTGTATGCTTTAGACTCTTCACTATATCCCAAGAAAATGCCCTTCTTGCTCTTGTCATCCAATTTCTTTCGATTTTCATTTGGAATGTGTACAAAACACTCACACCCAAATTTTCTTAAATGAAACACAGAAGGTTTCGTACCATAATAAGCCTCATTAGGAGTCTTATCATTGAGTGCCCTGGTTGAGCACCGATTGAGGATGTAAACCGCTGTGTTGACTGCTTCAGCCCAGAATGTGTCAAGTAGGTCAGCACCTTTCAACATGCATTGAGTCATTTCTATAATTGTTCGATTTATTCATTCCACAACTCCATTTTGTTGTGGTGTGTATGGAGCAGTCAATTGGCACTTAATCCCAAGCTTGTTGCAGTAGTTGGTGAACTCTGTAGAATAGAATTCCCCCCCACGATCGGTACGAAGTTTCTTCAACTGAGTTGTGTTCTCATTTGTCATAAGTTTGTGCCACACTTTAAATTTTTCAAGAGCATCAGCCTTGTCCCGAAGGAAGTACACCCACATTTTCCTACTATAATCGTCGACTAACAGCATAAAGTAAGAAGATCCTCCCAACGCCGTCGTAGTCATTTTTCCGCAGAGGTCAGCATGTACCAACTCTAGAGGAGCCTTTGATCGGTTATAACTGTCTTTGGGAAATGACTGTCTATGTTGCTTGCCCAGCATACAAGCTTCACATGGTCCTTCAATTTCTTCAATTGAAGGCAAGTCGGCCACCATCTTCTTCTTTTGCATTTCCTTTAACACAGGATAGAAAATGTGCCCGAACCTTTCATGTCAAAATTGACTTGTTTTAGCATCCACGATAGCAGAAAGAGAGCTGATTTCGTAAAGATTATTTTTGCAAATACCTTTACTTACGATATTTTGATCCTTGTCAAGAATCAAAGCTTCCGTCTTCTTGAACCGCACTTCTAGATCATTATCTGTAATAGCAGCTACAGATAGCAAATTTCTGGTGATCTGGGGTACAAAGAGTACGTTGGACAGCTTCTTGCTTCCTCCATCTTTAGATACGAGCGAGATAGTTCCAGTGCCCTCAACGGGACACCTAGCATTATTCCCGACGATAACATTCATTGGTTCTTGTAGAGGTTTTATGGAGTCATATAACTCCTTCTTGCTGGTCATGTGTCGGGAAGCTCCACTATCTAACACCCATGCATTTGTTTGATGTACATGTGCGCTAGTACACGTTTCCTCCGATACATCTATTACAGTAAACAGATGCACTTCTGTTTCAGCCGTATTGGCAGATTCTTTATTTCTCCAATTTGGCTTTAAAGTTCCGTTCTTCTCGTCATGGATTCGTTTCCTGCAATCTTTGACAGCATGACCTTTCTTATTGCAGTAGTAGCACGATCCAGAGAACGTCTTCTTTTTTGCTTTCTTCTTTTCTTCTTGGTTACTCCTCGCCTTGGCTGTAAAGGCAGAGTCAACTTGATTTTCTCTGCTCCTCAGCCTCATCTCCTCCTCCATCAACATGGCAGTGAATTCTTCAAACGTCAAAGGAGGAATGCGAACTTGTGTATTAAGTGTTGTCACAAGGCTGTCAAATTTTGGAGGCAACACTCTAATGCACCTTCGAGCTAGTTCCTTGGTTGATTTGGCAATACCAACTGCAGCCATTTGATCACGTAGGTTTTTCATCCTATTGATAAATGACTCAGCTGCTTCATCTTCACTTAATCTCTCAGCAGCTAACTGATTCTCCAAGTTCTGAACGCGAGTCTGGTTCCTTGTTTCATACTGATTTCTCAGTATGTTCCAAGCTTCAGTTGCCTTGGTTGTGTGTTGAATTAGAGTAAGGACAGAATCCTGAACACTTGTTACAATTGCATAAAGTGCATCAGCATTTCGTCTCCTCCATTCTTTGACAAGCTGAGGATCTAGAGGTGTGACCTTTTTTGTGTCATCTTCAGCACGGACAGCAACTGGTTCTGCATCTGTGCCTAACACTGTATCAAGGAGTTCGTAGGAGTCCAGAACTGTAGTGATTTTGAACTTCCACAAAAGATAGTTCGTGCCATCAATCTTTCCTTCTGTGAAGGTAGGGAGACGGATACGAATTGTCGGTACTAAACCGGAACTAGAACTGGTAGAAGAAGAACTAGCACCTTGAGTAGTCATAGTTGTTGAGCTTTGCTAGACAAGATTGTTGTTAAGAGCCCCTTAAGCTCTTGATACCATGTAAGAATATAACCAATTTCCCAGAAACGTCTTAACAACAACCAAGTAGAAAGACAACACTACTTGTTATAACAATTCAATATAACACTTACAAGATAATTGTCCCACCGTGCGCTCTCTAGATTAGAGCTTCAATGGCTTCTGGACTTACAAGAAGAATACAAGAAAGAAAGACTAACTTAGGATTGTGTTTGGAGTTGTGTTGTGGATGAAAATGATGAACTAATGCATGCCTATTTATAGAATTCAGCTAGCCCGCCACAGGAGACTTTCCTATCAAACATTTCAATCTTGGTTGGCTTTACCAACCATGTTCAAAGTATTAGCCATCCATATTTATCTCATGGGTGGCTACAATTAACCACATGGGTGGCTAGCATTCAAGTCAACTTCTAGGAAGTTTCCTTTGGTCAAGTTGGCTAACTTTAGCATTGTATCATCCCGACGTCATCTTAGGTAATTCCAAATTCCCGAACTTCTTTCTTGTAGCCATCGCGATCTCTTTTGACCTCATCGACGTTTAAGTCGGAATCATTAATTTATGCTACCATATAATTAACGATACTTATTATGAAGAGGTGGATATTGACATATATCAACATCACACAGCTAAAATATGAATGAGAACAGAGAAAGTAGAGACATAAGATTTATGTGGAAAACCCTCAAACAAATCGAGGGAAAAATCACGGGCAAGTAATGGAGGATTTCACTAGGATGTGGAGTATTTTACAATAACCTTCTCTCTAATATAAGGAGAGAACAATATCACTCTCTCAAATAATAGGAGAAACTAACTCTCACTCATAAATATAGAACAACAAAAGAGGAAGAAAAATATTCAAGAGAAAGCTTATGTTTTCTCTCTAATTTGGAATGTTTTGGTGATACTAAATGGTAAGGAATGAACCTCTATTTATAGGCTCATTCCATACCCAAAATCAAAGCAAAGTAGCAGTGTGAAAAGGATTTTCATGTGCCTAATTTTGCACCAAACTTTTCTTCATTTTCCATTGCTTTTTGTTTTCTTTTGACCAAAGGCTCAAAGTGAGCTTTAACCAACTCACATTTTTCCACTTAAAGCCCACTTTGGATGATCTTCAAATCTCTCCATACTTGTCAATTCTATGTTGTTTACGTCTTTGCTAGGCCAAAGGAGGATCTACTCCAAACAAACTTGTCAACGTTGATTGGCTTTGTCATGACATCTGCTAGGTTCTCGTTGGTGTCAATCTTCTGCATATCCACACTCCCTTCCTCCAATACTTCTCAAACAAAGTGATATTGAACACGTATGTGTTTCATCCTGGAATGAAATGCTGGATTCCTTGCAATGTGCAAGGCACTCTGACTGTCACAAAACAAGGGAATTTTCTCTTGTTTGTGCACGAGTTCCTTCATTAACCGTTTAATCCAGATTGCTTCTTTACAGGCTTGTGTAGCTGCCATATATTCAGCCTCTATTGTAGATAAGGCCACAACAATCTGTAATTTAGATATCCAGCTTACCACGCCGCTTGCAACTGTAAACACATAGCCTGTAGTGGACTTCCGTTTATCGGTATCACCTGCAAAATCCGAATCAACAAAACCCTTGACAGTAAATTATGATCCTTCAATACATAATGCAACATCTGAGGTCCCTTTGATGTATCTTAGGATCCTCTTAACAGTATTCCAATGCTCTCTACCAGGATTCGCCATAAACCGACTGACTGCACCAACTGCTTGAGCAATATCTAGTCTCGTGCATATCATAGCGAACATGAGACTTCCTACTGCTGATGCATACGGTACTCGAGACATTTCTATCCTCTCTGCTTCAGTGCTAGGGCACATACTTGAGGATAATTTGTAATTGACAAGAAGCGGGGTCGAGATTTCCTTATAATCTTGCATATTGAAGCGCCGTAAGATTTTCTTCAAGTAATTCTTCTTGGAAATCCATACCTTCCTGCCTTTTCTGTCTTGGTGAATTTGCATCCCTAAAATCTTGTTTATTGGTCCCAAATCCTTCATATCAAACTCCCCAGCCAACTGTGCTTTCAGTTTTTGGACCCGATCTTTGCTGGGACCTGCTACCAGTATGTCGTCCACGTACAATAGCAGAATGATAAAATCATCATCGCCAAACCTCTTGTAGTACGTACAATGGTCTGAATTGAGTCTGTTGTACCCGAGGCTAATCACGAAGGAATCAAATCTCTTGTACCAATACCTTGGCGCCTGCTTTAAACCGTACAGAGATTTGGTCAACCTGCAAACCAAGTTTTCTTTTTCGTTCTCAACAAAACCTTCTGGTTGAAGCATGTAAATCTCTTCTTCAAGCTCACCATGAAGAAAAGTTGTCTTTACATCTAACTGTTCTAGATGTAAGTCTAACACAGTACATATGGCCAAGACTACTCTGATAGTTGTAAGTCTTACCACAGGAGAAAATATCTCGTTGAAGTCAATTCCTTCTTTCTGAGCATATCCTTTCACCACCAGTCTTGCACGATATCGCTCCACTTGGTCATTACCAACTCGCTTGATCTTGTAGACCCATTTGTTACCAATGGCTTTCCGTCCAGGTGGTAGTGGAACAAGCTCCCACGTCTTATTTCTATGTAGAGCTTCAATTTCTTCATGCATTGCTGTCATCCACAGGGCAACATCGGGGCTTTTTATAGCCTCGTGAAAGGTAGATGGCTCTCCATCCTCCGTTAGAAGACAGTATGCAGCATTGCTCGCCATGACAAAATCTGAATGCCAAGTTGGTCTTGTTGTCTGACGCAATAAACGTCGGACTTCTATAACCTCAGCATCATCTGGTTCTTGTTCTTCGTGCTCCGGTACAGCTTCAGAAGAAGCATCTCCTTGTTCTGACTTATTTTCAATTTGTATTGTAGTAGTCTCCTTTGAAGTGTTGCTGTCGTCTTCACTTTGTAGTTTATCTTCTGCAAATATCACATCTCTGCTGATGACAACCTTGTGGGCAGTGGAATCCCACAGGCGATACCCCTTAACACCATCAGCATTTTCCAAGAATATACATTTTCTGGATTTTGGATCCAGCTTTGTTCTTCTTGGGAACCATACATCACATATGCCGGACACCTAAATATGTGCAAGGTAGAATAATCTGCGGGTTTTCCGGTCCACATTTCCATTGGTGTCTTCAACCCAATTGCAGTTGACAGTGACCGGTTTATCACGTAACAGGCAGTTCTAGCTGCTTCTGCCCAAAATGATTTGGCTAGACCTGCAGTTTTCAACATAGCTCTCATTCTTTCAAGAAGAGTTCTGTTCATCCGCTCTGCTACACCATTTTGCTGAGGTGTATATGCAACAGTAAATTGCCTTTGAATACCCTCTTGCTTGCAAAATGCCAAGAAGCTCCCGTCAGTGTATTCTCCTCCGTTGTCCGTCCTCAAACACTTGATCCTTTTCCCAGATTCAAGTTTCACTAGCGCTTTGAATGTTTTGAATATTGGAAATACATCTGACTTGTTCTTGATTGAATACACCCACAGTCTCCTAGAGTAATCATCAATAAATGATACAAAGTATTTGGCTCCTCCTAGGAACAAAACTGGTGATTCCTAAATGTCTGAATGGATCAAGTATAGAATGTGTTTGCTTTTGGCAGTAGATCTCCCAAATTTTAATCTATGCTGCTTACTAGTAACACAGTGCTCACAAAAAGGTAAGTTTATCGTCTTGAGCCCGGGTAGGAGATTACATTCAGCGAGAATCTTCAAGCCTCGTTCTGTCATGTAGCCCAATCTACGATGCCATATTATAGTTGATTCTTCTTGACCGGTTGATGCAACTGATACACCTGCCTCCTGTAACGTATCTCCCAAAAGCATGTATAGATTTACCCCGATCTTTTCTGCCTGGATCACCACAAGCGCTCCTTTAACAACCTTCATGATCCCATCCTCGATATGGGTCTTGCAGCCAAGGTCATCCAATTATCCAATGGACAATAGGTTCTTCTTCAAGCCCTTCACGTGTCGTACCCCTTGAATGTTGCGAATGGTACCATCATACATTTTAATCTTGACGGTACCGATGCCAGCAATCTCCAAGGCATGATTATTACCCATGTACACAGACCCTCCAGAGACAGGTTCATAGGTGTGGAACCATTCTCTACGAGAGGTCATATGCCATGTTGCTCCCGAATCCATTATCCAAGTATCAGTGAGCTCCTTTCTGCCTTTTGATACAGTTGCTGCTTCGCTATATAAAATATCTTCATCATCTGGTGCAGTCACCACACATCCCTGAGAATTTGTCACCTCGGGATTCTTTTTGTTGCTCCAACAATCCTTCTTGAAATGCCCTTTCTTGCCACAGTTGTAGCATTTAATATTTTTTCTACTCCTTGATTTTGATCTACCATGGTTGTTGCTTCCACTAGAGCCACGTTCCGTTGATCTACCTCTCACCATTGATAATGCCTCTGCTTGTTGTGAACTTTCGATTTTGTCTTCCTTACTTTTGCGCCTACATTCCTCTTCCAGAACAGCGGCTGCAACATCATCAAAAATAACAAAATCTGAAAGAACATTGTTAGTGTAACTAATGATGAGTTGATCAATTGCACGTTCAACTCCGCTATTTTATGCCCAATTGCAGTCAATTGAGAGAATAACGTATTTAAGGTATTGATGTGATCTGTCACCGATATGGACTCACTCATCCGAAGGGTGTAGAGTCTTCTCTTTAAGAAAATCTTGTTGTGAAGTGACTTGACCTCATATAGTTTGGTCAGCGTATCCCAAATTTCTTTTGCTGACTTCTTTTCCTCAACGCTTGACAATACCGAATCTGCCAATGCCAGGTGCAGATTAGCCATAGCGTTGTCATCCATCTCTTTCCACTTGTCGTCCGTCACCTCTGCTGGTATGTCTCCAATTGTTGCCAAGCAATTCTCCTTTCTCAAGATTGCCTTCATCTTTAATTTTCATAGGGAAAAATTTCTCCCGTTGAACTTCTTGATTTCAAATTTTGCCACCATAGTATTAACGACGATCTGCCTTGTAACTTGAACTGGTTCCCACTATTTTATTGTGAATAATACTATTTACGTAAATAGTACTGTATACGTGAATAGTACCAAAATCGTATACGAAAATAGTATCGATACCGTATAGGTGAATAGTACTATACTATATGCATGAATAGTAATTGTAAATAGTAACCCCGTATGTATACTAGTGACCCGTAACCAGTGGCTCTGATACCACTATTGGGTATCGGCGCAGCGGAATGGTCAGAGACAAGGAGTATCACGCAGCTAAAATATGAATGAGAACAGAGAAAGTAGAGACATAAGATTTACGTGAAAAACCCTCAAACAAATCGAGGAAAAAACCACGGGCAAGTAATGGAGGATTTCACTATGATGTGGAGTATTTTACAATAACCTTCTCTCTAATATAAGGAGAGAACAATATCACTCTCTCAAATAATAGGAGAAACTAACTCTCACTCACAAATATAGAACAACAAAAGAGGAAGAAAAATACTCAAGAGAAAGCTTATGTTTTCTCTCTAATTTGGAATGTTTTGGTGATACTAAATGGTAAGGAATGAACCTCTATTTATAGGCTCATTCCATACCCAAAATCAAAGCAAAGTAGCAGTGTGAAAATGATTTTCATGTGCCTAATTTTGCACCAAACTTTTCTTCATTTTCCATTGCTTTTTGTTTTCTTTTGACCAAAGGCTCAAAGTGAGCTTTAACCAACTCACATGTAATTTGGCAGGTAAAATACCAAAATAGATTAGCAATTTTTACAAATTGGAAGTGATTTTTTTAAAGCAATAATAGCTTAAGTGGTTCTATACCAATGGCTATGTTCAACATCTCAAATCTAAGAGCCATTGACCTTTCAATGAATGAACTTTCCGCACTCTTCCATAAAATATTAGCTACGGTCTTCCAAATCTTGAAGAACTCAATCTTATGAGAATAACCTTGAGGGAGTTATACCGTTTTTTCTCTCAAATTCTACCAAACTCAAAATCTTTCAGCTTCAAAATAATGAATTCGTCGGAGAAATTCCTACCTTCCTTGGGGACCTAAGGCTCCTTGAATTTTTTTGCCTTTGGGTTAATTCTAAATTTTGGACTTAGACTGTAAAGCCAGTACCACTTAAAATTCCTACAGGCTCAATTTTACATCCAATTAAATTGTCCAAATATTTAATTCAATTTCTCCTACTGATTAATTCTAGATCTCTTTTATGTGTGACCCTTCGCATTTATAATTAATTGAAAATGAAATAATATTAATCTAGTTAATATATTAATTAGAACTATTCTAATTAACTCCAACATGTCGTGAGTGACAACTATTAATATATCACGATTACCCAACTAATAATGAAGTAGAATTGCACGAACCCTTCAAATATTTAACTGCCATATAATTAATTTCTTCCGCCTTAACTATCACAATTAAGCGAGAGTCACGGATAGCGATGCAACCTCTTTGTTTTAATCATATGACCAAATCTAATTAAATTAAAATTTGTCAACGAATCATGGAATGACTTTCACGATTCAACCTCGACCAAGATTTTCAGTTATTTAATCGACTAGATTGCACGGAACCCCTAAGTGACGGATTCCATATTGCACACGCACTTATCTCCATGTAAGAATGAGTCATAACTACCGAGCACATATACTAGTCCATGATTAAAACTAGATTTTAGTATTAGCAAATTGTGGTATCCCATACACGGGATAACCATGATGTCTCAGGTCTAAGGAATATTTTTACGTTACATAATATATATTGAATTATTTATGATCCATGAAATTCGATATATATGATTGGTCATGTCCAGTGATTAGTTCTCAACAATCACTTATACATCTATTATTGCAACATGAGACTCATTTCCTCGATAATATCTCATAATAAAATGGGTAGTAGACTGTATACTAATCTATCCGAATAAATTAATGACCAATTAAATTATCATTTGATTAAGTGTTAGAATATAATACTTGTCCCATATCAAAAAATCAGAAATTCTAAGATCACTTAATAAGATCCTGGGCTACTCCACTTGACACCAATTGGTTTTAAGTTGGAACCTCAGGATTCTTAACATGGTATCAGAGTTGGGTCCTTGGTCCAGTCATATTTATTCGCGTGTGACCCATCTCAAATCAAGTCCACTTGTTTTTAATCTTTCGCTTGTACATAGTCCACGCACCTTCAATCTTCCACATGTGTGTTCAATCTTCCATGTGTGACCCATTTCAAAAAATTTGGTCCACATGTATTCAATCTTTCAAGTATGACCATCTCAAAAATAAGGTTTACGCGTGTTCAATATTTCACATGTGATTCCTCTCTCAAATCAAGTCACACGTGAGGATGAGTGTTAGAATATAACACTTGTCCCACATCAAAAAATCAGAAACTCTAAGACCACTTAATAAGATTCTGAGATACTCCACTTAACACCAATTGGTTTTAAGTTGGAACATCACGATTCTTAACATTAAGGACTATTTCTAAAATGTACTATTAATAGTAAATCTTGTCATTCATATACTTAACCTCTTAAGAATGAGATCTATAAATATAATTCTAAGGACTTTATTTAAATTAATCAACATATTAATTAAAATAAATAAATTACCCATTAATAAAATATAATACAAAATGTATGTCCTAATAAATTATAATTAATTTGATTTTTAGGACACTAAGTCTACACCTTTGTATTCATCTACAGAAATATTGTTGTGTATAGGTGTGTGTATGTGGTTCTAACTAGGATCATTTTTTAGCTAATGATTTATTTTTAATTTTTTAATATTACATTCTAGCCATTCATTTAATTTTTGAATTACAAAAATTGGATAAAGTGTTTTTATGGGCGAATAAATGGTCAGGATGCAACTGAGCAAAAAAAAAAAATGATTAGGTTGCAATGTTAGAAGGTTAAAATTAGGGTTAATGACCTATTAGGTCCTTTATTTTTTTTGCTATTATCTATTTCATTCTTCATTTTTAAAACAGACATAGGTCAGTCCTTTATCTTTTAAACTTGTGTTACCGTCAGTCCTTCCATCTAAAAAATAACACATTAGTCACGTGCTGAGCACATGACAATTTTTTACAGGGGCTTTATTGTCTTTTTAGTGTGGTCAGTATATATCCCTTATGTCTTACCCAATCATACCCTATTCATAACCCTTTACTTACGAGAATCACTGTAGCAAACCCTTTACTTACCAGAAAATGTAGTAACTACCAATTCATAGTAACAACCCAATTTAACGTGCACCAGGTCGACAAGTTTGCTCTCGGGCAGCTCTTCTTCCTCGTCCAAGTCTACGGACCAGGGGGATAAATTCGAAGTAACCCATGTTAGGCAAGAGGATAAATCGCGCAACAGCTGGATTGCATAAACGTTACAAATTTACGCCAAAATAACATCGGATGAGGCATACATTGTACACACCAGTGCAGTGGCGGAGCCACCCTTTGAATTGTGGGGGCTGTAGCCCCCACTCAACTCAAATTTTATTGAAAAATATGTATATTTTTAAGGTATTGTCGAGGTTGAAAGTCTCACAGTTGAACTTGGGAGCTGCTTTAGCCGAGCTGGATTTCTCAGGTCGGCCTCCGAGCTGTACTTTCTTGGTCGGCTATCGGTCCTGCACAAGGAAAGTAAGGAAAAGGCGGGGTGATGACCCGGATTTTCCCCTCAAACGTGCGAATGATTAGAATGTCCGAGCTGGTAAAGTAGCTAAGAGCATTTAATAGCGAGATCCCCTAAATGAAGAGGGTGGAGCCCTATTTATACTAAGTTCGGGTCTGATAGCATTTAATGCGATGCAACTTTATGTCCCATCAGTGCTTTATGTCCCATCGGAACAGCTGGAACTGAGGTCGGGGTTAACGGGGTCGGGTCAGTCATCTAGGTTGGACATTGAGCTGAACGCGCTGTCAACGGAGCGCGAATTAGCCCGTCTCAACTCAGAATGGTCGGCTCACTTGGATCAGCTCGAGAATCCCTCGTCAATTCCCTCCCCAAGTCGAGATCGAGGGTGAGATCTAGACAGAAGTTAATCCCGAGTTGTAGGTGCCCGACCCCGATAGAGTAGGGATGGCCACGTCAGCGGTGCATGCCCAACGGATGGCTGCCACGTCACCTGGCGGTTCTGGCGAGACGCGACGTTTGGGCTTCCTGAGGTGACTTTAAGTGATGCCTATAAATAGGGCCATATTCTCCGAGATTCACTCCATACTTCGCTTTCAATTTCCCAAGGAATTCAGGTCGGACACTAGAGTGGTCGGACGCAACTAGCTCGGAAAGAATCTTCTCGGGATAACTCGGCTCGGACCCAGCATACTCCACAGTTAAGAGCATTAGGTACGTCCCGACTCCCTTTAGTCATTCCTGTACATTTATATTTACTGTAGACAGGATGGGAAGGTCGGAATCAGAAGATTCTCAGGCTATGGAAGTAAGGTCTTATGGTGGAGATGAAAGTCCGCCGAGCTCGGCATCTACCTCGAACAAGATCCGTGGCGGAGAAAGCACCAGCTCGTCCTCAGGGCCGGCTCGAAAACCTAATCGCGAGGAGAGCGACGACGACTGCCAAGTTATTGGGGTCAGATTGGTGCGAGAAGAAGCAGAGGAGGATCCTTTGGCTGACTTGGGAGAATTCGATGACGGGGAAGATGGGGAGCCGCTGAATCGACTGAAGGGCATCGAGATACCACAAGAGTTCTTAGCCGGGGTCTCTGCCACTTAGCCGATCGAGGCTGTCCCAGTCAGTGCTGTTCGACCTCGGAGCTCGGCTTCAGCCAGCGCTTCTTCAATTCGATGGAAGAGGATCGAGCAGCTGTTTGCCTGCTGCAAGCGTGAGTGCCATTCTACAGTGCAGATGGCGAACGCAAGGCTGAGGAACTGGTCGGTTGACCGGCATCACAAGCTGAAGGTTCCAGGTCAGCAAGAATCGGCGTGTTACCCCCCAGCCAACCACTACACCATATACGATCTGGCCTTTGACGTCATCCAACTCCCCCTCCCTGGCTTCATCATTGGAATTCTGAACTATTTTGAGCTCAGCCTGGGTCAGATGTCACCAAATGGCTGGGCCATAATGGTGGTCTTCTACGTGTTCTGCTTGGAGAAGGGAGTGGAGCCAACCTTACGCCGGTTCAGGCATTTCTTCGTGTGTAAACCCAACCTGAAGCAGCCAGGGTGGTTCCACTTCGCAGCTCGGGTCGGCCACTCCATATTCACCAAGTGTCATTCCTCTAACAAGGGCTGGCATAATGACTATTATTAGGTGGAGCCGTCTGTGAATCCTGGATGTAGGCTGGACTGGCTCCCGAGCCTGAGGAAGCGCCAACGATGACCCTAAACTCTCGAAGGAGGAGCTTAGAGAAGTTGCAGCGCTCAAGCCCGCGCCCGGGATGCTAATAGACATTGACAGCGTGCTGAAATAGGAGCGAATCTGGGATTCCAAGTTGTTTGGTCGGGAGCCCGACCTCTCGAGGGATCATCCCCACCTGATTCCCGACCCGGAAGGAGATGACGGGTCTAGCTCAGAAGAGGGTCAGTTTGCAGGATTGGCGTCCGACCTCCCGTCCCGTTTATTAGCTTAGCTTTTTTTAATTGGGCCTTCGACTCATTTTTACCCCTTTGGTCTACTTTTCGTAGATATGGCGGACATGAGGAAGCTTGCATACGCCTAGGTACGGAGGAAGAGTGAGGTCAGCGGTGACGCATCAGCTCGGTCAGGGCTGGACGGCACTGGCCAAGGTCAAAAGCAGCGCCCCAGCGGCCAAGGACGAGAGGTCGGTCCCGAGGTTTCTTCAAAAGGGGATTCGAGGTCCCCTCTGCCGAAGAAATCGGGATCGGGCCTAGCGATCCCGGAGCGCTCTTCCTCCCGACCCGAGAGCAGAAAGCGGCTTCGGCCCGAACACTCTAGGAAGGGCAAGGCCACGGAGGTGAGCCCTCCCGACAAAAACTTCATCGAGGAGTCCAAGGTGGATCGCGACCCCAAGCTGGCGACGGTCCCCGCGGAGCAACTTTCGCTCGACTTGAGGACAACCATTGTTACTGTAAGTCATTAACCATCTTCTGTTAAGGTTGTATTTTTAGCTCGGCTAATTGTTTTATTTTTTGCTGAACAGGCCGAGTCCCACATCCTCTCTACCCCCAGCTTCCTTATCAAGGCCCAGACTCACTGCGTCGAGCTCGAGCAGCGATATGTTGACGCCCGAGCCGAGCTTGAAACCGTGAGGGAGGAGGCCGCTCAGAGGCAGAAAGCTGATTCGGCGGAGGTCGACTGCCTGAAGAAGGAGCTGGACATGGAGAAGGACCGACACGAAGCCGCGGCTAAGGACGTCGACCGCTATAAGCGAGAGAAACGGGAGGCAGAGGCTAAGCTCAAGGACCTGGTGGAGCGGGTCGGCGTCCAGGGGGAGAAGACAATGGAGGCCTTCAAGTCCAGCGACGCAGCGGTGGATTGGTTGGCCACGGAAGGCGGGGCCATGGCGAAGTACGCAGAATTGAAGTTCTACTTCCGAGGTCAAGTTGCGGCTCGGGAGAGAGCGAATACTTTCTTCCCAGTTTCCAAGAACGACTACATCGAGATCTTGGAGGTTCCGCCGCCAGAATTCTGGGAGATCCCCGAGCTTCCGTCCAACCTGATATCTTAGGCCAAGGAGGTCACTGAGTTTGTCCAGAAGGGCCTGGACCAGGTTGGGGATGAAGCTAAGGCCACCACCTCTGCCGCCGCGCAAAAATAGATTTTGCAGTGTTTCCCGAGTAGGGTGATTGTAATCTCGCCCAAGCTGGGCTCTTGTAACTTTCTTTCAGTTTTAATGAAATACTTGTTTTGGCTTTATTTTGCATTTTAATTGAGTTCATACACGTATGTTTATTGTCGCAAATTTTTACTCAAGTAAGTAGGGTCGGACCAATCTTAATGGACCATTCAAACTTAAGTTTTAATGAACCGAGCTGGAAGTGGTTAAACGTTCTACCATCTTAATTCGAGCCGGAATAATCGGGGTAACTTTATAATCGTTACCAAATCGAACTCGTCAGTCCGTTACAAAATTGGTCAACTTAATGTTGACATATATGCCGACCTAAAGCCGGAGTACGCCGAGTTGGAACACAATCCGAACTGGCAAATTTAATCAAATTGTCATTGATTTTACCCAAGCTGGAACTTAGTCCGAGCTGGTTTACTTCGTGATTACGCGTGGCCACTGCGTTAACCCGAGTTGGAGTAATTTTCGTAGTTGTAACACTTGGGCCCAAATCGGGCATTGTGCCGGAGTCTGTCCCCAGGTCGGACATTCACTCTAACTTACAAAATTGCATTGCATTGAATTCGTACAAGTAATGTTTCAGCCTGGGGCCTTTACAAAATACTTTGGCTCGGGGCCGTTTACAAAATATTCCGGCTCGGGGCCGTTTTTAGACAAAATACCGCTTCAAATGTTCTGAATGCCATGCATTTTTTAACAGTTTTTCGTTCTTGTCTCGAAGGTAGAAGGTCCCGGGTCGGACTTCTTTCATGACTTCGTAGGGTCCCTCCCAGGTCGGGGAAAGCTTGTTAGTGGAGCGCGGCAAAAAGATGGCCTCCCTGAGTACGAGGTCGCCGACCTTAATAGGCTTAGGCTTGACCTATTTGGAAAAGACTCTTTTCATTGCAGCTTTGCTGGCCATCATTCTGATTTGAGCTTTAGCCCGGAGCTCTTCGACGAGATCGAGCTCCTCACGGATTCGTGCTCCGTTTATTTCTGGGTCATGGTGGAGGGTTCTACTGGTCGGAGACCCGATCTCCACTGGCAGCACTGCTTGAGTGCCGAAGGTCAGTTCGAAGGGCGATTCTCCCGTCGCCGAGCTGGTGTTGGTCCGCTGAGCCCACATCACTTCTGGGAGAATTGATGCCCATTGGCCCTCTGCTTCCTCCAGCTTGGTTTTCAGACCCTAAAAAATGATTTGGTTAGTCCTTTCAACTTGGCCATTACTTTGAGGGTGAGCAACGGACGAGAATCTGAGGTCGATCCCAATCTCAGCACATTTGCCTCGAAAGTATGCACTGTCGAATTGCTTGCCGTGGTCAGTGATGATGACCTTTGGCACCCCAAATCGGCAAATGATGTTTTTCCATACGAAATCCCAAGCTGCCTTTTCTGTTATTCTGGCAACACCTTCAGCCTCGGGCCATTTAGTGAAGTAGTCTACGGCCACGAAGGCGTGCTTCTTTTGGCCGACACCGGTCGGCAAGGGGCCGATGATGTCTAGACCCCACTGATAGAATGGCCAAGGGCTTATCATCACTGTGAGGTCCACAGCAAGCTTCCGTTGCACGTTGGCGAACCTCTGGCAGGTGTCGCACTTTTTTACATACTCTTTGGCATCTTGTTCTAAGGTTGGCCAGAAGTAGCCTTGCCTTAATGCCTTCCGAGCCAGAGCTTTACCCCCCAAGTGGTTTTCACACACCCCTTCATGAATTTTCTGGAGTACATAGTTTCCTTCTTCGGGTCCAACACATTTCAAAAGAGGCCAGGTGTAGGCTCTTTTGTAGAGTTGGCCGGCGATTATGACAAACCTTGAGGCCTGCTTCATGAGTTTCCGAGCAGCTTTTTCATCCTCTGGGGTCATAACCCCTTCCAAGTAGTCCATGATTGGTTTGGTCCAATCTGGACTTAAATTGAGCTCGGCTACCGCCTGTACTCTCAACTGGATACTAGGTTCAGATACTTCTTCCACGTGGACAAGGGCAGGTCGGCTTTCGCCCAAGGCCAGCCTAGATAGGGCGTCAGCCTTCATATTCTCTTCCCTGGGAATCTGCTGTATCGTGAACCTTCTGAATGCTAAGGTCAAATCCTTGACTCTGTTGAGGTAGGCTAGCATAGCACTGTCCTTGGCTTCGAACTCCCCCGATATCTGACTAGAGACCAACTGAGAGTCGGTGCTTAGGTCGATTGTCTGTGCCCCGAGCTGAGCTGCAATTTTTAGCCCTACAATCACCGCTTCGTACTCTGCTTCATTGTTGGACGCCGGGAAGGTAAACTTGAGGGAGTACTGGTGCTCATGCCGATTTGGGTCGAGGATGACCACCCCAGCTCCACTTCCGGACTTCCCTGAGGCCCCATCCACATGGACCTTCCACACGTCCTCCGGGTCATGCTCTGCTCGGCCAGTGCATTCTACAACAAAGTCCGCAATGGCTTGGGCTTTGATGGCTGTCCTAGGCTGGTAGGTGATGTCAAATTGACTCAGATCAACTGCCCATTTCAGTAGCCTGCCCGACGCCTCTGGCTTGTGCATGATGGACTTGAGCGGAGCATCAGTCATGACCTTAACTGGATGAGCATCAAAGTACGGCTTCAACTTTCTAGCTGCCGTGATGAGCGCGAAGGCGAGTTTCTCCAAGGAGGAGTATCTCTCCTCGACTCCCTGCAAGGTTTTACTAACATAATAGACCGGCTTCTGTTCCTTTCCTTCTTCTTGGACACCACTGCTGTTCCTGAGCATGCTAAGTATATTACTAGCTCCTCCCCCACCTCAGGTCGGGACAACAGGGGTGGCGAGGCTAGATAGCTTTTCAGCTCTTGAAAGGCGTTTTGGCATTCCTTAGTCCACTCAAAGTTCTTAGGATTCCTTAATATTTTGAATAGGGGAGCACACTTGTCAGCCGACCTGGACATGAATCTGCTCAGCGCTGTGACTTTGCCTGCCAACACTTGGACGTCCTTCACGCAGGTCGGGGGCGCCAGGTCTAGTATCGCCTGGACCTTCTCCGGGCTGGCTTCTATTCCGCGGGCTGTGACCATAAAGCCCAGGAACTTGTCTGCCTTGACGCCGAAGGCGCACTTTTTCGGGTTCAGTTTTATCCCAAAGTGCTCCATTACGGCGAAGGCTTCAGCCAGGTCGGCTACATGGTCTTCCGCCCTCCTGCTCTTAACCAACATGTCATCTACATAGATTTCCATATTTCGGCCAATCTGATTTTTGAAGACCTTGTTCACCATCCGAGTGTATGTGGCTCCAGCATTTTTGAGGCTAAAGGGCATGACCTCATAGTAGTAGAGTCCTTTATCGGTGGTGAAGGCGGTCTTCTCCTTGTCCCCGGGAGCTATCTTGATTTGATTATAACCCTTGAAGGCATCCATGAAGGAGAGCAGCTCGAATCCGGAGGTGGCGTCCACAATTTGGTCAATCCGTGATAGGGGAAAGCAGTCCTTGGGGCAAGCTTTGTTGAGGTCAGTGAAATCAATACACAGTCTCCATCCACCTGAGAACTTAGTCACCAGCACCACATTGGATAGCCAGGTTGGGTACTGTATTTCCTTTATGTGGCCAGCGTCCACCAACTTGTCCACTTCTTCCGCTATGATTTGTTGCTTATCATAATGAAAGTGCCGGCGCTTTTGTTTCACCGGATAGTGATTCGGGTCGCCATTCAGGTGATGCTCAATCACATTTGGGTCAATTCCTGTCATATCAGAGGCAGACCAGGCAAATACATGCTCATTCTTTAAAAGAAATTGGCTTATACCTTTCTTGAGATTGGCAGGTAGTTCACTCCCGATCTTGGCTCTCTTAGTTTCATCGGAGAGTTCCACCTCCTGAAGGTCCTCAGCCGGGCTTCCTCTTTTAGCATCTCTCTTTTCTTCGGGAAGATCTGGTCCCCAGCCGAATTGATATTTAGGCCGGAGTGAGTTTTCATAACACTCCCGCGCTGAGAGCTGGGCTCCACAAATAGTGGCTACCCCGGCCGAGGTCGGGAACTTCAAGGCCTGGTGGTATGTTGAGGGGACAGCCCCGAAGTGATTAAGGGCCACCCGACCCAAGATCCCGTTGTAAGTTGAATTACAATCCATTACAATGAAGTTGGCCTGCATCGACGCCCACTTACCCCCATCTTCCAGCTTCAGGGAGAGGTTGATGACTCATTCGGCTCGGTGGGACTGCCCTGTAAAACATGCTAAAGTGCCCCTCAACGGCCTGAGTCGGCTCCTGTCCAACCCCATCTGCTCAAAAGCGCTTAGGAATAAGACTTCTGCCGAGCTCCTGGTGTCCACCATCAGCCTTTTGACGGTGAAGTTGGCTATTTCAGCGCTGATCACCAGGGGGTCGTCGTGAGGCAATATCACCCCCTCCAAGTCTTCTGAAGAGAAGGTGAGCTCTTGCATCTCCGGGGCCGGTCCCCTCACTGGTCCATATTCCCTCCCTGCACGAACATAACCTTTTCTGCCTGCTGAGGTCTCGCCTCCTGATGCCAATCCTCCCGCAATGGTTTCTATGACGGCCAAGCGTCCGCCCCCAGCCTGGCGCCTGGGCGGACTCCTCTCCCTATCCCTTTGGTCTGGATTCCGGGTTGGCTGCGGATCTATATACCTCCGTAGGTGGCCTCGGGCTATTAGTGCCTCGATCTCCTATTTTAAGTCTTTACATTCCTCGGTGGTATGGCCGTAGTCCATGTGGTAGCGGCAATATTTGGTCCTATTGCGCTTCTCGGGTCGGCCTTTCATTCTCGGAGCGGGAGGCAAGTGGTTCTGGTGCTGGATCTCCATTAGGATCTGCTCCCTTGAGGTGTTAAGGGGAGTAAACATAGTGAACCGGGGGTTCGGCTTCGGCTGTTGAGGCTGCTTGCCTCGGTCATTCTGGGCTTTGGTCCCAGGTTAGGATCGGGAGGCCTCTCTTTTCTTCCCAGCCTCCTTCTCCTTGTCATCGTCCCTTTTTGCCTGATGGATCTCCTCCGAGTGTATGTACTCTTCTGCTCGCACCATCAGCTCGGACACAGTGTCCACGGGGTCGATTGCCAAGGAAGATGTGAGGGGGCCCGACCTGAGCCCGCTCTGGTAAGCTATCAGAGCCATGGAGTCCTCCAAGTTAGGAATTCGGAGGGACTCTTCATTGAATCTAGCCGTGTAAGCCCTCAAAGTTTTCCCTCTATGCTGCTTCACCAATAGCAATGTAGAAGTATGGCGGGTGGCGCGGCGGCTTCCTGCGAAGCGGGATAGGAAAGCCTCCGCCAGCTGGTGGAAGCTTGCAATTGATCCAGGACGAAGTTTTTGGAACCAGTCCAAGGCATTGCCAACCAGGGTAGTCGGGAATGTCTTCGCCTTCATGAGATTAAGCATGTCGTGCAGAGTCATATGGTGATCAAAATTGAGTAGGTGGCTGGCTGGGTCTCCATCTCCGTTGTAGACGGCCAGGTTGGGCATTCGGTTGCCGGTGGGCAGAGGCGTGGCCAGTACCTCGGGAGAGAGTGGGCTTACACCGAGTTGGTTGATGACCTTAGCTATGGCAGCCGCAGTCTTTGCCTGCTCGGGGTCGGCTTGAGCCGCCCTTTTACCTCTCGCCGTGTCAGATCTTGGTGTCGGCTCTAAGAAGCCCTCCTCTTCCTGCGTCTGTTTTAGCCTAGACTCCGGGATGTGGAACTGGGGGCGCGATGGCCGCGGCACAGCCTCTTGCGGTGCCAGGGGGCCCTCAGCCAGCCGGGCTACCTGCTCTTTAAGTTCTTCGAACATCCTCAACATCATCCTTATCTCCGGTGACAGGCTGGAGTTGGGGTCTCCTTCCGCTGCGGGGTTGGTTTGAGTGGCTAAGTGTATACGTTGACTCGTTCCAACGTCGGCTTGGGTTAGGTTTTGGCTGGGTGCCTGTGCGGTTTCGAGGTCCCCTTCCAGGTTGGGCGAATCCTCTATCGGTATGTTGTGACTTCTAGTTTGTACCATGATGGTTTCTCAATGAGTGGCGAAGAGAGTTATGAAAGAACTCGTCGGTTCCCATAGACAGCGCCAAACTGTCGAGGTTGAAAGTCTCACAGTTGAACTTGGGAGCTGCTTTAGCCGAGCTGGATTTCTCAGGTCAGCCTCCGAGCTGTACTTTCTTGGTCGACTATCGGTCCTGCACAAGGAAAGTAAGGAAAAGGCAGGGTGATGACCCGGATTTTTCCCTCAAGCGTGCGAATGATTAGAATGTCCGAGCTGGTAAAGTAGCTAAGAGCATTTAATAGCGAGATCCCCTAAATGAAGAGAGTGGAGCCTTATTTATACTAAGTTCGGGTCTGACAACATTTAATGCGATGCAGCTTTATGTCCCATCAGTGCTTTATGTCCCATCGGAACAGCTGGAACTGAGGTCGGGGTTAACGGGGTCGGGTCAGTCATCTAGGTTGGACATTGAGCTGAACGCGCTGTCAACGGAGCGCGGATTAGCCCGTCTCAGCTCGGAATGGTCGGCTCACTTGGATCAGCTCGAGAACCCCTCGTCAGGTATTTTTAGGTTAAAAAATGAATCAGCCCCCACTGAAAAAAAATATTTATATATAAATGTTTAATTGAATGATTTTAGCCCCCACTAGAGAAAAATCCTAGCTCCGCTCCTGCACCAGTGGTAACTTCCCTTCGCTATAGTACTCTAGAGATGGAATATATTGTGACATAGACCCTGTAAGAACAGCTTCAATGCAGTACTTAGCCTTAGGCCAAAGATGGCACACTATCCCTTTCCATGATGTCCGTCTGCAAATTTCTTCAATCTCATATGTCAGACAAGGATCTGTAGATGAAAGTAACATCAGCATTGCTGATCGGCACTCTGGATCGGCACTTTTAATTCCAAAAATTAATTTTAGGGATGAAAAAATTTAGGGATTTGGGTTTTAAAGAATTAGGGATTTTAGATTTGGTTTATGGGTTATGAATCGAGTATGGTTGGGTAAGACATAAGGGATATATGCTAACCATGCTAGAAAGACAATAAAGTCCCTGTAAAAAATTGTCATGTGCTCAGCACGTGACTAATCCGTTACTTTTTGAATGGAAGGACTAACGGTGATACAAGTTTGAAAGATAAGGGACTAACCTATGTCCATCTTATACATGAGGGACGAAATAAACAATAGCAAAAAAGATAAAGGACCCAATAGGTCATTACCCCTTAAAATTAAATCATTAACTAGGAGAGAAGCTATCCAAAAGTGGAGAAGCTAAACTAAATGTAAAAGGTATCGCAAACTAAGAGAAGTAATTAATGTAAAATTGAAATAGAGATCTTCTAAAATAAGGGACAATTAAAAGTAGAAAAGTTGTGAGAATAAAATTAAAATAATGTATCTCTAAGTAAAGATAATCAACTAAAAATCTCCTCTATATAAGGTAAAAAAATAAAAAGTTATTACATATGGCCTTAGATGTTAGGAGGACATGTATTAAGTTTCTACAACACGTGGTGAAGCATGCATTAGACACCTTCTTTTAGAATATACATTTATTTTATATAAAAAATCATAAATTTTAAAATCACCTTATAAAATGAAATCCCATAATTTTTAACAACTTTCATACTAGTCATTCGAGTGTACCAAAGTTAGTACATTTGAATTTTCACGAACAGATAAAACGTTTTTGCATATTTGGGATGCATGATCTTTTCTACATGCAGGGAATTATTTTCCCTGGTCAATATACATTTTGCAACTTCAGATAATGAGATTTCTTCACTTTTCTCTATGTAGCAGATTAATGGGGCCTTTTTGAGGTGATTCTTTTGGATAGAGATTACTACGTGTAATTTACGTTGAGCTTATCATGAGTCATCGGTCAAGGTTGCCGCGAACTATCAACAAAGAAAAGTCACTGAAAAATGACAACAACTTTGGACTGTAACAAGGGTATTTTTATTGAACGAAGTGACAATTAGGTAGCAATTGGTATATTAGAATGGATTTGGGTAGGAATGGAATGAACCAAGGAATGGAATGAAATTGAGAATGGAATGAACTTGGGAATGAGAATGACATGTTTGGTATGCTCTACAAATTAAGATTAGTAATGCGAATAACTTGTATAATATGACATAATTGCCCTTTTATTATTATAGTATTAAAAATGAGAATAAATATAAATATAATCGTAAACAATATAAACATAAATAATAGTAATAATAATAATAATAACAACAACAACAATAAATAATAATAATAAAAATAATAACAAAATAAAAATAATAAATAATAAATAATAATAATAATAACAACAACAACAACAACAAAAAATAATAATAATAAAAAAAAAAAAAATAAAAAATATTATTATTATTAATAACAAAATATTATTATATTTTTAATTATTATTATTATTATTATTATTATTATTATTATTATTATTATTATTATTATTATTATTATTTAATCACTATTATTATTTTTTATTTTTATTTTATTATTTTATTTATTATTATTACTATTATCATTTTTTTATTATAATAATAATTATTATTATTATTTTCATAATAATATTATTATATTTTTAATTATTATTATTTTTTGTTTTTATTATTATTTTATTATTTTATTTATTATTATTATCATTTTTATTTTTATTTTTAATTTTATTTTTATTATTATAATTATTATTATTATTATTATTTTCATAATAATATTATTACATTTTTAATTATTATTATTATTATTATTATTATTATTTTCATTTTTATTTTTATTTTTATTATTATAATAATTATTATTATTATTATTTTCATAATAATATTATTATATTTTTAATTATTATTATTTTTTGTTTTTATTATTATTTTATTATTTTATTTTTATTATTATTATTATTTTTATTATCATTTTTATTTTTTTTTTTATTTTTTTTATTATAATTATTATTATTATTATTATTTTCATAATAATATTATTATATTTTTAATTATTATTATTATTATTATTATCATTTTTATTTTTATTTTTATTTTTATTTTTATTATTATAATAATTATTATTATTATTTTCATAATAATATTATTATATTTTTAATTATTATTATTATTATTGTCATTTTTATTTTTTTTTATTTTTTATTATTTTTTTTATTTTATAATAATATTATTATATTTTTAATAATTATTATTATTATTATTATTTAATCACTATTATTATTTTATTATTATTTTTATTTTCATAATAATAATAATTATTATATTTTTTAATTATTATTATTATTATTGTAAAATAAATTATTTATAAAGGGTATGGTAGTCAAGTTGATTCCCAAATATATAGGAATGGGTCATTCCTATTTATTTGGTCTGGAATGACTATTCCCATGTAGGTGGCAATAAGATTCCTTTGGGAATGACATTCCCAAGTTCATTCCCTCATACCAAACATGGAAATTAAAATAGAATTGGAAATGTCATTCCATTCCCAACTCATTCCCACATACCAATCACTGCCTTATGGTCTTGAAAAGAGTAGGTTGATACAGTTACGGTAGCCGCCCACCTCTCTATTTCACAAACGCACCCGTACAAAAGAAAAACTCTTTACTACAAATGTTTCTCCTACGTCTTGCATGAGCAATTCACATCCACAAAATCAGCAATTGCAGATCAGTTTCTATTGATCATGTAGAACTGGGACTTATTATATATACCTTAAGCCCTTGTTTGTTGCAGAAACAGCTCACATTCTGTAACGATTAACTAAAGAACTGAACAGATCGGAGCTAAATTGTGTTTATTTCTGCAAATGTTCATGAAAACTTCAAGAAAGAAAGCAACAGAAAGGAAATAACAGAAAAATAAATTACAATCCTCAATGACTCGTGGGCTGGTCTTGGATCTCAGACTAAGCCTTTGAATGATATCCATTGGGCTTGTGTTATCTGCCTGGGCCTGAGTTGGATGTATAATACATTCCCAAAAAAAATGGAGAGAAGTATCTACTTCTTTCCTCTTGTAGTTTTATTCCTCTGTTGTATAATAATGGCTTGCTCAGCTAGGTATGGGAGAAATATAACAACAGATGAAGCAGCTCTTCTTGCCATGAAAGCCCACATCACTTTAGACCCTTACCATATATTACAAAGTAACTAGACTACTTCTAGCTCAGTTTGTGACTGGATTGGCGTCACTTGCAGTTTGCGCCACCACAGAGTCATTGCACTCAATATTTCAAACATGAATTTAATAGGCACCCAGCTTCCATCAGAGTTGGGAAACCTCTCTTTTCTTGTTTCCCTTGATTTGAGTAAAAACGATTTCCATGGAAATATCACCCAAGAGTTGGAAAACTTGCATTGATTGAAAGTTATGCTCTTAAGTCACAATCACTTAAGCAGACAAATTCCTGCCTGGTTGAGAACTTTGTAAGAACTACGACAATTATATCTTCAAAGCAACAGTTCTACTGGTTTTCTTCCTCCTTCCATCTCCAACTTATCCATGTTAGAGTACTTGAATCTAGCATTCAATTCTCTACAAGGAGAGATTCCAAAGGAAATTGAAAATCTTTGCAATTTGAAAACTCTAACCCTATCAGGTAACCAGCTTGCAGGCTCTATACCATCAGAAATCTTCAGCATCTCAACTTTGGAATATATTCGTTTGGAAAACGAATTCTTATCTGGGAATCTTCCTGTTGATATGTATCATAATTTTCCACGGCTCAAATGGTTTGCTTTGTCTTGGAATACAATAGGTGGTCAGATACCACTGAGTATATCAAATTGTTCAGAGCTACAAGTATTGTCATTTGCATATAACAAATTTAGTGGATTCATTCCAGCAGAAATTTGGAAACTAGAGTACCTAGAGAAGTTATATCTTTCGTGGAAATGGCTTTTATCCAAGTAAGTTTCTAATTGATCATGTCTATGTGGCCACAAAGCCAAATGAAGTGAATAACAATTAATTTGTTATTTCTATTTTTTCTAATGTTCATGTTTTGTTTATTGTCAACATATTGTTTTTTGCATTTCTTTTTAACAGGACATCACCTCTTTCTTATAAACTCATTCACAATGAAAACTAAACTTTCCATGTTTACCCTTTGCAGGTGTAATCCCAAAAGAGTTCAGCAATCTTCGTAATATGAAGGTTTTACGCATGGAAGAAACTCAATGCATAGGTTCTATACCACCTGCCCTGTTCAACATCTCAACACTACAGTATATGAGACTTCAATCTAATGAATTGGAAGGTAAGTTAAAACTCTGTAAGCCCTTATTATGATTGAAAAAGTTTATGCTTGTTTTCTCATATCCAATTTGTTCAATAATGCTAACTCAGTTGGACTTATGCATGATGTTTGTGCTAAAGTATTCTTGCTCACAGTCAATTTCAAAATTATTTGAGCTAAATGTGAAGTTCTAATTGAGTAATTCTTTAATCTGGCAAGTGAAATACCAGAAGAGATTAGCAACCAACACAAATTAGAGGGAATCTTTTTAAGCAATAACAGCTTAAGAGGTCCTATACCAATGGGTATGTTTAACATGTCAAATTTGAGAGTGTTTTCAATTGCCATGAAACAACTTTCGGGCACTCTTCCATCAAACAAGGGCTATGCTCTTCTAAATCTTGAAGCACTCCATCTTTATGACAATAACCTTGGTCAAAATGAATTCGTTGGAGAAATTCCTAACTTCCTCGGAGACCTAAGGCTCCTTGAATGTCTATTGTTGGAGAAAAACTATTTAACATCTCAAGAATTGAGCTTCATCACTTCATTAACAAAGTGTCGATATTTAAGATGATTGACCGTGTTTGAAAATCCTATGAATGGCAGTTTTCCGGTATCCATTGGGAATTATTCTGCTCTAGAGAACTTTGGTGCATGTAACTGCCGAATCAGGGGAAGCATTCCAAGTGAGATTGGTGACGTAAGCACATTAATTCAGTTAGTGCTACGTAACAATTTCTTAGTCGAACCAATTCCAGCTATAATGAAGGCTATGCAAGCTTTAAATCTTGCCAATAATTCTATAAAGGAGTCCATATTATATAATCTTTGTGAACTACAAGACCTTTTTTCTCTGAGTTTGAGCCACAATAATATTTCAAGTTCAATTTCAAATTGTTTCGGCAATCTTACTTCTCTTTTTAAATTGCAGCTCGAAGGCGCATTCAAGAGCTTTGAGACCGAGTGTGAAGTGTTGCGCAATCTTCGTCATCGTAATCTCACCAAAGTCATTTGTTGTTGTTGCACCAAGGACTTTAAAGCCTTAATAATTCAGTATATGTCCAATGGAAGCCTTGAAAAGTGGTTGTACTCTCACAACTACTTCTTCAATTTTATGCAAAGGTTGAACATAATGATTGACATAACATGTGCATTGGAGTATCTCCACTATGGTAATTTGACACAATTGGTTCACTGTGATTTGAAGCCTAGTAATGTTCTCCTTAACGAAGATATGGTTGCCCACATGAGTGATTTTGGCATTGCAAAGTTGATGGATGAAGGGGAAAGTGTATATTAGCCATGCTATTACCCATGCGACATTGGGCTATATGGCACTAGGTGAAGTCTTCAACTTTTGCTTTCGATCATTCTTTTCTACATAATATTTTGAATTCTTAACTTCTGATTTAGTTGTCAATCTAATTGCAGAATATGGATTAGAAGGAACAGCGTCAACAAGATATGATGTTTAAAGTTTTGGTATTATAATGATGGAAGTGTTTACGAGAACAAAACCCACCGATGAAGAGCATTTCACTGAGAAGTTGAAGTATTTATCATCTATCATATAGTTGGCCTTGTATTGTTCTGTTAAATCTCCTAATGAAAGGATCAACATAAAAGATGTTCTTGGCATACTAAAGAAGATCAAACTTGAGTTTTTTGGATATTGTGGAGAGATTTGACATTATTTCATGTACTCTGATTTGGTGCAGCTAATTGCAAGCATGAGACATGAAATGGTTGTTTTGTTTCTCCTGTAAAAAGCAAATAATTTCAATGTTGGGAAAATTATTATATTATTCTATGTATAAATGGGATAGGTATTATTAGAAGCAGAGGATGTTTGTTGACCCAAAAAAAAAGAAGAAAAAAAGAAGCATGTAATGTACTTTCATTCACTGTATTTAAATATATCGTTGATTTTCGTGAACTAAATTGATTGTGATACTCTATCCAAATTCTTATTCCTTCATTCATCAATTCATCCACAATGAATTAACTGCAAATTAACGATCAAAACAGTCAAAACGCGTGCATCTCCATTGGCTTTTGTCATCAACGATCCTAAAAGAAATACAAAAAAAGAGAAATCAAAACTCAAAGTAAACCCTAAGTAGATTAATGCATAGAAGATGAAGACTCCCTTACCAAGAATACTAGGATAAAGCTTGTAGTAGCTTAAAACCATCTCAATAGCACTTGGAAGAACACACAAACGCAAGAATTAGAGCAATTTTTGAAGAAAAGTTACTATTCCCGTAAGTCTTATTTTTGGCTGATTTGAGGATTTTTGGACTGATTTTTTTGCATTTTTATGGTGTTTTTGGGCATATATATTTAAATAAAAGTCAAAGCTTCAGTCAATAGAAGACTTGTTGGGTTTTTCTTACTATTTCACTTTAAAACGCTAATTTTTCTCGCGAAAAATCTACTTAAACTTTCTAGTTTATTTCTAAATTAATTTTACAAAGTCATGGATCAATAAATAATGATAGACTAAATTTTAAATATTTAGAAGATCAGTCTTACAAATTAGAAGAAAAAGTTAATAAATAAAATTTAAAAGTCCTTTAAATACTATTTTTACTCAAAAATCTTTATGAAATAATATGAATGCACATATATTAAATACTAAAATAATTAAACTCTTAATTTTGTAAATAAAAGTTAATTAAACACATAATCGTACGTAAAATACAAATAAATACAAAATTACAAGTATTATGGCTATTTTTTTGTTAATGCCCAATCTCTCAAAAACTAGCATTAAGCATGCCTTGTATTATGAGCACCATGTCTTTCAGACACAATTAATAATATTTGCCTGCTTTCTACGGGTTTAAATTATAACTAAATACTCTAGTAAAATATGATTACAAAATCATTTACTAAATAAATTAAGTTAAACGGGGGAAAGGGGGGAAAAAATAAAACCTAAACAAACAATTACACGTTGTTTAAATTTAGAGAATGAAGATGGAACATTACCTATTTTGCTTTTAAAAATAGCATCGTGTAGTCAATAGCGGAGCCAATTCTTTTATAAGGTGAAGTGCACCAGACCCCCCTGTACTTTAGTGAAAATGCACAACATCCCCTATAGTTCAAAATTTTCTTGAGCTAGTCCTTGTAGTTTTTCAAAAGTGCACAACACCCCTTACCGTTAAAAATTTCGTTAAATTTAACGGAGAGTATACTTCACATACATTAAGTGAGATTTTTTTTTTGATTTTTAACGAATTTATTCATTCAATAATTATAAGAATTGACCAAATTATCTTTTTTTTTTAAAACAATAATAATAATAAAAAAGTCATCTTTCCCAACCCCCTCCTCCCACCCCACCCCCCCACCCCCATTACCCACCCTCCCACGCCCCCCAACACCCCCCAGCCCGTCACCCATCCCCCATCCCCCATCCCTACCCCCCCCCCCCCATCCCCACCCCCCGTCACCCCCTACCCCCCAGCCCATCACCCCTACTCCCATTGCCACTGTCACTGTGTGTTGTGTGTGTGTGTATTTTTTATTTTATTTTTTATGTGTGTGTATATATATATGTATATATGTATGTGTATATATATATATATATTCTTTTTTCTTTTATTTTTTTGGCCTAAACAAAAGAGAAAATGGCAAAAGAGAGAAATGAAAAAAAAATTGAGGGTATTTACGTCTTTTTTACAAAATTCGTTAAATATGATGGATTTTTTAATTGTAAAGGGGTGTTGTGCATTTTTTAAAAATATAGGGACTAGTTCAAGGAGTTTTTGAACTATAAGAGGGTGTTGTGCACTTTCGTTAAAGTATAAGGGGATCCGATGTACTTCATCCTTATTTTATATTATGAGGACCCTTAATTTTTTTTGTTTTCGATCAAACGGACCCTGAGTTAATTTTTTCCCCTTACCAAGTCTCTCTCAATGGTTTAGGGATACTAAGTAATGCAACTATTACATAAGCAACTAAGCAAGCTAAGTATTACTTCTATTATCTTTCTTTTCTTTTTTTAGTTGGTTGGGGGAACTGCTTGCGATCGCGGTCGCGGTCGCGGTGGGGGTGGGGGTGGGGTAGGGGGATAGAACTCAGGATGTGGTGTATTGGTAGGCGAGGTACCTTGTAAATGTTCTAACTTTTTCATTTTTTGCTTATACAAAATAATTACAATATTATTGGTCTATTAAAATTAACTAACACCGTTAAATTAGAAGAATTTGGATTAAAAATATGACTCAAGGACTTGTTTGGTTTAAAGTAAAAGGTTAATTAGGACTTTGATGTCTTTTCTCCTTATATTACCTGTATCATCTTCTCACTCGAGACAATTCGATGGAAACTTTCATATGAGTAGAGAAAGAGCGAGCGGAAGATGATGTCGTGCATATGACACATTGGATCCAAAATTTTCACATGAGATGTTAATTTGTTGACAGGAAAAAAAGAAAAGCATTATTCTATGTACATCTAAAGTATAAATTTACTCTCATTCACTGTATCTTAAATATATCGTTAACTCGGTCAACTAAATTGATTGTGAAACTTATTTCAAAACCCAATGCACCAGCTTATGAGTCGAATGGCAATTGAGATTTCAAATCTCAGATAGCATAGATACTCGTTATATTATGAGCACAATGTCTCTCAGACTCAATAAATTTGCCTGCTTTCTATGGGTTTAAGGTACAACTAAATACTCTAGTAAAATATGATTACAAAATCATTCACTAAACCACTTAAGTGTAAGAAGGGGAAAAGAAAAAAAGAAAAGAAAAGAAAAACACAAATAGATCAAAGTCATCAAATAGACCATGAGTTTTTTTTTTTTCTTTTTGGGTAAATAGCACACAATCTGTTTATGGTTTGTCGAAAGTAAATAGAACTTCTCTGTGCTTTTAAAAGTGCACCGCAACTCTTTGTGGTCTAAAAAACATAGTACCACAACCCCCTCTATCAAAAAAATAGTTAATTTTAATTGCAAATGAGTTACACGCGCGGGTGATGCAACTTTGATTGTTTTTAAACAATTTTGTTCATAAAATATGTTTGTTAATTGACCAAAAAACTGTTTTCAACAAAAAAAAAAAGAAAAGAAAAATTTGCACATGTCTTTCATTGTCCCCACCTCCTTCCCCCCGCCCCTCCCCCCACCAACCTTGGAGGAACCCAGCCCCCAGCCCCATCGGAACTCCTATTGCCATCTTTTGTACCATATTGTTGCCTCCATTGTTATTACTTGTGACAAAGATTGGCATAAAGAATACGCAGAATTAATTATTGTATTTTTCTCTTCTTTCTCTTTTTCATCCTTTATCTTCCTCTACCACCAATTCATGTCCCATTACCATAGCCACCACCATCCCTACCTCTGCAACTATCTCTTACCTTTTTTCACTGCTAGCCCTTTCCCACTTTAAGCACATAAACAAACATACCAAAGAAATTTTGGTAGGTGAAAAATGTTCAAATTCTAATCATCATCTGCAATTGTAAAAATTAATTCAAGATGTTTTTTTTTGTCCAAATCAAAAGCATTATAACTCTAATCTTTCATATTCTTTTCTTAGGTATGCAAACCTAAGCATTCCAACAAATTAATCCAGTACTAATTTGGACGAAGTTCTTGGAGATGGTGGTAGTAGAGGACAGATTAAGGGGAAAAAAAAAAGAGATGTATGCATGTGGCGTGTATATGTATTACATATACATATATAGATATGTATATACATGTTTGTTTCTTTGTTTTTTTGGTTAGAATATATATATAAACAAAAGGAGAAAAAAGAGAAAAGAAAAGGAATTGAGGATATTTGCATCATTTAACAACTTTCGTTAAAAACCTTGAAGGAAAAGAGACAAAGGGGACACGTGTGCCATTTTTTAAAATCACAGGGGGTTTTGGTACACTTTTGAAAGTATAGAAGAGTCCTACGCACTTTTGAAAAACTACAAAAGGCTATGGTACTATTTACCTTTTTTTTTTTTCCATTCCCAAGTCCTTCACAGTAGTTCCAGGATACTATGTAGTAGTGCAACTATTACGGTAGCAACTAGAGGTGGCATTTGGGCCAGCCCAGCATGACCCAACCTAACCGTAAGTTGAGAAAAATGAGCCCAACTCGGCACAGATGTTTAGTGGATTGAGTTAAGTTGGGCTAATTTCTTAGAATATAAAACCCAACTAGGCCCACGAGCTCGTTACCACGAGTCGCGAGTTGAGTTGGGCTGGGCTGAGTGTAACATCCCTAATATTATTAAAGGGTTATTAGTTGTATTATAAAATAAATAAGTGAGGATAAGGAAAGAAAAGTAAGATAACGACTTAAGGCTAACTCCTTGGTGGAGTAGGACTCTAAATGAAATAATAAAATATTTTATTATACAGTATTGATTGAGGATAACTTGTTCAAAAATTCTTCAAAACAGTCTGCACTCAAGAAAGAGAAAAAAATCATGGAGATAAGTCACAAACGAACGCTTGAGGTCAAGTATCGGAGCTATAATATATAACACAACGCAAGTGTAGATAAGTGCCTTGTACCCATAATGGCACATGAATCGTGTACCAAAAATACTTAGTTGTGGCTATATAGTGGTTTACATAGATATTTGATTCATGGATATAGGTTTTGAAGGGGGTGAAAATCTTATAAATAATTTTGAAATTTAATTATTAGCGTTAAGGAGGTAAGTGGTTGATTCTCACTTTTGATATTGATTTTCTTTTTGTTTTATCTTGATCCTAAATATTTTAGAATTTCTGAGATGATTTTGAATCTTAAGGTTTCTCTGGCATGTTCAGGTTTTTTCTGCTTTTGAAATAATTTTGGGTAGAATTTGTGGAATTAGGCAGTGAGGAAAAAATGATGAGTAGACATTAAAGGTTCTAAACAAAAAAGTGATAATACGTTGTAAAAGAGGGAAAAAGGGGGCTTAAACCCCCACTATTCGTGAATAGTATATGAAAACCGACTTTGAGTTACTATTCATGAAACTGTTTATGAACAGTGAACAACTGAAGTTTTGTGAAGAAAAAAAAAAGGGCTTAGAAGGTCAGTGAAACCCGACTTTGAGTTTTAAAAACATATATATATATATATATATATATATATATATATATATATATGTAGTTACAATTGCTGCATTACAAATTTGCAAAAAAATGGAGGATCCTTTGTCTTACTTTTCAATCTTGGTAATGCCAAGATAGATATATGCGTATCGTTGGAGTGCTTTTCTAGTTTTGAAACTCTGGCTAGATTTAAATTGTATTTACATAACTTTTGGGTTCTAAATGTATTAAGTATTTTCTTTACAAAAACCCAATGGAAGATGCAAAAAAAAAAAAAAGGACTTGAAATATTTCCAAAGGATTTATTGAGGTTACTTAGGCATTTGGGATTGTCTTGCATAAGTTATATGTGATTATGAAATCTTTGTATGAACTTTCGATATTTGAGACTTGAAAAGAAATACTGTGAATTTAGAACCCTGTTGGTGGGGGTTAAACACCAACATTCAGGACCTTATTGGTGGGGGTTAAACACCAGTACCTCAGAAATAGTGCACTATTATAAGAACCAATATACCTTTGGGGCTTTTGGTGGTTTGTGTTTATCAAACCACACTGCATCAGAACGGTGCTACCCACTTGTAGCCACAGTTATCTTTATGAACTTGCATGAGATTTCTCTGACTTTTAAATTTTGGAACTTGTGAAATTTTGAACCATGAACTTACTTTGACACATCTGGATTTTGAAAACCTTGTATCGCTTTTGATTATCTTGACTTATGATATTTAAGAGTTGGGAAGTTTTGATTGAGATATTCTTTGACTTTTTTGGATGCCTTTCGAGTTTTTCTTTTATTTTTTTAGGGGATCACCTCTTACTGAAATTTGTGTCTCATATTTGTTTGAAAATATTTTGTTGCAGACGAAGAGAAGTAGGTTTTGAACTCGGCGTGGTTGGGGTAGTGAACTTTGGCTTTGAACATTGAATAAGGCTCCCTTGAGTTGACGAGTAGTAAACATTTTAGTATTTTATTTATTATTTTCAATTCGAATTTGTGAGTTGTTTTGGTATTTTGGCTTAAGTCTTGTAATCTCTATTGTATGTTGAGAGTTTGTTTGACTTACTTACATATTTTGGAGACTAGATTTCACGAGGAATAAGGTACATTAAATAACATCACACCATGGATTTTGTTATGATGAGCATTAGTGTCTTGCGTAGTTTGGGGGTCGCTCCCCTTTAATGTGCGGCATGTTACGCATTGAATACATCTCATGATTAACTTAGGGTGTGACAGGTTTGGTATCAGAGCCAGGTTTGATGAAGAACCTAGGATTGAATTTGGGTAGTTGTGCATAGCTTTGACGTTTCAATAATGTTAGTTTAATTGTTATTGATTTCTAAGTGTTGTTGTGTCATAGGAATTCAATGGCGCCTAAGAAGAAGAGTGTTACAAGCAGCAGCAATGCACCAATTCCAGAGTTTGACGATGAAAATGTACCTATTACTAATCTCGCCAAACAACCTATGATTCCGGAGGAGGAAGAGGACAGTGGGGAAGAGTTGGATGGGGTAGCTGAGGCCTTTTATCATTGTTTGGCACAGAAGGTGCGTCGTGAACCTATGGTAAAGAGAGTTAGATGAGCAAACAGCCCTTGAGAAGTTTGTGAACATACACCCACCCCATTTTCATGGAAATGATTATCCCCAGGAAGGTAGCAGATGGCTAACTGCCATGGAACGATTGTTCTGGACTTTGAAACTTAATGAGGACAGGAAGGTGCTAAAACGCACCTATAGGTTAGAAGGTATGGCCTTGGACTGGTGGAATACGAAACTAGAAAAAATTAAGGAAGAATTACCTAGCTGGACCTAGTTTCGAAAGATGTTTGAGGCAGAATTCTATCACGTTCATGTCATGACATGAAGATAGCCGAGTTTGCAAGCTTGAGACAAACAAATATGACTGTGGTAGAGTATGCACGAAAATTTGCAGAGTTGGCTCGTTTTGCTCCATATACAGTTCCTCATGAGTATGAGAAGGCTAGAAAGTTTGAGCAGCAATTGAAGATAGAAGTCCGGTTGCACCTAGTATCTCGTCTTCTCAACACTTTGAAAGAGGTAGTTGAGGCAGCTACAAGGGTGAAACGAGAGTTGAATTTGACACAGTGAGCTCCTACTAGTAGTAATAAGAGGAAAGAGGGGAATAGTTCCAACCAGATGAAAGGCGGGCCTCCAGGAAAAAACAACTTACCAATCAAGGAATCATGGATATAACTAAGTGTTCAAGATGTGGAAGTGCTCATACAGATGAACAGTGTCATTGGAATACTGGATTTTGCTTTCGTTGCTGTAAAAAGGATCACCTCATTAAGGATTGTCCCGCACTTGAAAAAGATGCCAAGAAAAAAGGACAAGGGAATGATAGGAAACTACCACAGAATCGCACTCGACTTTTTACACTCACTCATGGTGACGCTTAGGCATCTGAGGATGTTGTGTCAGGTATTTTTTTTGTTATGTTTGGTTTTGCCCATGTACTCATAGATTCTAGTTCAAGTTATTCGTTTGTGACCCCATCTTTTGCTTCGGTATTTGAAATTGTTTATGATATACTTGAAGCCGAATTATGTGTTGAGACCCCCGTGGGAAAGTCAGTTATGGTGAATACAGTGTACAAAGATTGTGTAATCAGGGTTGGGAACCATAATTTACCTGGTAATTTAATTGAGTTAGAGATGAAAGATTTTGATATAATCCTGGGAATGGATTGGTTGGCGACCTATCATAGCCACATTGACTACTTTGGCAAAAGGGTAATATTTCACGTGCCTGGAAAACCTGAATTTGAATTTGTTGGGAGAAGTCAGTAAGCACCTAGGATTGTATCTGCATTAGAATCTTAAAAAAAAATGTTAGCTAAAAGAGGTACTGACTATTTTGCATGTGTTATAATTCCACCCACATTTGAGCCTAAGTTAGAAGACATTCCAATTATGTGTAAATTTCCTAATGTGTTCGCCGAAGACATCCCCGGACTTCCTCCAAATAGAGAAATTGAATTTGAGATTAACTTGATTCTGGGAACTGGACCTATATCCAGGGCTCTATATCGAATGGCGCCTGAAGAGCTTAAAGAATTAAAGATACAACTGGATGATTGCTGGAAAAAGGGCATATTCGTCCTAGTGTGTCACCGTTGGGTGCGCCAGTACTCTTTGTGAAGAAGAAATATGGGAGTATGTGCCTATGCATAGATTACCGTGAACTAAACAAAGTAACCATCAAGAATAGATATTCGTTGCCAAGAATTAATGACTTGTTTGACCAGCTCCAAGGGGCCAAGGTATTTTCGAAGATAGATTTGAGGTCAAGTTATCACCAACTGAAGATCAAGGCTGAGGACATACCTAAGACAGCATTTAGAACAAGGTATGGTCACAATGAATTCATTATGATGCCATTCATTTTAACAAATGCTCCAATTGCGTTCATGGACTTAATGAATCGGGTCTTCAAGCCATTTCTAGATCAGTTCGTAGTTGTATTTGTTGACGATATCCTTATATATTCTAAGAGCTATGAGGAGCATGAGTCCCACTTAAGAACTGTGTTGGAAGTCCTAAGGGAAAAAGAGCTTTATGCAAAGTTGAAGAAATGTGAATTTTTGCTAAAAGAAATGGCCTTTTTAGGGCATGTGATTTCGGAGAATGGGGTGTCTGTGGACCTGTAAAAAATTGAGGTTGTGACTAGTTGGCTTGTACCCACATCTGTGACCGAAGTATGCAATTTTTTTAATTTGGCTGGCTACTACAGAAAATTTGTAGAAGGGTTCTCCCGCATTGCCACTCCTATGACATGCCTTATGCGCAAGGAAGTAAAGTTTGAATGGACCCCAGATTGCGAGGAGGCTTTCCAGGAATTGAAACGACGTTTAGTGTCAACTCCAGTACTCACTCTCCCTAATGGCACCGAAGGTTTTACTGTGTATAGTGATACGTCTCGTGGCGGATTAGGTTGTGTTTTGATGCAGTATGATAAGGTCATAGCATATGCCTCAAGATAACTGAAGAGTTATGAACAACATTATCCAACTCATGATTTGGAATCAGCAACTGTTGTTTTTGCCTTAAAGATATAGAGGCATTATTTGTATGGAGTTACTTGTAAGATTTTTACAGATCATCAAAGTTTGAGGTACCTCTTCACGCAAAAAAGAATTAAACTTGCGACGACGAAGGTGGTTGGAACTCATAAAGGATTACGATTTGAAAATTCAATACTACCCTTGGAAGGCCAATAAAGTAGTTGATGCACTGAGTAGGAGATCATATGGGAGTATGGGTGCATTGATTACCCCACAAGAGGCACTGATTGAAGAATTTGAGAAAATGATAATCGAGGTATCTCATAAGTCTAAAGGTCATGTTTTAGCCCATACAATTGTACAACCAACATTATTAGAAAGAGTAAAGACTGCACAAAAACAGGACCCGTACCTGGAGAATGTTCGAAAGAGACAAGAAGTGGGAAAAACTCCTATATTACGGTTCATGATTATGGCATTTTGAGATTTAGAGGAAGGATATGTGTTCCGAAAGACCTTACAATCAAGAGAGAAATCTTCGCTAAAGCCCATGGATCGCAATTTTCTATTCATCTTGGGGGAACCAAGATGTACCGTGACTTAAGAGATAATTTATGGTAGAAGAATATGAAGAAAGAAATTGGAGAATATGTGTCTAAATGCCTGACATGTCAAAGGATCAAGGCTGAGCATCAAAAGCCTTCTAGACCGTTGCAACCTTTGAGTATCCCCGAATGGAAGTAGGAATGTGTTACTATGGACTTCGTGGTAGGGTTGCCCAAGACTCAAGATAAAAATGATGCAATTTGGGTGATTGTTGACAAGTTGACAAAGTCGGCACACTTCCTACCATTTCGGTTCGGAATAACAACAGAAGATTTAGCCGATAAGTATATTGCAGAAATAGTAAAACTTCATGGGGTGCTAAATGAGATTGTTTCGGATCGAGACACGAGGTTTACCTCCTATTTTTGGAAGAGTTTCCATAAATCTATGGTGACAAAGTTGTTAATAAGTTTGGCCTATCATCCCCAAACTGATGGGCAAAGTAAGAGAACAATTCAAATATTATAAGACATGTTACGAGCGTGCGTATTCGATTTCAGGAATAGCTGGGACAAGTACGTTATTCTTGTAGAATTTGCTTACAATAACAGTTATTAGACAAGCATTGGAATGTCCCTATTTGAAACGCTTTATGGGAGGAAGTGTCGTACCCCTTTATATTGGGATCTTGGGGAGAAAAAATTGTTGGGACCACAGATAATTGAAAAGGCAGAAGGGAAGGTAAAAATAATTCGTGCAAGAATCAAGATAGCCCAAGATCGCTAGAAAAGTTGGCTGATAGAAAGAGGAAAATGTTAGAATTTAAGGAAGGAGACCATATGTTTGTAAGGATATCTGCCACAAGAGGAGTTGTGAGATTTGGTAGTCGTGGTAAGCTAAATCCACGCTACATTGGACCTTTTGAAGTTTTGGAAAGTGTTGAGGCAATTAATGTGGTTAGGCAATTAATGTGGTTAACAATTAATTGGCTATGTTTTACAAAAAATGTGTGTTATTACCATATTTGTATTTTTACCTCTTTGAAGGTACAGGTAAAATTGTATGGCAACTTACCATAAAAGGAGAAGTCCTGTGATTGCATTAATTGTCCGTTTTACTAAATGCAAGTAGGGTTTTATGAGAAGAATTGTTTGTTGAAAGCCAAGACATAACAAGTATATATATGAAGCATAGGACGTGGAGCAGGGTAGCGAGGATGAGCAGCAAGAGAGCACATAGGGTTTCTATGTTCCGTGTCATGTTGCAACACGATTTATGTTCTAGTACTTGATCGTATCAAGTGTTGTAACTTTGTGTTGTTTGACAGTAAGGTATGAGTGACTTGTGTAACTCTCTGAGTGATTAGATTATTGTCTTGTTTATTCATTATTCGGAAGAAGAAGGTGTTGTTCTCGGGAAAGAACATTGCAAGTCGAGGGGAGCTCGTCAAACCAAAGTTCGTTATTAAGTTCATCATCGAAGCATCAAAGGTTAAGAGGGAGTCTTTACTTGTGTAAGTCCATTGGTGTTGTAACTTATTATATTTCTTAATAAACAGGTTTGTTGGACTAGTGGAGGTCCCGTAGACTTAGACCGTACTGTTGAACCACGTTAAATCTTGGAATTCTTATTTCTGTTAGAAGTTGATTATTTCCGCTGCTATTACTATCACTGACTATGTTGGAACATTAAGTGGAACAATCTATTAACCGACTGAACTAGTGATGGACTGTGAAAGTAGTAATGTTCAAGTTAATGTTGCAACATCACCTGTAACAGATTTGTGTTTCACCAAGTAGTTACATAGTTGTTTAACTTTCTAAAAGAGTTTTCGTCAATTGAAAGAATTCGGGATGTGGCGTATCGGCTTGCCTTGCCACCATCATTGGCGGGTGTCCATAATGTTTTTCATGTCTCACAATTAAGAAAATATGTGTCAGACCCGAGCCACGTACTACAACACGAGGAGGTACAAGTGAAGAAAGACTTGATTTACGATGAAGAACCTCTTAAGATTGTGGATCACAAGGAGCAAGTTCTTAGGAGGAGGATTATTCCCTACATTGAGATCTAATAGAAAGGTCGATCAGAGAGAGAGGCAACGTGGGTATTAGAAATAGATGCTCGAGAGAAGTATCCACACCTTTTCCAACATCTAGGTATGTAGTTTCGAGGACGAAACTTTCTTTAAGGGATGAGGGATGTAACATCCCTAATATTATTTAAGGGATATTAGTTGTATTATAAAATAAATAAGTGAGGATAAGGAAAGAAAAGTAACATAACGACTTAAGGCTAACTCCTTGGTGGAGTAGGACTCTAAATGAAATAATAAAATATTTTATTATACAGTATTGACTGAGAATAACTCGTTCAAAAATTCTTCAAAACAATCTGCACTCAAGAAGGAGAAAAAAATCCTGGAGATAAGTCACAAACGAACGCTTGAGGTCAAGTATCGGAGCTAGAATATATAACACAGCGCAAGCGTAGATAACTGCTTTGTACCCATAATGGCATATGAATCATGTACCAAAACTACTTAGATATGGCTATATAGTGGTTTACATAGATATTTAAGTCGTGGATACAGGTTTTAAAGGGGGTGAAAATCTTGGAAATAATTTCAGAATTTAATTGCTAGCGTTAAGGAGATAAGTGATTGATCCTCACTTTTGATATTGATTTTCTTTTCGTTTTATCTTGATCCTAAATATTTTAGAATTTCTGAGATGATTTTGAATCTTGAGGTATCTCTGGCATGTTAAGGTTTTTTCTGCTTTCAAAATAATTTTGGGTAGAATTTGTGGAATTAGTCGGTGAGGAAAAAATGATGAGTAGACATTAAAGGTCCTGAACAAAAAAGTGATAATATACGCTGTAAAAGAGGGACACTGTTCATGAACAGTGAACAATTGAAGTTTTGTTAAGAAAAAAAAGGGGCTTGAAAGGACAGTGAAACCCGACTTTGAGTTTTAAAAACAAATATATATATATATATATATATTATACTTTATTATATGTAGTTACAATTGTTGCATTGCAAAAGAATGGAGGATCCTTTGTCTTATTTTTCAATCTTGGTAATGTCAATATAGATATATGCGTATCGCTGGAGTGCTTTTCTAGTTTTGAAACTCTGGCTAGATTTAATTTGTACTTACATACGTTTTGGGTTCTAAATGCATTAAGTATTTTCTTTACAAAATAAATAAATTATCCATCACTAAGAAATCCAAATTTTCCCATTCAATCTCTTGTTAAGTGACTTCTATCCCAAGCCAAAATCGAGGCCTACTCCTTATCTTCTGCAAAGAAAGTCATTTTTACTATAAAAAAATGAGACACAAATCTCAATAAGTGGTAATCCCCAAGAAAATCTCTTAGGACCTTTAAAATATTCGTATATATCAAAATAAGTCATTCTATCAAAAATCATTAAATGCCATAATTTATAAATATTTCACTGTTCATGCTAAAACCGATACACTTTATGCCAGAAGTCTTAAAAATTCATGCAAAAATAAACTTATGAGCGAAATATTCAGAAAGCTCAAAAATCAATAGTTTGAGTTCAATAGACAAAGTCCAAAGAGGCAGTTATGTCTACAAACGAATAGCACCGTTTTGACGTAACGTGGTTTGATAGACACAAACCACCAAAAGCCCCAAATGGAATTCCAGTTCTTATGATAATACACTACCCCTGAGATATTGATGTTAACCCCCACCAATAGGGTCCTTATAAAATATTAGTGTTTAATCCTTACTAATAGGGTTCTAAATTCACAGCCTTTTCTAAGTTTCATAAATCAAAGAATCCTAAATATGTCCAATAATCATATAATGCACAAAAAAAAACTCAAATGCAAAATATTTCTATAAAGTCTCTCAAAATTAGACTAAAAATCTAGTCCCAAAGTTTTATTTTGAATTTTCAAAATCATTTAATGCATGTTTAGAGCCCAGATATACAAAAATCTTGACTCTCACTTTGTTCGAAAATTTTAAAACTATAAGAAACAATAAAATGAAGCTTAAAAGGTGTAAAAATAAAAACGTCATTAAATGAAAAAGAAAACATTTTTTTTTTCAAAACAAAAGACACGGCCGTGACCTTTGTTCACTCAATTGTCTCCCAGAACAGTGACCAATTTTGGTCAATGTTTGCATGAGGTTACTGTTCATATATATATATATATATATATATATATTTTTTTTTTTTCCCTTTGTTTTTTCTTTCTGTTCTTTTTTTTTTTTTTTTTTCCTTTCATACAAATCTGGTGCAGAATTCATTTAGAAAAAGTGCCATAACTCTTTCTTTTCAGCAGTTTAAATCAATCCAAAATATGCTAACTTTTCATAAAATAGAGACTCAACATAAAGTTTTATGCAAAATCCATGATGTGCATTAGTTACGATTCAACCCAATATCTAAGGCAAATTCATTATTCATAATATGAAGCTATATATCGTGCATTCAAAAGCCTTTAGTTCATACATATGATCTTATCATAACAGGAGAATTTTGAAGGCGAGGATCAATCCCATTTACTTTTTTGATGAATTAAACCTAACTTCACATCTTTAGGCGGAAATGGGTAATTAGGTTTTTGGCTTCTATTATGGTGTCATTTGAATTCAACCTCCAAAGTGAATTATTAGAAGATTTGTTGTGTATAGGAAGTATTAACTCCCAAGTATTACTAGCATAATTAGGCTTTTCATTTTCTGCTTGTCTCATTTCGGTTCTTTGAATTTGTTGGTTCATTTCTATTATTGTTTGGTAATATTTAGGAATTCTCACTGCTCATGAATTTGCTTTGATTATCTTATTTATCATATATTTCTTTGAATCATTGCCTCATAAACTATTATTAATGAGACTATTTCGAAGTTGTCATGTCTGTTTATATTTTAAATCATTCCTATAAGTCTTGTCGTTAAATTCTTTGTTATTGACGAATGACATAACATTCTAAAGGCCGTTGTGTATTTTTGAAAATTCATAAGCCCAACATTGGAACCAGTTTTGCAAAAGAAGCACGAAAAAAAAAAAAAATGATATGATAGGAGACTCACCCCTTTGGTTTTTGACATCCCAGTTATAACCATCTTATTTGAATAGTATGGCTCTATGCTACCATTCATTAATTGTCATTCTTGATCCTTTACTTATTTTTGAAAATGACAGGTTTGTAGTATCAAGATATTCTGCATAATCTGTTTTATCGATTGACAACCCTTTGGTAAACCATATCTATACATATATAGTCATAATTGTTATTCATTGGTTCATCGAAATGAAAACCTGATTACTTGACAATATTACGTTGAACATTATTATTACTCTTTCTCTGCAATTGACAATCCCGTGTGCATAGGGTTACCCTTTCCTATCAGCATCTTATTTTGGATTTATTTGTCAAATTTATTGATATTACAACTCTAGTAAATTGAGCTCTTTAGTTTTGATGATGTCATTAAAATTTAATAGTTGTTTTGTTAAGATTATAATATTCTCGTTGGCCTTCTTGCTGACAACTTTAAAGAATCTATATTGATATATACCAATTTAGCTACCAACCCTTTTCATTAGTTTCTTTGAAGTGTAGTCCATTCGTAATTTGATCAAGTCCTTGTGAACCTAGAATTTAAATAAATAAATAAATAAAGATTGTCTTGGTATTTTGTTTGCTTCTATTTTTTTGAAATCCTTAATTGTTTTGGATTAACTGGTGTGCATTCGTCAAAACTTTCAAAACGAGTTCCTAAAAGAAAACCATACACTACATTTGAAATATTATTTTCTTTTACTTTAACCGAATATTGAAAATAAAATTTCTGATTCATAAAGATTTTCTTTAATCTTCGAAACTAGGACATATCTAAATTAAATTTGTTAAATTCTTTTTAGTAGCAATTGTACGGATACAGGCTTATTTGTATTATAGTTATATATTTTTTTAGATATGGACTAGTTAAGAATTAAATATTAATTTTGTCATTGAAAAGGTACCCCATGAGATATATTTCGAGCTTATTATCACTTTGAAAATCTAATTGGGGCTTATCCTTGCCACATTTGACTTTATGTTCTTAGTTTAGAATTTGTTTTTTTTGAATTAATGATAGAGAAACAATTAGTTCATCAACTATTTGATAAAATATATTTACGTGATTATTATTTGTGTTCATGCACCCATTGAATATGTTTGTCTTCGTATTGACATTCTTTCTAAAGAATCTTGCCAACTTTATTTTGTAACCTCATGTTCAGACCTATCGATAAACTTTTGAAACTCTCATACTTGGGTATAACATTTTTTTTAAAAGAAAAATAATTACTAGTATGGATATCTAGTTCTTTTATTTATCTGTTTTTGTTTATGTCATCTACTCATAACATGGGATTGGTTTTAGCTTAATTAATTCTAGAAAATATAAGATGAACTTAAAGATACTTTGACATATATGCTCTCTTTGATTTCCTTGGCTTATCTGTGTTCTTTTGTTTGTACTATTATACTAGTTATTTGCAATTATTTGAAACTTTGTAGCGATTTCACATGTTATTATTATATCCTTTCTGAATTTTTCTTCTCTTTTCTTACAAGTATAAGTAAGTTTTGAGAACGAAACTATTCATTAGGAAAGAAGGATGTAACACTCCGCATTTTAGGTCTAGCTGGACTAATTTGTTATATTTTATTTGGGCTAATGGCCAAAATTAGACATTTCAATGGATTAGACTCTTTAATAAGTATTTAAGCTCAACCCATAATTTTACGTCTAACACTATAGAACGTCTCTTACCTAATAGCGTCTCTGCAAATATAGAAAAAAATAGTATATTATTATACTCAAACTTTGAACATATCGTGAACCCTCTAGTATTTTCATCTTTGGAAAGTTTGTGAGAAAATAAGAGAAATCTTGAAGTTTAAGTTTTAATCGTCTAAGAGGTAAGTGACATTGATTTTTACCTTCGAAAACTCCTTGTATTTTTGGGTCTATCATGATTATGATATGTAGAATGATCAAAGTTACTTGGTTTTGAAATATATAGTGCATGTTTTAGAATTTTTGACATAATTTCCTGTATCACATATTTTGAGTTGAATTTCTGTAAAGAGATTTGGGATTCAATTTGAATTGTTTTGTATGCAAAACCTAAAAAAGAAAAAAAAGTATTTTTGAACGCAAACAGTGACCAAAGTCACGTCACTGTTCACGTGAACATTATTTGTCAGATATAAATATATAAATGTCTTTGCTTTATTTGCACTTTTGTTTTGCGGTGCTTTCTTAAGAGTTGTGCATGTCTTTCAAAGTTCTAAAATTCAAAATAAGCTTAGTACGTATTTTTGGCATATTGAAAGTTTGTAAATATTGAAAGTTTGTCAAATAAATTATTTTAGAAAATTGGAAACAAAACCTTGGGATTAAATTTTAGTGGGATTTCAAGAGACTTCATGAAAATATTTTGGTGCTTCATATTCATTTTTGTACATTATGTGACTATAGAACATATTTTTGAACTTTCTGATACCTTTGAAAAGGCTGTGAACTTAGGACCTTGTTGATGGGGGTTAAACACTGATATTTTAAGGCCCTGTTGGTGGGGTTAAATATCAATATCTTTGGGGTAGTACACTATCATAAAAATCGAAATTTCATTTGGAGCTTTTGGTAGTTTTGTGCTTATTAAACCACATTACGTCAGAACGGTGCTACCCGTCAGTTTCCACAGCTGTCTCTCTGAACTTGTGTATTGGACTATTAGATTATTGATTTTTGGCATTTATGAAATTCAAAAATTGGACCTTATCTTGGCATGAAATATTGTGAATTTTTTGAATGGACTTTATGATTTTCAGAATATAAGATTTTTATGAACCTAGAATATAGTGACTATTTTTGTATATATGAATATTTTAAAAGTCTCAAGAGGTTTTTTTGGGGATCACCACTTACTGAGATTTGTGTCTCATTTTTATAAAAATGACTTTCTTTGCAAAAGGTGAGGGATAGACCTTGGCTATTGCTTGTGATAGAGGTCACTTTGACAAGAGATTGAATGGGCAATTTAGATCTTAGTTATGATGATTTATTTGTTTTGTCTAGACGTTGTACTATTACTGATCTTGTTTAAGACCGTGTAAGAGATTACTTATATTGGATATTTTGTTTATTGAATTCGGATATTTAATTCCATTGTACCTTAATTGGTTTAGATGTTCTTATAGCTTGCCGCCTATTTACTATTGTGATTTTTAGTTTAATGTTTGTTTAGCACCTTGCATATTTAGGAAAATCGTTCCTTCTTAGTGCACGACACCGAAACACTTTATGCCAGAAGTTTTAAAAATTCTTGCAAAAATAAACTTATGTGTGAAATATTCAGAAAGCTCAAAAATCAACAGTTTGAGTTCATTTTGAGTTCAATAAACAAAGTCCAAAGAGGCAGTTGTGGTTACAGGCGGGTAGCACCATTCTGACGTAGTGTAATTTGATAGCACAAACCACCAAAAGCTCCAAATGGAATTCCAATTCTTGTGATAGTGCATTACCCCTGAGATATTGGTGTTTAACCCCTACCAACAAGGTCCTAAAATATTAGTGTTTAACCCCCACTTATAGGGTTCTAAATTTATAGCCTTTTCTAAGTTTCATAAATCGAAGAATCCGAAATATGTCCAATAATCACATAATGCATAAAAATAAACTCAAATCCAAAATATTTCTATAAAGTCTCAAAATTAGGCTAAAAATCTAGTCCCAAAGTTTTATTTTGAATTTTTAAAATCATTTAATGCATGTTTGGAGCCCAGACATACAAAAATCTTGACTCTCACTTTGTTCGAAATTTTTAAAACTATAAGAAACAATAAAATGAAGCTTAAAAGGTGTAAAAATAAAAACGTCATTAAATGAAAAAGAAAACATTTTTTTTTTTCAAAACAAAAGACACGGTCACGGCATGAGCCGTGACCTTTGTTCACTCAATTGTCTCCCAGAACAGTGACCAATTTTGGTCAATGTTTGCATGAGGTCTCTGTTCATGATTTTTTTTTTTTTCCTTTGTTTTTTCTTTCTGTTCTTTTTTTTTTTCCTTTCATACAAATCTGGTGCAGAACTCATTTAGGAAAAGTGCCATAACTCTTTCTTTTCAGCAGTTTAAATCAATCCAAAATATGCTAACTTTTCATAAAATAGAGACTCAACATAAAGTTTTATGCGAAATCCATGATGTGCATTAGTTACGATTCAACCCAATATCTAAGGCAAATTCATTATACATAATATGAAGCCATATATCGTGCATTCAAAAGCCTTTAGTTCATACATATGATCTTATCACAATAGGAGAATTTTGAAGGTGATGATCAATCCCACTTACCTTTTTGATGAATTAAACCTAATTTCACATCCTTAGGAGTTGCATAGTAAATTCAATGTTGGCGTATTGACACAATCTATTTGTTTTTATTATTATTATTATATTTTTAGGGAGGTTAAAAGTTAGAGACGTTCTATAAATTACTCTAGGTTAGATTTAAACTTACTAGTCCGGGTTAAAATTTATCAAAAGGCCTAATCCAAAAAAAATAAATTTCTATCCCTTAATCCAATAATAATAAGATCAGATAAGTCAAGCCCAAAATACGGGATGTTACATTCTCTCCCCCTAATAAAAAGTTTCATCCTCGAAACTTACTCTTATAAGAAAAGAGAGAAGATAAATTTGGAGAGAATCTATAATGTTGCAAAAAGTTCCTAATAATCGCACATAACCAGCCATGTCAAAAGAGTTTTCAGGATGTAAGTTCAATATAAAGTTCCAAAAGATAACTAATAAATGACAATTTTCATCGAGGAATAACTAGTGTAATAGTCCAAGCAGAAAAGGAAGGATGAGTCAAATGGTTCAAAGTATGTTCAACTTCATCTTATATTCTCATAAACTAGTTAAGCAAAAGCAAATCTCACATTATAGGTAGATGATATACAGAGAAAAGATAAATAAAATACTAGAGATTCAAAGCAGTAGTTTTAAAACAAAATAAACGGACTCAACATATTACTAAGTTCTAGAGTTTCAAAAAGAATTGATCCATAGGTTAGATCATGAGGTTACAAAATGAAATTGGCAAGATCCTTTTGGAAAGCTACGAATGTAAAGACAATTACATCAATAGGTGCTTCAAAACAAGTTACGATCATGTATATACATCTTTTAAAAAAAAAATCAATGAGCCCATCATTCGTGTATCATTAATTCAAAAGGTCATAAAGCAATGTAGTAAGGATGAACCCCAATTAGATTTTTTTTAGTGGTAATAAACTCGAAGTACATCTCATAGGATACTTTTCAACAACAAAATAAATATTTAATTTCTAACTAGTCTATTTTTTATAAAATATAATTTTGTCCAAATAAGCTTGTATCATTACCAATATATTCAATAGAAGGCTGACAAATTTCTTTTAGGTATGTCCTAGTTTCGAAATAAATAGAAGAGCTATGTAAATCAGAAATTTCATTTCAGATATTCAGTCAAAGTAAAGAAAATCATATTTCAAGGCAGCATTTAGTTTTCTTTTATGAAATATTTTTGAAAGTTTTGACAAAATAATATGCAGACTAATTAGTCCAAAACAACTAAAAGTTTCAGAATATAGAAAGAAATAAATCCCGAGAAAACGTTTTGTTCGTTTTTTTTATTTATCAAAGCCCTTCTTCTTCTTTTTTATTTTTTTTACTTTTTTTGTTGGTGCACATAAGCAAGATCGGAAGTCATTTACTTTCAAAAAGTACACAAGAAATATATACAAAATGTCACAAATTCTATGTATGAAAGTATGCTATCATCTAAATTCCAAACAAGACAAGTAGAAAAACAAATTTAACGTGATTTAACTATAAAGACATAAAGGAATAAACAAAAGAATCATAGATAGCATGATAGTTAAACAGACTTGGAGAAGTAGCAAACCACTGATATCTATACTTCTAATAGATCTTAAGAAAATTAGGGTTTATTTCTAATCATTCCCGAGTAGCAATAACATGACATAAAGCAGTTGCAAGCATATAGATCTAAGGCTTAATCAAAGAGGCACGAGTTAGTGAAAGATACCACAAAGGAAACAAATAAAGACTTCAATTATTTAAATTCTCATAATTCAATGGTTATTTGAAATGAATATTCAAACAATATTGTAACACTAATGCGTTTTAAATACTGGTAATAAAGAGTTGGTTAACCAAGACTGACGGGAATATAAATTTTGTGAAAACTCAAAATCCAGTTAGTCACGCCATAGAGTAGAATTTAAACTATTTGACAATTGGTAGTAATGGCCATAACAAAGAAATATCAATGTGGGCACATGACTGAAATTAAAAGAGCATTTGGATATATTATGATCTTAATTACTTCAGATCCAAAAATTCCTAAATCAATTCAATGAAAAAAAAATGGGTAAAACCACGAAGCAAAATCTATATTATACTTGGTCACGATTAGTAATATAAAAGACTACAAGCCTCAACAATATAGGAAGTCAATGTCTAGCAAGATAGCGAAATATTATCTCGATGACAAGAACCTAGAATTACCAGAATGCCTTAATAGATCAAAAAGCACGAGGAACTTCAAAATAGCATCGATAGCAATAAATTTATATATATTGTTTTAGGTGATCATAGAGTGCACTATTATAAGAACCAGTATTTCTTTGGGGCTTTTAGTGGTTTGTGCTTATCAAACCACACTGCGTCAGAACGGTGCTACCTATTTGTAGCCACAGCTATCTTTATGAATTTGCATGAGATTTTTCTGAATTTTGAATTCTGGCACTTGTGAAATTTTGAACCATGAACTTATTTTGACACATCTAGATTTTGAAAACCTTGTATCGCTTTTGATTATATTGAGTTGGGAAGTTTTGATTGAGATATTCTTTGACTTTTTGGATGCCTTCCGAGGTTTTCTTTTGTTTTTTTAGGAGATAATCTCTTATTGAAATTTGTGTCTCATATTTGTTTGAAAAAATTTTGTTGCAAACGAAGAGAAGTAGGCTTTGAACTCAGCGTGGTTGGGGTAGTGAACTTTGGCTTTGAACGTTGAATAAGGCTCCCTTGAGTTGACGAGTAGTGAACATTTTAGCATTTTATTTATTCTTTTTAGTCTGAATTTGTGAGTTGTTTTGGTATTTTGGCTTAAGACTTGTAATCTCTATTGTATGTTGGGAGTTTGTTTGACTTACGTATTTTGGAGACTAGATTTCACGAGGAATAAGGTACATTAAATAACATCACATCATGAATTTTGTTATGATAAGCATTAGTGCCTTGCGTAGTTAGGGGGTCGCTCTCCTTTAATGCGTGGCATGTTACGCCTTGAGTACACCTCATGATTAACTTGGGGCGTGACACTGGGCCAACCCATTTTTTTGTGATTTGTGTATTCTAAATATAATATAATATATATATATATATATATATGGATAGTTGGATTAGTAATTAAAAAATAAAATTTAATCTTAATTTAAAAAAAAAAATTAATTTAACTATTATTAACAAGACAGTATACAAGTTGATTGATAACATTAATAATTAATATAAATAATAAGACATTACATAACAAATTACAAGTTAATGAGATACGAATAAATTAGAGACATAAACATAAAAATAAAACATTATATAAACGTTTGAGAAAAACTATTGCAAAAGTTCTTCATTTTTTTATGCTCCTTGTACGGGTGTTAGGTCTGTTTGTAGTGGTAGTGGGTTTGGCACTAGCGATAGTTGAATAACTACTTCAAGATTAAAATAATTTGTGACATTTAATTTGGTTGTTGAGATACAAGGTGTCTTACAAGTGTCTTGGTTTCAAATTTACGTAGAAATATAAATTGATATTGACAATAGTTATAAATTACATACCTCTGTTCTTCAAAGTATACAAGATGATTCCAAACTTCTAACGAATGTAATCGTTGTGAAAAATTTTATTATTCCATGGACATAGTTATATATAATATTGTAGACTTGTAGTAAAATAAAGTTGAATATACTAAGTGACTAAAGCATTATCACTAAGTATTTATAGAAAAAAATTATATGAACAATTATAAAAATTGTATCAAAAAAAATTATACCTAAAATATTTAAAACAATTGTGTGAAGGGACTTAAAAACTTGCAATATTATAAAAAAAGTTTGATAACAAATCATTTAATATTAACTTAAAAAATACATTTGCTACTTTTTATTATTAGTTTGTCAAAACATATAATTACTACAAATTGCTAGTTTGTTTTAAAAAAAAGTAATTACTACGACTTGCATTGCATATATAAAGCATAATATTGTATTTTAATTTCTTTTAATTAATAAGTGAGCTCAAATTGTGCTTAATTTGTGTTGGGCCTGAGTTAGGCTCGAGATGGGCCTTATCTGAGCTCAAGATGGGCCTGTACTGGGCTCGAGTTGTGCTTGCTGGGCTGGACTGAGTTGGGGCTGAACTAAAATGAGTCTGGACTCAAATGGACTAGGTTAGAAATTATATGACCCAACTCGACCCACATATATGTAATGGGTTGGACTGAGTCAAGCCCACTATCAACTGAATTGGGCTAGACTTGAATTTTCGTGTGCTAGGCTGAATTGGGCCGATGTCACCTCTAGTAGCAACTATGCAAGCAAGTATTACTTCTATTCTTTTCGTTTTTTTTATTTTGTTGGGGTAACTGTTGGAGGAGGGGGTGGGGCATGTGGTGGGCAATGTACCTTGGTAAATGGGTGGCGGTGAGTTAGTTTTTGAGTTTTATACTTGGACAATTTTAATATTTTTAAATGAGTGACAGTGAATTTTGAACTGAAGAGCTTTTGGTACATATATAATGTTAAATGACTATCTTATCTAAAATTAGCTTAAGTTGTTACATAAGAGTTTATTATATTATTTGTTATATTTAGCAGTTAAATAAAATGCCATGTGCATTGACAGTCTTTGGCTCTGTTTGGCCTAACTGTCAAATTTTAGCTTTTGAGTTATAGAGCTTTTGCAGTAGAGTTTTGGTTAGAAGTGCTGTTGAACAAAAGTAGTGGACTGTTTGGCCTATATTGGGCAATATTCAACTTTTAAAAAATTTGAGGACAATATTATATTTTAAAAAGTATAAAATGGTATATTTGAGAAAGAAAAAGAAAACAACTTCTCGCATTATATAAAAATAGCTTCGCAAAAGCTTATTTTGAAAAGCTTCAATTTAGAGCTTCTTGCTTTTAAAAATGGGCCAAACAGGTGATATCAGCTTCTAAAGTCACAGAAAGTACTTCTAAGTGTCAAAAAATTAGACCAAACAGACTCTTTGTCCTTAACCTAAACGTGAGATTCTTAGGGCAAGCTCAATGGGGGCTCTAAAATGTAAAGCTTTCTATTTTTGGATATTTTTGTACTTTTTTATAGTCCCATACCCTAAAAAATAATACTATTCATGAAAAAAGTACATAGGGTCCACCACTTTTGGATTAAAAGATGCCAATTTGCTGAACTTTTTGGAGCCCAGAGCACTATTTTGGCATCTTTTAATTCAAAAGTGGTGGACTCCACATACTTTTTTCATGAATAATGTTATTTTTTAGGGTATGGGCTCTAAAAAATACAAAAATACTAAAAAATAAAAAAATTTATATTTTAAAGCCCTCCATTGAAGATAGCCTTAGTGATCATATCAATATTTGATTGATTTATATATTTATTTGATTGAACTCAATATTTACTAATATTCTTGTTGCAATGGACAAGGCTATAATATCAATTGACAATCACTTTAGCCGGTGGCTTTTTTTTTAAAGAAAAGATTTAAGTTATTTTACAATATTATTTATAATGTTAACATTATATTATTTATAATGTTAACATTATAACTCGAATTATCAATTGCTCAGATGTTTTGCTTTACAAAAGTGGAGGGACCCAACAAGGTTTTCGTGACTGCCAATATGAAAATTGAAGATTCACGCAATGACTTAGGTAAGACGTTGAAAGCAAGAGAAAATTCACCGAATGTAACCAAGATATATCTATAGACCCCAAAAGACTACGAATGAATCTAAAAACACTAATTTTACAAAGAAACAACGATATATATAATAGATAATATAACATATTTTTAAATTTTAGTTGGGATTCCTTTCTTTCATTTCTCTCTCTTACTTTACTCTCTTTTATTTTGTGTTTTTCACCTAACTCGATTTCTCTCTCCACCCCTCTTCTTCACTCTCTAGTTGTGTGTGTGTGTGGATGTATATGGGAATACCATTAACTATGAACAACACGCAATGTGTTGTTGCAGAAGAGTTGCCCAGATTTGCTGGTCTCCATACTGCAAGCCTTTGAGGAGCTAGGCATTGAAGTACTCGATGCTAGGGTTTCTTGCTTTGATAACTTTTGCTTATAAGCTTTTCTTTCCTTTTTATCTAGAAATAATGGATTTATTTATTACCATCACAGTAGATCGATTTGTTTATAGTTTTGTTGCTTATATTGACATTTACATATTAGTTTGATGTGTGATTAAATCTGTTATGAAATTTTGCTAAATATGTTAATATTGCTTGATTTATTGGATTTGAGTCAATAATTGCATTTTTATTTTTTAGATTGTATTTTTCTGTATTTTGTAGGTTAATTTATATTTAAATTATTATTTTTTTAAAAAAATTATTTGGTTTCGGTTTTGGTTATCCGCAGATTTTTCTATCTTTGTCGGTTTTGGTTTTAGTTTGCGATTTTGAAAACCATTCAGTTTCAGTTTCGATTTAGTTAATCGGTTTCGATTTTGGTTTTTTCAAAAACCGCGATTAACCGACCCGCTATCATTCATAATATTAAGGAGTCTATTGTTTCGTTTTACTTAAAACAGTTGGGTAGCCCAAGTGAAGCTGATGAACTAGTTTTGAGTTGTGATTTGGCGAATCTCCTTGTTCATTTGTCGGAGGAGGACAGATTGGCTTTGTCAAGTGATGTTACTAGGATAAAGTCAGAAGCACTTTGTTTTCCATTGGTGGGAATAAAAGTCCTGGACCTGATGGTTTCAATGCTTTCTTCTACCAATCTTTGTGGGATGTGGTCGGTGATGATTTTTATCGAGCTGTTAGTTCATTCTTCACTTTTGAGAAACTTCTTGGAGCGGTAAATACTACTGCTATCACTCTTGTCCTAAAAGTTAAGAATCATTCTTGCATTAAGGAGTACAAACCAATTGTTTGTTGTAATATAGTGTACAAATGTATTACAAAAATTCTAGCGACTAAAATGAAGCCTTTACTTGATAAACTTATATCCTTCAACCAGTCTGCTTTTATGAGGGGAAGGCAGATTTTAGATAATATTTTGGTGGCACAGGAAATTGTCAGGAACTATGGGAGGAAAAACTTAAGCCTGTGATGTACTCTTAAAATTAATATTATGAAGGCCTACAACTCTATTCGTTGGGATTTCTTGATTGTTGTTCTTGAAGCCATGAAATTTCCACCTCAGTTTATTCAGCTTGTTTCAACTTGTATCTTACCTCCCAGGTTTTCGATTGTGGTGAATGGTGAGCTTGTGGGTTTCTTCAAGGGTGCTAAAGGGCTTCGGCAAGGGGATGCCATATCCCCTTACTTTTTTGTGATTGGTATGGAAATTTTATCTCGCATTTTGTGTAAAGTTGCTGTTAGAAGGGGCTTTATGTTTCAACCAAAATGTCACAAACTCAAGATCAATCACGTCATGTTTGAGGATGATTTGCTTATTTTCTCAAAAGCAGATGTGCATACAATCTCTGTTATCAAGGATTCCCTCAAGTTGTATCGTCTTTCTAGCCTTCATATGAATACTTGCAAAAGCAATGTGTTTCTTGCAGGATGTAGAGATCATTTAAAGACTCAGATTCTTCATGTTCTTGATTTTGTTGAAGGCTCACTGCCTATTAAATACCTGGGCCTTCCTTTAATCATGAGCAAACTTAGCATTCTTGCTTGTAAAGAGCTTGTTGATAAAATTATGGGAAAGATTAATCATTGGGCAGCTAGATCCCTTATTGATGACGGTCGACTTCAGCTTAATAAATCAATTCTCTTTGGAATCCAGTCTTATTGGTCTAGTATTTTGGTGCTTTCAATTGGTACCCTCAAAGAAGTGGAATGTAAATTTGCTCGATTCCTTTGGAATGGTGATACATCTAGTCAAGCCAAAGCCAAAGTAGCCTGGATTTCAGTGGCGAAGCTAGTTGAAGAAGGAGGATTGGGCATGAGGCAACTCGAAGAATTGAATACCTCTTTCTTGTTAAAGCAAGTTTGGTCTCTTCTCCAAAGATAAAACTCGATCTGGTGTCATTGGGTCAATATTGTTCTCCTAAAAGGCAAAAGATTCTGGGATATCGATACTTCGATTAATGCAGCTGGGTGTTGGAGGAAAATGTTAGAGGTCCGAAGTATTGCTAGGTCTTTTGTTTGTCATAAGATTGGTAATGGTGTTTGAACTTTGTTTTGGAAAGATTTTTGGCATGAGGACGGTATCCTGCTTGATCGATTCTCGAGTGACACTATTTGCAACTCTGGAATTGGTCTGGGTATGACTATTGCTGATGTTTACTTGTTGCCAATATCATTTTCTCCTGGTTCTGATCTTGATTCTGTGATGGACTTTGCGCAATCATCTATCTCTAGCAGTAATAGGGAAGACAAACTATTTTGGACTCCTAACCCAAACGGTAAGTTTATCATGTACTATACTTGGGATAAAATTAGAGATTGTGGTATTCCTATTCGTTGGTACCATTTTATATGATTTGTCATGGCTTACCATGTTGGATAGAATTGCAACTAAACAGCGGTTTAGGAGTTGGGGTTTGCAAGTTAACCCCAGTTGTTTGTTGTGTGGGGTGATGGATGAATCCAGGGATCATTTATTTTTTTCATGTTGTTTCTCGAAGAAAATTTGGCTCAAATGCTTGAGATATTCTTGTTGCTCACAGCTTCCTGTTGTATGGGGTGACATTGTTGAATGGTTGATTGTCGAATGCAAACGAGGTAGTTTACAATCCCTGGTGCTAAAATATGTTTTTTACTGGTTTGATTTATCATATTTGGTGCGAAAGAAACAGAAGGCTCCGTGATTGCGTCTCTCTTGATGAAGATAGAATCTTTTATAAAATCTGTTTCATTGTTGAAAATAGAGTTAGAAATGTCTATAGATTTAAAAAGACTTACAAATTCCATTATTTGTACTTTTTGAAACTTAGATGGCAATCTTCTTGTGAATGACTGATTGTAGAGAGGTACCGCGGTTATTTTTGTAAAGTTGGTATTTGTTTTGTTGAGTTTAATAAAAACACTTGTTAAATTAGTATTAAAAAAAAAAACAAGGGATCCAATGCTGAGCTTTGGAGATTTCTTGAAAAATATTGATGTTCTTAATCGGCGATGCCAAGGGTGAAATGATTATGATCGCGGATTATGAAAGAGAAGGGAGTGATTGTGTTGGATGGTGATTGGCGATAAATGGTATGAAAGAGGGAAAAAAAAGTGGTTTTTAGAGGTGGTTATGGTGCTGTAATGTGATAGAAAATGATGATAGTGGCTTGAATGGTTGCTAGGGGTGTTGTGCAACGGTGTCAGAAAGTTGTGTTGTATGAGGAAAAGGAATAAAGTGTAATGGAAGAGAGGACGAATAATTGAAGAAAGAAAATAAAAACATAAAGTGAAAGTAAAAAAAAAAATGAAAAAAAATGAATAGAAAAAATAATTTGGTACCTTTATTTTTATTATTGGATTAATACTTGTTATAGTTTTGGATTATGGCCGTTGAGAATTTTTAATCCTTTGACCTTTAAAATGAATTTTTTAGTTCCCGAAATTATATCAATTTTGTCCATTTTTTTAACGGAATTATTACATGTTATGCACATAAGTTCTAAACCAACGATTTTTTAGGGACAAATTAATAAGTTTAGTCTAGGACAAACCCAATTGGCCACCATTAAAGAATATCACGATAATTTCTTCTTCATCGTCAGGCCGAAAGAAATATAACTTTTCTATTTTGTCTTCACAAATAGAGCAAAATTGTTTAAAAAATAGACAGAATTGATATTCGGATTAATAGTATCTCACTGATATAACTCCATGGACTAAACGGTTTATTTTAAAATTTAAGGGACTAAAAGTTCCCAATAATTATAGTTCAGGAACTAAAATATTCATTTTAAATGTTAAAGGACTAAAAGTTTTCAACGGCCATAATTCAAGGATTATAGCAAGTATTAACCATTTATTTTTTATGTTTAAACCCTTCATTGTTAATTATATTTAACGAAATTGTTTAAATAAAACTATTTTAAAAAACTAATGATAATTTTTTAGCAAAAAGTAGTTCCACGGTTAAAAAAAAAAAAGATTAACAAAATATTTTAGTGACCACTAAAATAAATTACTATAAAAGAAATTGTTTATACACGAATTGGTAAAAACAATAAGAAAGGAACACTAATGTGTTAGCTTTTTGACCAAATATATAGAGTTGACTTAAAAATATTGTATCCTAAGAAAGACTTATGTTGAGTTCTTAAGTTCACATCTTATTGTTATTAATACATTTTGGGACTCAGAAAGAATACAAAAAAAGAGAGTTTTAAATACTTGAACTTTATGGTTCAACAAGATAAGGAGATTAATACGGACGTTGATCATAGAATCAAAGAAAGATGGACGAAGTAGAGAAATACGTCAAGAATCTTATGTGATCGAAAAATACTACTTAAGTTAAAAGAGAAGTTCTACAAGATAATCATTAGGCCTGCTATGTTATATGGTTCAGAGTGTTGAACGGTAAAATATCAACATGTTCATAAAATATCGGTGGTTGATATGAGAATGTTGAGATGAATGTGTGGCAAAATTAAGAAGGACAAGATTAAGAACGAGGTGATACGTGAAAGAGTAAAAGTGGCCCCGATTGAGGATAAGATGAGGGAAAATCGTCTAAGATGATTTGACCACGTATGGAAATGACATGTTGAAGCGCTTGTTAAAAGGTGTGAAGATTTAGAAATAATACACCAAAAGAGGGGTAGACAGACCTAAGATTACTTGGACGGAAACAATTAGATGAAACTTCGCATGTATGAATCTTATAGAGGAGATAACTCTTGACAGGAAAGAATGACGTCGCATGATTTATATAACCGACCTTACCTAGTAAAATAAGACTTAATTTAGTTTGATTTGATTTATTAATACTTTTTGGATTTGTACAAATTCTATGGTAGGTAATGAATTAATATAATGCTTGTAAGCTAGTACGAAACACTCATCGTCTTTTTTAGAGGAGAGATGAAAGAAGGCTAACGATAAAAGAGAGACATTAAAAGTTCTCTCCTTGTCCAAATTACAAATTTTCAAGGGCATGAAAATCTTTACCAAAAAAGATGGGCATGAAAATGAAAGGATGGTCATTATCCCTTGAATCCCTTCTATCTCCTTTATTTTGGTTTCTCTCCAAATTGAGAAAAAATAGATAAAATTTTACTAAAATATAAAAATTTGAAAATATCACTATATCTTTTAACAAATTACCAATTGTTTGTAGTAAAATATATGTGCATTAAATCCAAATAAGATTATTGCTATTATTGTAGACTAAAACTTAAATATAAAGAAAGCAATACTAAAAAAAGAAAGAATTTGAGAGAGTAAAATTGTTAATTTCTTCAAGTGTGTTTCCTTCTTACAAACTCTCTCTATTTATAGAATTTTTTACCATCTTGATATCATACTCATTACATCACATTTACATCATATTCCATATACATATAATAATTTTCATTATACAAGAATCCTATAAGCATCTTTTGACCATTCAATTGTAGTAATTTTTCACTAACAAAAGAATCCTATAAAATAACTTATTTTTCTTGATAAGTTCATAACGATAAATATCTACAATATCGTATTTTTCATAACACTCCCCCTTGGATATTTATTCTTCAAGAATATGCCTCGTCGAAACCTTACTAGGATAAAACCCAGTGGGGTAAAAATCCTAGTGAAGGAAAAAGAGTACGATATTTTTAGTATACGCTTCTTGAACTGCCTCATTAAAAACCTTGCTAGGAAAACCCATTGGGATAAAACCTATGCTAAGGGAAAAAGAGTGCAGCGCGTATATGGCTCCCCCTCTTCTGAGCATATCAACATTGATCACGAAGTCGACACATGCCAATTTTACATACCAATTTCTTGAACGTTGATGTAGGCAATGACTTCGTGAATAAATCTGCTAGATTCTCACTTGAATGAATTTGAAGAACATCTATCTCACCTTTCTTCTGCAGTTCATGTGTGAAAAAGAATTTTGGTGAGATATGCTTAGATCTGTCACCTTTGATGTATCCTCCCTTTACTTGTGAAATGCATGCGGTATTATGTTCATATATGATTGTTGGATCCATTTTATTTGTTGAAAGGTTGCATTCTTCTCCAATGTGATGAATCAAAGATCTTAACCAAATGCATTCTCGACTTGCCTCATGGAGTGCTAGAATCTCGGTATGATTTGAAGAAGTTGCGGCAATAGTTTGCTTTGTAGATCGCCAAGAGATAGCAGTACCACCATATGTGAATAAATATCTAGTCTGTGATCTTCCTTTATGGGGGTCTGACATATATCATGCATCTGCATATCCAATCAAGTGTGGTTGCTTATGCCTTGAATACAATAATCCCATATCAGTTGTTCCACAAAAGTAACGAAAAATATATTTTATGCCAGTCCAGTGCCTTCGTTTTGGTGCTGAACTATATCTTGCTAATAAATTGACAGAGAAAGCGATATCAAGGCGTGTGTTATTAGAAAGATACATTAGTGCTCCGATTGCACTAAGATATGGTACTTCTGGGCCAAGAATTTGTTCACCATCTTCTTTGGGACGAAATGGATCCTTCTTGGTGTCGAGGGATCGAACAACCATTGGTGTACTTAACGGATGAGCCTTATCCATGTTAAATCTTTTCAACACATTTTCTGTGTAGGTTGACTGATGCAAGAATATTCCATTTGATAAATGTTCAATCTGCAACCGGAGACAGAATTTTGTTTTTCCGAGACCTTTCATTTCAAATTCTTTACTCAGATATGTGGTTGCCGCTGCAAGTTCTTCAATAGTCCCCATTATATTTAGATCATCAACATATACTGCAATAATAACAAATCCATAGTTTGATTTCTTGGTGAAAACACATGGACTTATTGGACTATTGACATATTCTTCTTTTAGTAAATATGTACTGAGACGATTATACCACATTCGCCCCAATTGTTTCAATCCATACAACGATCATTGTAATTTGATTGAGTATATTTCTCGAGGTTTCGAGCCACATGATTCAGACATTTTCAGTCCTTTAGGGACTTTCATGTAGATATCATTTTCAAGTGAGCCATATAGGTAGGCTGTTACCATATCCATAAGACGCATATGAAGTTTTTCAGAAATTGCCAGGCTAATTAAAAACCTAAAGGTAATTGCATCCATTACCGGAGAATATGTTTTTTCATAATCAATTCCAGGCCTTTGTGAGAATCCTTGTGCTACAAGTCGCACTTTATATCTTACAATTTCATTATTTTCATTGCGTTTTCGAACGAATACCCATTTGTAGCCTACAGGTTTCACATTTTTAGGTGTTTGAACTACTGGCCCAAAAACTTCACGTTTTGCAAGTGATTTTAATTCTGCTTGAATTGCGTCTTTCCATTTTGGCCAATCATTTCTATGTCGACATTCTTGGACAGATTTTGGTTCAAGATCCTCGTTTTCATTCATCAAATCAGTAGCTACTACATATGCAAACTTTTCATCAATATCAATTTCATTTCAGTTCCATCATCTTCCTGTAGCAACATAATTAATTGAGATCTCCTCATTATTACTTTCAATATTTGTATCATGTTTAGGTACCTGAAAATTGACTGAGGATCCCTTTTCTTGTGTCGCGACAACTACAGGATTTTCAATAATTTCAGGATTGACAACCTGCTTATCATGTCTTTTTTTATTTCGAGGATTTTTATCCTTAGAACTGACAGGTCTACCACGTTTCTGACGTGCAGTAGATTCATTTGTTATTGTATTGATAGATTGCTCATTTGAAACATCAATTCTGGCTGGAGCATTTAACGCTGGTATATGCGACTTAGTCACCTTTTTCGCATCAGTGAATGCATCTGGCAATTGATTTGCAACCTTTTGCAGATGAATAATTTTCTGAACTTCTAGTTCCGATTGATTTGTTCGAGGATCAAAATAAGATGCTAACGATGCATTCCATGAAATTTCATGCTTCTCTATCTTTCGTTTTTCTCCCCCTAAGACTAGGAATGTTGCCTCATCAAATTGGCAATCAGCAAAACGTGCTGTAAAAATATCTCCAGTTAAAGGTTCAAGATATTTGACAATTGATGGAGATTCAAAACCAACATAAACTCCCAGTCTTCTTTGTGGTCCCATTTTTGTTCATTGTGGTGGAGCAATTGGTACATATACTGCACAATCAAAAATTCTTAAATGGGATATATTTGGTTCTTGGCCAGAGACAAGCTGTAGTGGGGAGTATTTATGATAAGCAGTTAGTCTTGTTCGAACCAATGCTGCATCATGTAATATAGCATATCCCCAAGCAGAACTAGGCAACTTAGTTCTCATAAGTAATGGTCTAGCAATTAGTTGTAGGCGTTTAATAAAAGATTTAGCTAAACCATTTTGCGTATGTGTATGTGCCACAGGGTTCTCAACAGTAATCCTAATAGACATGCAATAGTCATTGAATGCTTGGGATGTAAATTCTCCCGCATTATCAAGCCGGATTTTCTTAATTGTGTGATCCGAAAATTGTGCACGTAATCGAATTATTTGTGCAAGCAGTCTTGCAAATGCCACATTTCGAGAGGACAATAGACAGACATGTGACCAACAAGTTGAGGCATCTATTAATACCATAAAATATCATAATGGTCCACGTGATGGAATAATAGGTCCACATGTATCCTCTTGAATTCGTTCTAAAAATGCAGGAGCTTCATTGTTAATTTTAGTAGGGGATGGCCTTTTAATCAATTTCTCTTGGGCACAAGCAATACATAAAAATTCATTTGATATTAGAATCCTTTGATTCTTTAATGGATGTCCATGTGAATTTTCAATAATCATTTTCATAATTACAGTGCCCGGATGTCTAAGGCGATCATGCCAAATAATAAAATTCTTCGGATCATGTATCTTCTGGTTAATCACCATATTGGTTTCTACAGAATTTATCTGAGTATAATATATTCCAGAAGATAATGCTGGCAATTTTTCCACAGTATATTTTTTGTCAGACCTAAGTGATGTGATATAGAGATATTCTTTGTTTTTCTCATTTATTGTTTCAATATGATAGCCATTTTGACGAATATCTCTAAAACTTAGTAGATTTCTCTGTGATTTACTAGAGTATAAAGTATCGCTTATCATAATTTTTGTTCCACCAGAAAGTATAATACAAGCTTTTCCAGAACCATCAATAATTTTTGTAGTTCCCGAAATTGTATTAACATTTGCTTCTGCGAATTCTAGTTGGGAGAAATAGGTTTTGTTTTTAAGAATGGTATGCGTTGTTGCGCTGTCTACCATACATATTTCTCCATTGTTGAAATTGTATAGGTCCATACTTCTTCAAAATAAGATAGATAAATTGTGTGAGAATATTATCAAAATAAACGATAGTGATAACACTTTTAATAAAAACAACAACTTACATGATGACATTCGTACACACAATACACGACAAATTACATAATGATATTCATACACACAACAACTTACATAATGATATTCATACACACAATATTCAATAATTTACAGGATGATACATATTTATCACTCTTAGTTAAAATTAAAATTTTCATTATCAATTAAGTGGTCAACCCCTTCATTGTTATCCTCAAAGAAGTCAGAATAATCAAAGTGTGCATTTTGTTGTTGATTATCATTTTCGGCAAAGTTTGTTTCCACCATTTTTCCTTTTTTCCTTTGAGGCTTCATAAAGCTCCACAAGATGCTTTGTTGTTCGACAATTTTTTCCCCAATGACCTTTTATGCCACATCTATGGCATATATCATCTCGGGATGGTCTCTTTTGCGAGCTATTACATTTTTCATTATTTTCTGGCTTCTTGAAATTGAAGCTTTTTGGGCCGTCACGATACTAAGTATTACTACGACCACCTCCACGGCCTCGTCCCCGACCAAAACCACGACCCTTTCCACGACCACGTTCTCGGCCACGACCTCTGCCATGACCATGGTTATGATAATTTGTAGCATTTATTTCAAGAACTGGTTCTGAGCCTGTTGGTCGTGTTTTGTGGTTTTTCAATAATAGCTTGTTGTTCTGCTCAGCCACTATAAGACATGTTATGAGCTCAGAATGCTTCTTAAAACCACGCTCTCTGTATTATTGTTGCAATATCATGTTCGTAGCATGGAATGTGGAAAGTGTTTTTTCTAACATGTCTTCTTCTGAAATCTTTTCTCCACATATTTTCAATTATGCAGTAATATGATGCACTGCAGAATTATATTCACGTACTGTAGCAAAATCTTGCAATCTCATGTTTATCCACTTGTAACGGAGTAGTGGGAGGCGCACTGTTTTCTAGTGGTCAAATCTTTCTTTTAGATTGGTCCATAGTTCGTATGGATCTTTACAGTGAGATATTCTGTTTTCAATGAATCATGTAAATGGTAACGGATAAATATCATAGCTTTAGCAAGATCCTGTGATAACTCTTTATTTCCTTCAATAATAGTTTTCTCAAGGCCTTTTGATCGTAGATGTACTTCTACATCTAGTACCCAGGTCAAATAGTTATCGCCCGATATGTCAAGGGTGGCAAAATCAAACTTTGTAATGTTTGACATTTTGATACTAAAAAGATATCAAATAAAATGTAGTTAATAAGAATTCATAAAGATGTTAGATTCTGTACAAAAAAAAATGTGGCTAATAAACTAACTCATAGTAGGAGATTATGAAATTAAGCAAAAAGATTAAAATTGACACAATATAAATGATGGATATAAGAATTGTATAATAATATAAAATGCTCAATAGTAAAATAGTTAGACATAAATAATGTTAGAATTGTTAGAAATACTTAAATAATGTTAGAATTGTTAGAAATACATAAATAATGTTAGAATTATTAGAAAAGTTAGTGATAAGTTAGATATAAATAAATGTTAGGACTGTAAGAAAAGTCAGTGTTAGATATAAATAATGTCAAGATATAGTCAGGAAAGTTAGTAATAAGTTATAATCAAACCAGAAACAATTGTTATATTATTTTGATAAATGAAAATTTTAGTCCAATAATGATTTCAACATCTTTGTGAGCAACGATAATTAGGTCTAAAGATCAATCCGACTTTCCTTTGAGTAACGGAATTTTATGTCCAAAAATTGCAAGTCCGAGCAGAAGTTCATTTGGTTAAATATCAATTTTTTTTTATTTTTTTATTTTTATGTCCAAAGTCTAGTTATTTATACTTTTAGAGAGGTTAAATTTCACCAACTGTATGATTGTAATATATTAACTAATCTATAATATATAATCAAAATGTAATTGAAAAGGGAAGGATTTTATGTACCTTTGATAATGAAGTGGTCAGATACTTCGTTGTTTGCTATTTCGACAGAGTCTCGTGTTGATAACGTATTGTAGACTAAAACTTAAATATAAAGAAAACAATACTAAAAAAAGATAGAATTTGAGAGAGTAAAATTATTAATTTCTTCAAGTGTGTTTCTTTCTTACAAACTCTCTCTATTTATAGAGTTTTCTACCATCTTGATGACATACTCATTACATCACATTTACGTCACATTCCATATACATATAATAATCTCCATTATATAAGAATCCTATAAGTATCTTTTGACCATACAATTGTAGTAATTTTTCACTAACAAAAGAATCCTATAAAAGAACTTTTTTTTCTTGATAAGTTCATAACGATAAATATTCACAATATCATATTTTTTATAACAGCTGTAACTCCAATTATAACAATTATCCTTCATTCTTTTTCCTTTTGACTTTACTCTTTTTTTTTTTCTCATTCTTCTTATACTATCCAAATAAAGAGAGAAAACTTGATTCCTCTCATTTTCTTTACAATATTCTCCTCTCTTTTGCTTTTTTTGAGTATCCTTCATAATAATGACAAAAAAAAGTATCCCTCATAATCGAAATGTATCCTCGACAACAAAACAATAAAGAAAAAGGAAAGAATTTTAAATGTGAACATGTGACAATACATTCAACCTTTGCCACTATTCATTGTCCTAATGACAAAAAAAAGGGGGAAAAAAGACTATTCATTGTCCTTCGCCCAATAAGGAAGAAAAAAGAGAAAAATCATCGGTCTTTACTTAAAAGAAAAGAAAAAAAAAAAAAACTATTCATTGGCCAACCACACAAGAATTGCAGCTAAGCACAAGAGCCGAAACCGCTGAGAAACTCACCCGCTATATATTTTCCACCGTCAAACTTTTTGCCTATTCAATTCAAGCCTCTTACATGCCCCAACCCCATAAACCCTATAGCACTATAAAGATGTATATACATATAAGCATGTGTATATATTGAAGTTTAGCATATATATTGAAATATATATTAATTTTTTTTTTTGCTTTTTTCGAAAACCCAATTCAATTTTGGATTGTTTTTTGAAAACTCAATTGGGAAAATTGAATTTTGAAGGCAATAATTGATCTGGGTAGTTTTAGAAATATGGTGAAATCAATGGAAAATGGAGTATCAGTGGCACCATTTCTGTTGAAGTGTTATGAGATGGTGGATGATGAGTCAACAGATGAGTTGATTTCTTGGAGTCAATCCAACAACAGCTTCATCATATGGGACGAGTCTAAATTTTCATCTGAATTTCTTCCAAAGTACTTCAAGCATAGCAATATGGCCAGCTTTGTTCGCCAGCTCAATATCTATGTAAGCCACTTTTGGTTTCTTCTTGATATATATTGTTTGAGTTCTGAGAACAAGTCTCCTCTAAAAGATGCAAAAATACAAGTTAAAAATTGCGTATTATAGATTTAAAGTAGGTCTGCCCCTTGTCTAGATACGCTTGAGTTTCATGCACCGGGTGGTCATGTATGTATTCACGTTTGTGTCCGTTACCCTATTTAGTTTATTTGTTAATCTTGTTTCTGTTTTTATATGTTTTCTTTTAAATGTTTGTGTTTGATTATACTAATTGTTGATGTGGTAGACCCAAAGCGGGTCTGACCCTTGGCTGGATAACGGGAGCTTCGGATTGCCCATGTATATTTATATTAAGTTTGTGTCTGATTGTTACTTTACTTAGGTTTTTTATCGTGCTTTTGTTTGTTTATGTTTACATTTAAGTGTTTGTGCTTGATATTGATAATATTAATTCTTGATGTGTTAATTTGTGTGGTAATGGAAAATTTAAGTTGAATTGGGGGTTGAATGCTTTGATGTGTTGTCTTTGTGCTTTATTTGCTTTATTTTGGATGCTCACATGTTTATGATGTGATTTCTTTATTGTTAGATTTATCTCTGGATTTTGAGCGTTTATTGAATTTTGTGTTCGTAACTTTCGTGTTCTGAATTTTTGTACTTGGTGCCTTTTTATGCATCGGTTATAGAGTTGGAATTTCAATCTTAGCAGCAGACTATATTGAACAATTATAGCTTGACTTGCAATGGTGATGTCTTTACACGTAAAGGTGGACAATGCACCAAACATAGTTTCAGTGTACGAGGAAAGAGGAAAAGAGAAATTCATGAAATTGTATTGAGTTAATAATGGGGCATGAGATTTTTATAGTTTTCGTTGTACCTTACTTGTTCCAAGAAAGAAATTGTAGTCACTTTTATGTGCATATATTGCTTTCTAACAAGTGCATCCATAAATGTTTTGACCAGCAATTATAGTGGTAATGGAGGCTAAGGTGATTGTGCAATTTATTTAAGCATGTTAATATCAGTGATCTGATAGGCTCAACTTGTATCACATTTTAAAGGATAAACTAACAGATAGCATTGTACTCTTGTTGATATGCTTTATTCACTGAGGGGAACAAATTAAATACCTATGTGCTTTTGTGATTATATAGAAGGACTCTTATGCTCTTTGTGATGGAGGCTTATGATAGCAACATATTCCTGGCTGCATTAGTCTTCTTCATTTAAGTTCCTCTAATGTTCTTCCAAAATTTTCACTAACAAGATTATGTTGTAGTAGAGGGATTTCTTGATCTGAAAAATCTTCTTGTTATTATAAGGGCCTAGGGATCTGGGAAAATTTACAGGGAATCAGAACTAAAAGAAAGAAAAGAGAGAAGCTCTGATATATACTCTAATGTTATTAACTTTGGTGAGAGTATATAGTGTTTACAGACTCCTTGAAGGCTCAACTAGAAATAAGACTACAAACAAAACCAAACATTACAGTTAGATAATAAGAGACGAATGGAAAATTAGTTGACTGAAATGAAGAACTCATGAAGTTACCGAATCTCTGGTAATATTAAGTAGCCTCCCATTTGTGAAAATTGAAATCCAAATTTTGAGGTCCAAATAAGTCTATCCTCAGAAGCGTGGCATAAGTTTGAGCCTCGTAAGCGTCTTTTTCCCTAGGTTACAAGGATTTCTTTGTCTCCCTCGAACCCATGTTGACACAACTGTTGGATTTGGTTGAGTGGACTTTGGGAATTTGACTTTGATCAGAAGAAGAATAAGAATAAGAAAAGTAGTAAGGAGAAGAAATGGAAAGAAGGCACAGTGATGATGAAGAAGGATAAGTCACCAAAACAGATTTAGTAGGAGATAAAAAATCCACAGCTTAATGGGGTTCTACTTAGAAATTGACAGAGAAAATAAATATCTTTTATTGTTTGGAGATCTTGCTTATTATGGTCTTATAATATCATATACACATTGAAAATGTGTGCAGTTATGCACCGTCTGATTTTAGAACTCTTTGGTGTTGGTGCCCATATCACTATGCTGTACTCCATGTAATATAGCTTTTTCACTTCTGTTGGTAACTTTTCCAGATTTTTCTCACTTGTCTCCTTCCAAGAAAAGGAAATTCTTTTTCAGATTTTGCCCTATTACATGCTTTTGGAATGAGGACTTGTGGATTTTTAAGCATGTACTATTCATTGTGCAATTTTTTGGGTTGGATCAGTTGCAATTGAATAAGTAACAAATGCATCCTTCTTAATATAAACAACTATTATGATTGTAGTGTTCCATGCCAGATAAAGCTTTCCATGCATGCATTTCAGTGTGTGATACAAACTTAAGTTGAATTTAGGTAGTGAGATTCGTATTAGAAAGCGTTACCTGATCTTACAAATTCCCCAAATATAAATGTAGTTAAAAGTGAAGCAGTACCACATTCATCATATTCCATGACAGTTGGTTTCTTGCGCCTATGCAATATTTTGTGACGTTTGCGTAAGTGGTTTTTGTTATGAAGGAAAGAGTAGTGGTCCGGCTGCAATGTTTACATTTTAACAAAGAAGTAATCTGTTCACAATATTTGAGAGTCCCCCAAAATAATTAATTATTTTTGTTTGCTTTTACATTGGTTGATAAATCCTATGCATCATGAAGTTCTGCGGCATTTACTTCCTCTGCAAAGGTTTGGAAATTTCCTTATTGGTCTTCCCCTATGAACTGGGAAATCCGAAATCCTCTTATCATGCATACCTTTTGCAATCACAATGAAGTATTTTAAGCGAAAATGATGTCCAACGTTGTTGGCATTGTATTTCTTGTCTTTAAGTTGTAGCTGGGAAATTTCTGAATATGATTTCACCTTATGTTTAAGAAAATTGATTTAATTCTTTGTCCTGATGCTTGTGTTCCTTTCTACTTGCTCGCTATTGGTAAATACCATCAGTGCCTGTGTTCTTTTCTAACTAATACCCGTGGTAGTGTTACTAAAATTATTTGCTGCTTGGAAATCTATGATCTTTGGGGATCTTTACCGATGTGCTGGTCTGATTCTTGTGATATAGTGAGCATGTACCGGTGCCTTATCTTTAGGTGTCCCATGCATCATATTTTCCAGTTGAATGTCTGAGTTTGTAAAGTTCTGAATGTATTATTCAAATACAGTGCGACTTAGAGCCAAGGATGTGGGGTTAAGTGGGTTCCGACTTGGTTTTTGTGAATTTAACAAAGAAACAATACTTCAAAAGACGAAATATTTTGTTTCAGTAGACATTGTTTTTAATGGGAATTCATTTTGAAATAGAGGGAGTTCATAATATTTAGTACCTGACATTATCCTGCGGAGGTATACCGATATGTAATATCAACATGGTAGATATACTATCCTTAGAATCATCAGATCTTCAATTGGTTTCTTCTCTGGTATTCTCTGAATTTCTAACTCAGCCCAAAAGTATCCAAAACAAAATGGAACATGAAAAGAAAGATAGGATTCTGAGATTTTGCCTTGTTGGTTGACTTTAATCTGTTCATGCCTATATATGTATTGTGATGTCCTTGAAACAAAGATTTTGAATGCTAGGAATATCTTGGAATAATTTTTTGTCTTCGGTCATTGACTTGTAATTTCTTTGGTCTAGGGATTCCGAAAAATCGATACAGATCGTTATGAATTCGCGAATGATGGGTTTCTCAGAGGCCAAAAGCATTTACTTAAAAACATTGTTAGGAGAAAGCAGTCTCAGAACCAAGTGCAACGGAAGTCTGCGCAGCATAAGGATGTAGATCCATGTACATCTGAAGATGATAAAAGAGTTGCACTGAGGAAGGAAGTCGAGAACCTTAAAACCGATAAGAATGCACTCATGCAGGAGCTGATTAAACTAAGGCAGCACCAGAAGACGTCACAGAGTAAATTGTCACTGTTGGGAGAACAACTAAAAGGCATGGAGAAAAATCAGCAGCAGATGTTGTCATTTATAGTTATGGCCATGCAAAATACTGGATTTTTGGTCCAGTTGCTGCAGCCAAAAGAAAATAATTGGCGCATGGCTGACACTGGTAAAAACATACTGAGTCCAGTCAAAGATAAATGTGAACAAATGCTTGCTGATGGAGCGATAGTAAGGTATCAACCACCAACAACTGAAACTTTGGATCCTTGCACCACTCCAACTTTGAGTTCAGAAAAATCAATGGAATGGGATCTTTCGTCTGATGAAGTAAAAGATCTCCTTATGAGTATTGACTTCTCCCCTGTGCCATGGGATGAGAAGCTGTCTTTTGACAACCATGGCGAGCTAATACTTCCAGATATACCTGATAACGATAGCATATTGGATCAACTTCTTTTGTCCAGCCCTAGCTCAGAGAATGAAGAAGCTGCCAGGCAACATTCAGAAGCTTGTATTGATACTGACATGGAGATAGAGTCGACATTCCAGCCACAAGCGTTTGATGAATTCAATGTTTCTGATAAAAAATTTGGAGACTATCAGAGTAAGGAAACATTAGGATTTGATACCCTGCTGGGAAATTCTGAAAGTATGGATATTTTGACAGAACAATTGGAGCTTCTAAATTCAAAAAGAAGCCTTAGAAATTAATACGCCATTTATGTTGTTGGTAACGATAGCAGGTCGTGTTTGGAAGACCTATTACAATTTTCTTTTCCAGTCCTTTTCTGAGAAGCCAGCATAATGTTTTCCCCAATGCACTGATTTTCAGTGTCGATCCACGGATATGTAAGTCTACTATCCCTGCGCAATGAATACAACAATCATGATGGCAGTGCATATTTTGATCATTTCAGATGCGTTATTTTTTCATTCCACTTTTTTGTTCTTGTTGCATGGGTTGCATTTCTTTCATTTATATGGAAAGTCTAGTTCTACTCTATCCATTATTTTCAAAGTATGCCATAAGGCTGGAATGTTTGATGTTGTTGGAAAATAGGGAGGAGTACAGTAATTTAGCCAAAAAAAGGGGGGAGTACGGTACTACTATTAGTTGTGTTATGGTAAATTGCTGCTCTTTTATGTCAATTAGTATCTTGGTCTGAAGATCGTATTTGGTAGACTAAGTTCTCATTATGTATAGGGTCGGGAGAAGGGTCGAATTCACTTTGGATCTATTATATTCAGTTTTTTCTTGATTTTCGTGGTGAAAATACAAATAATAAAATCATGCTTATTCCCCATGATCCGTAAATTGTAACTCTCACCTAAAGAATTGCAGGTCTCTCCTCTTGGGCGGTTAGGCCTAGACCCAAGGACAGAAAGCACAATCTTACAATAGAATAACTGGAAGAATAAAAGATTGAAATAATACAATAAGCAACTTATTTCTATTGCTCAACGTACATGTTTAATTTAGTATGTCAACCATGATGAACAATTATTGCTATAATTTCCTTAATGAGGCAAATAATTTTCCTTAGGAGGGAATAAATTTCCTTTATGAGGGAAGTTATTGAAGCAAATCTTTGAATTTAATGTTGTGCTCGGTAATGCTAATTAGTTTGCAATAAAAAAAAAAGAAAAATAAAGTTGACAATTTCAACTACTTGATTTGAAATTTTTTTAAATTCAAAAGACAACATTTTATCTCTTTCTCAATTTCTTTATACAAGCAAACATACGATATGTAATTTCCCAATTTTTTTTTCTTTTCCATTTTCCCCATCAAACCAAAGGGTGTCATCTATAAATATCTTTCTATTTATATATGTAGAGTGCATAAGGCCTTAAAGAATTATTAGAATTTCAAGAAGACTATAGTCTTAGTCTTTTTCTTCTTTTAACGGAAGTTTAACCGATTATATTAAATTTTTTTAGAGGATCTATCATTCCGTCTATCCTTCTTTAACAAGAGTTAAAGTTTGTCGAGGTCAGATTCTCGCAGTTGAATTAGTCGGCCACGCTTGCCAAGCTGAACTTTTAGGTTGGCCTCCGAGTTGAACTTTTCAGGTCGGCTACGTCACCTACACAAAGAAAGGAAGGAAAAGGCGGGGTGATAACCCGGATTTTCCCCTCGGGAGCGCGAATGATTAGTATGTCTGAGCTGACAAGGTAGCTGAGAGCATTTAATGACGAGTTACCTTCCAAATGAAGAGGGTGGAGCTCTATTTATACTAAATTCAGGTCTGACAACATTTAATGCGGTGCAGCTTTATGTCCCGTCAGTGCTTTATGTCCCATCGGAACAACTGGCATTGAGGTCGGGGTTCTCCGAGGTTGGGTCAGCATTCCCGTTGGGCATTTAGCTGAATGCGCTAGGCTCGGCTCTGATTAGCCCACCTCAGGTCGGTGTAGGTAACTCACCCCAGCCGGGGACCCCTCGTCAATCCCCCCCCCCAAGTCGAGATCGAGGGGGTGAGATCTAGAATTGGGTGTTTTTCCCGAGCTGGAGGTGCATGACCCTGATAGAGCAGGGATGGCCACGTCAGCGGTGCATGCCCTTCAGATGGCTGACACGTCACCTAGCGGTTCTAACAAAACGCGATGTTTGGGCTCCCCGATGCGATTTTCAGAAGCGCCTATAAATAGGGCTTTGACATCCGAGATTCATTTCACACTTCGCTTTCAACCTTCAAGAGTTTTAGGTCGGACACCAGAGTGGTCGGACGCATTTAGCTCGGAAAGAACCTTCTCGGGATCTTCAGCTCGAACCCAGCTTGGTCGGGTCACATTCTGCAGTCAAGAGCAGCAGGTACGTCCCGACTCCCTTTAGTCATTCCTGTACATTTATATTTAGCCTGTAGACAGAATGGGGAGGTCGGAGTCGGAAGATTCTCAGGCGATGGAGGTGAGGTCCTATGGTGGGGATGAGAGTCCGTCGAGCTCGGAATCTACCTCAAATAGAGACCAAGGTGGAGAGAGCACCAGTGCGTCTTCAGGATCAGCTAGGAAATCTGGGCCCGGGGAGAGCGATGATGACTGCCAAGTTATCGGGGTCAGACTGGCACAAGAAGAGGCTGAGGCGGATCCTTTGGCCGACCTGGAAGACTTAGAAGATAGGGAGAATGAGGAGCTGCTAAATCAACTAGAGGGCGTCGAGATGCCACAAGAGTTCCTAGCTGGGGTTTCTGCCACCGATCCGATCGAAATAGTCCCGGTTAGTGCTGTTCGACCTCGGAGCTCGGCCACAGCCAGCGCTTCTTCAACTCGGGGGAAGAGGATTGAGCAGTTGTTCGCTTGTTGCAAGCGTGAGTGCCTCCACAGTGCAAATGGCCAACGCCAGGCTTAGGAACTGGTCAGTGGATCGTCATCACAAGCTGAAGGTTTCAGGTTGGCATGAATCGGCTTGCTATCCTCCAGCCGACCATTTCACCATATACGATCTTGCATTCGACGTCATCCAGCTCCCTCTCCCCGGTTTTGTTGTCGACATCTTGAACTATTCGAGCTCAGCCAAGGTCAGATGTCGCCGAATGGTTGGGCCGTGATGGTGGCCTTCTATGTGTTCTGCCTGGAGAAGAAAGTGGAGCCGACCTTGCGCAGGTTCAAGCATTTCTTTGTGTGCAAACCCAACCCGAAGCAGCCAGGGTGGTTCCACTTCGCAGCTCGGGTCGGCAACTTCATATTCACCAAGTGGCACTCTTCTAACAAAGGCTGGCATAATGACTATTATTGGGTACAGCCGGCTGTGAACTCTGGGTGCAGGTTGGACTGGATTCCAAGTTTGAGGAAGACCGTCAATGATGACCCCAAGCTCTCAGAGGAGGAACTTGAGGAAGTCGCGGTGCTCAGGCCCGCGCCCGGGACGCAGATAGATATTGACAGCGTGCTTAAATGGGAGCGGATTTGGGATTCTAAGCTGTTTGGTAGGGAACCCGACCTCTCGAAGGATCATCCCAACTTGCTTCCCGAGCCCGAAGGGGACGCGGGGTCTAGCTCAGAAGAGGGTCAGTTTGTAGGATCGGCGCCTGACCTCCCAATTGTCCTGTCTGCTAGTCTTTTTAGGTTGGCCTTCGGCTCTTTTTCACTTCTTTTCTCTACCTTTTGCAGATATAGCGGACATAAGAAAGCTCGCGTATGCCCAGGTGCGAAAGAAGAGCGAGGTCAGCGGCGAGGCTTCGGCTTGGTCCGGCTTGGGAGGTCCTACTTAGAGTCAGAGGTAGCGGCCCAGCGACCAAGTGCGGGAGGTCGGCTCCGAGGTCTCATCCAAGGGGGCTTCGGGGTCCCCCATGACCAAGAGATCGAGCTCTGGAGTGGCTATCCCGGAGCGCTCAGCATCCCGACCTGAGAGTAGGAAGTGACCTCGGGCCGAGTACTCCGGGAAGGGTAAGGCCGCGGAGGTGAGTCCTCCCAACAAGGACTTCACGTCCAAGGTGGCCCGCGCCCCCAAGCTGGCGACGGTCCCGGCAGAGCAGCTCTCGCTCGACCTGAGGACGGCCATAGTCACGGTGAGTCTTATCCAACTTCTGGTAAGGTTGTTTTTTAGCTCGGCTGATCATTTTGCTTTCTTCTAAACAGGCTGAGTCCCACATCCTTTCGACTCCCAGCTTTCTTGTCAGGGCCCAGACTCATTGCGTTGAGCTTGAGCAGCGATACGTGGATGCCCGGGCAGAGCTTGAGACTGTGAGGGAGGAGGCCGCTTAGAGGCGCAAGGCGGACACAACGGAGATCGACCGCCTAAAGAAGGAGTTTGATGCGAAAAAGTCCCGAGGCGAAGCCGCGGCCGAGGACGTCAAGCGGTACAAGCTAGAGAAACGTGAGACCGAGACAAAGCTTCGGGATCTGGTGGACCGGGTCGGCACCGAAGGAGAGAAGGTAGTGGAAGCTTTCAAGTCCAGTGATGCGGCCGTGGACTGGTTGGCCACGGAAGGTGGGGCCATGGCAAAATATGCCGAGATGGAATTCTACTTCCGGAGTCAAGTCGCAGCTCGGGAGAGAGCGAAGACCTTCTTCCCAGCCACCAAGAACGATTACATCGAGATATTGGAGGCTCCGCCGCCGGAGTTTTGGGAGATTCTGGAGCTTCCATCCGACCTGACGTCCCAGGCTAAGGAGGTGATTGAGTTTGTCCAGAAGGGTATGGACCAGGTCGGGGATGAAGCCGAAGCCACCACATCTGCCGCTACGCCCAAGTAAATTTTGTAAAGTTGCTCAAGTTGGGCTTTTGTAATTTGCCTAGGTTGGGCTCTTTGTAATTGTATTTCGATTTAATGAAATGAATATTTTACGTTTTATCAGAGTTCGTACTTGTGTACTTTTCTTTTTTCACAAATTTTTTCTTAAGTAAGCGGGGTCGGACCAATAAGATGAGCCTTTCAAACTTAAGTTGAATATAAGGAACCAAGCTGGACGCGATTAATGAATTATCATCCTAATCCGAACTGGTTAATTGGACAACTGTATAATCGTCGCCGACCTGGACTCGTCAATTCGATTTAAAATTGGTCAAACTAATGTTGACGAATGATGAGTTTGAGTTTAGATCCAAACTAATATGCCGACCGAAGCCGGATTCCGCCGAGTTCGACCTTAATTCGAACTGCCAAAGCTAATCAAATTGTCGTTTGATTATTCCCGAGCTGGAACATAGTCTGAGTTGGTTTACTTGGTCACTAGCTCATGATTAAGCGTGGCCACCGCGTTAATCCGAGTTGGTAGTAGCTTTGTGGCTAAGGCGTTTGGTCCCGGGTCGGGCATTGCACTGATTTACAACATATATTGTATTGAATTTGTATACGAAGTACTTAGGCTCGGGTGCCGATTACAAGTAATATTTTGGTTCGGGGCCTCAACAAGAGATTTCGGCTCGGGGCCGTTACAAAATATTTCAGCTCGGGGCTATTTACAAGAAATTTCGGCTCGGGGCCATTTAGACAAAATACCACTTCAAGTGTTTTGAGTGCCATGCGTTCTTCAATAGTTTCCCGTTCTTGTCGCTAAGGTAGATGGTTCCAGGTCGGACTTCTTTCACAACTTCATACGGTCCCTCCCAGTTTGGGGATAGCTTGTTACCCGAGCGCGGCAAAAAGATGGACTTTCTGAGTACGAGGTCGCTAACCTTAATAGGCTTAGGCTTGACCTGTTTGGCAAAGGCTTTTTTCATGGCAGCTTTGCTGGCAAGCATTCTGATTTGAGTTTTAGCTCGGAGCTCTTCAGTGAGGTCGAGCTCTTCACGAATCAGTGGTCCGTTTATTTCTGGATCATAGTGGAGGGTTCTACTGGTCGGAGACCCAATTTTCACTGGCAGCACCGCTTGAGTACCAAAGGTCAGCTCGAAGGACGATTCTCCCGTTACCGAGCTGGTGGTGGTCCGCTGAGCCCACAACACCTCGGGAAGAATCGATGCCCACTGGCCCTCTGCTTCCTCCAGCTTGGTTCTCAGGCCTTGCAAAATGATTTGGTTAGTCCTTTCAACTTGGCCATTACTTTGAGGGTGAGCAATAGACGAGAATCTAAGGTCGATCCCAATCTCAGCACATTTGTCTCGAAAGTATGCACTGTTGAATTGCTTGCCGTGGTTAGTAACGATGACCTTTGGTACCCCGAACTGGCAAATGATATTTTTCCACACAAAATCTCAAGCTGCCTTTTCTGTTATTCTAGCAACACCTTTAGTCTTAGGCCATTTGGTGAAGTAGTCTACTGCCACGAAGGCGTACTTCTTTTGGCCAACACTGGTTGGCAATGGGCCGATGATATCTAAACCCCACTGATAGAATGGCCAAGGGCTTACCATCACCGTGAGGTCTACCACTGGCTTCCTCTGTACATTGGCGAACCTTTGGCAGGTGTCGCACCATTTTACATACTCTTTGGCATTTTGTTCTAAGGTTGGCCAGAAATAGCCTTGCCTCAATGCCTTTCGAGCCAGAGCTTTGCCTCCTAAGTGGTTTCCACATACCCCTTCATGGATCTCATAGAGTACATAGTTTCCCTCCTCAGGTCCAACACATTTCAAGAGAGGCCAAGTATAGGCTCTCTTGTAGAGTTGACCAGCAATTATGACAAACCTTGAGGCCTGTTTCGTGAGTTTTCGGGCAGCTTTTTCGTCCTCCGGGGTCATACCCCCCTCCAAGTAGTCCACGATTGGTTTGGTCTAATCTGGGCTTAAATTGAGCTCGGCTACGACTTGCACCCCTAACTAAATGCTTGGTTCGGACACTTCTTCCACATGGACCAGGGCAGGTCGACTCTTACCGAGGGCCAACCTGGACAGGGCGTCACCCTTCATATTCTCCTCCCTCGGAATTTGCTGTATCGTGAACCTTTTGAGCCTTGAGGTCAAATTCTTGACTTTGTTGAGGTATGCTAGCATTGTACTGTTCTTGGCTTCGAACTCTCCCGATATCTGACTAGAAACCAATTGAGATTCGGTGCTCAGGTCGACTGTCTGTGCCCCGAGCTGAGCTGCATTTTCAATCCTGCAATCACTGCTTCGTACTCCGCTTCATTGTTGGATGTCGGAAAGGTGAACCTGAGGGAGTATTGGTGCTCATGCCGGTTCGGGTCGAGGATGACCACCCCAGCTCGTCTACCAGACTTCCCTGAGGCCCCATCCATATGGACCTTCTACACGTCCTCCGGGTCATGCTCGGGTTGGCTAGTGCATTCCACCACAAATTCCGCGATGGCTTAGGCTTTGATGGCTGTTCTGGGCTGGTAAGTGATGTCAAATTGGCTCAGCTCAACTGCCCATTTCAGCAGCCTGCCCGATGCCTCCAGCTTGTGCATGATGGACTTGAGTGGGGCATCCGTCATGACCTTAATCGGATGAGCATCAAAGTATGGCTTCAACTTTCTTGCCGCTATGATGAGCGCGAGGGTGAGTTTTTCCAAGGAAGAGTACCTCACCTCAGCCCCTTGCAGGGTTTTGCTAACATAATAGACCAGCTTCTGTTCCTTCCCTTCTTCTCGGACTAGTGCCGCTGCCACTGCTGTCCCCGAGCATGCTAGGTATAGTACCAGTTCCTCCCCCACCTCAAGTCGAGATAGCAGAGGTGGCGAAGCTAGATACTTTTTTCAGCTCTTGGAAGGTGTTCTGGTATTCCGTAGTCCATTCAAAGTTCTTAGGATTCCTCAATATTTTAAATAGGGGAGCACACTTGTCAGCCGACATGGACATGAATCTGCTGAATGCTGCGACCTTTCCTGCCAACACTTGGACGTCTTTCACGTAGGTCGGCGGCTCCAGGTCAAGTATCGCCTGAACCTTCTCCGGGTTGGCTTTTATTCCACGGGCCGTGACCATGAAGCCTAAAAACTTTCCTGCCTTGACAGCGAATGCGCACTTTTTCGGGTTCAGCTTTATCCCAAAGTGCCCTATTACGGTGAAGGCTTCAGCCAGGTCGGCTACATGATCTTCCACCCTTCTGCTCTTGACCAACATGTCGTCTACATAGATTCCATATTTTGGCCAATCTGATTTTTGAAAACCTTGTTCACCATCCGAGTGTAGGTGGATCCAGCATTCTTGAGGCCAAAAGGCATGACCTCATAGTAGTAGAGACCTTTATCGGTGGTGAAGGCAGTCTTCTCTTTGTCTCTGAGAGCCATCTTGATTTGGTTGTAGCCTTTGAAGGCATCCATGAAGGAGAGTAGCTCGAACCCGGAGGTGGCATCCACCATTTGATCAATCCGAGGTAGGGGAAAGCAGTCCTTAGGGCAGGCTTTATTGAGGTCGGTAAAATCAATACACAATCTCCATCATTCTGAGGATTTGGTTACCAGCACCACGTTGGATAGCCAGGTTGGGTACTGGATTTCCTTTATGTGGCCGGCGTCTACCAATTTGTCTACCTCTTCTGCTATGATTTGTTGTTTATCATAATGGAAGTGCCTGCGCTTCTGCTTCACCGGATAGTGATTCGGGTCGGCATTCAGGTGATGCTCAATCACTCCCGGGTCAATACTTGTCATGTCAGAGGCAGACCATGCAAATATGTGTTCATTTTTTAGGAGAAATTGGCTTATACCTTCCTTGAGGTCGGCAGAGAGTCACTTCTGATTTTTGCTCTCTTTGTTTCATCAGAGAGTTCCACTTCCTGAAAGTCTTCAGCCGGGCTGCCTCTCTTAGCATCCCTCTTCTCTTCGGGCAAATCTAGTCCCCAGCCAAACTGATATTTAGGTCAGAGGGAGTTTTCATAACACTCCCGGGCTGAGAGCTGGGCTCCGCGGATGGTGGCCGTGCCGGCCGGGGTCAGGAATTTTAAGGCCTGATGGTAGGTGGAAGGGACGGCCCTGAAATGGTTGAGTGCCACCCGACCTAAAATTCCGTTGTAGGTGGAGTTGCAATCCATCACAATGAAGTTGGCTTGCATTGAAACCCGCTTATCTCCGTCTTCCAGCTTCAGCAGAAGGTTAATGACTCCTTCAGCTCGGTGTGCTTGCCCCGTGAAACCAGCTAAAGTGCCCCTCAAGGGCCTGAGTTGGCTCCTGTCCAACTCCATTTGCTCAAAAGCGCTGAGGAATAAGACTTTCGTCGAGCTCCCGGTGTCCACCATCAGCCTCTTTACGGTGAAGTTGGCTATTTCAGCGCTGATCACTAGTGGGTCATCGTGGGGCAATATTACCCCATCCAAGTCTTCCGCGAAAAAGGCGAGCTCCTCAATCCCCGGGGTCGGGCCCCGCACAAGTCCATACTCCCTCCCAGCCCGAACGTAACCCTTCTTGCCTACCGAGGTCTCGCCTCCCGATGCCAGTCCTCCCGTAATGGTTTCAATCACAGCCAGACGTCCGCCCCCAGCCTGGCGCATGGGAGGGCTCATCTCTCTATCTCTTTGATCATGATTCCTGGTTGGTTGCGGGTCTACGTGCCTTCGGAGGTGACCTCGGGCTATCAGTGCCTCGATCTCCTGTTTCAAGTCTTTGTACTATTCGGTGGTATGGCCGTAGTCCATATGGTAGCGACAATACTTGGTTCTATTGCGCTTCTCGGGTCGGCCTTTCATCCTTGGAGCTGGAGGCTGGTGGTTCTGGTGCTGAATCTTTATTAGGATCTGCTCCCTTGTGGTGTTGAGTGGAGTAAACATAGTGAATCGGGGGTTCTGCTTTAGCTGTTGGGGCTACTTGCCTCGGTCGTTTTGGACTTTAACCCCAGGTTGGGCTCGGGAGGTCTCTTCCTTCCTGTTAGCTTCCTTTTCCTTGTCATCATCCCTTTTTGCCTGATAGATTTCTTCCGAGTGTATGTACCCTTCTGCTCATACCATCAGCTCGGATACAGTATCCACGGGGTCGATTGCCAATGAGGAGGATGTAAGAGGGCCCAACTTGAGCCCACTCTGGTAAGCCATCAACGCCATGGAGTCCTCCAGGTTAGGGATTCAGAGGGACTCTTCATTGAATCTGGCTGTGTCAGCCCTCAAACTTTCCCCTCTATGTTGCTTCACCAGCAACAATGTAGAAGTGTGGCGGGTGGCGCGCCGGCTCCCCGCAAAGCGGGAGAGAAAAGCCTCAGCCAGCTGATGGAAACTTGTAATTGAACCGGGACGAAGTTTCTAGAACCAATCCAAGGCATTACCAACCAGGGTAGTCGGGAATGTCTTCGTCTTCATGAGGTCGGACATGTCATGCAGGGTCATATGGTGATCGAAGTTGAGTAGGTGGCTGGCTGGGTCTCCATCTCTATTATAGACAGCCAGGTTAGGCATCCGGTTGCCGGTGGGTAGTGGTGTGGCTAGTACCTCGGGTGAGAGTGGGCTTATGCCGAGCTGGTTGATGACCTTGGCTATGGCGACCGCAGTCTTGGCTTGCTCGGGGTCAGCTTGAGCCTTCCTTTGACCTCTTGCCTTGCCGGGTCTCGCCACCAGCTCTAGGAAGCCCTCTTGGTCCTGCGTCCGCTTTGGCCTTGGGTCTGGGATGCGGAATTGTGGACGCGAGGGCTGCGGCGTAGCTTCTTGCGGAGCCAGGGAGCCCTCAGCTAGCCAGGCTACCTACTCTTTAAGTTCCTCAAACATCCTCAGCATCACCTTTATCTCCGGTAACAGGTTGGAGTTGAGGTCTCCATCTACCGTGGGGTTGGTTTGAGTGGCTAAGTGTATACGTTGGCTCGTCCCAACGTCGGTTGGGATTGGGTTTTGGCTAGGCACTTGCGTGGTTTCGAGGTCCTCATCCGGGTTAGGCGAATCCTCTACCGATGCGCTGTGGCTTCTCGTTTGTACCATAATGGTTTCTCAGTGAGTGGTGAGGAGAGTGATAGAAAGAACTCTTCCTACAGACGGCGCCAAACTGTCGAGGTCAGATTCTCGCAGTTGAATTAGTCGGCCACGCTTGCCAAGCTGAACTTTTAGGTTGGCCTCCGAGTTGAACTTTTTAGGTTGGTTACCTGACCTGCACAAGGGAAAGGAAGGAAAATGCGGGGTGACGACCCGAATTTTCCCCTCAAGCGTGTGAATGATTAGTATGTCCGAGCTGGCAAGGTAGCTAAGAGCATTTAATGACGAGTTCCCCCTAAATGAAGAGGGTGGAGCTCTATTTATACTAAATTCAGGTCTGACAGCATTTAATGCGGTGCAGCTTTATGTCCCATCGGAACAGCTGGCGTTGAGGTCGGGGTTCTCCGAGGTCGGGTCAGCATTCCGGTTGGACATTTAACTGAATGCGCTGGGCTCGGCTATGTTAGCCCACCTTAGGTCGATGTGGGTAACTCACCCCAACTCGGAGACCCCTCATCAAAGTTGATTCGAAAGTTGTTAAAAAGTAACGATCCCAAGAGATTTTGGAGATAAAATTAACCAGTTAGTCTGCATACTAGTTGCTTTCTCTATAGATATAGATCACTCGATACCCCTTGTGATGACCAAGCATCAATCTACTATCCTCAATGAAGCATCCTAGTTAATCACTCTAGGAAGTTTCTACTAAGATTGCAACTGTTTGGGAGTCTTAACTCAATTATGAGATCTTCATAGGCAATCAACTCAGCACGTTAAAGGCTCTTCTAAAGCGCCATGTTATTCGTCCTCACACCAAGATTAATAGTAAAACCAAAAATCCACTCACCTGTCGTGTTCCTTAAAAGGTCTCCAACGCTATCTTTACTTGAATTTCCCTTAGATCAACCATCAATATTAAGTTTAATTCTACAAATTGATCGTTCCCAGCCAATGAAAGCTTTAGAACAAAAATGCAGGTTGAGTTTCATATGAGATCTTCATGCATCTTCAAACTTTTTTGCCATCTTAATCTCCAAATTGGCAAAAATTTCAGCGGGGTCAATCAAAACTGAGAGTTCCATCTCACTCGGAAAAGAAAATTGCAGCGCTGCTGCTCTTTGGAAGTCTTTTTTCCCAAGCTTTTCTGATCCCAGGACAGTACCTAACAACCTATTCGAAGTTCTTATTTTGCAAAAACCTTCCTTAAAAAGTCCTAATTTGAACTTTTTATTTTTTTTTAATTTTAACTTTTACTTTAAAATTAAAAATAAATTAAATGAATTAATTTTAATTTTAAACTCATAAAAAATACTTATTTTTTAATATTTAAAAATTAGACCAAACTTACGGTAATTTAATTGACTCCCTCCAGCAACTAAACCCCCAAATCGACCACAAAAAAAAAAAAAAAACCTAAACCCCCAAAACAGAATCCCTTTTCCCTCAAACGAAATTACGCCAGTGTCAAACCTTAACATGCAGTTCTCAGAGGAATGGAAACAACTTTGGACAATCTCCTCTGTCTTCTCCCCTCCTCTTCTCATCTCAAACACCACCACCGCCGCCGCCGTCACGCCAGCAACAAATCCAATTGGCCCTTTGATCTTCAACCCATCTACAAAAACTACACTTATTCAACTCATCTTCTCTTCTCCCTCCTCTCTTTTCCCTACCTTTCCTTCCCTTTCCCTTCCCAGATTCCTCTCCACCACCCGGCCTTCCTCTTCTTCACTTCTTCCTTCCACCGCTTCTTCTATTGCCAACGAGTTTATCGTCAGTGAGCTCTCCTCATCGTATAATGGTGATAAACTCAAACTTTTTTCTAATTCTTTGCAATTGCTTAGATGCCCTCGGAGTCCTGTTATTTATGCATTTTTCCCAGCTGGGGACAATTTGGAAAAAATTGGGTTCTTGGTTATTTCAGTTAAAGATTCAAAAATTGAGGTAAAAAGCAATAATGGGTACCCATTTCTTGTGGAAAATAGTAAAGAAAATCATCATATGATTTTGAAGTTGTTAGTAAACCCTGTTGATGATTTTGTTGATTCTTATGATTGTTTTGAAAATACTTATGTTACTGTTGGGTATATGTTGGCGTTTAGTAATTATAGTGTTTATTGGTATAATGTGAAAGTACATACTAGTTTAGATGTGAGTAGTGGTAGTTGTCCAGTAGTGGAATTTGTGGGGTTTAAATGTTTTCGGAGTTTGAGTATTGTACATGCTTGTTGGAGTCCCCATCTAGTTGAAGAAAGTGTTGTATTACTTGAGAATGGTGAGTTGTTCTTGTTTGATTTGGGGTCTTGCTCCAAAAACAAGAAACTGGAAGGAAAAAGGTTGCGGGCTTTGTGGAATAGTGTTGGTGATGGGGTTAAGAATTTGCAGAGTGACGGTGGTGGGTGGTTGAGCTGTGAATTTAGTTGGCATCCGAGGATTTTGATTGTTGCTCACTCAAGTGCTGTATTTTTGCTTGACATGAGGTTGGGACGGTGCGAAGTTAGCTGTTTACTGAAGATTGAGATGTTTTCTGCCAGAAAGAATGATGGTTTTGTCGCCCTCACAAAATCTGGCTCGGATGGATTCTGTTTTGTTGTGGCATCGAAGCAGCTGTTGCTTCTTTGTGATGTGCGGAAGCCAATGATGACGTTGTTGCGATGGTGGCACGGTCTTGATAATGTGAATTATGTTACTGTTTTGAAGTTGTCTGAGTTGAGGTCAAACTCCAAACAGGATATGTATAAGTGGGCATCTGAGTCGGGATATTGCATTTTGCTTGGATCATTTTGGGATTGTGAGTTTAGTTTATTTTGCTATGGACCTAATAATAGTAAAATGGTTGGTCTCTCTAAGATGCCAAAAGTCTGCAACTTTTGTGCATGGGGGCTGCCTTCGGATATCTCATTATCAGGTTGTAGCTGCGTGTGTGGAACTTGTCTAGTGAGAGAAGAGTTCTCAAAGGAGGCCCTTCCTAGGTGGACTGATTGGAGACAGAAAAAGGACCCTGTTTTGGGGTTTGGCATTGTTGACACAAACCTCTCCTCTCAGTTTTTTGACGCTGATAGTTTTGGTGGATTTTCTCTTGTTAGATTAATGTCCTCGGGGAAGCTAGAAGTGCAGAGATATCGTGCAGCCTGGGGATTTGAACATCATTCAGAAGTAGCCCATAGAGAGTCAGTTGTTGATTCTGAAGATAATCCTTTGTATGATTCTGGTGAGGTTAAATATGACTTGCAGAAAAGGCATCAGTTCCTGGCGCTCGACAATCTGAGGGAATATCTAAGAGGAAATGTTGTTGATGCCTCTATTGACTCCGGCCCTGAGCATCATGATGGCCATGCTGTTTCCCTTGCTGATGATGCAGACAACCTGAGTGATGGGGCTGAAAAAATGGAGTATTCCCCTTCTCAAAAAACTATACCTCCTGATGATAACCTCTCTGGAGTGAATTTGACGCGCAGGGTCTCCATTCCTGAGAAAAAAGAATACAGATCCTTAACTCCAGAGAGAAGCCAAGACCCCATGTCCAAAGTCAAGCAAGAGGTGGTCGGACTAGAGATATTTGATGAGGGGTGCCCAATAGACTTGAAGTTTAATGATCCTCCCATCGGCTTTGGCTCAAAGGAGCTGAAAATGTACAAATGGTTGAGGGCACAAGATTTGAAGTTTCAGAAAGGTTTCAAATTATATTAGGAACATATTAGTAAAATCTAATTTGTAGAAGAAAAGATAAAATTATTTCACAATGAGATATTCTTTATTCTTTTAGGTTGAGAACTCTTGTTGTGCAATTACCTTGTATGACCCATCTAACTTACTCTTTTATTGTTTTCTTCTTTTTCCTTTATGTCAGATAATTGCTATATCCTCATTATCTATAAAAGTATTTTGCACAAGTCACTCAAGTTATGTGAGAAATTAATCTTGTAGTCATTTTCTGATCCAAACTTTTTATACTGAATTACTCATCCAACAAACATTCTTAATATTTTCTCATGAAGAAGACGCGATGACACGTTTTAGCATGAGATTTTGAATCTAGCACATCTAAAATTTAATCGTGACTTGCAATTGTTAGATATTCTTACCTTTGATACTACCACATCAGCATCTTTACACCCCTGTTTTAATGTGTAGCTTTGTTCTCCATCAACATTTTCCCCCTCCCTGTTTGATATCAAACATTTTTTGCTTTTATTACCTGAAGTAGTTGTCTTGTTTTAGGTTCTGTTTTCAGTTTGTATCAGAAAGCGTCTCAAGTTTTCATCTCTTTCCATTATAGGCAGCAACAACATAATGGGAGCTGAGGCAATGTGATTAACACGCATAGAAGCATGAGGTGATACTGAATTACAGGATTGGAAGGTAGTGTCTGTTAACGTTGCGCCTGACTGAAATCAGTCCTAGTTTTCTTTTTTTTCTTTTTTCTCTTTTTTTCGGGGTGGGGTACGATACGTGGATTAGGGAGAGTTGTAGGGACGGAGATATGACACAGAGAGGTAAGAGCAATTGGTGCTTGAGAAGAAAGTGAAAGAAGTTGGGGCAAGAGGGAGATGAGCTAAAGAGAGATGAAAACTTTTAATACACCATGGAGTTGTTTTTCATTTGCACCTTAAAACTGTCATCGACTCTATGCGATCTAATATTTCTTTCACGCATGAGTTCTCTATAAGGTATGAATCTATTTTATTTTTTCTTATTGAGTTTTTCGACTTCTCTGATTTTCATTTTACTCTTTTTTTTTTGTCAAAATTTTCATTTTACTCACTGAATGACCTTTTGATCTTCCAGTACTGCATTATCATTGGACGGACAATAAAATTTGTTGTAATGAACTCGTGCTTAGTTAGAATATATGCCTCTTAAAATTATAATGTAATAAGAGGGGTTGAATCGTTTTGAACTGTTGATCATATCATGATTGTATAATTAGTTTAGAATTATTGAATCTCCTGATGACGTCATACTATGGTGAGGTCAAAGTTTGATAGGAGGCTAGCAATAACATGCTTCAGACTTTGTGTATTCCAATTTGGTCTTCTTGGTTAATATGATGATTTTTTAAATTTCCTTCAGAAGTGTTTAAAATTGTACTGATACATTCCATAAGAAATTAAAATTGACAAACTATTCATGTCCTATTTGGATTTCCAATTTTTTTTTTTTTCTCAAAAATGAAAATTGTTTACTCGTCATTTTTTGTGAGTGCAAGTATAGTGCAAATATCGTTGTATCACTAAGATGGACATTTCCATAGTTTTTTATTTCGAATTCCCATATATCTTTGGACATTTTCTTCTCAAAATTATAATCATCTACACTGATGTAATCCACAAGTGTGTGTTATTTCTTGCAACATAAAACTTGTACCATGTTTCAATATGGATGATATGGGATGTGATTTCTTGGACGAAAACTCATTTTCTTATTCTTTGAACAGAAAGAACTTTTCCCTTCCAAATATAAAATTTTCCCTTACACGCGATTAGGATTCGCAATCTATTGTGAGAAAAGTTGTCTTTTAAGCACAGAAAAATTCTCCCATTAGTCTTGACTGATGGCCAGTTGGGAAGAGAGGATGGTGTCTTCCCCCTTAAATATGACCTACTTTGACTATTTCACGAGTAAGGCTCTAAATCTACGTCAATGACCTCGTAATTTTTTTTAAAAAAAAAATGCTGATTTTATTATGAAACAGTTCGTGATGTTCATATCGAGATGTAACTCCAGTTCCTTCGGAATTGGTAGTCAATCTTATTTCTGATTAGGGCAGTTGAAAATTGAATGCGATTTTGACCATTATTTAAAAATACTATAATTGAAAGAGGAAAACCAAAATGTAGAAAAAGCAAAAGTCATGATTTAAAGTTAAAAATTCAACTTATTGGTCCTTCAATTAAACTGCTCTTAAGAAAATAACACAAGAAATTAGAAGCCTATCCTTGAACAGCCTTGGCCATGCCAAAAGCAGCAGCAGATGCAATGGCTCCAATGAAAGCAGTCTGCAAAGCACTCCTAAATGGCCTATTTCCAGTGAAGCGGCCTTTGGCATACCCAAAAATTAGTAAAGCCACTAAGGTTACAGCAACAGATGCAACAACCGCCTTTCTTGCTATTGGGATGAATATATAAGGAGCAAGAGGAACAAGACCACCTATGATGTAAGCAATGGCAATGGTGAATGCACTTTGCAGTGCTCTCCTTGGATCTGGCTTCTCCAATCCAAGTTCAAATCTACATTTTGTAGAAAGATTTGAGTTAGGATATGCAAGAATGCAATTAATAAAATCATAAGTATTATCGTAATAAAAGGTAGCTCGGTATATGAAGCTCGAGTAATGTGAAGGATTCGAATAAGAGCCGGACCATTTTGAATCTATTGTATGTAGTTTTTATTTGTATTTTTGTAAGAAATTGTTACGGTGAAGGCCTTTTTAAGAGTCCATCGGATGCTTGTAAAAATCTTGAGAAGTGGAATTGAAAAGGCAACCCAACCGCCCCTTTCCCGCTAGCCATGGGGCTACTTGTTTGAGAAAAAGCCTAGTCCTTTTAAAAGCTTTGTGTCATCCATCTTTGGGAGAAGACAAGAAGCTAAAATATTTGGTGATGAAGCAATGACATATGTGAACAAAATACTAATGAACTTGTTTTATGGTAGATTTGGTATAAATCCAAATGGTACTAACAGACGTATGTGATAACCAAAGATATTACTTATTTGATAAACAAGGAGAATTTTACTTAGACTCGAACCAATAATTTAAGGTCATACGGCAAAAATTTTACTATTGCGTTAAGTCTCTCCTTCAATTTACGGTTTGAGGTTTCAGGCAATCGCCAGCTACAGCACAATGGTCAGAATTCTATCTGATGCAGTACTCATCACAGTTAAAGCTGTTGCATTTTTCAGCTGCATTTTGTTCAGGATTTTAAAATGATAGGGGCATACTAGAAGAATGTGCACCACCAGAACACTTGCCTTTCAATGGGGAAAGATGCATATAGACATCTGACTAGTTGTCTTGAGGTAGTCAGTGACCTTTAACATTTTTATAGTGGCCCATTTCGCATAGGAGAAAAGAACTAAGTGACAATGATATAAATATTCCATTTCTTTTTGCATTATGTACATGTCGTATTTGTATCGACATATATTCCCAAGACAGCTATAAATCTCAAAGATTTTTCAATCTGATTTCCCTTCATATTTTGGTCCCCAAAACAATGTCCACATGCTGTGGACAATCTTTTATTTTTATCTTATTTTTTTATATTTATTTTTTATTTTTAATAACGGGAGCTCAATGTAAAAAGTTTTTCGAACTCATATTAGGGGTGCTAAGCTCCAGAATATATGACATGACCAAGAAAAGACGTGAGTCATATTAGTCAATGAGACTGGTTATTAAAAAATTATTTCTTGGATGATTTGAACTTAAAGTGTAAATAAATTTTCTACTCATATTTCAAACACTTCGTCACGATTATGCTTGTGGACAATTAGACTGTAGAGATCTCCTGATTGGATGTTTGTTGGAGAGAATCTTAGTTTTCATGAATGATAATAGACAATAGTAGACTTACTTCATCATGAAATCAAGCCATGCTTGTGGGTTCTTCCTTAAAGCATTAACAACTGGGCTATATTCATGTGGCTGGATCCCATACTGAGATAGTATCTCTGCAACCTCAGCAGCCTCTGCATTCAAATTCATTTACACAGGTGATGGCTTACACGTGAGCAAATTCACATGACGTGCATATTATTTGGTGCATCAGAGTGTGACAAATGTAAGAAAATATAACTACCTGAACAGTAATTGATTTAGATAAGACATCGTCAGGTTAGGTTTTCCAGTAAAAAGGAAATGCGTGTTCTCGTGATCGAGAATGAATCCACTCATAAAGTTATTATATCGTAAGCAAAATTCAATAATTATGAATTACTAGTGTAATTATGATAAAATGTGAATAATTTATAAGTACTGTAAAATCTTGCTTATAATATTATAGCCTAATGAGGGAATCCTCGCTCTCAGTGGCTCGCTCTAGTTTTGTGTTATATGAACTTGCCTCGGGTAAAAGCCAAAGCAATGCGTGTTGATATATTTGATTATGCAAATTCAACTATTACAATTGTTTTCTATGTCATCTAATCACAAGGTTTATTCGCAATCCTCCTAATGCATTAAAACTTAACATGTGGAGCTTCTGCCACAACCTTTTAGATATCCTCAATAATGCACATTGAATGCCAATTACACGCAAGATATAAACTTAAGAATTATTTGCCATTAAATTGGGTAGCTAATATTCCTACTCATTTGTAGTATCTCTTTAACTTGGATCTTCATCCTACTCGTATAGGATGACACCTTTGTATGCTTTCGTTTATTAATATTGACGCATTTGACAAAAAAAACAAAAAATTGCTACAAAATGATACAATCGCAATCTAAAATATTTACTCAAATTAGTGTTTTAATTAGGATTCAAAATAATGACGCGATGGAACTTAATGGTGAATTGATGTTACAATTATGATTAAATAATCTAAATTATTATGCATGAAAATTAATAATTATTTCATCACTTTACTACCATAAAAGACATTGAAGGGCTTGGAAAATTCATTAATTTATTAATTACATTATCATTTTACCACCGTAGCCGAAATTGAAGGGCTTTAGGAACTCAAGATTTATTGTTTTTTCTACAAGTGAAACCAAACGTGGGTGGACCCACAAAATAGATTATTCCAACTAAAAAAACCAAAAAGAAAAACATGAATACAAGTGATAACATGAACATCACTAAGTCTCAAACCTGTATCAGGCACAGCGATGATTTCATCTTGTTCCCTCTTCAATTCCCTCATATAATGATCAGCCTCGCTTTTTGCCGCTAAATAACTGCAATAACAACGCATGAACATATTAAGAAGAAAAAAGCAAAAATGAAAAAGTACTTTTCGACCGTTCATGTTTTTACGTGTCTTGGCACTCTCTAGGTTTAGACTACCACACTTTTTATTAGTAGAAACACAACTATTTTTGAAAGTTAAAAATTATTACAAATAACTTTAATCATATTACATCGTAACATGGTAAATTCTCTATTATAATATATATATATATATATATTTTTTTTTTGTGAATAATAAGCTCAATTTGAAAAACGATTGCATGCAATTAAATTTTAATTTTAAACTAGTCCCAAAAAAATAATCTCATAAATAATTACTAAATACAAAATAAAATTTAAATATTTCAATTAAAATAATCTTATGAACAGTTATTATAACAATTTTTTTTATCTTTTAATTATAGTATTACAAAATGGCTAAAATATTATATTATACTGCTTAAAAAATATCCTGATGGTATGTGGTTCGTAAGAGTCGCACGCACTTGAAACTCTCTACGTTACCACAACAAATTTAACTCTTTCTAGCATACTTTTTGGGTGATGACCTAATAATGACAATGGCTATAGCGGCAAGAACATGATAAAACTCCATTAAAAAAACCATGAACAAATGAGATAAATATCCGCCATTTAGTCTAGGATATGATTCTCGCTTTAGATATCAAGTCTCACGTGTTAGATTCTAAGTTTCGTGTATCACATTTTAAGTGATGTAAATGACTTAACTCTTCCTTAAATAAATAAAAAATTACCCGCCAAGTCCCATGGAGATGGCGCCGGCAGCAACCTCAGCAATACCAGCGGTGAGAATGATCGAGGATGATGCATTAGCACCGGATAAACCAGCAGCGAGGGCGAAAGGGACAGTAAGGCCATCAGATACACCAATGATTATGTCGCGAACAATCTCTCCAGCAGTGAAGTGCTTCTCAGTGTGTTGATTCAACAGGGATTTGTCCAACTCTTGAGCCATTTCTGTGGAAAGTTTTCTCTTTAATTTTGACTAGCTTTTTGTTGAAGGAAGGGGTGGTATTATGTAATGAGAGAGTGCAAAATATATAAGGTAGGAAAAAGGGTTTTTGTTTTTAATTGTAGGTAGCTAAAATACAAATTGATGTAATGGTTTATGTTGTTTCTATATAGAGACACAAGTCCATGATTCCTTGAAACTGACAGTTCCAATATACTAATTGGAATTTCCCCTACTCATTAACTAAGAAACAAAGATTTATTGGAAGACCCTTTTATTTTGGTGTGTTAGTGTGTGTGGAAAGTGAGAGGTGGGGGTGGGGAGAGAAGCGGGGGCCTAGGGGAATATGGTCCATCATGAGATGGAGGAGTCCTTGATTTTTAGATGGACCTTTTTTTACAAAAGTTAAGCTTTGGGCTTTTTTTTTTTTTTTGTTATTCAAGAAAAATATCTCATTCAACTCAGTCCATGATGAATAGACAGGATTGGTTAACCCTAAGTTGGAGCTAGTAGAACCTACTTTTGCATGTTATTGTCTTACAGTTAAATGTCAACTACAATTTCGAGGTCTAGGAGTTTGTCCCTCAACATTCATTAGATTTTTCATGAACGTAACTTTACAGTAGTTGAAAGGTTTTGAACTTGTGTTTATCTCAAATTCGTACACCCTACTTACCATGGACCATGCCCCTAGGGGCTAGCTTTGGAAAAGTTAAGTAAAACTTTGTGTTATTATTGTTATTATTATTATTATTATTTTGATTTGAAACACTATGTGTTATTTGTCAAGAGAAAGAGTACATTATAATACATCAAATAATGACTCATAATTGGATAGTTGGATTCTTCAACACCCACGTGACCTATGAATTAATAATTGAAGGTGCAACTAATGACCTGATAAAAACATAGGATGGTCAAATGTAGGATATCATAACAAATAAGTTGAACCTGAACATTCATGTGGGATAATTGAATTTTTTGATTGATCTTCTTTATTAAGTTAAGAGTATTTCTCAATAAGGACAAATTTCATCATTAGTCTCCAATGTTGTCTCGATTTTTCAGTTTGCTCTCCTATATTGCAAAAGTGGTACAACTAATCACCAATGTTATCAAAAAGCGGTGCAATTGATCTGTACTGTTAAATAAAAAGACTATTATGCTTTTAATTAATTAACAAAATTATAAACATGACCTTTCCCCTTGAAATGACTAATTTATCCGTAACAATTTATAATTTTCTTTCATTCTCCTTCTTCTTTCCCGTTTTTCCCTCGATCAATGTACACCACTTGTAATAAGGCGGGTCTCACGTGTTTGGATACACTTAATGTGAGGTTCGAACAATTCAGCCTTCGAACCCAAGAGTGTCTTAAAAGTGAAAACATTGAAGACTAAATTGAAATTTTTTATAAATTTTGGGGGCTAAGCGTATCACTTTTGAACCTATAGGAATGAAATTGAAAAACAATGTAAATATAGAGAACTAACTACGTTAGTTTTAAAACAATTAGAATAAAATTGAAAATAAGTACAAACATTAGGGACTATATGTGAAATTTAGTTTGTAAGTTTGGGGATTGAGCACATCATTTTTGAACCAATAGGGATGAAATTGAAAAAAAATATAAATATTAAGAACTAACTGCTCAATTTTAAAATAATTAGAACGAAATTGAAAAAAGTACAAATATTAGGGACTATTTGTGAAATTTAACATTCGATCAAATAATCAAGATACAACTAATTATAAATTTACCAGAAGTCCTGTATTAAGAGACTTCTGGTTCAACTAGTCGTACGAAGAGAACGCCTTTATTATAATTCTAAATGCATAAATATCTTCGTTTTCATGCCATGCAGTTTCTATGTTTTAAAGACCACTTTATAGACCTTTCTTCAATGTCAGAATCAATTTTTGACCAAAAAAAATGTCAGAATCCATAAATAGGCCTTTCTATTTGTTATTCTTTACTTGAAAATAGAAGTTAGTGCATTTAATGGAAGCAATATCCATATGTCCTTTGCCAGCATATTCATATGTCCTTCATAATGGGAAAAAATTGATAAAAAGAAAAATTTAGGATAAAAAGCTGGGTGAAAGATGACCGAATAATAATGACCGATATTCCAAGTTTTTAATTAACAGCCTAATTTCATAGTCCTTACTAGTCCTACAAATTTTTTTAAACCCGCTTATAATTTTAATATTTTTAATTTGAAAATCATTTTATTTTTAGTAATTTTGTCACAAAATCTACCGAAGACACTAAGAATTTATAATTAAAGCTGCTCAATTTTCACCTAGCAATTCTATTTTTCTTGATGGATATTAGCAACCTGCCACATCCAAGAGCTTTTAGTTCAGGAATAGTGGTGACGGTGGGGTTGTATAAGAGTCTGAAGTGCTTGTGGCTTTCTCGTAAGAGGGTGTCGCGTCCCTTACTTATAGGCTTCTTTCCTTCGCTTCCATGGATCTCATGGTGAATGAGTCAAATTCCCTTCCCAAAATTTGGATATTCGCATTCGTCTCTTCCCCTCTCTCTTAATTTTATTCGTGCCGTTCCTTATCCGTAGCAAACGACTAGTCCCTTTATTTTATCCAAGTCTCGCCCTTGAAGTCTGGGACCGGGTTTTCTGGGGCTATGAGATACAGAGCCGCCTCAAATAATTTGAAGATTTTGAGTGATTATTTAAATAAGGGGCTTAATAATTAAATTTTTTCTTAATAAAAAAAACTCTAAATTTTCTACTAAAATAATCACTACAAATAAAAACACATTTCTCCAATGTTCTTTCTCTTTATTAAGTCTTTCTTCAGCATATTTCTTGGACCTTAATAATTAAGCTTTATTAAGTCTATTACATATAAGAAAAATTAATAAAAAACTGAATATAAGTAAAAAAATTAATTATTTCAAGTTAAGATATATATAAGTATGTAAATAATATCAAAATTTATCACATAAAAAAATAAAAAGAAGAGTTGAATGTATACCTCTATGTTTTCTTTTTTGGGCCAACCCTACTTTCTTATATTATATGCAAAATTAATATCACAATAAACAAAAATTCTTTAAATACTGGCCTTCAATAGTTTAAAAATCAATTAAGTGCTAACCATTTGACATTTTTTTACTAAGTTAGTATTTTTTTTTTTTTTAACTTGGAGCCCCCAATCTAAGGGGGCCTTAGGCACTGGCCCAAGCTGCCCATAGCTTGGGCCGGGTCTGATGAGATATCGGAGATAGTATGAGTTCTAGGCCTAGGCTAACCCCTGAGGTGAGCCGACTCCCATTCCTATCTTGGTACCGCTATTTATTTTTATGACGGTTTAAGTTAATTTTTATTCACTACATCTACTTAATTTTTATATAATATTTATTTATTAATAAAATATTTTAAATTCGTCCTTCGCGTGTCTATGTGTGTGTATATACTTGCAATTGCAGAAATCCAATTTCCATTCGGCTTGTTAATCGTGCTGTCGATTTCACGGTAATGGTGATCCCTTATCTCACATGGCAACAATTGTTTGACGGTTCTGCTAACATGCCACTACAGAGAGATTCTGTTTCAAATTTCAAGTAAGTCCAAAGTTGGTTCACAAAAAGTCACAACTTTTTCCGGTTCAGACACACGTCCGCCACACGCCCCAAGCACTTCTAGGACAGAGCACTTTACGTAAAGTATACCTCAGCAATTTGCCAATTTGACTACACATCAAGGGCTGGCCTAACCTTTGGATAAGACTTGGCTAGGCCAAAAGCTGGAATGGGTCCATTACAGCTTGGACAGACCTGTCATGTGGATGATCTATCTAGGTGAAGTTTGGCTTGATTAAGGATTAAAATAGTGCCCACAAATGGTAGTGATGCAATTACAATATTTCTCCATTAGAATGATTTTGGAAGTATTAATGCTAAAGTATGCATTGTATTTGGATGCACTTTTTCTTCACAATTCAACTTCTTTGGTTTCAGTTAATTAATTAGTGATGAGTACCAAATACATCATTCCACAAGATCCCGTCACACACTTAGCCCAAGAGATGTCTCATCATACCGCATCAAATCTCAGACCATATAATAATTAGATTAAGATCTCAAATTTAAAGCGACGAGATATAACCTTTGTATTGTATTTACTTAATCTCCCAAAAATTTGATGACCATGTGTCTTACACTATGTATACCTCATTTGATTTAATCAACTTCACCTTCCCTAAATGCGTAAGGTGGGACTTTCGAAACACTCAACTGAATCGGAAAATGAAAAAACCATCATTGACCAGAGGGTTATAAATAGCGCTATCCATTTTGCAAAATGCATGAAATAAGAGAAAATTAAATGATCTACATGTTGAGATTCCTTTTTTAATTAATAGGTATTGTTAAAGCAATTCGCCTAACTCGTTATCGCTCTTTTTGATGATTGTATCAATAAGCTCCATAATATCACTTAAAATGTCAAGCAACAAATTTCTTTTTTGATATGTTTGTGAAACACAACACCATGCACGGACATGAAAGCTTTGTTTAACTTAAGGATGATTGTACAATTTTCTTGCGAGGGTTGTCTTTTCTGTTCCATTACGGCTTCTGCCCTCGTCGTCAAAACCCACTACTACTTCATCAATGTTTGGTGTAGCACCTGAATGGAAGTCTTTGCAACACTGCTGACATTAGTATCATGTTCTATCTTGTCATCGATCTCTATGACGTTTGACTTCTTCTATACCGTTGCCAAAATTTACGGCTGTGAAACAAAAAGTGAGATATGTGTAGGTTCTATTTTTTATATTAGTGCATGGCAACTGTATAGAAGACAAACTCGTTTGATCTCTTCTAAAAGAACCGAAAGTTGTATGGTATGATAGCCCACAGGACCATCTCCATCTCCAACCACAATTGTGTTGATGACGACAAATTCCGACTGGTAAGCCATCTGATTACATGTTCCCAAAGATCTTTCAGCTCCTTATGCTCACTGCAACGCACTTTGATTTTATTAAGAAAAGATCTAAGATACAATAGCTCCACGCGAACTGTCTCGAATTGATGCTTCATGGCAGCAATATTTGAATCTGTATTATGGGTCAGCAACTCCTCCAGATTCTCTAAGAAAAAATCAATGGAGCGCAATTCATCAGTTGAGGGGAAGTTGTATAAGTTGATCTTTCTCATATCTTGTTTAGTAAGCATAAAAAACATTTAATAAGATTTAATGCAGAAAAAAAACAAAATCTGATGTCCAAAATTCTTCTTCTTTTTCTTCTAAGGTTAATTTGGGACACCTCTAGCCTGCCTATCTACCATATTACTTGTTTTCCCCTGCAAGAATTAATGAAAAAGGGTGAGTGAAATATTGCTTACTGACTAAAGATTTATCCCATAGGAAGTTGGATTTAAAATTACTAAAAACATAGGCAAAATCAAGGGCTTCAGGATATTCAATAAGCATGAAATTGGGTAATCATGGAGACAAGTATCATAGCTTCAGTATAGCAATATTGGAATAATATAGCAAATTGCGGCAGCTCTCGTAGCAACTTGTATCCGTTTAGTGGCGAAGCTACTTAGGTGTGAGGGGTATTTGTGCACCGTGCCGCTCAACTTGAAAAAAAAAAATTGTTATTATTTTTTTATTTTTTTTTATAAAAAAATATTATATTGAACATTTTTATTGTACGAGTACACTCTTTAACTTTTTTAAGGGTAAATAGCACCACAACCCCCTGTGCTTTAGCAAAAATGCACATGACCCCCCTGTGGTTTAAAAAGTGCACCGGACCCCCCTGTGGTTTCAAAAGTGTAGCACCACAGACCCCTCCATTAAAAAAACCCTTACTTTTAACGAAGAGTGTGTTATACGCACGTTTGATACGATTTTTCTTGTTTTTAGGCTTAACTTTTTACTTAAGTGGACAAAAATGCCTTTTCATATATATTTTTTTTTTTTTTTTTTTTTCTCCCAATGCAATTTTCACCAAAAAAAAAAAAAAAAAAAAAAAAAACCAAACCCATCTTTCTCAAACCACCGCCCCCCCCCCCCCACCCCCACGCACCCCACCCCACCATCACACCCACACAGACACACATACACACACACACACACACAGATGCACACACACACACAGAGACGCGCACACACACACACAGACGCACACACACGCACCTGCAAATCTTTATATATATATATGTGTGTGTGTGTGCGTGTGTATTTTATATATATATATGCGTGTGCGTGTGTATATATATATATGTGTGTGTGTGTGTGTCTGTGTCTGTGTGTCTTTGTGTGTGTGTGTATGTGTGTCTGTGTGTGTGTGTCTGTGTGTGTATGTGTGTGTGCGTCTGTGTGTGTGTGTGTGAGTGTGTGTGTGTGTGTGTGTGTGTGTGTGTTTGTGTGTGTGTGTGTGTGTGTGTGTGTTTGTGTGTGTGTGTGTGTGTGTGTGTGTGTGTGTGTGTGTGTGCGTCTGTGTGTGTGTGTGTAAACAAAAAAGAAAAGAAAAAGAGAAATAAAAAATAAAAAATTGAAGGGCATTTTAGTCTTTTTATACAATTCAGTTAAATTTGTTGATGAAAAATTAGGGAGGGGGTGCGTGTGCACGGTTTGAAAACCATAAGGGGTTCCGGTGTATTTTTTAAACCATAGGGGGGTCATGTGCATTCTTGCTAAAGCACAGGAGGTTGTGGTGCTATTTACCCCCTTTTTTTATTATACGAATGCACCCCTTAACCTTAAATTTTTAGTTCTACTACTGTATCGACCAACAATAAACTTGTAAGATATCCCTTATTCAATAATAGTTGACAATTATTAACTCCTTACCGTCAAGAATTTAATATTGATCAACCCGCCAAAGGCGTCGATCAATTACGAAGTACACTATCTTGGTGGTCGACTAATCAATGAAAAGGGCATCAATACCAAAGATTCTGCTGCCAAATTGGAAGATCTTTCAAAATAGTGCGGTTAGTGCAATAACACTTTAGCAATGACGAATAAGATTATGAACAATAATGGATGATTCTAGTAGAATAAAGTGGACATATGAAACGACGATAAAGATCACTTACCTCAAGAAATTTGAAATTAGAGTAATTAATGAACAATAATGGATGATTCTAATCTTCAAACCTCGAGTAATTAATGAGCTTATGAGAATCTCATTGAAAAACTTAGGCCCAGTGATTGCTAATTATATAATAGTTTAATCCTAGTCCTACAAGAGTTCAAAATTTTAAGTCAACTAAAATTTAATCTTTGATTTCTTTAAAAACTTAAAATTTGTTCACAATGAATTCCAGATCTTAATGAACTAAATATCTTTACTTCTTTATGCATTCTTATTACCTTTTGGGGCCTAACAGATTGAAATTGAATCATCTCTTGACTAAGAGTTTGTTCTAACTTTTTAATATTGTATTTTAGTCATTTCTTCACTTATTAATTGTATTTTTCCTTCAATTTTAGTAGTTTAAAAATCAAATGAATGGTCATGATGTAATGTTAGAAAATTAGAATAACTCTTAGTTAAGAGATGATCCAAATCCTAACAGAATCGGGCCATTACAGACGGATTTAAATGCTCTCATATCATTATAACATTATGAGAAAAACTTAATGGTGATGATATGTTCATATAGGCTCCTTGTTTGCCTTAAAATATTTTCTTAGAAAATGTTTTCTAATTTCAAATACCAAAAAATTGATCAATCAAAAAATATTTTTCAGTAAAAGGAAAATTTTAGTTCAAAAGAGTAGAAAACATTTTCTTCTCCCTTGGTAGAAGAAAATATTTTTTGAAAAACCCGCCTCACCCCAACCCCTCCCACCCCTACCCCTACCCCATCCCCTGTCACCCCTATACCCACTTTGGTGAATTTTTTTTTTTTTTTTTGTGTTTTTTTATAAAATCTTATGTCGAAAAATATTTTTTACTATAAATCCAAACACTGAAAAATAATTTTCAGTGTGATAACTAAACATCAAGAAATATTATATTTTCTAGAAAAATATTTTTTTCGTGTAAATATTTTTCTCCAACAAGTTATTTTACGACAAATAAACGGAGCCATAGATAGAATAAAATAATTCGGATAATTTATAATCATTAGATCTCTTATAACGTTACATGATATGAGAGGATACAAATCCGTTATGACAAGCCTTTCAACATATATTTTCACTCAAACTTGAAATCGTGGCAGCTTATTATGTTTTGAGAATCCAAACGTCTAAAATGCTTTAGACATTACCTTTTTTTCTTTTGGGTCAAAGACATTACATCTTGTTTGGGTTCAAGAGGAAAAGTACAACAAAAGAAAGGGTCTGATAAAATTACAAAGAAAAGGGAATGATACACTTGTTTGGATTAGGAAATGTTATAAAGAAAAAGATCTTAGGGGGTGTTTAGTTCACAAAATAATTTTTTATTTTCAAAAATCACATTTTTAGGAAGGTGATTTTTAAGAATGTGATTCTTAAGAATGCGATTAAATTAAAAGTGTTTGGTATGTTAAAAATAATTTTTCATTTGTATTTTTATATCATTTTATTATTTTTATTTTTAAATTAATTATTTTTATTTTTATTTTTTTAAGATGAGTATTTGTATTTTTTATTTTTTCAAAATATTTTCACAACTTGAGAATGTAATATTCACATCCCCTCACAAAATTGAGCAAATTATGGGTAAAGGATTATGAGTGGCTTGGTGACGGAAAGAAAAATTTTATTTTCCATATGACGTATCTAGTTTAATTTATTTTCTTTTCTGGTTGATATACTTTAATAAAGTTAAAGTTAAAGATATAATAGTCTCATAAAAAACATGAGTAAACGACTTAACACCCTTTGTATTTTATTAAAAGTGCACAATACTTCCATGTATTTTATAAATAAACTGATTACCCGCTCCCTTGTGTTTTAAAAATACAGCTGAATACTTCCTTTGTGTTTTATAAATAATCTTATTACCCCTCTTGTTTTTAAAAACATAGTTGAATATTTCTATGTTTTATAAATAAGCTAATTACCTCATATTTTAAAAAATATAACTGAATACCCCTTGTATTTTTAAAAACGTAACAAAATATCCATCTTCGTTAAAAAAATCTTTCATTTTAACGGAGAAGTGAAGAGTTTTTCCGTAGCACCGCAATACCTCAGCAGAGAACAAGCACCTTCAACAATAACGTTGATGTGCTCCAATCACTGGCGGAGGCACATTGGGCCAGTGGGGGCTGCAGCCCCTACTGACCGATAAAAATCGTTAAAATTTCTATGTATTTTTTTAAAAAAATATTAGATATTTATGCATTTTTAGTTAAAAAAAATTAATTAGCCCCCACTGAAAAATAAAAGTACTAGTATAGTTAAAAAATTATGAATTTTAGCCCTCACTACTTTATAAAAATGTTAAAATTTCTATGTATTTTTTGAAAAAAAAATAGATATCTATGTATTTTTAGTTAAAAAAAATTAATTAGCCCCCACTGAAAAATAAAAGTACTCGTATAGTTCAAAAATTATGGATTTTAGCCCCCACTGGTCTATAAAAACGTTAAAATTTTATGTATTTTTTGAAAAAAATACTCGAATAGTTTAAAAATTATAAATTTTAGCCCCCACTGACAAAAATTCCTGGCTCCGCCCTTGGCTCCAATTCACTCAAGATTTTAATGACCAAAATAGGGGTATTTTGGTCTAGAATTGGAATAATTTGTGATGTAATGTGTTAAATATCAGTAATATGCGCAAGTCAGCCAATTTTTCTAATGGAAGGGGTATGCAGTTATGTTTTTAAAATATAAGGATGGTATTCAGTTACGTTTTTAAAACAGAAGAAAATAATCAATTTATTTATAAAATATAGGAGGTATTAAGTTACGTTTTTAAAATACAGGGAAATAATCATCTTAATTATAAAATATAGGGAGTATTATGCACTTTGACAAAATACAAAAGAGTGTTAAATCATTTACTTAAGAAAACATGATAATTTTCTTCCATTTTATCCCAAATTGAGGGAATTAGATTTTGAGATATGAGATGGAATTGGCCAAACAGCTTGTATAAGATCATGGTTTTGGAATCCAAACGTCTAAAATGCTTTAGAAATTAAACGTAGTTTAACCCAAAGAGGCCTCACTTGCATCATTAATGTTGTGAGTTCATCATTAATGATAGTAAAGAAGCCTCACTACCGTACATAGAAATAATGAGTATAATTTCCAGTTAAATGAATATATGGACTCACCCAAAAAGAATATATGGACTCATCAAGCGAACTCTATTGTACGTGGCAGTTTCTAACAGCACTGAGAAAAAACTAAAACAAGCAACGTAATTAGTGGTTTTTGCAGAGCTTTTGCATTACTGCCGCTAATAATTACGCCGGAGTTGGCATTTGCTTTGTAGTGTTTAAGCTATATATAATAGAGTAGCTAGAAGGGAAAAAAATTTGTCTTGCAAGTCGGCTATCCGGCTTAGAGAGAAGAGGTGTAAGGTTCATCCATTTGAGAGTCAGACATCTAGTTTTGTAAGTGTTACCAACATAGGAATTAGGACTAGTGCATGGCATAAGAATATATGATATGAACTCAAGCTAGTTAAGTTAATTTTTTTTTTTTTTGGGTAAAATTAGTTAAGGTAATATTTTTACCTTACTAATCATGCCAAAGTGTATGGTCTAGTTGAAATAAGTATATGAGATAAGTGAAACCTCAGGTTTAGTAAGGAGATTATAGGGAAAACCAACAAAATAGATGTCAATCATGATCATCAATCCCACCAAAGAGTTAGTAATCAATGATCGTGATCTTTCTTAGCAGTTAGTATATATATAATATTTTTACCTTACTAATCATGTCAAAGTGTATGGTCTAGTTGAAATAAGTATATGAGATAAGTGAAACCTCAGGTTTAGTAAGGAGATTATAGGGAAAACCAACAAAATAGATGTTAATCATGATCATCAATCCCACCAAAGAGTTAGTAATCAATGATCGTGATCTTTCTTATTAGTTAGTATATATATATATATATATATATATTCCTATTTTAGGATAATCTTAATTTTGATAGAATTAATACTAGTTTCCTATAAATAGTAGCCTTTACCTTGTACGTAGTTTAATTGTCACAAAAGAGTTAGATGTGAATGTGAGAGAGTTTCATTATTTTTTTCATACAAAAAGCCTAAGTAGTAATCTTTTAATAATAGAGAAAAATACTTCCTGGATGTAGGTTAATTTAAAGGTTGAATTACGTTAGAAATATATGTTAAATTATTTGTGTGTAGAATCTGAATTTGAGATTTTTAAAAAACTGTCTACATTAATCTTGTGATTTTTGTTGGTGTTGGGCTAACAACCCAACATAAATGTGAATGAGAAATTGGTTTTAAGCTGTTAAAATTAGCCGTTAAAATCAGTTTGAACGTTACCGGTTGATACAGTTGGTCAAGAGGGTCCACCGGCTGGATCGACTAGCTATTACAAAAGGAGCCGGTCGACATAATTAGTCGAGGGGGTCGATCGGCAGCACCAACAGGCAGATTTTCTTTAAGCTTTATGTCTCTTCGTGAATACGTTCCTTGATACCTCTTCTCCTCTATAAATTGTTGGACAAATTAAAATGAGAGAAGTACTGTAAATAAAAATACAAGATGTGCAATAAAGATTAAAATAACAAAATGTAAAATTAACAGTATTAAAATTCAAGGATGCAGAAATAAACCAAAAATAGTTGATATCGAGGCTCGAGTTAGACTCGATGTTCTTAAGACTTTTAAACGCCCCGCTATGGTGCTTTCGGTTGAGTGACGCAAGTCTTCCAGGATACAACGATATTTCTTTTGTAATAGGAGCACACCAAATTACAAAGCTTGCGAACTAAGTATGACAAACTCTCTCTATTGGACACAATAATAAATGATAATATTTGTTCTGCTTGCTTAATTTTTCGTTCTATTGCTTTCAGTTTCAGCAAACATACACAACTATTTATAGCCAATTCTTAATGGGAGACATCATTGCCAAAATATTCTGATAGAATAAAAAATTAATATACTAATCAAAACTCATACTTTGAGGCAAGCATGCTCCACGAAAATTGATAAAGCCTGCTGCACAATTTTTTATTTTATTGCAATCATGCTGAACTTTTACATTATTTCAAGATTCCTTGCAATAAAATATTTCCATTCACCAACATCAAGATTCCTACAATCCCCCACATGAATGGAAATATACAATGCACATAGTAAAGACACTATGCAGACACTAGAGAGAGTTTATAAGAATGATACTGTTTCCGGATAGGTAGCTTTTGACGTTGAACCTTCCGTAGTAAGACCTATCGGATTTACTTGCTGATCAGTGAACGCGTTGTCTTGAACTGTTCAGCTTTTGTGTAAACCAAGACAATAGAACTTACACAGTATCCTCTTAACCATACTTCAGTTCTCACGGTTGTGTTCGTTTTGGCCCTGAACAACTCCCAGTTTCATGAATACTCTAGAGAATTCAGCCTTAGAGATTCTCGTAGAAGCAGCTCACTCCCTACTTACATAGGTGATCACTTATTAAGAGTAACCCTGTAATACCCCACTTGGATTTTCCAAGATATAAATATCATTAAAAGCATAGCTTATCCTAAACCACATGCAGGCAGCACTGTTTGCTCGTCATAGGAATAGGTGGGAGTATTACCCCCATAGTGCTCCCGATAAATCATTCAAAGCTCAGTTTTTCCCTTTGAAACTACTTCCAGGGATCTCCTGTCACGTAGGTAGGGTTTTCAACTATGATGACTCTTTAGTCATAGGCTTTAGACCCATTCCCCTCGACGATTTGTAAACTTGCTCTCTGTTCAAGCCTTTAGTAAGCGGATCTGCAATATTATCTTTTGACTTCATATAGTCAATTGAGATAACCCCATTAGATAGCAATTGTTTGACGGTATTATGTCTACGACGTATATGTCTAGACTTACCGTTGTACATGCTACTCTGTGCCCTTCCAATAGCAGATTGACTATCGCAGTGTATGCAGATAGCTGACACAGGTTTGGGCCAGTTTGGAATATCTTCTAAGAACTGTCGAAGCCATTTGGTTTCCTCTGCAGCTTTATCCAAAGCTATAAACTCAGATTCCATCGTGGATCTGGCTATACATGTTTGCTTAGTGGATTTCCAAGAGACGGCTGCCCCTCCCAAAGTAAAAATGTATCCACTCGTGGATTTGGAGTCATTAGTATCCGATATCCAATTGGCATCACTGTATCCCTCTAGTACAGCTGGATATCGGGTATAGTGCAGCCCAAAGTTCAATGTGTATCTCAAATACCTTAGAACTCTTATTATAGCTACCCAGTGGTCTTTCCCTGGATTGCTCGTATACCTGCTCAATTTGCTCACAGTTAATGCTATATCAAGCCTCGTGCAATTCATAATGTACATCAAACTACCAATAATCCTTGAATACTCTAATTGATATATTCCTTCACCGGTATTTTTGGTAAGATGTACATTTGCATCTATAGGTGTCTTCGCGAGACTAGCATCATTTTTATTAAACTTGTCCAGTACTTTCTTTATATAATGGGACTGTGACAAGATTAGCCCGTCAGATGTTCTGGTAATTTTAATACCCAGAATCACATCTGCCATACCCATATCCTTCATATCAAAGTTACTGGATAACATTCTTTTGGTAGTCTTAATGATACTCTAATTGCTCCCGATAATGAGCATATTGTCTACATAGAGACAAACAATGACACATTCTTGACCCGTGCCTTTCACATAGACACACTTGTCACATTCATTAATCCTAAAGCCATTTGACATTATGACTTTATCAAATTTCTCATGCCATTGTTTAGGCGCTTGTTTTAGTCCGTAAAGAGATTTTACAAGCTTACAAACCTTCTTCTCTTTTCCAGAAACTGCAAACCCTTCAGGTTGTTCCATGTAGATCTCTTCATCTAGATCTCCATTCAAGAAGGCAGTTTTTACATCCATTTGATGTATCTCAAGATTATTGATAGCTGCGATAGCTATCAACATCCGTATGGATGTAATTCTCGTGACTGGTGAATATGTATCAAAATAATCAAGACCTTCTTTTTGTCTATATCCCTTAATGACAAGTCTGGCCTTATATTTGTCTATTGATCCATCAGCCTTCAACTTTCTCTTAAAAATCCATTTACACCCTAAAGGTTTATTTCCAGGAGGAAGATCCACAAGTTCCCATGTATGATTTTGTATGTGGATTCAATTTCACTGTTTACTGCCTCTCTCCATAAAGGAGTTTCAGGAGTAGACATTGCCTCATTAAAAGTGCGAGGCTCATTTTTTAACAAATACGTTAGAAAATCTGGACCGAAAGACTTAGATGTTCTAGCCCTCTTGCTACGTCTTGGTTCATCTTTAATATCTTTAGATATAGCCTTATCATCTATATCTAATTTTTGACTCTCATCATATATTTTTTTGGTAGAACTTGATTCTTGCGTATTTTTACAAGGAAATTTTTCTTCAAAAAATTCTGCATTCCTTGATTCAATAACTGTATTCACATGTATATCAGTTATTTCTGACTTAAATACAAGAAACCTGTATGCAGCACTATTGTGTGCATATCCAATGAAGATACAATCCACAGTCTTTGGTCCTATTTTGACCATTTTAGGAGCTGGAACTCCTACCTTAGCTAGACATCCCCACACTCTTAAGTAATTGTAGGAAGGTGGTCGAACTTTCCACAACTCATAAGGTGTCTTGCTTAATTTCTTGTGGGGTACCTTATTAAGAATATGGTTCGCAGTTAACACTGCCTCACTCCACAAGTTCTGAGGTAAACCCGAATTAATCAACAAAGCATTCATCATTTCTTTAATAGTTCGGTTTTTGCGTTCAGCAATACCATTCTGTTGAGGAGAGTAAGGAGCTGTCGTTTGATGAACAATTCCATGTTCAGCACAATATTCCTCAAAGGGATATACATATTCTCATCCTCTATCACTTCTCAACATCTTAATCCTTTTACTGAGTTGATTTTCTACCTTATTTTTGTATAATTTAAATACTTCCAAAGCCTCATCTTTGCCTCTGAGTAGATAAACATAACAATATCTTGTGCAATCATCAATAAAAGTAATAAAATATTTTTTCCCACCTCTAGTTTGTACAAATTTTAAATCACAAATATTACTGTAAATTAAATCCAGAGGTTCTGAACTTCTTTCTACTAATTTAAAGGAAGTTCTTGTTAATTTTGATTCTACGCATACTTCACATTTTTTATTTATGTTCCAATCAGCTTTAGGTATTAGACCTAAATTGATCAATTTATGCAAAGAATCAAAATTCACATGTCCTAATCTATCATGTCATAAATTAGGAGAATCCAAGACATAAGCAATAGACTTATTCTTATTCATACCAAATTTAGTAGGCTCATCAGCCTTTACAACAGTTGGGGCAATAGTCATTACATTGAGCTTAAATAAGCCATCACATTCATAGCCTTTGCCTACAAACATTCCAAATTTGGTTAACACAAATTGACCAGACTCAAACACCAATTTGAATCCGTTCTTACTCAACAAGGATCCAGAAACCAAATTCTTCCGGATGTCTGGGACATGCAGCACATTGTTGAGTGTCAGCTCTTTTCCAGAGGTAAACTTCAAGATTACCTTCCCAGTTCCTTCCACCTTCGAAGTGGCGGAGTTACCCATGTAAAGGGTTTCAGAAATAATTTGATAGGTAGTAAACATTTTTCTATCAGAGCAAACATGCTTAATGGCCCCAGTGTCCACCCACCATTGCTTTGGATTCCCCACCAGATTGACTTCTGACACGATAGCTGACAGATTGATGTCAGAGAGATCATTGCCCAGGTCTTCCACAGCATTTGCTTGAGCTTTCCTCTTTTTCGGATTGCCCTGGTTCTTGCGGTGCCTGCAGTCTCTTGCCTTATGCCCCGGCTTGTCACAAACAAAACAGTTCCCACCGAACTGTTGCTTTTTCTGTTCTCTTCCTTTTTTATTTTGGTTGGAGAACTTTCTCTTTTTGTTGCTCGAGCCATGCTCAACCACATTAACCTTTGATTCCAAAGGCGGAAAACCAACTCTTTTCTCAGATTTGCAGTTGTCTGCTTCAATCCTCAATCTCAAAACTAGATCTTCAAAAGTCATCTCCTTTCGCTTATACCTTAAATAACTCTTGAAGTGCTTCCAGTTGGGAGGCAACTTCTTAATAAGTGCACCAGATTCAAAACGTTCTCCCATATTTATACCTTCTGCATGACACTCATGAATGAGTACCTGATACTCATCTACTTGCGGCATCAGAGGCTTGGAATCTACCATTTTGAAGTCAAGGAATCTGGCCACAACGAATTTCTTTGTGCCCGCATCCTCCGTTTTATACTTCTTCTCTAAAGATTCCCACAGTGCCTTAGCAGTTGTCATTGGGCTATAGACGTTATACAACGCATTGTCCAACCCGTTGAGGATATAGTTTTTGCAAAGGAAGTCTGCATGCTTCCAAGCATCAACAGCAGCAACAGTCTGCATATCAGGATCGTCACCCAACAGCGGTACATCCTCTTTAAAAAATCGAGCAAGATTCAAGGTGGTCAAGTAGAACAACATTTTCTGTTGCCACATCTTAAAATCCCTCCCGTTGAACTTTTCTGGCCTCTCGCCATGTCCAACAGGAGTTGACGCCACAAATGGCACAGCCGAAGCAACAGTCACTGATGGCCTAGCCAAAGGTACATTTTCATTTCCTGCAGATCCACCTGTTGATCCACTTCCAGTCAAGGGCACATTTGGGTTGTTAGGTCCAAAAGATTGTCCATAATTCATATTTCCAGTTTCGGTATTCATGATTAATATTATATATATTAAGTCCAAATCCCTGTTTATACACCCAAATACAAATACAAAAATCAAGTTAGTCGCAAAATAACTTAATACCAAAATTAATTTTAAAGTAACAATTAAGGAAATAATATTTCTGATACAAAAATAAAAGAAATATTAAAATCACACAGTCTACTATATGTATATATATACTTATATTAGACTGTCAAGTAAGTAGTCCAAACAAAATAAGTAAAACAATTATTCAAATTAAAGAACAGTGTACTAATATATTATTTTGTCACTTAAGAAATAAGAAGTAACATTTGGTTCAGTGGTAGACTCTTCTGATTAGTAGCTTTGAGGTCCTGGGATCAAACCTTTGTAGCAGTAAGAAGAATAATTAGAATTTTTGCTTCTCAAATAAAAAAAAATATTATAATGTTACTGCATTAAAAGCTATAACAACTAATATAATAATAAATATTATCATACAAAGCTGCAACTAAAGCTACTGCATTAAAATTTATAATTAATATAATATAATATAATTTACAACTAATATACTATATTATAATGATTTACAATTAATATAATATAATATACTATACAACTCACAAACTATATTATAATGCAAAACAAAACAAAGCTTCTGCTTTCAGCAACTTTCAGCAAACGTACTACATATACAGTAATAGCAAGAAAATGATAACAAAGAAACGTGCAAGCGGAATTGAACAGTTCAAGATTAGGTCCTTAAAAAATTTATATCTTTCTCATTTTAAGTCCAAATTTGATTAAATTTTCACCATTAACTTCAAAAAATTAAGAGGTATATGGAAATGTAATTTATTTTCCAATTTGTTATACTTCACAGAATCATATTAAAGGAATTATACCTTAGAAGTCTTAAGATTGTTGGACAAATTAAAATAAGAGAAGTACTGTAAATAAAAATACAAGATGTGCAATAAAGATTAAAATAGCAGAATGTAAAATTAACAGTATTAAAATTCAAGGATGCAGAAATAAACCAAAAATAGTTGATATCGAGGCTCGAGTTAGACTCGATGTCCTTAAGACTTTTAAACGCCCCGCTATGGTGCTTTCGGTTGACTGACGCAAGTCTTCCAGGATACAACGATATTTCATTTGTAATAGGAGCACACCAAATTACAAAGCTTGCGAACTAAGTATGACAAACTCTCTCTATTGGACACAATAATAAATGATAATATTTGTTCTGCTTGCTCAATTTTTCGTTCTATTGCTTTCAGTTTCAGCAAACATACACAACTATTTATAGCCAATTCTTAATGGGAGACATCATTGCCAAAATATTCTGATAGAATAAAAAATTAATATACTAATCAAAACTCATACTTTGAGGCAAGCATGCTCCACGGAAATTGATAAAGCCTGCTGCACAATTTTTTATTTTATTGCAAGCATGCTGAACTTTTACATTATTTCAATATTCCTTGCAATAAAATATTTCCATTCACCAACATCAAGATTCCTACATAAATAACAGGCATCTCAGGACATTTTGAGTCAGTTTTTAAGATAGTTTAGTGCAAGTTAGAGTTGCTTTAACATATCAAAGGCACTAAGAATTCAGATCTGGGAGAGATTCAAACATTCAAGTGTTCACTCTTTCTTGTTATTTGAAGTGCTTCTATAACAAGAATTTCACCGTTGAATCTTGGAAGACAATCGCTAAGAATTTGTAATGACCGTAGTAATTAAGGCGATATCGTCTTAAGGAAACTGATTCAATCAGGCTTCTGTGATTTATATTAAAAGTTCGTTTACTGCATTATTCAACGAAGTTTTTTATTTATATACGTTTCATATTTCAGTTTTCTCTATTATTCTTTATCAGTTATTATACAATTTAGATTATATCTGTAAATACATGATCTAAATCGCGTTTGTTATATTCTATGATCATGGTTATATGTGTAATTATATGACGTGGTCTAATTTTATTTTATTCTTTATGTTCTTAATTACATGTATAATTACATGGTCAAGATTCTATTTTTACATTTTAATTTTGGCAGTGTTCCTTATATTATTTTTGATTTTTCAAGTTAATTACTGCAAGTATATACCTTTAATCATTAATTTACCAACAATTTTAGCTTGCATATTATTTTTCCAATGGATGTTGACTTGAATTATCAGTAGTAACCACGTTGTTCATTTATACAATCTGATTAAGTAAATAACCTCAAAGCTGCTAAATTGTTCCATGCACTTTTATGGTAGATAATACTTTAAAGAGGCTAATTCTTGATATATTTGAACTCAAAATCTAATAGTCACTATTTGACCATTCCACCCAACTCTTAGGTATAATTCTCAATTCTTTTTTTTTTTTTTTTTGGCTCAAGAGAGACTTAAATTGTATAACACACATCAAATGATATCACTCATAAAAATTGATAATCTTATAATCTCTCACATTTATAACGAAAAATATACCACTAGACGAAAGGCTGCGGTGAATCCTCAATTCTTTATGTAAGTGCAAACCCTTGCGTCCTTGTAAACTCTTCCTGGTCGGCAAAAGTAACCCTTCTTAGGAGCACAATGAATATCTTCTGAGCATATACACAAGCCCTCTAAAGCACATCCCTCTTTGTATATCATCACCCCACTTTCCAATCCAAGAATTTGATCTGTCCATTCATTAGAAAATAGACCTGATGGATCATACATCTCTTTGACCTTCAAAAATTGAACTGCATTCTTGTACTTGTTTATGATTCCATCAAATGCCACATTCCTATTCTTCCCCCAATGTGGCAAGCCTTCATACTTAAAGAAAGCTAGCTGTTCCACCTCTTCAAGTATGTCCTCGTGTAGCCTAGGACTTATTGGTTCATTGCTTCTGAAGTATGTCATTTCGACTTCAATCGAATCTTCTTCTTTGCCTAAGTAAGCACTTGAAGCTTTATCGTATCTGATGAGGAGACCATTGTACATCTCTACATTGCACATGGCTCTTGGCTCCAATGCGGTAAGCTTTTTCACATCGTCAATGAAGTTTTTAGCTTTTGACAAGGCGATGCTGAATGCGGTTTGGTGAAAGAATAGACCTTTAACTCTAGGGTCCCATGGGCAAGCTGTAATACTTGCATCCTCATGGCTATAAAAACAAGCTCCTGATGATTGGAGGTGATTCTGATATCCAACTACTGGGTAGCCCGTAAACAATAAACCTATTTGAATTACAACAAAGAATGTTGTCATGTTGTGACACGTGACACATTTAAAAAAGAATGTCCATGTGTAAGGTACAATTCATAGGCGGATGTATAGTTGGGTCAGCGGGAGCTGAAGTTTCATTGGCCCAAAAGAACATTAAAAATTCTATGTATTTTTTTTACAAAAAATTAAAAATATCTATGCATTTTTGGATAAAAAAAATTAATTAGTCTTTACTGAAAAAAAAAGATATACTCATTTAATTGAAAAATTATGTGTTTAACCCCTATTGAGAAGGAAACTTGGATACGCCCCTAATGCAATTACACCTGTATATGACACGTTAAGGGCTAGTTGTGAATAAAATATAATAAATTTCTTTCAAACAATTCAGACTTTTAAAAGACGTGGTTATTAAAATATCTCATTCATGCGCATTGAATAATATACAGGTAAATGATGTACCATTATTTGTCAACCCATACGCAGCTTTCTTCAATGTGGATGTTGTCAGCTTGGCACTTAAACACTTCCCATCCGCATCACGTTTGAACTCCTGACCCTCCTCTATTCAGAATAGGAAAAGCACCAAAAACATTGTATGTAAACCAGTCATGGACATTTTAATGACTATAAAAGAAAAAATAATAAAAATAAAGCTAACAACAGCGAAAGTTGGGAAGAAAATTGCTAATCATAGGCCAACCTGTAGTTCTTATAGCGGCCAGCGCAAGTGAAGCTTGTGAGCGAAATGCAAGAGAATCATAAACACCATTGCCGGACTTCTTACAGGAGACTCTGTCGTCAATCCTATAAACCACCTTTTGCTGACTGGGGAACCATGTTAGGTCGGCGAACTCGTGTTGGTGGCCGAAGCTGACAACCTCGTCTCCCAAGTCCGAGTCACTCTTCTCCACGTAGGTGATGGACCTTTTGAACAATGGCTGCAATTTCAAAGTGACCTGCCATTTGTTTTATTAATTTCAGTGTCAATATATGGCTTATCTTGATATATGAGACAATGCTTGGAGGTGTAATTTTTTTACGATATACATAAACCGATTTAGACTACTAAAGGGCAAACACCTTAATCATGGGCATGCCGTCATCCCACTGTTTGACCAAATAGTGGAGTGTGAATCAAAACTTGAGGTATAATAATTCTACTCAAGACATGTACTAACTAGTTCAATTAAAAGTATAATCTTCAGTGGTAGTTAGGAAAACTCAAATCTACATTTACAGTTATTCGCCTTCTCTCACTTACCATTAAATGACACCTTGGGGTTGTTTGGAGGTGTAAGTTGTGTGGTTATACGTATTTAATCATTATAAATTTCACCCCACACCCTTTATTTGTCGGACACGGCTTATATTCTTTCAATGACTAGCTCCACACTTGAGTACACCTATCAATGTACTATAGAGTTACTATTAACCATTAAGGGTCCATTTAGGAATTTTATCCGGTAAAAATTAAAATTATATAATTTAATATTCATATATAAATAATATTTTTCAAAGAGAATTAATTTGATTTTTCAAACTAAAAATATATATATAGATATTGGGTGAGAGGGGGTTGCAGCCGGATTCACCTCGATACACATCCGGCCTTGTTGATATCCATTAATATTATCCAAAAAAAAAAAAAAGCGATTGATATGCATGCTAAGCATGATAAATAAGTTGTAATTGACTGGGCTTTATAAGTTCATTATCTTTTGGTCCCTAAGTATACAAAACTAATTCAATCAAGATCATGTCTCCGACATTCTTTAAATTAAAATCCTTATTAAAATGAATAATAGTCAAGTAACAAATATTCTTATGACTTGATCTTTATTCAAATGAATATAAGTCAAGTAACAACATATTTATGACTTGATCTAATCATAATTAGTTAATGAAACATTCTTTGACTTTCTCTCTCAAATTTCATATTTAATGCGTTATTAGATTCATATATTATTGAAAGCTATAAAAATAACATGTAATTTTAACAAAATATTTTAAAATGCATAGAATTTTTCGAAGCTTAACCCTATTCATAAGCAATATAATCTCAAAGAGTGATCCGAATCGAAAAGTTTACCTGTGAAATAACTCCAAGAAGTCCGATGGATACTTTAGCTGCATTCAGATTGGGGTCACCATCTACTAGCGTTCTGACTTTCACGTAGCCCTCTTGCGGTCCAGCTGGTGTAACAAGTCGAAGTTGAGTTACGTAGTTGTGAACCGCACTACCCAAATCCCATAGCGTGCTGCCATGCGCGCCAGTGCTTAGTAGGCCACCTATTGTCAGCCCCCACCAATACGGAGAATAAGGCAACGCCAGACCGGCTTTTGCCGACTCTTCAATGAGCTGCTTCAAGGTCACACCACTCTCAACAGATATCGTCATATCTGCTTTGTCAATCTTCACTATCTTGTTTAGGTATTTGGTACTGATGACGAGCCCATCATCACCTTGAGGACAAACCAGCTTGGGAATACTATGTGAATATCGAGTGGCCACTCTCATTTTCATTCTCTGCTTTGTTGCATTTGCCACTACTGCGATAAGTTCTTCTTCTGTTGTTGGATATACAACTTGAGCTGCACGACATGTACTTCGATCTGGGAATGCACCATACGAGTTTGTTATGGTGCAGTTGAAATTATTTAATGAACACTTAACAGGATCTTCTGGTGGACTACAACACGCCTTCAAGATTGCAGAGATCAACACCAATTTCATAAACACAATCTTTCGTTTAATGCCTTTTACACGAACCAACTCGAACATGGTTGATAATTGACAAACTTTAACAGATTCTTTTTCTTTGGTTACTTTTCTAGGAAGGGAAGGGGTTTTGAAGAAAGAGTTCTGGACAAAAATATGTGCAACTTAATTGGCTTTTTATAGTTCACTGAAGGTAGTGATTTTATGATGTGGAAGAACTAGAATCTCAATTCGACGTTTAATGGGTTGAATTTTCAATGCAAGCTGTCGTGATTTGACCTAAAAACTATTTGAAAGTGAATGACAACATGATACATTCTACTCTAGCTTATCGGGATATCACATATTTTATTAGTGTGACGTGCTCCAACTTAGTGATGCCAACACACTTCCGCACCGCACAGTAAATTGTAGCATAATCCCACTGTATCAGACTGAATAGAAATAAAGTATTGTAGCTGCATATTAACTCTTATCTTTATATATTGTGACACTTATTAACCTTTATTTTTAAAAATTCTATTTAGTAATTTTTGACTTAGGTCAACTTTAACAAAAATTTAACTCTGTTAAAACAAAATATTATAATTACTAATTTACCCTTTTAATTATATTTAAAGACAAATTTACCCTTCATAAAAAATTATCCCAAACATCTCTCAAACCAGCCTTTACCCCCATCCTTCACCCTAGTCTAAACCCTACCCTCACCCTTGCACCCTCGGCTAAGCCCCACCCTCACCCTGCATATTTTCCGCTAACCCCCACCCCTATTCCCCTAACCCTACCACTGACCCCCACCCCATATCCCTACAACTACTGCTAACATTTACCCCTATCTCCCTCCCTACCCTCTCTGCTTACTTCCACCCCCATCCCCACAACCACTAGTGACCCCCCATCTTCTTCCCCTTAACCCTGTCGTTAACCCCTATCCCCATCCCCACAATCACTATTGACCCTAACCTACATCTCCATATCTATCGCCGTTAACCCCACTTTCATCCCCACATTTAGCGCTAACTGACCTTGGTTCGGTTGTGGCATCCGGACCAGAGCCTCGTCCGGACCCCTCAACTGGGTCAATAGAAAAATGCCATTTTTAAGCCTTTTTGCATGCATCCATTTTCTAGCAATTTGTTAACATCAAAACTCATATCCAATATAGTTTTCGAGATGAACAAAGAAACTTAAAAAACATAATATATCTTATATAAGTTTGTAAAAATTTGTAACATAAATATCAAGCATGCTGATGTGACTGTTTTTGCAGCACTCAAACCATAGTATTTGCATTGCATTTATATCTTAACTTTAGAAATAAATGCAACATTTATATACTTTTGATGCAATGTAGGATAATACTGAAAAGTGAAAAATCAGGCTCGAAATGATCCAAATTGTAAGTCAAGAAGCTGAAAACGGGAAACACGAGAACCGGTGAAAGAATGGAACTCATAGAGAAAGAATTTGGCTTAATCTAGCATGTAATCAGACTCGAAACGTTGAAAATAGCCCGAAAACGCCTAGGTCAATACTTGGTCAAAAGTCAAAAAAATCAGAGACAAAAAGTCAGCCAATAAGCGATCGAGCGCGCCTCAATAGGCGCTTGAGCGCCTCTTTATGCACTGCCCACGCTGCGACATTTGATTGGACCAACAAAACTGCGCTTGAGTGCCCAAACCGGCAGTGGCAGAGGGGCCCTCGAGGAAGGGCGCTCGAGCGCGCCTTTGATTTTTCCTCTATAAATACCCCCTAACCCCGGTGAAAATTTAAGTTAGATTTTATTATTTATTTTCTGTTTTTATTTTAGCTTTAATTTTGTTTTTAATTTAGTTTTAATTTATGTTTTAAATATTAGTTTAGTTTAATTTTAGTAGTAATTGTAGAATATAGGACAAGTTTTGCCCGGGTAGCTTTTAAAGAAGCCCTTACTTGGGAGAAGTTCTACCCCAGTAGCTCTTATTCGGTGGAATCTCCGTCCGAATAGCTATTTTGTATCGGACCTCTGCTCAAATTCCTGGAATCAGAAATACAAAGTCGACATATCGGGGAAACTTTTCTTGACTCTCTTATTTATGCTACTTGTATTTGTTATTATGTCTGAGTAGAGCTATTATCTAGGGGAGGATATTGTAAATGACAGTCTTTTAATATATGGTCTCGGATTCAGTTCATTTGATTCAATTGCAATATATGACTTGTTTTAATTCATTATTTTCCTTTATACGTAATGCTTTTAAGTAAATGTTATGATTATTTTACTTTCGTGCCATATATCCATGCTTTAATAGTGAATCAATAGCTTGACAACCTTAGATTCCATGAGACTATAGGTTATACCATAGCTCTAGACTATTAAAGAGATGTTGATTAGTTAGTTAAAACAGACCTTTTATGGTAGGTTGCAAGAACAGATCCATACTACGACTATATAACGAACTCGTAGATAGAACGACACCTACAGTAGAGTTAGTAATCGGAACTTTAATGGACTAAGGTAATGGACTAGGTTAATGCTTATAGCTTAACCCTTGCATATAATTAGAATCCTTAATGCTGTGCTTATATTGACTACCTCTTTGCATATCCATCCCCCTAGATTCCTTTTGTAACACCCTAACCCGTGCATATAATTATTTTATTGATGTGCATATATTTATATATCTACTTTAATTATTTACATATATTTGTTTGCATAAAATATCATATTTTTGGGTTACGTGCATCTATTTCGTTTAACGTGCATTTATTTCAAACTATATGCATACATCTAATTTAACAAGAAATTTAATCTATTAACATATATTGCATCAATATAAATGCATTCTTAAGTAAGTAGGCACGTTTAATTGGTTAATGTGCATAATTCTCATTTTACATGTAATTTCGAGACTTCACGAACACTTTAGAAAATCGTAGGAATCATAGAAAATAATTAACGTAGACAATTACAAATTGGAACAACTAAATTAGTTAGAATTAAACTAGAATGACAAACTAGTTAATAGCATTTAGTAGAAGGGCATGTTGGTCATTTGAGTTTTTTCTTTTATTATTTACACCTATTAATATATTACAACACACACAAACACACAAAAGACACACAACAATCAGATTTCCACACACACACACACACACAATAAAATGACTGAAACACACACACACAAGAAGAGAAGAAAAATAGAAGAAAATAAGGAAGAAAAAGAAGATTTGCTCAAGTTTTGCATGTTCTTCAAGGTCTAGGCGAGGAAAATTCATATTTTGTGCATTTGAATAGTTAGGGTTTATATTAAAATTTCTAGATTATAATTTATTGCCTTATCCTTGCTTATTGATGCTTTAGTTACCTTTTATTATACGTAGAGAACACTCTTTTGTGGATTAATAGCAATTGTTATGGTAGTTTATTGATAGAATAAAGCTTAGTTAGTTAAATGTAAAATGGTAGACAAAGTGTTTGTTTAAATACATAAATCAAGTGTAGGAATGTTATATAGGCTAAAGTAATGGTTATTGTTGGCTCAAATGCAAGAAATAACAAGAAGATGATAAGCAAGCAAAATTCGGATTTGGACACTGCATTGCTTCTAACTTCCAAAATAGTTTTGGTATAGCAAACGTGCTTATAATTGAACAAAATTTATATGGAAGCTATATTAGACAGTTTAAAACAAATGCGGATTTCTAGAGCTAGGGCAAATTCTAATGTTTTGATCCCGTGATTTAGCTAGTTCCGAAATATGCCTGAAAATCGCTGGTGCAGGGGGCAGTTCGCGCAGTTGCACGGAAAAGATCATAACTTGTGGAATTTAGATCGGAATTGAGTTCCGCTTGAGGCTAAAGTCATCTACACTCAAAGAGCTACATTTATACACAAAAATCAGTCAGTTTGGAGGTCTATAGAATAGGTAACTGAATTGATTAATTTAAGCCTCTATTGGAGAAAATAGAAAATGTTTTAGTGATATTTAGGGTTTTGTGCAAAGTTAATTCTAGGATTGATTCAATACTATCTATAGGTAATATAGGTTCTAATGAGCATAGATTAGTGATTAGATGTGATTGGCTTGATTGGAACTTTAGGAACTTTGCATAATTGGCTTAGAGTTCAAAGGGGCTTTATCTGAAAAGTGAATCCGGATGGAATATAATGATGTAGATAGTCTTTATTTGGTGTGGTAGTGCTTAATGTGCCTTTATGGTGCCAAATTGGGGTTTGGTTAGAGTACTTGTAGTTAAAACGCATAAAAGGGAATTTTGGGGCTTTTATGTTGGATGTAGTATAAATTGAGGTTTTGTGGTTTTAATTGGTGCCATAAGGTGTCATTAGAAGTATGGAATAACTTATTTGTGAATCTTGTACCTTGTGTTTCATTTGGGTGTCAAATTGTTTTAGTAGACGAAGGGGTCTTTGAAGCGAAATGTTAGCGATGACTTGTTTGAATAAGTATATGATCTTAGATGTGTTAAGAAGCCTCTAAGATATATTTATGGCGTGGTTTAGATAATCAAATTAGGTAGCTGTAGTTCAAATCACTTAAAGGGCTTTTCGAAGTTTTATATTAACATGACTTAAATTGTGGTTTTGTTGCATTTGTATGCATCATAATGTGACTACATACGATTAGTAAAGTTAGGTTCGGAATTCGTTTTCATGTGTGAAGTTTAGAGCTTGTTTTGTAAGCAATTTAGAAGGAGATTTGTTGGATTCTTGTAAATTACTTGAATTAGTTGCACTAGTAGTTGTTATTGTTATAATAGCTCTAATTGATCATGATTGAGTTATATGTTGTATAAATGTGAAGTTTATGACCTAAATACTATTCTTGTGGAAAGGTTTTAGTTGGATTTTGTGTGAATTAGTTGAGCTTGATGCATAGTTGGTTATTTGAATTGATGTAGTTATTATAGTTGACTTTTAAGTGATTTAAATAAGAGTTTAAATGGTATTGGTAGGTAATATGTAGTTGTTTGGATAAGTTTCATGAAATAGGTTGTATAGCTACTTCACTACAAATGTTTGTATCTTGATTATAATGTCGTGTTGCTTATAATTATATGAGTTATGTTGTGAAAAATGACTACTTGGAATATATGTTAAGTTAAAGTATATAAAAGTGGCATTTTGTTAAAAATAGAATTTTAATAGATAATATATGCTAAATAAGCGAAACTATAAGTTCAGCACCTTCCTCACTGAGTATACCAGTTGTATACTCACCCTCATCTTTAACACCTTTCAGGTTCAGCACCTTCGCAAGGTTATATAGGAAAAGCTCGAGAGTTACCGTGTTTGGTTGTGTTGGCTTTCATTATTAATGCCTGTGAATCCATGTGAATTAGTGAAGTGGTTTGAATTGTAATTTGATTGGAACTATAGAAACTCGGCTTGTAATTGTATTGGATCTTGTTTGTATTTGGTTCGTAGGTGGCCTGTAATAGCTTAATGGACTATGTTATTGTTTAATGGTCGTGCATGCTTGCTTAGGTTAATGGAGTTAGTAGGCTGGGTTAATAAACAAGTCAATTGAAGAGATAAAGTTAAAATGGAATGATAAGTGATTTTATAATATAGTATTTCAAGATTTGAGGCCTATGTGTCACGCCCCAATCCGGCCTATAAGGTTAGACTAGGGTGTGATCTAAACGTTCAGGATATATCACATACTTAACCGTTTATGAAGATTACACACTTAATGTTTTTGGCCTAAAACTTCAAAGTTTTTCGGTGAGTCGGCAGCATAACGGCTGTAATTGGGCTATTTGGTTTGACCTAATTCTCTAAACGCCTCGATTATTCCAACCATTAATCCAATTCCATTAAGGACTCCTATTTGTCACCAACCGATTTGCTTACTAGTTTATCTTGAAAGTTTCGTTTGGTTAATAAGCCTAATATGATAACTATGTCCCGTTTATTTGTCAATTTCCTATCATGCAAGTACCTATTATCCTTTAGTTTGCAAATGAGCACCTAAGTGAAATTAGATAGAATTAACTCAGTTGATTGTTCATCTAGTGGTTTGACTGCCTACGACAACTACTAATCAAGAAAACGAAAGCAAACAACCAAATAAAAGTTTGTCCGGTTATAGATAGTACAATCCCAGAATTAGACCCAAATTACAATGGGGTCATTTACATAAATAAACTGAATATTTTGCAATCAAACACAATATCCATATAACAACCCCTTTCAGGAAAAGCACAAAAGCACGTAGTCAACCCCATGAATCATCAACAAGCACATTTACTTCGGGTACTTGTTCCAAATCTGCTGCACCTGTGACAAAAAAGAGGGTGAGTCCTTATGAACTCAGTGAGGGGGACGAGATATAGATTTTGAAACTCATTTTCCGGTTCAACTTATCAAATCCTTTTGCAAGCATGAATATAACAATAATACAAGTACAGAAATAGAAATACCAGTCTTTCCTCCCCGAGGTTCTCTAGGAACCAAGCGAGAATACTTATAGACATAGTAAAAAGGATACATTGAGCTTTTGCTTTCAGATCAGTTTCAGAATCAGATGTTGCGGCCGACTTCAAATAACCCCAAAACACGCCAGATGGGTGTACTCCGGATGTACCTCGAAATCCTACGACCCAACTCTCTGAGGGTGGAATGCCAAGCGAGAGAGGGAATTGGACCATGGTAGTCACGGGAGCACCGGCAAGCCCTATGGTGCCCGGTGTGCGTGGTCGCTACCATCCCAACAGGAAAGGTTCCCACCTTCTATGCAATGCACATTCATGATAGGTAATATATCACAGGAGGAGGACAACAAAGTAGCTTGCCTCCGGACAGTCATAACATTGCACATTGACCAAGTAAACAGGTAAACAAGCAGGGCACGATAAGACAAGAAAATTTCACTTGAAGGCATATAGAGTTATATGAAAATTAAACGGGCAGCCATGTAACACATGTAAAACAGGCCATATAACTCATTAAGAAGTCCACGTGATCAAGTGATAAGATTATTCAACATGCAATGACATCAATCATGGGTTCGGGTGCAAGAAAAACTTATTTGTCAACATGCAATGGTCAAAATCACATTTGAAGTTATAAGACATTAACGGGCAGCCCACTAAGCATATAATTCCCACACAATATCCAATTGATCAATACTTAACAAAACTACCTAGTCATTAGGGTTTCCATTTCATGTATATTCGTGCAATTTGGGCCTCAACTCAACTCAAAGTCAATCTCAAACCATGCATCATTTAATTCAACATCCTCAAACATTCAAAACAGTCCACACAACATCCCGTAGCTACAATCCCAAGCATCTAATTCAACAAGAGGAGTCACAACAATATTTCCAAGCACAACATTAAGTGAAACCCTTACTGCAATAGGCTGTCTTCTCACAATCAATAGGATAAGCCAAAAATCTCCAAATTCAGTGAATAAGATGTCAAATTAAATCTTAAGAAGTTAACTAAAATCAGAAACAAACCTTGCATCAATTGGAGTTCGGGATCATTAGATATATCCGAAACAGTGGAATAGCACAAAACTGTCCAGATTTGTACACTTTTCGATAATTGACGTTTTTGAGGTCCTTAGGGTCAGATTTAACTTTAGTCCATTTCTGACAAAAATGTCTAGAACTGAAAAATATAGTATCACACAAAATATCATGCATTTTGGACAACATTTACTAAGTAAAATATGGTTCGTTTCACAAGATCAGTGCATCTGCCAAAACCTGCTTCATTTTTCCAGATTTCCAGATTTGGACAAATTTTAAAGATCTGCCATTTTGAGGACTTTAGAGTCAAAATTAGCTTCGCCTATTTCTGGGAAAAATGTTCAAAACTGTCCAAACTAGTCACCTACCAATTTTCAAGCATTTTAAACATCATTTTCCTAGATAAACGTACCTTGAACAGACTGCTCAGAGAGCTGTCAACAATTTCAACTTCACCTAGCATCATTTTCAAGCCAAGATCTTGCCATGCATGGTTGTTTAAGCTTATGAACGACCATATAGCTCAATTACAGAAGCAAATACACACATTTATGAGCATGCATGTGAATTTTTGAAGAGTTTTTAAAAGGTTTTAACCCTCACCTTTGCAATCAACCCAAAAGATGCACAAAAACTTGTTGAAGCTCAAATCTCTTCTTCTTCTTGCTTAGCTGAGATTCCAACTTGGTTTTCTCTATTTTTCCTAGCATAGTGATCAATCTCTTAGTACATGCATGTGGTTAGAACAAGAAGAAAATAAATGGAAGCTTAAAAACTCACCAAGGCCGAAAATGGTGACTCAAAATGTTTGCATGTGTGTTTCTTGCATCCTAGCTTGCTTGGGTGAGTTTCTTTGCTTGTTGTTTGTCTTGATGCACCATAGGATGATGAAGATGAGCTAAGTGATGAAGAAAATCAGCCCAAAACCGAGATGGAGAGAGAGAATGAGAGGGAGAGAGAGAAATGTGAGGAAAGTGAGAGAAATGAGAGAAAAATGAGGCTTTTTACAAAAGTTGATGCATGGGTTCAGCCTTGAGCTTAGCAATTCTGATTTTTATGTCTTCAAGAGGCATTTTGAAATTCCTAGCATGGGCAAGGAGCCCTTGGTCGAAAATGGTGTGCATTGGGTAGGGTTTTAGGGCTATTTTATGCCTAGTGTCTTGTGTGTGTGTCATAGTTTGTCTATGACTAATTTTTTATGCATTTGTGTCATTAGAATTGTCATAGGAATGTTGGGAAATTAGAGAATCTAGGTAGAATAAAATATAAGAGTGTTTTTTTATGCGTTAAATTATGAATACAATAATAGCTATTGGAAAATGTAGGTATAGTTTAGTATTATTTTATTGATAGTTGCGTTTGTAGAGAAATTGAATTAGGAATATAATATTGGTTAGTGGATTGTGTAGGATTATTTTAGTGTCTAGTGCTTTGTGTAGGATTCTTTCTTGATTAACGTGGTGGCACGGATTCCTAGATCTAGGGCACGAATTACGAGGTAGACACAAACTATGAGGTACAACACGTATTTCAAGACTAAGGCACATACTTCAAGATAAGTGCACGGATTCTAATACTAACACACGCAACTTTAGGTGACGTAGACCAAAATAAGGCACGCAATTCAATGCAATACACGTAATTCAAGACATGACTCTTAAACTTAGGTTAAAACACACAGTTCAAGGTTAATGTACACGAAATGAAGAGACACACGCAAATCAAGGTCTCGCACGTAAATTAAGGTCATTGCATGTTTATCTAGGTATCACACGTATATCGGGGATTAGGGCACGCAATTTTAGGTTAAGGCACGTATAACGAGGCATGCACAAAAACTAAGACATGGCACGTAATCCAAGGTCAGTCATATCATTCTTGGTCTATGGCACGCAAATCAAGGTAACACACGTTATTCGGGGTCGGGCCTCACACTATGCATGCTTGTGTACCTATTTTGTTGAGTCTTAGGCTTGGATGGCCATGAGATGAGGCATAGCTTAGTGGTTGAATTTGAAGTACATGAGAATGTTGGATTATGGTTTTGTATTTGTATTCTATTATTCGCAGGTTTTCGGATTGTCCTATAAACAGGGGAGACTCTGTCCGTTTTCTCTCGTTTTTTGTGGGTTTGGATATGGGATGAGATTAGTTTTATAAATAACAGTCCCGGTCTCGTGAAGGATCGGGGCGTTACACTTTTCCCTCGTATTCCACTCTTACTTAGTTAGTTGTAATTTAGTTTACATTTTCAAACATCCTTTCAAACTGTCACTTACCACTTTAACACTTTTGCACACTACTTCACTAATTAATTAACGAGCTTCCCTGTGGATAAGATTCCGCACTCAGAGCACGCTACACTACAAAGATTTGTGCACTTGCGGGTATTTTAACTTGGTTTATTTTACACACTTTTTACATGCCCACCGGGTTGCATCACATGCATATGTTCAAACCAAAACAAAACTCTTTAGTGTTCAAAGTATAGAAAACGTAATCATCTATGCAATTGCTTGAATATCAAGTCCTTGGCTCTAATACTACTTGAAAGGATCTTTTAAGGATGCGAATCTCATCTAGCTATAATGTAGGTGGAAACAAATCTTAGATTTCAAAAAAAATTCACATTGCATTCATTTAATACCTCTTTTTGATTCCATGCAATCAAATATATATAAACAAGAGATAAACAAGTTATACCTCTTGAAGCAAACTAGTGAAGATAAAGGTAGAGCCAAGGTGATAGACCAAATCTCCTACAAATGCAAGAGGTCTAGGTTGTCCACACAAGCATGCAATAGCCTTTTTCAATCACTAAGTGTTTGTGCTAGCAACTTAGATGATTATATAAGCTAAAACAAAGCTAAAAGATGTAAAATCTTCCCTTTCTATGAGATGATCGAAAATTCCAAGAGAAAATAGAGAAAATTTCTTATTCTTGTTTTTTGTTTTTTGCTTTTCTAACTTTATAAAGTGTTATGCATGTGTATCTATTTATCGAGCTTAGTTAATGGGTAGATATAACCTAGGCAAAGTCCACTAAATAACTTAGTGGAATTCCATGGCAATCTCCACTAACTAAGTTAATGGAATTTTACAACAAGAAACCACCAACTCAAGCCATGAAAAGAAAACTAGCCATGCATTATATGATAGTGGATAAATTAGTGGAGAGAAATGAGTTGGCAAAACCTAAACCACATTTAGTGCTTTTCATCTTTCTCATATAATTAATCCTCTAATGCATTTGCTTAATTAAACTAATCACTATTAGATTAATTTATGGAAACAACTTTTCTATATTTATACATCGGCCCTAATACTTTAAATATTTACACTTTTGCCCTATTAACTATTAGTGGTCAATCATAACGTCGTTAACTTTTTAACACATCTGAACTTGTTTTAAGCTTATTGGAAACTCATCATTAATGCTTTATTATGTATGACTCTCTATATTCACTGTCGTATAGCAATGAGAGAAAAATTAAACACCTTTTAATTTATTCTGAGAATGTCTTCAGCATTCTCGAAATGCCCTCACATTCTAGGTTGACGTCTAGCAACATGCCTAGACAATTTATCTGGTAATGAAGTCCATTCTTGTGAATCTATTTATGGTTGTGAATTAACGTGCAATCCATTCCTTCCATTAATATGTTCCGATCAAATGAGGACCATGAAATGATTTAAGTCAACAAATTCGATTCTATGCTTAGATCTAATCGATGGAATGAGGGATGACAACCGTGGAAAAATGCCTTTCCATCATTTATGCCTTGCCCAAGGACTTCCTTATTCCATGACCGAAATTAGATCGCATAGGAAATTGTCTCACGTCAGAGGTTAATAGATCTTAGATTGACAATTACCTGTCAGTCCCTATATTAGAAAAAATAATCCGCACAAGGCCGTAATTGTCTTTGTTTCCAAAGATAGGTATTGTCCAAGTGCAAGAATTAAACCCTAATACATATGACAACTGTAATTTCTCAAGTCAAAAGATTACAAGCAAAATCGCAACGAATAATAAATTATTAATCCAAAGTCATGTAATTTATTTTTCATGTCATATTCAATGATATATTCTACTACTAATCATTCACACGTTTGTTAATCGCATACTACAATAAAACAACGCTCGGGCAACGAAATTGGACGATGGATTTTTTTCGTAGTAAATTGCCTACTGCCAGGCTACGAATTTGCTACGGGCAACAAATTTCGTAGCCCATCCGTAGCCAACTTAGACCCCGTTGAAATGGCGATAAAAAATTGCTACAAATTGGCTACAGACAATAATTTTAATTGATAAAAAAATAAAAAATAATATTTCGTAGCCTAGCCGTGGCAAATTTGCTACGGACTAGCTACGAATTATTTAATTAATTCAGCAAAAAAATTCATAAAAAATTTCATAGCCATGCAGTGGCCAAATAGTCACCGATTGGCTACGGACTATATATTATTCAAAAAATGTTTTAAAAAAATAAAGCACCATAGCCTAGCCGTGACAAATTTGCTACAACATAAATACAGATATTTTAATTAAATAGGAAAAAATAAAATAACAAAGTCCATAACCTAACCATTGTCCTTAGCTACAGATGGGCTGTGGACTTCTCTACGTCCATAGCCCATTTGTAAGGCCCAACCAGGGACCACATGTACATATAGGTCATATCATATATAATTAAATTATTTTATATGCATTACCTTGTTTTAGGTGCTTGAAAATTGATTTATGTGCATTTATCTCGATTTACGTGTATTTTATCATTTAACGTGTATTTGAGTCATTTATATCGTGTAGCTAGTAAGTGGAACCAACTAAGTTCGATAGCTAACTAAAATAATTGAATTAGAACCAAGCCAATTAGAATTAACACTAGGATGACAAACTAGTAATACACAAGTCAGTTGAGGAGCACTATTGTCCTTAAGCTAAAATTGCATAATATCTTAACACTATTCTATCCTAGACAAAAATACAAACAACACACACCAAATGTCTATAACACACACTGATAAATTCGTATTTTTAGTAACTTTAACCCATTGAATCATGTATATTGCATTATTATTTCAAGCTTAATTGTAAATTTTACACAAATTTAGTGCAATATAGGTTTTAAAGAAGAAAGAGCAAAAACGGCCACAAAAACCAACATTTGGAGAGAATATTCGGCGCAACACTAAAGGAAGTAGAACAACTTCAAAAGGAGCAATTCGAGATTGAATTTGGCCAAACCGAGTGCGGAAACGGATTCAGGACACTGAAAAACCTTAGAATAAACCTAGCCAACTTTTTGGTCAACGGTCAAACTCAACGGTCAATGGTCAAAGTCAATGTTTGGAGTCAAAGTTCACCTACCACAGTCAAAGTAGCGCTCGAGCACCCATTTTCTGAGCTCGAGAGCCACTTTTTGAAAAAGGCCGACAATTGAACGGCAGAATGCAGACTGAAAATAAAAGAAAAAATATAAAAATCAAAAGTGCAGAAGGGCGCTTGAGTGCGGCTAACTGGCACTCAAGCGCCCTCCTGAAGTTTTGCCTATAAATGTTGCGATTTTGCAGTTACGAGAGGAGAACCAATTTTTTTCATCTTAGCCAAGCTTCTGCCTCTCTAGTAAACAGAAGCTAAATTTCACCATTTGCTTTGTATATAATCAGTTTTCTTCATATTTTAGCTTAGGAGTAGGTTAGTTTAGTTTAGTTAGGGTCCTAAAATAGGGGCTGGGCTTATGGATTAACGTCATAGCTTCAGAGAAATCAACCCGGCTAAATCAAGATGTGCTTAAATTCGGTAACTTTTATTCTTGATTTCGATTTCTGTTTTGTAAATCTAATTATGGCACTTTAGACCCTTATTTTTGGAATGATAAATAAGTGAGGATATTTTTATAAATATTTAGATTTAGATTAATTAAAGTCTCATATTCTTTAATTACTTAGTATTATCAATTAATTATGCGTATTCTTGTAGTTATGTTATAGTTAATTGAAACTACATATGCACCCAATTTTGTAAACTAGTGGCAGTACGTGGCTACCTCAAACGGAATTAGCTAGGTTGTACCAGCACCTCTGGGGTACGTAAGTAAGAAGATTAATTGAGAGGTTGAATATTGTTTGGTTATACCAACATATTCAGTATTGTTAATTAATTAGTCCTATTACTTACGTATCTAAGGCTAACTTCAGAAGTGGGAGCTTGTAGCCCTATTTCTTGAATGATTTACTCTTTTAATTTGAATCTATAATATTACACTTAAATACTTTGATCAAATTTATCATTCCAAATCATGGACCTGCTAAATTGAACTAACCACTCCTGGCTTAAATTATTTGATCTTGTTACTACAGTATCTTTGAAAATTTTGGACATTTCTGGGACTTAATTTACCGTACTTTTGGACCTTTGGACTTTTGGACTTAATCAAACTTATCCGTGACAGGAGATAGTCAAACAATTCTAAATTAAGGACTTAACTTAACTTGATAACCCAATCTCCGTGGATCGATCCTCTACTCGCCACAGCTAGAGGTAATTCAAGGTAAGCAATATTTCAAATCATTTAACCTTACTATTTTTTAGCGCAAAACGACGCGATCAAAATTTGGCGTCGTTGCTGGGGATCGGTGTTCATCAAATAAGATAAGTCTTTGATTTATGTATATTATTGTTAATTTGTATATATTTTAGTTTTTAGTTTTCATTTTTATTTTAGTCAATTTTGTTATTTTATAGACTTTGTCTGGCTGAAGACATTACACTTAGCGCTCCTAGGAGGCAATCTAGGGATTCTTGTGGTGTTAGGGTTCAATTTTTATTTTCTGTCATTTATCTTTCGTATCAAATGAGTCTTTCTCTAGCTTAAATTTTAAAAAAAAGAAAAAAAAGAAAAAAAAAGAAAAAAAATGTGATTTTGGAGAACATAGGTTTGAGAGAGATTACATCTTCTTTAATCTTTAAAGGGCCTAAAATCCCGATATGTTCTCATTTTTTACAAACTCTTGAACCCCATAAAAGAGTTTAAATGGTCTAGGTGGTTAAATTTGTTTTCAAAAAAAAATAATAATAGTAATAAAAGAAGAGTGTGGCCTTGTAGAAAATAGGTTTGAGGAAGATTCTATCTTCGTATTTTGTGATTCTGCAAAAGCATTTAAGGCAAAAACGGGAAGAACCACGTTCGAACGCGCCTGTAGGGTGCTCGAGCACAGTATGACCTAACCGAGGGGTTTAAAGCCCTCTTTCTTTCTTCTTCTTCTCATTTTCTTTTCTCTCCATTGCTGCCTCCCTTTCTCTTTATCTCAAATTTGTTTTTTTCTTTCATTTCTCCTACACTATTGCATTCAACACAATGATATTCGGGACTCTCACAACTGATCAATTTGCCATGGTTGTGTACTCGTTTGTAGGCGTTTTCATCATTTACCTTTTTCTTATTTATATCTTTATCAAGTGGGATCATAGGTATATTAGAAATGATTGAAGTTAATCATGCATTTCCAAGTTTAAGTGATAGTCTTCTGTTGTTGTATTTTTCATTTCCTTTTATGTAATGTTTTTATGTTTAATAAAATAGTGTGATTTGTTTTTATGGTTTATGTATTTATAGTATTTATATTTATATATGTATATATCTATATCTATATATAGTAAGTGTGAGACCCGAGCATTTCATTATATGTGTATTTATTTTTTTTAAATATTATTTAATAGTATTATGTGCTAATTATGTGTTTAATAATCTTACTACAATGAATTTGCATTTAAATTGTATACGTATGAATATATATAGTCATATTTTTACTAAGACCACCGTATTTGACTTAGTCTTACTCTTATATACATATAATACATACATAAATACATATAAACCTATTAGAATATACTTAGTATGATAACTTTGACTTTTTGACTTTTCGTATTTGACTTCATTTGACCGCTAAATTATTTTATACATTATACTTATATAATACATATATGTATATGTATTTGAATATGTATAAATACATTAGATATTTTTATTAATACATGTATGCATAATAAAATACATACAAATACATAAGACATTTTGTAAAACACCAACTTTGACTTGGTCTTTAAATATCAACCTATCATTATTCTTGCAAGACAAAATATACACACTGCACTAATTGGAAAAATTTATATGGCAAATTATATATGGTTGGAAAGCTCTACAAGTCTAGTTACTAACGCTTCAAACCGTTCGTGAATTGGAGTTCTCTAGCATAAGTTATGATTGTTTTAGTAAATGGTGTCAAAGTTCTTTTGTATACACGGGTTTGACCAAACAAATGCTATTTGACTTTGCTTATTAGTTATTTGACCATTGGACTTAGCCTATTTATTTCAGCCAAATATTATTTTGCAAGACAAAAACACGCACAACACCTAGAATACCTACAAAATTCTGCTATAAGAGAAAAGAGAAGAAAAACTATTTCCAAACTTGATTATTCATTTCTTGGTTGATTTGGACAAAGTTTGATCCATAGAGAAGTTTTTTCTTGTCATTTCATCTTCATTTCTAGCCTTAGATGCTAAATTAAGGTGAGGGGGGTTATGTGCTTGCATGATTTAAATTCTGAAAATTAAATTTAGTTTGAAGAAATGTTGTTATCTTAATTCATAATGTATGTGTTAGGAGTAGACTTTTGGGTTTGTTGCGTTCTTGTTGTTATATCTTGTATTTATTTTGTATTTTTGAAAATGAATGCTAGGGTTTGTAGATCTAGGTTGTTGTAGTATTGTGTGATCTTGTTTATGCTTGTATTTGAGATTTGTGATGTTGTAGAAGCAAGATAGAAAGTGAATTTTCCATGAAAGCTATCAATCATTTATTGGACAACTCACTGCCTCTAACTTCTTTTACATTTTAAAAATAGTAAAAGACCTTAGAATATAACGAAATTTTTACAGTAGCTAGATTAGGCAGTTGGGAACAAACTTTATGTTTTACAGAAAGTCATATTCTAACGTTTAGACCTTCTGATTTTTCTATTTCCTAGATGTGGCAGAAAAAAGTTACAACTAGGTAGTTGGTAGTACTTGCACTAAAATGACTATAACTCAATGAATTTAACTCAGAATTGAGTTATGTTTGAACCTAGAACTATCTACATTCTATAAGATTCGTTTCTAGATAGAAAATAGTGTATTTAGAGATTATGAACATGGACATACAATTTGATTAATTTAAGCTTCTGCTGAATTAGGAATTAGAAGTGCTTTAGCTAAAGGTGGAGATTTTAAGTTTTTGTCTGTATATGCTTACTTTGATCTGTGAAAATCATGTATAAGTGTGTTATAAATGCTTGTATGGATGATTATATGTTGTAATAGTATTCGAGAGCTTAATACATACATATGAATTTATTGGAGATCAAATAGGTGATTATGTGTTAACTCTATTAATTAGAAGTTGAGAATTTGAGTTAGATTTGGTGTTTATGATTATATATATGTCATTGGTATATGATTTCATGGCTTTAGTGAGAGTTTGGTGAATTTAGGAGTTTATTTTGATTAATTTCATAAAATTCCAGCAACTATGTAATTTTATAGATTTGGTTGTTTAGCTTGTTTAATGCTTGGTTTTGTTGTTGTAATGTGTTCATAATGCATTATAGTTAGTTGATATATTGATTGTGTTGAAGTTATGTGTGGTAAAGATTCATAGGATGGTTTAATCTTGTTAGAAATAGTTGATTTGTAATGATTATATTCTTTCAAGGTTTAATTGGTGTTAATGTGTAAAGGTCATGTTTTTATGTACTTAGATGATGTTAATATGCTGTAAAGATCATGTTCTTTGATAGTTGAATGTTGGTACTAATGTGTTGGATATATGTTTAATGATGTTTGGTTGAATTAAAGAATGTGTCGTCTTTAAATGTGAGTGTATTGATGCATGTTAAATGTAGCATGATTGCTATGGTTAGGAGTTTGTCAAATGAACATGATACGTGAATATGCTCGGGAGTTCAACCTACTTTGTTGATCTCCTTTATTGGTCATGAATATGTGTTAAATGGTTAATGCAAATGTATGAATGTCTTTGATGCTATGTGATGCAAAGTGTTAGGTGGATACCCTTATATTGTTGGGTTGACACCCTTATGTGAAAGCATTGGGCGTAGTCCTTTATGTGAAAGCGTTGGGCATAGTCCCTTATGTGAAAGCGTTGGGTGTATTCCCTTATGCGAATGTGTTGAGTAGATACCCTTATGCGAATGTGAATTTGTTGGGTGGATACCCTTATGCGAATGTGAATGTGTTGGGTGGATACCCTTATGCGAATGTGAATGCGATCGGGTGGATACCCTTATGTGATGTTATGTGGATACCCTTATGTGATATTATGCGATCAGGTGGATACCCTTATGTGAAGGTCAACCTTATGCAGGGATTGGTAGCGTCGTGTCGTGCCAGGAGGCATAGGGCTTGTGGTAATTGCACGACTACCTTAGTCTGACAACATTCTCACGTGGTCAGAGTAGGGCCATGGGGACTGGGGTGTCTAGGTGGGTACATCCGGATCTTGGTAGCGTCGTGTCGTACCGGGCAACATAGGGCTTGTGGGTAATTGCACGACTACCATAGTCTGACACTATTCTCACATGGTTGGAATAAGGCCATGAGGAGTGGGATGTCTAGGTGGGTACATCTGGAGTACCAATATGCGGGAGTGACAAGGAAATGTGAAAAGTGAACGTGATGAGTTCGTGTAGGGGCTATAAGTGACGACATCAACAAACAATGAACAGTATCCTTATAACGTGGTTTATGGCTTTAATGCTCAAGTTATATGTTGTTTCTAATGTGATTAACTGATTTACAGGTTATGGCTTTAAAAGTCCCATTAACTGTTTCCCTTCCCCACTGAGCTTTGTTATAAATAAGCTCACCCGTCTATGATGCATGCTACAGGTGTACATGATGATGATTATGTGCATGAGGAAACTGTTGGAGAACCGTGGAATGAAATCCGTGCTTAGCTTGTGTTTGAGTTGAAACACTGTTTAATGGTTTTAGTAGTTTGTTATAAGATGTTATGTTTAGTTTATATTTGGAATACTTAATAACTTGTCTATTTTGAAGTCTAGCTTGTTTTGATTGTATATATAAGTGATCATGGTTGGATTCATGATCATGTTTAGATTTTATGTATGCTCGTTGAGAACCTAGTTTGAGTATTGTCTCTACTTGGATATAGACTTTATATAAATATGTTTGGGTATTTTCTGTTTCTTATTGGATGTTCATATTATAGCCGTTATAATGTCCGTGTGTCGTTGCGTCCTGAACTGGTTTACCTAAGACCGGATTTGGGGCGTGACAGTAAGATTATAACTTTTCTTTCATTTCCGTTTTTAACATTTATGTTATAATATTGTTAAAAAAAAACATAAAAAAATTTCAACTGGGCGCTTGAGCGTGCCTTGCAGGCGCTCGAGCGCTAGACTGCAGTCGGGACTTATAACCTAAGCCCCGACGGCAGCAACACAAAAAAACAAAAAAAAAACAAAAAATTGGATTTAGTTCTTCTGAATATTAGATCTACTGGTTGATTGTTGATATGTCTCGAGAATGTCTTTAGTTAATCTTGCCACTAAAGTCTTCTAATGACTTTGGTAATTTGGTGTGATTTCAACACTCACTGCATAATTTTCAGCAACTGTTATGGCTATACATTCATTAGTGTATATATTCTGAGTCTCCTCCAAAGCATTTGTTAGCAAACCATTAAATGAGATTTATTGTGTATATTTTAATTTGGTATGTTAAATTTCTCTCTTTAAATAAAAAAAAAAGGTGTTTGTTCTATTTTGTGTGATTTAGATTTAGTCTTCAAAAAAATTAAGTTTAAGAAAAAAAAAATTAGTCCTTGCGAAACCAAATTGTATATATCATTGAGTTTTAAATTTCGTTTTGTATCACTTTTGTTTTTATCTTCATAACTAACGTTGGTATTTAAAACTTTTAATGACAAATCTTCTTTCAGAACTATTTGAGGAACAATGTTAGGAACTTTTATCAGGTTGTATCTATCTTTTTAATTTGTAATGTATTGCATCACTTTCTTACATTGAGATAAATGCAAGGTTCGAGTTTGAGGAAGTAGGAGAAAATAGTCGATACCAACTATTAAAATTTTTCTAAATTTTTAATTTTTTTCTTGCTTCATTTATTCATAATAATTAAATTTGAGTGGTTAATTGTTGAAATATAGTTAGATTATGGTAAAATATTTGAATTAACTATGAATTTGGAATGGAAAAATGATTAGCCACTAGAGTTGAGTTTGTATCTAGAATTTTTTTTAAAACCTTGTTAACTATTATTACGTCCCAACAGCGTTACATGATTCAATTAGAAGTTTTTGATTAATTTTCAAAAAAGGAGTAGATTGAGAGGTTTTCAATGTGAGATGTTGTGTTTTATTAAAATTTAACATATTTTTCTAGATTGGTATACACCTTTGAAAAAAAAAGAAAAAAAAAGAAGAATGTTTAGATGACTCACTCAATATCATTTAAATATCAAAATTGTTGATTCAACAAAAAAGGCAGAAAAAAACTCATAACAAAATGCTTTCATCTAACAATTTTTGAGCATTTTTGGTTATGAAAAAGCTATCAATACAAATCTTTCCAAACAAGCTTTCTTTCACCAAACACAATTTAATCGAAGAAAGATAATACTTCAAGAAAGTCTTTGAATCAACTAACATCTACCATTCGAGTCATCTATTCATAAAAAAAATAATACAAATAAAAAGAAAAAAATATATATAAAAAAAATCTAAGGGAGTATTACATGATTTGGAAGGTAGTTGAGTTTTAACATTTCATAACTATCCATAGAAAATAATTTTGATTTTATAAATTTTGCGTGATTAATTTTCTACCTCTTAATTGAGTAACAAGTGCTTAAAAAGGCTCAAATGATTTTTTGTAATTAAGTTGGTTTCTATTACTCTAAATACAAAACGATTTCTTGGGGTGAAATTGTTTGGAAGACAAACTCACTGTTAAACTTGTATTTTATAAAATATAACTGTATGAATACATTGACTGCTTAGATTTAATATTTTTGAATATATTAAATAATTGATGCCTTTACTTGAGGACAAGCAAAGAATGAGTTTCAGGATGTTGATAAATTCGTATTTTTAGTAACTTTAATCCATTGAATCATGTATATTGCATTATTATTTCAAGCTTAATTGTATATTTTACATAAAATTAGTGCAATATAGGTTTTAAAGAAGAAAGAGCAAAAATGACCAAAAAAACCAAGATTTGGAGAGAATATTCGGCATAACACTAAAAGAAAATGGTAGAACAACTTTAAAACGAGCAATTCGAGATTGAATTTGGCCAAACCGAGTGCGGAAAAAGATTCAGGATGCTAAAAAACTTTGGAATAAACCTAGTCAACTTTTTGGTCAACGGTTAAAGTCAACGGTCAATGGTCAAAGTCAACTGAGATGGTCAAAGTCAATGTTTGGGGTCAAAGTTCACCTACCACAGTCAAAGTAGCACTCGAGCGCCCCTTTTTGAAAAAGTACGACAATTGAGCGGTAGAATGCAGACTGAAAATGAAAGAAAAAATATAAAAATCAAAAGTGTAGAAGGGCGCTCGAGCGCGCCTGATTGGCGCTCGAGCACCCTCCTGAAGTTTTTCCTATAAATGTTGTAATTTTGCAGCAAAGAGAGGAGAACCAATTTTTCTCATCTTAGCCAAGCTTCTGCCTCTCTAGTAAACAGATGTGCTTAAATTCGGTAACTTTTATTCTTGATTTCGATTTCCGTTTTGTAAATCTAATTATGACACTTTAGACCCTTATTTTTGGAATGATAAATAAGTGAGGATATTTTTCTAAATATTTAAATTTAGATTAATTAAAGTCTCATATTCTTTAATTGCTTAGTATTATCAATTAATTATGCGTATTCATGTAGTTATATTATAGTTAATTGAAAGTACATATATGCCCAGTGTTGTAAACCAGTGGTAGTACGTGACTACCTCGGACGGAATTAGCTAGGTTGTACCAGCACCTCAGGGGTATGTAAGTAAAAAGATTAATTGAGAGGTTGGATATTGTTAGGTTGTACCAACATATTCAGTCTTGTTTATTAATTAGTCCTATTGCTTACGTATCTAAGGCTAACTTTAAAAGTGGGAGCTTTTAGTCCTATTTCTTGATTGATTATTCTTTTAATTTGAATCTATAATATTACACTTAAATACTGCGATCGAATTTATCATTCCAAATCATGGACCCGCTAAATTGAACTAACCACTCCTGGATTAAATTATTTTATCTTGTTACTACCGTATCTTTGGACATTTTGGACATTTCTTGGACTTAATTTACCGTCCTTTTGGACTTTTGGACTTAATCAAACTTATCCATGACGGGAGATAGTTAAACAATTCTAAATTAAGGACTTAACTTAACTTGATAACCCAATCTCCGTGGATCGATTGTCTACTCGCCACAGCTAGAGGTAATTCAAGCTAAGCTATATTTCCAATTATTTAACCTTACCATTTTTGAATGCAAAATGACGTGATCAAAATCTGGTGCCGTTGCCGGGGATCGGTGTTCATCAAATAAGATAAGTATTTGATTTATGTATATTATTGTTAATTTGTATATATTTTAGTTTTTAGTTTTTAGTTTTCATTTTTATTTTAGTCAATTTTGTTATTTTATAGACTTTGTCTGGTTGAAGGCGTTAAACTTAACGCTTCTAGGATGCAACCTAGGGATTCTTGTGGTGTTAGGGTTCAATTTTTATTTTTTGCCCTTTATCTTTTGTATCAAATGAGTCTTTCTCTAGTTTAAATTTAACAAAAAAGAAAAAAATGATTTTGTAGAACATAGGTTTGAGGAAGATTACATCTTCATTAATCTTTAAATGGCCTAAAATCCTGATATGTTCTCATTTTTCACAAATTCTTGAACCCCAGTAAAGAGTTTAAATGGTCTGGGTGGTTAAATTTGTTTTAAAAAATAATAATAATAAAAAAAAAAGAGTGTGGCCTTGTAGAAAATAGGTTTGAGGAAAATTCTATCTTCCTATTTTGTGATTCTGCAAAAGCATTTAAGGCAAAAACGGGAAGAACCACGTTAGAACGCGCTTGTAGGGCGCTCAAGCGCGGTATGACCTAACCGAGGGGTTTAAAGCCCTTTTTTGTTTCTTCTTCTCCTCATTTTCTTTTCTCTCCATTGCCGCCTCCCTTTCTCTCTCTGAATTTTTTTTTTTTTCATTTCCCCTACGTTATTGCATTCAACACAATGATGTTCGAGACTCTCACGGCTAATCAATTTGGCATGGTTGTGTACTCATTTGTAGTCGTTTTCATCCTTTACCTTCTTCTTATTTATCTCTTTATCAAGTGGAATCATATGTATATTAGAAATGATTGAAGTTAATCATGCATTTCCATGTTTAAGTGATAGTCTTCTGTTGTTGTATTTTTCATTTCCTTTTATGTAATGTCTTTATGTTGAATAAAATAGTGTGATTTGTTTTTATGGTTTATGTATTTATAGTATTTATATTTATATATGTATATATCTATATGTAACACCCCAAACCCAACCCCAAGCTAAAGGTCAAGCCCGGACCCGTCACTCGGACAGAGTCTCCTCTGTACCAAGGATTAAAATGTTACCTGTAACAGTCACATATAACATTTGAACTATAAACAACAACTTAAACAACTTATCTTTTAATATTCCCTAAGCAAGTCAAATTCATAAGGCCATCCGAGCCTTGGGACAACATCAATCTACTTAAGCACACAAGCATGCGAGGCAAGTTGGCTTTAACCAAAAGTAGTTAGATACAATTATAATTTTAAGTTATATTTGCAGGATAATGAACACTCCAAGCATGCAATAGAATATGAAATCCAACATCCATTATTACAATCCAACATCTTCCTCTAACATACAAGACTTCAACTACCAACACATATACAAGACCCCAAGGTCTCAAAATACAACATTTAACATGAACTTCACGCAAATTGCACATAAGATCCACCTTAGCACACAAAGTCACGGATTCTGATCTACGTGAACTTCTTCTTCTTCTTCCTCTACTTCTAACAGCTGGGGATTCACCTAAGCTTCTCCTGAAACATGACAATTGAGGAATGAGCAACAATGTTGCCCAGCGAAGGAGGTGATGCAACATACCAAGCGTGCAATATGATACTCAAACACAAGAAACATATATGTACAACATAAACCAGCAAGATAGGAAGGCAAGTAATTAACCACATTAAAAAGGATATGGTTCCAATTCAAGCCTTCAATCACGAGCTACGAGCCACAAACTTCACACAAATGCCGGTAAACCTCTTATTCTAACAAGTTGGGATGCTCTGGATGTATCCCGATCTTACGACCCATTCTCCTGAGGTAGGTCCATGCCCAGTTGGTGAACCACGCCTCTGGGGTAGTGGAGTATGCCTCAGCGAGAAGGGAATAGGCACCATGGTAGTCGAGGGAGCACGGCAAGCCAGACACCGCCCGTGTTTCTCAACGCTACCATGTTCGAAAAGGTTGTGCAACCCCGAGACAAGGCACAAGAATTCAAGATAGCAAAAAACACATAAGAGGGTCGACAAAGTAGACCGCCCTCACATAATAATTGCAATACAAGCCAACAAATACACAATATAGTAATATAATTCTCTAAAAGAGGCATACAACATAACTTTTCTTCACCAACTATTTAAATAGCTCAATTGAAGTTTAGACAAACAACATAATGCATGACAACACTTCAACAAGTTCTAGATACATCAAAACAAGCCAAATATTACATTTTCCCTTTCTTTAACTAATCTTTTCTCCTCCTAAGCGCATCTTAAGGTTTCCAAACTACCTACTAATCATACTATAGTTCTAATTAAGCTAAAAGACACATATTAAGATCATAAAAACTCATTTTAAAAGTTAAAGCTCGGAAGGCCCCGAACGGGTTTTAACTACAACTATACTAACCGAGCCCCAATTTCACGTAACGAAAGCACCAAAAGTGCTTCCTTAGCTCAAGGATACCCAAACCATAACCCAAACTTGCCCGGATTGCACAACGAAAAAAGTCCCTTTTTTAAAGTCGACTAATTACGCAATTTAGCTCGGTTTTGGTTGATTCAACTTCACGTGGCTTTTAAACTAGCTTCACTAGGGCCTAGAGCATCTAATTGAAGTCTCAATTCAAGCTAATTAGCAAATTCATTTCAAACCCTAACAATAAGCACTATTCATCATCTCTTTTCTTCAATCTCAACTTTCAACCATAAACTATGATAACAAGTTTCAAAAGTTAACTCTATAGCATCTATTAAACATATAATAAGCATTCATAACAAGTATTAGGGCTATAATCAACAAATCAAGAAATTTAACAAAATGCAACAACTTTAATTTCACAAAAAAATGAACTCCCTCACAATTTAGAAGGCAAAGATGCAAAGTAGGAGCTCCTAGATGCCACGAAACCTTCCTAGACCAAGCCAAGAGCTCAAGATGCAAGGTTGATGAAGAAAAAATCTTCTCTTTTTCTCCTTAGGGTAGTCGGCCAAGGGAGGGGATAAAAGGGGTATTTTTGCTTTTGTTTTATGATCAATTATTTTGTGTGTTTTATTTTATGAGTTTTGGTATTATATGTATATGTATGCATATTAATTAAAGTCAAATAGCTCCAAAAACTTGATCAAACTAGGCCAAAAATGCAATTTTAAATGTGTCTAGTTGCAATTAACCCTATTCTTACGTAATACTATTCAAATGGCATGAAAACTATTTTCTAAACGCATGCTCCCAAGCTCGAAAGTCCAAAATAACTAGGTCTCGATTCCTTCTAGATGTTATATGATCTAGGAAAAATATGAAATCTAACATTCGAGACGGTCGAAAATTTTATGAATAGTAACATCAAATCAAAGCAATTAAGCAAGAAAGTTGATGCACGTAAGAATGCGCAAGTAGGTATGCAACAGTTATAAAGGTTTTATGATAGAATTCTCAGGCGTCACACCCTCTCCCCCTTAAACTAATTGCGTCCTCGCAATTCTTTACATGATTCAGTAAACAGCTCTGTATACTTCTCTCTAATCTGATCTTCTCGCTCCCAAGTGGCATCCTTAACCTCGTGATGATCCCAAAGAACTTTTACCATAGGAATACTTTTTATTCGAAGTTCCTGAATCTTTCTGTCAACCACTCGAAGAGGTTTCTCAACATATGCTAAAGACTCATCAATCTCCAACGGTTCTAGCTCAATGATGTGAGACGAATCAGGATTATATTTCCTCAACAGTGACACATGGAAAACATCATGAATCTTACCCAAACTCGGAGGTAATGCCAATCTATAAGCCAAATCACCAACATTCTCAATGATTTCAAATGGCCCTACGTATCTATGACTGAGTTTACCTCCTTTTCCATGTTGAATCAAACTCTTTCGTGGAGTGACTTTCAAGAATACACGATCACCCACTAAAAATACTAAGTCTCATCGGCGTCTATCAGCGTAACTCTTCTATTGACTCTATGCCGTAAGCATTATTTTCTTTATAAGCTTTACATTATCCACCATTTTGATCATCTCAGGTAGAATAGCTGGATCAACTATTTTTATCTCAACTACCTCATCCCAATACAACGGAGACCTGCATTTCCACTCGTAAAGTGCTTCGTAGGGTGTCATTCCGATGGTAGTCTGATAACTGTTATGATAAGCAAACTTTGCTAAAGGTAGGTATTTCTCCCAACTCTTGCCAAAATCCAAAACACAAGCTCGCAACATGTCTTATAGTATCCTGATAGTCCTCTCTGACTGGCCATCTGTCTATGGGTGATATACAATACTAAAACTCAAATTAGTCCCCAAAGCCTTTTGTAGTTTTTGCCAGAACTGTGATGTAAACCTGGGATCCCTGTCTGACACTATCTGAGATGAAACTCCATGCAATTTGACAATATTCTCAACATAAAGCTTGGCTAATTTATCAAGGGAATCTGTCTTCTTTGCAGCAATAAAATGAGAAGTCTTTGTCAACCTATCAACCACAACCCAGATGGAATCATTACCTCGCGGTGATCTCGGAAAATCCAACACAAGGTCCATATTAACCTGGTCCCATTTCCATACTGGAATCTTTAATGGTTACAACAATCTTGCCTGCCTCTGATGTTCCGCCTTAACTTTCTGACAAGTCAAACACTTAGCTACATAATCAGCTATCTCCCTTTTCATGTTGTTCTACCAAAAACTTAGCTTTAAATCCCTATACATCTTAGTTCTACCGGGATGAATCGTGTACTTAGAAGCATGAGCCTCCGCAAGGATCTTATCTTTCACAGTCGAATTACTAGGAATGCAAATTCTATTCCTGAACCTGAGTAATCCATCATCATGCAATTTGAAGTCGGACTCTTCCCCTTTGGACTTCTCTAGAAGCTTCAATAACTGAGGATCTGATTGCTGGGCTTCTCTGATTCTAGATAGTAATAGAAATTGGATTTGTAGGCTAGCAAATTGAATACCTGATCTAGAAGCCTTCGGTTTCCACAAACATAACTCCTCCACAATCTCCCAGTCTTTGATTATCAAACTAGCCACAGAAGCTTTTCGGCTCAATTCATCTGCAACAGTGTTAGCTTTACCAGGCAAGTAGCTAATAGTACAATTAAAATCATTCAACAATTCTAACCATCGCCTTTGCCTCATATTCAAATCTTTTTGAGAAAATAGATACTTTAAACTCTTATGATCAGTAAATATCTCAAATTTATTACCCCATAAATAGTGACGCTATTTCTTCAAAGCAAATACAACAGCAGCAAGCTCAAGGTCGTGTGTAGGATAATTGAGTTCATATGGTTTCAATTTCATAGAGGTATAAGCTATTACTTTACCATTTTGCATAAGAACACAGCCCAAGCCTTCTTTCGAAGCATCACTGTAAATCACCAAGTTTTCAGTCCCCTCAGGCAATGCAAGGATAGGTGCAGTGGTAAGTCTCTTTTTCAACTCCTGAAAACTAGCTTCACATCTATCATCCTAATTAAACACAGTTTTCTTCTGGGTTAATGTAGTCAATGGCCCTGCAATCTTTGAAAAATCCTTAACAAATCGCCTATAATAGCCCTCTAATCCCAAGAAACTACGGACTTCCGTGACAGTTTCGGGTTTTTTCCACGATATAACCATATTAATTTTCATAGGATCAACAGATATTCCCTCCTGTGAAATGATATGACCTAAAAAGGCAACCTGTTTCAACCAGAATTCGCATTTACTAAATTTGGCAAACAATTTATGTTCTTGCAGAGTTCGAAGCACAATTTTCAAATGTTCTTCATGCTCTGACTCAGATTTAGAATACACTAATATATCATCAATAAAAATCACAATAAACTGATCAAGATAGGGTCGAAATACTCTTTGCATCAAATCCATAAAGGCGGCTGGAGCATTTGTTAACCCAAATGGTAAAACAACAAACTCATAGTGGCCGTACCTGGTTCTAAATGCAGTCTTAGGTACATCATCTTTTCGGATCCTCAACTGATAATAACCCTGACTCAGATCAAATTTAGAAAACAGTACAACACCCTGTAGCTGATCAAACAACTCCTCAATTAAGGGCATATGATATTTATTTTTCACTGTCACCTGATTAAGACCTCGATAATCAATGCACAAACTCAGAGTACCGTCTTTCTTTTTCACAAATAACACGGGAGCACCCCACGGTGACGAACTAGGCTGAATAAAACCTTTCTCAAGTAGGCCCTGTAGCTGAAATTTTAACTCTTGCAACTCAGGGGGAGCCATTCTATATGGGGTTCTCAAAATAGGATTAGTCCCCGGCAACAAGTCAATCACAAACTCAATCTCCCTATCAGGTGGTAATCCAGACAACTCCTCAGGGTAAACCCCCAGAAATTCTTTTATTACAGGTACTTCATTCAATTTCAATTTATCCCCAGGCTGATTAATTAAATAAGCTAAGTATGCATCATAGTCTTTACTCAACATTTTAGTAGCTTTATGGAAGATATGATACGAGTCCCAGCAGATTTTCGACTCCCAGTTACTTTAATAACAGGTTGGTTAGGTACTTGTAAAGTTAAAACTTTCCTCCTATAGTCCAAACATGCATAATAACACCCCAACCAATCCATCCCCAAGATAACCTCAAAGTCCCGAAATGGCATGATAATCAAATCAACAGGATACAGGTGACCCTCAATGCAAATATTACATTCTTTACACACAGATTCCGTAACAAATTTAGTGCCCATAGGATTACCTACTTCAATCACATACGGCAGTTTATCAACTTTTAATGTAGCAGATTGTGCACATGTAGAGTAATGAATTAATGTGTAGCCCCGGTGTCAATCAAAACTATTACCGGCTGACTATTAATAAGAAAAGTACATTCCACCACCACCGTCGTCTCCGGAAGCCCCCTCCTGGTCGAGTGCAAATACTCGTGCCTAGCCTCGCGGTACAGTAGCTGCTCCTGGAGCTCTAGTCTGAGCACCCTGGCCTAAAGTCTGACCCTGACCCTATTTAAACCTGGGGCAATCTCTAACTCTATGCTGATCACTGCCACAACCCATGCAGCGGCCCAATTTTCTCCAACACTCAGCCTCCATGTGGCCTTTGAGGTTGCAATGAGTACACTGTAGACTCTTTTTAGCAGCAGCACCTCCTATAGGGGCCCTATAAGTAGATGTAGCAGAACTACCCTGCTGTGATCTAGTAGTCACTGGTCGGGTCTGTGACTGTCCCTGTGGCTGATTCTGAGCTGGTCTCAGCTATGACTGTGCCTGAACTGGTCCTGGGTAGCTCTGAGTCTGCCTAGGCTGTTGAGTCTGAACAGTCTGTAGATACTACCTCTGATAACCCTGACTCTGAGACTGAAATTGACGTTTACTTGACTGAGCTAACATATCCGCCTTGCGTTTCTTGTACCTCGAGACGGCCCTCACTACTGCAGCATAGTTCAGATAATATTGCGAAGACAAATTAAGCATAATATCACTCCTCAATCCTTTGATGAATCTCTAAATCTTCATGTCCTCCGGCTGTACTAAAGTTGGCACGTAACGAGAGCGTCTAGTGAAAGTAGCCTCGTACTGATCCACAGTCATGTTCTTCTGCCTCAAGGCTATGAATTCCTCCTGATGCCTCTCGCGAGCTACAACCGATACATATTTGTCCCGAAACTCACGAACAAAGTCTGCCCACACATGCTGGACCCTCTCAGCATCCTATTTCTCTCTAATAGTACACCACTACTCTTCGGCATCACCCTCCATTAAGAAAGCAGCATAGGTAATCTTTCTTTCATCGTTGCACTCAAGTATTACAGCAACTTTCTCGAACTTACTCAACCATATCTCTGCTTTCATGTCATCAGGCTCGCCATAAAAACTATATGCCTTGTGATGCAGGAATTTATCGTACAAGTTACCCCTTGCAGCGCCACTACCTTCTGCTCTGGTAGCCTGATTACCTCTGCCAACACCTGCTGTACCTTGCTGAACCACAAACTGAGCTATAATGTTCATGCTGGTGGTCATTGTGGCCAAAATTTGTGTATTACTCGGTTTCTGCCCCTGTGGTGCCTCCCTGACTGCCCCTGCACCTTGCCTCGGTACATCCTGTCTGGGAGCTTCCTCCGGCCCTCTCCTTGGTCTACCCCATCTCCTCATCTCAATGCTAAAAGAGCACAACATTATAATAGGCAAATAGACTATGCAAAGGTAATATAAACATTGTCTTTAAACATCTTACTCACATAAGAAACATATAAAGCACTTAACATCATTAAACACTAGTCTTTCCATATTCTAATCATATCATTCCCTTCTACATGCTAGCATGTTCTTTACCCAATTTATTAGACAACTAAACAATCATATATTCACATAATTCACTTTCACATATAGACGTCTACCCACATGCCGAGGAAGTTAACCCGACTTCATGCATTTAGGTAGCTCTGATACCACCTAAAGTGTAACGCCCCGAACCCAACCCCATGCTAAAGGTCAAGCCTGGACCCGTCACTCGGACAGAGTCTCCTCTGTACCAAGGATTAAAATGTTACCTGCAATAGTCACATATAACATTTGAACTATAAATAACAACTTAAACAACTTATCTTTTAATATTCCCAAAGCCAAGTCAAATTGACAAGGCCATTCGAGCCTTGGGACAACAACAATCTACTTAAGCACACAAGCATGTGAGGCAAGTTGGCTTTAACCAAAAGTAGTTAGATACAATTATAATTTTAAGTTCTATTTGCAGGATAATGAACACTCCAAGCATGCAATAGAAGATGAAATCTAAAATCCATTATTACAATCCAACATCTTCCTCTAACATACAAGACTTCAACTACCAACACATATACAAGACCCTAAGGTCTCAAAATACAACATTTAACATGAACTTAACGCAAACTGCACATAAGATCCACCTTAGCACACAAAGTCACGGATTCTGATCTACGTGAACTTCTTCTTCTTCCTCTACTTCTAACAGCTGGGGATTCACCTCAACTTCTCCTGAACCATGACAAATGAGGAGTGAGCAACAATGTTGCCCAGCGAAAGAGGTGATGCTACATACCGGGCGTGCAATATGATATGGAAACACAAGAAATCATATATATGTAACATAAACTAGCAAGATAGGAAGGAAAATAATTAACCACATTAAAAAGGATACGGTTCCACTTCAAGTCTTCAATCACGAGCCACGAGCCACAAACTTCACGCAAATGCCGGCAAACCCCTTACTCCAACAAGTTGGGATACTCCAGATGTACCCCGATCCTATGACCCATTCTCCTGAGGTAGGTCCATGCCCAGCAGGGGAACCACACCTCTGGAGTAGTGGAGTATGCCTCAGTGAGAAGGGAATAAGTACCATGGTAGTCGAGGGAGCACGGCAAGCCTGACGCCGCCCGTGGTTCTCGACACTACCACGTCCGAAAAGGTTCCGCAACCCCCAGACAAGCCAAAAGCATTCAAGATAACAAATAACACATAAGAGGGTCGACAAAGTAGGCCGCCCTCACATAATAGTTACAATACAAGCCAACAAATACACAATATAGCAATATAATTCTCTAAAAGAGGAATACAACATAACTTTTCTTCACCAACTATTTAAATAGCTCAATTGAAGTCTAGACAAACAACATAATGCATGACAATACTTCAACAAGCTCTAGATGCATCAAAACAAGCCAAATATTACATTTCCCCTTTCTTTAACTAATCTATTCTTCTTCTAAGCGCATCTCAAGGTTTCCAAACTACCTACTAATCATACTATAGTTCTAATTAAGCTAAAAGACACCTATTAAGACCATAAAAACCCATTTTAGAAGTTAAAGCTCGGAAAGGCCCCGAGCGGGTTTTAACTACAGCTATACTAACCGAGCCCCAATTTTGCGTAACAAAAGCACCAAAAGTGCTTCCTTAGCTCAAGGATACCCAAGCCATAGTCCAAACTTGCCCAGATTGCACAACGGAAAAAGTACCCTTTTTAAAGTCGACTATTTACGCAATTTAGCTCGGTTCTGGTTGATTCAACTTCACGTGGCTTTTCAACTAGCTTCACTAGGGCCTAGAGCATCTAATTGAAGTCTCAATTCAAGCTAATTAGCAAATTCATTCCAAACCCTAACAACAAGCACTATTTATCATCTCTTTTCTTCAATCTCAACTTTCAACCATAAACTATGATAACAAGCTTCAAAAGTTAACTCTATAGCATCTATTAAACATATAATAAGCATTCCTAAAAAGTATTAGGTCTATAATCAACAAATTAAGAACTTCAACAAAATGCAACAACTTTAACTTCACAAAAGAAAAATGAACTCCCTCACAATTTAGAAGGCAAAGATGCGAGGTAGGAGCTCCTAGATGCCACGAAACCTTCCAAGACCAAGCCAAGAGCTCAAGATGCAAGGTTGATGAAGAAATTTTTTCTCTTTTTCTCCTTAGGGTGGTCGGCCAAGGGAGGGGACAAAATGGGTATTTTTTGCTTTTGTTTTATGATCAATTATTTTGTGTGTTTTATTTTATGAGTTTTGGTATTATATGTATATGTATGCATATTCATTAAAGTCAAATAGCTCCAAAAACTTGATCAAACTAGGCCAAAATACAATTTTAAATGTATCTAGTTGCAGTTAACACTATTCTTACATAACACTATTCAAATGGCATGAAAACTATTTTCTAAATGCACGCTCCCAAGTTCGAAAGTCCAAAATAACTAGGTCTCGATTCCTTCTAGATGTCATATGATCTAGAAAAAATATGAAATCTAACTTTCGAGGCGGTCGAAAATTTTATGAATAGTGACCTCTAATAAAAGTAATTAAGCAAGAAAGTTAATGCACGTAAGAATGCTCAAGTAGGTATGCAACAATTATAAAGGTTTTATGATTGAATTCTCGGGCGTCACACTATTTCTATATATAGTAAGATTATAACTTTTCTTTCATTTCCGTTTTTAACATTTATGTTATAATATTGTTAAAAAAAAAACATAAAAAAAATTTCAGCAGGGCGCTTGAGTGCGCCTTGCAGGCGCTAGAGCGCCTGACAGCAGTCGGGACTTATAACCTAAGCCCCGACGGCAGTAGTACAAAACAAAAAACAAAACAAAACAAAACCAAAAAAAAAAAACAAAAAAAAAATCTGGATTTAGTTCTTCTGAATATTAGATCTAGGGGTTAATTGTTGATATGTCTTGAGAATGTCTTTAGTTAATCTTGTCACTAAAGTGTTCTAACGACTTTGGTAATCTAGTGTGATTTCAACACTCACTGCATAATTTTCAGCAACTGTTATGGCTATACATGCATTAGTGTATATATTCTGAATCTCCTTCAATGCATTTTTTAGCAAATCATTATAGAAGTTTTTTTGTGTATATTTTAATTTGGTATGTTAAATTTCTCTCTTTAAAAAAAAGAAAAAAGGCGTTTGTTCTATTTTGTGTGATTTAGATGTAGTCTTTAAAAAAAATTAAGTTAAAAAAAAACATAAAAAATTTTGAAAAAAATTTTAGTCTTTGCGAAACCAAATTGTATATATCATTGAGTTTAAATTTCATTTTGTATCACTTTTGTTTTTATCCTTATAACTAACGTTGGTGTTTGAAGCTTTTAATGACAAATCTTTTTTCAGAACCATTTGAGGAATAATGCTTGAAATTTTTATCAGGTTATATCTATAATTTTAATTCGCAATGCATTGCATTACTTTCTTGCATTGAGGGCAATGTAAGGTTCGGGTTTGAAGGGGTAGGAGAAAATAGTCAATACCACCTATTAAAAATTTTCTAAATTTTTAATTTTTTTCTTGCTTCATTTATTCATAATAATTAAATTTGAGTGGTTAATTGTTGAAATATGGTTAGATTGTGATAAAATATTTGAATTAACTTTGAATTTTGAATGGAAAAATGATTAGCCACTAAGAGTTGAGTTTGTATCTAGATTTTTTTTTAAAACCTGGTTAACTATTATTACATCCTAACAGCGCCACATGATTCAATTAGAAGTTTTTGATCAATTATCAAAAAAGGAGTAGATGGAGATGTTTTCAATGTGAGATGTTGTGTTTTATTAAAATTTAACTTATTTTTCTAGAACGGCATACTCCTCTGAAGAAAAAAAAAGAAAAAAAAAAGAAAAATGTTTAGATGACTCACTCAATATCATTTAAATATCAAAAGTGTTGATTCAGCAAAAAAGAGGCAGAAAAGAAACTCACAACAAAATGCTTTCGTCTAACAATTTTTGAGCATTTTTGGTTATGAAAAAGTTATTAATACAAATCCTGCCAGACAAGCCTTCTTTCACCAAACACAATTTAACCGAATAGAGGCAATGCTTCAAGAAAGTATTTGAATCAACCAACATCTATCATTCGAGTCATCTATTCATAAAAAAAAAATACAAATAAAAATATAAAAAATATAAGGGAGTATTACATGATTTGGGAGGTAATTGAGTTTTAACATTTCATAACTATCCATAGAAAATATTTTTGACTTTACAAATTTTACGTGATTAATTTTTTACCTCTTAATTGAGTTACAAGTGCTTAAAAAGGCTCAAAGGATTTTTTGTAATTAAGTTGGTTTCTATTACTCTAGATACAAAACGATTTCTTGGGGTGAAATTGTTTAGAAGGCAAACTCATTGTTAATCTTGTATTTTATAAAATATAACTGTATAAATGCATTGACTGCTTAGATTTAAAATTTTTGAATATATGAAATAATTGATGCCTTTACATGAGGACAAGTAAAGAATGGGTTTGAGGAAGTTGATAAATCCATATTTTTTGTAACGTTAACCTATTGAATCATGTATATTGAATCATGTATATTGCATTATTATTTCAAGCTTAATTGTATATTTTACATAAATTTAGTGCAATATAGGTTTTAAAGAAGAAAGAGCAAAAATGGCCACAAAAACTAACATTTCGAGAGAATATTCGGCGCAACACTAAAGGAAAATGGTAGAACAACTTCAAAAGGAGCAATTCAAGATTGAATTTGGCCAAATTGAGTGCGGAAACGGATTCAGGACGCTGAAAAACCTTGGAATAGACCTGGTCAACTTTTTGGTCAACGGTCAAAGTCAAAAGTAAATGGTCAAAGTCAACCGAGCTGGTCAACGTCAATGTTTGGATTCAAAGTTCACATACAACAGTCATAGTAGTGATCAAACACCCTTTTTCCAAGCTCGAACGCCACTTTTTGAAAAAGGTCGACAATTGAACGACAGAATGCAGACTGAATAATTTTCAGCAACTGTTATGGCTGAAGACGTTAAACTTAGCGCTCCTAGGATGCAACCTAGGGATTCTTGTGCTATTAGGGTTCAATTTTTATTTTCTGCCCTTTATCTTTTGTATCAAATGAGTCTTTTTTTCTAGCTTAAATTTAAAAAAAAAGAAAAAAAAGGAAAAAAATATGATTTTGTAGAACATAGGTTTGAGGAAGATTATATCTTCATTAATCTTTAAATGGCCTAAAATCCTGATATGTTCTCATTTTTCACAAACTCTTGAACCCCAGTAAAGAGTTTAAATGGTCTGGGTGGTTAAATTTGTTTTAAAAAAAATATTAATAATAATAAAAAAAATGTGGCCTTGTAGAAAATTGGTTTGAGGAAGATTCTATCTTCGCATTTTGTGATTTTGCAAAAGCATTTAAGGCGGAAATGGGAAGAACAACGTTCGAACGCGCCTCTAGGGCGCTTGAGCGCGGTATGACCTAACTGAGGGGTTTAAAGCCCTTTTTCTTTCTTCTTCTCCACATTTTCTTTTCTCTCCATTGCTGCCTCTCTCTTTCTCTCTCTCTCTCTCTCTCGAATTTTTTTTTCTTTCATTTCTCCTACGCTATTGCATTCAACACAATGATATTCGGGACTCTCACCGCTGATCAATTTGGCATGGTTGTGTACTCGTTTGTAGGCATTTTCATCCTTTACCTCTTTCTTATTTATATCTTTATCAAGTGGGATCATAGGTATATTAGAAATGATTGAAGTTAATCATGCATTTCCAAGTTTAAGTGATAGTCTTCTGTTATTGTATTTTTTATTTCCTTTTATGTAAGTCTTTATGTTTAATAAAATAGTGTGATTTGTTTTTATGGTTTATGTATTTATAGTATTTATATTTATATATGTATATATCTATATCTATATATAGTAAGATTATAACTTTTCTTTCATTTTCGTTTTTAACATTTATGTTATAATATTGTTAAAAAAAATACATCAAAAAATTCAGTAGGGTGCTTGAGCGCCTTGCAGGCGCTCGAGCGCCAGACTGCAGTCGAGACTTTTAACCTTAGCCCCGACGGCTGCAGCACAAAAAAAAAATCAAAAATTTGGATTTAGTTCTTCTAAATTTTAGATCTAGGGGTTGATTGTTGATATGTCTCGAGAATGTCTTTAGTTAATCTTGCCACTAAAGTCTTCTAACGACTTTGGTAATCTGGTGTGATTTCAACACTCACTGCATAATTTTCAGCAACTGTTATGGCTATACATTCATTAGTGTATATATTCTGAGTCTCCTCCAATGCATTTGTTAGCAAACCATTAAAGGAGATTTATTGTGTATATTTTAATTTGGTATGTTAAATTTTTTTTTTTTTAAAAGGTGTTTGTTCTATTTTGTGTGATTTTGATTTAGTCTTTAAAAAAATTAAGTTTAAAAAAAAAACATAAAAAAATTTAGTCCTTGCGAAACCAAATTTTGTATATTATTGAGTTTTAAATTTCGTTTTGTATCACTTTTGTTTTTATCCTCGTAACTAACATTGGTGTTTGAATCTTTTAATGACAAATCTTCTTTCAGAACCATTTGAGGAACAATACTTTGAATTTTTATCAGGTTGTATCTATAATTTTAATTTGCAATGCATTGCATCACTTTTTTACATTGAGGGTAATGTAAGGTTCGGGTTTGAGGGGTAGGAGAAAATAGTCGATACCACCTATTAAAAATTTTCTAAATTTTTAAATTTTTTCTTGCTTCATTTATTCATAATAATTAAATTTGAGTGGTTAATTGTTGAAATATGGTTAGATTGTGATAAAATATTTGAATTAACTTTGAATTTAGAATGGAAAAATGATTAGCTACTAAGAGTTGAATTTGTATCTAGATTTTTTTTGAAACCTTGTTAACTATTATTACATCCTAACAGCGGCACATGATTCAATTAGAAGTCTTTGATCAATTATCAAAAAAGGAGTAGATTGAGATGTTTTCAATGTGAGATGTTGTGCTTTATTAAAATTTAACTTATTTTTCTATATCGGTATACTCCTTTGAAAAAAAAAATGTTTAGATGACTCACTCAATATCATTTAAATATTAAAAGTGTTGATTCAGCAAAAAGAGGCAGAAAAGAAACTCATAACAAAATGCTTTTGTCTAACCATTTTTGGTTATGAAAAAGCTATCAATACAAATCTTGCCAAACAAGCTTTCTTTCACCAAACACAATTTTACCGAAGAAAGACAATACTTCAAGAAAGTCTTTGAGTCAACCAACATTTACCATTCGAGTCATCTATTCGTAAAAAAAATAATACAAATAAAAATAAAAAAATATAAAAAAATCTAAGGGAGTATTACATGATTTGGGAGGTAATTGAGTTTTAACATTTCATGACTATCCATAGAAAATATTTTTGATTTTATAAATTTTGCGTGATTAATTTTCTGCCTCTTAATTAAGTTACAAGTGCTTAAAAAGGCTCAAATGATTTTTTGAAATTAAGTTGGTTTCTATTACTCTAGATACAAAACGATTTCTTGAGGTGAAATTGTTTGGAAGGCAAACTCAATGTTAATCTTGTATTTTATAAAATATAACTGTATGAATACATTGACTGCTTAGATTTAATATTTTTGAATATATTAAATAATGGATGTCTTTACTTGAGGACAAGCAAAAAATGGGTTTGAGGAGGTTGATAAATCTGTATTTTTAGTAACTTTAACCCATTGAATTATGTATATTGCATTATTATTTCAAGCTTAATTGTATATTTTACATAAATTTAGTGCAATATAGGTTTTAAAGAAGAAAGAGCAAAAAACGGCCACAAAAATCAACATTTGGAGAGAATATTCAGCGCAACACTGAAGGAAAATGGTAGAACAACTTCTAAAGGAGAAATTCGAGATTGAATTTGGCCAAAGCGAGTACGGAAACGGATTCAGGATACTGAAAAACCTTGGAATAGACTTGGTCAACTTTTTGGTCAACAGTCAAAGTCAACCGAACTGGTCAAAGTTAATGTTTGGAGTCAAAGTAGCGCTTGAGCGCCCCTTTTTCTAGCTCGAGCGCCACTTTTTGAAAATGGCCGACGATTGAGCGGCATGATGCAGACTAAAAATGACAGAAAAAACATAAAAATCAAAAGTGCAGAAGGGAACTCGAGCTCGCCTGACTGGCGCTCAAGCGCCCTCCTGAGGTTTTGTCGTTAAATGTTCCGATTTTGCAGCAATGAGAGGAGAAACAATTTTTCTCATCTTGGCCAAGCTAAATTGAAGCTAAATTTAACCATTTGCTTTGTATATAATCAGTTTTCTTCATATTTTAGCTTAGTAGTAGGTTAGTTTAGTTTAGTTAGGGTCCTAAAATAAGGGCTGGACTTATAGATTAACACTATAGCTTCGGAGAAATCAAGTCGGATAAATCATGTTGTGCTTAAATTTGGTAACTTTTATTCTTGATTTCGATTTCCGTTTTGTAAATCCAATTATGGCACTTTAGACCCTTATTTTTGGAATGATAAATAAGTGAGGATATTTTTATAAATATTTAGATTTAGATTAATTAAAGTCTCGTATTCTTTAATTACTTAGTATTATTAATTAATTATATGTATTCATCTAGTTATGTTATAGTTAATTGAAAGTATATATACGCCCAATTTTGTAAACCAATGGCAGTACGTGACTACCTCGGACGAAATTAGCTAGGTTGTACCAGCACCTCCGGGGTACGTAAGTAAAAAAATTAATTGAGAGGTTGGATATTGTTAAGTTGTACTAACATATTTAGTCTTGTTAATTAATTAGTCCTATTACTTACGTATTTAAGACTAACTTCAGAAGTGGGAGCTTGTAGCCCTATTTCTTGAATGATTTATTCTTTTAATTTGAATCTATAATATTATACTTAAATACAGCGATCGAATTTATCATTCCTAATTATGGACCCGCTAAATTGAACTAACCACTCCTGGATTAAATTATTTATCTTGTTACTACCGTATCTTTGGACATTTTTGACATTTCTTGGACTTAATTTACCGTACTTTTAGTCCTTTGGACTTTTGGACTTAATCAAACTTATCTGTGACGGGAGATAGTCAAACAATTCTAAATTAAGGACTTAACTCAACTTGATAACCCAATCTCCGTAGATCGACCCTCTACTCGCCACAGCTAGAGGTAATTCAAGGTAAGTAATATTTCCAATCATTTAACCTTACTATTTTTTAGCGCAAAATGACGCGATCACACACACAAGCCAATCAGCCCACACATACACATATTACACGATTTTGCAAAGGAGAAGGGAGAAGGAAGAAGAAGAAGAAGAAAAGAAGGAGGAGAAAAATAAAAACAAGCCATTTTCAAGCTCTTCAACCATTTTCAATCAATTTTCTTCCATTTCTAACTCTTGCAAAAGTGAGGGATTTTTTGTAAATGGTTTTTAAAGGATTCATTCAAGATTATTAATGTTCATTTGGTGTTAAACTTGCTATAGCTTCCATACAAAAGTTTGGATGATGAGAAGATTGAGTATTTTGTATTGTAGATCTATGAATTGTAAACTTATGTTGGGTGTTGATTGTTGAGGTGGGGTGGTTTTGATTGGGTTTTGGACTGTTGTATGATGCCTAATAGCCACCTTGAACTTGTTTGATTATTGCCTAGGAGGTTGGGTTGTTGTAGGGTTGATTATTAGAAGAAGTTTTTTTTTTTTTTTTTTCGTAACAGCATGACCAAGGGACCCCTTCTCCACCGGTCAACCTGTGGAGGACCCTCGTCCGCCCAGAGCTTCTCCACCGGAAGACCCTATGGGCACGCGTCAACTGGTGGCTCGAGGGTCTACCGGTTTGACAACTTCGTACCCTGAGTTTGTTTTAGTGATTTCGGGAGCTACCGGTATCGGATTGAGGTAGGGTCGGAAGTTTTAGAACCGAATCGAACCCTAGTTTATCATAGTAGAATAAATTATGGGTTTGTACCATAAGTTAAGTTCTACATTGTTGCCAATCCCTATATGAGGCTTAGGAGACTATAAACATAGGCATTATTGATGTCTTTTGCTAGTTTTATAGTATAGTACCAATGTCCTTCGTTGAACATGATTCATCAACATTACATGATATTATTTGAGGCCTATATGCGTGTAAGTTATGTACTTGCTTGCGTACGTCATTTAGTATTCCTATACATACATGAGAAGCTAACATACTTACAAGCTACATTGTTGATATTATATTGTTGTTATTACTGTTGTGATGGAGGCAACACAATTTGTTATCCTCCAAATACGTTCTTACTTGATTAGTGCGCGTTCTCGCTTGGTACAACCCTTGGAGAGTTGGAATGTATGATTACTGTTCTCTCTCGCTTGGTACCCTTGGAGAGTTGGGACGTATGATTAGTACTCTCTCTCGCTTGGTACAACCCTTGAAAAGTAGAATTGAGCGTTTGTTCTCATATTATTGCCATATATGATGTTCACTTATTAGTTGTTATCTATTCTTGCTTGGTACAACCCTTGAAGAGTAGAAGTGCTTGATCAATACGTTGCTTAATTTGTCCTTGCTCCCTTGTCGTCCATATTATTCTTGTTATCCTTGTTATATATATGTATAGCACGGTTTTAGAAATAAGTTTACGAAAAGATAAAAACCTTTGCAAAAACTCTTCTTTATTATTCATCCTCACTGAGCTATATGTAGGATTAGCTCACCCCTCTTGCAACCATTTCAGGTGAGGCCAAGTCCGATCTGACTGTACAGGTCGAGGGCGATGAGGCTCTGTATGACGAGACTAATTTCTGTCTTTATTGATCTTCATGCTTGTATTGAAGATGGACTAGTTAGGAGGAACTGATGATTTATTTTTGAACAACTTCTGATATATAATATTCTTTGGATTCTTATCTACACACTAAGTGGACTATCATTCTTTTGAGGCCTAGTTATCTATATATGGCCACGTGTGATATACGAACAAGGATGCTAGGTCTTGTAATTATGAAACAGGTTGGTATGGCCTTTTAATGTCAAATGCCTTGAGTACTCTTTTGAAGTTACTTGTGGAAGTTAATGAATGTTTAGGTTGTTAAATAATGATCTTATAGGTATTAAATTGATTGACATATCGCGCTCTGAGCTTAACCTCCGGGGGCTTTGGTCTAGGGGCGTGACATCTTATTTAAGTAGTATCAGAGCTAGCTTTAGTTAGCATGGAGCTAGCTTTAGTTAGCGTAGTCTGGGTTTTGAATAGTGGTCCATGGGGAAGAGACTTAACCTGAATAAAGTCATAGGTGGTGACTATACGTGCTTATGTGTAACCCTATGTGCTTAACGTGCTTTAATTGCTTCTTGTTTATATTTAATTTACATGTTAGATATAGCTATATTATATGCATATTAGGAGTGTTAGAAGCATACATGTTCATGACTCACATAATGCATGCATAACCTACAATTGTGACTGGTATTTGTTCTATATCTGTAGATAGCAGGTTGTAACACTCGTAGCAACACTGGGTCTCAAGAGCCTAGAAATGTGAATCAAGCTAACCTCGAGATGACAATGCTTAATTTGATGGGGACTGCTATAGATAGAATGAGTAGGGTGATGGAGCAACAAGCAGCGATGGTAGCAGCAGCGGTTAATAATAACAATAACAACAACAATCATAGTGCTGATAGTAGTAGTAGAAACGGATGTGATAACCTCAAGGATTTCCTATTCTATAGTCTTCTGAAGTTCAGAGGCTAGTTGAATAGTAAGGAGGCAGAATATTGGTTGTCTCGGATAGAGAAGATTTGTGCTGCACATGACTATGCAGAGGAGAAGGAGGTTGCCTATACAGTTTTTCAATTAGAGGGTGATGTTGAGACCTGGTGGGGTACAGTGAGAGGTCAATGAGAGGTTCAACATACTGTATTTACATGGAGGAATTTTGTTAGAGCATTCAAGAGTAGATACATATCTGAGGTTTCCCGGGATAGGAAGATGAATGAGTTTATGTATTTGAAGCAAGGAAGCATGACAGTGGCAGAGTATGGGGCAAAATTTGATAGCCTTTCCCAGTATGCATTGCATATAGTCCAGACCACGACCACTAAGATATGGAAGTTTAAATAAGGGCTGAGGCTCGAGATTCAGGATGGGCTGGTAGTAGTAGAGTTTGACACTTATGATGCTATCTATGAGCCTGCATCGAAGGTTGAGGAGATGAAATTAGCAATGAAGGCTGGTCTATCTCAATAGAACAAGAAGCCCTTTCAAACTCAAGGTCAGTCTAGAGCCTTCCAGACCTAGAAGCCCCAGGATCAGGCTAGACCAGCAGTTACTAGGCCTCAGCCTAATGTCCCAGCCACTCAGGTAGTTCGTGGAGCACCGGGAGGGGCAACTACAACCTGAACTATTGTCTGCAAATATTGTAACAAGAAAGGGCACTCTAAGGCCTATTGTTGAAGGAAAAGTGGCAAGTGTATGAGGTGTAAAAGTGATCAACATCTCGTTATAGATTGCCCGAAGTGGCAGAGTGATAATGCTCTAGTTCTGCTCGCAAGGGATGCTCTGGCATAGAGGGTTCAAGCCCGAGCTTATGCCATAGATCAAGCAGTAATCCTAGATGATGCCGTTATTGTTTAAGGTACCTTCCTGATTCAAAATCAATTGGTTAAGGTTCTTAATGATGCTGGAGCTACGCATTCATTCTTAACTCCTAAATGTGCATATCGCACTAAGTTGTTGGTTGAGAACTTACCATATCATATAGAAGTTAGCATACCTATGGGCCCCAAATATGCCACTAGACTGGCTTGTAAAGCATGTAAGATAAAGGTGGGGGATTGGGAGCTTTTGACAGATCTTATAGTGCTTATCTTCCTAGACTATGAAGGTATTTTAGGGATGGACTGGTTATCACAGCATCATGCACGATTAGATTGTCGGACAAAGGTTATTGCGTTCCGGGTACTGGGACAACTTGTGCTAAAGGTGAGAGGAGAATGTGACTTTTTGAGAAAAGCTGTGATATCCTCAGTCAAGGCTATAAAGTACATGAGGAAAGGTTGCAATGGATATTTGGTTTACTTAATCAACAAGCCAATGGATCAAATTAAGTTAGCTGAGGTGCCAGTGGTTAGAGAGTATGCTGATGTATTCCTGGAGGAGTTACTGGGGTTGCCACCCGCAAGAGAGGTTGAGTTTGTGATTGAGACACTACCAGGTACACAACCAAACTCTAAGGCTCCGTATCATATGGCTCTGACCGAATTACAAGAGTTGAAGGTTCACTTACAAGGTTTGTTGGAAAAAGGATTCATACAGCCTATCACGTCTCCATGGGTTGCATCGGTCTTATTTGTAAAGAAGAAGGATGGAACCTTGAGGTTTTGCATTGACTATAAAGGGTTGAACCAAGTGACGATCAAGAACAAATACCCTTTGCTATTGATTGATGAACTATTTGATTAGCTTGAAGGAGCAAAGGTTTATTCAAAGTTCGACTTGAGGCAAGGATATTATCAATTCCGCATAAAAAAGGATGATGTCCCTAAGTCAGCCTTCAGGTCAAGTTATGGCCACTATGAGTTTGTGGTAATGTTATTTGGGCTAACAAACGCTCATGTCGCTTTTATAGACTTGATACTCAGGGTGTTTCAACCGTATTTAGACCAATTTGTGGTGATTTTTATAGATGATATTTTGGTGTATTCAAAGACCGAGGAGGAACATGAGAGACATTTGTATTTGGTGTTGTAGAAGTTGAAGGAGCACCAATTATTTGCCAAGTTCAGCAAATGTGAGTTTTGGCTTAAGCAAGTGGCATTTTTGGGACATGTGATTTCTCAAGAGGGAATTGGGTGGATCCGACCAAGATTGATATTGTGCAATCATGGAAGAAACTGAAGAATGTCACCGATGTGCGTAGTTTTCTCGGTTTGGCGAGATACTACAGGAGATTTGTAAGGAATTTTTCTAATCTAGTTGGACCACTTACACGGCTCACACAAAAAAAGATCAGTTTCGTGTGGGATGATAAGTGTGAGAACAATTTCCAGGAGTTGAAGGAGAGATTGACAATTGCCCCTGTATTAGCATTGCCCGAGGGAAGTCAAGGGCTTGTTATCTACAGTGATACCTCAAAAGAAGGATTGAGATGTGTATTGATGCAGAATAATCAAGTGATCGCTTACGTATCACGGAAGTTGAAGTTTTATGAGGTGAATTACCCTACACATGACTTGGAGTTTACGGCCATTGTGTTTGTGATGAAGAAGTGGAGACATTATTTGTGGGAAAGTATGTTTGAGATTTTCACTGACCATAAGAGTTTTCGCTATCTCTTTTCTCAAAAGGAATTGAATATGCGTCAGAGAATATGGATGGAGCTCTTGGATGACTATAATTGCACTATAAATTATGTGTCAGGAAAAGCGAATGTGGTGGCAGATGCACTGAGTTGGAAGGCAAGTTTGGCGAGACTGGAGATCAAGGAACCTACATTGTTGTTTCAGATCTGGGAACTTCAGCAGCAAGATCCTCAACTTCAAAAGATAAAAGATGGTAATATGGATTTCAAGTTGCATTAAGATGGGTTGTGGAAATTCAGAAACCGGATTTGTGTACCGAATGATTCGGAGTTGAAAAAGAAGGTACTCGAGGAAGCTCACCATTTGAGGTATACCATTCACCTGGGAGGTACAAAGTGAAGGAACGATATCCTGGATTGCACATATAGAATAAAAATTTTACAGCAGAAGAGAGCATGAAATACAATTTTTCATAGCAGATGACATTCTTATGTGTAATCAATCCCAATACTTGATATTTATATAATATACATCTTAAACCAAAGGTAATACAAGAAGAGAAGAATACCTCTTAAAGACCAAAGGTTGGAATCATTTGGTGAAGCTTTGAGAACTCCTTGAACCTTCCATAAGTGTAGAAGTCTTAGATTGTCCACCTAGCAATTTGAAGAAGCTTTTCCTCTTCCTTGAGTTGTAGTGCTAGCAAACTCCTTGGAAGATTCATGGACAAGAACACTTCTCTCTTTTGAAAGATTACTTAAAACTACTCTTAGTTTGTTAATCTTCCATAGTCACAATTTAATCGAAGATGACAAAGCAATTGAAGAACTAATTCTCATGTTCTTGCAACTCATCTATAGTGTATGTATATGTGGCTGATTTTTCAGAATGAAGAAGACTTCCAGAGCTTTCTCTACTTCTTCATTTGGCCGTGTATACACATGAGGAAAAAACAGAATTTTCTCTCTCTCTCTCTTTGGTCTTTTATTGGCCGTGTATATGCATGAAAAATAAAACAGAATTTTCTCTCTTTTGTTTGCTTTATTTGGCCGTGAAAGCACAAGACACAAGAGACATTCTTTGTCTTGTTTTTCTTTCTTTATTTGACCATGCAAAACACAAGACTTAGAAGATATAACTTTGTCTTCTTTTCTTTGCTTTGTTTGACCGACCAAGATTTCTTGAAAGAACAAGAAAATGTTTTTGTCTTGTTTGCTTGGTTTTGTCGAGAAAGCATAACACATATACATACAAATGTCTTGCAAGTTGTCTTCATAAGACAAGTTGACATTATTTAACACTTAAATAATGTCTATAATTGTTGACCAAATTTTAACCCTTGGATTAATAGATGGATGGCTAGGATTTTGATGTTTTTTGGCTAATACTTTGCCACATAAACATGTTGGCAACCAATAGGAAGAAATCAGATTTTACCTATTTATACTAAGCACCCAAAACTTTACCAATCTTACAAATTTGCCCCATTAACTTTTAATGGTTGAGACTACAATTATTAACTCTTAATAATTTATTAGAGAAGATAATTCAAGTCCAAGAAAGACTTAATCTCCTTACTAATATGGTGTGACTTTCTAGGTTCATAGCCAAATAACATTAAAGAAACATTAAACACCTTTAATGTTAATCAGGTTCTTGATTTGTTTCAAGAATTTCTCATTTAATTCTTGAAACACCCTTAAGGTCTTGAGTGATGTCTAGCAACATATCAAGACAATTTATAAGGCAATGAAGTAATCACACAATGAACCTATTTATAATCGCCGACTACCGTACAATTTAATCTTTCCATTAATCGTCCCGTCGAGCAAGAACCATGATTCAATTAAGTTCATAAACTCGATACTATGCATAGATCTAATTGGCGTAATGAGATATCACACATAGAAAACCCTTTCTCCATCATTCATACCTTGGCCAAGGATTTCCTCATTAAACAACCAAGCTTAGATCGCATAGGAAATCGCCTCACGACGGAGGTTAATGGATCCTATCTTGACCACTACTTGTCAATCATTATACTGAACCAATGAAACTGCGAGATGACATATCTCATCTCGTTTGTTGAAACAATCATTGTCCAAACGCTAGAATCAAACCCCAATATAGATGATAGCCGTAATGTCTCAAGTCTTAGGATTACATACACAATCACAACGAATAACAAATTATTAATCTGAAGTCATGTAATTTGTTATTTACGTCACATTCAGTGATCTATTCAACTAATAGTCACTCACATGTTTGTTAGTCGCATCCCTATGTTGTTATGACACGTGGCTCACCATCCTTTATTATCAACATCCTTATGTTGATCAAAGGTAACAACACATGTGTTAGTCCGTAATAGATTATTGAAGTCCTGATTAAAATAATCTAAGGACTATGAATACTTTAAGTATTTATCATATTAAGAAAATATGCCAACATATTCTAAACGCTTTTAGAATACATTCCTCTAATAAAAATACTAGGGACTCATTCATACACGTAAAGAATGAGAATATGAATGTCTTAATCATGTCAATATATAAACATTGATGCCATAATGTACAAGTTAATGTCAAAATGCCCCAATATATGTCATCCAAATATGTAGCACTAGGGTATATCTCTAACAATCTCCCACTTGCACTAATGCTATGTTACATAGTATTAGCACGCATACAATGGTATCGAATATCCATCTTCTTAAAACGAGGACCTAACTGTGATAGGTTCATAGCTACGGTTAATGGGTTAGCTACATCAAGAGATGTGGTCGTTTTCTACAAAGACATATCTCAATATGATTATTGGCTATAGATACAACGCATGAAGATGGAAACACATTTCCAAATGTTTGGACATACAGTGAGATCTGGGTTCCATAAGCTTGTGCAGTGGCTCCGTATAGTCATAACACAAAAACATCACAACTTGACGGTAGGAACCATAACCAACTCGTATGATTTCCTCGATCCAAACAATTTCTTTCGTAATATTACATATCACAAAAGACATGAGTTATGTAATGGAATCTACAGTTTTTTCATAACCTTTCTAACTTACTAAACTCCCACTACAAATAAACATGAACCCTAACATAGATATTCTATTATAAGATTCAGATTAAGAATCTGAACTAGTAAATCCGTCACTACAGAATTTACTTCCTCCATGAACTATAATATATCTTTAGTGCTTCCCAAGTACTTAAGAATATACTTCAATTCAATCCACCATTCTCAAACCTGGATTGGACTGATATTTAATTACTCGTAACACTTTACAGTTTACGTAATATCAAGTCTTGTACATAATATAGCAAATGTGAAGTTACTATAACTTGAAAACAAATTTGCTATGCAACTAGAGTCTCTTGAACACCTTCAAAACCACTCTTATGTACAATCTAATGAATATGCTGAGTAATCTATTTGTACTATCATTATAGCTACAAAATTACAAGATACGAACGACATGTTTCATATGGAGAACATTTAATATGCCTAGACTTTAATTAATATCAGAACACACATATCATCAATCATGATATTCAAGTCATCATTATTGCAGTCACAGAAAAGTAGATGCGCTCCCACTACTCTTCTGCAATCAAAAGGTTCATCCACATTCTAAATGAAATCTAACTCTTTAATCTCATTTGAATTGGACAAAACAATTCCAAGAAATTTACTTAAAAATCCACAAGTGGATTTATCAAGTATGCACATATTACTCATATCAATAGATTAGAATCATCAATATAGTAATACAATGTGTTATAATGACTAGCATAATACAATGAGACTTAAGCACAATTATTGGTAAAAAGACTTCATCGTAGTCAACCCTTTGGCTTTGATAATAACTTTCAGAAACCAATATAGTTATAAAAGGTCATTATCTTTTTCATTAACTTCAACCTTTATCTCGAAAATCAACATCCAGATTAAGTTAAAGTATATGGAGTCTAATCAATATGCTTTACATTATATTGTTTCTTGGAGTCGATATCACATATACCGTTTCTTTGTAAATCATATGATCAACTAATTGATCATTATCTCAAATAAACAAACAACTTTCGTGCATTCCAAAAAGATATCCATATATTCTTTTTAAGGATGAGATACACTACTAGATTTGCAAAGATCTTGTATGATGATATATTCCAGACCAAATTGAATAGATTCATTACTTTGGTCTAGGTGATTTTATAGCTTTAGAGGACACTTCCTCAATTTCTATTTTATTAGAAAGAAACATCTTCTTGAACAAAACATTTTCTTCAAAAAGAATACTATCTAATAGATCAATAAACATTGATCATTAAATAGAAATTATATCTTACAAAATTACGATATATATTATAAAATTACCTTTAACTAAAACTCCCACCAGTCCTTATAAAACTTTTCAATAAAAGTAGGACAAACCAAAAATTAACATATTTAATCCTTGGTTGTTATCCAACTTATATCAAATATAAAGTTCTAGCAATAGTAAAAATTTACTATTCAACATAAAATTAAATTGAGGAAAGTACGACCCAAAAATAAATAGGATGATTAGTTAAAGCTAATCAACAAATGTACTATATCCACCAAAGCACGATTTCTTCACTAAGAAAAAACCCATTTAATTACGGTATACCAAACATTGTGAATTTCGATACTGTATCAAAATTTGGGATACTCAAACAAAATAGTACTTAAGTATTTTACCTTCATGATCTAATCAGAACGCATTAATACATTTTCCTATACGAGCCTATTCATAAATAGCTCTAAATACATCAACATGTACTAATCCAAATAGCCTAGTAGTTTCAATTCTTTATCAAACAAAGGATGACTTGGTTACCATTCCAATAAATAAGATATATAGGTTGATCAAACTAATGTAATCATCATCTTATTATTAGAAAAACCTAATCATATAGAAACTATAATTAATTTGAATTATTTGAGTAATCTTAAAATTTGGTGGATGGTTATAACGGTTGACAATATGTTTGCAATACATTCTTTTGTCCATATCAAGATAATAAAGACTACACCATAATGAGCTTTTACAAGCTTTAGGAATATACATTTTATTCCTAATATCATTTAGGTATAATCCTTAAAATACAAAATATGTCCAGAAGACATCCAAACAAATTGTTTTTAACTAACACAACAACCTTTGTTTTATTTGCTAACACTGAAAACATTCCACGCTTCTGAAAGCGTACTACTAAGATTAAGATTCTATCCTCGAACACATTCACTAATGTTTCACTAGAATCCATAAAGTAGTACCAATCACAATCAAAGAAGATTTATAATTCATAGTAGCTTTACAACCTTGACATTCAAGCTATAAAGATACTTTGGATTAAAACCTCTTTTAATGTCCGGTTTTAAGGCTATGAAAACATCATTTACACATGCCTATACAATCCTTAATTTTCTTCTTAGATATGCTCCCCTTGGCTAATAGAAATCATTTATCTTTGTTTTTCTTCTTTGCATTACCACTTACCAAAGAGGAAATACAATTATGAAAATGAATTCCATTTATATCTAATATCATGCTATTAAATATGCTTACAACACAACCATATGCAAATTATGAAAGAATACAACTCCTTAGCATATTTAACTTGTTTTACTTATCAACCATAAGTACTACAATTTCCGTTTTGAAACATTATCAAGATGAAAAATAACGGAGCATTTAATTCTAAGACTTGATTAAGTTTCTAAGAACCATTCTTAGACAAATTGTTAATTCAAAAAGTTTGTTCCGGTTACGCGATATATAGTCTAGTTAATTAAAAATTGGTTCATCGTTGTAGCCATAAACGTATGCAGAAAATAAGATTGCAAGTTGACATAAAATTTGTTAAAACATTTAATTTGGCCTTTAATTAAATGATATCTCCCACTAATTTTATCGAGTCCCACACTTTCTAAATGAGATCGTGAATCTAATTAAAAATTCATTAGTAGGTGACCATAGTTCTCTTTAATATGAATACCTCTCAGCTTTGGTGCATTATTGGAATATACATACAAAGAGTTAGCAATGATTACTATATATATCATTATATAGGATATAGCCATTTTGCCCCTAAATCACCATAACATCAGTTTTGGTGCATTATTGGAAACGTGATCCAGTTAGATTACACCCACCGTCACAGTGTTGCGACAATTTGAATCCTAGACCTCAGGTTTGGTGCGTTATTGGCCTCATGATATTGGAACAACACAATATCACTATGCTTGTTAGGTAAATATAATACTTTCATGGAATATGTCTTCCTACCTTTGGGTTGGCCAAGACATACCCAATTGTGCAAATATGACCTAGGATAGTGGAGGGCAACGATAAACACTTTTACCGCTTTACAATCTCATATTGTTTGAACATAGGAAGATTTCGAATTTAATTAGGTCTCACTTTGTACATTAGTCCATTTAGCATGCATCTCATACAAAATAACTAGATAAACATATATGCAATAATATAAATATGGTGGATCATGGACTTAGTGGTTGATCAAATTTGAGCCATATAAATTTGATCAATCACAAAACCTAAGCAAACACATCTCATGTCTTCAAAGGGTCTTGGCACCTTGAACTCTTCAACACTTCCAAGTCCATCAACTCTTTGATTGATCTTGAACTTCTTGAAAAGCTTGATTTGTAGAATAATTACATCATATGTCTTACTACAATTTGCTTTCTTGCAATATATGTAAAAATGAGACTTATGTCTCAATTATAAGTCAAATGAATTTACAACCATTCATCTATAAGTCCATGATCCATCCATCATGCCAAGATATGAATAATATAATTATGAATCAAATCCATAAAAGAAATTAAAGACATAGTTGCAATAAGTTTCATATCTTGAGCTTTTAACATCTCATGCTAAAGAAAAAAACTCTACTTGTTGAATAAGGCCCAATGCAATTCTTAGTCCATTTTGTGGTCCAATTTGAGTTCCTAAGCTTGAATTAATCTTCTCCAAGAAAAATCCATCTAATCCTATCGGATTTGAGCCCATGATTTTTGGGCCCTTTGGGCTGTACCAAAATTCAATTAATTAGTCATGGCTTTCAACTTGTAATCTTACTATTACAAATCTACTGCACATGCACCAAATGTTTTGATTCATTTCGCCTAACTACAGTCTTTCAAAAATTATAAAAATTTTCAGGGACGTAGCTCTTCGAGTGTAGATAGTTTTAGAATCAAACGGAATACAATTCGAATTTAAATTGACTGAGTTATGTCCCTCAGAGCAGACACTTCCCAGTCTATCCAGTAAGCACGAGAATCAACAATGCTACTGTAATGGGACTAAATTAGACCCTTAACCACGAAATTAGGAGATGCCTCTAGGAGGGTGAAATGTTCTACTATCTCTATAGCATAACATATCAAAAAATCAGCCCTAAACAACAAGTTTTACAATGCCAAATCAGTGTTGCAATTTTAGTGTGCAGAATATTTACTTACCAAATCTAAACAACAAACATGCATAGACTATGAAACTCTTTCCAAGTTCTTTTTAGTACTCAAAACTCACGAAAATAAATGCAAACAAACATGTAATTGCATGAATATCAAGTCATGACTCTGTTACCAATTGAAGGAATGATATCCGGGATTGCACATATAGAATAAAAATTTTGCAATGGAAGAGAGCATGAAATACAATTTTTCATCACATATATGACATTCTTATGTGTAATCAATCCCAATACTTGATATTTATGCAATATACATCTCAAACCAAATGTAATACAAGAAAAGAAGAATACCTCTTGAAGACCAAAGGTTGGAATTATTTGGTGAAGCTTTGAGAACTCTTTGAACCTTCCACAAGTGTAGAAGTCCTAGATTGTCCACCTAGCAATTTGAAGAAGTCTTTCCTCTTCCTTGAGTTGTAGTGCTAGCAGACTTCTTGGAAGATTCATGGACAATAACTCTTCTCTCTTTTGAAAGATTACTTAAAACTACTCTTAGTTTGTTTATCTTCCATAGCCACAATTTAATCCAAGATGACAAAGCAAGTGAAGAACTAATTCTCATGTTCTTGCAACTCATCTATAGTGTATGTATATGTGGCTGATTTTTCAGAATGAAGAAGACTTCCAAAGCTTTCTTTACTTCTTCATTTGGCTGTGTATACACATGAGGAAAAAACATAATTTTCTCTCTCTCTTTGGTCTTTTATTGGCCGTGTATATGCATGAGAAAATAAAACAAAATTTTCTCTCTTTTGTTTGCTTTAATTGGCCGTGAAAGCACAAGACACAAGAGACATTCTTTGTCTTGTTTTTCTTTCTTTATTTGACCATGCAAAACACAAGACTTAGAATATATAACTGTCTTCTTTTCTTTGCTTTGTTTGACCGACCAAGAATTCTTGAAAGAACAAGAAAATGTTTTTGTCTTGTTTGCTTGGTTTTGTCGAGAAAACATAGCACATATACATACAAATGTCTTGCAAGTTGTCTTCATAAGACAAGTTGACATTATTTAACACATAAATAATGCCTACAATTGTTGACCAAATTTCAACCCTTGGATTATTAGATGGATGGCTAGGATTTTGATCTTGGTGCTTTGTGTTTATTGGCTAATATTTTACCACATCAACATGTTGGCAACCAATAGGAAGAAATCAGATTTTACCTATTTGCACTAAGCACCCAAAACTTTGCCAATCTTACAAATTTGCCCCATTAATTTTTAATGGTTGAGACTATAATTATTAACTCTTAATAATTTATTAGAGAAGATAATTCAAGTCTAAACAAGACTTAATCTCCTTACTAATATGGTGTGACTTTCTAGGTTCATAGCCAAATAGCATTAAAGAAACATTAAACACCTTTAATGTTAATCAGGTTCTTGATTTGTTTCAAGAATTTCTCATTTAATTCTTGAAACACCCTTAAGGTCTTGAGTGACGTCTAGCAACATATCAAGATAATTTATAAGTCAATGAAGTAATCATATAATGAACCTATTTATAGTCGTCGATTACCGTACAATTCAATCCTTCCATTAATTGTCCCGTTGAGCAAGAAACATGATTCGATTAAGTTCATAAACTCAATACTATGCATAGATCTAATTGGTGTAATGAGCGATGACACATGGAAAACCCTTTGTCCATCATTCATACCTTAGCCAAGGATTTCCTCATTAAACAACCAAGTTTAGATCGCATAGTACAACGCCACACGACGGAGGTTAATGGATCCTATCTTAACCACTACTTGTCAATCGTTATACCGAACCAATGAAGCTGCGAGAAGACATATCTCATCTCATTTGTCGAAACAATCATTGTCCAAACGCTAGAATCAAACCCCAATATAGATGACAACCGTAATGTCTCAAGTCTAAGGAATACATGCACAATCACAACGAATAACAAATTATTAATCTGAAGTCATGTAATTTGTTATTCAAGCCACATTCAGTGATCTATTCAACTAATAGTCACTCACATGTTTGTTAGTCGCATCCCTATGCTGTTATGACATGTGGCTCACCATCCTTTATTATCAACACCCTTATGTTGATCAAAGGTAACAACACATGTGATAGTCCATAATAGATTATTCAAGTCCCGATCAAATAATCTAAAGATTATGAATACTTTAAGTATTTATCATATTAAGGAAATATGCCAACATATTCTAAACGCTTTTAGAATACATTCCTCTAATGAAAATACTAGAGACTCATTCATACACATAAAAAAGGAGAATATGTGTAACGCCCCGATCCCTCACGAGACCAGGGTCTCGATCCCAAATCCAAGGCACAAAAATTTAGGGAAAACGGACAGAGTTTCCCCTTTTATAGGACTAATCAAAAACCTGCGAATAATAGAATACAACTACAAAACTATAATCCAACATTCTCATATACTTTAAATTCAACCACTAAGCTATGCCTCGTCTCAAGGCCATCCAAGCCTTAGACTCAACAAAATAGGTACACAAGCATGCACAGGCCTCAAATATTGAAATATTTTGTTATAAAGTCACTTATCATACCATTTTAACTTTATCTCTTCAATTGACTTGTCTATTAACCCAGCCTACTAACTCTATTAAGCCAAGCAAGCATGCACGACCATTAAACAATAATATAGTCAATTAAGCTATTATAGGCCGCCTACGAACCAAATACAAACTAGATCCAATACAATTACAAGCCGAGTTTCTATGGTTCCAATGAAATTATAATTCAAACCACTTCACTAATTCACATGGATTCATCGGTATTAATAATGAAAACCAACACAACCAAACACGGTAACTCTCGAGCTTTCACTCTATCACCTTACGAAGGTGTTGAACCTGAAAGGTGTTAGAGACGAGGGTGAGTATACAACTGATATACTCAGTGAGAGAGGTGATGCAACATACCGGGCATGCAACACGATATGCAATAGGATAAAAGCATATTCAACATCAAATAACACAACCAAGTAAACAAGTAATTAACCACATATTAAAAGGATACGATTCCATTTCAAGTCTTCAATCTCGTACCACGAACCACGAACTTCACGCAAGTGCCGGTAAACTTATACTCCAACAAGCTGGGATATTCCGGATGTATCCCGATCCTACGACCCTTTCTCCTGAGGTAGGTCCATATGTCCAGCAGGTGAACCATGCCTCTGGGGTAGTGGAGTATACTCAGCGAGAATGGGAATAGGCACCATGGTAGTTGAGGGAGCACGACAAGCCTGACGTTGCCCGTGTTTCTCAATGCTACCGTGTCCGACAAGGTTGCGCAACCCCGAATCATGATCCATAGAGCCAAGTATATCAAATATCACATAAGATGAACGACAAAGTAAGTTGTCCTCGCAGTTAATCACAGATAACCTAAAAATACACAAGATAACAAGTAAATAATGCGTATAAACTTGATCAACTACTAATGAATACAATCTAGAACTAATAAATTAAGTTAAGATACATAAAAGAGATGCAAGCTCCCTCACATGTACCAAGCTCCAAAATGAAGATTGGCTTCACATCACTCTCAATCACCTTAAACATAAAGTCAAACATTACTTCAATTACTCTTTAACTACAACATTCACTAATTACCCAACTAGGTTAGTTAACTTATAGTTTAACTTATTTAGTATACAATATCTATTAGAATTCTATTTTTAACAAAATACTACTTTTATAAACTTTAACTTAACATATATTCCAAGTAGTCATTTCCCACAACATAACTTATATACTTATAAGCAACACGATATTATAAACAAGATACAAACATATTTTAATGAAGTAGCTATACAACCTATTTTATGAAACTTCTCCAAACAACTACATATTATATACCATTACCATTTAAACTCTTATTTGAATCATTTAAAAGTCAATTATAATAACTACATCTATTCAAATAACCAACTATGCATCAAGCTCAACTAGTTCACATAAAATCCAACTAAAACCTTTTCACATGCTTAGTATTTAGGTCATAAACTTCACACTTATACAACATATAACTCAATCATGATCAATTAGAGCTATTGTAACAATAATAACTACTAGGCAACTAATTCAAGTAATTCACAAGAATCCAACAAATCTTCTTCTAAATGCCTACAAAACAAGCTCTAAACTTCACACATGAGAACGAATTCTAAACCTAACTTTACTACTCTCATATAGTCACATTATGATGCAAACAAATGCAACAAAACCACCATTTAGGTCAAGTTAACATAAAACTTCGAAAAGCCCTTTAAGTGATTTGAACTACAACTATATAATTCGATTATCTAAATCACATCGTAAATACATATTAGAGGCTTCCTAACCCATCTAAGATCGTATACTTATTCAAACAAGCCATCGCTAACACTTCGCTTCAAAGACCCCTTCGTCTACTAAAACAATTTGACACCCAAATAAAAGACAAGGTACAAGATCCACAAGTATGTTATTCCACACTTCTAACGACACCTTATGGCACAAATTAGAACCACAAGACCTCACTTTATACTACATCCAACATAAAAGTCCCCAAAATCTCCATTTTATGCATTTTAACTACAAGTACTCTAACCAAACCCCAATTTGGCGCCATAAAGGCACATTAAGCACTACCACACTAATAAAGACTATCTATATCATTATATTCCATCCGCATTCACTTTGCGGATAAAGCCCCTTTGAATTCTAAGCCAATTATGCAAATTTCCTAAAGTTTCAATCAAGCCAATCACATTTAATCACTAATATATGCTCATTAGAGCCTATATTACCTATAGATAGCATCGAATCAATCCTAGAATCATGTTTGCACAAAACCCTAAATATCACTAAAATATTTTCCATTTTCTCCAACAGAGGCTTAGCTTAATCAATTCAGTTACCTGTGCTATATGCCTCCAAACTGACTTATTTTTATGTATAAACGTAGCTCTTTGAGTGTAGATGACTTTAGCCTCAAGTGGAACTCAATTCCAATCTAAATTCCACAAGTTATGACATTTTCCGTGCAACTGCACGAACTGCCCCTGCACCAGCAATTTTCAGACACATTTTGGAAATAGCTAAATCACGAGGTTAAAAAGTTAGAATTTGCCTTAGCTAAATCCACATTTGTTATAAACTGTCTAATCTAGTTGCTGAATAAATTTTGTTCAATTCTAAGTACGTTTGCTATACCAAAACTACTTCAGAAGTCAAGGGCAATGCAGTGTCCAAATCCGAATTTTGCTTGCTTATCATCTTCTTGTTATTTCTTGCATTTGAGCCAACAATAACCATTACTTTAGCCTATATAACATTCATATACTTCATTTAGGACATTTAACAAACACCTAAACTACACAATTACACTTAGTTAACAAAGCAACTCTACAACTAAAGATAGCATGCAAGAGTTCATTCTATGAGCACTAGTGAGTTCCTACAACCTTTAGCATACTAATACTTTAGCTAAACATACATTTCCAATGTCTTTGAACACTTACATAAAACATAGCATGCATACATATAGTTGAATAATCCAAATAGAATACAAATAATATGAATTCCTTCACCTAGACATGAAGAATGTCATGAAAATTGACTTTACAAAGCTAATTTCTTCTTCTTCTTCCTTATTTTCTTCTTCTCTTCTTCTTTCCTTTCTATCGTGTGTTGTGTGTGTGTGTGTAATATACATATATTGTGTTTGGTTTTATTTAGTAAATAGGATATTAATTAAAGTCCAAAGTCTAAATTGCCCTTCTAACTATGTAATATTAGTTTGCCATTTGATTCTAATATAACTAATTCAATTTCATTTGCTAACCATTATCATATAATTAACATCTATAACACTTAAACACGCAAACTCATGCAAATGCATGCTAAACGAGACAAATGCATTTTTTTTCAAGAGATATGAAAAGTAATGATAACAAATATATGCAAACAATTAAAGTAATATGTAAATGTATGTAAATAATTAAAATAAGCATATTAATATATGCAAGTAAATAAAATAACTATATGTTCAAGGTCGGGGTGTTACACTCTCCCTTCCTTCAAACAATTGAGTCCTCGCAATTCCTTCTTTCAAGAGAACAGTACATGTGCATCTTGAACACCCTGAATAAGAATCTCGAATGTGAACATCGCAGAAAATACCAATAAGAATGCCCACAACAATACTACTGAGAAATCCAATAAGAATGTTCGAAGAACTTCACAAAGAACTCCCGAATAAGGTAGCCAAATAAAGGCTCCTATGAAAATACTGATTAGAAGTCCGAATACGAATACCATATGCATGCCACCGAGTAATGTCGAATGAAAATGATGAAAAAAATACCATAGGTAAACTCCCAAATAAGAAATCCAAATAAGGAATACCGAAAAAATACCAAGAAGAATTCCAAAGAAAAGTACCCCGTGTGAATTCATAAGGTGAGTGTCAAGGCTCCAGTAGATATCTTGATCAATTGTTCCCTCCTTTGCTAATCCATATCCTCGGAGACCCGCTGTTGGCCATCTCTTCATAAGAGAGAGTTTGCTTACCAATTCAAATGAGATTATATGTATGCATGCAATAGATAGTATGTGAAGTACATATACTAACAAATATACCACATAGAAGTACCCCTAGTCACATATTTGTTTGTCTATTACAATCATCATATTTCACATAAGCAAGTCACGTAGAAACACATTTCTACTTAAGTTACACATAATCACATAGTTAGACATATCACAAAATCTTCCTATTTCACACAAATGTAACCTATAGAACATATTTTCCCTTAAGCAAACGCAAGTCCACATACAAGCACATACCTATTCAAAACACACTTTACATGCACGCACTCGAGGTTCACTACCCACCAGACCGAGGACCCTGTCCAGGCTGAAAGCTAATGAAGCTCTGATACCAATACTGTAATGCCCCGATCCCTCACGAGACCGGGGTCCCGATCCCAAACCCAAGGCACAAAAATTTAGGGGAAACGGTCGGAGTCTCCCCTGTTTATAGGACTAATCAAAAACCTACGAATAATAGAATACAACTACAAAACCATAATCCAACATTCTCATATATTTCAAACTCAACCACTAAGCTATGCCTCGTCTCAAGGCCATCCATGCCTTAGACTCAACAAAATAGGTACACAAGCATGCATAGGCCTCAAATATTGAAATACTACGTTATAAAGTCAATTACCATACCATTTTAACTTTATCTCTTCAATTGACCTATCCATTAACCCAGCCTACTAACTCCATTAACCCAAGCAAGCATGCACGACCATTAAACAATAATATAGTCAATTAAGCTATTATAGGCCGCCTACGAACCAAATACAAACTAGATCCAATACAATTACAAGCCGAGTTTCTATGGTTCCAATGAAATTATAATTCAAACCACTTCACTAATCCACATAGATTCGCTGGTATTAATAATGAAAACCAACACAATCAAACAGGGTAACTCTGGAGCTTTCACTCTATAACGTTACGAAGGTGTTGAACCTGAAAGGTGTTAGAGCCGAGGGTGAGTATACAACTGATATACTCAGTGAGAGAGGTGATGCAACATACCGGGCATGCAACATGATATACAACAGGATAAAAGCATATTCAACATCAAATAACACAACCAAGTAAACAACTAATTAACCACATATTAAAAGGATACGGTTCTATTTCAAGTCTTCAATCTCGTACCACGAACCTCGAACTTCACGCAAGTGCCGGCAAACCCTTACTCCAACAAGTTGAGATACTCTGGATGTATCCCGATCCTACGACCTTTTCTCTTAAGGTAGGTCCATATGGCCAGCAGGTGAACCACGCCTCTGGGGTAATGGAGTATTCTTAACGAGAAAGGGAATAGGTACTATGGTAGTCGAGGGAGCACGGCAAGCCCGACGCCGCCCGTGTTTTCTCGACGCTACCATGTCCGAAAGGTTGTACAACCCCGAATCAAGATCACGAGAGACAATAATATCAAATATCACATAAGAGGGACGACAAAGTAGGCCGCCCTCGCAGTTAATCACAAATAACATGAAAATACACAAGATAGCAAGTAAATAATGCGTATAAACTTGATCAACTACTAATGAATACAATCTAGAACTAATAAATTAAGTTAAGATGCCTAGAAGAGATGAAGGCTCCTTCACCTGTACCAAGCTCCAAAATGAGGATTGGCTTCACATCACTCTCAATCACCTTGAACATAAAGTCAAACATTACTTCAATTACTTTTTAACTACAACATTCATTAATTACCCAACTAGGTTAGTTAACTTATAGTTTCACATATTTAGCATATAATATCTATTAGAATTCTATTTTTAACAAAATACTACTTTTATATACTTTAACTTAACATATATTCCAAGTAGTCATTTTCCACTACATAACTCATATACTTATAAGCAACACGACATTATAAACAAGATACAAACATATTTTAATGAAGTAGCTATACAACCTATTTCATGAAACTTCTCCAAACAACTACATATTACATACCAATACCATTTAAACTCTTATTTAAATCACTTAAAAGTCTATTATAATAACTACATCAATTCAAATAGCCAACTATGCATCAAGCTCAACTAGTTCACATAAAATCCAACTAAAACCTTTCCACATGCTTAGTATTTAAGTCATAAACTTCACACTTATACAACATATAACTCAATCATGATCAATTAGAGCCATTATAACAATTATAACTACTAGTGCAACTAATTCAAGTAATTCACAAGAATCCAACAATTTTTCTTATAAATGCCTACAAAACAACCTCTGAACCTCACACATGAGAACAAATTCCAAACCTAACTTTACTACTCTCATATAGTCACATTATGATGCATACAAATGCAACAAAACCACCATTTAGGTCATGTTAACGTAAAACTCCGAAAAGCCCTTTAAGTGATTTGAACTACAACTATCTAATTCGATTATCTAAACCACGTCATAAATACATCTGAGAGGCTTCCTAACACATCTAAGATCATATACTTATTCAAACAAGCCATCGCTAACACTTCGCTTCAAAGACCCCTTCGTCTACTAAAACAATTTGACACCCAAATAAAAGACAAGGTACAAGATCCACAAGTATGTTATTCCACACTTCTAACGACACCTTATGGCACAAATTAGAACCACAAGACCTCACTTTATACTACATCCAACATAAAAGTCCCCAAAATCTCCATTTTATGCATTTTAACTACAAGTACTCTAACCAAACCCCAATTTGGCACCATAAAAGCACATTAAGCACTACCACACCTAATAAAGACTATCTATATCATTATATTCCATCCGCATTCACTTTGCGGATAAAGCCCCTTTGAATTCTAAGCCAATTATGCAAATTTCCTAAAGTTTCAATCAAGCCAATCACATTTAATCACTAATATATGCTCATTAGAGCCTATATTACCTATAGATAGCATCGAATCAATACTAGAATCATGTTTGCACAAAAACCTAAATATCACTAAAATATTTTCCATTTTCTCCAACAGAGGCTTAGCTTAATCAATTCAGTTACCTGTGCTATATGCCTCCAAACTGACTTATTTTTATGTATAAACGTAGCTCTTTGAGTGTAGATGACTTTAGCCATAAGCGGAACTCAATTCCAGTCTAAATTCCACAAGTTATGACATTTTCCGTGCAACTGCACGAACTGCCCCTGCACCAGCAATTTTCAGACACATTTTGGAAATAGCTAAATCACGAGGTTAAAAAGTTAGAATTTGCCTTAGCTAAATCCACATTTGTTATAAACTGTCTAATCTAGTTGCTGAATAAATTTTGTTCAATTCTAAGTACGTTTGCTATACCAAAATGACTTCGGAAGTCAGGGGCAATGCAGTGTCCAAATCTGAATATTGCTTGTTTATCATCTTCTTGTTATTTCTTGCATTTGAGCCAACAATAACCATTACTTTAGCCTATATAACATTCATATACTTCATTTAGGACATTTAACAAACACCTAAACTACACAATTATACTTAGTTAACAAAGCAACTTTACAACTAAAGAAAGCATGCAAGAGTTCATTCTATGAACACTAGTGAGTTCGTACAACCTTTAGCATACTAATACTTTGGCTAAACATACATTTCCAACATCTTTGAACACTTACATAAAACATAGCATGCATACATATAGCTGAATAATCCAAATAGAATGCAAATAATATAAATTCCCTCACCTAGACATGAAGAATGGCATGAAAATTGACTTTACAAAGCTGATTTCTTCTTCTTCTTCTTCCTTATTTTCTTCTTCTCTTCTTTTTTCCTTTCTATCGTGTGTTGCATGTGTGTGCTGAATTTGTGTGTGTGTGTGTGTAATATACATATGTTGTGTTTTGTTTTATTTAGTAAATAGGATATTAATTAAAGTCCAAAGTCTAAATTGCCCTTCTAACTATGTAATATTAATTAGTTTGCCATTTGATTCTCATCTAACTAATTCAATTTCATTTACTAACCATTATCATATAATTAACATCTACAACACTTAAACACGCAAATGCAAGCTAAACGAAATAAATGCGTTTTTTTCAAGAGATATGAAAAGTAATGATAACAAATATATGCAAACAATTAAAGTAATATGTAAATGTATGTAAATAATTAAAATAAGCATATTAATATATGCTAGTAAATAAAATAACTATATGTTCGAGGTCGGGGTGTTAGACTCTCATCTCCTTCAAACAATTACGTCCTTGCAATTCATTCTTTCAAGAGAACTCCACATGTGCATCCTGAACACCCTGAACAAGAATCTCGAATGTGAACATTGTAGAAAATACCAATAAGAATGTCCACCACAATAAAACTGAGAAATTCAATAAGAATGTCCGAAGAACTTCACAAAGAATTCCCGAATAAGGTAGTCACATTAAGGCTCCTATGAAAATACCAATTAGAAGTCCGAATACAAATACCATGTGCATGCCACCGAGTAATGTCGAATGAAAATGATGAAAAAAATACCATAGGTAAACTCCCAAATAAGAAATCCAAATAAGGAATACCGAAAAAATACCAAGAAGAATTCCAAAGAAGAGTACCCCGTGTGAATTCCAAAGGTGAGTGACAAGGCTCCAATAGATATCTTGATCAATTGCTCCCTCATTTCCTGATCCATATCCTCGGAGACCCGCTGTTGGCCATCTCTTCATAAGGAAGAGTTTGCTTACCAATTCAAATGAGATTATATGTATGCATTTAAATGATAGTATGTAAAGTACATATACTAACAAATATGCCACATAGAAGTACCCCTAGTCACATATTTGTTCGTCTATTACAATCATCATATTTCACATAAGCAAGTCATGTAGAAATACATTTCTACTTAAGTCAAACATAATCACCTAGTTAGACATATCACAAAATCTTCCTATTTCACACAAATGTAACCTATATAACATATTTTCACTTAAGCAAATGCAAGTCCACATACAAGCACATACCTATTCAAAACACACTTCACATGCATGCACTCGAGGTTCACTACTCACCAGACTAAGGGCCCTGTCGCGGCTGAGAGCTAATAAAGCTCTGATACCACTATTGTAACGCCCTGATCCCTCATGAGACCGGGGTCCCGATCCCAAACCCAAGGCACAAATATTTAGGAAAACGGACAGAGTCTCCCCTGTTTATAAGACTAATCAAAAACCTGCGAAAAATAGAATACAACTACAAAACCATAATCCAACAATCTCATATACTTCAAATTCAACCACATAGCTATACCTCGTCTCAAGGCCATCCAAGCCTTAGACTAAAAAAAATAGGTACACAAGCATGCTTAGGCCTCAAATATTGAAATATTATGTTATAAAGTCACTTATCATACCATTTTAACCTTATCTCTTCAATTGATTTGTTTATTAACCCAACCTACTAACTCCATTAACCCAAGCAAGCATGCACGACCATTAAACAATAACATAGTCAATTAAGCTATTACAGGCCACCTACGAACCAAATACAAACAAGATCTAATACAATTACAAGCCGAGTTTCTATATTTCCAATGAAATTATAATTCAAACCACTTCATTAATCCACAAGGATTCGCAGGTATTAATAATGAAAACCAACACAACCAAACACAGTAACTCTCGAGCTTTCACTGTATCACATTGCGAAGGTGTTGAACCTGAAAGGTATTAGAGACGAGGGTGAATATACAATTGGTATATTCAGTGAGGGAGGGGATGCAACATACTGGGCATGACATGATATGCAACAAGATAAAAGCATATTCAACATCAAATAACACGACCAAGTAAACAAGTAATTAACCACATATTAAAAGGATACGGTTCCACTTCAAATCTTCAATCTTGTACCACGAACCACGAATTTCACGCAAGTGCTGGCAAACCTATACTCCAACAAGCTGTGATAATCCGGATGTATCCTGATCCAATGACCCTTATTCCTGAGGTAGGTTTATATGCTCAGCAGGTGAACCACGCCTCTGGGGTAGTAGAGTATACTCAACGAGAAAGGGAATAGGCACCATGGTAGTTGAGGGAGCACAGCAAGCCCGACGCCGCCCGGGTTTCTCGACGCTACCATGTCCGACAAGGTTGCGCAACCCCGAATCATGATCACAAGAGCCAAGTATATCAAATATCACATAAGAGGAACGACAAAGTAGGCCGTCCTCGCAGTTAATCACAGATAACCTAAAAATACACAAGATAGCAAGTAAATAATGCGTATAAACTTGATCAACTACTAATGAATACAATATAGAACTAATAAATTAAGTTAAGATGCATAGAAAAGATGAAGACTCCTTCACCTCTACCAAACTCCAAAATGAGGATTGGCTTCACATCACTCTCAATCACCTTGAACTTAAGGTCAAACATTACTTCAATTACTCTTTGACAACAACATTCATTAATTATCGAATTAGGTTAGTTCACTTTTAGTTTCGCTTATTTAGCATATAATATCTATTAGAATTCTATTTTTAACAAAATACTACTTTTATATACTTTAACTTAACATATATTCCAAGTAGTCATTTCCCACAACATAACTCATATACTTTAAGCAACACGACATTATAAACAAGATACAAACATATTTTAATGAAGTAGCTATACAACCTATTTCATGAAACTTTTCCAAACAACTACATATTACATACCAATACCATTTAAACTCTTATTTAAATCACTTAAAAGTCTATTATAATAACTACATCAATTCAAATAACCAACTATGCATCAAGCTCAACTAGTTCACATAAAATCAAACTAAAACCTTTCCACATGCTTAGTATTTAAGTCATAAACTTCATACTTATACAACATATAACTCAATCATGATCAATTAGAGCTATTATAACAATAATAACTACTAGTGCAACTAATTCAAGTAATTCACAAGAATCCAATAAATCTTCTTCTAAATGCCTACAAAACAAGCTCTAAACTTCACACATGAGAACGAATTCCAAACCTAACTTTACTACTCTTATATAGTCACATTATGATGCAAACAAATGCAACAAAACCACTATTTAGGTCATGTTAACATAAAACTCCGGAAAGCGCTTTAAGTGATTTGAACTACAACTATCTAATTCGATTATCTGAACCACATCATAAATACATCTTAGAGGCTTCCTAACACATCTACGATCGTATACTTATTCAAACAAGCCATCGTTAACACTTCGCTTCAAAGACCCCTTCGTCTACTAAAACAATTTGACACCCAAATGACACACAAGGTACAAGATCCACAAGTAAGTTATTCCACACTTCTAACGACACCTTATAGCACCAATTAGAACCACAAGACCTCACTTTATACTACATCCAATATAAAAGTCCCAAAATCTCCTTTTTATGCGTTTTAACTACAAGTACTCTATCCAAACCCTAATTTGTCACCATAATGGCACATTAAGCATTACCACACCTAGTAAAGACTATCTATATCATTATATTCCATCCGGATTCACTTTGCGGATAAAGCCCCTTTGAATTCTAAGCCAATTATGCAAATTTCCTAAAGTTTCAATCAAGCCAATCACATTTAATCACTAATATATGCTCATTAGAGCCTATATTACCTATAGATAGCATCGAATCAATCCTAGAATCATGTTTGCACAAAACCCTAAATATCACTAAAATATTTTCCATTTTCTCCAACGGAGGCTTAACTTAATCAATTCAGTTACTTATTCTATGGACGTCCAAACTAATTTATTTTTATGTATAAATGTAGATATTTGAGTGTATATGACTTTAGCCTCAAGCGAAAGCTCAATTCCAATCTAAATTCCACAAGTTATGACCTTTTTTGTGCAACTGCGCGAACTGCCCCCTACACCATCGATTTTCAGACACATTTCGGAAATAGCTAAATCGCGGGGTCAAAACGTTAGACTTTGCCTTAGCTCTAGAAGTCTACATTTGTTCTAAACTGTCTAATTTAGTTGCTGAATAAAATTTCGTTCAATTCTAAGTATGTTTGCTATACCAAAACGACTTCGGAAGTCAGGGGTAGTGCAGTGTCCAAATTCAAATTTTTCTTGCTTATCTTCTTCTTGTTATTTCTTGCATTTAAGCCGACAATAACCATTACTTTAGCCTGTATAACATTCCTACACTTCATTTGGGACATTTAACAAACAACTAAACTACACAATTACAGTTAGTTAACGAAGCAACTTTACAACTAAAGATAGCATTCAAGAGTTCATTCTATGAGCACTAGTGAGTTCTACAACCTTTAGCATACTAATACTTTAGCTAAACATACATTTCTAACATCTTTGAACACTTACATAAAACATAGCATGCATACATATAGTTGAATAATCCAAATAGAATGCAAATAATATGAATTCCCTCACCCAGACATGAAGAATGGCATGAAAATTGACTTTACAAAGCTGATTTCTTATTCTTCTTCCTTATTTTCTTCTTCTCTTCTTCTTTCATTTCTATCGTGTGTTGTGTGTGTGTGTGTGTGTGTAATATGCATATATAGTGTTTTGTTTTATTTAGTAAATAAGGTATTAATTAAAGTCCAAAGTCTAAATTGCCCTTCTAACTATGTAATATTAATTAATTTGCCATTTGATTCGAATCTAACTAATTCAATTTCATTTGCTAACCATTATCATATAATTAACATCTACAACACTTAAACACGCAAATGCACGCAAATGCATGCTAAACGAGACAAATGTTTTTTTTTTCAAGAGATATGAAAAGTAATGATAACAAATATATGCAAACAATTAAAGTAATATGTAAATGTATGTAAATAATTGAAATAAGCATATTAATATATGCAAGTAAATAAAATAACTATATGTTCGAGGTCGGGGTGTTACAATATGAATGTCCTAATCATGTCAATATATAAACATAGATGCCATAATGTACAAGTTAATGTCAAAATGCCCCAATATATGTCATCCGAATATGTAGCATTAGGGCATATCTCTAACACAAAGATGTATCGAGACCTAAAATAACATTATTGGTGGAATAACATGAAGCGGGAGATTGCGGAGTTTGTGTCTCGATGCCTAACATGTCAGCGGGTAAAAGCAGAACATCAAAGACCTGCAGGCTTCCTATAGCCTTTAGAGATCCCGCAAAGGAAATGGGAGCATGTAACCATGGATTTCGTTATGGATTTGTCGAGGTCTCCTCGGGGAAATGATAGAGTTTGGGTCATTGTGGATAGATTGACGAAGACTACTCACTTTATTGTAATGAACAAGACGGATAGTGTAAAGAAATTAGTCGAATTGTTTGTGACTAACATTGTGAAGTTACACGAAGTGCTAGCTAACATTGTGTCTGATAGAGATCCAAGATTTACATATCAATTTTGCCAAAAATTGCAGGAAAACTTAGGGACTAAGTTGAAGCTCAATACAGCGTATCATCCACAGACTGATGGGCAATCGGAAAAGACCATCCAAATTTTGGAGGACATGTTGAGGGCGTGTGTATTGGATTTTGGAGGTACGTGGAAGAAACATTTGTCTTTGGCAGAATTTGCTTATAATAATAGTTATCATGTAACAATTGGCATGGCTCCCTACAAGGCTCTGTATGGATGAAAGTGTAGGACACTATTATATTGGGACGAAGTCAGAGAGATGAAAGTCATTGACCCTACATTGATGCTGGAGTTGATAAAGAAGATAGAGATTGTCCAGCTGATTCAGAAGAGAATGCTCATAGCCCAAAGTAAACAAAAGAGTTATGCTGATAAGAGGAGGCGAGACTTGGAATTTGCAGTTGGTGATCGAGTGTTCTTGAAGTTGTCACCCCGAAAAGGATTAATCAGGCATAGAAAATGAGAAAAGTTAAGCCTGAGGTATGTAGGACCATTTGAAGTTGTGGATCGAATCAACAAGTTGGCATATCGGTTGGATCTACCACCAAATCTCTCCAACATTCACAATGTGTTTCATGTTTCAATGCTAAGGAAGTATTACCCTGATCCATCTCACATTCTAAAACCAGAACCTCTAGCGCTTTAGGAGAATATGTCTTATGAGGAGAGACCCGTGCGGATTCTATATGAGTAGGACCAGGAGTTGCGAAACAAGAGTATTCCGATGGTGCAGGTACTTTGGGATCACTATGGAGTTGAAGATGCAATGTGGGAGAGATGTGATCAAATGGAGCACCAATATCCATTCTTGTTTGCAAGGTAATTAGGGAATTGCGAGGGCAAAATTCTTTTAAGGAGGGGAGGCTGTAAGGCCCAGCCCGAGACCACATGTACATATAGGTCATATCATATATAATTAAATTATTTTATATGCATTTACCTTGTTTTAGGTGCTTTAAAATTGATTTATGTGCATTTATCTCGATTTACATGCATTTAATCATTTAACGTGTATGCGAGTCATTTATATCGTGTAGCTAGTAATTGGAACCAACTAAGTTCGATAGCTAACTAGAATAATTGAATTAGAACCAAGACAATTAGAATTAACACTAGAATGACAAACTAGTAATACACAAGTTAGTTGAGGGGCACTCTTGTCCTTAAGCTAAAATTGCATAATATCTTAACACTATGCTATCCTAGGCAAAAACACACACAACACATACCAAATCTCTACACTGCACACACATGCACAATCCAAACATACACATACACACACTACACGATTTTGCCAAGGAGAAGGGAGAAAGAAGAAGAATAAGAAGAAGAAATGAAGGAGGAGGAAAATAAAAGCAAGCCATTTTCAAGCTCTTCAACAATTTTTAATCAATTTTCTTCCATTTCTAACTCTTGCAGTGAATCCAATGGATCATTCCTTTTTCCGATATACGAAATAGAAGATTTCACTAAGTCAATTCTTAAGAAATGTCGAATCAAACCATTTGTCCTTATTTCAACAAAGGAAGCGCGGGCTTCTTTGATAGAAGAACTTTTTGTTTCTTGGTCCCAACTCAATACTAAACAAGTCCGAACTAATTGAATACTTGTGTCAGAAATTCCTCGAATTGGTTTGCCATTTCCATAAAGGATATAATTGACAACTCGAAGTTGCACATTATCCCTTTCTGCAATAGATCCGGAGGGAAAAGTGTTGATAAATTTATACCATCTGTTACAATGTGAGGGATTTTTCGTAAATGGTTTTTAAAGGATTTATTCAAGATTATTAATGTTCATTTGGTGTTAAACTTGCTATAGATTTCATACAAAAGCTTGGATAATGAGAAGATTGAGTATTTTGTGTTGTAGATCTAGGAATTGTAAACTTATGTTAGGTGTTGATTGTTGAGGTGGGGTGGTTTTGATTGAGTTTTGGACTCTTGTATGATGCCTAATAGCCACCTAGAACTTGTTTGGTTGTTTGTTTAGGAGGTTGGGTTGTTGTAGGGTTGATTGTTAAAAGAAGTTTTGTTTTTCGTAACAGCACGATTGGAAGACCCCTCTCCACCGGTTGACCTGTGGCGGACCCTCTTCTGCCCGAGGCCTCTCCATCAGAAGACCCCATGGGCACCGGTCGACCGGTGGCTCAAAGGTCTACCGGTTTGATAGCTTCGTACCCTGAGTTTGTTTTAATGATTCCGGGAGCTACCGATGTCGGATTGAGGCACGGTCTGAAGTGTTAGAATCATATCAAACCCTTGTTTATTATAGTATAATTAAATTATGGGTTTGTTCCATAAGTTAAGTGCTACATTGTTGTCGATCACTATATAAGGCTTAGGAGACTATGAAACGTAGGCATTATTGATGTTTTTTGCTACTTTTATAGTATGGTACCAATGTCCTTCATCGAACATGATTCATAAACATTACATGACATTATTTGAAGTCTATATGCATGTAAGTTATGTACTTGCTTGCGTACGTCATTTAGTATTCCTATACATACATGTGAAGCTTGCATACTTACATGCTACATTGTTCATATTATATTGTTGTTATTACTGTTGTGACGGAGGCAACCTAGTTTGTTATCCTCCAAATATGTTCTTACTTGATTAGTGCCCATTTTTGCTTGGTACTACCCTTGGAGAGTTGGGACGTATGATTAGTGTTCTCTCTCATTTGGTACAACCCTTGGAGAGTTAGGACGTATGATTAGTATTATCTCTTGTTTGGTACAACCCTTGGAAAGGAGAATTAAGCATTTGTTCTGATATTATTGCCATATATGATGTCCACTTATTAGTTGTTATCTACTATTGCTTGGTACAACCCTTGAAGAATAGAAGTGCTTGATCAATACGTTGCTTAACTTGTCCTTGTCGTCCATGTTATTCTTGTTATCTTTGTTATATATATGTGTAGCACGGTTTTAGAAAGAAGTTTGCGAAATGATAAAAACCTTTGCGAAAACTCTTCCTTATTATTCATCCTCACTGAGCTATATTCAAGATTAACTTATCTCTCTTGCAACCATTTCAGGTGAGGCCAAGGCCGATCCAACTGTACGGGTCGAGGGCGATGAGGCTCTATATGACGAGACTGATTTATGTCTTTGTTGATCTTCATGCTTGTGTTGAAGATGGACTAGTTAGGAAAAACTGATGATTTATTTTTGAACAACTTCTGATATGTAATATTCTTTGGATTCTTATCTACACACTAAGTGGACTACCATTCTTTTGAGGCCTAGTTGTCTATATATAGCCACGTGTGATATACGAACAAGGATGCTAGGTCATGTAGTTATGAAACAGGTTGGTGTGGCCTTTAATGTCAAATGTCTTGAGTTACTTGTGGAAGTTAATGAATGTTTAGGTTGTTAAATAATGATCTTACAGGTATTAAGTTGATTAACACGTCGCGTTCCGACCTTAACCTCGTCAGGCTTTGGTCTCGGGGCGTGACACCATCCATAGCCAATTCGCTACTGCTAGGCTACGGACTTCAATAAAAAACTAAGGTTTATCATTTTTAATTTGAATTATGGAATTTTGATTGCACCTACAACGTAGTAAACTTCACTTGAGTTGCAAGTTTTTCAAATAAAAATAAACTTGGTCCGTATTTCATTAACGTGCGTACTTTTATAAAGAAATCTCATAGGAAATCTATAGTTGTTTAAATCAAACTTATCATGTTCTCACTTAACATTGCATTAATGTTAATAAACGTTCAATCCAGGAGTCGAAAAACTCTCACATTGTGTCTAAACTTCATAAACTAAAATAATATGAAGATATTAACATGTTTTAATACATTGTTCTAACCTATTAGCAAGTTAGAATATAGATTATTAGTTGTCTGTAGCCCATCCGTAGTCCCTAGCTACGGATGGGCTACGAAATTCGACCCTTCCGTAGCCCAGCGGTAGCCAATTGTCTACTGCTAGGCTACAAAATTCTTTTTTCCGTAGCCTATTCGTAGCCATTTGGCTACTACTAGGCTACGGAATTCAACAAAACAACGAGGTTTATCACTTTTAATTTGAATTATGGAATTTTGATTGCACCTACAACGTAATAAACTTCACTTGAGTTGCAAGTTTTTCAAATAAAAATAAACTTGATCCATATTTCATTAATGTGTGTATTTTTATAGAAAAATCTCATAGAAAATCAATAGTTGTTTAAATCGAACTTATCATATTCTCACTTAACATTGCATTAATGTTAATAAACATTCAATCTAAGAGTCGAAAAACTCTCACATTCTGTCTAAACTTCATAAACAAGAAAATATGAAGATATTAATACGTTCTAATACATTGTTCCTACCTATTAACAAGTTAGAATACATATTATTAATTGTCCGTAGCCCATCCGTAGTCCCAAGCTACGGATGGGCTACGGAATTCGACCTTTCCGTAGCTTGGCTACTGCTAGACTACAAAATTCTTTTTTCCGTAGCCCATTCATAGCCATTTGGCTATGGCTATGCTACGAAATTCAACAAAAAAATGAGGTTTATCACTTTTAATTTGAATTATGAAATTTTGATTACATCTATAACGTAGTAAACTTCACTTGAGTTGCAAGTTTTTCAAATAAAAATAAACTTGATCCATATTTTATTAACGTGTGTACTTTTATAAAGAAATCTTCTAAGAAATCAATAGTCGTTTAAATTGAACTTATTATGTCCTCACTTAACATTGTGTTAATGTTAATAAATGTTCAATCTAGGGGTCTTAAAACTCTCATATTGTGTCTAAAATTCATAAACAAGAAAAGTATAAAGATATTATCACGTTTTAATACATTGTTCCTACCTATTAACCAGTTAGAATTCATAGTATTAGTATTATGTAGCCCATCCATAGTCCCTAGCTACGGATGGGCTACGGACTTCTCTATGTCCGTAGCCCATCCGTAGCCAAAGGCCACGGATAGGCTACAGACTTTCACAAAAAACGAGGTTTATCGTTTTTAATTTGAATTATGAAATTTTGATTGTATCTACAACGTAGTAAACTTCACTTGAGTTGTAACTTTTCTAAATAAAAATAAACTTGGTCCGTATTTCATTAACGTGTTAATTTTATAGAGAAATCTCCTAGAAAATCAATAGATGTTTTAATCAAACTTATCATGTGCTCACTTAACATTGCGTTAATGTTAATAAATGTTCAATCTAGGGGTCCAAAAGCTCTCATATTATGTCTAAAATTTATAAACAAGAAATGTATAAAGATATCAATACGTTTTAATACATTGTTCCTACCTATTAACAAGTTAGAATTCATAGTATTAGTATTCCGTAGCCCATCGTAGTCCCTAGCTACGGATGGGCTATGAACTTCTTTTTTCTGTAGCCCATCCCATCCGTAGCCAAGTGCTACAGATGGACTACAGACTTCTTTATGTCCATAGCTCATCCATAGCCAAAGACCACAAATGGGCTACGAACATTCACAAAAAAATGACGTTTATCGCTTTTAATTTAAATTGTGAAATTTTGATTGCAACTACAACGTAGTAAACTTCATTTGAGTTGTAAGTTTTCCATATAAAAATAAACTTGGTCCGTATTTCATTAGCGTGTGTACTTTTATAGAGAAATCTCCTAAGAAATCAATAGCTGTTTAAATCAAAATTATCATGTCATCACTTAACATTGCGTTAATGTTAATAAACGTTCAATCTAGGGGTCTAAAAACTATCATATTATGTCCAAAATTCATAAACAAGAAAGGTATAAAGATATTAACACGTTTTAATACATTGTTCCTATTTATTAACAAGTTAGAATACATACTATTAGTAGTACGTAGCCTATCCGTAACCAATGGTCACGGATGGGCTATGAACGAGATATAGGCTACGAATGGGCTATAGACTTTTATGTATCCGTAGCTAATCCGTAGCCCAGTAATAAAACAAGAAAAAAAAATGAAGTATATCTGAAAGGTATATGTAATAAATTATATACAAACTTAAGTTAAAGTAAACTGAACCTATCATATATATAATAAAATATATATAAACTTAAAAAAATATAACTAAATTAAATAAGCCTATAAATATAGCAAAAACATAAAGTTGGGATGTTTTAGAAATGATAATTTTTTTTTAAAAAAAAATAAAAAAATCTTGGACACCCGTGTTTTTTTTCAACCTACAACTACGAAATGTTTTTCAAGTTTTTTCATTTCCCTCTACTTTTTTCTCTCTCTACGAAAGTTTCTTTTCTTTTTTTCTCTCTCTCTAAAGCACTACCACCAACCACCACCACCACCACCACCATGGCCACCATTACCACTACCAAAGGCACCATTACCACCACCAAGGGCACCACTAACACCACCAAGGGTACCACCCCCACCACCAACGATACTATCACCATGACCACCACCTCCTTCTCTCTTTTCTATAGGTAAATAGTTTAGGGTTTATATTTCCTCTCTTTTTTATCTACTATACACATATGTATATATATGTGTATGTATATATATATGTATGTGTGTGTGAATTTTAGATTTTTATTTGTTCAATTTATAGTTTTTGTACTTAATTTTATGTTTATTTCTAATATTATTTAGTGATATTTGACATAAATATTTGGTATTATATTTGGCATAAATATTGTGTGAATTAAAAATGTTGTATTGTAGTCATATTTGGTTATGCAATATACTACTTAAATATTTTGGGCCTTTAGTGTTAAATTGGGCTATGAATTCACATGCTAGATTGTTTATTATAAAGTAAATGTGAAGTACATGTACAAAATGTTGTTAAAAGTTAGAGACTTTATGTGAGTGTTGTTTGATATAGTTGTATAATATGTTGAATATATGTTTGATAAAATGCTTGAATGAGTGTTTTTAGCCTACATACATTGCATACAACATATATACATGATGCATGCTTGCAAAATAAGGTCTAAAGTTGGAATCTTGTAAACTTCTGGTAAGTTAGATTGCTAAAAATGATTACCAAGTGAACTTAATGGTGCTCTCGTGCATGTTAATTACTAAAGAAAAATGGGTAAAATGTGTATGAATGCTATAAGTAGTAGCCTACTTTGTTATCACTAGATATGTGAAACGATTGAATTATTGGTTGTGAATGCTTTATGAGTTATATTAAATTAAACGATTGGATTATGATGTTTTACAAGTTGTATAGTCTGTTTTACAACAAAGTTCCATTATCTACATGTTAGATCATAGCTTTTGACTTATGGAAATCAAAGAGTTTAGTTGCAATTTAATGAATCACTTTGGAAATGTAACTAAAGCATACTTAGCTTAGTCTTTAGTCACAAGTTCTCAAGATGAATTACAATCCATAAAGCAAAGACTTTCTAAGTTAAACACTTTATAAAAGGATACAGTTCAACTCATTGTCTCCAATCTCGAACCACGAACCACGATCTTCAAGCAAATGCCGGCAACTTCTTATTTTTCCAAAGGGGATACTTCGAATGTATCCCGATCCTACGACCCATATCTCCCGAGGTAGGTCCGTATGCCCCAATAAAGTGAACCACGCATCTGGGGTAGGGGAGTATGCCTCAGCGAGAAAGGGACTGGAAAATCAAGGTAGCCTAGGGAACACGGCAAGCTCGACGCCGCCCGTGTTACTTGGCACTACCATGCCCGAATAGGTTGCGCAACCTCGAATCAAGTTCATGAGAGCCAAGAATATCACATATCACATATTACATAAGAGGAACGACAAAATAAGCAGCCATCGCAATTAATCACAATATAAGCCATTAAACATGTAATAACTGTATAAATACAAAAGAGACAAATAACAGACTTTTCTACAAACTCTTCAACTAGCTTGATTACACCTTAGACATGCATTTAAACACCCAACAACCATCTACAAGCTCATAAAAGCACAAGGACATCCAATTCTCACATTTGTCCCTTTGATCACAAGGCAATTCTTCTTCTAAACGAAAATCAAGGCCTCAATTCTATAAACCAATCATACTATACTCCTAAGGATACCAAAAGACACCTATCTAAGCCCTAAACCCACTTTGGAAACAAAAGCTCATGAGAGTCCCGAGAGGATTTTAACTACACCTACCCTATCCGGACCCCAATTTAATGCAACAAAAGTACTAAAAGTCCTTCTATGCCCCAAGGATACCTAATCTATTGCCCAAATGTGCTCGGATTACATTTCATGAAAAACCCCCTTTTAAAAAGTTAGCTAAATTGTATTTTAACTCAATTCCGAGAAATTTAACTACATGTGAGCTTCTAACTAGTTTCAATAATGTCTAGAGTACCTAAATGAAGCATCAATTCGTTCCAAATCTCAACCTAAAGCCAAACCCTAATTTTTGTCACTATTCATCATATTTTTCATTCAATTCAAGCTTTCAACCATGAAATTTGTTAACAAGCTACTCAAGCATAGTCTATACATCATATAAAGCATGTACAATGCCATAGTTAAGTATTTCAATAGCGATAATCAACAAATCACAAAATTATAAAAGTTGACATCAACTTTAAACTCAATTAAATGCAAACTCCCTCACCTCAAGCTCTCGGAAATGGTTGAAAGATGATCTAAGAAGGCTCAAATAACTCCTAGCAAGCACCAAGATCAAGAATTGAAGAATTGAAGTTGAAATTTTCTTCCCCTTTTTTCCTTTTTCTTTTCTTGTTTTTCTATTCTCTTCCTGTGGTTTCACCCTTTTTTTTTCTATTTTGGCTTTCAAATGCATATAAAAAGCTTACCAAAGTAGATATATATGGGCTTGGGCTTTTGGGCTAATGTTTTGGGCTTAGGAAAAACAATTAAGTCCACTACAACGGCTCAAAACAAAGCTAGAAAATTAAAGGCCCAAAACAAAAAGCTAAAAATTACTATTCAGACTATTGAAAGGAATTTTTTTTTTCTCTAGCACTCTGAGCATGCAATGGAAGAAATAATAATTTTCTCATGCCTCATATAAGTTTTATAATATGGGAAAAATATGAAATTAGAAAAATAAAACAGTCGAAAATCTTCATGAATAGTAACTGTTGAAAACTATTTTAAACCTCATATAATTCACATTATCCATCAAATAACATGCGGACAAATGCAATTAGGCACTATTTACTATATGCTGGGTTCGTGGTATCACACTATCCCCTCCTTCAAACAATTGCATCCTCACAATTCTTCTTTCACAAGTCATCTTTGTAATGAATCGAAATAACTCTGGCTCGATTAAACAAGATGCGTTATTGAATACCATTGGTCAAGACTGAACACTGTTCATGAACAACAATAAGAAGTCCCATTAAGACTACCAAGAGAATCACCCTGAAAATAACAATGAAAAATTCCATATAACGATGCCAAATAGAAGCTCCAAGCAAGAGCACCAATGCAAAAGTCCGAGTAAGAATCCAAGGTATCATTCTTGAAGAAAATACCGATAAAGAATGCCAAAAGCCAATGTAGTTTGTCTGAGCACCAATTAAGAATTTCAAACGGGAATACCACAGAGAAATGCGTATGAACAAGAATACTAAAAGGTACTTCAAATAAGAACCTTCCAAATAGAATCCCAAAGAAGACCACCAAATATGAATGCCAAATAATACCAAATAAAAACTTGAAACCGTAACTCCGAATGCAACATTGAATAAAATACCCAATGAGAAGTCCAAGAGAAATACCGAATAAGGAGTTCCAAGAAGAATCCCGATAACTTATGAGAATTCCAAAGATTAAGTTCCAAAGACAAAAGAGAATACCAAGAAGAATTATTGAAGATGAACACCAATGGTTGTAATCTACGTATAACATGCAAGCACTAAATCCTTTTCCCTAATCACCGATAGCCAGCTGATCCAGTACTTTCTCTCTTTCACAGGTCCACATCTTCGAGTAAGCCATCACTTGCCATTTCTTTATAGGGGAGAGTGTTTACTGACCATTTCGAAGGGTAATACAAGTATGCGGTGGGTTTTCACATAAGATAAACATTTAATACACATCATTACAAGAAACCAAGGCAAGTAAACACTCAATAGATCACTTAGATACACAATGAATGACATAAAGACACATATCATACCATCTTTACATATTATACACTTAGAACACATAGGTGAACACAAACTCACATAAGAAAATTCACTTATCACATATTTTCCATTTATGGTACAAATAAGTCATATAGATACACATAATCATTTAAGACATAAAGGTATCACATGCAAGCAAACACCAATTCAAATCATACTTCACAGGCACGCGATCAAAGATCATTACCCAACAGGGTGAAGACCTTTTCCTGGCTGAGAGCTATCTAAGCTCTGATACCACCTGTAATACCCCGATTCCTCATGGACCAGGACTTCTATTAACCATGCTATTCTAAACCCAATTCCAAACCCCGGACGCAAAATTTAGGAGACAATAGACGGAGTCTCCCCTATATATAGGACTATCTGGAAACCTGCAAACAACAACATACAACCACAAGACCATAATCCATAATCTCAATCCATATTATCCTTACAAGCATGAAAATCAACTAGACAATAAAGTAAAACAATAGAAGTTATTACAAACCACTACCACCTAACCATCAGCCAAGACTAAAACGTTAATATTACATTTCTTAAGATGACACAAATATATATATGACCATAACGTCTCAAATAGTATACAAGCATATCATGTACATATTCTTCCTTGTTCTACACACTGATAGAGCAGGCAAGCCACACAGGAGGCAATCCCATCTCTAGCTTTTCCTGGGACATGTTGAAAAGAAGAGTGAGCAACACAGTTGCTCAGTGAGGGAGGTGATGCAGCATACCGGGGAATGCTTCCGTGATATATAACAAAGATAACACATAAATATCATCAATAAGCAAACTAATGAAACAAGTAGTTAAACACTTTATAAAAGGATACGGTTCAACAACTTACCTCTAATCTTGAACTACGAACCATGATTTTTAAGCAAATGCCTGCAACTCTTTATTCCTCCAAATGGGATACTTTGGATGTATCCCGATCCAATGACCCATATCTCCTGAGATAGGTTCGTATGCCCCAACGAGGTGAACCCCGCCTCTTAGGCAGGGGAGTATGCCTCGCGAGAAAGGGACTAGGAAACCATAGTAGACGAGGGAGCACGACAAGCCTAAGACAGCCCGTGTTACTCGACACTACCATGCCCGAATAGGTTGCACAAACCCAAATCAAGTTCATGAGAGCCAAGAATATCACATATCACATATCACATAAGAAGAACGACAAAGTAGGTCACTCTCGCAGTTAATCACAATATAAGCCATTAAACATATAATAACTGTATAAATACAAAAGAGACAAATAACGTACTTTTCTACAAACTCTTCAACTAGCTTGATTATACCTTATACATGCATTTAAACACCTAACAACCATCTACAAGCTCATACAAGCACAAGGACATCTAATTCTCATAATTTCCCTTTTGATCACAAGGCGATTCTTCTTCTAAACGAAAATCAAGGCCTCAATTCTATAAACCAATCATACTACACTCCTAAGGTTACCAAAAGACATGTATCTAAAGCCTGAAAACCTGCTTTGGAGACAAAAGCTCGGGAAGGCCCCGAGTGGATTTTAATTACACCTACCCTATCTGGGCCCCAATTTAACGCAACGAAAGCACCAAAAGTGCTTCCATGCCCAAAGGATACCTAATCTAATGCCCAAATGTGCCGAATTACATTTCATGAAAAAATCCCCTTTTAAAAAGTTAGCTAAATTGTATTTTAACTCAATTTCGGGCAATTTAACTACATGTGAGCTTCTAACTAGTTTCAATAATGTCTAAAGCACCTAAATGAAGTATCAATTTGTTCCAAATCTCAACTTAAAGCCAAACCCTAATTTTTGTCACTATTTATCATCTCTTTCATGCAATTCAAGCTTTCAACCATAGAATTTGTTAACAAGCTACTCAAGCATAGTCTATACATCATATAAAGCATGTACAATACCATAGTTAAGCATTTCAATAGCCATAATCAACAAATCACAAAATTATTAAATGCAAACTCCCTCACCTTAAGCTCTTGGAAATGGTTGAAAGATGATCTAAGAAGGCTCATATAACTCCTAGCAAGCACCAAGATCAAGCATAGAAGGATTGGAGTTGAAATTTTCTTCCCCTTTTTTCCTATTTCTTTTCCCCTTTTTCTCTTCTTTCCCCATGGTTTCACCTTTTTTTTTTTTTTTTTTCTATTTTGGCCTTCAAATGCATATAAAAAGCTTACCAAAGTAAATATATATGGGTTTGGGCTTTTGGGCTAATGTTTTGGGCTTAAGAAAATCAATTAAGTCCACTACAATGACTCAAAACAAAGCTAGACAATTAAAGGCCCAAAACAAAATGCTAAAAATTACTATTCATACGGTTGAACAAGTAAGTTTTTTTTCTGTCGCATTCCAAGCATGCAATACAAGAAATAATAATTTTCTCATACCTCATACAAGTCATATAATATGGGAAAAATATGAAATTAGAAAAATAAAACAATCGGAAGTCTTCATGAATACTAACTATTAAAAAATATATTAAACCTCACATAATTCACATTATCCATCAAATAACATGCGGAAAAATGCAATTAGGCACTATTTACTATATGATAGGTTCGGGGTGTCACAGCTAGGCTTACATGGTCCTATTATGAAGAAATATTGTGTTTAGCATGTTATGCATAAGTAAAGCTTCAATAAGGTGTTCATGTGTATTTGTTGTTGGCATTGAGTATAATTGTACAGGTGTTCGAATGCCCGTAATTAAGGGGAGTCTATGTCTAATTATTGTCGCGTTCGGACTTGACTTCTAGGAAAGGGTTGGGTCGGGGTATGATACCATCAACACCAAGGACACCACCACCACTACCAACCACCACCAAGGGTATCACCAACACCATCAAAAGTAGTGCAATATACTAGTTTATATTTGTATATGTGTATATATATAATCTATATTTTATTTGTAATTTATTGATTTATTGTTTTATTTATTTATTTATTTATTTAATTTTTATTCGTCATCACTACCAAGGGCACCACCAAAGACATTACCAATAGTACCACCCCTATCACCACTATCAATGGCATCATCAACACCACTAATGGCATCATCACCACCACCAAGAGCACTACCATCATTCATATCTCTATCTAAAGGTAAATAGTTTAGAGTTGAATATGTACCACACTTATAGTTCAATATGTATATATGTTAATGCCGATAATATGTATATGTTAATGCCGATATAGCGAATATGAAATGTTATTTGATTAGTGTGTGAAAATAATGAAGTCATGTGCTAATTTAGAGTTAAAATAATAGAGTAGCGCTAATTTAGAGTTGAAATAACGTAGTCATTGTAACACCCCGAAACCAACACTCACATGCCTGCAGAATACTCCCTAGACTTAGGGCCCAAGCGAGCACCCAGTCCATGGCGAGTGGGTCCGAAAATGCCATATGCATGTATTGTCCGCTTTGGGGCCCATACCCCTCACGGATTTGTAACCTCCCAACCACTGCCAGGAAAATGCGCGTACACGATACAAGGATGTTATCCTATATATCAAGCAGCCCAAAGACCTCCGCGTCCAATGTGGAATATTACAGTCATGCTAATTTAGAATTGAAAAAATGGAATCACATGCTTAAATGGAATTCTTTTGTTAAGTGATTTAAGATTGACTTTGTTGAGATTTAAAGAAAAAGTGAAGAATGATCCATTCGGGTCTTTATCAAATTGGAAGGATGATATTAGAGAAGATAATCCTTCTTCATATGGAGTTGAGTATTGTGGTATTGTAAGTACTATGTCCCTGTATTTTCAAGCTTTTCTAAATGCATACTCGGTAGAGGGAACATGATTGAACATTTTTCTTATATGTTTGGCGATTGAATTACCCATGTTAAAGACTATGGAGATTTGGCTTACAATGGTTCAAAATGTGGTAGAATTTCTCTTTTCTATATGAATGCATCAATTTCTCTAACTTGTATCCCTTTTTTGCAAATGGCATTGGTGATACGAAGAATTATATATTAGAAGGCTAGATAATAAGGTAATTTCATACAAACGACACTTCCATACGCAAAACATTACTTGGGAGATTCAATTACATTTCTTGCTAGAAGCCTTTGATTGATTCCAAGTTTCTTATTAACTCATGAGCTTTTGGTGTCTTTTTAATACTATTTCACTGGTTAGTTTGTGTTGAGAGAATAAATATGTCAATATATATATATATATATATATATATATATATATATATATATATATATATATATGAGGAAGTTTATAAATTAAATTGCTCTAAATATCTTTAAGCAATATTTGTGTGTTATTTATGTATATTTGTTTGCGGTGTAATAGGAGATGACTTTGGAAGAGTATGAGAAAGTACAAAAAGAGAAAATGAAAGCTTTGTAGGCATTAAAACCATGTGAGCGAGATGATTATAAGACAATAATAGATCATTTTAGTTGTTTTTGTAAATTAATATTATTTTTGTATTATTTTTTTTTGTAAATATTATAAATCTATTATAAATATTAAAATTTTTGTAAATATTAATATGTATTTTTAATTTTTTTTGTTAATATAATTTTTTTTAAAATTAAATAATTAATTAGCGACGGAATAGCTACAACAATGTGCTGACAAAAGGCTACGGATATTTGGCTACGAATTGGCTACCATACCAATCCGTAGACGTGGGCAATGACCGATTTACAATCAAAATGGCTACTATTTTGCTACAGATGTTAATAATTAATAACAAAAATCAAAATTTTAGTTGGCTACGGATGAACTACGAATTGGCTATGGAAAAGCGGGCTATCAATATTCTATGGATACCAATCTGTAGTCGTGGGCTACAGACGATTTACAACCGAAACGACTACGGATTTGTTACGGATGTTAATAATTAATAAAAAGTCAAAATTTTAGTTGGCTATGGATGGGCTACGGCTATTTTGCTACGGAAGTTATAAAAAATAAATACAATTTAATTTCTAGAATTGGCTACAGATGGGCTACGGAATATCAATTTAGCTACGGGCCTTTTTATTATGGACATGATTTCGTAGCCTAACAGTCACCCGTCCCAATTTGGCTACTGCTAGACTATGAATTTTGGTCGTCGCCTCAACCTATTTTTCTTATAATGGCATCCTATACTATTATGGCATATGTCTCGTCGTCCTTTATTATTAATATCAAATATTAATCAAAGGTAACAACATATGTGAAAATCCGTAATTGATTATCTTAGTCCCGGTATAGTAATTTAAGGACTATGAATATATTAGAATGTTTATCATATTAAAGAAATATGCAAGATATTCTAAACACAATCTAGAATATATATTTCTTCTATGAAAAAATTAGGGACACACTCATATAATAAAAGATAAAGAATATGAATGTCAATCAAAATGCCATTAGATAAAATAAAAATTTACATTAAAATGCCCTATATAGATCACCTAACTACATAGTATTAGGGTATATCACTAACAACATCATGCTAAAGGTCAAGACATAATCCTTGGGATCTTCTTTCCTGCTATATATCTGCATGGTAGGTAGTTTGTAGGAATGTGCGATAGTCTCGAAGAGTATTTCTAGTGTAAAGGGGTTGTTCCCAAGGCTGGTGAGGCCTTTGATCAAATGGTTAATAGTGGTTACAGCTGTAGTATATCCCATTAATCTTGTGATCTAATTGTCAAGCCTATTCATAGGTTCTGAGAAACCTCTACCATCTTCTTAGACCTAAGGGGCTCGAGACATCTTTCCTCCCAAGACTAGCGCAGGGGTTACGAGGATTATTAGGGCAAGAGACTGAACAGGTTGTTTTGGTTGAGATTGATTTTGGACAGGTTGAGTAACTACGCCGTCCAAGGCATTGAACATTTTGGCCAATGTATTTTAATCCATAGGTAGGGATGTGAAGTTTGTAGGTAGAGGTGGGAAGGTCAGTATAAAATTTATAGTTGGAATAGTAGTAGGTATGGCTTGAGTGAAAGTGGGTATGGTGGGAATGAACAGGGTTATACTATATGAATGATTGGGGGATTGAGTAGGGTAAGCTACTTGGATAAGGTTGTTAAAGCGAGATGTCAAGTTGGGGAGTTGGTTCGTCCACAGATAGTGGAGAAAGGGGTACTATGGACGTTGATTTGACTCCTTGTATTAAAACAATAATGGTAATTCTCATTGGGGTTTTTTCACTTATTTTTCCATAAACAGTGCTTACCTGTTAAGGTCATTCTTAGACCTATTAAACCTGCAAAATAAAAGAAAAGGGGGAAAGCTAAATAAATCCCTCAATTATGTGTAAAAGTCCATTTTAGTCTTTCACCATTGAGAAATATTCATTTTAACCCCTCTAATTATATTTCAAGTAACTCCAAAGACCAATATGCCCATATGCAGAAATGTTAACAAATTCATATGTTTTTTCACAAATTATTTTAAAGCATTACACATCATTCTAAAGCCAATATACATTTTCCCAAAAGCAATATACATAATCCACAATAAAAAAAATTACAATTATATTCATCTATTCCAAACATAAACAGAAATTTATCCCAAAAAATAAAAAGTCACAAAAAATAAAAAGTTATAATTTGTAGCAAAAACTAAAAATTCATAATTTGTCGAAAAAAATAAAAAGTCATAATTTGCAGCAAAAAATAAAAAGTCATGATTTTTCTTTAAAAAAAATAAAAATAAATAACCAAACAACTAATTCCTCCGGCTGGTACCTCTCTTTCTAATTACTCAAAAGCTAAATCGACCTCCATTTATTTGTTCAAACATATGTTATACGTTGTGACTTCTTTGAGATTAGTTCCTTTGTGAATTAATTAATTATTTGTAATATTTTCTTTTTAAAAAAGTTTAATTTTTTGTTTGTTTCGATGTTTATTAATATTTTTTAATTTGGTAATAGTATTTTTTTTGAACTTTCGTTATTGATATTTCTCTTCCTACATTTGTATCAGGAAAATTTACTTGCTGGAGTTGAGATCTTTGTTTTCAAACATAAGCAAACAAGAGTTTTAATATTCTTACACAACTTATGATTTTTTTAAAAATTATTAATATTTGTTGTTTATTGTTGTTTTGTGTTATATTATTGCTAATTTCTTTAGTTAATTAGAGATTACTTGTAATATGTGCCATAATTATGTAGGATCTTTTCTAATGTTGTTGTTGTTTTTCTTTTCTTTTATATATATGGTGTTGTTAATTTTTTAGTTAGGAGTGTAACATGTGCTTGAACAAATAGATAGAGACCAATTTAGCTTTCGAGTAATTAGGAAGGGATGTTAGTAGGAGGAATTAGTTATTTGATTATTTTTTATTTTTGCGACAAGTCATGACTTTTTATTTTTTGCTTGCTACAAATTATGAAATTTTATTTTTTTGTGACTTTTTATTTTTTTTGGGATAAATTTGATGTTGTTTATGTTTGGAATGGATGAATACAATTATAATTTTTCTTTTTCTTTTTTTATTGTGGATGATGTGTATTCCTTTTGGGATGATATGTATTACTTTTAGGATGATTTATATTACATTTAAGATGATGTATATTGTCTTTAGAATGATGTATAATACTTTAAGATAATTTGTACAAAAATATATGAATTTTAACATTTCTGTATAGGGGCGTATTGGTCTTTTGAGTTGCTTAGAATATAGTTAGAATGACTAAAATAAGTATTTTTTAAAGGTGAGAGACTAAAATGGGCTTCTACACATAGTTGAAGGACCTATTTAACATTTTTTCAAAGGAAAATGAGCGTGGAATTAATTTCGGAAATAGCTCTGACACCCAAATCAATTTGAAGATAAGTGATCGAGGGATTTCAGCGAAAATGAAAAGTTTATTGTAAAAAGAAGTTACCCTTTCTTTGGTTGTAGGTGGAATATTTACACTCGTTTTAAGAATGGGCCCTACCACCGGTTGTAAAAAGGATTAGATTCTGTTTTAGATTGGAAGCATTTTCTTTTCTCATGGGGAACGTTTTATCTCGGGCGTTCTAGTCCTTTTTACTCTTAAGTCCTTCGTGTCCATTTTTTATTTTACTGATTTGCCCCTGGACCTAGTTTGTAGCCCTGTCATCAGCCATTTGGGTTGAGAAGCAATAATGAGTAAACGTGAACTCTTGGCAATCTTTTCTCTTATAAATGAAAATCAAGTTTAATATGTTTGGTACAAACGTACAAGGTATGATTAATGGTCATATGGAAAATCAAGCTCCGCACGTTTGGTACAAGTGTCCAAGATATGATTAATGGTCATATGGAACGCTAGTGGAGATTCTAATGCCAGCCAATCTCTTTGACAATAAAAAGCATTCCAAGTTATCTTGGTCAGCGCTCTACACTTTTCTTCTCTATTGGGACAAGCTAGCTACTAGTCAAAGCCCACCTGATTAAGTAAAGGGAAACACTTAAAAACGTCAGACTAACCGGTCAGTCTGGCTTTTTTACTCACAATACATGGTCCCCACATGTATTTGGTCTCAATATTTTGTGTGTAAAAAGTCGGTCAGTCTGACTTTTTTAAGTGTTTATCTTAAGTAAAATAGAATGTCAGGCAGCGCATCGCCTAATGAATTTATATAAGCCATGATTGAATCATTTTTCCTCTTGAAGAAGTAAGACTTTAACGTCCAAACTATTATAGTATTTAGTGCTAGAAATCTTTAGCTGAATTATATATAGCATGATGTTTCTAAGAAAGTGTTGAAAATAATAAATAATATAACAAATGCTTAAGTTTTTAGATGAGGTAACTACTTAATATGGTATCAGAACTTAAGTACTAAAAGGTCTTAAGTACACGGCTCAAAAACTAACTCCGCCTGCACTTGCGGGAACATAAACTTTTAGATGAGATGATCACTTAACAGAAAGTAATGTTTTGACACCTTTTGCAAGTAGCATATCTGCCTTGTTCAACATCTATACTGCACACTTGGGCTAACTAAGATAATTAAAATTCTCTAGAAAAAGGCATCACTTCAAAGCCAAGAAAGAAATTAAGAACTCCAACATCTATCATGGCCAGCTTTATTTATTTATCTATTTTTTACTAAATCAGCAAACTTTTCGTTCTACAAGCAAAGTTACAAAAGGTTAGTCAAAATGAATATTTTTAATGCAATACAAATGATCTATTCAATAATCTCCTATGATTGCCATCCTATGCTATTACTGCCTAAATCCATTTTAGCTCTTAACATCAACAACAATATCTGCTCTTAATCGTGTTGGAGCTCCTGAATTATGAGTTATTCTATTTTTTTCTTGCCAAATGCGATAAATTGTTGGGTAGAAAATCGTACGCCTTCAACTCTTTTCTTTTTCTTTTTTTCCTAGTTAAGCAAGAGATCATTTTCATTCCAAATCCAAAAACAAGAAAAAATTTCAACAGTTCCTTACAAAAGGAATTGATGGAGCTATACAGCAAATCTACAAGAGAATATCAGCATCAAGACACCAAGCTCAGGAAATAAACCTATTGTTCACGTGCTTTTATTACCATAAAAAGTATCAGGGAAGAGTCCTTTATGAACAATTCTCTGAACAATTTATCCGTAGGATAAGTCTTCACTAGTGTTGTGTAGTATTTGAATTGTAAACTATTGTTACTCTTGTATATCTTATCAGCACAAAGTCATGTATTTAACTTGTAAATGAGGAACACGAAATAAACAATTCTTTTCCTCTCCAAACGTGCTCTCTCTAAGCCAATAAAATAAAATTCCGAAGCTCTGTAAATGGTTTCTCATATTATATGTTATTTTTTGATCATTTTACCAAATAGTCATGGTTGTTTCCGTTATCTTTCAAATCTGACGTGTTCTCGGTTTTTACTCAATTTAAGTTAATGGTTGAAAAACAAAACTTCTATTGCAACTATTTATTCGGACGGTGGTCCTGAGTACAAGGGACTTAAAAATATTTTTTTCGCTCATGGAATACAACATCTAATTTCGCCTCCATATACACTGAAGTATGTGGCTACTGCGGAGAGGCGACATCGTCATATTGTTGAGTGTGGCCTTGCCCTTCTCCATCGTGCCTCATTGCCTCTGTATTTTTGGTCTTTTGCTTTTCAAACTGTTGTTTATCTTATAAACAGATTGCCAACATCCGTCCTTCAAGGTCGCTCTCCGTTTCAGAGCCTTTTTAAGCGTCCTCCTAATTACCACAAAATTCGAATTTTTGGGTGCTTATGCTTTCCATGGCTTAGGCCGTATGCGTCTCATAAACTTGAACTTCATTCCCAGCCCTATGTTTTCCTGGGGTACTCGGGCGTGCATGATGCTTTTATTTGCTACGAGCCTAAGTCTCATAAATATTATTATTCATATCAAGTAAGGTTTGTAGAAACTCAGTTTCTTTCCTCCACGTTACACTTCACCCATGAGTCTAGTGTTTCTTCTTCACGTTGGCTCTAGGTAGCGGGTCTTGATACTGAGGAACACTCACCATCTCCTATGCTGCCCCCATCAACATGCCCCATTGTCACCACCATCAGTCCCTCTATCTCTATTCCCCAAGTGCATGGTACATCTCATAATGCGTCTTCTTCTTCCCCTGTGTCCCTCATGCCTGCTTCAACCACTTCTACACCATCTACCGCTGCCTCACCTGTGCTAAACATTGTGCTGCCTTCAGGCTCTTCAAAGTGATGTATAGAGACAGGCTATGCAAGATAAGCTGGGTGCGCTAGCCAAGAATTACATGTGGGAATTGGTTCTGCGTGACTCGACTCAGAATGTGATTGGGTGCAAATGGGTGTTTCGGATCAAGCGACATCCAGATAGGTCTATTGCGTGGTATAAAGCCAGACTTGTTGCCAAGGGCTTTCACCAGCGGCCTGGGGTTGACTTTACTGAGACGTTTAGTCCCATTGTGAAACCGAGCACTATCAGAGTTGTTCGCACTATTGTCGTGCAACAAGGATGGGTTGTGCATCAGTTGGACGTTAACAACGCGTTCTTGCATGTCCATCTTACAGAAGAGGTATTCATGAACCAACCTCTAGGTTTTGTTGATGCTTCTCATCCTCAACATGTTTGTCGTCTACTTCATTCTCTTTATGGGCTTAAACAGGCTCCAAGAGCCTAGTTCGCAGAGCTTCGGAATTTCTTTGTCACTTGGCTTTACCAACTCCAAGTCGGATTCGTCCCTGTTTGTCTATCATGCAAAGTCAGTGGTGGCTTACTTGCTTGTGTATGTTGATGATCTATTGCTCACTAGTAATTCATCTCAGTTTGTTCATTCAACAATTGATGCACTAGGGTCTAAATTCTCGACTAAGGATTTGGGCTTCTTGTCTTTTTTTCTTGGCATTGAGGCAACATTTCATTCATCAGGATTGTTCCTCTCTCAACAGTGCTATGTGCGAGATCTTCTACATAAATTTTATATGGATGGTGCTAAAGCGTCAAGCACACCGCTGAGCTCTTCAACAAGGCTCACTCTATCTGATGGCGCTCCTCTCTTTGATGCGACTTCCTATCGCCAACTTATTGGGGGCCTTCAGTATTTGTCTCGAACTAAGCTTGATATTGCATATTCAATGAATAAGTTGGCACAGTTCATGCATGTTCCTCGCCAACCGCACTGGACTGCTGCTAAAAGACTATTACACTATTTAAAACATACTCTGCATCATGGTCTTTTCATTAAAAAACCATCTGCTTTGGCTCTCACAGCTTATTTGGATGCCGATTGGGACGGGAATCGGGATGATTTCACTTTTATTACTGCTTATGTTGTTTTCCTAGGTTCCACTCCAGTGTCTTGGTGTTCTAAGAAGCAAGGGACTATTGCTCGTTCGTCGCCAGAGGCTGAATACAAGTTTGTGGCAGCCACAACTGCAGAAATATGCTAGCTAACTAATCTCTTTCATGAGCTGCATATGCCACTGCCATCTCCCCCACGTCTTCTTTGTGACAACATTGGAGTGACCTTCCTTTGTGCCAACCCAGTGTTTCATTCTCGCATGAAGTACCTTGCTCTTGATTATTATTTCGTTCGTGATAAAGTGGCTGCTGGTTCATTGCAAGTGGCGCATATTTCCACGCTCAATCAAGTGGCTGATGCATTAACGAAGCCCTTAGTCAAATTGCGTTTTCAAGATCTACGTTCCAAGATGGGTGTTACTGATGGTACCACCCTCTTGCGGGGGCATATTAGGAAAGAGTCCTCTGTGAATCATTCTCTGAACAACTTATCCGTAGGATAAGTCTTCACTAGTGTTGTGTAGTATTTGAATTATAAACTATTGTTACTCTTGTATATCTTATCAGCACAAAGTCATGTATTTAACTTGTAAATGAGGAACACTAAATATACAGTTCTTTCCTCTCCAAATGTGCTCTCTCTATAAAAAGCCACACACACTAAAAACCTATACATACAAACGCAGCACACCATACCATACACTATACCCAGTGGCGGAGCCAGGCACTAGAGGTTAGGGTATGCACTACAGTATCCAAATCAGTAACCGAGATTTCAGGGCAATAATTTATGCATAAGTTTTTATATAAACTATATAAAAAAACTAATAATTTTATGTTTAAAATTATATTTTTATACTATAATTAAATCAATGCTTAATTTAAGCACTCTATAATACAAATATCTTCAAGGCATGACTCTTCACATTTAATTCAAGAAATAATATAAATTCAGGAATAAATTATTCCAGAAGTCATTAAACTATTATTACAATCTTGTTTTGACTATTTAACTATTTTTTGTCAGAACCATTAATTTATTAAATGAGTTATGTTTCAATCATTCTGTTAATTTTTTCGTTAAAATTGTCTAACGACTTATTTTATATGGATACAATCATAAATTATTTAATACAATTAAATTTATGCAATAAAATAAAAAAATTATTTACAATCTTACTCTAATAAATTTAAATCCCTTATATAAAACAGAATGATAGATATTGTACACCAAGAGCTCAACGTTAAAATTTTCACTCATGGTGTTGTTTCTATTGACAAATAAAATTTTTTTTTTCCCGAGATTTGAGGGTGTGCCATTGCACACCAATAGCCTAATAGTAAAATTACCAATTTACATTTCAATGGGTAGAGGTGAAGTCAGGGTGTGCATTGGCACACCTAGTCGTAGGTGTGCCTCCGCCCCTGACTATACCTACCAATAAATCTAGAAAATGTTGTCCAACTCAGAAACCCAATTAAGACCATACCAATAGCTAACTAGTTGAACTTTCTTTTGATCATATTGTCCTTCTAGAACACAACTAGGACTCATGAGCAATTTAATTCTTCACGAACACGCACTATCGTATTTTTGGTCTATTGCAACATTTAGTAATATTTAAAACTATTACAAAAAGGTTAATCATTAAATATAATTACATTGCAAATTATCTATTGTAACGATTTTTTATAAATAATAAGCAATATTTAAAAATTATTGCAAAAAAATTAATTTCATGAGCAATTATTAGTAAAAAGTAATTAAAAAATTTTAACTATTGCAAAAAGTTTTAGTTTATATGACGATTAAAAACTGTTATAATAAGACATCTAATACGACAAATTTGTTTTCATTTTTGGCAACAATTTTTTTTTTATTTTTCAATTAGAATATTGCAAAATATCTAAGATATTATAGTGACATATAGACCTGTGAGTGATCTTTGTTTAGCTTTTTATTCTAAAAGCCCTACCTGTATCTACCATTGAATCTAAAAAGTTAACCTGTATCTACCATTGAATCTAAAAAGTTATCCCACTCAACATCCCAATTAAGCCCTTACTATTAGCTAAACTATAGTTGACCTTTCTTATGATCCCATTGTCCTTCTAAAATATGTGATTCATGAGCAATTTAATTCTTCACAAAGCCTTAGCACCAACTATCACAATGCACCTAGACTAGATGGTTTAGTTTCTCGGCTGCTTTTTTTTTACTAAGCAAGCAAGTATATCATTAAAATTAAATAAATCAATTTTACAAAGTCAAGACAGGCTCACAACGTCTACATACATAAAAATATCTTCTAGCTAGCCTCCAACTATCGTAGATATATAAGCATTTACGGGGTTTCTCTTAAACTTTTTACGACAACAAAATCTCAACCTAATTGCTTGGGAAATTCCTTCCATGACTTGCCCGTCCATTACAAAAGTATATATCCCTATGGATTCTACATAATTTCTAGGGTACTTTCTATCATAAATTATTGAATATTGGTGAAGATCAGATCTTTAAAATTGTACTAAATTTTATGAGTAGTGATCATATGTTAAACTAGTTGACCTTTTTTTTTTTTTTGTTATCGCTTCATCTAAAAGTTTAAACTTTTAGAGAGTAATTTATTACATTATTTACTATCTTCCACGCTTTTGATCCCCTTATCCTTCTAAAACATGTGATTCATGAACAATTTAATTCTTCACAATGCCTTAGCACCAACATCACAAATGCACCTAGACTGCTAGATGGTTTAATTCCTCGGGTGCTTTCTACCACAGATTATTGAATATTGGTGAAGATCAAGTCTTTAAAATTGCGCATAATTTTTTAAATTTTCTTTTGCTAAATCATCAAGTATCGATTTTATTCCACTAACAAAAAAACAAACGGGCAAAGCCATTTATATCTAAAACAGACAAGAAAATGAAAAACCAAGGAAACTAAGAGAGGATTTCAAACAAGTTCTACATAGAGCCCTATTCAAAAAAATTGTTTTTATATTTTCCTCCAGATAAAATTTTAAAGCGAGCTCCATCCACAATTTTCTTGAGGACATGTTCCTCATTTGAGAACTCATTCGTGAAGATACAAGCATTACGTTCAACCCAGATATGGTAGATACAAGAGCATAAACAGAGCTATAATAGGCAGCCTCAAAGAGAATTTCTAGCACTATTGCGGCAGCAATCTTGCAACACTTATAAATTGCGCTTAATTTATAAGTAATGATCATTTGGTAAAATTAACCGAATCTGTGTCACTCTTGTACCAAAATTGCAAATGCTGAGGATATGAGTGTGAGTTGTTTGTGTAGAAGATCATGTCAAAAGTGTAGGAAATTACAAACCAAAAACCAAAATAACTTTTGAAAAAATGAAGAGGTAAAGCATTTTATACTCATAAAGAAGATTAATTGAAGTTACATTGTATCTAGTCATGTTTCTAGCTTGTGCCATTTGGTATTCCTAGGTTCATATTTAATAATGTGTCGCTTAACTTTTCTAGGTGCATTTAGTATGTGACTTTTTGTATTGCTAGTTACTAGTATAAATAATTGTAGTGTCAAGGTGTTTTGGTAAGAGTGAAGTGCAAGAGTAAAAAGAGCAAAGAGAGGCAAAAAAGTAAAAAGAGTGAAAACAGAGAAAAGAAAAAAAGTGAGCTCTTTGTACAGCCCGCAACCTATATATTTTGAAAAATACTTATTTGAGAAGTATATTCGTATTTATAATTTCTGTGTAAGGATCCGTAGATCCTAAATCATGTTCAGTAAATCATTTGCCACTTCCCGTATTATATCCAACAAAAAGTGTTTGTAACCAGGTTCAGAAATATTTTTCAAGGAATCTATATACCACGACAAAGTGGATTCATTGCAAATAAACAAATCCAAAATAATATTTTCGTTAAACATGACGCTCTCCATTATTTGAAAGTGTTGAATATGTATTTTTTTCATCTGGATAGAAGGTTGAAAATGAAAGAACTGTGAGGAAGATTGATGGTCTGAAACAAAATCCCTTTCAAGTGGAGGTCAAGAAGTGCTTTAAAGATTTTATGTTGAAGTTGATGATGATACACAATTTTTAAAATCAGTGTTACACAAGGAAGCACTCAAAACATCAATGGTACTTAATAACTTCTTGTTGCAATACAAGAAAGCCAACTCCAGGACTTTTAAGTACATTACGAACAACTAAAGATGAATGAGTTAGATTTGAACTTCATCAAAAAGAAGCTACAATTCACTCATATCTTGAGAAAACATAGCTCATAGTCAATTTCTTAGCTACTTTTTAGCAAATTAATTATTTCTAAAATATTTGGACCTATAAAATACAAAAAAAATATTTTGAATTTATTTTCTTATAATTATATCAAGATTATTAATTTTTTACACTGGTGGCAAGCCGGGACTAGATAATGTTATCATATTCTAGATATAGTAAGGCGGAGAACTCTTGTTCATTGGAGCGCTGGAGTGCGGGGATTGTTCCCATCATTGAAGTAAGAGAATGGGACTAAGGTCTGCAGGGTGGCGGGTACTTCGATTGCCTTGTATCAAGACAAACACTTTGCCTAATTCTTTTGAATCCTGACCGGTTTTTCCCCACCCCCTCACTCCCCCTGGAGTAAGTTTTTCTCTGCAGGATTTAGGGATTTCTATTTTTTGCTCATATTGTATCCTATGGAGATGGATTGATATGGGGGGTTTCCACTTCTTACCTATTTACTTCTACTTGAACCATTCAACGAGAGTTATAGGAGAAGTAGTATATAACCTTAGGCACCATTATTTGTCCGACCAAGTCGGCCATCGTTTCGAGATTGATATTGTCTTTTATTTAAAAGGGATTATTAATTTAATGAGGTTCTATTGTATTTTGGCTAGTCAATGACCAAATGTGAGGACATGGTCTTAGTAAATAAACTTTTGTCACATTATCAAAATATCATATATTTTACTTCTGATCTTAACCAAAAGCCGAATAAGCTAAGTATGGTTAGATATAATTGAAAAAAATCATTCTAACTAAGCCACATAATTAATTCCAATGAATAGAAAGGAAGCTTACCTCTCTTCTACAAAGAACCCCATTTTTTCCCGTTTTTTGGGTGATGAAGAAACAAAACCTAGGTGTTGGAAGCTTGAAGCAATGGTATTAATTGAGATATGATAACGGATTTCGTCTCAGGTTTTTTTTTTGTTGCTATATTGTAAATTAATTTCTCATATCTATACTTTATTTGAAGCTCTTGAAACTAAACCTTTATATCAATATTAGAAAATTTTCAGCTTCAAGTTCTTCAACACAAGATGTATCTTAAAATCGTAGTTCTTTGAAAGGTGATTTAGAATATAATGACGAGTCTTTTGTCGCTTGCTTAATCCCGGCTGGTTTGTGAGGTGAGAAAGCTGACTATGTGCTTCCCCTCTTTGTTGGTCAGCTGGAGACGAAAGATATTAAATTTTGCCATAATTTTTATCATTGACTTTGTATTAGAGGACAAAAAACATGATTATCCTATCTGATTCAGCAAAATAATAATAATAATAATTATTATCCTATCATCAATATGTTTGTGATGGAGCATCTTATAATATATTATGGTACCAAAATAAGGATTTATTACGTTCTTGTCAATAGTTATGTCTTCTGACTAAGAACGTTAAAACAAAATCTCCTACAAAATGAATACTTAAAAATCCTTTTCATACCACTGCCATTTGGTTTGATATGATTATTGTTTTAGATATAAGAGATCTCGAAATTTATTCTCCTTTGTAACATTTTAAGTGATATAAAATACCTTACGAATTTCTTAAATAAATGAAATAAAAAATATAAAAAAAGGAATCCTTTTCATTTTCAATTACAACAACAAAACTTAGTATATGTAAATCCCATAACAAAAGTTTTCAAATCTTTGTTAAAAAGCTAAATTGTAAAATCTAATGGATAAACTCAATATTGCGATATATACTCGTTTTCTTTTTTCTAGAAGTCTATGGTTCAATCCCGCTGCGATAATCCTGTTTCCATTGGGTCGCATATTGGTGCTGAATACTTAATTGCTATTCAATCTGATACGGTAAGATTATGGTACAAGTTATTATGCCAAAGTGTGGGTCGCATATTGCTGCTGAATACTTAATTGCTATTCAATCTGATACCGTAAGATTATGGTACAAGTTATTGTGCCAAAGTGTGTTGGCATGACTAAGTTTGAGCATATCTCTCCAAATTAAAATATTTGATTAATTTACTACTGGTCATTTGGTCTAATAATATGTTTCTTACTTTAAATAAGGGAGGTTTCAAGATTCATTTTAAATAATATAAATTGACTTAAAGCTCGATTGAATAAAAAAAAATATATATATATATATATTTGATTAATGTCCCAACAAAACGAAGGAAAATGTATCATGTTTTCATGATTCACATTCAATTATTTTTTAGGTCAAACCATGCAGAGCTTGCATTGAAAATTCAACCCATTAACCATGGAGTTGACATTTTAATTCTTGCACATCCTGAATCACTACCTTCAATGAACTATAAATAGCCAATTAAGTTGCAAATATTTGTGTCCAGAACTCTTCCTTCAGACCCAACGGAAACCTTCGATTCTTTCGCGAAGCGCTCTTTCCGAACCCCTCTCCTTCCTAGAAAGATAATCAAAAGAAAAAGAGTCAATTATCAACCATGTTCGAGTTGGTGCGTGTAAAAGGCATTAATCGAAAGATTGTGTTTCTAAAATTGATGTTGATCTCTGCAATCTTGATGGCGAGTTGTAGTCCTCCAGAAGATCCTGTTAAGTGTTCATCAAATAATTTCAACTGCACCATAACAAACTCTTATGGTGCATTCCCAGATCGAAGTACATGTCGTGCAGCTCAAGCTGTATATCCAACAACAGAAGAAGAACTTATCGCTATAGTTGCTAATGCAACAATGCAGAGAATGAAAATGAGAGTGGCCACTCGATATTCACACAGCATTCCCAAGCTGGTGTGTCCTCAAGGTGATGATGGGCTCGTCATCAGTACCAAAAACCTAAACAAGATAGTGAAGATTGACATAGCGGATATGACGATATCTGTTGAGAGTGGTGTGACCTTGAAGCAGATCATTGAAGAGTCGGCAAAAGCTGGTCTGGCGTTGCCTTATTCACCATATTGGTGGGGGCTGACAATAGGTGGCCTTCTAAGCACTGGCGCGCATGGCAGCACGCTATGGGGTTTAGGTAGTGCGGTTCACAACTACGTAACTCAACTACGACTTGTTACACCAGCTGAACCTGAAGAGGGCTACGTGAAAGTCAGAACGCTAGTAGATGGTGACCCCAATCTGAATGCAGCTAAAGTATCCATCGGAGTTCTTGGAGTTATTTCACAGGTATACTTTTGGACTCGTGTTAAGTGAACACCTCATTTAAAAGTTTAAACTATTAAAGAATGAGTTATTATATTCTTTCTTATCTTCAATGCACTGTCGCAAGTGTTGAAGGAGTTAATTTTTTAAACTTGCACTGGAACACTTTTTAATATCTTAAATGAAATTTTTAGTGGTCACTTAACAATTCAAATCACTCTTTGAGATTTCATTACTTATGAATCGGGTTAAGCTGCAAAAAAATCCATATATTTTGTTAAAATTGCAAGTGAAATCATATTATAATATCTAATAACTTATTGATCTAATAACGTATCTATTAAATATGGAATTCGAGCTGAGAGAGAGCAAGTCATAAGAATGTTTCACTAAATAAATTATATATTATGATTAAATCGACATAAGAATATTTTGTTACTCAACTGATGTTCATTTTAAAGTTTTTTCTACAGAATATGTCGGAGGCATGCATGATCTTGATTGACTCAGCTTTCAATTAACCTAGGGACGTACCAAAACATTAGACAATGAACTTATAAAACCCAAGTCATCAACTTATTTTCCATGTTTAGTATCAAAGGTTAACAGTAACACTATATAAAACTGGGAGATGTATACTAGATCTAACCGTTAAAAAATATAAATTAACCCCGGCAAATAACGGGAGTGAAATTTATAATGATTGAATACGTATTACGCTTGGTTTACCGTAAGACAAGTTATATGTTAAAAATAATAAATAAATATAATAAATCGTTATCTAATATGTTAAATTTTTAGATGTAGTAATTAATATAGTATTAGTTTTTACCTTATCAAATAGTCTTGAATTCAAATATTACTTTTTCTTATTTAAAAATATTAAAACTATCAATGTACAAATCCCAAAAAACCAATCACGAATCTTGCCTATACGTGTGGCCACGTATGAAAGCTAATAAATTAATATGATAAACCCGTAACTTAATACCGAATTGACCCTGAAAGTAAAACAATATGGCAGGTCACTTTGAAATTGCAGCCATTGTTTAAAAGGTCCATCACCTACGTAGAGAAGAGCGACTCGGACTTGGAAGATCAGGCTATCAGCTTCGGCAACCAACACGAGTTCGCAGACCTGACGTGGTTCCCCAGCCAGCAAAAGGTAGTTTATAGGATTGACGACCGAGTCTCCTCCAACGAGTCCGGCGATGGTGTTTATGACTCTATTGCATTTCGCCCACAAGCTGCACTAGCGCTGGCCATTATAAGAACTGCAGGTTAGCTTTTTCAATTGTCTTCCAAACTTTCGATGATTGTGAGTGAGTGTGTTGAAGACACAAATCTCATCACTATAACCTCATTTATTAGGTATAAGCAAAGTTTGAGCTATATACATAATAGACATAATTATATTGACGTGACTTATGTCTACAATAGTTCCTAGATTAATTTCCTTTTCTTTTTCCTTTCTGAATAATTAATCGTCCATTAATGGTTTACCGTATACATACGATCTTTTGGGTCCTTTTTCTAGAGGAGGCTCAGGAATTCATTCGTGATGCTGCTGGGAAATGTGCAAGTGCGAAGCTGACAGCATCCGCATTGAAGATAGCTGCTTATGGGTTGACAAATAATGGTATATCTTTTACCTATAAATGATTCTATATAAATGACATATTTTACTTAGTTAACCGTCTCATTTAAAATTTTAAATTATTATTAAGAGATTTATTTTAAGAATTTTTTTGCTTAACCTCCTTCATGAATGGGACTAGTGACACTTTGTCCCCTAAAATATTTTGGCAACCATTTAAGCCTATTAACTAAAAGTTAAACGAGTTAGAGTTAACATCCGTTATGTTTATATATTCTTATACAATTATATTCCAAAATTATCTTTCTTTGTAGCATATTAAGATTATCCTTTTCTGTACTATATTAAAATTATCAATAAGCCTCCAAAGTCCAAACCATCATAACTTTATTTATGCACACGCCTCTCCTATATGGAATAGACCTAACTGCATCCTGTGCACAAGTCAACATTTTAGATCTTTTATAACATTCTAAGTGGAAAAAAAAATTGTTGTCGAAGATGGAAAAAAACTGTTACAATAAATGTCTTATTTTTAACAGTTTTTAACCATTGTATAAAATAAAACTTTTTGCAACGGTAAAAAAAAATAATAATCATTCTTTGCTTATAAATGCTCATAAAATTACTTTTTGACAACGGTTTTAAAATGTTGTTTATAAGTTAAAAAAAAAAAAAAAAAAACTGCTGCAATAAAGAATTTGCAATGGACCATATGCAACGGCGCGCATCATATGAAATGGTTAACATTAATTGTAACAGTTTTTAGCCATTTACAATTATTTTAAATATCTTTAAATATTCAAATAAAAAATGTGATAGTGAATTGTTGAGAACTCCATCTTGATTTTTAATCTTACTATGCACATAAACAAAAAAAATAGTTAATTTTTTATTTATCTAGTATTGACAATTACATCTATGAAAATTGTCTCAAAGTATCACTGACAATTTCATCCCATGCACAAACTATTGAATTCTTGCGAACTTTTACCATGCACATAAACAAAAAAAAAAAAAAAAAAGAATTACTTTGAATTTATCCGTAAGTATCAAAATCCAGATTCAATTTCATGAACAAATTTGAGTTTGTCGATGCTTCTTAACCAAAAAGTTGTACATGTATATTGACATACATATATACAGTAATATGCACTCAAAATATATGCACTAATTTCGTCCAAGCACGAACTTACGAGAATTGAGATGCCGACTGACTACATAAGGGTGTAGTGAAGAGAAAACCTCAGTTGTAGCAACGAGAGAATTTTACTTTTATCAAGAGCTTATTTTTTTGGTGGAGAAAGGCTTATATTATAAGAAATATTAGGGGTAAAGCTGGAATAAACAACATATGTTAACTCTGACTTGTTTGACCGTAAATCAACGAAGTCAAGTAGCCACCAAAATAATCAGGAGAGTAAAATGTTACTGATCCTATACAGAAAGGGGTTAAGTGAAAAAAATCCTTTTATTATATTATCTTCACAACATGCCACTTCATATGTCACATATAGACGCGATTTCACGCCTTACATATGGATATATTCTTTTTTAAATGGATTACAGTAAGACTTAAATTTAAAGTTTTTTGTTAACTGAGCTCACCATGTAATTATAAACATTCTTTGTTGTAATTTTAACAGGTTTACTATTCACGGGGTACCCAGTAGTTGGATATCAGAATAGGTTCCAATCATCAGGAGCTTGTCTTGATAGCCTTGAGGATTTAACTATTACAGCTTGCCCATGGGACCCTAGAATCAAAGGTCTATTCTTTCACCAAACCGCATTCACCATCGCCTTGTCAAAAGCTAAAAACTTCATTGGCGATGTGAAAAAGCTCATCGCATTAGAGCCAAGAGCCATGTGCAATGTAGAGATGTACAATGGTCTCCTCATCAGATACGATAAAGCTTCAAGTGCGTACTTAGGCAAACAAGAAGATTCAATCGAATTCGAAATGACATACTTCAGAAGCAATGAACCAATGACCCCTAGGCTAAACGAGGACATACTTGAAGAGGTGGAGCAACTTGCTTTCTTCAAGTATGGAGGATTGCCCCACTGGGGAAAGAATAGGAATGTGGCATTTGATGGAATCATAAACAAGTACAAGAATGCAGCTGAGTTTTTGAAGGTAAAAGATATTTATGATCCATTAGGTCTATTTTCTAATGAGTGGACTGATCAAATTCTTGGATTGAAAAGTGGGGTGATGATATACAAAGAGGGATGTGCTTTAGAAGGCTTATGCATATGCTCAGAAGATACTCATTGTGCTCCGGAGAAGGGTTACTTTTGTCGACCAGGAAGAATTTACACCGATGCAAGGGTTTGCACTACCATAAATAATTGAGGATAAGGGTGCAACTTTGAGGTCCTTTAATTAATTAGATTATATTCATGAATAAAGGTGTTACTATTGAAAATAATATGCAAGTTAGCAATATTAGGACAGAATCATATCAGTCCACAAATCTCGGAGATAATCACTTCTCATCCATCACAACCCCACAATCGTAGCAGCAGATCATGATTCAATATGTGTAGATATTTTTCTTTATTTCTTTCCATGTAAAGTCTGTAGTTTTGTGTATATATATTGAAAAGTTGTATCAATAAACTATACCATTATTCCTCATACTATACTCAACTCTTTATGGTATAAGAGCCCTTGCACTCTTACGAGTCAAAATCGATCCGAGCCTTTGCCTTCTTTCTTCCTAGTGGAAACAGAAAGTTGAGCTTCAACTTTCACAGGACATGTAGTCCAAACCTTGTCTGATACCCAAACACTTTCCAATCAACTTCTTGTTGTAAATTCCAGCCAACTCCCACTCAAGTTGAAGCCCTTTGTTTATCCATCATGGAAGGCTCAATTTGATGCCTTACTGTGTGGATACATTCTCACGGGCTATATCGACGACACAAATCCATGTCCATCACCAACTATTGTGAAGAATCACTACAAAAAATTTTATCATTAGCAACGGTTATTTTAGTTATTTATAACCGCCGCAAAATCATAGGCCGCAGTTTGCTAAACCACCGCTTATAAAGACGTCGCCAATAGTATTAGCGACGGTTAACTAAACCGCCGCTAAACCAAGACTTTTCGCGGTGGTTCTGGGAATTGCCGCTCAAAGCACTTTTCGTGACGGTTTTTTAACCGCCGCGAATTAGCCTTATGAAACTAATATATATATATATATATATATATATATATATATGTTGTATGCAACGATTTTGCCTATAAGATCATGAAATTAAAAATAAAAAAAATATTGTGTAGGCAATGGTTTTCGTAGCCAAGAAATATGATAGTGGGTACATTTGGTCTTTAAAGTCAAATGACTCAAATGTAACATCGGAGTTTGTAGCTAAAAGGATTTGTTGTGGAAAAGAAATTAACCAAGCATCAATACAACATTATAAGGTAACTCATCTTGCTACATAACATTGAAGTATTTCAAAAACAAGTACAATCTCTCCAAATTGTCAATCTTATGTAAAATTTAGAATACTAAAATGAAGAAAGTTGTTTGAAGGTTCAAACAAAATACAAAATGAGCTTTTCTCCTTCAATGCATCCCAAAAGTCTAACAAGGACTCTATGTTGGAATTTAGTAATCAATATAACTTCATTCTTGAACTCTTCAACATCCTGACTAGAATTTTTAAGTCTTTTCACTGCTCCCCTACATTTGTCATATACACAATAAGATGAGATCTCAGGAAAGATTACCTGGGCTTTAGAATCCTAATATCAAGTACAAGTAGAAACATAAAAGGATAACATAAAGCAAACTCATAGAGAACAGGCCAACAAAGAACCTTTGTAGATAAATTCAAGTTAAAAGAGTTCTAAATATTAGCAATTACCTTGAATTTAAGTTATAGGCTAAATTCTTGAAAGACGAGAAGTATATGTAACTAGTTTGGGAAAGATGGTAGCAGTTTTCACATTAGATGATTGATTTTTAACAAAATCTAGTACTCCACACATGTATTCTAGGGATGAAGACTTAAACTATTGATATTTCATCAACAACTCAACAAAACCGCTTACTGGTGGAACCAATCTACATTGTTCGTAGTATAAACAAACCACAAGCCTAAGACTATTTCTCGTGACATAATGACTACAAAGCCAGCAATCACTACAGAATCTGATAAACCTAAATTAATGTAGGAATAGCTTTAAACTTTTTTTGGCTCCTATACTACCAAGAATAATTTTATAGCTGAAGTAAAACATGTAAAAGCCAAAAGAATATATTTAAGCGTATTCCTTCCTTGGTTTCCTACTCTCTATTTCGTCCAACATTGGCTTAAGTTGAAAAGAGTTAAATCTAATAGGTTACATCTGTCTCAGGTACCAAAATAAAGAACTTCCGCCTTCGAAATGACACATTTATCTTCCTAAAGAAAAGAAAACACGAAACGCACTCGTCAAGTCTTTTGAGCAAGGGGAGAAACTTCCCATTTCTAACAGTCATGCTTGGAGAATAAAAACTGGTAGCAACCTGCAAAAATATATATCAATCAAATTATGAAATCAGCATTCTACTTCCCGACAACTGTCTATCTTATAACTAGAGTTTCACTAACCAATATCAAGCAAATATAAGTCACCCGTAATTCCTTAAGTCAGAGTAGAGGAATGATCTGAGCAGAAAATAGAATTCACCACACAAGCAAATATCATAGCGTCAACAATAGACATGCCAACAATAGATATGCCAACTTTTCCAGTAACAGCAATAGAAACCAAAGTCAAGAGATTCATAAGACAGTTAGTATCTATCTATTTTTAAGTTACTGTCTGGTTGCACATTAATTGAAGATAGAAACAACAGCAAAGATACCTGTCCTAGAAGTACTCAGTCAACTCCCTTATAGATGAAGTTCTATAATCCGTCCTTGCCTGTAAAGTGAGTTTAAGATCAGGCCTACTAGTTATGCTCAAACTATAACAAAGCTAAAGTAATCTCGCAATAAGTTCGGAGCATTACTCCACGATAATCAAGTTCAACCATGTACATAAACAACTCCACAACATCATAAATATAAACCGATGCTCAACATAGCATCAAAGCAACCAAAAAATTGTCAACAAGGTGAGTTGAAGAACGTAACACAAATTGCATTCCATGAACTTATGTAAATTGCTTCTAACTGCATTCCATTTGCACAAAAGATAATATTTTTCTGTTTTATCTTAATCCCACTTTGTTCTATCTTCTAAAGTACTGCCTCTAACTGTATTTTATACTTTAAAGCGATGAGGATATTTTATTTTATCAGAAGATAATATGGCTACAATGAGCACTAAACAGATCATAGTAGCAGGAAGAATAAAGATATAAAGGATACACTGAAATTACCTGGGACAACATGTTGTCCATCAGCACAATGGATGACACTTCACTAGTAGCTCCAACATCTCTGCCAATGGCAAGTCCTACATGTGATGAAGCCAAGGCAGCAACATCATTAATGCCATCACCAACCATAGCAACAATGTGCATATTAATAGAAGACATCTATCAACTACAAAAATTGCTCCCTAGATGCTATATCAGTGAACTATAGTATATAACCTCTTTCCATTTAAGAACCTCCTAATGATCATAAAATTAACCAAAATAAAGTCTTCTAAACTAATACATGTTAGAAGATAAACTTGATTTGGATTAGGACTCTATTAAATAAGTTCTAGTTAGATTTAAATTGTTTTTGACTAGATAGTATTTCTTAGTGGGTAATGGTTTCCTAGAACTATATCCTAATTGACATAGGTTTTTTGTGAATCTATAAATAGGAGTCAGTCCTTTCAATTGTAGTCATACCAAATACATACCAAATATTAGAGCAATAAAGATTTTGTTTAGAGTCTCCATATTATTTCTCTCTACGATAAAATAGCCTCTTCCATATTCTAACAAAGTGGTATCCAGAGCTAGGTAAAGATGATAGGGAATAGTATGTTTCCTTTTCAATTTCCTCGCCTCACTAAGGACAATTATGATAATCGGTCTATTCGTGTGAAGACTCTCCTTGGCTCACAAGATGCTTGGGAGATTGTAGAGAAAGGCTATGTAGAACCTATTGAAGATGAAGTTTTGAGTCAAAATCAAAAAGACGCATTGGTGAAAAATCGCAAGAAGGATCAACAAGCTCTCTCTATCATCCATCTATGTTTGGATGAAACTATGTTCGAGAAAATCTCATGCGCGACTACTGCCAAACAAGCATGAGAAACTCTCCAAAAATCACAAAAAGGGGTAGACAAGGTGAAAAAGGTTCGTCTACAAACTTTAAGAGGTGAGTTTGAATCTCTCCATATGAATGATGGTGAATCTATTTCAGATTATATTTCGAGAGTTTTGGTAGTTTCTAACCAACTAAAAAAATATGGAGAAGATTTAAAAGATATTCGTATTGTAGAAAAGATCCTTCGTTCTTTGCATCCAAAATATGAATATATTGTTGTAGCGATTGAGGAATCAAAAGATTTAGATGACATGTCCGTTGATGAACTCATGGGCTCGTTACAAGCTCATGAAGAACGACACAAAAAGAAGAACCAAGAAGTCTTGGAAAAAGTTCTTCAAAGTAATCTTGCTTTGAAAAAAGAAGAAAATTTTGGCAATGATGGAAGCCAAAAAGGACGTGGTCGTGGATATGGACATGGTAGAGGCCGAGGCCAAAACCAAGGATGAAGACGAGGACGTGGTGGAAGAGGAGGATTTAATCAAGAAGAGAAAAATCAAAATTCGCATAAACCTGGGCATGGGAGAGGCAATTATTCAGGACAAATGTATGACAAATCGCAAGTTCAATGTTACAATTGTCAAAAATATGGTCATTATGCTAATGAATGTAGGAGTAATCCTAAAGTTGTGGACAAAAAAGTGAATTTTGCTGAAAGACAAGAAGGGGAAGAAGAGATTACCTTGTTGATGACTCATCATGGCGAACAAGATAGAGGAGATACTTCATGGCATCTTGATACAGGTGCAAGTAATCATATGACTGGACAAAGGAGCATATTCGCAGAACTCGATGAAACTGTCAAGGGCAATGTTAAATTTGGAGATGCCTCTATGGTCTCAGTGGAAGGAAAATGTAAAATTTTAATCTGTTTGAAAGATGGAAGGCATCGTTTTATTTCTGAAGTTTATTATGTGCCAAAATTAAAAACTAATATTTTGAGTCTTGGACAACTTCTTGAGAAAAATTACACAATTTTATTGGAAGATAAACATTGTGTAATAAAATATGAAAATAATTTTTTGATAACAAAAGTGCCCATGATAAGAAATATATTGTTTTTATTAAATATTCAAAACGATGTTGCAAAATGTCTTAAAGCTTGTGTAAAAGAAGTTTCTTGGTTATGACACTTGAGATTTGGGCACATAAATTTTAAAAATATTTCTTTAATGTCAAGAAAGAATAGGGTGCATGGATTGCCTTTCATCAATCATCCGGAACAGATTTGTGAGGGATGTCTTTTTGGAAAACAAGCTAGAAAAAGTTTTCCAAACGAGGCTACATCAAGAGCAACGAGACCACTAGAACTTGTCCATACTGATATTTGCGGGCCAATTAATCCTTGCTCCTATGGTAAAAATAAATATTTTATCCTTTTTATTAATGATTATAGCCGTAGGACTTGGGTTTATTTTTTAAAAGAAAAATATGAAGCTTTTTACAAGTTCAAGAAATTTAAAGCTCTTGCTGAAAAAGAAAGTGGTTGGGAGATCAAAGCCTTGAGATCTGATAGAGGTGGAGAATTCACATCAAGAGAATTCAACAATTTTTGTGAAGAGAATAGCATTCGACGCCCTTTGACAGCTCCTCGATCACCTCAACAGAATGGAGTTGCTGAGAGAAAAAATAGAGTTGTTCTTGAGATGGTTCGAAGTATTTTAAAGTCTAGAAGTATGCCTAAAGAATTTTGGGCTGAAGCAGTTGATTCTGCATCTGTTGAATCGTTGTGTCACAAAGAGTCTCTTTAACAAGAAACCATTAGAAGCATGGAGTGGAAGAAAGCCAACAATCAAGCACTTAAGGGTTTTTGGAAGCATTGCTTATGCTCATGTTCCTGATCAAAATCGAATCAAGCTTGATGACAAAAGCCAAAAGCTAGTTTTCATTGGGTATGAAAAGAGTTCCAAAGCATACAAGCTCTACAATCCTACTAATGGGAGAATTATTGTGAGTAGAGATGTCCTATTTGATGAAGAAGCTGAATGGGATTGGAATGTCAAAGAGCAAAAAGAATACAAATTCTTACCCATACAAGAGCAAGAAGAAGAAGTCAATGAAGACTCTATATCTCCAACCTCATCTCTAACTCCAACTCAAACTCAAACTCCATCTCCATATCAAGCTCCAACTTCATCTCAAGGAGACATAACTTCAACAAGTTCAAGTTCGCATGAAAAGATCCCCCGTTTCAGAAGCTTGGATGAAATTTATGAGGTAACTCGAAATTTAAATGATGAACTGACTCTCTTTTGTCTACTTGCTGATTGTGAACCAATAAGCTTTGAGGAAGCTAATGAGAATGAAAGATGGAGACAAGCCATGGATGAAGAAATCAAAGCAATAAAGAAGAATGACACTTGGGAGCTTGCAACTTTACCCAAAGGCCACAAAGCCATTGGAGTAAAGTGGGTTTACAAGATAAAGAAGAATGCTAAAGGTGAAGTTGAAAGGTACAAGGCAAGACTAGTTGCAAAAGGCTATAGTCAACAAGCTGGCATTGACTATGATGAGGTATTTGCACCTGTTGCACGCTTGGAAACTATAAGATTTATCATATCTCTAGCAGCCCAACACAGATGGAAGATTTATCAATTTGATGTTAAATCTGCATTCCTGAATGGTTTTCTTGATGAAGAGGTATATATTCAACAACCAATAGGCTATGTGGAGAAAGGGTGTGAAAATAAAATTTTAAAGTTGAAGAAAGCTCTCTATGGCCTAAAACAAGCTCTAAGAGCTTGGTATAGTAGAATTGATGAATATTTCTGTCGTAATAATTTCTCCAAGTGTTCGCACGAGCATACTCTCTATACCAAACATGAGAATGGCGATGTGTTGATTGTTTGCTTGTATGTGGATGACTTAATTCTTACTGGCAACAATCCAAATTTATTTGAAGATTTCAAGAGGACAATGGCAAGAGAATTTGAGATGACTGATATTGGACTCATGTCTTATTATCTTGAAATTCAAGTGAAGCAAACAGATGAAGGAATATTTGTTTCTCAAGAAGGCTATGCAAGGGAAATTCTCAAGAAATTCAAGATGGAAAATTGTCAACCTGTTAACACCCCTATTGAATGTGGAGTACAATTGTCAAAGGTTGATGAAGAAGAACGTGTAAATCCAACATTTTTCAAGAGCCTAGTTGGAAACTTGAGATACTTGACCTGTACAAGACCAGATATTCTTTTTGGTGTAGGACTTGTGAGTCGCTTTATGGAGTCCCCTACTAATACACATCTGAAGACTGCCAAAAGAATACTTCGCTACATCAAAGGAACTGTTGATTATGGACTTTTATACTCCCACTCAGAGGATTTCAAACTTGTGGGGTATAGTGACAGCGATTGGGCTGGTGATTTTGATGATCGAAAGAGTACTAGTGGATATCTTTTCTTCATGGGAGATACAACATTCACTTGGAGTTCCAAAAAGCAACCCATTTTCACACTTTCTACATGTGAAGCTGAATATGTAGCTGCTACTTCATGTGTTTGTCATGCTCTATGATTAAGGAATTTGATGAAAGAACTTAAGATGCCTCAAGAAGAGCCAGTAGAGATCTATGTTGATAACAAGTCTGCAATTGCCTTAGCCAAGAATCCAGTCTTTCATGAAAGAAGCAAGCACATTGACACACGTTACCATTTCATCAGAGAATGCATCACAAGGAAGGAAGTGAAGATAGAGTATGTGAAGTCTCAAGATCAAGTTGTAGACATTGTTACAAAGTCACTCAAGAGTGATGTGTTTATGAAGCTTAGAGCTTTGCTCGGAGTTACGAGAGTCAAATCAAGTTTAAGGGGGGATGTTAGAAGATAAACTTGATTTGGATTAGGACTCTATTAAATAAGTTCTAGTTAGATTTAAATTGTTTTTGACTAGATAGTATTTCCTAGTGGGTAATGGTTTCCTAGAACCATATCCTAATTGACATAGGTTTTTTGTGAATCTATAAATAGGGGTCAGTCCTTTCAATTGTAGTCATACCAAATACATACCAAATATTAGAGCAATAAAGATTTTGTTTAGAGTCTCCATATTATTTCTCTCTACGATAAAATAGCCTCTTCTATATTCCAACAATACATATCTGGGTCTTTAGAATGACTGTAATAAGGACTAGGAATAGAATGTATAAAGATAAAGAAAGTAAAATGAAGCAATATTTCTTTTAACCTCATTAAGTTACATTTTCATTCAACCTAAACATCTTTTCTGAACTTTCATTGATAGTAAATTCACATCCAGTATTCAGTATCAGTAACAATGTAAACAAATCTATACATATTCATTCAAGGAAGACGAGAACAAAAACAACATAACCTTTTACCTTTCCCTTCGAAATCCCAACAACATATGTAACATACTCAGTAGCATTTTTTTTGTCCCCTCATAGCAAATAAGTGTTTAATCCTTGGTTCGATAAATATTCAACAACACGACTCTTTTTTGAATACTACTGATTTGAATAAAGAAAAAATCAACCACTATTGACAATAATTTAGGGTAAATTCAAAACCCTAACTAAACAGTTAGGGTTTTCAATTGGGGGTTTCAATTACCTAAAATTCGAAACCCTCAAGGGTTTCCAGTTTCGGGTAAATGAAACCCCAGTTTTGAGGTTTCGATTTGGAGGTACCGTGGTGGTAGTATTGTGGTGATGATGTCGTCATCGTGGTGGTGGGATGCCGCCGCTATTGGGGGAAGTGGTGAGGATGGTGGAAGCGTCGTTATGAGAGGTAGGCTGTAGGTGTAACGCCACTGTTGGGGGTAGGGGTTAGTGTCACGTAGGTGTGAAGGGTAAAGTTTCGCGCGACTGTGAAGGGTTGGGCGTGAGGGTCAGCCGAAGGTGGGGGTTGGGGGTGGGGAGTGTGGTTTGAGTTTCTGAAATCTTTTTGCGAAAGGTAGATATGGTTATGAATATAATACACATTAGAGGCGGTGTTGAAGAACCGACGTTAAAAGTGTGAGACCTTTAGCGACGGTTTTAAAAAACTGCAACCTTTGTGTTGGTATTAGTGGCAGTTCATCAAACCGCCGCCAAAAAACATCAAAATTCACATTTTGCAGCGGTTATGAAAATCGTTGTAAAAAAAGAGTCGCTGGTGACCCCTTTTTTGTAGTGAATGGAAAGAAAGTCCAAAATCATGCGTTCACTTTTTGGGTGCGACAAGATAAATTGTTGTTTCTAGCAATCATTGGTTCACTTGATCCATTGGTATCATCTACGAAAACTTCAGCCCAAGTGAGTGAAACTTGAAAGCATGTATGTCAATCACTCATGCACTCAAATCATGAGGCTTCAAAAAATTCTATTAAAGTTGTCCCAGGGTTCAAGTCCAGTTGCTGACTATCTCCAATCTGTTAAAAGTATTGCTGATGAGCTTGCACTTGCCGAAGCTCTAGCCCAATTATACTACACATATAATATATATACTATATATCATACATACACATTATACTTAGCTAAAAACACAAAATAATAGCCAAACTACTACCCCAAGAACCCGACGGCAATACAAGAGGAAAAGAGAAGAAAATCTACCTAGGGTTTGTTCTACTTGTGAAATCTAGGCTTAAAACAAGTTGATTCTAGCCATCCTAAGCCTATACCTTGCATCTACAACCTAGATTGGGTGAGAGATTGCATTATTTTTACACTTTAGAGTTTTGTCAAGTTTTTCTGATTTGTTGTTTTCTTGATATATGATGGAATCACTACAAGAAAACAATGCACGGGCGACGGATTTGGACGACAGAATTTTTCCGTAGTAAACTGCCTACAGATAGGCTACAAAATTGCTATGGGCAATTAATTTCGTAGCCCATCTGTAGCCAACTTCGACCCTGTTGAAATGGCGACAAAAAATGGCTACGGATTGGCTACAGACAATAATTTTAATTATAAAAAAAACTAAAAAATAATATTCTGTAGCCTAGCCATGACAAATTTACTACGGACTAGCTACGGATTATTTAATTAATGCGGCAACAAAAATCATAACAAATTTTGTAACCATGTGGTGGCCAAATAGCCACGGATTGGCTACGGACTATGTATTATTCAAAAAAATATCCATAAAAAATAAAGGATCGGAGGGAAAAATAAAAATAAAAAAGTCCATAGCCCATCTGAGGCAATTGGCTACGGATAGGCTACGAAAAAATAAAATTCGTAGCCCATCCGTAGCCAAATGCCACGGATAGGCTACGGATTTCATTTTTTCGTAGTCCATCCGTAACTAATTGTCACGGATGGGCTATGGACTATCAAATAAAAATAAGGTTTATCAGTTTTAATTTGAATTATGGTATTTTGATTGCATCTACAACGAAGTAAACTTCACTTGAGATGCTAGTTTTTGAAATAAAAATAAACTTGGTCGGTATTTTGTTAGCGTGCGTATTTAATAGAAAAATCTCCTACGAAATCATTAGCCGTTTAAATCAAAGTTAACATGTCCTCACTTAACATTGCATTAATGTTAATAAACGTTCAATCTAGGGGTCCAAAAACTCTCATATTGTGTCTAAACTTCATAAATATGAAAAATATAAAAATATAAATATGTTTTAATACGTTGTTCATACCTATTAACAAGTTAGAATTCATACTATTAGTGGTCCGTAGCCCATATGTGGCAATTGGCTACGGATGGGCCACGGATTTCATTTTTCCATAGCCCATCCGTAGCCAATTTCCACGGATGGGCTATGGACTTTCAGATAAAAATGAGGATTATCGGTTTTAATTTAAATTACGGTATTTTGATAGTACCTACAACGTAGTAAACTTCACTTGAGATGCTAGTTTCGAAATAAAAATAAACTTGGTCAGTATTTTCTTAGTGTGCGTATTCTAATAGAGAAATCTCCTACGAAGTCATTAGCCGTTTAAATCGAAGTTATCATGTCCTCACTTAACATTGCGTTAATGTTAATAAACGTTCAATCTACGGGTCCAAAAACTCTCATATTGTGCTTAAACTTCATAAACATGAAAAATATAAAGATATAAACACGCTTTTATATGTTGTTCCTACCTATTAACAAGTTAGAATTCAAACTATTAGTGGTTCGTAGCCCATCCGTGGCAATTGGCAACAGATGGGCTACGAATTTCATTTTCTCGTAGCCCATTCGTAGCCAATTGCCATGGATGGGCTATGGACTTTCAGATAAAAATGAGGTTTATCGGTTTTAATTTGAATTACGGTATTTTGATTACACCTACAACGTAGTAAACTTCATTTGAGATGCCAGTTTTCGAAATAAAATTAAACTTGGTCGTTATTTTATTAGCGTGCGTATTTTAATAGAGAAATCTCTTATGAAGTCATTAGCCGTTTAAATCGAAGTTATCATGCCCTATCTTAACATTGCATTAATATTAATAAACGTTCATTCTAGGGGGTCCAAAAACTCTCATGTTGTGTCTAAACTTCATAAACATAAAAAATATAAAGATATAAACACTCTTTAATACGTTGTTTCTACCTATTAAAAAGTTAGAATTCATACTATTAGTGGTCTGTAGCCCATCCGTGGCCATTGGCTATGGATGGGCTACAAATTTCATTTTTTCGTAGCCAATTACCACGGATGGGCTACGGACTTTCAGATAAAAATGATGTTTATCGATTTTAATTTGAATTACGGTATTTTGATTACACTTACAACGTAGTAAACTTCACTTGAGATGCTAGTTTTTGAAATAAAAATAAACTTGGTCGGTATTTTATTAGCGTGCGTACTTTAATAGAGAAATCTCCTATGAAGTCATTAGCCGTTTAAATCAAAGTTATCATATTCTCACTTAACATTGCGTTAATATTAATAAACGTTCAATCTAAGGGTCCAAAAAAACTTTCATATTGTGTCTAAATTTCATAAATATGAAAAATATAAATATATAAACATGCTTTAATACACTGTTCCTACCTATTAACAAGTTATAATTCATACTATTAGTGGTTTGTAGCCTATCTGTGGCCATTGGCTATGGATGGGCTACGGATTTCATTTTTCCGTAGCCCATCCGTAGTCAATTACCACAAATGGGCTACGGACTTTTAGATAAAAATGAGGTTTATCGGTTTTAATTTGAATTACGGTATTTTGATTGTACCTACAATGTAGTAAACTTCATTTGAGATGCTAGTTTTTGAAATATAAATAAACTTGGTTGGTATTTTATTAGTGTGAGTATTTAAATGAAAAATCTCCTACGAAGTCATTAGCCATTTAAATCGAAGTTATCATATCCTCACTTAACATTGCGTTAATATTAATAAACGTTCAATCTACGGGTTCAAAAATTGTCATATTGTGTCTAAACTTTATAAACATGAAAAATATAAAGATATAAACACGCTTTAATACGTTGTTCCTACCTATTAATAAGTTATAACTCATACTATTAGTGGTTCGTAGCCTATCCGTGGCCATTGGCTACAGATGGGCTACGGATTTCATTTTTCCGTAGCCCATCTGTAGCCAATTGTCACGGATGGGCTACGGACTTTCAGATAAAAATGAAGTTTATCAGTTTTAATTTGAATTACGGTATTTTGATTGCACCTACAACGTAGTAAACTTCATTTGAGATGCTAGTTTTCGAAATAAAAATAAACTTGGTCGGTATTTTATTAGCATGCGTATTTAATAGAGAAATCTCCTACGAAGTCATTAGCTGTTTAAATCGAAGTTATCATGTCCTCACTTAACATTGCGCTAATATTAATAAACGTTCAATCTACGGGTCCAAAAACTCTCATATTGTGTCTAAACTTCATAAACATGAAAAATATAAAGTTATAAATACGGTTTAATACGTTGTTCCTACCTATTAACAAGTTATAATTCATACTATTAGTGGTCTGTAGCACATCCGTGGCCATTGGCTACGGATAGGCTACGGGTTTCATTTTTTCGTAGCCCATCCGTAGCCAATTGCCACGGATGGGCTACGGACTTTCAGATAAAAATGAAGTTTATCGATTTTAATTTGAATTACGGTATTTTGATTGCACCTACAACGTAGTAAACTTCAATTGAGATGCTAGTTTTCGAAATAAAAATAAACTTGGTCGGTATTTTATTAGCATGCGTATTTTAATAGAGAAATCTTCTATGAAGTCATTAGCGTTTAAATCGAAGTTATCATGTCCTCACTTAACATTGTGTTAATGTTAATAAACGTTCAATCTAGGGGTCCAAAAACTCTCATATTGTGTCTAAACTTCATAAACATGAAAAATATAAAGATATAAACACGCTTTAATACGTTGTTTCTACCTATTAACAAGTTAGAATTCATACTACTAGTGGTTCGTAGCCCATCCGTGGCAATTGGCTACGAATGGGCTACGGATTTCATTTTTCTGTAGCCCATCTATAGCCAATTGCCACAGATGGGCTACGGACTTTCAGATAAAAATGAGGTTTATCAGTTTTTTATCTAGAAATCTAGCATCTCAAGTGAAGTTTACTACGTTGTAGCCAATAATAAAACAAGAAAAAAAATGAAGTATGTCTAAAATGTATATATAATAAATTATATACAAACTTAAATTAAATTAAACTAAAGCTATCATACATATAATAAAGTACATATAAACTTAAAAATATATATAACTAAATTACATAAGTCTTTAAATATTCCAAATATATAAATTTGGGATGTTTTAGATAGGAGAAATTTTTTTTTTAAATTTTTTTTTAAATATTTAAAAAAAATTAAAAATATCTTGGCCCACTGGAGGGCCTTCCGGATGGCAGGCCGGTCGGCGTGGCCAGAGGCGGAACGTTGGTCAACGTTTCGCCGTCGGAGTACGAAATTTTTTGACATTTCCCTCCACTCTCTTCACTTATTCTCTCTCAAAAAATGAAATATCTTCTTCAATCCCTCTTTCGCTATATGGACACTACCACCACCAAGGATACTACCACAACAACCACCAAGGATACTACTACCACAAACAAGGTACAACCGCTACTATCAACTAGGGCACCACCACTACCAAGAACACCACCACCACTAAGACCACTATCACCACCACCAAAGTACCATCTTTAGCTCAAGTGTTTGCTCTAGTTTGCATTTCCTACAATTTTAAGGTGAGAGGTTCATGTATTTCTTGAATTTATTATAGTTTTAAAGGTGGTAAGTTTATGTGTCACGCCCCAACTCGACCCCACCTACAATCAGTCAGGACGCAACGGAATTTCGGCAGCGTAACGACAGTAAATAGATTTTTGAGGTTCTAAACCAACCTCATTAATAACATTAAACATCAAATTCCATAACCATACAAACAACAACTCCTCAATAGCATAACAACATACAACATAACCGTAATATACAATAATCAGTCTTCGTTATCTGCCTCCGTTCCAACATAACATACAATACCTCAACCTTATCATACATTTCAAAAATAAGTTGAGACCCATCTAACAACTTAACCATAGACAAAAGAAAACCACTAAGTTAACATCATTTGGATCATCATCTTTTCAACATCTATTACAATAAGAACCATAAAGCATATAAAAGTCTACTAAGCTAATGTACATGACATTAAACAACATAGAATCATGGATAAGACTCAGGAACATATGACTCGTCCACGTAAGGCACATTTTCCTCCTCAGGAGGCACGTACCCGTAATCCGGCTCTGCAACACCTGTAAGCATGCAATAATAGAGAGTGAGCTTATATACATAAGCCCAGTGAGGATCCGATAGATCTCGACAGTATTCACTATGCTCCTTGGATTTAGTCCTTTGAGCAAGTAAACACACAACAACAATAATAACATTATCATCACATAACTATATAACCATTCAATAAAGGATACTCTATTTGGTGTAGCTCCAAACGCCATCACGATCTCAACCATTCTTCTTATAACTCCCCATTACTCACGCACCCGAGGTACCTCACTAGCCCCTCCCTCCATGACACCTCCGTCATGCGAGCTGGGGGTAGCCTATGGCAGTCATGCCGTTATCAACCCGACAGCCCAACGCTGCCCGAGAGGTGGCACACACATACCAAGACTCCATAATCATCATCAATCATCAATCAATCAATTGGGAGATCAGCAACGAAAGTGCCCGATTCCCGAACTCAATAATAATCAATCAATAACATCAATATAACATCAATATTTAATTAAACAACAAACAACGAAGTTAGATGACAAAGTAGGCCATCTAACCGGACATGCATAATATACACAATTAAACCCTAAATTACTCATCAACAACTCACCATTCAACACTCAAACACTACTCGACCATCTAAAGGCATCGTTCAAGAAATTAAAGAATGACAACCTAAACTTCTAAAATTCATAACTTACAATCTACTAATCCAAACATTGCCAAATCAGTTTCTATCACTCACCCATTCAACCTACTACATTAGCCCTCTCGGAAATCCACCATAACACCTCCAAATCATGCCCGATAACCCTAAAACCCTAGGATGTCTTGGCTGGATTTTCCGGATTTTCACACGAACAATGTAATTGAAAATTCGGCATTACAACAGCGCTAACACGTAATTATCAAGTATTTAGAAATCGACGGCAATCGATTTCAATCAACACAACTCATTTAATTCAACTTTGAACATTTTAATCAAAATTAAATACCCGGAAAATAAAAATTATGCTACATCCGACAGAAATTCGTAGTATTAGTATATAACGATCCCTAGCATGCAAGGAGCAATAATCTATCATCAGATTTCAATTCTAACGGTTAAATTTTCATTTATGAGCAAAAGTATAAAAATGACATTTTGAGATCTAGAATTTTTCTCTCACCTTTGATGCGATATAAGCCTAGGAATGCGTGCTATGCGTGCCCAACAAGCAGAATCCAAGTCGGTGCGAAGTTCTACGGATAAAAACTAGGTTTTTCTTTGAAAATTTGGTTGAAAAGCTTGAGTTTTTCTCTTTCTTTTTCTCTCTTCTTTCTCTCGGCCTTGTGTGTGTTTGTGGTGGTGTTTTGTGTTGTGTTGAGTGTGTGTTGATGACAATATATAATTAAAAGCTTAGTCAATTAAAAAAATGCAAAGTCAAAGTAGTTTAAGTTAGTATTTTTGTGTTTTTTTGACTTTAATTGCATTTTATTGCTCACCAAGGCTCAAAATAATTATGCAACCCCCAAGATATCTCAAGTGGATTATTTTTAGGTGACAAGAAGTTTTACAATCAAACAATTTCACCCGAGTCGGCTTAAAACTCGATTTTCGCAAAAGTCGGTGTAAAAACCCTAATAAATTCCTAAGCCGATTTTAAAACCGTTTTAACCAAACATAGGTCTATTAAAGTCCGTGGACTAGGTCTAGAAGAGTTAAAAAGACCAGTTTCAAAATTTTAGCGGACGTGTTTTGAAAATACTATACATTGAAAATCTACAATAAAATTTCTGACTCCGTTTTTAATGAAAATTTAATGAATACACATTTAGCACGTATTAGGAATATTGACATTAAAATTATAACTTTCTAGGTCCTATAGCACATAAACATATCATATGCACGTAAAACGAGGTATAGCAAGTAAAACGAGATAAGCAAGAAAATGGGGTTTCACATTTTCCCCCCCTTATAGAAATTTCGTCCTCGAAATTCTTACTTGATGTACGGAATAGATCTAGGTATTGCTGCCGCATCTGATCTCGTCTCTCCCACGTAGCTTCCTCAATGCCGTGATGCTTCCACAACACCTTAACCATCGGAATCCTCTTCGACCTCAACTCTCGGTCCATCTGATCTAGAATACGAATCGGACGCTCGTCATAAGTCAAATTCTCTCGAAGCTGTAACGGCTCTGGCTCAAGAATATGAGAAGGATCCGGATTATATTTCCGCAAATTAGACACGTGAAATACATCGTGGACATTAGAGAAGTTCTCCGGTAAAGCCAACCGATACGCCAACTTACCAACCCTGCCAGTAATCTCAAACGGCCCAACAAATCTCGGACTCAGCTTTCCACCTTTACCATAACGAGCAAACCCCTTTCGAGGAGACAATCTCAAGAAAACCCGATCTCCAACTGCAAACTCTAAGTCTCGACGATGCTTATCAGCATAACTCTTGAATCTACTCTGCGCCGTAAGCATTCTCTGCCTGATCAACTGAACATTCTCAATTTTCTCAAGAAGTTCTGGCATAATAGTCGGATCAACAGTCTTCATCTCTCCTACCTCGTCCCAATATAAAGGTGAACGACACTTACGACCGTAAAGAGCTGCGAAAGGCGCCATCCCAATAGTAGCTTGATAACTATTGTTATAGGCAAACTCGGCAAGTGGTAGATGTTTCTCCCAGTTCTTCCCAAAGTCCAGAACACAAGCCCTAAGCATATCTTCCAGAATCTGAATAGTCCGCTCAGACTGACCGTCGGTCTGTGGATGATACGCGGTACTGAAGTTCAACTGAGTACCTAAGGTCTCCTGAAGTTTCTCCCACAAACGAGAAGTAAATCGAGGATCTCGATCGGAGACAATACTAGACGGAATACCGTGAAGTCTAACAATCTGATCCAAATAGAGGTCCGTCAACTTTGTAACCTCATTTCCCATCCTCATTGCAATAAAATGAGCTGTCTTCGTCAAACGATCCACGACAACCCAAACTGCATCATTACCCCTCGGTGATCTAGGCAACCCAGTGACGAAGTCCATCGTAATATGCTCCCATTTCCACTCTGGTATAGCCAACGGCTGAAGCAAACCTGCAGGTCGTTGATGCTCGGCTTTCACTCTCTGACAAGTCAAACATCTAGATACAAACTGAGCAACCTCTCTCTTCATGTTGTTCCACCAGTAATGTTGCTTCAAATCCCGATACATCTTGGTTCCACCGGGATGAATAGTATATTTAGAATTATGAGCTTCCTCCAGAATACCTCGCCTCAAACCCGGTTCATCGGGAACACAAACCCTGTTCCGAAACCGAAGAATACCGTCCTCATGCAGTTTGAAGTCAGACTGATCACCCGTGATCTGATCCTTGATCTTCTGAAGTTTAACATCAAGTTGCTGAGCTTTCCTGATCTGAGACAATAATAAAGGCTGAATACGGAGATGTGAACACATCACTCTAACCTGAGTCAACTCTGGTCTCCAATAACTAAACTCCTCAAGAACCTCCCACTTCTTGACAGCCAAACAAGAAATACTAGCCTTCCGGCTGAGAGCATCTGCTAAACATTTGCCTTTCCAGGCAGATAATTGATAGAACAATTATAATCTCCAAGAAGCTCCATCCACCTCCGCTGGCGCATATTCAACTCCTTCTGTGAGAACAAGTACTTCAGACTCTTATGATCAGTGAAAATTTCAAACTTACTTCCCCACAGATAATGACGCCACTTCTTGAGTGCAAAGACAACTGCTGCCAACTCAAGATCATGAGTCGGATAATTTTCTTCATAAGGTTTCAACTTTCGAGAAGCATAGGCAATAACTCGGCCATCCTGCATAAGAACACATCCCAAGCCCTCCTTGGATGCATCGCTGTAAATGACCATATTATCGGTCCCTTCTGGTAGAGCAAGTACTGGAGCGGTAGTTAACCTCTTTTTCAACTCCTGAAACCCATTCTCACACTTCTCATCCCAATTAAAGATAGTCCGTTTCTAAGTCAACTTAGATAGTGGCCCCGCAATCTTCGAGAAGTCCTTAACAAACCTACGGTAATAACCCGCCAAGCCAAGAAAGCTACGGACATCAGAAACACTCTCTGGCCGCTTCCAAGACATCACCGATTCAATCTTAGTGGGATCCACAGAAATACCGCTCTGTGTAATAACATGGCCAAGAAAAGAAATCCGTTGCCGCCAAAATTCACATTTGCTGAACTTGGCAAACAACTGATGCTCCTGCAACTTCTCTAACACAAGCCGTAGATGTTGCTCGTGCTCCGATTCAGATTTAGAATAGACCAAGATATCATCAATAAAAATCACCACGAACTGGTCCAAGTACGGCTGAAAGACTCGATGCATAAGATCCATGAATGCTGCCGGTGCATTAGTCAAACCAAAGGGCATAACAACAAACTCATAATGCCCATACCGAGTCCTGAAGGCAGACTTCGGAACATCCTCCGTACGAATCCGAAGCTGATAATACCCCTGCCTCAAATCAAATTTAGAATAGACTTTGGCTCCCTGAAGTTGATCAAACAACTCATCAATCAGTGGCAAAGGATATTTATTCTTGATGGTCACCTGATTCAAACCACGGTAATCAATACACAATCTCAAAGTACCATCCTTCTTCTTCACAAATAAGACAGGAGCTCCCCGAGGTGAAGAACTCTGCTGAATGAATCCTTTCTTCAATAACTCATGTAACTGAGTCTTCAACTCCTTCAACTCAGCTGGTGCCATCCGGTACGCCGATTTAGAAATAGGTTGAGTACCGGGAACAAGATTAATCACAAACTCTATATCCCTCTCTGGCGGCAATCCTGGCAACTCCTCGGGAAATACATTAGGATATTCCCGGATAATAGGGACTTCCTCAAGCTGTAGCTTATCAGATGGCTTGTTGATCAAATAAGCTAGATAACCCGAACACCCCTTACTCACCAACTTAACGGCTTTAGTTGCTGAGATAACAAAACTCGTCTTAGCACCCCGGTTACCCGCTACCTCTACTACTGGCTGATCTGGCAAGCGAAACTGTACTACCTTGGTTCTACAGTTCAACTGGGCATCATACTTAGAAAGCCAATCCATACCCAGAATAACATCATACCCCCGGATAGGAAATAAGATAAGGTCTGAAGGAAAATTATGCCCCTTAACATGTATTATACAATCCTTACATACTAAGCCAGTAACATACTTATCAGTCAAAGAGGTACTAATCTCAACCACATAAGGCAATCTTTCAGGTTGCAATTTAACACGTTGCACACAAGCAGGAGTAATGAAAGAATGCGTAGCACCAGAATCAATCAACACTTTAACAAGTTGATCAAGTATAAGGAAGTTACCTTCCACCACTGCAGTCTCCTCAGGCATCTCCTCTAAGTCAACTGCGTAAGCCCGAGCCTGAACCCGCTGCTGCTGTGGTACACTGCCTGTAGGCCTACCCTGGTAACCCTGAGTCGCTGCCCGACCCTCAGTCCTCGCATATCTAGGGCAATCCTTCGCCCTATGCTCGATGCTACCACAACCCAAACATGTCCCTGCCTTTACCCTGCAGTCGGACTCCACATGCCCTGGGCGCTTGCAGTAATTACACTGCGATGATGTGGCACTAACACTGCCCCTAGAAGAACCAGAAGCTGATGAAGCAGCTGATACAGCCTGCTGCTGAGGTCTCACCATACTAGGCCTGTACTGACCCTGAGACTGGGCTGGCCTATACTGAGTCTGAACCTGATATGGCCTCTGCTGAAACTGAGGCCGATAGTAACTCTGCTGACCCTGTGGCCTATAAGAACCCTGCTGGGCTGGTGGCCTGTAGACAACCTGCTGTACTGGAGGCCTATATATAACCTGCTGGCCTTGTGGCTGATACGGCCTCTTACTAGGCTGACTGGAGACAATCTGATCCCCTTTCCTCTTCTCTAACCTAGAAGCTGCATCAAAAGCCTCAGTAAAGATATCATAGCGATTCAGAGCCATTGCATCCTGAATCTCGGGCCTCAATCCTAACATAAACCTACGGGTCTTCCTCTCCTCCACAGCTACAAACTCCGGTGCATACCGGGACAACCTAGTGAATGTAGCCTCATACTGAGCCACAGTAGAATCCCCCTGTACCAAAGACAAGAACTCAGCCTCTCTCCTCTCCCGTGCAACCCTTGGGACATACTTATCCCTAAAAGCAGTAAGAAAGGTATTCCAAACATACGGAACACCCCGGGTCTCCCAACTGGCTCTCACAGTGTGCCACCATTCCTCAGCCTCATCATCAAGCAAATAGACAGCACAAGTCACCTTCCTCTCATCAGTGTACCCGAGAGAATCAAATATTTTCTCTAACTTACTAATCCACGACTCGGCCTTCCTATCATCAGGCTCTCCCTGAAATCTAGGAGGATAGTACCCCAGAAATTCCTTCATAGTACCTTGACCGTGATTACCACCCTGTACATTCTATATCTGAGCCTGCAACGCCTGAGTCTGAACAGCCTGACCTGCTAACAACTGGACCTGCCCAGCCATCAAATCTGCAATCCGATCCATTGCTGCCCCTAACCCGACATCACCCCTAACACTGCCCTATGCCACATTACCAGGGACCTCATCTACAATCTAGGGCCTACCACGAGTCCTCGGTCTACCGGCCATCGTACTAATCAAAGAGTTAGCACAGGTTATAGCACATAAACAGATTATATACAACTTTTAACACATAAACAACAAACTCATATAAAGCACATAGATCACATAAGTTTCAATCACATAAGCAAATTGATCACATAATCACATAAGCACTTAAATCACATAATCACTTAATCATTTAGTCATATCAATACATAATTCACTTTTCTTTCTTTTCATACATATTTCATGCTAAGACCTTTACCCACATTCCGAGAATACCCCGGCTGACAACTAACATGCGCTCTGATACCACTTAAATGTCACGCCCCAACTCGACCCCACCTACAATCAGTCAGGACGCAACGGAATTTCGGCAGCGTAACGACAGTAAATAGATTTCCGAGGTTCTAAACCAACCTCATTAATAACATTAAACATCCAATTCCATAACCATACAAACAACAACTCCTCAACAGCATAACAACATACAACATAACCGTAATATACAATAATCAGTCTTCGTTATCTGCCTCCGTTCCAACATAACATACAATACCTCAACCTTATCATACATTTCAAAAATAAGTTGAGACCCATCTAACAACTTAACCATAGACAAAAGAAAACCACTAAGTTAACATCATTTGGATCATCATCTTTTCAACATCTATTACAATAAGAACCATAAAGCATATAAAAGTCTACTAAGCTAATGTACATGACATTAAACAACATAGAATCATGGATAAGACTCAGGAACATATGACTCGTCCACGTAAGGCACATTTTCCTCCTCAGGAGGCACGTACCCGTAATCCGGCTCTGCAACACCTGTAAGCATGCAATAATAGAGAGTGAGCTTATATACATAAGCCCAGTGAGGATCCGATAGATCTCGACAGTATTCACTATGCTCCTTGGATTTAGTCCTTTGAGCAAGTAAACACACAACAACAATAATAACATTATCATCACATAACTATATAACCATTCAATAAAGGATACTCTATTTGGTGTAGCTCCAAACGCCATCACGATCTCAACCGTTCTTCTTATAACTCCCCATTACTCACGCACCCGAGGTACCTCACTAGCCCCTCCCTCCATGACACCTCCGTCATGCGAGCTGGGGGTAGCCTATGGCAGTCATGCCGTTATCAACCCGACAGCCCAACGCTGCCCGAGAGGTGGCACACACATACCAAGACTCCATAATCATCATCAATCATCAATCAATCAATTGGGAGATCAGCAACGAAAGTGCCCGATTCCCGAACTCAATAATAATCAATCAATAACATCAATATTTAATTAAACAACAAACAACGAAGTTAGATGACAAAGTAGGCCATCTAACCGGACATGCATAATATACACAATTAAACCCTAAATTACTCATCAACAACTCACCATTCAACACTCAAACACTACTCGACCATCTAAAGGCATCGTTCAAGAAATTAAAGAATGACAACCTAAACTTCTAAAATTCATAACTTACAATCTACTAATCCAAACATTGCCAAATCAGTTTCTATCACTCACCCATTCAACCTACTACATTAGCCCTCTCGGAAATCCACCATAACACCTCCAAATCATGCCCGATAACCCTAAAACCCTAGGATGTCTTGGCTGGATTTTCCGGATTTTCACACGAACAATGTAATTGAAAATTCGGCATTACAACAGCGCTAACACGTAATTATCAAGTATTTAGAAATCGACGGCAATCGATTTCGATCAACACAACTCATTTAATTCAACTTTGAACATTTTAATCAAAATTAAATACCCGGAAAATAAAAATTATGCTACATCCGACAGAAATTCGTAGTATTAGTATATAACGATCCCTAGCATGCAAGGAGCAATAATCTATCATCAGATTTCAATTCTAACGGTTAAATTTTCATTTATGAGCAAAAGTATAAAAATGACATTTTGAGATCTAGAATTTTTCTCTCACCTTTGATGCGATATAAGCCTAGGAATGCGTGCTATGCGTGCCCAACAAGCAGAATCCAAGTCGGTGCGAAGTTCTACGGACAAAAACTAGGTTTTTCTTTGAAAAATTGGTTGAAAAGCTTGAGTTTTTCTCTTTCTTTTTCTCTCTTCTTTCTCTCGGCCTTGTGTGTGTTTGTGGTGGTGTTTTGTGTTGTGTTGAGTGTGTGTTGATGACAATATATAATTAAAAGCTTAGTCAATTAAAAAAATGCAAAGTCAAAGTAGTTTAAGTTAGTATTTTTGTGTTTTCTTGACTTTAATTGCATTTTATTGCTCACCAAGGCTCAAAATAATTATGCAACCCCCAAGATAGCTCAAGTAAATTATTTTTAGGTGACAAGAAGTTTTACAATCTAACAATTTCACCCGAGTCGGCTTAAAACTCGATTTTCGCAAAAGTCAGTGTAAAAATCCTAATAAATTCCTAGGCCGATTTTAAAACCGTTTTCATCAAACACAGGTCTATTAAAGTCTATGGACTAGGTCTAGAAGGGTTAAAAAGACCAGTTTCAAAATTTTAGCGGACGTGTTTCGAAAACACTATTCACTAAAAATCGACGATAAAATTTCTGACTCCGTTTTTTATGAAAATTTCATGAATGTACATTTAGCACGTATTATGAATATTGACATTAAAATTATAACTTTCTAGGTCCTATAGCACATAAACAGATCATATGCACGCAAAACGAGGTATAGCACGTAAAACGAGATAAGCAAGAAAGTGGGGTTTCACATTATGTGTATGCTATAAAATATTAAATTGGGCTATAAATTCACATGCTAAGTTGTTTATTATGAAGTAAATGTGAAGTACATGTGTAGAATGTTGTTAATAGTTAGAGACTTTATGTGTGTATTGTTGTTTGATGTAGTTGTATAGTATGTTGAATATATGTTTGATAAAATTCTTGAGTGAGTGTTTTTAGCCTACATACATTGCATACAACATATATATATGATACATGTTTGCAAAATAAGGCCTAAAGTTGGAATCTTGTAAATTTTTTTGGATTTCAAGTGGAAATATAACTTGTTTATGTTGTTAGTTAGTTAGGGAACTTAATGGTGCTCTCGTGCAAGTTAATTGCTAACGGAAAATGGATAAAATGTGTGTGAATGCTATAAGTGGTAACCTATTTTGTTATTATTAGATATGTGAAACAATTAAATTATTGGTTGTAAATGCTTTATGAGTTATATTGAATTAAACGATTGGATTATGATGTTTTGCAAGTTGTATAGTTCGTTTTGCAACAAAGTTCCATTATGCACATGTTAGATCATAACTTTTGACTTACTGAAATCAAAGAGTTTAGTTGCAAGTTTATGAATCACTTTGGAAATGTAACTAAAACATACTTAGCTTATTTTTTAACTTCGAAAGTCTTTGTTTTATGGATTGTAATTTATCTTGAGAACTTGTGACTAAAGACAAGTCTAACTTGTAAATGTTACTAGGCTTACATAGACTTATTATGAAGAAATGTTGTGTCTAGCATGTTATGCATAAACAAAGCTTTAAGAAGGTGTTCTTGTGTATTTGTTGTTGGCATTGAGTATAATTGTACAGGTTTTGGAATGTCCGTAATTAAAGGGAGACTTTGTCCGAGTATTATTGCGTTCGGCCTTGACTTCTAGGAAAGGGTTGAGTCGGGGCGTGACACCATCAACACCAAGGACACTACCACTACCAACAAAGGCACCACCACCAACAACAACCACCACCAAGACCATCACCAACACCATCAAAGGTAGTGCAATATACTAGTTTGTAGTTTATTAGTTTTTTCATTTATTTATTTAATTTTTATTCGTGATCACTACCAAGGGAACCACCAAAAACATCACCAAGAGTAACACCTCTATCACCACTATCAAGGGCATCATCAACACTATCAATGGCACCATCACCACCACCAAGAGCACCACCACCATATTCATATCTCTATCTATAGGTAAATAGTTTAAAGTTGAATATGTACCACGCTTATAATTCAATATGTATATGTTAATGCCGATAATATGTATATGTTAATGCCGATGTAGCGATTATGATATGTTATTTGGTTAATGGTGCTATTCTTTTGTTATATGTGAAAATAATGAAGTCGTGTACTAATTTAGAGTTGAAATAATAGAGTCGGACTAATTTAGAATTGAAATAATGGAGTCACGCTAATTTAGAATTAAAATAATGGAATCACGTGCTTAAATGGAATTCTTTTGTTAAGTGATTTAGGATTGGATTTGTTGGGATTTAAAGAAAAGTAGAGAATGATTAATTCGGGTCTTTATCAAATTAGAAGGATGATGTTGGAGAAGATAATCCTTCTTCATATGGAGTTGAGCGTTGTGGTATTGTAAGTACTATGTCCCTGTATTTTCAAGCTTTTCTTTAGTTGCACATTTTCTTTAGTTTTTCCTAATCATGGTTTATCTTTCTTAGGCACATGTGTTGAAGAAGAATCTAGGCTTGTTTTTTGGATTTGTAAGTGATTCATATTATTCCTGTGATTTAGTCACTAGGCATATGTACATATCATGTATGAATCATGAGATATATTAGCAATGATTTGTAGGAGGTGGGTTGTGAGTCATGCTTCACTTTGCATAAGATAACACCAACATTGATGAGATTAATTAATTCTTAGGCTTTTTATTTAGTAATGAACAGATCTTTGGATGAATTCATTGGCGTTGAATACAGTTTGCTATGATGTGCAGATGTATCTAAATGCATACTTTGTGGAGGGAATGTGACTGAACATTTTTCTTATATGTGTGACGATGGAACTACCCTTGTTAAGGACTGTGGAGATCTGACTTACAATGGTTCAAACTGTGGTAGTATTTCTCTTTTCTATATGAATGCATCAATTTTATCCAACTTAATCCTCTTTTATGCAAATAGCATTGGTGATACAAAAAATTATATATTAGAAGGGTAAGTAGATAATAAGGTAATTTCATACAAATGATACTTCCACACGTAAAACATTACTTGAGAGATTCAATTACATTTCTTGCTAGAAGCCTTGGACTGATATATTCCAAGTTTCTTATTAACTATTTTCTCTTCTAACTAATGAGCTTTTGGTGTATTTTTAATACTATTTCATTGGTTAGATTGTGACTGAAGAAGAAATTTGACAATGTATATGTAGATGAGGAATTTAATAAATTAAACTGCTCTAAATATCTTCAAGTAATATTTGTGTGTTATTTATGCATATTTGTTAATGTAGTAATAGGAGATGACTTTGGAAAAGTATAAGTACAGAAAAAGAAAAGGAAAGCTTTGCAGACATTAAAACCATGTGAGCGAGATGATTAGAAGACAATAGTAGATCATTTTAGATTTTTTTGTAAATTAATATTATTTTTGTATTGGTTTTTTTTTTTGTAAATATTATAAATCTATTGTAAATATTAATTTGTATTTTTAATTTTTTTTTGTTAATATAATTTTTTTAATAATTTTTTTTCAATTAAATAATTAATTAACGACGGATTGGCTACGGAAATGTGTCGACAAAAGGCTATGGATTGGCTACCATACCAATCCGTAGCTGTGGACGATGATCGATTTACGACCGACACAGCTACGGCTTTGCTGCGGACGTTAATAATTAATAAAAAAATTAAAATTTTGGTTGGCTACGGATGGGCTACTAATTAGCTACCGAATAGTGGCTACTGAAATTCTACAGATATTAATTCGTAGCCATGGACAACGGCCAATTTATGACCGAAATGGCTACGGATTTGCTACGGACATTAATAATTAATTAAAAAAGTAAAAATTGTAGTTGGCTACGGATGGGCTACGGCTATTTTGCTATGGAAGTTATAAAAAATAAATACAAATTAATTTCTGGAATTGGCTACGGATAGGCTACGAAATATTAATTTGTCTACGGGACTTTTTACTACGGACGTAATTCTGTTGCCTAGCTGTCACCCGTCCCAATTTGGCTACCGCTAGGCTTCGGATTTTGACTGTTGCCTCAGCCGGTTTTTCTTGTAGTGAATTATACCTAAATAATGTGTGTATTACTGTTTGCTAAGTATAAAGACATGTTTCATGAAGTGTACTGCTTTGAATGCTAAAATTCTGCTAATTACCTAAGGTAAAAGAAGATGAATAGTCGTTTTTAGGCTAGTTTGATGTTTCATGTTTATAGGCTTATTTCTATGATGTCTAAGAGTGCCATAGGTGCTATTGTAGCTAGATTAATGACCAAAATGGTTAGAACATGCTTAGAACTTGGTAAATTGAACTTGAACATAAAGGGGCTATTGTAGATTATGAGATAAATGCTTGTTTTATTGCTTAATAAATGTGTCATAAGTGATCTAGAGTCTTGATTAAGCCTCAAATTAGCTAAGGTAAGCTTGGAAGTTAATGTGTGTGTGTGGAGAACTAAAGGGCCATGTGTGTGTGTGTAGGCCGTGGGGTATGTGTGTGTGTGTTCGAGGTTTATTTTGTGAGTAGTTAGTGGTTGTTAGTTGCTTGTTATACTTTTTAAGTAATTATATTGATTAGGTGCCTTTGTTAATTTTTATAAAGTTGATGTTAGTTGTGCAAGATTGAGTTAATTGTTGGTAAATAGCTTAGAATTCTTTAGCAAGTGGAATTAATGGTTATTGTGTTGATTTATAAGTGAGCGAGGACAACCTACTTTGTTGTTTTTCGATTATGTCTTATTGAATTCACTACAAGAAAAAAAAACGTTGAGGCGATGATCAAAATCCATAGCCTAGCAGTAGCCAAATTCGGACGAGCGACCGCTAGACTACGAAATCTCGTCTGTAGTAAAAAGGCCCGTCACCAAATTGATATTTTATAGCCCATCTGTAGCCAATTCTGGAAATTAATTCTTATTTATTTTTTATAACTTCCATAGCAAAATAGTCGTAACCCATCCGTAGCCAACTAATTTTTTTTATTTATTATTTATTAACGTCCGTAGCAAATTCATAGTCGTTTCGATCGTAAATCATCTGTAGCCCACGACTACGGATTGGTATCTGTAGAATATCAGTAATCCTTTTTCCGTAGCCCATCCGTAGCTTGTCCGTAGCCAACTAAAATTTTAATTTTGTTATTAATTATTAATGTTTGTAGCAAAGCAGTAGTTCTTTCGATCGTAAATTGGTTGTTGTCCACGGCTACGAATTGGTATGGTAGCCAATCCGTAGCCAATTGGTGAAAAATATCCATAGCCAATCCGTAGCCTTTTGTCGGCACATTGTCGTAACTATTCCGTCGCTAATTAATTATTTAATTTAAAATAAAATTTAAATATAAAAAATTTATATTAACAAAAAAAATTAAAAATACAAATTAATATTTACAAAAATTTTAATATTTACAATAGATTTATAATATTTACAAAAAAAAAATAATACAGAAATAATATTAATTTACAAAAAAAACTAAAATGATTTACTATTGTCTTCTAATCATCTCGCTCACATGGTTCTAATGTTCAGTCACGTTCACTCCGCCAAGTATGCATTTAGATATATCTACACATCATAACAAAATTGTATTCAACGCCAATGAATTCATCCAAAGATCTGCTGATTACTAAACAAAAAGCGTAGGAATTAATTTAGTCAATGTTGGTGTTATCTTATGCAAAGTGAAGCATGACTCACAATCGACCTCCTACAAATCAGTGCTAATATATCTCATGATCCATACATGATATGTACATATGCCTAGTGACTAAATCACAGGAATAATATGAATCTTTTACAAATCCAGAAAAAAAAAGCCTAGATTCTTCTTTAACACATGTGCCTAAGAAAGATAAACCATAATTAAGAAAAGCTAAAGAAAATGTGAAACTAAAGAAAAGTTAGAAAACACAGGGATATAGTACTTACAATACTATAACACTAAACTATTTACCTATAGATAGAGATAGGAATATGGTGGTGATGCTCTTAGTGGTGGTGATGGTGCCATTGATGGTGTTGATAATGCCTTTGATAGTGGTGATAGGGGTGGTACTCTTGGTAATGTCTTTAGTGGTGCCTTTGGTAGTGATGACGAATAAAAATTAAATAAACAAATGAAAAAACCAATAAATTACAAATAAAATATAGATTATATATATATATATATATACACACACACAAATATAAACTAGTATATTGTACTGCCTTTGATAGTGTTGGTGATACCCTTGGTGGTGGTTGATGGTGGTGGTGTCCTTGGTGTTGATGGTGTCACGCCCCGACCTAACCCTTTCCTAGAAGTCAAGTCCGAACGCGACAATAATCAGACAAAGTCTCCCCTTAATTGCAGACATTCTAACACTTGTACAGTTATACTCAATGACAACAACAAGTACACAAGAACACCTTCTTGAAGCTTTGTTTATGCATAACATGCTTAACACAACATTTCTTCATAATAGGACTATGTAAGCCTAGCAACATTTACAAGTCCATGTAATTTAAAGTTCATGTAATAGAAAGCTTCTAAGTCTCACAGTATTAGCTAGACCTGTCATTAGTCACAAGTTTTCAAGATGAATTAAAATCCATAAAACATAGACTTTCTAAGTTCAAAAAGAAGAATGATTTAGTTATGTTTCCAAAGTGATTCATAAACTTGCAAATAAACTTGCAACTAAACTCTTTGATTTTCATAAGTCAAAAGCTATGATCTAACATGTGCATAATGGAACTTTGTTGCAAAACGAACTATACAACTTGCAAAATATCATAATCTAATCGTTTAATTTAATATAACTCATAAAGCATTCACAATCAATAATTCAACCGTTTCACATATCTAGTGATAGCAAAGTAGGCTACTACTTATAGTATTCACACATATTTTACCCATTTTCCGTTAACAATTAACTTGCACGAGAGCACCATTAAGTTCACTTGGTAATCATTTTTAGCAATCTAACTAACTAAAAAAATAAATAAGTCATATTTCCACTTGAAATCCAAGAAAATTTACAAGATTCCAACTTTAGGCCTTATTTTGCAAGCATGTATCATGTATGTATGTTGTATGCAATTTATGTAGGCTAAAAACACTCATTCAAGCATTTTATAAAACATATATTCAACATACTATACAACTACAACAAACAACAACACTCACATAAAGTCTCTAACTTTCAACAACATTCTACACATGTACTTCACATTTACATCATAATAAACAACCTAGCATGTGAATTCATAGCCCAATTTAACACTAAAGGCCCAAAATATTTAACTAGTATATTGCACTACCAAATAACATTTCATATTACACAACCAAATATGACTACAATACAATATTTTTAATTCACACAATTTTTATGCCAAATATAATACAAAATATTTATGTCAAATATCACTAAATAAAATTAGAAATAAACATAAAATTCAAACACACATACATATATATGTACACACACAAATATATACATTTGTGTATAGTAGACAAAAAAGATGGGAAATATAAACCCTAAACTATTTACCTATAGAAAAGAGAGAAGGAGATGGTGGTAATGATGATGGTACCCCTGGTGGTGGTGGTGGTGGTAGTGCTTTAGAGAGAGAGAAAAGAAAGAAAATTTCGTAGAGAGGGAGAAGAGAGGGAAAAAAGATAAAGGGAAATGAAAAAACTTAAAAACTAAAAAAAATTTAAAAAAAAACAAAATTTGTTTGGCCAGAGTGCCCACTGGCCGGCCGGCGGGCCCTCTGACAGGCCCTTCAATAGGCCAAGAAAAAATCAAATTTTTTAATTTTTTTTTCTCATTACTAAAACATCCCAAATTTATATTTTTGGAATATTTATAGGCTTATTTAATTTAGTTATATATATATATTTACGTTTATATTTACTTTATTATATATATGGTAGATTTAGTTTAATTTAATTTAAGTTTCTATATAATTTATTATATATACCTTTTAGACATATTTTATTTTTTTTTCATAGCCTAGCAGTAGCCAATTGGCTACTGCCAAGCTACGGACGAGTTGAATTCTGTAGCCTAACAGTAGCCAATTGGCTAATTCAAATTAAAAGCGATAAACTTTATTTTTTTGTTGAATTTTGTAGCCTAGCAGTAGTCAATTGGCTACTGCTCGGCTAAGAAGAGTTGAATTTTGTAGCCTAACAATAGCCAATTGGCTAATGCTGGGCTATGATCGAGTCGAATTACATAGCCCATCCGTAGATAGGGACTACGAATGGGTTATAGATAACTAATAATATGTATTTTAACTTGTTAATAGATAGGAACAACGTATTAAAACGTGTTAATATCTTCATATTTTTCTTGTTTATGAAGTTTAGATACAATGTGAGAATTTTTCGACTCATACATTGAACGTTTATTAACATTAATGCAATATTAAGTGAGAACATGATAAGTTCGATTTAAATGACAATTGATTTCTCTATAAAAGTACGAACGTTAAAAAAATACGGTCCAAGTTTATTTTTATTTGAAACTTTTGCAACTTAAGTAAAGTTTACTACGTTATAGGTACAATCAAAATTTCATTATTCCAATCAAAAATGATCAACCTCAATTTTTTTGTTGAAATCCGTAGCCTAGCAGTAGCCAATTGGCTACTGCCGGGCTACGGAAGAGTCAAATTTCGTAACCCATCCGTACCTAGAGACTACGGATGGGCTACAGACAACTAATAATATGTATTCTAACTTGTTAATACGTAAGCACGACGTATTAAAACGTGTTAATATCTTCATATTTTTCTTATTTATGAAGTTTAAATACAATGTGACAGTTTTTCAACTCATAGATTGAACGTTTATTAACATTAACACAATGTTAAGTGAGAACATGATAAGTTCAATTTAAACGGCTATTGATTTCCTTTGAGATTTCTCAATAAAAGTACACACGTTAATGAAATACGGAGTAAGTTTATTTTTATTTGAAAATTTTACAACTCAAGTGAAGTTTACTACGTTGTAGATGCAATCAAAATTCCATAATTCAAATTAAAAATGATAAACCTTGGTTGTTTGTTGAAGTGCGTAGCCTAGCAATAGCCAATTGGCTACTACTGGGCTACGGAAGAGTTGAAGTTCGTAGCCTAGTGGTAGCCAATTGGCTGTTGCTGGGCTACAGAAAAGTCAAATTCCGCAGCCCATCTGTAGCTAGGGACTACGGATGGGCTACGAACAACTAATAATATGTATTCTAACTTGTTAATAGGTAGGAACAATGTATTAAAACGTGTTAATATCTTTATATTTTTCTTATTTATGAAGTTTAGACACAACCTGACAGTTTTTCGACTCTTACATTGAACATTTATTAACATTAACGCAATGTTAAGTGAGAACATGATAAGTTCAATTTAAACGGCTATTGATTTCCTATGAGATTTCTCTATAAAAGTACGCACGTTAATGAAATATGGACCAAGTTTATTTTTATTTGAAAAATTTACAACTTAAGTGAAGTTTACTACATTATAGGTGCAATCAAAATTCCATAATTCAAATAAAAAATGATAAATCTCAATTTTTTGTTGAAGTCCGTAGCCTAGCAGTAGCCAATTGGCTACTGCCGGGTTACGGAAGAGTCGAACCCATCTGTAGCTAGGTACTATGGATGAACTACGGACAACTAATAATATATATTCTAACTTGTTAATATGTAGGAACAACGTATTAAAACGTGTTAATATCTTCATATTTTTCTTATTTACGAAGTTTAGACACAATGTGACAGTTTTTCGACTTCTAGATTAACAGTTTATTAACATTAACGCAATGTTAAGTGAGAACATGATGAGTTTAATTTAAACAACTATTGATTTCCTATGAGATTTCTCTACAAAAGTACACATGTTAATGAAATACGGACCAAGTTTATTTTTATTTGAAAAATTTACAACTCAAGTGAAGTTTACTACGTTGTAGGTGCAATCAAAATTACATAATTCAAATTCAAAACGATAAATCTCAATTTTTTGTTGAATTATATAGCTTAGTAGTAGCCAATTGGCTATTGTTGGGCTACAGAAGAGTTGAAGTTCATAGCCTAACAGTAGCCAATTGGCTGCGGATGGGCTACGGACTTTGTTATTTTATTTTTTCCTATTTAATTAAAATATCCTTATATATTTTTTTAAAATATTCTTTGAATAATATATATAGTCCGTAGCCAATCTGTGGCTATTGGCCACTACATGGCTACAGACTTTTTATTGAATTTTTTTTGCTGAATTAATTAAATAATCTGTAGTTAGTCCATAACAAATTTGCCACGGCTAGGCTACGGAATATTAGTTTTTATTTTTTTTATTAATTAAAATTATTCTCTGTTGCCAATTTGTGGCTATTTGGCCACTGCATGGCTACGGACTTTTTTATGATTTTTTTTGCCAAATTAATTAAATAATATGTAGCTACTCCATAGCAAATTGGCCATGACTAGGCTATGGAATATTATTTTTTATTTTTTTATTAATTAAAATTATTTTTCGTAGCTAATTTGTAGCAAAGTTTTGTCACCATTTCAACGGGGCCTAAGTTGGCTATTGTTGGGCTACAAAATTTGTTACTCGTAGAAAATCTGTAGCGTGGCAGTAACCAATTTATTACGGAAAAATTTCGTCGCCCGTGCACTGTTTTCTTGTAGTGATTATCTTGATATATGTGAATATATTGTTATTGCTATATGTGTTATCGTATCGATGGTTATGCAACCTCAACATCGAGGCGGATGCGATGGGCTTCTCTGGGCAGCATCAAGCTTGCCAAGGTTGGTTGCTCTAGCTCCGTACTCTATTCCCTCACTCGTCTGGTCCGGAGATTACCAGAGGGTGTTGGGTCGTAGGTATTGAGTACATCCGGAATATCCATTGGTGTTTGGGATACCGGCATATCGAGATTGAGACCGTGGTTTGTGGTTCGAGGAGTTAGAGAGATAAGGGTTATCGTGCTATAGCGTTTTTAATGAGTGTAATATAGTTGTTTAATCACTTAATTGTCTTGTATTATTGTTAATCTTGTGGCTACTTGTTGCATTGCACGAAAATGATTTAAAAAATACCCCGGTTAACTGTACCCCATCCCTTACTGAACAACTATATTTTCCTCATTCCTCTTTCTAACATGTTTAAGGAGAAACTGAGGTAGATCCCCAACTGATTATAGAGGAAGATGAAGTTCAAGTTGATCCTTTGCCTTGACTTTGTTTGCCTGAGGTTGGATTGATAGCTTGTGTGGCCTGTGTGCTCAATCATTGCGTTGGATGTGAAAATGTTAACTTGTTGTAATTAAGTTCTATTTTGAGACCTTAAGGGTCTTGTATGTATTTATATTATGTGGTGGATTGTATCTTAAGTATTGAATGAGTAGTTGCCTGTAATAACTTAAATGTTTAGCTTTATTGTCTAGTTTAGTATGCATGTTTGAGTTGGACTAAGTTGAAGTTATGATCATGTTTGGCTAAGTCTGGAACTATCTGGAGAACTTAAATGGAAAGACATATGAATATATATTAGTTATATCTTGTTGGTATATGTTGTATATTGTTGTTGTGGCTTATTCTTCTGAATGCAGGTATCTGGATAGCCCATGGTACAGAGGAGGCTCTATCCGTTTGTCGGGTCCAGACTTACCCTTTTGTATGGGGTTGGGTCGGGGCGTGGCACTTCTTGATAACCTCAACCTAGTGATGCATATACTCAATGGTCTCAGGTCTGATTTTAAAGAAATAACAGCTTCCTCATTCGAAGAGTTGTACGATAAACTCATAGATTACGAGTCATTTCTTAAAAGAGAAGAGAACCAATCCTTCTCTATCACAGCCAATGCAACCCAGTACAACAACAAATGTGGCAATATTAATCGTAAAGGAGGTCATCATAATGGTCAAAATCGCTCTCAAGGTAACAATAATTTCCAGAAAAATAGAAAGCAAAATTTCAATAATAAATCTAGAAATTCCTTCAATGAAGGAAAGAGCACTAATGTTTTCTGCCAGTTTTTTCAAAAAAGAGGACATATAGCTCGTCAGTGCTATACTGCAAAGAAAATATTGTTGCGAGAAAACTACAATGCTCCTACTGTTAATCACACAACAATAGGTGTTAACTCTTCTTCCAATTGGCTAATGGATTCTGCTATTTCACATCATGTTACAACTGATTTAAGCAACCTCTCATTACATCAACCATATGAAGGACCCAAAGACATATTTATCGGCGATGGTACAAGACTCTCTATTACACACAATGGTTCCTCCAATCTAACATCCCCTTCTAATTCATTTTTTTTTAATCTAATGTTCTTTGTGTACCTGCAATGCAACAAAACTTAATTTCTATTTCACAATTTTGTAAATCAAACAAAACATCTATTGAATTTTTTCCATCTCATTTTATTGCGAAGGATCTAATAACGAAGGCAATCTTCGCGCATGGAAGGAATCAGAATAATGTGTACGAATGGCCTAACACATGGGAGCAACTATAGGAAATAAACGAGTCTGTGCCAGTATTCGAGCACCACTTGAACATTGGCATAATAGACTTGGTCATCTGTCTACCAAAATTCTTTAGTTTTTAGTCTCTAATAACATTCTTCCAATGTCTTCAAACCATTCTCCATCTCGTGTCATTTGTGATTCGTGTTTGAGTAATAAAAGTCATAGATTACCTTTTGGTGTATCTTCTCTCCAAAGTCGTGGTCCATTGGATTTGTTTTTATACAGATGTATGGGGGCCTTTGCCCATTAAATTGATTGATGGGTTTTCTTATTATATTTTGTTTGTTGATCACTTTACTAAATATTCATGGCTTTTTCCTATGACAAAAAAATCTGATTTTTTTTTCTTTTTTTTCCTAAATTCAAAGTCATGGTCTAAAAGTTTTTTAAAACTCCTATAATCACAATTTACTCTGACGGTGGGCTAAGATCAGATTACTCTTTTTACCTTTACTATATAGACCCTCACCTTCTTGTTCACTTGTTTTTTTTCTTTTCTTTTTTTGTTGGCTAAGATTAAGTATTCATTTCATTCCACTAACAAAAAAAATAAAGTTCGTGACCTGTAGCACTCTCAAACTCTAAAACAGGGATTAGTCCTATACTTTCAGGTATGAAAACACTTCGTGACTTTAACCAAAAATAAATAAATAAATAAATAAAGTGGTGAAACAACCCCTTACATTGTTCGCATGCTTTTATTACCATAAAAAGCCACTCACACTAAAAACCAGTACATACAACCCCAACACACCACACAATACACTATACCTACCAGTAAATCCAAATAATGTTGTCCAACTCAGGAACCCAATTAAGACCATAATAATAGCTAAACTAGTTGACCTTTCTTTTGATCAAATTATCCTTCTAAAACATGCGACTATGATTGATGAGCAATTTAATTCTTCAAGAACACGCATTAGTGTATTTTTGGTCTATTGCAATATTTAGTAATATTTAAAGCTATTACAAAAAAAGTTAAAAACAATTGCAAATAACCTTAATCATTACATATAATCATGTTGTAAATTTTCTATTACAATACTTTTTTTATAAATAATAAGCAACATTTAAAAATTGTTGCAAAAAATTAATTTCATGAGTAATTATTAACAAAAAATAATTAAAAAAAAAATTTAACTATTGCAAAAGTTTTAGTTTATACTACGGTTAAAAATTGTTGTAATAAAATATTTGTTGTCCCTTAATTAAACCTAAGAGGAGGGTGAATTAGGTTATAAAGACAATAATACTACTTTTTCGCTTAGGCAATATGATAGCAATGATTAATCAAAAATAATCTTAAATAGATATGCATTTTATCAATATAAAATGTGAGTGAGACAATTTATCAAACACTTGGTGAGCAGAAAATAATGCAAAAAGAGAGTTGAGAGAAAAAGATTGCAAATCACAATTTTAGCGTGGTTCGGCCTCCGCCTAAGTCCACGACCCAAGCTCCCAACTTAGGATTTCAACAATCTTCACTATAGTGGTTCTTCCAATATTGGTGAGTCTACAAACCAACTACAATGGTAGTTCAAGCTTTTACAATAGAAAAAAACCATTTTCAATACGAAGTTTTAATTTCAATACCTTTGACAAGGAAATCCGTTGTTTCAAGGTGTTTAACTCTCTCTTTTGATAAGTGTTTGAAATTCACAATGAAAGCGCTCTTTTAGGGTAGATGAATACAATGAATGTTTCTCTCTCAACAATGCTCACAATTTCTTGCTCAAGTATAGCTCAATGATGATTCAAAGATAAAGATAATAAAAGAACTCAAGAATAATTGATTTGAATCAATAGGTTAAGATTTTGCAGTTGAGAGAGATTAATAGAGTTGAAAAAATAGTGTAATTAATGCTCCCAACGTTCACAAACAGCTATATTTTGAATCAATATTTTGGCTCGACTAGTCGACCAGTCGAGACACCCTCGTCCGGTGGACGGGTCTCGGGCGGACGACCCTTTGGCAACCGGTCGATCGGTCACCGTGGGGTCGTCCGGTGGAACCAAAACTGTCAGGGTTGGGTATTAAAAGGTATTTCTTTTGAACATGTTTTGTAAGATATTTTTCAAATGTTTCAACACAATATTTGAGAATTAAAATTGAGCATATATCTTTCTACAAGACCCAAAACCCCAGTCAAGTCCCAACCAGTACCTCTTATGACTTCCGTCTCTATCCTTATAACTTCATCTTCATTTTTCAAATCTTCTCTTTGAATTGTCGAATGTTCTTCTTTCTTCTTTAGCTTTGATGATCTTGGAATTGGAGTCAATCTTGATTCATCTTTACTTGTGCACACTTTAACAAACTCATTAAGCACATTTATGGTTTGTAATAATCAAAACCAATATTTAGAAGCCTATCGGGCTAACAATCTTCCCCTTTTTTATGATGATAAAACTTATCTCAAATAATAACAATGTAGGCATAAAGAATTTTAGAGAGTATTTAGCATTTTGTGCATTGTGAGTTTGTTTGAACCTAAGATATAAGTTTGTTCAAAAGACTCCCCCTCAACGGGTACATACATAAACAACTCCTCCTTAATGTATGAGTTCTTTTTTAGATATGCTTCTATTATTTATACAATTTTTCTCCCCCTTTTTGTCATTAGCAAAAAAAAAAAAAAAAAAGATCATTGACACAACAATATTAGCTTTCTAGGTGACATTAGCAAGTAAAGAAAAGCATGTCTACATTTGAACACAAAGTAAAGCAAGTCATAGAAAGGAAAACTACCAAAGCAATGGAGTTGAAATATAAAAAACAAAGTATCAAAAGAATGCATGAAGTAAAACATGATTGTTGAAAAAAGAAAGTTGCAAAGTTTAAAAAGAAAGGGGAAAGGGGAGCATTCTAAGCATCACAGGGCAACGGGCTTAATCCTTCATAAATTTCTCATAGAGCTTCTCAAATATCTTGTTCGTGCCCTTCATCTCGGTCTTGACTTCACCAATAGTCAAGAATAACTTATCAACTTTTGAAGTCAGATTATCAACTTTGGTATTGACTTCTTCAAGAGTGACTGGACGGAGTCTGCTTCTTGTGGACAAACTGGTACCACCAATATCAACCCATGAAGGACTAATATTAGCATCTCTGCCTTCATGATCTCCTTCATCACTACTCTCACTCGTAACTTCACTTTCATCACCCTCTTCCCCAAGGTCATAGTTCTCTAGATCATCAACTACCTCAGATTGAACCTTACGGAATTGACATTGCATAATGTAGACAATGTCATTATTTTCACGAGCCATGATTTGTCTATCTAGGCAGTATTTGTCAAGGAGGTAGGTGGACTCATTTAAGGGTACAAGCTCACCAACATGATCAATACCCTTAAGACGGAAGAAGTGACACAATAGCATCCCATAGGGCAATGATTTCTTTTTAAAAGCCAACATGTGACTAAGCATGATGTAGGGAAGGTTGGTTTTTACCTTTGTGTACATGAGGTGCATCACATAACCTGTGAAGGATGGAATTGTCCCGTCTCTTACAATGCGAGGCATGATGGAGTGATTTAGAATGTAGATGAGCAAACGTTTCTCAGCACAGAGTTGATCTCTCTTTGGCATAAACTCTTCCGATCTTCTCGAGTCTTTCCACAAAGTGGTAAACATCTCCGTTGGGGCAGTGTCGTGTAGTCCGCTTGGTAAGTTAGCGGCATAATAGAGTTTTAAGCCACTATTTGGTATTCTAAGCAAATCAACCAAATCCCGTTCTCCCACAAATATATTAATTCCATTTACCTTACTCTTTAGCCCACGCACACCCATATCTTCTCTTTCTACCAAATATGCATAGAATTCCCGAACCCACATATCATAATTTATGTCCTCTAGTCCAAAAAGAGGAAGCCACCTTTGATATCTAATCGGTTTATGTGGACGAGTGTTGTCCAAAAAGTATGAAGGATCAATATGCTTACCTCATATTATTTCTTTTTGTGAGAGATCTCCCGATGCGATGACATGGATGGGGTCGCAGGGATCAACGGTATGAGGCCTAAATGAGGTCCTTTGTCTCTTGGATGCTTGTCTAAATAATGATGACATGAGTATGCAAGAGAATTTGCAATAAAGTTTGATTGGAGAATTTTGTCGAGCACTTAAGGTGCTAAGAAAAGTTTGAAGAGTTTTTATACAAAAATTGAAGAGGAACAAACGCACTTGCGTGGGTTGTCAAGATTTAACTATGCTACGTTTTGCTTGTTGGACACATAGTGAGTTTTGAAGATGATAGGAGACAATGATAAAATTTGAGTGGAGAGAATTAGGATGAGTTTTGATGAAGAAATGAGTGAGCTTTGAATGAAATTTGATGTTTTTAAACCTTTTGCCTGTCAATGCCACGACCGGACGAGGGTGCAGGCACCGATCGACCTGTGCCAGACCCTCTTCGGCCATAAAGAGAGCTACACAATTTTATTTTTTACTAGACTAAGAGATCAATAAATGTCTTAGAAATTGACAACATCCACTAGTACTCTTTCTGTCCATTCGATCTCCTGCATAATCTGCATCCAAATACCCTATAAGTTCAATGATGTACCTTTCGATTACTACAATCCTAAATCATAGTCCCCTTAAGATATCTAATAATTCTTTTTACAGAATTTAAGTGAGACTCTTTAGGACAAGATTGAAAATGAGCACATAAGCACACAGCAAATAGAATATCGGGTCTAGAAGCAGTTAAATAAAGAAGGCTTCCGATCATACCTCGATATTGTTTTTCATCTACCTTGTTACCTTCCTCATCTTTGTCAAGCTTGATTGATGTTGACATTAGTGTACTCATTTCTTTTGCTGACTCAAACCTGAATCTTTTGATAAGTTCTCTAGTGTACTTGGCTTGATTGATGAAAGTACCCTATTGTGTTTGCTTGATTTAGAGTCCAAGAAAAAAATTCAATTCTCCCATCATACTCATCTCAAATTCCTTGTGCATATACTTAGAGAAATACTCACAAAAAGATTCATTAGTAGCACCAAAGATTATATCATCAACATAAATTTGTACAAGCAATATATCTTTGCCTTTTGTTTTGACAAAGAGAGTAGAATCTAATTTGTCTCTAGTGAACCCTTTTCAAGCAAATAGATGCTAAGCCTATCATACCATGCTCTAGGTGCTTGCTTAATGCCATATAATGCTTTATCTAGTTTATATACATAATTTGGCAAGTTAGAGTCCTCAAATCCGGGTGGTTGTTTCACATAAACTTCTCCCTTGAGATAGCCATTTAAAAAGGCACTTTTTACATCCATTTGATATAATTTAAAGTTCATAAAACATGCAAAGGCAAGAAGCATACGAATGGATTCAAGTCTAGCTACAGGAGCAAAGGTCTCATCATAATCTATTTCTTCTTCTTGATTATATCCTTGAGCCACTAACCTTGCTTTATTTCTAGTTGCAACCCCGGTTTCATCTAATTTGTTCCTAAAAACCCATTTTGTACCAATTATAGGGTAGTCTTTAGGTTTTTCAACTAGATGTCATACCATACTCTTTTCAAACTGATTTAATTCTTCTTGCATGACAATTATCCAATCTTCATGATCTAAAACTTCTTTAACATTTTTAGGCTCTACTTGAGAAAGAAAAACAACATGTTTACAATAAGCACTTAGATTAGAACGAGTTCTTACTCCCTTTGAAGGATCACCAAGAATTTGATCATTTGGGTGATCGCTTACAAACTTTCAACATTTTGGTAAATCATCATTTGTTGTAACTTCTTGCTCATTTTGCATTGGTTGTTCATCGCCTTGTGGATTTGCTAGAGTTTCACCATCCTTTGAGGTTTGTCCCTCTTCAACACTTGTCTCCTTTGGATCACTTGAGGTTCCCTCATTGTCAATGGTAGTAGGTAAGATTTGAGTGTCAACTTTGAGAACATCTACATCATCATCATTCTTTCTTGGGGCAAAAAGATTAGTTTTATCAAAATCCATATGCATAGACTCTTCGATAAGCATATTTCTTTTGTTAAAGACTTTATAGGCTTTGCTTCTTGAAGAGTAACCCATAAAAAGTCCTTCATCTGATTTTGAATCAAATTTGCCAAGATGTTCTTTTGTAATTAGGATGAAACATTTACAACCAAACACTTTAAAATGAGACATATTTGGTGCTCTACCTTTTCATAATTCATAGGGTGTTTTCTTTAGAAAATGTCTAATTAGCACACGATTTAACACATAGCATGCGGTATTTACGGCTTCTCCCCAAAAGTATATTGGCAAGTTATTTTCTTTCAACATTGTTCTTGCCATTTCTTGTAGTATTAGATTCTTCCTTTCTACTACCCCATTTTGTTAAGGAGTTCTAGGAGCCGAAAAATTATGTTCAATGCCACGTTCTTCACAATAGTCCATGAAAGATGCATTTATAAATTCGGTGCCTTGGTCACTATGAATGCAATTTATGTAATAGCCTTTCTTATTTTGTACCTTATCACAAAGTTTAGCAAATTCATTGAAGGCATCATTTTTATGTGCAAGGGGTCTCACTCATGTGAATCTAGTATAATCATCTATGATAACATAGACATATCTAGATACACCTAGGCTTGCCACATCCATTGGACTAAATAGATCCATATGTAACTTTTGTAAAGCTCTTGATGTGGTTACCTTGCTAATTGTTTTGAAAGATGTCTTGTGTTGTTTTCTAAATTGACATGCATCGCATAAATGGTCTTTTTGAAATCTAGTCTTAGGAAGACCTATGACAAGTTCTTTTCTTGAAAGCTTAGCAAGTAAATCCATGTTAGTATGACCAAGTCTTCTATGCCATAACCATGAGTCTTCATTAATAGTAACTAAACATGTCACATTTTGACACTTCAACTCATGAAAATTAATTATGTATACATTATCACATCTATTTCCAACAAATAATACTTTATCATCTTTATCATACACCTTGCAATAAGTAGATAAAAAATTAACTCTAAATCCATTATCACAAAATTGAATTACACTTAACAAATTATGTCTTAGACCTTTAACATACAAGACATCATGAATAGAGAGAGAATTTATATCTCCTATGCTACCCTTACCAATGAATTTGCCTCATTCATTTCCTCCATAGCTAACTTTACCTTTGAAATCTTTGTCAATCTCATAAAAGAAGGATACATCTCCCGTCATGTGCCTTGAGCACCCACTATCAATGACCAAGTATCTTCATACTTCACCTTTAGGGCAACCTCATCATCTCTAGCCATGAAGCACACAAAGTTGGCCACTTCGGTTTCGCTTCCACTTTCGTCACCGGTTGATATATCATCCTTGACACAAGCCTTCATTGCCTTTTGTTTTCCTTTGATCAATTTTGGACACTTTTCTTTGATGTGTCCCAGCTTGTCACAATTGAAGCACTTGATCTCATCTTTAGTTTTTTCAATTCTCTCTTTGAATCTTCACTTGATATTGTTGTTGATGGACTCTCATTTCCTCATCTTTTTGTATTTCAAGAACTTCTTAAAATTCTTTCCAAGAAGTGCAAGTTCATCATGATCACTATCGTCTTTGTTTTCATCACTCGATTGAGATTGAGCAATAAGAGCAAGTGATTTTCTTAACTTCTTTTCTTCTTCATCTCGTATCTTTTCTTGATTGAATACAAGTTCCTCCGTCTCAAAATTGCAAATGAGCTCATGCACCATAATCTTGGAGAGGTCGGTTGATTCTCTAATTGATGTCACCTTTGGTTTGTATTCTTTTGGAAGAGCCATAAGAATCTTCCAGTTGAGTTATTCATTTGGATACTTCTTTCCGAGAGCACTTAAGTTATTTACGATTTTGGAGAATCTTTGATGCATTTCATTTAGTGACTCTCTGGACTTCATACGAAACAACTCATACTCATGAATGTGAAGATCAATCTTGGTATTCTTCACTTGAGACGTTCCTTGATACGACATGTGTAACATTTTCCAAATTTCATAAGCGGTTTCACATTGACTTACACAACTATACTCAGTTTCGTTTAGAGCACAATAGAAGATGTTCTTGGCTCTTGAGTTCTTGGTCATCATAATAATGTCTTGATCATTGAACTATCCCCTTTCTTTGGGCACTTGAACAGTTTTGACATTCTCGACTCCACTTGCACTTGGAGCATCTTTGATCGTCACCTCCTTCATTGGAACATAAGGGTCATCTTCTACCAATGACCATAGAGCATAGTCAATGGATTGTATGTATGTCTCCATCTTGTTTCTCCAATAATTGAAATTGGTACCTATAAACAATCGAGGCCTATTAGTGGAGTAACCTTCAAAATAAGGAGAGATAATATTGTTTTTATCTTTTCTTTGCTAGATGTTAAGTTATATGCAAAGTCCTAGCTCTTGATACCACTTGTTATCCCTTAATTAAACCTAAGAGGAGGGGTGAATTAGGTTATATAGGCAATAATACTACTTTTTCGATTAGGCAATATGATAACAATGATTAATCAAAAACAATCTTAAATAGATATGCACTTTATTAATATAAAATGTGAGTGAGACAATTTATCAAACACTTTGTGAGCAGAAAATAATGCAAAAAGAGAGTTGAGAGAAAGAGATTGCAAATCGCAATTTTAGCTTGGCTCGGCCCCCGCCTAAGTCCACGACCCAAGCTCCCCGCTTAGGATTTCAACAATCTTCACTATGGTGGTACTTCAAATGTTGGTGAGTCCACAAACCAACTACAATGGTAGTTCAAGCTTTTACAATAGAAAAGAATCATTTTCAATACAAAGCTTTAATTCTAACACCTTTGACAATGAAATCTTTCATTTCAAGGTGTTTAACTCTCTCTTTTGATAAGTGTTTGAGATTCACAATGAAAGCCCTCTTTTAGGATAGATGAATAAAATGAATGTTTCTCTCTCAACAATGCTCACAATTTCTTGCTCAAGTAGAGCTCAATGATGATTCAAAGATAAAGATAATGAAAGAACTCAAGTGTAATTGCTTTGAGTCAATAGGTTAAGATTTTGCAATTGAGAGAGATTAATAGAGTTGAAAAAATGGTGTAATTAATGCTCCCAACGTTCACAAATGACTATATTTTGAATCAACATTTTGGCCCGACCGGTCGACCCCTATTCGCCGGTCGACTGGTAGAGAGACCCTCATCCGGTGGACGGGTCTCGGGCGGACGACCCTTTGGCCACCGATCGACCGGTCGCCGTGGGGTCATCCGGTGGAGCCAAAACAGTTAGGGTTGGGTTTTAAAAGGTATTTCTTTTAAACATGTTTTGTAAGATATTTTTCAAATGTTTCAACACAATATTTGAGAATCAAAATTGAGCATATATCTTTCTGCAAGACCCAAAATCCTAGTTAAGTCCCAACTGGCAGTGGCGGAGCCAGACACCAGACATTAGAGTGTGCACTACAATATCAAAGTCAGTAACCGAGATTACAAGACAATTATTTATGCATAAATTTTTATATAAACTATAAAAAAATTGATGGTTTTATGTCTAAAATTATATTTTTATACTATAACTAAACCAATACTTAATTTAAACACTTTATAACACAAATATAAGGGTGTTTCACTGCAAAAAATGTTATGTTCATGGTATTGAACTATAATTTCAAGGTGTTCCACTGCAAAAATGTTATTTTCATAAAAAGAAAAAAAAAAAAAGATTACATACCCAAAATTTTAGGGTGTTCCATTGCACACCCTATATGAAAGGTGGCTCCGCCCCTGCCAACTGGTATCCCTTATGACTTCCGTCTCCATCCTTATAACTCCATCTTCATTCTTCGAATCTTTTCTTTGAATTGTTGAATTTTATTCTTTCTTCTTTAGCTTTGATGATCTTGGAATTGGAGTTAATCTTGATTCATCTTTACTTGTGCACACTTTAACAAACTCATTAAACACATTTATGGTTTGTAATCATCAAAACCAAGATTTAGAAGCCTCTCAGGCTAACAATATCTATTTCAACAATTTTTTTCATCTTTTATAATGATTTTTTTAATTTTTCAATCAGAATGTTGAGTATTTTATAGTGATGTATAGACCTGTGCATGATCTTATTTACCTTTTTATTCTAAAAGGCCTACCTGTATCTACCATTGAATCTAAAAAGTTGTCCCACTCAACATCCCAATTAAGCCCTTACCATTGGCTAAACTATAGTTGACCTTTCTTATGATCCCATTGTTTTTTTAAAATTATTTGATTCATGAGCAATTTAATTCTTCACAAAGCCTTAGCACCAACTATCACAATGCATCTAGACTGGATGGTTTAGTTTCTCGACTGCTTTTTTTTTTACTAAGTAAGCAAGTATATCATTAAAATTGAATAGATCAATTTTACAAAGTCAAGACAGGCTCACAACCTCTACATACATAAAAATATCTTCTAGTTGGCCTCCAACTATCGTAGATATATAAGCATTTACGGGGTTTCTCTTAAACTTTTTACAACAACAAAATCTCAACCTAATTGCTTGGGAAATTCCTTCCATGACTTGCTCGTCCATTACAAAAGTATATTTCCCTGTGGATTCTACATAATTTCTAGGGTACTTTCTATCATAAATTATTGAATATTGGTGAAGATCAGATCTTTAAAATTGTGCTAAATTTTATGAGTAGTGATCATATGTTAAACTAGTTGAACTTTTTTTTTTTTTTTGGTTATCACCTCCTCTAAAAGTTCAAACTTTTAGAGAGTAATTTATTATATTATTTACTATCTTCCACAATTTTGATCCCCTTATCCTTCTAAAACATGCGATTCATGAGCAATTTAATTCTTCACAATGCCTTAGCACCAACATCACAAATGCACCTAGACTGCTAGATGGTTTAATTACTCGAGTGCTTTCTATCATAGATTATTGAATATTGGTGAAGATCAAGTCTTTAAAATTGTGCATAATTTTTTTTATTTTCTTTTGCTAAATCAGCAAGTATCAATTTTATTCCACCAACAAAAAAACAAAGGGGCAAAGCCATTTACATCTGAAACATACAAGAAAATGAAAAACCAAGGAAACTAAGAGAGGATTTCAAACAAGTTCTACATAGAGCCCTATTCAAAAAAAATTGTTTTTATATTTTCCTCCATATAAAATTTTAAAGCGAACTTCATCTCTTGAGGACCTGTTCCTCATTTGAGAACTCATTTGTGAAGATACAAGCATTACGTTCAGCCTATATATGGCAGATACAAGAGCAGAAACAGAGCTTTAATAGGCAGCCTCGAAGAGAATTTCTAGCACTATTGCAGCAGCAACCTTGCAACACTTATAAATTGCGCTTAATTTATAAGTAATGATCATCTGGTAAAATTAACCGAATCCTTGTCACTCTTGTACCAAAAATTGCAAATGCTGAGGATATGAGTGTGAGTTGTTTGTGTAGAAGATCATGTCAAAAGTGTTAGAAATTGCAAACCAAAAACCAAAATAACTTTTGGAAAAATGAAGAGGTAAAGCATTTGGTACTCATAAAGAAGATTAATTGAAGTTACATTGTATCTAGTCATGTTTCTAGCTTATGCCATTCGGTATTATTAGGTTCATATTTAATAATATGTCTCTTAACTTTCCTAGGTGCATTTAGTATGTGACTCTTTGTATTGCTAGTTACTAGTATAAATAGATGTAGTGTCAAGGTGTTTTGTTAAGAGTGAAGTGCAAGAGTAAAAAGAGTAAAGAGAGGTAAAAGAGTAAGAAGAGTGAAAACAGAGACAAAAAAAAGAGTGAGCTCTTTGTACAGGCCGCAACCTATATATTTTGAAAAATACTTATTTGAGAAGTATATTCATATTTATAATTTCTGTGTGAAGATCCGTAGATCCTAAATCATGTTCAGTAAATCATTTGCCACTTCCTGTATTATATCCAACAAAAAGTGTTTATAACCAGGTTCAAAAAGATTTTTCAAGGAATCTATATACCACGACAAAGTGGATTCATTGCAAATAAAAAAATCCAAAATATTTCGTTAAACATGACACTATCCATTATTTGAATGTGTTGAATATGTATTTTTTTTCATTTGGATAGAAGATTGAAAATGAAAGAACTATGAGGAAGATTGATGGTTTGAAACAAAACCCCTTTCAGGTGGAGGTCAAGAAGTGCTTTAAAGATTTTGTGTTAAAATTGATGATGATACACAATTTTTAAAACCAGTGTTATACAAGGAAGCACTCAAAACATCAATAGTACTTAATAACTTCTTGTTGCAATACAAGAAAACTAACTCTAGGACTTTTAAGTACATTATGAACAACTAAAGATGAAAGAGTTAGATTTGAGCTTCATAAAAAAGAAGCTACAATTCACTCATATCTTGAGAAAACATAGCTCATAGTCAATTTTTTAGCTACTTTTTAGCAAATTAAATATTTCTAAAATATTTGGACCTATAAAATACAAATAAAATATTTTGAATTTATTATCTTATAATTATATCAAGATTATTAATTTTTTACACTGGGGGCAAGCCAGGACTAGATAATGTTATCATATTCTAAATATAGTAAGGCGGAGAACTCTTGTTCATTGGAGCGCCGGAGTGCGGAGGTTGTTCCCATCATTGAAGTCAGAGAATGGGACTGAGATCTGCAGGGTGGCGGGTACTTCGATTGCCTTGTATCAAGACAAACACTTCACCTAATTCTTTTGAATCCCGGCCTGGTTTTTCTCCACCCCCTCACTTCCCCTAGAGTGAATTTTTTTCTGCAGAATTTAGGGATTCCTGTCTTTTGCTCCTATTGTATCCTATGGAGATGGATTGATATGGGGGGTTTCCACTTCTTACCTATTTACTTCTACTTGAACAGTTCAACGAGCGCTATAGGAGAAGTAGTATATAACCCTAGGCGCCATGATTTGTCCGAGCAAGTCGGCCATCCTTTCGAGATTGATATTGTCTTTTATTTAAAAGGGATTATTAATTTAATGATGTTCTATTGTATTTTAGCTAGTCAATGACCATATGTGAGGACATGGTCTTAGTAAATAAACTTTTGTCACATTATCAAAATATCATATATTTTACTTCTAATCTTAACCAAAAGCAATAAGCTAAGTATGGTTAGATATAATTGAAAAAACTCATTCTAACTAACCCACATAATTAACTCTAGTGAATAGAAAGGAAGCTTCCCTCTCTGCTACAAAGAACCACATTTTTTCACGTTTTTTGGGTGATGAAGAAACTAAAGATAGGTGTTGGAAGCTTGAAGCAATGGTATTAATTGAGGTATGACAACGGATTTCGTCTCAGTTTTTTTTTTTTTTTTTGTTGCTATATTGTAAATTAATTTCTCAAATCTATACTTCATTTGAAGCTCTTGAAACTAAACATTTATATCAATATTAGAAAATTTTCAGCTTCACGTTCTTCAACACAAGATGTATCTTAAAATCGTACTTCTTTGAAAGGTGATTTAGAATATATTGACGAGTCTTTTGTCGCTTGCTTAATCGCGGCTGGTTTGTGAGGTGAGAAGGCTGACTATGTGCTTCCCATCTTTGTTGGTCAGCTGGAGATGAAAGATATCAAATTTTGCCATAATTTTTACCATTGACTTTGTATTAGAGGACAAAAAACATGATTATCCTATCTGATTCAGCAAAAAAAAAAAAAAATGATTATCCTATCATCAATATGTTTATTACGTTCTTGTCAATAATTATGTCTTCTGACTAAGAACGTTAAAACAAAATCTCATACAAAATGAATACTTAAAAATCCTTTTTATACTACTGCAATTTGGTTTGGTATGATTATTGTTTTACTTACAAGAGGTTTCGAAATTTATTTTCGTTTGTAATATTTTAAGTGATATAAAATACTTTACGCTTTCCTTAAATAAATGAAATAAACAATATAAAAAAAGGAATCCTTTTTATTTTCAATTACAACTACAAAACTTAGTATATGTAAATCCCATAACAAAAGTTTTCAAATCTTTGTTAAAAAGATAAATTGTAAAATCTAATGGATGAACTCAATATTGCGATATATACTCGTTTTCTTTTTTCTAGAAGTCTATGGTTCAATTCCGCTGCGATAATCCTGTTTCCATTGGGTCGCATATTGCTGCTGAATACTTAATTGCTATTCAGTCTGATACGGTAAGATTATGGTACAAGTTATTGTGCCAAAGAGTGTCGGCATCACTAAGTTTGAGCATGTCTCTCCAAATTTAAATATTTGATTAATTTGCTACTGGCCATTTGTTCTAATAATATATTTTTCACTTTAAATATAAGAGGTCTCGAAATTCATTTTAAATAATATAAATTGACTTAAAGCTCGCTTGAATTAAATATATATATATATATAATATATATATATATATATATATGTATTTGACTAATTTCCCGACAAAACGAAGTAAAATGTATCGTGTTTTCATGATTCACATTCAATTATTTTTTAGGTCAAACCATGCAGAGCTTGCATTGAAAATTCAACCCATTAACCATGAAATTGATATTTTAATTCTTGCACATCCTGAAATCACTACCTTCAATGAACTATAAATAGCCAATTAAGTTGCAAATATTTGTGTCCAGAACTCTTTCTTCAGACCCCAACAGAAACTTTTCACCGCGCCACACGATCTCTCATAATCCCTCTCCTTCCTAGAAAGATAATCAAAGAAAAAGAGTCAATTATCAACCATGTTCGAGTTGGTGAGTGTAAAAGGCATTAATCGAAAGATTGTGTTTCTGAAATTGATGTTGATCTCTGCAATCTTGATGGCGAGTTGTAGTCCACCAGAAGATCCTGTTAAGTGTTCATCAAATAATTTCAACTGCACCATAACAAACTCTTATGGTGCATTCCCAGATCGAAGTACATGTCGTGCAGCTCAAGCTGTATATCCAACAACAGAAGAAGAACTTATCGCTATAATTGCTAATGCAACAATGCAGAGAATGAAAATGAGAGTGGCCACTCGATATTCACACAGCATTCCCAAGCTGGTTTGTCCTGAAGGTGATGATGGGCTCGTCATCAGTACCAAAAACCTAAACAAGATAGTGAAGATTGACAAAGCAGATATGACGATATCTGTTGAGACTGGTGTGACCTTGAAGCAGCTCATTGAAGAGTCGGCAAAAGCCGGTCTGGCGTTGCCTTATTCACCATATTGGTGGGGGCTGACAATAGGTGGCCTTCTAAGCACTGGCGCGCATGGCAGCACGCTATGGGGTTTAGGTAGTGCGGTTCACAACTACGTAACTCAACTACGACTTGTTACACCAGCTGGACCTCAAGAGGGCTACGTGAAAGTCAGAACTCTAGTAGATGGTGACCCCAATCTGAATGCAGCAAAAGTATCCATCGGAGTTCTTGGAGTTATATCACAGGTATATTTTTGTACTCGTGTTAAATGAGCATCTCATTTACAAGTTTAAACTATTAGAGAGGGAGTTATTATATATTCTTTCTTATCTTTAATACGTTCTAACAAGTGTAGACCGAGTTAATTTTTTAGACTTGCACTAGGACACTTTTTAATATCTTAAATGGACGGCAGTAAATTTTAAAAAATTTTAGATGAAGTGGTCACTTAACAATTCAATTCACTCTTTGAGATTTCATTACTTATGAATCGGGTTAAGCTGCAAAAAAATCCATATATTTTGTTAAAATTGCAAGTGAAATCATATTATAATATCTAATAACTTATTGATCTAATAACCTATCTATTAAATATGGAATTCGAGCTGAGAGAGAGCAAGTCATAAGAATGTTTCACTAAATAAATTATATATTATGATTAACTCGACATAAGAATATTTTGTTACTCAACTGATGTTCATTTTAAAGTTTTTTCTACAGAATATGTCGGAGGCATGCATGATCTTGATTGACTCAGCTTTCAATTAACCTAGGGACGTACCAAAACATTAGACAATGAACTTATAAAACCCAAGTCATCAACTTATTTTCCATGTTTAGTATCAAAGGTTAACAGTAACACTATATAAAACTGGGAGATGTATACTAGATCTAACCATTAAAAAATATAAATTGACTCCAGCAAATAAAGGGAATGAAATTTATAATGATTAAATACATATTACGCGTAAGACAAACTATATGTTAAAAATAATAAACAAATATAATAAATTATTTTCTAATATATTAAATTTTTAAATGTAGTAATTAATATAGTATTAGTTTTCACCTTATCAAATAGTCTTAAATTCAAGTATTACTTTTCCTTATTTTAAAACTATCAACGTACAAATTCCAAAAAACCAATCACCAATCTTACCTATACGTGTGGCCATGTACGAAAGCCAATAAATTAATATGATGAAGCCGTAACTTAACACCATATTGACCCTGAAAGTAAAACAATATGGCAGGTCACTTTGAAATTGCAGCCATTGTTTAAAAGGTCCATCACCTACGAAGAGAAGAGCGACTCGGACTTGGAAGATCAGGCTATCAGCTTCGGCAACCAACACGAGTTCGCAGACCTGACGTGGTTCCCCAGCCAGCAAAAGGTAGTTTATAGGATCGACGACCGAGTCTCCTCCAACGAGTCCGGCAATGGTGTTTATGACTTTATTGCATTTCGCTCACAAGCTGCACCAGCGCTGGCCATTATAAGAACTACAGGTTAGCTTTTTCAATTGTCTTCCCAACTTCCGATGATTGTAACCGAGTGTGTTGGAGACATACATCTCATCACTATAATCTCATTTATTAGGTATAAGCGGAGTTTGAGCTATACACGTAATAAACAAAATTATAGTGACGATACTTATGTCTCTAATAGTTTCCTTTTCTTTTTCCTTTTTGAATAATTAATCGTCCATTAATGGTGTACCGTATACATACGATCTTTTGGGTCCTTTTTCTATACCAAATAGAGGAGGCTCAGGAATTCAATCGTGATGCTGCTGGGAAATGTGCAAGTGCGAAGCTGACAGCAACCACATTGAAGACAGCTGCTTATGGGTTGACAAATAATGGTATATCTTTTACCTATAAATGATGCTATATATATAAATGACATATTTTACTCAATTAATCATCTCATTTAAAATTTTAAATTATTATTGAAGGATTTATTATAAGGATTTTTTTCCTTAACCCCTTAGCTAAAAGTTAAACCAGTTAGAGTTAACATCCATTATATTAAAATATTCTTATACAATTATATTCTAGAATTGTCTTTCTTTGTAGCGTTTTACGATTATCCTTTTCTGTGCTATATTAAAATTATGGGTAAATGTCATTAGTATTCCTTTATTTTTGGAGGTTGTAACACTTTGGTCCTATATATTTTGAAATAAACTTGTTAGTCTTAATGTATTGCAAATTTGATATCGTTGATCTAACTTGCTTATTCCGTTAGATTGTTAACATTTTTTGCACGTGATTAGCACAAAATTGATTGCTTTCTTTTTTCTTTTTTTTTTTAACCTAACCCATTACACGTGTATATAAGAAATATCCAATTTGACCTTAAAAAATAAGTTCCATAAAAAATGCTTGTCAATCATGTGAAAAAAATGTTAACAAACTAACGAAATAAGTAAGTTGGGTCAATAGTGTCAAATTTGTAGTACATTTAGGATTAAAATGTTCATTTTAAAAAATATAAAACCAAAGTGTCACAATCCCCAAAGATAAGGGACCATTGGTAGCATTTACCCTTAAATTATCAAGCCTTCAAACTATCATTCCTTTATTTATGCATACGCCTCTCCTATATGGGAATAGACCTAACATCCTGTGCACAAGTAACAACATTTTAGATCTTTTGTGAAAAAAAAAAAAAATCGTTGTGGAAGATGGAAAAAACCTTTGCAATAGATGTCTTATTTTCAACAATTTTTAACCATTATATAAAATAATTTTTTTTGCTACGGTAAAAAAAAAATTAGTCATTTTTTGCTTATAAATGCTCATAAAAATTACTTTTTGACAATGGTTTTAAAATGTTGCTTTTAAGTTATTAAAAAAAAAAAAAAACTGTTGCAATAAAGAATTTGCAATGGACCATATGTAACGGCACGCATTATATGCAACAGTTAACATTATTTGTAACGGTTTTCATCCTTTTACAATTATTTTAAATATCTTTAAATATTGCAAATTAAAAATGTGATAGTGAATTGTTGCTAACTCCATCTTGATTTTTAATCTTACTATGCACATAAACAAAAAAAGAGTTAATTTTTTTATTAATCTAGTATTGAAAATTACATCTATGAAAATTGTCTCAAAGTATCACTGTCGACAATCTCATCCCGTGCACAAACTATTGAATTCTTGCGAACTTTTACCATGCACATAATTAAACAAAAAAAGAATTACTTTGAATTTATCCGTAAGTATCAAAATCCAGATTCTATTTCATGAACAAAATTGAGTTTGTTGATGCTTCTTAACCAAAAAATTGTACATGTATATTGGCATACATATATAGATTAATATGCACTCAAAATATATGCACTAATTTCGTCCAAGCACAAACTTATTAGAATCGAGATGCCAACTGATCACTACAAAAGGATGTAGTGAAGAGAAAACCTCAGTTGTAGCAACGGGAGATTTTTACTTTTATCAAGAGCTTATTTTTTTGACGGGGAAAGGCTTATGTTATAAGAAATATTAGGGGTAAAGATGGAATAAATAACATATATTAACTCTGACTTGTTCCACCGTTAATCAACGGAGTCAAGTAGCCACCAAAATAATATATCAGGGGGTAAAATGTTACTGATCCTATACAAAAAGAGGTTAAGTGAAAAAATCTCTTTATTATATTATCTTCACAACATGCCACTGCATATGATACGTATAGACGTGATTTTACGCCTTACATATGAACATATTCTTTTTTAAATGGATTACGATGAGACTTAAATTTAAAAAAAATTTGTTAACTGCGCTCAGCATGTGATTATAAACATTCTTTGTTGTAATTTTAACAGATTTACTATTTACGGGCTACCCAGTAGTTGGATATCAGAATCGGTTCCAATCATCAGGAGCTTGTCTTGATAGCCTTGAGGATTTAACCATTACAGCTTGCCCATGGGACTCTAGAATCAAAGGTCTATTCTTTTACCAAACCGCATTCACCATCGCCTTGTCAAAGGCTAAAAACTTCATTGGCGATGTGAAAAAGCTCATCGCATTGGAGCCAACAGCCATGTGCAATGTAGAGATGTACAATGGTCTCCTCATCAGATACGATAAAGCTTCAAGTGCTTACTTAGGCAAACAAGAAGATTCAATCGAATTCGAAATGACATACTTCAGAAGTAATGAACCAATGACCCCTAGGCTAAACGAGGACATACTTGAAGAGGTGGAACAACTTGCTTTCTTCAAGTATGGAGGCTTACCCCACTGGGGAAAGAATAGGAATGTGGCATTTGATGGAATCATAAACAAGTACAAGAATGCAACTGAATTTTTTAAGGTTAAAAATATTTATGATCCATTAGGTCTATTTTCTAATGAGTGGACTGATCAAATTTTGGGATTGAAAAGTGGGGTGATGATATACAAAGAGGGGTGTGCTTTAGAAGGCTTATGCATATGCTCAGAAGATATTCACTGTGCTCCGGAGAATGGTTACTTTTGTCGACCAGGAAGAATTTACGAGGATGCAAGGGTTTGTACTACCATAAATAATTGAGGATAAGGGAGTAATTTTGAGGTTGTTTAATTAATTAGATTATATTCATGAACAATGATGTTACTATTGAAAATAATATGCAAGTTAGCAACCATCACAAAATTAAGAGAACATTTTTTCTTAGCTTGAAATATAAGAACCATACCAATTTGAAAATAATGAGGCTAGGATGATTGAAAATCCTTATTTCCATTTTTTTCGTTTACAGAATATTAAGCCAATTGTAGCAAGTGCTTTTAAGTTCATATTGAAGACAATAAATTACGAAATAAATTACTCTTTAACAACTTTAAATGGAATCAAAGTCTACTTCATGTTAGAGTCAGACACCCAGGGTAGGGTATGCATTATAATAGCAGAGTCAATAATAGGGGGTTGGGGGAACTCATCTATTTTTTTTTTGCTAAGTCAGCGAGCAAAAGATATCATTAATAAAAATAAAAGTACAAAAGTGGGTCTAATTGACCATTACAACAAAGAGGGAAGAGACGAAACCCAAAACAAAGACAAAACGTTAAAGTACAAAGAGCATTCAAGTCTACAATAAAAGAGGCAAAAGCACAAGAATAAATGTAACTCTTACCGTGTCACGAGGAGAAAGGTGGGGAAGCAAGGAGACCTGGAGAGAAATTTCCAAGCTACAATTCATGATAAATATTATAAATAAAGTTTTTATTTTTTATTTTATTTTTATTTTTTTTACAGTGAGGAAATATAGATTATATTGACTAGAAAGTTGTATGAGGAGGGCCCAAAAACCAAACAAGATCAAAAAAGAGAATATGACAATTAGCCCAAGCCCAAAGTAAAAAGCTAAAAATATAAGCTATATTGCCCAATGCATTGGCCCAAACCCAAACACTATAAACTAGGGTGGCGATTAGTATATTGAAATGGGTTGGAAATAGAATGTCATTCCCAATTCTAACTAAAAATATAAGCTACCATGCCCAATGCATTAGCCCAAACCAAAACACTATAAAACTAGGGTGAAAATTGATACATTAGAATGGGTTGGAAATAGAATGACATTCCCGATTCTACTCCAATTCAATACCTAGTATGAAGTTATAAACTTGGGAATCACATTCTCTAGATAATACGATTATCACAAATTTAGGAATAATCATTCCAAACAAAACACATAGAATTGACCCATTTCCATGTTCTTGGAAATGAACTTATTTGTTGAATTATCAAAATACCGTTTCAAAAAATAATAAGTGTATAATAACAAAAGTCAATCCTTATTATTATTATTATTATTATTATCATTGTTGTTGTCGTCATCATCATCATCATTATCATTATTGTTGTCACTCCCCCAAATTTATCAGGGCAAATCCGGGAATAAGACTGCCATGAATTTAAGAAGATAAATCATGCTAAACCCGCAAGACTCTAATCCTCAATAAAATAAACTAAGAATGAATCAATCAATTAAATATTAGTAATTAATTCAGAGCATCTATAATCCCAATAAAATATGCAAATACTAAAAAACTTTAATTACATGACAAATCCCAAAAAAATAATAATGATATTAATCACAAATGTTCTTAAATATTCTAATCTTTTGTATCCTTTTCATGAAACTTCTAGGCCACTAAACCCCGAACTGAATTTTTCATCTGCAAAATAAGAAGAAGAAAAAGAGTTGAACGAAACAATGCTCAGTAAGTAGAATCTACCCTAAGGAACACTAAGGCTCAAAGACCAATAAACAATAAAATGATGTAATCGATAAAATCAAGCACTAACAGAACAATATAGCAAGTTGTGGCTACTTAACAGCACGCACAATACACAATACATAATTCATAATCAAAACAGATCACAGCTAATTAACTACCAACCGTCTAGAATTCGATACACAACTTATATATAGAGTTCATAGGGTCTGATCAATGACTTGTACTTAGCTTTTCGGAAGAAATAATACAATGCCTTAAAATGACTCGTAAACAAAGAGTGGAATAACAATGAATCATAGGAATATTGTAGATCAGCAAATGGGGTAGACATAAGAAACAATAAATTCTACTTATCTCAGTTCTAAAATGGAAAACCAATAATAACTATGAGTTGTTTGTAAAGCCATCAATTTGCAGTCATTGAGCCTAATTCAAATATCAAAATAATATATTTCATATATTTTGGAATCCACAAAAACTAAAGATATTCTTGACAGAATATAAATTCTTACCACAATAATTTGCATTCTGATACACCGCAAAATTATTTTGATTCTCTAAGAAAATCTACATTGTTTTTCTTTTGAAGCTCTACGCAAGAGGTTTTGAACCTAAGTAACTACAGTGACATTTGTTTTGTAAAATTGTAGAGCCACAGGGAATAGCTTAAGGCTCTATTTTGTCCCTGCCAAGTTATTGTATCACTTGCGTATTGAAGTAGTCAATTTGACCACTATCTTATAAGAGCTTTTTTTTTAAAGCCAACAACCACCATATTTTTAGGCACTCCTTAATCCCACTAACTGATAATTATAATCATGTATTCATACAACCACAGTTTTAGAAATATTAAAAACTCAAATCTTAATTAGCTAAAAATAAAGCTTAAATTTTGGGGTTAATACACCCTTTCTCCCTTAAAAAAGTTTCGTCTTTGAAACTTAATCTCTTAAATAAAATTCTAAAATCACTTGTCAAAACTCCAAAGAACATTAATAAGTATAAGTCTAACCATTCTCATGCACAACAAAAATATAGTTACCCAACCCATTAAGTCCACAAGTGATCAAAACCTATTACTCTAATACCATTCTGCCACGCCACCTAAATTTGTCGGGCTTTAATTACATGACAAATCCCAAAAAAAAAATATATATATTAATCACAAATATTCTTAAATATTCCAATCTTTTGCATCATTTTCATGAAACTTCTAGGCCACTAAACCCCGAACTGAATTTTTCATTTGCAAAATAAGAAGAAGAAAAGGGCTGAGTGAAACAATACTCAGTAAGTAGAATTTATCCCAAGGAACGCTGAGGCTCAAAGACCAATAAACAATAGAATGATCCGATCGATAAAATCAAGCACTAACAGAATAATATAGCAATCAATGCCTTAAATGAACTTGTAAACAAAGAGTGGAATAACAATGAATCATAAGAATATTGCAGATCAACAATCAAGGAAGACAAAAGAAATAGTAAATTCTACTTACATCAATTCTAAAATGGAAAACCAATAATAACTATAAGTTGTCTGTAAAGCCATCAATTTGTAGTCATTGAGTTTAATTAAAATATCAAAATAATATATTTCATTTATTAATTTCATATATTCTAGAATCCACAAAAACTAAAGATATTCTTGATAGAATATAAATTCTTAGCACAATAATTTGTTAATGATATGCTATATTGCTATATACTTAGCTCTACGTGTGGTGATGTATGAAAGACAATAAATTAATATGATAAACCCGTAACTTAATGCCAAATTGACCCTGAAAGTAAAACAATATGGCAGGTCACTTTGAAATTGCAGCCATTGTTTAAAAGGTCCATCACCTACGTAGAGAAGAGCGACTCGGACTTGGAAGATCAGGCTATTAGCTTCGGCAACCAACACGAGTTCGCAGACCTGACGTGGTTCCCCAGCCAGCAAAAGGTAGTTTATAGGATTGACGACCGAGTCTCCTCCAACGAGTCCGGCAATGGTGTTTATGACTTTATTGCATTTCGCTCACAAGCTGCACCAGCGCTGGCCATTATAAGAACTGCAGGTTAGCTTTTTCAATTGTCTTCCCAACTTTCGATGATTGTGAGCGAGTGTTTTGGAGACATATATCTCATCATGACTATAACCTCATTTATCAGGTATAAGCGAAGTTTAAGCTATACTCATTGTTGGATATTAGGGTTAAGTCGCCCAATGTGGGTTGACCAGACCCGACCCATTTAGTATGGGTCAAAAGGGAGTTGTGGGAAGTTATGTAAATTACTTCCCACTATATCCAAAAAGTAAAAAAAAAAAAAGAGAACGTACGTTAGTTCTCAGTTAATAGAAGAAAAGTCTTCTGTCTTCTTCACTCTTCTCTCTCCCAAACTCTCTCTGCCATATAAAGAACGTACTATGTGTAAACTAATTAAATCAAAAGGGCTCTTAAGTTGTGGCCATATAGTCCAAGATCGTACATGTATTTTGGACTCCGATTCGCGACTGTTTAACGGTAGAACGAACGTGGTTAATTCTTGCAAACTCTTCCGCATACTACGAGGTTAGTATTTAATTTTATTCGGTTTATGAAGATCTGTATTGTGTACTTAAATTCATCATTGGTATCAGAGCCAAATCGTTGGTTCTCCGTAGATATTTGATCTTTGCAGTATATATGTGTATATGCATGTTTTTGAGCGATTTTTAACGTAATAATTGTTAATTTACGTTTCTGTGAAGTATCATAAGTATGTGTATTTTTGGTACTGGTAGAAAGTGCTCGTTGCAAGGATTCTAACAGCGCAAATTTCGTAATTTTTCGTTAAGTAATGAATTTATTACGAATTTTTAAAGTTTGATTGTCAAACTGATTAAAACATTTTTTCTGCATTTTTTTGTCACTGTTTTGGCCCTTTTTCGTGCTTGTAACATGCTCCAAAAATTGTGTATTTGGTACTGTTAGAACAGGCTCGTCGAGAGCTTTTCGTAGATATATTATTCATTAATTTTGGCTAAGAAATACGAAAGATATAATGTTTTGAAGATTTTTACGAAAATCTGGAAAATTTTGGTGTAATGTGTGTTCTTAGTGTAGTGTGTGTGCGTTGAAAAACGTAAAAACTATACAGAGCATGGTCTGGACATGGGGGCCACGTGGCCCAATCGAGATATTCCACGTGGCCCAATCGAGAGATTCCACATGGACATGCCTTAGTGGGTAAAATTAATAAATAAATAAAAATTGTGTAAAAATTTTTGACGTGATTCAAATCACGTCTTTGTGACGTGATTGATCACGTCCTGCCTTTTAGTGGGCCACGTGGCACATTTTTGTTAGGCCACGTGGCACACAAATATAATATATTTTTTTTTATAAAAAATATTGATTAATTAATTAAAATAAGTTTTTAATTAATTATTTGACCAACAAGCCCTCAAAGGGCCACGTGGCAGCCCTTTGTGATCTCAGCTTGATGGCTTGACTTGTGTATCGGCTCGGTTCGGCTCAGTGATGGCTCGGCTCGGCTAGGCTTGGCAATTTTATTTTTTATTTTTTAATAAAAAATAAATAAATAAATACATAACTTTGTGTTATTATGTTTTGACCCTATAATTTTGTATTATTTATAATTTGATCCCATTATTTTGTATTATTTATAGTTTGACCTCATAATTTTGTGTTATTTATATGTTGACCTCATAACTTTGTGTTATTTATGATTGGACTCTATAACTTTATATTATTTATGCTTAGACCCCATAACTTTATATTATTTACGGTTTAACCCCAAAACAGTCGATTATTTATAGTTTAACCCTATAACTTTGTATTATTTATGGTTTGACCCCATAACTTTGCATTATTTATGTTTTGACCTCAATGTTCTCAATAAGGGTCATTATCTTTGTGATAATTGTGTTTTAGGCTCCTATTTCTCGCAGAGTAAGTACATAATTTAAATTTAATTTCAATTTAGACATGAAATCATGAATGTTTTCATTTAATTGCCCAAATTTCTTTGTGATTCAATTGTAATTATTACAATATAGGCATGGAATTTTTGTAATTTCATATAAATGCCTAAAATTTTTGTAATTTCCTTGTAATATTTGCGATTAGGGGCATGAATTTTTGTAATTTCATTTAAAATTCTAAAATTTGTGTAATTACGTTGGAATCTTTGCACCAAGTGACATGAAATTTTTTGTAATTTCATTTCATAGTATGAAACTTATGTCATTTCATCATATAACTTGTTGTGTATAATATTAATAGATGCTATGTGCACTATTAATTTTTGAAATTACTTGATTGGACCATTATGTACTAAAGTTGTTTATTTTCCCGAGGACTTTAGTGGTCATTCGAGGATTGAGCGAGTTAAACAAACTGCAATAAATACTTCCAACATTACTGACCATATGAGCACACATTGTTGTAAGCCCAAAATAATTATCCTATAGTTCGTTTTACATTTAATGATTATGTGTAATATTAAATGTTTTATGGGATAACTTTTTTTTTATGAGCATGTGATAGTCATACGTGATTTCATGTATAGTGTTAAATGTACTCTCATTTCCTCCTAACACACGTAGAACAAAATTTGTGTCTTTTGGGTCTCGATAAGTTTGAGACAACTTCTACATGCCCAATTGTCATGGTCCATATGTGTTAAAAGAATTGAATGTGTCAACTCTGGTTGTCCACAACAATTATAAAAGAAAGGAGAACAATGAGGAGTAGTTCTTTTTGCCTAACACTGTTAGTTGTTTATATGTTAAACATTTTTCTAATTCTTGTTGTTATCATAAGCATATGTTGCATATGTTAATAATTAGTTTATTAATTCTTTATTTGAGTGGGAGTTCTAAGATTGGGATTGATGTGATTCTAATCTAGAACTATTAGTTTCTACACATGTGAATTTATGTAATTCATATACGGAACTAATGTTTCTACTCGAATAGGATTAAATTGTGATAATTGTGACATTTGAATATAGAATTTGGCAGGTTGTACTACAATCTGTTGGTACTATATCTTATGTCACTTTATTACATTTAAAAACTTGTTCAAGTAGAATTAAACATCTAAATGTGCTAGTACCGAACATCAAGGATGTCTATGTTGTGGTTCTTTATGATAACTGCAAAATATCATTGCTGTAGGAAAAATGAACGGTGATGATTGCAAATGTGGCATCATCAAGTTCAGAATATCCTTGTGCAACAAATAGGTGCTTGAAACACTGAGTTATGTTGTGATGCACCATTAGGGTGGTAACACCACTCAGCATCGGAGGTAATAGGCCTATCAGGCTGAAAAATGTTAATGCTCGCATCGCGTTGCAGAGCACCGTGCATTATATCTCATTTGCTGCCTACGAAGTTTAACCTAATACTGAGGGAATGTTTGAAAGCTTGAAAGAGAAGTTCAGTGGAATTTTCATTTTTAAGCTGAGTTAGCTTATATTGAGTTCGACACATGCCGCAAAAGTCTCAATGCTACTGAGTGATAGCATTTCTGAGATGTCGAACACAATTTGAGAATTGAAGGCAATTGGCCACATTTTCATTGATGGTCAACAAACGTACGTTGTTATCATATCCTTACCATATGAGCTAAGTGCACATGATTGTTATCTTGACATGAAAAGGAAATGTTAACACATTCCAAACGTTAAGTGTCAATTGGAGGTGGTGTAGAATGCCTTTTAGCCAGAAGGGCTGCTGGTCAAGCTTATGTAACCAAGACCAATAAGCAAGGATCATGTGGGTCCAAGTAAAAAAGGGCAATACCACTGAGAATACCATAGAGGACAGACGTATATGTGGAAATTGCAATTTAACATTGTGATAGTTATGTGCTACAATTGTCACAAAAGGATCACTAAGCTCGGGATTGCCCTAAGTTGAAAATCAAACGTTTGTCCTCATTACTAAAAACGTAGGAGCTTTTGTGGGATACCTTTTGATTTTAGATCAAAATATGGTTATTTTTGTAATAACTCAAGAGTTGAAGTCAAGGGCATTGACACTTGATAAGTACCATTATGTGATGGTCAAACTCTATATTTTTCCACAATGTGCTAGAAGCTCTGGTTTTTCAAGTCAACTTGGTCTGTACATTCAAATCCCTTTACGATTAGGTCTTATACTTTATAAGTACTCAGTTGAATTGTTAGGAACAACTCATCATAAATCTGGCTACATTGTACATGGTTTCCTTGTTCTATGCGCTGAACATAAAAACTGTTGTGTTATTTATGCTATATCTTTGAGATTTGTAGCATAGCAAGCTAGGCATACTCGGTCGAAATATAATGAACAGACTCACAAGAAAATGTCTTTTGAGACTGTGATTAGCGCAATTCTACCTGCCTCTGTGTGAAATTTGCCTAGCCGATAACACCACAATAAATATGTAAGCTTGCGAGCTAGTTTTCCATTGCAATTAATTCATCCCGAAATTTCTTGGTTCAAAGAATGTTAGGGCATGATAAAAGGCCTAATATTTCATTACTAACGATTTCATTAGTTGTGAGCTTGTCCTTTATGTTTTCTCACAAGTCCAAAGCTTTTATTTACTTTGTAAGTAATTTTAAACTTGTGAGAATCCATGAGACAGAAAATGAAATCGATAATTGACTGTGGTTAAGTATATCTATTTGATTAGTTCAAAGTCTTGTAATGAAAGAGGTATAGCACGAGAGCTAACTATTCCAAGAACTTTGTAACTATGAGATGTTGTAGAAAAATGAATAAAACCTCATTGGATATGGTTATGTATATGATGTGTCATATGAATTTCTCAATTTTGTGTTGAGAATACGCAATTCTAATACATATATTTAACCAAGTGCCCTTATAATTAGACACTTCAAGACCCTATAAGTCATGGATGAATAATGAACTAGTCCACAATGACTTATGACTCTGGGAGTTGGCTACTTTGTTCATAATATTTCTCATAAGCATGAGAAACTGAAACCGAAAGGAAATGAAACATTTCCATTTGGTACATTGAACACTTCAAAAGGGAATGTTCATTGATGGACAAATAGTAGGAGTGTGTCTAAACTCAACATTCTTGGACAAAGAATTTCCTAGTGGGAGACTCAGTTATTGGAATTGAAGACTCCTAATGGTCCTATTTCTCGCAATCTTTCAGAAGGACTGGAGAACTTGTTTTCGTTCACTGATCCAAGTGGGACAAAAACACCGGTTGATCACTATGACTTTGATTCATATAGAACTATGAATTGGTTTCATATATGACTTTATTTCACGATCAATGTGAGTTCGTTTCATTAACCGATTTGTGGATCATGTTCACTTGCAATAGTAATACCGGTATGATCAACTAGAACTTGTTTCGTGATCAATGTGAATTTGTTTCATTGTCGGACGATTGTGAAAATAAGTTTTTCATAAGATTACTAATGAAGGATAATGGTAGAGTAGTTTATATGTTTAGAGTCAAGATCCAGAGGGGTCGATCTAAAGATTCTTGTTGTGTAGCAAGAGTCATGAATCAAGAATGTTCTTGAATGACTCTACGTATAAGTCTACAAACCTTTATATACTCTTGTAGTTAGAGGTGAAAGCCTAAGCTAAATGATTATATCCCTAAATGCCAGAATAGATTGATGATCTAAAAATGTTTCCTATTCCAGCACCATAACGACCTAGTATATATTGTGGTGTATACGTGGTTAGATATTTGATCTTGTCATGAGATATCAATCAATGTTTTGATAAGTTCATTGCATCATTGTCAAAAGGATCGTGAGGTATTAAAGGGAAATTTAGTTTTGCCTATGTCATTGAAGTGCTGATCTTTGTGGGAAGATATCCACATACGCTAACTTGGGTGGTGACCCACATGAGCGATAAGATACCTCTTTGTACATGCTTTCTTGCTGATTATTGGTACTAATTCGTGGAGTAGCAAGAAGCAAAAATGCATAGTATTGTGGAACTCTGAAATTGAGCTATGTGGCATGCTCAGTAACTATGCAAAAGGCAGTATGGATCGAGAGATTATGATGGACTTGAGATGAGTCAGTTGCTAGATGGGCAACGACGATCTATTGTGTCCACTAATTATCCGTCACCTATGCTAAGGATCCTAAATTTCATTACAAGATCTAGTACATAGACGTTAAGTATGACTTTGTGTCATAAAATGAAGCGATTGTGGATCACTCACCTACGCATGAGATGACAATGACCTCCTTCATAAGCCTATCTCCAGAGATATGCATTTGTTGCAGTAGAATCTCTAGCATTGCGTAGGCTTTGATATTGATGTCTAGTAAGGTAATGCGCAATTACTAATGTACTTATACTGGTGAGTGTTTTATGCCAGTTCATAGTAAACAAAATTTTCTTCATGTATTTGCTTGGTGCCTTATCTTTGTGATAAGCTTGGAAGAAATCGAGTATAAGTATGCTAGCACATATTGACATCGAAAAGTATGTTGACAAGTTGATGAGATTGGCTCTCTCACACGAGCAATTACCTCTAGCGCAGTAAGAACGTGCAGAGATGAGACAATATGAGTTGGTTAGTATTCGTCGGAAAATACTATACTCATATAAAATATGTCGCCTTAAGTATTGGTTTAGAATTGGTTCCTATGACAATATTAAGATGAGACCTCTTATTTGTATATGTTATAATAATAAAAACTGACATGAGGTTGATATGGATTCCTACGGTCCATAAAACTTGTTTATAGCCAGACGTGAAACCTCGATTACTAGGTGTATTAAGTTCGAGGATTCAGGTTAGTTTCTGAGTGATAACTAGATCAAGATTTGTACGGTGTTTGATTTAGGTAAAGACATACGCCCCTTTTTAAGGGAAGTCACACCATAACACATGTTTCATACCATGTGTGCTTTGCGACCGTAAAAGGAAGTGGGTGAATGAATCCCTACTTCACCACTGTGTGAGTCCTTGAAGCAATAAATGCTTCTTTAGGATACCCTTAGTGACCTACGCTCATATTCTAATAGGTCAAGTTCAATGTTAGCTACTTTGGTATATTGCCTAAAGATCATGTTAGATTCGATCATATGGGACATGTCCGAAAAAACGGTTGACTTGATTTAGAAGGATATTGAGCGAAGGGAAGACTGTTTACATCTAGCGCTACATGTGTTCATTGGTCGACCAGTTATACAATCTTTGTGATTGAACAATCTTTGTGATCGAACATAACTATGAATACAAGTTTGAGATTTAAAGGTCAAACATAGCCTACGAGGGATAAGGTGTGTGTTGACTGATGTGAACTTAAAATTGGTCTAGGGTACAGGGATATTTTTTCTTCCGTTGAAGACCGTTGCTCCCATGTCATGCTTAACAGGTGCATGGTCTGAGTTTCCCCTTGTTGTGTGTTCGCGGGTCGCACGACTTATTTGCCCGTATGATTTTGATAATGGTTCTCGACAAGGAGGTAGAGAGAGATAGTGGTGGACATAGGTCTACCCATTTTGTGCGTGTGGGAGATGTTGGATATTAGGGTTAAGTCACCCAATGTGGGTTGACCAGATCCGACCCATTTAGTATGGGTCAAAAGGGAGTTGTGGGAAGTTATGTAAATTACTTCCCACTATATCCAAAAAGTAAAAAAAAAAAAAGAGAACGTACATTAGTTCTCAGTTAATAGAAGAAAAGTCTTTTGTCTTCTTCACTCTTCTCTCTCCCAAACTCTCTCTGCCAGTTTACTATGTGTAAACAATTAAATCAAAAGGGTTTTTAAGTTGTGGCCATATAGTCCAAGATCGAACATGTATTTTGGACTCCAATTCGCGGCTGTTTAACGGTAGAACGAACATGATTAATTCTTACAGACTCTTCCGCATACTACGAGGTTAGTATTTAATTTTATTCGGTTTATGAAGATCCGTATTGTGTACTTAAATTCTTCACTCATAATAGACGGAATTACAATGACAAGACTTATGTCTCCAATAGTTCGTAAATTAATTTCCTTTTCTTTTTCCTTTTTGAATAATTAATCGTCCATTAATGGTGTACCGTATACATACGATCTTTTGGGTCCTTTTTCTATACCAAATAGAGGAGGCTCAGGAATTCAATCGTGATGCTGCTGGGAAATGTGCAAGTGCGAAGCTGACAGCAACCACATTGAAGACATCAGCTTATGGGTTGACAAATAATGGTATATCTTTTACCTATAAATGATGCCATATATATAAATGACATATTTTACTCAATTAATCATCTCATTTAAAATTTTAAATTGTTATTGAAGGATTTATTATAAGGATTTTTTTTCCTTAACCCCTTAGCTAAAAGTTAAACCAGTTAGAGTTAACATCCGTTATATTAAAATATTCTTATACAATTATATTCTAGAATTGTCTTTCTTTGTAGCGTTTTACGATTATCCTTTTCTGTGCTATATTAAAATTATGGGTAAATGCCATTAGTATTCCCTTATTTTTGGAGGTTGTGACACTTTGGTCCTATATATTTTGAAATAAACTTTTTGGTCCTAATGTATTGCAAATTTGACATCGTTGATCTAACTTGCTTATTCCATTAGATTGTTAACGTTTTTTGCACGTGATTAGCACAAAATTGATTGCTTTCTTTTTTCTTTGTTTTTAACCTAACCCATTACACGTGTATATAAGAATTGTCCAATTTGACCTTAAAAAATAAGTTCCATAAAAAATGCTTGTTAATCATGTGAAAAAAATATTAACAAACTAACGGAATAAGCAAGTTGGGTCAATAGTATCAAATTTGTAGTACATTTAGGATTAAAAGATTCGTTTTGAAAGATACAAGACTAAAGTGTCACAATCCCCCAAGATAAGGGACCATTGGTAGCATTTACCCTTAAATTATCAAGCCTCCAAACCATCATTCCCTTATTTATTCATACACCTCTCCTATATGGGAATAGACTGAACATCCTGTGCACAAGTCACAACATTTTAGATATTTTGTAATATTCTAATTGAAAAAAAAATCGTTGTGGAAGATGAAAAAAACCGTTGCAATAGATGTCTTATTTTCAACAATTTTTAACCATTGTCTAAAATAAATTTTTTTGCTATGGTAAAAAACAACAATTAATCATTTTTTGCTTAGAAATGCTCATAAAAATTACTTTTTGACAACGGTTTTAAAATGTTGCTTTTAAGTTATATAAAAAAAAAACCGTTGCAATAAAGAATTTGCAATGGACCATATGTAACGGCACGCATCATATGCAACAGTTAACATTATTTGTAATGGTTTTCAGCCTTTTACAATTATTTTAAATATCTTTAAATATTGCAAATAAAAAATGTGATAGTGAATTGTTGCGAACTCCATCTTGATTTTTAATCTTACTATGCACATAAACAAAAATAGGGTTAATTTTTTATTAATCTAGTATTGAAAATTACATATATGAAAATTGTCTCAAAGTATCACTGACAATCTCATCCCGTGCACAAACTATTGAATTCTTGCGAACTTTTACCATGCACGTAATTAAACAAAAAAAGAATTACTTTGAATTTATCCGTAAGTATCAAAATCCAGTTTCAATTTCATGAACAAATTTGAGTTTGTCGATGCTTCTTAACCAAAAAATTGTACATGTATATTGGCATAAATATATAGAGTAATATGCACTCAAAATATATGCACTAATTTCGTCCAAGCACAAACTTATTAGAATTGAGATGCCAACTGATCACTACAAAAGGATGTAGTGAAGAGAAAACCTCAGTTGTAGCAACGGGAGATTTTTACTTTTATCAAGAGCTTATTTTTTTGACGGGGAAAGGCTTATGTTATAAGAAATATTAGGGGTAAAGATGGAATAAATAACATATATTAACTCTGACTTGTTTCACCGTTAATCAACGGAGTCAAGTAGCCACCAAAATAATATATCAGGGGGTAAAATGTTACCGATCCTATACAAAAAGAGGTTAAGTGAAAAAATCTCTTTATTATATTATCTTCACAACATGCCACTGCATATGATACGTATAGACGTGATTTTACGCCTTACATATGGACATATTCTTTTTTAAATGGATTACGATGAGACTTAAATTTAAAAAAATTTTGTTAACTGCGCTCAGCATGTGATTATAAACATTCTTTGTTGTAATTTTAACAGATTTACTATTTACGGGCTACCCAGTAGTTGGATATCAGAATCGGTTCCAATCATCAGGAGCTTGTCTTGATAGCCTTGAGGATTTAACCATTACAGCTTGCCCATGGGACTCTAGAATCAAAGGTCTATTCTTTTACCAAACCGCATTCACCATCGCCTTGTCAAAGGCTAAAAACTTCATTGGCGATGTGAAAAAGCTCATCGCATTGGAGCCAACAGCCATGTGCAATGTAGAGATGTACAATGGTCTCCTCATCAGATACGATAAAGCTTCAAGTGCTTACTTAGGCAAACAAGAAGATTCAATCGAATTCGAAATGACATACTTCAGAAGTAATGAACCAATGACCCCTAGGCTAAACGAGGACATACTTGAAGAGGTGGAACAACTTGCTTTCTTCAAGTATGGAGGCTTACCCCACTGGGGAAAGAATAGGAATGTGGCATTTGATGGAATCATAAACAAGTACAAGAATGCAACTGAATTTTTTAAGGTTAAAAATATTTATGATCCATTAGGTCTATTTTCTAATGAGTGGACTGATCAAATTTTGGGATTGAAAAGTGGGGTGATGATATACAAAGAGGGGTGTGCTTTAGAAGGCTTATGCATATGCTCAGAAGATATTCACTGTGCTCCGGAGAATGGTTACTTTTGTCGACCAGGAAGAATTTACGAGGATGCAAGGGTTTGTACTACCATAAATAATTGAGGATAAGGGAGTAATTTTGAGGTTGTTTAATTAATTAGATTATATTCATGAACAATGATGTTACTATTGAAAATAATATGCAAGTTAGCAACCATCACAAAATTAAGAGAACATTTTTTCTTAGCTTGAAATATAAGAACCATACCAATTTGAAAATAATGAGGCTAGGATGATTGAAAATCCTTATTTCCATTTTTTTCGTTTACAGAATATTAAGCCAATTGTAGCAAGTGCTTTTAAGTTCATATTGAAGACAATAAATTACGAAATAAATTACTCTTTAACAACTTTAAATGGAATCAAAGTCTACTTCATGTTAGAGTCAGACACCCGGGGTAGGGTATGCATTATAATAGCAGAGTCAATAATAGGGGGTTGGGGGAACTCATCTATTTTTTTTTGCTAAGTCAGCGAGCAAAAGATATCATTAATAAAAATAAAAGTACAAAAGTGGGTCTAATTGACCATTACAACAAAGAGGGAAGAGACGAAACCCAAAACAAAGACAAAACGTTAAAGTACAAAGAGCATTCAAGTCTACAATAAGAGAGGCAAAAGCACAAGAATAAATGTAACTCTTACCGTGTCACGAGGAGAAAGGTGGGGAAGCAAGGAGACCTGGAGAGAAATTTCCAAGCTACAATTCATGATAAATATTATAAATAAAGTTTTTATTTTTTATTTTATTTTTATTTTTTTTACAGTGAGGAAATATAGATTATATTGACTAGAAAGTTGTATGAGGAGGGCCCAAAAACCAAACAAGATCAAAAAAGAGAATATGACAATTAGCCCAAGCCCAAAGTAAAAAGCTAAAAATATAAGCTATATTGCCCAATGCATTGGCCCAAACCCAAACACTATAAACTAGGGTGGCGAATAGTATATTGAAATGGGGTGGAAATAGAATGTCATTCCCAATTCTAACTAAAAATATAAGCTACCATGCCCAATGCATTAGCCCAAACCAAAACACTATAAAACTAGGGTGAAAATTGATACATTGGAATGGGTTGGAAATAGAATGACATTCCCGATTCTACTCCAATTCAATACCTAGTATGAAGTTATAAACTTGGGAATCACATTCTCTAGATAATACGATTATCACAAATTTAGGAATAATCATTCCAAACAAAACACATAGAATTGACCCATTTCCATGTTCTTGGAAATGAACTTATTTGTTGAATTATCAAAATACCGTTTCAAAAAATAATAAGTGTATAATAACAAAAGTCAATCCTTATTATTATTATTATTATTATCATTGTTGTTGTCGTCATCATCATCATCATTATCATTATTGTTGTCACTCCCCCAAATTTATCAGGGCAAATCCGGGAATAAGACTGCCATGAATTTAAGAAGATAAATCATGCTAAACCCGCAAGACTCTAATCCTCAATAAAATAAACTAAGAATGAATCAATAAATTAAATATTAGTAATTAATTCAGAGCATCTATAATCCCAATAAAATATGCAAATACTAAAAAACTTTAATTACATGACAAATTCCAAAAAAATAATAATGATATTAATCACAAATGTTCTTAAATATTCTAATCTTTTGTATCCTTTTCATGAAACTTCTAGGCCACTAAACCCCGAACTGAATTTTTCATCTGCAAAATAAGAAGAAGAAAAAGAGTTGAACGAAACAATGCTCAGTAAGTAGAATCTACCCTAAGGAACACTAAGGCTCAAAGACCAATAAACAATAAAATGATGTAATCGATAAAATCAAGCACTAACAGAACAATATAGCAAGTTGTGGCTACTTAACAGCACGCACAATACACAATACATAATTCATAATCAAAACAGATCACAGCTAATTAACTACCAACCGTCTAGAATTCGATACACAACTTATATATAGAGTTCATAGGGTCTGATCAATGACTTGTACTTAGCTTTTCGGAAGAAATAATACAATGCCTTAAAATGACTCGTAAACAAAGAGTGGAATAACAATGAATCATAGGAATATTGTAGATCAGCAAATGGGGTAGACATAAGAAACAATAAATTCTACTTATCTCAGTTCTAAAATGGAAAACCAATAATAACTATGAGTTGTTTGTAAAGCCATCAATTTGCAGTCATTGAGCCTAATTCAAATATCAAAATAATATATTTCATATATTTTGGAATCCACAAAAACTAAAGATATTCTTGACAGAATATAAGTTCTTACCACAATAATTTGCATTCTGATACACCGCAAAATTATTTTGATTCTCTAAGAAAATCTACATTGTTTTTCTTTTGAAGCTCTACGCAAGAGGTTTTGAACCTAAGTAACTACAGTGACATTTGTTTTGTAAAATTGTAGAGCCACAGGGAATAGCTTAAGGCTCTATTTTGTCCCTGCCAAGTTATTGTATCACTTGCGTATTGAAGTAGTCAATTTGACCACTATCTTATAAGAGCTTTTTTTTTAAAGCCAACAACCACCATATTTTTAGGCACTCCTTAATCCCACTAACTGATAATTATAATCATGTATTCATACAACCACAGTTTTAGAAATATTAAAAACTCAAATCTTAATTAGCTAAAAATAAAGCTTAAATTTTGGGGTTAATACACCCTTTCTCCCTTAAAAAAGTTTCGTCTTTGAAACTTAATCTCTTAAATAAAATTCTAAAATCACTTGTCAAAACTCCAAAGAACATTAATAAGTATAAGTCTAACCATTCTCATGCACAACAAAAATATAGTTACCCAACCCATTAAGTCCACAAGTGATCAAAACCTATTACTCTAATACCATTCTGCCACGCCACCTAAATTTGTCGGGCTTTAATTACATGACAAATCCCAAAAAAAAAATATATATATTAATCACAAATATTCTTAAATATTCCAATCTTTTGCATCATTTTCATGAAACTTCTAGGCCACTAAACCCCGAACTGAATTTTTCATTTGCAAAATAAGAAGAAGAAAAGGGCTGAGCGAAACAATACTCAGTAAGTAGAATTTACCCCAAGGAACGCTGAGGCTCAAAGACCAATAAACAATAGAATGATCCGATTGATAAAATCAAGCACTAACAGAATAATATAGCAATCAATGCCTTAAATGAACTTGTAAACAAAGAGTGGAATAACAATGAATCATGAGAATATTGCAGATCAACAATCAAGGTAGACAAAAGAAATAGTAAATTCTACTTACATCAATTCTAAAATGGAAAACCAATAATAACTATAAGTTGTCTGTAAAGCCATCAATTTGTAGTCATTGAGTTTAATTAAAATATCAAAATAATATATTTCATTTATTAATTTCATATATTCTAGAATCCACAAAAACTAAAGATATTGTTGGTAGAATATAAATTCTTAGCACAATAATTTGTTAATGATATGCTATATTGCTATATAGTTAGATGACATATATAGGACATTATGATGTAAATTTGTGTTTTATATAATGGTATCTTTGTTGATGTTCATATTTTTTGCTTATATTATATGAATGTGTCCTTAATGTTTTTCGAAAAAGAAATACACTCTAAAAGCATTTAGAATACATCGACATATTTCTTCGTTATGATAAATATTTAAAATGATTCATAGCCCTCATATTATTTAATCGAGACTAGGATAATCGAGTACGGGCTATCATATGTAGTTACCTTTAATTAACATATGGATATTAATGATAAAAAATAGCGAGCCTTGTGCTATAACAACATGGGAATGTGATTAACTTACATATAAGCGATCGTTAGTGGAATGGATCATTGAATGTGACTGGAATACTAAACTACATGACTTCAGACTATAGTCTATTATTCGTTGCGAATTGTGCAAATTAATCATTTGACTTGAGAAATTATGACTGTCGAATATATCAGGGTCTAAATCTAGCATTTGGTCAAAACCCGCCTTTTTCATGGCGAGTTATGACCTCTTGCATAACCTCCGAACATGAGGCACTTTCTTATGTGATCTAGTATCAATTGCTAAATGAAAAAATCCTCGGCCAGGGTATGAATTATGGAAAGGGGTTTTTCCATAAGTGTCATCTTTTATTCCACTGATCATATCTATGCATAAAATCGAATTAGTGGACTTAATTGTATGATGGTCCTCATTCAATCGGGACATATTTAATAGAAGAATTGGACTGCACGCTAATTTGTGACAATAAATAGATTCATAAGAGTTGGACTTCATTGCCAAATAAACTATCATGATACGTATGTTGTTAGGTGTCAGTCTTGAACGTGAGGGTATTCCGAAAAATGACGGAGACATTCCTAGAATAGATTAAAAGTGTTTAATAGTCACTCATCGCTATACGGTTATGAATCTAGAAAGTCATACACAAAAGAGCATTGTGAATAAGGCGTTTAATGAGCTTGATATTAAGTTAAGAAGACGTTAAAGAGTTAATGTTATTTATTTTGGACGTTAATCGTTAAGTGAGCCAAAAGTACAATTATGGAAAATGTTGGTGCCAAAGTATAAATATGAAAATGGGTGTTTCCATAATTTAATTATTCTAATATGGATTAAAATTAATTAACTGATAATCTTGCATGAATGCCAAGTGGCATTGTCTTAGAAAACAAAATAAAGCCACTTGTCAAACTAGATCTAAAGAAGATCATGACAAGATTTGAAAGAGATTTGCATGGGATTTTGTGAGATTTTGGAATGATCCCAAGATATCAAAATATCTCTCACTCTCTCTCTATTTTTGAGGCACGGCTAGAACACAACACAAGGAAGTGAAGAAAAACTGCTAAGTCTTGAACTTTTTCTTCCTTGTAGCTCTCGGTCCAGTGCAAGAAAAATAGTAGAGGTTTTTCTTTTTGCTTTCTACTCATACACAAACTCATATATATCACCAAGAAGCTACCACATTAATTTGGTTGGTAGAGATTGCCATTGGATGCTCGTGTATTTCAATCTAGAACTTTTACACGTGTGAAAGAGACTTGTCTACGCCCGTAGCATTTCCATCGTGATTCTACCCCTTCAATTTGACTATCTTCGTGAGATATATCGTTTTATATCCCTTTGTTATTTAAATATAAATGACATACATTTACATGCATGTTGATTATCATGGACTTCAAGAATATATATGAATACAAATGATTATGGTGCTAGAAAATTTTTAAAATTTCATTACTTCCATTTTGCACACAATAGGTAGAAATTTGCATGTTTCTCGAAACGATCCTTTTCAAGTGCTATCAGAGCCAGGGGTTCTAAAGTCCATGTAATAACATGTTTTGGCCTAGATCTAATCTTTGATGTATGTAAAAGGTCATATTTCAAAGGTTTTACATGCATGCATGTAGAGATCTATGAATATATGTATTGATTCAAGCATGCATGTGTAGATTAGCCTAATTTTATGTTGAGTATGTTTGTATGAGTTTAAATACTAGAACTAAACTTAACATGTCGAGATATGCTTGAATATGAATGTTCATACAACAAAGTTGAAAATGCCTAAAAGATGTTTTAGATATTCTTAACTTTGTGAGATTTATATGTTGATATAAAGAATTGTATGAAGAAATGGCATGTTTGGTATTTTTCCTATGCCTTGGCCGAATGGTCTAGAGTCCTTGGATGACCGGATAACATGTATATTATTCTATCTTTGTGGATGTTATATGATTGATATAATATTGCATGAAGTAAGCAAACCCAGTCATTTTATCTTACCATGGCCAAGAGGTCCCTATGTGTTTGGGTGGCCTAGTGACATGCTATGATTATATGGCTTACTTGTGCTGGTTAATCTTGTGTTTCATGTACATTATAAGGTTGATTATAATCATGGAATCAATTGGTTTACATGCATGTTGGCAAAGTGTTACTAATGAGTGTTAAAGATTAAATGGTTAAGTGAACTTTTGTATATGATGCATAAGTTTGTTGCTAGCTTGTTTACTTAGCTTTGATTATTTATGTGATATGTCTAATCTTAGCTTTATGAGCTTGTATGGTGTATGAGTGTTGAATTTTATCATGGACTTGGTGGTTGAATAGTTGTAATTTCAAATGGCTTTGTAATTATTTAATCCATTTCATATGGTTTGTAATTGAGACATAAGTTTCACTTTACTTTCTTACAATTGAGAGAATTATATAGTGAGGACTATTTGTAATCTTTCAAGAAAATTTGCAAGAAGACCATTAAAGGCCTTCAAGGAGTTGGAGGTGTTTTGATCTTTGGAGATTTCAAGGATTTGAATACTTTGAAGACATGTTGATATGCTTTAGGATAGTCTTATTTTTCCTTGAGTTTTTCCAAACCCAAGTCCATGATCTACCATTCTTTTATGTTGCATGCACGTTATTTTATTTGCTCTATATGTTAGTAGCTTATAAATAGTTTTTTTGTGCATGATGAAATCTTAACAAATTTAAAACCTCCCTACGTGAAAACTATTATTAGATTGTTAAAAAATAGTAAAAAAAAGTTTTATCGTAGCCCTCCAACATCCTAGGACTTAATTTCTTAAAGTGAATATGTTCGGTCTAACCCAAAGATAGAGGGATGTATTTCACGATAAGTTTATTAAGTCGCTAGTTAAACATGGTGATGTTGTTGTATTCCAATATCATATGACTAAGAATACACTAAAGTTGAGGTCATAAGATTTAAATTGTTGGATAACAAGGTGATAGCGGGCTTAATTTAACTAGATCAATTAATCAAGAATGCACTAAAGTTGAGATCAAAGTAATTTAGGGGTTAAATATGACCATATCCTTTTTAGAGAAAAAGAAAAACAAAGAGTTGTTGACTCTTGGTACCTATATTCCAAGAATACCACAAAAGTTGAGGAATATATGTGATTAAGAGAATTTGGTCACCCACTAAAGAATCTTCGTAGATTCATGCTTTTCATTTTAAAGGAGTATGAGATTCGATAAGCTAAGTGGAAAGAACTATTTATTTAAAACTTCATACTTAAATAGTTTAGCATATTTACATCAACTTGCAATCTTACTTTCGGCAATATTTATTTCCCGCAGTTTGTATTAATGGATTCTATTACAAATCTTATTGACCAAATTTTTGACAAGAATTGTTTAACTGGACCTAATTTCCCTGATTGGTATCGTAATCTCAAAATTGTTTTGGGTATAGAGAAAATTGATTATGTTTTGGAAAAATCCCTTCCCACTTCCCTTCTTGAGACTGCTACTTAGGCTGAGTGCGAAACTTATCGTTTGTGGGTTGAGCATGACTTGCATGCAAGAGCTTATATTCTTGCCTCAATGGTCCATGAACTGCAAAAATAGCATGAGAAAATGTCTTACGCTGGTAGCATGATTCTCAACCTACAAAAGTTGTATGGCGAGCAAAGTAATGCGGTTAGATAAAGAGTTGTTTAGGGCTAAAATGGAAAAAGGTGATGATATGAATAAGCATACCCTTAAGATGATTAATTTGATTACTCAACTTGAGGCGTTTGACTTTATTATGGATTATAAATCAAAGATAGACCTTATTCTGACACAACTTGAGGCGTTTGACCGTCATTCAATCAATTTATTGTCAACTTTCAAATGAATAAGATTGAAGCCTCTCTTCCTAAGTTGTTAAACATGTTGACAACTGCACAGTCTCAGTTTAAAGGAAAAGGAAAAGAATCTGTCTTGGTTGTTGCTTCTTCTTCTGGGTTAAAACCCAAGAATAAAAGAAGAAAGAAAAACAACAACAAGAAGAAAGACTCTACTCCTAAGCCCACTGTAGGTATTAGGAAGAAGAAGAATGATGTCATCCCTAAGGGACAGTGTCACCACTGTAAGGTTGATGGCCATTGGAAGAGAAACTGTCATTTATGTCTTCAACAGTTGAAGGGACAACAGACTGGTTCAGCTGCAAATAAAGGTATAATCTCTTTCAAGTCTGTGAATGAGACAAAATTTTCTATTAGTCAAGATTACACCTCTTGGATTTTAGATTCGGGTGTTACAACTCATGATTGTGTGTCTCTACAGAATCTAAAAGACAAGGTAGCGCCTAAAAAAATGCAAGATCGTTTTGAAGGTAGGCAATGGGGCAAGTGTTGCTGCCTTTCCTGAAGGAAATGTGGATGTGCATATGCCCACAAGAAGTGTTTTGCATCTTAATTATGTTTTGTTCGTACTGAATGTTGTTAGGATTATTGTATCTATTCCTAAGCTTATTAATGAAAATTATGAATTTTCTTTTATGAAAAAATGTTGTAATATTCGTTTTAATAATGAATATGTCAGCTCTGCAACTTTGGTAAATGGACTTTATCATTTGGATGTGAATGAGTGTATGCATGTTAATTCGACCACTACTTCAAACGAGAAACGTCTTAAAGATATTCAAATTAATGCAAAACAATTATGGCACTTAAGACTTGGACGTATTAACGAGAAAATATTAACATAAATGGCTCAAAATGAACTAATTGGTTCATTGGGATCTGAACGCAGCCCTACATTTAAGTCTTGCATTCTCGAAAAAATGAGTATGTCATCTTTTACTAGACAAGGTGTAAAAGCCACTGAATTGTTAGCATTAATACATAGTGATATTTGTGGGCCATTTAGAGAAATGGCTCGTGGTGGTTATTATTACTTTATAACCTTTACCGATGACTATTCATGGTATGGTTATGTATACTTGATGAAGTATAAGTTTGAGGCCTTTGAAAAATTCAAGGAGTTCAAGGTTGAAGTAAAAAATCAATTTGGAAAAAGTATTAAAACTCTACGATATGATCGTGGAGATGAATACTTAAGTATCAAATTTATCGAATATCTCAAACAAGCTAGATTTACTTCACATACCACTTCACCTGTTACACCACAATTGAATGGAGTATCTGAATGTAGGAATCATACATTGTTGGATATGGTACGATCTATGTTCAGTTATACCGATCTTCCAATTTCATTGTAGGGGTATGTACTTCTTATGAAAATTTACCTATTGAATAGGGTTCCGACTAAAGTCGTTCCTACTACACCATATGACTTATGGGTTGGGAGAAACCTGAGTCTTAATCACATTAAGATTTGGGGTATCCCACTTATGTGTAGAAACTTAAGACAAACAAGTTGGAAACCGGATTTGATAAAGGAAGATTTGTGGGGTAACCTAAAGAGACTAAGGGGTATTATTTCTATTTTCCCGATAATCAAAGAATTTTGATCAGTCACGATGCTGTATTTCTTGAAAATGAGCTTGTTCAAGAAGGAAGCAGAGGGAGAAAAATTAGAATAGAGGAAGAGTCCTCTAAACCGCAAACTGACCTGAATCAAAATTCTGAACCAGTTCAACAAAATCCAAAACAAGTCATCACATAGACTCCCGCAGATCAAGCAGAGTATCCTATCCTCCTGGACAATATGGGTATCTTTGTTAGGAGGCACAAAAGTTGTTTGTGGTAGGGGATAGTGATCATGTGGATGATCCTTCTACTTATAAGGAAGCGATATAGGATATCGATTCCAAGAAATAGAAGCAGGCAATGCAAGTAGAAATTGATTCTATGTATTCCAATGATGTTTGGACCTTGGTAGACCCGCCCAAAAGTATTGTACCATAGGTTATAAATGGGTTTTCAAGAGGAAACTTGGAGTTGATAGAAATGTTGAGACATATAAAGCAAGACTTGTTGCAAAAGGCTATTGTCAGAAACAAGGTGTTGATTATGACAAAACTTTTTCACCAATTGCCATGCTTAAATCCATTTGCATTATGCTTACTATGATTATGATATCTGACAAATGGATGTTAAAACTGCGTTCCTGAAAGGTTATCTTGATGATGATATCTATATAGAGCAGCCCGAAGGTTTTTGTGACTCCCGAGATTCTACCGTACTTTTTATTTACTATTGCATTCACTGTTCATGCATTTAATTGTGCGTTTACTGTTGCTTTCCTTGGTTACTATTCAATACATTTTTCAACTACTTGAATTATAAGAATTAGCATTTTTCCTAAGTCATATTATTTATTTTAGGAATGAGAAAAATGTATGTTTGAGCAAAATGCGTTAGGAGAGCTCGTTTAGAAAATGTTTTAGTGATTCCTTGAATAGTGTTACGTAGTCTAACATTGATTTTGAGTTAGTTAACATTTAATTACATCTTAGACTTGCTTTAAGTGAATTTAATGAGTTATATTAGCCAAAAATGTAGTCAACACACACACAAACTAAATGCATATTAAATATATACACATTAACACACAACACATAACACATAGCTCATAAAACAATTTTCCTAATACCCATTTTACCCCCCCAAACCCGAGAGGTAGCAGCAGCAAAAAGGAGAAGAAAATCTCTTCAAGGCTTGCATTTTGATCACTTTAACTTGTGTTTAGAGCTATTTTGGAGTGTTCAAAGGTCATTCCTTGCATCCTACACACCTTGGTGAGATATTTAAGTATCTCTTTGCATTTGTTAAATGTTGACAACTTTCTTGATTTTGTAGATTTGCTAATAAATGCTTATTGTATGCTCAAATATGATATTATATGATGTATACATGTTGTAGAGACCAAGTTTATGCAATTGTTTTGCTTTTTAAATGATTAAATTCGATGGTTTGATTTTAGGGTAGTGAATAATGACATTTTTTAGGGTTTTGTGAAATTGTGCCTTATAGCTTGATTCATTGCTTCAATTAGGTACCTTAGATGTTAATAAAGATAGATTAATAGCCCCATGAGGTTGAATTGCTCGAAACTTGGCTAAAACGTGAAATTGGTTACTTTTAGAAAGGAGTTTCGGGTGTAATGCGAATCCGGGTTGTTTTGGCCATTATATTTAGTATTCTTAGGCTATATAGGTGCTAAATATGATTTGTTAAACCTTGATTGAGTTCTGGTTAGGGTTCGTGTAGTACAAACTCATAAAGGGACAAACGGGGCTTTTGTGCTAACCACGGGTAATTGGATAACTTCAAGGGTCCTAGGGGTGCCATAAAGGATATTTAGAGGTATGATATAGCTTCCTCATGAAATTGGAACATTTCCTTAGGATTTGGAAACAAATGGCTTAGGTTATAAAGGGGAAAAAGTAAAAATTCGAGTATTTTGCACTTCTATGACCTTGTGAAGGCTTGTTAGTTGTTTAAATGTACTTTTAGAGTGATTATGAGCTTTTGGTAATGTTTTATGGAAAAATATGCAATTTACCCCTTTATGTTCGTTTAGTTGATTTCATACTGTTGCCTATATTTTAACTGTTTTCGAAGGCAACCTACTTTGTTGTCCCTCCTAAGTGTTACCGCATTTCAATGTTATTATATTGTCAATTGTTAAAGTGCATTGCATGGTGGTTGCGCAACGATAGTGTCAGGGGCGGATGTATTGGGTATCGACTAGGCGGCAGAGGGCTTGCTAGTGAATATTCGATCTCCGTGCTTTAGTCCCTTACTTGCATGGCCTAGAGATTGCCAGGGGGTGTTGGGTCGTAGGATTTTTGGGGTACATTCAGAGTACACCCACTAAAGTGTTTGAGGTTTATGCCAACACTTTGATTGAAGTTTGTGGTTCGTGATTGAAGATCAAGTAAATTCTAGAGTGATTGGGGTTAAATGAATCGTATTTTTTTTTATTGTGTGGTAACTTGTTATTCGAATTGTTCTTTAGTTGTTTAAATGTTTTATTTGTGCTAACAGTTGCATTGCACGCCCCGGTAGTCTTTATCCCTCATTGAGCAATTGTGATTGTTCATACCTCGCTAAACATGTTTCAAGTGGTGCAGTTGGAGAAGTTGTCGTGATTGCTGTGTGCTATTGCTTGAGATTGGAGTGTTTGCCCTATAAACTGTGGAAGACTTTGTTTGTATTATATTATGTTCTAATTTGCTTATGGGTTGTATATATGTTGGAATTCTAATAGTTAGGTTGATGTTTGGCTGGAATGGTAGTGGTCTGTAATAGTTTAACCTTACTTATTTCCTATGTTGTTTGCTTGTGTGTTAATGAAAGCTAGTAGTTGTTTGGCTTTAGATTATAAGAAAGTCTAATTAAAAATATAGAATGGTATGATAAGTGGACAAAAGATAAAGATTCAAGAATTGTTAGTTATAGGCTTGTACGTGTTTATAATGTCTTGTATTTCTTAAGGCTCGGATGACCCTGAAGTTGGGAAAGTTGTCGAAATGAAGTTGGAGAATGTTGCGGATGTTGAATTTTGTGTGGCTTGTGGCTTTATTATGTGTTGGCAGGTACTTATTAATCCTATAAATAGCGGAAACTCCGTCCGTTTTTTCTAAATTTTGTGACCGGGTTTGGAAGTATAGCATGATTTATAAAGCCTCTGGTCTCATGAGGGATCGGAGCGTTATAGTTTTAACTCCAATCGTAATCAAGTAGGTAAGCTTAAAAGATCAATCTACAGTCTAAAACAAGCTTCACATTCTTGGAACATCAGATTTAATGATGAAATCAAGGAGTTTGGGTTTATCAGAAATAAAGATGAACCCTGTGTTTACAAGAATGTTAGCGGGAGTGCAACCACTTTTTTGATCTTGTATGTTGATGACATTTTGATAATGGGAAATGATACTGGGCATATAATGTCTACCAAAGTGAGATTAAATGGCAAATTCTCCATGAAAGGCTTGAGAGATGCATCTTACATCTTAGGAAGTCGTGTCTATAGAGATAGAGCGAAAAAATTGATTGGCTTATCTAAAAGCTTGTACATAGAACGGATCTTGAAGAAATTCAAGATGCAGAATTCTAAGAAAGGTCTTTTGCCCATAAGGCATGGAATACATCTTTTGAAGGAAATGTCTCCTAAATCCGACGAAGAAAGTCAACATATGGATCATGTGCCTTATGCTTCCGTTGTTGACAGTCTCGTGTATGTTATGCTATGTACACGGCCTGATATTGCATATGCTATCATGACCCCATTTTTCAATCGTTAAAACGGTCTCTGATACCACAATAGTGACAATGAGGGTTTTATATTCAAACTTACATCAACCGTAACAATCTGGGATCGTGATGCCACGGGCTTAAGAAAATCATTCCTCATAAGTCAACTAAGGCATTATACATTACCCTGAGCACTATTATCCATAAAACCATACAACCAAACTATTAAAATTACTTCCTAAATACTGAAGCCCAAGTTTATTAATAATAAAATTACATCACCTATTGATACATCCATTATAATAAAACATGTTATACAAACTTCATCATTAAAGATTAGAGTTACAACCACCGGGTACATATTTATAAGACCTAGATTCACCAAATTGTATCATACAAATCCAACTACTTCGTCTAGGCCTCCAAAGAATATTGTACCAAGTTAGTTACGAAGCTAAGCATCCAAAAGTTAATACATTACATCAAATAGTTCATATACCCAACTCATCTACTACAACAAGAGGTTAACACACAAGGGAGCTTCTCATTCAACTTGCAAAATTGGCTCGGGTTAAAATTCACCTGTAATTGTCATAAAGAAGGGTGAGTTATACCTAACTCAGTGAGGGATATCGGGAAGGGAATTTTCGCAAGTTTTTTATCATTTAGAAAATATTTAGAAAGACGTGTCATGCATACAAGAACAATTAATAAGAAACAAGATTAAACATGATAAAGAATACTATACCATGCACGGAGAAACATGAGTTGTAAGTAGAATACAATATCTTGGCATTAAGTAAGAAACAAAATTGAACACGTTAATAAGCAACCAACTCTACTCTCCGAGAACCTCAAGGGACCAAGCGGGAGTAGGAAACCATATAAAGAAAAGATAGTTGTACAAGCATTTGTTGGAGATGGCCAGTCTCGAATCTTCTGTCAATATCATATCCCTAAATTCCAAACCTGAGGGTGAAATTCGGATATACACCACGAATTACCATGGTAGCTGGGCCGTCTTAGCAAACCCGATACCGCCCAGGCGATACTGGAACTTCTACCATAGGGTTTATTAGATTGCCAGAATTACGAGAAGTCATGGTAGTCGAGACCTAAACCTGACGGTCCAATGTCGCAGGGAGGGAATCAAAACTTCTACAATGCCCGGAAGGTTGCTTGAACTATAAGAAGTCATGGTAGCCGAGACATAAACTTGATGGTCCAATGCCGCATGGGGGAATCAGAACTTCTACCAAGCTCGATATGAAAGTTTGTAACCTTGAACATATTCCAACATATAAACATGTGAACAATTATAATATCTTACACGCATGCTCATTTAATCATGTAACAATTAAAAACATGTAATCAACCTTATTTAAGCTCATTTAATATGCACCTTGATCCTATGTAAATATGCATTTGATTGCAATTGGAAATGACAAAAAATGGGCAAAAATGGGGCATCTGATCGAGTCATCCAATCAACCAAATCCACTTGACCGGATCATGGTCAGTAATTTCTGGTCGACTAATCCAATCGACTGGACTTGGATTCGGTCGACTGAATCTGTCAGCCAAGCACCCGAATTTTTCTTGTTTCTTTTTGCTTATTAACTTGTTGCATTGCCTCTGACACTAATCAAACACTTAATATACTCAAATGGCATCGCTAAACAACATATACAAGTTCAACACCCATGAATCAACTAATAATTCAAAGAACACTCAAGACACCATCTAAGCCCTAATGTCCTTGATTTCCATTTTTGTTCATTACAAGCAACTCAAACCTTATAACACAGATATAAAACTTCACTCAACTCAAATTTTAACATCTTCAACTTATCAAGATCATCAAATTTATATATAGAAGGTAAAGCCCTAGCTTAAACAACCCATACAACACAAATCATACACCAAACTCTTAGTTTATGCACCACAAACAAGAAGAACAACATATATACATCATATAACCTTGGATGAGCTTTAACAAAAGCTTTTTGAAAGAATCCCTTACCTTCTTCTTGAGTTTGAAAGAAAAAGAAACAAAGATTATACTTGATACTAGCTAGGAAATGCAAGGAAGAACTTAAAGATACAAGGTGGTGCTTGGAAAATGGCTTGAGCTTCCCCATTTCCTCTTCTTCTTATTCTTTTTCTTCTTTAGCTTAGTTGTGTGTATATGTGTGAGTGTGTGAACCGTGTGTTAGTGTGTGTTGTGTATGTTTTTGCTAGCTCAAAATAGTGTTTTGTTAAGTAAGAAAATATCTTGATGGCCTAAAGACTAAGTTGCCCTTCTAATCTTTTGCTATCTTCTAGTTTGCCATTTAGTTCCATTATAATTATTTTAGTTAGACAGCGTAATGCGGTAAAATCTAATTAATGTCTACAATATCTAAAGCATTCAAATGCATGTACTGTGAGACCCCGAACCCACATGCATATGCATTCATTGCTTTAGTGTCAAATTATGTGTATTTACGTGTTATTTTCTAAATAGTAGTAAAGGGTTACTACTCATAACATTTTTTGACTATTTTGTTTTCCTGATTTTAAATTTTTCTCGTGATACTTATTATCTAAGACGCGTGAGGGAAATGTAATTTTGTGCATTGTATGTCCGGAGGATGCATTAGAAAAATGATTTTTGTACCATATAAATAGTGAAATCTTGCATTTTGTGCTAACTAGACTTTAATTGTAATTTTTGACTTGAATTAACTTAGTCTTGCATCTAATTAGCTAACTAAACTAATCTACACTAAATAAATACTTAACATACTACTCATTTAACACAATAGCTCATATAACAAATACAAAAATTTCCCCTATGTCCCCCCCTTCCCCATGAACCCGTGAAACCCTTAGTAGGCCAAGGAGAAAATTTTCCCCTTGTATCTTCAATTCCAAGCTCAATCAACTAATTGCAAGTGGATACAAGTTCTCCAAGACCTACTCCTTGCATCTAAGAGCCATTTTGGAGAGGGATTCATCCTTGATTTGCATTTGAAAGTTTTATGTGTAAACTTTAATTTTTAAAATTTGTGTTTATTTTGCTTGTACATGCTTAAATATGCTTAAATTGTCTTCTAATGAGTTAGTAGAACATTCTTTTTTAGCTATTTGGAGATTTTTATAGTTGAAAATGGAGTATGCTTGATTTGAAAGATAATGAATAGGGCATATAAATAGTAACCTGCGAATTTTGGGGGTTTTTGATCTAAATTGTGTTCTATCGCTTTGGTTAGATGCTATTAAAGTCAAAATGCTAAAATGTGTGAATTAATTGGGTTCCCCTTTGATAAAATCAAGAAATTTGTATTGAAACGTAAAAGGGATATTTGACCAAAGTGTTGACCGTTCTCGTTTTGGGTTAAGGGTTAGTCTTGTATGTGCATGGAAGTACTTTTGGTACAATTGTGGCATTGATTGAGTGTTCAGTTAGTATAGCTGTAGTTTAAACGTGCTAGGTGGACTTTCGGAGTTTTGTTGGGAAAGTGAGATTTCGTAGCATAAAAACATGTCATAGTGTGCCTAAGAGCGGGTAGTGAAGTCGGTTTCCCATCTCATAGCTCGTTTGGTTGAAGTAGCTTATAGAATTTGGGGTTATGAATAGTATTTTTGTAGTTTTCGGGTTTTAAACTCCTATTGCTTACTTAGCTATGGTTCTTCTTGTTATAATTGCCTTATAATTGATTAATAAGGTGTTTAAATGCATTTGTGTAGTACATGTAACTTGATAGAGGAGTTCATGAATTGAACTACATGTATACTTGTTATCAATTGAGTGAACATGCTTATATCTTGTTATATTGTTTACATTGCTTGTAGATTGTATTGTATATGTGAAGTTATAACCATGACTTGTATACTTAACTACTTGAATGATTGCTTGGATTATGCGTTAAATTGAAGTATATAGAATGTGACATTTTGCTAAGGATAGAATTTTAATAGATATTGTATGTTAATTAAATAAAACTATAAGTTAGTTAACCTAGTTAGATAAATAATGATTGTTTTAGTTTTAAGGAATTGAAGTAATATGCAAGCCAATGACCATGAGTAAGATTATTTCAAATCATAGGAGTGGAATGAAAAGTATGATAATGATCCTTAAGGTATGATTTAGTTAATTGAGTTTTGTTAGAATTTATGTGTAATTGTCTTATTGTTTGTCACTTGAAGTTCTTTTAGAGTTATTGAAACTAAACTTGTTATAAAATTAATGTGTTAATAGTGCTTATAGATAGTTTGTAATTCATGAGGTAATATTTGATTGTATGTTCAAGGTGTTTGAGAATGAGTTGGAGCAAATTCTTACATCTTGGAGCTTGATAAAGGTGATGGAGTTTTCATCCTTTTGTGTATCTTAGTTACTTATTGTTCTTAAACTGTATGATTTAATATAATTGCTTAAATTTATGTGTGCTTATTGATTGCTATATTGTGTACAAGGGCAACCTACTTTGTTGTCCCTCGATTATGTGTTTATTGGTTTATCTTATCTGTTATCATTTTGAGTGTATTGCATCGTGGTTGCGCAACCATTTGGGCATAGTAGTGTTGGGGAAGCCGGGTGGCATTGGGTTTACCGGTATACCTCGGCTACCATGGTTATCCAGTCCCTCTCTCGCTTGGGATGCCGCCCAGGGAGAGTTGGGTTGTAGAATCGGGGTACATCTGGAGTTCACCCATTTTGGAGTTATAAGGTGGTATGTCAGCTTATCGTTATTATTATCATTATTATATCAGGATTTCTGTTCGTGGTTCGTGGATCGAGATTCGTGGTATGAATTCAAAGTCAACTGATATTCCTTATTGTGTAACTATCGTCTGGGCCCTAAGTCTTTAGAGAGTTACCTTATATCCTTTTTATATGTACCTCTCACTTGAGCCCTAAGTCCTTGAAGAGTTACATACGAGTGTATTCTCATTTATGTGTTATTAAATTCGTGAAATTGATTGGTTCTCTTGTGAATGTGTGATACCCATATGAGTCCCTTGTTTGTCCCTAATTACTTTTATGTGGCTATTGTTTGAGTTTGACTACCTAAATGTGTTACTTGGCTTTACTGTTTGAATTAGTATTTATTTTGTTACTTGATTCTAGGAATTATATGCATTGCACGAAACTTTTTCAAAAATTCCCTGATTACTTGTTCCCTTCTTCACTGAGTATACATGTATTGTATACTTACCCTTCTTCTTAACATTTTCAGGTTTAGTACGAAACAACTGCAGAGCCTACAAGCTAATTGGCCTCTTGAGCATTGAGGTGTTTCTTGCTTGTGATAGTATAATTTGTAAAGTAGAAGTCTTGTGTGTAATTGATTCATGTTGTGAAGGATTGTAAAAGATAGTTTAATGTTTGTGTGATGTGATAATTGTAATGGTATGTAATAACTTGTAATCTTTATTTTATTGTCTATTAGATGCATGCTTGCATGATTTGAATAGTTGGCGGACTTAATTCATAAGAAAGATAAATAGAGAATATTAGAGTGGTATGATAAGTGAAATTATAAACATAGACTTTCAACAGTTAATGAATGCACGATTGTATGTCTTTAATGTTCTAGACTAAGGCTCAGATGGCTTTAGTACTAGGAAAGTTGCATGGTTGAAGTTTAGAGTTGTTGAAAATGTTGTAGTATGTGGTTTGTGGTTTTATCTTTTGTTTATAAGGAACCAGTTAGGCCTATAAATAGGGGAAACTCCGCCTATATTCCCTTGTTTTTCGTGACCTCAGGTTTTAGGATCGGGGACCTGTTTTTGTGAAGGGAGAGGGCATTACACGTACACATATATAATTACACATAAAACGAGACAAATACATGTAAAATGATGTAAATGCTCATGGGAGTTCATCAATACAAGTAAAATGATGCAAGTGCACGTTAAATACTTATAAATTCATATAATTAAATGTATGAATGCATGTAGGGTTTCACATATGCTATAAGCGTTACGAGCAGATATCAGTCCGGCCTAAGTGAGGAGCACTAGATGGCAGTAAAACATATCCTCAAGTACCTGCGAAGGACTAAGGATTTTGTTTTAATTTATGGAAGCGGTGAACTCCGTGTGGATGGATACACTGATTCAGATTTTGTTTTTATTTGTAATGGATGAACAATTAGTTGGAAGAGTTCCAAACAACTAGTAACTACAGACTCCACTACTGAAGCCGAAGACATCGCTGCATTGGATGCTACAAAGGAAATAGTATGGATGAGGAAGTTCTTGTTAGAGCTTGGAATGGTTCTATCCATTGAATTGCCAATACCTTTGCATTGCGATAACAATATAGCTATTGCACAAGCTAAGGAACCCAGATCTCATCAGAATTCCAAACACATTGAAAGGCGGTTTCATATTATTCAAGAGATTGTTGCTCAAAATGATATATGTCACGCCCCCACCCAAACCCATTGCTAGGTATAGATCGGTACGTGACGTGTCATGTAACTTAACACTTGTAAAATCATGAATTGATAACCTAACAACATATACTATACCATAAGAAACTTCAAAAATGTGCTTAAGCACTTGACATTGGAAATCATCATTGACCTATTCATACATACAAAACCTAGATTTCACCAACTCCATAAGATATAGTTCCAACTATGACCATCTAGGTCACAAAAGAATAGGACTTCAAGCTATTACATCCCAGTTGTCCAAAAGAATAGTTACATTGTATAAAGTTATACAAATGTACAGTATGATCTAATACATCAAAAGTTTATAAATCCACGGCCAAGTAAGTCACAGAAGGCAGAAATCTGATTCATCACACAACGGACCCACCCCTTCAACTTCAAGAACTGGCTCAGGCTCAACCTCACTTGAAATTTTCATAAAAAGGGATAAGTTATACTTAGCTCAGCAAGAGATAAGGGAACGGGGAGATTTCACAACCATTTGTCATTTAGTAATCGTTTAAGAAAGTATGTCATGCACATATGAACAACTAATAAGTGAATATCATATATAATAATAACAACAAAACAAGTATTTAATTCTACTCTCCAAGGGTTATACCAAGCGAGAGTAGATAAAAAGGATATAGTTGCACGATCTGTTGTTGGAGATGGCCAGTCTTGAATCTTCAATCAACATACTTCCTCAAACGCCAAAATAGAAGGCACTCCGGAGGCAACCCAATACCATGGTAGCCAAGACTTATACCTGACAGCCCCATGTTGCTCAGAGGAATTGGAAATCCTACCATGGGGTTCATTAGATTATATTGCTCAAGGCATATAACTGTAAATAAGCAAACATGGCCCAACTCTCTGAAGGTTATACCAAGAGAGAGTGAGTACAAATAAACAAGAACATTTTGAGGGCAACAAAATAGGTTGCCTCCGACACATAAGCATGTATTTAACCATGAGCATATTCCAACATATAAACATGTACACAATTAAAATATCTTGCATTTAGAATTTATAAGACACAATGTGGAGGTCAACAAGGAAAGTTGTCTCATCATGCAAATGTTTAACAATGTAGTGACTTCAACACTTTTGCATTAGCCTAACTTAGCCAATTAATTTACCTACATTCCCAAACTTCAATTAACCTGATTTTGGTATAGAATTAAAGTTTATCAAAAGTAGATAGTTCTAGAATCAAACAAAACTCAATTCAGAGTTGAATTGAGTAAGATATGGCCTCTGGAAAAACCTTGTGCAAATCTGTCAAAAATCTGAATGAGTCATCCGGACGAGTAGCTTGTTTGGATCCACTTGTCCGGATGAGTGGTAGTGAGCATCCGGACGAGTAACTCGTTCGGATCCACTCAACCAGATGAAAGTCAGTAAGCATCCGGATGAGTTATCTGGTTAAGTTACTCAACCGGATTCTCTTATCCGAATGGAGTATTTTACCCACAATTTCAAGCCTTCTTCTCCGGTTTTAAAACCTAAGTTGCATATACCATTTCCATGCTCCAAATTATCAACTTCACATACAACAACAACTTTCACATAGGTAGAACTCCATCAAGAATCATCTAAAGTGTACAAGGTTAACTCTTCAACACATATATGCTCCAACTTACAAGCTTGACCTTTTGATAATTACACCCACACATCAACCTAAGTATCAATTCATGGAAATACCTCATGTTATGCATCATACAAGCTTACACAAGTAAGATTTAAACAAGGAGAGTATAACAACACAATCTTGAAACCCTAGTTACTATTCCAAACCCAAAATCACAATATAGCACATATATATATAACCTAGCTCATGCTCAACACATATATAGAACCCATAACCATGAGCTATATGATCTTTATAAAACTTTTGAAAACATCTCTCACCTTAGCAAAAGTTAGAAATGGAAGAAATGGTGCTAGAAAGCTTGAAGATGCAAGATAACACTTGAAGAATGCTTGAAATAACTTAGTCCTCCTTCTCTTTCTTCTTCTTCTTCTTCTTCTTCCTTTGGTTGATCGTGTAGTGTGTGTGTGTGGTGTGCAAATCGTGTGTGTGTGTGTGGTGTATGTATGTGTTTTGTATATTTAGTTAGGTAGATTATTATTTGACAAAGGCCAATTACCAAGTTGCCCTTCTAATTTAAGGTGTTTTGTTAGTTTGCCATTTGGTTAATCTCTAACTAATTTAGTTAGCTAATGAAGTGAAATAAAACTAAATTATCACCTACGTTAACTAAGTCACATAAATGCGCGCTAACTAACGCAAATGCACGTAAAACAATATAAATGAACGAAAAATGATGCAACCACATATTAGATGATATGATATGCTTATGGGGTTTTGTATGAGGTTTCACATCCTTCCCCCCTTAAAAGAATTACGCCCACGCAATTTCCTTCAAACCTTGCAAACAATACCGGGTATTATTGCTCCATCTGGCCGTGTCTCTCCCACATTGCTTCTTCTATGCCATGATTTTTCCAAAGCACTTTCACCATCGAAATACTTTTGTTGCGCAACTCCCGATCTTGCTCATCTAAGATTCGCACTGGTCTTTTCTCATAGTACAAGTTCTCCCGAAGCTGAAGCGACTCCGGCTCCAAGACGTGAGAGGGGTCGAGTTGATATTTCTTCAACATTGAAACATAAAACACTTTGTGTATGTTGGAAAGATTTGGACGTAGATCCAACCGGTAAGCCAACTTGCCAATTCTATCAGTAATCTCAAATAGTCCCACATACCTTGGACTTAACTTGCCTCCTTTGTCGTGCCTGATCAATCCTTTCAGGGAAGACAACTTTAGAAATATCTTATCACCAACCTCAAACTCCAAATCTCGTCTTCTTTTGTCTGCATAGTTTTTTTGCCTACTTTGAGCGGTGAACATTCATTTCCAGATCAAGTATACATTTTCTATCTTCTCCATCAATTCTGGCAACAATGTAGGGTCAACTGCTTTCATTTCACCAACCTTGTCCCAATATAGAGGTGATCTATACTTTCGCCCATCAAGGCCTTGTAAGGTGTCATATCGATTGTTGTTTGATAGCTATTGTTGTAGGAAAACTCCGCCAGTGGCAAATGTTTCTCCCATGTTCCTCCAAAATCCAACACACATGATCTCAGGATGTCTTCCAAGATTTGAATGGTTCTCTCGGATTGTCTGTCTGTTTGAGGATGGTAGGCTATACTGAAACTCAATTTCATCCCTAAGGCTTCTTGCAACTTCTGCCAGCATCGAGATGTGAAGCGAGGATCCCTGTCTGATACGATGCTCGCTTGCACACCATGCAATTTTACTATATTATCTATATACAACTCGGCTAATTTTCCCACATCATCTTTCTTATTCATTGCCATGAAATAAGCCATTTTTGTCAATCGATCCACAACAACCTAAACAGCGTCACAACCATATAGCAACCTCGGTAACTTTATAACAAAATCCATTGTTATGTGCTCTCATTTCCATTATGGAATCTCCGAAGGTTGAAAAAGTCTTGTGGGTCTTTGATGTTCTGCCTTAACTCTTTGACATGTTAAGCAACGAGACACAAATTCTACAATTTCTCGTTTTATATTATTCCATCAATAGTATTGCCTCAAGTCTCAATACATCTTTGTACCTCCGGGGTACACGGTATACGTTGAATTATGAGATTCTTCTAGTATCTTCTTCTTCAATTCTGGGTCATTTAGTACACAAATCCAGTTCTAAAATTTTCATAACCCATCTTCTTACAACTTGAAATCCTGATTATCTTCCTTTATCTTTCAAAATTGTGGATCTTGTTGTTGAGCTTCGTGGATTTAAGATAGCAATGTTGGTTGTACCACCAGATGAGCAATGAAGGATACTCCACCATCTGTCAATTCGGGTTTCCCATAACTTGCCAAACTTGTCTTTCAACTCAAAGCATCTGTCACCACATTAGCTTTTCCGAGCATGTATTTGATGGTGCAGTTATAGTCTCCTAAAAGTTCCATCCATCTTCTTTGTCTCATATTTCACTCCTTTTGAGAAAACAGGTACTTTTAGCTCTTATGGTCGGTGAATACTTCGAATCTGCTTCCCCACAAGTAATGTCTCCACTTCTTCAACGCAAAGACAATCGTCGCAAGTTCCAAGTCATGTGTAGGATAGTTCATCTTATAAGGTTTCAACTTTTGGGAAACATATGCGATGACTTGATTGTTTTGCATCAATACACATCTCAACTATTCTTTCGAGACATCACTATAAATGACAAAGTACTGACTCCCTTCATGTAATGCTAGGACAGGAACGGTTATCAATATTTTCTTTAACTCTTGGAAGTTAGTCTCACACTTATCATTCTATTCAAAGCCAACTTTCTTCGGTGTAAGCCTCGTGAGTGGCCCTGCAATTTTGGAAAAGTCTTTTATGAACCTCCAATAATACCCTGTCAACCCCAGGAAACTGCGAACTTCTGTAACATTTTATGGCTTCTTTTAAGATTGTACCACATCGATCTTTGATGGATCCACTGCTATTCCTTATTGAGAAATTATGTGTCCTAAGAAGGCTACATGTTGAAGCCAGAATTCACACTTGCAAAACTTGGTGTATAACTGATGTTCTCGTAGCTTCTGCAACACCAAATGCAAATGTCTTTGGTGTTCTTCCTCAGTCTTGGAATACACCAGGATATCATTTATGAAAGTCACCACTAACTAATCCAGATAAGGTTGGAACACCCTGTGTATCAAGTCCATGAAAGTGGCAAGAACATTTATTAATCCAAATGGCATCACAATAAATTCATAATGTTCGTGCCTCAGTTTAAAAGCCAATTTAGGAACATCTTCTCTTTTGATGCGGAGCTGATAATATCCCTACCTCAAGTCAAATTTGGAATAAACTTTAGCTCCTTGAAGTTGATCAAATAGTTCATCAATCAATGGCAGTGGGTATTTGTTCTTGATGGTCACCTGGTTTAACCCTCTATAATCAATAGACAACCTCAGAGTTCCGTCCTTCTTCTTCACAAACAGTACTGGTACACCCTATGGAGATGAACTTGGTTGAATAAATCCATTTTTCTAATAAACCTTACAACTGAATCTTTAGCTCTTGTAACTCGGTCGAAGTCATACGATATGGAGCTTTGAAGATTGGCTGCATATAGGGTAGTACTTCAATCGCAACATCATGAAGAAAAATTGATAAGTCTTGAACTTTTTATTCCTTGTGGCTCTCGGCCTAGTGCAAGAAAAATAGTAGAGGTTTTTTTTTTCATTTTCTGCTCATACACTTGCTTATATCTGTCACCAAGAAACTAGCACATTAATTTGGTTGATGGAAATTGCCATTGAATGCTCGTGTATTTCAATCTAGGACCTTAACATATGTGAAGGAGGCTTGTCCACGCCCGTAGCACCTCCATCATGATTCTACCTTTTCAATTCAGCTATCTTCGTGAGCTATATCGTTTTATACCCTTGTTATTTATATATAGATGATATGCATTTACATGCATGTTGATTATCATGGACTTTACTTCAAGAATATATGTGAATACAAATGATTATGGTGCTAGAAATTTTTTGAAATTTCATTACTTCCATTTTGTACATAATAGGTTGTGCTTCGCATGTTTCTCGAAATGATCTTTTTCATAATTTGCATTCCAATACACCGCGAACATAGTTTGATTCTTTAAGAAAATCTACATTGTTTTTCTTTTGAAGCTCTACGCAATAGGTTTTGGACCTTTGTAACTACAGTGACATTTGTTTTGTAAAATTATAGCACCGCAGGGAATAGAGTAAGGCTCTATTTCGTCCCTACCAAGTTATTGTATCACTTGCATATTGACAGTTACAATCATGCATATTTTTAGGCACTCCTTAATCCCATATTTTAAAGCCAACAACAACCATATTATCATAGTAGTAGTAGTAGTACTACTACTACTACTACTACTACTACTACTATTATTATTATTATTATTATTATTATTATTATTATCATTACTATTACTATTATTGTTATTATTATTATTATTACTACTACTTAATTGACCAAAATGCCCTTTCAATACATAAAAGTATATGATAACAAAATGAAAATTTTATTATTATTGTTATTATTATTTAATATTAATGTTATTTATTCATTATTATATACTAGTTATGATTATTGTTTATATTTACTTTTATCCTAAGAAATAACATGTAAATAATAAGAAAAGGGCAATTTTGTCATTTTATAAAAGTCATTCCCAATACCTTATAAACTGACTACTAAACGTGAGTTTGGAATTAATATGTCTATTCCTATTTTCTTTTCTATAGTATACTAAGTATAGTATACTTTTTACCAAGTTCATTCCATTCCCAGTTCATTTTCATTCCTTAAATTATTTCATTCTTGTCCAAATCCATTCGAGGATACTAATTGCCACCTAGGTTCACAAAACTATGGATGAAATTTATAGGCACCAATAACCGGACACAAATGGTGGGCACAAAGTGTTGGGATTAAGGTATGCCCAAAAGACCACTAGCACTTTGTCATTAAGATATCTGGATATTTGCAATGAATAATTAACTTCATCTTACTTATATGAGCATGTTTCTCTCTTATGTGGTTGACTTTTATATATAAGTGTGTAAGGTCCTTGCTTCAAGTTTTGGCTTAGGTACCGAAGGTCTAAGTCATGGTTACTTGTCAAGTAAAATTATTGTGTCCATGACTAAGTAGTAGAGTTGGACACTCTATTGTGGTAGAAGTTATTGTGAGTAAGTTCCCTTTAAAGTAGGGTGGTCTACCTTGATCATGAATAGGGTTCCTGTCACGCCCCGACCCTAACCCATCGCTAGGCAAAGGCCGGAACGTGACGAGTCGAATGATTCAATACTTGTAAGATCATGATTTGATCACCTAAAAAGCATTTATATACCACAAAGAGCTTCAAAAGATGGCCCAACTCCCGAGGTAATTCATTAACCTGTTTATTATATACAAGACCTAGAACATCGGCTTCCTTGATACAATCCATCAAAAAACTCCTAAGTCTCAAAAGAATGAAGTATTAAGTTAGTTACAACCCTAAATAATCTAAAAGAATAGTTACATATCCTGGAGTTAAACTAGTTCATAAATAAGTCTAGTATAATGACAAGACCATCTTCAAATACATGCATGAATCACAACAAATAGAAATCTTTTTCATCAAGCAATGCAACTTCACCCTCGCTCTGAACAGTTAGCTCGGGTTCAACCTCACCTTAAATTCTTAAAAAGAAGGGTGAGCTACACCACTTAGCTCAATGAGGGATAACGGGAAGGGGACTTTGGCAAGTGTTTTGTCTTTTCGCAATCAGTTAGAAAAGGGGACTTTGGCAAGTGTTTTGTCTTTTCGCAATCGGTTAGAAAACCATGCCATGCACTTATGTCCATATAATAAGATACAGAAAAGTATAACACGAAAACATTAATATTAACCCGACTCTTCAAGGAACTAAAATCCAAGCAAGAGTGGTAATTATAAGATAAAAGGAGACAATTGTACTTGTTGTTGCTGAAGTCGGTCGGCCTTGAATCAATGATCAATATCAAACCCTCTTACTCCAACCATAGGGTAGTCTGAATAAACCCAAGTTCCTACGACCCACCTCTCTAATAGTTGAAACCCAAGTAAGAGTGGGATTGGGGTCTATGATAGTCGAGTCCTCTTGGCAAGCCTGATACCGCCCAGTGGAAACGAAACGATACCTTGCCCATAGAATGGTTGCAACCTTGTCGCGCATACATAATCTAATTATAATTGCACTTAACACAAGTAAATAACAAGAAGAAGGTAACTAAGTAGGTTGCTTATGTCACAACAGTAATATCAATAATATGGCAAGTAAGTACACAAACATCTTACGTGTAAGCTCATTTAATCATGTACCTTGACCTAAAAGTATGTAATCATCCTCAATTAAGCTTATATTAACATACATCTTGGTCCCATATCAACACACATTTGATAGCAATTGAATGTAACACAAAATGAGCAAAAATAGGACCACTTGGTCGAGTATGCAGGTGACTAGAGTAGCCCGGCAGTAAGTTGACAAATGACCCGGGCTAGTGTCTGGGTGACTACCCGATCAACCTGATCCATCCGGTCGAGTACCCGGTCGACTACCTGGGTGACTAAGTCACCCGGCAGTAGGTTGACAAGTGACTCGGGCTACTACCCAGGCTAATACCTAGTCGACTTGTTCCTTCAGTACCTTGCACAAATTTTGTTTAATTGTTCCTTTTCGCTATGCCACTTAAACCGAACACTTAGCCAATTCACCAAATACAAATTCCTCTACAATCACAACTCTAAAACCATAACTTAACATGCCTTAATATCATTTAAATACAATTTCACCATTGAATCAAACAAGCATAAAGCTCAAACTTTATAACACATATATGTTTGATTTCTACAAATGGTCACCTAGCATTACATCTTCTACCTTCTTTTCCCCAAATCTTGCACAACAATCCCATTTAAATACCACTCAAATTTATATGTGAACATTATCAAGCAAGGGATGAGATTTCAACCCTTAAAACCCTAGATACTCAATACATGCTCAACTACACAAAGCAAGTTTATACCCACCTTGAACAAACTCAACACATGTACATAGAACACATATACATGTTTATTTGACTTTGTAAAGCTTTTAGAAAATATCCCTCACCTTTAATCTTGAATGTGCTAGCAAAAGACCTCAAGAAAAGCTTTGAAAGTAGCTGGAAATGCAAGAAAAATGCTTGAAAATGACTAGTAGTTGCTTGTTCTCCCTTCCTTCCTTCTTCTTTTTCTTCTTCCTTTCTCCTAAGCTCAACTTGTGGTGTATGTATGTGCTGATTGTATGAATGTGTGTGTATTGTATGTATTTCGTATATTCTAATTAGGTGAGAAAATATCTAAATAGTCAAATGACGAGAATGCCCTTCTAACTAATTGTATTTTGCTAGTTTGCCACTTGGTCCAATTTAAGCTAGTTTAATTAGCTATTATGCAATGGTAGGATTTAATTAAATACCTACGACACCAATTTCACTCAACGCACGTTAAATGATACAAATCCACGTAAAACGAGATAATTGCACAAAAAATGATTTATTTATATATTATATGAACTAAATACACATGAGGTCCTTTGTTGGGTCTTATATCCTCCCCCCTTTAAAAGAATTGTGCCATCGCAATCTCTTCTTACCTCTCAAACAATCCCAGATACTATTGTTCCATCTTGTCGTATCTCTCCCAAGTCACCTCTTCGATCCCGTGATTATTCCAAATTACCTTCACCATAGGAATGCTCTTGTTGCGCAATTCTTGGTATTACTCATCCAAGATCCTTACCGGTTTATCTTCATAAGACAAGTTCTCCCGAAGTTCTAGCTGTTTGGGTTCTAGGATGTGAGATGGATCAGGGTGATACTTTCTCGGCATTGAAACATGGAACACATGGTGAAGATTGAAGAGGTTTGAAGGTAGATTCAACCGGTAGGCCAACTTGCCAACTCTACCCATAATTTCAAAATGGACCCACATATCTTGGGCTTAGCTTCCCACATTTGTCATGACGAATCAATCCCTTTTGAGGCAACAACTTCCCGAATACTCGATCACTAACTAAAAATTCAAAGTCCCACATCCGTTTATCCGCATAGTTTTTTTGTCTGTTTTGGGCCGTAAGCATTCTATTCATGATCAACTGCACATTCTCAATCTTCTCCATCAACTCCGGTATCAATGTGGGATCCTCGACTTTTATCTCACCGACCTCATCCCAATATAAAGGTGATTTACACTTCCGCCCATACAAAGCTTCATACGATGCCATGCCCTCAATATGTCCTCCAAAATCTAAATGGTTCTCTCCAACTGTCCATCAGTTTGAGGGTGATACACCGTACTAAATTTCAATTATATTCCCATAGCTTTTTGCAACTACTACCAAAAATGGGATGTAAACCTCGGATCTCTATCGGATACGACACTAGCTGGCACACCATGTAGCTTCACTATATTGGCCACATACAATTCGGCTAACTTCCCTATATTATCCTTTTTATTCATCGCCATGAAGTGAGCGGTCTTTGTCAACCGATCTACGACAACCCATACTGCATTACATACTCTTGGTGACCTCAGCAACTCCATCACAAAATCCATTGTTACATGCTCCCATTTCCATTTTAGAACCTCTAAATGTTGTAGAAGCCCTACAAGTCTTTGATGCTCCGCCTTTACCCGTTGAGATATTAAGCATCGAGATATAAACTTTGTGATTTCTCCTTTTATATTGGTCCACCAATAATATTGCTTTAGATCTTGATACATCTTAGTACCTCTGGGGTGAATGGTGTACTTAGAATTATGGGCTTCTTCAAGTACCTTCTTTTTCAACTCTGGATCATTTGGCACGCAAACCCGATTTCTAAATTTCCACAATTCGTCTTCATGTAACTTGAAATCCGGTTTACCATCCTTAATCTTTTGAAACTGGGTATCTTGCTGTTGAGCTTCTCAAATCTGAGACAGTCATGCCAGTTGTACTACCAAATGAGCAGTAAAAGACACCCTATTCTTTATCAACTTAGGCCTCCATTGACTTGTCTCCACGAGCATTTCCTATTCTTTAACTTCTAGCCTTGCTAAATTTGCCTTCCAGCTTAAAGCATCTGCCATAACATTCGTCTTTCCTGGCACATAATTGATCATGCAGTTGTAGTCATTCAGGAGTTTCATCCATCTCATTTGTCTCATATTCAACTCTTTTTGAGAAAATAGATATCTCAGGCTCTTGTGATCAGTAAACACCTCAAATTGACTTCCCCACAAGTAATACATCTATTTTTTCAATGCAAAAACAATGGTTGCAAGCTCCAAATCATGTGTAGGATAATTTATCTCATAAGGTTTCAGCTTCTGTGATTCATAAGCAATGACTTGATTATTTTGCATCAAGACATATCCTAACCCTTCTTTCGAGGCATCACTATAGATAACGAACCCCTAGTTTCCCTTGGGTAATGTTAATACGGGGGCAGTTATCAATCACTTCTTCAATTCCTGAAAACTGTTCTCACACTTATCATCCCACACGAAATTGGTCTTTTTATGTGTGAGTTTTGTAAGCGGTTCTGTGATCTTTGAGAAATCTTTCACAAATCTCCTGTAATATCCTGCCAGGCCAAAAAAACTGCGCACCTCTGTAACATTCTCCGGCTTCTTCTAGGACTGTACAACATCAATTTTTGAGGGATCTACTGCAATCCCTTCTTGAGAAATCATATGCCCCAAGAATGCCACCTGCTTGAGCTAGAACTCATATTTACTAAACTTAGCATATAGTTGATGTTCCCTTAGTTTCTGTAACACCAAATATAAATGCCTTTCATGCTCTTCCTCAGTCTTTGAGTACACCAAGATATCGTCTATAAAGATGACCACGAACTGGTCTAGATAAGGTTGAAATACCCTGTGCAATAAGTCAATAAAAGCGGCAAGAGCATTTGTTAGTCCAAATGACATCATAATGAACTCATAATGTCTGTACCTCATTTTGAAGGCTAACTTAGGCGCATCTTCCTACTTAATGCGGAGTTGATAGTATCTTTGTCTCAAGTCAAATTTGGAGTAGACTTTGGCTTCTTGAAGTTGATCAAACAACTCATCGATTAAAGGTAACAGATACTTGTTTTTAACAGTTACCTGGTTCAAACCACGGTAATCAATGCACATCATCAATGTCCTGTCATTCTTTTTCACAAATAGAACTGGTGCACCCTAAGAAGACAAACTAGGTTGTATAAATCCCTTCTCCAACAAGCCTTGTAGTTGAATCTTTAACTCTTGCAATTCGGTCGGGGCCATATGGTATGGAGCTTTAGAAACAGGCTGCGTACCAGGTAATACTTCAATCACGAACTCATTCTCTCTCTCGAGTGGCAATCCCGACAACTCATTTGGGAATACATCAGCATATTCCTTAACCACAAGCACCTTAGCTAGCTTGGTTTAATCTGTTGGCTTGTTGATTAAGTAAGCCAAATAGCCACTACAACCTTTTCTCATCATCTTCATATCCTTAATTGAGGATACCACGATTTTTTCCGATATATCACATCTTCTCTTCACCCTAATCACTGGTTGTCCCGGTACTCGGAACTTCACAACTTTCGTATGACAATCCAACTGTGCATAATGTTTAGCTATCCAATTCATCCCTAAGATAACATCATAATCTTGGTATGGTAATACTACAAGATTAGCCACAAATTCTTGGTCCTTTATTTGAATCTTGCAATCCTTACAACCAAACTTGGAAACATACTTAGTACCCATAGGTGTGCTAACTTCTACATGACATGGCAAGGGTACAACTTGCAACTTAATGTGATGCACACATTGGGGAGAAATAAATGAATGCATGGCTCCAGAATCTATAAGCACCTTGCCCAATTGATTTAGAATCAGGAAGGTACCTTCAACAATAGCAGCAGACTTTGGGATCTCTCATTGCTCAACAGCATAAACCCGGGCCTGAACCCTCTATGCTAGGACATTGCCTGCAGTCTGTGTTTGCATACCTCTATTGCGCCGTTTCAGGCACTCTCTAGCCAAATGTTGATTACTCCCACAACTGAAGCACTTGCCCATTTTCTTTTAACACTGGGTCTTGGTATGTCCCATCATGTTACAATAATTACAAACTACACCCTGAGATGCTGCTACATTACCTAAAGAACCAGTAGTTGATTAGGCTGCCGAAGCACTAGGTTGTGGTCTGGTGGTAGCTGGTCTTGCTTGGCTCTGGGCTTGACTCTGAGCGGGATAGGACTTTTGTGGTACTTGTGAAACTGATGGCCTCTTAACAACTTGACTGGGTCCACCACGAGTATCTAACCTCCTCTTCTAAACCCTTGTTGTTGCATCGATCATGTCAGCATATGTGGCAAAGCAATGTGTAGCTAGAAAGTCTTGGATCTCGGGCCTCAATCCTCGGATAAACTGCTTGATCCTTCTACCTTCCGTCTGGACCAACTCAGGGATATAATGGGATAGCCTATTGAAACGGGCTTCATACTGTACCACTGTCATGCTACCCTATCTCAATGTAAGAAAGTCTTCTTTTTTTCTTTCTCGGGCCACCTCCGAGATATAATTCTCCGTGAAGGATCTTACAAAGTTATTGGTGTATGTCGTTGTTCCCATCGAAGCTTCTCGGTGCGCCACCATTGTTCGACATCTTCTTTTAGTAAGAACATCGCAAATTGCATATTCTTCACCTCCGTATAATTAGTGGCATATATTTTCTCAACATCTGCAAGCCAAGACTTCGCTTTTTCGTCATCCGATTCACCATGGAATTTAGGAGGTTCATAGCTCAAGAAGTCCTTCAAAGTTCTATCCCTCTATCCTCCATTGCCTCCGATATTACTGCCCAATCCACTATTATTGTTATTACTAATATCACCCACGGCTTGCTGCTCCATCACTCGGCTTATATGATCTATGGCAATTGTCATCATGTTGAACATTGCTACCCCCGAATTGGTTTGATTAGCATTATCTAACCCTTGAGCCTCCGTGTTTCTGCGGGTATTCGATCCTGCCATCTATAGATATATATATATATACCACCCACTGTTATATGGCATGCATGCATTAGATGAGACATGTACTCATGCACTACTAGTACTTCTATCATGCAAGTCATATAATTATATCTAATACATAAATTCATGTTAGCAAAGGTAATCATTGCACATAGCTCATAAAGTTCGCACATAGACATACAAGTCTTATAAACATGCTCAGACAACGAAAGTACCTCCAACTAGGGCATCTACCCACGGACCTTAGTCCAAAACCTAAACTACGCTAACACTAGCTAGCTCTAAACTAACAAAGGCTAGCTCTGATACCACCTAAAGATGTCACGTCCCGACCCTGACCCATCGCTAAGCAAAGGTTGAAATGTGTCGAGTCGAATAATTCAATACATGTAAGATCACGATTTGATAACCTAACAAGCATTTATATATCCCAAGGAGCTTCAAAAGATGGCCCAACTCCTAGGGCAATTCATTAACCTGTTCATTATATACAAGACCTAGAACATCGGCTTCCTTGATACAATCCATCAAAAAACTCCTAAGTCTCAAAAGAATGAAGTATTAAGTTAGTTACAACCTTAAATCATCCAAAAGAATAGTTATATATCCTGAAGTTAAACTAGTTTATAAGTAAGTCTAGTATAGTGACAAGACCATCTTCAAATACATGCAGGAATCACAACAAATAGAAATCTTCTTTATCAAGCAATGCAACTTCACCCTCGGCTTGAACAATTGGCTTGGGTTCAGCCTCATCTGAAATTGTTAGAAAGAAGGGTGAGCTATACCACTTAGCTCAATGAGGGATAACGAGAAGGGGACTTTGGCAAGTGTTTTGTCTTTTCGCAATCGGTTAAAAAACCATGCCATACACTTATGTCCATATAACAAGATATAGAAAAGTATAACACGAAAGCATTAACAATAACACGACTCTTTAAGGAATTAGGGTCCAAGCAAGAGTGGTAATTATAAGATAAAAGGCTATAGTTGTACTTGTTATTGCTGAAGTTGGTTGGCCTTGAATCAATCATCAATATCAAACCCCCTTACTCCAACCATAGTGTAATCCGGATAAACCCAAGTTCCTACGACCTACCTCTCTAAGAGTTGAAACCCAAGTAAGAGTAGGAAGCACAATACCGCCTAATGGAAACGAAACGCTACCATGCCCATAGAGTGGTTGCAACCTTATCGTGCATACATAATCTAATCATAATTGCACATAACACAAGTAAATAACAAGAAGGAAACAACTAAGTAGGTTACTTCCGTCATTACAATAATATCAATCATATGGCAAGTAAGTACACAAAAATCTTGCATGTAAGCTCATTTAATCATGTACCTTGACCTAAGAGTATGTAATCATCCTCAATTAAGCTTATATTAACATACATCTTGGTCCCATATCAACACGCATTTGATAACAATTGAAAGTAACACAAAATGAGCAAAAATATGACCACCAGGTCAAGTACCCGAGTAACTATCTGGCTGACTGGAGTTGCCTGACAATAAGTTGATAAATGACTCGAGCTAGTGTACGGGTGACTACTCGGTCAACCTGATCCATCCGATCAACTACCCGGGTGACTAAGTTGCTTGGTAGTAGGTTGACAAGTGACCCGGGCTACTACTTAAGCTACTACCCGGTCGACCCGTTCCTTCAGCACTTTGCACGAATTTTGTTTTCTTGTTCCTTTTCGCTATGTCACTTGAACCCAACACTTAGCCAATTCACCAAATACAAATTCCTCTACAATCACAACTCTAAAACCATAACTTAACATACCTTAATATCATTTAAATACAATTTCACCATTGGATCAAACAAGCACAAAGCTCAAACTTTACAACACATACGTGGTTGATTTCTACAAATGGTCACCTAGCATTGTATCTTCTACCTTCTTCACCCCAAATCTTGCACAACAATCCCATTTAAACACCACTCATATTTACATGTGAACATTATTAAGTAAGGGAAGAGATTTCAACTAACCCTTGAAACCCTAGATACTCAATACATGATCAACTACACAAAGCAAGCTTATACCCACCTTGAACAAACTCAACACATGTACATAGTGTGAGGCCCGACCCCGAATAACATGTCTTACCTCGATTTGCGTGCCTTAGACACAGAATTATATGACTGACCCTGGATTACGTGCCCTATCTTGGTTTACATGCACCATATTAGAGAGTATGCTTTTGTCTCGAAGCACGAGCCTTAACTTAGGATTAAGTACGTTAGTATTGGGTTACGTGTAATACCTTAGATACGGTCTTTGATTTTTGTGCATGCCTCGTTATACGTACCTTCACCTAGAATTGTATGCCCTAATTCTCGACTTACGTGCGATACCTAGATATGCTTGCCCTGACCTCGATTAACGTGTAAAAACCTTGATAAACGTGTATTAACCCTAACCTGTATGCCTTGACCTAGATCCAAGTGCCTTACATTAAAATACATGCATTACAGTGATTTACGTGCATTGTATTGGTCTACGTACATAACCTAGGGTTACGTGCATTCACATAGGTATGTAAGCCTTAGTCTTGAAGTACGTGCCTTACCTCGTAGTTCATGTCTACCTCATAATTCGTGCCCCATATTGATTTATGTGCATGTCTCGTAGTACGTGTATCCCTTGATTTATGTGCATGCATAAAATTTCGTGCATACACATCATCTTAGGAATATTCCTACATAATCAACTATCTAATAAAATATTATATTCTTCCCAACACACTCAACTAACCAATAAACTATTATAAACCTACACAAAACACTATAATACTTAAAATACTATACCCAATATTTCAAATATACTTTAATCTATCACCAAACACTAGAATTGAAAAAAAAAATATATATATATAATAACACACACACACATGTCATACACGACCATAGAGGCAAAAAGGAAGAGGGGAGAGAGAAAAGTAGAAGAATAAACACTTTGTAAGAGTTTTATGCACATTTTCATGCCTAGAGTTCAACAAAAGCTTATTATATTCCATTGCTTAGTTCTTATCACCCATACACTCATTCAAAACAAGCAAAATCAGATTGAGAGAGAGTAAGGGTCGTGCAAGAGAGGAAGAGAAAGAAGAAGAGGGAGAGAAGGAGAAAGAAAGAAAGAAGGAGAAAAAAAGAAAGGCTTTGGCTAGCTAGTTTCAATCTTTGCATTTGCTTGCTTCAATTCTTGCTTAATCTTCATCAAGGTGAGGGTTTAAACTATTTTCTAAATGTTTTTAAGCTCATGAGTATGTGTGTATATGTGTATGCTTAGTCTTGCATGCTTAGAAGCCAAGAACACATGTTTGAACATTTCTGGAAAATCCTGGGTAGCTACTGACCTTTATGTCTGGAGCACCTTTAAGGTAGTAAAAGATCTCAAAAAAGGCTTAAATTTGGAGGGTTACTATATTTTTCACTTTTGAACAAATCTTGAAGAAATAGGCTAAGGCTAATTTTGACTTTAAGACCCCCAAAAATGGAAATATTCGTAATGTGTCTAAATCTGGACAGTTTTGTGCAATCTTACGAAAATAGTCATAACTTTTAGATCTTAAATTGAAATCAAACGAGGTTTATGGCCAGAGTTAAAGAATTCATAGATCTTCGATTCAATATATGGTTCACTAAATTCCAAGATCATTTGCTAGGGTAACTGAATGAGAAAAGGCATGGTCAAAGCAAGAACCAAGCACTTAGAGCATACCAAGCCATTTTTGCAAGCGTTTGTGTACTATCTCTCTTGGTTTCACTAAGGTGAGGATTTAAATCTTTTTAAATGCTTCAAAAACTCATATGCATACACTTATATGTCTGTATTTACTCTTGAAGTCCATGTGCATGTGTTTATATGAGTATATCTACCCTTGCATGCCTTGAAACTTGATAGAAATCTCGAAGTATGAAGTTATGTTTTTGGCAGTCTTTCTATCCGTTAGAACGAGACACTTTTGACCTAGCTAATGATGTTAGAAATGCATTAAACTTGGTGAGTCACTAGATGTTTCAGTTTTGAACAAATCTTGCAGAAATAGGCTAAGGCTAATTTGGACTTTAAGACTCGTAAAAATGGCAAAAAATCGTAATGTGTCTAAATCTGGACAGTTTTGTACGGTCTCCCAGTAATGGTCATAACTCCTAAGTCTGAACTCGAAATGTAGTGAGGTTTATTTCTAGATTTAAAGTACTCGTTAAGCTTCGATTTGATATTTGATTCACTAAATTTGGAGATTATTTTCTTGGTCAACTGAATGAGGGAAATTAGGCTATTGCAGGAGGATTTTGTTTGGAAACTTGCTTTAAATCATAATGTATTGTACCTTGAAGTATTGTATGCTTGGATTTTGTGGAAATTAGGAGTTGCATGGACTGGTTTTGGTTGGTTGATATTCCTCAAATGAATGGATGCATGACTTAGGTTCGTTATATGACGGATTCTTGTTTAATTGTATGTGTAAGCATGAAATTGAGGCCCTACTACACATGCATGCTTCCTAAGTGACTATCATATGGTTAAATGAATTTATTTGAATTGTTAATAGGCTGTCAAATAATCTCTAAGTATGTATGAAATGGTTTAGGTACTTCTTGTGGCTCTTTGCTAACTAAACTTATACCCGAGCATGATTCTTGTAAACCCTAATGGCCACTTAGGTTCCCAAGTCCTAAACCATGCATATGTAACTTATGATTAATGTTTGGAGAATATTAATGGACAGCCTGAAAATGTCTACATAGCTCTAAGCATGAGTCTCAATGAAAACCTTGTTGATAAGTTAACGATTCGTGAATCCGGCCATGTGAAAAGTGTCATAGCATGTTCGTATGTCCTCAACACTTGGTATGTGAACTAAAATGAGTTATATGACATATTTTGTATGGTGTTACTTGGCTGCCCGTTAAATGTTCATATGCTTCTAAGTGTTATACAAAGTGGTTTTATATGTCAAAGCATGTCTCGTATGTTTACTTGTCGATATGTGATCATATGTGTATCCGGAGGCAATCTACTTTGTTGACCTCCTAATGTGAATTGTTAATTGTCATAAATGTGTATTGTATACAAGGTTGCAACCTTTCTTTGGGGCATGGTAGCGTTTCACGTACGCCGGGCGGCATCGGGCTTGCCGATGCTACCATGACTACTATAGTCCAATTCCCTCTCTCGCTTGGGGGCTAGACTTCCTCGGAGAGTTGGGTCGTAGGATTTTGGTGTACAATCCGGAGTACACCTTTAGGGAGTGATAAGTGGATGATTGATGCCGGCTACAACAATGGTTATTGGAAATGATCTTGAGAGCAAACGCTCACCGATTGATCTTGAGAGCGAAAGCTCACCGTATCCTTGAAATGACATAGTAACTGTATCTATCTTTCAATTTGATTCTTATACTATGCTTACATTCTTATTTGTATTACATGACATGTTTCCAAAAGAATTTTCACAAGTTAACCGGAAAAGAATTTCAAAAGTCTTGTCACTTGTTCTCCCTCGCTGAGTTCATAAGGACTCACCCTCTTTTTGTCATTACAGGTAAAGCAGATTTGGATCAGGTGCCCAAAGAAAATGTGCTAGTTGATGAACCTTTGGAATGACTATGTGCATTGCGTGCTTTTCGTGAACATGGATGTTGTTTGGGATGTTGTGTTTAACTGAAGACTTTTTATTTTGTTGTTGAAAAAGACCCCCGTTGTAATTTGGGGTCTAATTTTGGCTTGTACTATCTATAAACTGGACGAACTCTTTTATTTCGGTCGTTTGATTTTCATCCTTATGGTTAGTAGCTATCATTAGGTGTTAAACCAATAGGTGAAGAATCAACTAAGTTAGTCCTACTTATACTCATTAAGGTACTCATTTGTAAGTTAAATGACAATAGATACTTGCATAAATAGGAATTTGACGAATAAATGGGATGTAGTTGTCATGATAGGCTTGTTAATTCAAATGGAACCTTCCAAGATAAACTAATAGGCATATCAATCGATGGTAGAACGAAAGTTTTAATCATAAGTAAATTAATTATGCGGAATCTTTGAGGTATTCTAGAAATTAGGTCAAACCAAATGTGCTAAATACAATCGTTATGCTGTCGATTTTTTGAAAAACTTTCGGAGTTCTAGGCTAACGAATAAGCATTAATCATCGTCAATCGGTTATAGTCGTAAAATAATGATAATGATTTAAGTCATACCCTAGTCTAGCCTCCATAGGTTGGGTTGGGGTGTGACACATAGAACACATATACATGCTTATTTGACTTTCTAAAGCTTTTAAAAAACATCCCTCACTTTTAATATTGAATGTGCTAGCAAAAGACCTCAAGAAAAGCTTTGAAAGTAGTTGGAAATACAAGAAAAATGCTTGAAGATGACTAGTAGTTGTTTGTTATCCCTTCCTTCTTCTTCTTCTTCTTCTTCTTTTTTCCTAAGCTCAACGTGTGGGGTGTATGTGTGCTGATTGTGTGAGTGTGTGTATATTGTATGTGTTTTGTATATTGTAGTTAGGTGAGAAAATATCTAAATGGCCAAATGATGATAGTGCCCCTCTAACTAATTGAATTTTGCTAGTTTGCCACTTGGTCCAATTTCAACTAGTTTAGTTAGCTATTATGCAATGGTAGGATTTAACTAAATACCTACGCCACCAATTTCACTCAACGCACGTTAAACGATGCAAATACACGTAAAATAAGATAATTACACATAAAATGATTTATTTATATATTATATGAACTAAATGCACGTGAGGTCCCGTGTTGGGTCTTACAGTTCCAGACTTAACTCACATATACATGTGTATGCATTGGACGGGTCACTGTAGATGTGAAATCTAAACACGTACTATCAAAGAAAAAGGTCACCTATACCTACTAGCTTCTATGTGAGCCAATGACCTTAATCTTGAGCATTTGTGGATGAACGGACGAAATCAAGTTCTTCCGCTTTGAGTCACTATGGGTGAGATCTTGTATAGGTCAATAACTCTATGATTTGGGTGTCAGAACTTAGTTAGAAGGGACATGAATATGCAATAAGAATTCTGTACAATAATCACTCATTTAGAATGATTCAGGTTGATCATCCTGAATCTGTGCACAGTAATACATGTTGTATTGGTTGTTACATTTATAGGCCGCTCTCGTGGCCAAGTAAATAACTTCAGGAGGATGGTTGAATTATAGGTTAGAGGTTCTATGGAGCAGTTGTAGTCAAAGATGTGAGAGTATAAATAGTAAACTTGTCTTAACTATCAGTGAGTATAGAGAGACAATATGGTCATTATCACTTAGTTGGTCTAAAGACTGAGCATCATGTGTTATTGACTAACTTTTGTTCATACAGTAATTATCCTATAATGCAATCATAGTCTTTTAGTAGAATAGACTAAGGTTAAAGTGTCAAAATATTGCTAGAAATTAGCAAGGGTATTTTGGTCATTTCAGGGAAAAGGCAATTATGTCTTTGGTCCCCTTTTGAGCTATTTACCTTATAAGTGTCATTACTAAACTTGGGTGTTGTTAAATATGTGAAAGAATTAAAGTCTAAAGGCTACTAAGAATTTAAAATAAACTTTCTATTTACTGGAAGAAGTTTTTATTCTTAAGAGTAGACTAGATTTGGACTTGGGTTTAATATTTATTTAATTAATTGGATAGAACAAAATTGGGTTAGACCACAAGAGCCTACACGTATGGGAGTAGCATAGTAGGCGTCGACCATAGGGCCCTAGATGTTTGGCATGTGGGTGTTTGTTAGGATAAGGGTTTTCCAATATTATTTTGAAATTAAAGGATAATTCAAAATCTTAATCCTTTTCTATCTTGGTTTCTGATTCAAACAGAACTACCTAGTATGATTTTTACCTATATAAAGGCCTCTACCCCAAGCTCTACAATTGCACCATCTCTTTTGAGATATCTTTCTCTCTCATGTGTAAGTCTTTTTAAGAGGAAACACGAAACACTCTTCTTTAGTTTAGTTTTGCAAGATCAAATCTCACAATTTGATCAACACTTAAGTTAGGATTTGACATAGAATGGAAGATCGAAGTTAAGAAGCAGAAGCTTGAAGTAGGTGTGTGGAGCATTCTTCAAAGGTGAAGTTGTTTCATTTTTGCGATTAAAAGGTATTCCGAAAAACTTTATTTGCTTTTAGATTAAACTATAAGCTATTTAGTTGTTCAATTAGCTATTTCATGTTTTATTCGTTTTAAAGATCTATGCATGAATGTTTTCGTCTTATTCTTGAATAAAATAGAATTTGATTCATGCGATATAATGTTTTCCTTCAAAAAGAACCAAGGACCTTGATTCCAAAACTAGAGAAAATCACAGTGAACACCACCGTACCACCAAAACCATAGGTTGCAAGAGCATTGGGCAACAAATAACAAGAACTTTGATAATGTTGCACCACCATGACCCAACAACCACCAATCTCGGCCACCAAAGGATTGGCTACAAGAAAATCAAAGAAACTCCAATTGCCAACGACATGGTTGGACACTCCCCATTGCTTTAGAATTTTTGAAGAAAAATGTTATATCGCATGAATCAAATTCTTTAATTGCGAGAATAAGGTGAAAACACTCATGCATGGATCTTTAAAATGAATAAAGTATGAAATAGCTACTTGAACATCTAAACAGTTCATTGTTTAATTATAAAAGCAAATAAAATTTTTAGGAATACCTTATCGCGAAGAACAATTTGGGAAAACTTCACCTTTGTTGAAGGAATTGCTCCACATGCCTCGAACAATGTTTTTTATATTAATCTTAGAAGTTATGATTTATGTGTGTGAAACAGGGAATAAAATGGATTTCATGTTTATCTTGATGGTATTTGAGTTGAAGCTTACTCGAATCTTGTCCAGTCACGTACAAGCAATTATTGTTCCACATGTTGCATGTTTCTCGCTATTAGTGTTTAGCCAAGTCAAGGAAACTATAGTATAACTTGTTTAAATTAAAAGTATTAGAATCAGTTAAATTCTATTAGCTTAGTGATATATCAATTTATCGATAAAAATATATTATAATTTTTGTTATTGTAAGATATGATCCATGGAAAACATAATTTTTGAGACTTTTGATTAACTTAGAATGAAACACCATTAAAGAAGTGGGGGTTATAATTTTATCGAGATTATTAATTTTTTATACTTCTTCCAAGTCGGGACCAGACAACATTCAAAAGAGATTATTAATTTATCAAGTATTAATTTAAAGAAATTATATTGTATTTTGACTTGTCTAAGACCATATGTAGGGGTATTATCTTAGTAAATAAGTTTATGTCACATTATGGTTAGATATAATAGAAAAAAGTATCCTAACTAACTCGTATAATTAATTCTAACCAATAGAAAGAAGGGTAAATACCCAATTTAGTCTACTATTTTTATTATTTGTCATGATTTAGTTCATATCTTTTAAAATGTATCCTTTTAGTCCACTATCTTTATTATTTGTCATGAATTGATTCATATCTTTCAAAATGTACCTTTTTAGTCCACTATCTTTATCATTTGTCCAAATCTAGTCCATATCTTTTAAAATGTACCATTTTAATCCACTATCTTTGTTATTATGATCCACGTTAGTCTTCCACCATTTTTCTATACAAAAATCTGACATAATAAGCACGTGAGTCGTATTTGTAGGGGCAAAATTGTCCGCACACTATTTTTGTTTTTGATTTCATAATAAACCCATTAATCAAATGCTTTCAAAACTTTTACCAAAAAAATTGTTCTCAAACCAACACAGTGCCACAACTTGAACCAAAATAATCAATGTCAACAGCAAATTCTTCAAAAATTTAATAGTGACACAATGCAATATTCAACAAACTAGACTCTTTCAAACAGAATCACAAAAAATTGCAGCCCTCTAGACTAACTGTACGATTGAAGAATGGGACAATTGGACTCTTTTAGACATAATCACGAATATAATGCTAAAAATGATTAGACATTGTGTTGTTTTGAGAGCATTTTTTTTGTTTTGGTAAAAGTTTTGAGAGCATTCGATCGATGCGTTTATTATAAAATCAAAAAAAAAAAAAATTAGTGTGCGGACAATTTTGCCCCTACAAATACGACTCATTTGCTTATTCCGTTAGATTTTTAGATGAAAAAATGGTATAGGACTAATGTGGACCTTAATGATAAAGATAGTGGATTAAAAGGGTACATTTTAAAATATATGGACTAAATCAGGAAAAATAATAAAGATAGTGGACTAAAAGGGCACCATAATTATAAAGATAGTGGATTAAAATAGTACATTTTAAAAGATATGGACTAAATCAGGATAAATAATAAAGATAATAGGCTAAAATGGTACATTTTAAAAGATATAGACTAAATCAGAATAAATATTAAAAATAGTGGACTAAATTGGGTATTTACCCTAGAAAGAAAGAAGAGTTGTATGAAATAACTTGCAAAGAGTTGCATGAAACTAGCAAAGTTAATTTCTCTTCTCTCTCAGCTACAAAGAATCACATTTATTCACATTTTTGGGTGATGAAGGATCTAAGGTTGGGTGTTGAAAACTTGAAGCAACGGTAATTGAGGTATGATATAATTGGGAAGTTTTTCAACAAAGGACGGATCTTGAAATCGTACTTCTTTGGAAGGTGAGAAGGCTGACTTTGTGCTTACCACCTTTGTTGGTCAGCTGGAGACGAAAGGTATCAAATTTTGCCATAATTTTTACCTTACACTTTGTATTAGAGGACAAAAAAATACGATTTTTTTTTCAAGCATGGAAACCCCCAGAACCAGAAGCTGTAGGATTGATTCTCATAATAAATAAATATGTCAAATTTTTTTTTGCAAAAATTATCGAATTCAATATATTCTATTTTGATTTTGTTTAACCTGGGGTTATGAATTTTTCTAGAATACTTTTTTCTTGAATATCATATGACTCTGACTAAGAACATTAAAACAAAATGTCAAACAAAATGAGTATTCAAATAACCCTTTTCATACCATTGGCTAGTAGTATGATTCTCGCTTTAAATACGAGAAATCTTAAATTTTATTTTTATGTGTAACATTCTAAATAATATAAAAATACTTTACGACTCTCTTAAATCAAAAAAATCAAAAAAGAAAAATAAGACTCCTTTTCATTTTCAATTACAACGACAAAACTTAGTATATGTCAATCCCATAACAAAAGTTCTCAAAACATTGCTGAAAAGGATAAATTGTAAAATCTAATGGAGAAACTCAATATTGCGATACTCTTTTTTTTTTTCTTTTTTCTAGAAGTCAATAGTTCAATCCTGTTTCCATTGGGTCGCATATTGCAGGCCGAATACTTAATTGCTATTCGATCTGATACAGTGGGATTATGTTGTAAGTTATTGTGTCAAAGTGTGTTGGCATCACTAAGTTTGAGCATATCACTCCAAATTAAAATATTTGATTCATTTTTCGACAAAACGAAGTAAACTGTATCGTGTTTGCACGATTCACATTCAATTATTTTTTAGGTCAAACTTAACCATCCAGAGCTGGCATTGAAAAATTCAACCCATTAAACATGGAATTGATATTTTAGTTCGTGCACATGATGAAATCACTACCTTCAATGAACTATAAAAAGCCAATTAAGTTGCAAAAATTTGTGTCCAAAACACTTTCTTCAAAACCCCTCCCCTTCCTAGAAAGATAATCAAAGAAAAGATAATCAATTACCAACTATGTTCGAGTTGGTGCGTGTAAAAGGCATTAAACGAAAGATTGTGCTTCTGAAATTGACTTTTATCTCTGTAATCTTGATGACAAGTTGTAGTCCACCAGAAGATCCTTTTAAGTGTTCATTCAATAATTTCGACTGCACCATAACAAACTCGTATGGTGCATTCCCAGATCGAAGTACATGTCGCGCAGCTCAAGTTGTATATCCAACAACAGAAGAAGAGCTTATCGCTATAGTGGCAAATGCAACAAAGCAGAGAGTGAAAATGAGAGTGGCCACTCGATATTCACACAGCATTCCCAAGCTGGTTTGCCCTCAAGGCGATGATGGGCTCGTCATCAGTACCAAAAACCTAAACAAGATAGTGAAGATCGATAAATCAGGCATGACGATATCTGTTGAGAGTGGGGTGACATTAAAGCAGCTTATTGAAGAGTCAGCAAAAGCTGGCCTGGCGTTGCCTTATTCACCATATTGGTGGGGTTTGACAATCGGTGGCCTTCTAAGCACTGGCGCGCATGGCAGCACGCTATGGGGTTTAGGTAGTGCGGTTCACAACTACGTAACTCAACTACGACTTGTTACACCAGCTGGACCTCGAGAGGGCTACGTGAAAGTCAGAACGCTAGTAGATGGTGACCCCAATCTGAATGCAGCTAAAGTATCCATCGGAGTTCTTGGAGTTATTTCACAGGTATACTTTTGGACTCGCTGTTAAGTAACAATCTCATTTGAAAGTCTAACCTATTAGATAATGAGTTTATTATATTCTTTAGGGTAATTTATTGAAATAGTTTTAGATCTTTCCTTTTTTTTGACATTTAACTCATCTATCTTTTATTTTAGGCAAAATAGTCTTTCATCTTTCATTTTGGTGATAATCGTTAGTTTTTGGAGCAAAATCCATCGAAAAAATAATGTTAATGATCACATAGATGACACATGGATGCAAAATTTACAAATATTTAGGGGTAAAATTATCACACGATAAAATATAAGTATCCTAAAGTTTATGTATTTTGCGGCTACGTGTCATTCACGTGCTCACAAACGTTATTTTTTGACACTTTTTAATATTTTAAATAGGTGATGATAAATTTTAAAAACTTTTAGATGAAGTGATCACTTAACAAACTTATATCACTCTTTGAGATTTGATTACTTTTAAATAGGGTTAAGTTGTAAAAAATTCTATATACTTTGTGAAAGTTACATGTGAAATCATATTATAATATCTAATAACTTATTGATCTAATTACCTATTAAATTTTGGAATTGGAGCTGAGGGAGAGCAAGTCATAAGAATGTTTCACTAAATAAATGGGAATAAGACATCCAGGTCCCCAATTTTTTAGTATTGGGACACTTAGGTCCTTGAGTTTTTAAAATTCTCTTGGGAGGTCTTTAACCAAAAGATAACTTTATTTTTTTTTAAAATAATTGAATAAAATAAATAAAATAATTTTAAACTAACTTCATAAATTTAATATATTATACACCCACCACAAAAAAAATAAAAAATATCCCAAAAATATAATAAATTACAAACTCACTCCATTACCCCCACCACCACCACCACCACCATCATACACCAACTCTTCGACCAAAAAAAAGAAATCCAACTCTAATGTCAACCACAACATAAATCCGACCACCAACACCAACTCCACCGTCAACTACACATTAACAACCCCCACCCCAAAAAAACGCATCCCCACACCCCCCCCCCCCAACCCGTCTCAACCTCTCTACCCCAACCCTTAACCCGCTGCAACCCCATCCACAACGACCAACCCCCAAGGCATGAATCTATGTGGGTCTGTATGTGTGTATAGATTAGTTTTTGTTTTTTTGGTTTAAGGTGTATATAGATTAGTTTTTCTTTTTGTTCAAAGTGTGTATAGATTAGTTTGTATATACATATGGTATGTGGTGGAGTTGGTGATAAAGTTGTGGGTTTGTTAATATGGTATTGTGTTAGCGGGAGTGACAGTGGTGGTGATGGTGATGGTGGTGGTGGTGGGTTGGAATTGTTAAAATGAGTTTGTAATTTATTAATTTTTTGAGGTTATTTTTTTAATTATTTTGGGTGTTTGTATAATTTATTAAATTTATGAGGTTAGTTTTAAATTAACATGTCTTTTTTTATTTAATTATTTTTTAAAAATCAAATTATCATTTGGTCAAGGACCTCCCAAGAGATTTTTAAAAATTCAAGAACCTAAGTGTTCCAATACTAAAAGGTTGGGTACTTGAATATCTTATTTTCCTAAATAAATTATATATTATGATTAAATCGAGATATAAGAATATTTTGTTACTCAACTGATTGAATCAGCTTTTAATGAACCTAGGGACCAAAACAGTAGACAATGAACTTATAAACCCAAGTTCATCAACTTATTTTCCATGCTTAGTATCAAAGGTTAACAGTAACACTATATAAAACTGGGAGATGTATACTAGATCTAACCATTAAAAAATATAAGTTGACTCAGGCAAATAAAAGGAGTGAAATTTATAATGATTAAATAAGTATTACGCTTGGTTTACCGAAAGACAAATTATATGTTAAACATAATAAATACATATAATAAATTATTTTCTAATATGTTAAGTTTTTAGATGAAATAATAACTTAATATAATATTAATTTTCACGTTATCAAATAGTCTTGAATTCAAGTATTATTGTCCCTTATTTAAAAATATTAAACTCTCAACGTACAAAGTTTAAAAAAAAATCACGAAACTTAGCTCTACGTGTGGTGATGTATGAAAGACAATAAATTAATATGATAAACCCGTAACTTAATGCCAAATTGACCCTGAAAGTAAAACAATATGGCAGGTCACTTTGAAATTGCAGCCATTGTTTAAAAGGTCCATCACCTACGTAGAGAAGAGCGACTCGGACTTGGAAGATCAGGCTATTAGCTTCGGCAACCAACACGAGTTCGCAGACCTGACGTGGTTCCCCAGCCAGCAAAAGGTAGTTTATAGGATTGACGACCGAGTCTCCTCCAGCGAGTCCGGCAATGGTGTTTATGACTTTATTGCATTTCGCTCACAAGCTGCACCAGCGCTGGCCATTATAAGAACTGCAGGTTAGCTTTTTCAATTGTCTTCCCAACTTTCGATGATTGTGAGCGAGCGAGTGTGTTGAAGATATAAATCTCATCACTATAACCTCATTTATCAGGTATAAGCGAAGTTTGAGCTATATACATAATAGACAGAATAATAATGACGTGACTTATGTCTACAATAGTTCCTAGATTAATTTCCTTTTCTTTTTCCTTTCTGAATAATTAATCGTCCATTAATGGTGTACCGTATACATACGATCTTTTGGGTCCTTTTTCTAGAGGAGGCTCAGGAATTCATTCGTGATGCTGCTGGGAAATGTGCAAGTGCGAAGCTGACAGCATCCGCATTGAAGATAGCTGCTTATGGGTTGACAAATAATGGTATATCTTTTACCTATAAATGATTCTATATAAATGACATATTTTACTTAGTTAACCATCTCATTTAAAATTTTAAATTATTATTAAGAAATTTATTATAAGGATTTTTTTGCTTAACCTCCTTCATGAATGGGACTAGTGACACTTTGTCCCCTAAAATATTTTGGCAACCATTTAAGCCCATTAACTAAAAGTTAAACCAGTTAGAGTTAACATCCGTTATGTTTATATATTCTTATACAATTATATTCCAAAATTATCTTTCTTTGTAGCATATTAAGATTATCCTTTTCTGTACTATATTAAAATTATCAATAAGCCTCCAAACCATCATTCCTTTGTTTATGCACACGCCTCTCCTATATGGAATAGACCTAACTGCATCCTGTGCACAAATCAACATTTTAGAGCTTTTATAACATTCTAATTGGAAAAAAAAATTGTTGTGGAAGATGGAAAAAACTGTTACAATAAATGTCTTATTTTTAACAGTTTTTAACCATTGTATAAAATAAAACTTTTTGCAACAGTAAAAAAAAAATCAATCATTCTTTGCTTATAAATGCTCATAAAATTACTTTTTGACAACGGTTTTAAAATGTTGTTTATAAGTTATAAAAAAAAACTGCTGCAATAAAGAATTTGCAATGGACCATATGCAACGGCGCGCATCATATGAAATGGTTAACATTAATTATAACAAATTTTAGCCTTTTACAATTATTTTAAATATCTTTAAATATTCAAATAAAAAATGTGATAGTGAATTGTTGAGAACTCCATCTTGATTTTTAATCTTACTATGCACATAAACAAAAAAAATAGTTAATTTTGTATTAATCTAGTATTGACAATTACATCTATGAAAATTGTCTCAAAGTATCACTGACAATTTCATCCCATGCACAAACTAATGAATTCTTGCGAACTTTTACCATGCACATAAACGAAAAAAAAAAAGAATTACTTTGAATTATATTTATCCGTCAGTATCAAAATCCAGATTCAATTTCATGAACAAATTTGAGTTTGTCGATGCTTCTTAACCAAAAAATTGTACATGTATATTGACATACATATATAGAGTAATATGCACTCAAAATATATGCACTAATTTCGTCCAAGCACGAACTTACGAGAATTGAGATGCCGACTGACTACAAAAGGGTGTAGTGAAGAGAAAACCTCAGATGTAGCAACGAGAGAATTTTACTTTTATCAAGAGCTTATTTTTTTGGTGGAGAAAGGCTTATATTATAAGAAATATTAGGGGTAAAGCTGGAATAAATAACATATGTTAACTCTGACTTGTTTGACAGTAAATCAACGAAGTCAAGTAGCCACCAAAATAATCAGGGGAGTAAAATGTTACTGATCCTATACGGAAAGGGGTTAAGTGAAAAAGATCCTTTTATTATATTATCTTTACAACATGCCACCTCATATGTCACATATAGATATGATTTCACGCCTTACATATGGATATATTCTTTTTTAAATGGATTACGGTAAGACTTAAATTTAAAATTTTTTGTTAACTGAGCTCAGCATGTAATTATAAACATTCTTTGTTGTAATTTTAACAGGTTTACTATTCACGGGGTACCCAGTAGTTGGATATCAGAATAGGTTCCAATCATCAGGAGCTTGTCTTGATAGCCTTGAGGATTTAACTATTACAGCTTGCCCATGGGACCCTAGAATCAAAGGTCTATTCTTTCACCAAACCGCATTCACCATCGCCTTGTCAAAAGCTAAAAACTTCATTGGCGATGTGAAAAAGCTCATCGCATTAGAGCCAACAGCCATGTGCAATGTAGAGATGTACAATGGTCTCCTCATCAGATACGATAAAGCTTCAAGTGCTTACTTAGGCAAACAAGAAGATTCAATCGAATTCGAAATGACATACTTCAGAAGCAATGAACCAATGACCCCTAGGCTAAACGAGGACATACTTGAAGAGGTGGAGCAACTTGCTTTCTTCAAGTATGGAGGCTTGCCCCACTGGGGAAAGAATAGGAATGTGGCTTTTGATGGAATCATAAACAAGTACAAGAGTGCAGCTGAGTTTTTGAAGGTTAAAGATATTTATGATCCATTAGGTCTATTTTCTAATGAGTGGACTGATCAAATTCTTGGACTGAAAAGTGGGGTGATGATATACAAAGAAGGATGGGGTTTAGGAGGGTTATGGATATGCTCAGAAGATATTCATTGTGCTCCGGAGAAGGGTTACTTTTGTCGACCAGGAAGAATTTACAAGGATGCAAGGGTTTGCACTACTATAAATAATTGAGGATAAGGGAGTAATTTTGAGGTTGTTTAATTAATTAGATTATATTCATGAACAAGGATATTACTATTGAAAATAATATGCAAGTTAGCAACCATCACAAAATTAAGAGAACTTTTTTTCTTAGCTTGAAATATAAGGACCATACCAAGTTGAAAATAATGAGACCAGGATGATTGAAAATCCTGATTTCCATTTTTTTCGTTTACAGAATGTTAAGCCAATTGTAACAAGTGCTTTTAAGTTCATATTGAAGACAATAAATTAACAAAATAAATTACTCCTTAACAACTTTAAATGGTATCAAAGCCTACTTCGTCTCAGAGTTAGACATCCGGGGAAGGGTATGCATTATAATAGCGGAGTCAATAATAGGGGGTCGGGGGCACTCATCTATTTTTTTTTTGCTACCATTACAACAAAGAGGGAAGAGACGAAATCCAAAATAAAGACAAAGCGTTAAAGTACAAAGAGCATTCAAGTCTATAATAAGAGAGGTAAAAGCATAGGAACAAACGTCACTCTTACCGTGTCACGAGGATAAATGTGGAGAAGCAAGGAGACCTGGAGAGAAATCTCCAAGCTACAATTCATTATAAACATTATAAATAAAGTTTTTTTTTTCTTTTCTTTTCTTTGTTTACAGTGAGGAAATATAGATTATATTGGCTAGAAAATTGTATGAGGAGGGCCCAAAAACCAAACAAGATCAAAAAAGAGAATATGACAATTAGCCCAAGCCCAAAGTAAAAAGCTAAAAATATAAGCTATATTGCCCAATGCATTGGCCCAAACCCAAACACTATAAACTAGGGTGGGCATTAGGATATTGAAATGGGTTGGAAATAAAATGTCATTCCCAATTCTAACTAAAAATATATGCTACCATGCCCAATGCATTAGCCCAAACCAAAACACTATAAAACTAGGGTGAAAATTGATACATTGGAATGGGTTGGAAATAGAATGACATTCCCGATTCTACTCCAATTCAATACCTAGTATGAAGTTATAAACTTGGGAATCACATTCTCTAGATAATACGATTATCACAAATTTAGGAATAATCATTCCAAACAAAACACATAGAATTGACCCATTTCCATGTTCTTGGAAATGAACTTATTTGTTGAATTATCAAAATACCGTTTCAAAAAATAATAAGTGTATAATAACAAAAGTCAATCCTTATTATTATTATTATTATCATTGTTGTTTTCGTCATCATCATCATCATTATCATTATTGTTGTCACTCCCCCAAATTTATCAGGGCAAATCCGGGAATAAGACTGCCATGAATTTAAGAAGATAAATCATGCTAAACCCGCAAGACTCTAATCCTCAATAAAATAAACTAAGAATGAATCAATCAATTAAATATTAGTAATTAATTCAGAGCATCTATAATCCTAATAAAATATGCAAATACTAAAAAACTTTAATTACATGACAAATCCCAAAAAAATAATAATGATATTAATCACAAATGTTCTTAAATATTCTAATCTTTTGTATCCTTTTCATGAAACTTCTAGGCCACTAAACCCCGAACTGAATTTTTCATCTGCAAAATAAGAAGAAGAAAAAGAGTTGAACGAAACAATGCTCAGTAAGTAGAATCTACCATAAGGAACACTAAGGCTCAAAGACCAATAAACAATAAAATGATGTAATCGATAAAATCAAGCACTAACAGAACAATATAGCAAGTTGTGGCTACTTAACAGCACGCACAATACACAATACATAATTCATAATCAAAATAGATCACAGCTAATTAACTACCAACCGTTTAGAATTCGATAACTTATATATAGAGTTCATAGGGTCTAATCAATGACTTGTACTTAGCTTTTCGGAAGAAATAATACAATGCCTTAAAATGACTCGTAAACAAAGAGTGGAATAACAATGAATCATAGGAATATTGTAGATCAGCAAATGGGGTAGACATAAGAAACAATAAATTCTACTTACCTCAGTTCTAAAATGGAAAACCAATAATAACTATGAGTTGTTTGTAAAGCCATCAATTTGTAGTCATTGAGCCTAATTCAAATATCAAAATAATATATTTCATCTATTAATTTCATATATTTTGGAATCCACAAAAACTAAAGATATTCTTGACAGAATATAAATTCTTACCACAATAATTTGCATTCTGATACACCGCAAAATTATTTTGATTCTCTAAGAAAATCTACATTGTTTTTCTTTTGAAGCTCTACGCAAGAGGTTTTGAACCTAAGTAACTACAGTGACATTTGTTTTGTAAAATTGTAAAGCCACAGGAAATAGCTTAAGGCTCTATTTTGTCCCTGCCAAGTTATTGTATCACTTGCGTACTGAAGTAGTCTATTTGACCACTATCTTATAAGAGCTTTTTTTTTTAAAGCCAACAACCACCATATTTTTAGGCACTCCTTAATCCTACTAACTGATAATTATAATCATGTATTCATACAATCACAGTTTTAGAAATATTAAAAACTCAAATGTTAATTAGCTAAAAATGAAGTTTAAATTTTGGGGTTAATACACCCTTTCTCCCTTAAAAAAGTTTCGTCTTTGAAACTTAATCTCTTAAATAAAATTCTAAAATCACTTGTCAAAACTCCAAAGAACATTAATAAGTATAAGTCTAACCATTCTCATGCACAACAAAAATATAGTTACCCAACCCATTAAGTCCACAAGTGATCAAAACCTATTACTCTAATACCATTCTGCCACGCCACCTAAATTTGTCGGGCTTTAATTACATGACAAATCCCAAAAAAAAATAATATATTAATCACAAATATTCTTAAATATTCCAATCTTTTGCATCATTTTCATGAAACTTCTAGGCCACTAAACTCCGAACTGAATTTTTTATTTGCAAAATAAGAAGAAGAAAAGGGTTGAGCGAAACAATACTCAGTAAGTAGAATTTACCCCAAGGAACGCTGAGGCTCAAAGACCAATAAACAATAGAATGATCCGATCGATAAAATCAAGCACTAACAGAATAATATAGCAATCAATGCCTTAAATGAACTTGTAAACAAAGAGTGGAATAACAATGAATCATGAGAATATTGCAGATCAACAATCAAGGTAGACAAAAGAAATAGTAAATTCTACTTACATCAATTCTAAAATGGAAAACCAATAATAACTATAAGTTGTCTGGAAAGCCATCAATTTGTAGTCATTGAGTTTAATTAAAATATCAAAATAATATATTTCATTTATTAATTTCATATATTCTAGAATCCACAAAAACTAAAGATATTCTTGATAGAATATAAATTCTTAGCACAATAATTTGTTAATGATATGCTCTATTGCTATATAGTTAGATGACATATATAGGACATTATGATGTAAATTTGTGTTTTATATAATGGTATCTTTGTTGATGTTCATATTTTTTGCTTATATTATATGAATGTGTCCTTAATGTTTTTCGAAAAAGAAATACACTCTAAAAGCATTTAGAATACATCGACATATTTCTTCGTTATGATAAATATTTAAAATGATTCATAGCCCTCATATTATTTAATCGAGACTAGGATAATCGAGTACGGGCTATCATATGTAGTTACCTTTAATTAACATATGGATATTAATGATAAAGAATAGCGAGCCTTGTGCTATAACAACATGGGAATGTGATTAACTTACATATGAGCGATCGTTAGTGGAATGGATCATTGAATATGACTGGAATACTAAACTACATGACTTCAGACTATAGTCTATTATTCATTGCGAATTGTGCAAATTAATCATTTGACTTGAGAAATTATGACTGTCGAATATATCAGGGTTTAAATCTAGCATTTGGTCAAAACCCGCCTTTTTCATGGCGAGTTATGACCTCTTGCATAACCTCCGAACATGAGGCACTTTCTTATGTGATCTAGTATCAATTGCTAAATGAAAAAATCCTCGGCCAGGGTATGAATTATGGAAAGGGGTTTTTCCATAAGTGTCATCTTTTATTCCACCGATCATATCTATGCATAAAATCGAATTAGTGGACTTAATTGTATGATGGTCCTCATTCAGTCGGGACATATTTAATAGAAGAATCGGACTGCACGCTAATTTGTGACAATAAATAGATTCATAAGAGTTGGACTTCATTTCCAAATAAACTATCATGATACGTATGTTGTTAGGTGTCAGTCTTGAACGTGAGGGTATTCCGGAAAATAACGGAGACATTCCTAGAATAGATTAAAAGTGTTTAATAATCACTCATCGCTATACGGTTATGAATCTAGAAAGTCATACACAAAAGAGCATTATGAATAAGGCGTTTAATGAGCTTGATATTAAGTTAAGAAGACGTTAAAGAGTTAATGTTATTTATTTTGGACGTTAATCGTTAAGTGAGCCAAAAGTACAATTATGGAAAATATTGGTGCCAAAGTATAAATATGAAAATGGGTGTTTCCATAATTTAACTATTCTAATATGGATTAAAATTAATTAACTAATAATCTTGCATGAATGCCAAGTGGCATTGTCTTAGAAAACAAAATAAAGCCACTTGTCAAACTAGATCTAAAGAAGATCATGACAAGATTTGAAAGAGATTTGCATGGGATTTTGTGAGATTTTGGAATGATCCCAAGATATCAAAATATCTCTCACTCTTTCTCTATTTTTGAGGCACGGCTAGAACACAACACAAGGAAGTGAAGAAAAACTACTAAGTCTTGAACTTTTTCTTCCTTGTAGCTCTCGGTCCAGTGCAAGAAAAATAGTAGAGGTTTTTCTTTTTGCTTTCTACTCATACACAAGCTCATATATATCACCAAGAAGCTACCACATTAACTTGGTTGGTGGAGATTGCCATTGGATGCTCGTGTATTTCAATCTAGAACTTTTACACGTGTGAAAGAGACTTGTCTACGCCCGTAGCATTTCCATCGTGATTCTACCCCTTCAATTTGACTATCTTCGTGAGATATATCGTTTTATATCCCTTTGTTATTTAAATATAAATGACATACATTTACATGCATGTTGATTATCATGGACTTCAAGAATATATATGAATACAAATGATTATGGTGCTAGAAAATTTTTAAAATTTCATTACTTCCATTTTGCACACAATAGGTAGAAATTTGCATGTTTCTCGAAACGATCCTTTTCAAGTGCTATCAGAGCCAGGGGTTCTAAAGTCCATGTAATAACATGTTTTGGCCTAGATATAATCTTTGATGTATGTAAAAGGTCATATTTCAAAGGTTTTACATGCATGCATGTAGAGATCTATGAATATATGTATTGATTCAAGCATGCATGTGTAGATTAGCCTAATTTTATGTTGAGTATGTTTGTATGAGTTTAAATACTAGATCTAAACTTAACATGTCGAGATATGCTTGAATATGAATGTTCATACAAAAAAGTTGAAAATGCCTAAAAGATGTTTTAGATATTCTTAACTTTGTGAGATTTATATGTTGATATAAAGAATTGTATGAAGAAATGGCATGTTTGGTATTTTTCCTATGCCTTGGCCGAATGGTCTAGAGTCCTTGGATGACCGGATAACATGTATATTATTCTATCTTTGTGGATGTTATATGATTGATATAATATTGCATGAAGTAAGCAAACCCAGTCATTTTATCTTACCATGGCCGAGAGGTCCCTATGTGTTTGGGTGGCCTAGTGACATGCTATGATTATATGGCTTACTTGTGTTGGTTAATCTTGTGTTTCATGTACATTATAAGGTTGATTATAATCATGGAATCAATTGGTTTACATGCATGTTGGCAAAGTGTTACTAATGAGTGTTAAAGATTAAATGGTTAAGTGAACTTTTGTATGTGATGCATAAGTTTGTTGCTACCTTGTTTACTTAGCTTTGATTATTTATGTGGTATGTCTAATCTTAGCTTTATGAGCTTGTATGGTGTATGAGTGTTGAATTTTATCATGGACTTGGTGGTTGAATAGTTGTAATTTCAAATGGCTTTGTAATTATTTAATCCATTTCATATGGTTTGTAATTGAGACATAAGTTTCACTTCACTTTCTTACAATTGAGAGAATTATATAGTGAGGACTATTTGTAATCTTTCAAGAAGATTTGCAAGAAGACCATTAAAGGCCTTCAAGGAGTTGGAGGTGTTTTGATCTTTGGAGATTTCAAGGATTTGAATACTTTGAAGACATGTTGATATGCTTTAGGATAGTCTTATTTTTCCTTGAGTTTTTCCAAACCCAAGTCCATGATCTACCATTCTTTTATGTTGCATGCACGTTATTTTATTTGCTCTATATGTTAGTAGCTTATAAATAGTTTTTTTGTGCATGATGAAATCTTAACAAATTTAAAACCTCCCTACGTGAAAACTAATATTAGATTGTTAAAAAATAGTAAAAAAAAGTTTTATCGTAGCCCTCCAACATCCTAGGACTTAATTTCTTAAAGTGAATATGTTCGGTCTAACCCAAAGATAGAGGGATGTATTTCACGATAAGTTTATTAAGTTGCTAGTTAAACATGGTGATGTTGTTGTATTCCAATATCATATGACTAAGAATACACTAAAGTTGAGGTCATAAGATTTAAATTGTTGGATAACAAGGTGATAGCGGGCTTAATTTAACTAGATCAATTAATCAAGAATGCACTAAAGTTGAGATCAAAGTAATTTAGGGGTTAAATATGACCATATCCTTTTTAGAGAAAAAGAAAAACAAAGAGTTGTTGACTCTTGGTACCTATATTCCAAGAATACCACAAAAGTTGAGGAATATATGTGATTAAGAGAATTTGGTCACCCACTAAAGAATCTTCGTAGATTCATGCTTTTCATTTTAAAGGAGTATGAGATTCGATAAGCTAAGTGGAAAGAACTATTTATTTAAAACTCCATACTTAAATAGTTTAGCATATTTACATCAACTTGCAATCTTACTTTCGGCAATATTTATTTCCCGCAGTTTGTATTAATGGATTCTATTACAAATCTTATTGACCGAATTTTTGACAAGAATTGTTTAACTGGACCTAATTTCCCTGATTGGTATCGTAATCTCAAAATTGTTTTGGGTATAGAGAAAATTGATTATGTTTTGGAAAAATCCCTTCCCACTTCCCTTCTTGAGACTGCTACTTAGGCTGAGTGCGAAACTTATCGTTTGTGGGTTGAGCATGACTTGCATGCAAGAGCTTATATCCTTGCCTCAATGGTCCATGAACTACAAAAATAGCATGAGAAAATGTCTTACGCTGGTAGCATGATTCTCAACCTACAAAAGTTGTATGGCGAGCAAAGTAATGCGGTTAGATAAAGAGTTGTTTAGGGCTAGAATGGAAAAAGGTGATGATATGAATAAGCATACCCTTAAGATGATTAATTTGATTACTCAACTTGAGGCGTTTGACTTTATTATGGATTATAAATCAAAGATAGACCTTATTCTGACACAACTTGAGGCGTTTGACCGTCATTCAATCAATTTATTGTCAACTTTCAAATGAATAAGATTGAAGCCTCTCTTCCTGAGTTGTTAAACATGTTGACAACTGCACAGTCTCAGTTTAAAGGAAAAGGAAAAGAGTCTGTCTTGGTTGTTGCTTCTTCTTCTGGGTTAAAACCCAAGAATAAAAGAAAAAAGAAAAACAACAACAAGAAGAAAGACTCTACTCCTAAGCCCACTGTAGGTATTAGGAAGAAGAAGAATGATGTCATCCCTAAGGGACAGTGTCACCACTGTAAGGTTGATGGCCATTGGAAGAGAAACTGTCATTTATGTCTTCAACAGTTGAAGGGACAACAGACTGGTTCAGCTGCAAATAAAGGTATAATCTCTTTCAAGTCTGTGAATGAGACAAAATTTTCTATTAGTCAAGATTACACCTCTTGGATTTTAGATTCGGGTGTTACAACTCATGATTGTGTGTCTCTACAGAATCTAAAAGACAAGGTAGCGCCTAAAAAAATGCAAGATCGTTTTGAAGGTAGGCAATAGGGCAAGTGTTGCTGCCTTTCCTGAAGGAAATGTGGATGTGCATATGCCCACAGGAAGTGTTTTGCATCTTAATTATGTTTTGTTCGTACTGAATGTTGTTAGGATTATTGTATCTATTCCTAAGCTTATAAATGAAAATTATGAATTTTCTTTTATGAAAAAATGTTGTAATATTCGTTTTAATAATGAATATGTCAGCTCTGCAACTTTGGTAAATGGACTTTATCATTTGGATGTGAATGAGTGTATGCATGTTAATTCGACCACTACTTCAAACGAGAAACGCCTTAAAGATATTCAAATTAATGCAAAACAATTATGGCACTTAAGACTTGGACGTATTAACGAGAAAATATTAACATAAATGGCTCAAAATGAACTAATTGGTTCATTGGGATCTGAACGCAGCCCTACATTTAAGTATTGCATTCTCGAAAAAATGAGTATGTCATCTTTTACTAGACAAGGTGTAAGAGCCACTGAATTGTTAGCATTAATACATAGTGATATTTGTGGGCCATTTAGAGAAATGGCTCGTGGTGGTTATTATTACTTTATAACCTTTACCGATGACTATTCATGGTATGGTTATGTATACTTGATGAAGTATAAGTTTGAGGCCTTCGAAAAATTCAAGGAGTTCAAGGTTGAAGTAAAAAATCAATTTGGAAAAAGTATTAAAACTCTACGATATGATCGTGGAGATGAATACTTAAGTATCAAATTTATCGAATATCTCAAACAAGCTAGATTTACTTCACATACCACTTCACCTGTTACACCACAATTGAATGGAGTATCTGAATGTAGGAATCATACATTGTTGGATATGGTACGATCTATGTTTAGTTATACCGATCTTCCAATTTCATTGTAGGGGTATGTACTTCTTATGAAAATTTACCTATTGAATAGGGTTCCGACTAAAGTCGTTCCTACTACACCATATGACTTATAGGTTGGGAGAAACCTGAGTCTTAATCACATTAAGATTTGGGGTATCCCACTTATGTGTAGAAACTTAAGACAAACAAGTTGGAAACCAGATTTGATAAAGGAAGATTTGTGGGGTAACTTAAAGAGACTAAGGGGTATTATTTCTATTTTCTCGATAATCAAAGAATTTTGATCAATCACGATGCTGTATTTCTTGAAAATGAGCTTGTTCAAGAAGGAAGCAGAGGGAGAAAAATTAGAATAGAGGAAGAGTCCTCTAAACCGCAAACTAACCTGAATCAAAATTCTGAACCAGTTCAACAAAATCCAAAACAAGTCATCACATAGACTCCCGCAGATCAAGCAGAGTATCCTATCCTCCTGGACAATATGGGTATCTTTGTTAGGAGGCACAAAAGTTGTTTGTGGTAGGGGATAGTGATCATGTGGATGATCCTTCTACTTATAAGGAAGCGATATGGGATATCGATTCCAAGAAATAGAAGCAGGCAATGCAAGTAGAAATTGATTCTATGTATTCCAATGATGTTTGGACCTTGGTAGACCCGCCCAAAAGTATTGTACCATAGGTTATAAATGGGTTTTCAAGAGGAAACTTGGAGTTGATAGAAATGTTGAGACATATAAAGCAAGACTTGTTGCGAAAGGCTATTGTCAGAAACAACGTGTTGATTATGACGAAACTTTTTCACCAATTGCCATGCTTAAATCCATTTGCATTATGCTTACTATGATTATGATATCTGACAAATGGATGTTAAAACTGCGTTCCTGAAAGGTTATCTTGATGATGATATATATATAGAGCAGCCCGAAGGTTTTTGTGACTCCCGAGATTCTACCGTACTTTTTATTTACTGTTGCATTCACTGTTCATGCATTTAATTGTGCGTTTACTGTTGCTTTCCTTGGTTACTATTCATTACATTTTTCAACTACTTGAATTCTTAGAATTAGCATTTTTCCTAAGTCATATTATTTATTTTAGGAATGAGAAAAATGTATGTTTGAGCAAAATGCGTTAGGAGAGCTCGTTTAGAAAATGTTTTAGTGATTCCTTGAATAGTGTTACGTAGTCTAACATTGATTTTGAGTTAGTTAACATTTAATTACATCTTAGACTTGCTTTAAGTGAATTTAATGAGTTATATTAGCCAAAAATGTAGTCAACACACACACAAACTAAATGCATATTAAATATATACACATTAACACACAACACATAACACATAGCTCATAAAACAATTTTCCTAATACCCATTTTACCCCCCCAAACCCGAGAGGTAGCAGCAGCAAAAAGGAGAAGAAAATCTCTTCAAGGCTTGCATTTTGATCACTTTAACTTGTGTTTAGAGCTATTTTGGAGTGTTCAAAGGTCATTCCTTGCATCCTACACACCTTGGTGAGATATTTAAGTATCTCTTTGCATTTGTTAAATGTTGACAACTTTCTTGATTTTGTAGATTTGCTAATAAATGCTTATTGTATGCTCAAATATGATATTATATGATGTATACATGTTGTAGAGACCAAGTTTATGCAATTGTTTTGCTTTTTAAACGATTAAATTCGATGGTTTGATTTTAGGGTAGTGAATAGTGACATTTTTTAGGGTTTTGTGAAATTGTGCCTTATAGCTTGATTCATTGCTTCAATTAGGTACCTTAGATGTTAATAAAGATAGATTAATAGCCCCATGAGGTTGAATTGCTCGAAACTTGGCTAAAACGTGAAATTGGTTACTTTTAGAAAGGAGTTTCGGGTGTAATGCGAATCCGGGTTGTTTTGGCCATTATATTTAGTATTCTTAGGCTATATAGGTGCTAAATATGATTTGCTAAACCTTGATTGAGTTCTGGTTAGGGTTCGTGTAGTACAAACTCATAAAGGGACAAACGGTGCTTTTGTGCTAACCACGGGTAATTGGATAACTTCAAGGGTCCTAGGGGTGCCATAAAGGATATTTAGAGGTATGGTATAGCTTCCTCATGAAATTGGAACATTTCCTTAGGATTTGGAAACAAATGGCTTAGGTTATAAAGGGGAAAAAGTAAAAATTTGAGTATTTTGCACTTCTATGACCTTGTGAAGGCTTGTTAGTTGTTTAAATGTACTTTTAGAGTGATTATGAGCTTTTGGTAATGTTTTATGGAAAAATATGCAATTTACCCCTTTATGTTCGTTTAGTTGATTTCATACTGTTGCCTATATTTTAACTGTTTTCGAAGGCAACCTACTTTGTTGTCCCTCCTAAGTGTTACCGCATTTCAATGTTATTATATTGTCAATTGTTAAAGTGCATTGCATGGTGGTTGCACAACGATAGTGTCAGGGGCGGATGTATTGGGTATCGACTAGGCGGCAGAGGGCTTGCTAGTGGATATTCGATCTCCGTGCTTTAGTCCCTTACTTGCCTGGCCCAGAGATTGCCAGGGGATGTTGGGTCGTAGGATTTTTAGGGTACATTCAGTGTACACCCACTGAAGTGTTTGAGGTTTATGCCAACACTTTGATTGAAGTTTGTGGTTCGTGATTGAAGATCAAGTAAATTCTAGAGTGATTGGGGTTAAATGAATCGTATTTTTTTTTATTGTGTGGTAACTTGTTATTCGAATTGTTCTTTAGTTGTTTAAATGTTTTATTTGTGCTAACAGTTGCATTGCACGCCCCGGTAGTCTTTATCCCTCATTGAGCAATTGTGATTGTTCATACCTCGCTAAACATGTTTCAAGTGGTGCAATTGGAGAAGTTGTCGTGATTGTTGTGTGCTATTGCTTGAGATTGAAGTGTTTGCCCTCTAAACTGTGGAAGACTTTGTTTGTATTATATTATGTTCTAATTTGCTTATGGGTTGTATATATGTTGGAATTCTAATAGTTACGTTGATGTTTGGCTGGAATGGTAGTGGTCTGTAATAGTTTAACCTTACTTATTTCCTATGTTGTTTGCTTGTGTGTTAATGAAAGCTAGTAGGTGTTTGGCTTTAGATTAGAAGAAAGTCTAATTAAAAATATAGAATGGTATGATAAGTGGACAAAAGATAAAGATTCAAGAATTGTTAGTTACATGCTTGTACGTGTTTATAATGTCTTGTATTTCTTAAGGCTCGGATGACCCTGAAGTTGGGAAAGTTGTGGAAATAAAGTTGGAGAATGTTGCGGATGTTGAATTTTGTGTGGCTTGTGGCTTTATTGTGTGTTGGCAGGTAGTTATTCATCCTATAAATAGCGGAAACTCCGTCCGTTTTTTCTAAATTTTGTGACCGGGTTTAGAAGTATAGCATGATTTATAAAGCCTCTGGTCTCATGAGGGATCGGAGCGTTATAGTTTTAACTCCAATCGTAATCAAGTAGGTAAGCTTAAAAGATCAATCTACAGTCTAAAACAAGCTTCACATTCTTGGAACATCAGATTTAATGATGAAATCATGGAGTTTGGGTTTATCAGAAATAAAGATGAACCCTGTGTTTACAAGAATGTTAGCGGGAGTGCAACCACTTTTTTGATCTTGTATGTTGATGACATTTTGATAATGGGAAATGATACTGGGCATATAATGTCTACCAAAGTCAGGTTAAATGGCAAATTCTCCATGAAAGGCTTGAGAGATGCATCTTACATCTTAAGAAGTCGTGTCTATAGAGATAGAGCGAAAAAATTGATTGGCTTATCTAAAAGCTTGTACATAGAACGGATCTTGAAGAAATTCAAGATGCATAATTCTAAGAAAGGTCTTTTGTCCATAAGGCATGGAATACATCTTTTGAAGGAAATGTCTCCTAAATCCGACGAAGAAAGGCAACATATGGATCATGTGCCTTATGCTTCCGTTGTTGACAGTCTCGTGTATGTTATGCTATGTACATGGCCTGATATTGTATATGCTATCATGACCCCATTTTTCAATCGTTAAAACGGTCTCTGATACCACAATAGTGACAATGAGGGGTTTATATTCAAACTTACATCAACCGTAACAATCTGGGATCGTGATGCCATGGGCTTAAGAAAATCATTCCTCATAAGTCAACTAAGGCATTATACATTACCCTGAGCACTATTATCCATAAAACCATACAACCAAACTATTAAAATTACTTCCTAAATACTGAAGCCCAAGTTTACTAATAATAAAATTACATCACCTATTGATACATCCATTATAATAAAATATGTTATACAAACTTCATCATTAAAGATTAGAGTTACAACCACCGGGTACATATTTATAAGACCTAGATTCACCAAATTGTATCATACAAATCCAACTACTTCGTCTAGGCCTCCAAAGAATATTGTACCAAGTTAGTTACGAAGCTAAGCATCCAAAAGTTAATACATTGCATCAAATAGTTCATATACCCAACTTATCTACTACAGCAAGAGGTTAACACACAAGGGAGCTTCTCATTCAACTTGCAAAATTGGCTCGGGTTAAAATTCACCTGTAATTGTCATAAAGAAGGGTGAGTTATACCTAACTCAGTGAGGGATATCGGGAAGGGAATTTTCGCAAGTGTTTTATCATTTAGAAAATATTTAGAAAGACGTGTCATGCATACAAGAACAATTAATAAGAAACAAGATTAAACATGATAAAGAATACTATACCATGCACGGAGAAACATGAGTTGTAAGTAGAACACAATATCTTGGCATTAAGTAAGAAACAAAATTGAACATGTTAATAAGCAACCAACTCTACTCTCCGAGAACCTCAAGGGACCAAGTGGGAGTAGGAAACCATATAAAGAAAAGATAGTTGCACAAGCATTTGTTGGAGATGGCCAGTCTCGAATCTTCTGTCAATATCATATCCCTAAATTCCAAACCTGAGGGTGAAATTCGGATATACACCACGAATTACCATGGTAGCTAGGCCGTCTTAGCAAACCCGATACCGCCCAGGCGATACTGGAACTTCTACCATAGGGTTTATTAGATTGCCAGAATTACGGGAAGTCATGGTAGTCGAGACCTAAACCTGACGGTCCAATGCCGCAGGGAGGGAATCAAAACTTCTACAATGCCTGGAAGGTTGCTTGAACTATAAGAAGTCATGGTAGCCGAGACATAAACTTGATGGTCTAATGCCGCATGGGGGAATCAGAACTTCTACCAAGCTCGATATGAAAGTTTGTAACCTTGAACATATTCCAACATATAAACATGTGAACAATTATAATATCTTACACGCATGCTCATTTAATCATGTAACAATTAAAAACATGTAATCAACCTTATTTAAGCTCATTTAATATGCACCTTGATCCTATGTAAATATGCATTTGATTGCAATTGGAAATGACAAAAAATGGGCAAAAATGGGGCATCTGATCGAGTCATCCAATCAACCAAATCCACTTGACTGGATCATGGTCAGTAATTTCTGGTCGACTAATCCAATCGACTGGACTTGGATTCGGTCGATTGAATCTGTCAGCCAAGCACCCGAATTTTTCTTGTTTCTTTTTGCTTATTAACTTGTTGCATTGCCTCTGACACTAATCAAACACTTAATATACTCAAATGGCATCGCTAAACAACATATACAAGTTCAACACCCATGAATCAACTAATAATTCAAAGAACACTCAAGACACCATCTAAGCCCTAATGTCCTTGATTTCCATTTTTGTTCATTACAAGCAGCTCAAACCTTATAACACATATATAAAACTTCACTCAACTCAAATTTTAACATCTTCAACTTATCAAGATCATCAAATTTATATATAGAAGGTAAAGCCCTAGCTTAAACAACCCATACAACACAAATCATACACCAAACTCTTAGTTTATGCACCACAAACAAGAAGAACAACATATATACATCATATAACCTTGGATGAGCTTTAACAAAAGCTTTTTGAAAGAATCCCTTACCTTTTTCTTGAGTTTGAAAGAAAAAGAAACAAAGATTATACTTGATACTAGCTAGGAAATGCAAGGAAGAACTTAAAGATACAAGGTGGTGCTTGGAAAATGGCTTGAGCTTCCCCATTTCCTCTTATTCTTATTCTTTTTCTTCTTTAGCTTAGTTGTGTGTATATGTGTGAGTATGTGAACCGTGTGTTAGTGTGTGTTGTGTGTGTTTTTGCTAGCTCAAAATAGTATTTTGTTAAGTAAGAAAATATCTTGATGGCCTAAAGACTAAGTTGCCCTTCTAATCTTTTGTTATCTTCTAGTTTGCCATTTAGTTCCATTATAATTATTTTAGTTAGCCAGCATAATGCGGTAAAATCTAATTAATGTCTACAATATCTAAAGCATTCAAATGCATGTACTGTGAGACCCCGGACCCACATGCACATGCATTCATTGCTTTAGTGTCAAATTATGTGTATTTATGTGTTATTTTCTAAATAGTAGTAAAGGGTTACTACTCATAACATTTTTTGACTATTTTGTTTTCCTGATTTTAAATTTTTCTCATGATACTTATTATCTAAGACGCGTGAGGGAAATGTAATTTTGTGCATTGTATGTCCGGAGGATGCATTAGAAAAATGATTTTTGTACCATATAAATAGTGAAATCTTGCATTTTGTGCTAACTAGACTTTAATTGTAATTTTTGACTTGAATTAACTTAGTCTTGCATCTAATTAGCTAACTAAACTAATCTACACTAAATAAATACTTAACATACTACTCATTTAACACAATAGCTCATATAACAAATACAAAAATTTCCCCTATGTCCCCCCCTCCCCCATGAACCCGTGAAACCTTTAGTAGGCCAAGGAGAAAATTTTCCCCTTGCATCTTCAATTCCAAGCTCAATCAACTAATTCCAAGTGGATACAAGTTCTCCAAGACCTACTCCTTGCATCTAAGATCCATTTTGGAGAGGGATTCATCCTTGATTTGCATTTGAAAGTTTTATGTGTAAACTTTAATTTTTAAAATTTGTGTTTATTTTGCTTGTACATGCTTAAATATGCTTAAATTGTCTTCTAATGAGTTAGTAGAACATTCTTTTTTAGCTATTTGGAGATTTTTACAGTTGAAAATGGAGTATGCTTGATTTGAAAGATAATGAATAGTGCATATAAATAGTAACCTACGAATTTTGGGGGTTTTTGATCTAAATTGTTTTCTATCGCTTTGGTTAGATGCTATTAAAGTCAAAATGCTAAAATGTGTGAATTAATTGGGTTCCCCTTTGATAAATCAAGAAATTTGTATTGAAACGTAAAAGGGATATTTGACCAAAGTGTTGACCGTTCTCATTTTGGGTTAAGGGTTAGTCTTGTATGTGCATGGAAGTACTTTTGGTACAATTGTGGCATTGATTGAGTGTTCAGTTAGTATAGCTGTAGTTTAAACGTGCTAGGTGGACTTTCGGAGTTTTGTTAGGAAAGTGAGATTTCGTAGCATAAAAACATGTCATAGTGTGCCTAAGAGCGGGTAGTGAAGTCGGTTTCCCATCTCATAGCTCGTTTGGTTGAAGTAGCTTATAGAAGTTGGGGTTATGAATAGTATTTTTGTAGTTTTCGGGTTTTAAACTCTTATTGCTTACTTAGCTATGGTTCTTCTTGTTATAATTGCCTTATAATTGATTAATAAGGTGTTTAAATGCATTTGTGTAGTACATGTAACTTGATAGAGGAGTTCATGAATTGAACTACATGTATACTTGTTATCAATTGAGTGAACATGCTTATATCTTGTTATATTGTTTACATTGCTTGTAGATTGTATTGTATATGTGAAGTTATAACCATGACTTGTATACTTAACTACTTGAATGATTGCTTGGATTATGCGTTAAATTGAAGTATATAGAATGTGACATTTTGCTAAGGATAGAATTTTAATAGATATTGTATGTTAATTAAATAAAACTATAAGTTAGTTAACCTAGTTAGATAAATAATGATTGTTTTAGTTTTAAGGAATTGAAGTAATATGCAAGCCAATGACCATGAGTAAGATTATTTCAAATCATAGGAGTGGAATGAAAAGTATGAAAATGATCCTTAAGGTATGATTTAGTTAATTGAGTTTTGTTAGAATTTATGTGTAATTGTCTTATTGTTTGTCACTTGAAGTTCTTTTAGAGTTATTGAAACTAAACTTGTTATAAAATTAATGTGTTAATAGTGCTTATAGATTGTTTGTAATTCATGAGGTAATATTTGATTGTATGTTCAAGGTGTTTGAGAATGAGTTGGAGCAAATTCTTACATCTTGGAGCTTGATAAAGGTGATGGAGTTTTCATCCTTTTGTGTATCTTAGTTACTTATTGTTCTTAAACTGTATGATTTAATATAATTGCTTAAATTTATGTGTGCTTATTGATTGCTATATTGTGTACGAGGGCAACCTACTTTGTTGTCCCTCGATTATGTGTTTATTGGTTTATCTTATCTGTTATCATTTTGAATGTATTGCATCGTGGTTGCGCAACCATTTGGGCATAGTAGTGTTGGGGAAGCCGGGTGGCATTGGGTTTACCGGTATACCTCGGCTACCATGGTTATCCAGTCCCTCTCTCGCTTGGGATGCCGCCCAGGGAGAGTTGGGTTGTAGAATCGGGGTACATCTGGAGTTCACCCATTTTGGAGTTATAAGGTGGTATGTCAGCTTATCGTTATTATTATCATTATTATATCGGGATTTCTGTTCGTGGTTCGTGGATCGAGATTCGTGGTATGAATTCAAAGTCAACTGATATTCCTTATTGTGTAACTCTCGTCTGGGCCCTAAGTCTTTAGAGAGTTACCTTATATCCTTTTTATATGTACCTCTCACTTGAGCCCTAAGTCCTTGAAGAGTTACATACGAGTGTATTCTCATTTATGTGTTATTAAATGCGTGAAATTGATTGGTTCTCTTGTGAATGTGTGATACCCATATGAGTCCCTTGTTTGTCCCTAATTACTTTTATGTGGTTATTGTTTGAGTTTGACTACCTAAATGTGTTACTTGGCTTTACTGTTTGAATTAGTATTTATTTTGTTACTTGATTCTAGGAATTATATGCATTGCACGAAACCTTTTCAAAAACTCCCTGATTACTTGTTCCCTCCTTCACTGAGTATACATGTATTGTATACTTACCCTTCTTCTTAACATTTTCAGGTTTAGTACGAAACAACTGCAGAGCCTACAAGTTAATTGGCCTCTTGAGCATTGAGGTGTTGCTTGCTTGTGATAGTATAATTTGTAAAGTAGAAGTCTTGTGTGTAATTGATTCATGTTGTGAAGGATTGTAAAAGATAGTTTAATGTTTGTGTGATGTGATAATTGTAATGGTATGTAATAACTTGTAATCTTTATTTTATTGTCTATTAGATGCATGCTTGCATGATTTGAATAGTTGGCGGACTTAATTCATAAGAAAGATAAATAGAGAATATTAGAGTGGTATGATAAGTGAAATTATAAACATAGACTTTCAACAGTTAATAAATGCACGATTGTATGTCTTTAATGTTCTAGACTAAGGCTCAGATGGCTTTAGTACTAGGAAAGTTGCATGGTTGAAGTTTAGAGTTGTTGAAAATGTTGTAATATGTGGTTTGTGGTTTTATCTTTTGTTTATAAGGAACCAGTTAGGCCTATAAATAGGGGAAACTCCGCCTATATTCCCTTGTTTTTCGTGACCTCAGGTTTTAGGATCGGGGACCTGTTTTTGTGAAGGGACAGGGCATTACACGTACACATATATAATTACACATAAAACGAGACAAATACATGTAAAATGATGTAAATGCTCATGGGAGTTCATGAATACAAGTAAAATGATGCAAGTGCACGTTAAATACTTATAAATTCATATAATTAAATGTATGAATGCATGTAGGGTTTCACATATGCTATAAGCGTTACGAGCAGATATCAGTCTGGCCTAAGTGAGGAGCACTAGATGGCAGTAAAACATATCCTCAAGTACCTGCGAAAGACTAAGGATTTTGTTTTAATTTATGGAAGCGGTGAACTCCGTGTGGATGGATACACTGATTCAGATTTTGTTTTTATTTGTAATGGATGAACAATGAGTTGGAAGAGTTCCAAACAACTAGTAACTACAGACTCCACTACTGAAGCCGAAGACATCGCTGCATTGGATGCTACAAAGGAAATAGTATGGATGAGGAAGTTCTTGTTAGAGCTTGGAGTGGTTCTATCCATTGAATTGCCAATACCTTTGCATTGTGATAACAATATAGCTATTGCACAAGCTAAGGAACCCAGATCTCATCAGAATTCCAAACACATTGAAAGGCAGTTTCATATTATTCAAGAGATTGTTGCTCAAAATGATATATGTCACGCCCCCACCCAAACCCATTGCTAGGTATAGATCGGTACGTGACGTGTCATGTAACTTAATACTTGTAAAATCATCAATTGATAACCTAACAACATATACTATACCATAAGAAACTTCAAAAATGTGCTTAAGCACTTGACATTGGAAATCATCATTGACCTGTTCATAGATACAAAACCTAGATTTCACCAACTCCCTAAGATATAGTTCCAACTATGACCATCTAGGTCACAAAAGAATAGGACTTCAAGCTATTACATCCCAGTTGTCCAAAAGAATAGTTACATTGTATAAAGTTATACAAATGTACAGTATGATCTAATACATCAAAAGTTTATAAATCCACGGCCAAGTAAGTCACATAAGGCAGAAATCTGATTCATCACACAACGGACCCACCCCTTCAACTTCAAGAACTGGCTCAGGCTCAACCTCACTTGAAATTTTCATAAAAAGGGATAAGTTATACTTATCTCAGCAAGAGATAAGGGAACTGGGAGATTTCACAACCATTTGTCGTTTCGTAATCGTTTAAGAAAGTATGTCATGCACATATGAACAACTAGTAAGTGAATATCATATATAATAATAACAACAAAACAAGTATTTAATTCTACTCTCCAAGGGTTATACCAAGCGAGAGTAGATAAAAAGGATATAGTTGCACGATCTGTTGTTGGAGATGGCCAGTCTTGAATCTTCAATCAACATACTTCCTCAAACGCCAAAATAGAAGGCACTCCAAAGGCAACCTAATATCATGGTAGCCAAGACTTATACCTGACAGCCCCATGTTGCTCAGAAGAATTGGAAATCCTACCATGGGGTTCATTAGATTATATTGCTCAAGGCATATAACTGTAAATAAGCAAACATGGCCCGACTCTCTGAAGGTTATACCAAGAGAGAGTGAGTACAAATAAACAAGAACATTTTGAGGGCAACAAAATAGGTTGCCTCCGACACATAAGCATGTATTTAACCATGAACATATTCCAACATATAAACATGTACACAATTAAAATATCTTGCATTTAGAATTTATAAGACACAATGTGGAGGTCAACAAGGAAAGTTGTCTCATCATGCAAATGTTTAACAATGTAGTGACTTCAACACTTTTGCATTAGCCTAACTTATCCAATTAATTTACCTACATTCCCAAACTTCAATTAACCTGATTTTGGTATAGAATTAAATTTTATCAAAAGTAGATAGTTCTAGAATCAAACAAAACTCAATTCAGAGTTGAATTGAGTAAGATATCGCCTCTGGAAAAACCTTGTGCAAATCTGTCAAAAATCTGAATGAGTCATCCGGACGAGTAGCTTGTTTGGATCCACTTGTCCGGATGAGTGGTAGTGAGCATCCGGACGAGTAACTCGTTCGGATCCACTCAACCGGATGAAAGTCAGTAAGCATCCGGATGAGTTATCTGGTTAAGTTACTCAACCGGATTCTCTTATCCGAATGGAGTATTTTACCCACGATTTCAAGCCTTCTTCTCCGGTTTTAAAACCTAAGTTGCATATACCATTGCCATGCTCCAAATTATCAACTTCACATACAACAACAACTTTCACATAGGTAGAACTCCATCAAGAATCATCTAAAGTGTACAAGGTTAACTCTTCAACACATATATGCTCCAACTTACAAGCTTGACCTTTTGATAATTACACCCACACATCAACCTAAGTATCAATTCATGGAAATACCTCACGTTATGCATCATACAAGCTTACACAAGTAAGATTTAACCAAGGAGAGTATAACAACACAATCTTGAAACCCTAGTTACTATTCCAAACCCAAAATCACAATATAGCACATATATATATAACCTAGCTCATGCTCAACACATATATAGAACCCATAACCATGAGCTATATGATCTTTATAAAACTTTTGAAAACATCTCCCACCTTAGCAAAAGTTAGAAATGGAAGAAATAGTGCTAGAAAGCTTGAAGATGCAAGATAGCACTTGAAGAATGCTTGAAATAACTTAGTCCTCCTTCTCTTTCTTCTTCTTCTTCTTCTTCTTCCTTTGGTTGATCGTGTAGTGTGTGTGTGTGGTGTGCAAATCGTGTGTGTGTGTGTGGTGTACGTATGTGTTTTGTATATTTAGTTAGGTAGATTATTATTTGACAAAGGCCAATTACCAAGTTGCCCTTCTAATTTAAGGTGTTTTGTTAGTTTGCCATTTGGTTAATCTCTAACTAATTTAGTTAGCTAATAAAGTGTAATAAAACTAAATTATCACCTACATTAACTAAGTCACATAAATGTGCGCTAACTAACGCAAATGCACGTAAAACAATATAAATGAACGAAAAATGATGCAACCACATATTAGATGATATGATATGCTTATGGGGTTTTGTACGAGGTTTCACATCCTTCCCCCCTTAAAAGAATTACGCCCACGCAATTTCCTTCAAACCTTGCAAACAATACCGGGTATTATTGCTCCATCTGGCCGTGTCTCTCCCACATTGCTTCTTCTATGCCATGATTGTTCCAAAGCACTTTCACCATCGAAATACTTTTGTTGCGAAACTCCCGATCTTGCTCATCTAAGATTCGCACTGGTCTTTTCTCATAGTACAAGTTCTCCCGAAGCTGAAGCGACTCCGGCTCCAAGACGTGAGAGGGGTCGAGTTGATATTTCTTCAACATTGAAACATAAAACACTTTGTGTATGTTGGAAAGATTTGGACGTAGATCCAACCGGTAAGCCAACTTGCCAATTCTATCAGTAATCTCAAATAGTCCCACATACCTTGGACTTAACTTGCCTCCTTTGTCGTGCCTGATCAATCCTTTCAGGGAAGACAACTTTAGAAATATCTTATCACCAACCTCAAACTCCAAATCTCGTCTTCTTTTGTCTGCATAGTTTTTTTGCCTAATTTGAGCGGTGAACATTCATTTCCAGATCAAGTATACATTTTCTATCTTCTCCATCAATTCTGGCAACAATGTAGGGTCAACTGCTTTCATTTCACCAACCTTGTCCCAATATAGAGGTGATCTATACTTTCGCCCATACAAGGCCTCGTAAGGTGTCATATCGATTGTTGTTTGATAGCTATTGTTGTAGGAAAACTCCGCCAGTGGCAAATGTTTCTCCTATGTTCCTCCAAAATCCAACACACATGCTCTCAGGATGTTTTCCAAGATTTGAATGGTTCTCTCGGATTGTCCGTCTGTTTGAGGATGGTAGGCTATACTGAAACTCAATTTCATCCCTAAGGCTTCTTGCAACTTCTGCCAGCATCGAGATGTGAAGCGAGGATCCCTGTCTGATACGATACTCGCTTGCACACCATGCAATTTTACTATATTATCTATATACAACTCGGCTAATTTTCCCACATCATCTTTCTTATTCATTGCCATGAAATGAGCCATTTTTGTCAATCGATCCACAACAACCTAAACAGCGTCACAACCTTATAGCAACCTCGGTAACTTCATAACAAAATCCATTGTTATGTGCTCCCATTTCCATTATGGAATCTCCGAAGGTTGAAAAAGTCTTGTGGGTCTTTGATGTTCTGCCTTAACTCTTTGACATGTTAAGCAACGAGACACAAATTCTACAATTTCTCGTTTTATATTATTCCATCAATAGTATTGCCTCAAGTCTCAATACATCTTTGTACCTCCGGGGTACACGGTATACGTTGAATTATGAGCTTCTTCTAGTATCTTCTTCTTCAATTTTGGGTCATTTAGTACACAAATCCAGTTCTGAAATTTTCATAACCCATCTTCTTACAACTTGAAATCCTGATTATCTTCCTTTATCTTTCAAAATTGTGGATCTTGTTGTTGAGCTTCCTGGATTTAAGATAGCAATGTTGGTTGTACCACCAGATGAGCAATGAAGGATACTCCACCATCTGTCAATTCGGGTTTCCCATAACTTGCCAAACTTGTCTTTCAACTCAAAGCATCTGTCACCACATTAGCTTTTCCGAGCATGTATTTGATGGTGCAGTTATAGTCTCCTAAAAGTTCCATCCATCTTCTTTGTCTCATATTTCACTCCTTTTGAGAAAACAGGTACTTTAAGCTCTTATGGTCGGTGAATACTTCGAATCTGCTTCCCCACAAGTAATGTCTCCACTTCTTCAACGCAAAGACAATCGTCGCAAGTTCCAAGTCATGTGTAGGATAGTTCGTCTTATAAGGTTTCAACTTTTGGGAGACATATGCGATGATTTGATTGTTTTGCATCAATACACATCTCAACTATTCTTTCAAGACATCACTATAAATGACAAAGTACTGACTCCCTTCATGTAATGCTAGGATAGGAACGGTTATCAATATTTTCTTTAACTCTTGGAAGTTAGTCTCACACTTATCATTCTATTCAAAGCCAACTTTCTTCGGTGTAAGCCTCGTGAGTGGCCCTACAATTTTGGAAAAGTCTTTTATGAACCTCCAATAATACCCTGTCAACCCCAGGAAACTGCGAACTTCTGTAACATTTTATGGCTTCTTTTAAGATTGTACCACATCGAACTTTGATGGATCCACTGCTATTCCTTATTGAGAAATTATGTGTCCTAAGAAGGCTACATGTTGAAGCCAGAATTCACACTTGCAAAAATTGGTGTATAACTGATGTTCTCGTAACTTCTGCAACACCAAATGCAAATGTCTTTAGTGTTCTTCCTCAGTCTTGGAATACACCAGGATATCATTTATGAAAGTCACCACTAACTAATCCAGATAAGGTTGGAACACCCTGTGTATCAAGTCCATGAAAGCGGCAAGAACATTTATTAATCCAAATGGCATCACAATAAATTCATAATGTTCGTGCCTCAGTTTAAAAGCCAATTTAGGAACATCTTCTCTTTTGATGCGGAGCTGATAATATCCCTACCTCAAGTCAAATTTGGAATAAACTTTAGCTCCTTGAAGTTGATCAAATAGTTCATCAATCAATGGCAGTGGGTATTTGTTCTTGATGGTCACCTGGTTTAACCCTCTATAATCAATAGACAACCTCAGAGTTCCGTCATTCTTCTTCACAAACAGTACTGGTACACCCTATGGAAATGAACTTGGTTGAATAAATCCATTTTTCTAATAAACCTTACAACTGGATCTTTAGCTCTTGTAACTCGGTCGAAGTCATACGATATGGAGCTTTGAAGATTGGCTGCATATAGGGTAGTACTTCAATCGCAAAATCATGAAGAAAAATTGATAAGTCTTGAACTTTTTATTCCTTGTGGCTCTCGGCCTAGTGCAAGAAAAATAGTAGAGGTTTTTTTTTTCATTTTCTGCTCATACACTTGCTTATATCTGTCACCAAGAAACTAGCACATTAATTTGGTTGATGGAAATTGCCATTGGATGCTCGTGTATTTCAATCTAGGACCTTAACATATGTGAAGGAGGCTTGTCCACGCCCGTAGCACCTCCATCATGATTCTACCTTTTCAATTCAGCTATCTTCGTGAGCTATATCGTTTTATACCCTTGTTATTTATATATAGATGATATGCATTTACATGCATGTTGATTATCATGGACTTTACTTCAAGAATATATGTGAATACAAATGATTATGGTGCTAGACATTTTTTGAAATTTCATTACTTCCATTTTGTACATAATAGGTTGTGCTTCGCATGTTTCTCGAAATGATCTTTTTCATAATTTGCATTCCAATACACCGCGAACATAGTTTGATTCTTTAAGAAAATCTACATTGTTTTTCTTTTGAAGCTCTACGCAATAGGTTTTGGACCTTTGTAACTACAGTGACATTTGTTTTGTAAAATTATAGCACCGCAGGGAATAGATTAAGGCTCTATTTTGTCCCTACCAAGTTATTGTATCACTTGCATATTGACAGTTACAATCATGCATATTTTTAGGCACTCCTTAATCCCATATTTTAAAGCCAACAACAACCATATTATCATAGTAGTAGTAGTAGTAGTAGTAGTACTACTACTACTACTACTACTATTATTATTATTATTATCATTACTATTACTATTATTGTTATTATTATTATTATTACTACTACTTAATTGACCAAAATGCCCTTTCAATACATAAAAGTATATGATAACAAAATGAAAATTTTATTATTATTGTTATTATTATTTAATATTAATGTTATTTATTCATTATTATATACTAGTTATGATTATTGTTTATATTTACTTTTATCCTAAGAAATAACATGTAAATAATAAGAAAAGGGCAATTTTGTCATTTTATAAAAGTCATTACCAATACCTTATAAACTGACTACTAAACGTGAGTTTGGAATTAATATGTCTATTCCTATTTTCTTTTCTATAGTATACTAAGTATAGTATACTTTTTACCAAGTTCATTCCATTCCCAGTTCATTTTCATTCCTTAAATTATTTCATTCTTGTCCAAATCCATTCGAGGATACTAATTGCCACCTAGGTTCGCAAAACTATGGATGAAATTTATAGGCACCAATAACCGGACACAAATGGTAGGCACAAAGTGTTGGGATTAAGGTATGCCCAAAAGACCACTAGCACTTTGTCATTAAGATATCTAGATATTTGCAATGAATAATTAACTTCATCTTACTTATATGAGCATGTTTCTCTCTTATGTGGTTGACTTTTATATATAAGTGTGTAAGGTCCTTGCTTCAAGTTTTGGCTTAGGTACCGAAGGTCTAAGTCATGGTTACTTGTCAAGTAAAATTATTGTGTCCACGACTAAGTAGTAGAGTTGGACACTCTATTGTGGTAGAAGTTATTGTGAGTAAGTTCCCTTTAAAGTAGGGTGGGCTACCTTGATCATGAAGAGGGGTCCTGTCGCGCCCCGACCCTAACCCATCGCTAGGCAAAGGCCGGAACGTGACGAGTCGAATGATTCAATACTTGTAAGATCATGATTTGATCACCTAAAAAGCATTTATATACCACAAGGAGCTTCAAAAGATGGCCCAGCTCCCGGGGCAATTCATTAACCTGGTCATTATACACAAGACCTAGAACATCGGCTTCCTTGATACAATCGATCAAAAAACTCCTAAGTCTCAAAAGAATGAAGTATTAAGTTAGTTACAACCCTAAATAATCTAAAAGAATAGTTACATATCCTGGAGTTAAACTAGTTCATAAATAAGTCTAGTATAATGACAAGACCATCTTCAAATACATGCATGAATCATAACAAATAGAAATCTTTTTCATCAAGCAATGCAACTTCACCCTCGCTCTGAACAGTTAGCTCGGGTTCAACCTCACCTTAAATTCTTAAAAAGAAGGGTGAGCTACACCACTTAGCTCAATGAGGGATAACGGGAAGGGGACTTTGGCAAGTGTTTTGTCTTTTCACAATCGATTAAAAAAGGGGACTTTGGCAAGTGTTTTGTCTTTTCGCAATTGGTTAGAAAACCATGCCATGCACTTATGTCCATATAACAAGATACAGAAAAGTATAACACGAAAACATTAATATTAACCTGACTCTTCAAGGAACTAAAATCCAAGCAAGAGTGGTAATTATAAGATAAAAGGAGACAATTGTACTTGTTGCTGAAGTCGGTCCGCCTTGAATCAATGATCAATATCAAACCCTCTTACTCCAACCATAGGGTAGTCTGAATAAACCCAAGTTCCTACGACCCACCTCTCCAATAGTTGAAACCCAAGTAAGAGTGGGATTGGGGTCTATGATAGTCGAGTCCTCTTGGCAAGCCTGATACCGCCCAGTGGAAACGAAACGATACCTTGCCCATAGAGTGGTTGCAACCTTGTCGCGCATACATAATCTAATTATAATTGCACTTAACACAAGTAAATAACAAGAAGAAGGTAAATAAGTAGGTTGCTTATGTCACAACAGTAATATCAATAATATGGCAAGTAAGTACACAAACATCTTACGTGTAAGCTCATTTAATCATGTACCTTGACCTAAAAGTATGTAATCATCCTCAATTAAGCTTATATTAACATACATCTTGGTCCCATATCAACACGCATTTGATAGCAATTGAATGTAACACAAAATGAGCAAAAATAGGACCACTTGGTCGAGTATGCAGGTGACTAGAGTAGCCCGGCAGTAAGTTGACAAATGACCCGGGCTAATGTCTGGGTGACTACCCGATCGACCTGATCCATCCGGTCGAGTACCCGGTCGACTACCTGGGTGACTAAGTCACCCGGCAGTAGGTTGACAAGTGACTCGGGCTACTACCCAGGCTAATACCTAGTCGACTTGTTCCTTCAGCACCTTGCACAAATTTTGTTTAATTGTTCCTTTTCGCTATGCCACTTAAACCGAACACTTAGCAATTCACCAAATACAAATTCCTCTACAATCACAACTCTAAAACCATAACTTAACATGCCTTAATATCATTTAAATACAATTTCACCATTGAATCAAACAAGCATAAAGCTCAAACTTTATAACACATATATGTTTGATTTCTACAAATGGTCACCTAGCATTACATCTTCTACCTTCTTTTCCCCAAATCTTGCACAACAATCCAATTTAAATACCACTCAAATTTACATGTGAACATTATCAAGCAAGGGATGAGATTTCAACCCTTGAAACCCTAGATACTCAATACATGCTCAACTACACAAAGCAAGTTTATACCCACCTTGAACAAACTCAACACATGTACATAGAACACATATACATGTTTATTTGACTTTGTAAAGCTTTTAGAAAATATCCCTCACCTTTAATCTTGAATGTGCTAGCAAAACACCTCAAGAAAAGCTTTGAAAGTAGCTGGAAATGCAAGAAAAATGCTTGAAAATGACTAGTAGTTGCTTGTTCTCCCTTCCTTCCTTCTTCTTTTTCTTCTTCCTTTCTCCTAAGCTCAACTTGTGGTGTGTGTATGTGCTGATTGTATGAATGTGTGTGTATTGTATGTATTTCGTATATTCTAATTAGGTGAGAAAATATCTAAATAGTCAAATGACGAGAATGCCCTTCTAACTAATTGTATTTTGCTAGTTTGCCACTTGGTCCAATTTAAGCTAGTTTAATTAGCTATTATGCAATGGTAGGATTTAATTAAATACCTACGACACCAATTTCACTCAACGCACGTTAAATGATACAAATGCACGTAAAACGAGATAATTGCACAAAAAATGATTTATTTATATATTATATGAACTAAATACACATGAGGTCCTTTGTTGGGTCTTATATCCTTCCCCCTTTAAAAGAATTGTGCCATCGCAATCTCTTCTTACCTCTCAAACAATCCCAGATACTGTTGTTCCATCTTGTCGTATCTCTCCCAAGTCACCTCTTCGATCCCGTGATTATTCCAAATTACCTTCACCATAAGAATGCTCTTGTTGCGCAATTCTTGGTATTACTCATCCAAGATCCTTACCGATTTTCTTCATAAGACAAGTTCTCCCGAAGTTCTAGCTGTTTGGGTTCTAGGATGTGAGATGGATCAGGGTGATACTTTCTTGGCATTGAAACATAGAACACATGGTGAAGATTGAAGAGGTTTGAAGGTAGATCTAACCGGTAGGCCAACTTGCCAACTCTACCCATAATTTCAAAATGGACCCACATATCTTGGGCTTAGCTTCCCACATTTGTCATGACGAATCAATCCCTTTTGAGGCAACAACTTCCCGAATACTCGATCACTAACTAAAAATTCAAAGTCCCACATCCGTTTATCCGCATAGCTTTTTTATTTGTTTTGGGCCGTAAGCATTCTATTCATGATCAACTGCACATTCTCAATCTTCTCCATCAACTCCGGTATCAATGTGGGATCCTCGACTTTTATCTCACCGACCTCATCCCAATATAAAGGTGATTTACACTTCCGCCCATACAAAGCTTCATACGATGCCATGCCCTCGATATGTCCTCCAAAATCTAAATGGTTCTCTCCAACTGTCAATCAGTTTGAGGGTGATACACCGTACTAAATTTCAATTATGTTCCCACAGCTTTTTGCAACTACTACCAAAAATGGAATGTAAACCTCGGATCTCTATCGGATATGACACTAGCTGGCACACCATGTAGCTTCACTATATTGGCCATATACAATTCGGCTAACTTCCCTATATTATCCTTTTTATTCATTGCCATGAAGTGAGCGGTCTTTGTCAACCGATCTACGACAACCCATACTGCATTACATACTCTTGGTGACCTCAGCAACTCCATCACAAAATCCATTGTTACATGCTCCCATTTCCATTTTAGAACCTCTAAATGTTGTAGAAGCCCTACAAGTCTTTGATGCTCCGCTTTCACCCATTGACATGTTAATCATCGAGATATAAACTCCGCGATCTCCCGTTTCATATTGGTCCACCAATAATATTGCTTTAGATCCCGATACATCTTGGCACCTCCGGGGTGAATGGTGTACTTAGAATTATGGGCTTCTTCAAGTACCTTCTTTTTCAACTCTGGATCATTTGGCACGCAAACCCGATTTCTAAATTTCCACAATTCGTCTTCATGTAACTTGAAATCCGGTTTACCATCCTTAATCTTTTGAAACTGGGGATCTTGCTGTTGAGCTTCTCAAATCTGAGACAGTCATGCCAGTTGTACTACCAAATGAGCAGTAAAAGACACCCTATTCTTTATCAACTTAGGCCTCCATTGACTTGTCTCCTCGAGCATTTCCTATTCTTTAACTTCTAGCCTTGCTAAATTTGCCTTCCAGCTTAAAGCATCTGCCATAACATTCGTCTTTCCTGGTACATAATTGATCATGCAGTTGTAGTCATTCAGGAGTTTCATCCATCTCATTTGTCTCATATTCAACTCTTTTTGAGAAAATAGATATCTCAGGCTCTTGTGATCAGTAAACACCTCAAATTGACTTCCCCACAAGTAATACATCTATTTTTTCAATGCAAAAACAATGGTTGCAAGCTCCAAATCATGTGTAGGATAATTCATCTCATAAGGTTTCAGCTTCTGTGATTCATAAGCAATGACTTGATTATTTTGCATCAAGACATATCCTAACCCTTCTTTCGAGGCATCACTATAGATAACGAACCCCTAGTTTCCCTTGGGTAATGTTAATACAGGGGAAGTTATCAATCACTTCTTCAATTCCTGAAAACTGTTCTCACACTTATCATCCCACACGAAACTGGTCTTTTTATGTGTGAGTTTTGTAAGTGGTTCTGTGATCTTTGAGAAATCTTTCACAAATCTCCTGTAATATCTTGCCAGGCCAAAAAAACAACGCACCTCTGTAACATTCTCCGGCTTCTTCTAGGACTGTACAACATCAATTTTTGAGGGATCTACTGCAATCCCTTCTTGAGAAATCATATGCCCCAAGAATGCCACCTGCTTGAGCTAGAACTCACATTTACTAAACTTAGCATATAGTTGATGTTCCCTTAGTTTCTGTAACACCAAATATAAATGCATTTCATGCTCTTCCTCAGTCTTTGAGTACACCAAGATATCGTCTATAAAGATGACCACGAACTGGTCTAGATAAGGTTGAAATACCCTGTGCAATAAGTCAATAAAAGCGGCAAGAGCATTTGTTAGTCCAAATGACATCATAATGAACTCATAATGTCTGTACCTCATTTTGAAGGCTGACTTAGGCGCATCTTCCTACTTAATGCGGAGTTGATAGTATCTTTGTCTCAAGTCAAATTTGGAGTAGACTTTGGCTTCTTGAAGTTGATCAAACAACTCATCGATTAAAGGTAACAGATACTTGTTTTTAACAGTTACCTGGTTCAAACCACGGTAATCAATGCACATCATGAATGTCCTGTCATTCTTTTTCACAAATAGAACTGGCGCACCCTAAGAAGACAAACTAGGTTGTATAAATCCCTTCTCTAACAAGCCTTGTAGTTGAATCTTTAACTCTTGCAATTCGGTCGGGGCCATATGGTATGGAGCTTTAGAAACAGGCTGCGTACCAGGTAATACTTCAATCACGAACTCATTCTCTCTCTCGGGTGGCAATCCCGACAACTCCTTTGGGAATACATCAGCATATTCCTTAACCACAAGCACCTTAGCTAGCTTGGTTTAATCTGTTGGCTTGTTGATTAAGTAAGCCAAATAGCCACTACAACCTTTTCTCATCATCTTCATAGCCTTAATTGAGGATACCACAATCTTTTCTGATATGTCACATCTTCTTTTCACCCTAATCACTGGTTGTCCCGGTACTCGGAACTTCACAACTTTCGTACGACAATCCAACTGTGCATAATGTTTAGCTATCCAATTCATCCCTAAGATAACATCATAATCTTGGTATGGTAATACTACAAGATTAGCCACAAATTCTTGGTCCTTTATTTGAATCTTGCAATCCTTACAACCAAACTTGGAAACATACTTAGTACCCATAGGTGTGCTAACTTCTACATGACATGGCAAGGGTACAACTTGCAACTTAATGTGATGCACACATTGGGGAGAAATAAATGAATGCATGGCTCCAGAATCTATGAGCACCTTAACCAATTGATTTAGAATCAGGAAGGTACCTTCAACAATAGCAGCAGACTTTGGGATCTCTCCTTGCTCAACAGTATAAACCCGGGCCTGAACCCTCTATGCTGGGACATTGCCTGCAGTCTGTGTTTGCATACCTTTATTACGCCGTTTCGGGCACTCTCTAGCCAAATGTTGATTACTCCCACAACTGAAGCACTTGCCCATTTTCTTTTAACGCTGGGTCTTGGTATGTCCCATCATGTTACAATAATTACAAACTACACCCTGAGATGCTGCTACATTACCTAAAGAACCAGTAGTTGATTAGGCTGCCGAAGCACTAGGTTGTGATCTGGTGGTAGCTGGTCTTGCTTGGCTCTGGGCTTGACTCTGAGCGGGATAGGACTTTTGTGGTACTTGTGAAACTGATGGCCTCTTAACAACTTGACTGGGTCCACCACGAGTATCTAACCTCCTCTTCTAAACCCTTGTTGTTGCATCGATCATGTCAGCATATGTGGCAAAGCAATGTGTAGCTAGAAAGTCTTGGATCTAGGGCCTCAATCCTCGGATAAACTGCTTGATCCTTCTACCTTCCGTCTGGACCAACTCAGGGATATAATGGGATAGCCTATTGAAACGGGCTTCATACTGTACCACTGTCATGCTACCCTATCTCAATGTAAGAAAGTCTTCTTTTTTTCTTTCTCGGGCCACCTCCGAGACATAATTCTCCGTGAAGGATCTTACAAAGTTAGCCCATGTTATTGGTGTATGTCGTTGTTCCCATCGAAGCTTCTCGGTGCGCCACCATTGTTCGACATCTCCTTTTAATAAGAACATCGCAAATTGCATATTCTTCACCTCCGTATAATTAGTGGCATATATTTTCTCAACATCTGCAAGCCAAGACTTCGCTTTTTCGTCATCCGATTCACCATGGAATTTAGGAGGTTCATAGCTCAAGAAGTCCTTCAAAGTTCTATCCCTCTGTCCTCCATTGCCTCCGATATGACTGCCCAATCCACTATTATTGTTATTACTAATATCACCCACGGCTTGCTGCTCCATCACTCGGCTTATATGATCTATGGCAATTGTCATCATGTTGAACATTGCTACCCCCGAATTGGTTTGATTAGCATTATCTAACCCTTGAGCCTCCGTGTTTCTGCGGGTATTCGATCCTGCCATCTATAGATATATATATATACCACCCACTGTTATATGGCATGCATGCATTAGATGAGACATGTACTCATGCACTACTAGTACTTCTATCATGCAAGTCATATAATTATATCTAATACATAAATTCATGTTAGCAAAGGTAATCATTGCACATAGCTCATAAAGTTCGCACATAGACATACAAGTCTTATAAACATGCTCAGACAACGAAAGTACCTCCAACTAGGGCATCTACCCACGGACCTTAGTCCAAAACCTAAACTACACTAACACTAGCTAGCTCTAAACTAACAAAGGCTAGCTCTGATACCACCTAAAGATGTCACGTCCTGACCCCGACCCATCGCTAAGCAAAGGTCGAAATGTGTCGAGTCGAATAATTCAATACATGTAAGATCATGATTTGATAACCTAACAAGCATTTATATACCCCAAGGAGCTTCAAAAGATGGCCCAACTCCTAGGGCAATTCATTAACCTGTTCATTATATACAAGACCTAGAACATCAGCTTCCTTGATACAATCCACCAAAAAACTCCTAAGTCTCAAATGAATGAAGTATTAAGTTAGTTACAACCTTAAATCATCCAAAAGAATAGTTATATATCCTGAAGTTAAACTAGTTTATAAGTAAGTCTAGTATAGTGACAAGACCATCTTCAAATACATGCAGGAATCACAACAAATAGAAATCTTCTTTATCAAGCAATGCAACTTCACCCTCGGCTTGAACAATTGGCTTGGGTTCGGCCTCATCTGAAATTGTTAGAAAGAAGGGTGAGCTATACCACTTAGCTCAATGAGGGATAACGAGAAGGGGACTTTGGCAAGTGTTTTGTCTTTTCGCAATCGGTTAAAAAACCATGCCATACACTTATGTCCATATAACAAGATATAGAAAAGTATAACACGAAAGCATTAACAATAACACGACTCTTTAAGGAATTAGGGTCCAAGCAAGAGTGGTAATTATAAGATAAAAGGCTACAGTTGTATTTGTTGTTGCTGAAGTTGGTTGGCCTTGAATCAATCATCAATATCAAACCCCCTTACTCCAACCATAGTGTAATCCGGATAAACCCAAGTTCCTACGACCCACCTCTCTAAGAGTTGAAACCCAAGTAAGAGTAGGAAGCACGATACCGCCTAATGGAAACGAAACGCTACCATGCCCATAGAGTGGTTGCAACATTATCGTGCATACATAATCCAATCATAATTGCACATAACACAAGTAAATAACAAGAAGGAAACAACTAAGTAGGTTACTTCCATCATAACAATAATATCAATCATATGGCAAGTAAGTACACAAAAATCTTGCATGTAAGCTCATTTAATCATGTACCTTGACCTAAGAGTATGTAATCATCCTCAATTAAGTTTATATTAACATACATCTTGGTCCCATATCAACACACATTTGATAACAATTGAAAGTAACACAAAATGAGCAAAAATATGACCACCAGGTCAAGTACTCGAGTAACTATCTGGCTGACTGGAGTCGCTTGACAATGAGTTGATAAATGACTCGAGCTAGTGTCCGGGTGACTACTCGGTCAACCTGATCCATCCGATCAACTACCCGGGTGACTAAGTCGCTTGGTAGTAGGTTGACAAGTGACCTGGGCTACTACTTAAGCTACTACCCGGTCGACCCGTTCCTTCAGCACTTTGCACGAATTTTGTTTTCTTGTTCCTTTTCGCTATGTCACTTGAACCCAACACTTAGCCAATTCACCAAATACAAATTCCTCTACAATCACAACTCTAAAACCATAACTTAACATACCTTAATATCATTTAAATACAATTTCACCATTGGATCAAACAAGCACAAAGCTCAAACTTTACAACACATACGTGGTTGATTTCTACAAATGGTCACCTAGCATTGCATCTTCTACCTTCTTCACCCCAAATCTTGCACAACAATCCCATTTAAACACCACTCATATTTACATGTGAACATTATCAAGTAAGGGAAGAGATTTCAACTAACCCTTGAAACCCTAGATACTCAATACATGCTTAACTACACAAAGCAAGCTTATACCCACCTTGAACAAACTCAACACATGTACATAGTGTGAGGCCCGACCCCGAATAACATGTTTTACCACGATTTACGTTCCTTAGACACAGAATTATATGACTGACCTTGGATTACGTGCCCTATCTTGGTTTACATGCACCATATTAGAGAGTATGCTTTCGTCTCGAAGCACGAGCCTTAACTTAGGATTAAGTACGTTAGTATTGGGTTACGTGTAATACCTTAGATACGGTCTTTGATTTTCGTGCATGCCTCGTTATACGTACCTTGACCTAGAATTGTATGCCCTAATTCTCGACTTACGTGCGATACCTAGATATGCTTGCCCTGACCTCGATTAACGTGTAAAAACCTTGATAAACGTGCATTAACCCTAACCTGTATGCCTTGACCTAGATCCAAGTGCCTTACATTAAAATACATACAATACAGTGATTTACGTGCATTGTATTGGTCTACGTACATAACCTAGGGTTACGTGCATTTACATAGGTATGTAAGCCTTAGTCTTGAAGTACGTGCCTTACCTCGTAGTTCATGTCTACCTCATAATCCGTGCCCCATATTGATTTATGTGCATGTCTCGTAGTACGTGTGTCCCTCGATTTATGTGCATGCATAAAATTTCGTGCATACACGTCATCTTAGGAATATTCCTACATAATCAACTATCTAATAAAATATTATATTCTTCCCAACACACTCAACTAACCAATAAACTATTATAAACCTACACAAAACACTATAATACTTAAAATACTACACCCAATATTTCAAATATACTTTAATCTATCACCAAACACTAGAATTGAAAAAAAAAAAATATATATATATATATATATATAATAACACACACACACATGTCATACACGACCATAGAGGCAAAAAGGAAGAGGGGAGAAGAATAAACACTTTGTAAGAGTTTTATGCACATTTTCATGCCTAGACTTCAACAAAAGCTTATTATATTCCATTGCTTAGTTCTTATCACCCATACACTCATTCAAAACAAGCAAAATCAGATTGAGAGAGAGTAAGGGTCGTGCAAGAGAGGAAGAGAAAGAAGAAGAGGGAGAGAAGGAGAAAGAAAGAAAGAAGGAGAAAAAAAGAAAGGCTTTGGCTAGCTAGTTTCAATCTTTGCATTTGCTTGCTTCAATTCTTACTTAATCTTCATCAAGGTAAGGGTTTAAACTATTTTCTAAATGTTTTTAAGCTCATGAGTATGTGTGTATATGTGTATGCTTAGTCTTGCATGCTTAGAAGCCAAGAACACATGTTTGAACATTTCTGGAAAATCCCGGGTAGCTACTGACCTTTATGTCTGGAGCACCTTTAAGGTAGTAAAAGATCTCAAAAAAGGCTTAAATTTGGAGGGTTACTATATTTTTCACTTTTGAACAAATCTTGCAGAAATAGGCTAAGGCTAATTTTGACTTTAAGACCCCCAAAAATGGAAATATTCGTAATGTGTCTAAATCTGGACAGTTTTGTGCAATCTTACGAAAATAGTCATAACTTTTAGATCTTAAATTGAAATCAAACGAGGTTTATGGCCAGAGTTAAAGAATTCATAGATCTTCGATTCAATATATGGTTCACTAAATTCTAAGATCATTTGCTAGGGTAACTGAATGAGAAAAGGCATGGTCAAAGAAAGAACCAAGCACTTAGGGCATACCAAGCCATTTTTGCAAGCGTTTGTGTACTATCTCTCTTGGTTTCACTAAGGTGAGGATTTAAATCTTTTTAAATGCTTCAAAAACTCATATGCATACACTTATATGTCTGTATTTACTCTTGAAGTCCATGTGCATGTGTTTATATGAGTATATCTACCCTTGCATGCCTTGAAACTTGATAGAAATCTCGAAGTATGAAGTTATGTTTTTGGCAGTCTTTCTATCCGTTAGAACGAGACACTTTTGACCTTGTAAATGAAGTTAAAAATGCATGAAACTTGGTGAGTCACTAGACTGTTCAGTTTTGAACAAATCATGCAGAAATAGGCTAAGGCTAATTTTGACTTTAAGACCCCTAAAAAAGGAAAATTCGTAATGTGTCTAAATCTGGACAATTTTGTGCGGTCTCCCGGTAATGGTCATAACTCCTAAGTCTGAACTCGAAATACAGTGAGATTTATTCCTACATTTAAAGCACTCGTTAAGCTTCGATTTGATATTTGATTCACTAAATTTGGAGATTATTTTCTTGGTCAACTGAATGAGGGAAATTAGGCTATTGCAGGAGGATTTTGTTTGGAAACTTGCTTTAAATCATAATGTATTGTACCTTGAAGTATTGTATGCTTGGATTTTGTGGAAATTAGGAGTTGCATGGACTGGTTTTGGTTGGTTGAGATTCCTCAAATTAATGGATGCATGACTTAGGTTCGTTATATGACGGATTCTTGTTTAATTGTATGTGTAAGCATGAAATTGAGGCCCTACTACACATGCATGCTTCCTAAGTGACTATCATATGGTTAAATGAATTTATTTGAGTTGTTAATAGGCTGTCAAATAATCTCTAAGTATGTATGAAATGGTTTAGGTACTTCTTGTGGCTCTTTGCTAACTAAACTTATACCCGAGCATGATTCTTGTAAATGCTAATGGCCACTTAGGTTCCCAAGTCCTAAACCATGCATATGTAACTTATGATTAATGTTTGGAGAATATTAATGGACTACCTGAAAATGTCTACATAGCTCTGAGCATGAGTCTCAATGAAAACCTTGTTGATAAGTTAACGATTCGTGAATCTGGCCATGTGAAAAGTGTCATAGCATGTTCGTATGTCCTCAACACTTGGTATGTGAATTAAAATGAGTTATATGACATATTTTGTATGGTGTTACTTGGCTGCCTGTTAAATGTTCATATGCTTCTAAGTGTTATACAAAGTGGTTTTATATGTCAAAGCATGTCTCGTATGTTTACTTGTCGATATGTGATCATATGTGTATCCGGAGGCAATCTACTTTGTTGACCTCCTAATGTGAATTGTTAATTGTCATAAATGTGTATTGTATACAAGGTTGCAACCTTTCTTTGGGGCATAGTAGCGTTTCACGTACGCCGGGCGGCATCGGGCTTGCCGATGCTACCATGACTACTATGGTCCAATTCCCTCTCTCGCTTGGGGGCTAAACTTCCTCGGAGAGTTGGGTCGTAGGATTTTGGTGTACAATTCGGAGTACACCTTTAGGGAGTGATAAGTGGATGATTGATGCCGGCTACAACAATGGTTATTGGAAATGATCTTGAGAGCAAATGCTTACCGATTGATCTTGAGAGCGAAAGCTCACCGTATCCTTGAAATGACGTAGTAACTGTATCTATCTTTCAATTTGATTCTTATACTATGCTTACATTCTTATTTGTATTACATGACATGTTTCCAAAAGAGTTTTCACAAGTTAACCGGAAAAGAATTTCAAAAGTCTTGTCACTTGTTCCCCCTCGCTGAGTTCATAAGGACTCACCCTCTTTTTGTCATTACAGGTGAAACAGATTTGGATCAGGTGCCCAAAGAAAATGTGCTAGTTGATGAACCTTTGGAATGACTATGTGCATTGCGTGCTTTTCGTGAACATGGATGTTGTTTGGGATGTTGTGTTTAACTGAAGACTTTTTATTTTGTTGTTGAAAAAGACCCCTGTTGTAATTTGGGGTCTAATTTTGGCTTGTACTATCTATAAACCGGACGAACTCTTTTATTTCGGTCGTTTGATTTTCATCCTTATGGTTAGTAGCTATCATTAGGTGTTAAACCAATAGGTGAAGAATCAACTAAGTTAGTCCTACTTATACTCATTAAGGTACTCATTTGTAAGTTAAATGACAATAGATACTTGCATAAATAGGAATTTGACGAATAAATGGGATGTAGTTGTCATGATAGGCTTGTTAATTCAAATGGAACCTTCCAAGATAAACTAATAGGCATATCAATCAATGGTAGAACGAAAGTTTTAATCATAAGTAAATTAATGATTCGGAATCTTTGAGGTATTCTAGAAATTAGGTCAAACCAAATGTGCTAAATACAGTCGTTATGCTGTCGATTTTTTGAAAAACTTTCGGAGTTCTAGGCTAACGAATAAGCATTAATCATCGTCAACCGGTTATAGTCGTAAAATAATGATAATGATTTAAGTCATACCCTAGTCTAGCCTCCATAGGTTGGGTTGGGGTGTGACACATAGAACACATATACATGCTTATTTGACTTTGTAAAGCTTTTAAAAAACATCACTCACTTTTAATATTGAATGTGCTAGCAAAAGACCTCAAGAAAAGCTTTGAAAGTAGTTGGAAATACAAGAAAAATGCTTGAAGATGACTAGTAGTTGTTTGTTCTCCCTTCCTTCTTCTTCTTCTTCTTCTTCTTTTTTCCTAAGCTCAACGTGTGGGGTGTATGTGTGCTGATTGTGTGAGTGTGTGTGTATTGTATGTGTTTTGTATATTGTAGTTAGGTGAGAAAATATCTAAATGGCCAAATGATGATAGTGCCCTTCTAACTAATTGAATTTTGCTAGTTTGCCACTTGGTCCAATTTCAACTAGTTTAGTTAGCTATTATGCAATGGTAGGATTTAACTAAATACCTACGCCACCAATTTCACTCAACGCACGTTAAACGATGCAAATACACGAAAAACAAGATAATTGCACATAAAATGATTTATTTATATATTATATGAACTAAATGCACGTGAGGTCCCGTGTTGGGTCTTACAGTTCCAGACTTAACTCACATATACATGTGTATGCATTGGACGGGTCACTGTAGATGTGAAATCTAAACACGTACTATCAAAGAAAAAGGTCACCTATACCTACTAGCTTCTATGTGAGCCAATGACCTTAATCTTGAGCATTTGTGGATGAACGGACGAAATCAAGTTCTTCCGCTTTGAGTCACTATGGGTGAGATCTTGTATAGGTCAATAACTCTATGATTTGGGTGTCAGAACTTAGTTAGAAGGGACATGAATATGCAATAAGAATTCTGTACAATAATCACTCCTTTAAAATGATTCAGGTTGAGCATCCTGAATCTGTGCATAGTAATACATGTTGTATTGGTTGTTACATTTATAGGCCGCTCTCGTGGCCAAGTGAATAACTTCAGGAGGATGGTTGAATTATAGGTTAGAGGTTCTATGGAGCAGTTGTAGTCAAAGATGTGAGAGTATAAATAGTAAACTTGTCTTAACTATGAGTGAGTATAGAGAGACAATATGGTCATTATCACTTAGTTGGTCTAAAGACTGAGCATCATGTGTTATTGACTAACTTTTGTTCATACAGTAATTATCCTATAATGCAATCATAGTCTTTTAGTAGAATAGACTAAGGTTAAATGTCAAAATATTTCTAGAAATTAGCAAGGGTATTTTGGTCATTTCAGGGAAAAGGCAATTATGTCTTTGGTCCCCTTTTGAGCTATTTACCTTATAAGTGTCATTACTAAACTTGGGTGTTGTTAAATATGTGAAAGAATTAAAGTCTAAAGGCTACTAAGAATTTAAAATAAACTTTCTATTTACTGGAAGAAGTTTTTATTCTTAAGAGTAGACTAGATTTGGACTTGGGTTTAATATTTATTTAATTAATTGGATAGAACAAAATTGGGTTAGACCACAAGAGCCTACACGTATGGGAGTAGCATAGTAGGCGTCGACCATAGGGCCCTAGATGTTTGGCATGTGGGTGTTTGTTAGGATAAGGGTTTTCCAATATTATTTTGAAATTAAAGGATAATTCAAAATCTTAATCCTTTTCTATCTTGGTTTCTGATTCAAACAGAACTACCTAGTATGATTTTTACCTATGTAAAGGCCTCTACCCCAAGCTCTACAATTGCACCATCTCTTTTGAGATATCTTTCTCTCTCATGTGTAAGTCTTTTTAAGAGGAAACACGAAACACTCTTCTTTAGTTTAGTTTTGCAAGATCAAATCTCACAATTTGATCAACACTTAAGTTAGGATTTGACATAGAATGGAAGATCAAAGTTAAGAAGCAGAAGCTTGAAGTAGGTGTGTGGAGCATTCTTCAAAGGTGAAGTTGTTTCATTTTTGCGATTAAAAGGTATTCCGAAAAACTTTATTTGCTTTTAGATTAAACTATAAGCTATTTAGTTGTTCAATTAGCTATTTCATGTTTTATTCGTTTTAAAGATCTATGCATGAATGTTTTCGTCTTATTCTTGAATAAAATAGAATTTGATTCATGCGATATAATGTTTTCCTTCAAAAAGAACCAAGGACCTTGATTCCAAAACTAGAGAAAATCACAGTGAACACCACCGTACCACCAAAACCATAGGTTGCAAGAGCATTAGGCAACAAATAACAAGAACTTTGATAATGTTGCACCACCATGACCCAACAACCACCAATCTCGGCCACCAAAGGATTGGCTACAAGAAAATCAAAGAAACTCCAATTGCCAACGACATGGTTGGACACTCCCCATTGCTTTAGAATTTTTGAAGAAAAACGTTATATCGCATGAATCAAATTCTTTAATTGCGAGAATAAGGTGAAAACACTCATGCATGGATCTTTAAAATGAATAAAGTATGAAATAGCTACTTGAACATCTAAACAGTTCATTGTTTAATTATAAAAGCAAATAAAGTTTTTAGGAATACCTTATCGCGAAGAACAATTTGGGAAAACTTCACCTTTGTTGAAGGAATTGCTCCACATGCCTCGAACAATGTTTTTTATATTAATCTTAGAAGTTATGATTTATGTGTGTGAAACAGGGAATAAAATGGATTTCATGTTTATCTTGATGGTATTTGAGTTGAAGCTTACTCGAATCTTGTCCAGTCACGTACAAGCAATTATTGTTCCACATGTTGCATGTTTCTCACTATTAGTGTTTAGCCAAGTCAAGGAAACTATAGTATAACTTGTTTAAATTAAAAGTATTAGAATCAGTTAAATTCTATTAGCTTAGTGATATATCAATTTATCGATAAAAATATATTATAATTTTTGTTATTGTAAGATATGATCCATGGAAAACATAATTTTTGAGACTTTTGATTAACTTAGAATGAAACACCATTAAAGAAGTGGGGTTATAATTTTATCGAGATTATTAATTTTTTATACTTCTTCCAAGTCGGGACCAGACAACATTCAAAAGAGATTATTAATTTATCAAGTATTAATTTAAAGAAATTATATTGTATTTTGACTTGTCTAAGACCATATGTAGGGGTATTATCTTAGTAAATAAGTTTATGTCACATTATGGTTAGATATAATAGAAAAAAGTATCCTAACTAACTAGTATAATTAATTCTAACCAATAGAAAGAAGGGTAAATACCCAATTTAGTCTACTATTTTTATTATTTGTCATGAGTTAGTTCATATCTTTTAAAATGTATCTTTTTAGTCCACTATCTTTATTATTTGTCATGAATTAATTCATATCTTTCAAAATGTACCTTTTTAGTCCACTATCTTTATCATTTGTCCAAATCTAGTCCATATCTTTTAAAATGTACCATTTTAATCCACTATCTTTGTTATTATGATCCATGTTAGTCTTCCACCATTTTTCTATACAAAAATCTGACATAATAAGCACGTGAGTCGTATTTGTAGGGGCAAAATTGTCCGCACACTATTTTTGTTTTTGATTTCATAATAAACCCATCAATCAAATGCTTTCAAAACTTTTACCAAAAAATTTGTTCTCAAACCAACACAGTGCCACAACTTGAACCAAAATAATCAATGTCAACAGCAAATTCTTCAAAAATTTAATAGTGACACAATGCAATATTCAACAAACTAGACTCTTTCAAACAGAATCACAAAAAATTGCAGCCCTCTAGACTAACTGTACGATTGAAGAGTGGGACAATTGGACTCTTTTAGACATAATCACGAATATAATGCTAAAAATGATTAGACATTGTGTTGTTTTGAGAGCATTTTTTTGTTTTGGTAAAAGTTTTGAGAGCATTCGATCGATGCGTTTATTATAAAATAAAATAAAAATTAGTGTGCGGACAATTTTGCCCCTACAAATACGACTCATTTGCTTATTCCGTTAGATTTTTGGATGAAAAAATGGTATAGTACTAATGTGGACCATAATGATAAAGATAGTGGATTAAAAGGGTACATTTTAAAATATATGGACTAAATCAGGACAAATAATAAAGATAGTGGACTAAAAGGGCACCATAATTATAAAGATAGTGGATTAAAATGGTACATTTTAAAAGATATGGACTAAATCAGGATAAATAATAAAGATAATAGGCTAAAATGGTACATTTTAAAAGATATAGACTAAATCAGAATAAATATTAAAAATAGTGGACTAAATTGGATTTTTACCCTAGAAAGAAAGAAGAGTTGTATGAAATAACTTGCAAAGAGTTGCATGAAACTAGCAAAGTTAATTTCTCTTCTCTCTCAGCTACAAAGAATCACATTTATTCACATTTTTGGGTGATGAAGGATCTAAGGTTGGGTGTTGAAAACTTGAAGCAACGGTAATTGAGGTATGATATAATTGGGAAGTTTTTCAACAAAGGACGGATCTTGAAATCGTACTTCTTTGGAAGGTGAGAAGGCTGACTTTGTGCTTACCACCTTTGTTGGTCAGCTGGAGACGAAAGGTATCAAATTTTGCCATAATTTTTACCTTACACTTTGTATTAGAGGACAAAAAAATACGATTTTTTTTTTTAAGCATGGAAACCCCAGAACCAGAAGCTGTAGGATTGATTCTCATAATAAATAAATACGTCAATTTTTTTTTTGCAAAAATTATCGAATTCAATATATTCTATTTTGATTTTGTTTAACTTGGGGTTATGAATTTTTCTAGAATACTTTTTTCTTGAATATCATATGACTCTGACTAAGAACATTAAAACAAAATGTCAAACAACATGAGTATTCAAATAACCCTTTTCATACCATTGGCTAGTAGTATGATTCTCGCTTTAAATACGAAAAATCTTAAATTTTATTTTTATGTGTAACATTCTAAATAATATAAAAATACTTTACGACTCTCTTAAATCAAAAAAGAAAAATAAGACTCCTTTTCATTTTCAATTACAACGACAAAACTTAGTATATGTCAATCCCATAACAAAAGTTCTCAAAACATTGCTGAAAAGGATAAATTGTAAAATCTAATGGAGAAACTCAATATTGCGATACTCTTTTTTTTTTCTTTTTTTCTAGAAGTCAATAGTTCAATCCTGTTTCCATTGGGTCGCATATTGCAGGCCGAATACTTAATTGCTATTCGATCTGATACAGTGGGATTATGTTGTAAGTTATTGTGTAAAAGTGTGTTGGCATCACTAAGTTTGAGCATATCACTCCAAATTAAAATATTTGATTCATTTTTCGACAAAACGAAGTAAACTGTATCGTGTTTGCACGATTCACATTCAATTATTTTTTAGGTCAAACTTAACCATCCAGAGCTGGCATTGAAAAATTCAACCCATTAAACATGGAATTGATATTTTAGTTCGTGCACATGATGAAATCACTACCTTCAATGAACTATAAAAAGCCAATTAAGTTGCAAAAATTTGTGTCCAAAACACTTTCTTCAAAACCCCTCCCCTTCCTAGAAAGATAATCAAAGAAAAGATAATCAATTACCAACTATGTTCGAGTTGGTGCGTGTAAAAGGCATTAAACGAAAGATTGTGCTTCTGAAATTGACTTTTATCTCTGTAATCTTGATGGCAAGTTGTAGTCCACCAGAAGATCCTGTTAAGTGTTCATTCAATAATTTCGACTGCACCATAACAAACTCGTATGGTGCATTCCCAGATCGAAGTACATGTCGCGCAGCTCAAGTTGTATATCCAACAACAGAAGAAGAGCTTATCGCTATAGTGGCAAATGCAACAAAGCAGAGAGTGAAAATGAGAGTGGCCACTCGATATTCACACAGCATTCCCAAGCTGGTTTGCCCTCAAGGCGATGATGGGCTCGTCATCAGTACCAAAAACCTAAACAAGATAGTGAAGATCGATAAATCAGGCATGACGATATCTGTTGAGAGTGGGGTGACATTAAAGCAGCTGATTGAAGAGTCGGCAAAAGCTGGCCTGGCGTTGCCTTATTCACCATATTGGTGGGGGTTGACAATAGGTGGCCTTCTAAGCACTGGCGCGCATGGCAGCACGCTATGGGGTTTAGGTAGTGCGGTTCACAACTACGTAACTCAACTACGACTTGTTACACCAGCTGGACCTCGAGAGGGCTACGTGAAAGTCAGAACGCTAGTAGATGGTGACCCCAATCTGAATGCAGCTAAAGTATCCATCGGAGTTCTTGGAGTTATTTCACAGGTATACTTTTGGACTCGCTGTTAAGTAACAATCTCATTTAAAAGTTTAACATATTAGATAATGAGTTTATTATATTCTTTAGGGTAATTTATTGAAATAGTTTTAGATCTTTCCTTTTTTTGACATTTAACTCATCTATCTTTTATTTTAGGCAAAATAGTCTTTCATCTTTCATTTTGGTGATAATTGTTAGTTTTTGGAGCAAAATCCATCGAAAAAATAATGTTAATGATCACATGGAAGACACATGGATGCAAAATTTACAAATATTTAGGGGTAAAATTATCACACGATAAAATATAAGTATCCTAAAGTTTATGCATTTTGCGGCTACGTGTCATTCATGTGCTCACAAACGTTATTTTTGGACACTTTTTAATATTTTAAATAGGTGATAATAAATTTTAAAAACTTTTAGATGAAGTGATCACTTAACAAACTTATATCACTCTTTGAGATTTGATTACTTTTAAATAGGGTTAAGTTGTAAAAAATTCTATATATTTTGTGAAAGTTACATGTGAAATCATATTATAATATCTAATAACTTATTGATCTAATTACCTATTAAATTTTGGAATTGGAGCGGAGGGAGAGCAAGTCATAAGAATGTTTCACTAAATAAATGGGAATAAGACATCCAGGTCCCCAATTTTTTAGTATTGGGACACTTAGGTCCCTGAGTTTTTAAAATTCTATTGGGAGGTCTTTAACCAAAGGATAACTTCGTCTTTTTTAAAAATAATTGAATAAAATAAATAAAATAATTTTAAACTAACTTCATAAATTTAATATATTATACACCCACCACAAAAAAATAAAAAATATCCCAAAAATATAATAAATTACAAACTCACTCCATTACCCCCACCACCACCACCACCATCATACACCAACTCTTTGACCAAAAAAAAGAAATCCAACTCTAATGTCAACCACAACATAAATCCGACCACCAACACCAACTCCACCATCAACTACACATTAACAACCCCCACCCCAAAAAATCGCATCCCCACACCCCACCCCCTCAACCTGTCTCAACCTCTCTACCCCAACCCTTAACCCGCTGCAACCCCATCCACAACGACCAACCCCCAAGGCATGAATCTATGTGGGTCTGTATGTGTGTATAGATTAGTTTTTGTTTTTTTGGTTTAAGGTGTATATAGATTAGTTTTTCTTTTTGTTCAAAGTGTGTATAGATTAGTTTGTATATACATATGGTATGTGGTGGAGTTGGTGATAAAGTTGTGGGTTTGTTAATATGGTATTGTGTTAGCGGGAGTGACAGTGGTGGTGATGGTGATGGTGGTGGTGGTGGGTTGGAATTGTTAAAATGAGTTTGTAATTTATTAATTTTTTGAGGTTATATTTTTAATTATTTTGGGTGTTTGTATAATTTATTAAATTTATGAGGTTAGTTTTAAATTAACATGTCTTTTTTTATTTAATTATTTTTAAAAAATCAAATTATCATTTGGTCAAGGACCTCCCAAGAGATTTTTAAAAATTCAAGGACCTAAGTGTTCCAATACTAAAAGGTTGGGGACCTGAATATCTTATTTCCCTAAATAAATTATATATTATGATTAAATCGAGATATAAGAATATTTTGTTACTCAACTGATTGAATCAGCTTTTAATGAACCTAGGGACCAAAACAGTAGACAATGAACTTATAAACCCATGTTCATCAACTTATTTTCCATGCTTAGTATCAAAGGTTAACAGTAACACTATATAAAACTGGGAGATGTATACTAGATCTAACCATTAAAAAATATAAGTTGACTCAGGCAAATAAAAGGAGTGAAATTTATAATGATTGAATACGTATTACGCTTGGTTTACCGTAAGACAAGTTATATGTTAAAAATAATAAATAAATATAATAAATCGTTATTTAATATGTTAAGTTTTTAGATGAAATGATAACTTAATATAGTATTAGTTTTCACATTATCAAATAATCTTGAATTCAAGTATAACTGTTCTGTATTTAAAAATATTAAACTCTCAACGTACAAAGTTTAAAAAAAGAATCACGAAACTTAGCTCTACGTGTGGTGATGTATGAAAGACAATAAATTAATATGATAAACCCGTAACTTAATGCCAAATTGACCCAGAAAGTAAAACAATATGGCAGGTCACTTTGAAATTGCAGCCATTGTTTAAAAGGTCCATCACCTACGAAGAGAAGAGCGACTCGGACTTGGAAGATCAGGCTATCAGCTTCGGCAACCAACACGAGTTCGCAGACCTGACGTGGTTCCCCAGCCAGCAAAAGGTAGTTTATAGGATTGACGACCGAGTCTCCTCCAACGAGTCCGGCAATGGTGTTTATGACTTTATTGCATTTCGCTCACAAGCTGCACCAGCGCTGGCCATTATAAGAACTGCAGGTTAGCTTTTTCAATTGTCTTCCCAACTTTCGATGATTGTGAGCGAGTGTTTTGGAGACGTATATCTCATCATGACTATAACCTCATTTATCAAGTATAAGCGAAGTTTAAGCTATACTCATAATAGACGGAATTACAATGACAAGACTTATGTCTCCAATAGTTCGTAAATTAATTTCATTTTCTTTTTCCTTTTTGAATAATTAATCGTCCATTAATGGTGTACCGCATACAATCCTTTGGGTCCTTTTTCTAGAGGAGGCTCAGGAATTCATTCGTGATGCTGCTGGGAAATGTGCAAGTGCGAAGCTGACAGCATCCGCATTGAAGACAGCTGCTTATGGGTTGACAAATAATGGTATATCTTTTACTTATAAATGATTCTATATAAATGACATATTTTACTTAGTTAACCATCTCATTTAAAATTTTAAATTATTATTAAGAGATTTATTATAAGGATTTTTTTGCTTAACCTCCTTCATGAATGGGACTAGTGACACTTTGTCCCCTAAAATATTTTGACAACCTTTTAAGCCCATGAACTAAAAGTTAAACCAATTAGAGCTAACATCCGTTATGTTTATATATTCTTATACAATTATATTCCAAAATTATATTTCTTTGTAGAATATTAAGATTATCCTTTTCTGTACTATTTTAAAATTATCAATAAGCCTCCAAACCATCATTCCTTTATTTATGCACACGCCTCTCCTATATGGAATAGACCTAACTGCATCTTGTTCACAAGTCAACATTTTAGATCTTTTATAACATTTTAGTTGGAAAAAAAATTGTTGTGGAAGATGGAAAAAATTGTTACAATAAATGTCTTATTTTTAACAGTTTTTAACCATTGTATAAAATAAAACTTTTTGCAACAGTAAAAAAAAATAGTCATTCTTTGCTTATAAATGCTCATAAAATTATTTTTTGACAACGGTTTTAAAATGTTGTTTATAAATTATATAAAAAATAAAAAATAAAAACTGCTACAATAGAGAATTTGCAATGGACCATATGCAATGGCGTGCATCATATGAAATGGTTAACATTAATTGTAACAGTTTTTTGCCTTTTACAATTATTTTAAATATCTTTAAATATTCAAATAAAAAATGTGATAGTGAATTGTTGAGAACTCCATCTTGATTTTTAATCTTACTATGCACATAAACAAAAAAAATAGTTAATTTTTTTATTAATCTAGTATTGACAATTACATCTATGAAAATTGTCTCAAAGTATCACTGACAATTTCATCCCATGCACAAACTATTGAATTCTTGCGAACTTTTACCATGCACATAAACAAAACAAAAAAAGAATTACTTTGAATTTATCCGTAAGTATCAAAATCCAGATTCAATTTCATGAACAAATTTGAGTTTGTCAATGCTTCTTAACCAAAAAATTGTACATGTATATTGACATACATATATACAGTAATATGCACTCAAAATATATGCACTAATTTCGTCCAAGCACAAACTTACGAGAATTGAGATGCCAACTGACTACAAAAGGGTGTAGTGAAGAGAAAACCTCAGTTGTAGCAACGAGAGAATTTTACTTTTATCAAGAGCTTATTTTTTTTGTTGAAGAAAGACTTATATTATAAGAAATATTAGGGGTAGAGCTGGAATAAATAACATATGTTAACTCTGACTTGTTTGACCGTAAATCAACGAAGTCAGCCACCAAAATAATCAGGGGAGTAAAATGTTACTGATACTATACAGAAAGGGGTTAAGTGAAAAAAATCCTTTTATTATATTATCTTCACAACATGCCAACTCATATGTCACGTATAGACGTGATTTCACGCCTTACATATGGATATATTCTTCTTTAAATGAATTACTGTAAGACTTAAATTTAAAGTTTTTTGTTAACTGAGCTCAGCATGTGATTATAAACATTCTTTGTTGTAATTTTAACAGGTTTACTATTCACGGGGTACCCAGTAGTTGGATATCAGAATAGGTTCCAATCATCAGGAGCTTGTCTTGATAGCCTTGAGGATTTAACTATTACAGCTTGCCCATGGGACCCTAGAATCAAAGGTCTATTCTTTCACCAAACCGCATTCACCATCGCCTTGTCAAAAGCTAAAAACTTCATTGGCGATGTGAAAAAGCTCATCGCATTAGAGCCAAGAGCCATGTGCAATGTAGAGATGTACAATGGTCTCCTCATCAGATACGATAAAGCTTCAAGTGCTTACTTAGGCAAACAAGAAGATTCAATCGAATTCGAAATGACATACTTCAGAAGTAATGAACCAATGACCCCTAGGCTAAACGAGGACATACTTGAAGAGGTGGAGCAACTTGCTTTCTTCAAGTATGGAGGCTTGCCCCACTGGGGAAAGAATAGGAATGTGGCATTTGATGGAATCATAAACAAGTACAAGAGTGCAGCTGAGTTTTTGAAGGTTAAAGATATTTATGATCCATTAGGTCTATTTTCTAATGAGTGGACTGATCAAATTCTTGGACTGAAAAGTGGGGTGATGATATACAAAGAAGGATGTGCTTTAGAAGGCTTATGCATATGCTCAGAAGATATTCATTGTGCTCCGGAGAAGGGTTACTTTTGTCGACCAGGAAGAATTTACAAGGATGCAAGGGTTTGCACTACTATAAATAATTGAGGATAAGGGAGTAATTTTGAGGTTGTTTAATTAATTAGATTATATTCATGAACAAGGATATTACTATTGAAAATAATATGCAAGTTAGCAACCATCACAAAACTAAGAGAACCATTTTGGCTTTGCTTGAAATATAAGGACCATACCAAGTTGAAAATAATGAGGCCAGAATGATTGAATTAAAATCCTGATTCCCATATTTTTCGTTTACAGAATATTAAGCCAATTGTGGCAAATGTTTTTAAGTTCATATATATTGAAGACAATAAATTAACGAAATAAATAACCCCTTAACAACTTTAAATTGTATCAAAGCCTATTTCATGTCAAAACCAGACATCTGAGGTTAGGGTGTACATTATAATAACGGAGTCAATAATAGGAGGTCGAGGGCACTCATTTTTTTTTTTTTGCTAAGTCAGCAAGCAAAAAGTATCATTAATAAAAATAAAAATACAAAGGTAGGTCTAATTGACCACTACAACAAAGAGAAAAGAGACGGAACCCAAAACGAAGACAAAACATCAAAGTACAAAGAGCATTCAAGTATATAATAAGAGAGGCAAAAGCACAGGAACAAATGCCACTTTGACCATGTCATAAGGAGAAAGGTAGGGAGGCAAGGAGACCTGGAGAGAAATCTCCAAACTGCAGTGAGGAAATATAGATTATATTGACTAGAAAGTCATAAGAGGAAGGCTCAAAAACCAAACAAGATCAAAAAAGAAAATACAACAATTAGAAGCCCAAAGCAAAAAACTAAACATATAAACAACCATGCCCAATGCATTGGCCCAAACGAAAATACTATAAAAATTAAGATGGCGGTTGGTATATTGGAATGTGTTAGAAATGGAATAGTCTTCCCGATTCTACTCCAATTCTTATACCTTGTAAGAAGTAATAAACTTGGAAATCACATTATCTAGATAATGCGATTATCACAAATTTAGGAATAGTAGTAAATAAGTGTAAAAGATTAAACATTAAGGAAGAAAAATATGAAATTTTGCACTCTCATCATACTGATAATAATAATAATAATTAGGATTGACTTTTGTTATTATATACCTATTATGTCTCGAATGGGTATTTTGATCATTCAACAAATGGGTTTATTCCCAAGAACATGAATCCCATGTATTTTATTTGGAATGACTATTCCTAAATTTGTGATAATCGCATTATCTAGAAGAAAAATATGAAATTTTGCACTCTCATCATACTGATAATAATAATAATAATTAGGATTGACTTTTGTTATTATATACCTATTATGTCTCGAATGGGTATTTTGATCATTCAACAAATAGGTTTATTCCCAAGAACATGAATCCCATGTATTTTATTTGGAATGACCATTCCTAAATTTGTGATGATCAAAATACCCATTCGAGACATAATAGGTATATAATAACAAAAGTCAATCCTAATTATTATTATTATTATCAGTATGATGAGAGTGCAAAATTTCATATTTTTCTTCCTTAATGTTTAATCTTTTACACTTATTTACTACCTAAATATGCTCATTATTTTTATATTTTGATTTAGGATGCGAATGGAGGCGTTAAGTGCAAAACGAAGCAATTTGAGCGAATTTGGACAGTTTCTATGTCTTTTCGTAATCTGGGCATAACTCTCCTGTCTGAGCTCCGATTGAGATAATTCAAGATGCTATGGAAATCCAATAAGGAGTTCTACAATGTTCATATTTTGAGTTTTGAGAGATACTAGTTGGATCAAGGTCAAAATCGAACGTTAAGTTGTTGCACCTACATTGTTTGACATTCTAGAATATTCCTTAGTCGGAAGCTTCTAGAAGATGGTGAGAAGCTGATGCACAAACATTACAGCTGGAAATACCTCTTTCCTAGTTATATTAGGATTTTACTTTACTTTTAATGTTTTTCTTATTTATTCAGATTAGGATACCGTTATTTTAGGAGATTTTGTAGGCTTCCAAATCTATAAATAAGGTACAGAGAGATCAGATTTCGCACTCATCTCTCTCTCCTTTTTTTTTCCAAACTTCTTCTTCGAGTTTTCTTTATGCCCTGCGTGGCTAAACTTTTATACTTGGTCGAAGAAAACTGAAGCTTCAAAATCAAGAAAACTATAAGATCTAATTAGTTTTTATTGTTCAATTTATGTTTTAAGTATCGAATCTTCTTCTGTGCTTATATTCATGATTATCTCATTTAATTACTAGGAGGCCTACTAGTTACTATTTGTTATAATCTACTGCTAGGTTAGATATCAAATTCGTAATTATTTGATCTCTCTAATTTGTAAATCAACTAAGATTTAACAATTTGCTGCTTCAGGAATTATTAGATCTTAGGAAGAACATTCAACTAAATTAAATACAACCGCTTGTGCTTGTGTTATTTAGCTTCATCGATCTCTTTAATTCTTAAAATTGATACTAGATTAAACCTTTAGCGCTTGTCTATGCTTCTTTAGTAGTTAGGGTAAATTAGATCGCTTGTTTTCTAATTAACTACAACTAAGGAGAAATAGGAAAATAATTTCAATGATGAATATTTAAAGTGTGAATTAATATATACTTGCATCAATGATTAGTTACAAGATTCCGATGGTGAATGTGTTGACTTAGACCAAAGTTTGTTCTTTTGATTAATTTCGACACTTCAATTTGAATTGCTCTCCAGTTATTTTTCTTAAAAATTATTTTCGATATACTCAACCCCCCACCCCCAATCCTTGTTCATGTAGCGTAAAATAATGCTAGATATTCTTTGTGGGAACGATCCTTCCTCGCACTACTACATATATTTTCTGGAGTACAAGTTTTATTTTTGGTTGCTTGTGATAGCACACCAAATTTTAACGTCATTGCCAGAGAGTTATTCTAGTTGATTTTTGTACTTCTTGTGATCTCTATTTCGTTCTTGAAATTTGAAAACAAAAAATCATTAGGTTTTCTATAGTTGCAGTTTCGGTAGATTTCAAAAAAATTGGTAGAATTAGGCCTCGAAATTATACTTTTCTAAAGGAAAACAACGTTCTGAGCAAGGCTACAAGTCCCACCATCTCGAGGTCAAATTTCATCGTTTAATAAGGGTTTTAGGCATTTTTGTGTTTTAGTGTAGAATTTTTAATTATTCTTATTACTCTAGATTCTTTTTTCCTGCTTTATTTTTCATGGTTCATTAGGGTTTCCTTGATTATATGACTGTAACTCAATTTATTAATCAAGATGATTTGTAGTATGATCCAGAAATAGAGAGAACTTTGCGCAAGTTAAGGAGGGAAGCTCAGAGAAATTCTGAAAAGAATGAACTAGTTGTTGGTTCCCTATTTGCTAGCGATTCTGATTTAGAAAATGAGGAAGTCATGGTCGAAAATCGAACTTTGAAGGAGCTTGCCGCCCCTGATTTGGATCAACAACCATTATGTATAACGTTTCATGCTTTAGATACTAATATTATGTTTGAATTAAAATTTGGCCTAATACATCACTTGCCCACTTTTCATGGCCTTGCAAGTGAAGATCCTCACAAGCATCTAATGGAACTTCATGTGGTATGCATGAGTATGAAACCCACGAGGGTGACTGATGAGTATATTAAATTAAGAGCCTTTTCATTTTCTTTGAAGGATTCGGCTAAGGATTAGCTCTATTATCTACCCTCTGAAAGTATTACCACATGGAACGAGATAAAGATATTGTTTTTGGAGAAATATTTCCTAGCTTCAAGGGCAGCCAATATTCGAAAAGAAATTTGTGGTGTAAGGCAGCACAACGGAGAGTCCCTATACGAATATTGGGAACATTTCAAGAAATTATGTGCAAGCTGCCCCCATCATCAAATTAGTGAGCAGCTACTCATCCAGTATTTTTATGAGGGTCTTCTACCTAGTAATAGGAGCATGATTGATGTCGCGAGTAGAGGAGCTTTGGTGGATAAAACTCTCAAGGCTACAAGGAACTTGATTGCAAATATGACAGCCAATTCTCAACAATTTGGCACTAGGCTTGACCCTTCATCTAAGCATGTTAATGAAGTAAATATTTCTTCCCTTAAAGAATAAGTTGTGAGTCTAACTTCTCTTGTTCGTCAAATGGCTGTAGTTAATATGCAAGCGGTAAAAGCTTGTGTGATTTGTTTGGTAGTAAGGCTTCCAACTAATATGTGCCCAACTTTTCAAGATGGGCCCATTGAGCAAGTGAATGCGGCAGGTGGTTTTCCTAGACAATTGCAAAAGAAGTATGATCCCTATTCGAGCACGTATAACCCAGCATGGAGGGATCACCCTAATCTTAGCTATGGGAATCCATAAGTAAATCAGCTTGCGACTCAAAACTGACCAAGTTTTCAGTAATATAAGCAACCATGTCAACAATCGGGCCAAACTTCTAATTCTGGTACATCTTTAAAAGATATTGTTAAGTCTCTTGCCACTAATACTTTGCAATTTTAACAGGAGATAAAATAATTTCAACAAGAGGCGAGATCCAGTATCCAAAGTTTGGACAATCAGTTGGGGCATATGGCAACTGCAATTAGTCGGCTAGAGGCATAGAGTTCGGGGAAATTACCCTATCAAACGGTAGTAAATCCAAGAGAAAATACAAGTGCAATCATTTTGAGAAGTGGTAAAGAGCTTGAGATTCCAGTAAAGGCAGCCCCCTGCATCGTCAAAGCAAGAAAATGAGAAAAATGTTGTTGTAGACAATAACGTGCCAATTGATGATAATGTGCCTAAGTGTAAGTTTCCGCCTCTTTCTGATTATAAAACAATACCTCATTTTCCTTAGGCTTTAGCATAATCTAGAAAATATGAGCGAACTAAAGATTTATATGAGACTTTTTGTAGATGCGAGGTAAATATTCTACTTTTAGATGCTATTAAACAAGTAACTCGTTATGCTAAATTCCTGAAAGAACTGTGTACGATTATGAGAAGAAGAAAATTGAAGGATATGAGAAGGTGGGGGTAATGGAGAATGTTTCTGTAGTTATTCAAAGAAAACTCCCTACGAAGTACAAAGATCCAGGTATGTTTACTATCGATAGGTAACACTAGATTTGAGAAAACCATGTTAGATTTAGGTGCTTCTATTAATGTCATGCCATATTCTATATATGCTTCTTTGAAACTTAGACCTTTAAATAAAACTGGTGTCGTGATCCAATTGGCTAATAGATCTAATACATATTCTAAGGGTGTAGCTGATAATGTTCTTTTTTTTTTGGCAAAGGAGGGACGACACCCTCCAAAATTTTATTAATATCAAAAAAAAAAAGCACAAAAGTGGAGGGGGAGGTAAGGCCTAACTTTCATAGGAGGACAGGGGACTTACCTGCCCTGTCGTCCAATCTAAACTAGAAGGGCACAAAGTGTCACTTCTTACAAAAGAACCTAGCCAAAATATCAAGTTGAAAAATGGAAAGATGTAACCATCTTTCCAAAAACCCAAGATCACAAAGTACAAGATAAAAGTCTATATAATCCTAAAATGAGGTAAGTTTGCCTTTTTGATGCAAACCATACCTTTAAGAACCTTAAAATCATACAAATTGTAGATACAAGTCATCGACGAAGCCTGAGCTCCCAAATTAGCAAGGAAATCTGCTGGTTGGTTTCCCTCCCTAAATATATGAGAAATACAGGCATGTAAATCAACCATAAGTTTTCTAGCCTTTCTGAGATCATAACAAAGTTCCCACGACCCCCTACTACCTGCATGAATGAGGTTGACGATGCTCTGGGTATCCATTTCAATCCAAATATTATGAAAACCATTATCTTTACACACTTCAAGACCCATCACCAATGCCAACAGTTCCGCTTTAAATGAGTTATTGCAATCAAAAGGACAAAAGAAAGCAAGAACAAAGTCACCTTTCCAGTTTCGAATTATACCACCTCCCCCTGCAAGGTTCAAGTTCGCATGGAAACTTCCATCAATATTCATTTTAAAATAATTTTCTTTCAGCTTTCTCCAGTAAACAGCTTTGGGTAAAGGCTTCTAATCATTAACATAAAAACAGTAAAAGGATCGAGCTAAAAACACATCACCTTTCCATTGCCACTTTTTAATGAGACCGGCTTGGAAAGTTTGGGCATTAGCCCTTCTAACCTTCCAAATAATTCTAGAAGGGGAAAACCCCGTATTCCTGTGTTTAGCATCATTACGTTCAACCCACAAGAACCACAAGATATAAATAGGCAAAAGGATTCGAACATGCCCTTTACAAATGTAATCCCCTGAGAATAACCAAGCTGAAAATCAATGCTTAAGAGAACCAGAGATTGGTAAATTAATATTGAAGAGGGAAGAAAAATGATTCCAGACCTGTTGAGCTGCACTACCATTCATGAAACAATGCTCCAAAGTCTCACAAGAATTGCAACATTGACATTTAGAGGCTAAGGAGATACCTTTACTTTGTAATCTTGCATCCACTGGGATCCAGTTGTGGAAAATTCTCCAAATGAAAAAAGAGATTTTAATAGGAATATAAGGACTCTAGATTTTGGAGAAAGCTTGCTGAATAAAATTGCGCTTCTTGATTCATCCCAAGCACTCCAAACTGAGAAACTACCATTTGGGGTGAGAGTCCACAGAGGAGTATCAGATTGATAGATATCCAAAAGCACTTGAGAAATTTTCTTAACAAAATTTTCTGGAAGAAAATCTCTAAGTTTACAAATATTCCAATTGTCTTCCTCAAAGAAATGTTCAACTTTAATAGAAGAATCTTTGAAAGCTGGAAAGTGAATGTGTTGGGGACCAATATCAAACAAATTATCTTGCCAAAATAAAATTTTTCCTGTGCCTAATTCCCAACAAATGAACTTCTCAGAAACTGACTCTGTCACTTTCATTCTTTTCCAAAGAGGCGAGTCAGGATGGAGACCTTGACTATTGATGGGTGGCGGCCTTGGCAATATTTATTCTGCATGAACTTAGACCACAGGTTATTTACAGTTCGAAATCTCCACCACACTTTGAAATTCATTGCCACTATCATATCATCCAATTTACGCATGTCAATACCTCCTTCTACAAAAGGCAAACATAATGCTTCCCAAGAGGACTAGTGAATCTTCTTGTGCAAGTTAATGATTTGGTTTTCCCTACTGATTTGTATGTGCTTGATATGGAGAATCATGATCAAACTACTCTTATTTTGTTAGGAAGACCATTCTTAAAGACATCCAACATTAAGATAGATGTTCATAGTGGCACACTTATTATGGAATTTGATGGTGAAATTATTAAGTTCAATATTTATGGTGCCATGAAATATCCTGGTGATGATAATCCTGTTTATTCTATTGATGTGGTTGATAATCTTGATTAAAAAAGGAAACATTGAGTCGAGCCAATGACAATAAACAAAGGTGCTGCTTGGGAGACAACCCAAGGGAAGTTTGTCTTACTAACTGCCATTAAATGGATCCAAGTATTTAAATATTTTTTTAAGTATTAGTTAGTTCATCATTTTTATTGTTTCACAGAGTCGACTTTAGTGCCTCATAGAGTTCGGAGCCTTTATATGCGGATGTAAATAGGGTTGGCCAACAAAAAAATATAAAAAAGAAAAAAATATAAAACTTTTGTTGTTTCCTACTGCTTTTATTTCTCTTATTTTCTTGGACTTCACAGAATAGTTGTAAAATTAAAGCATTACTTTTCTGCTCTCTAACAAGTGCTTTAGATATGTCCTCCTACAAACTCTATTTTTCTTCCTTAACTTGTTCTCATTTACTCTATATTCATCTTTGCATAAATTTTTCAGTTTATTTTTAACCATTGAGGACAATGTAAGTTTTAAGTGTGGGGGAGAGAATTTAACTTGTGTTTTAATTTGTTTTCGAAAAAAAAAAGAAAAAACAATGTGTGGTTTTCAATGATTTTTTGTGTATAGAATAAGTAAGGTGCAATTAAGCTTGAAAGATTCAGAACATGATTGAATAAGTATTCTTTCAACTTAGAATTAATTAGTCTAGTTATTTTCCTTGAGCATGGTAATAACTGAATTTCGTAAATGAAAGTTGGTGAGATTTTGAGCCTTTAGACTGACACATCCATATCAGTCTCACTATTTTCTTTCATAAGAGATATTCTTCCCTGGATTTGTGTCTTTAGAACTTGCCTTAATTCTCTTCGAGGTAACATGATTAAGGCCCTCTTTGATTTAGCTACATAAGTCAAATAGACTACCTTGTAATTAAGTTTTTCCTTTGTTGAACCCCTTTGAGCTTGATTGACCTTGTTTATTGTGAACCCACGTTACAAGTTTTAAACCTGAATAAACAATGTCTTTACCCAAGCCATAACTAAGTGGAGCATTACATCATCATTACGATATGCATGGGTGTACAAAAAATAAGTGTGGGGGTGTCTGGATTTATGGTACGACTACAAGTGAAATGAAACATGTTTTCATTCTGAATTTGTGAGTTCCATTATTGGTGTAATTTTGGCAAGAAAAAAAAATAAAAAAGCAAAAGAAAAAAGAAAAGACAAAGAAGAAAGGAAGTGATTGAGGAAATTTTTTTAAAACTATCCACGTTCATAATTTCTCCTAAAAATTCAAGAAAAGGTTCTATTTATACATTATATATACAGAGGTGAAAGCTATTCAATAGAATGATGGGTTTTTACATGTCTTATATATTCGAGCTTGAGTTGATTCATTTTTGCTCTATTGTTTCAATGGCTTTTGAGTTACATTCCCAAATATTTCCTACTTTGGTCCTAAACCCCATTATAACCCTTGAAAAGTCCTTATAATTCGTATTATGCATGTAATCTCAGTGGTGGAGAATGAGAAGATATGCAAGCCTATGGTAGATCATCATTTCCATTGGAATGAATTTGAGCGAAACACTTACCCTTCAAACACATGAGAGTCGAGTGTTTATTTCCGTGAAAGTCTACGCATTTAGTTTACTCAAATTAATTTTACGCGCGTGGTGCCTAATTTGTTGACTATTAATTTTGCACACATAAAAAGTTGTTTGCCACTTGTTTGGAAAAGCGCGTGCGCATGCAAAAAGCGTGCGGGTAGGTGAACTTTGACTTATGTGTTGACTTTGACCAATTTGTTTGATTTTGATCGTTAACCAAAAAGTTGACCAAGCCTATTTCAAGATTTTCAGCGTCTTGAATTCATTTTTGCACTCGATTTGGCCAAATTCAATCCCGATTTACTCATTTCAAAGTCGTTTTACCATTCTCCTTCAGTGTTGTGCCAAAAATTGTTTCAAATATTGGTATTTGTAGCCATTTTACTATTTTCTCTTCAAAACCTACATTGTATTAAAGTTGTATCAAATATATAGTTAAGCTTATAATTACAATGCAATTGTACATGATTTAACGGGTCAAAATACGAAAAATATGAATTTATCACTAGGTTCACAAAACTATGGACGATATTTATAGTTACCAGTAACTAGATACAAATGGTGGGCACAAACAACCAAGGACCTCAATACAAAAACTAGAGAAAGCCATTATGAATACCACTGTACCACCGAAACCATAGGTTGCAAGAGCATCGGACAACAAATAGTAAGAACTTTGATAATGTTGCACCACCATGACCCAACAACTACCAATCTTAGCCACCAAAGGATTAACTACAAGAAAATCAAAGAAACTCCAATTGCCAAAGACATGGTTAGACAGTCCCCATTATTTTGGAGTTTTTCTCTTGATTGACCTGATACATATATGGGGGCGCACTGCTATACCCGAGAGTTTACTAGTTAGTGGTTGAGTTTCATCAAATAATTCGATGGTCAGGATCCACTAGCTGGGTTCCCACATCATCCAAAAATAGACATGGTCACACGCTCACATAAAACAAGCGGCAATAATACACATGAAAAGGGACGAGCAACACCAATAGTCAGCAAGGCACGAGAAATTCACTTGTGACAGTTAGTAACTCTTAGATAGACGACAAAATTAAACCATATTATTATTATTATTATTATTATTTTCCTTGATGAGGAGAACCACTAGAACCCTTAAACTAAACCATATCAAGTTAAATCAAGCCTTATCCTACAGGTAAAATCAACTATATGAATATGATGTCGCCATTCATTTTATCGACATCCGTCTCTTCTATTAGTTTCATGTACACGAGACCTTGGCTAAATATTTCACTCTAATTTATCTTATCCCGGAATGTTAGAAATGTATGCACGGATGAGTCAATTTGAACTAAGAAGGGAAGGATCTTTCTCTACTTCTCTAACGATGTACTATCTCATTATTTTCATACCTTTTAAAAAGTACCTTCACATGTCGCATCCTCATATCCGAACCATTAAAACCCATAATCACGGGAAAAAAAAAACTTCACTAGTTTGAAATCATAAAATAAAAAGGGCAAATCTTACAAATAGTCCCTATTGTTTATATGTATTGGATAAATGGTCCTTATTGTTTCAAAAGTCACGCTATAGTTCCTAATGTTTGCAAATATCCCGCAGTTAGTCCCTAATGTTTTGAAAAATATCTCTAACAGTCCTTTCCATTAACTTTTCGTTAAAAACTAACAGAGTGCATGCATAATGACATTTGTACCCTTATTCTTATTTACAATTGTTCGAAATGACCGTGATGCCCTTAATTGTTAAAAAAACTTCAAAGTGCCATTTTCTTTTCTCTTGGTCAGGCAAGTACACATTTCCTTTCCAAACCCAACTCCCAAAATCCAAAAAAAATAATGACGAAGAACACTCAATAGTGATGAAGTTTTGACAAAAAAAAAAACAGTGACAAAGCAATCGGGAACTCAACGTGATGGCTTTTGTTCGACGGCTTCTCGTGAAAGATTCACCCATATACGGTAACCATTTGATTTGCTTTTAAGTCTTAAATGCTTTATTTTATTTTATTTTTTTGTTGAAACCCTTAATTTTGTAATGATTTTGGGCAAAATTGAAACCCAAATTCGGAACCCCAACTATTTAGTTAGAGTTTCGATTATGGATTTCAATTCCCAAATGGGTACCACAAATTGGAGACCCATTTAGTTTGGATTCCCATTTGAGGTACTGGAAACCCTAACTGAACAATTGCTTTCAATTATTTAGTTAGGGATTTTAATTTTCAAATTCAGGTACCATAAATTGGGGACCCATTTAAATACATATTTTTATCATATCCTAATTCAAATATATATTTTTATATGTAGAATCAGATTCTTCTCTATACACTATAAAAATGCATCATGGTGGCACATTTCTGAAGAAACCTGTTAGGAGATATGTAGATGGAATGGTGGAGTTTTTTGATTTTGTAAATGGGAATTTAGTTGGCATAGATGACATATTAAGTATGGTAGCAGAGTGTGGTTATAGAAAGGAGATGGTTAGGGTGTGGCATAAATATGGTAGCGATCTTGATAAAAGCAGTAGATACATTAAGACAAATGATGGTGTGAAGTCTTTTCTTAAGTATGTAACAGCTGCTAGAATAATAGAGATTTATCTGGAACATATTGATTTGGGTAATGTAATGTTAAATCAAATTGAGAGAGAAAGGAATACAGCTAATGAAGAGGTTATAATTGATGATAAAAATGATGATAATAGTATTGCTCTTGTGCAAAGTGAGGGATTTTCATCTTATGAAAGACCAGACATAGAAGATGATGAGACTGAGGAAGAAATATTAATTGAATCTGATGATGGACCGAATGGGAAAGATGATAACACTATGACAAATGTACTAGCAGATGGGGAAGATGACTTGGTAGAATCAGATAGGTTGGTTAGCATAAATGGGTCAGATACTGATGAAGATTATGTGAATGAAGACTACCCTATCTTTAACCCTCAAGATATGCGGAAGAAGTTTGAGTTTAAAAAGGGAATGATTTTCGGTCCTACTAAGGAATTCAAGGAGGCATTGGATACATATTCTGTTAGAAAGGGAAAGAAATATAAACTTAAAAAGAATGATTCACTCAGGGTTAGAGCTATTTGCATAGAAAAAGGTTGCAATTGGTTAATTTATGCAGCGAAGATAAATGGTGAACAAAGCTTTCAGATTAGGACTTTGAGGCCTAAACACTCATGCTACTGGGTATACTTTAGAAAGAATGTTAATTCCAGTTGGTTCGGAAAGATATATGAGCATAAATTTAGAAATAATCCTAAACTAAGTGCCAAGGACTTCAGATCTGAAATGACAGTTAAGCTTAAGGTATATGTCTCTAACAATATGGCATATAGAGCTAAGAAAATTGCATTGAAAAACATATATGGGGATCTTGAAGAACAATTTAAGATGTTGTGGTCAAATTGCGAGGAAATTGAAAGGAATAACCCCAACTCTACAGTAATTGTGAAGATGGTTGACCAACATGATCCACTTGAGCCTCCTAGATTTATGTGGATGGACATCTGTTTTGGTGCGTGTAAGAGAGGGTTTTAGGCAGGTTGCAGGCTCATTATTGGAGTTGATGGTTGCCACATAAAGGTTGCACAGGGTGGGCAACTCTTAACTGTTGTGGCCATAGATGCCAATAATAATATGTACCCTCTTGCATAGGCCATAGTTGAAAATGAAAATACAACCAGCTGGAAATGGTTTTTAAACTTGTTGAAAAAGGATTTCAACATTGACAATGAAGATGAAACGAAACCAATTATGTGGACTTTTATGAGTGACAAACAAAAAGGACTGATTGATGCTTTTGAGCAGATCCTCCCCCAAGCCAGACATAGATTTTGTGTTAGACATTTGCTTGCTAATTTTAAGAGAGCAGGCTTTCAAGGTCGAGCTTTAAAGGATGCATTATGGTCCGCTACCACATCTACAACAGTACCATGGTTTGAGGTTGCAATGGAGAAAATGGCTGCGATAGATGTAAATGCAATGAATTGGTTTCATGACAAACATCCTGCACATTGGACTATATCACATTTCGAAGTAAATGCTAAGTGTGACATACTATTGAACAACTTATGTGAGAGTTTAATTCCTTCATCTTGGATACAAGAGACAAGCCCATCATTATAATGCTAGAAATAATTAGGGAACTGGTAATGACAAGGATGCAAGTGAACAGAGATAAGGCAGAACAATGGAGTGGATTATTGTGTCCTAAAATAAGAGAAAAGCTTAATAGGTTGATTGAAGATGGTTATGGTTTCATTCCTACTAAATGTGACGAATGACACTTTGAGGTCGTGGGTTGTTATCTAGAGAAATATGTTGTGGATTTGCTTAATAGAACTTGCAGTTGTAGAAAGTGGGAATTATCCGATATCCCTTGCGAACATGTTTGCTCTGCCTTGGCTATGAAGAGGCACAATGTGGAAGAATATGTGCATGAGTTCAATACAATTGCGACATACAAGAAGATATATGAACCTGCAATCATGGCAATGGCTGGGCTTGATTTATGGCCTAAGACATAAAGAGTTCCACCACTACCTCCAGTGTATGAAAAAAAGGCTGGAAGACCAAAGAGAGTTAGAAGAAGAGATCCTTTGATTGAGCAACCTGAGGATGATTCATACAAACCTGCAAAAAGAATCAACCACTGCAGAAGGTGTGGACAAAAAGGACATAATTCAAGAAAATGTCCAAACCCAATTCCAGTAAGTTCCATTTATATTAATTTTATTCTTTTTCTCAATCTTATAATCTAACTTTTGTAATTTGCTGCAGGAAACTAAAGATCAAAGTGAAGGTGGAATGGAGACAACAAATGAAGAGATACATCACCAAGCTTCACTACTCATATATGACACACAATCAAGTACAATAACAACAAATGTAACTCAAACGATAGGGCAGATACAATCAAGTGAAAATAATACTTCTCAAAGGCCCAGTCAAGGTAGATGAAAGAGTCAAGATAGGGGAATCAATCAAATAAGAAGGGGTCAAGTCAGAGGAAGCAATCAACAACTTTGTAGCCATAGAAGAGGGAGGGGAAATTTTGGTATGAGCGACAATTTCTTGTAATAATATTTTATTATATTTGCTGAATGTACTAACATCTTATTTTTCAATCTACAGTCCATCAATGGCGATATGGATAGTGCTAACTTGGAGTGGGTGCAATATTTGGTCTTGTTTCTCAAAATGCAACCTAAAGATCACATTCCACTACATCAAAAGCTTGATTCTCTTACGTTATTTCTAATTTCAGTTTTTTAATTTAATATTTTGGTGTGTAAATGGTTTTTTGTTGGGTGATAGAGTCATGTAAATGTTCTTTTGCTTGGTGATGGAGTTGTGTAAATGTTCTTTTGCTGGGTGATTGGAGTTCTGTAAACCCAATAGTTACTTATGGATGATATTTTGATTGGTTTTTGGATTGAAGAAGTGAAAATAGTTGTTATGTTGATTGGTTTTTGGCTTGAAAAAATTATGTATTGATGTGGCGTGTAATGATGTTGCTTAGAATTGAAACAGGCTATTTGTTATCACAATTTGGAGAAGGCTTTTGTTGTAACATGATGTTGTAATGATATTTGCCTTATCAAATTAACTACATTCTTTTAATGTTAATCAAATTAATGACAAAAAAATGCATTCTAACACTAAACGATTTAATAGGTTGAAATATATAAATTTTTCTTTTTTTGTTTGATTTAGGAACATATTTTTCCCAATTTAAAGTTCATTAATGATATTAAAAAAATCAAATAATTTGCATTCTAATGCTTTTCCCATAACGATGGATAGATATAATTTTTTTCTTCTTCTTTTTTTTTAATAAAATTTATAAACATATTTTTCTAATTTAAAGTGCATTAATGACAAAAGAAAAGTAAAAAATAGTATTTTATTTTCTTCTTTCCCCTTAAAACGGAATTTTAAAATATTTTTCTTTGTTTTTTTGGTCTGAATTATTTTTTTTTTCAAGTTTAACTTAGACTTTTTATTTATTTTGTCTATTTTTAATCAATTTTTTCAGTAGAGGATTAATATGGTTATTTTTTACAAACAATGAGGACTAATTCTCATACTTTTCAAACATTAATTAAATTGACTATTTTACCCTTAAAAACATGAGTCACATGACTTGCACATGCTAATTTTCTGTTAGTTTTTAACAAAAAGTTGACGGTAAGGACTGTTAGAGATACTTCTCAAAATATTAGAGACTAACTGTGCGACATTTGTAAATTTTAAAGACTAGTAGCGTAACTTTTAAAATAATAGGGATTATTTGTCCAACACCTATAAACAATAAGGACTATTTGTAAGATTTGACCAAATAAAAATTTACATACAAGATTACATTTCTTTAACCATTAAAACCCATAATCACAAAAAAAGAAAGGAAGAAAAGTTCACTAGCTTGAAATCATAAAATAAAAAGTTAGTTATAAGATTACATTTATTTTTCTTGCACAAAAGAAAAGCAAAAAAGATGGACATTTCTTCGACCAAAAAAAGAGAAAAAGAAAAAAGACGACATTTCCATCAAATCCCTTCTTCATTATTGGTGGTAACTTCATAAGGAGGTTAAAGAGTAATTTACACAAAATTAATCAATCAACACCATCCCCCCGACGCGCCCCACTTCTGTGTTCTCCCCCCTCTCCCCCTTCTCTCTCTCTCTCTCTCTCTCTAAAAAAAACACACACACACAGAGACACACAGCACACACAGTCACACACATCATTTTCTCTCCAATCCAAGGCCACCCACAGAGCATCAATACCACAACCAGCTCGTCCCTAGTCGGGTCCCCCCAATTCTGCTTCACCTGCAAACCCTAGCTAGGGTTTTTAATTTTAATTCACAAATTAAAAAAACTGGACACCTTCAGCTGCAGTACCACTTAATACCCCCCCCCAAAAAAAAGGAAAATAAAATGAGAATTTGGAAAATGAAAAAATTATCAGTGGCCCTATATATAACATGAAGCTCATTTCTTTACGGCCTCATCAGTTTTCGCCGTGTTGGCGTCGCGGAGGAGCTACTGTTTTTCTTTTCTGTGAGTCCTCCTTTTCTTTTGTTGTAAGTTATCTACCTTTTTTTTTTTGTTTTTTGCCAATTAAATTGTATTGAAAATGTGTGTTGTAAAATTTTGAATTTATTGAATGGGTAGCTTAACTATTGTTATTAATTAAGATTTTGTGGTAAATTTTGTTTATTCGTTTTTCTCTTGGAATGGGAAATGATGGCTTGCGCTTGATCTTGACAGTGCTTTTCGAGTATTATAATTGAAGGCGAAATTGTTGAGTGTGAAAGCAGTTCTTTTTCTTTACTAGTAACAATTGTGTATGTAAGTACTGAGATTTGTGGGGCGTGTTTCATTACGAAAAATGGGAAAAAGATTGTTTAATGATTTGGGTTTAGAAACTAGACTATAATGGTTTAGGGGGGGATCATGGTATAACACCATGTGCTAGGAAAAGATGGGGATGTCCCTGCTCCTGGGAGGGGGAAGGGGTATCGTATCACTTGTGATTTCCTTGCTGTATGTTTGTGGAGAGGCATACGACAACTTATAACTCATTTGCTGACCCACTTTGAGACGTAGGTGGGTTTAGCTGTGTAGTTTACTCAGCTACATTAGTATACGGTAATAGGGTTTGTTGATTCTAGTATATCATTGGTAGTGACTTATATCTTGTTAGAAATAGTGAACAATGATCTATCTAAGAGTGCTTAGTAGTTATGTAGTATTCTTGGTATTTATTTAGTATTAATATCTTCAGTGGAAGTGTTGATGCTTCGCTTATTGATATGCAGTAGCTTTGCAGCTTTGTAAAGATAAGCTACCAAATGAAGTTATGAATTTGGTATTGTATATTATCCTTGGGTGATAAATTATCTGAAATCTGGGTGGTCAACTTGTTCTTTTTTACTTTGTCCTTCTGAAGCGTCAGTTTTCAAGTTTCAATTTTATTTTTGAGGTTTTAAGAAAATTTAGTTAGTTTTTAGGCATCTGAATTTATCTAAGAAACTACCTCTGACTACCATATTCTGCACACATACAAGTGGTCCGAACCACATACACCACACATACCAGCCCTAGAATACATAAACTGCTTGCAGACAAACGTGCAGTTGCACACAGAGAGAGACAAGCATGCTCAAGATTTGGAGGTAGCATTATGGTGAAGCAGTGACAAGATGAGTTTAGGAGTTCAATGTTTGGTGGAAATGGGAGTCTTGCTGATAATTCACTTGGTTATTTTTCTTTTCCAGAAGGCAATGGAGTATTACATTTTGCACTTGTTCTACTTTAGGGGCTCTGCTTTTAGTTCATTGGAATAGGGAATTGCTTAGAAACATAGAACAATTCTGTTTGTGTTAGAGAGCTTAGAGACGAGGATAGGGAGGGTGATATTTTCGAGAAAGGCAGAGTCATTTAGAGAACTTTGTGTCTGAAATGGGGTTTAATCACACAATCCTACTTTCCACCTTTTCATTTTCTCATTCTTACCTCTTATGTATCAAAATGGTTGGCAGATTTTCTAACCTGCCTTGGCCCGTTTTCTAGGAACTTAAAGAATTTTACAAACCCAAACAGGTTCTGTCATTCTCAGTCGTGTGGTTTTCCATTCAAAGACTGATGGGGCAGAAGTGAGAAGCAAAGGAAGAGGACATTGCCCACTCTTCTATTTCAGTTCAAGATGCAATTTGGGAAACCCTTGAATCAATGAGGAATTAGAATAACTTACATTTCATAAATTAGATCTGGTTATTTTCTTGGGTATGCAATTATCCCGTATTTATAGGCAGTAGAAATCTTCATGCAACAGAAATTTTCTACTATAAACTTTGCTACACTATGTTGCTGCCCATGAGGACTCATAATAATTATTCAAGGCCTAAAATCTTGCAAACAAAGGAAAGGAAACCCTAAGAAATTAAGATAAAAGAATCACATTAGATCATTAAACTAACAGACCTGATTAAAATAAACCCTTTTGTCCGGCATCAGATTGAATAAATCTTGTTAATGTGATTGAACACTAGATATTGTGAATGACATATGCATTTAGGACTGTGTCTATGAGCTGTGGATTGACTATGATGGTTTATCCATACATTGTAGTCTTCCATTTCGGTGGTTCAGCTATTTCAGTCATTGAGTTGCAATTGAGTACTAAGTAGATAGGGGTGTTAAGTCATTCTTTGAATTAGAAATAGAAGGCTGGACGTAAAGAATGAATATCACTAGTCTTTGTTCTTACATTGGAGATCCCAGTTTGTTCCTTAACTCTGATAGCTGTAGTTGTTTTCTTCCTGTTTTTCTTTTCAGCTATACTCAAGAAATAAGTAGGTGGAAGTAAATAGCTTGTTGCAATGGATATAGATCTTAGATTACCCTCTGGAGATCATGAAAAGGAGGAAGAAGAAGCAAATGGAATTGTTCATATGCTGGAGACTGAAGAGAAACCACAAAATCTCGATGGCCTGAATGGGAATATTGTTGATGTTGGAGAGCAAATACACGCTGAAGATGGAGTGGACATGAAGACCCCCATAGGAGATATGGTAGCTCCGGAAGAGGATATATTGCTTGAGCCACTTGCTGGGATGGAATTTGAATCTCATGGGGAAGCATATGCCTTTTACCAAGAATATGCTAGATCTATGGGATTTAATACTGCAATACAAAATAGCCGCCGATCAAAGACATCAAGAGAATTCATTGATGCAAAGTTTGCATGTTCTAGATACGGCACCAAGCGTGAGTATGAGAAGTCCTTAAATCGGCCACGTAGTAGACAAGGACACAACCAGGATCCTGAGAGTGCTACTGGCCGGCGGGCATGTGCTAAGACAGATTGCAAAGCAAGCATGCATGTCAAGAGAAGACCTGATGGGAAATGGATTATTCATAGATTTGAGAGAGAGCACAATCATGAACTTTTACCTGCACAAGCCGTGAGTGAACAAACGAGAAGGATGTATGCTGCAATGGCAAGACAGTTTGCTGAGTATAAAAATGTAGTTGGTCTTAAAAATGACTCTAAAAGTCCATTTGATAAAGGTCGGAATCTTTCAATGGATGCCGGAGAGGCAAACATTTTGCTTGAGTTTTTCACACAGATGCAGGCTATGAATTCCAACTTCTTTTATGCGGTAGATTTAAGTGAAGATCAACGGCTAAAGAATTTTCTATGGGTAGACGCCAAAAGCAGGTATGATTACATCAATTTCAGTGATGTGGTATCTTTTGATACCACCTATGTCAGAAACAAATATAAAATGCCTCTTGCTCTTTTTGTTGGGGTCAATCAGCATTATCAGTTCATTCTACTCGGATGTGCTTTGGTGTCTGATGAAAGTGCTGCTACTTTTTCTTGGGTAATGAGAACATGGTTGAGAGCAATGGGTGGTCATGCTCCTAAAATTATCATAACAGACCAAGACAAGATCATGAAGTCAGTTATTTCAGAGGTTTTACCCTCTGCTCTCCATTACTTTTGCTTGTGGCATGTATTGGGAAAGGTGTCTGAATCTCTTAGTCATATAATTAAACAGAATGAGAAGTTTATGCCAAAGTTTGAGAAATGCATTTATCGGTCATGGACAGACGAGGAGTTTGAAAAGCGATGGCATAAATTGGTTGAGAGATTCGAGCTCAAAGAACATGAATTGATTCAGTCATTGTATGATGATCGTACAAAATGGGTGCCAACCTTTATGAGGGATGTATTTTTAGCCGGAATGTCTACCATTCAGCGATCAGATAGTGTGAACTCATTTTTTGACAAATATGTGCACAAGAAGACAACAGTGCAAGAGTTTGTCAAACAGTATGAATCCATTTTACAAGATCGCTATGAAGAGGAAGCGAAGGCAGACTCTGACACGTGGAACAAGCAACCTGCATTGAAGTCTCCATCACCCTTTGAAAAACACGCGTCTGGGGTGTACACACATTCTGTATTTAAAAAGTTTCAAGTCGAGGTCTTGGGTGCAGTTGCTTGTATTCCTAAGAGAGAGAAGAAAGATGAGACCACCATCACATATAGAGTTCAGGATTTTGAGAAAAGTCAAGAGTTCATTGTTACTTTGAATGAATTGAAATCAGAAGTGTTTTGTATATGTCATTTATTTGAGTTCAGAGGTTTTCTTTGTAGACATGCATTGATCGTTCTCCAAATTTATGGCATTTCACCCATTCCATCACAGTACATCTTGAAACGGTGGACAAAGGACGCCAAGATCCGATACCCAATAGGAGAAGGGACTGATCATGTCCAGTCAAGGCTGCAACGGTATAATGATATATGCCACCGAGCAATTAAATTGGGCGAAGAAGGATCATTATCCCAAGAGAGCTATAATTTAGCAGTTCGTGCACTAGATGATGCTTTTGGGAATTGCATGGGTGTTAATAACTCCAACAAGAATCCTGGAGAACCTGGTACATCAACCACCCCCGGTCTTCTCTGCATTGAAGAAGATGACCAAAGTAGAAGCGCGAGCAAGACAAATAAGAAGAAAAATGCAACCAAGAAAAGAAAGGTCTGTTGTAATTAATAAATTGTCAGTTACTTGATGTAGTGGCTTTTACTTACAAAGACGGACGGCAACACAAAAAATTGAAAAAAGAAATTTGAGAACTTCATGTAGTATTTTATGATACTTGTGTAATATCTCATATATATTGCAGGTGACCTCGGAGCAGGATGTTATGAGTGTAGGGGCTCCAGAGGGGTTGCAACAAATGGTTTGTTCTATCCCATATCCTGTTAGGTTGATTGTTATGGACATAGTACATAAATATATCAATTACCGTTAATATATTGATGATTTCAAAAGTGCAATTACCAGTACATATTTATGTATATGTTTTTGTATTTCATATGTAATTACACCTTAGTATCCTAGCTGCATTATGCATCGTGCAACTGCGGGTCGAAGGGTTACTATTACCTGCTTCACTGGACTGTAACAGATGTATTAAATATAGTTGTTGTATTAAATATAGTTGTTCCTTTAACTCCAATTTTGCTTTTCGTAATGGATATAAAATTCTGTAGGAGAAGCTGAACTCGAGACCGGTGACCCTTGATGGCTACTTTGGCCCACAACAGGGCATGCAAGGAATGGTATGATACAATATAATAAGTTCATATTGATTTAGAATGTCATAGATGTGGTGGTGTTCTAAGTTGACACTGTTTGGTTTTACAGGTACAGTTGAACTTGATGGCACCAACACGGGATAATTATTATGCAAACCAGCAGACGATTCAGGGACTAGTATGTCCTTCCATGATTTATTTGATCATATATTGTGAAAAACGCATCATACTTTTTTTTTTTTTTTTAATGAATGTTATGGTAACTCTGGGTTTAATTGGTTTTATTGTAGGGCCAGTTGAATACTATAGCACCCACCCATGACAACTATTATGGCAACCAACCAACTATGCATGCGCTGGTATATAATTCTTCAGTGCTGATGTTGGTTTTGACTGAATTAAGTTCAAATTATGATTAGCATTACAAGTTTTATTAATGCTTGCAGGGACAAATGGATTTTTTCCGAAATCCAAGTTTCGCTTATGGCATTCGGGTTGGTTTGATTCTGTTTGTTATATAGGAAATATTGTATTATCTCACTCAAACCTTGTGTATTTATGAGAATGACTTTTCTTGTTTCAGCAGGAGGAACCCAACGTAAGATCTGCACAGTTGCATGATGATGCATCAAGACATGCATGAGGATAAGGTTCCAACGGCTAAGGTCCTCAAAATCAAATTCCATATGTTAAGCCTTTTAAAATTTAAGGTATCCGATGAGAAAGCATTTACCTTTTTCATGTCTTTCCTCGGGCAGGACTGGAGAGAGCTTTACTGACATGCAGTTTCTTTGATGTGGATTGAAGGCTTAGCGAAGAGGCAAAATCTCTTTGATGTCTGTAAAGATAGAACAAACGAGGCAGGCAGCTTTTCTGTTTCACCCTGAATTTGATCTGCGACTTTTGCAGACCGATTTAAGTTAAGGTTCTTTTGTAAAGGTGTTGTAGCAACGTATCTTGTGATTTATTCAGGTAATTAGGATGGCTTAAAATGAGAAGTCTTTCCGGGAGCTGTCCCAGCAAGTCATACGCTCCTGTTGTTGTGAACTAGAATAAGAAGCAAGGAAGATGATGAACATATATAGATCATTTTGGTTTTTCCTTAGAGACTATGCCTTCTTTCTTCTCATTCTGACCTTTTTTCTCGTTCGCCTTTGACTACATTCATTTTTCTTTGTTATGTAAAGGTAGATTAGCTCATAGCAGTAATTGTAGAAAAAAGTTCATAACTTTTTTTCAGTGTAGATGAAGTGTTATTGTCTGCTATATTTCCTTGCAACTATTTGGTGTGCAGCTTGAAAGAAGTTCTTACATCTACAGGTTGAATTTGTGAGGGTGAGATAAGGTTCATCAAGTAAGGAACCTGTCAGGTCTCAGTTCTGGAATTGCTACACACATCTAAATTAGAAAGATTCAATTTAAATGTTAAAACCACCTATAAAAATAAAATAAATCAAAATGTATACACAAGAAAATAAAATGTAAAATATATCATAAGAAAGTGATTTTTTTTTATTAATAAATATTTGATTCCAATAAAAATTAAGACAATTAAGGTTCTATTTAGTTTAATTTTTAGACACTAAAAAATTTTTTTTGTGAGTTTAAAAGTTAGAGTTAACTTGTTTTGTTCATTTTTTAAAGTGTTTTACGCAAAAGTTGAAGTTGAAAAAAAAAATAAAAAAATAAGAAGTTTCAAATTACAACTTTTAAAAAATGGTTTTTACAAAATTGTTTTTACATAATGCGAAAAATTATTATTATTATTTTTTAAAATATATTCTTTCATATTTTTTAAAGTTCAATATTACCTTTAAAATTTTTAAAGTTCAATATTGTTTACCATAAATTAAACAATTAATGACTTTTGTTCAATAATACTTCTAATTAAAGTTCTATCGTTAAAAGTTCTACATCTTAAAAACTAAAATTTCATAGTTAAATCAAATAGAACCAAAATACTATAAAATTTTGTGTATATGACATATCTTAAGCCTGACAAATTTAGCCTGTTTATATAGCTCTAGGTAATTGGGCCGATCTAGACATGAAAAGGTTATTGAGCTGACAAGCATAAGGCTGTAAGTGAGCTTTTAAATGGCCTATTGAGTCAATATAGAAACATATTTTTCAATTTTACCATTATATTATTAATATATATTCGTTTACTTGAAAAATTAATAATTAGATTTGGGAGTTTGAATTTTTTTAGCATCTAGTTCTAAATCCTAATGGATTATCTATTGGTAACCCTTATGAAAATTAAACCGTAATGAATATCTTATCGTTTCGTTGCTATGCCTGATTTCTCTTTAAACTAAATATTAGTACACCCAATTTTTACTATGAGTTGAGATTATTTCATTTTCACCTATAGATGCACTTCTTGTATTTGCTCTGAACCCATCAATGTCTTCTTCTGCCTCTTCTTTGCCGTTTACCTCTAATGTATTTACTTCTTGTTTTAAGGTAAAGTACACATGACTTCCTTGTACTTTTGTAAAGTTGCACAATATTTTTTGTGATTTTAAAAGTGCACGATACCCTCCTATGATTTCTGAAACTAAGCACAATAATCCCCTCCAACAAAAAATTCATCTATTTTAATGGAAAATATGATACACACGCGTCAAATATGATTATTCAAGATTTTTTTTCATAAATTATTAATTATTTAGACAAAAATACCCATTTTTTCAACCCTAAAAAAAATATGTAAAATAATGATATTTTTATCTAAATAATTAATAACTTAAGCAAAAAAACATTGAATAATCGCATTTTCCAAACCCCCCTTCCTCCCTTCCTCTCCCGGATCTCATTCTCTCTACCACTCCAAAATCAACACCCACCCCCCAACCCCAATACTATCACAAGGCGCTACCACCAAAAAGTAGGACCGCTACACCCTGCTCCAAAAACAATTTTTTTTCACTTGGTTTAACTTCAGTCGTCTTGATTTTGTTTTGGTAGATTTTTGGTGTATTTACAGTAAAAAATTGGAGGTTTTTTTTTTTGCTGATTTTCTTTTTTTGTATTTTGTTCAGGCTGTGATATGTGTATTCAAATTATGGCGTGCTTCTCCAATAGTCATATTTTTTACCTTTAAAGAGATGGGGGAATCAGTTTTCAACTCTCCGTCTAGAGTGCTACAAAATCAGGTATAGGGGCTCCTAAAAATAGAGAACCCCTTTTAGGGGATCTATTGAAGCCCCATAAATATATTTGCCAAAGTCTGCCTAGACTCTTCCAAACATGTATCTTTCATCAACAACTACAATCCTTTTCATTCAAAAATTAACAAGTATATGATGTACCGAAGTAGCAATTTAAGTAAGAGCATCTCCAATGGGAGACACTATTTACAAAAATAAACTATTTTTGGTAATTTTTAGATATCGAGTCTCTAAATTTAGAGTCAAAATACATGAGGCCCACTATTTTTATTAACTTTTTGGCTAAAATAGAGACTCAATCAATTTTTGGATCTCTAAATTTAGAGACCCAAAAATTGATTAGGTTTCTATTTTAGCTAAAAAGTTGATAAAAATGGCGGGTTCCATGTATTTTAACTCTAAATTTAGAGACTCAACCTTTAAAAATTACCAAAAATAATATATTTTTGTAAATAGAATCTTCTATTAGAGATACTCTAAGAAAGAAATTCACATCCACATGGCAATGTTTAATGTTTCTCACGTCTACTCAACTTGCTTGCCAATCGAGTTTGAGCTTATCCTTTGAATTTAAGCATAAACCATATCTTATCAAACGGCGAAAAGGATATATAAGTAATTAATGAATACGTATCAAAATTTATTATCATCAACTACTTCGATGGGATGGTGGAAGTATTTTTTTAGGAAAAATTTAACATTTAATTTCTATTGTTTGCAAAGTATCTCAATTTAATATTTATTATTTAAAATATCTCAATTTAATTTATATTGCTTTACCAAAAGTTTCAATTTCGTCTCTATTGTTTAAAATGTCTCAATTTAGTTCTTATTATTTTTAAAAAATTTCAAATTCATCCATATTATTTTTAAAAAGTTTCAATTCCGTCCCTATTATTTTCTTAAAGTTTCAAATTCGTCCTATTATCTAAAGATTAAATCGAAATTTTTTGAGAAGTAATAGGGATGAATTTGAATTTTTTTAGAATAGGGACGAAATTTAAAAAATAATAAGAACGCAATTGAAAATTTTAAACAATAGGGATGAAATTAAAATTTTTAGGATAATAATAAAGACTAAATTAAAATATTTTAAACAATAAGAACTAAACTGAAATTTTTTACAATCAATAAAGACTAAATGTGAGATTTTCCCTTTCTTCAATACAAAGAAACAGAATAATCACCTCATTGACTCCAACAGTCTCTAAGTAACTTGAATGGTTTTTATATAAATTTTTTTTTTTCTTCTGATCAAATTTATAGTTATTTTGCTGCATATATATATAAACACTGCATCAACAATTAAAGCAAGTTGTATCTATAACTGTAAAAAAAAAAAAAAAAAAAGGGCCATAATCTCTTATAAGTTCTCTGGCTGAAACATCCACCAAACCTTTGCAGTAAACTTCTTGCTTTGCCTTCAATACACTCATAACTTTCACGCAAACTATATATTATGGCAACTCTACGCGCCTTTAGGCTCTATGATTGTCAAGATGACCATGCCTGACTTACATTCTGGAAAGGGCGTATTTTTTAAGATAGTTATAACACATTGTATGTTGTTAATGATATGCATGGTGAGATCTAGTCCTCCTGAGGAACCCATAAAATGTTCATCCAAATACTCTAATTGCACAATCACAAACTCCTATGGTGCGTTCCCAGATCGAAGCAGATGTCGTGCAGCTGAAGTGGTGTACCCTACCTCAGAGGAACAACTTGTCTCGATAGTAGCCAATGCAACCCTGATGAAGAGAAAAGTGAAAGTCGCAACAAGATTTTCACACAGTATCCCCAAGTTGGTGTGTCCTGAAGGTGATGATGGACTCCTGATAAGCACCAAGTACCTTAATCGTACGCTGAGTATTGATGAATCAACTATGACCATGACTGTTGAGAGTGGGGTGACGCTGAGGCAGCTGATCAGCGAGGCGGCTAAGGCAAGGCTGGCGCTGCCTTATGCACCATATTGGTGGGGATTGACCATAGGTGGCCAAATGGGTACGGGTGCACATGGTAGCAGCTTATGGGGTCTGAGTTCTGTTCATGACTATGTTGTTCAACTTCGAATTGTCACACCAGGCCAAGCTAGAGAGGGCTTTGCGAGAGTCAGGAGCCTTAAAAATGGTGACCCCGAGATGAATGCAGCTAAAGTCTCGCTTGGAGTTCTTGGTGTCATTTCACAGGTAAGGCACATTACATTGATCACTCTCAAAGAGATTGTCATATATGAACCCTTCGCGGATCTAGAATATTTTTTTCTTGAACGGATTTGAAATACAAAATTTTACAAACATATGAATAACATATGTTTTTCTATTAGAAACTTATCCATTTTTTAAATTAAGGTTACTTAAATATTTTAAAACAATGGGTGAAGTGCACAGGACTTTCCTGTGCTTTTCTAAAGTTATACATTACCCTCCTGTAGTTTTAAATGTGTATGGTACCCCTGTGATTTCTGAAACTAAGCACAATAGCCTCATGTGGTTTTAAAAGTGTACGTTACCCCCCTGTGATTTTTGAAACTAAGCACAATAACCCTCTTTTGTCAAAAAATATATTTATTTTAAATAAAAAATGTAATGCATCCGCATCAAATGCAAGTATTCAAGGTTTTTTGTTTAAATTATTAATTATATATTTAGATAAAAATATTCTTATATGACACATATTTTGTTACTTTAGGGTTAGAGCAACTAGGTATTTCGTCCAAATAATTAATAATTTAAGCAAAAAAAGGGCAGTTGACGCGCGTGCATCATCTTTCTGTTGAAGTAGACCGATTTTTTTAATGGAGAAGGCTGTTATACTTAGTTTTAGAAATCACAAGAAGTACTGTGCACTTTTAAAACTAAGTGGATCACATATGAATGAATAAGGAGAGAATATAGAATAAAATAAAAAGATGGAGTCCCTACAATAGAAAAGTCGTTAGAGTGCAATTGAAATTGAGATTTTCTAAATTAAAGGATCGCTTGAAGATAAAGAAATTGTTGAAATAAAACTAAAATAAGGGGTCTCTAAATGTAAAAAAGTGGTTAAAATCTCTTATATATAGGGAAAAGATAAAGAATCCGTTAGAGTTAGCATCAGTAGAGTTCGGTGAAAATAGAATTATGATAAATCTTTGAACCCGTAATCTTCCATACACGAAATTTTCTACTCCTAGACATATGCAAGAGGAAAAGCCGAGGACATATACATGAAAACTCAAGGGACAACATCATAAAGGTTCAGATTTTGTCAACACAACTTGACTGAACAAGTGACATGCAAATGTCAATCTGGCACGCCACACTGATAGTGTCACGAGCAGGACTATTATCAGGGTCGTACCAAGCTGAGCAAAGTTAAATATAAATTATCTTGTTAAATTCTTTCTAATTAAGGACGGATCTAAGATGTTTTTTTTCATGTACATTAAATTCATAATTTTTTAATTTTATAAACTTATTTATTTTTTGAGTGGGCTAATCATTTTTTAATTAAAAATACATAAATATTTGATTTAAAAAAAAAATACATAGAATTTTTAATTTTTTTTGCCACGGTTTCTAATATTTCTATTTTTTTCCATTGGTTTTTTCCTTTTCTCTCTCCTCTCTCAATTTCTTTTCTTTTTCTTTATTTTTTTCGGTTTGGTGGGTGGTGGAGGAGAGGTGGATGCGTAGAGGGTAGCAACGGATTCAATAAAGGGTCAGTGAGGATCGACTCTAACAACAAATAGTTACGATTTCAAAAAGCATAAAAAGTCGGGAATCAATTCATTTCTTCTTAGAAATCACAAGCTATATATATTTTTAATATGAGGAATGAGTTAGTCCTTATGATGAAAAGTATATACGTTATTTATATATTCATCAAATTATATATTATAACCCTTATTAAAATAAAAGAATTCTAAATCTGCCACATGGAGAGGGTAGAACTATTTCTTATTATGCTTTTTAAGTAACAAGAGCAACTAATTAAGTACATGGCAGGTCACTTTGAAACTGCAACCATTGTTCAAACGATCAATCACTTTCTTGGAGAAGAATGATTCGGATTTAGGAGATGAAGCTGGTAGGTTTGGCCACCAACACGAGTTTGCAGACATAACATGGTATCCAAGCCAAAAGAAGGCAATTTACAGGATCGATGATCGTGTTTCCACCAACACATCAGGCAATGGTCTCAACGATTTCACTGGATTCCGCCCCACACCATCACTTGTGTTGGATATTATAAGAACTACAGGTCTGGCTACAGCATCTTCTTTTGCATTTCATGTTAATATTTTCCTTTCACACACACACACACACACACATATATATATAAGTATATTTCAAGATAATTGTAATTTGTCATTTGTGAAATTATTACTGAATAGAGGAGAATCATGAGTCAAGAGGTGAAGCTGATGGTAAATGCCGAGAGGGAAGAATTACTACATCCCTATTGAAGACAGTTGGATACGGGTTCACAAACAATGGTATTTACCTCGAACTATATTGCGTACCAAAAGAAATATATATAAAAAAATTAACAAAAATAATGTTCATTTATTAACAATCAACAATAATAAAAATGCTTTTTTTTTTTTTTTTACAAAAGATATATGGAATTAATCAGAATGTAAGAAACATGACACGACCTTTTATTAGTATTGTTTATTTTAAGAATAAAAAACCTTATTCTTATCCTTAATTCGGAATCGGATAATACTATGATATTTCCCCTACTTATATTGGGCCTATTTACTTTGTTCGTTGGGTGTGGTCAAGAGACGACCATGGTGCATTAAAGGTATTTCCTGAGTTGTTGAACTGTGACACTGGAGTCACTGACCTACGGATGCTAGACCCCTCCGGAAGATTTTGATGGAATTCAAGTCATGCTAGCATTCATTCCTAGTTGACAAGAGAAAAGATGAAGTTTGTCTTTTCCTTGATTCCCTTCTACTTCTAACTTGGCTCTAGGTCGTGAGGCTTCTCCACAAGTTCCTACGCCTCTTCTTTAAAAAAACTATTCTTCTTAGTAGTTGAACAAGTGCATGGAACGATTCCTCCCCCCGAAAGTGACTTCACTACTTGGATCCTTATCTCTTGAACTCGTTCTGGCAACTAGTTTTATGGCACCGGCATCTCATCTAGTCTAGATCGATTCCCTCAGAGCTTCTTCTCTAGCAGGCGATTTTGCCCATTTTCTCTTTCTAGGTAATAAGGCAATGCCTTTCCCTATCACGACCGCCTTCCTTTATTCAGAATGAATATATATGAAATAAGATAACTAGAACTATATTAATAAAATGAAACTAAGGTGTGTGACATGTAGTGTCACGTCCAGAGCCCAACACTCCAGGCCTACAAGTGTGATAGAATGGTATCATAATCAGTCACTAGTTGGTGCGGGAACTAAGTGTTATATAGGATAAAGTGATACATCAATAAGATAGTAGGAGCCACCTATTGAACCTATAGAAGCCACTTCTAGAATCCTGCACTGCCTGGGTGATCCACGGTGTGTGTACCCCTGACGAGGACATTAAGTTCTAATAGGGGGTGTGTGTAATATCCTACATCAGTGAGAGATAGTTTTCGTGAGTGGTTTATAAGTGAGTGTTATATATATAATGAATAACTTAGTTTAACCCATTTGAGCCAGTAGAAAAGAGAGCTCAAATAGTTATTTTTTATACCTACAATATCAATCTCCCCTGCACGCATAGGGTTTTGGCCTCGGAATGTGACATGTAGCGTGTCATTCATAACATTGAGTAATACATTTGTTTGACATTGATAAATTATGAATTTCATGACAAACATATAAGATCTTATTGTTGTACCTATGTAGCTAGATTGCTCAATAGCTCCTCTACTCTGGAACATGCTGGTCACTTGAATTCTGTATCCTTGTACCAATTTGTACTTCTTCTACCACATGGACAAATTATGATTTTCAAGACCATCAAATAAAATCATGAGCTACTCTATCTAATATTAAATAATTTTCAGATGGAACCATTAATATTCATGTGGAATAATAGTATTTTTCAATGCATGAAATGGTGAAGACATTGATTATATAATTAATCAAATTGGTAATTAAAAAAGAGTTACTTAGTTATTAACATTATAAACCAAATATTAACCTTATCAATAAGGGATTTAATATATCGTGTTTTTTTTCCTTAACAGGTATTACTTTCACAGGCTACCCAATTGTCGGATATCAGAATCGCCTCCAAGCATCAGGAAGCTGCCTAGATAACTTTGAAGATCTAAAGATCACAGCATGCCCATGGGATCCTCAAGTTAAGGGACAATTTTTTCACCAAACTACATTTAGTATTGGCTTGTCAAAAGTTAAAAATTTCATTGAAGATGTGCAAAAGCTCGTAGCTTTAGAGCCCACGTCCCTGTGTGGCCTAGACCTCTACAATGGCATTCTCATGAGATATGTTACAGCTTCAAGTGCTTACTTAGGCCATCAAGAAGATGGTATAGACTTTGATATCACATATTATAGGAGTAAAGACCCGTTGAGTCCTAGGCTTTATGAAGACGTTCTTGAAGAAATTGAGCAGCTTGGAGTGTTCAAGTATGGAGGCTTGCCACATTGGGGCAAGAATCGCAATGTCGCATTTGAAGGGGCAATCAAGAAATACAAAAATGCTGGTGAATTCTTGAAAATTAAGGAAATGTATGATCCATTAGGGTTATTTTCAAGTGAGTGGACAGATCAAATTATTGGATTGAGAAGTGGATTAACCATAGACAAGGAGGGGTGTGCTTTAGAAGGTTTATGCATATGCTCCCAAGATTTTCATTGTGCACCAAAGAAGCGATATTTTTGTCGACCAGGGAAAATTTACAAGGATGCAAGGGTTTGTACTCGTATAGCAAAAGATGATATTGCTAGAGATTAGGCACTTACAAATATATGGGGAAAATGGAGCACTTTTTACTCTTGACGTTTACGTACAAAAAATGACACGTGTGATTGGCTATATAGGCTATTTATAAGGAATTAAGACACTAAGATGAGACTTTCGTGTATAGAGTTAACATAATAGATAACTCTCGACATGAATGAATATCGTCGTATGATTTATATAGCTGACTCCACCTAGTGGAACAAGACTTAGTTTGGTTTAATTTGGTTTGGTTTTTCTATTTGGAAAGAAATCTGTATTACCAATGAAATTAATTAGTATTTGTGCTACCTACTAGTTTATTTATATTTCCGAAATATCACTTTGCTGTGGTAATGAATAACAATTGTCAAAATAATTCGCAAGTGTGTCTATTTATAGTTGAGAAAATACTGGATGCAATCCCACTTTTTATCATCTATTTATCACATTCTACGTGAATTTTCAGTTTGTATGTTAAAACAATAGAGAAAAATAAAAATGTTTGTTATTTTGATATATTAACTAAGAATCCATATAGAAAATGATAAATAAGTGATAAAAATATAATGATATATAATAAAACTCTTTTTAGTTTTTGGAGCACAAGGCATAATTTCTTCGTTTTCAATAATAAGATAAGGTTAAGAATATACCATTTGATTAAATTAAAAGAGCTTTCATTTTAAATAAAAAATAAATTTCAGGAAGGCGTGAACAACATGTGAATGCATGCACAATTACATACTTGTTATTACCTTTAGACATTGGCGGACCGCGGACCCAACTTGAAAAATAAAACTTTTTTTTTCTTTTTTCTTTATTTTCAAAAAAAATTATTATATTGAACATTTTTGTTGTATGATAGTAAACCCCGACATCTCTCACTATATGAGTACACCCTCTAAATTTGGTTGTTTGAGTCCGCCATTAAATTTTATCAAGTGTGTCTATTTATTGTACTTTATCAAATTTAAAATCGCTTTTCAAGAAGGAAAGAGTTTGGATCACTATAACAGAAATATGTTAACATGTAAACTAGGACTCGACATAATCCATAAACTCAGCTTACCCTAGAGTCCTTTCACCTATCAAAATGCTGGCAAGTTTAACTAATTGGTTTTTCTTTATTTGTTGAAATTCCCGTAAAGTTTCTTTTTTTTTTTCCCCCATTTTTTCTTCTAATGTGCAGAAGTTCAGAATTATGAATTGTTGGATAGATTATAATTTATAGGAATATTTGGAGAATTATTTTGCTGTTGAAAGTTGTGTCTAAACCAAGTGTTTTATGTGAAATGGCACATATTGCAATTTGAAATGTCTCTTCATTAAATAACTCTTCAACAACATCTTTTTATGAAGAAACGTGTGTGTTCATTATAGACCTGCACACACGTTAATGAAAGGTAATATCCCTTCAATTGTATAGTTATAGCAACTATAAAAAGAAATATTCACCATAAATTTAAGGCATAATTTGTCTCTAAATTTTCTCCCTTTCACCACACAATATTGATCTTATAGTGAGAGTTTTTCAGTGTAAGATTTATTGTATCATGAAGGAAAATGTGATTTCTAATCCTGAAAAATACAGTAGTAATTTCTCCTCTAAGAAAGTGCAATAAACGCTCCTGATTAAGCCTTTTAATTCTACTATTATATTTAAAGTTCACAAAATTTTGTCATCCATCTTTTTCAAGTCATTATTTCTAACATGTGTTTAGGTTGGGGGGTGTTGAAGTTAGGCTGTCATGCCTGCGAGTGAGATGGCCATGGTGTTACAGACTTAAAAGCATATAATGGTTTTGGGTCTTATATCTAAAGGCTTATAATAGTTATAATGCTAACTTATAACCATATTCTCAATTTATGCCTCCATCACAATCACTCACCATTAAGGACTTGATATCCTCTTTAGGTGCATAGTCATAATTTATGGATCAAGACTAGCCCGCCCTAAAGGCTTATAATAGTTATAATGCTAACTTATAACCATATTCTCAATTTATGCCTCCATCACAATCACTCACCATTAAGGACTTGATATCCTCTTTAGGTGCATAGTCATAATTTATGGATCAAGACTAGCCCGCCCTAAAGGCTTATAATAGTTATAATGCTAACTTATAACCATATTCTCAATTTATGCCTCCATCACAATCACTCACCATTAAGGACTTGATATCCTCTTTAGGTGCATAGTCATAATTTATGGATCAAGACTAGCCCGCCTTGTAGGATTTTAAAAGTGGCTCATGAAAGTTCAAGAGGAGGCTCTTATCATTTTTGCACATGTAACACTTTCTAACGTAAGTCTTACTTTTAACTGTTGATCGACTATGAATACCATTTCATTATGCTTGAAACTTACAACTCTAAACCAACCGACGAAATTAGTGTTATAGGATTAAAAAATAATTATTTTCAGTCTCATATCCGCTGGCCTAAAATTATTAAATTAAATTTTTATAAACACCCTCACTTTTATATCTCATCCCAATGTAGGACATCACATAAAAATGGAGTTGAAGTCTATACTAACGCTACAAGAAAGATCTATTTACGAGATGTTTACAAAAGAGGAGGGGAAAACGGAAAAATAATTGAAATTACCTCTGTAGAACAAAGTATATCAGAGTTGTTAGATAGTTAGGTTGTTTTTTTTTTTTTTTGCTAAGTAGATAGTTAGGTAGTTTTCTTGGAATATTCCATAATTTTAATGAATGATACAGTATATTTCCATATATTGATAGCCAGAAGTATTTCGCATATATAAAACGAGAAGTGAAATTATACGGACTGGGAGAAATGGGAAAATGAATTGACTAGGGAGGGATTTTTAATCGTTCTCTAAAATATACGAGTGATTGACCTAATTTCTGTTATACCTCAATTTTTAATCCCCAATTTTTGGAGTCAAATGGGATAAAAGAATTAAGATCATTGTTATAAGTCATTCCACTTTCATCACTCATTTATCACCTCCTATGCGGATATTTAGTTGGCATGATAAAAGAATAATTTTTTTATATATGTTTTTGAAGAAAAAATAATCTTTTTATATTTTTTTCTCTATTTTTAACATGTCAACTAAGCATTACATATAAAAAATGATAAATGAGTAATAAAAATGATATGATATATAGCGTTTGTCTTTATGGTAATGCTTATATGTATATATCTTCATATATGATTACAAGCATACCAGATAAGCAAAGCCCAAACTCTATGATCTTTTTATTCGTCATTTGATCTTATCCAAATATAATAAAATCTCTTTAAATTAATTTTAAATAATAAAATTTTTCGGTCCGACTAAGGACTAGTGCAAAAAATTACTAATCTCGATAAAACTATAAAATAATACATTTAAAATATTTCTTTTATATTGTATAGACTCAAATATTTTATAAATTAATAATTAGCTAAAAGATAAAAAATTAAAAAAAATAGGTTTCCTCAATATATAATTAACAATAGCTTGTCTTTTGTTGAACTTTAGAATTTTATCAATTTTTTCTTTTTTGTAATTCAGTAGAGTTTTATTAATTGAAATTCAAAGTACAATCGAAAAACAATTCACCCAGTAGACACCAAGATTACAGAGAAAGGAAACAAAATATTACAATATTTCACACAGAGAAATCAAAAGATTATGTGAAATAGCTGGTCAGTCTCCATTTGTTCAACACTCCTCAATTAAGATGTATACTATTGTGTGCAAAGTACCTAAAAGTCCTGGGGTAGCGTTCTTGTACTGCAACAAAAAGTTTTGGAGTATCTTTATGCTTTGAGTGCTTCAATGTGTGATCACACTGGTTCAAGTTGTGTATCATCATTCAGCTTTTACTTCACATCCATTTTGAGAATGCTCTATCATGTTGTCTTTGATCTCCGTCAAAGATCAAAATCTTTGTACTGGTATTATTTTCACTTTGATTATGACCTCAAATTTATTAATAGCTTGTTTATCTTTATAAATTAATAACAATTTTTATTAATTTATTAATAAATTATTATCTCACTAAATTAATAAAATTAAGTAATTTCAACATTGTTAATTTAAAAACATTATACTATAAATTTGATTTCCTTTCTTTTCTTTCCTTCATGATTCTATCTCAAGAACAAAAAGCCAATCTTTTTTTTTTTATCGGAAAAAAACCAATCTTTTTTTTTTTATCGGAAAAAAACCAATCTTAAAACATCTATAAACTATACCCAAAAGTCATTCTCATCAACATGAGATGTCAACCTTCAGCTGCTTGGGAGGTCACGACACTTTTACCCTGACGCAATATTCGCGCTAGAATAGGCCTTCACTTCAATAACTTTTCGACAACTAAAAAAGAGTAGAACTATTATAGATTATAAGACTGACAAAAAATCTTCCATCATTTAAAGACCCCATTTTCATATAAGCTCCAATCCCCTTTTTTATTTTTAAATTTAAAAAAGTATGAATTATTTTATATCAATTAAAATATTACAGACAAGACTAACTCAAAAATTATACCAATTATAAATTTAAAAAAAAAACTGTTGACTACGTAGCTTTGGCTTATTGACCCTAGCTGGCCTTGTTGCTTCAAGAGAATAGTTGGTTTCGGGTTCGGTTCCTCGTTAGTGGCTTAGTGTGTGCCTCCGCGCGAGGTGGTTTTGAAGTTGTTGGAGTTTTTTTATTTTTTATCTAATGATATTTTTAATGGGCACTACTATTTATAAAAACTTACTCACCACTTTTTAGATATTTGAGTTAAAATAGAGACTCAATCACTTTTTAGGTCTCTAAATTTGTTGTTAAAAAAATAAATTAAAATTTTATTTTAATTCAAATCTCTAAAAAATAATGAGCATCATTGGAGATTTGAGTGAAAATAAAGACACGAATTTCTAAAAATTATCAAAAATAATAAATTTTTATAAATAATAATTTCCATTGAACATACCCTAACCGCTTATTTTTGCATCTATAATCTAGTGGTGAGGTTAGGTGATATCCTTTCACAGTGTTATAAGAATTATGCCTTTTTAAAATTTAAAAAAAAAAGTGTCCAATTTTTACCTATATTCACCCATTTTTGGTCATGGTAGTGACCTGGGCTTTTTGCATTGTGTCTTTTTTGACTCAACCATATAGCTTGGGCCTGTTTACTTAGCCTGCCATTTTGGCATCCATTTACATCTGGCACTTTCTTTATCATCTTATGGGATTGTTTTCCAACTATAATACCTTGTTTGGATTGCATCTTTTAAAAGAAAGTAAAACAATGGAGAGATTAGAGAATCTATCCCATTATTTGGATTGTAAGATTTGATAAAAAAATTTAGAGATTCCTCCATTTCCTTTAATGAACAAGATTTTACAATCTTCCCAGTTTAAGGTAAAATGAAGGAAAAGGAAAATGAAATGTATAAACTGTTGTGAAATATAATAATAATGTAAACAAATAACTGAGAGAATTATCTGATCTCGATACTTGCCAAATTCCATTCTGTGCACACTACATATTTATACTACAAAAGTTGTCAACTTTACATAACATCATCATTATGCTTTATATTAAACTAATATATCATCAAAGCTTTATCTATCATCTTTTCATGCCATTCTTCCACGTAGCAACTTAATAACGTATTGAGTTCTTCTCATGCAATTCTTCTGCTAGCTTCTACAAAGTTGTCATGCAATTCTGAATTGAATTGTTCTCTTAGATGTTGCATGTTTGTCAACAATCGACAACGTATTACATCAGACAAAATGTTATCAATAAATATCCATACTTTTACAACACTCCCTTTTGAATATTTATAGCTTAAGAATATGCTTCATTAAAAACCTTGTCAAGAAAACCCAATGGGATAAAAACTTGACGAAAGGAAAAGAGTACATTATTTTTATTTGTTTTGCCTCGTTAAAATCTTATCATAGGAAAAATCCAGTGGGATAAAAATCTTGGTGAAGGAAAAAGAGTACAGTGCACGCAAAAATAGCTTCTCCCCTTCATGATGACATGAGTCATGATGATAAATCTTTTAAGCGATGCATTCCACATCTTTGGACATGTGTTTTGAAAATTATTGGTGGTAATGCTTTAGTGAATAAATCTACTGAATTTTCACTTGAACGTACTTGTTGAATATCAATAATTTAGTTCGTTTGTAACTCATGTGTGTAGAAGAATTTTGGTGATATATGCTTCGTTCTATCACCTTTGATGTAACCACCTTTGATTTGTGTAGTGCATAATGTGTTATCTTCGTATAGTGTGGTTGGACCGTCATTGTTGGAATTTAATCCACATGACTCTTAAATATGTTGAATGACAGATCTAAACCAAACGCATTCTCGGCTCGTCTCATGAATTGCTAAAATCTCAGCATGGTTTGAAGATGTAGCAGTCATTGTTTGTTTCATGGATCACCATGATATAGCAGTGTCACCAAAATGAAAGACGTATCCAGTTTGTGATCTTGCCTTATGAGGGTCAGATAAATAACCAACATCAACATGACTGATTAATGAAGATCTTGATTGTCTTGAATAGAATAAACTCATATATGATGTTCCACGCAAATAACAAAATATGTGTTTAATTCCATTCCAGTGCTTGTGAGTTGGAGCTACACTATACCTGCCTAATAAATTAACTGGAAAAACAATATATGGCCTTGTGTTATTAGCGAGGTACATTAATGCGCCAATTGCACTAAGATATAGTACTTCTGGACCTAGTAATTTTTCTCCAGAGGGCGATAAAGATCTTTTTTCACATCAAGTGATCTAACGACCATCAGGGTCATTTGTGGATGAGCTTTATCCATATAAAATCGCTTAGAATTTTTTTTTTTGTATAAACCGATTGATGGAGGAAAATTCCTTCTGGAAAATGCTCAATTTAAAGATCAAGATATAATTTTGTCTGTCCTAAATCTTTTATTTCAAATTCCTTTTTCAACTATTCAACAGTTATGTTGAGCTCTCCAAGAGTTCCAACAAGATTAAGATCATCGACATATACTGCAACAATTGCAAAATCGGTTGTTGATTTTTTAATGAAAATACATGGACAAATGGGATTATTAACATATCATTCTCTTGATAAGTAATCACTTAAACGATTGTACCACATAGGGCCAGATTGTTTTAATCCATATAAAGATCGTTGTAATTTAAGTGAATACATATGACGAGGTTTCATTGCATTTGTTTCTGGCAAATGATATCCTTCAGGGATCTTCATATATATGTCACTGTCAAGTGATCCATATAAATAAATTGTAACAACATCCATTAAGCGCATTTCTAAATTAGCCTAAGCAGCGAGACTAATTAGAAATCGAAATGTAATTGCGTCTATTACTGGCGAATATGTTTCCTCATAATCAATGCCAAGTCTTTGTGTGAAACCTTGAGCTACAAGGCGAGCTTTATATCTCACAATTTCATTCATTGCATTTCGCTTGCGCACAAATACCCATTTGTACCCAACAGGTTTTGTATCAGTAGGAGTTAGTACTAAAGGTCTGAATACCTTGCGCTTTTCTAACGAGCTTAGCTCTGTTCGTATAGCTTCTTCCCACTTTGGCCAATCATTTATTTGTCGACTTTCTTCTATATTTTGTGGTTCAGGATCCTCATCACTTATTTCAAGTGCTACCGTGAAAGCAAAACTATCATTCAGAATAGTTTCTTTTCGATTCCACATTTTCCCGGTAGAAACATAGTTTATAGAAATTTCTTCATTTTCAAGTACCTTAGTTTCTTCAGGAACAAATTTATCTTTAATCTCTTCAGGGATTAAACATTCACCAACTTCAGTTGGTTTTACCACTTCTATCGTGCTTCTTGATGGTATAGAATCTTCTGGATTCATTTTTGTTGTATCCTCCCCATGTGACTTTTTTTTTTCGAGGTACAAGATCTTTTGCACCGATTGGTCTACCATGCTTATGGTGTGCCTTGGATGCATTTACTGCTATATTAACAATATGTCCTACTGGGACATCAATTTGTGACAGCATATTAATAGCAGGTATATGTGATTTCACAATATTCTTTGTGTCTACAAATGCATCTAGTAGATTATTTGCAATATTATGCAAATGAATAATACTTTGAACTTCGAGTTTACATTGTTTAGTTATTGGATCTAAATGCGACAATGATGATGTAATCCAAGATATGTCACGCTGTACTTCTGGTTGTGTTTTTTTTTCTCCCCCTAACGACGGGAAGAGAGTCTCATCAAAATGACAATTCACAAAGCGTGTTCTAAAAAAATCACCCGTCAAGGATTCAACATATCAAATAATAGATGGAGAATCAAATCCAACATAAATTCTAAGTCGTCTTTATGGACCCATTTTACTACGTTGTGTTGGTGTAATAGGGACTTGTACCGTGCAACCAAAAACACATAAATGAGAGATATTTGGTGCACAATCATGTACAAGTTGTAACGGAGATTATTCATGATAAGTTATTGGTCTTACACGAATCAATGCACCAGCATGTAAAATAGCATGACCCTAAGCTGGCGTAAGGAGTTTCGTTTTCATAAGTAAAGGCTTGACAATTAATTGAAGTCATTTAATGAGTGATTCAACTAAACCATTTTGTGTATGCACATAAGCTATAGGATGTTCGACTTTAATTTCAACAGACATGCAATAATCATCAAATGCTTTAGAAGAAAACTCACCAGCATTATCAAGGCGAATAGATTTAATGGGATAGTCAGAAAATTGTGCCCTTAACCTGATTATCAAAGCGAGAAGTCTAGCAAATGCATGATTTCTAAAAGAAAGTAGACAAACATATGACCATCTAGTCGATGCCTCTATTAAAACCATGAAATAATGAAATGGTCTACATGATGGATGAATAGGTCCACAAATATCCCCTTGAATTTGGTACAATAATTGTGGAACTTCAAAAACAACTTTGGTTGGAGAATGTCTCATAATTAATTTACCTTGAGAACATACAACACATGGGTAATTGCCTGGCAAAAGAATCTTCTGGTTCTTTAAAGGATGACCAAATGAGTTCTCAATTATTCGACGCATCATTGTCGCCCCTGGATGACCAAGCTGATCATGCCAAAGCATGAATATATTTGGATGATTATATATTTGTCTTTGTACTGCATGTGATTCAATTGCTCGTATAGTTGTTTGGTACAATCCGGAAGAAAGAGCCGAAAGTTTTTCTACATGCTTTTGGCATGAATTGAAAGAAGGAATACAAATATATTTTTTTATCACCTTCATTAATAGTTTCAATATAATATCCATTTCGGCGAATATCTTTAAAACTTAGCAAATTTCTTCTGGATTTGCTTGAATACAGTGCATCAATAATATCAAATTTTGTACCATAAGGCAATATGAGATGGGCTCTTCTAGAACCTTCTATTAGACTAGTAGAACCAAAAATGGTAAATACATTAACCGAGGTAACTAGTAAATTAACAAAATATGTTTTATCACGTAGTATAGTATGTATTGTTACACTATCTGCCAAACATATATCACTCTTCATCTCCGATTAAATGTTTTATATTTCCATCCGGATTTTCAAAAAAATTACTAACATCTAAATGTGTAGTAATTTCTGATCCATCATAGTCCACATGATTTGTTTCAACTACTTTGGCTTTTCTTTTTGATGCTTTGTAGAGATCAACTAAATATTTTTTGCACACGACAAATATGTGCCCAATGACCAGTTCCTCCACATCGATAACATATTTTATTTTCATGGTATGACTTATTTTGAGTGGTCTTTTCTTTGTCATATTTTTCTTCATTATTCCACTTCTGGTAGTGAAATTTGTCTTTGTTGGTATTACTTGAATCACCCCGGACTCATGTATTACTTCGACCATACCAACAACCACGTCCACGACTACATCCACGACAATGTTGATTACCATATTTATCGTTAAATGTTGCATTCACTTATGAGAATGGAGTCGTGCCAGTTGGACTAATTAATGATTTTTTAACAAAAATTCATTATTTTATTCAGCAACAAAAAGACATGATATCAAATCATTATATTTTGTAAATTTACGTTCCTAATATTACTACATGAACATATTCGAGGCATGAAACATAGAAAATGTGTTCTCTAACATATCATATTCAATGATAGTTTCTCGTTTCTCCATATACTTTTATTAGAGATGTAATCTCATATATTTTGGAATTGTATTCACCAACAGATTTGAAGTCTTGCAATTTCAAGTGTAACCAATCATAACGAGCATTTGAGAGATTAACAGACTTTTGGTGATTATACCTCTGTCAAATTTTTCCATAATATAAAGAGATTTTTAACCGTTAAATATTCAAATTTTAATCTTTCATGGATATAATAGCGAAAAAAAATTATTACTTTAGCGCAATCCTGCGAGGAGCAATCTTCTTTGATAGTATCCCCAAGATTTTTTACTTCAAGATACATTTTAACATCAAATACCAAGACATATAATTTTTTCTCAAAATGTCAAAAATAGTAAATTCTTTTTTAACAATATAATCTATTTCAATATCTAAAATTTAACTTAAAATATAATTAAAATCAAAAGAGAATTATTTATACATGTTGATGCACTTTACTAATTATGATAGAGGCTCATGCAAAAACTCGTACTAATAATGTGTTATAAAATATAATAATAACATAAACAAATAACTGAGAGAATTATCTGATCTCAATACTTACAAGATTTCATTATTGCACACTACATATTTATACTATAAAAATTATCAATTTTACATAATTTCATCATTATGTTTTATATTAAACTAATATATCATCAAAACTTTATCTATCATAAAACTTTGATATTAATAAAACTTTGATAATATATTAATTTAATAAAAAACATAATGATGAAATTATGTAAAATTGACAATTTTTATAGTATAAATACATAATATGCAAATAATAAAATTTTGACAATATCAAGATCAAATAATTCTCAATTATTTGTTTACATTATTATTATATTTCACAACAAGCAATTTATCCTTCACTTCTTTCTATGATTTTCAAAAATAATGAATTAATTTTACATTTAAAATTATCCTTTAATTTAAATAAAAAATCATAAATTTATTTCTTTTATTTTTTATTATTATTTTTTTCCATTCATATAAAACAATTTATTCCTTTCTTTTCCTTTATTATTCTCCCTTCACTCTATTTTTAACGCGTGCATATCGCATATCTCTAAGTTGTGTACATGAAATACGCACCAGAGACGCAATAATTGATCACTGGGACAAAAGTACAGTATTTGACTATTTTATATAGTGAGAATTTAAAGTGTCAATGACGCATGTTGAATTAGCATCTGAAATCAAATAACAATAAAACCTATCGAAATTACTCTTCAGCACAGGTTTCCAGAGATTTTCAGCATGATAGAAAACTCAGGAAAGGCGAAGTTTACTCACATTGAGGGTATCTTTAATGACAAAAAAAAATAGTGTATTATTTATAAAAATTTATTATTTTTGATAAATTTTAAAAATTTAAGTATTTATTTTAATTTAAATCTTTAATAAAACTTACAATTTTTTAAAAAATTTTACCAAAATAAAAACTCAATTTCTTTTTTTACATTAAATTTAAATAATCAAAAAGTGATTATGTCTTTATTTTGATACAAATCTCTAAAAAAATAATAAATTTTATTAAAAATTTGAATTAAAATAAAGACTTGAATCTTTAAAAATTAGCAAAAAATAATAAATTTTTGTAAATAATTATTACCACTAGAAATAACCTGATAGATTAAGTTTACTCAAGAGTCAAAAAAAAAAAATTCAATCACTTGCCGCAAGGAGTGAGTTTCTATAATAACGAAAGTCGAATTTTCCGACACATTAATCGAATAAATTTATGTTCATTACCATTCCTTACAAAACTCAAGCAGTTAAAAGGCTCAAATTCTGGAACCATATTTGTTAGAAAACAATTTCATAGTGGCAAGTGTTTTTATTAGCTTTCAGATATTCGACATATCTCACAAATATAACAACGCCGAAAGACTAAAGCGTTTTTCTATAAAAAAAAATTCGTAAAAGAATAATACAAAAGAAAAGTGTAGTTACTGAAAGATTTTCTTTATCGCAAGAAACCCAATTTCTGCAGTTCCAGGTCTATAACAATTTAATTTATAAAGTGCAAAAAGGGTCATGATTTGTTGTTCCTCTCAGACAAATGCCTCGATTGTCATCACGAAATGAATTGAAGAATGGACTTCAATCAGACTCGTCATCTTGTTATCATCATAGAGAAACTCTAAAACCCCAACATAAATTTTGAAAAAATCCTTGGTTAACCCCAATATTTGTACACCATGACTCAACAAAGAATTTTTTCAATACAAAAAAATTATGGAATTAATAAAAAAAAATTGACAAAATATAAAAAGAAAAATACAAACTGATTGTGTCTCTTCAGTTCAGGTCTCCAAAATTTTTCCGCATGGAATTTCTCGGAAGAACGAAAGTTTTGTTTTCATCATCATCAGAGACAGTAAAGATTAAGCAAAAACATAGAAAAAAAAAAGTAAGAAAAAAAGAAACAGAGATACTGGAAGTGATTGCTTGAATCGGCTCCACATCTAAGAGATCGAAGCAGATAAGCTTCGCCTCCCTCATGTTTTTTTCTTTTTTCTTTTTTCTTTTTTTGGATCTGTCTGCCTGCCTTATGCTTCACTACAGATGGGTGGAGCAATTTATAAGAAGTGAGGGGTGGCGTTTGGAGAAACCCTAGTAATTGTGGGCCTCTGTTTTGGGCTGCTAGGAGTTTTAGGAAGGGCTGAGCTTTTGGACAACTAGCTTTTCTGATTTTTTTTTATTAATAATTTGCGTGGAAGTTTTCAAATTAAAAAAATAATAATTTGCTTGTAATGGGATGAGTTACACGCAAATTTCTTAATAATTTATTTGTTTTTTTTTAATGAAACTTTATTTTCGATTGACCAAAACAAAATGAGTTTATACTTTATGTTGGAATGAGCTTGGTAAAAGAATATGTCATATTTGGTATGTCTTAAGAATGAAAATAACAATGAATATATTGATTCTTAATCCATGTTTAGTAATCAGTATAATAGAGTAGTAATAGAAATAACTTATATAAAATGACAATAATGTCTTTTTGTTCCTATAGATATATTATTATTTTAAAAATAAAAATAGTATCATATTAATAATAATGATTAGTTTTACTATTATTATTATTATTATTATTATTATTTAATTTATATTATAATGATATAATATTTTTAATTAAATTTGTGTTATTTACTATTATTTTGTTTAATATTAGATTATTTTTAACATTATTATTATTTATTTGTAGTATATATTATTCTTATATTAATTTCATTCTTTTTATATATATTACTTATAATAATTATTATTATATTTATTATTATTACATTATATATCATTACATATAATATAATCATTATTGTTGTGTTGTTTAAGTCATATTGCCTATCATTATCTATATTTTATTACATATTTATATTATATATTATTATTTTATATTATTAGATTTATTTTATAATTTTATATATATTATTTATCATTGATATTATTAGTATTATTATTATTATTTACTATTATTATTTATGAGATATTATTGTTATTATCATTATTAGTATTTTATTTATTTATTATCGTTTATCTTATTAGTATTATTTATTTTTTTCTTATATCATTTATATATTATAAAAATATATTAATAATAATAGTGATAATAATAATAAATAAAAGTAATAATTATTATATTGATAATAATGTTATATGTATAGTGTGTAATATATCTTTTTAAGGGTATTTTGCATGCTATTCACATGTATTTTGTTAGGAATGGGTATTTCTATATTCGTGGAAATGAGATTACCAAGTGAATGAGATTCTTAAATTCACTTTATACTAAGCGTGCATGGGAATTGGAATAGAACTAGGAATACTATTCCATTTCCAATACATTCTCACATACTAATCGCCTGCATCTAAAGGTATTTTGGGCACTTGAGTAATAAGTTCATTCCAAAGCACATGAAAATAGGCTATTCCCATATGTTTTGTCACAAATGAGTATTCTCATATTCATATGAATGAGATTCTCAAATTTATTCATTTATACAAAGAGTAAGAACTGTAATAGAAGTGAGAATACCATTTTATTCTATCATCCAACTTCCACATACCGATCACCACCTTAGTGTTATGTGCACAAAACAAAAGTTATGGAGCAGTCAAGAAAACTCAATTTTGGTGGCAATTGATATCTTAGAATCCATTTAGATCGCGACGTAATAAGTTAAGGAATAAAACAGAAGTGAAAATGAAATGAATTTAACAAAGAGTATGATATACTTGGTATGCTCTATAAACCAAGAGAAGAATGAATATATAAGATTTCAAACCCGTGTTTGGTAGTCTTTATACCATAATAGTATTGAGAATATCTTTTATAAAATAACAAGACTACCCCTTTTATTGTTATATATGTGTTATTGTCTTAAGCATAAAAATTGAAAATAGACATAATAATAACAATAATAATGGTAATAATAATATTACTATCACAAATAATATAATCATAAATAATGATAATAATAAATGATAAAATAATATTAATGATAAATAATAATAATAATAATAATAATAATAATAATAATTTTATGAAATATTAATTAGTGGATATTCACTAGTGTGAAAACTACAATGAAAACAAGTGTGAAATGCGTCAGTCGTAATACGACTAAGCGTGAAGTCGCACCACGGGAAGACGTAATACGAGAATTTGTAATGGTGACGTCAACGCCTATGCAACCAGCAACAGTAGTAGCTTACAAGCAATAGCGTAAGCAGCTTGTAGCTAGTAGTTACGTTAGTACTACTTCAGCACTTGTACAATCAGGAGTTTCCAAAATACTATAAATAGAGGGCATTCATAGTTGAAATGTAATTCATTCAGAGAATTCAATAGAATTCAGTTTTCTCTCTCTTTCTCTCGATGTATTTCTCTCTATACTATGTTGTCTTTGACCAAAAAAAAATGTTGTATTTTGCAGTTATTTTATAATATGTTATCACCACGAGTCTCTGTCAATGAGTTACATGGTAGAAGGATGAAGAAATTAACAACTCAATTTTCTTCTCGGTTGTCGGTAACTTTTCACCAGATCTTTTATCATATTTTCGAATAACATGTTATATCACTAACATAGGTATATATTTATATATCTTGGTCATTCATGTGAGAAGTTGAAGGTTAAAATGTGTATTGTGTTCTTGAATTGAGATTAAATCATTTAATGGTTAAGATTCTGTCATGTTCAATTTATGTTCTTCATTTGTGCCTTAATGAACTGATACAAATCTATTAATAAAAGTGACTTATGCTTAAGCTTAGATTTTGATACAACATGTTTTTCATTGTTTCTATCTTCGGCTATGTATCTACAAATGAGGTTATTGATTAACTTCATGCCCTTTTATCTCTTAGTGTTGTGATAATTCACGGTAATAACGCATATAAATGAGAAATTAAGAAGAATAGGATTTACATGGTTCAGCGTAAAGACTACGTCCATGGGCAATAGGAGAATAATTCACTATATGATGAACTCATTACAAGCACTCTCTTACAAAGCCTTTCACCTCTCTTGATTTGCTATAACTATCACAATAGTCATAAGACTTATTTATAGGTAATCTCTAGGGTTCTAGACAATGGGCTTATATGAAAATTATGCATTAATTTCAAATATGGCCCATAGCCCAACAAATCTCCACCTTGGACCGTATTTGTTCCATCATCATATAAGAAAGTTATCTATTCTCAGTCCTCTACCAAATAGTCCCCACCGGGACTCAGCCTCTTAACAAGGGATCACTACTCTACACTGCATATACCATTCCAAGTCCAGCCACGCCGACTGAACTTGTTCCTTGGTATCACCTTGGTCACCTCAAATACTGGACCAACACCTGCAATGCCCCGCAGACCTCTGAGAAACTCCTTCATAACACTCCAATTTCCCCGTAGTGCCATGTCCTCGCTACCAATATTGTCTGCCTGTGAAACACCATCTCAAATGCAGCCCATAGTACCTTCAATGCTACCAATACTCGAACACAGAACATGTGACAAATGCTTCACCTCGTCCTCAGATAAACCTTTGTGAAGAATGTTCACTTCACCCGCAGCACCAACCCACTGAGATGCACTTAGACAACTAACCTTACCTGGGAGCCCGGCTCATGCACTCGTTGTGAGACCTCGTACAAAGCCATATGTATTTTTATAACATTTCATATTGTTAAGGTAAAAATTGGCAGCCCCGAACTCCTTCCAGGGCTGGACAAGTTCCCTTATCCAAATAATATTTTGTATGCCCTGTCCACCTTGCAGTCCTCGTAAATTCGGGGCAGACTATTAACGGGGCTGTTATCAACCCCGTGGCTGACCTTACCCAGGGCTACAGCTCCAGTCTTCTATTCCTAATAGGGCTTAATGGTCGGGGCTGGTATGTCTGGCCTGCTCTTCATCCTTGTCTTAGGGGTTACCCCCTCCTGCTAGGTGCTCTACTAGGTCCCTGCTCATTACCATATCAGCGAAGGCCACATCAGATTTGTGCATCAAGTCTCGTTGTCCTGGAGCTCCAAGGTCTGACCTTTTGTCCCTAGTCGGTGCTCAATGGCCTAGGCTAACCTGTTTGGCGGGGCTGGACGAGCCCCGTCAGCCTGGGCTATACAAATTTTAGGAGCTGGAATCTACTATTTGAGGTTCCACCAACTTATTTCCTGTAAAACAAGGACCCCTGAGGGGGTACCCGGGGGCCCCCTCCGACGTTCAAGTCAGTTATGGGAGCAAGAGATTGCTTAATAGCATTAAAGTATTGCGTGAGAGCAAAGTGGTTGCTTAAGAGCAATTAAGAGAGAATTTGTACGCATTAGAACGAGATACCTGTACTTTTTATGTCTACCTGTATATATAGTTGCTGAAATATGGAGTTGAAAGATAGGATAAACATAAATCCCACGATATTAGGCTTAGGGAGATAATATCAAAGAAGATAAGACAAATCCCTTATCTTTAGGCTCAAGGGGATAATATCCATATCCCTTATCTCAAAATTCCCTTGTTATTCGTCTGCTACCCAGCACTTCCCGTGACCCTAGGTCAGGACGTTAACGGGGCTGCCCCTTGTGAGCCCAGGTCAGGACGCTGGTAGGGCTACCTCTTGTGAGCCCAGGTCAGGACGTTGGTAAAGCTACCTTTTGTGAGCCCAGGTCAGACACTGGTGGGGCTACCTCTTGCAAGTCCAGGTCATGACGCTGGTAGGGTTCACAACTCCGCGGGCTAGATCTTTGCATCTGTTGCCTAGAGCTCCTTGTGAGCCTAGGTCCGAACATTGGCGCGGCTACCCCAACTCCGTAGGCTAGATCTTTCTGGGGCTCGAGATCTACCCCTATCAATTGCCTCCCCAATCTCTTAAGCTCCGCAGGAGGTCAGGGGATTGTCATGTGGGTAGAGCTCCTTTGCTCCCCCGTCAGTTTAGTTCCTTTGCTCCCCCGTCAATTTAGCTATTATAATCACCACTTTGCAAACTAGATATACCATCATCTCAGTTGGTCTACGTACCTTGAGATTCATGCCCCCTACTTCACGTCGTCAAAAAGATCTCATTCATGACATGGTTTTTGGATGACTCAGGCTAATGACCTTATTTTCGAATTCAGCTCATGGCTTTATATATGTGGCTTAGTTGGTGAACCCTCAGACCCTCATATCAGTGAATTCAATTTTGAAGTTGCTTCTACTGATATTTTGGTAGAGCCTTGGTATGCCCCCCCAGTCTTCTTTAGAGAGATTGGAGAACTTGTTGCGACTATTAAGGTTGGATGTAGAGGCGCTGTGAGATCGAGAAGAGAAGTCGACCAATGGAACAATTTGAGGCACAGACCTCTTCAATGGGAGCGTGCATTGCGTGTCTGTAAGTACAAGCACATGATGTTAGGGCTAACTTTTAAGCTTGATTTAGCCCTCATCCCATGTTTATCTTGGGCTCTTACGGTCCCACCTCTAATATTTTATTACTCTTGCAATGCTCGAGTGTTTGGGTCAAAATGACATTCGACATGTAATTTCTTTTTTAGCTAAGGGCAATTCGACTTTGCCATTTTAGGCTCAGCCCTGGCTTTCTGGCCTCTGGCATATATCCGACCTAAGAATGGCACTTCAACTTCTCTCTTGGCTCTTCTTATGTTTGACATGGCTCTTGGCCTTACCTTGTGCTTGAGTTTGGGCTTGACTTTCCTGAGCTTTCCCTAGGTTCTACTCATACTTGAGGTCTTTGAAACTATTTTGAGTTGGTCTTTCTTAATGAAAGGGGAGCGTTGAATACTTTGCCCTACTTAACTTGACTTTGGCCGTTTTGCCCTGGCTCTTTTGGAGCTCATCACCGAGGTCTATCTTTAGCTAAGTTTTCTTAGCGTTTAGGACTTGTGAGAGCCCTTTCAATGGTCTTTTTCGAACTTACCTTTGATTTCGAAAGTCTAAGGGGCTTTTCTCCGACCCTTGGCCTAGGCTCATTTTGGCCTTCCTTGGATCCTGACATGCACTTCTTAGCCCTTGAGATATGTCGGATTTGGCCTTGGCCATGTATGGATTGACTTGGTCACTGTGCTTAGTCTTGATCTATCGCGAGTTGGTTTCCAACTCAGCTCGCTTAAGTTGGCCTTGTGTCGACTTTATTTCAATTCCTTTCGAGCTCGGAGAGGTTTAGGCATCTCATGGAGGTCTTTCCTCGATCTCTTTCTAAATTTTTCTTAAGGTCTTTAGGGAATTTAAGGGTCTGTTCTAACCTTCTTGGTAGCTTTATTAAGGCCTAGGGATTTGCGTGGAGCCCTTCTTCGGCCTTAAGCGAGCTTTTTCGAGGTCCAGGGACTTATAGATGGCCTTTTTTATGACCTCAAGCTCATTATATTTTTGCTACAGAATCCACCTTTTTAGCGCAAGGCCTTTGTGCCGTGGTTCGGCTCCTTTCAGCTTAGGCTTCGACTTTTTCTCTGATCTATTTATTTAGATCTCAATTGCCCTCCAGACCGGATTGGCTGAGGTATTTTATATAATTCTAGCTTTGCTAGTCCCCCTATCTTCGAGAATGTGTTAAAGTTCAGCCCCATTTTATTTTGAGGCTTGAGGAGCATTTTGGCATATCCACTGGTCTTTTGGGTAAGATAAATCTCTATGGGCCTCACGTTTGGCCCAATTTCTCTTGATGACCTTTAAATTGATGCCAATATTTCTAAGTCTTTTTGACTCAAGTAGCCTTGAGTTCTTACGTCCTTGAGGGCTGACTCGATAGTTGGGGGTAATCGGCCTTGAGCTCTTACAACCTCGGGGCCTGGCTCAAAAGTTGGTGCTATTCAGCATTGCGGACCATTATATGATCTCTTGCTTGTGAAATAGGCCTCCCTGATTTTGTACCAACAATTTGCAGGTCCTTAAATGAGGGTGTTGATAATCCTTTGATTTCGGACCCTGTACTTGAGCATAGACTCTCGGTTATTTAGCTTAGGAATTCCTTAGTTAACTTCTTGCATACTTGCTAAAGATGTTTTAGGCCTTAGTAGAGGTCTTTTCTTCCTGGTAGAACCTACGGGGCTGTAGTGCTTATCAAATGTTGCAACTTAAGTGGGCTGAAACCAAGCTCCACTCGGTACTCAATTGTTCCAGGCTATGCTTGACTTTTAGAGCAACGAGCTCAATGAGCATCGTGACCGAAATGGGCTATGTCGAGCTCCATCTAGTGTTTGGATGCTTCTGGCTATACCCTCTATTGTTTGGTCCCTTGTCGGCCTCGATGTATAGCCTGAGGGATGATAACTTGAATAGTTGCTGGGAAGACCCCGAAGGGTTCTTGTCTAAGCCTTGGGAATAATGACCCCAGTGATGGTAGTGAGAACTAGGAGGGTTTTTGTTTTAGCCTAGGGAGTGATATCCTCTGTGATGGCTAGTACGACCCCGGAGGGATATTGTCCTGGCCTGGGAGTAATATCCCATATGGTGGCTGGTGAGACCCCGAAGGGTTCTCGTCTCTGCTTGGAGAGTAATGTCCCCAGTAGTGGCTGATAAGACCTCGGAGGGTTCTGGTCTTGGTCTAGGGAGTAATGTCCCATATAGTGGCTGGTGAGACCCTGAAGGGCTCTCGTCATTACTTGGGGAGCAATGTCTCCTGTGGTGGCTGGAGACCTCAGAGGGTTCTCATCGTAGCCTTCAGGGTGTTACAACCCTTGATAGTGTTGAGCTCTTATGGCTTGTAGGCCAGCTCTCGTAGCCTGGAGGAGCTTGGGAGACTTCTGTTGTGATTGGGCTGAGTTGGTCACCCATTTATTTATGCCGGAGGAGCTTCACTGAAGTTTGGGGAACTCTACTGAGTTTAGGAGAGTTGTTGCTTTTTGAACTAAGGAGAGCTCCGATAATCTTGGGAGAGTTCCACTGAGCTTAAGAGAGCTCCTACTTTTCATGCTAAAGAAAGCTCTGCAGGTCTTGGAAGAGCTCCACTGAGTTTAGGAGAGCTCATTTTTTTTTAGCTAAGGAAAGTTCTATTGATCTTGGGAGAGCTCTGACGCTCCGCTAGGCTTAGGAGAGCTCCTGCTTTTTGAGCTAAGGGGAGCTTCGTTTATCTTACGAGAGTTTTGATACTCTGCTGGGTTAAGGAGAGCTCCTGCCTTTTGAGGTACAGAGAGCCCCGATGCTCAGCTGGGCTAAGGAGAGCTTTGATACCCTACTGGACTGAGGAGAGCTCCTACCTTTGAGGTAAGAAAAGCTTCGCTGATTTTAGAAGAGCTCCGATACCCTGCTGGGCTGAAGAGAGCTCCTGCCTTTTGAGGTACGGAGAGCCTCGATGCTCAGTTGGGCTAAGGAGAGCTTCGCTGATTTTGGGAGAGCTCTGATACCCTACTGGACTGAGGAGAGCTCCTTCCCTTTCAGGTAAGAAGAGCTTCGTTGATTTTAGGAGAGCTCCGATACCCTGCTGGGCTGAAGAGAGCTCCTGCCTTTTGAAGTACGGAGAGCTCCGATGCTTGGCTGGGCTGAGGAGAGCTCCGATACTCTGTTGGACTAAGGAGAGCTCCTGTACTCTGTTGGACTGAGAAGAGCTTTTACCCTTTGAGGTAAGAAGAACTCTGCTTATTTTTAGGAGAGCTTCGATACTTGCTATGTTTCATACTTCTTTTACAGTGTAATTTTTTTTGCCTCTTACACTATTTCAAAATGCAGTAGTATGACCAGCTAGGTTGTCATTATGCATGTCAAATATATGCACAACAGGTTGAACCATAATTATAGGCGACTTAAATTAGCTCAGACATATTGTTTCCTGAAGCACTTATTTCTCTCACGTGTTTTATCAAACACCCTGAATGCATATGATGAGAGACATGTATTTGTATAAGTTTTTCCATGCAAATTGCACATCGACATTTTATCAAACATCTTCGACACATAACATAAGAGATATATAATTTGTGTCTAAGTTTCCTGATGCCAAGTTCACCTTGGCATTTTGTCGAACACGTTAAGTGTATCTTATGAAAAGCCTTTTGTTCAAAAAAAAATATTTGGCACGGGCATTCAAATCAGAAGCTCTACCGTGTTCACATGTTCTCGAATTTAGGAAGTGCATCCACATTTAAAATGAACAATGCAGTTGTTAAGGTGAAAAACTTCCATTGCCCTGAACTGTACTTCAAGCTGGACCAGAACCTGCAAAACAAAAGAATCGAGGGGGTTGCCCACGTTACCCACTCCGACGAGCAAGTCAGTTACTGTGGAATGGAGCTTGTGAGTTATCAGAGATGGTTATTTTTCATACCTCTTTTCCGTGGAACTCTTCCCCTTTTATATTTGCGGTAAGGTGATTCCCTAAATGAATAAGAATTCTATTAAGATCAGGACTCATAAGAGTCCTCATTTACCCAGCAATCCATGGGGATATATCATCCACAAATCCTTCCTCATCCAGTATCCTCGATCTTATCCTTATCCTCATGGTTCTCTTGTTCGCGTGCCTGCCCAGTAGCTCCGCTGGATTCGGGGATTACGAGGAACAGGGCTAACCATTATTACCAGGGCTGGAGTTCGGGCTTGAAGGAAGGCAGGGCTGACTATCATTACTAGGGCTGGAATTCCACCCCTATTATCTGCCCCCCTAATCCCCTGAGCTGGCACACAGGTCTAGGGATTGTTACAACATTGGGACTCTTTATCTTGCTCAACGGTTACTAGCCGTTGTAACCGTCCACTGTACACATCTCTCCAATTTCGTTGCCACTTCGCAGGCACGCTTACCGCAATTCACGTTGCCACTCCCCACAATCCTATGTGGGTTGACCCATTTGTATGTGGGGCCTTGTAGGGTCCTTTATAAAGGAAGCCCTCCCCGGTTCGTGCCCCATTCGCATTCCACTATCTTTCTTTTACTCTTTTGCCAATCCTCGCTCGTCATACCTTACCACCGTCTAGGTACGCTATTTCTCCTATCCTCCATTAATGGATAGGTCCCCTCAGTTAGGCACCGCCGATGGCTCTAGCCATGGCCTCAGAGATGTTCTTCGTACCCCTAGAAGTTCCGAACCCATCGCTGCTATCCCGATTTCCCAAAGCCCTCCTCCCACTAGTGGTATTAGAAAGAGTTCTATGAGACCTAGGTCTAAGCCTTTCCACCACCGTTCAGGTGCGGTGCCCTCGGGTCCTGCTAGGATTGATGACCTCTTGGTTTTTGGTACTGAGCGTAAGGTCTGTACCACCCAGAAGAGGTCCATCACCCACCTTAGGGGCATAGGAGCCATTCCTCCTAACTTCAAGGTTTGCGTCCTGAGTGATGGGAGGTCAGCATCTACTTGTGGGCCTGGCCCAGAAGAGGTTACCTTCTACTACGAACAACTCCTTATAGGTCGTCTGCCTCTGCCACCCTATTTGGTAGAGATTTTCAACTACCTTCAAATTAGTCCTGCTCAGGTCACCCCCAACAGATGGAGGCTCATGGTAGGTTTTTACGTTTTGTTGAAGGAGCTGGGTTATACCCCCACTCCTAGGCTTTTCATTTTCTGTTACCACCTTAAGATTACTGATAAATCTTCCAGCTGGTACTATTTTTCCGCCCGTCATCACTCCCTAATCGTCGACGTTCCTGACAATTCCAAGAACTGGAGCCAAAATTTTTTTTTTGTAAAGTCCCCTAAGGGTTGGGAGGTTAGGAGTATCTGGGCTGTTCCTCCTGAGACAGCCAAGGACCGCCCCGCCCTTGATGAAGTTGAGAAATCTATCATCGAGGAACTTAAGAGGGCCATCCTCGTTAGATGTGAGGACTTTCTCTATCCTAAGAGGGTAGCCACAAGTGGCTTATTTCCTCTGCCTACATCATCGAGAGTCAGGGTTCCCTCTTTACCCCCTTCGCACCGTAGCACCAGGGTTGGAGGGAAGGTTCTCACTACCCCTCCTCCAGTTATCGCCCTTATCCTTGAGAAATATGAGCCTCTAACCTCTCACTCATCATCTGACACTGAGGGTTAAGTTTTATCATTGTACCTACTTTCACCTTCTTATTTGTTTATGAAGTTCTTACTAATTTCGTTTAAGCCTGAAGCACTACCGGCCCCATCTCGTAGGCGTTTGCCATCTCCGCCCCCGTTTCCTGTTACCCTCAAGGCCCCGTTCTCCTCCCCTCAGATCGACACATTATAGGAGGAGCAACGCTACCCCCTTGGCGAGGCTTATCAGATCAACACTTTACGCCTATGCAAGCGTGGTGGGTCCGTTCCACCTGACCCCATCCTTGGCTTCGACAATGAGATAGAAATTGATGACGGGAAGGGTGGTACCACTTGCATTTCCACTCGTCGCCTTACTACTGCCAGGGCTGACCAAGAAGTTAGGGAAGCTTTTTACGAGGTAATTTATCCCATTTTTCCCTCACTGGATCACTCAGTTTTCTCTTAACGCTTTGCTTTTATCTTTCCATAGTTGGTTAGACATGAACCACCTCCACGGGATGATCCATAAAGCCTTAGTGGCTTACGATAGGGTCAAGATCAGCTCCTCTTTGGCTGTGATCCGGGTTGAAAAGAAAGCCGAAGCCTATAAACAATGGCTCAAGGAATACCACCGAGGTCTGTGCCAAGGCTATCGACAATGACTTAGGGACCTTCAATAAAATGGAAGCCCTGATCGAGAAGCAAAGCACTGTTATTCAGGAGGTTGGACTTTATCAATCTTTTTCTGGGGACATCCTTATAGTAGCACTGAGGTCGCAGTTGTTGGAGGCTTAAGAAACTTGTCGCCGCATCCTTTCCGAACGAGAGCTGGCTTTACAGTCAGCCAAAATGAGTCATTTTATCCATAGGGCGCAGCCCTTTCCGGGTACAAGACATGAGATCCTTCAAGGAGGGTTCTTTAAACATAACACATGAGCAAAATCACATCTCTAAGAGGGAGCCGAGTTTTTATTATCTCAAAGAGCATTACATAGACTTCTATTGAATGCTATTTATTCACTAACATTGTTTGGAGATATTACATGAAATATTTTCTAAGGTGTTCAACATTCCATGTTATCTTTGAGTCGGACCTTCCTAGCAAAGGATTTGGCCATGGCTCTTTTTCCCTCCAGCATCTTTATCTGTGCCTTATGCCGAAACTCCTCGATCATGTCAAGATCATCACGGAGTCCTTGATCGTTTATTTCTTCCTCATAGAGCTGCACCTGACTACTTGGAATACCTACCTCCATCGGGAGCACCGCATCCGTGCCAAATGTTAGCGAGTACGGGGTCTCCCCTGTTGCGGTGCTTGGGGTTGTTCGGTGAGCCCATAGGACCTCTGGTAGCACGTCCACCCATAGTCTTTTTGCCTGCCCCAGCTTGGTTTTGATGCCCTGCAAAATAGCTCGATTAGTTACCTCGACTTGCCCATTAATTTGGGGGTGAGCTACAGAAGCAAATTTTAGTTTAATCCCTAGCTCCTCGCATTTGCCACGGAAGTAACTAGAATCAAATTGCCGGCCATGATCTGTGATCAAGGTCCGAGGTACCCCAAAGCGGCACACCACTGATTTCCAAACAAAGTTCCAAGCTGCCCTTTCGGAGATTCTAGGGACGGCCTCAGCTTCCACCCATTTAGTGAAGTAGTCAACCGCCACGAACATGAACTTCTTCTGACCCTTGGCTAGAGGTAGAGGTCCCAAAATATCCAGCCCCCATTGGGCAAAAGGCTAGGGGCTGACCATGTAGGTCAACTTTGTTGCCGGCTGTCGGGGTACCTTGGAAAACCTTTGGCATGTATCACATCTTTTCACTATTTCCAACCCATCCTTCTGCATCGTGGGCCAGTAATATCCCTGCTGGAGGGTCTTTCGAGACAACGCCCTGCCCCCCAAGTGATTTCCACACACCCCTTCGTGTATTTCTCTGAGTACTTGACTGCCTTCTTCATGAGTTACGCATTTCAGTAGGGTCCAAGCATAGGCCCGTTTATATAGCTGCCTCCCCAGCATAATAAATTTCGAGGCTTGTCACTCTATGCTTCGGGCCTCTGCCCAATCATAGGGAAGATCACCTTCCTCCAAATAGGCCTTTATGGGTTGCATCCAACTTCTACATATGGCTATGGCTGCAATCTCCAATGCTAGGGCTTGAATTGATGGGGCCTTTATCTCGCTTACTTGTATTACCACCGGCCCTGAGGAACTCATAGCCAGTCTCGCGAGAGAATCTGCCCTCTCATTCTCAGATCGTGGTACCTGGCTGATATGGAAATGCTTGAGCCCCTGGGCTAGCTCTTTGACCTTGCTAAGGTAGGCCAACATGGTCAGGTCTTTCGCTTCATACTCACCTAGCACCTGATTCGCTACTAACTGTGAGTCTGTAATCATATCTACCTTCCTTGCTCCAAACGAGATAACTGTTTTCAAACCTGCTATCAGTGCCTCGTACTCGGCTTCATTGTTAGAAGCCGGAAACAAAAACTTGAGTGAGTACTGGCTTTCTGTTCCATTGGGGCTGGTGATTAGAACCCCAGTCCTGCTTCCTTGCTTTCCTAAAGATCCATCAACCTGTACCTTCCAGGAGTATCATCTTCCTCGGCCTGGTCCCCCGTACATTCCATTACAAAATCAGTTAGGGCTTGTGCCTTAATGGTTGTTTGGGGTTGATAGATGATGTCATACTGACTGAGCTCTATGGCCCATTTTAGCAAGTGCCCGAAACTTTTGGTTTCTACTGTACTTGCCTGAGGGGCATATCCGTCAAAACTCGGATTCTATAGGCGTCGAAGTAATGCCTAAGTTTCTGTGCTGCGGTTAATAGAGCCAACGCCATCCTCTCCAGGGTCGAGTACCTAAGCTCTGGTCCCCGCAGGACCTTGCTCACGTAATAGACTGGTTTCTGGAGCCGATCCTCCTCTCTTACCAAGGCTGCAGCCACTTCCTTACTTGAACTAGCGAGGTATAAGGTTAGGACTTCTCCCTTCTCAGGCCTTGACAATAGTGGAGGTAACGCCAGGTACTTTTTTACTTCCTCGAAAGCTTCTTGACACTGATCAGACCATTGGAAGTCTTTTGGATTCCTCAACACCCTGAAGAAAGGTACACACTTATTTGTAGATCTGGACATGAATCTGCTCAAGGCTACTATATTTTCGGCTAACTTCTGTATATCCTTGATACTCCTCGGGGGGTTCAGATTCAGTATGGCCTGAACCTTGTCTGGATTTTTCTTTATACCTCGACTGGTCGCCATGAAGCCTAAGAACTTGCCTGCTCAGACCCTGAAGGCACATTTTTCTAGGTTGAGCTTTATCTCGTACTGCTCCAGGGAGGCAAAGGTTTCTGCCAGTACTGCCACATGTGTGTGAGCGTGCTTACTTTTAGTTAGCATATCGTCGACGTACACTTCCATGTTCCTCCCAATTTGCTTGTCAAACACCTTATTCACCAGGCGCTGATATGTAGCCTTGGCATTTTTCAGCCCAAAAGGTATTACTCGGTAATAGTAGGTCCCCATGTCCGTAGTAAAGGCTGTTTTTTCCCCATCTTCTAGGGCCATCATGATTTGATTATACCCTTTAAATGCATCCATGAATGTGAGTAACTCATAGCCAGAGGTAGCATCTACTAGCTGGTCTATCCGAGACAGATGATAACAATCTTTAGGGCACGCCTCTGAGGTCTTTGTAATCAACGTACAACCGCCATTTCCCGGGGCTCTTGGCCATCAAAACCACATTGGCCAACCATTCTGGGTATTGCACAGCCCTGATATGACCTACTTTCAGCAACCTTCGAACCTCTTCCCTGATATTCCTGCTCATTTCTTCCTCAAAATTTCACTTTTTATGGCAAATGGGTCGAAACATCGTGTCCACGTTTAACTTGTGGACCATCACAGATGGGTCTACTCCTGTCATGTCAGTCGTACTCCAAGCAAATATATGTAGGTTATAAGAAAGAAAATTGATTATACCTTGTCGCAGATCCGGATGAAGGTTCTGGGCTATTTTTATTCGCCGAACTTGTGAGAATTCTATCTCCTCCAATTCCTTAGCTGGAGCAAGTTCCTTTATCTTCTTGCCTTCTGATTCATCAGGACCCTAGGGCTCCGGGCCTTTCATTTTGAGGAAGGTAGCATAGCAGCGTCGAGCGGCCAACTGATCTCCTCTAATGGTGGCCACCCCTTCAAGAGTTGGGAATTTCAGGGCTTGATATAGCGGCGACGCCACTGCTAGGAACTTCATCAATGCTACCCGGACCAGGATTCTGTTATATGCCGATTCACAGTTAAGGACAATGAGGTCTGCCATGATCGTCACTTTCTTATGTCCTTCCTCTAGAGTTACAGGTAAATTTATGACCCATTTTGGAAGGAAAACTTCTCCTATGAATCCTGATAGTGAACTATTCAAAGGGCGGAGCCTCTCATGTCCTATTCCCAATTTGTCGAAGGCCTTCAGAAATAGCACCTCCACTGAACTGCCGGTATCTACCATCAAGCGCTTAACTATGTAATCGGAGATTTGGGCCTCTACCAGTAGTAGATCATCATGCGGGTAGATTACACCTTTAAGGTCATCCGCAGTGAATGTCAACTGATCTCCAACTCCTTGTCCCTAATACTGGGGCTCTTCCGTCACGGCCCTAGCATAGGACCTTCTTGCCTTTCTACTGGCTCCACCAGATGCAAACCCCTTAGCTATGGTATCCACCACCCCTAGGTGTCGATTACCTTGATCCCTCCGTGTCGGGGGCTATGCTCCCTCTCGCGTCAGGGGCTGCGCTCTTTATCTCGCCTGGGGCTCATTTTTCTCTCTCTTTGAGACTCTTGATTTCCCGCGATAAATTTATTCAACAACTCTTTCCTCACTAGGACCTCTATTTCGGCTTTGAGCTGCTTACAGTCTTCTGTGTCATGACCGTGGTCTTTGTGGTACCTGTAGTACTTATCTTTAGCCCTCTTGTCCGGGTTACCAGTCATCCTAGACGGCCAGCGAAATTCGCGGTGGGTCTGGATCTCATGCAATATCTCTGCCCTGGGCATATTCAAGGGGGTATAATTCCAATCAAATCTCCCTCGGTTACCACTATTCTGCCATTCAGATCAGCCACCCGGGGCTCCTTTTTGCCTGTCCTCTTCCCGAATCTTTCCTTTCCCAGCGGCCCTTTTTTTTCCTCCTTCTTGGCGAAATAACCTCTTCCGAACTGATGTACTTGGAGGCCCGCGCCATGAGCTCTTCCAAGTCTCGGGGCATCCTTTTTTCCAAGGACGCTTGTAAGGGTTTAAAGTGTAGGCCCTGTATGTATGCGACCATGGCTACTGACTGGTCGAGGTCTGGTACTTCCAGGTCCGCTTGATTGAATCATTGAGTATAGTCTCAGAGGGTTTCCCCCCTTTGCAGCTTTATGGAGAGCAAAGACACAATGAGTCTCGGAGGTTTCTTGCTGCTAGCAAATCGGGCAAGAACAACCCAGCGAGCTGGTCAAAACCATGAACTGAGGCCTCTGGTAGGCCAGCGAACCACTTACGTGCCGCACCCACCAACATTACAGGAAAGACCCGTCATTTGATGGCATCCGGGATATCCTGGAACGTCATGTAGTGCTCAAAAATAGTAACCTCCGGATCTCCAGTCCCGTCATAAGTCTGGAAACTAGGGAGTTTGTACCCATATGGCATTGGCTCCCGCATAACTTCTCTGGCAAAGGGGTAATGTTTCCCCTGTCCCACCAAGACTTGATGTTGTCCTCTGTGACTGCGGGTGTCCTCTTGTCTTTCCTACCGCAGGGGCTTCCCTTGCCTTTCCTGTCGCAGGGGCTTCCCTTGCCTTTCCTGTAGTTCTACTGAGGCTGTTGTATCTGCTGAAAGGGCCGGGACCTGGGGCAGGTTCCCTGCTATCGGATCTTCCCTCTGATGAGGAACACCTTCTGGATGTGCTAGCCCCTGGGTTTGGAGAAACTGGTTAAAAGCCCCTCTCAGACCATTGAAAAACTACACCAAGGTGGGCAAATTGACCTGCTGGGATGAAGATGGCATATCTCCTGGAACAAATATCGGGGGAATTGTGGTGGTAGTCTCCCCTGGTGCTCTTGTGTTCATGAGGACAGGAGCCACTAGAGGAGCAATACTTTCAGGAACCTGATGCTCTTCAGGAGGGTTTTGATTCCCCCCAATATTGGCTTAACTTCATGTGTGAACCATCGCAGAATCTCAGTGGGGTTATTGCACGTTCCCACAGACGGCGCCAAACTGTTAAGGTGAAAAACTTCCACTGCCCCGAACTGCACTTCAAGTTGGACCAAAACCTGCAAAACAAAAGAACCGAAGGGGTTGCCCACGGTTCCCACTCCGACGAGCAAGTTAGTTACTGTGGAATAGAGCTTGTGAGTTATCAGAGATGGTTATTTTTTATACCTCCTTTATGTGGAACTGTTCCCCTTTTATATTTGCGGTAAGGTAATTCCCTAAATGAATAAGAATTCTATTAAGATCAGGACTCATAAGAGTCCACCCTTACCTAGCAATCCATGGGGATATATCATCCACGAATCCTTCCTCATCCAGTATCCTTGATCTTATCCTTATTCTCATGGTTCTCTTGTTCGCGTGCCTGCCCAGTGGCTCTGCTGGATTCGTGGCTTATAAGGAACAGGGCTAACCATTATTACCAGGGCTGGAGTTCAGGCTTGAAGAGAGACAGGGCTGACTATCATTACCAGGGCTGGAGTTCCACCCCTATCAGCAGTGAATAGAATATTGCACTTTTTATCCATGGTTGTGAGTTGTGCTGCGTGGACTTTTGAATAGGCTCTTGAATATAGTCTTTAACTAGGTTTCATAATTCTTGAAACATTGATCTAAAGATATGCATATTTGGCTAAGAGTCTGCGATGTGCATGGCTAGGATATGGTAAACATATAATCAACTACGATAGCAAAAACATTATCGTGAACTACGATGCATTGTCAAGAATGCACATAAAAATGGAAACACTAAAGTATCAAGCGATAGACGGATAGCAATTTCCATAACACGAGTATTAAAGTTATTCATCTTACTTGTATTGATGGTGGTTTCTCAATGGGTTAATTCTTCGGTTCCCACAGACGGCGCCAAACTGTTAAGGTAAAAATTGGCAGCTTCGAACTCCTTCCAAGGATGGACGAGTTCCCTTATCCAAATAATATTTTGTATGCCCTGTCCACCTTGCAGTCCTCATAAATTCGGGGCAGACTATTAACGGGGCTGTTATCAGCCCCGTGGGCTGACCTTACCCAGGGCTACAACTCCGGTCTTCCATTCCTGATAGGGCTTAATGGTCAGGGCTGGTATGTCTGGCCTGCTCCTCATCCTTGTCTTAGGGGTTACCCCCTCCTGCTAGGTACTCTACTAGGTCCCTGCTCATTACTATGTCAGCGAGGGCCGCATCAAATTTGTGCATCAAGTCTCGTTGTCCTGGAGCTCCAAGGTCTGACCTTCTGTCCCTGGTCGGTGCTCGATGGCCTAGGCTAACCTGTTTGGCGGGGCTGGACGAGCCCCGTCAACCTGGGCTGTACAAACTGTAGGAACTGGAATCTACTATTTGAGGCTCTACCAGCTTATTTCTTGTAAAACAAGGACCCCTGGGGGGTACCCGGGGGCCCCCTCCGACGCTCAAGTATGTTATAGGAGCAAGAGATTGCTTAATAGCATTAAAGTATTGCGTGATAGCAAAGTGGTTGCTTAAGAGCAATTAAGAAAGAATTTTTACGTGTTAGAACGAGATATTTGTACTTTTTATGTCTACCTATATATATAGTTGCTGAAATATGGAGTTGAAAGATAGGATAAACATAAATTCCATGATATTAGGCTTAAGGAGATAATATCAAAGGAGATAAGACAAATCCCCTATCTTTAGGCTCAAGGGGATAATATCCATATCCCTTATCTCAAAATTCCCTTGTTATTCGTCTACTGCCCAGCACTTCCCGTGAGCCCAGGTCAGGATGTTGACGGGGCTACCCCTTGTGAGCCCAGGTTAGGACGCTGGTAGGGCTACCTCTTGTGAGCCCAGGTCAGAACGCTGGTAAGGCTACCTCTTGTGAGCCCAGGTCAAGACGTTGGTGGGGCTACCTTTTGCAAGCCCAGGTCATGACGCTGGTAGGGTTCCTAGCTCCATGGGCTGGATCTTTGCATCTGTTGCCAGAGCTCCTTGTGAGCCCAAGTCCTAACATTGACGCGGCCACCCCAACTCCGTAGGCCAGATCTTTCTGGGGCTCGAGATTTACCCTTATTACATATATTTTAGCATCATTTAATATGCATTTATATAAACTAATGTGCATTTATATCATTTCATGTGCACATGTCTCGTTTAACGTTCATTTATTTTCACTTACGTGTATTTACATGTTTTCTATATCGTAGGCATTAATTAGATTTTCATTACAAAAAAAAAATTTTAAGGCGACGACCAAAATCCGTAGCCTAGCAGTAGCCAAATTGGGACGGGCGACCGCTAAGTTACGGAATCACGTCCGTAGTAAAAAAGTATGTCGCCAAATTTATATTCCGTAGTCCATCCATAGCCAATTCCTGAAATTAATTTGTATTTATTTTTTATAACTTCCATAGCAAAATAGTCGTAGCCTATCTGTAGCCAACTAAATTTATTTTATTTATTAATTATTAACGTCTGTAGCAAATTCGTAGCCGTTTTGGTCATAAATCGTCCATACCCCACGACTACGGATTGGTATCCGTAGAATATCAGTAGCCACTTTTCCGTAGCCAATCCGTAGCCAACTAATTTTTTTTAATTAATTAATTATTAATGTATGTAGCAAACCCGTAGCCTTTTTGATCGTAAATCGTCCGTAGCCCACGACTACGGATTGATATCTGTAGAATATCGGTAGCCACTTTTCCGTAGCCAATCTGTAGCTAACTAAAATTTTGATTTTGTTATTAATTATTAACGTCTGTAGCAAAGCAGTAACCAATCCGTAGGCCATTGTCGAAAAATATCCATAGCCAATCCGTAGCCATTTGTCGACACATATCAATGGCTAATCTGTTGCAGAATTCTGTAGTTATTTGTCCATTGAAAAATGGTGGCTAATTTTATGTGGCTATTCTATCACGTAATAATTATTAATTATTACAAAAAATAATATGAAATGTAAAAATTTAAAAATAAAACAAATTTACACAACAAAACATAAAATTAAATATCCAAAATAATATTTACATAACGCATCTTTGAAATTCATAAAAATATTAACATATTGTTCGAAATTAGTTTATAAAATTGTCCAAAATGACTAAATCCTAAATGTACCATTGATCATGTTGATCAGGCTACTGTCGTGGGTGTTTGAGTCGATTAATCTCCTGCTGCAACTCCCTTATGAGTTGCATGGCTTCATTCACTTGTCGCTGTATCTCTTGCTGTGCATTTCCTTGGTCATCAAGTTGTTACCTCAAGGACTCCATTGCTTCAATGACTCGCCTGTAGACTTCTTGTTCGAGAGTCCAACTCTAGTGTTCATGATGGGAATAGGGGTACTTCTCTACCAATGCGGACTCCTTGCGACCGCGTCCATAGACACTCCCTTTTTTTGTCCAACCAACAGCTTGGTAGAATATCTCATCGGGATTAACGGGCGGCGCCGTGGGGTCTTCTTGCATCGCAAGTTGACGTTACTGGAGCATCTCCTCATATCGTGACTAAAAAGACAACATTTATAAATTTTTAATATTCTTATACCACTCAATGTCATGCCCTAACTCAACCCTACCTAAAATCAAGTCAGGATGCTACGAAATTTCAGCATTATAACGTTCATAATATGGACCCAAACACAAAAATATAACCTGCATAACAATTCATATAGCTACAACAACCAATATACAACCACAAATAAGCCAAATTTATAATCCTGGGCGTCCAACAAACAACCAAAGGATATGTCATCTGTGACAACCACTTCAACATAATCATAAAGATACAATCCTCATAATGAAATACATAAGTCTAACAACCTACACATTACAAAAGAGATTTATGAAATTCAATTTTTATAACCTTTTAAATTAAAAGTAGCAACTTAAACTTAACATAAAATCATATAAATTTAACAAAATTAATCGACAGTAAAAGTAATACAATGTATAAATACTTACTATCGTCTAAGTAGCCTTTGGATCAGAGTATTGTATACCATCACCTTCCCTTTTACTGTGAGCGACCTTGAAAACATCAGCTCTATAGACAGGGGCGTTTACTCTGTTCGCCTACGTTATCAGCTTCATAAGTAATAATTACTCAAAAACTAGAATATTAAGATAGACAAATTTAAACGGCTATTAAATTTAAGTTACATACCATCCTTCTCATAACCTCATGAAAAGGGGTGGCACCTGTGTAGTGTACCGATTGATTTTTCTCCCTATTTTTCTTGGCCGTATTTGATTTATCTATCCATTTTGGTTCGCGCCATCTTACTTGCATTTGCTTCCAATTATCTAATGTCATCCACTTAGGAGGCTTGTCAAATTTACGGGCCTTAGCCAATTGGTCTTTCATTCTCTCCGCCACCTTATAATAGAAGCAATACTTGATGTATGTCCTATCACATGGGTGTCACTTATAATTTCTCTGCAACAACAAAAATAGGTAAATGCAAACATGTGTTAATTGAATACGCAAGTATAAATGTACAAGTGTATAATATAATAGATATTGACTGCATTAATGTTTATAAAAACCTCAAAAGAGCAAAACCATCGGTCTTTGACATCGTCCGGAATTTCTCCATAAGTAATCTAGGGTTCTGTGAATCCGCCTGCAAATATTGACTTAAAATCTTTTACTACCGAAGCAGGTACAAATCTGTTAACAAGTATATCAATTATACAAGTTAGTGTCACTTGCATTACCTTATTATAACTTCAAGAACTAATAACAAACAATCAAAGTGATTGCTTTATCATTTAATTTAATTGTAATTTCACCCGTTATTATATAATCGAACGTGAGTACGTCTATCCTCCAACCATGTGGCGTACTGCTCGAGTGACTCGAATCCTATAGCCAGCCAATTTGTTGTGCCAGCTGCATGTGATGATGATTCTGGATGTTTCGTTTCATGTTGGACGCTGGTCGTAGGCGTGGTATTATCATGACGATCCTCGTTAGTCACTCTGATGTCACACAAAAGGGCAGATAGTCCGATGGAACGAACTGACAACCCTGTAGCAGTAGAGGACTTATTATCAACTTCACCACTGGCTGTGGAGGACAAAGTTGATAGCATGCCAGATCGTGTCTTATTTTCTTGTGATTTACCAGCTCTAACCATGATTGCTACAAAAGAAACCATAAGATACAAAGAGATGTACAATATATGAAGAGATACTATAACCACTTTGCATTATATTTTTTTGATTATCAATCATACAATTGACATATAGTTGACATACAAAATATTGAATTTATAAGTACAAAATCTCAATCAGATAATTCATTGTATTCAGATTCTATGTCATTATTAGAGTTACTTTTATGATCTTCATCATCATTTTGGGCATTGTCCTCGTGCTCTTCTTCTAGATCTCTAACCACATCAATGCATTCACTTGATTCAAGACAATGCAATACGATATTATCATGATTATTTGATTGTACCAATGTCATGTTCATCTCATCGGATTGAAAAGCCGACTGTTCATCTTTATCATTATCATCATTGTTCAACTCCTTATCAAATTGGTTCCTTGATCTGATTTTGCATACAGCTGACCAAGCTGTCCGTTCTCTTTTAGCACCATGATACTTGACGTAATATGCTTGACGTACATGCTCGGCTAAGACAAAGGGGTCATACTTTGGGTATTTTTTCTTCACATTTATATCAATTAAGTGATATTTCATATGAACCTTTAATCCCTTATCATTGTGAGAATCGAACCACTCACACTTGAAAATGACAACTCTTGTGCGCTTCAAAGTTCTATTATGATATTCTAACCCAATAATATCAGTCAACAGACCATAATAATCACTCTCCTCATTATCAGGCATTGTCCCTTTCACAGTGACTCCACTGTTCATTGTTGCCTTTGAAGATCCATACTCCAAAGTGTGAAATCTGTACCCATTTACCAAGTATTTTGACCATGTACTGACCACCTTACTTGGACCCATTGAAAGATATTTCACGCGATCATCCAAAATGTTATTGTGGGCAAGTTGAAAGGGGTAAATTAGGGACAATAACAAATGTCAAGGTCGGAATTAATCGAATATATTATTAGGGATGTTAAAAATGAGTAATACTAACATGGTAACGTAACCAAGCCAGGAAAAATTTCTCAATGTTGTTATTGATTTGTGAATCAGTAAATGATGGATTCTCCATTCGAAGATCATCCTCAAACATCCTGTATAATATTAATTAGTGGATTATATATATAAGATCTTTAATAGAAGTAAAGAGTTGAGTCATGAACTTACTTAATATATAGGGACACTTCTTCGCAGTTCATCAAAACACACAAGTGAGCAACATTGAAATCTCGATCGTCTAAATATTTAGAGATCATCTTCCTATCGGATGACCTGGATGTTTGAATATGCGTAAACACCCTTCAGGGTAATCCGCATCCACAGACTCTTCATTTCGACCGATGTTTCTCGTTTTTGTTTGCACATGCGGTTCAAAATAATATGAACAAAATGTCACCGTTTCAAAGATAAGATATGCTTCACATATAGATCCCTCAACACGTGCTTTATTCTTCACCTTTATCTTCAAAACATGCAAAAATCTCTCAAAATGGTACATCCACCGATATTGTACAGGACCGTTGCAAATTGCTTCATGAACCAAGTGTTACTGGCCAATGCTCCATTGAGTCAAAGAAGGCTGAAGGTAAGATCTTTTCCAACTTACAAAGGGTGATCACAATATTTTGTTGCATTCTTTCAAGGTCGATTATTTCAAGAGACGTGCAACAAATGTTTATGAAAAACAAGCTTAGTTCGGCAATAGGTTCCCATACACTATTTGGCAATAACTCTCGTAAGGCTATAGGAAACAATCTCTCCATAAATACATGGCAATCATGGTTCTTCATATGTGACAACTTCAAATCGTTTATGTCAACACACCTTGCTATATTTGATGCATATCCGTCAGGAAATTTTAACTTTTTGACCCACTCCAAAATTGTTTTCTTAGATGGAATTAGGAGAGTATGCACGACCATTTTCATAATGCCATCTCTAATGCATAATTCAGGTCGATTACAAATTCTCTCAATATCAGCCCTTGAATTTTTTGTATCCTTTGTCTTCCCCTTCATGTTCATTATAGTGTTAAAGACATTATCAAAAACATTCTTTTCTATATGCATGACGTCTAGATTATGGCGCACAAGCTGTGACCGCCAATAAGGCAAATCCCAAAATATGTTTTTTTTTTGTCCAGTTATTCTTTCTTCCAAAACTATCTATTTTATCTTTACCCAATTCATTTATGGTCAGAAGATCTCGAACTTGTTCCCATATGTCCTCACCACTCAATCTCGAAGGAGGGTCTGATCTCTCTATCGGATTTTTTCAAAATTTTTTGTTGTCTCGTTGAAAGGGATGATTTCTTGGTAAGAATTGCCGATGGCAGTCAAAGAAGCAATTCTTTCTCCCTGCAGTCAATTGAAATGCCTGAGAAGATCCCATACAATATGGACATGACAATTTGTCGTGCGTACTCCAGCCAGATAACATGCTATATGCTGGGAAATCATTAATTGTCCACATTAAAACTACTCTCAATTAGAAATTGGACTTGGACGACACATCGTAACAAGGTACCCATATTTCCCACAAATTAAACAACTCTTCAATCAGAGGCTCAGGATATATATCTATACTCTTTCCCGAACTCTTTGGCCCAAGAATAAGAAGGGTCAAGAACATTACAGGATCCTTCATACACATCCATGGTGGAAGATTGTACGGTGTGATTATCACAGGCCAACAAGAATAAGGTTGAAAAGAAGAGTTGAATGGGTTAAAACTATCAGAAGAAAGTCCAAGACATACATTTCTCGATTCAGAAGCAAAGTTTGGATACGTTCTGTCAAAGTGTTTCCATGCCTCAGCATTGGATGGATGACAAAATTTTTCCATTTAATTTTGTCTACATCCATGTACTTTCATTGACTACAGGCAAAAAGAATGAATTCTTCGTCTACACCATGAACAAACTTAGGATTTAATACTCCCTTAGATGTTAATTGATTTTTCATCCACTGTTGTCGGAGTGTTTCCATTTTTTAACTTATGTATCATAATATATGTTTATTCCATTAAAACAATTAATAGTACAATATACGATTAAGTAATAGGCTTGGTGGTCACAATATTAAAACATAATTTATGAGCCACTAGTTAATCTATTGTTAATTAATCAAAACGAATATCACAACAATACAACATTGATGTCAAATTAATCATAATAAATATCACTACCAAATACTTATGTCAAAACCTCACTTAAAAAAATTAGAAATAAACATAACATTAAATACAAAAATAATAGATTGAACAATAGAAAACTAAAAAAATTACACATATGAAGATATATATTATACACATATATAAATATGTCTATACTACACAAAAAATAGAGGAAAATGTATAAAATATAATACTTACTAGTATTACATAGAGAGAGAGATGGTGGTACTGTCTTTGGTGGTGATAGTGGTGGACTTGGAGGTGGTGATGGTGCCCTAGATAGTGGAGATGGTGATGGTGCCCTACATGGTGGTGATGGAGCCTTTGTTGGTGGTGGTCGTAGTACCCTTGGTGGTGCTCTTGATGGTGATGGTAGTGGTGTTGATGATGATAGTGGTGGTGGTGATAGAGGTGGTAGTGGTGGTAGTAGTGGTAGTGCCCTAGATGGTGATGATGGTGATGGTGCCCTAGATGGTAGTGATGAAGCCTTTGTTGGTGGTGGTGGTAATACCCTTGGTGGTGCTCTTGATGGTGATAATAGTGGTCTTGATAGTGGTGGCAGTGGCGGTGGTGGTTGTAGTGGAGTTAAGAGAGAGAAGTTTTTTGTGAGAAAAACAAAGAGTAAAGTGTTTTTGAGGGAAAATTTTGGGGAAAGATGTTTTAAACTTTAGCACTAATCAAAAAAAAAAAAAAAATATATATATATATATATATATATATTTTATATATAATATGTTAAAAATCAGCATACCCTCCCCCAAATCCCATTTTCTTCTCCAACTTCACATCTCTTCACCTTTCTTTTTTAAAAAACTCTCAAAATCTCTCTAAAACATCAAAAACTAACCATTATATCTCAAAATTTCTTCCACAATCACATTACCCATTACACAAAACATCAAAATCTCCAAATAGTTTTTCAAAACACCAATTTTTTCAACTCCATTGCAAGAAAAACTAAAAAAAGCATTCTAAAATTCTCAAAATCTAGCCCTTAAACCTCAAAATTTCTTCCATAATCACATTACCCACTTGCCAAAACCTCCAAATCTACAAAGAGTTTTGCCAAACCTCGATGTTTTCAAGCCCTAAGCCAAAAATAGCTAAAGTTGTCTTAAACTCAAAATTTAGCCATTAAATCTCAAGTTTTGTTCCATAATCACATTACCCAGTTCCCAAAAGCTCAATATCTCTATATTTTATCATGTGGATACAAGAAAAGGTGGGAAAAAAATAATCCTAAGAAAACCAATACAAGAGCCTCTACAAGGCTTCGAAGTCCGAATAGGGATCCTCCTCCTACACGTGCAAACAACGAGGTTGCCAAGTCGATATTGTATGAAAAGTGTTTGATAGATGATGTCACGCCCCAACTCGACCCTTCCTACGATCAGTCAGGACGCAACGGAATTTCGGCAGCATAACGACAGTAACATGAATATCAGGGCTCTAAACCAACCTTTAAGAACAACATGCATCAACCTCCATAAATCACCAACCAATTCCACAATCAAATTAACAACATACAACATAACTACTTCATACATTAAACATTCTTTCATCAACTCTTTCATAGTTACGCGCCTCTGTTCCAACATAATACATAGGCTATACATACATTTCAAAATAGATTATAAACCAACTTAGTAATCTAAACATGATCAAACGAAAAACTACTAAACCATCATACATAAGTCTTTAAGTTAAAGTAGGTTTATAATACATCATAATACATCAACTACAAACAATCTCATGGCAAAGACTCCTGCACATAAGACTCATCGACGATAGGCATATTTTCCTCATCAAGAGGCACGTACCCGTAGTCAAGCTCAGTAACACCTGCATGCATACAATAATTGAGAGTGAACTTATATAAAACAAGCCTAGTGATGATCCAATAGATCTCTAACAGTATTTACTATACTCCTTGGAAATCATCCTTTGAGCAGTAAACACACAATGAACATCAATAATCATTATAAATGCAACAATAGTAATAACTGTAAACACACAATAAGGATACGATACATTTGCTGATGAAGCTCTATACATCAATTCCATGCTCAACAACTCCTCCAAACTCAATGACACAATCCTGAGGTACCTTGACCTAGACTTACACCCCATGGCCTCTCCGCTCATGCGAGATAGGGAATAGCCATGATAACTGTGCCCGCAGCCCAGGATGTCTCTCGAGGTGACACAACATTATCAAAGCTCACAACAATAAGACTCAAAATTAATAAACCGAGAGATCAGCAACGAAAAACCCGATTCCCATAATCAATAATCAATCAATATTCCGAGAGATCAACAACGAAAGTGCCCTATTCCCATAATCAATAATCAATCAATATTCCGAGAGATCAGCAATGAAAGTGACCGATTCCCGTACTCAATAATCAATCAATATTCCGAGAGATCAGCAACGAAAGTACCTGATTCCCGTACTCAATAATCATCATTCAATTAACAATGTAACGCCCCGGATTAACTCCGAGCGCGCTACCCATAGTTTTGTAACAACAATCAATAATCAATTAATCCGTATTTTAACAATCAATTAAACAACATTTAACAATCAACAACTATATAATCATGAAACATTTAAGTTAGATGACAAAGTAGGCCATCCAACTCAACATACATTAAATATACAGCCAAACCCTAGTCTAACCATCAACAACTCACAACTCAATCACTCAAACACCACCCAAACAACTAAAGGCTCAATTCAACAATTTAAAGAAAGACAACCTAAACTTCAAATAATCATATCTTACATTCTACTAATCCAAACAACCCCAAATCAATTTCTAACACTCACCCATTCAGTCAACTACATTAGCCCTCTCGGAAACCAACCAAGACACATCAAAATGAAGCCCAACAACCCTAAAACATCAATGCACCTATGCTGAAATTTCTGGAGTTTCATACAAACATCGCAATCGAAAATTCGGCATTATAACGGCGCTACCACGTAATTAACAAACTTTTAGAAATCGATGGCAATCGATTCCAACCACTACAACTCAAAATAATCAATAAATGGCTAATCTATCAACTTTAAATACCCGAAAATAAAATTTATGCTACAACGGTTCAAATCTCACAAGAATACATATAATCGATCCTTAGCATGCACTGAGCAATAATATAACTTTAAATTAACATTCTAACAGTTCAATATTCAATTATATGCAAAAACATAAATTATGACTTTTGAGATCTAGAATTTTTCTCTCACCTTTGATGTGTTTTGATGCAAGAAATGTGTAGAATGGATGCCCAACAAGTGAAATCAAGCTTTGAATTAAGTGATTTGGACTTGCATTGCAATATCTATGTGAAAAATGTTTTGAAAAACCTTGAAAATGCCTTCATCTTTCTCCTACAAAGAACCACGGTTTTGTGTGTGATTTTGGAGGTGTTTTGATTTGTTTTTAATGTGTGTTGACGATATATTAAGCAAAGGTCAAACAAATAAAAGAAAGTCAAAGTTGACACTTAGTTATTTTTAGTGTTTTCTTGTCTTTTAATTCCATTTTAGACTATTTCTTGCCAAAACATTAATTTAACACTTAGACTATTTTAAGTAGTTTATTTTTAGGTGACAAGAGTTTTCTCATGCAAAGACTTTCACCCGACTCGGCTAAAAATGCGATTTCTGCAAAAGAAGGTGAAAAGTCATGTTATTTGTTTTCAAATGTCTTTTGAATGCACAATTAATCTAAAATAATTTAATACCACATATAAATACATTTATATTAATATGTACTAGGTCAACGAAAGCCAATGTAAGAATCGGGTTTAAAAAAAATTACTATTTGGCTAAAAAACGCTACTGTTCGCCCGAAAAGTATATTTAAATTACAATTCCATTTCATAATCAATTTTTATCAAACATGGGTCTATTAATAATAGAGGACTAGGTTTTAAGACGTTTAAAACACCCCTGTAAAAATTTTAGCAGACAGGTGTTCAAAATACTATTCACAAAAATCAATGATAAAATTTCTGATTTTGTTTTTGATGAATATTTCATGAATGCACACTTAGCATGTATTAGGAGTATTAATCACATATTTAACACATTCTAAGTCATATAGCACATAAACAGGTTAATTCACGCAAAACCAAGTAAAACACGCAAATTGAGATAAGATAGAAAAGTGGGGTTTCACATTCTCCTCTCCTTAAAATAATTGCGCCCTCGCAATTCTTCACTCAAGTACTGCTGGCTCAAACATACGAAATGAAAGACCGAAAATCAAATTCTGGATACCAACTAAGTATGCCAACTAGGAATACCGAACAAGAAACTTGAATAGGAACGCTGAATAAGAACACCAACTAAGACTTCTGGATGAGAATCTCAAATAATTACTGAAAAAATGCCAAACATAGATCCTGTAATAGAACACCAACCAAGAATACCAAGTAAGAGCTTCAACAAGATCACCGAGCGAGAATACCAAATAATAATCCCAATATAAGAACTCTAGATAATACCGTTTCAGAATTTCACGTTAGAATACCGCATAGAAAATACCATAGAAGATGTCCAAAGAAGTATGCTGAATAAGAATCTCCATACAGAAATCTCGAGGAAAAATGCCGTATAAAATCACCAAATAAGAATCCCAATAATCAATGTATAGTCATAAAGTAGCTTGACCCCTAATCGGAATTCCATATACCTCAGCGTCACATACTACTCAGTCACTAACTGATATGATGCACGTGCTAACTTTAATCGTATAAGGCAAACTCTCTACTCATATTTTAGCACGTTGCACTCAAGGAGATCTGATATTTAATTGGTTGAGAATAAGTAAGTTACCTTTCACCACTGCTGCTGCCTCTGGAAATTCCTCCAAGTCCATTACGTAGACCCGAGCCTGAGCCCGCTGCTGCTGAGGTGTACTGCTTGTAAGTCCACCCTGATAATCCTGGACTGCTGGCTGACCCGTAGAACCCTGATACTTAGGGCAATCCCTCGCCCGGTGTTGGTTGCTGCCGCAACCTAAACACGTCCATGCCTTCCTCTGACAGTCGGCCTCCAGATGGCCCTTACGTTTACAATAAACACACTGCGGCGTCCGAGCACTGACAATGCCTCCTAAAGAACCAGAAGCTGAATAAGCAGCTGAACCAGCTTGTTTCTGAGGTCTAACAACACTAGGCCTGTATTGACCCTGAGATTGGGCCGGCCTATACTGTGACGGAGCTTGATAAGACCCCTGCTGAAACTGTGGCCGATAGTAACCTTGCTGTCCCTGCGGTCTGAAAGAATTCTGCTGCACCAAAGGCCTATAACCACCCTGCTGTACTGAAGGTCTATATATACCCTGCTGGCCCTGTGGCTGAAATGGCCTCTTGCTAGGCTGACTAGGTCCGATCTATTCCCCTTTTCTCTTCTCTAACCTAGAAGCTACATCAAAGGCCTCAGTCAGTACATCATACCGATTCAGGGCCATCGCATCCTGAATCTCCGACCTCAAACCCAACATAAACCTCCGAGTCTTGCGTTCCTCATCTGCTACAAACTTCGGTATATACCGGGACAGTCTAGTAAAAGTAGCCTCATATTGAGCCACTGAAGCATCCCCCTGAACTAGAGACAAGAAATCAGACTCTCTCCTCTCCTGTGTAATCCTCGGAACATACTTCGCCCGGAAAGCTCTCAGAAATGTATCCCAGAGATATGGAATACCTTGGGTCTCCCAACTAGATTTCACCGTGCGCGACCACTCCTCTGCCTCATCATTAAGCAAATATACGGTAAAGGTGACCTTTCTTTCATCAGTATAATCCAGAGGGTCAAATACTTTCTCCACTTTATTAATCCATGCCTCGGCTTTCCGATTATCTGGCTCCCCCTGAAACCGCGGTGGATAATACCTTAAAAACTCTTTTAGTGTACCACGACCGTGGTACCCACCTTGTGCATTCAGTAACTGATTCTGCAATGCCTGAGTTTGGGCAGCCTGCCCTGCTAATAACTGTGCCTGACTGGCCATGATCTCAGCTATCCTATCTAAAGCTGCGCCTATAAGATCATCACCCCTAACTTGCCCTGGTGCCACATTTCTCGGAACCTCATTAGTTACCTCAAGCCTACCTCTGGTCCTCGGTCTACCAGTCATTCTACTAATCAAAGAGTTAGCACAGGTTATAGCACATAAACAAACTATGAACAACTATTAACACATAAACAACAAACTCATATAAAGCACATAAATCACTTAAGTATCAATCACATAAACAAATTGTTCACATAATCACAGTCACTAAATCACATAATCACTTAATCATATTAACACATATTTCACTTTTCTTTCATTTCATACATACTTGCATACTTGGACCACTACCCATATTCCGAGGATACCCCGGCTGACAGCTAATCAAGCTCTAATACCACTAAATGTCACGCCCCAACTCGACCCTTCCTACGATCAGTCAGAACGCAACGGAATTTCGGCAGCATAACGACAGTAACATGAACATCAGGGCTCTAAACCAACCCTTAAGAACAACATGCATCAACCTCCATAAATCACCAACCAATTCCACAATCAAATTAACAACATACAACATAACTACTTCATACATTAAACTTTCTTTCATCAACTCTTTCATAGTTACGCGCCTCTATTCCAACATAATACATAGGCTATACATACATTTCAAAATAGATTATAAACCAACTTAGTAATCTAAACATGATCAAAAGAAAAACTACTAAAGCATTATACATAAGTCTTTAAGTTAAAGTAGGTTTATAATATATCATAATACATCAACTACAAACAATCTCATGGCAAAGACTCCTGCACATAAGACTCATCCACGATAGGCATATTTTCCTCATCAAGAGGCACGTACCCGTTGTCAAGCTCAGTAACACCTGGATGCATGCAATAATTGAGAGTGAGCTTATATAAAACAAGCCCAGTGAGGATCCAATAAATCTCTAACAGTATTTACTATACTTCTTGAAAATCATCATTTGAGCAGTAAACACACAATGAACATCAATAATCATTATAAATGCAACAATAGTAATAACTGTAAACACACAATAAGGATACGATACATTTGCTGATGAAGCTCCATACACTAATTCCATTCTCAACAACTCCTCCAAACTCAATGACACAATCTTGAGGTACCTTGACCTAGACCCACACCCCATGGCCTCTCCGCCCATGCGAGATAGGGAGTAGCCATGATAACTGTGCCCGCAGCCCAGGATGCCTCCCGAGGTGACACAACATTATCAAAGCTCACAACAATGAGACTCAACATAAATAAACCGAGAGATCAAAAATGAAAGTGCCCGATTCCCATAATCAATAATCAATCAATATTCCGAGAGATCAACAACGAAAGTGCCCGATTCCCGTACTCAATAATCAATCAATATTCCGAGAGATCAGCAACGAAAGTGCCCGATTCCCGTACTCAATAATCATCATTCAATTAATAATGTAACGCCCCGGATTAACTCCGAGCGCGCTACCCACAGTTTTGTAACAACAATCAATAATCAATTAATCTGTATTTTAACAATCAATTAAACAACATTTAACAATCAACAACTATATAATCATGAAACAATTAAGTTAGATGACAAAGTAGGCCATCCAACTCAACAAGCATCAAACACATAACCAAACCCTAGTCTAACCATCAACAACTCACAATTCAATCACTCAAACACCACCCAAACAACTAAAGGCTCAATTCAACAATTTAAAGAAAGACAACCTAAACTTCAAATAATCATATCTTACATTCTACTAATCCAAACAACCCCAAATCAGTTTCTAACACTCACCCATTCAGTCAACTACATTAGCCCTCTAGGAAACCAACCAAGACACATCAGAATCAAGCACAACAACCCTAAAACCTCAATGCACCTAGGCTGAAATTTTTGGAGTTTCATACAAACATCGTAATCAAAAATTCGGCATTATAACAATGCTACCACGTAATTAACAAACTTTTAGAAATCGACGACAATCGATTCCAACCACTACAACTCAAAATAATCAATAAATGGCCAATCTATCAACTTTAAATACCCGAAAATAAAAATTTATGCTACAACGGTTCAAATCTCACAAGAATACATATAATCGATCCTTAGCATGCACTGAGCAACAATATAACTTTAAATTAACATTCTAACGGTTCAATATTCCATTATATGCAAAAACATAAAATATGACTTTTGAGATCTCGAATTTTTCTCTCACCTTTAATGTGTTTTGATACAAGAAATGTGTAGAATGGATGCCCAAAAAGTGAAATCAAGCTTTGAATGAAGTGATTTGGACTTGAATTGCAATATCTATGTGAAAAATGCTTTGAAAAACCTTGAAAATGCCTTCATCTTTCTCCTACAAAGAACCACGGTTTTTTGTGTGTTTTTGGAGGTGTTTTTCTTTGTTTTTAATGTGTGTTGATGATATATTAAGCAAATGTCAAACAAATAAAAGAAAGTCAAAGTTGACACTTAGTTATTTTTAGTGTTTTCTTGTCTTTTAATTCCATTTTAGACTATTTCTTGCTCAAAACATTAATTTAACATGTAGACTATTTTAAGTAGTTTATTTTTAGGTGACAAGAGTTTTCTCATGCAAATACTTTCACCCGACTCGGCTAAAAACGCGATTTCTACAAAAGAAGGTGAAAAGTCATATTATTTGTTTTCAAAACTTTTGAATGCACAATTAATCTAAAATCATTTAATACCACATATAAATACATTTATATTAATATGTACTAGGTCAACGAAAGTCAATGCAAGAATCGGGTTTTAAAAAAATTACTATTTGGCTCAAAAACGCTACTTTTTGCCTGAAAAGTATATTTAAATTACTATTCCATTTCAAAATCAATTTTTATCAAACACGGGTCTATTAATAATAGAGGACTAGGTTTTAAGACGTTTAAAATACCCCTGTAAAAATTTTAGCGGACAGGTATTCAAAATACTATTCACAAAAATCAATGATAAAATTTCTGATTCTGTTTTTGATAAAAATTTCATGAATGCACGCTTAGCATGTATTAGGAGTATTACTCACATATTTAACACATTCTAAGTCATATAGCACATAAACAGGTCAATTCACGCAAAATGAGGTAAAACACACAAATTGAGATAAGATAGAAAAGTGGGGTTTCACAGATGAGGACATACAAGGTACTAGAATTTCTGAGTTCGTGCAACAACAAGGTTGGTATGACTTCCTACATATTTGTTGGCTTGTTTATCCGCTTTTAATCCGTGAATTTTATGCTAATATGGAAAGAGATGAAATTGTTGTTGTGAAAACTAGAGTTAGAGGTGTTGATATTGAGTTAACCCCGTATATTATAGCTACAATCTTTAATATGAGAAACGAATGGGTAAAAGCTTATGACACCACTGGTTGGCCAGAAAGTAGAATGGAGCCTGAAGACAAAGATAATTGTTTGAGATTTTTTTGGGGCGGAAGGGTATGATAGAACTGCTCATAGAGAAAATGCACCAGATAAGAAAGAGTTGCCCATACTAAAGAAAATTTGGGTAAACTTTGTAGGCTCTTGTCATGTACATAGAAATATTAATGATGAAATGACACTTCAAAGAGATGCTTATATTGTGTATTTGTGGGTTAGTGGTAGACAAGTGAACTTACCGTATATGATTGTTCGTCACACGATTTATGTGGCTACGAACAACAAATCCTTGCCATATGGAGTAGCCCTTACACGAATTTTTGAGTACTTCGGGGTATCATTTGATGGGGTTAAAAGTAAGAAATTCAACCCTTCTTGGTATCTTAATATGCTATCTCTGAATAGGCAACAAGCCTATTGGTATCTTGATCGTTATATAAACCAAGAAGAATTTAATAGACTACTAGAGGAAACCAAATCACTCACTAGAACTAATACTACCAAGAACACTACCTTGTTCAGAATTTGAGTTATATTGGTGATGTTGAGATGGAAGAAAACTTATATCGTGAAATGCATATGGAAACTAATAATCTGGAGGAGTATATTCATGCAGAGAGAGTGCCACAAATAGATGAACAAGAAAGGAGGGGAGGTGCTAGTTCTAGTCGTGCTTCTAGTTAATCATTTGATCTAATTTTGGAAAAGCTAAATGACATCTCTTCTTCTATGGGCAACAATGATAGAACTCTCAGCCATTTGCAAACTCAACTTCAAACTATGGAAGAGCGTAAAGCGGCAGATCATCAATATTTTGAAGCTCAATTTCAAACTTTGGAAGATAATAGAGCGGAAGATCGTCAATACTTTGAAACTCAATTTCATAGTCTGGAAGAACGTAGAGCAGAAGATCGACAATATTTCGAACTCAATTTGAGGATATACAAGGTCGGCTTCAGTTCATGGCTACTAACTTTCATGGTGAAGGAGTTGGACAAGACCCTGGGTTTACTGACAATTTGAGTAGTGGAGGTTAACGTAGACGTCATGGTTGTGGACCGAGACAATAGTTTTAAAAAGGGCAACTTGCTATTAGTTTTTAATAATTAAAATTTTGCATTTCGAACTAGATATCTAATTTACCGTTTATGTATCTTAAATCTTTACAGACATTGCTCTTCATTAGTTTGTGGAGCCCTTCTTTCACTTTGACACTGTCAAAGAGGGACAAATATTTGTATATCTATCTTTTGAGTAATTGTGATGCAAAGAGTTTTAGTATGAGATTATATATGCTTGTACCGACTTATGGTTCTTATGGTAGTAATTATAGACATCTATGCTTGACAAATTATAGTATATATCATTAAGATGTCCTTAGTTTTTTATTTATTTAATGACTTGGCTACGGATGGGCCCCGAAAAACGATAAACTTTGTTGAGGTCCGTAGCTCAACAATAGCAAATTTGCTACTGCTGGGCTACGGACAAGTCGAATTCCGTAGCCCATCCGTAGCTAGGGACTACGGATGGGCTTGGAAAACTAATAATATGTATTCTAACTTGTTAATGGTTGGAACAACGTATTAAAACGTGTTAATATTTTCATATTTTTCTTGTTCATGAACATTAGACACAATGTAATAGTTTTTCGACTACTAGATTGAACGGTTATTAACATTAACGCATTGTTAAGTGAGAACATAATAAGTTCAATTTAAACGACAATTGATTTCTTTATAAAAGTACGCACGTTAATGAAATATGGATCAAGTTTATTTTTATTTAAAAAATTTACAACTCAAGTGATGTTTACTACGTTGTTGTGCAATCAAAATTCTATCATTCAAATAGATAGGAACAACATATTAAAACGCGTTAATATCTTCATATTTTTCTTGTTTATGAAGTTTAGACACAATGTAATAGTTTTCGACTACTAAATTGAACGTTTATGAACATTAACGCAATGTTAAGTGAGAACATACTAAGTTCAATTTAAAAGGCAATTAATTTCTTTATAAAAGTACGCACGTTAATGAAATACAGACCAAGTTTATTTTTATTTGAAAAATTTACAACTCATATGATGTTTATTACGTTGTAGGTGCAATCAAAATTACATCATTCAAATAAAAATGATAAAGTTCCATTTTTTGTTGAAGTCCGTAGCTTGGCAGCAGTCAATTGGCCACTACTGGGCTACGGAGGAGTTGAGGTCCGTAGCCTAGCAGTAGCCAATTGGCTACTGTTGGAGTACAGACAAGTCGAATTCCATAGCCCATCCGTAGCTAGGGATTACAGGTGGGCGACAGAAAACTAATAATATGTATTCTAACTTGTTAATAGGTAAGAACAACGTATTAAAACGTGTTAATGTCTCCATATTTTTCTTGTTTATGAAGTTTAGACACAATGTGATAGTTTTTTGACTACTAGATTGAACATTTATTAAAATTAACGCAATGTTAAGTGAGAACATGATAAGTTCAATTTAAACGGAAATTGATTTCTTTATAAAAGTATGCACGTTAATGAAATACGAATAAGTTTATTTTTATTTGAAAAATTTGCAACTCAAGTGATGTTTACTATGTTGTAGGTGCAATCAAAATTCCACCATTGAAATTAAAAACGATAAAGCTCTATTTTTTGTTGAATTCCATAGCATGGCTAGCCAATTGGCTACTGCTGGACTACGGAAGAGTTGAGGTCCGTAGCCTAGCAATAGCAAATTGGCTACTTCTGGACTACGAACAAGTCGAATTCCGTAGCCCATCCGTAGCTAGGGATTACGGATGGGCTATGGAAAACTAATAATATGTATTCTAACTTGTTAATGGTTGGAACAACGTATTAAAACGTGTTAATATCTTCGTATTTTTCTTGTTTATGAATATTAGACACAATGTAATAGTTTTCGACTACTAGATTGAACGGTTATTAACATTAATGCATTGTTAAGTGAGAACATAATAAGTTCAATTTAAACGACAATTGATTTCTTTATAAAAGTACGCACGTTAATGAAATATGAACCAAGTTTATTTTTATTTAAAAAATTTACAACTCAAGTGATATTTACTACGTTGTTGTGCAATCAAAATTCTATCATTCAAATTAAAAATGATAAAACTCAATTTTTTATTCAAGTCCGTAGCCTGGCAGTAGCCAATTGGCTACTGCTGGGCTACGGAAGAGTTGAGGTCCGTTGCCTAATAGTAGCAAATTGGCTACTTCTGGGCTATGGAGAAGTCGAATGCCGTAGCCCATCCATAGCTAGGGACTACGGATGGGCTACGGAAAACTAATAATATGTATTCTAACTTGTTAATAGATAGGAACAACGTATTAAAACATGTTAATATCTTCATATTTTTCTTGTTTAAGTAGTTTAAACACAATGTGACAGTTTTTCGACTACTAGATTGAACGTTTATTTACATTAACGCAATGTTAAGTAAGAACATGATAAGTTCAATTTAAACGGCAATTGATTTCTTTATAAAAGTACGCACGTTAATGAAATACCGACGAAGTTTATTTTTATTTGAAAATTTTGCAACTCAAGTGATGTTAATACGTTGTAGGTGCAATTAAAATTCCATCATTCAAATTAAAAATGATAAAGCTCCGTTTTTTGTTGAAGTCCGTAGCCTAGCAGTAGCCAATTGGCTACTGCTGGGCTACGGAAGAGTTGAGGTCCGTAGCCGAGAAATAGCAAATTGGCTACTTCTGGGCTACGGACAAGTTGAATTCCGTAGCCCATCCGTTGCTAGGGACTACGGATGGACTACGAAAAACTAAAAATATGTATTCTAACTTGTTAATAGGTAGGAACAACGTATTAAAACGTGTTAATATATTCATATTTTTCTTGTTTATGAAGTTTAGACACAATGTGACAGTTTTTTGACTACTGGATTGAACGATTATTGACATTAACGCAATGTTAAGTGAGAACATGATAAGTTAAATTTAAACGACAATTGATTTCTTTATAAAAGTACGCATATTAATGAAATACAAACCAAGTTAATTTTTATTTGAAATATTTGCAACTGAAGTGATATTTACTACCTTGTAAGTGCAATCAAAATCCATCTTTCAAATTAAAAATGATGAAGCTCCATTTTTTGTTAAAGTTCGTAGCCTGGCAGTAGCCAATTGGCTACTGCTGGGCTACGGAAGAGTTGAGGTCCGTAGCCTATCAGTAGCAAATTGGCTACTTCTGGGCTACGGACAAGTCGAATTCCGTAGCCCATCCGTAGCTAGGGACTACAGATGGGCTATGAAAACTAATAATATGTATTCTAACTTATTAATGGATAGGAACAACGTATTAAAACGTGTTAATATCTTCATATTTTTCTTGTTTATGAACTTTAGGCACAGTGTAACAGTTTTTCGACTACTAGATTGAACGTTTATTAACATTAGCGCAATGTTATGTGAGAATATGATAAGTTCAATTTAAACGACAATTGATTTCTTTATAAAAGTTCGCATGTTAATAAAATACGGACAAAATTTATTTTTATTTGAAAAATTTGTAACTCAAGTGATGTTTATTACGTTGTAGGTGCAATCAAAATTCTATCATTCAAATTAAAAACCGTAAATCTACATTTTTGGTTGAAGTCCATAGCCGCCAGTAGCCAATTGGTTACTGCTAAGCTACGGAAGAGTTGAGGTCCGTTGCCCAACAGTAGCAAATTGGCTACTTCTGGGATATGGACAAGTCGAATTCCGTAGCCCATCCGTAGCTAGGAACTACAAATGGGCTACGAAAAACTAATAATATGTATTCTAACTTGTTAATGGGTAGGAACAACGTATTAAAACGTATTAATTTATGAAGTTTAGACACAATGTGACAGTTTTTCGACTACTAGATTGAACGTTTATTAACATTAACACAATATTAAGTGAGAACATGATAAGTTCAATTTAAACAACAATCGATTTCTTTATAAAAGTACGCACGTTAATGAAATACAGACTAAGGTTATTTTTATTTGAAAAATTTGTAACTCAAGTGATGTTTACTACGTTGTAGGTGCAATCAAAATTCCATCGCTCAAATTAAAAATAATAAAGCTACATTTTTTGTTAAAGTCCGTAGCTTGACAGTAGCCACGGAAGAGTTGAGGTCCGTGGACGAGAAGTAGCAAATTGGCTACTTCTATGCTACGGACAAGTCAAATTCCGTAGCCCATCCGTAGCTAGAAACTATGGATGGGCTACGTAAAATTAATAATATGTATTCTAACTTGTTAATAGGTAAGAAAAACGTATTAAAATGTGTTAATATATTCATATTTTTCTTGTTTATGAAGTTTAGACACAATATGACAATTTTTCGACTACTGGATTGAACGATTATTGACATTAACTCAATTTTAAATGAGAACATGATAAGTTCAATTTAAACGGCAATTGATTTCTTTATAAAAGTATGCACGTTAATGAAATACGGATCAAGTTTATTTTTATTTGAAAAATTTACAACTCAAGTGATGTTTGCTATGTTGTAGGTGCAATCAAAATTCTATTATTCAAATTAAAAATGATAAAGCTCCATTTTTTGTTGAAGTCCGTAGCTTGGCAGTAGTCAATTGGCTACTGTTGGGCTACGGAAGAGTTGAGGTCCGTAGCCTAGTAGTAGTAAATTGGCTACTTCTGGGCTAGGGACAAGTCGCATTCCGTAGTCCATCCGTAGCTAAGGACTACGGATGGGCTACAAAAAACTAATAATATGTATTATAACTTATTAATGGGTAGGAACAACGTATTAAAACATGTTAATATCTTCATATTTTTCTTGTTTATGAACTTTAGACACAATGTAACAGTTTTTCGACTACTAGATTGAACGTTTATTAACATTAACGCAATGTGAAGTGAGAACATGATAAGTTCAATTTAAACGACAATTGATTTCTTTATAAATGTACGCACGTTAATGAAATACGTACCAAGTTTATTTTTATTTGAAAAATTTGCAACTCAAGTGATGTTTACGACGTTGTTGGTGCAATCAAAATTCTATCATTCAAATTAAAAATGATAAAGCTCCATTTTTTTGTTAAAGTCCGTAGCCTGGCAGTAGCCAATTGGCTACTGTTAGGCTACAGAAGAGTTGAGGTCTGTAGCCAATAGTAGGAAATTGGATATTTCTGGGCTACGAACAAGTCAAATTCTATAGCCTATTTGTGGCTAGGGACTACGGATGGGCTACGGAAAACTAATAATATGTATTCTAACTTGTTAATAAGTAGGAACAACGTATTAAAATGTGTTAATATCTTCATATTTTTCTTGTTTATGAAGTTTAGACATAATGTTACAGTTTTTCGACTACTAGATTGAACGTTTATTAACATTAACACAATGTTAAGTTAAAACATGATAAGTTCAATTTAAACGGCAATTAATTTCTTTATAAAAGTATGCACGTTAATGAAATACGGACCAAATTTATTTTTATTTGAAAAATTTACAACTCAAGTGATGTTTACTACGTTGTAGGTGCAATCAAAATTTCATCATTCAAATTAAAAATGATAAAGCTCTATTTTTTGTTGAAATCCATAGCCAAGCAGTAGCCAATGGGTTACTGCTGGGCTACGGAAGAGCTGAGGTCTGTAGTGGCTACTGCTGGGCTACGAACAAGTCGAATTCCGTAGCCCATCCGTAGCTAGGGACTACGGATAGACTACGAAAAACTAATAATATTTATTCTAATTTGTTATTAGGTTGAAAAAATGTATTAAAACGTGTTAATATCTTTATATTTTTCTTGTTTATGAGGTTTAGACAGAATGTGACAGTTTTTCGACTACTAGATTGAACGTTTATTGAAATTAACGCAATGTTAAGTGAGAACATGATAAGTTCAATTTAAACGACAATTTATTTCTTTATAAAAGTACACACGTTAATGAAATACGGACTAAGTTTATTTTTTTTGAAAAATTTGCAACTCAAGTGATGTTTACTACGTTGTAGGTGCAATCAAAATTCCATCATTCAAATTAAAAATAATAAAGCTCCGTTTTTTATTGAAGTCCGTAGCCTGGCAGTAGTCAATTGGCTACTGCTGGGCTACGAAAGAGTTGAGGTCCGTAGCTAGGGACTACGAAAAACTAATAATATGTATTTTAACTTGTTAATAGGTAGAAACAACGTATTAAAACGTGTTAATATCTTATATTTTTCTTGTTTCTGAAGTTTATACACAATGTGACAATTTTTTGACTACTAGATTGAATGTTTATTAACATTAACGCACTGTTAAATAAGAACATGATAAGTTCAATTTAAACGATAATTAATTTCTTTATAAAAGAACGCACGTTAATGAAATACGAACCAAGTTTATTTTTTATTTTAAAATTTTGCAATTCAAATGATATTTACTACGTTGTAGGTGCAATCAAATTCTATCATTCAAATTACAAACGATAAAGCTCTGTTTATTGTTGAAGTCCGTATCCAGGCAGTAGCCAATTAGCTACTGTTGGGCTATGGAAGAGTTGAGGTCCGTAGCCTGCTAGACTACAGACTTTGTTTTTTTTTTCCTATTTAATTAAAATATTCTTATTTATTTTTTTTAAACATTTTTTGAATAATATTTATAGTACGTTGCCAATCCGTGGCTATTTGGCCACTGCATGGCTATAGACGTTTATATCATTTTTTTTTGCCAAATTTATTAAATAATTCGTAGCTTGTCCGTAGCAAATTGGCCACGGCTAGGCTACGGACTATTATTTTTTTATTTTTTTTATTAATTGAAATTATTTTATGTAGCTAATCCATAGCAAAGTTTTGTCGCCATTTTCACGGAGCCTAAGTTGGCTACTGCTGGGCTATGAAATTTTTTTCCCGTAGCAAATTCATAGCCTGGCAGTAGCCAATTTACTACCGAAAAAATCTGTCGCACTACCGAAAAAATTTGTCGCCCGAGCGATATTTTCTTGTAGTGTTTACCATATTGCATTAGCTAACTAAACCAATTAAAACACAACAACATGGCAAACTAGCAATAAAAAATTAGTTGGAAGGGCAACTTGGTCATTTGTACTCTTTAAATATCTTCTACCTACTACCAAACAAATAAAACACACTCACACACACAAAAAATGGTTCATACACATACTACACAACTGAGAGAAGAGAGAAAATAAGAGAAGAAGAAAGAAGGAAAAGAAAGGAAGAAGAAAGAGGGATAAGGGATTACATGTTAGTCTACCAAGCTCAACTTGCATTTTCTAGCTTTTTCTTGCATTTTCAACATCGTTTCTTGCATTTCAACACAAGAGCAAGGTGATGGATTCTTTCAAAAGTTTTTCTTAAGCTCATTCAAGGTTATGATATATATATTTGTTGGTTGTATACTTGTGGTGCATAAAGAAGACTTGGTGAATGTTTGATGTGCTTATATGGGTTGTTTGAGTTAGGTTGTTTCTTTGCATGCCTTGGTGAGTTTAAGAGTTATATATGTGTTAGATGATGTGTCCTTGTTTGAATGGAGGAAGTTTAACTTGTATGTAAGGTTGAAATTTGGAGGCCAAGCACATTAGGATTTAGATGGTGTTCTTGGTGTTCTTGGTGAATTTATATTTGAAGGATGTTTATAGCATGCTAAGTTGTGAATTTGAAGTTGTGAAGTAGTGGAACTTGTATGTGGTGTAATGGCCAAGAGTTAAACTCAAATGGCATAACAAGAGAAGCTGAAAAAAATAAAATTTCGTTCATTGTGCTAATGGATTCGGGTGACTCAAGTCACTCGGATGGTCCCTCAGATAGTCCCCCGGATCACTTGTAGACTTACTGCCAAATGACTCAAGTCACCCGGATAGTCGTCCAGATGGTCTTATTTTGCTCATTTGGTGTTATTTTCAGTTGTTATCAATTGCATGATGATATGGGACCAAGATGTATGTTAACATGAGCTGAATTGAGGATGAATACATACTATTATGATATGCACATGATTAAATGTGCTTATATGCAAGATGTTACATGCTTACTTGCTATATAATTGAGTATGAAATGATATTACTTGTGGCATTCTAGCTGGTATATATATATGCATTTGACTTCAGGAAATTTTAACTATTTGCAATTTGCTTGATAAGATACTGCACCATTATGAGCCTGTTTAATATTATGGTATGTTAAAGGCTTGTTAGATGAAGGTAACTCTTCCACTTATGCTTTAATTGCAAATGCATTTGAATTGTATATGCACGACTAAGTTGCAACCATTCGTGATCAAGGTAGTGACGGGACCTTTGGGCAGCGATGGGCTTGCTGGTATATCTCGGCTACCAATGTATTGATTCCTTCTCTTGTTAGAACCTATTGATACCCTAGAAGAGTGCCCTTGCCGGGATCCAATGATATTCTGGGAAAGATAGGTTACATGATTGTTATTGAGTTGTTCTGGTTTCTTATATATATCCATTGTCATAATCCCTCTCGCCGAGACCCATTGATCCCCCAGGAGGACACCTCACTGGGATCCAATGATATCTCGGGAGATTTGGGTACATGTTTAATACTGTGCTGATTCAGATTCGTATTGAATGTTCTCTATTATGATCTTCTATGGTCTTCTTTATCATGTATAATCCCGTTTCTTGTTAATTATTCTTGTGAGTATGGCATGGGTTTTAAAATGGTTTATAAATTCAAAAGGTTTGTGAAAACCCTTCCCGTTTCCTCCATCGTTGAGATTTGGTGTTGGATAAGCTCACCCCTCTTTCTAACAATTTCAGGTGAGGGTTAGCCCGAGTAAACTCTTATGTGGTTGAAAGCTTTATTGACGTGATGAGTCAGACTTTTGCCTATATGATCTTCGTGCTTGCCTGTAGAAGATATACTTCTTGATGTATAAAGAATGATTTCATACAACTGTACTACTTAATCTATTGTAATATTCTTTTGGTAGATTAGATGCCTAGTTAAGATTGTATATTATGCTTTTGAGACCTAGGTTTGGAATGTTGAACAGGTGGATTCAAGTCTTGTAAATATGTAACAGGGTGATGTAATCCTTTAAGGTCGATGACTTGGGAGAATTTTTGGAAGTCTTTTAGAACTTCTTGTGGTATATTATGATTGTTCAGATCGCTACTTTCTGTTCTTGCAGGGGTTAAGTATTGCCATGTCATGTTTCGGCCTTAGCCTAGTGATAGGTCGAGGTCGGGGCGTGACACCTATCTCTGCAGTAGACAAAGCATAAGCCACTATAACTGCATCCCCATCTCCTTGAGATTTTTCAACCTGTCTTCCCAGTTTCTCAGAACTGCACTGCGCATCCTGAGATACAAATTTCTCATCTACCTCAGCCAGCTGAACTAAACTACCCTGTATGTCACAACCTGGAGCCCTGGAACTCTATCACTTAGCTCCACCTATTCCCTAACACCATAGTTTGAACCAGTAGCTATTGCCCCAACACTTTTAATCGTACTTCCCTAAAGAACATAGAGCCCTCTCTTTAAAATCCCTTTCAAGTTTGACCAAAAAAAAAAAAAAAATCATTTTCAAGAGTACCTCAGAACCCCTCGTCTCTTCCAGAACTCCATTCTCATCACAAAATTTACAACCATGAGAATTCAAACGCCCAAGAGAAATCAGGTTCTTCTTCAACTTTGGAACATGCCAACACTCGAAAGATCTAACGATACCATCGAACATCTTGACTTTCACAATACCTGTTCCGACTACCTTCAAAGTGAAACCATTGGCTAGGTAGACCCTCTCATTCTTCTTAAAGTAAGAAGAAAACTAGTCCCTCATAGGACACATGTGGAATAACGTACCTGTGTCAAGAATCTATTGATTTTGCCAATCTCCAGTATTAACAGAGAAAACCTTCGTATCACTAAAACTCTCTCTCTCAGCAGCATTCACCACATTTGCTGAACTCCTACCTCTTTCTTTCTTCGGACAATACTTCCTCAAGTGACCCAGTTTCCCACACTCATAACAATGTCTTTTCTCTCTTGATTTTGATTTTGACTTCCCCGAAGACCTCCCTTTCTCACGTGTTTCCCTTTTACTCACTAAACCCTCCCCTAGAACTTCCACTTTATTCTCTGGGAATTGCTTCTAAAGATCTTTGAATTTCAGTGTAGAATTCACATCATCCAAACTAATTTTATCACTTCCATATAACAGAGTATCCAAAAATTCTTATACGAGGGTAGTAAAGAACACAATAATATGAGACCCTAATCTTTATTATCAACAGTGGCACTTATGTTCTTCAGCTCCATCACAATGGAATTAAATGCATCAAGGTGTTCGTTAATGGGCGTACCTTCTTTCATCTGGAGATTATACAATCTCTTCTTCAGGTATGGGTGATTTGTAAAAGACTTGGATGCACAAAGATCCGTTAGAGCCTTCCAAGCCTCGACTGCTGTTGTCTTCTCAGTAATCTCCAATAATACATTATCCGTTACTTTCATATGTATTGTACTTATGGCTCTCGCTTGTAGCTCATCTTTCTCCTCGGGTTTCATCTCTTCTAAAATCTTCTCTTCAACGACATGCCATAGACCTTTGTTAGCCTAAAGGCTTTAAATCCTATATTTTGATGATAACTAAATCTTGATTATGAAATTGATCTATTGACTAATCATATCTTGTAATGAGTTTATTGTTTGAGAAATAGTCAAAGCTTGAAGGATATTCAACATATTAAGTAAGCTTATAAGGATTGGAGTAATGCTCATGGCAAATAATGATCAAGCAAAAGGCATCCTCCAATGAGAAGATCAAAGTACTTTAATGGTCAAGATTTATGAAGATTCAAGATGTGATCATCCTAGCTAAGATCTTGTTCTAAAAAAGGAAGATTGAAGAAATGATCAAAGCACTTTATGAATATCAATGTTATACAAGCTCAAGAGCAAGTTCATGAAGGATGATGTTGATCAAACTCAAATGATCTAATCATAAAGATAAAATGAAAAGCTCAACATGATCAAGATCAAGTGTCTTTTTGTCAAGATCTTTACAAGCTCAAGTTGTAAAGATTCAAGTGAAGATCTTTGTAGATGAAGAAGGAGTTATAAGAGGAGACGTGGTGACATAAGGGGTACCGGTTGGGACTTGACCGGGGTTTGGGTCTTGCAAATGGTATATGCTTAATGATGATTCTCAAATATCGTTTTTGAAATATTTGAAAAAGGTTTTACAAAACATGCTCAAAAGAAACGCTTTTAAAAACCCAACCCTAGCAGTTTTGATCCCACCGGATGACCTTATGGTGACCGGTCGACCGGTGGCCAAAGGATCGTCCACCCGAGGCCTGTCCACAAGACGAGTGTCTCTCGACTGGTCGACCGGCGAACAGGGGTAGATCGGTCAGGCCAAAATGCTGATTCAAAATATAGCCGTTTGTGAATGTTGGGAACATTAATTACACCATTTTTTTAGCTCTATTAATGTTTCTCAACTGCAAAATCTTAAGGTATTGATTCAAAGTAATTACTCTTGAGTTCTTTCATTAATCTCATCTTTGAATCATCTTTGAGCTATACTTGAGCAAGAATTTGTGAGCAATATTGAGAGAGAATCATTCATTGTATTCATCTACCATAAAAGAGGCCTTTTATTGTGAATCTCAAACACTTATCAAGAGAGAGAGTTAAACACTTTGAAAGGAAGGATTTCCTTGTCAAAGGTGTTGGGGTTAAAGCTTTGTATTGAGAAGAATTTTTCTATTGTACAAGCTTGAACTACCATTGTAGTTGGTTTGTGGACTCACCAACATTTGAAGAGTCACCATAGTGAAGATTGTTGAAATCCTAAGCAGGGAGCTTAGGTCGTGGACTTAGATGGGGGCCAAACCACGCTAAATCGCGATTTGCAATCTCTTTCTCTTAACTATCTCTTTGCATTATTTTCTGCACACTAAGTATTTGATAAATTTTCACACTCACATTTTATATTGCAAGAGTGCATATTTGTTTAAGATTGTTTTTGATTAATCATTGCTAGTATATTGCTTAATCGAACAAGTAGTATTATTGCCTATATAACCTAATTTACTCCCCCTTAGGTTTAATTAAGGGACAACAACCTTGTATCACCATGAATGCCTTGAACTTGATTTTCCAGAGATTGAAAATAAACCACCTATCAAATTTCAAGATTTCAAACTTTCCTGAGTTGTAGCCATCTTGGTTTACTCAAAACACGCTCTTTGGCTTGGAATTTGATAAAACGGACTGCGAATTTGAACTTAGCACGTCCGAAAACCTTATGAATACATTGGTCAATTTTTGGTCAACCTCGGTCAAAGTCAACCCTTGGTCAACAGGTTCGTCAACCCCTGTCAAACGATCTGGTGAACTCCAGTCAATGGTCTGGTTAAATTTTCCTTCTTCCTTTTTTCCTTTTTGTTTAATATATAAAGAAAATTCAAAAAAAAAAAACAAAACACATAACAACTCCAAAAAAAAAAAAAAACAGAAGGAAAAAACAACTACCTTTAACCTTTGACCCAAAAGTCAACCTACCCAAAACTTTAGACTTAATTTAGCACCCCCAAAAAAGCCAAGCAAACCAACCCGTCAATAGACAACTTAAACCAAGATAAAAAAACAACCCGTCACCCAACCAACTTCACGACCCGACCCGCATGCAAACCAAGATTCTACCATTAGATCAAGGCACTGATAGAACTACCATGGTCACCGGCCTCTGACGAATAGAACCTCCACCTCCACGTGCAGATCAAGCTACCCCATTGCCGTCAACCACCACTTTGCCAATCATCAACTTCAAGTTGTTATTTTGACCACCACCGACATTTGATTTCAACGAAATTGCACCAACGGACTCCTCTCGCGATGAGGAAGTTTTTGATATGTTTCACGCCTCACGAGAAAGCTCCGAAAAAAATGACTCCGACGAAACCCACTTCGGTTTTTCTTTTACTGGCGACTCTCCGGCAAGTGTCAGGGTGAGCGAACACTACCATTAGAATCCTTGAGTCAAGACAAGTCTAACGATATATAGTTTGGAAAGTTTTGCTCACCAAAAATTTTATCATTTTTTGCGAGCTTTATGGGTCTTTTTCTTCGCAAAGTTGATTTTCACGTCAATCTACCCACAACCTAGCTTTAGATACTAGTTTGTTGTGATAATTTAGGGTAATAATGCATAGAAACGAGAAATTAAGACAAATAGGATTTACATAGTTCAGCGTAAAGCTTACGTCCATGGGAAACATGAGAATAATTCACTATATGATGAACTCGTTACAAGCACTCTCTTACAAAGCTTCTCACCTCTCTTGTTTTGCTACACCTATCACAATAGCCATATGACTTATTTATAGGTAATCTTTAGGGTTCTAGGTAATGGGCTTATAAGACAATTATGCATTAATTTCAAATATGGGCCATAGCCCAACACTTAGTAAGTGGGTATTTACTTTCTCTTGCTTTTAAAAAAGTTAGATAGACCGGTGAAAATATGTTTTTACTATCCTCATTTTTTTCACCAGTTGGTAATTCACTTGCAAACAACTTGCTTTTGCTGAGTGCTTTGGTATAATTCTAACTTGTTGTGGAAATCTTGTCAAATTTCTACATAAAAATATTCTTTTGAATTGCTGTTTGGGGTTTATAATGTTCTCTTCATAGGCATTTTGAAAGAGGTTGCTTTGATTTGAATAGATTATCTTTAATGCAATTCTTTTATTAATGTTTTCAAAGGATTAAAAGAGATCACATGCCAAGTAAGTTGATCGAATGGTCTTGCTAGAAAGTAAGTGCTATTAGTGATAACTTCAATAAACACAGGTCTTTATATAATACAGATAAATAATAAGACTTCATATGACCTATAATGCTCATGTTTCGTCCTAGATTTGTATTATCTGCTCATATGCTTAGATCATGAATAATTTCAAACGACGGGCATATTAATTACTTTTAGCATATGATATATTAATTTATAATAGATAACTAATATGAAATTAGTGCTTGTGATGGGTAGTTATTAGACACATGTATATAGAATTACAGTGAGAAGAAAAAGAAAATATATCGCTAAAGTTTAGTTACTCTTGAGTTATTATGATTTTGTTTCTATTATGCAATACACTTTCTACATAACACATGAGAATTATATTGCCTTTCATATCTATTAATCAAACTTCATGAATTTGATCCAACTTGATACAAAGAATTTGAGGAAAATTGAGTTAGGCAATAACTCATCCCAGAAAGATTGTGAAAAAGTAATGTCCCTCACCATTAGATTATGAAGGATTGAAAACTATAATTGTTGAGATGAAATCCCTAATGAACTTTTACAAAGGATCATCAACTAGCTCGGTACCAATCTCTGAAGTGAATCAGACTACCTTGAAGCAAATGACATCGAATTCCTTAAAAGTGAATGCATGAATGTAATATTGGTCTTATTTAATATATTTCATGGCCTTGTAGTGGTTCAAATAATCATACTCTATCTTTTGAATTTTCTTATACAACTATTTGAGCAGTTGAATGAAAATATCGTGATCCAAGCGTTTTCGTGCATTGAGATGATTACTTATATTGTATGGGTGTAACAATAATAAAAGAAATTATTAAAAATTCATATGGACGCCTCTACTAATGAACCATAATGATATTTTAAAAAGAATAGATGGGGATATATGTGGACCTATTATTCATTTATGTGAACTATTTCGATATTTTATGGTATTAATAGATGCATCAACACGATGATCACATGTATGCTTACTGTGAACTCGAAATGTATTATTTGCAAGACTACTTGCACAAATAATCCATTGTACATGCATAATTTTTGGATTATACAATCAAGAGAATTTATATTGATAATGCATAAAAATTTACATCCTAATCATTTAATGATTATTATATGTCAACTGATATTAGTGTTGAGTATATTATGACTCATACAAATTAATAAACAAAATGGTCTAGCAGACTCCTTTAGGTTATCCTTAGCAGAGGTAGCAAAATAAAAAACATGCCAAATTTGGAAATTTTTAGAAACCCAAACATTATTTTTGATTTAAATATACATGGGACCCACCACTTTTCACAATTTTTGAGGCAAAATAGGTCTCTAAATTACATTTGGGGCTCTAAATTTAGCACCCCAAATGTAATTTAGAGACCCATTTTGTATCAAAAGTTGTGAAAAGTGGTGGGTCCCATGTATATTTAAATCAAAAATAATGTTTGGGTCTCTAAAAATTTCTAAATTTGGCATGTTTTTTATTTTGCTACCTCTACTAAGGATAGCCTTATAAATGCTTGCAGCTAATTGCTAGACTAATTTTATTCAAAACTAAGTCTAGTCCTCTTGGGGATATGCTATATTATATCTTGCAACGTTTGTTCAAACAAAGCCAACTGTTTGAATTATGTACTCCCCGTTATTCTATCCCAATATAAGGATATTTTGAGCAATATATGATTCAATTGCTCCCCCACAAGAGCATAAATATAGGTCTATAAAGAAAATTGAGAATTTATAATTATTTGAAACTTCCTATTGACGGATATGTCTCAATAGCATGTTTTGCTAATTAATGAAATGATGTTCTCAGCATTAAGGGAAAAAAACAAAAGTTGAAAAAATGAGAGCTTTTATAGAAAACATCATATTGATCCTCGTACAAATATCAAATGTATTATCGGATGCAAAGATAGTGACTGTCACATATACCAGCCTTAAACGCTCCAATAAGAATTGATGTTTCAATTGAGAAACACATAAAGAAATAGAGTCTCCTGTATACCACAAGCGTGGTAGACATATTGGTCCCAAAAGATAAATGAGCAAAATAAGTGAGTTGACATTTTTGAATTGTTTGATATCATGAAGATGTCTAGACAAGGAGTAAAAAATATAATTGAGAAATATTACTCCAAGAGATTATCCGGTACTCGAAAATGATTGAGAATAAAGAGATCTCGCTCAATTAAATTACTCTTGGAAAAGAATGGAACTAGAAAGAAAAAATTGATCATGATCAAATATTTGCAAATATAATAACTATAGATTTTATGAAAGAAATAGAGGATCTTGAATTGAAGTCCATCAAAAATATCGACAAATAAATTATTGGCCAAAATAATAGAGAAGACACAATACATGCAAAAATAAATGCATATGAAACACGTATAGTTTTTTATGGGATTGAGGGAGAGCATTGTATTATGAAGTCAATCCTACATCACTATGAGAAATTAAAAGGAATTAATATCATTATAATTGGTTTTCTTTTAAATTGTTAGAGGCAAACAAGGAATGAGTTAGTACGTTATGTGATTATACCTTGGTCTATATTCTATGAAAAAAATATATTGATATTAGCCTGGTAATTTTGAATAGAACTTCATATGCGTCTTATGAATATGGTAACATTTTACCTATATAAATCACATGATAATCTTATTGAAGTCTTTGAAGGACTCTATATGCCTGAAGCATATATTCATGTGATAATGATATTTATATTGAAGTCTTATAAAAATTGTTTAAGCCTAAAGCATATAAATGAAAATCTCAAGAAATGTATTTGATTACAAATATCTTTGTATGGAAGAAAATATTCTGGAAGAATGTGATAGAATTTTCTTAAAATTTTTTGCTTGTAAGTTGCTGATTCGGTTGGCTGCAAACTGTTTACGCTGCTGGTTACATAGGCGCTAACATTATCATTATGAATTCTCGTATTACGTCTTCCTGTAATATGATTCCATATTTATCCGTATTATATCTTCCCGTATTGCGACTTCACGCTTTGTCGTATTACGACTGACGCCTTTCATATTTATTTTCATTGTAGTGTTGACACTGGTAATATCCACTAATTAATATTTCATAACATTTTCCCTTAGATGTTCACTATAAGAATATGCCTACGTAAAACCTTACTAAAAAAATTTCCAATGGGATAAAAATCCTAGTTTAGGAAAAAAGGTACAATATTCTTTATATATGATTTTGTACTGCCTCATTAAAAACATTGTGAGGAAAACCCAATGGGACAAAGCCTGTGCGAAGGAAAAAATAGTGTAGTGCGCATAAGACTCTCCTTCATGTGAACATATCAATAATGATCACAAAGTCAACACATGTCAATCTTGATAGCTAGTTCATCATGAGCAATGCTTTTGTGGAGGCTCCAACAACATTTTCACTTTACTGAATTTGATGAGAACTTGTATCACGTCTCTTTTGAATTTTCAATTTACTTAATTTGATGAGAACTTGTATCACGTCTGTCATGACCCCATCTTCTTAATTATTATAATAGACTCTGATATTGTACTAATTGGCAAGAAAAGAGATATATTCAAACTTATAATAACCTTGAACATCCGGGATCATGCTACGGGCTTAAGAAGATCGCTCCTCTTAGGTCCGCTAAGGCACAAGTTACTAGCCCAAGTTCTAATGTTTATAAAACCATACAACCAAGAAGCTAATATTACCATTACAATACCTATTTTTAAGCTAATTCTAGTAAAGCACATTATACAAACTTCATCACTAATAATTAAGTTCATAACCACCGGAATTACATTTACAAGACCTAGGTTCAATTGTTCATTCATAATTCCAACCCAAACCAACCCCTAGGTTACAAAAGAATAAAAGATCAAATTAAATACAGTCTTAGAATCCAAAAGGTTAATGTATTACATCACGTTGTTTAACTTACAAAATAATCTCCTATTATAAAAGTTATAGCTACAACAACATGCAGATAGATTGCAAGAGCATAAGCACGTCCTGATAGTTAGAGAATCTCCTGTATCAACTTGTGAAATTGGCTTGAATCCAAGTTCACCTGTAATTGTTATAAAGAGAGAGTGAGCTACACCTAGCTCAGTGAGGGATATGGAAAAATGGGGTTTTCGCAAACATTTTACCCTTTAGGAAGCGTTTTTGAAAAGTCATGCCATGCACATACAAACAATTGATAAGAAACAAGGTAAAAACCTGATAAAGAACTAGTTTTGAGCATGTATAAACAAGTACTACTAGCAGAGAACGTGTATCCCGAACATTTAATGAAGAGGTAACCAAGCATGTTAATAACAAAATTAAACATGTGAACAAGTAATCAACTCTTCTCCCTGAATAAGAGTGGTTCAACATATAGTAAAAGGATACGGGCAACGTTTTCCTCCGATGACCTCAGGGGACCAAGCGAGAATAGTTGCAATTGCTGGAGATGCGGGCAACTCTTTCCTTCGAGGACCTCAAGGGACCAAGCGAGAATGGTTGCAAATGTTAAAGATACGGGCAACGCTTTCCTTCGAGCACTTCAAGGGACCAAGCGAGAATGGTTGCAAATGTTAGAGATGGCCAGTCTCGCTGCTTCATCATTATCATAACCCTATATGCCAAATTACGAGGATGAAATTCGGATATACACCCTAATGCCACGGTAGCCTGTCCGTCCTGGCAAGTCCAATGCCGCCCAGGCAGTACCGGAACTTCTACCATGGGGTCCATTATATTGCTTAATTATATCATTTATATAACTTCCATCTCTCCAAGGAGAATTCACCTAGCGAGAGTGGATTTCAAATGTAGAAACAAGCTCGGAAGCAACAAAATAGGTTGCCACCAGTTAGTGATAACAATTTAAACACATATCAATATAAGAATAATCCAATTAGAGTTCATGTAACTTATAAACATGCATGAGAAGATCAACCAAGCAGGATTCCTCCGATAGTCAAGCATGGTCACGAATGCAACAAAAAATTTATGCTAATTCGGTGCTCATGGCTAGGTTCTAATGCAATGTATTTACATGTGCAAGGTAAAGGTTAAATTTTATGTTCAATGCTTACCAAAAAGGTTCATGGAACAAGTTAGAAACAAAGGGACAAAGTATGCAAAGAAAGAGGCAAGATAGGCTAAGCAAGCGAAGTGAAATAGGGGAATTACACAAGACCTAACTTAAATAGTTAGTTTCCATATGTTCCCAACCTCCAAATAACATTATTTTGTATTAAATCGAAGTTTATCGAATATAGATAGTTCTAGAATCAAACGGAATGCAATTCGGAGTTGAAACGAATAAGATATGACCTCCGGAAAATCACTACAAAGAGCAGTCAAACATCCAGGCGTTATAGCCTTAATCCGGGCACCCAGAAGAAGCAAGTAACACCCGGATCAAACATTTCTATCGGGCGTTGTGGCTTCTATCCGGGCGACCAGATATAGACTGTAACGCCCGGATAGCTGACGGGAAACACCCAAATTCTACACAATTCATCTATATAACAATCAATCCTTCTACCAACATACAAACAAGTTCAATGTGGCTATTAGACATCATACAAGGGTTCTAATTCAACTAAAACCACCCCACATCAATAATCAACAAACACCCAAAATAGAATTCAAAACCCTAGATCTATAACACAATATCCTCAATCTTATCATTCAAGCTCTTGTATGCAATTTATAACAAGATTACTACACATATATCATCATATTCATGCTCAATGTAGCTTTGAAAACTTTTAAGAAAACAACCCTCACCTAGTTCTTGAGTGACAATGCAAGAAATGGGCCTAGTAGAAGCTTGTATATGCAAGAAATAGCTTGAAGATGACTTGTTCTAGCTTGAAAATGCTTCCCTCTTCTTCTCCTTCTTCTTCTTTCTCTTTTCTCTCTTCTTTATTCTCTCCCCTTCTTTTGATCGTGTGTTGTGCATGTTTCTGATGTGTGTGTGTGTGTGTGTGTGTAGTGTTTTTGTGTGTGTTGAGTATGTTTGTGTGTGTTTTGAGTGGGAGAGAATATTGTTATTAGGTGAGATATTATTTTTGACATGCCAAATGACCACCTTGCCCTCCAACTATGTTATGTACTGCTAGTTTGCCATTTTAGTTGTGTCTTGACTAATTAGTTGCTTGTCTTAGCTTAGTAGTAGTTAATTAATTCCTACAACACTTAAAACACTTAAATGCATGTATTTGACATAATTGCACATACAATGATGCAAATGCACGTAATTCAAGATAAACACACATAAATCAATATAAAAATATGTAAAATGATTTAATTATTATCTACGTTACCTAAATTACTCAAAGTTACGTAATTGAATTTAAATGCACATTAAATGAGGCTAACGAGCGTATTTCAAAGCAAATGCATGTAAATTGAGGTAAATGCACCTTAATTGCTATAAATGCATGTTAAATGATGTAAAAATATATGAAATGCTATAAAATGCATATGGGGCCTTGTGCGGGGCTTCACAACATCTCTCTTGAATTCATGCACAAATAGAATTTTAGTGTGACATACTTGCATTTGGTTTGCCTCGTTAAAACCTTACTAGAAAAAAACTTTGGTGAAAGAAAAATAGTATAACACACAAATACCTCTATGCCCCTCATGGCAACATGAGTCATTGGTGACAGATCTTTCAGACGATGGATTCTATACTTCATTTGAAGCTCATGTGTGTAGAAATATTTTGGTCTATATTCTATGGGAAAATTATATTGATATTAGCCTGGTAATTTTGAATAGAACTTCATATGCGTCTTATGAATATGGTAACATTTTACCTATATAAATCACATGATAATCTTATTGAAGTCTTTGAAGGACTCTATATGCATGAAGTCTATATTCATATGCTAATGATATTTATATTGAAGTCTTATAAAAATTGTTTAAGCCTAAAGCATATAAATGAAAATCTCGAGAAATGTATTTGATTACGAATATCTTTGTATGGAAGAAAATATTCTAGAAGAATGTGATAGAATTTTCTTAAAATATTTTGATATCATGACATATTTGTTTTCGATTATCATAGGAATTTGTTAGATATGTTGATGATTATTATAATGACTCCGGAAGAATTATTGGTCTCGAAGTACCATATTTAAGTACAATTAATGCACTAATATATCTTATTGATAATACAATATAGTATGTTGTGTTTTGGGTAATTTGTTAGCTAGGTATCGTGCAACCCCAATCTGAAGGCATTGAATGAAATTGAGCACATATCATGCTTTTTATGTGGAACATCACATATGGACTTATTTTATCCAACAATGCTGAAATCATTATATGTCGACCCTACAGATGTCGATCATTTATCTGACCCCCACAAAGTAAGATCACAGAAAACCTATGTATTCACTTGTGTTGACAAGCATATTATAGCGATCCATGAAACAGATCATCTTCAGATCATGCTGAGATTATGACAAATTTATAAGGTTGATTGAAAATGTATATGGTTAAGATTTTTCATACAATATGTTTGGGAGTCATATAGGTTTTCTTTCAGAACGAGCTGGTCTAATCGAAGATGACTACGTGGAAGGTGTCATGATAAAACATATTTGACCAAAATATTTCTACACACATGAGATTCAAATGAAGTGTAGAATGTATCGCCTAAAAGATCTGTCACCAATGACTCATGTTGCCATGAGGGGCATAGAGGTATTTGTGCGTTATACTCTTTTTCTTTCACCAAGGTTTTTTCCCACTGGGTTTTTTTCTAGTAAGGTTTTAACGAGGTAGACCAAATGCAAGTATGTCACACTGAAATTCTATTTGTGCATGAATTCAAGAGAGATGTAATACAAGTTCTCACCAAATTAAGTAAATTGAAAATTCAAAAGAGACGTGATACAAGTTCTCATCAAATTCAGTAAAGTGAAAATGTTGTTGGAGCCTCCACAAAAACATTGCTCATGATGAACTAGCTATCAAGATTGACATGTGTTGACTTTGTGATCATTATTGATATGTTCACATGAAGGAGAGTCTTATGCGCACTGCACTCTTTTTTACTTCGCACAGGCTTTGTCCCATTGGGTTTTCTTTGCAATGTTTTTAATGAGGCATTACAAAATCATATATAAAGAATATTGTACCTTTTTCCCTAAACTAGGATTTTTATCCCACTGTGATTTTTTCTAGTAAGGTTTTAAGTAGGCATATTCTTATAGTGAATATCCAAGGGAGAGTGTTATGAAATATTAATTAGTGGATATTACCAGTGTCAACACTACAATGAAAATAAATTTGAAAGGCTTCAGTCGTAATACGACAAAGCGTGAAGTCGCAATACAAGAAGATATAATACGGATAAATATGGAATCGTATTATAGGAAGACGTAATACGAGAATTCATAATGATAACGTTAGCGCCTATGTAACCAGTATCTTTCAAGCAGCAGCGTAAACAGTTTGCAGCCAGCCGTAGTAGCAACTTACAAGCAACAACATAAGCAGCTTGCAACTAGCAGCTACGTTAGTACTGCATTAGCACTTGTGCAATTAGGAGCTTCCGAAATACTATAAATAGAGGGCATTCATAGTTGAAATAAAATTCATTTAGAGAATTCAATTTTCTTTCTCTTTATCTCTTTATGTATTTCTCTCTGCACTATGTTGTCTTTTGCAGTTATTTTATAACAAATAATTAATAATTAAACAACAATAATAAAGATAATAATAATAATAATAATAATAACAACAACAACAATAACAATAACAATAATAATAGTAGAAGTATTAATAGTAGTAGTAGTAACAATAATTGTCATATTGTTATTATATGCATGTTATATTTTGAAGGGTGCTTTAATAATTTGACAAATGACTTCATTTCCATGGACATGAGAATCGTCTAATCCCATTTTTTTGTTAGGGATGGCTAAACCCAAATTCAGGGGAATCAGATTACCTAATAATTGGAATCCTTATGTTCATTACCTCACACCAACTATATGAATATATATTTTAATTCTTACAAAAAGATTTTACACATTCACTTCATAGTACTTTCAGTCTAGTTGTTAATGCCATTAAAATTTTCCCAAAAAAAGTAAAACATTTAAAAATTTTCCTTCACGAATTTCAATTTGATAAAAGAGAAAGTCAAATAGGAACTCTAGTTTTGGGTCAAACCAAATATTGATCGTTATTTTAAATTATTGCATAAACTAACTTATGGTAACTCTAGTATAATAGTATCTATCTTTAACTTGTTAATAAATAGGAAAAACGTATAAAAATATGTTAATATTTTTATATTTTGCCTGTTTATGAAGTTTAAACCAAACGTGAGAGTTTTTAAACTATTAGATTGAACGTTAATTAACATTAACACAATGTTTAATGAAAACATACTAAGTTTGATTTAAACGGTTATTCAATTCTTATGAGATTTTTCTATAAAAATACGCATGGTAATGAAGTACGGACCAAATGTATTTTATTTAGAAACTTTTTAAGTCACGTGACATTTTTCTCCGTTGTAGATCGAATCACACTTCTATAATTAACATTAAAAATGATATACTTTATTTTTGTTTAAAGGTTCATAATCATTCAATGACCATTGGTGACGGATTGACTACGGACAAATAGAAGTTCGTAGTCATTCCGTGGCCATTGGTTACGGATTGGCTAGCCATGCCAATGGTCACGAAATGGCTACGGAATTTCATGATTTATTTATTTTTTAATATTAATACTTTATTACTTATTAATAAAAAATATAAATATAAATAAAAGATATTTCGTCTCTGATCCGTGGCTAAATTATGATGGTATGGCCACAGACCTTGTTATTTTATTTTTTCCTATTTAATAAAAAAAATCCGTCACCATTCCGTAAGAAATTAGCCACGGCAAGGCTACAAAAATTTATATTTTAATTTGTTTTTAATAATAAATATAGTTCGTCGGTAATCCGTAGCTATTTTGTCACTGAATGACTACGAAATATTATTTTTCATTTATTTTTATAATTAAAATTATTTTCCGTCGCCAAGTTTTATCACCACTCACCGCGCCTAATTTGGCCATGAAAAAGCTATGGACTTCATTTTTCTGTCGCCAATTGGCTACGAAAAAAAGTCTGTCACTCAAATCCATCGCTCAAAAGCTATTTTCTTGTAGTGTTTTGGGACAAACAGAGTATTGATCCACTTTCTAAATTATTGTGTAAAATAACCTATATTTCAAAGAATATATACTTGTAGCTTTGAATTTGAATTAAAAAATAGATAAAAAAGTACCACACTTTATATTATACGTATTCAGCATTCACTGACAGATATATGAATTCGGATCCTCCCCTTCCTCTTTTTTTTTGAAAAGATACTCATTCTTTTTATTTAGTAACTTTTACTATTTTACATCGACTAATGGTTAAATAGTATTAGCTGAACATTAATCCAAACTGAGTCATTGATACAGGTTTCATCAAATTGTTAACAACTAAAAGTAATGTTGAGGGCTCTAGTTGAGTTGGTCATTTCCCAAAGTGGAGTTTTCGGGTTCAACGCCACTTCTGAACAAATTCTTGGCTTCAAGTTTATTTATAAGATTAAATGCTCATCAGGAGATAGTTTTTTTTTTTTGGCTATGCAAGCAAATCGTGTATCATATAAAGACTAATAAGGAGATAGTTGCGGTTGAATATCCCTCGATTTGCATCATTATGGCCCTTCAAGATATAAATGAGGAAGAAATGTGTTTCGAGTATATGAATGAGAAAGAATTATAGATAAAACATTAGAAACAAAACAATAGTCTTTTTTTTTAACAAAAAAGAAATGATTTCTTAAAAATGTCAACAACAAAAAAAGAAAAGGGACAAAAAATATAAAAAAGGTCAGGATTTATTACATTATTGTTGAATTTAAGATATTTAAAAATATGTCTTTATTTGATTTTAGAATAAAAACCACACATAGAAGTTGAAAAGAAAAAAGAAAATGTCACATAGGATTTGAATGAAAAGAAAAATGCCACGTAAGCAAAAGCTAAAAAAAATGCCACGTAAGCAAAAACTAACACCGTCAATTAATGGCGTGTAAAACAACTTTTTTTGAAGTTTGAGTCCTTTCACGGAGAATTTTGAAGGAGCATATCTAACGCAGGACGGAAGCAAAACACTAGATTCGTTCTAGCAAAACGTCTTTGATACAAGGAAAACTTAAATATTACAACTCTAGAATGCTAGAGAGGAAGTATACAATACTAGCTTTGTATTGATTGAGGTGTATTGAAGTGTGTTTATTGAGCTAGGGGAACTATCTATTTATAGGAGCTCTTAGGACTAAAGATTTTCTAAACTTCCTATGTGGGATAAAACTAACAAAATAGTACTATTCATAACAATAGTACTATTTACAACATAAGAAAGATAATAAATGACAAACTTTGGGCAACTAAAAAATTATCTTTAGGTGAAGATTGAAGCCGATTCTTGTTATGAACTTGTTGTACTTCATGAGATCTTCGCAACCATATATAATACTCCTCCATAACGCATCCATACTCAAAGATTTAAGGCTCCAAAATAGGGTTCTTGAGAAGATTTAGTAGTTCTTCTTTTTGGATTTGATTTTTTTTTTTTTTTTTATGAACTCATATGATTCATGTTCCCCATCATTCTCTCTCACTTGAGAAAAACTCGCCCTCGAGTTAATGCTTGGATACATTGGATCCTCTTGCATACAATACTCATACAAGTCTATGAAATTGAAGTTCCACAAGATATGACAAGGTTTACATGTCACTAGTTCTGATTGCCTCCAAACTGTAAGACCTTTTAATCCATGTATGTATCGTCTACCCTTTGGATTTCGACCATATGACCATTTTCGATATTCACCACTCCCGTAGAACTTTCCAAAGTAATAAGACAATAAATCTCCTATTGTTCTACTTTTATTTTTCTCCCACTCAATTGGATTATGTATTCCCATTGCAAAACAATTTGAAGCATCGGTCTCTACTCCAAATTCTACATGTTTTCCCGTAACTTGTTGACTTTCAGATTCCTTGAATAATGATGGAAATTTTGCATCAGACTTGATTCCTTCCAGAGTCACAATAGGAATGATCTCCTTAAACATTTCCCTTATGAGTTGCTCCTCTTTTGGATTTTTGCCTATATAAGATTCTTCTCCTTTCACAATAATAGGCAAAGCTTCTCTAGCCTCCTTTGATTTCAGGAAAAAATTGTTTGTTGAATTGGCAACAACAAGTAAAGATTTATCCTCCACTTTGGAAGCTTTGGGTTGATCCTTGTTAGTCGGAAGCATAGCAATCTTCGTTCCATTCCACCAGAAAATAAATGCGTTTATTCTCTCACGATAAGTTCCATTGACGTTATTTTGCCATGAACCCCCAAGTAGAATATGACAAGCATCCATATCAACTATGTCACAAATAATTTCATCGTGGTAAGATTTTCTGATAGAAATAGAAACTTTGCAAACTTTTGTGACCTTGATTGAAGGTCCTTTCTTGACCTACCCAATCTCGTATGGTGTTGGATGAGGTTCAGTGGGTAGCTTTAGGAGATTCACCAAAGTTCTTGAAACAATATTCTCCCAGCTTCCATTGTCAATAATAATGTCGCACACTCTTCCTCGAATGCTGTATTTCGATTGAAAGATCCACTGTTGAGCAAAACCATGTTTATCAGGATGCTGAGATTTGTTACTGAATCCTACTTGCTCTTGATTGTATCTATGATAATTTAAAGCCTTCTCCTTAAATTCATCTTCATAAGCTAGTTGCTTATAATGAACTGCAAGGTCGTATTGATTGATAGGTTGGCCACATGCATCTTCTCTAGCACGATTGATCCTACCATCTACACAAACATTATTGGCGTTTAAGTTCAAGTTAGCACAGGAGTCGCGAATCTCGCGGAGTTCACGGGTCACTCGTGCTTCTTGGGCTTCTAACGCCGCCAAAAAGGCCTTCATCCTTCGATCACCGTCGATAGGATGGTCGTCTTCGCCTCTGCTATGGCTACTACCAACAATATTGATGCCGACATTGCCGCCATTGCCGCCGCTATCACTGTTGCCGCCATCGTTGTTCCTGGACTTCATCTTTTCCATCTTATAGGTTTGTAATTTAATCTCTCGAGTTTTCTGATGCACAGGGTCCACTACATGTGACAAGTGCAGAGCATACGACTCAATGGACCAATTAAGCTTTCTGATGCACAGGGTTCGCTACATGTGGCAAGTGCAGAGCATACAACTCAATTACAACTACAACTCCCTAAGCTAGGACTCTCGAACTTGGCTCTGGTGCTAACTAACGCATGACGGAAGCGAAACACTAGATTCGTTCTAGCAAAACGTCCTTGATATAAGAAAAACTTAAATATTACAACTCTAGAATGCTAGAGAGGAAGTATACAATACTAGCTTTGTATTGATTGAGGTGTATTGAAGTGTGTTTATTGAGCTTGGGGAGCTATCTATTTTTAGGAGCTCTTAGGATTAAGATTTCCTAAACTTCCTATGTGACGCCCGAGATTCTACCGTACACATTTTTAAATGTTGCATCCATTAATTGTGTATTAAATTATGTGCTTTACCTGTTGTCTTTCTTGGTCACTATTCATTCCATTTTTAAACTGCATTATATTAGTGAATTAACATTTTTATTAAATCATATTAATTGTTAAAGGAATGTGAAAAATGTACAATTGAGCTAGGAGCGATAGGAGCACTCGTTTAAAAAATGATTTTCGAAGCTTAATGAATAGTGTTACATAACATAACTTAGAGATTTAATTAGCTAGCCTATGTTTCACACCTTAGGCTCGTTTTAAAGTTATCCGAGAATAGTGTAGGAGGAGAATGAGAGGATTTTGCTCATCAAATCTTCAAGCCAAGCCAAGCCAAGCTAGGAGCAAGTAGTTTAGGGTGTTTGCTAGCCTCCCGAGAGTTCCTACGCGCAATTGGTGAGGGTTTTCATGACTTTTTATGCATATCTAAAATGTTACATTTTTCTTGATTTGTTGAAAATGTTATCAAATGCTATTGCAAAGCTTATCTATGCTATTATACCTTGTATATAAGTGCTAGAGAACACATTTGAGCTATTAGTTTGCATTTTAAACGGTTGGAATCGTCATTTGAATTTATGAGGTGAATAGTGACGTTTTTCTAGGGTTTTGTGTAATTGCACGTATTAGCTTGATTCAACACTCCTAATAGATGCCTTAGGTGCTAATGAAGGTAGTCTAATAGCCCCGTACACTTGAATTGCTCTAGAATCACATAAAACGTGTAATAGCCGACTTTAACAAAGGGGTTTCGGGGTTCATGCGAATCCGGGTGGATTTGGGCTTCACTTCTAGTATTCTTAGGCTACCTAGGTGCTATAGAAGCTTTGATAACCCTTGTTTGGAGCCCGGATAAGGTATGTGTAGTTTAAAGCCATAAGAGGGAATTTGGGGCTTTCGGGGTAATTGAAGGCGTTTGAATGAGTTAGAGGGTTGAGAGGGTACCTTGAGGGTTAGTTAGAAGGTTGTGAGAGTTTCCCTTGAAAATGGAATCATTAACCTTGGTTTGGAAGAGAAATAGTTTGAAAAATAAAGGGATTTAGGTGCAATTTCGGTTGACTCACACTTCTAAACCCATGGCATGACTTCTTGAGTGTTTATATGTGGTTTCAAGTTGATTTGGAGCTTTTGGTATGATTCTATGCTTATTTTGTAAATGTCCCTTTGTAAAACTGCTTATTAGCTTATATAATTGCTTCTATTCTAACTGCCTCGAGGTCAACCTACTTTGTTGATCCTCCTATGTGTTAATGCTTATATTATTGCTATTAACTTGCCATTGTTAAGTGCATTGCATAGTGGTTGCGCAACCATAGTGTCAGGGGCGGATGTGTTGAATATCGGCTGGACAGCAGAGGGCTTGCCGGTGGATATTCAAACTCCGTGCCCTAGTCCTTCATTCGCCTAGTCCGGAGATTGCCAGGGAATGTTGGGTCGTAGGATTATCGGGGAACATCCGGAGTACACCCACTGGAGTGTTTGGGGTTATGCCGGCTTATCGTGATCGTGATCGTGGTTCGTGGGTTGTGAATGAAGACCAGTGAAGATTGGTGTATAGGGGTTATGAGAAATGTATCCTTTTAAATGTGTGGTTATTGAAGCTATCATTGTTTCTTGAATTGTTTAATTGCTATTGTTGTTTAACTGTATTACCTGTTGCATTGCACGCCCCGGGACCTTATCCCTCACTAGGCAATAGTGGTTGCTCATACCTCGCTAACATGTTTCAGGTGGCGCAGTTGGATGAGTTGCATTAGTTGCTGTGTCTAGTTGCTTGAGGTGGACTATGTTCTTGTTGATGAGAGTAGGACTTGTTTTCTTTACTTTATGTTCTATTTTGTAACCTAAGTGATATGTGTATATTATATAGTTTGCAAATTGAGGGATAGATGTTGTAGTGGTAGATTTAGAACCATGGCATGTAATAACTTATATTTATGCTATTAGCTGCTTCGCATGCTTGGGAGTGAATGACTGGTTGTTTTCAATTTCTAAGAATACTTAAAAGCCATCATGGAGTGGCATGATAAGCGGTTTTGTAAAGAGTTAAGTTATGAATGCATGCTTGTCTGTATCTAAACTGTTTGTATGTCTTAAGGCTCGGATGGCCTTAAAGCTAGGATCTTTAGTTATAAATGAATGTCTTGTTATGTTGTGGCTTTATTGAGTGTTTACAGGTTTTCAGAATGTCCACGGTACAGGGGAGACTCTGTCCGTGTGTCGGGTCCAGACTTAACCATTAGGAAAAATTTTGTGACCGGGCTTGGTATTGGGTTGAGAATAGCATGGTTATTAGAGCCTCCGGTCTCGTGAGGGATCGGGGCATTACAGGTGGTATCAGAGCTTAGTTAGCTCTAAGCCGGGACAGGGTCCTCGGCCTGTCGGGTAGTAACCCTTACGTGTGTGCTTGTTAAGAGTGTGTCTTAAAAGTGTATGCCTGCATGCGTGATTGTGTGTCTTGTATTGAATGTGTGCACCTATGTGATACAATTATGTGTTACGTGCTAAATGTGTGCTAAGTGAAGTAAAGTGGCTGGTTATGCATCAAATTGACCTCGTGAATTGTTGATTGCTTGAACTGTTGCTTGTAATGTGTGCATTTGAAAGTCTTTGATTGAGTTGTGTTATGATGGACTTGATTGTCGTGCTTGAATGACTTTGATGATTACACTGTTTCATAAACTCTTATATAAACATGTTTGCATAATAGTTTAAAACATATATGTGTAAATGTGATATCTTGGCATTCATACATGTCCCGTTGAAATGGTAAGAAAGATTTCTTCCTCCCCCTGAAGAGAAGTGATTAGCAACAAGCCCTCCAAGTTGTGTGGATTATCGGGAATGAGAATGTTTGTAAGCGGAGCTCAGTTATTGGGATTTCTTCCAAGGCATTCTTCTACGCTCAGTAGTCAGAAATGAATGGCTTCTTTTGGGATTTCTATATGACCGTTCTCTCGATTTTCTTATTGAGTATTCTTCTAGTATTTTCTTGCTGGTATTACTCGGAAGACTTAGTTTGGGATTCTAATCAGCCTTATTATATGGAATTATCTTCTGTATTTGTACTCTAAATTCTTATTGGTATTTTCTCTCCACTGTTAGTTGGGATTCTATTCTTCTATGGTATTCGTGCCAGCGGGATTCTTATTTGGATTTCGAAGTAGCATCTCTATTGAAGCCTTTATTTGGCCTTATTACGTGAGGTTCGCAGACAATACTACTGGGATTTCTTAATGAGCTCCCACGAGAGTTCGTATATGGTATTCTTGCTTAGTAATTGATGACGAGTAATCGGAGTTGGTTTTCAGTTGTTGTGGAGTTCCCTTGTGAAGAAGAATTGCGTGGACGCAATTTGTTTAAGGGGGAGAGGATGTGACGCCCGAGATTCTACCGTACACATTTTAAAATGTTGCATCCATTAATTGTGTATTAAATTATGTGCTTTACCTGTTGTCTTTCTTGGTCACTATTCATTCCATTTTTAAACTGCATTATATTAGTGAATTAGCATTTTTATTAAATCATATTAATTATTAAAGGAATGTGAAAAGTGTGCAATTGAGCTACGAGCGATAGGAGCACTCGTTTAGAAAATGATTTTCGTAGTTTAATGAATAGTATTACGTAACATAACTTAGAGATTTAATTAGCTAGCCTATGTTTCACACCTTAGGCTCGTTTTAAAGTTAACAACGCTCATTTTAGTAACCCATTTAATCACCCAACTTAGCCATTTAGTATATCTACACAACACATGACCATTTAGCTCATAAAAAAAAAAAAAAGAGAGCAAATGCTGAAAAATCACTGTAGCAAATCCGAGAATAATGTAGGAGGAGAATGAGAGGATTTTGCTCATCAAATCTTCAAGCCAAGTCAAGCCAAGCTAGGAGCAAGTAGTTTAGGGTGTTTGCTAGCCTCCCGAGAGTTCCTACGCGCAATTGGTGAGGCTTTTCATGACTTTTTATGCATATCTAAAATGTTACATTTTTCTTGATTTGTTGAAAAAATGTTATCAAATGCTATTGCAAAGCTTATCTATGCTATTATACCTTGTATATAAGTGCTAGAGAACACATTTGAGCTATTAGTTCGCATTTTAAACGGTTGGAATCGTCATTTGAATTTATGAGGTGAATAGTGACATTTTTCTAGGGTTTTGTGTAATTGCACGTATTAGCTTGATTCAACACTCCTAATAGATGCCTTAGGTGCTAATGAAGGTAGTCTAATAGCCCCGTACACTTGAATTGCTCTAGAATCGCATAAAACGTGTAATAGCCGACTTTAACAAAGGGGTTTCGGGGTTCATGCGAATCCGGGTGGATTCGGGCTTCACTTCTAGTATTCTTAGGCTACCTAGGTGCTATAGAAGCTTTGATAACCCTTGTTTGAAGCCCGGATAAGGTATGTGTAGTTTAAAGCCATAAGAGGGAATTTGGGGCTTTCGGGGTAATCGCGGGCGTTTGAATGAGTTAGAGGGTTGAGAGGGTACCTTGAGGGTTAGTTAGAAGGTTGTGAGAGTTTCCCTTGAAAATGGAATCATTAACCTTGGTTTGGAAGAGAAATAGTTTGAAAAATAAAGGGGTTTAAGTGCAATTTCGGTTGACTCACACTTCTAAACCCATGACATGACTTCTTGAGTGTTTATATGTGGTTTCAAGTTGATTTGGAGCTTTTGGTATGATTCTATGCTTATTTTGTAAATGTCCTTTTGTAAAACAGCTTATTAGCTTATATAATTGCTTCTATTCTAACTACCTCGAGGTCAACTTACTTTGTTGATCCTCCTATGTGTTAATGCTTATATTATTGCTATTAACTTGCCATTGTTAAGTGCATTGCATAGTGGTTGCGCAACCATAGTGTCAGGGGCGGATGTGTTGAATATCGGCTGGGCAGCAGAGGGCTTGCCGGTGGATATTCAAACTCCGTGCCCTAGTCCCTCATTCGCCTAGTCCGGAGATTGCCAGGGAATGTTGGGTCGTAGGATTATCGGGGTACATTCGGAGTACACCCACTGGAGTGTTTGGGGTTATGCCGGCTTATCGTGATCGTGATCGTGGTTCGTGGATCGTGAATGAAGACCAGTGAAGATTGGTGTATAGGGGTTATGAGAAATGTATCCTTTTAAATGTGTGGTTATTGAAGCTATCATTGTTTCTTGAATTGTTTAATTGCTATTGTTGTTTAACTGTATTACCTGTTGCATTGCACGCCCCGGGACCTTATCCCTCACTGGGCAACAGTGGTTGCTCATACCTCGCTAACATGTTTCAGGTGGCGCAGTTGGAGGAGTTGCATTAGTTGCTGTGTCTAGTTGCTTGAGGTGGACTATGTTCTTGTTGATGAGAGTAGGACTTGTTTTCTTTACTTTATGTTCTATTTTGTAACCTAAGTGATATGTGTATATTATATAGTTTGCAAATTGAGGGATAGATGTTGTAGTGGTAGATTTAGAACCATGGCATGTAATAACTTATATTTATGCTATTAGCTGCTTCGCATGCTTGGGAGTGAATGACTGGTTGTTTTCAATTTCTAAGAATACTTAAAAGCTATCATGGAGTGGCATGATAAGCGGTTTTGTAAAGAGTTAAGTTATGAATGCATGCTTGTCTGTATCTAAACTGTTTGTATGTCTTAAGGCTCGGATGGCCTTAAAGCTAAGATCTTTAGTTATAAATGAATGTCTTGTTATGTTGTGACTTTATTGAGTGTTTACAGGTTTTCAGAATGTCCACGGTACATGGGAGACTCTGTCCGTGTGTCGAGTCCAGACTTAACCATTAGGAAAAATTTTGTGACCGGGCTTGGTATTGGGTTGAGAATAGCATGGTTATTAGAGCCTCCGGTCTCGTGAGGGATCGGGGCGTTACATCCTATGTGGGATAAAACTAACAATATAGTACTATTCATAATAATAGTACTATTTACAACGTAAGAAAGATAATAAATGACAAACTTTGGGCAACTAGAAAATTATCTTTAGGTGAGGATTGAAGCCGATTCTTGTTATGAACTTGTTGTTCTTCATGAGATCTTCGCAACCATATATAATACTCCTCCATAACGCATCCATACTCAAAGATTTAAGGCTTCAAAATAGGGTTCTTGAGAAGATTTATTAGTTCTTCTTTTTGGGTTTGATTTTCTCTTTTTTTTATGAACTCATATGATTCATGTTCCCCATCAATATCAGTTAGCAAATTGAGAGCCATACCAAAAATATATCATTTAGCAAATTGGAGCAAAAATATATCAAAGGAGTATTAGCAGCATAAGTACTTAATGTATTCTTATCAGAAGCTTGGGCAAAAACTTAAAGAAGATCAAGTGATCAAAAGTGCAAAAATGCTCAACGCTGTTTAATTTCAATCATATCAACATTTATAAATCTTTATATACATAACAGTGATCGGCTTGATTTCTTTCAGCCCTATGTAGTTAATTAACATTATTTGTCTACAAGAACTAATTAGGTACAGCCAGTACTTTCAGTTGTTCCATTATCTTTTGCCTGCGACAAAGGGGTGCGAAAGCAACTCTGATGCGCTCCATCTTTTTCTCCAATCCTTTTGTAAGAAACACTGAATAAAATCACGAAAATCGTCAGATGCATCTTCAGGTAAGCTTGGAGGCTCATCGAAACAAATTTCCCACATCAATGCTGTACCATCTACTATCCGGCCAGGTTTCACGTAAGGATGATGACCAATGTAGAGTTCCATTAAAGTAATCCCCAAGCCCCATATGTCTCCAGCAAAGGCATCAAAACCATAGGTTTCAGGATCAAATCTTTCTGGACTCATATAAGCGTACGTACCCACATATCCATTGCAAGAACCTTCGGAAGTACTGCAACTGATCACCTTACTAATACCAAAATCAGCAATTTTAACTTGCATCGCACGATTTACTAATAAATTTGATGGCTTGATATCGCGGTGAACAATATTGTTCTTGTGAAGGTAGTCAAGCCCCATTAGTACTTGGTAGGCTATCTTAGCAATAATGGCTTCAGAGAATGTACCATTAGTTTTAGCAAGACTATGGAGTGAACCGCCATCCATAAATTCCACGAGCAATGCAACCTCACTGGACGAGTTCTCGAAAACATGGTGGCACCCCACAATAAAAGGAGAGTCTGTGAAACTAAGGATTTCAATTTCTTGACGGACTTGATCAAATTCACCAGTTCTTGCATCTCCATGTATGAATTTTAGTGCATAAATAGCCCCAGTATGCTTATGGCAGACTTTGTAGACAGTGCCACCATTGCCGAACCCAAGTATCTCAAGCTTCTCAAAATCAGATAGGGTTTTAATGTGTGAAGAAGAGATGGTTGTAGTAGTAGGCAGAACAAGTGGGAGAGGTAAGAGTTGTGGCGCTTCATCAATTTCTTCGGGTAACTGAACGTGAAGATTAAGGCTTGGGGGTCGTCGCACTAGTGCCATGGGATGTGTCTCTTCTGATATTGTCACAAGAAAAATACTAGGGCTTCAAGGCTAGATGTGTATGGCAGCGACTTTAAAGACAAGTAACAATGTCACAAAAGATGCAAAAATATAGGGCTTCTAAGAAGTAGTGTGTGTATATATATAGCGCCGAAAATAAACGTGTGGATATCACTATTAGGAAACTTATACCATGTTATACGATGGTGGAAGAGTTTTTTGTAGGCTTTTCATTAATAGGAAATTTAATGCTATAATCTTTTTTGGAAACTAAATATACTGAAAATCTATACCATAATCTGACAGTATTAGTATTCATTAATTAAAATATACTGAAAATCTATACCATAATCTGACAGTATTAGTATAAATAATTTTAATATTCTTTTTTACTTATTCAATGTAGTCATAATCCGTACAATATATATCAAAGCATATCGCTCACAAAAATTGATCTCACAATCTCTTGCACTCATAAGTAGGGACATACCACTAAAAGACCTGTCATATATTCATTGTTTTTCAAATCCCTATTTCCATCTTCAGTATATATACTGGCACATATTATAAAACTTTCTATTTTCAACACTATTTAAAAAACAATAAAAAAACACTGACAAGATTAAAGTCATAAAAAAAAAATTAATTTGTTGTAATTCATTCTGTTAACATCGATGCAAAAGTTCATCCTTTCTGTTTATGATCAAGCTTAAGTACCTTCATTGGGTGAGCCGGCTATTCTTTACATTTCTCTCAATCTTTTGTACCCTTTTCTCTGTCTAGTTGATAGTGATTTATGTATTGAATTCCATAAACACCTCGAATTGCTTAAATTCGATTGAATGAGGTCTAAATTTTTGTGAATTTATGCATTATCTCTCTATGTTCTATTTCCATTACCTAAACTAGGTAGCTTTCCATTATTTAATTCTTCTTCACCATCAACTTTAGAATATAAACCGGTTGTATTTGGAGATTGATTAATTATATTTGACTAAGATAATTAGTTAACCGGTGTGGGAACGGTTAGCCGGCCATCTAAACATAATGGAATACTTAAGCTATCTATGCGCTTCATTGATTATCTTTTTTGGATTCTTTTCTCTTTCTGTAAATGGCCGAAAGGCCCACCTTTGTACTTTTTCATTTACAATGAATTACAATCTGTTTACTTAGCCCAAAAAAAAAAAGAACTTTAGAATACAAACTAACTTTAAGATGGCAATTGACATGTGGTAATGGGTTGGGAATAGAATGATATTCTTAATTTTATTTCAATTCCCACACTTAATATAAAGGATTGAACTTGAGAATCTCACTAATTTCCTCGGTAATCCCATTTTTACGAACATGAGAATTCCCATTCTTGATAAATAAAAAAAAAACATGGGAATAGCCCATTCCCATGTGCTTTGAAATGAACTTATTATTCAAGTGACCAAAGTACCTTTAAAAAGCATTAAATGATATAATAAAATAAGAATAAAAATAATTATAAATATCAATAAAATATAATAATAGTAATAATAATAATAATCTAATAATAATGATAATTTAAAAATATATAATAATAATAGTAAAATAAGATAAACAATAATAAATATAAATAAAATATAATATTGATAATAAGAACATATAATCTAATAAAAATAATATAAAATAATAATAATAATAACTTTGAATATCAATAATTTTAAATAATTTACATAAAATAAGGAAACAAATAAAATAATTATAATAATAACTTAAGATAATAATATATAATTAAATATCAATATAAATATAATAAATAAAAATATTAATAATAAATCATGTAAATTTAATAGAATATTATATAATAATAAATGAATAAATATAATAATAATATTCTTAAACTAACCATTATTAATATGATGCTTGTTTTTATTCTTAAGACAATAATATATCTATAGTAATAAAAGGGAAGTCTTGTCATTTTTCATAAGTTGTTCTTATATTGTTCTGTTGTTTTGACTGTCAAACATGGGCTTGAATCAATATATCCATTCATATCTTCATTCGTAGAGTATACAAAGTATAACGTATCCTTTTTCAAGTTCATTTTATTTCTAGGGTCATTCCATTTATTAACTCATTCCATTCATTTCCAAAATCAATGCAGGATACCAATTGCTACCTAAGCCTTGATCCATATGATTGCATGAATACATTGCAATCTATAACCTCAATTTGATAACTCAAGCCAAGTGATGTAACTTTTATGCTCAATTATTAGTCAATTTTAACATGTATTGATCTTTAACATTAGTTTTTCATTACTTGAGATACCTCTTCTACTTTACCTAAGTCCTTTGTTCCTTTCGCTCCAATTTTTCCTACTGTAGTCCTCTGCTCTCCTCCAGTTCTTAATCTTCCTTCTTTGTCTTTTTTCCTCTCCTACTTATCTTTTGTCTGCTTTAACACCTCCATATTCTTCTTCATCCCATTTAGCCCTTATTGTTCCTGCTAGAGTTTCTTAGTCTTCTAATTTATCGCTCAGTGAGTTCTAATTCCCACCATCTTATGGTGACTACATCCAAGACTACATCTCTCAAACATAGGGTCTTCTTTTCCATTGCCTTAATTCAGTTTCCAAGTATCAATGTTGGCAATTATGACTGAAGAGTTAATACTCTTCTCAATCAACAGAGACCTAGAGTTTAATGCCATTGTCTTTATCCAAATCAAAAATTAATTATAAAATTGGTATATAGGATCAAGAGAAATGTAGATGTTTATGTAGCAAGAAATATATAAAGCAAGACTAGTAGCTAAAGATTTTAACCAAGGATATGGCATTGACTATAATGAGATGTTTTTAAATCCGTTAACTTACAAGTGGCAATTTAAGTAATATTAAGATTTTATGGAAATTTAGAGATTTGTGCACAAATTCATAGGGCAAATCAATTTATCCCTTTGTTCTTTTAATATCTCAATATGAGATACCGATTTTAACTTATTAATTATTATTTTCCCAAATTACAAGTAAAATATAAGGTTGAGAAATTCATTTGTGACGTTTGAAAGAACACATACAGTTGTTACTACTTTGACGTCTGTTTGAAATATATAGTTGTTACTACTTTTCTCAGTTTCTTCTTTATGTCTTTCATTTTATAAAAATAGAAGAGGATATAATATGTTTGGAAAAGGGCTGTGACTTTTTCCTTACATCTGACTACTACAAGTAACATGGTTGAGAAATTCATTTGTGACGTTTGAAATAACATGTACAGTTGTTATTGTTATGACATTTGTATAACATATAGAGTTATTGTTTTCCTTAGTTTGTTCTTTATGTCTTTCATTTTTAAAAAATCAAAGGGGATATAATATGTTTAGGAAGGGCTTAGAGTCTATCAATGCATCTAACTACTACAAGTAAAACGAAAATACATATCAATATGAAATGAATATGCATGTACATGTTTTATCTTCTGGTTAAATGCATACACTTAGGTAGTGATTGATATCCTAGATTGATTTTGGATATGAATTAAATAAGTTAAGGAATGGAATGATTCTAGGATTGAAATAAAATTAAGAAAGGATAAGTCATGCATGGTATTCTCTAGGAATGAAGATATGAATAGACATATTAATTCCAAACCCATGTTTGGTAATCAGTACAATAAAACAATAATGCCATTGAATTATATAAAATGAAAAAAAAAATGTCTTTTTGTTGCTATAGATATATTATTGTCTTAAAAATAAAATAAGCATCATATTAATAAGGGTGAAGTGCACCAAACACCCCTGTAGTTAAGCATAAGTGCATTGGTGCTCCCTGTGTTTCAAAAACTAGCATAAATGGTTCCTGTGTTTTGGTAAAAGTGCACACATGCTCCATCCGTCCTTTTTTCGTCAAAAGAGCTAACATAATTTACAAAAAGACGTAAATGTCCTTAATTTTTTTCTATTTCTCTCTTTTATCCCTTTTTTTTTAAACTAAAAAAATAAAAAATAAAAAGAAATATATATCTATATATATATATATATATATATACACACACACAAAAATACACACATATATACATATATGTACATATAAATTTATATATATCATACCCAAACAAATTCCTTCTCAAAAAGTACTTAGAGGCCACTGGGATCATCTCTAAGGTCACATAAAATCCTAGAAGGCTAATGACAACATTTATCAAAATCAATTTTTTGAGGTCCCATTCGATTTTGTATTTATATTTTTGGAAAATTAAATAAAAATATAGGATTAAGAAGAATATGAGAGTGGATTTGAAGATGAATGATAGCTTTGTGGGCTTGATCTGTGGGTCTGACGAGGTCGTCACATCTTCGTGTTTGGATTTGGGCTAAGTTTGGGTTAGATCTGGATTGGTGGTGGAGGTGGCGGTGGTGGTGGTTGTAGCTCGCTTCTTAGCTGCCATGAGAGGTGTGTGTGTATTTTCCGACAAGAATTTTTTGAGTTGTCAATGAAATTCATCAACAATTTTTGATATTTTTTGGAATTTCAGAACTTGAATTGATCTGAATTTGGCAGTTGAATATTGGGTTTGATTTAGATTTTTTTTTCTTGGTGGGTTTTTAATAAAGATTCAATCTTTATATAGCTTTGAATTCAATTCAAATGGTCTATTTCCATTGTTCAAATGTAGTTGACCAACACTTAGCCATTGCCAAATCTGTGAATCCATATGACCCTTATTTGAAACTGAAGCAAATTAACCAATTGCATAGGAGAAGAAGCACACCGAATCTGCAAGATCAATTGAACATTCCAGCTTGTGAACAATCTCCTTATGCCATGATTGATGTGATAATCCTGATTGTTGTGATTGGTTCTTTTAGGGTTTTACTTTATCCATATGTGAAGTTATTAGCATACAAATTTGGTGAATTGTTTAGTGAAGTTGGCTATGTGGTGAAAGAGGAGATTTTGCTGAATTTGATAATCTATGCTTGTTTAGGACTCAGCATTTTGTTTACTGCTATTGCTCTTTTGGCACTCACACTGAATGCAAATAGGACATGTAGGAAACCAGGTTGTTGTGGGTGGAAGTGAGGGGGGGGGGGTGGCGGGTTGATGGGGTGGAGGTAGGTGACAGGCTGGGTGGGGAGTGGGGGGTAGGGAAGATGATTATTGTCCTTTTCTTTTTTTAATTTTTTGTGTGTTTTTTGTTTTTTTGTTTTATTTATTTTTTGAAAGGGCATTTATGTCCATAAACCAATAAATTTTGCTCTCATGTACATCAAAACAACTGTCCATTTGCATGTCAAGCGCATTCATGTCACCTTCTGTCAATACTAACGATTTTTTGGACAGCAATGAGGTAATATGCACTTTTACTAAAACACAGAGATTACTTATGTTAGTTTTTGAAACACAGGGGGCACCAATGCACTTATGCCTAATCACAAGGGGGTCTGGTGCACTTCATCTTATTAATAATGATGTATATTTTGAGGTATACTATTGTGATTATATTTACTTATTCTAATATTAGTATGATATGATATTTTTTATTGAATTTATATTATTTATTATTGTTAGCCTGAAGGTCTTAATCATATATTTTGATGATAACTAAAATTTTAATTATTTGTTTATCTATTGACTAATCATGCTTATATGAGCTATATATGTTTGAGATTAGTCATAGATTGGAAGATGCTCAAGTGATAATCAAACTTATGGAACCTAAAAGTCAAGCTTAATATTGCTATCTTCCATGGAAGATCTTGCTCAAGAAGAATGAAGTGTGAAGAGGAAGTCATAAGGAAGGAGACGTGACATCATAAGGGATACTAGCCTCTTATGTGAATGCCTAGGAATGCAGCGTGGAAGCTCATTAAATCGTTTACAGAATTTCTAAATTGTTTTGAGCTTTCCAAATCTCTTAATCGCTTTCAAGATTGTTTGTAAAAAGGTGTTTATGTGTTTCCAAAATGCTGAAAACTTGTCGGGCTACATTTGTTTGCTAAGATGAGTTAAGCCAATTGACCCTCATTTGACCTACTTATCTGGCTACCACAGATAGAGCTAAACGAGCTGGCAGGATGAGAGACTCGTCCAACAGCCTCGTCCAACTATAATAGAGAGGCCTGGATGAGGTTTTTAGCCAAGTCACTCATCCGATCCAGCCCTTCTAACAACAGTTTGAAAACTAGCCGTTAACTAGCCGGTACAAGGTTTTCTATCTAAGCACACATTTCATTTGAGAAAAATAACTTTAAGAGTCTGAAGAAAACTCTTAAGAGCATTTATAAGCTTGAGCTAACATCTTCATTACTGTTTCAAAAAACATTTATTGAGCTTTCATTTGTAGAATCCTTGAGCTGTAAACTATACTTCATTTGTGTTATCTATCTCAAGAGGAGATATTACTTGTACTCGCATAGATTATTCTCATTGTTCACTTGTGAACTCTCTAGAGCTAAAAATTGTGGGATTCATAGTTTAAAGAGAGAGATTGAGACCTTCTTTTTGGATTCAAAGAAGAATAAAGTCTTGAATTTCTTATGTGGTAGATTTAAGAGTGGGTTGTAAGTTGGCTTATACTTCACCAACATTTGAATAAACATCTCTAGTGGAGTTTATAGAAATTCCTATGAGAAGGATACATTAGGTTGTGGATGTAGAGTAATGAATCATCCTAAAATCGTCGGTTTCATCTCTCTTTCTCTCTCTGCCGGCTCTTTACTTTATTGCATATACTATATTTGATATATTGCTTGATTGAATGTACTAGTTGCAACCCTTATTCGAGAAAGTAATATTATTTCCTTTGTATCTTAATTCACCCCTCTCTTAGGATAATTTAGGCTAACGATTACTATTTTTAATATTATTATCATTGCTTGTATTTAAATTATTATTATTATTATTATTACTTTATTATTTATATTTTTTTTGTATTATTATTAATATTATTTTATATATCACTCTTATGTTTGTTTCATTATTTTATATATGTTATTTATAATAATTATTATTCATATTAATTATTATAAATTATATTAACATTATTACATCTTTTTCATTTTTTTTTATGTTTTATTAGTTTATATATTTTTATTATTATTATTATATTTTTTCTATATTTATTATGATTATTACTACTATTATTTATTTTTATTTGTTATATTATTTTGTATTATCAATATTAAATTATATATCATTATTACATATTATTATTATTATTATTATCATTATATTCTATTTATATATTATCATTCTTATATAATTTATATTATTATTATTATTATTATTATTATAGTTATATTATTATATTATTATGCTAAATATTAACATTAGAGCTTCATTTTTTAGTAAAACGCACTCACTCTAATGATGTACCTTTTTCTTGATAGGTCAAAGAGGAAATGAGAAGAGCGACATTGGTTATAATAATTATTATTATATTAATAATAGTGGTATCTGTATAGTATATAATATATATATATATATATATTTTAAGGGTATTTTGGTGAGTTGAGTAATAAGTTCATTCCAAAATAAATGGGAACGAGCTATTTCTATATGTTTTTTCTTAGGAATAGGTATTCTCAAATTCGTGGGAATGAGATTATTAAGGAATTGGATTTTCAAGTTTAGTTATTTATACAAAAAACGAGAATTAGAATAAAATTAGAAATACTATTTCATTTCTAACTCACTCTCACATACCAATCGCGATCAAAGTCCTTGTACTTTTAGTAAAGTACACAAACTATCTATATTTTCTATCTAGACATAACCTCCTAAAATCTTAAACTAAAGTATACCATATTTCATTTCCATCTAATTACTCAATGGTGTATAAGACCTATATGTCTAGAGTGAGACTTTGGCAAGGAATTAAAGTTTTTCCTCAAAATTTAAATTGTACCATCCCTGAAATCCTGATGTAATACATGCATGAGAAATTTGAAAAAATGTTAAATTCTTTGTTTTTGCTCATCATTTAAATTTACATCAGTTTAATGGGTGTTATTTTGTGTTTTTCTCAATTTGTTCATAAATTTGGAAGAACACGCTCCATCCAACTCCAAATCATTCCCTGAATTAGAGAAACATTGTTCAAAATTGATGACGTCTTAGTCAACTTAGTTAAAAAGTCAAGATTTAGGTCAAAGCTTATATGTTCTGCGTCTACTTAGTCTTGTTTGTCTAGAGGTGATTTATACAACTATATCTATATTATTTTTATGACAAGAAATTCATCATAAGATAGGATGATATTAGATCTAATTCAAGGTTAAAAATAATACAACAAGCTTGGTCCGTCTCTGAAATGGCTCAATAGCCCAAATTGGAGACAGACCAAGCTGGTCCGTCTCTAATTTTTTGAGACGGACAGCTTGATCCATCTCCATTTTATGGCTCAATATTTTTCTTAATGTGTAATTATTTTTTATTATATTATTTTACTATATCTTTTTAATGTGTATTTAAAATTAATCTTGAGTATGATTTATTATTAAATTAATTATTAATAAAAAAATTATTACTACTAATTTATAAAATTAGATAACTATGTAATTAATATTTATCAAGTGAATACAAATTTTAAATTAATCAAATAATTAAATGGATATTTTTGGAGATGGGTTACAATATCGTCTCTAAATAGTGATCAATTGGAGACGATTTACAATAGTCTGTCTTCAAATAAGCAAAAAAAAAAATTTGTTTTGTTTTTTATTATATTTGTTTAAGGGATACTAAGAGTACTATAAAAAAAATTTAATATTTAAATAACATATTAAAATAATTTAAATGAAATTTTATTGCCTTTAAAGTGGTAAATGCACATATAATGCATGTATGTAAATAATGCATGTATGTATGCAAGTCTGGGGTCTCACAGGTGTGGGGTGGGAGGTGAGGGGTTGAGGTTTGAAGGGGGTGGAGGATCGTGAAAATGAAATAACAAAGGGCTGGTTAGCGCTCTGATATTTCGTTTTGGGCGAAGGATTGGAGACAGGAGGCGTTCCTGTCTCCAATTTTAGAGACGGGAGGCGTTCCCGTCTCCAAAATTAGAGATGGGAGGTACTCCCGTCGCCAATTTTGGAGATGGGAGACTTTCCCGTCTTCAATTTTGGAGACATAAGGCTTTCCCGTCTCCAAAATTAGAGACGGGAGGCGCTCCCGTCGCCAATTTTGGAGACGGGAGATTTTCCCATCGCTAATTTTGGAGACGGCGAAGTATGCCGTCACTAACAGTGACTGCTTGGTGACGGTTTTTTCCGTCTCACATTATGCCGTCACTGTCTTGTCACAAAATTGTTGTCAGCCTTTCCCTTCACCAAGTCATCACCGTATTGGTGACGAGATGGCGATGCCCCGTCGCAAAATTCAGTTTCTTTTGTAGTGTAAGTAAAGAATTATTAATTTATTTCAAATATAAAAACATTGCTTTGTCATAAGACCTAGCTTTTTTTTCGCAAGGAGTTGATTTCCATTTTTATTAGACATCTCATGTAGCCTTTTCTATCTCATATCAAATGATTAAGTTAAAATATTTTTATATCCCATTTTGTTCAAAACTTATTATAAATGTCATGTACCACTATAAGTAATTTGAAACACATGATTTTCCATATTTGTTGGAAACATCAATATTGCCATTCATATTCCATTCCATGTTTCAACAAGGAAGAAAATCACAATACTATGAACTGGCTTTCATTGCAAAGAGCGTGAGGAAACCAAAACAAAAGTGGTAAAAACAGAAAAATTTAGGTTGTACATTTTTCATATCTAATTATTGTACTTTTTTTTTGCTAGGCAAGCAAAATTGTGCATTTCAAATGGAAACAGAAACAAATGATTCATTAGATGAATGAAAAGTAATATTGTGACCAACGGTCAAAGAGAAGAAAATGCATCAACAAAAACAAGAAAGCCTTACAAAAAAGGTAGATAGCAGTGACCCAAAATGGGAGCGTGAGAAAAGGAACAAGAAAGAAACTAGAGCCAATCTAAATAAATGTGAACTCTATTGGCAAAATACATATTGATGCTAGTGTCACGCTATCTTTTCTCAACTTCAACTTTGGCCCTGACGTTCCCAAGGATATGTGCTAAGATTTGCTCTTTCGTGTTGACTTTCTCTTGAAAAATATGGCTATTCATCTCGGCTCAAATGTGATACACAACTGCATAGAAGATCAGTCAAAATATATGGCTTTTAAGATTATGATTACCAACAAGATAATTACCTAACATAAGAATTGTATACAAAGAAGTAATTGAATAATCAAATAGCATAAAATTTAAACTTCCCTTTCAAATGCGCTTTGTGAAACTTCAGTCGAAGCAGAGGTGATCACGAGTTTCACAACCAAGGTAGAAGAAAGTGAAGGTAGCTCTATCAATGGTGCCCCAACACATAAGACGATATCTAGTAGATAGACGGTCAAGACAGGCGAGCCAAGAAATAAAGCTATATGTTTGGAAATGTTGTGGAAGAACCAAATCAAATAATGCAAGTCAATATAAGTACCTTTATCTTTAATGTGATCCCAAGTCAAGCCAAAAGAGAATCTACTTCCATGAGAGTGTCTTCAATGAAAACTATCCTCTTGATCAACTCTAGGAAGAAAGTTGAGATTGTTTGGTTTAAGGCAAACAAGTTGCAATGGGTAGATCAGCCAAACCCAACTATCTACATCAATGATACCAGACACTGTGCAATCCAAATACGCGTAAAGAACTCTAATATTATAGAAGAAGAGGAGAGAACTAGAAGGATGCCAGCTATTAAGCCAAAAGTAAGTGTTCATACCCTTACCAATCTTGTGAGAATTGAGGTCGCGAGAAATAGGCCTAAGCTTGAGTATTTTTCTCCAAGACCAACTAACTTCACTAGGAACCTTCATCGTCTAAATATACTTATTTTTAATGTAGTTACTCTAAATCTATTTGCTCCAAGTGGAAGAATTGCCAAAAAAGTTTCAAGAACGCAACTTTGTTGATGTCAACAAGTTTCCAAACACCAAGGCCACCTTTCTCATAAGGTTTACAAATATTATCCAAAGCAATTTATCTAATTATTGTAGTTAATAAGTAAAAGTGAAAATGTTGGATTAAACTATTAATAATCGACACATAATCTAGCATAATATGTTTACAAAAGTCTTAGGGAATGAAGAGTTAACTTATAGTATGTGCAATTAGTTATATTAATCATTCCATACTTGTTGACTTATGAAACAATATTAATCTTATTTTGAAAATACTGTTCATCTCTGATAATTGCACATATGGCTATAAATCTTTCAAGCATACCATACATGACTTAAATGAAAGAAGAAATAAAATTAGTAGAATGAGAAGGAACAAACCAAATACCATCACTCATTTAGGCCTCCTTTTTGGGAAAATGTTTATGAGGAAATTTCTTTTCTTTTGAGGTTAAGAATTCCAGTGATGTACCAAAAAGATAGTCTTAGATTCTCTTTCTACCCGTGTCATTTTCTTCTAAGCGAGTCCAATTTCTACCTTCGTTTCTTTCCATCAATAATATATTACTAGGATTAGTATTATCCTTCTAAATATGCAATTGTTGCACCAATATAGATCCAATTTTCACAAATTTTAATATATTAGTTTTGTGTTTATGAAAAATTTAGGCCGCAAAGCTCAATGATCTTTAGAACACTACTCTCTTCTTATTTAATAGAATTGATTCCCATTTTTAGTAGAGCAGGTTATACTTCTCATAATTAAATAGTTTTCTAGCATTCAAGTGCATGTGTGTACATTCAAAATTTATTTGCAATCTACTTCATATAAGAAAACCGTTTTTATTAATAATGTTTACATTAATAGATATAAATTAAAAGTATTAAGAACTAATAGTTGCAACGAGTATGAATAATCATCCGTACTACAATTTAATCTTCCCAAAATGACGTTTTACTTCATAAACTCTTCAAACTCTAGCTTTGGCACCCAAGAATAGTTAGTTTTGGATGCTTAATGAGCCGAAGTTATTTAAAACTTGTATTTATTATCTATCATGTCTGAGATGAAAATATGCTCTTGAAATTTGAATAGGCATATGTTACAAAAATTACCCTATAAATAAGTTGACCATGGATAGTATTTATAGAATATCCAAGTCAATTTTCCCCTGTTTGACTATTAATAATATTCCAATCTGATTTTTCGGTTTCATATTTTCAATTTTTTTGAAAGTAATTTTTGTAGGAAAAAATATGGAGATAATTAGATTTGGCTATTTCATAGACAAAACTTACTAAAAGAGATTCTCATATTGTAGTGATCAAATAAGAGTTTTGACATTTAAAGTTCAAGTTTATGCAACTTGAATTGTAAAGATATGTTTATGCAACTTGAATAGTAAAGATATGTTTATGCAATGCCATGGGGCATATCTTACTCCCTCTTCCCTCCCTCTTTTTCTTCTTCGTTTGGAATGGCACTCGTCCTTATTTAGTAACTTTTGCTATATTTTTTCTTTGAATGGTGAAATAGCATTAGCTACAGAACGCAAACTGAGTCATTGATAGAGATTTTGGCAAATTTTTAATGGCTAAATATTAATTTTGTTTCTATCTTGCTCTCGAGGGGTTTAGTTGAGTTGGTTTTTCACTAAAGGGAGGTTCTAGGTCCAACTCCACATGAGAGCACATTCATGAACCTAAGTTCATACATAAGATTCAATACTAATCAAGGGACAATTATGCTTGAATATTCTCTGATTTTACACCATTGTGGCCTTTCCATGTGGTTACCTAGTTATCGAAAAATAAAAATAATAATGCGGTGATGATTATCATTTTTTGAGTATACAAATGAGGAAGAAATATAGGTCAACCATTAGAAAGAAAACCCTATATGCATGTCACACTATATGAATGTCACAATTTTTTTCTTTATTTTTAAAATAAAAGTATTTTTTAATAATTGTCAAAGCAAAAAAAATGAATGACACAAGGTAACTAAATCTTTGTATCTTTTCCTTTTTGGTGGGAATGTAAAAGCTAATGAATAAAAAGGATCATTATTACTAGTGGCCGGTACATATGGACCAAAGATTGAGAGAGTACACAAGTCACGTCACCTATCACTGGGAGCATGCTGTTTTCAAAGCCATACTAGAAGGACCTGTTTTTATCCTTCCCTAATGGTATCTCCAATAATAAGAATTATTCACAAAATTTTATTATTTTTAATAATTTTTAAAAATTCGGATCTCTATTTTAATTCAAATCTTCAATTAAACCCACTATTTTTTAGAGATTTATATCAAAATAGAGACCCAATTATTTTTTAAGTCTTTAAATTTGTTGTCAAAAAAATAAATTGAGTCTCTATTTTGGTATAAATCTCTAAAAAGTAGTAGGCCCCATTAAAGATTTGAGTTAAAATAGAAATTCGAATCTTTAAAAATTACTAAAAATAAAAAAAATTTGTGAATAATACAACATTTTTCTTGTTATTAGAGATACCTTAAATATAATAAATTAACTAGTTGTACTTTGAAAAAGAGTAGAATAAATTAACTAGTTGTACTTTGAAAAAGAGTAAATGCCATTTACTCTCATGAGTTTCTACCTAAAATCCAAATTCTCCTATGAAATTTTAAATTTACTCAGATTCCCTCATAACCTCAAAATCTACCGAACAAAGTCTTAGTGTCAAGGGTATTTTGATCTTTTCAGTTTTAAAATAAAATATTTAAAAATGAAAAAAAATCAACCCCACTGCCACCAACAACCCGACGCTTTCGCTCACTCATGTTATACACACCCCCACAGAATACATACACCTAGACTCAGCAGACGCACCACACTTACAGGGAGATGGTAAAAATGATATGCTTTCTGAATCGGCTTTAAAGTTCTTGAGCTTCTTCTCAGGCTGCTTGTGAAAATTCAAAAAAAAAAAAAAAGAAGGATAGTAGTAGTAGACATTGATGCAGCAGGTGTTGAAAATGAATTGGCAGCTATGGAGTATATTGCGGATGTGTATAAGAGCAAAGATGAGGAGGGCCCAATTCATGGGGTCGCAGCAAGAGATCAATTCTAAAATGAGATATCTTCTTGTGCATTGACTAAGTAAGTTGCAGAAAAAAAATTTGAACTAATGCCAGAAAGTCAATAGCTAACCATGAATATCATTGATTGCTTTCTTTGGACTAGAAGGAGCTACAGTTGGTTGGCATCAGCTCAATGCTTGTTGCTTGTAAGTATGAAGAAATATGGGCACTAGATATATTACTTTAAATGTTTAAACATGTTTATTTCTTGAAATTCTTTATGCTTCCACTAGTTATTTGATTTTCGTTTTCTGGATGTATACACGTAAATGATTTCATAGCAATATGAGACAATGAATATGTCAAGGAGCAAGTGCTTGTGATGGGATATGGGGTGTTTGGGACCCGTGAGGAAGAGGGGAAGGAGGGGGGTTGATTTGGCTTTGGGGGAAGGGGGAGGATGTCGATGGGCGGTGGGGTTGAAAGTTTTATTTTTGATATATTTTAATTTAAAACTGAAAATACCAAAATACCCTTAAAACTGTGGAGAAGTTTGGGTTTTAAGTAGAAACTCATGGAGGTAAATGACATTTACTCCTTTGAAAAATGTCTCCCACTTAACCATACACTTTTTTATCATTGAAATACTTCATTCTTTCCACAAACGAAAAAGAAAATAGAGAAATCAAAATACATGAGTTAACCAATTTCCATAGGTACAAAATCAGAGTTCATCAGATGCTGAAGTTTAGACGAATATGAGTGAGCCAATTGGCATTGAGTTTGGCAAACATTCTTAAGTGCAAGAGCTTCAGCTTGTAATGCTGATTGGTAGTGGAATTTGGAGGTCATGTAACTTCAGTTACACTTTTTTTTTTTATTCAAGAGAAGTCATAAGTTATACAACATATCTAAAAAAATGTCACTTATGAGAATTAATCTCGCAATATCTCACGTTCGTAACAAGAAACATACAATTAGACCAAAGGCTTGTTTGTACTCTATGTACACTTCACTCAGCTAACTTTGCTTCAATCCACAACACACACCCAAAACACGCACGCACTTGAAACTCAAATACAATTGAAAAATGTTGTCATTCTTTTGTTTTCTACAATGATAAAATGTACGAAGATGATTCTCTAACAACCACAAGCAAAGCAGCTCCGATCAAAACTCATTCATCGCCGGCAAGATTTCTAGATCTTCTCTTTCTTCATCATATCCTTGGAAATTAAACTCTGATTCTTCACGTTTGATGACCGAGGTTCAAATAGAGCTTGAAGTTGAAGCTTCTTTCTCATGCGTTACCGACAGAGCTTCGGTGAACAAACAATAGTTGAAGAAAAGGAAGCAATATTTTTTAAGTGGAGATGTGTCATTCGCCCGTACGATTTTCGACTGCGCCTCCATAATCTGGTTATAATATTCTAGTGGGTCTTAATTTTCTCCACTTGAATTTGAGACGGTTATTAATGTATGGATTTGGATGACAATAATTGAAACATCTTTTGATTACCCTTTACAAAAATACACATAACCTTTACTTAAAATAAATTGTCAGATTTACGCCACTTCACTATTGTTAGTGACAAATAATTTTAAGAAAGGGGGTGAATTAAGATTATAACAAAATATTGTTATTTAAAAATTTACTACAACCCATAAAAACCTCTTTGAAATAATTTATCAAACACCTTGTGTGAATAACTAGATAAGGGATACTATGATGAACAAAATCACACACAACAGTAAGATAAATACTTTAAGCAATATATATGATAATGAATATAAATAGAGTAGGGAGAGAAAAATCAAATTCGGTATTTTTAAGTGGTTCAAAGTCCCGAAGGCCTAGTCCACCACCTAAAGTCTTCCTCCCCTTAGGATTTCTTAAACTCCACTAAATCAATGCTTCTTCAAATGTTGGTGAAGCACAAACCAACTTACAATAATTCTCTCTTGAGTCCACAAGAGAAAACACAAGCTTTTTCAAATGTAGATAAAACTTCAACCTACTATTGAAATGACCCGATCCCTCTCGGAATCAAGTCTCGATGTAACAACTCGATCCAATCCCCAAGGCAAGAGACAAAAAAATTGGACGGAGTTTTCCCTATACTTTGGGCAACCCAAACCTCTTCATTCAAACTCAATATCAAGCAATCAACAACAAGCATTCAATAACATCATTCAAAATCCCATATCACGTGCATGATAGGTTCAACATCCCTTTAACTCATATTTTAGAATTCAAGCTTATCAATATTTCAAGACCCAAACTAGACTAAGTATACATTTATTACATCTTCACAATGATTAATAAACTCTTAATATTCTATTGGCATTGACAAGGAAAAACTATAGGCTATCGCGAGCAAACAGAACTCCATTGGTTAATAGGCACACTAAAATGCACTTGTTATGTAAATGGCTTTATAATCCACTTCTAAATGTCGCAACTCCACTTACTTTAAATGCAATGCAAACACAATTCAATTCAATTAGCATGAAACAAGTCACTGAATGCAAACGAATATAGGCAAGTTAATAAAGTAATTACTGCCATCTGGTCCGGGCGTCACAACTATCCCTCTTCCTTTGAGTCCACGAAGGATTTTTCCATACTCATCTCTTTACAAGGATTCTCTTAATCCTAATCTAAAGCCCACGAGTGTATACAATACAAAGATTTGAGTATACAATGAAGAACAATCAAAACTCCTCAATGAGTAGATAATACAATTGAAATCTTTGAATGCTCAATAGATTTGTAATTTATAGCTCAAGCTTGGTGTATATTAATTAAAATATCTGAAATTTGAAGCTTAGAATCAATATATAATGTTTTGGAGTTGTTGGAAGAGTTATTTGATAAAATGGGTTGGTTTGATATAAAAAGAACAAGAAAAAATGACTATTTAACGACTATTTTTTTTAAAAATTCAGCCAAAGCCGGGCGAGGACATCAACCGGCATTGCTCTTCTGACATATTCTGCAAAAGCAGGGTGACTAAGCCAAGCGAGGACCCGGTTGAGTACGTCGACTAGCAAGAACAATACCAATTTTTCAATTTTACAAAATTTCACCTGAATCCAATTTTTCGAAGGTAAAATGTTTTGGCACTTCAAAAACACTTCTTCTAAAGTGTTTTCGGCCTTTTTAACACTTCAAAATATTTTCTAAACTCTTGATGAAAGATTAAAACCAAAATTTTCAATCAAGAGTTTAAAGCAAATTTTCAACTGAAAATTCAAACTTTTGAAGATAAATCATTTAAACCTTCTAAGAGAATTTCTTCAAAAGATATTCCAACCCATTTACTCTTTTAAAACCTTTTCAAAACTCTTGAGGAAAAATTTAAAAATATTTTTGGAAGATTACCAAGAACTTGAACCATCAAATACAAAACTAAGGCAAATGACATTTTTAAGTCGTTACCCCTTATGTCGCCACGTCTCCAACCTTAAAACACCACTTTGTCTTCATGTCTTCAAGTCTTGATTCTTGCAATATAATTTTCATTTCTTCAACTTTTCAAGACTTCAATTCTTCATTCTTGTGGTAATGTTGATAGTGTATTCAATAATGGCCAACATAATTTGTATATTCTCAACCTTGCATCTATCATTTAATCAAAGCCATTTACCTCTTTTGTTCAAAATACTCTTCCTCTTTCAACATCAAGCATCCACAATATATTTTGGCTCATAATATCGTTAGTACAATATATCCACATAAGCCAAAACATTAAAGTACAATTTGACTTATAATCATATATACATTTAATGCACATAAGCCAACAAGTGTGTGATTTAAGCATGTAAACACATTAGCACAAATACACTTACAAATTCAATTTTACTTGATTTGTTATCATCAAAATCATATATTTTGGCATAAGACTAACAACTATCCACTTACTTTTAAGCTAAAATAACGTAGTTTTGCATTTGTTCATTGAAAAAACTTTATTTATGGGTGAATAGCATCGGACCCTCCTGGGGTTTTCGTAAAGTGCATACTAATCTCCTGTGGTTCAAAAACTAACAAATACCTCTCTTGTGGTTTAAAACAAATAGCACACATGTTCCTTCTATCAATAAAACCGTTAATTTTAACGAAATGTGAAACACACGTGCTTGTTTTGCAAGTTTGAATGTTTTGAATAATTTTTGGTAATAAAATAGCTTCATTTGTTTACCGAAATATCCTTTTAACAAAAAAACATAAAATAAAAAATAAAAAAGCAACGACTATAAAAAAAAACTGAAATTTCATTGTTTTCCCCAACCTCCCAACCAGTCCCTCTACCCTACCCTCCCTAACCATCAACCACATCCCCTACCCATCCTCATAACCCATCAACTACTCTACCTCAACCCTTCCCAGTGCGTCAACCACCCCACCCTAACCCCTCAGCCCATCAACCTCCTTACCCCACCCTATCCCTCTCAGCTTGTCAGACCCCCCACTCCACCCCTTATATATATGTTTTTTTTATGGTGGTCTTGTATGTACGTATACATAATCTTATATATTTACTATTATATAAAAAAATATGTAGGGGTATAATTGTCTAGTCGTGCATATTTGTAGCTCATCAATGGAATAAAGTACTTGTACCATGTGATGATACTTTGGTACCTTTTGTTTTATGACCTTAATTCCCCAACCTCATATTAGAATATGCAGGGGTAAATTTTGTCCAAAAAGATATTTGTAGTTCGTTGAATACAGTAAAGTGATTGTACCATGTGTTATAAATTTTAGCCTGTTTATTTTATGACCAAAATACCCTTGACTCGGATAACTTTTGCGTGAAAAGACATAGGCCAGCTTTACATTAAATGTTGATGACAAAATTACTTCTTAACCCTTGACTAGAATATTCAAAATGTACTGGTAAGGGGCTATTATGGTCCTTTTCACTTATTTCCTTCTCTACTTCCCAACGTTTGTAGTTTTACTATTTTATTTATTTTCTTTTCTACCACATCTTCCGATCACATCTTTTCTTTTCTTCTTCGCTGAACCATTAGCTAAATCTATCTCTCCTAGGTTTGCAAAGATTATTATGCCAAGGTATGCCTTTTTCTATGTCTGATCATGAAAAAATTAGTTTTTTCAAAGCTTAAATGATTAAAGATAAGATTTTTTTTATAATAATTTATAGGTTTGAGCATATGGGTATGGTGTTTTATGTAGTTTTTTAGGGTTTAGAATTATAATTTCATCAAATTCAGCTGTGCCTATGATGTTCTCAAGAGAAAGTTTGAGGGATTATTTAGAACTACAAACGAGTAGATGCCGTTTAGTCATTGATGTTCTAAAGGTTTTAACTTTTGCTTATCGTGATAATAGTTTAGTGACCAATAGCTTATGTAGAAAATTTAATTTTGGGAATCTATGAAATCGGAACGTTTATGTCTACCACCACGATTAGAATTGGACATTTGTTGTTCAAAAAGATTACTTTTGTTGTATATTTAGAGATTTGCTATTTTGTGGCTTCCTGCAAATGGGTCATAAGGCATTCTTACTTTTCTTAAGTTACTAATAATTTGCTCAATAGTTCGATTATCTTCACTACAAGAAAAACAGGTTGGGGCAGCAACCAAAATCTATAGCCTAGCAGTAGCCAAATTGGGATGGGCGACAGATAGGCTATGAAATCCCGTCCGTAGCTAAAAGTCCCGTAGCCCAATTGATATTCCGTAGCCCATTCGAAGTCAATTCCAGAAATTAATTTATATTTATTTTTTATAACTTTTATAGCAAAATAGTCGTAGCTCATCCATAGCCAACTAAAATTTTGACTTTTTATTATTATTAATTATTAACATCTGTAGCAAAGTCGTAGTCGTTTTGGTCGTAAATCGGCCGTCACCCACGACTATGGATTAGTATCCGTAGAATTTTGGTAGCCACCTATTCGGTAGCCAATCCGTAGCCCATCCATAGTCAACTAAAATTTTGACTTTTTTTTTATTAATTATTGACATCCGTAGCAAAGACGTAGCCGTTTCGGTCGTAAATCGGCCGTCGCCCACAACTATGGATTGGTATGTATGCCAATCCGTAGCCAATTGTTGCCAAATATCCGTAGCAAATCCGTAGTCAATTGTTACCAAATATCTATAGCCAATCCGTAGCCTTTTGTCGACACATTTCCATAGCTAATTCGTAGCCAATTGTCACCAAATATCCGTAGTCAATCCGTAGCCTTTTGTTGACACATTTCCGTAGCCAATCCGTAGCCATTTGTCGCCACATAATGGTGACCATTCCGTTGCCCAATTCCGTAGCCATTTGTCCATAGAAAAATGGTGGCGAATTTTATATCGCTGTTCCGTCACTTAATAATTAATAATTATTCTAAAAATAATATGAAATATAAAAATTAAAAAATAAAACAAATTTACACAACAAAAATTAAAATTAAATATCCAAAATAATATTTACATAACGCATCTTTTAAATTCACAAAAATATTAAAATATTATTCGAAATTAGTTTCTAAAATTGTCCAAAAAAACCAAATCCTAAATGTACTATTGATCATGTTGATTGGGCTAATGTCGTGGTTGGAGGGTTTTTTAGCAAATCAATCTCCTACTACAATTGTCTCACGAGTTCCATGATTTGGTTCACTTGTCGCTACGTCTCTTGCTGTGCATTTCCTTGGTCATCAAGTTGTTGCCTTAAGGATTTCGTTACTTCAATGACTCGCATGTCAACTTCATCTTGTGAGAGTTCAACTCTAGTATTGATGGTGGGAATAGAGGATGCTTCTCTACCAATACGGACTCCTTGCGAGCCGAGTCCATAGACACGCCCTTTCTTCGCCCCACCAACAGCTTGGTAGAATATCTCACTGGGATTAACGGTGGCGCCGTGGGGTCTTCTTGCATCGCAACTTGACGTTGCTGGAGCATCTCCTCATATCGTGACTAAAAAAATAACATTTATAAATATTTAATATTCTTATACCACTTAATGTCACGCCTCAACTCGACCCCACCTAAAACCAAGTCGGGACGCGATGGAATTTTGACATTATCACGTCTTTAATATGGCCCAAAACACAAAAATATAACATGTATAACAATTCATATAGCCACAACAACCAACATACAACTACAAATAAACCAAATTCATAATCCTAGGCTTCCAACATACAACCAAAGGATATGTCGTTCGTCACAACCTCTTCAACATAATCATAAAGATATAATCCTCATAATGAAATACATAAGTCTAACTATCTATACATTACAAAAGAGACTTATAAAATTCATTACAAGCCTATTAAATTAAAAGTAGCAAGTTAAACTTAACATATACATTATATAAAGTTAACAAAATTAAACGACAGTAAAACTAATAAACTATATACATTATTAAGCATCAGTTATTTGCAAAATTCAGTAAATGCAAATTCTTGTTAAAGCAAGTTGCTTTTCTTGGTCATATTATCTCGCATGATGGTATTTCTGTTGATCCAGCGAAGATTGAAGTTGTATTATCTTGGAAATGGCCTAAAACTGTTACAGAGATCCGTAGCTTCCTTGGCTTAGCTGGGTATTATCAGAGATTTGTTAAGGATTTCTGTAAAATTGCAGGGCCTTTGACTCAGCTTACTCAAAAGAAATTAGTGTTTGACTGGAATGATAAGTGCGAGGCCAGCTTCCAGGAATTGAAGAAGAGATTGACCATAACTCATATTCTTGCTTTACCTAAGGGTTATGATAATCTGGTAATCTATAGTGATGCTTCCAAGGAAGGTCTGGGCTGTGTATTGATGTAGAATGAAAAGGTTATTGCTCGCAGCTATCATTCTTGCATTAAAGAAATTGCGTCATTATCTCTGGGGCAACAAGTTTGAAATCTTTACAGATCACAAGAGCTTAAAATATCTGTTTTCACAGAAAGAAGTGAACATGAGGCAGAGACGTTAACTGGAGTTACTTGAGGATTACAACTGCACTATTAATTATCTTCCAGGCAAGGCCAATATTGTTGCTGATGCTTTGAGCCGAAAGGCTACTGTTGCTAGTTTGATTATCAAAAATTGGGAATTCATGGAAGAACTATGCTTGTGGAGGCCTAAAACTTCAGATTCTGGTATTCAATTTGCAAGTTTGCAGATTCAATCTCTATTATTATCTAGGATTAAAGAAGCTCATCAGACTAATCCTCATTTGTTGAAAATCTTAGAGAAGTCAAAAGGGGGAGAATCAGATTTCAAACTGCATGATGATGACATTCTTAAGTTTAAAGGTAGAATCTGTATTCCAAGTGAGCCAACTCTAAAGAAAGATATTCTTGCTGAGGCACACAGTTATAAATATACTATCCATCCAGGCAGTACAAAGATGTATAAAGATTTGAAACAGAACTTGTGGTGGAACAACATAAAAAGAGAGATTGCGGACTATGTTGCTAGATGTCTTACATGTCAGAAAGTCAAAGCGGAACATCAGAGACTTGCAGGGTTATTATAGCCTTTGGCTATACCTGAATAGAAGTGGGATCATATTACTATGGATTTTGTCTCAGATTTGCCGAGGTTTTCGAAAGGTAATAACTCAATTTGGGTTGTTGTTGATAGATTGACTAAGACTTCTCACTTTATTGCTAAAAAGAAGACTGATTCTCTTGATAAGTTGGTGGAGTTATATATTGAGAATATTGTCAGACTTCATGGGATTCCAAAGAGTATTGTGTCATATAGAGATCCCAGATTCACATCTCAGTTCTGGTAGAAGATTCAGAAAGCTTTGGGCACGACTTTGAGCTTCAGTACTGCTTATCACCCTTAGACTGACGGTCAATCTGAAAGAACTATCTTAATCCTCGAAGATATGTTGCGAGCTTGTATTTTGGACTTCGGTAAGAGTTGGGAGAAATACTTGCCATTAGTAAAGTTATCCTATAACAATAGTTACCAAGCTACTATTGGTATGGCACCGTATGAAGCACTTTATGGGCGAAAAAACAAGTCTCCTCTTTATTGGGATGAGGTTGGTGAGATGAAAACTATCGACCCTACTCTATTGTCTAAGATGAGCCGAATGATTGATCATGTGTAGCTTATCAGAAAGAAAATACTTACAGCTCAGAGTTGGCAGAAGAGTTATGCGGATAGGCGTCACCGAGATTTAGAGTTTGCCTTAGGTGATCAGGTATTTCTAAAATTCTCTCATCGAAAAGGTTTAATTAGGCATAGTAAGGGTGGTAAACTCAGTCCGAGATATGTTGGACCGTTTGAAATCACTGAGAAAGTCGGTGCATTAGCATACAGATTAGCTTTACCTCTTAGCTTGGGCAGAATCCATGATGTCTTTCATGTATCTATGCTTCGGAAGTATCTGCCAAATCCTTCTCATATTCTTGAGCTAGAGCCGTTAGAGATTAGTGAGACCTTGACTTATACAGAGAAACCTCTTCGTCTTGTAGATCAGAAAGTTCAGGAGCTGAGAACTAAAAACATTCTGATGGTTAAAGTATTGTGGGATCATCACGGGGTAGAGGATGCTACATGGGAGAGAGAGGAGGAGATGCGAGAGAGATATCCGGAATTGTTCGCCGAATCATGTAAGAATTGCGTGAACGCAATTAGTTTAAGGGGGAGAAGATGTGACGTCCAAGACTTAGTTGCACATTTGATTACTATTGCATCAACTATTTGTGCATTTTTTCTGTGCTTTACTTGTTTCTTTACATGACTACTATTCATCACATTTTTTAATAGTTTGTTTTCTTTGAATTAGCATTTTTCTTAAATCATATTAATTGTTTTAGGAATGAAAAAAATGTGCGTTTGAGCCAAATACATTAGGAGCCTTCATTTAGAACATGTTTTAGCAAACTAGTAAATAATGTTACATAACTAAACTAGGTGTTTTAATTAACTAACATTAATTGCACAATTAGGACTTGTTTCTAGCTAGCTAAACTCCTTTTAATAGTCAATATGTGCACCCAAATTGACCCCACCCTATTATATACTCAACACCTCACAACTTAAGCTCATAACTTAGTAACAAAAAAAAAAAAAAAGCAAAGCTGAAAACACTGTAGCAGGGCCAAAAATCAGTATAGGAGGAGGATGAGAGATTTTTGCTCAACAAATCCTCATTCCAAGCCAAGCCAAGCTAGGTGCAAGTGGTTTAGGGTATTTACTAGCCTTCTAGGAGCTCTTACGTGCAATAGGTGAGGGATTTCATACCTATTTTTGCATTTGAAAAATGTTGCTCTTTTCTTGAATTCATGGATTTGCTATCAAATGCTTATGTAATGCTTAAAGATGCTTATGTATGTTGTATATAAGTAGTAGAGACCTTATTTATGCTATTGTTTCATAGTTTAAACTGTTGAAATCGGTCGTTGTTTATATGGCAAGAATAGTTACGAAAAAACTAGGGTTTTGCGTATTCGGACCTTATAGCTTGAATTAATGGTTCTAATAGATACTTTAAAAGTTAATGAAAGTAGTGTAAAGGCCTCGTAGGATTTAATTGGCCATAACCTATCAGAAGCATGAAATAGCCAACTTTTAAAAAAGGGCTTTGGGGTTATCACGAATTCGAGTTGAATTGGCCTTCACTTTTGGTATTCCTAGGCTAAGTAGACTCTAGTTAAGCCTTGATAGCTTCTGTTTGAGTCCTGGGTAAGTACGTGTAGTACAAAGTCATAAGGAAAAAATTAGGGCTTTCGGGCTAAATGCGGGTAATTGGATGACTTTGAGGGTCCTAAGGGTTCCTAAGGGGTTAACTAGGAGCATGAAATAGACCACTCACGAATCTAGAGCCGTAACATGAGTTTGGAAGGAAAACGAGTTGAGTTACAAAGGAGTTTAAGTACAATTTTGATTGTCTCACGCTTCTAGGACCTTGACATGACTCCTTGTGTGTTTAAATGTGTTTTCAAGATGTTTGGAGCTTTTGTTATAGTTCTATGTGAATCTTGATTATGCCCCTTTGTAATTTGCTTAATTGTTATATGAAATTGCATCTTTTCTAACTGTTTCGAGGACAACCTACTTTGTTGTTCCTCCCATGTGTTATTGCTTCTATTATTGATATTATATTGTCATTGTTAAGTGATTGCATAGTGGTTGTGCAACCATAGTGTCAGGGATAGTTGTATTGAATATCGGCTGGGCGGCAGCAGGCTTGCCAATGGATATTCGATCTTCGTGCCCTAGTCCCTCACTTGCCTGGTCTAGAGATTGCCAGGGGTGTTGGGTCGTAAGATTATCGGGGTACATCCAGAGTACACCCACTGGAATGATTGGGGTTATGCCGGTACATTGATCGTGGTTCGTGATCGAAGATAAGAGAAACCTAGAGTGTTGGGGGCTAAGTGTATTGTATCCTTTGATATGTGTGGTTATTTACTGTTTCAAATGTACTTTACTTGCCTTTCTTGTTTAACTGCTATATTTGTTTCATTGCATGTCCCGAGTAGTCTTTATCCCTCACTGGACAATAGTGGTTGTTCATTCTTCGCTTACATGTTTCAGGAGACGCTGTGGTTGAACCCCAACTTGATTTGGTTGAAAGGGAAGAACAGGAGGTTTAGATTGATCAGTTGCCTTAGTTGCGGTGTCTACTTACTTGAGGTGGATTATGGTATTTGTTGTGTTATAAAGACTTACATGTTGGTATGTTTTATTTTAGAGCTTGGAGCTTGGAGCTCATGTATATATTGTTAAGTTGTATGTTTGGATGTAATGAATGATAAGTATCTATGGCATATAATAACTAGTATTCTTACTTTTAGTTGTTGCATGCTTATGTGTTGGCTTTGGGGATTGCAATGATTGTCCTTTAAATTCTAAGAATGCTTAAATGCTATCATGGAGTGGCATGATAAGTGGTTTTGTAAAAAATTTTATGTTGTGAATGCTTGCTTGTATGTTTCTAAACTGTTTGTATGTCTTAAGGCTCGGATGGCCTTAAAGCTAAGATCTTTAATTATAAATGGTTGTCTTGTTATGTTGTGGCTTTATTGATTGTTTACAGGTTTTCAGAATGTCTACGGTATAGAGGAGACTCTGTCCGTTGGTCGGAGCCGGGCTTAACCTTTTACGTGGGGTTGGGTCGGGCCGTGACCCAACAAATCTCCACCTTGGACTGTATTTGCTCATCATCATATAAGAAAGTCATCCATTCTCATTCTTCTACCAAACAGCCCCCACCGGGATTCAACCTCCTAATAATGGCTCACTGGTCTGCACTGCATATACCACTTCAAGTCCAGCCACACAGACTAAACTTGCTCCTTGGTCATCTTGGTCACCCCGAATATTGGACCAACACCTGCAATTGAGAAACTCCTTCACAGCACTCCAATATTCCCGTAGCGCCATGTCCCCGCTACCAATACTGTTTGCCTGTGAAACATCATCTCGAGTATAGCCCATAGTACCTCCATTGCTACCAACACTCAAACAAGGAACACGTGACAAATGTTCCACCTTGTCCTCAAATAAACTTTTGTGAAGAATGTTCATTTCACCCATAGTACCAACCCACTGAAATGTACCTGGACAACTAACCTCACCCAGGGAGCTAAGCACATGCACCCCCGTTGTGAAACCCCGTACAGAGCCATATGCATTTTTTATAACATTTCATATATTTTAGCATCATTTAATATGCATTTATATCAACTAATGTGCATTTATATCATTTCACGTGCACATGTCTCCTTTAACATACATTCATTTTCACTTACGTGTATTTACATGTTTTCTATATCGTAGGCATTAATTAGATTTAACCATATTGCATTAGCTAACTAAACCAATTAAAATACAACAACATGGCAAACTAGCAATAAACAATTAGTTGGAAGGGCAACTTGGTTATTTGAACTCTTTAAATATCTTCTACCTACCACCAAACAAACAAAGCGCACTCACACACACAAAAAATGGTTCATATACACACTATATAACTGAGAGACGAGAGAAAAGAAGAGAAGAAGAAAGAAGGAAAAGAGAGGAAGAAGAAGGAGGGAGAAGGGATTTCAAGCTAGTCTACCAAGCTCAACTTGCATTTTTTAGCTTTTTCTTGTATCTTCAACACAAGAGCAAGGCGAGGGATTCTTTCAAAAAAATTTCTTAAGCGCATTCAAGGTTATGATGTATATATTTGTTGGTTGTATACTTGTGGTGCATAAAGAAGAGCTTGGTGAATGTTTGATGTGCTTATATGAATTGTTTGAGTTAGGTTGTTTCCTTGCATGCCTTGGTGAGTTTAAGAGTTATATATGTGTTAGATGATGTGTCCTTGTTTGAATAGAGGAAGTTTAACTTGTATGTAAGGTTGAAATTTGAAGGCCAAACATTTTAGGACTTAGATGGTGTTCTTGGTGTTCTTTGTGTTCATGGTGTTCTTTGTGTTCTTGGTGTTCTTGGTGAATTTATGTTTGAAGGATGTTTATAGCATGCTAAGTTGTGATTTTGAAGTTGTGAAGTAGTGGAACTTGTTTGTAGTGCAATGGCCAAGAGTTAAACTCAAATGGCATAGCAACAGAAGCTGAAAAAAATACAATTTTGTTCATTGTGCTGATGGATCCGGGCGACTCAAGTTACCCGAATGATCCCCCGAATCACTTGTAGACCTACTGCTAGGCGACTCAAGTCACCTGGATAGTCGCTTGGATGGTCTTATTTTGCTCATTTGGTGTTATTTTCAGTTGTTATCAATTGCATGATGATATGGGACTAAGATGTATGTTAACATGAGCTTAATTGAGGATGAATACATGTTATTATGATATGCACATGATTAAATGTGCTTATATGCAAGATGGTACATGCTTACTTGCTATATCATTGAGTATGAAATGATATTACTTGTGGCATTCCAACTGGTATATATATATGCATTTGACTTCAGGAAATTTTACATATTTGGAATTTGCTTGATAAAATATTGCACCATTATGAGCTTACTTAATATTATGGTATGTTAAAGGCTTGTTAGACGGCGGTAACTCTTCCATTTATGCTCTAATTGCAAATGCATTTGAATGGTATATGCACGGCTAAGTTGCAACCATTCGTGATCAAGGTAGTGACGGGACCTTTGGGCAGCGATAGGCTTACTGGTATATCTCAACTACCAATGTATTGATTCCTTCTCTTGCCAGAACCCATTGATACCCCAGAAGAGTGCCCTTGCCGGGATCCAATGATATTCCGGGAAAGATGGGTTACATAATTGTTATTGAGTTGTTTTGGTTTCTTATATATATCCATTGTCATATTCCCTCTCACCGAGTCCCATTGATCCTCCAGGAAAGACACCTTGCTGGGATCCAATGATATCTCGGGAGAGTTGGGTACATGTTTGATACTGTGTTGATTCAGATTCGTATTGAATGTTCTCTATTATGATCTTCTATGCATAGTCTTCTTTATCATGTATAATCTCGTTCCTTGTTAATTATTCTTGTGAGTATGGCATGGGTTTTAAAATGGTTTATAAATTCAAAAGGTTTGTGAAAACACTTCCTGTTTCCTCCCTCGCTGAGCTTTGGTGTTGGATAAGCTCACATTTCTTTCTAACAATTTCAGGTGAGGATTAGCCCGAGTAAGCTCTTATGTGGTTGAAAGCTTTATTGATGTGATGAGTCGGACTTCTGCCTACATGATCTACATGTTTGCCTGTGGAAGATATACTTCTTGGTGTATAAAGAATGATTTCATACAATTGTACTACTTTATCTGTTGTAATATTCTTTTGGTAGATTAGATGTCTAGTTAAGATTGTATATTATTCTCTTGAGACCTAGGTTTGGAATGTTGAACAAGTGGATTCAGGTCTTGTAAATATGTAACAAGGTGATGTAATCCTTTAAGGTCGATGACTTGGGATAATTTTTGGAAGTCTTTTGGAACTTCTAGTAGTATATTATGACTGTTCAGATCGTGACTTTCTGTTCTTGCAGAGGTTAAGTATTGCCACGTCATGTTTCGGCCTTAGTCTAGCGATAGGTCAAGGTCAGGGCGTGACACCCGTCTCTGCAGTAGACAAAGCATAAGCCACCATAACTGCATCCCCATCTCCGTGAGATTTTTCAACCTGCCCTCCCAGTTTCTCATAACTGCACTGCGCATCTTGAGATACAAATTTCTCATCTACCTCAGCCAGCTGAACTGAACTGCCCTGTATGTCACAACCTGGAACCTCTGGAACTCTATTACCTAGCTCCACCTGTTCCCTGACATCGTAGTTTGAACCAATAGTTATCATTCCAACACCTTTAATCGTATTTCCCTGAAGAACATATAGCCCTCTCTTTAAAATCCCTTTCAAGTTTGACCCAAAAAAAAATCCCTTTCAAGAGTACCTCAGAACCCCTCGTCTCTTCCAAAACTCCATTCTCGTCACAAAATTTACAACCATAAGAATTCAAACGCCCAAGAGAAATTAGGTTCTTCTTCAACTTTGGAACATGCCAACACTCAAAAGATCTAGCGATACCATCGAACATCTTGACTTTCACAATACCTGTTCCGACTACCTTCAAAGTAAAACCATTGCCTAGGTAGACCCTCATATTCTTCTTAGAGTAAAAGGAAAACTAGTCTCTCCTAGGACACATGTAGAATAACGTACATATGTCAAGAATCCATTGATTTTGCCAGTGTCCAATATTAACAGAAAAAACCTTTGTATCACTAAAACTCTCTCCCTCAGTAGCATTCACCACATTTGCTAAACTCCTACCTCTTTCTCTCTTTGGACAATACTTCCTCAAGTGACCCAGTTCCCCATACTCATAACAGTGTCTTTTCTCTCTTGATTTTGATTTTGACTTCCCCGAAGACCTCCCTCTCTCACGTGTTTCCCTTTTACTCACAAAACCCTCCCCTAAAACTTCCACTTTATCCTCCAGGAATTGCTTCTAAAAATATTTGAATTTCAGTGCAAAATTTACATCATCCAAACTAATTTTATCCCTTCCATATAACAGAGTATCCATAAAATTCTTATATGAGGATGGTAAAGAACACAACAATATGAGAGCTTGATCTTCATTATCAACAGTGGCACTTATGTTCTTCAGCTCCATCACAATGGAATTAAATGCATCAAGGTATTCGTTAATAGGCGTACCTTCTTTCATCCGGTGATTATACAATCTCTTCTTCAAGTATGGGTGATTTGTAAGAGACTTGGATGCATAAAGATCCGTTAGAGCCTTCCAAGTCTTGACTGCTGTTGTCTTGTCAGCAATCTCGAACAATACATCATTCGTCACTTTCATATGTATTGTTCTTATGCCTCTCGCTTGTAACTCCTCTATCTCCTCGGGTTTCATCTCTTTTAAAATCTTCCCTTCAACGACATTCCATAGACCTTGCATCACCATGAATGCCTTGAACTTGATTTTCCAGAGACTGAAACTAAACCTCCTATCAAATTTCTCAATTTCAAACTTTCTTGAGGTTGTAGCCATCTTGGTTTACTCAAAACACGCTCTTCGGGTTGGAATTTGATAAAACGGACTGTGAATTCGAACTTAGCACGTCTGAAAACCTTATGAATACACTGGTCAATTTTTGGTCAACCTCAGTCAAAGTCAACCCTTGGTCAACAGGTCCGTCAACCCCAGTCAAACGATTTGGTCAACTCCAGTCAATGGTCTAGTCAACTTTTCCTTCTTTTTTTTTCCCTTTTTTTTAATATATAAAGAAAATTCCAAAAAAAACAAAACACACAACAACTCCAAAAAAAAAAGAAGGAAAAAACAACTACCTTTAACCGTTGACCCAAAAGTCAACCTACCCAAAACTTTAGACTTAATTCAGCACCCCAAAAAAGCCAAGCAAACCAACCTGTCAACAGACAACCCAAACCAAGATAAAAAAACAACTTGTCACCCAACCAACTTCACGACCCGACCCGTATGCAAACCAAGATTTTACCATCGGATCAACGCACCGATAGAACTACCATGGCCACCGGCCTCCGACGAATAAAACCACCACCTCCACGCGTAGATCAAGCTGCCCCAATGCCGTCAACCACCACTTTGCCAGTCATTAATTTCAAGTTGTTATTTTGGCCATCACCGACATCTGATTTATAGAAACGAGAAATTAAGACGAATAAGATTTACGTGGTTCAGCATAAAACCTACGTCCATGGGCAACAGGAGAATAATTCACTATATGATGAACTCGTTACAAGCACTCTCTTACAAAGCCTCTCACCTATATTGTTTTGTTATACCTATCACAATAGCATAAGACTTATTTATAGGTAATCTTTAGGGTTCTAGGTAATGGGCTTATAAGACAATTATGCATTAATTTCAAATATGGGTCATAGCCCAACACTTAGTAAGTGGGTATTTACTTTCTCTTGCTTTTAAAAAAGTTAGATAGACCGGTGAAAGTATGTTTTTACCATCCTCATTTTTTTTTCACCAGTTGGTAATTCACTTGCAAACAGCTTGCTATTGCTGAGTGCTTTGGTATAATTTTAACTTGTTGCCTAAATCTTGTCAAATTTCTACATAAAAATATTCTATTGAATTGTTGTTTGGGGTTTATAACGTTCTATTCATAGGCGTTTTGAAAGAGGTTGCTTTGATCTGAATAGATTATCTTGCAATTCTTTTATTAATGTTTTCAAAGGATTAAAAGAGATCACATGCTAAGTAAGTTGATCGAATGGTCTTGCCAGAAAGTAAGTGCTATTAGTGATAGCTTCAATAAACACAGGTCTTTATATAATACAAATAGATAATAAGACTTCGAATGACCTATAATGCTCATGTTTCGTCCTATATTTGTATTATCTGCTCACATGCTTAGATCATGAATAATTTTAAACGACGGGCATATTAATTACTTTTAGCATGTGATATATTAATTTATAATAGATAACTAATATGCAATTAGTGCTTGTGATGGGTAGTTGTTAGATACTTGTATATAGAACTACAGTGAGAAGAAAAAGAAAATATGTCGCTAAAGTTTAGTTACCCTTGAGTTATTATGATTTTGTTTCTATTATGCAATACACTTTCTACATAATACTTGAGAATTATATTGCCTTTCATATCTATTAATCAAACTTCATGAATTTGATCCAACTTGATACAAAGAATTTGAAGAAAATTGAGTTAGGCAATAACTCATCCCAGAAAGATTGCGCAAAAGTAATGTCCTTCACCATTAAATTATGAAGGATTGGAAACTGCAATTGTTGAGATGAAATCCCTAATGAACTTTTACAAAAGATCATCAACTAGCTCGACACCATTCTCTAAAGTGGATTGGATTGCCTTGAAGCAAATGACATTGTATTCCTTAAAAGTGAATGCACGATTGTAATATTGGTCTTATTTAATATATTTCATAGCCTTATAGTGGTTCAAATAATCATGCTTTATCTTTTGAATTTTCTTATACAACTGTTTGAGCTGTTGAATGAAAATACCGTGATCCAAGCATTTTCATGTATTGAGATGATTACTTGTATTGTATGGGTGTAACAATAATAAAAAAATTATTAAAAATTCATATGGACTCCCCCACTAATGAACCATAATGATATTTTAAAAAGAATAGATGGAGATATATATGGACCTATTATTCCTTTATGTGAACTATTTCAATAATTTATGGTATTAATAGATGCATTAACACGATGATCACATGTATGCTTACTGTGCACTCGAAATGTATCATTTGCAAGACTACTTGCACAAATAATCCAATGTACATGCACAATTTTCGGATTATACAATCAAGAGAATTTATATTGATAATGCATAAAAATTTACATCCCAATCATTTAATGATTATTGTATGTCAACTGATATTAGTGTTGAGTATATTATGACTCATGCAAATAAACAAAATGGTCTAGCAGACTCCTTTATAAATGCTTGCAGCTAATTGCTAGACTAATTTTATTGAAACTAAGTCTAGTCCTCTTGGGGACATGCTATATTATATCCTGCAATGTTTGTTCAAACAAAGCCAACTATTTGAATTATGTACTCCCCATTATTCAAACCCTATATAAGGATATTTTGAGCAATATATGATTCAATTGCTCCCCCACAAGCGCATAAAGATAGGTCTATAAAGAAAACTGAGAATTTATATTTATTTGAAACTTCCTATTGACGAAATATGTTTCAATAGCATGTTTTGCTAATTAATGAAATGATGTTCTCAGTATCAAGGAAAAAAAAACAAAAATTGAAAAAATGAGAGCTTTTATGGAAAACATCATATTGATCCTCGTACAAATATCAAATGTATTCTCAGATGCAAAGATAATGATTGTCACATATACCAGCCTGACATACTCCAATAAGAATTAATGTTTCAATTGAGAAACACATAAAGAAATAGAGTCTCTTGTATACCACAAGCGTGGTAGACATATCGGTCCCAAAGATAAAGGAGCAAAATAAGCGAGTTGACATTTTTGAATTGTTTGATATCGTGAAGATGTCAAGACAAGGAGTCAAAAATATAATTGAGAAATATTACTCCAAGAGATTATCTGGTACTTGAAAATGATTGAGAATAAAGAGATCTCACTCAATTAAATTACTCTTGGAAAAGAATGGAACCAAAAAGAAAAAATTGATCATGATCAAATATTTGCAAATATAATAACTATAGATTTTATGAAAGAAATAGAGGATCTTGAATTGAAGTCCATAAAAAATATCGACAAATAAATGATTGGCCAAAATAATAGAGGAGACGCAATACAGGCAAAAATAAATGCATATGAAACACGTATAGTTTTTTATGGGATTGAGGGAAAGCATTGTATTATGAAGTCAATCCCACATCACTATGAGAAATTAGAAAGAATTAATATCATGATAGTTGGTTTTCCTTTAAATTGTTAGAGGCAAACAAGGAACGAGTTAATACGTTTTGTGATTATACCTTGGTCTATATTCTCTGGGAAAATTATATTGATATTAGCCTGGTAATTTTTGAATAGATCTTCATATGCGTCTTATAAATATGGTAACATTTTACCTATAAAAATCACATGATAATCTTATTGAAGTCTTTGAAGGACTTTATATTCCTGAAGCATATATTCATATGATAATGATATTTATATTGAAGTCTTATAAAAATTGTTTAAGCCTAAAGCATATAAATGAAAATCTTGGGAAATGTATTTGATTACAAATATCTTTGTATGGAAGAAAATATTCTAGAAGAATGTGATAGAATTTTCTTAAAATATTTTGATATCATGACATATTTGTTTTCGATTATCATAGGAATTTGTTAGATATGTTGATGATTATTATAATGACTCCCGAAGAATTATTGGTCTCAAAGTACCATATTTGAATACAATTAATGCACTAATATATCATTGATAATAAAATATAGTATATTGTGTTTTGGGTAATTTGCTAGCTAGGTATCATGCAGCTCCAATCTGAAGGCATTGGAATAAAATTGAGCAGATATCATGCTCTCTATGTGCAACATCACATATGGACTTATTTTATCCAAGAACGTTGAAATCGTTATATGTCAACCCTACATATGTCGATCATTTATCTAACCCCCACAAAGTAAGATCACAGATAGTCTATGTATTCACTTGTGTTGACAAGTATATTATGGCGATCCATGAAACAGATCATGCTGAGATTATGAAAAATTTATAAGGTTGATTGAAAATGTATATGGTTGAGATTTTTCATACAATATATTTGGGAGTCATATAGGTTTTCTTTCAAAACGAGCTGGTCTAATCGAAGATGACTACGTGGAAGGTGTCATGATGAAACATATTTGACCAAAATATTTCTACACACTTGAGCTTCAAATGAAGTGTAGAATGCATCGCCTGAAAGATCTGTCACCAATGACTCATGTTGCAATGAGGGGCATAGAGGTATTGTGCGTTATACTCTTTTTCTTTCACCAAGGTTTTTTCCCACTGAGTTTTTTATGGTAAGGTTTTAACAAGGCAGGCCAAATGCAAGTATGTCACACTAAAATTCTATTTGTGCATGAATTCAAGAGAGATGTGATACAAGTTCTCATCAAATTAAGTAAATTGAAAATTCAAAAGAGACGTGATACAAGTTCTCATCAAATTCACTAAAGTGAAAATGTTGTTGGAGCCTCCACAAAAGCATTGCCCATGATGAACTAGCTATCAAGATTGACATGTGTTGACTTTGTCATCATTATTGATATGTTCACATGAAGGAGAGTTTTATGCGCACTGCGCTCTTTTTTCCTTCGCACAGGCTTTGTCCCATTGGGTTTTCCTTGCAATGTTTTAATGAGGCAATACAGAATTATATATAAAGAATATTATACTTTTTTCCCTAAACTAGGATTTTTATCCCATTGGAATTTTTTCTAGTAAGGTTTTAAGTAGGCATATTCTTATAGTGAATATCTAAGGGAGAGTGTTATGAAATATTAATTAGTGGATATTACCAGTGTCAACACTACAATGAAAATAAATATGAAAGGCATCAGTCGTAATACAACAAAGCGTGAAGTCGCTATACAGGAAGATATAATATGGATAAATATGGAGTCGTATTACAGGAAGACGTAATATGAGAATTCATAATGATAACGTTAGCGCCTATGTAACCAGCAGCAGTAGCAGCTTTCAAGGAGCAGCGCAAACAGCTTGCAGCCAGCCATAACAGCGACTTACAAGCAACACCATAACCAACTTACAATTACCAGCTATGTTAGTGTTGCATTAACACTTGTGCAATTAGGAGCTTCCGAAATACTATAAATAGAGGGCATTCATAGTTGAAATGAAATTCATTTAGAGAATTCAATAGAATTCAGTTTTCTCTCTCTTTCTCTCTTTATGTATTTCTCTCTGCAGTCTATTGTCTTTTGCAGTTATTTTATAACAAATAATTAATAATTAAAAAATAATAGTAAATATAGTTTTTGGTTTATATACATGTTATGTTTCAAAATGGCATCTTGGTCATTTAAATAAACATAAATATAATAATAATAATAATAATAATAATAACAATAGCAATAACAATAATAATAGTAGAAGTATTAATAGTAGTAGTAGTAATAATAATTTCATATTGTTATTATATGCATGTTATATTTTGAAATGGTGCTTTTATAATTTGAAAAATGACTTCATTTTCATGGACATGAGAATCGTTTAATCCCTTTTTTTTTGTTAGGGATGGCTAAACCCAAATTCAGGGGAATCAGATTACCAAGTAATTGGAATCCTTATGTTCATTACCTCATACCAAATATATGAATATATATTTTAATTTCTTACAAAAAGATTTTACACATTCACTTCATAGTATTTTCAGTCTAATTGTTAATGCCATTAAGATTTTCCCAAAAAAAGTAAAACATTTAAAAATTTTCCATGACGAATTTCAATTTGATAAAAGAAAAAGTCAAATAGGAACTCTAGTTTTGAGTCAAACCAAATATAGATCGTTATTTTAAATTATTGCATAAACTAACTTATGGGAACTCTAGTTTAATAGTATCTATCTTTAACTTGTTAATAAATAAGAAAAACAAATAAAAATATGTTAATATTTTCATATTTTGCCTCTTTATGAAGTTCAAACCAAATATGAGAGTTTTTAAACGATTAGATTGAACATTAAATAACATTAACACAATTTTTAATGAAAACAATTAAGTTTGATTTAAACGGTTATTCAATTCCTATGAGATTTTCTATAAAAATACGCATGGTAATGAAGTACGGACCAAATGTATTTTATTTAGAAACTTTGCAAGTCACGTGATATTTTTCTCCGTTGTAGATCGAATCACACTTCTATAATTAACATTAAAAATGATATACTTTATTTTTGTTTAAAGGTTTGTAGTCATTCAATGACCAATGGTGACGGATTTACTACGGACACATAGAAGTCCGTAGCCATTCCGTGGCCATTGGCTACGGATTGGCTATGGACACATACAAGTCTATAGCCATGCCAATGGTCACGGAATGGCTATGAAATTTCATGATTTATTTATTTTTTAATATTAATACTTTATTACTTATTAATAAAAAATATAAATATAAATAAAAGATATTCCGTCTCTAATCCGTGGCTAAATTACGACGGCATGGCCACAGACCTTGTTATTTTATTTTTTTCTATTTAATTAAAAAATCCGTCACCATTCCGTAGGAAATTAGCCACGACGAGGCTACGGAAATTTATATTTTAATTTGTTTTTAATAATAAATATAGTTTGTCGGTAATCCGTAGCTATTTGGTCACTGAATGACTACGAAATATTATTTTTCATTTATTTTTTATAATTAAAATTATTTTCCGTTGCCAAGTTTTGTCACCACTTCACCGTGCCTAATTTGGCCATGAAAAGACTATGGACTTTATTTTTCCGTCGCCAATTGGCTACGAAAAAAAGTCTATCACCCAAATCCGTCACTCAAGAGCTGTTTTCTTGTAGTGTTTTGGGACAAACAGAGTATTGATCCACTTTCTAAATTATTGTGTAAAATAACCTATATTTCAAAGAAAATGTACTTGGAGCTTTGAATTAAAAAATAGATAAAAAAAAAAAGGTACCACACTTTATATTATACGTATTCAGCATTCACTGACAAAGATTTATGAATCCGGACCCTCCCCTTCCTCTCTTTTTTTTTTCTTCTTTTTTTGGAAAGAAACTCATTCCTTTTATTTAGTAACTTTTTCTATTTTACATCGACTAATGGTTAAATAGTATTAGCTGAACATTAATCCAAACTGAGTCATTGATACAGGTTTCATCAAATTGTTAAACGACTAAAAGTAATGTTGGTTTTTATCTTGCTCTCGAGGGCTCTAGTTGAGTTGGTCATTTCCCAAGGTGGAGTTTTTGGGTTCAACGCCACTTCTGAACAAATTCTTGGCCTCAAGTTTATTTATAAGATTAAATGCTCATCAGGAGATAATTTTTTTTTTTTTTTTGACTATGCAAGCAAATCGTGTATCATATAAAGACTAATCAGGAGATAGTTGCGCTTGAATATCCCTCGATTTGCATCATTATGGCCCTTCAAGATATAAATGAGGAAGAAATGTGTTTCGAGTATATGAATGAGAAAGAAATATAGAAAAAACATTAGAAACAAAACAATAGTCTTTTTTTTTTTAACAAAAAAGAAATGATTTCTTAAAAATGTCAAAAAAAAAAAAAGGAAAGGGACAGAAAAAGATAAAAAAAAGGTAAGAATTTATTACATTATTGTTGAATTTAAGATATTTAAAAATATGTATTTATTTGATTTTAGAATAAAAACCGCACATAGAAGTTGAAAAGAAAAAAGAAAATGTCACATAGGATTTGAATGAAAAGAAAAATGCCACATAAGCAAAAGCTAAAAAAAATGTTACGTAAGCAAAAACTAACACGGTCAATTAATGGCGTGTAAAACAACTATTTTTTAGAAGTTTGAGTCCTTTCACGGAGAATTTGGAAGGAGTATATCAGTTAGCAAATTGAGAGCCATACCAAAAATATATCATTTAGCAAATTGGAGCAAAAATATATCAAAGGAGTATTAGCAGCAGAAGTACTGAATGAATTCTTATCAGAACCTTGGGCAAAAACTTAAAGAAGATCAAGTGATCAAAAGTGCACAAATGCTCAACGCTGTTTAATTTCAATCATATCAACATTTATAAATCTTTATATACATAACAGTGATCGGCTTGATTTCTTTCAGCCCAATGTAGTTAATTAACATAATTGTCTACAAGAACTAATTAGGTACAGCCAGTACTTTCAGTTGTTCCATTATCTTTTGCCTGCGACAAAGGGGTGCGAAAGCAACTCTGATGCGCTCCATCTTTTTCTCCAATCCTTTTGTAATAAACACTGAATAAAATCCCGAAAATCGTCAGATGCATCTTCAGGTAAGCTTGGAGGCTCATCGAAACAAATTTCCCACATCAATGCTGTACCATCCGCTATCTGGCCAGGTTTCACGTAAGGATGATGACCAATGTAGAGTTCCATTAAAGTAATCCCCAAGCTCCATGTCTCCAGCAAAGGCATCAAAACCATAGGTTTCAGGATCAAATCTTTCTGGACTCATATAAGCGTACGTGCCCACATATCCATTGCAAGAACCTTCGGAAGTACTGCAACTGATCACCTTACGAATACCAAAATCAGCAATTTTAACTTGCATCGCACGATTTACTAATAAATTCGATGACTTGATATTGCGGTGAACAATATTGTTCTTGTGAGGGTAGTCAAGCCCCATTAGTACTTGGTAGGCTATGTTAGCAATAATGGCTTCAGAGAATGTACCATTAGTTTTAGCAAGACTATGGAATGAACCGCCATCCATAAATTCCACGAGCAATGCAACCTCACCGGACGAGTTCTCGAAAACATGGTGGCACCCCACAATAAAAGGAGAGTCTGTGAAACTCAGGATTTCAATTTCTTGACGGACTTGATCAAATTCACCAGTTCTTGCATCTCCATGTATGAATTTTAGTGCATAAATAGCCCCAGTATGCTTATGGCAGACTTTGTAGACAGTGCCACCATTGCCGAACCCAAGTATCTCAAGCTTCTCAAAATCAGATAGGGTTTTAATGTGTGAAGAAGAGATGGTTGTAGTAGTAGGCAGAACAAGTGGGAGACGTAAGAGTTGTGGCGCTTCATCAATTTCTTCGGGTAACTGAACGTGAAGATTAAGGCTTGGGGGTCGTCGCACTAGTGCCATGGGATGTGTCTCTTCTGATATTGTCACAAGAAAAAAACTAGGGCTTCAAGGCTAGATGTGTATGGCAGCGACTTTAAAGACAAGTAACAATGTCACAAAAGATGCAAAAATATAGGGCTTCTAAGAAGTAGTGTGTATATATATATAGCGCTGAAGATAAACGTGTGGATATCACTATTAGGAAACTTATACCGTGTTATACGATGGTGGAAGAGTTTTTTGTAGGCTTTTCATTAATAGGAAATTTAATGCTATAATCCTTTTTGGAAACTAAATATACTGAAAATCTATACAATAATCTGACAGTATTAGTATTCATTAATTAAAATATACTGAAAATCTATACCATAATCTGACAGTATTAGTATAAATAATTTTAATATTCATTTTTACTTATTCAATGTAGTCGTAGACCGTAGAATATATATCAAAGCATATCGCTCACAAAAATTGATCTCGTAATCTCTTGCACTCAAAAGTAGGGGCATACCACTGAAAGACCTGTCATTTATTCATTGTTTTTCAAATCCCTATTTCCATCTTCAGTATATATACTGGCACATATTATAAAACTTTCTATTTTCAACACTATTTAAAAAACATTGACAAGATTAAAGTCATAAAATAAAAATTAATTTGTTGTAATTCATTCAGTAAACATCAATGCAAAAGTTCATTCTTTCTGTTTATGATCAAGCTTAAGTACCTTCATTGGGTGAGCCGGCTATTCTTTACATTTCTCTCAATTTTTTGTACCCTTTTCTCTTTCTAGTTGATAGTGATCTATGTATTAAATTCCACAAACACGTCGAATTGCTTAAATTCGATTGAATGAGGTCTAATTTTTTGTGAATTTATGCATTATCTCTCTATGTTCTATTCCATTACCTAAACTAGGTAGCTTTCGATTATTTAATTCTTCTTCACCATCAACTTTAGAATATAAACTGGTTGTATTTGGAGATTGATTAATTCTATTTGACTAAGATAATTAGTTAACCGGTGCGGGAACGGTTAACCGGCCATCTAAACCTAATGGAATACTTAAGCTATATATGCGCTTCATTGATTATCTTTTTTGGATTCTTTCTCTTTCTGTAAATGGCCGAAAGGTCCACCTTTGTACTTTTTCATTTACAATGAATTACAATATGTTTACTTAGCCCAAAAAAAAAGAACTTTAGAATAGAAACTAACTTTAAGATGGCAATTGGCATGTGGTAATGGGTTGGGAATAGAATGATATTCTTAATTTTATTTCAATTCCCACACTTAATATAAAGGATTGAACTTGAAAATCTCATTAATTTCCTCGGTAATCCCATTTTTATGAACATGAGAATTCCCATTCTTGATAAAAGCACATGGGAATAGTCCATTCCCATGTGTTTTGGACTGAACTTATTACTCAAGTAACCAAAATACCCTTAAAAAGCATTAAATAATATAATAAAATGAGAATAAAAATAATTATAAATATCAATAAAATATAATAATAGTAATAATAGTAATAATAATAATAATAAAACGAAATGTGATAATAATACAATATATATAATAGTAAATATATAATCTAATAATAATGATAATATAAAAATATATTATAATAATAATAATAATAATAATAAACTATAATAATAATAATAGTAAAATAAGATAAACAATAATAAATATAAATAAAATATAATATTGATAATAAGAACATATAATCTAATAACAATAATATAAAATAATAATAATAATAACTATGAATATCAATAATTTTAAATAATATACATAAAATAATGAAACAAATAAAATAATTATAATAATAACATAAGATAATAATATATAATATCAATATCAATATAAATATAATAAATAACAATATTAATATTAAAATAATAATAATAAATCATGTAAATTTAATAGAATATTATATAATAATAAATGAATAAATATAATAATAATATTCTTAAACTAACCATTATTAATATGATGCTTGTTTTTATTCTTAAGCAATAATATATCTATAGCAATAAAAGGGCATTCTTGTCATTTTACATAAGTTGTTCCTATACTGTTCTTTAGTACTGACTGCCAAACATGGGCTTGAATCAATATATCCATTCATATCTTCATTCGTAGAGTATACAAAGTATAACGTATCCTTTTCAAAGTTCATTCTATTTCTAGGGTCATTCCATTTATTAACTCATTCCACTAATTTCCAAAATCAATGCAGGATACCAATCGCTACCTAAGTCTTGATCCATATGATTGCATGAATAAGTTGCAATCTATAACCTCAATTTGATAACTCAAGCCAAGTGATGTAACTTTTATGCTCAATTATTAGTCAATTTTGACATGTATTGATCTTTAACATTAGTTTTTAATTACTTGAGAGACCTCTTCTACTTCACCTAAGTCCTTTGTTCCTTTCGCTCCAATTTTTCCTGCTGTAGTCCTATGTTCTCCTCCAGTTCTTAATCTTCCTTCTTTGTCTTTTTTCCTTTCCTACTTATCTTTTGTCTGCTTTAACACCTCCATATTCTTCTTCCTTCTATTTAGCCCTTATTGTTCCTGCTAGAGTTTCTTAGTCTTCTAATTTATGGCTTAGTGAGTTCTAATTCCCACCATCTTATGGTGAATAGATCCAAGACTACATCTCTCAAACATAGGGTCTTCTTTTCCATTGCCTTAATTTAGTTTCCAAGTATCAATGTTGGCAATTATGACTGAAGAGTTAATACTCTTCTCAATCAACAGACCTAGAGTTTAATGCCATTGTCTTTATCCAAATCAGACATTGATTATAAAATTGGTATGTAGGATCAAGAGAAATGTAGATGTTTCTATAGCAAGAAATATATAAAGCAAGGCTAGTAGCTAAAGATTTTAACCAAGGATATGGCATTGACTATAGTGAGATATTTTTAAATCCGTTAACTTACAAGTGGCAATTTAAGTAATATTAAGATTTTATGGGAGAGTTTGAGATTTGTGCACAAATTCATAGGGCAAATCAATTTACCCCTTTGGTCTTTTAATATCTCAATATGAGATACTGATTTTAACTTATTAATTAAAGTTTTTTTTCCAAAATTACAAGTAAAATATAAGGTTGAGAAATTCATTTGTGACATTTGAAAGAACATATATAGTTGTTACTACTTTGACATCTGTTTGAAATGTATAGTTGTTACTACTTTTCTCAGTTTCTTCTTTATGTCTTTCATTTTATAAAAATAGAAGGGGGATATAATATGTTTGGAAAAGGGCTGTGACTCTTTCCTTACATCTGACTAGTACAAGTAACATGGTTGAGAAATTCATTTGTGACGTTTGAAATAACATGTGCAGTTGTTATTGTTATGACATTTGTATAACATATAGAGTTATTGTTTTCCTTAGTTTGTTCTTTATGCCTTTCATTTTTAAAAAATCAAAGGGGATATAATATGTTTAGGAAGGGCTTGGAGTCTATCAATGCATCTAACTACTACAAGTAAAATGAAAATACATATCAATATGAAAGGAATATACATGTACATGTGTTATCTTCCAGTTAAATGCATGCACTTAGGTAGTGATTGATATCCTAGATTGATTTTGGATACGAATTAAATAAGTTAAGGAATGAAAGGATTCTAGGATTGAAATGAAATTAAGAAAGGATATGTCATGCATGGTATGCTCTAGGAATAAAGATATGAATATATATATTAATCCCATACCCATGTTTGGTAATCAGTACAATAAAACAGTAATGCCATTGACTTATATAAAATGAAAAAAATGTCTTTTTGTTGCTATTGATATATTATTGTCTTAAAAATAAAATAAACATCATATTAATAAGGATTGTCACGCCCCAACTCGACCCCACCTACGATCAGTCAGGACGCAACGGAATTTCGGCGGCATAACGACAGTAAACAGATTTCCGAGGTTCTAAACCAACCTCATTAAACATCATACATCCAGTAATTCTTCAATACAAACCACAACATACAACACAACCATAATATACAATAAAACATATTCGTTATACGCCTCCGTTCCAACATGACATACAATACCTCAACTTTATCATACATTTCAAAAGTAAGTTGAGACACAACTACAACTTAACCATAGACGAAAGAAAGCCACTAAATTAACATCATTTGGTTCATCATCTTTTCTACAACTATTACACTAAGAACCGTAAAGCATATAAAAGTCCATTAAGCTAATATACATGACATTTAACAACATAGAATCATGGATAAGACTCAGGGACATATGACTCATCCACGAAAAGCACGTTTTCCACATTCTCCTCTTCAGGAGGCACGTACCCGTAATCTTGTGAAAGTACACCTGAAAAAATGCATTAATAGAGAGTGAGCTTATATACATAAGCCCAGTGAGGATCCGATAGATCTCGAGCAAGGTCTACTAAACTCCTTGGAATAATCCTTTGAGTCAGTAAACACACAAAAACACAAATAATACTATCATCACATAACTATATAACCAATCAATAAGGATACTCTATTTGGTGTAGCTCCAAACGCCATCACGATCTCAACCGTTCTTCTTATAACTCCCCATTACTCACGCACCCGAGGTACCTCACTAGCCCCTCCCTCCATGACACCTCCGTCATGCGAGCTGGGGGTAGCCTATGGCAGTCATGCCGTTATCAACCCGACAGCCCGACGCTGCCCGAGAGGTGGCACACACATACCAAGACTCCATATTCATCAATCACACATCAATCAATCAATCAATCAATCAATTGGGAGATCAGCAACAAGAGTGCCCGATTCCCGCGTTCAATAATAATCAATCAATAACATCAATATAACATCAATATTAAATTAAACAACAAACAACGTAGTTAGATGACAAAGTAGGCCATCTAACCGGACATGCATAATATACATAATTAAACTCTAAATTACTCAACAACAACTCACCATTCATCACTCGAACACTACCCAACCATCTAAGGCATCGTTCAAGAAATTAAAGAATGACAACCTAAACTTCTAAAATTCATAACTTACAATCTACTAATCCAAACATTGCCAAATCAGTTCCTATCACTCACCCATTCAACCTACTACATTAGCCCTCTCGGAAATCCACCATAACACCTCTAAATCATGCCCGATAACCCTAAAATCCTAAGATGTCATGGCTGGATTTTCCGGATTTTCACACAAACAATGTAATCGAAAATTTGGCATTACAACAGCGCTAACACGTAATTATCAAGTATTTAGAAATCGACGGCAATCGATTTCGATCAACACAACTCATTTAATTCAACTTTGAACATTTTAATCAAAATTAAATACCCGGAAAATAAAAATTATGCTATACCCGACAGAAATTCGTAGTATTAGTATATAATGATCCCTAACATGCAAGGAGCAATAATCTAACATCAGATTTCAATTCTAACGGTCCAACCTCCATTTATACGCAAACACACAAAAATGCCATTTTGAGATCTAGAATTTTTCTCTCACCTTAGATGCGATATAAGCCTAGGAATGCGTGCTATGCGTGCCCAACAAGCAGAATCCAAGTCGGTGCGAAGTTTCACGGACAAAAACTAGGTTTTTCTTTGAAAAATTGGATTGAAAGCTTGAGTTTTTCTCTTCTCTTTTCTCCCTCTTATCTCTCGGCAATGTGTGTGTGTGTGATGGTGTTTTTGTGTTGTGTGAGTGTGTGTTGAGGACAGTAGCTTATATGGTGAATTAATTACTTAAAGTCAAAGTTATTTTAATAGGTATTTTTGTATTATTAATGACTTTAATTGCATTTTAGTGCTCACCAAGTTAAAAATAATTATGCCACCCCCAAGATATCTCAAGTGGGTTATTTTTAGGTGACAAGAAGTTTTACAATCCAATAATTTCACCCGAGTCGGCTTAAAACTCGATTTTCGCAAAAGTCGGTGTAAAAACCCTAATAAATTCTTAAGCCGATTTTAAAACCGTTTTCATCAAACACAGGTCTATTAAAGTCCGTGGACTAGGTCTAGAAGGGTTAAAAAGACCAGTTTCAAAATTATAGCGGACGTGTTTCGAAAACACTATTCACTAAAAATCGACGATAAAATTTCTGACTCCGTTTTTTATGAAAATTTCATGAATGCACATTTAGCACGTATTAGAAGTATTGACATCAAAATTATAACTTTCTAAGTCCTATAGCACATAAACAGTTCATATGCACGCAAAACGAGGTAAAGCACGTAAAACGAGATAAGCAAGAAAGTGGGGTTTCACAAGGATGAAGTGCACCAGACCCCCGGTGGTTAGGCATAAGTGCATTGGTGCTCCCTGTGTTTCAAAAACTAGTATAAGTAGTCCCTATGTTTTGGTAAAAGTGCACACATATTCCCTCCGTCCATTTTCCGTCAAAAGAACTAACATAATTTACAAAAAGACGTAAATGTCCTTAATTTTTTTTTCCATTTCTCTCTTTTTTCCTTTTCTCTTTTGTTTAAACTAAAAAAAGAAAAAAAAGAAATATATATCTATATATATATACACAAAAAAAATATACACATACATACATATATGTACATATAAATTTATATATATCATACCCAAACAAATTCCTTCTCAAAACGTCCTTAGAGGCCACTGGGATCATCTCTAGGGTCACATAAAATCCTAGAAGGCTGACGACAGCATTTATCAAAATCAATTTTTTGAGGTCCCATTCGATTTTGTATTTATATTTGTAGAAAATTAAGTAAAAATATGGGATTAAGAAGAATATGAGAGTGGATTTGAAGATGAATGATAGCTTTGTGGGCTTGATCTGTGGGTCTAACGAAGTCGTCGCATCTTCGTGTTTGGATTTGGGCTAAGTTTGGGTCGGATCTGGATTGGTGGTAGAGGTGGCGATGGTGGTAGTTATAGCTCGCTTCTTAGCTACCATGAGGGGTGTATGTGTATTTTCCGACAAGAATTTTTTGAGTTGTCAATGAAATTCATCAACAATTTTTGATCTTTTTTTGGAATTTCAGAACGTGAATTGATCTGAATTTGGCAGTTGAATATTGGGTTTGATTTAGATTTATATTTTCTTGGGGGGTTTTTAATAAAGATTCAATCCTTATATAGTTTTGGATTCAATTCAAATGGTCTATTTCCATAGTTCAAATGTAGTTGACCAACACTTAGCCATGGCCAAATTTGTGAATCCATATGACCCTTATTTAAAACGGAAACAAATTAACCAATTGCATAGGAGAAGGAGCACACCGAATCTGCAAGATCAATAGAACATTCCAGCTTGTGAACAATCTCCTTATGCCATGATTGATGTGATAATCTTGATTGTTGTGATTGGTTCTTGTGGGGTTTTACTTTATCCATACGTGAAGTTATTAGCATAGAAATTTGGTGAATTGTTTAGTGAAGTTGGCTATGTGGTAAAAGAGGAGATTTTGCTGAATCTGATGATCTATGCTTGTTTAGGACTCAACATTTTGTTTGCTGCTATTGTTCTTTTGGCACTCACACTGTATGCAAATAGGACATGTGGGAACCCAGGTTGTCGTGGGTGGAAGTGGTGGGGTGGGGGTGACGGGTGGAGGTAGTGGGGTAGGGGTGACGGGTTGGTTGGGCGAGGATGGGTGACGGGCTGGGTAGGGTGGGTGCTGGGCTGGGTAGAAGGTAAGGGATAAGGAAGATGATTATTGTCATTTTCTTCTTTTTTTTCCTTTTTTTACTTTTTTGTGTGTTTTTTGTTCTTTTTATTTATTTCTTGAAATGGCATTTATGTCCAAAAACCAATAAATGTTGCTCACATGTACATCAAAATAACCGCCCATTTGCATGTCAAGCACATTAATGTCACCTTCCGTCAATACTACGATTTTTTGGACGACAAAGAGGTAATGTACACTTTTACCAAAACACATAAACTACTTATGTTAGTTTTTGAAACACAGGGGGCACCAATGCACTTATACCTAACCACAGAGAGGTTTGGTTCACTTCACCTTATTAATAATAATGTATATTTTGAGGTATACTATTATGATTATATTTACTTATTCGATAATAATATTATTATGATATGATATTGTTTATTGAATTTATATTATTTATTATTGTTAGCCTGAAGACCTTAATCATATAGTTTGATAATAACTAAAATCTTAATTGTCTGCTTATCTATTGACTAATCATGCTTGTATGAGCTATATATGTTTGAGATTAGTCATAGATTGGAAGATGCTCAAGTGATGATCAAACTTATGGACCCTAAAAGTCAAGCTCAACATTGCTATCTTCCATGGAAGATCTTGCTCAAGAAGAATGAAGTGTGAAGAGGAAGTCATAAGGAAAGAGATGTGGCGTCATAAGGGATACTGGCCTCTTATGCGATATGCCTAGGAATGCAACGTGGAAGCTCATAAAATCGTTTACGAAATTTCTAAATTGTTCTGAACTTTCCAAATCTCTTAATCACTTTCAACATTGTTTGTGAAAAGGTGTTTATGTGTTTCCAAAATGGCTGAAAACTTGTCAGGCTACATTTGTTTGCTAAGATGAGTTAAGCCGATTGAGGCCCTCATTTGACCTACTCATCTGGCTACCACAGATAAAGCTAAACAAGCTAGCAGGACGAGAGACTCATCTAACTGCCTCGTCCAACTATAATAGAGAGGCCCGGATGCGGTTTCTGGCCAAGGCACTAATCCGATCCGACCCTTCTAACGACAGTTTGAAAACTAGTCATTAACTAGCCGGTACAAGGTTTTCTATATAAGCACACATTTCATTTGAGAAAATAACTTTAAGAGTCTGAAGAAGACTCTTGAGAGCATTTATAAGCTTGAGCTAACATCTTTATTATTGTTTGAAAAAACATTTATTGAGCTTTCATTTGTAGAATCCTTGAGCTGTAAATTGTACTTCATTTGTGTTATCTATCTCAAGAGGAGATATTACTTGTACTCGCATAGATTATTCTCATTGTTCACTTGTAAACTCTCTAGAGCTAAACATTGTGGGATTCATAGTTTAAAGAGAGAGATTGAGAGTCTTGAATTGCTTATGTGGATTTAAGAGTGGGTTGTAAGTTGGTTTGTACTTCACCAATATTTGAAGAAACATCTCTAGTGGAGTTTATAGAAATTCCTATGGGGAGGATACCTTAGGTTATGGATGTAGAGTAGTGAACCATCCTAAAATCGCTGGCTTCATCTCTCTTTCTCTCTCTGCTTGCTCTTTACTTTATTGCATTTACTGTATTTGATATATTGCTTGATTGAATGTACTAGTTGCAACCCTTATTCAAGAAAGTAGTATTATTGTCTTTGTATCTTAATTCATCCCCCTCTTAGGATAATTTAGGCTAACAATTATTATTTTTAATATTATTATCATTGCTTATATTTAAATTATTATTATATTATTATTACTTTATTATTTATATTTTTTTGTATTATTATTAATATTATTTTATATATCACTCTTATGTTTGTTTTATTATTTTATATATGTTATTTATAATAATTATTATTCATATTTATTATTATAAATTATATTAACATTATTACATCTATTTCATTATTGTTTTACATTATGTTTTATTAGATTATATTTTATTATTATTATTATTATTATTATTATTATTATTATTATATTTTATCTATGTTTATTATGATTATTACTATTATTATTTATTTTTATTTGTTATATTATTTTTTATTATCATTATTAGATTATATATCATTATTACGTGTTATTATTATCATTATATTCTATTTATATATTATCATTCTTATATAATTTATATTATTATTATTATTATTATAGTTATATTATTATATTATTACGCTAACTATTAATGTTAGAGCTTCACTTTTTGGTAAAGCGCACTCACTCTAACGATGTACCTTTTTCTTGATAGGTCAAAGAGGAAATGGGAAGAGCGACATTGGTTATAATAATAATAATTATTATATTAATAATAGTGGTATCTGTATAGTATGTAATATATATATTTTTAAGGGTATTTTGGTGAGTTGAGTAATAAGTTCATTCTAAAATAGATGGGAACGGGCTATTTCTATGTGTTTTTTTCTTAGGAATATGTATTTTCAGATTCGTGGGAATGGGATTATTGAGGAATTGGATTTCCAAGTTTAGTTCTATTAAGGAAGATTTCTCACAGCTCAAGGCCTAGTCAAACTCAAGATTAACATTTCACTTATATTTTCTGTTGTATCTCTTCACTTTCAGAATGTATGTTGTATTTCAAATTCATTTTCTTATCCTTATAATCTGCATACTGCTGTTGTATAAATACTTGTAGTATTGAGTAAAATGAATGTAAGGTTTTCCAAGCATCTCAATCTACTGCTCTATATGGTATCAGATTTGCTTCAATACTCTCACGAGTCAGATCCTGCGGTTTTCCATTCTTGCGCATATGGCCTCTGAACAAACTGAAATAGTTTCCACCCCTTCCTCCACTGCTGCTTCTTCCTCCCTCATTGTCATTAATGCAGCCACGCAGTTGCCTCTCAAACTAACTCCAACAAATTACTATTCATGGAAGACTCGATTTGATGCCTTGCTTTATAGATATGATCTCGTCGGCTACATCGATGGCAGTACGCCATGTCCGCCGAAACTGATTGGAACCGGTGATGAATGCTCTCCTAATCCAGCGTATCATCACTGGATACACCAAGATAAGCTTTTATTTCTTGGCATTATTGGCTCTTTTAGCCCCAACGTGGTGCCCACCCCGATTCTTAATGGAAAGTCACCGTTTGAGACTCTTTTTCAGTCCTTCCCAAATTATTCTAAACTAAGAATTTTTGGGTGTTAATGCTACCCATGGCTTTGTCCATATGTTAGCCACAAGCTTGAGTTACGCTCCAAGCCATGTATATTTCTTGGTTATTCTAATGTGCACGATTCCTATATTTGCTTTGATCCAGTGAGTCATAAATATTTTTTTTCCCGTCATGTTCGTTTTGTGGAAACTGTTTTCCCCTCCTTTTCTAATACTTCTCCTGCTAACACTGTTACAGAAAATTCCTTTTTGCACTGGACCAAAATTTCTTCTCCACCTAATCATGACAACACATTATGTCCCCAACTCTCGTCAGATAGTCACTCATCCACGCCTCTCGTTAGTCACCTGCCTCTCACGCCACATATATCCTCTACCCTCAATGAGTCGTTAACCCCTCATGCGCCGTATGCATCTTCTCCTCCATCTCTATCTAAACCGTCTTCATCTCCCAATGTGCCACGCTGTCCTCGTCGTGTCAAGAATCACTATTGTCCTTTCCCCAGTTGTCATCTTCTCCTGGAATGGTTGAGCTTCCTTTGCCGATTACTAATGATGCTCAAATGGCCTGTGACGTAGCCTCTACTCCACTCTCGTCTCCTGCTCCCTTGTCGCTGGAAGGCCATCATGGTTCAGGTCCATTACACCCACCTTCTTCTGGGTCAACTCACTCCATGGTTACCAGGTCCAAGAATAATATTTTCTGCCCAAAGAAAATTATGTCACTATCTGCCACCAAACATCAGTTACCTACATCTCTTGAACCGACTACGGTTCGTCAGGCGTTGTCTCAAACTGAGTGGAAAAATGCTATGATTGAAGAGCTTCAAGCACTTGATAGAAAAAAGACATGGGATCTAGTGCCGCGAGAACCACATCATAACGTGGTAGGATGCAAATGGGTGTTTCGGATTAAACGAAATTCGGACGGTAGTGTTGCTCGTTATAAAGCCAGATTAGTAGCGAAGGGCTTTCATCAACGGCCCGGTATTGATTTCAAGGAGACCTTCAGCCCTGTAGTACAAGCTTCGACAATTCGGGTTGTATTGGCTATAGCGGTTTCACATAATTGGCAACTCAATCAGTTGGACGTGAATAATGTTTTTCTTCACGGCACTCTTGATGAGCCAGTTTTCATGACCCAACCTCCAGATTTTTCTGATTCTTCTCGGCCCAATCATGTGTGTTGTTTGCGGAAATCTCTTTGCGGCCTCAAACAAGCACCACGGGCATGGTTTCTTGAACTTAAAAACTTTATTTTGTCACTTGGTTTTTCAAGCACTCTTTCGGATCCTTCCCTCTTTGTCTATGTTAATCAGACTGTGCTTGCATATGTGTTGGTTTATGTTGATGATTTAATAGTTACAGGCAGCTCATTAGTGTTCATTGGTCAAGTGATTCAGGTCTGTCACGCAAATTTTCTATCAAAGACTTAGGGGCACTTCATTATTTTTTAGGAGTAGAAGTGGTACATCAAACTACAGGTCTTCTTCTTTGCCAGTAGAAGTACATTAGAGATTTGCTCGACAAATTTGACATGGCTGGGCCAAAGCCCTCCCACACGCCAATGAGTTGTCCCTCTCGGCTGGTTATGACTGAAGGTTCTCTGCTTCAGGAGTTTTCACAATATAGGAGTTTAATTGGTGGTATTCAATACCTCGCCCTCACAAGGCCTGACATTTCCTACTGTGTCAATCGCCTAGCACAATACATGCATTGTCCTCGCCAACCTCACTAGTCTGCTGCAAAAAGATTATTGCGATATCTCAAGCAGACAATTCACTATGGTCTCCGCATCAGCAAGTCTCCTGGTCTCTCTCTCACGGCTTACTCAGATGTGAATTGGGCTGGCAATAGGGATGACTTCACTTCTGTGTCTGCTTATGTTATCTTTTTGGGTTGCACCCCTGTCTCTTGGTGTTCTCGAAAACAAAGAACTGTGGCTCGCTCCTCTACTGAAGCCGAGTACAGGGCAGTTGCCTCAATGGCTGCTGAAATTTGCTGGTTAGTTAACTTGCTTCGTGAGCTTCATTTTACACCATCCCATGCTCCGCGTCTCTTATGTGACAACATCGGTGCGACTTATTTATGTGACAATCCGGTCTTTCATTCCCGAATGAAGCATCTCACGTTGGATTACCACTTTGTTCGAGATAAGGTAGCTGATGGTTCTCTGCAGATTGCCCATGTCTCTACCGTTGCTCAATTGGCTGATATACTCACCAAGCCATTGCCTCGATTGCGGTTTGAACAACTTCGGTCCAAGATAGGTGTAGCTGATGGCTCTACCTTCTTGCGGGGACATATTAAGGAAGATTTCTCACAGCTCAAGACCTAGTCAAACTCAAGATTAACATTGCACTTATATTTTCTGTTGTATCTCCTCACTTTCAGAATGTATGTTGTATTTCAAATTCATTTTCTTATCCTTGTAATCTGCACACTGCTGCTGTATAAATACTTGTAGTACTGAGTAAAATGAATGTAAGGTTTTCCAAGCATCTCAATCTACTGCTCTATAAGTTCTTTATACAAAAAATGAGAATTAGAATAAAATTGGAAATACTATTTCATTCCTAACTTACTCTCATATGCCAATCGTGATCAAAGTCCTTGTGCTTTTACTAAAGTACACAAACTATCTATATTTTCTATCTAGACATAACCTCCTAAAATCTTAAACTAAATTATACCATATTTCATTTCCATCTAATTACTCAATGGTGTATAAGACCTATATGTCTAGAGTGAGACTTTGGCATGAAATTAAAGTTTTTCCTCAAAATTTAAATTGTACCATCCCTGAAATGCCGATGTAAAACATGCATGAGAAATGTGAAAAAATGTTAAATTCTTTGTTTTTGCTCATCATTTATATTTACATCAGTTTAAAGGGTGTTATTTTGTGTTTTTCTTAATTTGTTCATGATTTGCTCACCTTAATTTGGAGGAACACGCTCCATCCAACTCCAAATCATTCCCTGAATTAGAGAAACATTGTTCAAAATTGATGACGTCTTGGTCAACTTAGTTAAAAAGTCAAGATTTAGGTCAAAGCTTATATGTTCTGCGTCTACTTAGTCCTGTTTGTCTAGAGGTAATTTATACAACTATATCTATATTATTTTTATGACAAGAAATTCATCATAAGATAGGATGATATTAGATCTAGTTCAATGTTATAAATTTGGTGGTACTACGATGCACCTCAAACACGTGTTTTAGTACATAATTGTGGTCATCTATATTTCTTTCAGCAGCAACATGAGACATTGAGATCCTCCAAAATATTGCAAATAGCAACACCGCCCTAAATAGTTAATTAACATGTCTTTTTATTTACCAAAGCACTAATCATATACACAATAAACATAATATGTTTTGTTCACAAGAATAAATTAGATACAGCTGAGTACTTTCAGTTGTTCCATCTTTTGCCAGTGATGAAGGTGTGAGATAGCAGCTGTGATGCGCTCCATCTTTTTCTCCAATCCTTTTGTAAGAAACACTGAATAAAATCCCGAAAATCCTCAGATGCGTCTTCAGGTAAGCTTGGAGGCTCATCGAAACAAATTTCCCACATCAATGCTGTCCCATCTGCTATCTGGCCAGGTTTCACGTAAGGATGATGACCAATGTAGAGTTCCATTAAGGTCACACCCAAGCTCCATATGTCTCCAGCAAAGGCATCAAAACCGTAAGTTTCTGCATCAAATCTTTCTGGACTCATATAAGAGAACGTACCCACGTATCCATTGCAAGAACCTTCACAAGTACTGCAACTGATCATCTTACTAATACCAAAATCAGCAATTTTCACTTGCATCGCACGATTGATCTAATAAATTCGATGGTTTGATATCGCGGTGAACAATATTGTTCTTGTGAAGGTAGTCAAGCCCCATTAGTACTTCGTAGGTATGTTAGCAATAATGGCTTCAGAGAATATTGCACCATTAGTTTTAGCAAGACTATAGAGTGAGCCACCATCCATATATTCCACGAGCAATGCAACCTCACCGGACGAGTTCTCGAAAACATGGTGGCACCCCACAATAAAAGGAGAGTCGGTGAAACTAAGGATTTCAATTTCTTGGCGGACTTGATCAAATTCATTAGTTCTTGCATCTCCATGTATGACTTTTAGTGCGTAAATAGCCCCAGTATGCATATGGCAGACTTTGTAGACCGTGCCACCAGTGCCGAACCCAAGTATCTCAACCTTCTCAAAATCAGATAGGGTTTCAATGTGTGGAGAAGAGAGGGTTGTAGTAGTAGGCAAAACAAGTGAGAGAGGTAAAAGTTGCGGCCCTTCATCAATTTCTTCGGGTAACTGATCGTGAAGATTAAGGTTTGGGCGTTGTGACGCTAGTGCCATGGGATGTGTCTCTTTTGATCTTGTCACAAGAATAAAAACTAGGGCTTCAAGGCTAGATGTGTATAGCAGCGAACGTGAAAGGCTAGTAACAATGTCACACAAGATGCAAGAATATAGGGTTTTAAGGGAGTAATATATATAGATAGCAGTGAAGATAAACCGTATAGAGATCTCTATTAGGAAGTTTATACCGTGTTGTGGAGGATTTTCTGAGGCTTTTTATCATTAGAAAACTTGATGAACAATTTGTTTTGGAAACTAAATATAATGAAAAAGTATACCATAATCTGGCAGAGAGATTATCTAGTATTAATATGGAATTTTAAAGGGAAAAGACAACCACTTTCCTTTGTTTACCTTTTTTCAATTGGAAATGTATTTGGTCATAACTTCACAACACTATAAGCGAATCCAATATATATAAATTGATAAAATATTTTACCATCATTAAATTTTTCTGTTCAGAATATATTATAATATTATGAAAGAATTATCACTCTTCCCAATTAGGTATCCCAAATTTTCTTTTCTCTTGATTGGTCACTCTAAATTAACGGTGTTAGTGTTTTTCAACTGTAAAGTGTATAATGATCCTTTCTTAATCATTAAAAAAAAAAAAAAGAAAAAAAAAGAGAGAGAGATAGATTAAGGCATGGACCAACCCCATGTAAACGTGGCTTGCCCAAAGAGAGGAGGGATAAAGAATAGTTTTGGGGAGAGAGAGAGAGAGAGAGAGAGATTCCTTAAAACACTAAGTTATTTACAGATCTCATCTAGCGCCCTATCTATCTTTATCTTTCTCCTCTTGAGAACGGTAATAGGGTTTGATCGATAGCAACAAAAACATTGGAATAAGGATATGACCTATGTGAGAGAGTGTGGAGAGAAATGAAGAGAACATCAAAAAGAAATTGGGACTATCAAGATATAAACGTTGAAGGGAAAGTCTATCTATTAACACCACAAAAACCTAAGTATAAAGACAAATAAGGGGGTTAAGTTATACAAAGTAAACATAAAGGGTAAGGTATTATGTCTTACATACATTAGCCGCGTAAAGTATTTTTCTTTACCCTATATATAATGACACATATTATAAAGTTTTTTGTTTTTTCATACTGTTATTTGGGTTAATTAATGCAAGTGAAAATTGACTTCAATAAAGAAACTCATAATCTACATAATGTCTTGCAAATTAAACCAATAAAACACAAATCATGTATACAATTGTTGCAATTCGGACATTGTGTAATGGAATAGAGTGTATAATAACCAAAGAATGATTAATTTATTTCAAATATAAAAACATTGCAATTAAAAATGAAATTCTTAAGTTTCTTGCTTTGTCATAAGACCTAGCCTTTTCTGCAAGAAGTTGATTTCCATTTTTATTATACTTCTCATGTAGCCTTTTCTACCTCATATCAAATGATGAAGTTAAAATATTTTTATATCCCATTTTGTTCAAACTTTATTATAAATGTCATGTACCACTACAAGTAATTTGAAACACATGATTTTCATATTTGTTGGAAACATCAATATTGCCATTTATATTCCACACCATATTTCAACAAGGAAGAAAATCACAATACTATGAACTAGCTTTCACTGCAAAGAGCATGAGGAAACCAAAACAAAAGTGGTAAAAACCAAAAAAAATAGGTTGTACATTCTTCATTCATATCTAATTATTGTACTTAGTAAGTAAAAATGAAAATGTTGGATTAAACTATTAATAATCAACACATAATCTACCAGAATTTGTTTACAGAAATCTTAGGGAATGAAGAGTTTAACTTATAATCTGCAATTATTCTCAAAGGAAAATATATATTATTCTCTTTACCAAACATATGTGGATCCAATCACAATTTTAGAATAAGAATAAGAGATCTTTCTCGATCAATCCATTTGCCCCTCATTCTTCAAGAATCAATTGTTCATTTGTAATTTGGGTTCTTCTACTTTATTTTATGTAATATTTTTCCTTTTTTTTTATGTCATTCCTTAAGTCTCATAGGTTTGATCTTGTAAAATTTGACCCATTTTCTCATTGAACGAATGGTACAAAATAAATCAGATTGATTTTTTGATCAAAAGTACTATGTGAAATCTTCGGTTCATGACTATAAATCTTTCAAGCATACCATACATGACTTAAATGAAAGAAATAAAATTAGTAGAATGAGAAGGAACAAGGCAAATACCATAACTCATTTAGGCCTCCTTTTTGGGAAAATGTTTATGAAGAAATTTCTTTTTCCTTTAAGGTTAAGAATTCCAGTGATATACAAAAAAAATAGTCTCATATTCTCTTTCTACCTGTGTCAATTTCTTCTTTACAAGTCCAATTTCTACCTTCATTTCTTTCCATTAATGGTATATTACTTCGATTAGTGTTATCCTTCTAAATAAGCAACTGCGGTACCAATATAGATCCAATTTTCACAACTTCTAATATACTAGTTAATTTTGTGTTTATGGAAAATTTAGGCCGCAAAGTTCAATGATCTTTAGAACACTACTCTCTCATTATTTAATAGAATTTATTCCCATTTTTAGTGGAACATGTTAACAATTCTCATATTTAATTAGCTTTCTTGCATTCAAGCGCATGTGTGTACATTCAAAATTTATTTGCAATCTAAGTCATATAAGAAAACATTTTTTTTATTAATAATGTTTACATCTAATAGAGATAAATTAAAATAGTATTAAGAACTGATAGTTGCAACGGGTATAAAATTTTCAATGAACCACTAATTAGCGTATCTAGAATGTCATTAAGATAGGAAATGGAGCTCAAATGGAAAAGGCCAAGATTCAATTATATATGTAATAATCACCCGTACTACAATTTAATCTTTCCAAAAAGACGTTTTGCTCAATGAACTCTTCAAACTCTAGCTTTGGCACTCAAGAATAGTTACTTTTGGATGCTCAATGAGCAGAAGTTATTTAAAACTTGTATTTATTATCTATCATGTCTGAGATGAAATTATGCTCTTGAAATTTGAATAGGCATGTGTCACAAAAATTACCCTATAAATAAGTAGAGCATGGATAGTGTTCATAGAATATCCAAGTTTTCCCTGTTTGACTATTAATAATATTATAATATGATTTTTTGGTTTCATATTTTCGATTTTGATAATCAAGATTTCCCAGATTGCAATGCTAAAAATTTCAACCTCTCGTCTCTTATTAAAGAAGATAACATTTTGCAAAATAATAGTGGCACACTTTTTTGCAAAACAATATTTTGAAAGTAATTTTTGTAGGAAAATAATAGAGATAATTAGATTTGGTTATTTGATAGACATAACTTACTAAAAGAGATTCTCATATTATAGTGATCAAATAAATGTTTTGACATTTAAAGTTCAAGTTTATGCAACTTGAATAGTAAAGATATGTTTATGCAACTTGAATAGTAAATATATGTTTATGGAATTCATGGAGCATATCTCACCCCCTCCCTCTTTTCCTTCTTCTTTTGGAATGGCACTCGCCCTTTATTTAGTAACTTTTGCTATTTTTGTCGATGAATGGTGAAATAGCAGTAGCTACAGAATGCAAACTGAGTAATTGATAGAGGTTTTGGAAAATTGTTAATGACTAAAGACTAATTTTGTTTTTATCTTGCTCCTAAGGGGTTTAGTTGAGTTGGTAAATTTTCACAAAAATGAGGTTCTAGGTTCAACTCCACTTGAGAACTTGAATATTGCTTGATTTTACACCATTTTGGCCTTTCCATGTGGTTGCCGATTATCCAAAAATAAAAATAATAATGCGGTGATGATTATTATTTTTCGATTGTGTAAATGAGAAAGAAATATAGGTCAAGCACTAGAAAGAAAACAATAGATGCATGTCACAATTTTTTTTAACTAAAAGTATTTTCTTAAAAATTGTCAAAGCAAAGAAAATGAATGACACAAGATAACTAAATCTTTGTATTTTTTCCTTTTTTGGTGGGAATGTAAAAGTTGATGAATAAAAGAGTAATGTTATATATCACCTCTTTTTTCATCACCATTTTATCACCTCCTACGTGACGTCCTACATGGCATGCCAACTATATATTACTTTTTTTCCTCTTTCTTCTTTTCTGTCCCCTCTTTTCTTTCCCTTCTTAATTTATTTTTCTCTCTCTTAATTAATATTTGTCAAATCTTTTCCTTCTTTATCTTTAACCATAAGACTCCATATCATGCAACCACATATGTAATCAATCTTCCTTTTCAAATTTTTGCATGCTACAATAACGTTATAGGAGATATTATGGGTATGTCCTTATGCAAATGGGACATTGAAATGGTCAACGACTAGTGGCAAGGTTACCCACAATGGGTAACTGGCATAAAATCGTGAATGTTGTCAAAGACATGGCCATCCATCCATAATGGATGGTGTAGTATTTTTTTATAAAAAAAATGTGGGACATTGAAATGACTTTGAAAATTGTGAAAAAAATATTTTTCGGTTGACAAATTAAAATTTTGCTAATTTTCTAGATGGTAAAATGTAATTTTCCTTTCCTACATTTACTATCACTATGATGCATCTATGATTCCAAAAAAATCATATATAAACCCATATTTCTCTATTACAAGCCTCTTCTTTTTTAAAATCTCATAATATTTATCAAGAAAGTCGAGTTGTATGGAAATGCTTAACATCAAGCATAGATACTTTCTTTTTTTAGTACATTGGATTTCGTGGACTTCCAAATTAGGGTTCCTTGCAAATTGTGGGCCATCATTTTGATGTCCCAAAGATCGACATGAGTTGATTAATAGGTCTTTTATTTGTGTTATAAAAATGTAAATCTTACATTTATTAATCAAAAAAAACTTTATAAAGTGTAATGTCTTGAGTGTATGCTGATAAACCTAACTCAAATTAGTCTTTTATAATCTTAGTTTAGTAGCACACAAAAATTTAAAAAAGAAATATTGATCACATATGCAGTTGATTGATATGGCTGATATGGTTAAAGATAAAAAAGGAAAAGATTTGGCAAATATTAATTAAGAGAGGGAGAGAAAGAAATTAAGAAGGGAGAAGCAAAGGAAAAAAATATGGTCTTATTGGCATGCCATATAGGACACTACATAGAAGGTGATAAAAAGGTGATGGAACAAAGGTGATATATAGCATTACTCAATGGATTATTATTACCAGTGGCCGGTACAACATACAACATATCTCAAAAGATGTCACTCATAAGAAGTGATCTTGTAATATCTCGCATTCACAAAAAGAAACATACAACTAGACCAAAGGCTTGTTCGTACCCTACGTACACTTCACTCAACTAACTTTGCTTCAATCCATAACACACACCCAAAACACGCACACACTTGAAACTCGAATACATTTGAAAAATGTTGTCATTCTTTTGTTTTCTATAACAATGAAGTGTAAGAATGAAAAATTTTAGAAAAAGTGAGAAATGATTTTTTCATTATTGATTTAGATACAATAGTTGTTATTTATAGCATTGATTTTACACATGTGCTTTGTACAGTTAGATGGCAGCTATTTCCCATTAACCACAAGTCTATTATTCTTTAGCTAACTCTTAATCCTAACTAATTATGTTAATCTTCTCGCTAATGACTTTGCTGAGTTACTGAGCTCTGTTAATCTGTTCGCTAATGACTTTGCTGAGTTGTTAAGCTAGGCTTACTCTTATCATGCCCCCGCAAACTGAGCTGAGCTATCGTGAGGGGAAATTTGGTCCTGAGATAAGTATATCGGGCTGTGGATAAGGGTTTAGTGAAGATGTCAATAGGTTGTTTAGTGGAAGCAACATGGGCTACCTTGAGCTATTTGGAGACAACCTGTTCGCGAACAAAATGATAGTCCAAGGCAATATGCTTAGTTCGATTATGAAAGACTGTATTTATAGCTAAGGCAAAGGCTGAAGAACTGTCTACCTATAAAGTGGGTGTAATAGCAAGAAGATAAAGATCTTACAGAAGATAAGTGAGCCACTTAATTTCTGCAGAAGTATAGGCCATTGCCCTATATTCCGCTTCAGTAGATGAGCGTGCCACTGTAGGTTGCTTGCGAGAACACCATGATATCAGGTTGGAGCCAAAGAAGATACAATACCCTATGATTGATTTTTTATCCAAAGCACAGGATGCCCAATCGAATTCAGAGAATGCCATGAGTTATAAAGGGCCTGGCTTGAAGTGAAGACCATAGTGCAAAGTACCTTGGATATACCTCAATATCCGCTTCAGGGCACTGTAATGGGATTGCAAAGGGTGATGCATATGTTGACAATTAATGTTATTAACGGTGAACTGCAAGTCTGGGCGTGTAATAGTGAGATATTGCAAAGCACCTATGATGTTGCAAAAGTAAGTGGGATCTGAGTATGGTGGATCATCATCCTTAGGAGATACTGGGGTAGATGAAATTGGTGTGGGATGGAGTGACATTGTTGTATTCCTGCTCGACGAAGTATATTAGCAACATATTTAGCATGATGTAAAAGAATACCTATGGAGGTCTGTTGAACCTCGATGCCCAAGAAGTATGATAGATTGCCTAAGTCTTTCATTGCAAAATTATTGTTCTTATCACGAATAAGTTGAGCAATGAGAATAGAGGAGCTACCAGTTATGATGAGATCATCAACGTAAACCAACACAATAATCATTGCAGTATGTGAATGAAGAACAAACAGTGAACTGTCGGCTTTGCTGCATTTAAAGCCTTGCTTGAGAAGAAATGTGGAGAGGAGCTAATGCCAAGCTCTAGGGGTTAATTTAAGCTCGTAGAGTGATTTATGCAGTCGACAAACATGAGAGGGAGAGGAATGATCTTCAAAACCTTGGGGTTGAACCATAAACACTTCCTTACTAATCGCGCCATGAAGAAATGCATTCGAGACATCCAATTGTTTAAATCGCCAATTTGAGTTGAGAGCTAGAGAAAGAACCATCCGGATAGTTTGATTCTTGACCACCGGACTAAAAGTCTCTTCATAATCAAGTTCCTGAGTCTGATGAAAACCTTTGGCAACCAAGCGTGCCTTATACCAAGCCACTATTCTATTGGCATTCCGTTTGATTTTGAAAACCCATTACACCCAATGGGATATCGATTTTCTGGTAATGGCTCCAAAGACCAGGTTTGTTACTGTTGAAGAACAGTGAATTCTTCTTGCATAGTCTTAACCCAAGGAATTTTTTTGTAGCTTCTTTATAGGAAGATGGTTCGGACGTAGATGGTTCTGTGCTTAATGTAGTACTGGTGTAAGCTTTGGGTTTAAGAGATCCTATTTTGGATCGTGTTGTCATAGGATGAGTGGGTAATACACTAGAGGGAGGCAAAGTAGCTATGGAACTTTGACTGCGACTGTAAGAGGAAACATATGTAAGTATGGTGGAGTTATAAGAAGAAATAGATGTAGATGACGATATAATAGATGGGACATAAGATGGGAAACTCACAATAGTTGGTGTGAGCTGTGATTGATTTACAATTTCTTGTTGGGTTGCAGAGGTGGATGAGACATGAAGAGGCAATTGGAACTGCAGAATTGTTAGAGCAGTAGGTAGAATTGTTGTAGGGCTGGAATATAGTTGAGAGATCGATGGGCTCAGAGAACTAGAAGACCCTAAGGGAAAGATATATTTGAAGAACTTAACATGCCTGGACACATAAACCTTATTTGTGGTAAGGTCTAAGCACTTATATCCTTTGGTATTTGTGTTGTAACCTATGAAGACACAGAGGACAGATCTTGGCTCTAATTTGTGACTAGTATATGGTCTTATCCAAGGATACGCTAAGCAACCAAAAACCTTAAGTAGGTTGTAGTCAGGTGGCTTAGAATAAAGAGACTTATATGGTGATTTGTTATTGAGAAGTGGTTTAGGTAGGCGATTGACGATATGGTTTGCAATAGCAAGAACTTCAAGCCAATAAGAGGTAGGGTGCTTAAACTGATGCAATAAGGCAAGAACCATCTCAATTAAGTGCATATGCTTCCTTTCGGCCTTTCCATTTTGTTGCGGGGTATAAGGACATGTAGTTTAGTGAATTATTCCCAAACTTTGCAGATAAGAAGAGAATTTGTTATTTAAAAATTCTGAACCATTGTTAGTGCGAAGTGTTTTGATGATAGAATGAAACTGAGTTTTTACTAATGCAATAAAGGCAACAAAACAGTCAAAAACACTGGCTTTAGATTTTAAAGGAAATATCCATGAAAAACGTGTGTAATCATCGATGAACACAATGTAATATCTAAAATTTTGAAGTGATTCAACCCTTGAGGGTCCCCACACATCGGAATGAACAACCTCAAACGGATGTATGGATGTATTATTTGATAAATGAAAAGGCAGTCTGTGTGCCTTAGTAGTAAAATAGGGCTCACAAACAAGTCGTTTGGAGCTAAGTACAGGAATCTGAGTAGCTAAAGAATGTATAACAGTATGAAACGGATGGACCAATCTAAGGTGCCATAGTTGAGACTCAGAAAGTGTTGGCGCAGAATGAAAACAACTATGTGCTTGAGGTAGAATTGGAGAGATGCACCGAGGTCGGGGATACAAGCCATTCTCATAGAGGCCCCTGTACAGGACTGCCTTGGTAGTATTGGCGAGGATAAGTACCTCCTTGGAATAAAAAACAAGAGTAACATCATTATCCTTGGCTAATTGAGACACTGATAATAGATTTGAGGAAATTTGTGGAACAAAAAGAACATTATCAAGTTGGAATTGAGAGGAAGAGGTGGTAAGGTGACCAGTACCTGTATAAGTAATTGGAAGATTTGAACTATTACCTACAGAAACGGCATCGGAACCTCCTGGGGTTGATAGGATGCAAGATTGCTCAGGTCATTTGTCACATGAGAATTAGCTCTGAAGTCGAGATACCAAGCAGTATATGGTGCAGTTGGAGGTTGAAAGTGAGCAGCTAAAGCCTGCTTGGCAGACTGGTTGCTAGGATACTTCGAGTTATCAAAGCGATGCCAACAATTCAGCGCAATATGATTCAGTTTGTTACAAATTTGACAGTAAACCTTCTGGGAAGAATTAGCAGACTTCTGTTGCTGTTGGCCTGAAAAGTCTATAATCTTTATTTTGATAATAACAAAACATCTTAATTGTGCTTTAGCATTTTTTTGTAAGACCTTCTTTCCAAAGCAAGTCTACACCAACATTGGATCAAGTTGTTTCAGTCAAGAGTAGAAAGCTTTTTGGATCCAAGACCAAGCACTATCAAATTGTATCCAAGCCCTAAAGAATTCAAGTTATTGACTCGTAGATAAAGAGGGAGTCACAAGGAAGGAGAAGTGGTGACATAAGGGGTACCGGCCTTAAAAGTTATCGCTTGCCTAAGTATGATTCGTATCGCTCAAAATTTCTCAACAAATTGTTTTCTTATTTCAAAATATTTCGTAGAAATTTTTTTTCAAACTCTTGCTCTTGAAATCATTTTATAAAAATACCTTTCAACTGTTTGAAATTTTTTGAGATGTTAAAAAAATGCTAAGAAATCTCTTTTTCAATATGCCCAAATTTTTCTGGGCTAAAAATACATTTTCAGCATTTTTTATGGCATTCGGGCGTTACCGGCATTTTTCGGTCGCCCGGATAGAAGGTGCAACGCCCGGCAGAAAGGACTTTTTCGGGTGATACATGCTCCTTCCGGGCGCCCGGATCAGTGCCTCAGCGCCCGGATGAGTTAAGGGGAAAATCCAAAAATCTTGATTAAAATCTGATTTTTCTCTAATCTTTCCCTCTTTTTAAGCCATGCCTTCTCACCCTCAAGATCATCTCTCCAAGCCACAATTTTCAGATTATCAAAGAGCTTTCATATCATTCCTATTGAGAAATCTTGAGCTATCATTATCATATCTTTTGAGCATTCAAATCATTTTTCAAAAGTGTAATATCAAACTCAAATAGGAGTTGCAATTTTCATTTATTCTATCACATAATCTTTGTAATACATTCTTTCACATAGATTGAGAGAATCATTGTGAGAAGAAGTATCGTAATCCTTTGTGGACTCAAAGGAAGAGAGAGTAGTAGGTTAAGCTTCACCTACATTTGAAGGAGCTTGTGTGACTCTTGTGGATTCAAGAGTAATTGTAGTTGGTTCTTGCTTCACCAACATTTGAATAAGCATCATAGTGAAGTGTTATTAAAATCCTAAGGGAATAGAAAACCTTAGGTGGTGGACTAGGCCCCTGGGAGTGCGAACCACTTGAAAATCATCGTGTTTGATTTCTCTTACTATATTCTCTTTATTTCCAAGTTATTTACTTTCGTGTAGATATTGCTCATTTTAATTACTTGATAATTGTTGAGATATCTATTTGAGATTTTACCTTGAAACTCTAATTGCATATCTAATGTAAAATATTTATATTCTCACCAAATGTTTAAGAAATTGCCTACAAGAGCTTCTTGTGTATTATCAATCCTTACTAGACATTGCCTCTATATTAAGAATTTTTAAATTGCTAAATCTTGCCTAAACAACCTAATTCACCCCCCCCCCTTAGGTTATTAAGGACCAACAAGTGGTATCAGAGCTAGTACTCTACATATAGCTTAACATCTAGTATAGGATCCCTAAGGCAAGCTCGTCAATGTCTAATATAGTTGAAGGACAATCCTCCTCTAGACCACCAATGTTTAATGGAACAAACTATTCTTTTTGGAAAACTAGGATGAGAATCTATATTCTAGCAAATGACATAAGAGTTTGGAATGTGATAAAAAATAGACCAATCAATCCTACCTTAACTAAAAAGGAAGGAGAACAAAGTATCACTATCCCCAAACCGGAAAAAGATTATAATGATGATGACTTCAAAATGTGTGAAAGAAACTATAAAGCTATGAATATGCTATATCTTGCTTTAGATTCAAATGAGTTCAATAAAATTTCCGGATGCAAAAGTGCTAAAGAAATTTGGTATCAATTAGAAGTTACATATGAGGGCACCAACCAAGTTAAAGAAACTAGAATAAACATGCTTGTTCATAAATATGAAATGTTCAAAATGTCTTTTGATGAAAATATAGAACAAATGTTTTCTAGATTTACCGATATTGTTAATGCTCTAAAATCTCTTGGAAAAGAGTATTCTAATGAAGAATTGGTAGGAAAAGTTCTCCGAAGCTTAACCGAGCCATGGGAAGCTAAAGTAACGGCTATTGAAGAAGCTAGAGACCTCAAAACTCTCACTCTTAGTGAACTTATGGGATCTCTTATGAGTCATGAGTTGAAGAGGAAAGATCGAGAAGAAGAAAAGAGGAATAATAAAAAGTCACTTGCGCTTCTTGCATCAAAGGCTTACTCAAGTGATGAAGAAGAAGAAAACAAAGAAGATGATGATGAGATAGCTCTTCTTACAAGGAACTTTAAGAAATTTCTTAAATTCAAAAAGGTAAGCAAAGCTCCCTACAATAGGTTTATGAACAAAGGAAGAAACAAATCAAAAGAAGAAGGAAGATGCTTCAATTGTGACAAGACGGGTCATATAAAAGCAAATTGTCCAAAACTAATCAAAACCAAGGAAGGAAAAGCCTTGAAGGAAACATACGTTGATGCCGATGCATCAACCGGTGAGGAAAGTGAAAATGAAGAAGTGGCAAACATCGTTTGTCTTATGACAAAAGAAGATGATGAGGCATGTTCTTCCTTTAACTCCGAATATTACACCTCTAGCTCATTTATTGAAAATGAATGTTCTTTTGAAGAATTACAAAATGAATTCTCAAAAATGCATGATAGCTTTGAAATTGCAATTTTTAAGATACATGAACTTCAAAAAGAGAATAATACCTTAAAAGAAGAAAATAAGTTGCTTGAAAAGGATCGAAATTTTGCTCATGAAAAAGCACTTAAAATTCATTTCGAAAATAATAATCTTCAAACAAAAATTGAAAAGCTTGAAAAAGAAAATCAATGATTAAATAGAAACCTTGTAAGATTTACAAAAGGAAAAGAAAACCTTGATAAAATGCTTGGTTCTCAAAAAATGGCTTTTGATAAAAGTGGAATAGGATATGAACCTTCTTCAAAACAAAAATCTTTAAAAAGTTATTTTGTTAAAGCATCATCATCTACAAATGAAGCATCAACATCTAAAGGATTTCAAAAAACATGCACCTATTTTGAAATACAAGGTCACATAACATCACATTGTAAATTTCGAAATATGATAGGTAGAGACTCCAAAATTCCTTCTTGGCTTAAACCAAAATGGATTATCAAAAGTGTTAAAAGTCAATACTAACAATATAGGACCCAATAGAACTTGGGGACCTAAATTTTGTTTTTGTATATAAGTTACCCTAAGCATGAAGTATGAAGGAAATTGGATCATTTGTAGTGGATGCTCACGGCATATGACTAGTGCTCCATCTCTTTTCTATGAGACAATCAAAAATTACAAAGGTTTTGTGAGCTTTGGAAAGAATGAAAAAGGTAAAATCATTGGTAAAGGTAGCATTGGAAATAAAATATCCATTCATGATGTGCTACTTGTGAAAGGATTGCAACATAATTTGCTTAGTGTAAGCCAACTATGTGATAATGATTATTTAGTTGAATTTAAATCATCATGTTGCACCATTTTTGACAAGATGAAAAATGTGGTATTTACTGCAAATAGACACGAAAATGTCTATATTATTGACTTTGAAAGTATATCTTGCCAAAATATTGATTGTTTAATCACAACAAATGAAAGTTCTTGGTTATGGCATAGAAGATTAGGACACATTAGTATGGATCTACTTGGTAAACTTTCTCGAAAGGATCTTGTGAGAGGCCTTCCTAAGACCAAGTTTGAAAAAGATCATTTATGTGATGCATGCCAATTTGGAAAACAACATAAAATTTCTTTCAAAACCATTAGCCATGTGTCTACATCAAAAGCTCTACAAAAACTTCATATGGACCTTTTTGGACCAATGGATGTAATGAGTCTAGGAGGATCTAGATATGTTTTTGTTATTGTTGATGATTACACTAGATACACATGGGTGATGTTTCTTGCTTTCAAAAGTGATGCTTTCAATGAATTTGCAAAATTCTGTAAAAGAGTGCAAAATGAGAAAGGATACTATATTTCATGCATTCACAATGATCAAGGCACGGAATTCATAAATGCATCTTTTATGGAATTATGTGAACAAAATGGCATTGAGCATAATTTTTCGGCTCCTAGAACTCCTCAACAAAATGGGGTTGTTGAAAGGAAAAATCGAACTTTACAACAAATGGCAAGAACAATGTTGAAAGAAAATAACTTGCCTACATACTTTTGGGGAGAAGCTGTAAATACAGCTTGCTATACTCTAAATAGAGTTTTAATTAGGCCTTCTCTAAAGAAAACTCCATATGAATTATGGAAAGGACGTACTCCAAATATCTCACATTTTAAAGTTTTTGGATGTAAATGCTTCATCTTAAATAATATGGAGTATCTTGGTAAGTTTGATTCAAAGTCCGACGAAGGTATTTTTATTGGATACTCTTCTAGAAGCAAGGCATATCGAGTTTACAATAAAAGAACCTCTGTAATTGAGGAATCTATGCATATTAACTTTGATGAAACTAACCCATTTATGTCAAGAAAGGATGAAGACGATAGTATGAGCTTCCAACAAGTTGAAGAACAAAGTCAACCTATTCCGACAAGTGAAGAAGGCAATACATCCACAAGCAATCAGATTGATACTCAAACAGAGGAAGTAAAACCAACTTCAAATGATCAAATCACATCAACAAATCAAGATCTCCCAAAGTGTTGAAAATTTGTCAAAAATCATCCAAATGATCAAATCCTTGGGGATCCATCACAAGATGTAAGAACTCGTTCCAATCTAAATACTTTCTGTGAACATGTAGCTTTTATATCTCAAATTGAACCTAAAAATATCAAAGAAGCCTTATTAGATGATGATTGGATTATTGCTATGCAAGAGGAGCTTAATCAATTTGAAAGAAATCAAGTTTGGACTTTAGTTGAAAGACCTAGTAATTACCCGATTATTGGTACAAAATGGGTTTTTCGAAACAAACTAGATGAATCCGGTAATGTAACTAGAAATAAGGCTAGACTAGTTGCTCAAGGATATAATCAAGAAGAAGGAATAGACTATGAAGAAACCTTTGCACCAGTAGCTCGACTTGAATCCATTAGAATGTTACTAGCATATGCATGTTTCATGAACTTCAAACTCTATCAAATGGATGTTAAAAGTGCTTTCTTAAATGGATATCTTCAAGAAGAAGTTTATGTTGAACAACCACCCGGTTTTGAAAACACAAATTTATTAAGTCATGTATTCAAACTTCAAAAGGCTCTTTATGGACTTAAACAAGCACCTAGGGCATGGTATGATAGATTAAGTAATTATCTACTTGACAATGGTTTCTCTAGAGGTAAACTAGACTCTACTCTATTTGTAAAAAGAAAAACTAAAGACATCTTGCTTGTTCAAATTTATGTTGATGACATTATCTTTGGTGCTACTAATGAATCCCTTTGCAAGTACTTTTCTGAATGTATGCACAAAGAATTTGAAATGAGCATGATGGGAGAATTAAATTTCTTCCTTGGACTTCAAATCAAACAAACAAAAGAGGGGATCTTCATTAATCAAGCCAAGTACATTAAGGAACTCATCAAAAGATTCGGGCTTGAAACTGCAAAAGAAATGAGCACCCCTATGGGAACGTCAATCAAACTTGACAAAGATGAAAATGGTAAATCTGTTGATGAAAAGCTATATCGAGGTATGATCGGAAGCCTTCTCTATTTAACTGCCTCAAGACCTGATATTATGTTTTTTGTATGCTTATGTGCTCGGTTTCAATCTTCTCCGAAAGAATCACACTTGAATGCTGTAAAAACGATTATTAGATACCTTAAGAGTACTATCAATCTAGGACTCTTTTATCCTAAAGGCACATCTTTTGAACTTCTAGGATACTCCGATGCTGATTATGCGGGATATAAGATCGATAGAAAAAGCACTAGCGGCAGTTGTCAATTTCTAGGACATGCCTTAGTCTCATGGTCTAGTAAGAAACAACATAGTGTAGCTCTTTCAACAGCAGAAGCAGAGTATGTAGCTATAGGTAATTGTGCTGAACAAATTTTTTGGATGAAACAAACTTTACTTGATTTTGGTCTCGAATATGATCATGTGCCTATCAGGTGTGATAATACAAGTGTTATAAGTCTATCAAAGAACCCTATTCAACATTCTAGAACTAAGCATATTGAAATTTGTCATCATTTCCTAAGAGATCATGTGCAAAAAGGGGATATTGAGCTTGTTTTTGTTGATTCCTTGCATCAATTGGCCGATATTTTTACAAAACCTTTGCATGAGAATCAATTTTGTGCTATTAGAAGGGAATTAGGAATGCTTTGGATCACATAACCTGTCAAAATATTGCTTTTTTCGACAAAATAGTGATCCGGGCCTTACTGCCTTCTTCCGGGCGCCCGGAAGAAGCATGTATCGACCGGAACATCACTCTCTGCCGGGCGTTACTACCCTCATCCGGGCGCCCGGAAAAATGGCCTATCGCCCGGATCGAGCTGTTTGAAAAACTGAAATTTCCTTCCTTTCTTCTCACTTTTTCACACCTTCTCAAATATAAACTCTTTCTTCTCTCAATCTCTTCTATTTAATCACCAACATCTTCACCATTACTCACCATTATTTGCATCAAAACACTTCTAAATTCTCAATCTCTTGTGTTTTCATCATCAAAGCTTTCAAAATCTTCAACACCCAATCCTTAAAAAACCTTGTATACAAGGTGCTCGGTGAAATTCCTCAACTAAACCTTTCTTCTAACAAGCTTCTTCAACCTTCAAATTCAAATGGCACTACCAAGGGCTGACTCCAGGAAACGCAAGCAAGGAGAATCTTTATCCTCTGGCCCTCAGATCATTGTACATCCAGATGCTTTTCCACAACAAAACATTCTATGGGGTAAGATTTTAGATCCTCCCACCTTGCTTAATGATACTAGAATTTATCGGCTTTTAGATGCTCAAGGGTGGCTACCTATGTTAAGATTTGAAAACAAAGGCAATACTGCATGGATTAGAGAATTCTATTACTATGTTAACTTAGACTTCACCACCATGAAACTAAATAGTCAAGTTAAGTCTAAGGAACTAGAATTAACTGCAAGTATTATTGCTAGAGCCTTTGGGATTCCTAATCAAGGCACCAAACTTTATTCATATAGAGGTATGCCAGAAGGTGTTCTTGAAAACTTAGAAGCCAATGTTATAGAATTTCTGTGGGAAGGTACAGGAACAAGCTCCTTAGGATATCCTAAGACTAAGGATCTCACTCCATAAAAGAAGCTGCTATTTTATATTCTTCATGAGGTCATTATTCCACGGGAAGTTAAGGATGGTTCAATTCCAAAATTCACTGCACTGTTGATGTATTTGATGTATGAAGCTAAACGTATCAATCTTCCGCACATCATCATTAACCATATCATTCACACCAAGGAGGCTCAAAATCAACTTGCTTGTGGGGTTCCATTAACTCACCTGTTTGAGTCTTTAGAAGTTCCATGAGATCATGAGTTTGAGGCCGTTAGTGATAGATCGTATCTTCTCAATGTTACTAGCCTCACTCGCCAAAAGCTGAAAATTCATAACTCTCGTGTTCTCAATATTGGTGATGATACGAGTGATGATCCTCTTGTGTTTGAATCCCTTGATGTTGATCTCACTACTTTTAGAGATCCTATGGAACGGCAAGGTAGCAGTGGTATTGGCACTTCTCAAGGACAAAGGGCTAGACCATCTTCCTCTCACTCCTCCTCCCTTGATGAAATTCGTGCACACCTGAATGAACAAGATGTTCGTTTGGACAGAATGGAGCAGATGCTGAAGGCTTTATATGATCACCACATTGGTTCTTAGTCTATGGATGCTTTAAGTTGTGTTCTCTCCTCAAACAATTTTTTTTTGCTTTCAGTTGAATCTTTCCTCAAACACTCCTGCTGTTTTTATCTTTTAACAATTTGTTGGATATCTTTTTTACTTTCTTGTCATTAATGCGTTGCATTTTGCCTATCTCTTGTCTTATGTTTGTTATCGCCTACTATCTGCTATAGAATGCTGTTTTGTGATGACAAATAGGGGGAGAAAGTTTTGAAGTAAAAGTATTAAAGTAAATATGCCTATCATTGCACTTATTCAGGGGGAGTTTTTGCTTTTCAGGATCAAGTCTAAACTTTATCAAGCACAAATTCAGGGGGAGACCTCAATTCAAGTTTTATTCTTTATATTCCAACTATTTCATGCTTGTTAACTTCAATGTTTTGTCATCATCAAAAAGAGGGAGATTGTTGGCCTGAAAAGTTTATAATCTTTATTTTGATAATAACAAAACATCTTAATTGTGCTTTAGCATTTTTTTGTAAGACCTTCATTTCAAAGCAAGTCTACATCAACATTAGATCAAGTTGTTTCAGTCAAGAGTAGAAAGCTTTTTGGATCAAAGACCAAGCACTATCAAATTGTATCCAAGCCCTAAAGAATTCAAGTTATTGACTCGTAGATAAAGAGGGAGTCACAAGGAAGGAGAAGTGGTAACATAAGGGGTACAGGCCTTAAAAGTTGTCGCTTGCCTAAGTATGATGTGTATCGCTCAAAATTTCTCAACAAATTGTTTTCTTATTTCAAAATCTTTCGTAGAAAATTTTTTCAAACTCTTGCTTTTGAAATCATTTTATAAAAATACCTTTCAACTGTTTGAAATTTTTTGGGATGTTAAAAAAATGCTAAGAAATCTCTTTTTCAATATGCCCAAATATTTCTGGGCTAAAAATACATTTTCAGCATTTTTTTATGGCATCCGGGCGTTACCGGCATTTTCTGGTTGCCCGGATAGAAGGGGCAACGCCCGGCAGAAAGGACTTTTCCGGGCGAGACATGTTCCTTCCGGGCGCCCGGATCAGTGCCTCAGCGCCCGGATGAGTTAACGGGAAAATCCGGAAATCTTGCTTAAAATCCGATTTTTGTCTAATCTTTCCCTCTTTTTAAGTCATGCCTTCTCACCTTCAAAATCATCTCTCCAAGCCACAATTTTTAGATTATCAAAGAGCTTTCATATCATTCCTATTGAGAAATCTTGAGCTATCATTATCATATCTTTTGAGCATTCAAATAATTTTTCAAAAGTGTAATATCAAACTCAAATAGGAGTTGCAATTTTCATTTATTCTATCACATTAATCTTTGTAATACATTCTTTCACATAGATTGAGATAATCATTGTGAGAAGAAGTATTGTAATCCTTTGTGGACTCAAAGGAAGAGAGAGTAGTAGGTTAACATTCACCTACATTTGAAGGAGCTTGTGTGACTCTTGTGGATTCAAGAGTAATTGTAGTTGGTTCTTGCTTCACCAACATTTGAAGAAGCATCATAGTGAAGTGTTATTAAAATCCTAAGGGAAGAGAAGACCTTAGGTGGTGGACTAGGCCCTCGGGAGTGCGAACCACTTGAAAATCATCGTGTTTGATTTCTCTTACTCTATTCTATTTATTTCCAAGTTATTTACTTTCGTGTGGATATTGCTCATTTTAATTACTTGGTAATTGTTGAGATATCTATTTGAGATTTTACCTTGAAACTCTAATTGCATATCTAGTGTTAAATATTTATATGCTCACCAAGTGTTTGATAAATTGCCTACAAGAGCTTCTTGTGTATTATCAATCCTTACTAGACATTGCCTCTATATTAAGAATTTTTAAATTGCTAAATCTTGCCTAAACAACCTAATTCACCCCCCCCCCCCTTACGTTATTTATGACCAACAGTTGCTGATGTTGAGGATACTGATTTTGATTTTGAGAATTGTCTCTGCCTCCGCGATTATTATAATTTATGCCTTTGCCTCGTTGCGAATTTGAGTTAAAATTCCTCTGTGTATTGAAAGCAGTATGAATCTCTCCAGATGAAACATCATATCCAACCACATGCTTAATCAATTGAAGATGTAATTCCTCAGAAAGAAGTAAGCTAGAGAGCTTAGAGACAGTGACTTGATCTTTGTGAACTCTAATAGAGTTGCGAATAGAGTTATACTATGTTCGAAGACCTTTGAGAATGTACATAACCAAATCATCTTCATCAATGGTTGTAGAAACACTAGCCAGATTGTCTGTGAGAGTTTTCACATAATCGAGGTACGATTGCATGCTTTGCGAGCCTTTCGTAAATGTGTAGAGCTCCATCTTCAATTGATGAAGATGAGGTCGAGAAAGAGATTGAAACCTCTCTTCTAAAGCAGTCCAGATCTTAGGCGAGGTTGCAAGATGAAGAATTTGAGGTAGAATAAGGGAGGAAATGGAGGCGTAGAGACATGATTGTAAATGTTGATCGATTATCAGCCACTGGCCATATTCTAGATTTGATTCAACTGTGTCGTCAGCTTGCTTGAGCTTTGGTAGCGGACATAGATGAGCACCAGTAACATGATCTAGAAGACGATTTGCTTTGAGAATTCGTTGAATTTGTGCTCGCCAGAGGTTGTAATTAGAGTTGTCGAGTTGTACTCGAACTAGTGAGCTCTAATTTTGAATCAAAAGCTTGAGGCCAAAGGGTAACTTTGTTTCATCAGCTATTGTTGAGAGCTTGAAAGCTTAAAAAAAAATGGCAATAGAGAGATAAAGAGGACCAAAGAGGACAATTAACTCCTTATGTGGCTCTCAGTACCATGAGAAATTTTAAAAAAAGTGAGAAATGATTTTTTCATTATTGATTCAGATACAATAGTTACTATTTATAGCATTGATTTTACACATGTGCTTTGTACAGTTAGATGACAGTTGTTTCCCACTAACCACAAGTCTATTATTCTTTAACTAACTCTTAATCCTAACTGATTCTGTTAATTAGCTCGCTAATGACTTTGTTGAGTTGCTGAGCTCTATTAATCTGCTCGCTAATGACTTTGCTGAGTTGCTGAGCTAGGCTTACTCTTATCAAAGAAGATGATTCTCTAACAACTACAAGCAAAGCAGCTCCGATCAAAAGTTCTTCATCGCCGGCGCGATTTCAAGATCTTCCCTTTCTTCATCATATCCTTGGAAATTAAACTCCGATTTTTCACATTTGATGACCGAGGTTCAAATATAGCTTGAAGTTGAAGCTTCTTTCTCATATGTCACTGACAGAGCTTCGGTGAACAAACAACAATTGAAGAAGAGGAAGCAATATTTTTTAAATGGATGAAGTGTGTCATTCGCCCAGACGCTTTTCGACTACGCCTCTATAATTTGGTTATAATATTCTGGTGGGTCTTAATTTTCTCCACTCGAATTTGAGATGGCTATTAATGTATGGATTTGGATGACAATAATTGGAGCATCTTAGGATTATCCTTTACAAAAATACACATCACCTCTACTTAAAATAAATTGTCAGATTTACTTCACTATCCACTTATTTTTAAACTAAAATAATGTAGTTTTGTATGTGTTCATTGAAAAAACTGACTTAAGAATATATATATATATATATATATGGGTGAATAGCACTGGACTCCACCTGAGATTTTCGTAAAGTGTATACTAATCTCTTGTCGTTCAAAACACTTTTTCCGTCAATAAAATCGTTAGTTTTAACAAAATGTGAAGCACACGCGCTTGTTTTGCAAGTTTGATTGTTTTGAATTATTTTTGGTAATAAAATAACTTCATTCATTTACCAAAATATCCTTTTAACAAAAAAACATAAAATATAAAATAAAAAGCAACAAATATAAAAAGAAACCAAAACTTTATCGTCTTCCCCAACCCCCCACCACCTACCCCTAACCAGCCCCCCCATCCTACCCTTCCCAGTGCGTCAACCACCCCACCCTAACCCCCCAACCCGTCAGCCACCCTACCCCACCCGTCCCAACCCGTCAACCACCCTACCCCACCCCTCCCAACCCGTCAGACCCCCCATTCCACCCCTATATATATGTTGTTTTTTTTTTATGGTCTTGTAGGCTTGTTACCTAGGAACTTGTTCAAAAATATAGTAATGAAAGGAACATAAGAGTTTGTCGCTAGATATTTGACCACATAGGATCGTCCAGTTCCTATAGAATCTATCACTAAAATACCCCTAAAGGGGGATAAGGCTAAGCGGAGCAAAAATGATTTTCTATGAGATGGGAAATGAAAACTGTTAGCCTCACACGAAGTTTGTGAATAAGTGATTATCTGATAATGAGCATGGAATATTCGTCTTTCTGCTAAATATGATGTATTGAACTCATTATTCATTAGATACGTTTTATGAATGTCAACTAAGGTTCTGTTTGACCTAACTGTAAAATTTCAGCTTTTGACCTGTAGCTCTTTTAGAGTAGAACTTTTGTTAGAAGTACTGTTGAGCAAAAACCGTTGTCTATTTGGCTTGTGTTAGACAACATGGAGCTTTTACAAATATTAAGGGTAATATCGAAAGTTAAAAAATATGGAGGGGTATATTTGAGAAAAAAAAATAACGTTCCGCATTATGTAAAACAGTTTCACAAAAGTCTTTTTTGAAAAGCTCCAATTTTTAGCTTCTCATTTTTTAGCTTTTTTTATCTTCAACTTTTACCTAAAAACACTTTTAAAAATGGACCAAACAAGTTAGTTCAATTTTTAAACTCACAGGAAGCGCTTTTGAGTGTTTAAAAGATAGGCCAAACAGAACCTAAATATCTTAAGTAAATTACTCTCGATTGTTCAATCATGTGCGTATACACATACATATATATATGTATGTATATTTTTCTTTTTTTATATATCTATATATATGTATATAGGTAAACAAAAAGGAAAAGGAAAAAGAAAAAAGAAAAAAGAGAGAAAAGAATGTATTTTTCTTTTTATTTTTGAGTTGAATGTGTGTGTGTGTGTGTGTGTGTAGGTAAACAAAAAGGAAAAGGAAAAAAGAGAGAAAAGAAAAAGAATTAAGGGCATTTAAGTTTTTTTTGCAAATTCTATTAGCCAAGTTAACGGAAAAGTGGGGAGGGGTGCGTGTGCTATGTTTTAAAACCACAGAGAAGGTACTTGGTGGTTTTTGAACCATAGAGAGGTATTGTGCACTTTCTAAAAATCACAAAGGGGTCTGATACTATTTACCCTATATATATACCCACTTAAAAGTAAAGAATCATATGTGAGACTCATAATTGATTTATTTTTAACACTATAGTTTTACGACCTGTACATACACTCTTATTGTATATGGTTACACTCATTAATACATAGAAATTCTTCTCTCTATCTCTCTTCTCTTTTTACCTCATTATTTGGAACATATTAAATTCAACGAGCATGACAAAGAATTGATTCTCAAGAAACCAACATTTGATCTTTAAATGAACTCCCATTTTGAATTTCTCAATTTGTTTTTTCTCTACTCAAACATACATAACTAAGAGAATGGTAAGCGGCAAATTTCATCCTACCATATGCAGCTGATTTCTTTTCTTAGTAAACAAGATGTATATTTTATCACTCGTAAAGCACTAGACCTCACTTTACTTGGGACAATAAGAGCTTAGGCGATGTCCTTAAAGCATCCAGTCTGGATAGATTGTTGATCATTGATTGCGGGTTTGATACCTTCCAGAACTCCCAACTAGACATCTTCTTACCAGGTTTATCTAATCACTCTCATTTGGTACTTAGTACAGTCCAGGCTAGACACAGAAAGGCCCGCCCATTTAAATTCTTCAATACCTGGACGAAACACCATGAGTTCAAAGACATTGTTCAAAGACACCGATGTTGATCAGATTATATCAGAAGCGAAAACTTCTCAAGAAAAATTTGAAGGAGTTTAATACCAGGCACTTTGTTAACCCTTTGGTTAGAATTGCTGAAATCAGGGAGAAGTTAGATAGTGTCCAGGCTAAAATTGTAAGGGATGGTTGCTCAGATCTCAGAGTTGAGGAAAGACACCTTGTGATGGAGCTTGAATTTAAGATGAATACCGAAGAAGAAGCACTTAGGTAAAAATCTAGAGTCCACTAGATGACTGTTAACTCGACATATTTCCTTAAGATGATTAGAGGGAGGATTGCCCAGAATTTTATTTCAAAATTGATAAATTCTGATGGATGTTGGATCGCCGACAAAAAGGATATGGAAGCTGAAATTCTCAACTACTATGAGAAATTGCTTGGTTCACCAAGTCAATCCCAAGAAAGAATCCCTGTGGAAGACCTCAGTAGAGAGCAAGCTGAGTTCCTCTCTAGAGTGGTTTCCCTTGAGGAAATCAAGAAGGCTATGTTTGATATTGATCAAGGTAAAAGCCCTGGCCCAGATGGATTCACAGTGCATTTTTATCATTCTACTTGGTACATTGTGGGCAATGATGTCACCAGGGCAGTCCAATGTTTCTTCCCCTCAGGACGTTTGCTTAGAGAAGTGAATATCACGACCATCAATCTGATTCCCAATTTAAATAACCCTTATCATATCAAGATTTTAGGCCAATCTCGTGTTGCAACATGATTTCAATAAACCAGTGTACGTACATTGAAGATCGATCTTATGAAGGCTTATGACTCAATGAGATGGGACTTTATACTCAAAGTCCTAAAGGCCATAAACTTTCCTATCTATTTTATCAAGCTCATTGAGGTATGCATAACCACTCTCCAATACTCTGTGGCTATCAATGGTGACCTTGGAGGTTTTTTCCCTGGGGAAAAAGGATTGAGACAAGGATCCCTTCTCCCTTTACTTGTTTGTCATTGGGATGGAAATCTTGTCAAGGATCCTCACGAAGATGGCTCTCCAAAAGGATTTCTTCTACCACCCGAAATGTAGCAAATTGAAGTTGAACCATATTATCTTTGCAGATGATTTGCTTGTGTTTTCAAAAGTCGATCACTCCTCCCTCAAGGCCATTTATTTTTGTTTGAGGATCTTTCAGAGATGGTCAGGCCTTCAACGTAACCCAGACAAGAGTGATTTATTCTTCAGTGGTTGTTCAAATGATTGAAAAACTCAACTCCTTGAGTTGATGGGTTTCAAGGAAGGTAATCTCCCAGTGAGGTAGTTAGGCATTCCTCTTATAACAAGCAAGCTTAATAGACACATATATAAGGACCTGGTGGAGATGACTTCAAAGAGAATCCAGCATTGGTCTACTAAGTGGCTCTCTTTCGCAGGTAGATTGCAACTCATCTAATCGGTGTTAATTGGCATTCAGGCGTATTGGTTATGATTATACTTCCAGAAAATGTGCAAACTTTCTATAGACTAGCAGTGCTGAAGGTAATGTCAGATTCAAAAAGAGCTTGGATTGCTCGCTGTTTTTCCTCTCTGTGTATAAAGTAAGTCAGTCCCAGTGTTGGGCAGAGCCCATTGTCAAACCGAATGAAGCTAAGGCTAAGGTTGCTTGGGATACAGTTGCGAAGATTAAGAGAGAAGAGGCCTTGGGATCTGGCAATTGGAAGAAGTCAACAAAGCATCAATTCTGAGATTTATATGGAAGCTGTGTACAGGTCGTGAGTCTGTTTGGTGTAATTGGGTAGACTGAAGGAGTACTTTGGGGACAGAGTGGTCATATCTACGAACATTGGTCTTGAATGTACAGTGGCAAAAGTTTGTAGGATGGGGAGATCAATTACCCTTATTCCAGAATTAAGAAATATCATTCATCAAGCTATAGAGCAGATCAGAAATTCCGGCTTGGAAGACAAGGTCCTTTGGACACTTAGTCATAATGGTAAGTTCTGCAACTCTAGAACTTGGAAGAAGATTAGAACTCGTGCACAGGTAGTGGATTGGCATCATATTATGTGGTTCAAACAACATATTCTGAAGCATTGCTTTGTTACATGGACAGCTATCCTCGATAAGCTTACAACCAAATACAGACTTCTCGCTTGGGGCATTCCTGTCAGTAGTGCGTGTGTGTTTTGTGGCATCACAACTGAAATGAGAGAACACCTGTTCTTTGAATGTAGTTTCACTAAGAGAGTGTGGTTGGGTGGCCTGGATGTGTGTCGGAGTCAGGTTAAACACTTCACCTGGGATGATCTTCTTGAATGGTTAACTTGAAGTTGTTATGAAAGAGACCTTGATACTCTAATCACTAAGATGTTTTTCAGCTCCATTGTAATGCCTGGGCAACTGAAGACCAACTTTTGCAAAGGATCAAGAATGATATCTGGAGTAAAATTAGTATAGAGGCTAAATTCCCTAACCCTTTTGTAAATAGAGAAATTTTACTTTTTGAATTTTGATGAGAGCCTACTTGTGTAACTTATAGATTTTTTGGTTGGCTCGATCACGATGCTGTTTTTTGTGTTTTTGGACTATGACCACTTGGTTTTAGTAAAAACATTATAATTTTATGAGAAGGTTTATTCTCAATATAGTCTCCCATCTCCTCACAGCTCCCCAACCCTCCACCCCCCTCTTCCGGGAAAAAAAAAAAAAAAAAGGAATTCCAAATACAGTGACCAACATCATAGTAGACAAAAGTGATTGCATTGCACAGAATTGCTCAAAAGCTTGAGCTTTGTTGTTGATACTTGTTACACGAAAAATAAGATCAATAACAAAGGGCATGTGAAAGTTGAGATGTAGTCTCTTTAGACTCACTTCTGAAACATTGATGGCCAATTTGGAGCAATATTTGGTTGTGGATCGTCCCCATTCCTCGCGTATTATGGTCCCATTGAGACACTTCAGCTGAACTATTCACAGACAAAAAATAAGATCGATAACAAAGAGCATGTGAAAGTTCATTCATGTCCTCTCATATAAAAAGTAAACCAGAAAAATTATTGCAGAAAGTTTAGCATCATCAAAGACATATCCCACTACACAGCTCTGCATATTGAGACACTTCAGCTGAACTATTCATAGACGAAGCGAGAGAAATGCAGCATGAGCAAGGGAAACATCTTTAATAAATGTGCATAATTCGAGCACCCTAGGTAAAGCCCTCCAACTCCAAAAGACTCGAACTAGAGAAATTTATTTCTAGTCTCGTTGTAGAAAACAGGGGATTTATCCATTTAAGTGTTGCAAAATCCATTATTTGCTAGGCGGAGTATGCATTCTTCCTACATAAAAAATCATAATCTCCAAGACAACGTTATAAGATAATGGGCTAGTCCATCTAACACTAATTAGTTTTAGAATAGAACCTCATAATTCTTATCATAGTATTAAAGTTGGGCCTGTGGTTCTATCATGTTCATCCATGTGTAAATGATATGTTATTTCTTGTGCTCTCGATTCTCAGTTCTTTCCGTTTCAGCTTTTAAACTCACAAAAAATATTTTTTTAAGCGTTTAAAAACTAGACCAAAGAGAATCTTAAGATGAAACCTCATATTTTTATCATTGCCTTCGTATCTATAAATTGACGAAGTAGAATGGATCTGCATATATAGCTTTTCGTTTCTTGATCAAATTCAAATAATACAGTGCCAAGAAAGTATTACATTGAATAATAAAACTTTAAACAAACTTAGCGGTATGTTAAGTACAATGTGAAATGAAACTTTTTGATTTCACTACAAATATAGTAGAGGCCAGCAGCATGCAAAGAAAGCTAACCAATGGAGAAGACATAAACTCAAGCACACAAATCAGGTAAAAATGAAAATAAGAAATCATATATCAGGAGCATAAACAATGGTTGAATTAGACTTACAGAGTAATAAATCAGATTTGATGTCGAATGTCCACTAAATCGACAATAACCTTTGGAATACAAGCTTAAAACAGTTTAGACTGTTTCTTAGGCATTTCTCTTTCAAACGGCCAGATTTAGTGAGACTCAATTCTTGAAGATTGGTCAGGCGCTGCATTACTTCTGTAGACCGTATATGCTCGAGATTCTCACAATCGGCAAGTGTTAGAACACAAAGGGATCGAATGTTCCCTATCCATTCCGGTAGAGCCTCCAATCCTTTAAAATTCTGTATTGACAAAGATATCAACGAAGGGAGCTGTTGAAGTTGCTCAGGTAGAGATTTGAGTTTTGGCCACCCCCATAGTGTAAGATTTTGCAGAGAGGCAAAATCAAGCTGAACATTATCACTAGTCTCATCAATAGCAGTGACGCTCGAGATGGTGTGAGGCCAGGGAAAATAATCAAGCTCCTTACAGAATCCACCAATAGCCAAAGTTGTGAGGCAAGGCAGGCGCTCAAGACCGTAACCATCTACTTCTGAAAGAGCATGACAATTGTAAATCTGTATTGTCTCAAGTGACTTGCAAAATTCGAGCCCTCTAGGTAATGCAACTAACTTCTCACATCCTATAATGCTCAATGATTGCAAAGATGGAAGATGTCCCAGAGTTGGAAGTTGCTCCCATGAATCACAACCTTCCAATTTCAATTCCACCAAATTAGGAATCGTTGTTGCCATCCAAGAGGGGGATTTCGAACCCTTAAAATTCACAATTTTTAGACCTTTCAAATGTGAGTGTGGTCTAAGACCTTCAAGAACTTCCTCATCATTGAACTCCCTTCTCTGTTTGGACCAAGACAGTTCAAAGTGGTCTACCTTAAACTTTTCGGATAAGTTTGCCTTTTCGGCTTCCTTACCACTCTTCACCTTTTCAAGCCCATAAATAATGAGTTTACCCCTCAAGTAATTCAGGGGGCCTAACTCCTCAATTTTGCGACCATTTTCATCACCCAAAATGAAGTAAGGTAAAGTTTGAAGATGAACCAACTGTTTTATTCCCACAAGCATGCACCCAACTGTATGATGAAGATGAATATGTCTCAATTTAATCAAAGTACCAACAAACATCTTTGATGAGTTTCGCAAACCAACTCTTAAGGTTTGTAAATTGTAAAGCTTTATATAAGATGCAGGTAGTGCTCTGATCCCAGTTCTTTCTATGTCCATACATCTTAAACATTTCAACTTACCTATTGAAGTAGGCAATTCTTTAATGCTATGGTCACACAAAATTAAGGATCGAAGGAACCTAAACTTTGTCAACATATTTCCAATGATCCCCCTTTGTAGATATAAGGTTCTAAGCTTTGGAGGAATTCCTTGCAACATATCTACCATTTTTCCGTCACTCGAAATCAATGATAAGTGTACACCTTTGACATCATCATTATCCTGCCCAACCTTCATCGCGAGACAATAATCCTTTGATACATGTAATGCAAAATCATGCACAATATCATGCATCTTGCAAAACTGAACTTTATTGTAGTCATCATAGTTAGCCCCTTGCAATAAAGAATTCCATAGTAGAATATCAAAATAGTCATTACCCAAGTCCTCCATTTGTAAAGGACTCCCCTTTGGAGGATTGAGAAACCCTTGTGCCATCCATAGTTGTATTAACTTTTCCCTATCTATAAAAGCATCCTTTGGAAATATTGAACAATATGCAAAACATTGTCTCAAAGATAAAGAAGGCAAATGATTGTAAGTTAACTTTATGGAGGATAGGACTCCATCTTCACTATTGGCTGAGCTCCATATATTGCTATTCTCAATACTGACCCATTCACGTACATCTTTTTTTGAGTAGAGTAAGCCTCCCAGTACCTTAATTGCTAATGGCACTCCCCCGCTCCTTTTTACGATCCTTTGACCTATAGTCACGAATTCTGGAGTCTCTGTCACTCCACCCTTTGCAAATGCTCTTCGCTTAAATAAAGTCCAACTATGATCGTCTGACAATCTACCTAAATTATGAGTGTGGGAGGCACCCATTGTTGAAACAACTTTATTACTACGAGTAGTTACCATGACTTTAGTTCCTCTACCACCGCCTATCTCTCGCAACTCATTTTCCATACATTCCCATTTTTCTTGATCCTCATTCCAGACATCATCAAGAACAAGTAGATATCTTTTGTCCTTTAGAGTTTCTTTCAGTTTCTCTATCATTGCTTGCCTATTTGTCAAATTAGGATTTTCTCTGGTTATAGATTGCACCATCTCGTTCAAGAGTCTCTCGACATTAAAATCTTCAGAAACACAAACCCATATTATTTTCTCAAAATGTTGAACCACTCTATCATTTTTGGAAACTAGCTGAGCAAGAGTAGTCTTTCCTTGTCCACCCAAACCCACTATGCCAATGACTGCAAAATCTTCTAATTCATGGTTTGGACTTACTAGCATGTTTACCACTCTTATGACATCCTCATCTCTCCCCACGATCTCTTTTTCTTGAACAGAAGGACTAGTCATTCGAACTACTTTAATTTCTGAACTTTTGTTTAGAAACTCTGAAGGACTAAACCCATAACCAATTCCTTGTTCTTTACAACTTCTCAATTGTGAATTCATATCCTTAATCTTATGAGCCATCTTGAGATGAAACACAAGCTTTCTTGCGGGAGAAAAGAGACTGCGTACCTTGTCCCATTTCTTTTGTGGTATCTTTATCTTCTCGCAAAGAACCTTGTATGTGTACTCTTCCAACACATCATCAGCATCAGATGCCACAGCCTTAAGTCTTTTTAACCAAAGTTGCATGGTCTCTGAATGGATATCTTTGCTATCAGCATCAACCACTAGAGCTTGAATGGTGGTGAGTTCACTAACTATGCTTTCAAGGTATTGCTTGACACCAAAAACAAAGCTGAATTCTTCAGCAGCAAGAGAAAGTGCCTTGTTTAATATGCTCTCTGCAACAGCTCCAAGAACAATTTCAGCAGCCATCTTATCTTGCAAACTGGAGAAGATTGCAAGAGGAATGAGATTTTTCTTAGCTATGTGAGAGAGATGATTAATTATTAGCAGCAATGTATATATCTATAGACAGAAGGCACGGTTTTAAAAAGAGTTAAAACATTTTGCCCCATGAGTTTTAGGCTAAAACCCAAAGTCCCCCATCAACTATGAAATTTAGCCAAAATCCCCCATTAACCTTAATAGAGTTAGAGATCTGTTAATTTGTAAGGGCACATTTGTCTTTTTACTACAAAAAACAAAAATAATGTTAGCAAATATGTTTCACCAATGCCTGACAACTGCTCGATGAATTGCCTCAACCACACAAACTTGATCTGCCTTTTGACATGTATATCACAGAGCGTAATGCACATAAAGAAAGAGAACTATCTCAATTCGGCTAATGGATCACTTCTACTGCAGTGGAATGATGTCTGCCTTAAAAGATGTCAGAGTGAATGTCTTAAATTATCTGCTCCTGCTCTTATTGATGCTTTCTTCTGCTTGTGAAATGAACCTTTTTCTCTAATATGATAAGGCATTATTGGCATTTCTGAATATTGTTTCTCATTGTTTTTGCGATAAGAAATCGTTTCACCCATTGTACTTAGTTGGGGATGATATCTTAATTTTACTGCTTGTCATATTACTTTCTCTTGCCTAATCTTTTCACCAACATCTCTCGTTTCCTTCTTCTTCCACTGCAGGTCTTCTTGCTATCGATTCCTTCTTCTTTTCTTTTATGTCTCTCTCCTCCCTCTTCGTCGTCCTTTGCTCCTCTATCTTCTCCCAAAAGGCTAACCAAGCTTGTGTGGTAGAGGCAATTCATCGAGCAGGTGTGAGGCATTGGTGGAACATTTTACTTTGCATTATTTTTGTTATTACAAATTAACAGATCTCTAACTCTGTTAAGGTGCGTGGGAAATTTGGGTAAATTTCAAAATTGATGGGAGACTTTGAATTTTAGCCTAAAATTCGTGGGGCAAAATGTCTTTAACTCATTTTAAAAAACGTTCCTTATTTCTCTTGTTCAAGAACATCTTGACAGATACTATATTGCGACGTAATAGATCAGGTGGCCAAACAAATTCTTACAAATGTACTGTCATTGTCTACTTGTAACTACTGATTTTGAATCAACCAGTGTGATTGATTTGGTAGATAATAAAGTCAGCACATTTATGGAGAAAAGAATTGTCAATCATTTGGATGATGACAATGTACATGCCGGTCAGAGACAGACAATTGACTTCCCATGTGAACACTATATGGTAATAGTGGCTGTGTACGTGGAATGCCACATTCCATAAAAATTGTCGAAATTAGCCTAAGCTAGCTTGTTGAATTTTTTTTTTTTTTTTGAGCTTGTTGAAATTATGGGCAGAATAAATAACGACAAATGAAGCAGAAGATCAGTTACTAACAGGAATTGCCCAAGTGCGTGGAAGAAAGAGGAGGTTGCAGGTACTTGGAGATCAACTTTCAATCAAGGTGAAGTACCACATCAATACCTTAACAATTATGTTAAATGACAATCACTAGTCTTTGGTCTAGTGGTATGTTCCTCACAGTGAGTGCAAGCAGTAGCGGAGCCAGACACTCGGGGTTAGGGGGTGCCGCTTCGTCACCCGAAATTAAAGGTGTACTACGTGACGGAGTCAGTAACCGGATTTGGACACTCATTCATGCAAATTTATATTATATAAATTGAAAAAAAATTTATTTCCTTTATCTTTAAAATCATGACAATGATGAAAAAATATTAAAATATTTAAACATATAGAATTCGTTAATATTCAAACCGAACTGTTTAATCAAAGATACAAAATAATCAATTAAAAATAAAAAACAATGTAAAAATAATTTTAAAAAAAATTAAATTAAATTAAATATACAATTAAACTAGAAAAGTTTAACTTAAATGTTAAAAATATTACAAAAATAAATAAATCAAAATTCATACACAATGATAACATAAATAGTCCCCGATATATATAAAATAAATTTAAAATCTATTTATAAATAAGAGAATAAAAGTAAAAAATGAAGAGAGAAAAACATGAGAAATGAGAAAAAAAAAAAAAAACCAAGAGAGCATTTTTACAAGAAAAAAAAATCAAATTTCCTGAAAGCCATGTGGCTCTGCCAGTGAGTGCGAGAGAATGGAAGATCAATTCTCGTTGATAACATCATTTAATATATATTCAAATGCCTTCATAACAACTTATTATGGATGCGCCTCATTGTTAAACATGGATTGTAGTCTCTATTGAATCCAAAAAAGAAATTTAAAAATATTTATGTACTTTTTAAAAAGAAAATATTTAACTATTTTTAATCAAAAAATCCAATTAATCTCCCCAGAATAAAAGATATAGTTATATAATTAAAAAAAGTGTTAAAATTTCATCGAGAAATTTCTTAAATTTGCACCTCGGTAGGAGCTTACAAGTCTCAACACTTATCACGTATGGACTAGATCAAGAGTGCAAGTGGAATGCCATATCCACAAAACATGTCCAAATTAGCCTAAGGCGAAACACCCATCACATATTGAAATAAGAGAGCAAATGCTGAGCTCATTATCAAAAATCAAGTCCAAATTTAGCTCAATCACCTTCGCACCCGTGTTGCTATGGACGGCAATATAAAAATAAGAATTCAGAGGAATAATATTCAACAATAGTAGGTCACAAGGGACCAAGATAAGTGTTTGGCTGGAAAATCCTATTATTGCCTATTTTTGGAGAAGGTCACAAGTTAACTGCAGGTGAGCCTATACGCCATTGTTTGGAGATAGTGAAGTTCATAAAATTACTCACTTGCTTTTTCGCTTTTACGATAATAATTTTTATAACTATTAATTAATCATCTTATCAAGTTGTTAGTTATATTTATTTATTACTTTTAACACAACTTTTCATGTAAGGCAAGATTGCACCTTACATATACAATTTTTTACGTGCACACATCCTTTTAAATGTGTGATAGAGAAACTTGAAATCTATGAACTTTTTGGTACTTAGACTTTAATACTATATTAATTAACTACCTCATCTAAAATGTTAAATTGTTAAAGAAGAGATTACTATATTTATTTATAATCTACGAGAATGGCCCATTCTAGCTTATTAGAGTAAGACATATTAAATGGGTAGTTTTGACGTAAACCCCTTCAACTTTTACATATATGAGACTTAGACCTTATATTTTTTTTAAAATGAGACTTACATCCCTTCTACCAAAAATCTGTTAAATTTCTTGTTAAAACCTCATAAAATGACATCTCTACCCTCACCAATGTCTAATGTCAACACACCCTAACCAATTTCATCCACTACCCCGCCCCAAAACAGCCTGCAACTTTTCGTTTTGGTTGACAAATAACTGTGTTCAACAAAAAAAAGAAAAAAAAAAAGAAGACAAAGAACCATGCGTGTTAAATGGTATTTTTCGGGTAAGGATATTGGGGATGAAGATGGTAGAATTGTTATTAAAATATTTTTAACAAAAAAATTAACTGATTTTTGACAAGTATGGGATATAAGTCTCATTTTTTTAATGTACAAAAGTTTGTAAGTATCATTTTTTTAAAAGTATGGGATCTAAAGTTTATATATGTAAGAGTGAAGGGGATCTAGGTAAAAAATACCCCATATTAAATTTTGGCCGCTACTGATACTTTCCGTTTAGTACATGCAAAAGAATGTGAATTGAGATATTTCTAATATACTATTGAATTTAGATGTTTAGGCAATACTAGTTTTACACTTAAAGTTTACTCTTTATACTAGATAATTCATCGAGAAAGTAGCTATTCACCTCATACAAATTCGAGGTAAACGCTTCTTCATTACAATAAGATAAAGCGAAGATGATATTCATTAAAATAATATACTTATTACAATAAGACTAACAGATGGAATCTCTCTTTATTATTATTATTTTTATTCTGGACATATTTATCCATTTTCACCACCATCATCAAATTTTAAAACAAAATTTATATGCATTTTGATCAAGCGATTATTTTCACTTTGGCTTTTTAGTTCTTCAACTTTTTCTCCAATCAATAAAACAGCTAGCTATGTGTTGACTTTAGTTGCTGTGACATACTCTTGATCTTTTCAAGAATATTGGAATAAAAGTGGAGGAGGCTTTAGTAGATCACAAGGTGCCGAACAAAAATGGTAGCGGTTAATGTTTAAATTTAAAATCAACAGGTATTCTGATATACATCTTCATGACATTATCCAAAGTTAAATCTAAATAGATACCCAAAAGAAATATGCCAAACCAATATACTACACATGGGGTTCCTCATTTTCAATATAAAATGATGGATAGATCTTTTTTTTTTTGCTAGGAACAAGGGAAATTTTGTTCTCAGTAACATCCAAATGTGAACCATAAAGTATCCCAAATTCCTAGATTTTCTAGATATGGAAAAATGTCACACACCCTACAGGCACCCTAAGTTTTTTTGCATAAAATTAAGGACTCAGCAAATATAAATCACAATTTTTTTGGGAATACTTTATTATCCACACGCGTGCACACATACACAGACCAAACCACACCCAAATACACAATTCAAAATATAATTATGTATTTTTTTTCTATTTCAAACTCTGACCCCCTAAACATCACAGTCCTAAAGCATGTACATATTGTGAATTCCTCCAAATTTAGATAAACAAGACCATATTCAGACCATTTGAAATTGATACACACATATATATATACAATTAAATAGTCCAAATCAACTAATCAAGGCACAAGCCAAAACCCAAAAAAAAAAAAAAGTAAAAGAAAAATCGAAAAATAAGACCCAACCACAGTCTCCTCCAATTTTCCATGCAATGATGAATTTTAGTTCATCACTAGCAAACCAAAAAGTAATAATTTCACAAAAACACAATAAAATTGTTGCCAGCTATCATATGTACCTTGTTATTTTCCCGGCAAAGACCGAAGGCAGATGAATAGATGATAGGTTTTTTTTATAAAAAAAAGTACATAATATGTACCTTGTTGATTTCCCGGCAAATTGGCAAAAGAAAATGCCTACGCGGCACTTTCCTAGCCATTCATTTTTTTTTTTATCAACTTAGAAAACTAGCAAAAAACTATTGTAGCTGCACTAACTCAAACCCACACCAACAACATAATTATGTTTGTTGCTATCTATCATGGCTAACTCTATGTTCTTGACAACTCTTATAACTTTTTTGCTTTTTAGTGTGTGTGTGTGTGTGTGGGGGGGGGGGGGGGGGGGGCAAATCTTTTTAAATAAAAAAAAAATCCAACAATTTTGTTTTTGCAGGTTAGGGGGCTGGGGCCCCCCAAGTCCCCCACCCTCCGCTCCTGGGAAAGTCTACGGTGAGGTATGCCTTTATTACTATTCATTATGTTAATGGTTCAACATTTGACTTGTCGTTGATATCTACATCAATTTTTATTGATCAATATTTTCAAGTCAAAGTATGAGTCATTCTAAAATAATTTATTCCTTCTTTAAAAAAAGAAAAGAAAATGATGTTGACTTAGAACCTGGAGAACAACCTTTTGTATCTGATAGTGATACAAATGTGATTTTAGAATCTGCAACAAAATTTTCAAGGATTGAAAATGATACAATTGTTTTAATTTTTTTAGTGTCTGACCTGGGTTTACATCTTCAAATTTGGGAGTATCCAGTGAACCAAAGAAATGAAATTCGTAGAGCATATATTAATTTTGGTCTATATCAACATATTCAATGACATTATCCATATTCTGGACAAAAGAGTTATCCATGCCGATTTCAAGCTCATTGGTTTAAAACATTTTCTTGGTTGGAGTATTCACCTGCAAAAGATGTTGTGTTCTATTTTCCTTGCTACATATTCGCAAAAGAATCAAATGAAAATTTTGGATTAGATGTATTCACTGCTAAAGGATTTAAAAATTAGAAAAAATTAAATAGCAGAAAAGATTGTGCTTATTATCTTATGTGAGAAAGGATAGCAATCTAGTTCATAATTCAGTTGTCAAATATTGTGAGAATTTAAAGAACCAGTCTTCTAATATTAAAAAGGTGATATATAGGCAAACTTCTTCAAAAATTTTAAATAATTGCTTCCGCCTTAAAGCGTCCATAGATGTTTTTCGATGGTTAACATTTCAAGTATGTGCTTTTAGAGGGCATGATAAATGTTCAGATTCAATAAAATAAGGTAACTTTCTTGAAATGATAAAGATGTTAGCATCTTACACAATGAGCAATTGCATGAAGTTGTTTTGAATAATGTCCCACAAAATGCTAAATATACATCACAAAATTCATAAAGAGAAGTTTCTAAGCACAATGACTGCTCAAGTAGCTGAAAATGTACGTTTAATTCAACATGGTGAGATTAATACTAGTATAGGGGTCAATCAAATTGGAACTTTGCACGCCCTTGAGATACTAATAGAGTTCACATTTTAATTTAATTTGTAGTTTGATAAAGATGTTTGATGCTACTTGTGTAGTTCTCCAAAATATAGCTATTAAAGGATCTACTTATCTCAACGTGGAGATGCTACTTTTGCTATTAAGCTATTGATGTCATTTGATTTTGTATTTATCTTGCATGTGATGAAAGAAATTATTGGGATCATAAATGTGTTTTGCCAAGTTCTGCAATAAAAATCTCAGGACATTTTAAATGCAATACATATAGTTTCTAATACAAAATCATTACTACAAAGGTTGAGAGATATTGGTTGGGAAACTCTCATAGAGAATGCGACATCTTTTTGTTCTTATCGAAATATACAAGTTCCTGAAATGAATGCTTCTTGCTCTACCATAGTTTGATCTCGCCATCAAAAGGATATTGTAATAGTGGAACATCATTGACATATTTACAACTATTATAGATCAATAATTATAAGAGTTAAACATCAGATTTAGTGAGTAAGAAATTGAGCTTCTTACTCTTTGCACAACTTTTAAGATATATAATTCACCGAGGCGTGATTGAATTAGTTTTCTTAACACGATATCGCCCTACTATGGTGCTTATGGGCTCTTAGCGATTGTCTCCCAAGATTCAATAGTGAGATTCTTGCTATAGATGTTTAGGCAACACTAACTTTACACTTAAAGTTTAGTCTTTATACTATATAATTCATCGAGAAAGTAGTTATTCACCTCAAATAAATAAGAGGTAAACGCTTCTTCATTACAATAAGATAGAGCGAAGATGATGTTCATTAGAATAATATACTTATTACAATAAGACTAATAGATGAAATCTCTCTTTATTATTATTATTATTTATCCACTTTCACCACCATCATCAAATTTTAAAAAAATTTATATGCTTTTTGATCGAGCAATTATTTTCGCTTTGGCTTTTCAGTTCTTCAACTTTTTCTCCAATCAATAAAGCAGCTAGCTATGTGACGACTTTAGTTGTTGTGGCATACTAATGGAATTCCTCAAGAATGAAATAAAAGTGGAGGAGGTTTTAATAGATTATAAGGTGCTGAAGAAAAATGGTAGCGAACTACAAAAAACTGGAGATTTAGCGGCGCTTTTTTCGACATTTATCGGCGTTTTATAGGTGCCGATAAAACTTATACCGGCGCTTTAAAAAATGCCGTCTATAATTGCGTCGTTTTTTGTTTACACGGCGTTTGTTTAGAAACACTGGCACACATATATGTCGGCGTTTCAGCTAAACGCCACAAATTTATCAGCAAACTATAGCAGCGTTTTATAAATGAACGCCGTAAATTATTGCAGAACCTTTCACGGCGTTTGTACAAACGCCCTTAATACATTAAGATTTAATTATTTTTTTTCTTTCCTTCCTCCATCCCCTCTTGCCTGTTTTAATTACAGGAAACTTTGGATATATAAAAATTTCCTAGGCGATATTGGCGGCGTTTCTTTCCTTCCCCCATCCCCTAATGCATATTCTATAATACTGGCGTTTTACAACAAAGCGCCGTAATTTCCTAGGCGATATTGGCGGGGAAGTACCCGCCATTTGTCAAGCATACTTTTCGCTGCGCTATGTAGTGAAAGCGCCAATATTTCTCTATAATAGTGGCGTTTTCCACCAAAACGCTGCTAAATACCTAGTGCTTATTTTCATAGGCGGCATCTATCTGAAATGCCGCCAAAAGTTCGCCGTCAAAGCTTCCCATTTCTTATAGTGGCGGTTAATGTTTAAATTTAAAATCAATAGGTATCCTGATACACATCTTCATGACTTCATCCAAAGTTAAATCTAAATAGATACCCAAAAGAAATATGCCAAACCAATATACTACACATGGGGTTCCTCATTTTCAATATAAAATGATGGATAGATCTTTATTTACATAGAAACAAGGGAAATTTTGTTCTTAGTAACTTCCAAATATGAACTATAAGTATCCCAAATTCCTATATTTTCTAGATATGGAAAAATGTCACACACACGCTACAGGCACCCTAAGTTTTTTTTGCATAAAATTAAGGCCTTAACAAATATAAATCACAATTTGTTTTGGGAATAGTTTACGATCCACACGCATGCACACATACACAGACCAAACCACACCAAGATACACAATTCAAAATATAATTATGTATTTTTTTTTCTATTTCAAACTCTCACCCCTTAAACACCATAGTCCTAAAGCATGTACATATTGTGAATTCCTCCAAATTTAGATAAACAAGACCATATTCAGATAATTTGAAATTGATACACACATATATATATACAATTAAATAGTCCAAATCAACTAATCAAGGCACAAGCCAAAACCCAAAACCCAAAACAAAAGTAAAATAAAAATTGAAAAATAAGGCCTCGACCAAATAAAATAGTTCAAATCAAGCCAAAAACAAAAACAAAAGTAAAAGAAAAATAATAAAAAATAAAAAATTAGACCCAACCACAGTCTTCTCCAATTTGCTATGCAATGATGAATTTTAGTTAATCACTAGTAAACCAAAAAGTAATAATTTCTCAAAAACACAAAACAAAATTGTTGTCATCTACTACAAATCATATGTTACCTTGTTATTTTCCCGGCAAAGACCGAGGGAAGATGAATAGATGATAGTTTTTTTATATAAAAAAGAGTACATAATATAGATGATAGTTTTTTTAATAAAAAAAGTACATAATATGTACCTTGCTGATTTCCCGACAAATTGGAAAAAGAAAATGCCTACGTGGCACTTCCCTAGCCATTCATTTTTTTTTATCAACTTGGAAAACTAGCAAAAAACTATTGTAGCTGCACTAACTCAAATTCACGCCAACAACATAAAAATGTTTGGTACTAATCATCACGGCTAATTCCATGTTCTTCATAACTCTTATAACATTTTTGCTTTTTCGCGGTGGGGGAAAGGGAGGGGGGGGGGCGCAAATCTTTTTTTTTTTTTTTTTTAAATTTTGTTTTTGCAGTTTAGGGGGCTAGGGCCTCCTAGGGCCTCCCAGGTCCCCCACCCTCCGCTCCTGGGTAAGTCTACGGTGAGGTATGCCTTTATTACTATTCATTATGTTAATGGTTCAACGTTTGACTTGTAGTTGATATCTGCATCAATATTTTCAAGTCAAAGTATGAGTAAGTTTAAAATAATTTATTCCTTCTTTAAAAAAAGAAAAGAATAAGATGTTGACTTAGAACCTGGAGAAAAACCTTTTGTATCTACTAGTGATACAAATGTGATTTTAGAATCTGCAGCAAAATTTTCAAGGATTGAAAATGAGACAATTGATTTAAGTTCTTTAGTGCGTGACCCGCTACATGGGATATCCAGAAAGCAAAAGAAACTGAACACTATATAGAGATATTGTAAGTTGTACTTTTATATTTATGGCAAATGTTAAAGGGTTAAGGCATGATCAAGAGTTTGATTGCAAATAAAGGTGAGAATGTCAAAAGTCCAATCTGTTTACAAGTCTTGAAAGTTGGGAATTGTTTGAACTTAATCTGCTTAGTTTACTTCTAAATATGTACTCCGAAGCAATCAATAGTCGATTTCTAATAAGAGTACCTATTTGAGGGAACTATGCAAAAGGCTATCTTATCATGTTGATCATTAACTACTGAATAGGTTTAAGATAGTAGATTGCATTTCTCATATTTCATATTTGGAAAATGTTGGACAAAAAGATAGGATAGATTATTTCATCTGTTTTGACTTGTAAAAATCTTTGCAAATTTCACTTTCATATCTATTTTAAAGACAGTCTTGCTTGAGGGCAAGCAAGGTTTAGGTTTGGAGATGTTGATGTGACTGTATTTGCAACACTCAAACCTTAGTATTTGTACTATATTTCCATCTTAACTAAAGAATAATTACAATATTTTGTTACTTTCGATGCAATATAAGAAAATACCGAAAAGTGAATGTTCATATCCAAAACGATCCAAAATGCAAGTTAAGAAGTGGAGAATAGGGAAAACACAAGAACTGGTAGAATAATTGAGTCTTTAGAGTCGGAATTTGGCCGAAACTAGCGCGTAATCAGACTCGGAACGTTGAAAATAGCTCGGAAATGCCTCGGTCAACGCTTGGTCAAAAGTCAAAATTCCAGCCCAAAAAGTCAATAAAAGGGCGCTTGAGCGCCCTGCACGAACCTTCTACCATCTTCCAGAAGCGCCAAGTGGGGCAATACAATATGACGAGCAGAAGGGCGCTCGAGCGCACCTTCTGGGTGCTCGAGCGCCCATCTGTACCTTTCGGAATCGCCACGTGTCGCGCTGCCCACGGATGAAGACCAGGCACGCTCGAGCGCACCAAACTAGAACTGGAGCACACCTCTGAAATTTTGTCTATAAATAGACCTCTCTCCCTTCGAATTTGTTAATTAATTTTGGATTTTGGTTATTTTTAATCAATTTTCGAGTCAATTCTAGTTAGTTTTAGTCTTAGTTGTATTTAATTAATTAGTAGGATACGGGGAAAATCCCACCTAAGGGGTTCTTATTCGGAAAAATTTTGTCCGAATAGCCACTTTTAGGGGGAAGTCCGACCCAAGTAGTTATTATCCAAGGGAGGTTCTGCCTGAATAGCTTTTAATAGAAAAGCTCTTATTCGGGGGAAATTCATCCCTAATAACTCTTATTCGGGGGAAATTAGTTCCACCTGAATAGCTATTTGGCATCGGACCTCTACTCAAATTTCAGAGATCATAATTACAAAGTCGTCATATCGGGGGAGCTTTCTTGACTCTTTTATTTGTACTACTTGTATTTATTATTATGTATGAATAAAGTTATTTATCTAGGGTAGGATATTGTAAATGACGGTATTTTAATATATGGTCTCGGATTCAGTTTATTTAATTCAATTGCAATATATAGATTGCTTTAAATTCAGTACTGTCTTTCATACATAATGTTTTTCAGTAGATATTATGATTGTTTTACTTATTTTCTTTCATACGTAATGCTTTTTAGTAGACGTTATGATAACTTTACTTTAGTGTCATATATCCATGCTTTAATAGTTAATCAAATAGCTTGACAACCTTAGATTCTATGAACTATAGGTTGTACCGTAGTTCTAGTCCAATAAGGAGAAGTTAATGACTTAGTTGAAACAAACCTTTTACACTAGGTTGCGAGGACAGTTCCATACTATGGCTCCAATGCTCATAAATGGCACAGCACCTACATCAGAATTAGTAATCGGGATTTTAATAGGCTAAGTAATTAGCTAGGTTAATGCTTGTAGCTTAACCTCTTGCATAAGACTAGAGAACTTGAATGTCAAGCCTATATTGACTGCCTCTTTGCATATCCATCCCCCTAAATTCCTTTCCCTCGTATTCCACTAATATTTAGTTAGTTTAATTTAGTTGTAGTATAATTTAATCAAACGCCTTCTGCAAACTGTTACACTTTCACTTAAAACACTTTCATACACTACTTCACTAATTAACTAACGAGCTTCCATGTGGTACAATTCTGCACTCTAAGCATACTACACTACAAAGATCCATGCACTTGCGGGTATTTAAACTTGGTCTATTTTACACTTTTCACACGACCATCTCGTAAGCATCAAGCATGTTTTGCTAATTAATGAAATGATGTTCTCAACATCAAGGGAAAAAAACAAAAGTTGAAAAAATGAGAGCTTTTATGGAAAACATCATATTGATCCTCGTACAAATATCAAATGTATTCTCAAATGTAAAGATAGTGACTGTCACATATACCAACCTTAAATGCTCCAATAAGAATTGATGTTTCAATTGAGAAACACATAAAGAAATAGAGTCTCCTGTATACCACAAGCGTGGTAGACATATCGGTCCCAAAGATAAAGGAGCAAAATAAGCGAGTTGACATTTTTGAATTGTTTGATATGTCAAGACAAGGAGTTAAAAATATAATTGAGAAATATTACTCCAAGAGATTATTCGGTACTTGAAAATGATTGAGAATAAAGAGATCTCGCTCAATTAAATTACTCTTGGAAAAGAATGGAACCAAAAAGAAAAAATTGATCTTGATCAAATATTTGCAAATATAATAACTATAGATTTTATGAAAGAAATAGAGGATCTTGAATTGAAGTCCATCAAAAATATCGACAAATAAATGATTGGCCAAAATAATAGAGGAGATGCAATACATGCAAAAATAAATGCATATGAAACACATATAGTTTTTTTATGGGATTGAGGAGAGCATTGTATTATGAAGTTAATCCCACATCACTATGAGAAATTAGAAGAAATTAATATCATGATAGTTGGTTTTCCTTTAAATTGTTAGAAGCAAACAAAGAATGAGTTAGTACGTTCTGTGATTTTTGGTCTATATTCTATGGGAAAATTATATTGACATTAGCTTGGTAATTTTGAATAGAAATTCATATGCGTCTTATGAATATGGTAACATTTTACCTATATAAATCACATTATAATCTTATTGAAGTCTTTGAAGGACTCTATATGCCTGAAGCATATATTCATGTGATAATGATATTTATATTGAAGTCTTATAAAATTGTTTAAGCCTAAAGCATATAAATGAAAACCTCAAGAAATGTATTTGATTACAAATATCTTTGTATGGAAGAAAATATTCTGGAAGAATGTGATAGAATTTTCTTAAAATATTTTGATATCATAACATTTTTGTTTCCAATTATCATAGGAATTTGTTAGATATGTTGATGAATATTATAATGACTCCTGGAGAATTATTGGTCTCGAAGTACCATATTTGAGTACAATTAATGCATTAATATATCTTATTGATAATACAATATAGTATATTGTGTTTTGAGTAATTTGTTAGCTAAGTACCGTGCAGCTCCAATCTGAAGGCATTGGAATGAAATTGAGCACATATCATGCTATCTAGTGGAACATCACATATAGACTTATTTTATCCAAGAACGTTGAAATCATTATATGTCGACCCTACAGATGTCGATCATTTATCTGACCCCCACAAAGTAAGATCACAAATAGCCTATGTATTCACTTGTGTTGACAAGTATATTATGGCAATCCATGAAACAGATCATCTTCAGATCATGCTGAGATTATGACAAATTTATAAGGTTGATTGAAAATGTATATGGTTAAGATTTTTCATACAATATGTTTGGGAGTCATATAGGTTTTCTTTCAGAACGAGCTGGTCTAATCGAAGATGACTACGTGGAAGGTGTCATGATAAAACATATTTGACCAAAATATTTCTACACACATGAGATTCAAATGAAGTGTAGAATGTATCGCCTAAAAGATCTATCACCAATGACTCATGTTACAATGAGGGGCATAGAGGTATTTGTGCGTTATACTTTTTTTCTTTCACCAAGGTTTTTTTCCACTGGGTTTTTTTCTGGTAAGGTTTTAACGAGGTGGACCAAATACAAATATGTTACACTGAAATTCTATTTGTGCATGAATTCAAGAGAGATATGATACAAGTTCTCATCAAATTAAGTCAATTGAAAATTCAAAAGAGACGTGATACAAGTTCTCATCAAATTCAGTAAAGTGAAAATGTTGTTGGAGCCTCCACAAAAGCATTGCCCATGATGAACTAGCTATCAAGATTGACATGTGTTGACTTTGTGATCATTATTGATATGTTTACATGAAAGAGAGTCTTATGCGCACTGCACTCTTTTTTCCTTCGCACAGGCTTTGTCCCATTGGGTTTTCCTTGCAATGTTTTTAATGAGGCAGTACAAAATCATATATAAAGAATATTGTACTTTTTTCCCTAAACTAGGATTTTTATCCCACTGGGATTTTTTCTAGTAAGGTTGTAAGTAGGCATATTCTTATAGTGAATATCCAAGGGAGAGTGTTATAAAATATTAATTAGTGGATATTACCAGTGTCAACACTATAATGAAAATAAATATGAAAGGCGTCAGTCGTAATACGACAAAGCGTGAAGTCGCAATGCGGGAAGATATAATACGGATAAATATGGAGTCGTATTACAGGAAGACGTAATACGAGAATTCATAATGATAACGTTAGCGCCTATGTAACCAGCAACAGTAGCAGCTTTCAAGCAGCAGCGTAAACAGCTTGCAGCCAGCCGTAGCAGCAACTTACAAGCAACAACATAAGCAGCTTACAACTAGCAGCTACGTTAGTACTGCATTAGCATTTGTGCAATTAGGAGCTTCCGAAATACTATAAATAGAGGGCATTCATAGTTGAAATGAAATTCATTTAGAGAATTCAATAGAATTCAATTTTCTCTTTCTTTCTCTCTTTATGTATTTCTCTCTGCACTTTGTTGTCTTTTGTAGTTATTTTATAACAAATAATGAATAATCAAACAATAATAATAATAATAATAATAACAACAACAACAAAAATAACAATAACAATAATAATAGTAGAAGTATTAATAGTAGTAGTAGTAATAATAATTGTCATATTATTATTATATGCATGTTATATTTTGAAAGGGTGCTCTAATAATTTGACAAATGACTTCATTTCCATGGACATGAGAATCGTCTAATCCCACTTTTTTTGTTAGGGATGACTAAACCCAAATTCAAGGGAATCAGATTACCTAACAATTGGAATCCTTATGTTCATTACCTCATACCAAATATATGAATATATATTTTAATTTCTTACAAAAAGATTTTACACATTCACTTCATAGTATTTTCAGTCTAGTTGTTAATGCCATTAAGATTTTCCCAAAAAAAGTAAAACATTTAAAAATTTTCCTTCACGAATTTCAATTTGATAAAAGAAAAAGTCAAATAGGAACTCTAGTTGTGGGTCAAACCAAATATTGATCGTTATTTTAAATTATTGCATAAACTAACTTATGGGAACTCTAGTTTAATAATATATATATCTTTAACTTGTTAATAAATAGGAAAAACGTATAAAAATATGTTAATATTTTCATATTTTTCCTGTTTATGAAGTTCAAAACAAATATGAGAGTTTTTAAACTATTAGATTGACCGTTAATTAACATTAACACAATGTTTAATGAAAACATATTAAGTTTGATTTAAACGGTTATTCAATTCCTATGAGATTTTTCGATAAAAATACGCATGGTAATGAAGTACGGATCAAATGTATTTTATTTAGAAACTTTGCAAGTTACGTGACATTTTTCTCCTTTGTAGATCGAATCACACTTCTATAATTAACATTGAAAACAATATACTTTATTTTTGTTTAGAGGTTCGTAGTCATTCAATGACCATTGGTGACGGATTGACTACGGACACATAGAAGTCTGTAGTCATTCCATGGCCATGCCAATGGTCACAGAATGGCTACAGAATTTCATGATTTATTTATTTTTTAATATTAATACTTTATTACTTATTAATAAAAAATATAAATATAAATAAAAGGTATTCCATCTCTAATCCGTGGCTAAATTATGACGGCATGGCCACAGAACTTGTTATTTTATTTTTTCCTATTTAATTAAAAAATCCATCACCATTCCGTAGGAAATTAGCCACGGCGAGGCTACGAAAATTTATATTTTAATTTGTTTTTATTTTTCATTTATTTTTTATAATTAAAATTATTTTCCGTCGTCAGGTTTCGTCACCACTTCACCGCACCTAATTTGGCCATGAAAAGGCTATGGACTTCATTTTTCCGTCCCCAATTGGCTACGAAAAAAAAGTCTGTCACTCAAATCCGTCGCTCAAGAGCTATTTTCTTGTAGTGTTTTGGGACAAACAGAGTATTGATCCACTTTCTAAATTATTGTGTAAAATAACCTATATTTCAAAGAAAATGTACTTGGAGCTTTGAATTAAAAAATAGATAAAAAAAAGTACCACACTTTATAGTATACGTATTCAGCATTCACTGACAAAGATTTATGAATCCGGACCCTCCCCTTCCTCTCTTTTTTTTTCTTCTTTTTTTGGAAAGAAACTCATTCCTTTTATTTAGTAACTTTTTCTATTTTACATCGACTAATGGTTAAATAGTATTAGCTGAACATTAATCCAAACTGAGTCATTGATACAGGTTTCATCAAATTGTTAAACGACTAAAAGTAATGTTGGTTTTTATCTTGCTCTCGAGGGCTCTAGTTGAGTTGGTCATTTACCAAAGTGGAGTTTTTGGGTTCAACGCCACTTCTGAACAAATTCTTGGCCTCAAGTTTATTTATAAGATTAAATGCTCATCAGCAGATAGTTTTTTTTTTTTTTTGGCTATGCAAGCAAATCGTGTATCATATAAAGACTAATCAGGAGATAGTTGCGCTTGAATATCCCTTGATTTGCATCATTATGGCCCTTCAAGATATAAATGAGGAAGAAATGTGTTTCGAGTATATGAATGAGAAAGAAATATAGAAAAAACATTAGAAACAAAACAATAGTCTTTTTTTTTAACAAAAAAGAAATGATTTCTTAAAAATGTCAACAAAAAAAAAAAAAAGGGACAAAAAAAGATAAAAAAGGGTCAGGATTTATTACATTATTGTTGAATTTAAGATATTTAAAAATATGTCTTTATTTGATTTTAGAATAAAAACCGCACATAGAAGTTGAAAAGAAAAAAGAAAATGTCACATAGGATTTGAATGAAAAGAAAAATGCCACGTAAGGAAAAACTAACACCGTCAATTAATGGCGTGTAAAACAACTATTTTTTAGAAGTTTGAGTCCTTTCACGGAGAATTTTGAAGGAGTATATCAGTTAGCAAATTGAGAGCCATACAAAAAATATATCATTTAGCAAATTGGAGCAAAAATATATCAAAGGAGTATTATTAGCAGCAGAAGTACTTAATGAATTCTTATCAGAAGCTTGGGCAAAAACTTAAAGAAGATCAAGTGATCAAAAGTGCACAAATGCTCAACGCTGTTTAATTTCAATCATATCAACATTTATAAATCTTTATATACATAACAGCGATCGGCTTGATTTCTTTCAGCCCAATGTAGTTAATTAACATAATTTTTCGTTGCCAAAGCCTTACTTACTCATGTACACAATTAACGTGATATGATTTGTCTACAAGAACTAATTAGGAACAGCCCGTACTTTCAGTTGTTCCATTATCTTTTGCCTGCGACAAAGGGGTGCGAAAGCAACTCTGATGCGCTCCATCTTTTTCTCCAATCCTTTTGTAATAAACACTGAATAAAATCCCGAAAATCGTCAGATGCATCTTCAGGTAAGCTTGGAGGCTCATCGAAACAAATTTCCCACATCAATGCTGTACCATCCGCTATCTGGCCAGGTTTCACGTAAGGATGATGACCAATGTAGAGTTCCATTAAAGTAATCCCCAAGCTCCATATGTCTCCAGCAAAGGCATCAAAACCATAGGTTTCAGGATCAAATCTTTCTGGACTCATATAAGCGTACGTGCCCACATATCCATTGCAAGAACCTTCGGAAGTACTGCAACTGATCACCTTACTAATAAATTCGATGGCTTGATATCGCGGTGAACAATATTGTTCTTGTGAAGGTAGTCAAGCCCCATTAGTACTTGGTAGGCTATGTTAGCAATAATGACTTCAGAGAATGTACCATTAGTTTTAGCAAGACTATGGAGTGAACCACCATCCATAAATTCCACGAGCAATGCAACCTCACCGAAAGAGTTCTCGAAAACATGGTGGCACCCCACAATAAAAGGAGAGTCTGTGAAACTAAGGATTTCAATTTCTTGACGGACTTGATCAAATTCACCAGTTCTTGCATCTCCATGTATGAATTTTAGTGCATAAATAGCCCCAGTATGCTTATGGCAGACTTTGTAGACAGAGCCACCATTGCCGAACCCAAGTATCTCAAGCTTCTCAAAATCAGATAGGGTTTTAATGTGTGAAGAAGAGATGGTTGTAGTAGTAGGCAGAACAAGTGGGAGAGGTAAGAGTTGTGGCGCTTCATCAATTTCTTCGGGTAACAGAACGTGAAGATTGAGGCTTGGGGGTCGTCGCACTAGTGCCATGGGATGTGTCTCTTCTGATATTGTCACAAGAAAAAAACTAGGGCTTCAAGGCTAGATGTGTATGGCAGCGACTTTAAAGACAAGTAACAATCTCACAAAAGATGCAAAAATATAGTGCTTCTAAGAAGTAGTGTGTGTATATATATATAGCGCTGAAGATAAACATGTGGATATCACTTTTAGGAAACTTACACCGTGTTATACGATGGTGGAAGAGTTTTTTGTAGGCTTTTCATTAATAGGAAATTTAATGCTATAATCCTTTTTGGAAACTAAATATACTGAAAATCTATACCATAATCTGACAGTATTAGTATTCATTAATTAAAATATACTGAAAATCTATACCATAATCTGACAGTATTAGTATAAATAATTTTAATATTCTTTTTTACTTATTCAATACAATCATAATCCGTACAACATATATCAAATCATATTGCTCACAAAAATTGATATAGCAATCTTTTGCACTCAAAAGTAGGGGCATACCACTAAAAGACCTGTCATATATTCATTGTTTTTCAAATCCCTATTTCCATCTTCAGTATATATACTGGCACATATTATAAAACTTTCTATTTTCAACACTATTTAAAAAACAATAAAAAAACATTGACAAGATTAAAGTCATAAAATAAAAACAAAGGTTCATCCTTTCTGTTTATGATCAAGCTTAAGTACCTTCATTGGGTGAGCCGGCTATTCTTTACATTTCTCTCAATTTTTTGTACCATTTTCTCTTTCTAGTTGATAGTGATTTATGTATTAAATTCCACAAACACCTCGAATTGCTTAAATTCGATTGAATGAGGTCTATTTTTTTTTGTGAATTTATGCATTATCTCTCTATGTTCTATTCCATTACCTAAACTAGGTAGCTTTCCATTATTTAATTCTTCTTCACCATCAACTTTAGAATATAAACTGGTTGTATTTGGAGATTAATTAATTCTATTTGACTAAGATAATTAGTTAACCGGTGCGGGAACGGTTAACCGGCCATCTAAGCCTAATGGAATACTTAAGCTATCTATGTGCTTCATTGATTATCTTTTTTGGATTCTTTTCTCTTTCTGTAAATGGCCGAAAGGCCCACCTTTGTACTTTTTCATTTACATTGAATTACAATTTGTTTACTTAGCCCAAAAAAAAAAAAAAGAACTTTAGAATACAAACTAACTTTAAGATGGCAATTGGCATGTGGTAATGGGTTGGGAATAGAATGATATTCTTAATTTTATTTCAATTCCAACACTTAATATAAAGGATTGAACTTGAGAATCTAATTAATTTCCTTGGTATTCCCATTTTTACGAACATGAGAATTCCCATTCTTGATAAAAACACATGGGAATAGCCCATTCCCATGTGCTTTGAAATGAACTTATTACTCAAGTGACCAAAATACCCTTAAAAATATTAAATAATATAATAAAATAGGAATAAAAATAATTATAAATATCAATAAAATATAATAATAGTAATAATAATAATAATAATAAAATGAAATGTAATTATAATACAATATATATAATAGTAAATATATAATCTAATAATAATGATAATATAGAAATATATAATAATAATAATAATAATAATAATAGTAAAATAACATAAACAATAATAAATATAAATACAATATAATATTGATAATAAGAACATATAATCTAATAACAATAATATAAAAAAATAATAATAATAAATATGAATATCAATAATTTTAAATAATATACATAAAATAATGAAACAAATAAAATAATTATAATAATAACATAAGATAATAATATATAATATAAATATCAATATAAATATAATAAATAACAATATTAATAATAATAATAATAATAATAATAATAAATCATGTAAATTTAATAGAATATTATATAATAATAAATGAATAAATATAATAATAATATTCTTATACTAACCATTATTAATATGATGCTTGTTTTTATTCTTAAGCAATAATATATCTATAGCAATAAAAGGGCATTCTTGTCATTTTACATAAGTTGTTCCTATACTGTTCTGTTGTTCTGACTGCCAAACATGGGCTTGAATCAATATATTCATTCATAACTTCATTCGTAGAGTATACAAAGTATAACGTATCCTTTTTCAAGTTCATTCTATTTCTAGGGTCATTCTATTTATTAACTCATTCCATTCATTTCCAAACTCAATGCAGGATACCAATCGCTATCTAAGTCTTGATCCATATGATTGCATGAATAAATTGCAATCTATAACCTCAATTTGATAACTCAAGCCAAGTGATGTAACTTTTATGCTCAATTATTAGTCAATTTTGACATGCATTGATCTTTAACATTAGTTTTTATTACTTGAGAGACCTCTTCTACTTTACCTAAGTCCTTTGTTCCTTTTACTCCAATTTTTCCTGTTGTAGTCCTATGTTCTCCTCCAGTTCTTAATCTTCCTTCTTTGTCTTTTTCCTCTCCTACTTATCTTTTGTCTGCTTTAACACCTCCATATTCTTCTTCTTCCCATTTAGCCCTTATTGTTCCTGCTAGAGTTTCTTAGTCTTCTAATTTATCGCTCAGTGAATTCTAATTCCCACCATCTTATGGTGACTAGATCTAAGACTACATCTCTCAAACATAGGGTCTTCTTTTCCACTGCCTTAATTCAGTTTCCAAGTATCAATGTTGGCAATTATGACTGAAGAGTTAATACTCTTCTCAATCAACAGAGACCTAGAGTTTAATGCCATTGTCTTTATCCAAATCATACATTGATTATAAAATTGGTATATAGGATCAAGAGAAATGTAGATGTTTCTGTAGCAAGAAATATATAAAGCAAGGCTAGTAGCTAAAGATTTCAACCAAGGATACGACATTGACTATAGTGAGATGTTTTTAAATCTATTAACTTACAAGTGGCAATTTAAGTAATATTAATATTTTATGGGAGAGTTTGAGATTTGTGCACAAATTCATAGGGCAAATCAATTTATCCCCTTGGTCTTTTAATATCTCAATATGAGATACTGATTTTAACTTATTAATTATTTTTTTTCCAAAATTACAAGTAAAATATAAGGTTGAGAAATTCATTTGTGACGTTTGAAAGAACATATACAGTTGTTACTACTTTGACGTCTGTTTGAAATATATAGTTGTTACTATTTCTCTCAGTTTCTTCTTTATGTCTTTCATTTTATAAAAATAGAAGGGGATATAATATGTTTGGAAAAGGGCTGTGACTATTTCCTTACATCTGACTACTACAAGTAACATGGTTGAGAAATTCATTTGTGACGTTTAAAATAACATGTACAGTTGTTATTGTTATGACATTTGTATAACATATAGAGTTATTGTTTTCCTTCGTTTGTTCTTTATGTCTTTCATTTTTAAAAAATCAAAGGGGGTATAATATGTTTAGGAAGGGCTTGGAGTCTATCAATGCATCTAACTACTACAAGTAAAACAAAAATACATATAGATATGAAAGGAATATGCATGTACATGTTTTATCTTCCGGTTAAATGCATGCACTTAGGTAGTGATTGATATCCTAGATTGATTTTGGATACAAATTAAATAAGTTAAGGAATGCAATGATTCTAGGATTGAAATAAAATTAAGAAAGGATATGTCATGCATGGTATGCTCTAGGAATGAAGATATGAATAGATATATTAATCCCAAACCCATGTTTGGTAATCAGTACAATAAAACAGTAATGCCATTGACTTATATCAAATGAAAAAAATGTCTTTTTGTTGCTATAGATATATTATTGTCTTAAAAATAAAATACGCATCATATTAATAAGGGTGAAGTGCACCAAACCCCCCTGTGGTTAAGCATAAGTGCATCGGTGCTCCCTGTGTTTCAAAAACTAGCATAAGTAATCCCTGTGTTTTAGTAAAAGTACACACATACTCCCTCCGTCCCTTTTCCGTCAAAAGAGCTAACAGAATTTACAAAAAGACGTAAATGCCCTTAATTTTTTTCCATTTCTCTCTTTTGTCATGTTCTCTTTTGTTTAAACTAAAAAAATAAAAAATAAAAAGAAATATATATCTATATATATATATATATACACAAAAAATAAAATACACACATACATACATATATGTACATATAAATTTATATATATCATACCCAAACAAATTCCTTCTCAAAATGTACTTAGAGGCCACTGGGATCATCTCTAGGGTCACATAAAATCCTGGAAGGCTGACGACAGCATTTATCAAAATCAATTTTTTGAGGTCCCATTCGATTTTGTATTTATATTTGTGGAAAGTTAAGTAAAAATATGGGATTAAGAAGAATATGAGAGTGGATTTGAAGATGAATGATAGCTTTGTGGGCTTGATCTGTGGGTCTGACGAGGTTGTCGCATCTTCGTGTTTGGATTTGGGCTGAGTTTGGGCCGGATCTGGATTGGTGGTAGAGGTGGCGGTAGTGGTGGTGGTGGTTGTAGCTTGCTTTTTAGCTGCCATGAGGGGTGTATGTGTATTTCCCAACAAGGATTTTTTGAGTTGTCAATGAAATTCATCGACAATTTTTTGATCTTTTTTTGGAATTTCAAAACGTGAATTGATCTGAATTTGGCAGTTGAATATTAGGTTTGATTTAGATTTATATTTTCTTGGTGGGTTTTTAATAAAGATTCAATCCTTATATAGTTTTGGATTCAATTCAAATGATATGTTTCCATAGTTCAAGTGTAGTTGACCAACACATAGCCATGGCCAAATCTGTGAATCCATATGACCCTTATTTGAAACTGAAGCAAATTAACCAATTGCACAGGAGAAAAAGCACACCTAATCTGCAAGATCAATTGAACATTCCAGCTTGTGAACAATCTCCTTATGCCATGATTGATGTGATAATCTTGATTGTTGTGATTGGTTCTTGTGGGGTTTTACTTTATCCATATGTGAAGTTATTAGCATACAAATTTGGTGAATTGTTTACTGAAGTTGGCTATGTGGTGAAAGAGGAGATTTTGCTGAATCTGATGATCTATGCTTGTTTAGGACTCATCATTTTGTTTGCTGCTATTGCTCTTTTGGCACTCACACTGTATGCAAATAGGACATATGGGAAGCCAGGTTGTCGTGGCTGGAAGTGGTGGGGTAGAGGTGACAGGTGGAGATGGTGGGGTAGGGGTGATGGGTTGGTGGGGCGGGGGTGGGTGCCGGGCTGGGTGGGTGCCGGGCTGGGGGCTGGGTGAGGGGTGGAGGGTGGAGGGTGGGGGATGGGGGGTAGGGAAGATGATTATTGTCTTTTCCTTTTTTTTTCTTTTTTTACTTTTTTTTACTTTTTTGTGTGTTTTTTTGTTTTTGTTTTTTAAAGGGCATTTATGTCCAAAAACTAATAAATTTTGCTCACATGTACATCAAAACAACCGCCCATTTGCATGTCAAGCACATTTATGTCACCTTCCGTCAATACTAATGATTTTTTGGACGACAATGAGGTAATGTGCACTTATGTCTGACCACATGGGAGTCTGGTGCACTTCACCTTATTAATAATAATGTATATTTTGAGGTATACTATTGTGATTATATTTACTTATTCGATAATAATATTATTATGATATGATATTGTTTTTTGAATTTATATTTTGTATTCTTGTTAACCTGAAGGCCTTATTCATATATTTTGATGATAACTAAAATCTTAATTGTCTACTTCTCTATTGACTAATCATGCTTGTATGAGCTATATATGTTTGAGATTAAGAATAGCTTGGAAGATGCTCAAGTGATGATCAAACTTATGGAACCTAAAAGTCAAGCTCAACATTGCTATCTTCCATGGAAAATCTTGCTCAAGAAGAATGAAGTATGAAGAGGAAGTCATAAGGAAGGAGACGTGGCATCATAAGGGATACTGGCCTCTTATGTGATATGCCTAGGAATGCAACGTGGAAGCTCATAAAATCGTTTACGAAATTTCAAAATTGTTTTGAGCTTTCCAAATCTCTTAATCGCTTTCAAGATTGTTTGTGAAAAGTTATTTATGTGTTTCCAAAATGGCTGAAAACTTGTCGAGCTACATTTGTTTGCTAAGATGAGTTAAGCTGATTGAGGCCCTCATTTGACCTACTCATCTGGCTACCACAGATAAAGCTAAATGAGCTAACTGGATGAGAGACTCGTCCAACTGCCTTGTCCAACTATAATAGAGAGGCCCGGATGAGGTTTCTGGCCAAGGCACTCATCCGATCCGGCCCTTCTAATGATAGTTTGAAAACTAGTCGTTAACTAGCCGGTACAAGGTTTTCAATATAAGCACACATTTCATTTGAGAAAAATAACTTTAAGAGTCTGAAGAAAACTCTTGAGAGCATTTATAAGCTTGAGCTAACATCTTCATTACTGTTTCAAAAAACATTTATTGAGCTTTCATTTGTAGAATCCTTGAGCTATAACTGTACTTCATTTGTGTTATCTATCTCAAGGGGAGATATTACTTGTACTCGCATAGATTATTCTCATTGTTCACTTGTAAACTCTCTAGAGCTAAACATTGTGGGATTCACAGTTTAAAGAGAGAGATTGAGTATCTTGAATTGCTTATGTGGATTTAAGAGTAGGTTGTAAGTTGGTTTGTACTTCACCAACATTTGAAGAAACATCTCTAGCGGAGTTTATAGAAATTCCTATGGGGAGGATACCTTAGGTTGTGGATGTAGAGTAGTGAACCATCTTAAAATCGCTGGCTTCATCTCTCTTTCTCTCTCTGCCTGCTCTTTACTTTATTGCATTTACTGTATTTGATGTATTGCTTGATTGAATGTACTAGTTACAACTCTTATTCGAGAAAGTAGTATTATTGCCTTTGTATCTTAATACACCTCTCTCTTAGGATAATTTAGGATAACAATTGTTATTTTTAATATTATTATCTTTGCTTATATTTAAATTATTATAATATTATTATTACTTTATTATTTATATTTTTTTGTATTATTATTAATATTATTTTATATATCACTCTTATGTTTGTTTCATTATTTTATATATGTTATTTATAATAATAAATATAAATAATTATTATTATAAATTATATTAACATTATTACATCTATTTCATTATTATTTTACATTATGTTTTATTAGATTATATATTATTATTATTATTTTTATTATTATTATTATTATTATTATTACATTTTATCTATATTTATTATGATTATTACTATTATTATTTATTTTTATTTGTTATAGTATTTTGTATTATCATTATTAGATTATATATCATTATTACGTATTATTATTATCATTATATTCTATTTATGAATAATTTATATTATTATTATTATATTATTACGCTAAATATTAACGTTAGAGCTTCATTTTTTAGTAAAGCGCACTCACTCTAACGATATACCTTTTTCTTGATAGGTCAAAGAGGAAATGGGAAGATCGACATTGGTTATAATATTAATTATTATATTAATAATAGTGGTATCTGTATAGTATGTAATATATATATTTTTAAGGGTTTTTTGGTGAGTTGAGTTATAAGTTTATTCCAAAATAGATCGGAACTGGTTATTTCTATGTGTTTTTCCTTAGGAATAGGTATTTTCAGATTCGTGGGAATGGGATTATTGAGAAATTGGATTTCCAAGTTTAGTTCTTTATACAAAAAATGAGAATTAGAATAAAATTGGAAATACTATTTCATTCCTAACTCACTCTCACATACCAATCGCGATCAAAGTCCTTGTGCTTTTAGTAAAGTACACAAACTATCTATATTTTCTATCTAGACATAACGTCCTAAAATCTTAAACTAAAGTATACCATATTTCATTTCCATCTAATTACTCAATGGTGTATAAGACCTATATGTCTACAGTGAGACTTTGGCATGAAATTAAAGTTTTTCCTCAAAATTTAAATTGTACCATCCCTGAAATCCCGATGTAAAACATGCATGAGAAATGTGAAAAAATGTTAAATTCTTTGTTTTTGCCCATCATTTAAATTTACATCAGTTTATTTAGTGTTTTTCTTAATTTGTTCATGATTTGCTCACCTTAAATTTGGAGGAACACGCTCCATCCAACTCCAAATCATTCCCTGAATTAGAGAAACATTGTTCAAAATTGATGACGTCTTGGTCAACTTAGTTAAAAAGTCAAGATTTAGGTCAAAGCTTATATGTTCTGAGTCTACTTAGTCCTGTTTGTCTAGAGGTGATTTATACAACTATATCTATATTATTTTTATTGAAAGAAATTCATCATAAGATAGGATGATATTAGATCTAATTCAATGTTATAAATTCGGTGGTACTACGATATATCCCAACACATGTTTTAGTACATAATTGTGATCATCTATATTTCTTTCAGCAGCAACATGAGACATTGAGATCCTCCAAAATATTGCAAATAGCAACACCGCCCTAAATAGTTAATTAACATGTCTTTTTATTTACCAAAGCACTAATCATATACACAATAAACATAATATGTTTTGTTCACAAGAATAAATTAGATACAGCTGAGTACTTTCAGTTGTTCCATCTTTTGCCAGCGATGAAGGGGTGAGATAGCAGCTGTGATGCGCTCCATCTTTTTCTCCAATCCATTTGTAAGAAACACTGAATAAAATCCCGAAAATCCTCAGATGCGTCTTCAGGTAAGCTTGGAGGCTCATCGAAACAAATTTCCCACATCAATGCTGTACCATCTGCTATCTGGCCAGGTTTCACGTAAGGATGATGACCAATGTAGAGTTCCATTAAGGTCACACCCAAGCTCCAGATATCTCCAGCAAAGGCATCAAAACCGAAAGTTTCAGGATCAAATCTTTCTGGACTCATATAAGCGTACGTACCCACGTATCCATTGCAAGAACCTTCACAAGTACTGCAACTGATCATCTTACTAATACCAAAATCAGCAATTTTCACTTGCATCGCACGATTGACTAATAAATTCGATGGTTTGATATCGCGGTGAACAATATTGTTCTTGTGAAGGTAGGCAAGCCCCATTAGTACTTGGTAGGCTATGTTAGCAATAATGGTTTCAGAGAATATTGTACCATTAGTTTTAGCAAGACAATCGAGTGAGCCACCATCCATAAATTCCACGAGCAATGCAACCTCACCGGACGAGTTCTAGAAAACATGGTGGCACCCCACAATAAAAGGAGAGTCGGTAAAACTAAGGATTTCAATTTCTTGACGGACTTTATCAAATTCACTAGTTCTTGCATCTCCATGTATGACTTTTAGAGCGTAAATAGCCCCAGTATGCTTATGGCAGACTTTGTAGACAGTGCCACCATTGCCGAACCCAAGTATCTCATGCTGCTCAAAATCAATAGGGTTTTAATGAGTGAAGAAGAGATGGTTGTAGTAGTAGGCAGAACAAGTGGGAGAGGTAAGAGTTGTGGCGCTTCATCAATTTCTTCGGGTAACTGAACGTGAAGATTGAGGCTTGGGGGTCGTCGCACTAGTGCCATGGGATGTGTCTCTTCTGATATTGTCACAAGAAAAAATCTAGGGCTCAAGGCTAGATGTGTATAGCAGCGACTTGAAACACAAGTAACAATGTCACAAAAGATGCAAAAATATAGGCTTTCTAAGAAATAGTGTGTATATATATATACCGCTGAAGATAAACGTGTCGATATCACTATTAGAAACTTATACCGTGTTATACGATGGTCGAAGAGTTTTTTGTAGGCTGTTCATTAATAGGAAATTTAATGCTATAATCCTTTTTGGAAACTAAATATACTGAAAATCTATACCATAATCTGACAGTATTAGTATTCATTAATTAAAATATACTGAAAATCTATACCATAATCTTACAGTATTAGTATAAAAGATAAATAATTTTAATATTCTTTTTTTCTTATTCAATGTAGTTCTAATCCGTACAATATATATCAAATAATATCACTCACAAAAATTGATCTCGCAATTTCTTGCACTCACAAGTAGGGCATACCACTAGACCAAAAGCCTGTCATATATTCATGTTTTTCAAATTCCTATTTCCATCTCAGTATATATACTGGCACATATTATAAAAATTTCTATTTTCAACACTATTAAAAAAAAAAAAACATTGACAAGATTAAAGTCATAAAATAAAAATTAATTTGTTGTAATTCATTCAGTAAACATCAATGCAAAAGTTCATCCTTTCTGTTTATGATCAAGCTTAAGTACCTTCATTGGGTGAACCGGCTATTCTTTACATTTCTCTCAATTTGTTGTACCCTTTTCTCTTTCTAGTTGATAGTGATTTATGTATTAAATTCCACAGACACCTCGAATTGCTTAAATTCGATTGAATGAGGTCTAATTTTTTTTGTGAATTTATGCATTATCTCTCTATATTCTATTTCCATTACCTAAACTAGGTAGCTTTCCATTATTTAATTCTTGTTCACCATCAACTTTAGAATACAAACTGGTTGTATTTGGAGATTGATTAATTCTATTTGACAAAGATAATTAGTTAACCGGCGCGGGAACGGTTAACCATCCATCTAAACCTAATGGAATACTTAAGCTAGCTATGCGCTTCATTGATTATCTTTTTTGGATTCGTCTCTTTCTGTAAATGGCCGAAAGGCCCACCTATGTACTTTTTCATTCACAATGAATTACAAACTGTTTACTTAGCCCAAAAAAAAAAGAACTTTAGAATACAAACTAATTTTAAGATGGCGATTGGTATATGGTAATGGGTTGGGAATGAAATGATATTCCTAATTCAATTTCAATTTCCACACTTAATACAAAAGATTGAACTAGAGAATCTCATTAATTTCCTCAGTAATCCCATTTTTACGAACATGAAAATTCCATTCTTGATAAAAACACATGGGAATAGCCCATTCCCATGTGGTTTGAAATGAACTTATTACTCAAGTGACCAAAATACCCTTAAAAAGCATATGACACTATTAAATAACATAAATTTATATATAATAATTATTACTGTTACATAATATAATAAAATAAGAATAAAAATAATTATAAATATCAATAAAATATAATAATATTAATAATAATAATAATATAAAATATATAATAATAATAAACTATAATAATAATAAAAAAATAATATAAACAATAATAAATATAAATATAATATAATATTGATAATAATAACATATAATCTAATAACAATAATATAAAATAATAATAATAATAACTATGAATATCAATAATATATAACATAAATATCAATATAAATATAATAAATAACAATATTGATATTAATAATAATAATAATAAATCATGTAAATTTAATAGAATATTAGATAATAATAAATGAATAAATATAATAATAATATTCTTAAACTAAACATTATTAATATGATGCTTGTTTTTATTCTTAAGATAATAATATATCTATAGCAATAAAAAGGCATTCTTGTCGTTTTACATAAGTTGTTCCTATATTGCTTTGTTGTACTGACTGCCAAATATGGACTTGAATCAATATATCTAGTCATATCTTTATTCCTAGAGCATACAAAGTATAACGTATCCTTTTTCAAGTTCATTCTATTTCTAGGGTCATTCCATTTCCTAAATTGTAATCTATAACCTCAATTTGATAACTCAAGCCAAGTGATGTAACTTTTATGCTCAATTATTAGTCAATTTTGACATATATTGATCTTTAACATTAGTTTCTAATTACTCGAGAGACCTCTTCTACTTTACCTAAGTTATATGTGTTGGTATATGTCAATGCCTATCTCATAATAAGTATCGTTAATTATATGGTAGCATAAATTAACGATTTTGACTTATACATCGATGAGGTCAAAAGAGATCGCGATGGCTACAAGAAAGAAGTTCGAGAATTTGGAATTACCTAAGATGATGTCGAGATGATGCAATGCTAAAGTCAGCAAATTTGACCAAATGAAGCTTTCTAGAAGTTGACTTGGATGCTAGCCACACATGTGGTCAATTGAAGCCACCCATGTGATAAATATGGGTGATCAATACTTTGAACATGGTTGATAAAGCCAACCAAGTTGGAAATGTTTGATAGGAAAGTCTCTTATGGCGGGCTAGCTCAATTCTCTAGTCTCCTCTGGTGGGCTAGCTGAATTCTATAAATAGCCATGCATTAGTTCATCAAATTCATTCGCAACACAACTTCAAACACAATCCTAAGTTAGTCTTTCTTTCTTGTATTCTTCTTGTAAGTCTAGAAGTCATTGAAGCTCTAATCTTGATAGCGTACGGTGGGACAATTATCTTGTAAGTGTTATATTAAATTGTTATAACGAGTAGTGTTGTCTTTCTACTTGATTGTTGTTAAGACGTTTCTGGGAAATTGGTTATATTCTTACATGGTATCAAGAGCTTAAGGGGCTCTTAACAACAATCTTGTCTAATAAAGCTCAACAACTATGACTATTGAAGGTGCTAGTTCTTTTTCTATCAATTCTAGTTCCAGGTTAGTACCAACAATTCGTATCCGTCTCCCTACCTTCACAGAAGGAAAGCTTGATGGCAAGAACTATCTTTTGTGGAAGTTCAAAATCACTACAGCTCTGGACTCCTATGAACTCCTTGATACAGTATTAGGTACAGATGCAGAACCAGTTGTAGTCCGTGCTGAAAATGACACAAAAAAGGTCACACCTCCAGTCCTCAACTTGTTAAAGAATGGAGGAGACAAAATGCTGATGCACTTTGTGCAATTGTAACAAGTGTTCAGGATTCTATCCTTACTCTAATTCAACACACAACCAAGGCAACTGAAGCTTAGAACATACTTAGAAATCAGTATGAAACAAGGAATCAGACTCGCATTCAGGACATGGAGAATCAGTTAGCTGCTGAGAGATTAAGTGAAGATGAAGCGACTGAGTCATTTATCAGTAGGATGAAAAACCTACGTGATCAAATGGCTGTAGTTGGTATTGCCAAATCAACCGAGGAACTAGCTCGAAGGTGTATTAGAGTGTTGCCTCTAAAATTTGATGGCCTTGTGACAGCACTCAATACACAAGTTCGCATTCCTCCTTTGACGTTTGAAGAATTCACTGCCATATTGATGGAAGAAGAGATGAGGCTAAAAAGCAGAGAAAATCAACTTGACTCTACCTTTGTAGACAAAGCGAGAAGTAGCCAAGAAGAAAAGAAGAAAGGAAAGAAGAAGACGTTCTCTGGATCGTGCTACTACTGCAATAAGAAAGGCCATGCTGTCAAAGATTGTAGGAAACGAATCCATGACGAGAAGAACGGAACTCTAAAGCCAAATTGGAGAAATAAAGAATATGCCAATATAGCTGAAACAGAAGTGCATATGTTTACTGTAACATATGTATCAGAGGAAACGTGTACTAGCGCACATGTACATCAAACAAGTGCATGGGTGTTAGATAGTGGAGCTTCCTGAAATATGACCAGCAAAAAGGAGTTATATGACTCCATAAAACCTCTACAAGAACAAATAAATGTTGTCATCGGGAATAATGCTAGGTATCCTATTGAGGGGCACTAGAACCATATCGCTCGTGTCTAAAGATGGAGGAAACAAGAAGCTATCTAATGTACTCTTTGTACCCCAGATTACCAGAAATTTGCTATCTGTAGCTGCTATTACAGATAATGATCTAGAAGTGCGGTTCAAGAAGATGGAAGCTTTGATTTTTGACAAGGATAAAAATATAGTAAGTAAAGGTATTCGTAAAAATAACCTTTACGAAATCAGCTCTCTTTCTGCCGTCGTGGATGCCAAAACAAGTCAACTTTGGCATGAAAGGTTCAGACACATTTCATATCCTGTGTTAAAGGAAATGCAAAAGAAGAAGATGGTAGCTGACTTGCCTTCAATTGAAGAAGTTGAAGGATTATGTGAAGCTTGTATACTGGGCAAGCAACATAGACAGACATTTCTCAAAGAAAGTCATAATTGATCAAAGGCTCCTCTAGAGTTGGTACATGCTGACCTCTGCGGAAAAATGACTACCACGGCATTAGGAGGATCTTCCTACTTTATGCTGTTAATCGACGATTGTAGTAGGAAGATATGGATGTACTTCATTCGAGACAAGGTTGATGCTCTTGAAAAGTTTAAAGTGTGGCACAAACTTGTGACAAATAAGAACACAACTCAGTTGAAGAAACTTCATACCGATCATGGGGAGGAATTCTGTTCCATAGAGTTTACCAACTACTTCAACAATCTTGGGATTAAGCGCAATTGATTGCTCCTAACACACCACAACAAAATGGAGTTGTGGAACGAAGAAATTGAATAATTGTAGAAATGACTCAATACATGTTGAAAAGTGTTGGCCTACCTGATACATTCTGGGCTGAAGCAGTCAACATAGCGGTGTACATCCTCAATCGGTGCTCAACCAAGGCACTCAACGATAAGACTCCTAATGAGGCTTATTATGGTACGAAACCTTCCGTGTCTCATTTAAGAAAATTTGGGTGTGAGTTTTTTGTACACGTCCCAAATGAAAATAGAAATAAATTGGATGACAAGAGCAAAAAGGGCATTTTTCTTGGGATATAGTGAAGAATCTAAAGCATACAGACTCTATGATGTAGAGGCCAAGAAGGTGATCATAAGCCGAGATGTGGTGTTTAATGAGCGACCACACTTAATGGAGGATATCGGTCTTGCCATTTCGTCATCAACCGATGAAGTAATCCACCAAGTGCCTGAACAACGATCGTTGAACAATGAAGAAGACTCTAATGATGAAGACACTGAAGACCAACCTGTTGTATCCACAAGGAAGCCACAATCGAAGTGGTTCCAACAGCTCTTTGATGGAAGAAATCTAGGAGTTACTGATGATAGTCCACGTCCTGATGGACTAAGACGATCAAAGAGAATAGATGAGCATAACATATCAGGACAACAACTAGTAAACATGGCTTTGATGACCCAAATCATCAATACGGTAAAAGAACTGGTAATTGTGGAGGAAGCCATGTCAGATCCAAATTGGAGAGTAGTTATGTAAGCCGAGTATGATAGTATCATGAAAAATGATACTTGGGAGATCGTTGAAAAGCCACCGAACAGAAAAATCATCGGCACCAAATGGATCTGGAAAATAAAGTACAAGGCAAATGGAAGTCTTGAAAAATACAAGGCACGCCTTGTAGCACAAGGATTTTCGCAAGTCGAAGGTTTCGATGTATATGAAACTTTTGTTCCAATAGCAAAAATGACAACAATCAGGTTAGTTGTTGCAGCTGCCGCGCATTATGGATGGATTGTGTAACGCCCCGACCCAACCCTACGCTAAAGGTTAAGTATGGACCCGATAAACGGACAGAGTCTCCTCTGTACTGCGGACATTTTGGAAACCTGTAAATGCTCAAAATAGCCACAATATACTAAAACAAGATTTTATAATTAAAATTCAAAGGTTCAAGGCCATCCAAGCCAGGAGACAAACAACAGCTCCGAATCACACAAGCATGCACCCAACTTAACTTTTCATTAAACCTTTTTAACATGCCATTCTATGATAACATTAGAGCAATCTTAGAAGTTGAAATCAAACATACCTCTAAACATACACCCCCAAGCATGCAAGAACTAAAAGGAGAATTAAAATTTATTACAAGCCATAATATCTCAAAGCTAACATTATAACCAACTAACTTTCAACTTACAACTACAAGAATATACATAGCCTTAAGGCCACAAAATAGATCATGCTATAGCAAAACAAGTACGCCATGTAACAACAAGAAGGCACATCCACCTTAGACAACAAACACACATCAACTAGGGCAAAGGCTCAGCCTGAACTTCTTCCTCTTCCACTAGCACCTCAACTAGTTGGGGTTCACCCTCAGTACTTCCTGAAACATATATTGAGGTATAAGCAACCACTGTTGCCTAGTGAGGGATAAGGTCTCCCGGGGCGTGCAATGCAACAAGTAATAAAATTAAGAATTAATAGAAATGAAAACCGTTCAAGGAGAACAAAAGATTGAATACTACACATTAAAAAGGATACATTCACATAACCCCTATACTCCAATCTTCACTTGGTCTTCATTCACGATCCACGAACCACGATCACGATCACGATCACGATAAGCTGGCATAACCCCAAACACTCTAGTGGGTGTACTCCTGATGTACCCTGATAATCTTACGACCCAACATCCCTTGGCAATCTTCGGACCAGGCGAATGAGGGACTAGGGCATGGAGTTTGAATATCCACTGGCAAGTCTTCTGCCGCCCAACAGATATTCAACACATCCGCCCCTGACACTATGGTTGTGCAACCACTATGCAATGCACTTAACAATGACAAGACATCAATAATATTATATGCAATAACACGTGGGAGGATCAACAAAGTAGGTTGACCTCGAAACAGATAGATTAGAAGCAGTTTAATAAGCAAATAATAGGTTTACAAAGGAGAAAATCCAAGTTACATTTAGAACCCTACCAAAAGCTTCAAAATAACTTGAAATCATATTTAAACACAAATGGAGACATGCCAAGGTCTTAGATGCAAGTGACAGTCGAATTTACCCTTAAACCCCTTTGTAATTCCGTCCGTTTTTCTTCCAAACTTATATTAAGGATTCCAATTCGAGCGAAGGCTATACCAATCTCCTAATTAACCCTTAAGATACCCTTACAACCCACAAATTCGTTCAATTACCAGCAATTACCCCGAAATCCCTATTTTCCCTCTTATAGCCTTGAACTACACATACCTCAACCAAGCTTCAAACAAGGGTTAGCAAAGTTTCTATAGCACCTAGGTAGCCTAAGAATACTAAAAGTGAAGCCCGAATCCACCCGGATTAGCATTAACCCCGAAACCCTTTTGTTAAAGTCGGCCAATTTACGTTCTATGCAAATTTAGAGCAATTCAATTGCACGGGCCTATTAGACTACCTTCATTAACACCTAAGGCATTTATTAGAAGCATTGAATCAAACTAATTCGCGTAATTACACAAACCCCTAGAATTTCGTCACTATTTACCTCATAAATCAAATTAACGATTCTAACCATTTAAAATGCGAACCAATGGCTTAAATACGTTCTCTAGCACTTATATACAATGTATAATAGCATAAATAAGCATTACAATAGCATTGGAACACATTTCTAACAAATCAAGAAAATAGCAACAATTTTAAAATGCGCAAAAAGTCATGAAATCCCTCACCAATGCGCGTAGGAACACCTAGGAGGCTTGTACACACCCTAATGTACTTGGTCAAGGCTTGGAGAGGCTTGGATTGAAGGATTGAAGAGCAAAATCTTCTTCTTTTTCCTGTTTGCTCCTGTCGGCCTCTTCACAGTAACTTCAGCCTTTGCTTTTTTTTTGTGTTTTTATGAGCTTAAATGTTATGTGTTGAGTATATATTGGGTGGGGTTCAATTGGGTACTTAAGTGGACTTCTAAAATGAGCGTTGTTAACTTAAAAATAAGCCTAAGGTGAAAAGTGTAAGCTAACTAATTAAAACACTAAGTTATGTTACGTAACACTATTAATTAGTTCACTAAACTATTTTCTAAATGAGTGCTCCTATCGCTTCTAGCTCAATTGCCCATTTTTTCCACTCATTTAACAATTAATATGATTTAATAAAATTGTTAATTCACTAATATAATGCAATTTGAAAATGGAATAAATAGTGGTTAAAGAAGACAGTTAATAAAGCACAGAAGGAAATGCGCAAATAATAGGTGCAACAGTAAGTTAATGTCTGGCAAAAAGCTCGGGCGTCACATCCTCTCCCCCTTAAACTAATTGCGTCCACGCAATTCTTACATAATTCGGAAAATAACTCTGGATATTGATCTCGCATCTGATCCTCTCTTTCCCAAGTAGCATCCTCCAACCCATGATGATCCCACAGAACTTTAACCATTGGAATGCTTTTAGTCCTCAGCTCCTGAACTTTCTGATCAACAACTCGAAGAGATTTCTCTGTGTAGGTCAAAGTTTCACTGATCTCTAGTGGCTTGGGCTCAAGAACATGAGAAGGATCTGGCTGATACTTCCGAAGCATAGAAACATGGAAGACATCATGAATTCTGCCCAGGCTAGGAGGCAAAGCTAGTCGATAAGCCAATTCACCAACAGTTTCAATTACTTCAAACGGTCCTACATAACGAAGACTGAGTTTACCTCCCTTGCCATGCTGAATCAAGCCCTTACGAGGAGAAATTTTCAGAAATACCCGATCCCCTATGGTAAATTTCAGATCATGACGGCGTCTATCTGCATAACTCTTTTGCCGACTCTGTGCTGTAAGCATTCTTTTTCTGATAAGCTAAATATTATCAATCATTATGTTCATCTCTGGCAATAAAGTAGGATCAATAGATTTCAACTCTCCAACTTCATCCCAATATAAAGGAGATCTGCATTTACGCCCATACAAAGCCTTATACGGTGCCATCCCGATAGTAGCTTGATAACTGTTGTTATAAGCAAATTCTGCAAGAGGTAAGTATTTTTCCCAACTCTTACTGAAGTCCAGAATGCACGCTCGGAGCATATCCTCAAGTATTAAGATAGTTCTTTCAGATTGCCCATCAGTTTGAGGATGATAAGAAGTACTAAAAGTCAATGTCGTGCCCAAAGCTTTCTGAATCTTCTGCCAGAACTGAGATGTGAATCTGGGATCTCCATCTGACACAATACTCTTGGGAATCCCATGAAGTCTAACAATATTCTCAACATAAATTTCAGCCAACCTATCAAGAGATTCAGTTTTCTTTGTAGCAATAAAATGAGAGGTTTTGGTTAATCTATCCACAACAACCCAGACTTTATCATGTCCTCTCGAAGACCGCAGTAAATATGACATAAAATCCATGGTAATGTGGTCCCATTTCCAAACAGGAATGGCCAACGGCTGCAACAACCCTGCCAGTCTCTGATGTTCAGCTTTAACTTTTTGACATGTAAGACATTTAACAACATAGTCAGCAATCTCTTTCTTCATGTTGTTCTACCAGTAGTTCTGTTTCAGATCTCTGTACATCTTGGTATTGCCTGGATGGATAATATACTTAGAATTATGAGCCTCTACAAGAATTTCTTTCTTTAAAGCTGGCTTAGAAGAAATACAAATTCTGCCTTTGAACTTAAGAAGTCCATCATCGTGTAATTTGAAATCCGACTCTCCCCCTTTCGACTTTTCTAAGATTTCCATCAATTGCAGATCAGCTTGCTGAGCCTCTCTAATCCTGGATAATAAAAGAGACTGAATATGCAAACTTGCAAATTGAATACCAGAATCTGAAGTGCTAGGCCTCCATAAACATAATTCCTGAAGTGTTGGGCCTCCATAAACATAATTCCTCTATAAGCTCCTAATTTTTGATGATTAGACTAGCAACTGTAGCCTTTTGGCTTAAGGGATCAGTAACAATATTAGTCTTACCTAGCAGATAATTGATAGTACAATTATAATCCTCAAGCAACTCCAACCAACGCCTCTGCCTCATATTCAACTCTTTCTGAGAAAAGAGATATTTCAGACTCTTGTGATCAGTAAAGATTTCAAATTTATTACCCCAATGATAGTGACGCCATTTCTTTAATGCAAAGATGATAGCTGCAAGCTCGAGATCATGCGTCAGGTAATTGAGTTCATAAGATTTCAGTTTTCTGGAAGCATAAGCAATAACTCTCCCATTCTGCATCAATACACAGCCTAAACCTTCCTTGGAAGCATCACTATAGATTACCAAATTATCGGTACCCTCAGGTAGAGCGAGAATAGGAGTTGTGGTTAATCTCTTCTTTAATTCTTGGAAACTAGCCTCTCACTTCTCATTCCAGTCAAATATAGTCTTCTTTCGAGTGAGCTGAGTCAATGGCCCAGCAATTTTAGAGAAATCCTTAACAAACCTTCTGTAATAACCCGCTAAACCCAGAAAACTGCGAATTTCTATAACAGTCTCCAGCCGTTTCCATGCCATGACAACCTCGATCTTTGCTGGATCAACAGAAATTCCATCCTGAGAAATAATGTGGCCCAAAAAAGTGACTTGCCTTAACCAGAACTCACATTTGTTAAACTTTGCAAATAACCGATGCTCCTGAAGAGTCTGCAACACAATTCTGAGATATTGTTCATGTTCCGCCTCAGATTTAGAATAGACAATAATATCATCAATGAAAATAACCACAAACTGATCCAGATATGGGCGGAATATTCTCTGCATCAAATCCATAAATGCGGCAGGGGCATTAGTTAACCCACACGACAGAACAACAAATTCATAATGACCATACTGAGTTCTGAAAGCAGTCTTGGGAACATTATCAGACTTAATCCTTAACTGGTAATAGCCCTGCCTCAGATCAAATTTAGAAAATACCCTGGCACCTTGCAGTTGATCAAATAATTCCTCAATCAAAGGCAATGGATATTTTTTTTTGATAGTTATCTGATTAAGACCCCGATAATCAATGCATAACCGAAAAGATTCGTCTTTCTTTCTAACAAACGAGACCGATGCACCCCAAGGTGAAGAACTCGGCTGAATGAATCCCTTCTCAAGTAAATCCTACAATTGAATTTTCAATTCTTGCAACTCAGGTGGAGCCACTCTGTACGGAGTCCTAGAGATAGGCGTAGCCCCTGGTAATAATTCGATCATAAACTCTATCTCTCTATCAGGTGGTAAACCAGGTAACTCTTCAGGAAACACCCCCGGAAACTCTCTCATGATAGGTACATCATTCAGTTTCAATTGATCACCAGGTTGATTAATTAAATAAGCAAAGTAAGCCTCACAACCCTTACCTAACATTTTTGATGCTTTAATAGAAGATATGATAGGAGTTCCCGTAGATTTTCTACTACCAACTATCTCAAGTATAGGCTGGTCGGACATTTCTAGTTTTACAATCTTCTTTCTACAATCGAGTTGAGCATAATATCTACCTAACCAGTCCATCCCCAATATAATTTCAAAGTCGCAGAAAGGTAGAATAATTAAATCGGCAGGAAAAACACGACCTTGAATAAAAATATTACATGTCTTGCAAATAGATTTGGTGACAAACTTTGGCCCCATATGTGTATAAACCGCAATATCATGCAATAGTTTATCATGTTTCAACTTAGCATTTTGTGCACATATAGGTGTAATAAATGAATGCGAAGCCCCAGAATCAATTAAAACTTTAATTGATTGATCATTAAGAAGAAAAGTACATTCTACTACAGCGGTCGTATCCGGAAGCTCCTCTACATCTAAGGCAAATACTCGGGCCTGACCCCGCGATACTGGTGCTGCAATTGAACCCCTGGTCTGATTGCCTTGACCAGATGTCTGACCCCTAGTATTCTTGAATTTCTGGAAGTCTTTAACCCTGTGTTGATCACTGCCACATCCGATACATCGGCCCAATCTCTTCTAACAATTCTCATCAGTATGACCTTAACGTTGACAGAAGCTGCACTGCTAGCAGCGTCTTGCAACAGTGCCTCCCGAAGGAGCTCTGTAAGTAGAGGTAGCTGAACTACCCTGTTGAGAATGAACTACTGCTGGTCGGGTCTGCCCCTGACTCTGACTCTGGGCTGGCCGCCACTGAGTTTGAACAGGCCCTGTATAACTCTGCGTCTGCCTCGGCTGTGGACTCTGCCCCACTGTAATCGTCTTCCTCTGGTACCCTTGACTCTGAGACTGGAACTGACGCTTACTCGACTGACTAGTCTCTGCCAACACATCTGCCTTGCGTTTTTCATACCTCGAGGCGGCTCTGACCACTGCAGCATAGTTAGGGTAATCATTCGCAGACAGATTAAGCATAATATCATTCCTCAATCCCATAATGAATCTCTGCATCTTCATGTCCTTTGGTTGTACCAAAGCCGGCACATAACGAGAAAGCCTAGTAAAAGCAGCCTCATATTGATCTACTGTCATATTTCCCTGTTTCAAAGCTATGAACTCTGCCTGGCATCTCTCACGGGCAACCACTGATATATATTTATCTCGGAACTCTCGAACGAAGTCAGCCCATGAATGTTGAACTGTCTCAGCTTCCCATTTCTTATTAATAGTACGCCACCATTCCTCAGCGTCACCCTCTAGAAGAAATGTAGCATAAGTAATTTTTCTCTCATCACTACATTCAAGAATTGCAGTCACCCTTTCAAATTTCCTCAACCACAATTCGGCCTTTATATCATTAGGTTCTCCAAAGAAGTTGTAGGCCCCGTGATGTAAAAATCTGTCATACAAATTAACTCCAGTAGCACCACTACCCTTGGCTCTAGCAGCCTGATTACCTCTGGCAGCCCCTGTCTGACCCTACTGAGTTACGAACTGGGCAATAGTATTCATAGCAGTAGCCAGAATCTGTGCAGTGCTGGGTTCTGGTCCCTGTGGTGGTGCATTCACTGCTACACCTTCACCTTTACCTTCTCCTGGTATACCCTACCTAGGAGCTTCTTCCGGCTCTCTCCCCTGTCTGCCCCTTCTCCTCATCTCAAATAGCTAGAATGCAAAGTATTATGATAGGCATTTACATAAATTGCAGGTAAAGCACATGGAAAGAAGTTCAAATAAATCCACATAAGTCACATATTATATTAGAAGAATGTTCACATACAAGAGATTCATAGTCACTTAATCATGCTTGACATTCTAGACTTTTTACTTCTAAACATTAACTCTTAGAGACCTTTCACATTCCATTGTCATACTAGCACGTTCGTTCCTAATTCAAATTTCACTTAGGCAAATTAAAGAACTACAGTTTCATACAATCACAAAATCACATAGCAGACCCCTACCCACAGACCGAGAAATTTAACCCGGCTTCATGCAATCTATAGCTCTGATACCACCTAAAATGTAACGCCACAACCCAACCCCACGCTAAAGGTTAAGTCTGGACCCGATAAACGGACATAGTCTCCTCTGTGCCACGGACATTTTGGAAATCTGTAAATGCTCAAAATAGCCACAATATACTAAAACAAGCTTTTATAATTAAAATTCAAAGGTTCAAGGCAATCCAAGCCAAGAGACAAACAACAGCTCCGAATCACACAAGCATGCACCTAACTTAACTTTTCATTAAACCTTTTTAACATGCCATTCTATGATAACATTAGAGCAATCTTAGAAGTTGAAATCAAACATACCTCTAAACATACACCCCCAAGCATGGAAGAACTAAAAAGAGAATTAAAAGTTATTACAAGCCATAATATCTCAAAGCTAACATTACAACCAACTAACTTTCAACTTGCAACTACAAGAATATACATAGCCTTAAGGCCACAAAATAGATCATGCTATAGCAATACAAGTACGCCATGTAACAACAAGAAGGCACATCTACCTTAGACAACAAACACACAGTAACTAGGGCAAAGGCTTAGCCTGAACTTCTTCCTCTTCTACTAGTACCTCAACTAGTTGGGGTTCACCCTCAGCACTTCTTGAAACATATATTGAGGTATGAGCAACCACTGTTGCCCAGTGAAGGATAAGGTCTCCCGGGGCGTGCAATGCAACAAGTAATACAATTAAGAATTAATAGAAATGAAAACCGTTCAAGGAGAACAAAAGATTGAATACCACACATTAAAAAGGATACATTCACATAACCCCGATACTCCAATCTTCACTTGGTTTTCATTCACGATCCACGAACCACGATCACGATCACGATAAGCCGGCATAACCCCAAACACTCCAGTGGGTGTACTCCGGATGTACCCCGATAATCCTACGACCCAATATCCCCTGGAAATCTCTGGACCAGGCAAATGAAGGACTAGGGCACGGAGTTTGAATATCCACTAGCAAGCCCTCTGCTGCTCAGCCGATATTCAACACATCCGTCCCTGACACTATGGTTGCGTAACCACTATGCAATGCACTTAACAATGACAAGATATCAATAATATTATAAGCAATAACACGTGGGAGGATCAACAAAGTAGGTTGACCTCGAAACAGATAGATTAGAAGTGGTTCAATAAGCAAATAAGAGGTTTACAAGGAGAAAATCCAAGTTATATTTAGAACCCTACCAAAAGCTTCAAAATAACTTGAAATCACATTTAAACACATATGGAGACGTGCCAAGGTCTTAGATGCAAGAGACAGTCGAATTTACCCTTAAACCCCTTTGTAATTCCATCCGTTTTTCTTCCAAACTCATATTAAGGATTCCAATTCGAGGGAAGGCTATACCAATCTCCTAATTAACCCTTAAGGTACCCTTACAACCCACAAATTTGTTCAATTACCCGCAATTACCCCAAAATCCCTATTTTCCTTCTTATAGCCTTGAACTACACATACCTCAACCAAGCTTCAAACAAGGGTTAGCAAAGTTTCTATAGCATCTAGGTAGCCTAAGAATACTAAAAGTGAAGCCCGAATCCACCCGGATTTGCATTAACCCCGAAACCCTTTTGTTAAAGTCGGCTAATTCACGTTCTATGCAAATTTAGAGTAATTCAATTGCACGGAGCTATTAGAATACGTTCATTAATACCTAAGGCATCTATTAGAAGCATTGAATCAAACTAATTCGCGCCATTACACAAAACCCTAGAATTTCGTCACTATTCACCTTATAAATCAAATTAACGATTCTAACCGTTTAAAATGCGAACCAATGGCTTAAATACGTTCTCTAGAACTTATATACAAGGTAGAATAGCATAAATAAGCATTACAATAGTATTGGAACGCATTTCTAACAAATCAAGAAAATAGCAACAATTTTAAAATGCGCAAAAAGTCATGAAATCCCTCACCAATGCGCGTAGGAACACCTAGGAGGCTTGTACACACCCTAATGTACTTGCTCAAGGCTTGGAGAGGCTTGGATTGAAGGATTGACGAGAAAAATCTTCTTCTTTTTCCTGTTTGTTGCTGTCGGCCTCTGCAAAGTAATTTCAGCCTTTGCTTTCTTTTCTTTTTTTGTGTTTTTATGAGCTTAAATGTTATGTGTTGAGTATATATTGGGTGGGGTTCAATTGGGTGCTTAAGTGTACTTCTAAAATGAGCATTGTTAACTTAAAAATGAGCCTAAGGTGAAAAGTGTAAGCTAACTAATTAAAACACTAAGTTATGTTACGTAACACTATTCATTAGTTCACTAAACTATTTTTTAGACGAGTGCTCCTATCGCTTCTAGCTCAATTGCCCATTTTTCCCACTCCTTTAACAATTAATATGATTTAATAAAATTGCTAATTCACTAATATGATGCAGTTTGTAAATAGAGTGAATAGTGGCTAAAGAAGACAGTTAATAAAGCACAGAAGGAAATGCGCAAATAATGGGTGCAACAGTAAGTTAATGTATGGCTAAAAGCTCAGGCGTCACAGATTGTACATCATATGGATGTCAAGCCAGTTTTTTCCTTAAGGGGCAACTTGAAGAAGAAGTCTACGTTGCACAGCCCCTTGGCTTCCAAATACCAGGTGAAGAAGAAAAAGTCTGCAAATTGAAGAAGGCTTTATATAGGTTAAAGCAAGCACCACGACCTTGGTACAAACGTATAGACTCTTTATTCCTGCAGTATGGATTCTGTAGAAGCAAATCAAAGGCCAACTTGTATGTTCTAAGTGAACAAGGAAAGAAGGTAATTGTAATCCTATATGTGGATGATCTTGTAATCACTGGTGACCATGAAGATACTATTCGGAAGACGCAAGAATGGTTGAGCCAAGAATTTGAAATGACAAATCTTGGTTTTCTTCATTATTGCTTGAGAATCAATGTATGGCAAAAACCTTATACTATCTTCATTTCGCAGCAACGATATGTTCATGAGCTCTTGACTGCATTTGGTATGTCCGAGTATAACCAGTTGTCACTCCGATGGAAGTGAATACAAAGCTATCAGTTAATGATCCTTCAGAACAAGTTGATAACAAGTTCTACAGAAGGTTGGTGGGAAGTTTAATCTTATTTTGTAACACAAGACTTGATATTAGTTATGATGTGCGAGTTCTTAGTCGGTTTCAAATAAACCGAGACAAAGTCACTGGCAAGCAGGGATGCGGGTCCTCAAATATCTCAAAGGCACGTTAGAGTATGGGATATCATACAAGTTTGGAGATACTTTATCTGGGTATTGTGACTCAGACTGGGCTGGTGATATTAACTCAAGAAAATCTGTTATAAGTTACGTATTCATATTCGGTGGTGAAATCATCTCATGGTCTAATAAGAAGTAACCCACCGTTGCACTTTCATCAATTGAGGCGGAATACAAGGCTGCATGTGTAGCATCCTGTGAAGCTGTTTGGCTACGACGCATCATGATTGATATTGGCATTCCAATAGAAGAAACAACAATACTGAAATGTGACAGTCAGAGTTGTATAGCCATGTCAAAGAATCCGATATTTCATGCTAGAACAAAACACATAGAGATTCAGTATCACTATCTGAGGGAACTGATCGAGGAAGGAGAAATCTACATGGAGTACTGCCCTACAGAATATAATTGTGCAGTTATCTTCACCAAAGCATTAGGGAGCGTCCATTTGAGCAAGCATCTTCAAACATTGGGTGTTAGCCCAATAGCTTAGTCAACATGAGGTGAACATTGAGAGGGTGTATTGGTATATGTCAATGCCCACCTCATAATAAGTATCATTAATTATATGGTAGCATAAATTAACGATTCTGACTTATACATCGATGAGGTCAAAAGAGACCACGATGGCTACAAGAAAGAAGTTCGAGAATTTGGAGTTACCAAAGATGACATCGGGATTATGCAATGCTAAAGTCAGCAAATTTTACCAAAGGAAGCTTCTTAGAAGTTGACTTGGATGCTAATCACCCATGTGGTCAATTGAAGCCTCCTATATGATAAATATGAGATATCAATACTTTGAACATGGTTGGTAAAGCCAACCAAGATGGAAATCTTTGATAGGAAAGTCTCATATGGCGGGCTAGCTGAATTCTATAGTCTCTTATGGTGAGCTAGCTGAATTCTATAAATAGCCGTGCATTAATTCATCAAATTCATCCACAACATAACTCCAAACACAATTCTAAGTTAGTCTTTCTTTCTTGTATTCTTCTTGTAAGTCCAAAAGTCATTGAAACTCTAATCTTGAGAGCACACGGTGGGACAATTATCTTGTAAATGTTATATTGAATTGTTATAACGAGTAGTGTTGTCTTTCTACTTGATTGTTATTAAGACGTTTCTGGGAAATTTGTTATTCTTACAATATGTTCATTTCCTTCCAATTTTTCTTGCCGCAGTCCTGTGTTCTCCTCCAGTTCTTAATCTTTCTTTGTTTTTTTTTCCTCACCTACTTATCTTTTGTCTACTTTAGCACCTCCATCCTCTTCTTCATCCCATTTAGCCCTTATTGTTCCTGCTAGAGTTTTTTAGTCCTCTAATTTATTGCTCAGTGAGTTCTAATTCCCACCATCTTATGGTGACTAGATCCAAGACTACATCTCTCAAACATAGGGTCTTGTTTTCCACTGCCTTAATTCAGTTTCCAAGTATCAATGTTGGCAATATGTTATGATTGAAGAGTTAATACTCTTCTCAATCAATAGAGACCTAGAGTTTAATGCCATTGTCTTTATCCAAATTAGACATTGATTATAACATTGGTATGTAGGATCAAGAGAAATGTAGATGTTTCTGTAGCAAGATATATATAAAGCAAGGCTAGTAGCTAAAGATTTTAACCAAGGATATGGCATTGACTATAGTGAGATGTTTTTAAATCCGTTAAGTTACAAGTGGCAATTTAAGTAATATTAAGATTTTATGGGAGAGTTTGAGATTTGTGCACAAATTCATAGGGCAAAATCAATTTATCCCCTTGGTCTTTTAATATCTCAATATAGATACCGATTTTAACTTCTTAATTAAAAAATTTATTCCAAAATTACAAATAAAATATATGGTTGGGAAATTCATTTGTGACGTTTGAAAGAACATATACAGTTGTTACTACTTTGACGTTTGTTTGAAATATATAGTTGTTACTACTTTTCTCAATTTCTTCTTTATGTCTTTCATTTTACAAAAATAGAAGGGGATGTAATATGTTTGGGAAGGGTTGTGACTCTTTCCTTACATCTGACTACTACAAGTAACATGGTTGAGAAATTCAATTGTGACGTTTGAAATAACATGTACGGTTGTTATTGTTATGACGTTTGTATAACATATAGAGTTATTGTTTTCCTCAGTTTACTCTTTGCCTTTCATTTTAAAAAAATCGCAGGGGATATAATATGTTTAGGAAGGGCTTGGAGTCTATTTGTGAAACCCCAGTTTTCGTCTTTACCTCGATTTGCGTGTCTTCGTCTCGATTTGCGTGATTTGACCTGTTTATGTGTTATATGAGTTAGAATGCGCTAAATATGTGATTTATATTCCTAATACATGCTATGTGTGCATTCATAAAATTTTTATCAAAATCGGCATCAGAAATTTTATCAATAATTTTTGTGAATAGTATTTTGAACACTTGTCCGCTAAAATTTTTATAGGAGTGTTTTAAATGTTTTAAAACATAGTCCTCTATTATTAATAGACCCATGTTTGATAAAAATTAATTCTGAAACGAAATAGGAATTTAAATAGACTTTTCGGGCGAAAAGTAGCATTTTTTAGCTAAATAGTGATTTCTTCTAAATCCGATTCTTGCATTGACTTTCGTTGACCTAGTATATATTAATATAAATGTATTTATATGTGGTATTAAATGATTTTAGATTAATTGTGCATTCAAAAGACATTTGAAAACAAATAATATGACTTTTCACATTCTTTTGCAAAAATCGAATTTTTAACCGAGTCGGGTATAAATATATGCATATGAAACTTGTTGTCAACTAAAAATATACTACTAAAAATAGTCTAAGTGTTGAATGCACTAAAAATATACTACTAAAAATAGTCTAAGTGTTGAATACATGTTTGTGAGCAAAATAGTCTAAAAACAATTAAAAGACTAAAAATACTAGTTAAAAGACTAAAAATACTAACTTTGACTTTGCAAATTTTGTTGACCTTAAGCTTATATCATCAACACACATTAAAAACAAATCAAACACACTCACAAAACACACACATTACCGAAAATCCATGAGGGAGAAGAAAGAAGGCATTTTCAAGGTTTTTCAAAGTATTTTTCACATAGATTTTGAATTTCAAAGCCGAATTGAGTCATTCAAAGCTTGAATTCACTTGTTGGACATTCATTCTATATCTTTATTGCATCAAAACACATCAAAGGTGAGAAAAAAATTCTAGATCTCAAAATGTCATTTTTATGTTTTTGCATATAATTGAATTTTGAACAGTTAGAATGTTGAATTGATGTTATATTATTGCTCAGTTCATGCTAAGGATCATTTATATGTGTTTATATAAGATTTGAATCGTTGTAGCATGAATTTTTATTTTTCGGGTATTAAAATTGAGTTGTTGGCTATTTGTTGAATAATTGGAGTTGTGGTGGTTCGAATCAATTGTTGTTAGCTTGTAAAAGTTTGTGAAATACGTGGTAGTAATGTTGTGATGCCGAAATTTTGATTGTGATGTTGGTGTGAAAGTCCGAAAATTTCAGCCTAGGTGCATTGAGGTTTTAGGGTTGTTAGGCTTGATTTGGATAGATTATGGTTGGTTTCCGAGGGGGCTAATGTAGTTGATTGAGTGGGTGAGTGATAGAAACTAGTTTGGAGGTTATCGAATTAGTAGAATATAAGTTATGACTTTTAGAAGATTGGGTTGTCTTTCTTTAAAATGTTGAATTATGTCTTTAGATGTTTGGGTGGTGTTTGAGTGATTGAATTGTGAGTTGTTGATGGTTAGACTAGGGTTTGAATATGTGGTTATTGCATGCTAAGCTAGATGGCCTACTTTGTCATTTAACTTAGTTGTTGAGTTGTTAATTGTTTATTTGATGATATATTGTTGAAATGATGATTATTGATTGATTATTGATGAACCGGGAGATAGGCAACCTACTTTGCTGTCCTCTTGTGATAATTTATTATTGATGAGCTGGGAGATAATCAACGTGAAAGGTTGTCCTCCTGAGATTTGAATGTTTATTATTATTGCTGAGTCTTGGTATGTGTGTGCCACCTCTCGGGCAGCGTCGGGCTGTCGGGTTGAAACCGACATGACTACCATAGGCTACCCCCAGCTTGCATGACGGAGGTGTCATGGAGGGAGGGCTAGAGAGGTACCTCGGGTGCGGGAGTAATGGGGAGTTACAAGAAGAATGGTTGACATCGTGATGGCATTTGGAGCTACACCAACTAGAGTATCCTTTATTGATTGGTCATTATAATTAATGTGCTTCTATTGTTATTGATGATTATTATGTATTTACTGCTCAAAGGATGATTTCCAAGGAGTATAATAAATATTGTTAGAGATCTATCGAATCCTCACTGGGCTTGTTTTATATAAGCTCACTTTCAATTATTGCATGCATACAGGTGTTACCAATCCAGATTACGGGTACGTGTCTCCAGAAGAGGATAATGTGTCATATGTGGACGAGTCCTATGTGCTAGAGTCTTGTCCTTGATATCTGAGATGTAGTTCTCTTTTGTTATCTTGTATATTAAAACTAGATGTTTTGTATTTACTTAGAAGTTTATGATGTATAAGATGTTGTAAAAATAATGAATTAAATGTTGCTAGCTTAGTAGTCTTGTTTTGGAACATGATTAGGTTGCTAGATTGGTTATAATCTATTTTGAAAATGTATGTTATATAGTAAATGTATGATGTTGGAACGGATGCGTATAACCTATGGATGCAATGGTAAAAGAATGTTTAATATATATTGTGGTTGTGTTGTTTAATTGTTGAATTGTTTGTGGAGTTGGATGTATGAGTTGCGAAGAGGTTGAGTTAGAGCCTCGGTATCCGGGTTACAGTCGTTATACTGCCGAAATTTCATTGCGTCCTGACTGATCTTAAGGGGGGTCGAGTTGGGGTGTTACACTATCAATGCATCTAACTACTACAAGTAAAACGAAAATACATATCAATATGAAAGTAATATGTATGTACATGTTTTATCTTCCGGTTAGATGCATGCACTTAGGTAGTGATTGATATCCTATATTGATTTTGGATAAGAATTAAACAAGTTGAGGAATTAAATGATTCTAAGATTGAAATGAAATTAAGAAAGGGTATGTCATGCATGATATGCTCTAGGAATGAAGATATGAATGAATATATTAATCCCAAACCGCTTTCATTTGTTTACCTTTTTCCAATTGAAAATGTATTTGTTCATAACTTCATAACGTTATGAACAGATCCAATATATATGTAAATTAATGAAAATATTTCACTATCATTAAATCCTTTTGTTCAGAATATCTTATAATATTATAGAAGAATCCTTGCTCTTCCCAACTAGGTATTCAAAATTTTCTTTTCTCTTGATTGGTCACTCTAAATTAACGGTGTTAGTGTTTTTCAACTATAAAGGGTATAATGATCATTTCTTAATCATTGAAAAAAAAGGAGAGAGAGAATAAGGCATGTACCAACCCCATGTAAACGTGGCTTGCCCAAAGAGATGAGGGAAAAAAAAAGCAACTTAAATTCAACAAGTATACACTAGTGGCCCAAAAAAATGTGGAGACACACTCAAACACACATGACACACGAACACAACATACACACAAGCACAATATTTTCCAGCCACCAAATTTTCATTATAATGCAAGTCAATAATTTTTAATACTTATTAGACTTACTATTTCTATCATTTGTAAGACAATAATATTTAACAGTTATGTGGCTTTAGATTTTCATCATTGATGCAAGCCAATAATTTTACAAGCTACTAGACTTGCGATTTTCAGTATGATGCAAGTCTATAAATATTAAATATGGGATTTTCATTAGAATGCAATTTAATAATTTTTTAACAACTATCCGGCATGATATTTTCATCCTCTTTAGAAAATTATTGGCTAGAATTTTGATATAAATAACATGCCCGATAGCTATTAGAAATTGAAGATAATGTATAATATAATAAATCTCTTTCTAACAGCTTAAACTTTTAGATGAGAGATTTATTATATTATTCATTATCTTCAACAACATTGTGGTGAAAATTGTAAACCTTGTAACTATAGCTATTAAAAATCATACGCTTGAATAGTGATCAAATTTGCATACCTAATAGCTATTACAAATTATTGGATTGCATTGTAATAAAAATTGTAATAGTTATGAAAGTTTTTCTCCTTTCATCATGAAGAAAACAACATGCCTAACAAAAATATTCCCTCCGCCAAATTTTTCCTTTTTTTTGTTGTGTATGCCATTTCAATGCAATGAAAATCAGATTGAGCGCAATGGTAGTATGCATCCTACTTAGCAACATGGTAAGGGGAAAATAAGAATTTTAACCAATCAACAAGTTGATCATAAAAAATGGGTAAAGGTGTTAGATTTGAGGGATTTGCAAAAGAAAAAATAATAATAATAATAAACCTAGTTGGGTAAAAACATAAAATGCAGGGACCCAATTGTCTTTTTCCTATAATTGAAATATCCATTGATTTTTTTTGTCAAAGAAATATCCATTGATTGTCAGATCCGTACTTGACTATTTGTATCATCACTATTATATATATTAGGCTATAAAACACCCTTTACCCTGGCCCCTAATGGATCTAAGCCAAATCACTTCATCCCCTTATATTTGTTTCATATCAATTAATCCACTTCTTTTGTATTTAGAGTAAAGTTGTTAACGGGGTTAACTAATAGCCGTCAACTAATATGCCATAAATAAGCAATGTTCCCTTTCTGTTTCTAGCAAAAATTTTGGCGCCAAAAGAAAAAAAAAACTAAGATAAAGATGATTACTAGAGGAATGGCCTGAGGAGGGGAAAACTTGGCCATAAGGAAAAACTATAGAAGGTCAGGGAAGGGAAAACCTCAGTCTAAGAGGCCAAGGGTGAAAGAAGGCATCACTTTCACAGATCGAGACTTGGATGGTTTGGTTCTGTCATATGATGATCCGCTTGTGAAAATCGTGGATGTAGGCGACTACCTAGTAAGATGGGTGATAGTAGATACTGAGAGCACGATCGAGATGTTATTTCTAGATGCTTTTGAAAAGATGGGGGTTAAGAGAGCCCATTTAAGCCCCATGAAAGGAACGTTGTCTGGATTTACATGGCAGGAATTCAGGCCCGAGGGACTCATCACCTTCAAAGTGACCCTCGGACAAAGGCAGTGGAAGAACCGGGAGTTGATCGACTTCATAATTGTGGATTGCAAGTCGCTTACAATGGGATCCTGGGAAGGATAGCCCTAGAAAAGTTCAAAGTAGTAGGCTCAACATACCACCTCGCCCCTAAGGACCGGACTGAGAATGGGATTGCTACACTTGGGGAGGGGGGGGGCGGACCAGAGGCGTGCTCAGGAGTGCTATGCCGCATCCTTGAGGTTGCAGAAGGAAGAGTCGGAGTTGATAGAGATCCTGGAGAGGAAAACCAAGAAGGGAAAAGAAATCAAAAAGGCCACCCCTGCTGAGGAACTTGTAAATGTGGAGTTGGAGGCTGGCAAAAAAGTGTAGTTTGGGGCTGAGCTCGATCCAAACCTAAGGAAAGGTATAATAAATTTCATTTCGCAGAATAAACATGTATTTCCTTGGTCTTCCACTGATATGACAAGTACAAACCCATATATAGCGGTTCATCGCCTCAATGTTGACCCAAGCTTCAGACCTGTCAAGCAAAAGAGAAGGGTGTTCTATGCAGAAAAGAATCATATCATTAGGGAAGAGATCGGTAAGCTATGAAGAGCAGGCCACATCTGGGAGTTAAAATATCCGACATGGCTTGCTAATGTGGTGTTGGTGCCGAAGCCCTCGGGAAAACAGAGGATGTGCATTGACTTTACGGACCTCAATAAAGCCTGCCCAAAGAATTGCTATCCGCTCCCCAGAATCGATTAGATGGTGGATGCTACCTCAGGGTGTGAAATGCTGACTTTTATGGATGCATTCAAAGGGTACAACCAAATAAGGATAGCCCCGGAAGACGAGGAGAAAATCGCATTCATTACTGACCGAGGTACATATTGCTACAAGGTGATGCCATTTGGGTTGAAGAATGCAGGGGTGACCTACCAACAGATGATGGATCGTGTATTTGAGAACCAGATCAGCCGAAACATGGAAAAATACGTTGATGATATGCTAGTCAAGAGTAAAAGTGCACAGACGCACGTGGAAGACCTGGCTGTGGCTTTTGCCACTATGGAGACGGTCGAAATCAAGCTAAACCCAGAAAAGTGTGCATTGGGGTCCAGGCGGGAAAGTTCATTGATTTCATGGTCACAAAGTGAGGAATTGAAGCTAATCCGGAGAAGGTCCAGGCTATTATTGACCTTCAACCGCACGCATGTGCCAAGGATATACATAAGCCAACGGGGAAAGTGGCCGCCTTAAGTTGTTTCATGTTTAGATTGGCTGATAGGTGCGCTCATTTCTTCAGAATATTGAGGAAACCAAAGGATTTCCAGTGGACAGAGGAGTGCTAGGTTGCATTCGATGGGTTGAAGGAGTATCTGAGCTTGCCACCCTTGCTGTCCCGACCTGAAGAGGAAGAAGTCTTATACTTATACTTGGCTACCTCAGTAACAATATGGCGGCTCTGATAAGGGAGGAGAATAAAGTACATAAGCTGGTGTACTATATGAGTAAGCTACTGCGAGAGGCAGAGTTGAGGTATCCAGTAATAGAGCTGATGGCTCTGGCTTTCATTACAGCGTCAAGGAAGCTGAGGCATTATTTTGACGCGCATACGATATGTGTGATGACAAACATGCCTCTCAAGCAGGTCTTGCATAAGCCAGAAATGTCGGGAAGATTATTGAAATGGTCGGTAAAGCTCTGACAGTTTGACATATTATACCAACCTATAACCGCTATTAAGGCACAAGCTGTGGCAGACTTTATTGTTGAGTATACAGAAGAAGTCGCCCAGTCGGGAAAACCAGTCTGGAAGATATAGGTTGATGGAGCCTCGGGTAAGCAAGGTAGTAGTGCTGGGGTAGTGATCCGAAGCCCGGAGGGTGACGAAATGCAGCATTCGTTGAAGTTCTAGTTTCTAGCGTCTAATAATGAAGCTGAGTATGAAACATTAGTGGCAGGGCTAAAAACAGCATAGACTTTGGGAGCTCGAGCAATGGAGGTTGTAACCGATTCTCAATTGGTAGTGACCCAGGTGACCGAAGGGTATGAAGCCCGGGATTTGGTTATGGCAGTATATCTGTTAAAAGTGAAGAGCATGATCAGTAGTTTTGAGCAGTTCTCCATCCGGCAAGTACCTCGGACAGAAAATGACCAGGCAGATGCGCTCTCAAAATTGGCGGTGGCGACCTCGAAGACCGCAGCGGTGCAGATAGAAGAGGTGATTGCCCCAAGTGTAAACCTTAAAGGAAATGAGGTGGCCATGGTAGAACAGAGTATCCCGTGGACTTAAGCGATCATGGATTTCTTAGGAAAAGGCAATTTGTCCACCAATAGAGAGAAGACGAGGTTAATCGAGAAAAGGGTTGCTAGGTTTGTTATCCCCGGAGGGCAATTGTACAAACGCTCCTTTACTTGGCCATTGTTGAAATGCGTAGATCCGGAGGAAGGGCATTATATCCTACGAGAAGTACAGCGGGGATTTGCGGCAATCATATTGGCTCCAAGGCCTTAGCGAGGAAGATATTGAGACAGGGATATTACTGGCCTATGTTGTACACAGACACCCTAGTCTTCGTTAAAAAATATGATACCTGCCAGAGGTTTTCTCGAATCCCGAGAAAGCCGGCTATGGACTTAACCGTGATGTCAAGCCCCTAGTCATTCGCCAAGTGGGGTTTGGATATACTCGGACCGTTACCTATCAGTACAGCTCAGAGGAGTTCAGTTTACGTAGCAGTGGATTATTTCACTAAGTGGGTGGAAACCGAACCAGTACCAAAAACAACTGACCGATCAGCCTGGAACTTTGTTTGGAAGTCTATTATTTGCCACTTCGGGATCTCAAGAGTCATCGTCACAGATCATGGGACACAATTTGACTCGCATTACTTCAGAAAGCAATACAAGGAGCTCGGAATTTCCTTACGTTTTGCATTTGTAGCTCATCCTCAAACTAACGGCTAGGTTGAGGTTACTAATAGAGCTGTTTTGCAGGGACTAAAGAAAAAGCTGCCGGATGCAAAGGGGCGTTGGGCAGATATCCTTCCAGAAGTACTATGGGACACAAGACCACTGTCACGCCCTGACCAACCCCACGCTAAAAGTTAAGTCTGGACCCGACACACGGACAGAGTCTCCTCTATACCGTGGACATTCTGAAAACCTGAAATCACTCAAATAAAGCCACAATACAACAAGACAAGCTTTTATAACTAAAGTTCAAAGGTTCAAGGCCATCCGAGCCTTGAAGCATACAACAGTTCAAAATCACACAAGCGTGCAACCAACTTAACTTACTTCATAAAAACCGATCATCATACCATCCAAAATAACATTGGCACATACCTAGGAGTTGAAACCAAGCATACTTTAAAGCATACACTCCCAAGCATGCAAGTAGCTAGAAAATAGGACATAATTATTACAAACCATGGTTTCTCAAATCTATCACTACAACCAAACATCTTTCAACTTGCAACTACAAGAATATACATAACCCTAAGGCCACAAAATAGATCATACTATAGCAATATAAGTACGCCATGTAATAACAAGAAGGCGCATCCACCTCAGACAACAAACACACAACAACTAGAGCAAAGGCTCAGCCTGAACTTCTTCCTCTTCCACTAGCACCTCAACTAGCTGGGGATCACCCTCAGCACTTCCTGAAACATATATCGAGGTATGAGCAACCACTGTTGCCCAGTGAGGGATAAAGTCTCCCGGGGCAGGCAATGCAACAGGTAATACAGTTAAACAATAATAGCAATTAAACCATTCAAGAAATAACAATAGCTTAAATAACCATACATTAAAAAAGGATACATTTCACTTAACCCCAACACTCCAAATCTTCACTTGATCTTCGTTCACGATCCACGAACCACGATCTCGATCACGATAAGCTGGCATAACCCCAAAAACTCCAGTGGGTGTACTTCGGATGTACTCCGATAATCCTACGACCCAACACCCCCTGGCAATCTCCGGACCAGGCGAGTGAATGAATAGGGTACGGAGTTTGAATATCCACTGGCAAGCCCTTTGCTGCCCAGCCGATATTTAACACATCCGCCCCTGACACTATGGTTGCACAACCACTATGCAATGCACTTAACAATGGCATGATATCGATAATAATATAAGCAATAACACGTAAGAGGATCAACAAAGTAGGTTGACCTCGAAACATATGGATTAGAAGCAGTTCAATACAAGCAATTAAGAGGTTTACAAAGGGAAAAATCCAAGATACACATAGAACTACACTAAAAGCTTGAAAACAACTTGAAACCACATTTAAATACATATGGAGACATGCCAAGGTCATAGATGCATGTGACAATCGAATTTACCCTTAAACCCCTTAGTAATTCTATCTGTTTTCCTTCTAAACTCACATTAATTAGTCAAATTCAAGGGGAAGCTATACCAATCTTCTAATTAACCCTTAAAGTACCCTTATAACCCACAATTATGTTCGATTACCCGCAATTACCCCGAAAGCCCCAATTTTCCTTGTATAGCTTTGAATTACACCTACCTTAACCGGCCTTCAAACAAGAGTTAGGAAAGGTTCTATAGCACCTAGGTAGCCTAAGAATACTAAAAGTGAAGCCCGAATCCACCCAGATTCGTATTAACCCCGAAACCCCTTTGTTAAAGTCAGCTAATTCACGTTCTATGCAAATTTAGAGCAATTTGAGTGTACGGGGCCATTAGACTACCTTTATTAGCACCTAAGGCATCTATTAGAAGCATTGAATCAAACTAACACGTGCAATTACACAAAACCCTAGAAATCCCATCACTATTCACCTCATAAATCAAAATAGTGATTCCAACTGTTTAAAATGCGAACCAATGACTTAAATATGTTCTCTAGCACTTATATACAAGGTATAATAGCATAAATAAGCATTAGAGTATCATTTGATAGCATTTATAACAAATCAAGAAAATAGTAACAATTTTAAAATGCGCAAAAAGTCATGAAATCCCTCACCAGTGCGCGCAAGAGCTCTCGGAAGACTAGCAAACACCCTAAACTACTTGCTTCTAGCTTGGCTTGGCTTGGATTGAGGAATTGATGTAGCAAAATTCACCCAAGAGAAAGAGAAGGGATGTCGGGTTCTGCAATCTTTTTTTTCAGCTTTTATTTTTTTTCTTTTGCATTTTATGAGCTTAAGTGTGTTATAAGATGACTAAGCCAATGTGGGGTCATGTTTCGGTGGTTAAGTGGTCCACTAGTATGCGCGTAGATAGCCTTAAACGAGCCTAAAGTGCAAAATATAAGCTAGCTAATTAAAACACTAAGTTATGCCACCTTAGACTATTCATAGTTTGCTAAAAATATTTTCTAAACGAGTACTCCTATCTCTTCTAGCTCAATTGCACATTTTTCCCATTCCTCAAATAATTAATATGATTTAATAAAAATGCAAATTTAATAATATAAGCAATAACACGTAAGAGGATCAACAAAGTAGGTTGACCCCGAAACATATGGATTAGAAGCAGTTCAATACAAGAAATTAAGAGGTTTACAAAGGGGAAAATCTAGGATACACATAGAACTACACTAAAAGCTTGAAAACAACTTGAAACCACATTTAAATACATATGGAGACATGCCAAGGTCTTAAATGCATGTGACAATCGAATTTACCCTTAAACCCCTTTGTAATTCTATCTGTTTTCCTTCTAAACTCACATTAATGATTCAAATTCGAGGGGAAGCTATACCAATCTTCTAATTAACCCTTAAGGTACCCTTATAACCCGCAATTATGTTCGATTACCCGCAATTACCCCGAAAGCCCCAATTTTCCTTGTATAGCTTTGAACTACACCTACCTTAACCGGCCTTCAAACAAGAATTAGTAAAGGTTCTATAGCACCTAGGTAGTCTAAGAATACTAAAAGTGAAGCCCGAATCCTCCCAGATTCGCATTAACCCCGAAACCCCTTTGTTAAAGTCGGCTAATTCACGTTCTATGCAAATTTAGAGCAATTTGAGTGCACGGGGCCATTAGACTACCTTCATTAGACCTAAGGCATCTATTAGAAGCATTGAATCAAGCTAATACGTGCAATTACACAAAACCCTAGAAATCCCGTCACTATTCACCTCATAAATCAAAATAGTGATTCCAACTGTTTAAAATGCGAACCAATGACTTAAATATGTTATCTAGCACTTATATACAAGGTATAATAGCATAAATAAGCATTAGAGTATCATTTGATAGCATTTATAACAAATCAAGAAAATAGCAACAATTTTAAAATGCGCAAAAAGTCATGAAATCCCTCACCAATGCGCGCAAGAGCTCTCGGAAGACTAGCAAACACCCTAAACTACTTGCTTCTAGCTTGGCTTGGCTTGGATTGAGGAATTGATGTAGCAAAATTCACCCAAGAGAGAGAGAAGGGATGTCGGGTTCTGCAATCTTTTTTTCAGCTTTTATTTTTTTCTTTTGCATTTTATGAGCTTAAGTGTGTTATAAGATGACTAAGCCAATGTGGGGTCATGTTTGGGTGGTTAAGTGGTCCACTAGAATGCGCGTAGATAGCCTTAAACGAGTCTAAAGTGCAAAATATAAGCTAGCTAATTAAAACACTAAGTTATGTTATGTAATACTATTCATAGTTTGCTAAAAACATTTTCTAAACGAGTACTCCTATCTCTTCTAGCTCAATTGCACATTTTTCCCATTCCTCAGATAATTAATATGGTTTAATAAAAATGCAAATTCAATAATATAATGCAGTTGAAAAATGGGATGAATAGTAGCTAAGACACACGACAAGTAAAGCACAGAATTAAATGCGCAAATAATAGATGCAACAGTAAATGAATGCATGGCAAAAGCTCGGGCGTCACATCCTCTCCCCCTTAAACTAATTGTGCCCACGCAATTCTTATATGAATCGGTGAATAATTCTGGATAGCGTTCCCATATTTGGTCTTCTATCTCCCTTGTAGTATCCTCTAACCCGTGATGATGCCACATAACTTTAACCATTGGAATGCTCTTAGTCCTCAGCTCCTGAACTCTCTGATCCACAATCCGAAGAGGTTTCTCCGTATAGGTCAAAGTTTTGCTGATCTCTAAAGGCTCGGGCTCAAGAACATGAGAAGGATCTGACTGATACTTCTGAAGCATAGAAACATGGAAGACATTAGGAATTCTGCCTAGGCTAGGAGGCAAAGCTAGACGATAGGCCAATTCACCAATGGTTTCAGTTATTTCAAACGGTCCCACATAACGAGGACTGAGTTTACTTCCTTTACCATGCTGAATCAGACCCTTACAAGGAGAAATTTTTAAAAATACTCGATCCCCTATGACAAATTTCAGATCACGGCGGCGTCTATCTGCATAACTCTTTTGCCGACTCTGAGCTGTAAGCATCCTCTTTCTGATAAGCTACACATGATCAATCATTTTGTTCATCTCAGGTAAAAGAGTAGGGTCGATAGTCTTCATCTCACCAACATCATCCCAATAGAGAGAAGACCGGCATTTACGCCCATAAAGTGCCTCATAAGGTGCCATTCCAATAGTAGCTTGATAACTATTGTTGTAGGAAAACTCTATGAGTGGCAAATACTTTTCCCAGCTCTTACCGAAGTCCAGAATACAAGCTCGTAACATATCCTCGAGAATTAAGATAGTTCTCTCAGATTGACCATCTGTCTGAGGATGATAGGCAGTACTGAAACTCAAAATCGTGCCCAAAGCTTTCTGAATCTTCTGCCAGAACTGAGATGTAAATCTAGGATCTCTATCTGACACAATACTCTTTGGAATCCCATGAAGTCTGACAACATTCTCAATATACAACTCTGCTAGCTTATCAAGAGAATCAGTCTTCTTTTTAGCAATGAAATGAGAAGTCTTGGTCAATCTATCAACAACAACCTAAATTGAGTCATTACCCTTCTAAGACCTCGGCAAATCAGAGACGAAATCCATGGTAATATGGTCCTATTTCCAAACAGGAATGGCCAACGGCTGCAACAACCCTGCCGGTCTCTGATGTTCGGCTTTAACTTTCTGACAAGTAAGACATCGAGCAACATAGTTAACAATTTCTCTCTTCATGTTATTCCACCAGAAGTTTTGCTTCAAATCTTTATACATCTTTGTACTGCCTGGATGGATGGTATACTTAGAACTGTGTGCCTCAGCAAGAATATCCCTCTTCAAAGTTGGCTCACTCGGAATACAGATTCTACCTTTGAATTTGAGAATGCCATCATCATACAATTTGAAATCCGACTCTCTCCCTTTAGAATTATTTAAGACTTTCAACAATTGAGGATCAGTCTGTTGAGCTTCTCGAATCCTGGATAATAATAGAGATTGAATCTGTAGACTTGCGAATTGAATACCAGAGTTTGAAGTATTAGGCTTACATAAGCATAGTTCCTCCATGAATTCCCAATTCTTGAAGATTAAACTGGCAACTGTAGCCTTACGGCTTAAAGTATCAACAACAATATTAGCCTTACCTGGCAAATAATTGATAGTACAATTATAATCCTCAACCAACTCCAACCAACGCCTCTGCCTCATATTCAACTCTTTCTGAGAGAAGAGATATTTCAGACTGTTGTGATCAGTAAAGATTCCAAACTTGTTACCCCATAGATAATCACGCCATTTCTTTAATGCAAGAATGATAGCTACGAGCTCCAGATCGCGCGTCAGATAATTGAGTTCATAAGGTTTCAGTTTCCTGGAAGCATAAGCAATAACCTTTCTATTTTGCATTAATACGCAGCCCAGGCCCCCCTTCGAAGCATCACTATAGATCACCAGATTATCATAACCCTCAAGTAAAGCAAGAATAGGAGCTATAGTCAATCTCTTCTTTAAGTCCTGGAAGCTGGCCTCACATTTATCATTCCAGTCAAATACTATTTTCTTCTGAGTAAGCTGAGTCAAAGGCCCTGCAATTTTAGAGAAATCCTTGACGAATCTCCGATAATACCCAGCTAAACCAAGGAAGCTATGAATTTCTATAACCGTTTATAGCCGTTTCCAAGATAACACAACTTCAATCTTTGCTGGATCAACAGAAATACCATCCCTCGAGATAATGTGACCAAGAAAAGCAACTTGCTTAAGCCAGAATTCAAATTTGCTGAATTTTGCAAACTGATGCTTTTGAAGAGCCTATAACACAATTCTGAGATGTTGTTCATGTTCTGCCTCAGATTTAGAATAGACAAGAATATCATCAATAAAGATAACCACAAATTGGTCCAAGTAAGGACGAAATACCCTCTGCATTAAATCTATGAATGCGGCGGGAGCATTAGTTAGGCCAAACAGTAAGGCAACAAACTCATAATGGCCATAACGAGTTCTGAAAACAGTTTTAGGAACATCATCTTTCTTAATCCTCAACTGATAATAGCCCTGCCTCAAATCGAATTTGGAAAATACATTGGCACCTTGCAATTGATCAAATAACTCTTCAATTAAAGGCAAATGATATTTGTTTTTGACAGTCACCTGATTAAGACCCCAATAATCAATGCATAAATGAATAGATCCATCTTTCTTTTTAACAAACAAGACCGGTGCACCCCAAGATGAAGAACTCGGCTGAATGAATCCCTTCTCAAGCAAGCCCTGCAATTGAACTTTCAATTCCTGTAATTTGGGCGGAGCCATTCTATACGGACTCCTAGAGATAGATGTAGTCCCCGGTAATATGTCAATCATGAACTCTATCTCTCTATCAGGCGGTAAACCAAGTAATTCTTCAGGAAAGACCCCCGGAAACTCTCTCACGACAGGTACATCATTCAAGTTCAATTGATCCACATGTTGATTAATCAAATATGCAAGATAAGCCTTATAACCCTTGCTCAATAGTTTAGATGCTCTAATAGAAGAAATAATAGGAGTCCCAGTTGATTTTCTACTACCAATTATTTCAATTACAGGCTGGTCAGGCATTTCTAATCTCACTTTTTTTTTCTACAATTAAGCTGTGCATAATAACTCCCCAACCAGTCCATCCCCAAGATAATTTCAAAGTCATTGAAGGGTAGAATAATCAAGTCAGCAGGAAAAACACGACCCTCAATAAAAATATTACATGCTCTGCAAATAGATGTAGTAACTAACTTCAGACCCATAGGAGTATAGACCACAATCTCATGCAACAGTTTATCATGTTTCAGTTTAGCATTTTGTGCACAAGTAGGAGTAACAAATGAATGAGTGTCCCCGGAGTCAATTAAAACCTTAACTGATTGATCATTGAGAAGAAAAGTACATTCTACTACAGCCGTCATATCCGGAAGCTCTTCTGCATCCAAAGCAAATACACGAGCCTCACCTCGCGGTGCTAGTACGGCAACTGGTACCCTAGTCTGAGAATTCTGAGCCGATGTCTGACCCCTGGTGTTCTTGTATTTCAAACAATCATTCACTCTATGCTGGTCACTCCCACAGCCTGTACACTTGTTCTGTTTCCTACAACAAACTCCTCAGTATGACCCTGACGCTGAGAGAAGCTGCACTGCTAGTGACGTCTTAGAGCAGTGCCTCCCGAAGGAGCTCTGAAAGTAGAGGTAGCTGAACTACCCTGCTGCGAACGAGATACCGCTAGACGAGATTGACTCTGAGTCTGACTCTGAACTGGTCGTGCCTGAGTCTGAGTAGGCCCTGTATAACTCTGAGTCTGCCTCGGCTGTGGACTCTACCCAACTGAAATAGTCTATCTCTGGTACCCCTGACTCTGAGTCTGGAATAGCCGCTTACTCGATTGACTAGTCTCGACTAACACGTCTGTCTTGCGCTTTTCATACCTCGAGGCGGCTCTGACCACTGCAGCATAATTAGGGTAATCATTTGCAGACAAATTTAGCATAATATTATTTCTCAACCCTATAATAAATCTCTGCATTTTCATATCCTCAGGTTGTACCAATGCCGGCACATAACGGGAGAGCCTAGTAAAAGTAGCCTCATATTGGTCCACTAACATATTTCCCTGCTTCAAAGCTATAAACTCTGCTTGGCGTCTCTCACGGGCAACCACTGATATATATTTGTCTCGAAATTCAGGGACGAAGTCAGCCCACAAATGATGAACCCTTTTGGCTTCCTATTTCTCACTAATAGTACGCCACCACTCTTCGGCGTCACCCTCCAAAAGAAATGTGGCATAGGTGATTTTCCTCTCATCACTGCACTATAGAATTGCAGCCACCCTTTCAAACTTCCTCAACCACAATTCAGTTTTCATATTATCAGGTTCTCCAAAGAAGCTGTAGGCCCCGTGATGTAAAAATCTGTCATACAAATTAACTCCAGTAGCACCACTACCCTCAGCTCTGGCAGCCTGATTACCTCTAGTAGCCCCTGTCTGACCTTGCTGAGTTACGAACTGAACAATGGTATTCATAGCAGTAGTTATAGTAGCCAGAATCTGTGCAGTGCTGGGTTCTGGTACCTGTGGTGGTGCATTCTCTGTTATACCTGCTTCCTGCCTGGAAACCTCCTCCGGTTCTTTATAAACATTCTGATTCTCAGTTCGATGACGGGGACCCATTCCAAATAACTAGAATGCAAAGTATTATGACAAGCATTTGTATAATTCACAGTTAAATCACATAAGAACAAGTTCAAATAAGTTAACATAAGATCGCACATAGGGTCATACAACACTTTACATATTAAACATACAAATAAAACGATTAATCATACTTTCCATTCTTAACTTTCCACTTTTACACCAAAACTCAAATAAGACCTTTCACATTCTTGCTTTCATGCTAGCATGTGCTTAATCATTCAATCTTTCTCTTAGCCATTCAAGGAAACATTTATTCACATAATCACACATTAACTCAAGAGACTCCTACCCACAAACCGAGAAAATTAACCCGGCTTCATGCATCTATAATCTCTGATACCACCTAAATGTCACGCCCCGACCCAACCCCACGCTAAAGGTTAAATCTGGACCCGACACACGGACAGAGTCTCCTCTGTACCGTGGACATTCTGAAAACCTGAAATCACTCAAATAAAGCCACAATACAACAAGACAAGCTTTTATAACTAAAGTTCAAAGGTTCAAGGCCATCCGAGCCTTGAAGCATACAACAGTTCAAAATCACACAAGCATGCAACCAACTTAACTTACTTCATAAAAATCGATCATCATACCATCCAAAATAACATTGGAAGATACCTAGGAGTTGAAACCAAGCATACTTTAAACCATACACTCCCAAGCATGCAAGTAGCTAGAAAATAGGACATAATTATTACAAACCATGGTTTCTCAAATCTATCACTACAACCAACCATCTTTCAACTTGTAACTACAAGAATATACATAGCCATAAGGCCACAAAATAGATCATACTATAGCAATATAAGTACGCCATGTAATAACAAGAAGACGCATCCACCTCAGACAACAAACACACAGCAACTAGGGCAAAGGCTTAGCCTGAACTTCTTCCTCTTCCACTAGCACCTCAACTAGCTGGGGATCACCCTCAGCACTTCCTGAAACATGTATCAAGGTATGAGTAACCACTGTTGTCCAGTAAGGGATAAAGTCTCTCGGGCCGTACAAAGCAACATATAATACAATTAAACAATAATAGCAATTAAACCATTCAAGAAATAACAATAGCTTAAATAACCACACATTAAAAAGGATACATTTCACTTAACCCCAACACTCCAAATCTTCACTTGATCTTCGTTCACGATCCACGAACCACGATCTCGATCACGATAAGTCGGCATAACCCCAAACACTCTAGTGGGTATACTCCGGATGTACCTCGATAATCTTACGACCCAACACCCCCTAGCAATCTTCGAACCAGGCGAGTGAGGGAATAGGGTACGGAGTTTGAATATCCACTGACAAGCCCTCTACTGCCCAGCCGATATTCAACACAACCGCCCCTTACACTATGGTTGCACAACCACTATGCAATGCACTTAACAATGGCATGATATCGATAATAATATAAGCAATAACACACAAGAGGATCAACAAAGTAGGTTGACCTCGAAACAGATGGATTAGAAGCAATTCAATACAAGCAATTAAGAGGTTTACAAAGGGAAAAATCCAAGATACACATAGAACTACACTAAAAGCTTGAAAACAACTTGAAACCACATTTAAACACATATGGAGACATGCTAAGGTCTTAGATGCATGTGACAATCGAATTTACCCTTAAGCCCCTTAGTAATTCCATCTGTTTTATTTCCAAACTCACATTAATGATTCAAATTCGAGGGGAAGCTATACCAATCTTCTAATTAACCCTTAAAGTACCCTTACAACCTGCAATTACATTCGATTACCCGCAATTACCCCGAAAGCCCCAATTTTCCTTGTATAGCTTTGAACTACACCTATCTTAATTGGGCTTCAAACAAGAGTTAGCAAAGGTTCTATAGCACCTAGGTAGCCTAAGAATACTAAAAGTGAAGCCCGAATCCACCCGGATTTGCATTAACCCCGAAACCCCTTTGTTGAAGTCGGCTAATTCACGTTCTATGCAAATTTAGAGCAATTTGAGTGCACGGGGCCATTAGACTACCTTCATTAGCACCTAAGGCATCTATTAGAAGCATTGAATCAAGCCAATACGCACAATTACACAAAACCCTAGAAATCTAGTCACTATTCACCTCATAAATCAAAATAGCGATTCCAGCCGTTTAAAATGCCAATCAATGGCTTAAATACGTTCTGTAGTACTTATATACAAGGTATAATAGCATAAATAAGCATTAGAGTATCATTTGATAGCATTTATAACAAATCAAGAAAATAGCAACAATTTTAAAATGGGCAAAAAGTCATGAAATCCTTCACCAATGCGCGCAAGAGCTCTCGAAAGACTAGCAAACACCCTAAACTACTTGCTCCTAGTTTGGCTTGGCTTGGATTGAGGAATTGATGAAGCAAAATTCACCCAAGAGAGAGAGAAGGGCTGTCGGGTTCTGCAATCTTTTTTTTAGCTTTTATTTTTTTTTCTTTTGCATTTTATGAACTTAAGTGTGTTATAAGATGACTAAGCCAAGGTAGGGTCATGTTTGGGTGGTTAAGTGGTCCACTAGAATGCGCGTAGATAGCATTAAACGAGTCTAAAATGCAAAATATAAGCTAGCTAATTAAAACACTAAGTTATGTTACGTAACACTAGTCATAGTTTGCTAAAAATATTTTCTAAACGAGTACTCCTATCGCTTCTAGCTCAATTGCAAATTTTTTTCATTCCTCAGATAATTAATATGATTTAATAAAAATGCTAATTCAATAATATAATGCAGTTGAAAAACGGGATGAATAGTAGCTAAGAAAGACAACAAGTAAAGCACAGAATTAAATGCGCAAATAATAGATGCAACAGTAAATAAATGCATGGCAAAAGCTCGGGCGTCACAACCACAGCCAGCACAACCATAGGTGAGACCCCTTTCTGTCTACCCTTCGGCGGTGAAGTTGTGCTTCCTGTGGAGATCCGCTTCCGGAGCTCAGAATTAAAGAATATGAAGAGGAAGCGAATAACTAGGCACTTAGAGAAGGCCTGGATTTAGTGAAGAGTTCAGGCAAAAAGCCTAAATCACAATGCTGGCAGGAAAGAAAACTGTGGCTCGCAACTTTGCCAAACAAGTAAGACCTCGGGCTATCAAAAAAAGAGACTTGGTGCTAAGAAAGGCCACCTTCAAACATGATCCTACCCATAGAAAACTTGGGCCCAACTGGGAGGGGCCTTACTAGGCCATCAAGGAGGTCATGCCAGGAATATACAGACTTGCTGAACTCGGGGAAAAAGAACTGAAGAACGCATGGCATGTGGAACACTTAAGAAAGTATTATGTTTGACATTCTGTAACAAATTAACTATGCAATGAATACATTTCTTTTTTCCCCAACATTTTTGATTGTGCATAAATTGTTCTGGTCTCATTTGATAGAAGATATAAGTCCGCGGGGCAAACCGCATCGGGGGTCGGCATCCAACTCCCAAGGCTATGATGGGAGTTAACGGGTTTCTCTCGAGAAACCCAACACTCTCATCAATCTCACCAAGGGCTAAGATGGGAGTTAACAGGTTTCCTACGCGAAACTCAACACTCAACACTCTTATCAGCCCTGTCACAGGCTAGGACGGGAGTTAATAGGTTTCCTATGCAAAATTCAACACTCTTTTAAGCCCCGCCACAGGCTAAGACGGGAGTTAACGGGTTTCCTACGCAAAACTCAATACTCTTATCAGCCCCACCACAGGCTAAGACGGGAGTTAACGGGTTTCCTACACGAAACTCAACACTCTTATCAGCCTCACCAATGGCTACGACGGGAGTCAACGGGTTTTCCTATGTGAAACTCAACACTCCTACCAGCCCCACTTAGAAGACATCTACAGGAGTTAATGAGCTTCTGAACAAGGACTCGACCAAACTTCTGTCTGCCCCATGGCACAGCCTCGACCGAACTTCCATATATACAAAGCCCACCTCGAAAACGAACAAGGGGTCTCGAAAAGAGATAATAAGACTGAGATACTGAAAGTTCCTTGGGTCCAACCCTAATAACAGGTGTCCATGATAAAAGAAACAAGGCAAAGAAAAAAAGATGAGAGAAAAGCAAAGATAAATCTTTTTCTTCCATTAAAAAAAAAGAAAGCGTTGTGCAAAACAAAAAAACAACATGAAAGATAGTACAAAAGCCTACATCTAAGCATCAAGGGCTATAGCCTTAACGTTTATATCCTCGGCCCCAGGCTGAACGACCTTGGGCCGGTTGATCTCTGGCTGATTACCCTCAGCCACCTCCAGTTTAGCGTTATCCCCATCGCTCTCGGATTTTGATTCTTGTTCTAACTCAGAGTCCTCAGCAGTCAGGAATCTTCTTAGATGACCAGGCTGTAGCGAGCAGCATACCTTGACAGTCGAGAATGAGCCTCTTTGGTGTTGTTCTCTCGAGCCAAAGCATATTCATCAGCAAAGGTCTTCTTGTAGTCCTCACTGGTACAGAAGTCTGCCACAGCCTGTTCACGCTCCTTTAGAAGGCTTTCCTTAAGCTCGTGAAGCTTCAGCCTTAGTGCATCCCTCTCGCGCTCAGTAGAGTCTTAGAGAGTTACTGTAGTGGAAGTAGCGGATGAGGCAATCTTCAATATTTCTTTGTACTCAGCTCGGAGCGAGTTGATTGCAGCCTCGTGAGCTTTGGCCATCCGTCTGTTCTGGGCCTCGAGTTCTCCGTACTTGCGGTCCTGGTCTTCATAGAATTCTGCAAGCTTTCCTAGATGATGGATGGCACCCTGAAGACACGTGCTACCCTGTTGCCCGGAAGTAGTAAAATCAATTAGAACCAAAAGCAAAGGAATATAAAAAAGAAAAAAAAAAGAAAAAGAGAAGCTGAAATGAAGAACGAAAAATATTGCCTCTCCAGTTTGGTATGTTGCGCCGAGCTGTAGTTGGGATCGATCTAAGCTGCAAATGTCAGCTATGACCACTTCATCTCGATTAGAACTCTAGGGCGGACAGGGAGGAAGCGAAGACCTCGGGGCTCGGGGGGCTGCAGGATGAAAGGTCTGGGCTGCCTACGGAAGGCCCTCGGACTCATGAACATGCGATTCTGTTAGGTCAACCTGATCAACGATGGGTTGAGTTTGGGGGGTAGCTGTTGCAGGGAAGGTGCAAGCTTTTCTCCTTCGTCATCAGTCTCAGGCTCGTCAACCAATTGGCGGCCTCAGGTTCGGCGAGTATCACTTGAAGAGGCGCCACCACGCCTTCTCTTCTTCAAGCCCTATCCCTTGGCTTTCCTCGCTCAGCTTTTCAAGCTGCATTGACCTCGAGCCTTTTGTGCTCGATCTCTACTGATATAGAAGATGCGTCCATATCTGTATGCATAAAGAAATAGTGTGTTAGAAAGTGCAAGAGGCATATGAGATGTAGTAACGAAAACAAAAATAAGAATGAGTGATACCCTCAGAGGGCTCGGGGACTGGGCCAGAGGTCTCTCCCGCACCTTGGGGGAAGGCTTGATCACACTCATATAATCCCAAGGCCACAACGCTATCAAATTTTATAAGCTGGGTACCACTAACAAGTCGAGGTTGAGACAACAAGAAATTCTTAATGTTCTCCTCAGCCACGATCAAGGCGGGCTCTTTTTGAAGAAGTTTGTATGTAACGTCAGGAATAACATGCCACTTTCTCCTACAAGGCCACCTAGTGGGGTATTTTATGAAGAAATATTTATAGTGTCATCCTTTATTGCTAGAAGGCCAGTCGTTGAAAAGATTATCACTTGACCTCGGTGAGAAATAGTACTACCCTATCAACTTTTTAGGCTCACACTTAAGTACATGGAAGTGGAGGAATAGGTTAACGGAAGGGGTCAGACTGAAAGACCTTACCCACATAAAGAAGGCCACAGCTTGCCTCCAGCTATTGGGATGAAGTTGGCCTGGTGCGATGTCATAGAAATTAAGGATTTTCTCGATAAATGAAGGAATAGGCAAATACATACACTCAAAAATAAAATGGTATATGGCTGTTTCACCCTCTCAAGGATGATAGGCTCACTCTCTGCTATTTGGGACCCTCACCTTATACCCTGGGGGAAGACATCTTTATTTTCACACTCTTCATTCTCTTCTAAGGTGGATTTACAATCTCTGGACAGGGCACCAAAGGCTTGGAGCTCGTCGATACTATTAGAAGGGGAAACATGTCTTACTGGGCCTGCTGAGGTAGTAGGAGGAGCCTGGGGGTGGATATTCAAAAGATTCCTCACTAGAGACCTCGGCACGCACCCTAAAGACATTGGGACTCTTTGAAGGAGGGTTAAGAGGAATGGGGTGAGGCCCCTCGTATTGAATGATGGTGATGGGTATGCCAACTAAAGGGACACATGGGGATCTATCTAATAGAGATTCCACAGGAGATGATGGTTCATCCGCTAACACCTCCATGTGATCAGAGGAAGAAGAGGGCTCGTGAGCAAAAGTCCCTTTGCCGGAAGTACTAGACTCAGAAGGGTCTGTGGTATCTCTATCGTAAGATTAAGGATAGAAGTTTTAGGAGTCATCTGAGTCGGACATGGTAGGAGAAAACGAAGAAGAGCAAGAGGGCACATACCTAGTGGTTAGAAGTAAGAGACTCAAGCTGGAAGAAAGAAGCAAGAAGAAGACCCTACGGTTGGTGAGGAGTTCCAGGCAACGAGAAGAATTTGAGAGAGTTGCGAGAAGAAGTGTTTGTGCAAATGTGAGGGGATTTCAAATAGTGCTGCTATTTAAAGAGGAAAGTTAAACTTTTAAGCGGGAAGGCCAAGAGACCCACTATCACAGCCACTATTTCCTACTTTAAATCTGTAGCCGCCACATGTCCCACGATCATAGCCACTATTTTTCCTTTATTAAATGCTCTATTTAGGGGGATGTTTTCACGCCATTAATTGAGCCTTTAGTTTTGGAACCTTGTTGAGATTGAAGACTTCGATTCCCCTGACCAATTGCATTGCTCAAGAAATCGGGGGAGTAATTGGTATGAGGTAAAAACCCGACCCCAAGCATAATTACTAAAATGCCCCCAGGATGGGATATCGAAAGAAGCTCATGGATGACCTCGGCCCGAGGCCTTCCTTCCCTGAGGCCCGAGGTCTAGTTTGTACAGATAAGACAGCATGTTGGGGCTCGGGAATAAAGACAAATCCTGGAGACCCCGGGAAAAGCCGTTGCAACTAACTCTGACACAATCGTAGAAAATCAAATAGGAGAGAGAGAGAGTCGAATCTCCTACAAAGGTATAAATAACACTCTCATATCCAGAAAAAGGTAACACGCACATTCTATATGCTTTCCTAGAAATTTCATCTTTTTTCTTCATCAAGTAAATCACTAACTTGATTGTCAAAGTGCTCACGTGGGCTCAACTCACAGTGCTCGTCTTATAGGTCCAGCCCAGTTCAGCTCTCCGGCATTTTTCTACCTTAACAACCGCAAAAACCTAATTATAAAAACAAATAATAGGGTTAAGTGATACAAAGTAAACATAAAGGGTAATGTATTATGTCTTACATACATTAGCCGTGTAAAGAATTTTTCTTTACCTTATATATAATGACACATATTATAAAGTTTTTTTGTTTTTTCATACTGTTATTTGGGTTAATTAATGCAACTGAAAAATGACTTCAATAAAGAAACTCATAATCTACATAATATCTTACAAATTAAACCAATAAAACACAAATCATGTATGCAATTGTTGCAATTCGGACATTGTGTAATGGAACATTGTTGAAATAGCCAAATAGAGTGTATAATAACCAAAGAATGATTAATTTCTTTCAAATATAAAAACATTGCAATTAAAAATGAAATTCTTAAGTTTCTTGCTTTGTCATAAGACCTAGCCTTTTCTGCAAGAAGTTGATTTCCATTTTTATTATACATCTCATGTATCCTTTTCTACCTCATGTCAAATGATGAAGTTAAAATATTTTTATATCCCATATTGTTCAAATTTTGTTATAAATGTCATGTACCAGTACTACAAGTAATTTGAAACACATGATTTTTCATATTTGTTGGAAAGATCAATATTGCCATTTATATTCCACACCATATTTGAACAAGGAAGAAAATCATAATACTATGAATTGGCTTTCACTGCAAAGAGCATGAGGAAACCAAAATAAAAGTGGTAAAAACCAAAAAAATTAGGTTGTGCATTCTTCATTCATATCTAATTATTGTACTTAATAAGTAAAAATGAAAATGTTGGATTAAACTATTAATAATCAACACGTAATCTACCATAATTTGTTTACAAAAATCTTAGGGAATGAAGAGTTTAACTTATAATGTGTGCAATTTTTTTTTTTTTAACTTATAATGTGTGCAATTATTCTCAAAGGAAAATATTATTCTCTTTACCAAACATATGTGGATCCAATCACAATCTTAGAATAAAAATAAGAGATCTTTCTCGATCAATCTTTTTGCCACTCATTCTTCAAGAATCAGTTGTTCATTTGTAATCTGGGTTCTTCGACTTTATTTTTATTTAATATTTTTCCTTTTTTTTATACCATTCCTTAAGTCCCATAGGTTTGATCCTATAAAATTTCACCCATTTTCTCATTGAACGAAGGGTACGAAATAAATCAGATTAATGTTTTGATCAAAAGTTACTATGTGAAATCTTCGGTTCATGACTATAAATCTTTCAAGCATACCATACATGACTTAAATGAAAGAAACAAAATTTGTGGAATGAGAAGGAACAAGGCAAATACCATAACTCATTTAGGCCTCCTTTTTGGGAAAATGTTTATGAAGAAATTTCATTTTCTTTTAAGGTTAAGAATTCCAGTGATATACCAAAAAAATAGTCTCAGATTCTCTTTCTACCAGTGTCAATTTCTTTTTTACGAGTCCAATTTCTACCTTCATGTCTTTCCATCAATGGTATATTACTTGGATTAGTGTGATCCTTCTAAATAAGCAACTGTGGCACCAATATAGATCCAATTTTCATAAATTTTAATATACTAGTTTCGTGTTTATGGAAAATTTAGGCCGCAAAGTTCAATGATCTTTAGAACACTACTCTCTCTTTATTTAATAGAATTTATTCCCATTTTTAGTGGAACAAGTTAAACAGTTCTCATATTTAATTAGCTTTCTAGCATTCAAGCGCATGTGTGTATATTCAAAATTATTTGCAATCTACTTCATATAAGAAAACATTTTTTTTATTAATAATGTTTACATCTAATAGAGATAAATTAAAATAGTATTAAGAACTGATAGTTGCAACAGGTATCAAATTTTCAATGAATCATTAATTAGCGTATCTGGAATGTCATTAAGATAGGAAATGGAGCTCAAATGGGAAATGCCAAGATTAAATTATGTAATAATCATCCGTTCTACAATTTAATCTTTCCAAAAAGATGTTTTGCTCAATGAACTCTTCAAACTCTAGCTTTGGCACTCAAGAATAGTTACTTTTGGATGCTTAATGAACATAAGTTATTTAAAACTTGTATTTATTATCTATCATGTCTGAGATGAATTTATGCTCTTGAAATTTGAATAGGCATGTGTCACAAAAATTACCCTATAAATAAGTTGAGCATGAATAGTGTTCATAGAATATCCAAGTTTTCCCCTGTTTGACTATTAATAATATTATAATATGATTTTTTGGTTTCATATTTTTGATTTTGATAATCAAAATTACTCACATTGTAATGCTAAAAATTTCAACCTCTCGTCTCTTACTAAAGAAGATAACATTTTTTTCACAATTATTTTGCAAAACAATATTTTGAAAGTAATTTTTGTAGGAAAATAATAGAGATAATTAGATTTGGTTATTTGATAGACATAACTTACTAAAAGAGATTCTCATATTGTAGTGATCAAATAAATGTTTCAACATTTAAAGTTCAAGTTTATGCAACTTGAATAGTAAAGATATGTTTATGGAATTCATGGTGCATATCTCACCCCTCCCTCTTTTCCTTCTTCTTTTGGAATGGCACTCGCCCTTATTTAGTAACTTTTGTTATTTTTGTCGATGAATGGTGAAATAGCAGTAGCAACAGAATGCAAACTGAGTAATTGATAGAGGTTTTGGCAAATTGTTAATGACTAAAGACTAATTTTGTTTTTATCTTGCTCCTAAGGAGATAAGTTGAGTTGGTAAATTTTCACAAAAGGGAGGTTCTAGGTTCAACTCCACGTAAGAACTTGAATATTTCTAGATTTTACGCCATTTTGGCCTTAACATGTGGTTACCTATTATCCAAAAATAAAATTAATAATGTGATGATGATTATTATTTTTTGAGTGTGTAAATGAGAAAGAAATATAGGTCAACCATTAGAAAGAAAACAATATATGCATGTCACAATTTTTTTAAACTAAAAGTATTTTCTTAAAAATTATCAAAACAAAGAAAATGAATGACACAAGGTAACTAAATCTTTGTTTTTTTTTTCCTTTTTTGGGTGGGAATGTAAAAGCTGATGAATAAAAAGGATTATTATTATCAGTCACTACAAGAAAAACTAGTTTTAGCGACGGTCCATCGCTAATTCGTCTCCAAATTGGCGATAAAAATTAGAAGAAAATTTTTGTTGCCAAGAATTGTGACAAATTGGAGACGGAATGGATCCAAACGGAGACAATTTAGAGACGACATTATAACCCATCTCCAAAAATGACCAATTGGCGACGACTCGGAGACGACATATGTCACGCCCCAACTCGACATTTCTTACAATCAGTCAGAACGCAATGGAATTTCGGTAGTATAATGACAGTAACATGAACATCATGGCTCTAAACCAACCCTTAAGAATAACATACATCAAACTCCACAAGTCACCAACCAACTCCACAATCAAATTAACAACATACAACGCAACAATTTCATACATTAAACATTCCTTCATCAACTCTTTCATAGTTATGCGCCTCCGTCCCAACATAATACATTTACTATATAACATACACTTCTAAAATAAATTATAGCCCACCTAGAAACCTAATCATGTTCCAAAACAAGATTACTAAGCTAGCAACATTTAATCTACTATCTTTACAACATCCTATATAACATGAACTTTTAAGTGAAATACAAGACAACTAAGTTTAATATACGATATAACAAAAAGTACAACATCATAAATCAGGGACAAGACTCTGGCACATAGGACTCGTCCACATATGGCACATTATCATCTTCTGGAGGTACGTACCCGTAACCTGGATCAACTTTACCTGTATGCATGCAATAATTGAGAGTGAGCTTATATAAAACAAGCCCAGTGATAATTCAATAGATCTCTAACAGTATTTACTATACTAATTAGAAATCATCCTTTGAGCAGTAAACACACAATGAATATCAATATCATTATAAAAGCAACAATAGCAATAACTGTAAACACACGATAAGGATACAATTCATTTGCTGATGAAGCTCCATACACCATTTCAATGCTCATCAACTCCTCCAAACTCAATGACACGAACCTGAGGTACCTTGACCTAGACCCATACCCCATGGCCTCTCCGCCTATGCGAGATAGGGAGTAGCCATGATAACTGTGCCCGTAGCCCAGGATGCCTCCCGAGGTGACACAACATTATCAAAGCTCACAACAATGAGACTAAACATAAATAAACCGAGAGATCACCAATGAAAGTGTCTGATTCCCGTAATCAATAATCAATCAATATTCCGAGAGATCAGCAACAAAAGTACCCGATTCCTGTACTTAAGAATTAAATATTCTGAGAGATCAGCAACGAAAGTGCCTGATTCCCGTACTCAATAATCATCATTCAATAAACAATGTAACGCCCCGGATTAACCCCGAGTGTGCTACCCACGGTTGAAATAACAATCAATAATCAATAATCAATTAAACCATATTTCAACCATTAATTAAACAACATTTAACAATCAACAATTATATATTCATGAAACAATTAAGTTAGATGACAAAGTAGGCCATCCAACTCAACATGCACTAAACCATACATCCAAACCCTAGTCCAACCATCAACAACTCCCAATTCAATCACTCAAACACCACCCAAACAGCCAAAAGCATATTTCAATAGTTTAAAGAAAGACAACCCAAACTTCTAAAAATCACAACTTACATTCTATTAATCCGATAACTCCAAACCAGTTTCTATCACTCACCCACTCAAGCAGCTACATTATCCCCCTCGGAAACCAACCATAATCCACCCAAATCAAGCCCAACAACCCTAAAACCTCAATGCACCTAGGCTGAAATTTTTGAACTTTCACACCAACATCACAATCAAAACTCCAGCATTACAACGGCACTACCCTGTATTTAACAAACTTTTACAAATCGACGGCAATCGATTCCAACCACTACAACTCAAAATATTCAACAAATAGCCAACAACTCAATTTTTAATACCTGGAAATAAAAATTCATACTACAATGGTTCAAATCTTATATAAACGCATATAAACGATCCTTAGTATGCACTGAGCAATAATATAACATCAATTCAACTTTCTAATGGTTCAAAGTTCTATTATATGCAAAAACATAAAAATGACATTTTGAGATCTAGAATTTTTTCCTCACATTTGATCCAAAATAAAGCAAGGAATGCGTGCAATGCGTGCCCAACAAGCGGAATCCCACTCGGTTTGAGCAAATTCGGACAAAAACTATGTTTTCTAGGCAAAATTTGCTTTGTAAAATAAGTTGAAAAACTCTCAAAAATGACAAGGAACTCACGGCTGCAATGTGTGTGTGTGTTTGTGGTGTTTTGTGAGCTTTTTAGTGTGTGTAGAGATTTATATGCATAAGTCAACAAAATTAATAAAAGTCAAAGTTGAAGCCTTTGTTAGTTTTTAGTATTTTTTAGTCTTTTAATTAGTTTTTCTTGACTATTTTGCTCAAAACATTAAATTGACACTTAGACTATTTTAAGTAATTTATTTTTAGATGACAAGAATTTTCTCATGCAAAGACTTTCACCCGACTCGGTTAAAAATACAATTTTTGCAAAAAGAAAGTGTAAAAACCTTTAAAATTTCAAAGCCGATTTCAAATCCAATTTAATCAAACACATGTCTATTTATAACCAAGGACTAGGTTTTGAAACACTTAAAACACCTGCGTAAAAATTTTAGCGGACGTGCGTCCAAAATACTATTCACAAAAATCAACGATAAAATTTTTTATGCCGATTTTGATAAAAATTTCATGAATGCACACATAGCATGTAATAGAAATATAAATCACATAATTAGCACATTATGACTCATATAACACATAAACAAGTCAAATCACACAAATCGAGGCAAAGACATGCAAATCGAGGTAAAGACGAAAACTGGGTTTCACAGCACATATATCATGTAACAGGAGTAGTATTTAAATAAACCTAGTTTGGTCAAATAATATAAAAATTCAAAGTCAAAGGAGACCAAAAAGTCAATATTTACAAAAGGCCAAAGATGATAGAAGTCAACATTTTCTAGAAAGTCAAAGTTAATAAAAGTCAACATTTTCCAAAAGTCAAGGTAGATGAAAAGTCAACATAATAATCGATTTTAATAAAGTCAAAGCTAGAAGTCTTGGTCAAAGTTAATAACTTAAGCTATTTTAGTTGTTTTTGCCAAAAATAGTAATATTAATATTATCCAACTTAAATACTATTTTTAGTAGACTATTTTTGGGGACAACATTTATTCATAAGCATTTAATTACACACAGTCTAGTTATACAACACAATTTTACAAAAGAAAATGAAAAGTCACATTATTTGTTTTTCGAATGTCTTTTAAATGCACATTTAATCAAAGATCATTTAATAACTCACATATAAACATGTATACTAATTCTAATAGCATTTAAACAGGTGAAAACATGTAATTGCAAATAGGAAAAATTCCGGGGTCTCACAACATAGATATACCGTCTCAAAACCGTCTCTAATTGGTAACAGCATGGAGAAGACTTATCGATGTCGTCTCCTAACCGTCTTCAATTGTGACGATCTAGATAAGTCGTCTCCAAACCGTCTCCAAATGAGACGAATTGGCGACTACATAGCTAAGTTGTCCGCAATTCAGCTTGAGTTCTAAATACAAAATATTCATCGTCGATTGAGCTAATAGCCAGTATCTTTGGGTCGTCTTGACCTCTGTATACACCATATTCAACTTTGTCATTACATAAAACAAAAAATATATGCAATTAAAATAAACACTTATATTTATTATTTTGGATTAAGCGGACAAAATAATTATTTTGAATAAATTTTTAACAAATTTAAGTTGGTGCAAAACAACTAACATAGAGTATTTAACGTAATGCAAAATATAAACAATTAGTTATTTCCACAAAAAAAGGAATTCCAATAAAAGCATATTATTATAAAAGTTAATGCATATCAAACATTAACTAAATATTGCATTCATAATTAAGGATTAGATCTGATGCTAACGAAATACATCAACACAAGTACTTAATACCTAACAATGCACATCATCACAAGTACATAATGATTGGACAAAATACATCATCACAATTACATAATAACATTATCTAGTTTAATAACTAAGTTGAACTAATGCCTTGACCTCCAAGATGATGTTCTTAATAGAAATATTAGGGGAAAAACTTGGGTAAATAAATCTTCAACATTTCAGATTCAACAAGTTGGCCTACTTGAACTTCAGAAATATAAGCATCATCTTTTGGCGGAGCATTTAAATCAAGCTGGGGTTTCATGTCTTTGCTCGAATTTTGATAATTTTTTATTGTTGTGTTCTTTTTATCTTGTAATATCTCATATTCACAAAAAGAAACATACAACTAGACCAAAGGCTTGTTCGTACCTTACGTACACTTCACTGAACTAATTTTGCTTCAATCCATAGCACACACCCAAAACACGCATGCACTTAAAACTCAAATACATTTGAAAAATGTTGTCATTCTTTCAATACAAGAAAAATCATTTTCGGTGACGGGTCGTCGCCGAGCCCTCGCCGAAATGTGAGGGCTGGGCGATGGAGGCCATTCCCTTGCTGTTTCAATGAGGGAGCAACTATTCCCTCGCCGAAACAGCGAGGGAGAGGCTATTCCTTCACCGAATCGGCAAAGGAAAAGGCATTCCCTCGTCGATTTGGTGAGGGACAGGGTCGTCCCTCGCCGTTTTAAATGGTGGCCGCGTGTATATTTCAAGGCATTTTCGGCCTAGTTCGGCATATTGTTGATTAAAATACAGAAATAGAACTGGGGGTCTTTTGAATTCTTTATTTTATTAAGTTTAACCAAATTCGATTTCAAAGTCTTATAAATAAAACCTAACATAACCGAAAAATAATTTAAGAGCTTGAAAAGAAAAAACTATTTTAAGCTCGTCCAACTTTTTTTCAGATAGAAAATTCCCATTTAATATAATTTTGCAACATTGGCATCCATGTGTCCTGTTAGTTACTTTTATAGGTCCCATTTTTTCGTTGCTTTAGGAAAGGCTTAAAGGCAAGAGTAAGTTCTAGATCAACATCGCTATCATCGATAAAAATCATATATATTCTTATTATGGAATGAAACTATTAGAATACATCTAAACATAACAACGACATATTTCGTCACAACATAAACATACACAGATAATACATAAAACTAAGAAGTACATTATTCTCTTAGTGATCAGGTCAATCACTAATATATATGTATAACAACCATATATATCATGGGAAGAAATTGGCCAGTAAGACTTTCAGCATTTGGTCATGAACATGTTGTTTTCCTTGAGCTGAAGAAATATATCCGTCTTCCATAGGTGGTTTGTTCAAATCAAGTTGCAGACATTGGACTATCTTGCTACAGTCTGTTGAAAAATTTCAACATGTGGGGCCACACATATAAATATTTAAATGTGTTGTGCTATCTATTAATTAAGCCTAATTAAAGTGATCTAATTAAGAATTAAGGTTAGGCTTATAGGTATAATTGTTATGGAATTAATATGTAGATACCTTAGTAATATTTCTAATTTGATGAGGGGCCAAATTAAAAATATCTAAAACTTATAAGTTATATTGGGGTTATGGTCCCCAAATTGTATGTACATTATTTTTCTCTACATCTCCATCAACAGAGAAAAAGGGCTACAACTTGGGCAAAAGTTCGCACCAGTTTAGAAGATCACAATCCGTTCATCTACCTCCAGCAATAGATTCAGGTACGCTTCCGCTTTCTGTATCTCCTTATTCTCTTGAATTGAAGTGGGTAGTAACATGTGTATTAGGGTTTATTGAAGAACTTATAGAAACATGTTTTAGGTCTCTTTTAGGTTAAATTTATAAAATTATTGATATTATTAGGGACTGTAAACATGTTAATTATTGTTGGCAAATCCTAACAAGTGGTATTAGAGCTACCCATGATCGATTCATGACAATTTGTTGAATTTTAGTTTTGGAAAATTTCTAAAACTTTAGGGTTTTGATCTTCTATTGTGAAATTTGCTGGAATTTTGGTGTTAGATAATGCATGCTTTAGTTTTTTTTAAGAGAAAAAAAATCTATGGGGACGCTCCAGTTCGTTTTGGCGCCACAGCGTTACACGTTTTGCCCAATTGGTACTCGGGCAGTTTGAAACCAAATTTATCCTAATAAAGACACTTTTAGATGTCAATTGATAAGCATTAGATGCACATGCAGTTTGAAACCATATTTTATATTCTAAGATAATTGGTTTTTCCTATACAGATTCGGTTAACTATTGGTATTTATTGTCCTTCGCTGTGGAGTGTTTTTTTTTAAACTATTCTTTAAAGTTCTTTTGACTTTTGTCCTTTTGTCTTCACCTTGCTGGTATGCTATTGGCCTATCCAATCTTAGAATCATGACATATGCCTTTACATGGATTCAGATGCATACCATTAGTTTGAATATTGCTAATATTATTCAATGTATCATCAACATGCATATAGTATCCAGTCAACATTTAAAATGTTTTTTTAAAAGGAAAATCAAGTTAAATTCAAATATTTTGGTACATCAATTATGACTTTTAAAGTTGTCTAACACTCTAAATGGGCTAATTGAAACAAGATGTCACCAAAGTGACCTCTCTTGTGTAGATTGTTCATGAGGAATGTTGGATGTTTGTGTGTGTGTATATTCATGCAGGTAATAATCGGCCCAAAGGAAGGTTAATATTTGGCCGAATTGCACACATACCTATGGTAGTAAATATGTGACAATTATAAGGTTTACACATGAGTAATAAGTCAATCCAAAGATAAACTTATTATTTGACATGAATTGTTGTCAATACTTGATCACTACACCAAGAGTACCATTTACAAGTTAATATTACTGTCCAAAGACTTGATATTAATGTTGTGCTAGGTATCTTGTGATGGGGCCTACCATTATTTGAATTTATTGATTTCTGAAATATGGATATTATTTGAACATATTTATTGATTATTTATTTTATTCTCATTTCAGCTAATATATCTACTAATAATATATCTGCCAACATAAATTCAATTCCTTGCTTAATGGGATGAATTTTAAGGATTGGAAAAAGAACATTTTACTTGTTCTTCGTTGCATGGATCTGGACCTTGCACTTCAGATTGAGAAGCCCACTTCTCTTACGGATACAAGTCCTCCTGATAATAGGAAGAACTTTGAGAAGTGGGATCGCTCAAATCGCATAAGTCTCATGATCATTAAGCGAGGCATTCTAGAGGAATTTAGGTGTACGGTGTCCGAAGGGATAACCAATGCCAAAGATTTCCTATCCAAAATTGAGAAACGTTTTGCGAAAAAACGATAAGGCAAAAATAAGCACGTTTTGCGAAGTTTGATTTCCATGAAGCATAAAGGCAAAAGAAATATCAGGGAGTACATTATGGAAATGTCTCATATTACTTCAAAACTTAAGGGACTTAAGCTCGAGCTGTCTGATGATTTACTCGTGCATCTGGTAGTAATCTTTTTTCCTGCATAGTTCAGCCAATTTAAGGCCAGTTACAACTGCTAGAAGGTTAAGTGGAGTCTCAATGAGCTCATTTCTTATTGTGTGCAAGAAGAAGAGAGATTGAAGCAAGATATGACAAAAAGTGCTCAATTGGCTAGCACCTCTAAGGACAAGGGTAAAAAGAGGGAATATGAAGTTGCTAAAGGTCCAGAGCATACGAAATCGCAGCAGGAAAATAAGCGATGTTTCTTATGCAACTAACATGGACATGAGAAGAAGAATTGCGCCAAATATCACGCTTGGCGTGCAAGGAAATGTACAATTCTCACTTTGGTCTATTTTAAGGTTAATTTAGCTTCAGTACCTAGAAACACTTGTGGTTAGATTCTGGTGTTACTACTAACATAAGTATTTCTTTGCAAAGTTGAATAAGGCACCGAAAACCAAATAATGCTGAAAGAATCATCTGTATGGGCGATGAAAAATCGGTGGAAGTTGAAGCAATAGGCAATTTTTAGGTTGTTATTTAGAACTAGTTTTCAATTTGAATTTGAAAGACACTTTGGTTGTATCGTCATTTAGACAAAATTTGGTTTGTATTTCCATTTTGGGACAAATCAGGATATTATTGTTCATTTGGAAATAATAAATTTAGTCTTTCTTCAAATTCAAATGTTGTTATTACTAGTTCATTATGCATATATATGGTTAACAGTATTGCATCATAAAGTTAAACTCTGCATGTGGAATCACATGGTATTAAGTGCAAATTAAATAAAGAAATTTAAGCCACATTATCACACGAGCGCTAATTAAGGTTATCACTCTGGGAAAAGCATTAAAGAATACAACTTATATTGTAAACAAAGTACCCACTAAAGAGTTCTCCCATTTGGGGATATCTAGCTAAGGCAAGGTCTTATAGGCCACATAAAGGGAAATTGGACTCCAAAACAATGAACAACTGCTTTATTAGGTATTATAAAGCGATTAGAGGCCACAAAACTTAAGACCCCACAATTAGGTCAATTTTGAGATGAGAACTGCAACATTTTGAGGATATTGAGTTTGGGGGAGAAATAAGGTTATGGACATTGTCTTTGAGGAGGAATCAGTTTCGATTTCTACTATTGCTTTTGACAATGTGCAAGTTTCCACACCTGTCATTTATCAAGAAGCAAATTCGGAACCTCAAAAGACAATGTTGAACAACTCCTCATACAAGATAAGGTAATTGTTCTAGAAGAACAAACTCAACAATCTCAAGAAACAATGCCACTAAGGAAATCCACAAAAAGAAATGAGAAATACAATTTCTCCAAAGAATATATAAGAAAAATAATAGAATGGTGGGAGATGATTCAATCAAATTCCATCAGGACATGCATGGTTCTAACTCTCAAAAACGGATTAATACCAATCAAGAGTACAAGTTAATACAAGACAATAAAATTTGGGATCTTTTCCCATTACCAATAGGTGCGAACCTCATTGGTTAAAACTAAAGGGTTTCGAAAGGTAATGTGAAAAGATATAAGACTTGTCTTGTAGCTAAAGACTTTACTCAAAAGGAAGACATTAAATTTTTGAGAGACTTTCTCTCAGGTTTCAAAGAAAGACTCTCAAATGGATAATTTTGGGGAATGTTGCACATTTTGAACTTGAGTTACATCAAATGGATATTAAGATGGTGTTTCTCAATGGCAACATTGATAAGACAATATATATGGTACAACCAGAAAACTTTGTGTCGAAAGACATAAAGAATATGGTTTGCAAATTAAAGAAATCCATCTATGTACTCAAGCGATATTTTCGTTAATGGTATTAAAAATTTCATCAAGTAATTATCTCATTTAGTTTTGAGATAAATGCTTTTGATAATTGTATGTATCTCAATTTCAATAGGAGCAAGAATATCTTCCTAGGTTTATAAATTGATTACATACAGTTTGCTACTAATGATATAGGCATATTGCATGAAAGCAACTTGGTGACGTCTCTTTTGTATTAAGGATTCAGATATACCAAGATTGTTCTCGAGGTATTCTTGGATTATAACAAAAGAACTATATCAATGAGATACTTAAAAATTTGGCATGTAGTGTGATACCCCGACCCAAGCATATAGTCAATATTCTTATTTCTATATGATTACGCGATTCTTTTAAGTGTTTATAAATGATTATGTGCTTGCTATGATTAGTTGCATGCATTTGTTAACTTTAATTTCCGTATTTCTTGTAAAATGTGTCTTGCCTCGTTAACGTACATTTATGTGCATTCACGTGCATTGAAGAGTTTTAAGTAATGAAGGCATTGTTTAAGCGTCATCAATTTGCAAATAGAAACTAGATTAGTTAGATTTCAACTAAATGTCAAACTAGTAAATATCAATTTAGTTAAAGGGGCAAGATAGACTTTTGAGTTTTAAAAAAATCCTACCTCATTTTGACATTAATTAAAACAAATAAACTACACAAAACATATACACACAACACGGTTCAGCACACACAACACACGTAGGGAGAGACAAAAAAGAAGAAAGAAAGAGAAGAAGGAAAAATAAGGAAGAAGGAAAGGAATTCAAGCCAAACTAAGTTAATCTCTTGCATATTCAACATGTACAAAGTGAGGGTTTGCATCTTTATGTGCTTTCTTGAATTTTCTTGGAATTGTAGGTTACATAAATGTTGAAGTAGAGTTATTGCATGCCTTGCTTAGCTAACTAGCTTAGTTATTTTGAAGAATATATGAATACAAAGTGTTGCTGCTAACTATCTTTGATAGATTACAAGGATTGGTTGTTGTGTTGTTGTTGATGAAAGAATGTTGTATATTGCATGTGAGGTGTTTGTTGATATGCCTATACGAGAGTTAGTTTAGCTTATCAACTAGAATACAACCTAATCAAGTGAGGAATAGAAGCTAAGCAAAGTGTTAAAGAGTAAGCAAAATTCTGGACATCCTACTACACCTATTTTTCGGAGGCTTCTTGACATAGTAAACGTGCTAAAAAATTAACGAAATTTATATAGAATCTACATTAAGAAGTTTAGAACAAATGTTGATTTCTAGAGCTAAGGAAAATTCTAACATTGTAACCCTCCGATTTAGCCATTTCTGAAATGTGTCTGGGAAAATCGCTGAAGTAGGGCAGTTAGGGTAGTTGCACGATAAAGGTCATAACTCACGAAACTTAACTTAGAATTAGGTTTCATTTGATTCTAGAGTCATCTAACTTCGAAGAGATTTCCATACATATAAAAATCAGTTTCATAGGAGGTCATTTTATTAGGTAATTGTGCAGCCAAAGTTAAGCTACTACTAAGATATTGAAACTATTGAACTTATTTGTTTTGTGCTCTTATTGCTTCTTGAGGTTAAATAATGTACTATATATGCTTATCTATTCTTATTTTACTCTCAAATATGTGTATAGAACATGTTTATGTGATTGGATAACTTGGTCCATTGCTAGATTGCTCTATTTTAAATTTCAAGTTAGAGTTTCATATAAAAATTGGGGATTTTTGTGTAACCTTGCATTAATGTTTGATTGAATGTTAATTAGACTCAATTTAGGAATAGATAAACCTAGAATAAAGCTTGGAATGGGATAGAAATGCTTGAATTGTAAGATTATTTAGTTAAAGTTAGTTAACGGGCACTATTCACTCAAACCCAATAAATAATGCTCCAAACCTAAATCTAATGCTAGATATATGTTGTTGGGTGGATAAAATGGCACCACGTTAAAATTTATCGCATTCCGAAAACATTGATTTTTATGACCCCTCGTATACGCACCTTAGAATTAATGCAATTAGAGTCTTTAGAACTAGTTTAATGCTTCGAATAGGTACCATAAATGGGTTAGAAAATGGCTAGACGATTTAGTTAACTAAACCTTAGCTAATGTGAGACCTCATATTTTGCTTTATCTCGATTTGCATGTTTTATCTCGTTTTGCATGAATTGACATGTTTATATGCTATATGACTTAGAATGTGCTAAATATGTGATTAATACTCCTATTATATGTTAAGTGTATATTCATGAAATTTTCATCAAAAACGGAATCAGAAATTTTATCATCGATTTTTATAAATAGTGTTTTTGAACACCTGTCCACTAAAATTTTTACAAGGGTGTTTTAAACGTTTTAAAACCTAGTTCTCGGGTATTAATAGACCTGTGTTTGATTAAAACAGATTTGAAATCGGTTTTGAAATTTTAAATATTTTTTATAATTTCTTTTGCAAGAAAACGAGTTTTAAGCCGACTCGGGTGAAACTATTTTAATGTAAAACTCTTTGTCACCTAAAATATAATATCTAGAATAAATTTAGTTGTTGATTTAATAGTTGAGCAAGAAATAGTCAATAAAATGAATTAAAAGACTAGAAAATAGAATTAAAAGACTAAAAACTAAAATTGACCATTCTTATTTTTGTTTGACCTTTACTTATATGCATCAACACCAACTAACAAAGCACAAACATACCCTCAAAAACACACACATAGCCGAGAGCTTCAAGGGAGAAAAAGAGAAAGAAATTTCAAAGGTTTTCAAAGCAAATTTTTATAGAAAAACCTAATTTTTGTCCATAGATTTTCGTGCCGAGTTGGATTCCGCTTGTTGGGCACGCATTGCACGCATATCTAGGCTTATTTCGCATCAAAGGTGAGAAAAATTCTAGATCTCAAAAGTCATTTTTTATGTTTTTGCTTATAATTGCATTTTGAACCATTAGAATGTTAATTTGAAGATATATTATTGCTCAGTGCATGCTAGGGATCATTTATATGTATTCTTGTGAGATTTGATCCGTTGTAGCATAAATTTTTATTTTTGGGTATTTAAAGTTGATAGATTGGTCATTTGTTGATTATTTTGAGTTGTAGTGGTTGGAATCAATTGCCGTCGATTTCTAAAAGTTTGTTAATTACGTGGTAGCGCCGTTATAATGCCAAATTTTTTATTGCGATGTTGGTGTGAAAATCCAAAAATTTCAGCCTAGGTGCATTGAGGTTTTAGGGTTGTTGGGCTTGATTTTAATGTGTCTTGGTTGGTTTTCGAGAGGGCTAATGTAGTTGATTGAATGGGTGAGTGTTAGAAACTGATTTGAAGTTGTTTCGATTAGTAGAATGTAAGATATGATTATTTGGAGTTTATGTTGTCTTTCTTTAAATTGTTGAATTGAGTCTTTAGATGATTGGGTGGTGTTTGAGTGATTGAATTGTGAGTTGTTAATGGTTAGACTAGGGTTAGATTACGTGTTTAATGCATGTTAAGTTGGATGGCCTACTTTGTCATCTAACTTTCTTGTTTGTTGTTTAATTGATTACTTGATGTTATATTGATAAAAAGATGATTATTGATTGATTATTGATGAACCGGGAGATAGTCAACGGAAAAGGTTGTCCTCTTGTAATGTGATGTTTATTATTATTGCTGAGTCTTAGTATGTGTGTGCCACCTCTCGGACAGCGTCGGACTGTCGGGTTGATAACGGCATGAATACCAGAGACTACTTCCAGCTCGCATGACGGAGGTGTCATGGACGGCGAGGCTAGTGAGGTACCTCGAGTGCGTGAGTAATGGGGAGTTACAAGAAGAACAGTTGAGATCGTGATGGCATTTGAAGCTACACCAACTAGAGTATCCTTTATTGATTGGTCATTATAGTTTATGTGATTATATTGTTATTGATGTTATTGTGTGTTTACTGCTCAAAGGATTATTTCTAAGAAGTATAGTAAATACTGTTAGAGATCTATTGAATCTTCACTGGACTTATTTTATATAAGCTCACTCTTTATTATTGCATGCTTACAGGTGTCCTTGAGCAAGATTACGGGTATGTGCCTCCAGAAGAGGAAAATGTGCCTTACGTGGATGAGTCTTATGTGTAGGAGTCTTTGCCATGAGATTGTTTATAGTTGTTGTAATATGATGTATTGTAAAACCAACCTTAGCATAAAGACTTATGTATAATGGTTTAGTAGTCTTCTTTTGATCATGTTTAGATTACTAAGTTGGTTTATAATCTATTATGATATGTATGTTAAAGTTAAGGTATTATGTTGGAACGGAGGCGTATAACTAAGAATGATTATTGTATAATATGGTTATGTTGTATGTTGTTAATGGTATTAAGGAATTGATTGTTGTTTGGTTGAGGAGTTTGATTGTATGATGATCTGAGAGGTGGGTTTAGAGCCTCGATGTCTTAATTACTGTCGTTATACTGCCGAAATTCCGTTGCGTCCTGACTGATTGTAGGTGGGGTCGAGTTAGGGCGTGACATTTAAATGGTATCAGAGCGCATATTAGCTGTCAGACGGGGTATTATCGGAATGTGGGTAATGGTCTTAGCATGAAAGTATGTATGAAGTGAAAGAAAAGTGAACTATGTGTTAATATGGTTAAGTGATTAAGTGATTAAGTGATTATGTGATTTAGTGCTTATGTGATTATGTGATTAATTTGTTTATGTGATTGATACTTAAGTGATTTATGTGTTTATGTGAATTGTTGCTTATTTGCTAATAATTGTCTATAGCCTGTTTACGTGCTATAACCTATGCTAACTCTTTGATTAGTAAAATGACTGGTAGACCGAGGACCAGAGGTAGGCCTGAGATAACTGATGAAGTTCCGAGAAATGTGGCCCCAGGCCAAGTTAGGGGTGATGATCGTATAGGTGCAGCTTTTGATAGGATGAACGAGATCATGGCCGGTCAGGCACAGTTATTAGCAGGGCAGGCTGCCCAAGCTCAGGCATTGCAGAATCAGTTACTGAACGTACAAGGTGGGTACCATGGGCGTGGTACACTGAAAGAGTTTTTAGGGTATTATCCACGGCGGTTTCTGGGGGAACCAGATGAGCGGAAAGCTGAGGCGTGGATTAGTAAGGTGGAGAAGATTTTTTACCCTCTTGATTATACCGATGAGTGGAAGGTCACCTTTGCCGTGTACTTGCTGGATGATGAGGCAGAGGAATGGTGGTGCACGATGAAAACTAGCTGGGAGACCCAGGGTATTCCATATGTTTGGGATACCTTTCTGTTAGCTTTCCAGGTGAAGTATGTCCCGAGGATTGCGAGGGAGCGGAGAGAGGCAGAGTTTCTAGCCTTAGTGCAGGGAGATGTTTTAGTGGCTCAGTATGAGGCCACTTTCACTACGTTGTCCCAGTATGCACCAAAGTATGTGGCTGACGAGGAATGTAAGACTCGTAGGTTCATGTTAGGGTTGAGGCTCGAGATACAGGATGCGATAGCCCAGAATCGGTATGATATACTTACTAAGGCCTTTGATGTAGCTTCTAGACTAGAGAAGAGAAAGGGCGAACAGATTGTGTCTAGTCAGCCTAGCAAGACGCGCTTCCAGCCGCAGCGTCAGGAGGGAGTGTTTAGGCCTTCGGTACAGCAGGTTGTGTACAGGCCGCCAGCACAGCAGAGCTCTTACAGACCGCAGGGTCAGCAGAGTTATTATCGGCCGCAGTTTCAGCAGGGGTCTTATCAGGCTCAGCCGCAGTTTAGGCCAACCCAATTTAGGGTCAATACAGGCCTAGTGTTGTTAGACCTCAGCAGCAGGCTGGTACAGCTGTTTCTTCAGCTTCTGGTTCTTCTAGGGACAGTATCAGTGCATCATCACCGCAGTGTACTTACTGCAAGCGCCAGGGCCATGTGGAGGCCGACTGCAGGGTAAAGACAGGGTCTTGTTTGGGTTGCGGCAGCAATCAGCATAGGGCCAGGGATTGCCCTAGATATCAGAGGACTGAGAGTCGGACAGCGACTCAGGGTTATCAGGGTCGACCTACAGCGAGTTCAGGCTAGGGCCTACGCAGTTGACTTGGAGGAGATGCCTGAGGAGACTACAGTTGTGGAAGGTAACTTCCTTATACTTGATCAACTTGTTAAAATGTTGATTGATTCTGGTGCTACGCATTCTTTCATTACTCCTGCTTGTGTGCAACGTGTTAATGTGCAACCTGAAAGATTGCCTTATGTGGTTGAGATTAGTACTTCTTTGACTGATAAGTATGTGACTGGCTTTATATGTAAGGATTGTATAATACATGTTAAGGGGTATAATTTTCCTTCGGACCCTATCTTATTTCCTACCCGGGGGTACGATGTTATCTTGGGAATGGATTGGCTATCTAAGTATGATGCCCAGTTGAACTGTAGAACAAAGGTAGTACAGTTTCGTTTGCCAGATCAGTCAGTAGTTGAGGTAGTAGGGAACCGAGGTGCAAAGACGAGTTTTGTTATCTCAGCAACTAAAGCCGTTAAGTTGGTGAGTAAGGGGTGTTCGGGTTATCTAGCTTATTTGATCAATAAGCCATCTGATAAGCTATAGTTAAAGGAAGTTCCTATTATTCGGGAATATCCCAATGTATTTCCCTGGGAGTTGCCAGGGTTACCACCAGAGAGAGATGTGGAGTTTGTGATCAATCTTATTCCCGGTACTCAACCTATTTCTAAATCAGCGTACCGGATGGCACCAGCTGAGTTGAAGGAGCTGAAGACTTAGTTACAAGAGTTAATAGAGAAGGGTTTCATTCAGCAGAATTCTTCACCCTGGGGAGCACCTGTTTTATTTGTGAAGAAGAAAGATGGTACCTTGAGGTTATGCATTGACTATCGTGGTTTGAATCAAGTAACCATCAAGAACAAGTATTCTTTGCCATTGATTGACGAGTTGTTTGATCAACTTCAGGAAGCCAAAGTCTACTCTAAGTTTGACTTGAGGCAAGGGTATTATCAGCTACGGATTCGCACAGAGGATGTTCCAAAGTCTGCCTTCAGGACTCGGTACAAGCATTATGAGTTTGTAGTTATGCCCTTTGGATTAACTAATGCACCGACAGCATTTATGGATCTTATGCATCGGATTTTTCAGCCATACTTAGACCAGTTCGTGGTGATCTTTATTGATGATATCTTGGTTTATTCTAAGTCTGAATTGGAGCACAAACAACATCTACGGCTTGTCTTACAGAAGCTATAGAAGCATTAGTTATTTGCAAAGTTCAGTAAATGTGAATTTTGGCTATAACGCATATCTTTTCTTGGTCATGTTATCACACAGAGCACTATTTCTGTAGATCCCACTAAGATTGAATCGGTGATGTCTTGGAAACGTCCGGAGAATATTTCTGAGGTTCGTAGCTTTCTTGGCTTGGCGAGTTATTACTGTAGGTTTGTCAAGGACTTTTCTAAGATTACTGGGCCACTTTCTAAGTTAACTCAGAAACAGACTAGCTTTGTTTGGGACGAGAAATATGAGAGTAGGTTTCAGGAGTTGAAAAAGAGGTTGACTACTGCTCCAGTACTTGCTCTACCAGAGGGGACTGATAATATGGTTATCTACAGTGATGCATCCAATGAGGGCTTGGGATGTGTACTTATGCAGAATGGCCGGGTTATTGCCTATGCTTCTAGAAAGTTGAAGCCTTATGAGGTGAATTATCTGACTCATGATCTTGAGTTAGCAGCTGTTGTTTTCTCATTGAAAAAGTGGCGTCATTATCTGTGAGGCAGTAAGTTCAAGATTTTCACTAATCATAAGAGTCTTAAGTATTTATTTTCACAGAAGGAGTTGAATATGCGTCAACGGAGGTAGAGAACTTCTTGGAGATTATAATTGTTCTATCAGCTATCTGCCTGGAAAGGCAAATGTTGTGGCAGACGCACTTAGCCGTAAGGCGAGTGTTTCTTGTTTGACTGTCAAGAAATAAGAGGTTCTTGAGGAATTCACTTATTGGAGACCGGAGTTAACTCAGGTTGGGGTGATGTGTTCATATCTCCGTATTCAACCTTTATTGTTGTCTAAGATCAGAGAAGCTTAGCAACTTGATGTTAAACTTCAGAAGATCAAGGATCAGATCATGGATGATCAGTCTGACTTCAAAGTGCACAAGGATGGTATTCTTCGGTTTCGGAATAGGGTTTGTGTTCCTGATGAACCGGGTTTGAGGCGAGGCATTCTGGAGGAGGCTCATAATTCTAAGTATGCTATTCATCCTGGTAGAACCAAGATGCATCGGGACTTGAAGCAACATTACTGGTAGAATAATATGAAGATGGAAGTTGCTCAGTTTGTGTCTAGATGTTTGACTTGTCAGCGAGTGAAAGCCAAGCATCAACGACCTGCAGGTTTGCTTCAACCGTTGGCTATACCACAGTGGAAATAGGAGCATATTACGATGACTTCGTCACTGGGTTGCCTAGAACACCGAGAGGTAATGATGCAGTTTGGGTTGTCGTGAATCGTTTGACGAAAACAGCTCACTTTATTTCGATGCGGATGGGAGATGAAGTTGCAAAGTTGACGGATCTTTATTTGAATCAGATTGTTAGACTTCACGAGATTCCATCTAGTATTGTCTCAGATCGAGATCCTCGATTTACTTCTCGTTTGTGGGAGAAACTTCATGAGACTTTAGGTACTCAGCTTTATTTCAGTACAGCGTATCATCCCCAGACCGACTGTCAGTCTGAGAGGACTATTCAGATTCTGGAACATATGCTCAGGGCTTGTGTTCTGGACTTCGGGAAGAACTGGGAGAAACATCTACCACTTGCCGAGTTTGTCTATAACAATAGTTATCAAGCTACTATTGGGATGGCACCTTTTGTAGCTCTTTACGGCTGTAAGTGTCGTTCACCTTTATATTAGGACGAGGTAGAGAAGATGAAGACTATTGATCCGACTATTATGCCAGAGCTTCTAGAGAAGATTGAGAATGTTCAGTTGATCAGGCAGAGAATGCTTACAGCACATAGCAGATTCAAGAGTTATGCTGATAAGCGTCGTCGGGATTTGGAGGTTGCAGTCGGGGATCGGGTTTTCTTGAGACTGTCTCCTCGTAAGGCAGTCTCCTCGTAAGGGGTTTGCTCATTATGGTAAAGGTGGTAAGCTGAGTCCGGGGCTTGTAGGGCCATTTGAGATTACTGGTAGAGTTGGCAAGTTGGTATATCGGTTGGCTTTACCGGAGAATTTCTCTAATGTTCATGATGTCTTTCACATGTCTAATTTGCGGAAGTATAACCCGGATCCTTCTCATATTCTTGAGCCGGAGCTGCTACAGCTTCGTGAGAATCTGACTTATGATGAGCGGCCGATTCGTATTCTTGATCAGATAGAACGAGTGTTGAGGTCGAAGAAGATTCTAATGGTCAAGGTGTTGTGGAAGTATCACGGTATCGAGGAAGCTACTTGGGAGAGGCGAGATTAGATGCAGTAGCAGTACCCAGATCTTTTCCGTTCAGCAAGTAAGAATTTCGGGGATGAAATTTCTTTAAGGGAGGAAATGTGAAACCCCATATTTTGCTTTATCTCGATTTACGTGTTTTATCTCGTTTTGCATGAATTTACCTGTTTATGTGGTATATGACTTAGAATGTGCTAAATATGTGATTAATACTCCTAATACATACTAAGTGTGCATTCATAAAATTTTCATCAAAAACGGAATCAGAAATTTTATCGTCAGTTTTGGTAAATAGTATTTTTGAACACCTGTCCGCTAAAATTTTTATAGGGGTGTTTTAAACATTTTAAAACCTAGTTCTCGAGTATTAATAGACCTGTGTTTGATTAAAACGGATTTAGAATCGGTTTTGGAATTTTAAATATTTTTTACACTTTCTTTTGCTCGGGTGAAACTATTTTAATGTAAAACTCTTTGTCACCTAAAATATAATGTCTAGAATTAATTTAGTTGTTAATTTAATAGTTGAGCAAGAAATAGTCAATAAAATGAATTAAAAGACTATAAAATAGAATTAAAAGACTATAAACTAATATTGACCATTCTTATTTTTGTTTGACATTTACTTATATGCATCAACACCTACTAACAAAGCACAAACACACCCTCAAAAACACACACATAGCCGAGAGCTTCAAGGGAGAAAAGAGAAAGAAATTTCAAAGGTTTTCAAAGCAAATTTTCATAGAAAAACCTAATTTTTGTCCGTAGATTTTCGTGCCGAGTTGGATTCCGCTTGTTGGGCATGCATTGCACACATATCTAGGCTTATTTCGCATCAAAGGTGAGAAAAATTCTAGATCTCAAAAGTCATTTTTTATGTTTTTGCTTATAATTGCATTTTGAACCGTTAGAATATTAATTTGAAGATATATTATTGCTCAGTGCATGCTAGGGATCGTTTTTATGTATTCTTGTGAGATTTGAACCATTGTAGCATAAATTTTTATTTTTGGGTATTTAAAGTTGATATAATGGCCATTTGTTGATTATTTTGAGTTGTAGTGGTTGGAATCGATTGCCGTCAATTTCTAAAAGTTTGTTAATTACGTGGTAGAGCCGTTATAATGCCGAATTTTTGATTGCGATGTTGGTGTAAAAATCTAAAAATTTCAGCCTAGGTACATTGAGGTTTTAGGGCTGTTGGGCTTGATTTTGATGTGTCTTGGTTGGTTTCCGAGAGGGCTAATGTATTTGATTGAATGGATGAGTGTTAGAAACTGATTTGGAGTTGTTTGGATTAGTAGAATGTAAGATATGATTATTTGGAGTTTAGGTTGTCTTTCTTTAAATTGTTGAATTGAGCCTTTAGATGATTGGGTGGTGTTTGAATGATTGAAATGTGAGTTGTTAATGGTTAGACTAGGGTTAGATTACGTGTTTAGTGCATGTTAAGTTGGATGACCTACTTTGTCATCTAACTTTCTTGTTTGTTGTTTAATTGATTACTTGATGTTATATTGATGAAAATATGATTATTGATTGATTATTGATGAACCGGGAGATAGTCAACAGAAAAGGTTGTCCTCTTGTAATGTGATGTTTATTATTATTGCTGAGTCTTGGTATGTGTGTGACACCTCTCGGGCAGCGTCGGGCTGTCGGGTTGATAACAGCATAATTACCAGAGACTACATCCAGCTCGCATGACGGAGGTGTCATGGAGGGCGAGGCTAGTGAGGTACCTCGGGTGCATGAGTAATGGGGAGTTACAAGAAGAACAGTTGAGATCGTGATGGTGTTTGGAGCTACACCAACTAGAGTATCCTTTATTGATTGGTCATTATAGTTTATGTGATTATATTGTTATTGATGTTATTGTGTGTTTACTACTCAGAGGATTATTTTCAAGGAGTATAATAAATACTGTTAGAGATCTATCGAATCCTAATTTGGCTTATTTTATATAAGCTCACTCTCTATTATTGCATGCTTACAAGTGTCCTTGAGCAAGATTACGGGTATGTGCCTCCAGAAGAGGAAAATGTGCCTTACGTGGATGAGTCTTATGTGCAGGAGTCTTTGCCATGAGATTGTTTATAGTTGTTGTAATATGATGTATTGTAAAACCTACCTTAGCATAAAGACTTATGTATAATGGTTTAGTAGTCTTCTTTTGATCATGTTTAGATTACTAAGTTGGTTTATAATCTATTTTGATATGTATGTTAAAGTTAAGGTATTATGTTGGAACGGAGGCGTATAACTAAGAATGATTATTGTATAATATGGTTATGTTGTATGTTGTTAATGGTATTAAGGAATTGATTGTTGTTTGGTTGAGGAGTTTGATTGTATGATGTCCTGAGAGGTTGGTTTAGAGCCTCGGTGTCTTAATTACTGTCGTTATATTGCCGAAATTCCGTTGCATCCTGACTGATTGTAGGTGGGGTCGAGTTGGGGCGTGACAGCTAAAACTAGTTTTAGCTTATTGAATTCAAAGGGGAGAATATTGAAGTTAGGGTTTTATAGCTAGTATTTAAGTTATAGTTGATTATTAAAGTGTTTAATTGCATTGGTATAACTTGTATAATCTATTGGTGAAGTTCATGAATTGAATGACTTGACTATTTTGTTGGAACATGACTATATCTTGTGTACGTTGCTATTTAGTTTGTTGAAACGTGTTATGTGTTAATAAGTTGAGCTATATGTATGATGAACATTTAATTTATATGTTAAGTGTAATTTTGATTAGTTATAGTTACCTAATTGGATTGTTACTCAATAAATTATTTTGCCACCCTTGTATCACTTATATCTTAACTAAGTACATAATGTATATGATAGCATGTTACATACCAATCTAACATTTTCGAATCAAGCTTGGAAGTAATATGATTTAATTGAAATTGGAAGTTAAGCGTAAATAAGACCATATATTACATGATAAAGTACTTTAATGTTAGTTGAATCCAATTATACAATTAGCATTTGGATTATATTTTAAGTATAGTTTGGTTAATTATAGTTAGCTTAACTTTATATCTTAGTAAATGCTTCTATGTGGTTATAAGGCTATGTGATGTTACTAAAGAACCTAAAGTATTTTTGAGTCAATTGAAGTTATGAAATGATTGCAAATAGAAGATTAGATAATATTGTGTAGTGTATGAGCTATGAAATGTATATGAGTATATTCCACTAATTGTCTTGATTGTTTGGTCTTTTTGATTGAAAAGAAGGTTTAATAACTAACTAGTTAAAGTTAACTTTCTATTATTAACTGCTAAGTATTCTACGCTACTAAAATGTATTTGGATGAATATGCATGAAAATGATTCTTAGGTCATGGTTATAGTTGAATTATGTTTAAGTGTTAAAGGTGGTCGTCTTGATTGAATACTCAACTTAATATTCCCTTGGGATATAAAGAAAGTTGAATTAGTTATGAAGTTTAACTTGTTAAAGGTTAATATAGTTAATGTTTCTTTGCAAGATTAAAGAAATGATTTTGAGTTATTTGTATGATTACTTAGGCTATGTGGCGATATGATATACATAAGTGATTATATAAGTAACTTCTATTGAGTTAAGTTATAGTTAAGTTTGAGTTGATATAGCTAATTGCTAAAGTGCTAAACTTATATGAATACATTAGGGCTACATATTCGAGCTAATTCGAGAAAGTTTGAAGTGAATCAGAGCTATTTTCTTGCATGCTTGGCTTCATTCCAGGTGAGGGAGTCTTTATCTCTTTTGTGCATCTTAGCTTATTTTATTGCTTCTAGATTGTATGACTTACTTTAATGGATAAGGTTTATATGTACTATTTACTTGTTGTCTTATGATTTCTCGTGTTTACTTGTGATTATTATGTGATATTTTATGAATTCTCGAATTCGTGTTTCAGGGTTGCGCAACCTTTTCGGGCATGGCAGTGTCAAGTAACACGGGTGACATCGGGCTTGCCGTGCTCCCTCGGCTACCATGGTTTCCCAGTCCCTTTCTCACTGAGGCATACTCCCCTACCCCAGAGGCATGGTTCACCTTGTTGGGGGCATACAGACCTACCTCGGGATATATGAGTCGTAGATTCAGGGTACATCTGGAGTACCCCATTTGGAGGAATAAGGGGTTTGCCGGCATTTGCTTGAATATCATGGTTTGTGGTTCAAGATTGAAGACAAGAAGATGAACCGTATCCTTTCAAAATGTGTTTGAATATTTGTTCAATTAGCTTGTCCTATTGTGTTAATTATGTTATTATCTTGTTGTATCTCATGAAAGCATACCCCGGTTTACTGTATCACCTCCTTCACTGAGTAACTTTGGTTACTTATTCCTCGTTTTAACATGTTTCAGGTGCAATTAGAACAACAATCTTGTGTGCCGTGTTATTGGTTGCTTATCTTGCTGAGGTTGAAAGCTGTTTGTGAAGATGGGACTTGATGTGTTTATGTTTTGTTTTGAAACCTTTGAGGTCTTGTAGGTATTTTTGGTATGGCTTGTTGGATTGTAAACTAAATTAAATACTTATGTGATTTGATAGAGTAGTGGCATATAATAGCTAAAGATCGACTTTATTGTCTTTTGATTGCCTGCTCTTGTGGTTATGTTTTTTTGGATAAGGCTCAGATGGCCTTGAGACTGGGAAAAGTTGGACGGTTGGAGTTGGGGTGTTGTATTGTGGTTATACTTGCTGCTTGCAAGTTTTTGATTAGTCTTATAAACAGGAAAAACTCCGTTCGTTTTCCCTAAATTTTGTGCCTGGGTTTAGATATGGGTTGAGAATAGCATGATTAATAGGAGTTCTGATTTCGTAAGGGATCAGAGCATTATATGTAAGACACTAAACCAGGTGACACCCCTATTACTAAGGAAAATTCAGTTTCGAAAAATGCCCAAAAGGTAATGTTATAGTTAAGGAAATTCAGTAGATCTCTTATGTGTCAGCTGTAGGGAATTTTAAGAAAACTCAAGTATGTACATGTCTTTATTTTGCGTACATAGTAAGGATGTTAGGCAGAAACTAAGGAACCCTGTAATGGATCATAAAGTAATTAGGACACAAATGGGTTATAAAGAATTGACAGAGAATAAAAGATTACATGTTAACATATCGGAAGTCAGATAAGTTGGAGATCATTAAGTATTCTGATTCTGGTTCTTTGGGATTCGTAGACATTGAGAGATCCATCAATTGTCTAGGTATTTAAGGAAAGAGTACAAAGTGTATAGATTTCTATAAAGCATATTGGGATAAACTCTATGATTGCGAATCCGCTTACTAAGGAACTACTGCCCAAGGTCTTTAATGAGCGCACTGCTCATAAGGGTATAGTATTGTATAAGGATATTACAGTTTAATGAGAGTTTGTATTTTGATGCTTTATGTCTGGTTTAGAACACACTTTGGTATTTGGTATTTGTATATCTTTTACAGAAATAAAGTATTCAATTCAGATTCACTCTGTTACATTACATGCAGTTTCAATTTCACTAAAGTATGAGTAGTTGGAAATAGACATGTCTGGATCATATTTCATGTAATTTTCCATGCTACGCATCCATGATTAGTCTATGTCATTTGGTTGTATTGGTATACGTGACTATTTATAGGTTTAGTTATGCTAAATGTGATGAAGACTACTTTGATCCTATATCGATATAGTCAATGGATGAGATTGATTGTTTAGATATACCCTAAGGTTGTGATAGCAAATTTTGGAGCTCATAAAGTTAAACACATTTGTAAAGTTACATATGTGACCCAGTGGGAGATTGTTGGAAAATTTCAACATGTGGAGCCACGTATGTAAATATTTAATTATGTTGTGCTATCTATTAATTAAGTCTAATTAAAGTGATCTAATTAAGAATTAAGTTTAGGCGTATGGGTATAATTGTCATGGAATTGATGTGTAGATACCTTAGTAATATTTCTAATTTGATGAGGGGCTAAATTAGAAATATCTATAATTTATAATTTATATTAGGGTTATGCTCTCCAAATTGTACGTACGTTATTTTTCTTTGCATCTCCATCAACAGAGAAAAAGGGTTACATCTTTGGCAAAGTTTGTACCAATTTGGAATATCACAATCCGTTCATCTACCTCCGGCAATAGATTTAGGTACGCTTCCGCTTTCTGTATTTCCTTATTCTCTTGAATTGAAGTGGGTATTAACATGTGTATTAGGGTTTATTGAAGAACTTATAGAAACATGTTTTAGGTCTCTTTTGGATTAAATTTTTGAAATTATTGATGTTATTAGGGACTGTAAACATGTTAATTATTTTTGGCAAATCCTAACACAGTCCTCGTACAGTTTGCCCTTTAAGTATATGTCTTTCTCTTCACCATAAGATGATGAAAGCGACTGGCTTTTTCCTCTTTACTCATTATTGGAAAATGAAATGAAGAAAGTTAAATAGGTGTGTGATGTGTTGTTGCTTACATTCGGTGATGTCCTTTATATAGAGGCGAAGAAACTAACGAATTGGCGACGGTTGATGTTTGTATGTCCCCCTTACTTTTCATGTTTGTCGTATATGTATTATTGGTGTGTTACACGTGGCATGATATTATTGTCTTGTTGATAAGTCCAATCAATAATGAATCGGGTTGCATGCCATGTCTTTTCTTGCTGCATCATAGGGTACTTACATATCAGTGTATGATTTGACAAGACACTGCCACATCGCATAATATATTTACGTTTATTTGGATATATAATTAATAATTATTAAAGTTATTTATTATCTTATGTGAAAACTTAAGTTCAGTCAAAGTTCTCGTACATTTTTTTGAGAAAAATAAATTTTAGTGTACGAGTAATAAAAAGATAACTAACTATATTTAAATATTCTACAGTGAGTAAATAAAAAAAAAGGTCTTTTATGAACCTTTTCGTTTTACCAACAAAGAAAAAGGTGAAACAAAACAAAGACTAATTTATATGTTGATTATTATGATATAAAAAATATTATTTAATTAGGAAAAAACAACATTGACAGATTAAAAAAAAAAAGTAAAACAAAGTAAATGCTAATTAATATTTTAATTACTATGATAAAAACTTAAAAAAACTAGTGAAGAAAATAAAAAACAAAACAATAAAAGTTAAAGAAAAAAAACAAAAAGGTCACAGACCAGTTGATCCGTCTCCTATTTAAATCCAACGGGCGACGCCCAATCGATTAATAAAAAGAAAACTTAATAGACATATATATTTTATTGCAAACGAATTTTTAAAAAAAAGCGTCGTTATTTGAACATATACCTTTTCACCAAAAAAGAAAATGTAAAACAAAACAAATATTAATTTATACAGATAATTAATATGCTAATTATGATGAAAAAACTAAAAACAAATTAATTAAGAAAATAAAAAAGTTAAGATAATAAACAAAACAAAAGTTTTTAAAAAACAAAGTAAAAGCTAATTAATATACTAATTAGATGGTGAAAATATGAAAAAACAAATTAATTAAGAAAAGAAAAAAGTTAAGATAATAAACAAAAACAAAGTTTTTAAAAAACAAAGTAAAAGCTAATTAATATACTAATTAGATGGTGAAAATATGAAAAAACAAATTAATTAAGAAAAGAAAAAAGTTAAGATAATAAACAAAAAAGGTTAAAAAATGCAAAGTAATAGCTAATTAATATACTAATTATTAAAAAAATATGAAAAAAAATTAATAAGAAAAGAAAAAAGTTAAAGATAATAAACAAAAAAAAGTGAAAAAAAAAAATCAAACTAATTGCTAATTAATATCCTAATTATGATGAAAATATATATATTAATTAACAAAAGAAAAAATTTAAGATAATAAACAAAAAAAGTGAAAAAAAAAATCAAACTAATTGCTAATTAATATCCTAATTATGATGAAAATATGAAAATATATATATTAATTAACAAAAGAAAAAATTTAAGATAATAAACAAAAAAAAAGTGAAAAAAAAACAAATTAATAGCTAATTAATATACTAATTATTATGAAAATATGAAAAAATAAATTAATATAGAAAAGAAAAAAGTTAAGATAATAAACAAAAAAAAGTGAAAAAAACAAAACAAAGTAATATCTAATTAATACACTAATGTTGATGAAAAAAACTTAAAACAAATTAATTAAGAAAAGAAAACAGTTAATATAATATAAAAAAAAAAGTGAAAAAAAGAAATAGTAGTCTGTCTCCCAAATTAAATCCAATGGGCGGAACATTAGGTTTCTGGGCAGCGACCCAATCTCAAGCCAGGTCGTCGCCCAGAAACACATCAGGCGAGGCACAAGTGCCTCACCTGATCATTTCAAAAAAATAATAATAAACCTAACCCCCCACCCCTATACCCACATCCCCTACCCCTCACCCCCTTACCCGTGTATCCACCCCCCTCAAACATCCCCCTACCCGTGTACCCCACCCTCCACCCCCCTACCCGTGAACCCGTGAACCCACCCCCTTTACCCATTAACCCACCCCCAATCCAAGGCATTAAGGGTAGTTTTTTTTTGTTTTATATTTACATATATGTACATATATATATTGTATACATATATAACTATATATATATAGTTTTTTTTGTAGTATTAATGGTATAATTTTATATTTTTTATATTATATTATATATTTTTTATTTTCTGTAAATTTGAATTTTTTTATTTTCGGATTTATTTCAATTTTTTTTCCTTTTTTATTTCCATTTTTTTTTTTAAAAAAAATATTGGTTTTATTTGTTTTTTAAAAAAAAATATGTTGTGTTTTATTTTTTGGGATTTAAGATTTACATTTGATTTTTTTTTCTTTTTTTTCTGATTTTTTTTTAATTTTTGAATTTTTTATATGATGAGTTTAGACATAAAATTAATAATTTGTTTTAAATTTTAATTTTCAGATTTATTGTTTAAAAAAATTAAAGGATATTTTTTCGGATTTTTTTTGTGAATTAAGGATTTTTTTATGGGCTGCTTAAAAAAAATCCATATTACAAATAATTTTTAAGCTAAATTAATATTTTTTTAATTTCATATTATTATAGTATTAATAGCTAATTTGATGTGTTTGGATTTTCTTTGGTAGGTTTAGGGCATTGGAGTAATTGGTTGCAACGCTTAAAGATTCGAAAGTTACATGTTAGTTTGATGATTGATAGAGTATTTGTTGTACAATATATTTTTTTTGTTCTTCTAAATCTGTTTCATTAAATTAAAGTTATTGTGTTTATTTGTTATATTCATGTTGAATATATTGTCTGAATTAAGCCGTTACGGTTTTGTGAAGATGGATATTTGTGTAAATGGATGAAGATGTGTGTTGGTCTTGGCAGGTGAATTGATTGTTTGCAATTGTAAAAATGTTGTTTTCTTGGTGTTGAATAGATTGTTGGCATTTGTGGAAAACTATTTAAGTCAAGCTCACTAAAGTTAATTTGAGATTAAGTAAGAAGTAAAGTTAACGAAGTTAAAAAGTAGTTAATTAAGATAATTTAAGTAAGGTAAGTTAAGTAAGATGATTTATTTACGTTTATCTAGGCTTACTTTATAAGTTAAGTTGTAATTTGTTAATTGGTTGTTATTTAGTTAAGTTGTGTTGACAAAGTGTGATTGAAAATATGTAAGTTCAAGGTTATCTAGGCTTATTTTTAAGTATTACAATATTGTTTCTAATTTTAAATTCCTATTTGTGTTGTAATATGTCAGTCATAATGGCATCATCACATGAATGGATGTATAATCAATGGATTGATGGATACATCAATGAGGGCTTTGTTGAAGGTGTCAATGAATTTATAACATTCGCAATCAGTGAGCCATATTACATGGACAGTGTCCATGCATCAAATGCGAAAACTTACGATATCTTACCACTGACATTGTCATAAAACATCTTTACAATAAGGGTTTCATGCCTAATTACTATGTATGGCTTGCTCATAGGGAATAGTGTCAAACAATATAAGGGTCACTGAACAACATGTGGAAGATAATATCCATGACGACTTAGATTGTGGAAATAATTATAGGACAATGGTGTTTGACGCTACTGGTGTAGATTTTGCAAGGGATTAGAACATGACTGAATAAATACCAAACATGGAAGCACATGAATTTTTTAATTTATTGAATGCCTCTGAAAAACCATTATTTGCGGGTTGTAGGAATCATACCCAGTTGTCTACTGTGGCTTGTTATCTGAACATGAAATATGAGCATAATATGGGCAACGACCTATTTGACCGTGTGGTATCATAATTTATGGAGTTGATGCCTGTAGAAAATAACCTACCTGAGAACTTTTACAAGTTTAATAAAATGCTCAAGGCCTCGGGGTTAGGATATCAGAAGATAGATGCATGTTTAAATGGATGTCTTTTATCTTACAAGGATAGAAGTTCACTTGATAGTTGTCCTCGGTGTGGCCACCGACGTTTCAAGATAACAACAGGGGGTAAAAAAGGGAGTAAGCTTATATCTTACCAACAATTAAGATATTTTCCTCTAACACTGTGGTTAAAAACATTTTACATGTCAAGGGCTACAGTTGAACACATGCAGTGGCACAAAAACATCAAACAGAGGATGGTCATATTGGTCACCCATCTAATGCTGATGCATGGAAACATTTTGATATCGTATATCCATATTTTGCTGATAAACCAAGAAATGTTCGACTTGGTTTGCGTTCAGATGGGTTTACTCCTTACAATTCCAATTCTCAACCTTATTCCTGTTGGCCAGTGATATTAACACCTTACAATCTGCCACCATGGATGTGCATGGAGGACCTTGTCATGTTCTTGACGTTACTCATCCCCGGTCCAAAAAATCTTGGTAAAAAAATTTATGTGTATTTAGAGCCTCTCATTTATGAATTACAAGAACTATGGTTTGAAGGAACACCGTGCTATGATGTTTCAACAAAGACAAATTTCCAATTGAGGGCAGCCTTGATGTGGACCATAAATGACTTCCCAGCTTATGGTATGTTGTCTGGCTTGAGCATTCATGGAAGGCTGTCATGTCCATATTGCATGGAAAACTCTGGTGCTTTTCGATTGCAAGAAGGAAGGAAGAATTCAATCTTTGATTGTCATTGTAAATTCTTACCAAGAAATAGTTCTATGCGACGTGACATAAAGAATTTTATAAGGGGTAAAAGAGAGACTTTTGGGCTTCCGCCCATATTAGATGGTGATCAAATTTGGAAAAGTGTGATGAATTTGCCAAAGATCCAAGAAATGACGAATAACATGAAGTTGCATGGGTTTAGGGAAGGGCACAATTGGACAAAGAGAAGTATTTTTTGGGACTTACCTTATTGGAAGACGCATCTCGTACGCCACAATTTGGATGTCATGCATATAGAAAAAAAAATATTTTCGACAATGTTTTCAACACTGTGATGGCTGCGAAAGGAAAGAGGAAGGACAACCTAAAAGCGAGAAAAGACCTGGCTGTGTATTGTGATCGTCCCAAATTATGTGGAGAGTACGCAAATGTGATTGGTGTTTATAATCTCCCCGTGGCAAAGAAGAAACTACTTCTTGAATGGGTTGGAGAATTAAAATTCCCTGATGGCTATGCATCAAATTTAGCGAGATGTGTGGGCATGAAACAACTAAAGATATCACACATGAAGAACCACGATTGTCATGTCTTCATGGAGAGATTGCTTGTGATTGCATTACGCGAGCTGATGCCTAAACATGTTTGGGAAGCTTTTGCACAACTAAGTTTGTTCTTTAGCAACATATGTTGCACAAGTCTTCAAAGGTTAGATTTAGAGATGACACAAGAAGACAATGTCGTGACTCTTTGCAACTTGGAGAAGTTGCTACCTCTTGCATTCTTTGATTCAATGGAACATTTGCCAGTTCATTTGGTCCATGAAGCGATATGTTGTGGCCCTGTACAATATCGGTGGATGTATCCATTTGAGAGGTTTTTGCAGGGCTTGAAGATAAGAGTAAAGAATACGGTACATGTGGAAGGATCTATTTGTGAAGCCTACCACATACTCGAAACGTCAACTTTTTGTTCTTATTATTTTGAAAAGCACGTGGCCACTAAAAGTAGAAGGCTCGGTCAGAATAACCAATATGACGATGTAGACTACACCGATGGATGCTTGGCTATATTTACTCAACCGGGCCGCTCAATTGGGAAATGGAAAGAGATCACAATAGCGGAAGAAGACTTGTATTTGGCACACCGCTATGTATTGATGAATTGTGCAGAGGTACAACCTTATGTCAGGTAAGGGTATGACAACTTGTCAATATGTTAACATGTTGGGCGTTAACCATATATTTTCAATTGACTAATATTTGTCTAATTGCCAACATGTTCGAGGAATACCTTCACAACCAATATGGCCCATTGATTCCGGGAGAACTCCAATTACATGTTGACAAGTTTTTCCCAAAATGGTTATATGACTATATAAGTACATGTGAGATTAATTATATTCATTTTATCCCTTACGGTATGCATACCTTAAAGAAGAGTGATTTATATTTGTAGGTTAAACACATGAATAATGTAAATCATCGTATACAATGTCTTTCAATGTGGCCTTATATATTGGTTAGGATATCATCAAGATACATGATGAATGGATACAGATTTGCCACACACGAATATGGTACATCGAAGGCCACCAATAATAGTAGAGTATACGTTAAAAGGATAAGCGATGGCAGTACCGGGGATATTGGTTACTATGGTGTGTTGCACAACATTATTCAACTTGAATATAATAATCCAACTTTATAATATACCTGGGTAGTTCTCTTTAAGTGCGAGTGGTATGATACTACAAATGATAGAGGTGTGAAATACAATCGCAAGTCTGGTTTGGTTGAAGTGAATGTGAAGAGAAAGTATCCCAAATATAAACCATTTGTATTGGCAGCCCAAGTTTCGCAAGTGTATTATTGTAGATATCCAGGGGCTAACGAGCATCGAGCAAATTGGCAGGCAGTAGTTAAAGTATACCCTAGAAATATCTATGCTATGTCTGAAAAGGAAAGAGAAGTGGAACAAAGAACAAGTTTCCAGTCCAACGAGATGAATGTGCCCGTAGCAGAACCAATTGATGAAAATTTTCTAACAATCCATCGTGATTCAGGTGAGAACAACGAAATATTAGAAGATAATGCTAATGACATCCATGGTCAGCCTCTCATTGATGAAAATGAGGACGAAGAAGACGAAGAAAAATATGAAGATGAGATTGAAGATGAAGATGATACTGAAGATGATGATGATGATAATGATAATGGTGATGATGATAATGATGAAAATAATGATTCAGATGCTGAATATTAGACTAGGGTAAAGTCATTAGTTGTTTTATGAACTTATGTTATTATGATTTTATCGCAAATGATGTAACATTTAAATTTTAATAAACATGTATATACTTGTAAGTTATGAACTTATGTTATATTAAGTGACCTAACCATAATTGTGTTTAATTTCATATGACAGGTAGTAACGATCAATAAAAAATGGGCAAAAAAATAAAGTTGTCAAATTTGTTAACTAGGCACAAAGATCGTGGGCAAACGCCAATCACATCAGAAGGTCTGTAATATATTATGTTCTTTTAAATATATGCGTGAAAACAAAAATGCTTGAGTTTCTTGTTTTGTTTCACGTGTTAGAAATTTGCATGGTTTACAAGAGCGGGTCAGCCTTCACTTGACCGTGGACAGACAGATGGTCAACCGCCGAGTGTTCGTCCCTCTATAGGTGCACATAGATTACCAGTGCATAACTCCAGTTCATCATCCATTGGTACAGAGTAGAGGGTGGCAGACACTCTATATCCCTAGCAGGTCATGTCACGTCGACTTTCTTACTCGTCCGGAGCTCCCGTTCACCTTGTAGTTGGCCATACGACTCCAGACCTTCCACATGACCCTCACGCTACGGATACCCATACTGCTTCCTCCTCCGAATTGCGACAAGGTTTTGATGATTTACATGTTGACATGGATGGCACTCCTGCACATGTTGGTGTATACAATGTCCTCAAATGGCTGAGTCATCGAGAGCTGCACAAGAGTAGGCTGATGGTATACCAGACTGGAGAAGATATGGATTCTCGTCTATAGAGGACTTTACATCATGGGCCAATGATACACGCAAGCATCTGACAGTCACAGGTGGTGGGTAAGTAGAATTTTGTATTTACATGCATTACTCCTTCAAAAGTTAAGTTTTATCCCATATAACCCAACCGTTTCTTTTATAATTTTTAGATGGGATCCATATAATGCCACTAATGACATTCGGAAATCACTACATACCGGGTATTTAGAGCCTTGGATGACTTGGGGAGAGATTCCGGAAGATATGATGGATAATTTTTTTGACTACTTTAAGGTGTGAAATACGCATTCAATTTATTTATTACATCAACCATATTATGTACTTGAGTTACATACGTTGTACTCCATATAACATGGTTATATGATTCACAGAGAATGTACAAGTGGTATCCCTGCCATGAAGCAGGAGTTCGTGACAGGTTCAACATTTTTGGCCAAAGACGTGTAACAGACAATTTAAGCAAATCACATAGGGATGATAAAAAGCAATCATGGCTCTCGCAGGATATATGGGAAGCAATAAAAGTGGTGTAGAGTTCCAAAGCATGGCAAGACAAATCTAAACAGAACTCTAATAACAAAAAGAAAAATATGTCTACGCACCATTTGGGATGTATCCCCGGGCATGAGTGGGCAAGAAGGATGGTAAGAGTTAAGATGACTATAGTGCATTAAGTGATAACTAATCAATAATTTTATCTTGTATATTACATGGAGATTTTTTTGTTTTGGTGAATTTATATTATAGGCGGAAGAAAGCGAGCATGAAATGACTTTTGTTGATGTTTTCAACAAGGCTCATCGCAAAGGTCCTGACAAACCTTACATAGACCCTCGGGCAAAACAGACAGTGCTAAGTTAGTTTCTTTTAACTTTACAACATTGAAGATTGATATACATATTTATACTAATGTTTTTTGGATATTGAAGATTTGAGATTGTAATGTTGAAGTTAGTTGGTTGAGGTTCAATTTTGTGGAAGCCTTTATAAATCATTTTTTTGTAAATGAATAGAGAATGATGATGAAGCACTTTTTTGTGTTTTTTTGTTGTGCGATTATGTGGTAGTAATGGAATACTACAAACAAACACAGAAGTAAGTTGTGACACGTTGAAGATTCATATAAAGACTTTTGTTGTGCGATACATGTATGTGTTTGTATAATTAATTTGATTGGTAGCTATATAGACTAGTTTTATGTGATTGAATAGCTTGTATTGTGATTTTTTGCAAAATGCTTAATGTAGAAGACAATGAATAGTATTCTTTTTAGGGTTTTTGTTAATTCTTGATTACAATCTTAATTATATGAAATCTAATGATGTCATAGGTATTATTGAACTTAGGTATATGTTTAGAATGGATAAAACTTGAGTAATCTTGCATGCTTGTTTGAGACTAAGTTAATGTTGGTTGAATGACTTAAAATCTAAGAAAGTTAAGTAAAGAATATTAGAGTGATATGATAATGGAAATTATAGTTGTCACACCCCAACCCCAATTCATTACTAGGCAAAGGCCGGAACGTGACGTGTCGAATAACTTAATACCTGTAAGATCATGATTCGATAGCCTAACATACATTTATATACCACAAGGAACTTCAAAAGATGGCCCAACTCCTGGGGCACTTCATGTTTGCATTAACTTGTTCGATATATACAAGACCTAGCACTTCGACCTTCAAATGATATCAACCCTTTTACAACCTTTAGGTCTCAAAAGAATAAAGCATTAAGTTAATTACAACCCAATTGTCCAAAAGAATAGATACAATTCATAAAGTTTTACAAGTCCATAACAAGTCTAATTCAACAAAAAGAACATCTTAAAACTAAACATCTATCACATCAAGCAGAAGTCTTCTTCATCACAAAATACAACTTCGCCCTTGGCCTGTATAGTCAGCTCGGGCTCGACCTCACCTGAGATTATTAGAAAGAAGGGTGAGCTACACCACTTAGCTCAGCAAGGGATAACGGGAAGGGGATTTTTGCAAGAGTTTTACACTTTCAAAACCATTTAAAAATCCAAGCCATGCATACAAAATCAATAGCAAGAAAGCAATAACATACAATCCAGATAACAACATATAGCCCAACTCCCCAAAAGGATAGGGCCCAAGCAAAAGTGGTAAGATAGGATTAAAAGGATACTGTTGAACTTGCAATTGCTGTAGTCGGCCGGCCTTGAATCAATCATCATTATCAACCCCTTACTCCATACTATAGGATAATCCGGATAAACCCAAGTTCCTACAACAATTCATAAACCAAGCTTATACATAACTCTAATCATGTTCATTAAACATATAAAACCCATAACATGAATCATATGACTTTTGTAAAGCATTTCAAAAAATATCTCTCACCTTAGCAAAACTTATAAATGGAAGAGAAGTATTGTAGGATGGAAGAGAAGCTCAAGAATAGCTTGATAATGCTTAGTAGTAGCTTGATTCTCTTTCGTGTGGTGTGTGTGTGTACAGATCGTGTATGTGTGTGTAGTGTATGTATGTTTTGTTTTGTTAGGTGGGATATTTTCTAACAAATGTCCATTTACCAACTTACCCCTCTAACTTAAGGCTTATCTCTAGTTTGCCATTTAGTTAATCTTTAACTAACTTAGTTAGCCAATGTTAATTGCTAGAGTCTAATTATGATCAACATTACCTAAAATACTTAAAAACACGTAAACGGACATATTTGCACGTAATAGAGATAAAAGCACTTAAAACTATGTAAATGTACATAAAATAATTTAATTATGCATTATTTAATCTAAATGCATATGAGGTCTCATGTTGGGGCTTATGGTAGCCATAGTATTTCAATAGGTAATGGAAATGCATGCATGAATGTCTTATTTTGTTTAGTAGAAAGACTTGGATGGCCTCAGGGACTTGTTTAATGAAGGTTGTGTTTGAGTATAAATGTTTGTATATTGTGTTGTGGTTATTTCTTCTGAGTGCAAGTAACTGGTTAGTCCACAGTACAGAAGAGACTCTATCCGTTTGTCGGGTCTGGACTTACCCTTTTAGCGTGGGGTCGAATCGGGGCGTTTTATTAGCTGATTGTATATGTATGTTTGAATAGATGCTTGTTTTTTTTTTCTCTTATGGTTTGTCATTTTTTGTATCATTCAAAACTTCTCAATATTATTCATGTATGTACGTGTTGATATATCTACATTATAGTCTCGATACGAGGAATTGCTTCAACAGGCATCACAGGCATCGCAGGCATCCAAGTTCGATTCAGCTCCCAGCCTGTTGATCATAACGCACTGTTCTTAGAGGCTGTTGGTAGACCCTGCAAAGGTCGTTTATACGGGGTCAGATCACATGTTTTTGTGGCATCTACTTCACACAATCACCCAGTTGCCGGAAGAAATATTACGCAACAAGAGATCCAGGCTGTCGTTGCTCAAGCCATAGCCCCTTTGGAAGGGAAGTTGGAATAGCAAAACGAGGCGTACAACAAACTGCAAGACAAGCTGGATCAGCAGAACGCAACGTATTGCAAACTCTAACAAGAAACTTCATTGTAACTACGTGATATGCAAGCACAGCTCGCACTATTTGCTTCAAGGTTGCCCGTTCCTGCTGTAACACTCCGACCCGAGCATATAGTAAATATTCTTATTTCTATATGATTACGTGATTCTTTTAAGTGTTTATAAATGATTATGTGCTTACTATGATTAGTCGCATGCATTTGGTAACTTTAATTTATGTATTTCTTGAAACATGTGCATTTGCCTCGTTAACGTGCATTTATGTGCATTCACGTGCATTTAAGAAATTTAAGTAACGTAGGCATTGTTTAAGTGTTATCAATTTGCAAATAGAAACTAGATTAGTTAGATTTCAACTAAATGTCAAACTAGTAAATATCAAATTAGTTAAAGGGGCAAGATAGACTTTTGAGTTTTATAAAAATCCTACCTAATTTTGACATTAATTAAAAATAAATAAACTACACAAAACACACACACACAGAGCACGATTCAGCACGCACACATACAATTCAGCACACACAACACACGCAGGGAGAGAAGAAAGAAGAGAAGAGAAAAAAAGAAGGAAAAAGGAAGAAGAAGGAAATGAATTTAAGCTAAACTAAGTTAATCTCTTACATATTCAACATGTACAAGGTGGGGGTTTGCATTTTTATGTGATTTCTTGAATTTTCTTGGAATTGTAGGTTACATAAATGTTGAAGTAGAGTTATTACATGCCTTGCTTAGCTAACTAGCTTAGCTATTTTGAAGAATATATGAATACAAAGTGTTGTTGTTAACTATATTTGATAGATTACAAGGATTGGTTGTTGTGTTGTTGTTGATGAAAGAAGGTTGTGTATTGTATGTGAGGTGTTTGTTGATATGCCTATAGTAGAGTTAGTTTAGCTTATCAACTAGAATACAACATAATCAAGTGAGGAATACAAGCTAAACAAAGTGTTAAAGAATAAGAAAAATTTTGGACATCCTACTGCCCCTGTTTTCTGGAGGCTGCTTGACATAGTAAACGTGCTCACAAATTAACTAAATTTACACAACATCTAGATTAGGAAGTTTAAAACAAATGTTTATTTCTTGAGGTAAGGCAAATTCTAACGTTTTAACCCTCCGATCTAGCTATTTTATAAATGTGTCCTGAAAATCGTTGAAGCAGGGACAATTTGCACAGTTGCACGAAAATTGTTGTAACTTGAGGAATTTAGATCAGAATTGAGTTCCGTTTGAGGCTAAAATCATCTACACTCGAATATCTTCATTTATTTATAAAAATAAAAAAGTTTAGAGGACAATAGCATAGGTAATGAATTTGATAAAGATAGGGTTCTATTAGAAGAGTTGAAAATGGGCATGTTTTCGTGAGGTTCTACTTGCTATTTGTTGTATTGCATATCTGTCCTGTATATTAGAGTTCATAAGCGAGTAAGAGCATTCTTTTGATAGTTTATATATTTTTATGATTATTTTCATGTTAGACCAAAGATTAGTTAGTAATGTATATATTTAAGACCAAGTGTTTGATTATTTGCTTGAATGAAGTGCATGAGGATGGTATTATGCCTAGTATAACTTATGAACTAAGAATTGAGTAAGAAATTCAAGTAATTTATGCATATGTTTTTCGGCCCCTTTATGCTTCTTTGGAATTCTTGAGACTTTGATGACTAGTTAGGCTTAAAACTTGTTGTTTGATAATCTTTTAGAAGTTTTGATCTCCAGTATGTGATGTGCAATAATTGAATATGTTAAAGTTAAATACCTAGTTAGTTAGTTAAGATTTTGGTGATTTAAATGTATTTTGAAGCTATTGTGTTTAATAAGCACTGAATTAAGCCTAATTGCAAGTTTTGGAGTTAGAAAATACCTAAGTATGTAGAATGTAACTCTTATTAGTAGAATGCAATGTATAGTAATGTGTTTTAGAGCACATTTTAGTAGTTGAGTTGGGGATTGTTTAAATTAAGTTGCTAAAAGTCCAACTTAGTTAGTACTATGAAGGTAATGATAGCCGAAAGAACCAAAGAATGATGGAACCATAAGTAATGCTAGCTAGAAAGAGTTATGAGCATTAGTGAACTAAATGCATGTTAGATAATGAAATATACTTGATAATTATATTAATCATATGTTATAGCGAAGTTGAACTTGAGTAGTTGTTTAACTTTGAGTTTTATGTGTTGTACCTTGAATCTTTAGTAGAACTCAGGCTCGGTTATAAGGTTGGCTAGATTCTTGCATAATTGGTCTCCTAAAGATGAGAGAGATTTCATCATTTTGTGTGCATCTCAGTTTATATTATTACTCATAAATTGTATGATTTAGTATAATCGCTTGAGTTTATGTATTCTTAATTGAGATATTGATAATGTAGATTAACCCCTATTCGTTTCAAAGTTTGTTATCTAGCTTGTTCTTGTGACGACCGAGAACCTCTTCATATTCATTTTAAATTGTTGAATGTCTTATTTGAGCATTAAATGTACATTTATTTAATTTTTAGCATAAGACACTATTCATAAGGAAAATTTATTGTTTAATTTTTCTGAAACTGTATTTTTCTCCTATCACATATCATGTAGGAGGAATGTGAAAAATATTATTTTGTGTATTTAATGTTGGGAGTGTGCATTTAGAAAATAGTTTTCATCCTGAATGAATAGTGTTACGAAAGAATAGTAACTTTTTGTAGAATTTTTATTTGGGCTTCTAGTGAATTAGCTAGACTTTGGACTTTTATTAGACCCTTAAATATGTTTAATTAGACCCAATTTACTAACTCAACCCATTATTTCCTTAGTCTATTATTTATATAACATAATAAGAGCCAAAAAAAAGAGAGGAGAAAAGCTGAAAACACTGTAGCAAATCCGAAAATGGCATAGGAGGAGAATTTCTTCATCAAACCTTGGAGTTGAGCTCTTGGCTTGATCTAGGAGAAGATTGGAGCATTATAAGGCATCTACAACTTGTCTTCATCTTCAATATTGTGAGGGAATTGCATATTTCATAATTTTAAAATTGATGCATATATATTGAATTTCTTGTCTTAATGAATTTAGCTATTTTGCTTGTTATAAATGCTTGTTATATGATCTTTGAAACCTATAGAACTCTCTTTTGGAGCTTGGTTGCAATTGTAATGGTTTGATTTTGAGAATCAAAGATGTAGGAGAAGATGAATAGTACAGTGAATAGTAAAATTCGAAAATTTAAGGTTTTTGATATAATTTGTTAATTAGCTTGAATTAAGACTTCAAATAGATGCTCTAGGCCCTAGTGAAGCTAGTTGAAAAGCCACGTGAAGTTGAATCAACCGAAACCGAGCTAAATTGCTTAATTAGTCGACTTTAAAAAGAGGACTTTCTCGTTGTACAATCCGGGCACATTTGGGCTATGATTTGGGTATCCTTGGGGTATGGAAGCACTATTGGTACTTTCGTTATGCAAAATTGAGGTTCGGATAGTATAGTTATAGTTAAAACTCGTTTGGGGCCTTCCCGAACTTTTGTTTCTAAAACAGGGTTTTATAATCTTATTAGGTGTCTTTTGGCTTAACTAGGAATGTAGTATGATTAAAATATGGTTTGGTAACCTTGATGCGCACTTAGGAGAAGAAAAGCTTGGTTAAAGAAAGGAAGAATCAACCTAGGCCTTTGCATTTTGCATGTTTTCGTTTTTGATGGTGAGGGAATTATCTTATATGTATTTTATTTTGATTATATTGTTATATTTGTGCATGCTTTGTTAGTTTCACAAGTAGTTGTTGATTTGCTATCTATGAACAAAATTATAGACTTGATGTTTGTTTAAAGCCTTCAATGATGTATAAATGCTAAGTAATGACAAAAAGTAGCTAAAAGTGTAGTATGCAAAATGAGCAAATATCTGGACAGCCTACTGTCTGTGAGTTCTAGAGCCATTTTGACATAGTAAACATGCTCGAAACTTAACGAAATTTTTACAGCAGCTAGATTAGGCAGTTTAGAGAAAATGTTGATTTACTAAGGCTTAGGCTAATTTAAACGTTTTGATCATCCGATTTAGCAATCTCATAAATGTGTCTGGAAATTCGCTGAAGCAGGGCAGTTTGCGCAGTTGCACGAGTAAGGTCCTAACTTGTGGAATTTAGATCATAATTGAGTTCTGCTTGAGGCTAAAATTAACTACACTCGAAGAGCTTTCTTTCTATGTCAAAATCAGAGGATTTGGAGATCAATAAATTAGGTTACGGATTTGCTAAAATTAGCTTTTGCTAGAAAACTTAGACTATTTTCATTAATTTGTTATTTGTATAGTCCATTGTTGTTGCTAAATAATTAAATTGTGAGTTTTTCCAAGGTATAATGTTATTTGGTGCACACTTAGGAAGGCTAATAAAGATATTTGGGAGAATGTGCTTAAAGCTCTTGAACCCTACATGCAAGGTTAATTGTAAAATGGATGATAAAGCATATTCTCGTGAAGTAAACTTGTCAGAATGCTAGATAAGTTAACCACGAAGATCTCATATCAGTTGAACTGTAATTGATTCTAGGTTGTTCATAATTATAAATTCTAGTTAAATTGCTTCTAACTTGGACTGTTTACTTCATGTACGTGCTAAGTAATATTTTACTTGCATTGTGTTATGCTAGTTTAAAGGCTAAGTGTTATATTTATACGAGTAGGCTAAGGTTGCACATTTGAGCTAATTCAAGGAGATTTGGAGTGAATCTAAGCGATTCTCTTACATAATTAGTCTAATCCAAGGTAAGAGAGTTACATTCTTTTGTGCATCTTAATTTGTTTTACTGCTCATGAATTGTATAGTTCAATATCATTGCTTATAATACGTGTACTTTGATATGAATAGACTAAATATACACTTGTCTTTTATTTGTATTGTGATATGGCTTATTTATTGTAAACTACGTGCGAGGGCAACCTACTTTGTTGTCCCTCATTTATGTCATTCTTGAATTATATTGCCATTGCTTGAATTATTGTGATCGAATATCGGGTTGCGCAACCTTTTCGGACATGATAGTATCGAGAAACACGGGCGGCGTCGGGCTTGCCGTGCTCCCTCGACTACCATGGTGCCTACTCCCTTCTCGCTGAGGTATACTCCACTACCTCAGAGGCGTGGTTTACCTGCTGGGCATGGACCTACCTCAAGAGAAAGGGTCGTAGGATCGGGATACATCCAGAGTATCCCAACTTGTTGGAGTAAGGGATTTGCCGGCACTTGCGTGAAGTTCGTGGCTCATGGTTTGAGTTTGAAGACTTGAAGTGGAACCGTATCCTTTTTAATGTGGTTAACTACTTGCTATTTAATCTTGTTGTTTATGTTATATATGTGATTTCTTGTATCTGCATATCACAATGTACGCCCGGTATGTTGCATCAGCTCCCTCACTGAGTAACCTAGTTACTCATTCCTCTTTTCAACATATTTCAGGAAAAGCTGAAGATTGGATTGCCTCCTGTGCGACCTGCTTGCTCTATCATTGTGTAAAACATGGAAGAATATGATCATGATATACTTGTATTGTAATTGAGACTTTGTGTCCATGTATGTATTTATGTTATATCAAGGAATAGGTACTAGTGGGCTTGTAAAATCTTCTATTTGCTTTATTTTATTACCTAGTAGTGCATGCTTGTGTGGACGATGAAAACTAGTTAGTTGGTTGGACACAAGTTATAAGAAAGCTTGACTGATAATATAGAGTGGTATGATAAGTGGAATAAAAAGATAGAACTTCAATGGATTTAATTTTGCATGCTTGTGTGATATGATGTGAGATTCCAAGGCTCGGATGGCCTTGAGGAGCTAGTTGACTTTATGAATTTTGAAAGTTAAGTTGTATGAATGGTTGATTGTGATTCAGGACTTGTATGTGACTGTTGACAGGTTTCTAGATACACCTACATATAGGGAAAACTCCGTCCGTTTTTTCTAAAATTTTGTGCCCGGGTTTGGATTTGGGTTGAGAATAGGGTGATAACTAGAAGCCCTGATCTTGTAAGGGATCGGGGCGTTACAGTTCTCACAAGTGCTTAATTAACCATGTAATTCCTTATATATATAGAGAGCTTGAACAATTATATTACTTATTCGTTGTAATCTACTTTGTTGTCCTTCGATTAAGTGTTTATCGAATTTTCTCGTTTATGCTATTTTGTGTGAATCGATCGAGGTTGCGCAACCTTTTGGGCATGGTAGTGTCATTCAACTCCGGGCAACATCGGGTTGTCGATATAGCTCGGCTACCATGGTTCCCAATCCCTCTCGCTAGGGCATAATCTTTTACCTTAAAGGTTTAGCCACCTCGTTGGGGCATAAAGATCTACCCTGGGAGAGTAGAGTCGTATAACTTGTATGTGTTCGTGGTCGATAACTCTCGCTGGGGCATACTCTTCTATCTCAAGGGTTTGTTCACCTCGTTGGGGCTTAAAGATCTACCTCAGAAGAGTTATTCGTGAATGCACCTCTTTATAAATGTTATCTAGTTCGTGTATTTGATTGTTACTTTGTATAGATTGATTAATTGTTTAGTTGCGTACTAGTCTTGTAATGTTGCCATTATATGTCTTACATATGAATATTATCTAGCTTCATCATTGTACCACGTCATTTTGAAAAGGTTGTTAAATTGTTAGCTTAAAGTAGATTTTAAAGTGTATTATCTAGTTTATTGAATAGCTATTTAATTGTTGTATTCGAGTACATGAATAGTTGCTGCATTGCAAGAAAACCTTTTCAAAATTCCCCAATTACTTGTTCCCTCCCTCACTGGGCATATGTGTTTTAGTATGCTCATCCATCTTTCTAACATTTTTCAGGCATACTGAAGACCCCTTCAAGAGGTAGAAGAAGAAGATCAAGTGTCTCTTTGATGCTTATAATATTGCTTGGAGATCTTATGTGACTATATGTAAATTAATTGATTAGTTTGATTTTTAATCTATTTTTAGATCATAGAGGACTTATATGTAATTGAATCTGGCTTATAGAATTGTATTAAAGTCTTGTATAACTAGTTAAGATGTGATGACATGTAATAACTTTAATGATTTATTTTACTGTCTAAATAGCTGCATGCTTGTATGGGTTGCGAAAATAGATTGGAGACTTAAAAACCTAAGATAATGAAACAGATTAGATTAGAGTGATATGATAATCGAACTTATAACAAATAATTTCAATAGTTAATGAAGTACATGCTTGTATGTTATATTTTGGTGTAATAGAAAGGCTCGGATGGCCTTAGAGATTTCGGAGACTTATGTTTAAAGGAGGTTGTGGATGTTGTGAATGCTTGAGTAGTGTTGTAATGGTTATTTATTCTGAGTGCAGGTAACTGATTAGGCCTAGAAATAGGAGAAACTCCGTCCATTTTTTCTCATTTTTCGTGACCTCGGGTTTTGGATCGGGGCTCCGGTCTCGTGAGAGATCGGGTCGTTACACCTACACCTGCATAACAGCAGTCTTCGTCGTCTTCATCTTCGAGTGATAGTTGAAGTGAATAGAATTTTGGTATGATTTGATGTTATGATATTATAAACATCCATTACAATCGGACTGTAATAACTTTTGAGTTTACTTTGAACAACTTTATTAGATTTTTATTAGCTAATTTTATTTAAAAAATGTGATTTACGACTTGTTTTGCAGTATTAAATATCAAATTCACAGGTGAAACAACTTATTATAGTAAATCTTATAATAAAAATTAGAAAAAAAAATTTACTTTTTTGCAGGGGCTTCGCGAGGGATCGGCGAGGGACAAAAACAGCGAGGGCATGGCGAGGAACGAAAACGACGAGGGCATGGCGAGGGCCTAAAACGGCGAGGGCATGTCGAGAGATGAATACAGCAAGGGAATAGCGAGGGACGATTTAAGCTAGGGCTCAGCGAGAGAGGCATTTGCTAGGGCTCGGCGAGGGACGCATTCGACGAGGACTTGTTGCCCTCGCACAGTCGTTGCCAAAATGGTCCCTCGCCGACCCCTCACCAAATGGCGTAGGGTCAGCTAGGGACCTTATTTCAGCGTCGAAGCCTTCGGTGAAGGACGATTCCCTTTGCCGGGCCCTCTCCGAAAGGGTTTCGGCGAGGGCCCGACAAGGGGAATTGTCCCTCGCCGAAGGCTATTTTTCTTGCAGTGTTTTGTTTTCTACAACGATGAAATGTAAGAAGATGATTCTCTAACTACTACAAGCAAAGCAGCTCCAATCAAAACTCCTTCATCACCGGCATGATTTCAAGTTCCTCCATTTCTTCATCATATCCTTAGAAATTAAAACTCCGATTTTTCACATTTGATGATCGATGTTCAAATACAGCTTGAAGTTGAAGCTTCCTTCTCAAGCGTCATCAACAGAGCTTCAGTGAACAAACAATAGTTGAAGAAGAGGAAGCAATATTTTTTAACTGGAGGAGATGTGTCATTCACCCAGACGCTTTTCGACTGTGCCTCTATAATTTGGTTATAATATTCTAGTGGGTCTTAATTTTCTCCACTTGAATTTGAGATAACAATTAATGTGTGGATTTGGATTACAATAATTGAAGCATCTTCTGATTATCTTTTACAAAAATACACATCACCTCTACTTAAAATAAATTGTCAAATTTACTTCACTATCCACTTATTTTTAAACTAAAATCATGGTTTTGCATGTGTTCATTGAAAAAACTGTGTGTTCATTGAAAAAACTGACTTAAGAATATATATATATGGGTGCATAGTACTGGACCCTACTTGGGGTTTTCGTAAAGTATATACTGATCTCGTGTAGTTCAAAAACAACCAAATACTTTTCTTGTGATTTAAAACAAATAGCACAGATGATCCCCCATCAATAAAACTGTTAGTTTTAACGGAATGTGAAGCACATGTGCTTGTTTTGCAAGTTTGATTGTTTTGAATCATTTTTTATAATAAAATAACTTCATTCATTTACCAAAATATCATTTTAACAAAAAAAAACATAATATAAAAAATAAAAAGCAACGAATATAAAAAAAAAAAAAAAAAACCAAAACTTTATCGTCTTCCCCAACTCCCCACCACCCACCCCCAACCACAACCAGTCCCCCCATCCTACCCTCCCTAGCGCGTCAACCACCCCACCCCAACCCCCCAGCCCGTTATTGAACAAAAGTCATTATCTGTTTTGCATGTGTTAGGCAACATTGAGCTTTCATAAATACTAAGGGTAATATCAAATTATTGATTAGCCATTTAATTTGAGAAAAAAAAATAATTTTTCGCATTATGTAAAACAGTTTTGCAAAAGCCTTTTTTAAAAAACTCCAATTTGGAACTTCTCATTTTTTAGCTTTTTTCATTTTCAGTTTTTACCTAAAAGTACTTTTAAAAATAAGGTAAACAAGTTAGATCAAGTTTTAAACTCAAATGAAGCGTTTTTGAATGTTTAAAAATTAGGCCAAATAGAGCCTATGTATTGTAAGTAAATTGTTCTCGATTGTTCAATCATGTGCATATACACATACATGTATATATATATATATATATATATATATATATATATATATATATACCTAATTAAAAGTAAAGAATCATATATGCGACTCATAATTGATTTATATGTAACACTAAAATAACATAGTTTTACGATACATTCACTCTTATTGTATATGGTTACACTCATTAATACATAGAAATTCTTCTCTCTATCTCTCTTCTCTTATTAACTCATTATTAGGAACATATTAAATTCAACGAACATGACAAAGAATTGATTCTCAAAAACCAACATTTGATCTTTAAATGAACTCCCATTTTATATTTCTCAATTTGTTTTTTCTCTACTCAAAAACATAAATAACTAAGAGAATGGTAAGCAGCAATTTTCATCCTATCATATGCAGCTGATTCCTTTTCTTAGTCAACAAGATGTATATTTGATCACTCGTAAAGCACTGGACCTCACTTTACTTGAGACAATAAGAGCTTAGGTGATGGCCTTAAAGCATCCAGGCTGGATAGATTGTTGATCATCGATTGCGGGTTTGTTACCTTCCAGAACTCCCAACCAGAGATCTTCTTACCAGGTTTATCTGATCACTCCCAACCAGTTCAAAGACATTGTTCAACGGGTTTGGAATCAGAATGTGGTTGGCACTCCGATGTTCAGATTATATCAGAAGCGAAAACTTCTCAAGAAAAGTTTGAAGGAGTTTAATACCAGGCACTTTGTTAACCCTTTGGTTAGAATTGCTGAAATCAGGGAGAAGTTAGATGGTGTCCAGGCTAAAATTGTAAGGGATGGTTGCTTAGATCTCAGAGTTGAGGAAAGACACCTTGTGGTGGAGCTTGAATTTAAGATGAATACCGAAGAAGCACTTAGGTAAAAGTCTAGAGTCCAGTGGTTGAAGGAAGATGACTCTAACTCGACATATTTCCTTAAGATGCTTAGAGGGAGGATTGCCCAGAATTTTATTTCAAAATTGATAAATTCTGAAGGATGTTGGATCGCCGACGAAAAGAATATGGAAGCTGAAATTCTCAACTACTATGAGAAATTGCTTGGTTCACCAAGTCAATCCCAAGAAAGAATCCCTGTGGAAGACCTCAGTAGAGAGCAAGCTGAGTTCCTCTCTAGAGTCGTTTCCCTTGAGGAAATCAAGAAGGCTATGTTTGATATTGATCAAGGTAAAAGCCCTGGCCCAGATGGATTCACAGTGCATTTTTATCATTCTACTTGGTACATTGTGGGCAATGATGTCACCAGGGCAGTCCAATGTTTCTTCCCCTCAGGACGTTTGCTTAGAGAAGTGAATATCAGGACCATCAATCTGATTCCCAATTTAAATAACCCTTCTCATATCAAAGATTTTAGGCCAATCTCAGTGTTGCAACACGATTTCAATAAACCAGTGTACGTACATTGAAGATCGATCTTATGAAGGCTTATGACTCAATGAGATGGGACTTTATTCTTCAGTGGTTGTTCAGATGATTGAAAAACTCAACTCCTTGAGTTGATGGGTTTCAAGGAAGGTAATCTCCCAGTGAGGTACTTAGGCATTCCTCTTATAACAAGCAAGCTTAATAGACACATATATAAGGACCTGGTGGAGATGACTTCAAAGAGAATCCAGCATTAGGCTACTAAGTGGCTCTCTTTCGCAGGTAGATTGCAACTCATCTAATCGGTGTTAATTGGCATTCAGGCGTATTGGTTATGTTTATACTTCCAGAAAATGTGCTTAAAGATCTGGAAAGGAGGTTTGCAAACTTTCTATAGACTAGCAGTGCTGAAGGTAATGTCAGATTCAAAAAGAGCTTGGATTCCTCGCTGTTTTTCCTCTCTGTGTATAAAGTAAGTCAGTCCCAGTGTTGGGCAGAGCCCATTGTCAAACCGAATGAAGCTAAGGCTAAGGTTGCTTGGGATACAGTTGCGAAGATTAAGAGAGAAGAGGCCTTGGGATCTGGCAATTGGAAGAAGTCAACAAAGCATCAATTCTGAGATTTATATGGAAGCTGTGTACAGGTCGTGAGTCTGTTCGGTGTAATTGGGTGAAGACTAACATTCTCAAGGTCAATAGTTTCTAGGAAATTGATATTCACCATGACGCCACATGGAGTTGGCGTAAAATCATGAAACTAAGAGCAACGACGACAAAGTTTATTGTACACAAAATCAGCAATGGCCAGAGAACTTCGTTTTGGGGGGATTCATGGCACGAATTGGGTAGACTGAAGGAGTACTTTGGGGACAGAGTGGTCATATCTACAAACATTGGTCTTGAATGTACAGTGGCAAAAGTTTGTAGAATGGGGAGATCGATTACACTTATTCCAGAATTAAGAAATATCATTCATCAAGCTATAGAGCAGATCAGAAATTCTGGCTTGGAAGACAAGGTCCTTTGGACACTTGGTCCTAATGGTAAGTTCTGCAACTCTAGAACTTGGGAGAAGATTAGAACTCGTGCACAGGTAGTGGATTGGCATCATATTATCTGGTTCAAACAACATATTCTGAAGCATTGCTTTGTTACATGGACTGCTATCCTCGATAAGCTTACAACCAAATACAGACTTCTCGCTTGGGGCATTCCTGTCAGTAGTGCGTGTGTGTTTTGTGGCATCACAACTGAAACGAGAGAGCACCTGTTCTCTGAATGTAGTTTCACTAAGAAAGTGTGGTTGGGTGGCCTGGATGTGTGTCGGAGTCAGGTTAAACACTTCACACAGATTAATTAATAACAATTGGAAGAAAAAGAAAAAGAAAAAAAAAAAAGAAAGATTCAATGCAGTCACTAGCATTAAACATAATTAGCCACAATCACATGTTTTTCTACTACAATATCATAGCATCACAGTGACTTCAAACCAGAAAGATACTATATAACCACGAGTGTGAAAAACCCTATAATCCACACAAACAAAAAAGAGAGCTTACCATTTTGCAACACTAATCTTCAAAATAATTGAACTCCACAATGCAAATTGTAACCACCCTAAACAAACAACAAAACGACGTCATTTCATAAAATTTCCACTCAGAAATTAAAAATAAATAAATATATAACTTTACAAAGAACTCGATGAACCCCTAACCCTAATTCTTGAATTACGCGTTCTTTGTGTGTGTGTGTCTCTGTTATATATATATATAGAGATAGAGAGAGAGAGAGAGAGAGAGAGGAATGGGCTATTTCCAACCTAGGGGGTGGGTGGTGAGATGTAAGGCAATAGGAGACACTTTCCCGCAACCCTACCGGTCACGAACAGCAGACCAACTTTTGCAAAGGATCAAGAATGATATCTAGAGTAAAATTAGTATAGAGGCTAAATTCCCTAACCCTTTTGTACATAGAGAAATTTTACTTTTTGAATTTTGATGAGAGCCAACTTGTGTAACTTATAAATTTTTTGGTTGGCTCGATCATGATGATGTTTTTTGTGTTTTTGGACTATGACAACTTGGTTTTAGTAAAAACATTATAATTTTATGGGAAGGTTTATTCTCAATATAGTCTCCCATCTCCTCACAGCTCCCCAACCCTCCACCCCCCTCTTCCGGAAAAAAAAAAATGAATTCCAAATACAGTGACCAACATCATAGTAGACAAAAGTGATTGCATTGCACAGAATTGCTCAAAAGCTTGAGCTTTGTTGTTGATACTTGTTACACGAAAAATAAGATCAATAACAAAGGGCATGTGAAAGTTGAGATGTAGTCTCTTTAGACTCACTTCTGAAACATTGATGGCCAATTTGGAGCAATATTTGGTTGTGGATCGTCCCCATTCCTCGCGTATTATGGTCCCATTGAGACACTTCAGCTGAACTATTCACAGACAAAAAATAAGATCGATAACAAAGAGCATGTGAAAGTTCATTCATGTCCTCTCATATAAAAAGTAAACCAGAAAAATTATTGCAGAAAGTTTAGCATCATCAAAGACATATCCCACTACACAGCTCTGCATATTGAGACACTTCAGCTGAACTATTCATAGACGAAGCGAGAGAAATGCAGCATGAGCAAGGGAAACATCTTTAATAAATGTGCATAATTCGAGCACCCTAGGTAAAGCCCTCCAACTCCAAAAGACTCGAACTAGAGAAATTTATTTCTAGTCTCGTTGTAGAAAACAGGGGATTTATCCATTTAAGTGTTGCAAAATCCATTTTTGCTAAGCGGAGTATGCATTCTTCCTACACAAAAAATCATAATCTCCAAGACAACCTTATAATATAATGGGTTAGTCCATCTAACATTAATTGATTTTAGAATAAAGCCTCATAATTCTTATAATGGTATTAAAGCTGGGCCTTTGGTTCTATCATGTTCATCCATGTGTAAACGATATGTTATTTCTTGTGCTCTCGATTCTCAGTTCTTTCCGTTTCAGCTTTTAAACTCACAAAAAATATTTTTTTAAGCGTTTAAAAACTAGACCAAAGAGAATCTTAAGATGAAACCTCATATTTTTATCATTGCCTTCGTATCTATAAATTGACGAAGTAGAATGGATCTGCATATATAACTTTTCGATTCTTTATCGAATTCAAATAATAGAGTGCCAAGAAAGTATTATATTGAATACTAAAAATTTAACAAACTTAACGGTATGTTAAGTACAATGTGAAATGAAACTTTTTGATTTCACTACAAATATAGTAGAGTCCAGCAGCATGCAAAGAAAGCTAACCAATGGAGAAGACATAAACTCAAGCACACAAATCAGGTAAAAATGAAAATAAGAAATCATATGATCAGGAGCATAAACAACGGTTGAATTATACTTACAGAGTAATAAATCAGATTTGATGCTAAATGTCCACTAAATCGACAATGATCTTTGGAATACAAGCTTAAAACAGTTTAGACTGTTTCTTAGGCATTTCTCTTTCAAACGGCCAGATTTAGTGAGACTCAATTCTTGAAGATTGGTCAGGCGCTGCATTACTTCTGTAGACCGTATATGCTCGAGATTCTCACAATCGGCAAGTGTTAGAACACGAAGGGATTGAATGTTCCCTATCCATTCCGGTAGAGCCTCCAATCCTTTAAAATTCTGTATTGACAAAGATATCAACGAAGGGAGCTGTTGAAGTTGCTCAGGTAGAGATTTGAGTTTTGGCCACCCCCATAGTGTAAGATTTTGCAGAGAGGCAAAATCAAGCTGAACATTATCACTAGTCTCATCAATAGCAGTGACGCTCGAGATGGTGTGAGGCCAGGGAAAATAATCAAGCTCCTTACAGAATCCACCAATAGCCAAAGTTGTGAGGCAAGGCAGGCGCTCAAGACCGTAACCATCTACTCCTGAAAGAGCATGACAATTGTAAATCTCTATTGTCTCAAGTGACTTGCAAAATTCGAGCCCTCTAGGTAGTGCAACTAACTTCTCACATCCTATAATGCTCAATGATTGCAAAGATGGAAGATGTCCCAGAGTTGGAAGTTGCTCCCATGAATCACAACCTTCCAATTTCAATTCCACCAAATTAGGAATCGTTGTTGCCATCCAAGAGGGGGATTTCGAACCCTTAAAATTCACAATTTTTAGACCTTTCAAATGTGAGTGTGGTCTAAGACCTTCAAGAACTTCCTCATCATTGAACTCCCTTCTCTGTTTGGACCAAGACAGTTCAAAGTGGTCTACCTTAAACTTTTGGGATAAGTTTGCCTTTTCGGCTTCCTTACCACTCTTCACCTTTTCAAGCCCATAAATAATGAGTTTACCCCTCAAGTAATTCAGGGGGCCTAACTCCTCAATTTTGCGACCATTTTCATCACCCAAAATGAAGTAAGGTAAAGTTTGAAGATGAACCAACTGTTTTATTCCCACAAGCATGCACCCAACTGTATGATGAAGATGAATATGTCTCAATTTAATCAAAGTACCAACAAACATCTTTGATGAGTTTCGCAAACCAACTCTTAAGGTTTGTAAATTGTAAAGCTTTATATAAGATGCAGGTAGTGCTCTGATCCCAGTTCTTTCTATGTCCATACATCTTAACCACTTCAACTTACCTATTGAAGTAAGCAATTCTTTAATGCTATGGTCACACAAAATTAAGGATCGAAGGAACCTAAACTTTGTCAACATATTTCCAATGATCCCCCTTTGTAAATATAAGGTTCTAAGCTTTGGAGGAATTCCTTGAAACATATCTACCATTTTTCCGTCACTCGAAATCAATGATAAGTGTACACCTTTGACATCATCATTATCCTGCCCAACCTGCATCGTGAGACAATAATCCTTTGATACATGTAATGCAAAATCATGCACAATATCATGCATCTTGCAAAACATAACTTTATTGTAGTCATCATAGTTAGCCTCTTGCAATAAAGAATTCCATAGTAGAATATCAAAGTAGTCATTACCCAAGTCCTCCATTTGTAAAGGACTCCCCTTTGGAGGATTAAGAAAGCCTTGTGACATCCATAGTTGTATTAACTTTTCCCTATCTATAAAAGCATCCTTTGGAAATATTGAACAATATGCAAAACATTGTCTCAAAGATAAAGAAGGCAAATGATTGTAAGTTAACTTTATGGAGGATAGGACTCCATCTTCACTATTGGCTGAGCTCCATATATTGCTATTCTCAATACTGACCCATTCACGTACATCTTTTTTTGAGTAGAGTAAGCCTCCCAGTACCTTAATTGCTAATGGCACTCCCCCGCTCCTTTTTACGATCCTTTGACCTATAGTCACGAATTCTGGAGTCTCTGTCACTCCACCCTTTGCAAATGCTCTTCGCTTAAATAAAGTTAAATCTAAATAGATACCCAAAAGAAATATGCCAAACCAATATACTACACATGGAGTTCCTCATTTCCACTATAAAGTGATGGATAGATCTTTTTTTTTTTGCTAGGAACAAGGGAAATTTTGTTCTCAGTAACTTCCAAATGTGAACCATAAAGTATCCCAAATTCCTAGATTTTCTATATATGGAAAAATGTCACACACCCTACAGGCACCCTAAGTTTTTTTTGCATAAAATTAAGGACTCAGCAAATATAAATCACAATTTTTTTGGGAATACTTTATTATCCACACGCGTGCACACATACACAGACCAAACCACACCCAAATACCCAATTCAAAATATAATTATGTATTTTTTTTCTATTTCAAACTCTGACCCCCTAAACATCACAGTCCTAAAGCATGTACATATTGTGAATTCCTCCAAATTTAGATAAACAAGACCATATTCAGACCATTTGAAACTGATACACACACATATATACAATTAAATAGTCCAAATCAACTAATCAAGGCACAAGCCAAAACCCAAAAAAAAAAAAAGTAAAAGAAAAATCGAAAAATAAGACCCAACCACAGTCTCCTCCAATTTCCCATGCAATGATGAATTTTAGTTCATCACTAGCAAACCAAAAAGTAATAATTTCACAAAAACACAATAAAATTGTTGCCAGCTACTACAAATCATATGTACCTTGTTATTTTCCCGGCAAAGACCGAAGGCAGATGAATAGATGATAGGTTTTTTTATAAAAAAAAAAGTACATAATATGTACCTTGCTGATTTCCCGGCAAATTAGCAAAAGAAAATGCCTACGGGGCACTTTCCTAGCCATTCATTTTTTTTTATCAACTTAGAAAACTAGCAAAAAACTATTGTAGCTGCACTAACTTAAACCCACACCAACAACATAATTATGTTTGTTGCTATCTATCACGGCTAACTCTATGTTCTTGACAACTCTTATAACTTTTTTGCTTTTTAGTGTGTGTGTGTGTGTGTGTGGGGGGGGGGGGGGGGGGGGGGGGCGGCGGGGAGCAAATCTTTTTAAATAAAAAAAAAATCCAACAATTTTGTTTTTGCAGGTTAGGGGGCCGGAGCCCCCCAAGTCCCCCACCCTCCGCTCCTGGGAAAGTCTACGGTGAGGTATGCCTTTATTACTATTCATTATGTTAATGGTTCAACATTTGACTTGTAGTTGATATCTACATCAATATTTATTGATCAATATTTTCAAGTCAAAGTATGAGTAATTCTAAAATAATTTATTCCTTCTTTAAAAAAAGAAAAGAAAATGATGTTGACTTAGAACCTGGAGAACAACCTTTTGTATCTGATAGTGATACAAATGTGATTTTAGAATCTGCAACAAAATTTTCAAGGATTGAAAATGATACAATTGATTTAAGTTCTTTAGTGCGTGACCCGGGTTTACGTCTTCAAATTTGGGAGTATCCAGTGAACCAAAGAAATGAAATTCGTAGAGCATATATTAATTTTGGTCTATATCAACATATTCAATGACATTATCCATATTCTGGACAAAAGAGTTATCCATGCCGATTTCAAGCTCATTGGTTTAAAACATTTTCTTGGTTGGAGTATTCACCTGCAAAAGATGTTGTGTTCTATTTTCCTTGCTACATATTCGCAAAAGAATCAAATGAAAATTTTGGATTAGATGTATTCACTGCTAAAGGATTTAAAAATTAGAAAAAAGTAAATAGCAGAAAAGATTGTGCTTATTATCTTATGTGAGAAAGGATAGCAATCTAGTTCATAATTCAGTTGTCAAATATTGTGAGAATTTAAAGAACCAGTCTTCTAATATTAAAAAGGTGATATAGAGGCAAACTTCTTCACAAATTTTAAAAAATCACTTGCGCCTTAAAGCTTCCATAGATGTTATTCGATGGTTAATATTTTAAGGATGTGTTTTTAGAGGGCATGATAAACGTTTAGATTCAATAAATCAAGGTAACTTTCTTGAAATAATAAAGTTGTTAGCATCTTACACAATGAGTAATTGCATGAAGTTGTTTTGAATAATGTCCCACAAAATGCTAAATATACATCACAAAATTCATAAAGAGAAGTTTCTAAGCACAATGACTGCTCAAGTAGCTGAAAATGTACGTTTAATTCAACATGGTGAGATTAATACTAGTATAGGGGTCAATCAAATAGGAACTTTGCACGCCCTCGAGATACTAATAGAGTTCACATTTTAATTCAATTTGTAGTTTGATAAAGATGTTTGATGTTACTTGTGTAGTTCTCCAAAATATAGCTATTAAACGATCTACTTATCTCAACGTGGAGATGCTACTTTTGCTATTAAGCTATTGATGTCATTTGATTTTGTATTTTTCTTGCATGTGATGAAAGAAATTATGGGGATCACAAATGTGCTTTGCCAAGTTCTGCAATAAAAATCTCAGGACATTTTAAATGCAATACATATAGTTTCTAATACAAAATCATTACTACAAAGGTTGAGAGATGTTGGTTGGGAAACTCTCATAGAGAATATGACATCTTTTTGTTCTCATCGAAATATACAAGTTCTTGAAATGAATGCTTCTTGCTTTAACATAGTTTGATCTCGCCATCAAAAGGATATTGTAATAGTGGAACATCATTGACATATTTACAACTATTATAGATCAATAATTATAAGAGTTAAACAACAGATTTAATGAGTAAAAAATTGAGCTTTTTACTCTTAGCACAACTTCTAAGATAATTCATTGAGGCGTGATTGAATTAGTTTTCATAAAATGATATCGTCCTATTATGGTGCTTATGGACTTTTAGCGATTATCTCCCAAGATTCAAAGGTGGGATTCTTGCTATAGATGTTTAGGCAACACTAACTTTACACTTAAAGTTTAGTCTTTATACTATATAATTCATCGAGAAAGTAGTTATTCACCTCAAATAAATAAGAGGTAAACGCTTCTTCATTACAATAAGATAGAGCGAAGATGATGTTCATTAGTATAATATACTTATTACAATAAGACTAATAGATGAAATCTCTCTTTATTATTATTATTATTTATCCACTTTCACCACCATCATCAAATTTTAAAAAAATTTATATGCTTTTTGATCGAGCAATTATTTTCGCTTTGGCTTTTCAGTTCTTCAACTTTTTCTCCAATCAATAAAGCAGCTAGCTATGTGACGACTTTAGTTGTTGTGGCATACTAATGGAATTCCTCAAGAATGAAATAAAAGTGGAGGAGGTTTTAATAGATTATAAGGTGCTGAAGAAAAATGGTAGCGAACTACAAAAAACTGGAGATTTAGCGGCGCTTTTTTCGACATTTATCGGCGTTTTATAAGTGCCGATAAAACTTATACCGGCGCTTTAAAAAACGCCGTCTATAATTGCGTCGTTTTTTGTTTACACGGCGTTTGTTTAGAAACACTGGCACACATATATGTCGGCGTTTCAGCTAAACGCCACAAATTTATCAGCAAACTATAGCAGCGTTTTATAAATGAACGCCGTAAATTATTGCAGAACCTTTCACGGCGTTTGTACAAACGCCCTTAATACATTAAGATTTAATTATTTTTTTTCTTTCCTTCCTCCATCCCCTCTTGCCTGTTTTAATTACAGGAAACTTTGGATATATAAAAATTTCCTAGGCGATATTGGCGGCGTTTCTTTCCTTCCCCCATCCCCTAATGCATATTCTATAATACTGGCGTTTTACAACAAAGCGCCGTAATTTCCTAGGCGATATTGGCGGGGAAGTACCCGCCATTTGTCAAGCATACTTTTCGCTGCACTATGTAGTGAAAGCGCCAATATTTCTCTATAATAGTGGCGTTTTCCACCAAAACGCTGCTAAATACCTAGTGCTTATTTTCATAGGCGGCATCTATCTGAAATGCCGCCAAAAGTTCGCCGTCAAAGCTTCCCATTTCTTATAGTGGCGGTTAATGTTTAAATTTAAAATCAATAGGTATCCTGATACACATCTTCATGACTTCATCCAAAGTTAAATCTAAATAGATACCCAAAAGAAATATGCCAAACCAATATACTACACATGGAGTTCCTCATTTTCACTATAAAGTGATGGATAGATCTTTTTTTTGCTAGGAACAAGGGAAATTTTGTTCTCAGTAACTTCCAAATGTGAACCATAAAGTATCCCAAATTCCTATATTTTCTAGATATGGAAAAATGTCACACACGCTACAGGCACCCTAAGTTTTTTTTGCATAAAATTAAGGCCTCAGCAAATATAAATCACAATTTTTTTTGGAATACTTTATGATCCACACGCGTGTGCACATACACAGACCCAACCACACCCAGATACAAAATTCAAAATATAATTATGTATTTTTTTTTCTATTTCAAACTTTCACCCCCTAAACATCACAGTCCTAAAGCATGTACATATTGTGAATTCCTCCAAATTTAGATAAACAATACCATATTCAGACCATTTGAAATTGATACACACACATATATACAATTAAATAGTCCAAATCAACTAATCAAGGCACAAGCCAAAACCCAAAAAAAAAAAGTAAAAGAAAAATTAAAAAATAAGACCTCAACCGAATTAAACAGTACAAATAAAGCCAAAATAAAAAATAAAAAAAAAGTAAAAGAAAAATTGAAAAATAAGACCCAACCACAGTCTCCTCCAATTTGCCATGCAATGATGAATTTTAGTTAATCACTAGCAAACCAAAAAGTAATAATTTCACAAAAACACAATAAAAATGTTGCCAACTACTACAAATCATATGTACCTTGTTATTTTCCCAGCAAAGACCGAGGGCAAATGAATAGATGATAGTTTTTTTATATAAAAAAGAGTACATAATATAGATGATAGTTTTTTTAATAAAAAAAGTACATAATATGTACCTTGCTGATTTCCCGACAAATTGGAAAAAGAAAATGCCTATGTGGCACTTTCCTAGCCATTCAATTTTTTTTTATCAACTTAGAAAACTAGCAAAAAATTATTGTAGCTGCACTAACTCAAACCCACACCAACAACATAATTATGTTTGTTGCTAACCATCACGGCTAACTCTATGTTTTTGACAACTCTTATAACTTTTTTGCTTTTTCGCGGTGGGGGAAAGGGAGGGGGGGGGGCGCAAATCTTTTTTTTTTTTTTTTTTAAATTTTGTTTTTGCAGTTTAGGGGGCTAGGGCCTCCTAGGGCCTCCCAGGTCCCCCACCCTCCGTTCCTGGGTAAGTCTACGGTGAGGTATGCATTTATTACTATTCATTATGTTAATGGTTCAACGTTTGACTTGTAGTTGATATCTGCATCAATATTTTCAAGTCAAAGTATGAGTAAGTTTAAAATAATTTATTCCTTCTTTAAAAAAAGAAAAGAATAAGATGTTGACTTAGAACCTGGAGAAAAACCTTTTGTATCTACTAGTGATACAAATGTGATTTTAGAATCTGCAGCAAAATTTTCAAGGATTGAAAATGAGACAATTGATTTAAGTTCTTTAGTGCGTGACCCGCTACACGGGATATCCAGAAAGCAAAGGAAACTGAACACTATATAGAGATATTGTAAGTTGTACTTTTATATTTCTGGCAAATGTTAAAGGGTTTAGGCATGACCAAGAGTTTGATTGCAAATAAAGGTGAGAATGTCAAAAGTCCAATCTGTTTACAAAGTCTTGAAAGTTGGGAATTGTTTGAACTTAATCTACTTAGTTTACTTATAAATATGTACTCCAAAGCAATCAATAGTCGATTTCTAATAAGAGTACCTATTTGAGGAACTATGCAAAAGGCTATCTTATCATGTTGATCATTAACTACTGAATAGGTTTAAGATAGTAGATTGCATTTCTCATATTTCATATTTGGAAAATGTTGGACAAAAAGATAGGATAGATTATTTCATCTGTTCTGACTTGTAAAAATCTTTGCAAATTTCACTTTCATATCTGTTTTAAAGACAGTCTTGCTTGAGGGCAAGCAAGGTTTAGGTTTGGAGATGTTGATGTGACTGTATTTGCAACACTCAAACCTTAGTATTTGTACTATATTTCCATCTTAACTAAAGAATAATTACAATATTTTGTTACTTTCGATGCAATATAAGAAAATACCGAAAAGTGAATGTTCATATCCAAAACGATCCAAAATGCAAGTTAAGAAGTGGAGAATAGGGAAAACACAAGAACTGGTAGAATAATTGAGTCTTTAGAGTCGGAATTTGGCCGAAACTAGCGCGTAATCAGACTCGGAACGTTGAAAATAGCTCGGAAATGCCTCGGTCAACGCTTGGTCAAAAGTCAAAATTCCAGCCCAAAAAGTCAATAAAAGGGCGCTTGAGCGCCCTGCACGAACCTTCTACCATCTTCCAGAAGCGCCAAGTGGGGCAATACAATATGACGAGCAGAAGGGCGCTCGAGCGCACCTTCTGGGTGCTCGAGCGCCCATCTGTACCTTTCGGAATCGCCACGTGTCGCGCTGCCCACGGATGAAGACCAGGCACGCTCGAGCGCACCAAAGTAGAACTGGAGCACACCTCTGAAATTTGGTTTATAAATATTCCTCTCTCCCTTCCAATTTGGTAATTAAGTTTGAATTTTGGTTATTTTTAATCAATTTTCGAGTCAATTCTAGTTAGTTTTAGTCTTAGTTGTATTTAATTAATTAGTAGAATACGGGGAAAATCCCACCTAAGGGGTTCTTATTCGGAAAAATTTTGTCCGAATAGCCACTTTTAGGGGGAAGTCCGACCCAAGTAGTTATTATCCAAGGGAGGTTCTGCCTGAATAGCTTTTAATAGAAAAGCTCTTATTCGGGGGAAATTCATCCCTAATAACTCTTATTCGGGGGAAATTAGTTCCACCTGAATAGCTATTTGGCATCGGACCTCTACTCAAATTTCAGAGATCATAATTACAAAGTCGTCATATCGGGGGAGCTTTCTTGACTCTTTTATTTGTACTACTTGTATTTATTATTATGTATGAATAAAGTTATTTATCTAGGGTAGGATATTGTAAATGACGGTATTTTAATATATGGTCTCGGATTCAGTTTATTTAATTCAATTGCAATATATAGATTGCTTTAAATTCAGTACTGTCTTTCATACATAATGTTTTTCAGTAGATATTATGATTGTTTTACTTATTTTCTTTCATACGTAATGCTTTTTAGTAGACGTTATGATAACTTTACTTTAGTGTCATATATCCATGCTTTAATAGTTAATCAAATAGCTTGACAACCTTAGATTCTATGAACTATAGGTTGTACCGTAGTTCTAGTCCAATAAGGAGAAGTTAATGACTTAGTTGAAACAAACCTTTTACACTAGGTTGCGAGGACAGTTCCATACTATGGCTCCAATGCTCATAAATGGCACAGCACCTACATCAGAATTAGTAATCGGGATTTTAATAGGCTAAGTAATTAGCTAGGTTAATGCTTGTAGCTTAACCTCTTGCATAAGACTAGAGAACTTGAATGTCAAGCCTATATTGACTGCCTCTTTGCATATCCATCCCCCTAAATTCCTTTCCCTCGTATTCCACTAATATTTAGTTAGTTTAATTTAGTTGTAGTATAATTTAATCAAACGCCTTCTGCAAACTGTTACACTTTCACTTAAAACACTTTCATACACTACTTCACTAATTAACTAACGAGCTTCCATGTGGTACAATTCTGCACTCTAAGCATACTACACTACAAAGATCCATGCACTTGCGGGTATTTAAACTTGGTCTATTTTACACTTTTCACATGACCATCTCGTAAGCATCAAGCATGTTTTTCTAATTAATGAAATGATGTTCTCAGCATCGAGGGAAAAAAAACAAAAGTTGAAAAAATGAGAGCTTTTATGGAATACATCATATTGATCCTCGTGCAAATATTAAATGTATTCTCAAATGTAAAGATAGTGACTGTCACATATACCAACCTTAAATGCTCCTATAAGAATTGATGTTTCAATTGAGAAACACATAAAGAAATAGAGTCTCCTGTATACCACAAGCGTGGTAGACATATCGGTCCCAAAGATAAAGGAGCAAAATAAGCGAGTTGACATTTTTGAATTGTTTGATATGTCAAGACAAGGAGTTAAAAATATAATTGAGAAATATTACTCCAAGAGATTATTCGGTACTTGAAAATGATTGAGAATAAAGAGATCTCGCTCAATTAAATTACTCTTGGAAAAGAATGGAACCAAAAAGAAAAAATTGATCTTGATCAAATATTTGCAAATATAATAACTATAGATTTTATGAAAGAAATAGAGGATCTTGAATTGAAGTCCATCAAAAATATCGACAAATAAATGATTGGCCAAAATAATAGAGGAGATGCAATACATGCAAAAATAAATGCATATGAAACACATATAGTTTTTTTATGGGATTGAGGAGAGCATTGTATTATGAAGTTAATCCCACATCACTATGAGAAATTAGAAGAAATTAATATCATGATAGTTGGTTTTCCTTTAAATTGTTAGAAGCAAACAAAGAATGAGTTAGTACGTTCTGTGATTTTTGGTCTATATTCTATGGGAAAATTATATTGACATTAGCTTGGTAATTTTGAATAGAAATTCATATGCGTCTTATGAATATGGTAACATTTTACCTATATAAATCACATTATAATCTTATTGAAGTCTTTGAAGGACTCTATATGCCTGAAGCATATATTCATGTGATAATGATATTTATATTGAAGTCTTATAAAATTGTTTAAGCCTAAAGCATATAAATGAAAACCTCAAGAAATGTATTTGATTACAAATATCTTTGTATGGAAGAAAATATTCTGGAAGAATGTGATAGAATTTTCTTAAAATATTTTGAAATCATAACATTTTTGTTTCCAATTATCATAGGAATTTGTTAGATATGTTGATGAATATTATAATGACTCCTGGAGAATTATTGGTCTCGAAGTACCATATTTGAGTACAATTAATGCATTAATATATCTTATTGATAATACAATATAGTATATTGTGTTTTGAGTAATTTGTTAGCTAAGTACCGTGCAGCTCCAATCTGAAGGCATTGGAATGAAATTGAGCACATATCATGCTATCTAGTGGAACATCACATATAGACTTATTTTATCCAAGAACGTTGAAATCATTATATGTCGACCCTACAGATGTCGATCATTTATCTGACCCCCACAAAGTAAGATCACAAATAGCCTATGTATTCACTTGTGTTGACAAGTATATTATGGCAATCCATGAAACAGATCATCTTCAGATCATGCTGAGATTATGACAAATTTATAAGGTTGATTGAAAATGTATATGGTTGAGATTTTTCATATAATATGTTTGGGAGTCATATAGGTTTTCTTTCAAAACGAACTGGTCTAATCGAAGATGACTATGTGGAAGGTGTCATTATAAAACATATTTGACCAAAATATTTCTACACACATGAGCTTCAAATGAAGTGTAGAATGCATCGCCTGAAAGATCTATCACCAATGACTCATGTAGCAATGAGGGGCATAGAGGTATTTGTGTGTTATACTCTTTTTCTTTCACCAAGGTTTTTTCCCACTGGGTTTTTTTTCTGGTAAGGTTTTAACGAGGTGGACCAAATACAAATATGTTACACTGAAATTCTATTTGTGCATGAATTCAAGAGAGATGTGATACAAGTTCTCATCAAATTAAGTAAATTGAAAATTCAAAAGAGACGTGATACAAGTTCTCATCAAATTTAGTAAAGTGAAAATGTTGTTGGAGCCTCCACAAAAGCATTGCCCATGATGAACTAGCTATCAAGATTGACATGTGTTGACTTTGTGATCATTATTGATATGTTCACATGAAGGAAAGTCTTATGCGCACTGCACTCTTTTTTCCTTCGCACAGGCTTTGTCCCATTGGGTTTTCCTTGCAATGTTTTTAATGAGGCACTACAAAATCATATATAAAGAATATTATACTTTTTTCCCTAAACTAGGATTTTTATCCCACTGGGATTTTTTCTAGTAAGGTTTTAAGTAGGCATATTCTTATAGTGAATATCCAAGGGAGAGTGTTATAAAATATTAATTAGTGGATATTACCAGTGTCAACACTATAATGAAAATAAATATGAAAGGCGTCAGTCGTAATACGACAAAGCGTGAAGTCGCAATGCGGGAAGATATAATACGGATAAATATGGAGTCGTATTACAGGAAGACGTAATACGAGAATTCATAATGATAACGTTAGCGCCTATGTAACCAGCAACAGTAGCAGCTTTCAAGCAGCAGCGTAAACAGCTTGCAGCCAGCCGTAGCAGCAACTTACAAGCAACAACATAAGCAGCTTACAACTAGCAGCTACGTTAGTACTGCATTAGCACTTGTGCAATTAGGAGCTTCCGAAATACTATAAATAGAGGGCATTCATAGTTGAAATGAAATTCATTTAGAGAATTCAATAGAATTCAATTTTCTCTTTCTTTCTCTCTTTATGTATTTCTCTCTGCACTTTGTTATGTTTTGTAGTTATTTTATAACAAATAATGAATAATCAAACAATAATAATAATAATAATAATAATAATAACAACAACAACAAAAATAACAATAACAATAATAATAGTAGAAGTATTAATAGTAGTAGTAGTAATAATAATTGTCATATTGTTATTATATGCATGTTATATTTTGAAAGGGTGCTTTAATAATTTGACAAATGACTTCATTTACATGGACATGAGAATCGTCTAATCCCATTTTTTTTTGTTAGGGATGACTAAACCCAAATTCAAGGGAATCAGATTACCTAACAATTGGAATCCTTATGTTCATTCCCTCATACCAAATATATGAATATATATTTTAATTTCTTACAAAAAGATTTTACACATTCACTTCATAGTATTTTCAGTCTAGTTGTTAATGCCATTAAGATTTTCCCAAAAAAAGTAAAACATTTGAAAATTTTCCTTCACGAATTTCAATTTGATAAAAGAAAAAGTCAAATAAGAACTCTAGTTTTGGGTCAAACCAAATATTGATCGTTATTTTAAATTATTGCATAAACTAACTTATGAGAACTCTAGTTTAATAGTATCTATCTTTAACTTGTTAATAAATAGGAAAAATGTATAAAAATATGTTAATATTTTCATATTTTGCCTGTTTATGAAGTTCAACCCAAATATGAGAGTTTTTAAACTATTAGATTGAACGTTAATTAACATTAACACAATGTTTAATGAAAACATATTAAGTTTGATTTAAACGGTTATTCAATTCCTATGAGATTTTTCTATAAAAATACGCATGGTAATGAAGTATGGACCAAATGTATTTTATTTAGAAACTTTGCAAGTCACGTGATATTTTTCTCCGTTGTAGATCGAATCACACTTCTATAATTAACATTAAAAATGATATACTTTATTTTTGTTTAAAGGTTCGTAGTCATTCAATGACAAATGGTGACGGATTTACTACGGACACATAGAAGTCCGTAGCCATTCCGTGGCCATTGGCTACGGATTGGCTATGGACACATACAAGTCTATAGCCATGCCAATGGTCACGGAATGGCTATGAAATTTCATGATTTATTTATTTTTTAATATTAATACTTTATTACTTATTAATAAAAAATATAAATATAAATAAAAGATATTCCGTCTCTAATCCGTGGCTAAATTACGACGGCATGGCCACAGACCTTGTTATTTTATTTTTTTCTATTTAATTAAAAAATCCGTCACCATTCCATAGGAAATTAGCCACGGCGAGGCTACGAAAATTTATATTTTAATTTGTTTTTATTTTTCATTTATTTTTTATAATTAAAATTATTTTCCGTCGTCAGGTTTCGTCACCACTTCACCGCACCTAATTTGGCCATGAAAAGGCTATGGACTTCATTTTTCCGTCCCCAATTGGCTACGAAAAAAAAGTCTGTCACTCAAATCCGTCGCTCAAGAGCTATTTTCTTGTAGTGTTTTGGGACAAACAGAGTATTGATCCACTTTCTAAATTATTGTGTAAAATAACCTATATTTCAAAGAATATGCACTTGTAGCTTTGAATTAAAAAATAGATAAAAAAGTACCACACTTTATATTATACGTATTCAGCATTCACTGACAAAGATTTATGAATCCGGACCCTCCCCTTCCTCTTTTTTTTTTTCTTTTTTTTGGAAAGATACTCATTCCTTTTATTTAGTAACTTTTTCTATTTTACATCGACTAATGGTTAAATAGTATTAGCTGAACATTAATCCAAACTGAGTCATTGATACAGGTTTCATCAAATTGTTAAACGACTAAAAGTAATGTTGGTTTTTATCTTGCTCTCGAGGGCTCTAGTTGAGTTGGTCATTTACCAAAGTGGAGTTTTTGGGTTCAACGCCACTTCTGAACAAATTCTTGGCCTCAAGTTTATTTATAAGATTAAATGCTCATCAGGAGATAATTTTTTTTTTTTTTGGCTATGCAAGCAAATCGTGTATCATATAAAGACTAATCAGGAGATAGTTGCGCTTGAATATCCCTTGATTTGCATCATTATGGCCCTTCAAGATATAAATGAGGAAGAAATGTGTTTCTAGTATATGAATGAGAAAGAAATATAGATAAAACATTAGAAACAAAACAATAGTCTTTTTTTTTAACAAAAAAGAAATGATTTCTTAAAAATGTCAACAAAAAAAAAAAAGGGACAAAAAAAGATAAAAAAAAAGGTCAGGATTTATTACATTATTGTTGAATTTAAGATATTTAAAAATATGTCTTTATTTGATTTTAGAATAAAAACCGCACATAGAAGTTGAAAAGAAAAAAGAAAACATTACATAGGATTTGAATGAAAAGAAAAATGCCACGTAAGGAAAAATTAACACTGTCAATTAATGGCGTGTAAAACAACTATTTTTTAGAAGTTTGAGTCCTTTCCCGGGAGAATTTTGAAGGAGTATATCAGTTGGCAAATTGAGAGCCATACCAAAAATATATCATTTAGCAAATTGGAGCAAAAATATATCAAAGGAGTATTATTAGCAGCAGAAGTACTTAATGAATTCTTATCAGAAGCTTGGGCAAAAACTTAAAGAAGATCAAGTGATCAAAAGTGCACAAATGCTCAACGCTGTTTAATTTCAATCATATCAACATTTATAAATCTTTATATACATAACAGTGATCGGCTTGATTTCTTTCAGCCCAATGTAGTTAATTAACATAATTTTTCGTTGCCAAAGCCTTACACAATTAACGTGATATGATATTTCGTTGCCAAAGCCTTACACAGCCCGTACTTTCAGTTGTTCCAGTATCTTTTGCCTGCGACAAAGGGGTGCGAAAGCAACTCTGATGCGCTCCATCTTTTTCTCCAATCCTTTTGTAATAAACACTGAATAAAATCCCGAAAATCGTCAGATGCATCTTCAGGTAAGCTTGGAGGCTCATCGAAACAAATTTCCCACATCAAAGCTGTACCATCTGCTATCTGGCCAGGTTTCACGTAAGGATGATGACCAATGTAGAGTTCCATTAAAGTAATCCCCAAGCTCCATATGTCTCCAGCAAAGGCATCAAAACCGTAAGTTTCAGGATCAAATCTTTCTGGACTCATATAAGCGTACGTGCCCACATATCCATTGCAAGAACCTTCGGAAGTACTGCAACTGATCACCTTACTAATACCAAAATCAGCAATTTTAACTTGCATCGCACGATTTACTAATAAATTCGATGGCTTGATATCGCGGTGAACAATATTGTTCTTGTGAAGGTAGTCAAGCCCCATTAGTACTTGGTAGGCTATGTTAGCAATAATGGCTTCAGAGAATGTACCATTAGTTTTAGCAAGACTATGGAGTGAACCGCCATCCATAAATTCCACGAGCAATGCAACCTCACCGAAAGAGTTCTCGAAAACATGGTGGCACCCCACAATAAAAGGAGAGTCTGTGAAACTAAGGATTTCAATTTCTTGACGGACTTGATCAAATTCACCAGTTCTTGCATCTCCGTGTATGAATTTTAGTGCATAAATAGCCCCAGTATGCTTATGGCAGACTTTGTAGACAGAGCCACCATTGCCGAACCCAAGTATCTCAAGCTTCTCAAAATCAGATAGGGTTTTAATGTGTGAAGAAGAGATGGTTGTAGTAGTAGGCAGAACAAGTGGGAGAGGTAAGAGTTGGGGCGCTTCATCAATTTCTTCGGGTAACTGAACGTGAAGATTGAGGCTTGGGGGTCGTCGCACTAGTGCCATGGGATGTGTCTCTTCTGATATTGTCACAAGAAAAAAACTAGGGCTTCAAGGCTAGATGTGTATGGCAGCGACTTTAAAGACAAGTAACAATCTCACAAAAGATGCAAAAATATAGTGCTTCTAAGAAGTAGTGTGTGTATATATATATAGCGCTGAAGATAAACATGTGGATATCACTTTTAGGAAACTTACACCGTGTTATACGATGGTGGAAGAGTTTTTTGTAGGCTTTTCATTAATAGGAAATTTAATGCTATAATCCTTTTTGGAAACTAAATAAACTGAAAATCTATACCATAATCTGACAGTATTAGTATTCATTAATTAAAATATACTGAAAATCTATACCATAATCTGACAGTATTAGTATAAATAATTTTAATATTCTTTTTTACTTATTCAATACAATCATAATCCGTACAACATATATCAAATCATATTGCTCACAAAAATTGATCTCGCAATCTTTTGCACTCAAAAGTAGGGGCATACCACTAAAAGACCTGTCATATATTCATTGTTTTTCAAATCCCTATTTCCATCTTCAGTATATATACTGGCACATATTATAAAACTTTCTATTTTCAACACTATTTAAAAAACAATAAAAAAACATTGACAAGATTAAAGTCATAAAATAAAAACAAAGGTTCATCCTTTCTGTTTATGATCAAGCTTAAGTACCTTCAATGGGTGAACCGGTTATTCTTTACATTTCTCTCAATTTTTTGTACCATTTTCTCTTTCTAGTTGATAGTGATTTATGTATTAAATTCCACAAACACCTCGAATTGCTTAAATTCGATTGAATGAGGTCTATTTTTTTGTGAATTTATGCATTATCTCTCTATGTTCTATTCCATTACCTAAACTAGGTAGCTTTCAATTATTTAATTCTTCTTCACCATCAACTTTAGAATATAAAGTGGTTGTATTTGGAGATTGATTAATTCTATTTGACTAAGATAATTAGTTAACCGGTGCGGGAACGGTTAACCGGCCATCTAAACCTAATGGAATACTTAAGCTATCTATGTGCTTCATTGATTATCTTTTTTGGATTCTTTTCTCTTTCTGTAAACGGACGAAAGGGCCGCCTTTGTACTTTTTCATTTACAATGAATTACAATCTGTTTACTTAGACCAAAAAAAAAAAAAAAAGAACTTTAGAATACAAACTAACTTTAAGATGGCAATTGGCATGTGGTAATGCGTTGGGAATAGAATGATATTCTTAATTTTATTTCAATTCCAACACTTAATATAAAGGATTGAACTTGAGAATCTAATTAATTTCCTTGGTATTCCCATTTTTACGAACATGAGAATTCCCATTCTTGATAAAAACACATGGGAATAGCCCATTCCCATGTGCTTTGAAATGAACTTATTACTCAAGTCACCAAAATACCCTTAAAAATATTAAATAATATAATAAAATAGGAATAAAAATAATTATAAATATCAATAAAATATAATAATAGTAATAATAATAATAATAATAAAATGAAATGTAATTATAATACAATATATATAATAGTAAATATATAATCTAATAATAATGATAATATAGAAATATATAATAATAATAATAATAGTAAAATAACATAAACAATAATAAATATAAATACAATATAATATTGATAATAAGAACATATAATCTAATAACAATAATATAAAAAAAAAAAATAACTATGAAAATCAATAAATTTAAATAATATACATAAAAAAATGAAAAAAATAAAATAATTATAATAATAACATAAGATAATAATATATAATATAAATATCAATATAAATATAATAAATAACAATATTAATAATAATAATAATAATAATAATAATAAATCATGTAAATTTAATAGAATATTATATAATAATAAATGAATAAATATAATAATAATATTCTTAAACTAACCATTATTAATATGATGCTTGATTTTATTCTTAAGCAATAATATATCTATAGCAATAAAAGGGCATTCTTGTCATTTTACATAAGTTGTTCCTATACTGTTCTGTTGTTCTGACTGCCAAACATGGGCTTGAATCAATATATTCATTCATAACTTCATTCGTAGAGTATACAAAGTATAACGTATCCTTTTTCAAGTTCATTCTATTTCTAGGGTCATTCTATTTATTAACTCATTCCATTCATTTCCAAACTCAATGCAGGATACCAATCGCTATCTAAGTCTTGATCCATATGATTGCATGAATAAATTGCAATCTATAACCTCAATTTGATAACTCAAGCCAAGTGATGTAACTTTTATGCTCAATTATTAGTCAATTTTGACATGCATTGATCTTTAACATTAGTTTTTATTACTTGAGAGACCTCTTCTACTTTACCTAAGTCCTTTGTTCCTTTTACTCCAATTTTTCCTGTTGTAGTCCTATGTTCTCCTCCAGTTCTTAATCTTCCTTCTTTGTCTTTTTCCTCTCCTACTTATCTTTTGTCTGCTTTAACACCTCCATATTCTTCTTCCTCCCATTTAGCCCTTATTGTTCCTGCTAGAGTTTCTTAGTCTTCTAATTTATCGCTCAGTGAATTCTAATTCCCACCATCTTATGGTGACTAGATCTAAGACTACATCTCTCAAACATAGGGTCTTCTTTTCCACTGCCTTAATTCAGTTTCCAAGTATCAATGTTGGCAATTATGACTGAAGAGTTAATACTCTTCTCAATCAACAGAGACCTAGAGTTTAATGCCATTGTCTTTATCCAAATCATACATTGATTATAAAATTGGTATATAGGATCAAGAGAAATGTAGATGTTTCTGTAGCAAGAAATATATAAAGCAAGGCTAGTAGCTAAAGATTTCAACCAAGGATACGACATTGACTATAGTGAGATGTTTTTAAATCTATTAACTTACAAGTGGCAATTTAAGTAATATTAATATTTTATGGGAGAGTTTGAGATTTGTGCACAAATTCATAGGGCAAATCAATTTATCCCCTTGGTCTTTTAATATCTCAATATGAGATACTGATTTTAACTTATTAATTATTTTTTTTCCAAAATTACAAGTAAAATATAAGGTTGAGAAATTCATTTGTGACGTTTGAAAGAACATATACAGTTGTTACTACTTTGACGTCTGTTTGAAATATATAGTTGTTACTATTTCTCTCAGTTTCTTCTTTATGTCTTTCATTTTATAAAAATAGAAGGGGATATAATATGTTTGGAAAAGGGCTGTGACTATTTCCTTACATCTGACTACTACAAGTAACATGGTTGAGAAATTCATTTGTGACGTTTGAAATAACATGTACAGTTGTTATTGTTATGACATTTGTATAACATATAGAGTTATTGTTTTCCTTCGTTTGTTCTTTATGTCTTTCATTTTTAAAAAATCAAAGGGGGTATAATATGTTTAGGAAGGGCTTGGAGTCTATCAATGCATCTAACTACTACAAGTAAAACAAAAATACATATAGATATGAAAGGAATATGCATGTACATGTTTTATCTTCCGGTTAAATGCATGCACTTAGGTAGTGATTGATATCCTAGATTGATTTTGGATACAAATTAAATAAGTTAAGGAATGCAATGATTCTAGGATTGAAATAAAATTAAGAAAGGATATGTCATGCATGGTATGCTCTAGGAATGAAGATATGAATAGATATATTAATCCCAAACCCATGTTTGGTAATCAGTACAATAAAACAGTAATGCCATTGACTTATATCAAATGAAAAAAATGTCTTTTTGTTGCTATAGATATATTATTGTCTTAAAAATAAAATACGCATCATATTAATAAGGGTGAAGTGCACCAAACCCCCCTGTGGTTAAGCATAAGTGCATCGGTGCTCCCTGTGTTTCAAAAACTAGCATAAGTAATCCCTGTGTTTTAGTAAAAGTACACACATACTCCCTCCGTCCCTTTTCCGTCAAAAGAGCTAACAGAATTTACAAAAAGACGTAAATGCCCTTAATTTTTTTCCATTTCTCTCTTTTGTCATGTTCTCTTTTGTTTAAACTAAAAAAATAAAAAATAAAAAGAAATATATATCTATATATATATATATATATACACAAAAAATAAAATACACACATACATACATATATGTACATATAAATTTATATATATCATACCCAAACAAATTCCTTCTCAAAATGTACTTAGAGGCCACTGGGATCATCTCTAGGGTCACATAAAATCCTGGAAGGCTGACGACAGCATTTATCAAAATCAATTTTTTGAGGTCCCATTCGATTTTGTATTTATATTTGTGGAAAGTTAAGTAAAAATATGGGATTAAGAAGAATATGAGAGTGGATTTGAAGATGAATGATAGCTTTGTGGGCTTGATCTGTGGGTCTGACGAGGTTGTCGCATCTTCGTGTTTGGATTTGGGCTGAGTTTGGGCCGGATCTGGATTGGTGGTAGAGGTGGCGGTAGTGGTGGTGGTGGTTGTAGCTTGCTTTTTAGCTGCCATGAGGGGTGTATGTGTATTTCCCAACAAGGATTTTTTGAGTTGTCAATGAAATTCATCGACAATTTTTTGATCTTTTTTTGGAATTTCAAAACGTGAATTGATCTGAATTTGGCAGTTGAATATTAGGTTTGATTTAGATTTATATTTTCTTGGTGGGTTTTTAATAAAGATTCAATCCTTATATAGTTTTGGATTCAATTCAAATGATATGTTTCCATAGTTCAAGTGTAGTTGACCAACACATAGCCATGGCCAAATCTGTGAATCCATATGACCCTTATTTGAAACTGAAGCAAATTAACCAATTGCACAGGAGAAAAAGCACACCTAATCTGCAAGATCAATTGAACATTCCAGCTTGTGAACAATCTCCTTATGCCATGATTGATGTGATAATCTTGATTGTTGTGATTGGTTCTTGTGGGGTTTTACTTTATCCATATGTGAAGTTATTAGCATACAAATTTGGTGAATTGTTTACTGAAGTTGGCTATGTGGTGAAAGAGGAGATTTTGCTGAATCTGATGATCTATGCTTGTTTAGGACTCATCATTTTGTTTGCTGCTATTGCTCTTTTGGCACTCACACTGTATGCAAATAGGACATATGGGAAACCAGGTTGTCGTGGGTGGAAGTGGTGGGGTAGAGGTGACAGGTGGAGATGGTGGGGTAGGGGTGATGGGTTGGTGGGGCGGGGGTGGGTGCCGGGCTGGGTGGGTGCCGGGCTGGGTGCTGGGTGAGGGGTGGAGGGTGGAGGGTGGGGGATGGGGGGTAGGGAAGATGATTATTGTCTTTTCCTTTTTTTTTCTTTTTTTACTTTTTTTTACTTTTTTGTGTGTTTTTTTGTTTTTGTTTTTTAAAGGGCATTTATGTCCAAAAACTAATAAATTTTGCTCACATGTACATCAAAACAACCGCCCATTTGCATGTCAAGCACATTTATGTCACCTTCCGTCAATACTAATGATTTTTTGGACGACAATGAGGTAATGTGCACTTATGTCTGACCACATGGGAGTCTGGTGCACTTCACCTTATTAATAATAATGTATATTTTGAGGTATACTATTGTGATTATATTTACTTATTCGATAATAATATTATTATGATATGATATTGTTTATTGAATTTATATTATTTATTATTGTTAACCTGAAGGCCTTAATCATATATTTTGATGATAACTAAAATCTTAATTGTCTACTTATCTATTGACTAATCATGCTTGTATGAGCTATATATGTTTGAGATTAAGAATAGCTTGGAAGATGCTCAAGTGATGATCAAACTTATGGAACCTAAAAGTCAAGCTCAACATTGCTATCTTCCATGGAAAATCTTGCTCAAGAAGAATGAAGTATGAAGAGGAAGTCATAAGGAAGGAGACGTGGCATCATAAGGGATACTGGCCTCTTATGTGATATGCCTAGGAATGCAACGTGGAAGCTCATAAAATCGTTTACGAAATTTCAAAATTGTTTTGAGCTTTCCAAATCTCTTAATCGCTTTCAAGATTGTTTGTGAAAAGTTATTTATGTGTTTCCAAAATGGCTGAAAACTTGTCGAGCTACATTTGTTTGCTAAGATGAGTTAAGCTGATTGAGGCCCTCATTTGACCTACTCATCTGGCTACCACAGATAAAGCTAAATGAGCTAACTGGATGAGAGACTCGTCCAACTGCCTTGTCCAACTATAATAGAGAGGCCCGGATGAGGTTTCTGGCCAAGGCACTCATCCGATCCGGCCCTTCTAATGATAGTTTGAAAACTAGTCGTTAACTAGCCGGTACAAGGTTTTCAATATAAGCACACATTTCATTTGAGAAAAATAACTTTAAGAGTCTGAAGAAAACTCTTGAGAGCATTTATAAGCTTGAGCTAACATCTTCATTACTGTTTCAAAAAACATTTATTGAGCTTTCATTTGTAGAATCCTTGAGCTATAACTGTACTTCATTTGTGTTATCTATCTCAAGGGGAGATATTACTTGTACTCGCATAGATTATTCTCATTGTTCACTTGTAAACTCTCTAGAGCTAAACATTGTGGGATTCACAGTTTAAAGAGAGAGATTGAGTATCTTGAATTGCTTATGTGGATTTAAGAGTAGGTTGTAAGTTGGTTTGTACTTCACCAACATTTGAAGAAACATCTCTAGCGGAGTTTATAGAAATTCCTATGGGGAGGATACGTTAGGTTGTGGATGTAGAGTAGTGAACCATCTTAAAATCGCTGGCTTCATCTCTCTTTCTCTCTCTGCCTGCTCTTTACTTTATTGCATTTATTGTATTTGATGTATTGCTTGATTGAATGTACTAGTTACAACCCTTATTTGAGAAAGTAGTATTATTGCCTTTGTATCTTAATACACCCCCCTCTTAGGATAATTTAGGCTAACAATTGTTATTTTTAATATTATTATCTTTGCTTATATTTAAATTATTATAATATTATTATTACTTTATTATTTATATTTTTTTGTATTATTATTAATATTATTTTATATATCACTCTTATGTTTGTTTCATTATTTTATATATGTTATTTATAATAATAATTATTTATATTTATTATTATAAATTATATTAACATTATTACATCTATTTCATTATTATTTTACATTATGTTTTATTAGATTATATATTATTATTATTATTTTTATTATTATTATTATTATTATTATTACATTTTATCTATATTTATTATGATTATTACTATTATTATTTATTTTTATTTGTTATAGTATTTTGTATTATCATTATTAGATTATATATCATTATTACGTATTATTATTATCATTATATTCTATTTATGAATAATTTATATTATTATTATTATATTATTACGCTAAATATTAACGTTAGAGCTTCATTTTTTAGTAAAGCGCACTCACTCTAACGATATACCTTTTTCTTGATAGGTCAAAAAGGAAATGGAAAGATCAACATTGGTTATAATATTAATTATTATATTAATAATAGTGGTATCTGTATAGTATGTAATATATATATTTTTAAGGGTATTTTGGTGAGTTGAGTAATAAGTTTATTCCAAAATAGATCGGAACTGGTTATTTCTATGTGTTTTTCCTTAGGAATAGGTATTTTCAGATTCATGGGAATGGGATTATTGAGAAATTGGATATCCAAGTTTCCTCCTTTACACAAAAAATGAGAATTAGAATAAAATTGGAAATACTATTTCATTCCTAACTCACTCTCACATACCAATCGCGATCAAAGTCCTTGTGCTTTTAGTAAAGTACACAAACTATCTATATTTTCTATCTAGACATAACGTCCTAAAATCTTAAACTAAAGTATACCATATTTCATTTCCATCTAATTACTCAATGGTGTATAAGACCTATATGTCTACAGTGAGACTTTGGCATGAAATTAAAGTTTTTCCTCAAAATTTAAATTGTACCATCCCTGAAATCCCGATGTAAAACATGCATGAGAAATGTGAAAAAATGTTAAATTCTTTGTTTTTGCCCATCATTTAAATTTACATCAGTTTATTTAGTGTTTTTCTTAATTTGTTCATGATTTGCTCACCTTAAATTTGGAGGAACACGCTCCATCCAACTCCAAATCATTCCCTGAATTAGAGAAACATTGTTCAAAATTGATGACGTCTTGGTCAACTTAGTTAAAAAGTCAAGATTTAGGTCAAAGCTTATATGTTCTGAGTCTACTTAGTCCTGTTTGTCTAGAGGTGATTTATACAACTATATCTATATTATTTTTATTGAAAGAAATTCATCATAAGATAGAATGATATTAGATCTAATTCAATGTTATAAATTCGGTAGTACTACGATATATCCCAACGCATGTTTTAGTACATAATTGTGATCATCTATATTTCTTTCAGCAGCAACATGAGACATTGAGATCCTCCAAAATATTGCAAATAGCGACACCGCCCTAAATAGTTAATTAACATGTCTTTTTATTTACCAAAGCACTAATCATATACACAATAAACATAATATGTTTTGTTCACAAGAATAAATTAGATACAGCTGAGTACTTTCAGTTGTTCCATCTTTTGCCAGCCATGAAGGGGTGAGATAGCAGCTGTGATGCGCTCCATCTTTTTCTCCAATCCATTTGTAAGAAACACTGAATAAAATCCCGAAAATCCTCAGATGCGTCTTCAGGTAAGCTTGGAGGCTCATCGAAACAAATTTCCCACATCAATGCTGTACCATCTGCTATCTGGCCAGGTTTCACGTAAGGATGATGACCAATGTAGAGTTCCATTAAGGTCACACCCAAGCTCCAGATATCTCCAGCAAAGGCATCAAAACCGTAAGTTTCAGGATCAAATCTTTCTGGACTCATATAAGCGTACGTACCCACGTATCCATTGCAAGAACCTTCACAAGTACTGCAACTGATCATCTTACTAATACCAAAATCAGCAATTTTCACTTGCATCGCACGATTGACTAATAAATTCGATGGTTTGATATCGCGGTGAACAATATTGTTCTTGTGAAGGTAGGCAAGCCCCATTAGTACTTGGTAGGCTATGTTAGCAATAATGGTTTCAGAGAATATTGTACCATTAGTTTTAGCAAGACAATCGAGTGAGCCACCATCCATAAATTCCACGAGCAATGCAACCTCACCGGACGAGTTCTAGAAAACATGGTGGCACCCCACAATAAAAGGAGAGTCGGTAAAACTAAGGATTTCAATTTCTTGACGGACTTTATCAAATTCACTAGTTCTTGCATCTCCATGTATGACTTTTAGAGCGTAAATAGCCCCAGTATGCTTATGGCAGACTTTGTAGACAGTGCCACCATTGCCGAACCCAAGTATCTCATGCTGCTCAAAATCAATAGGGTTTTAATGAGTGAAGAAGAGATGGTTGTAGTAGTAGGCAGAACAAGTGGGAGAGGTAAGAGTTGTGGCGCTTCATCAATTTCTTCGGGTAACTGAACGTGAAGATTGAGGCTTGGGGGTCGTCGCACTAGTGCCATGGGATGTGTCTCTTCTGATATTGTCACAAGAAAAAATCTAGGGCTCAAGGCTAGATGTGTATAGCAGCGACTTGAAAGACAAGTAACAATGTCACAAAAGATGCAAAAATATAGGGCTTCTAAGAAGTAGTGTGTATATATATATACCGCTGAAGATAAACGTGTGGATATCACTATTAGAAACTTATACCGTGTTATACGATGGTCGAAGAGTTTTTTGTAGGCTGTTCATTAATAGGAAATTTAATGCTATAATCCTTTTTGGAAACTAAATATACTGAAAATCTATACCATAATCTGACAGTATTAGTATTCATTAATTAAAATATACTGAAAATCTATACCATAATCTGACAATATTAGTATAAAAGATAAATAATTTTAATATTCTTTTTTTCTTATTCAATGTAGTTCTAATCCGTACAATATATATCAAATAATATCACTCACAAAAATTGATCTCGCAATTTCTTGCACTCACAAGTAGGGCATACCACTAGACCAAAAGCCTGTCATATATTCATGTTTTTCAAATTCCTATTTCCATCTCAGTATATATACTGGCACATATTATAAAAATTTCTATTTCCAACCCTATTAAAAAAAAAAAAACATTGACAAGATTAAAGTCATAAAATAAAAATTAATTTGTTGTAATTCATTCAGTAAACATCAATGCAAAAGTTCATCCTTTCTGTTTATGATCAAGCTTAAGTACCTTCATTGGGTGAGCCGGCTATTCTTTACATTTCTCTCAATTTGTTGTACCCTTTTCTCTTTCTAGTTGATAGTGATTTATGTATTAAATTCCACAGACACCTCGAATTGCTTAAATTCGATTGAATGAGGTCTATTTTTTTGTGAATTTATGCATTATCTCTCTATATTCTATTTCCATTACCTAAACTAGGTAGCTTTCCATTATTTAATTCTTGTTCACCATCAACTTTAGAATACAAACTGGTTGTATTTGGAGATTGATTAATTCTATTTGACAAAGATAATTAGTTAACTGGCGCGCGAACGGTTAACCATCCATCTAAACCTAATGGAATACTTAAGCTAGCTATGCGCTTCATTGATTATCTTTTTTGGATTCTTTTCTCTTTCTGTAAATGGCCGAAAGGCCCACCTATGTACTTTTTCATTCACAATGAATTACAAACTGTTTACTTAGCCCAAAAAAAAAAGAACTTTAGAATACAAACTAATTTTAAGATGGCGATTGGTATATGGTAATGGGTTGGGAATGAAATGATATTCCTAATTCAATTTCAATTTCCACACTTAATACAAAAGATTGAACTAGAGAATCTCATTAATTTCCTCAGTAATCCCATTTTTACGAACATGAAAATTCCATTCTTGATAAAAACACATGGGAATAGCCCATTCCCATGTGGTTTGAAATGAACTTATTACTCAAGTGACCAAAATACCCTTAAAAAGGATATGACACTATTAAATAACATAAATTTATATATAATAATTATTACTGTTACATAATATAATAAAATAAGAATAAAAATAATTATAAATATCAATAAAATATAATAATATTAATAATAATAATAATATAAAATATATAATAATAATAAACTATAATAATAATAAAAAAATAATATAAACAATAATAAATATAAATATAATATAATATTGATAATAATAACATATAATCTAATAACAATAATATAAAATAATAATAATAATAACTATGAATATCAATAATATATAACATAAATATCAATATAAATATAATAAATAACAATATTGATATTAATAATAATAATAATAAATCATGTAAATTTAATAGAATATTAGATAATAATAAATGAATAAATATAATAATAATATTCTTAAACTAAACATTATTAATATGATGCTTGTTTTTATTCTTAAGATAATAATATATCTATAGCAATAAAAAGGCATTCTTGTCGTTTTACATAAGTTGTTCCTATATTGCTTTGTTGTACTGACTGCCAAATATGGACTTGAATCAATATATCTAGTCATATCTTTATTCCTAGAGCATACAAAGTATAACGTATCCTTTTTCAAGTTCATTCTATTTCTAGGGTCATTCCATTTCCTAAATTGTAATCTATAACCTCAATTTGATAACTCAAGCCAAGTGATGTAACTTTTATGCTCAATTATTAGTCAATTTTGACATATATTGATCTTTAACATTAGTTTCTAATTACTCGAGAGACCTCTTCTACTTTACCTAAGTTATATGTGTTGGTATATGTCAATGCCTATCTCATAATAAGTATCGTTAATTATATGGTAGCATAAATTAACGATTTTGACTTATACATCGATGAGGTCAAAAGAGATCGCGATGGCTACAAGAAAGAAGTTCGAGAATTTGGAATTACCTAAGATGATGTCGAGATGATGCAATGCTAAAGTCAGCAAATTTGACCAAATGAAGCTTTCTAGAAGTTGACTTGGATGCTAGCCACACATGTGGTCAATTGAAGCCACCCATGTGATAAATATGGGTGATCAATACTTTGAACATGGTTGATAAAGCCAACCAAGTTGGAAATGTTTGATAGGAAAGTCTCTTATGGCGGGCTAGCTAAATTCTATAGTCTCCTATGGTGGGCTAGCTGAATTCTATAAATAGCCATGCATTAGTTCATCAAATTCATTCGCAACACAACTTCAAACACAATCCTAAGTTAGTCTTTCTTTCTTGTATTCTTCTTGTAAGTCTAGAAGTCATTGAAGCTCTAATCTTGATAGCGTACGGTGGGACAATTATCTTGTAAGTGTTATATTAAATTGTTATAACGAGTAGTGTTGTCTTTCTACTTGATTGTTGTTAAGACGTTTCTGGGAAATTGGTTATATTCTTACATGGTATCAAGAGCTTAAGGGGCTCTTAACAACAATCTTGTCTAATAAAGCTCAACAACTATGACTATTGAAGGTGCTAGTTCTTTTTCTATCAATTCTAGTTCCAGGTTAGTACCAACAATTCGTATCCGTCTCCCTACCTTCACAGAAGGAAAGCTTGATGGCACGAACTATCTTTTGTGGAAGTTCAAAATCACTACAGCTCTGGACTCCTATGAACTCCTTGATACAGTATTAGGTACAGATGCAGAACCAGTTGTAGTCCGTGCTGAAAATGACACAAAAAAGGTCACACCTCCAGTCCTCAACTTGTTAAAGAATGGAGGAGACAAAATGCTGATGCACTTTGTGCAATTGTAACAAGTGTTCAGGATTCTATCCTTACTCTAATTCAACACACAACCAAGGCAACTGAAGCTTAGAACATACTTAGAAATCAGTATGAAACAAGGAATCAGACTCGCATTCAGGACATGGAGAATCAGTTAGCTGCTGAGAGATTAAGTGAAGATGAAGCGACTGAGTCATTTATCAGTAGGATGAAAAACCTACGTGATCAAATGGCTGTAGTTGGTATTGCCAAATCAACCGAGGAACTAGCTCGAAGGTGTATTAGAGTGTTGCCTCTAAAATTTGATGGCCTTGTGACAGCACTCAATACACAAGTTCGCATTCCTCCTTTGACGTTTGAAGAATTCACTGCCATATTGATGGAAGAAGAGATGAGGCTAAAAAGCAGAGAAAATCAACTTGACTCTACCTTTGTAGACAAAGCGAGAAGTAGCCAAGAAGAAAAGAAGAAAGGAAAGAAGAAGACGTTCTCTGGATCGTGCTACTACTGCAATAAGAAAGGCCATGCTATCAAAGATTGTAGGAAACGAATCCATGACGAGAAGAACGGAACTCTAAAGCCAAATTGGAGAAATAAAGAATATGCCAATATAGCTGAAACAGAAGTGCATATGTTTACTGTAACATATGTATCAGAGGAAACGTGTACTAGCGCACATGTACATCAAACAAGTGCATGGGTGTTAGATAGTGGAGCTTCCTGAAATATGACCAGCAAAAAGGAGTTATATGACTCCATAAAACCTCTACAAGAACAAATAAATGTTGTCATCGGGAATAATGCTAGGTATCCTATTGAGGGGCACTAGAACCATATCGCTCGTGTCTAAAGATGGAGGAAACAAGAAGCTATCTAATGTACTCTTTGTACCCCAGATTACCAGAAATTTGCTATCTGTAGCTGCTATTACAGATAATGATCTAGAAGTGCGGTTCAAGAAGATGGAAGCTTTGATTTTTGACAAGGATAAAAATATAGTAAGTAAAGGTATTCGTAAAAATAACCTTTACGAAATCAGCTCTCTTTCTGCCGTCGTGGATGCCAAAACAAGTCAACTTTGGCATGAAAGGTTCAGACACATTTCATATCCTGTGTTAAAGGAAATGCAAAAGAAGAAGATGGTAGCTGACTTGCCTTCAATTGAAGAAGTTGAAGGATTATGTGAAGCTTGTATACTGGGCAAGCAACATAGACAGACATTTCTCAAAGAAAGTCATAATTGATCAAAGGCTCCTCTAGAGTTGGTACATGCTGACCTCTGCGGAAAAATGACTACCACGGCATTAGGAGGATCTTCCTACTTTATGCTGTTAATCGACGATTGTAGTAGGAAGATATGGATGTACTTCATTCGAGACAAGGTTGATGCTCTTGAAAAGTTTAAAGTGTGGCACAAACTTGTGACAAATAAGAACACAACTCAGTTGAAGAAACTTCATACCGATCATGGGGAGGAATTCTGTTCCATAGAGTTTACCAACTACTTCAACAATCTTGGGATTAAGCGCAATTGATTGCTCCTAACACACCACAACAAAATGGAGTTGTGGAACGAAGAAATTGAATAATTGTAGAAATGACTCAATACATGTTGAAAAGTGTTGGCCTACCTGATACATTCTGGGCTGAAGCAGTCAACATAGCGGTATACATCCTCAATCGGTGCTCAACCAAGGCACTCAACGATAAGACTCCTAATGAGGCTTATTATGGTACGAAACCTTCCGTGTCTCATTTAAGAAAATTTGGGTGTGAGTTTTTTGTACACGTCCCAAATGAAAATAGAAATAAATTGGATGACAAGAGCAAAAAGGGCATATTTCTTGGGATATAGTGAAGAATCCAAAGCATACAGACTCTATGATGTAGAGGCCAAGAAGGTGATCATAAGCCGAGATGTGGTGTTTAATGAGCGACCACACTTAATGGAGGATATCGGTCTTGCCATTTCGTCATCAACCGATGAAGTAATCCACCAAGTGCCTGAACAACGATCGTTGAACAATGAAGAAGACTCTAATGATGAAGACACTGAAGACCAACCTGTTGTATCCACAAGGAAGCCACAATCGAAGTGGTTCCAACAGCTCTTTGATGGAAGAAATCTAGGAGTTACTGATGATAGTCCACGTCCTAATGGACTAAGACGATCAAAGAGAATAGATGAGCATAACATATCAGGACAACAACTAGTAAACATGGCTTTGATGACCCAAATCATCAATACGGTAAAAGAACTGGTAATTGTGGAGGAAGCCATGTCAGATCCAAATTGGAGAGTAGTTATGTAAGCCGAGTATGATAGTATCATGAAAATTGATATTTGGGAGATCGTTGAAAAGCCACCGAACAGAAAAATCATCGGCACCAAATGGATCTAGAAAGTAAAGTACAAGGCAAATGGAAGTCTTGAAAAATACAAGGCACGCCTTGTAGCACAAGGATTTTCGCAAGTCGAAGGTTTCGATGTATATGAAACTTTTGCTCCAATAGCAAAAATGACAACAATCAGGTTAGTTGTTGCAGCTGCCGCGCATTATGGATGGATTGTGTAACGCCCCGACCCAACCCTACGCTAAACGTTAAGTCTGGACCCAATAAACGGACAGAGTCTCCTCTGTACCGCGGACATTTTGGAAACCTGTAAATGCTCAAAATAGCCACAATATACTAAAACAAGCTTTTATAATTAAAATTCAAAGGTTCAAGGCCATCTAAGCCAGGAGACAAACAACAGCTCCGAATCACACAAGCATGCACCCAACTTAACTTTTCATTAAACCTTTTTAACATGCCATTCTATGATAACATTAGAGCAATCTTAGAAGTTGAAATCAAACATACCTCTAAACATATACCCCCAAGCATGCAAGAACTAAAAGGAGAATTAAAAGTTATTACAAGCCATAATATCTCAAAGCTAACATTATAACCAACTAACTTTCAACTTACAACTACAAGAATATACATAGCCTTAAGGCCACAAAATAGATCATGCTATAGCAAAACAAGTACGCCATGTAACAACAAGAAGGCACATCCACCTTAGACAACAAACACACATCAACTAGGGCAAAGGCTCAGCCTGAACTTCTTCCTCTTCCACTAGCACCTCAACTAGTTGGGGTTCACCCTCAGTACTTCCTGAAACATATATTGAGGTATAAGCAACCACTGTTGCCTAGTGAGGGATAAGGTCTCCCGGGGCGTGCAATGCAACAAGTAATAAAATTAAGAATTAATAGAAATGAAAACCGTTCAAGGAGAACAAAAGATTGAATACTACACATTAAAAAGGATACATTCACATAACCCCTATACTCCAATCTTCACTTGGTCTTCATTCACGATCCACGAACCACGATCACGATCACGATCACGATAAGCTGGCATAACCCCAAACACTCTAGTGGGTGTACTCCTGATGTACCCTGATAATCTTACGACCCAACATCCCTTGGCAATCTTCGGACCAGGCGAATGAGGGACTAGGGCATGGAGTTTGAATATCCACTGGCAAGTCTTCTGCCGCCCAACAGATATTCAACACATCCGCCCCTGACACTATGGTTGTGCAACCACTATGCAATGCACTTAACAATGACAAGACATCAATAATATTATATGCAATAACACGTGGGAGGATCAACAAAGTAGGTTGACCTCGAAACAGATAGATTAGAAGCAGTTTAATAAGCAAATAATAGGTTTACAAAGGAGAAAATCCAAGTTACATTTAGAACCCTACCAAAAGCTTCAAAATAACTTGAAATCATATTTAAACACAAATGGAGACATGCCAAGGTCTTAGATGCAAGTGACAGTCGAATTTACCCTTAAACCCCTTTGTAATTCCGTCCGTTTTTCTTCCAAACTTATATTAAGGATTCCAATTCGAGCGAAGGCTATACCAATCTCCTAATTAACCCTTAAGATACCCTTACAACCCACAAATTCGTTCAATTACCAGCAATTACCCCGAAATCCCTATTTTCCCTCTTATAGCCTTGAACTACACATACCTCAACCAAGCTTCAAACAAGGGTTAGCAAAGTTTCTATAGCACCTAGGTAGCCTAAGAATACTAAAAGTGAAGCCCGAATCCACCCGGATTAGCATTAACCCCGAAACCCTTTTGTTAAAGTCGGCCAATTTACGTTCTATGCAAATTTAGAGCAATTCAATTGCACGGGCCTATTAGACTACCTTCATTAACACCTAAGGCATTTATTAGAAGCATTGAATCAAACTAATTCGCGTAATTACACAAACCCCTAGAATTTCGTCACTATTTACCTCATAAATCAAATTAACGATTCTAACCATTTAAAATGCGAACCAATGGCTTAAATACGTTCTCTAGCACTTATATACAATGTATAATAGCATAAATAAGCATTACAATAGCATTGGAACACATTTCTAACAAATCAAGAAAATAGCAACAATTTTAAAATGCGCAAAAAGTCATGAAATCCCTCACCAATGCGCGTAGGAACACCTAGGAGGCTTGTACACACCCTAATGTACTTGGTCAAGGCTTGGAGAGGCTTGGATTGAAGGATTGAAGAGCAAAATCTTCTTCTTTTTCCTGTTTGCTCCTGTCGGCCTCTTCACAGTAACTTCAGCCTTTGCTTTTTTTTGTGTTTTTATGAGCTTAAATGTTATGTGTTGAGTATATATTGGGTGGGGTTCAATTGGGTACTTAAGTGCACTTCTAAAATGAGCGTTGTTAACTTAAAAATAAGCCTAAGCTGAAAAGTGTAAGCTAACTAATTAAAACACTAAGTTATGTTACGTAACACTATTAATTAGTTCACTAAACTATTTTCTAAATGAGTGCTCCTATCGCTTCTAGCTCAATTGCCCATTTTTTCCACTCATTTAACAATTAATATGATTTAATAAAATTGTTAATTCACTAATATAATGCAATTTGAAAATGGAATAAATAGTGGTTAAAGAAGACAGTTAATAAAGCACAGAAGGAAATGCGCAAATAATAGGTGCAACAGTAAGTTAATGTCTGGCAAAAAGCTCGGGCGTCACATCCTCTCCCCCTTAAACTAATTGCGTCCACGCAATTCTTACATAATTCGGAAAATAACTCTGGATATTGATCTCGCATCTGATCCTCTCTTTCCCAAGTAGCATCCTCCAACCCATGATGATCCCACAGAACTTTAACCATTGGAATGCTTTTAGTCCTCAGCTCCTGAACTTTCTGATCAACAACTCGAAGAGGTTTCTCTGTGTAGGTCAAAGTTTCACTGATCTCAAGTGGCTTGGGCTCAAGAACATGAGAAGGATCTGGCTGATACTTCCGAAGCATAGAAACATGGAAGACATTATGAATTCTGCCCAGGCTAGGAGGCAAAGCTAGTCGATAAGCCAATTCACCAACAGTTTCAATTACTTCAAACGGTCCTACATAACGAAGACTGAGTTTACCTCCCTTGCCATGCTGAATCAAGCCCTTACGAGGAGAAATTTTCAGAAATACCCGATCCTCTACGGTAAATTTTAGATCACGACGGCGTCTATCTGCATAACTCTTTTGCCGACTCTGTGCTGTAAGCATTCTTTTTCTGATAAGCTGAATATTATCAATCATTATGTTCATCTCTGGCAATAAAGTAGGATCAATAGATTTCAACTCTCCAACTTCATCCCAATATAAAGGAGATTTGCATTTACGCCCATACAAAGCCTCATACGGTGCCATACCGATAGTAGCTTGATAACTGTTGTTATAAGCAAATTCTGCAAGAGGTAAGTATTTTTCCCAACTCTTACCGAAGTCCAGAATGCTCGCTCGGAGCATATCCTCAAGTATTAAGATAGTTCTTTCAGATTGCTCATCAGTTTGAGGATGATAAGAAGTACTAAAAGTCAATGTCGTGCCCAAAGCTTTCTGAATCTTCTGCCAGAACTGAGATGTGAATCTGGGATCTCCATCTGACACAATACTCTTGGGAATCCCATGAAGTCTAACAATATTCTCAACATAAATTTCAGCCAACCTATCAAGAGATTCAGTTTTCTTTGTAGCAATAAAATGAGAGGTTTTGGTTAATCTATCCACAACAACCCAGACTTTATCATGTCCTCTCGAAGACCGCAGTAAATATGACATAAAATCCATGGTAATGTGGTCCCATTTCCAAACAGGAATGGCCAACGGCTGCAACAACCCTGCCAGTCTCTGATGTTCGGCTTTCACTTTTTGACATGTAAGACATTTGACATCATAGTCAGCACTCTCTTTCTTCATGTTGTTCTTCCAGTAGTTCTGTTTCAGATCTCTGTACATCTTGGTATTGCCTGGATGGATAATATACTTAGAATTATGAGCCTCTACAAGAATTTCTTTCTTTAAAGCTGGCTTAGAAGAAATACAAATTCTGCCTTTGAACTTAAGAAGTCCATCATCGTGTAATTTGAAATCCGACTCTCCCCCTTTCGACTTTTCTAAGATTTCCATCAATTGCAGATCAGCTTGCTGAGCCTCTCTAATCCTGGATAATAAAAGAGACTGAATATGCAAACTTGCAAATTGAATACCAGAATCTGAAGTGCTAGGCCTCCATAAACATAATTCCTGAAGTGTTGGGCCTCCATAAACATAATTCCTCTATAAGCTCCTAATTTTTGATGATTAGACTAGCAACTGTAGCCTTTTGGCTTAAGGGATCAGTAACAATATTAGTCTTACCTAGCAGATAATTGATAGTACAATTATAATCCTCAAGCAACTCCAACCAACGCCTCTGCCTCATATTCAACTCTTTCTGAGAAAAGAGATATTTCAGACTCTTGTGATCAGTAAAGATTTCAAATTTATTACCCCAATGATAGTGACGCCATTTCTTTAATGCAAAGATGATAGCTGCAAGCTCGAGATCATGCGTCAGGTAATTGAGTTCATAAGATTTCAGTTTTCTGGAAGCATAAGCAATAACTCTCCCATTCTGCATCAATACACAGCCTAAACCTTCCTTGGAAGCATCACTATAGATTACCAAATTATCGGTACCCTCAGGTAGAGCGAGAATAGGAGTTGTGGTTAATCTCTTCTTTAATTCTTGGAAACTAGCCTCACACTTCTCATTCCAGTCAAATATAGTCTTCTTTCGAGTGAGCTGAGTCAATGGCCCAGCAATTTTAGAGAAATCCTTAACAAACCTTCTGTAATAACCCGCTAAACCCAGAAAACTGCGAATTTCTATAACAGTCTTCAGCCGTTTCCATGCCATGACAACCTCGATCTTTGCTGGATCAACAGAAATTCCATCCTGAGAAATAATGTGGCCCATAAAAGTGACTTGCCTTAACCAGAACTCACATTTGTTAAACTTTGCAAATAATCGATGCTCCTGAAGAGTCTGCAACACAATTCTGAGATATTGTTCATGTTCCGCCTCAGATTTAGAATAGACAATAATATCATCAATGAAAATAACCACAAACTGATCCAGATATGGGCGGAATATTCTCTGCATCAAATCCATAAATGCGGCAGGGGCATTAGTTAACCCACACGACAGAACAACAAATTCATAATGACCATACTGAGTTCTGAAAGCAGTCTTGGGAACATTATCAGACTTAATCCTTAACTGGTAATAGCCCTGCCTCAGATCAAATTTAGAAAATACCCTGGCACCTTGCAGTTGATCAAATAATTCCTCAATCAAAGGCAATGGATATTTTTTTTTGATAGTTATCTGATTAAGACCCCGATAATCAATGCATAACCGAAAAGATTCGTCTTTCTTTCTAACAAACGAGACCGATGCACCCCAAGGTGAAGAACTCGGCTGAATGAATCCCTTCTCAAGTAAATCCTACAATTGAATTTTCAATTCTTGCAACTCAGGTGGAGCCACTCTGTACGGAGTCCTAGAGATAGGCGTAGCCCCTGGTAATAATTCGATCATAAACTCTATCTCTCTATCAGGTGGTAAACCAGGTAACTCTTCAGGAAACACCCCCGGAAACTCTCTCATGATAGGTACATCATTCAGTTTCAATTGATCACCAGGTTGATTAATTAAATAAGCAAAGTAAGCCTCACAACCCTTACCTAACATTTTTGATGCTTTAATAGAAGATATGATAGGAGTTCCCGTAGATTTTCTACTACCAACTATCTCAAGTATAGGCTGGTCGGACATTTCTAGTTTTACAATCTTCTTTCTACAATCGAGTTGAGCATAATATCTACCTAACCAGTCCATCCCCAATATAATTTCAAAGTCGCAGAAAGGTAGAATAATTAAATCGGCAGGAAAAACACGACCTTGAATAAAAATATTACATGTCTTGCAAATAGATTTGGTGACAAACTTTGGCCCCATATGTGTATAAACCGCAATATCATGCAATAGTTTATCATGTTTCAACTTAGCATTTTGTGCACATATAGGTGTAATAAATGAATGCGAAGCCCCAGAATCAATTAAAACTTTAATTGATTGATCATTAAGAAGAAAAGTACATTCTACTACAGCGGTCGTATCCGGAAGCTCCTCTACATCTAAGGCAAATACTCGGGCCTGACCCCGCGATACTGGTGCTGCAATTGAACCCCTGGTCTGATTGCCTTGACCAGATGTCTGACCCCTAGTATTCTTGAATTTCTGGAAGTCTTTAACCCTGTGTTGATCACTGCCACATCCGATACATCGGCCCAATCTCTTCTAACAATTCTCATCAGTATGACCTTAACGTTGACAGAAGCTGCACTGCTAGCAGCGTCTTGCAACAGTGCCTCCCGAAGGAGCTCTGTAAGTAGAGGTAGCTGAACTACCCTGTTGAGAATGAACTACTGCTGGTCGGGTCTGCCCCTGACTCTGACTCTGGGCTGGCCGCCACTGAGTTTGAACAGGCCCTGTATAACTCTGTGTCTGCCTCGGCTGTGGACTCTGCCCCACTGGAATCGTCTGCCTCTGGTACCCCTGACTCTGAGACTGGAACTGACGTTTACTCGACTAACTAGTCTCTGCCAACATGTCTGCCTTGCGTTTTTCATACCTCGAGGCGGCTCTGACCACTGCAACATAGTTAGGGTAATCATTCGCAGACAGATTAAGCATAATATCATTCCTCAATCCCATAATGAATCTCTGCATCTTCATGTCCTTTGGTTGTACCAAAGCCGGCACATAACGAGAAAGCCTAGTAAAAGCAGCCTCATATTGATCTACTGTCATATTTCCCTGTTTCAAAGCTATGAACTCTGCCTGGCATCTCTCACGGGCAACCACTGATATATATTTATCTCGGAACTCTCGAACGAAGTCAGCCCATGAATGTTGAACTGTCTCAGCTTCCCATTTCTTATTAATAGTACGCCACCATTCCTCAGCGTCACCCTCTAGAAGAAATGTAGCATAAGTAATTTTTCTCTCATCACTACATTCAAGAATTGCAGTCACCCTTTCAAATTTCCTCAACCACAATTCGGCCTTTATATCATTAGGTTCTCCAAAGAAGTTGTAGGCCCCGTGATGTAAAAATCTGTCATACAAATTAACTCCAGTAGCACCACTACCCTTGGCTCTAGCAGCCTGATTACCTCTGGCAGCCCCTGTCTGACCCTACTGAGTTACGAACTGGGCAATAGTATTCATAGCAGTAGCCAGAATCTGTGCAGTGCTGGGTTCTGGTCCCTGTGGTGGTGCATTCACTGCTACACCTTCACCTTTACCTTCTCCTGGTATACCCTACCTAGGAGCTTCTTCCGGCTCTCTCCCCTGTCTGCCCCTTCTCCTCATCTCAAACAGCTAGAATGCAAAGTATTATGATAGGCATTTACATAAATTGCAGGTAAAGCACATGGAAAGAAGTTCAAATAAATCCACATAAGTCACATATTATATTAGAAGAATGTTCACATACAAGAGATTCATAGTCACTTAATCATGCTTGACATTCTAGACTTTTTACTTCTAAACATTAACTCTTAGAGACCTTTCACATTCCATTGTCATACTAGCACGTTCGTTCCTAATTCAAATTTCACTTAGGCAAATTAAAGAACTACAGTTTCATACAATCACAAAATCACATAGCAGACCCCTACCCACAGACCGAGAAATTTAACCCGGCTTCATGCAATCTATAGCTCTGATACCACCTAAAATGTAACGCCACAACCCAACCCCACGCTAAAGGTTAAGTCTGGACCCGATAAACGGACATAGTCTCCTCTGTGCCACGGACATTTTGGAAACTTGTAAATGCTCAAGATAGCCACAATATACTAAAACAAGCTTTTATAATTAAAATTCAAAGGTTCAAGGCCATCCAAGCTTGGAGACAAACAACAACTCCGAATCACACAAGCATGCAACCAACTTAACTTTTCATTAAACCATTTTAACATGTCATTCTATAATAACATTAGAGCAATCTTAGAAGTTGAAATCAAACATACCGCTAAACATACACCCCCAAGCATGGAAGAACTAAAAAGAGAATTAAAAGTTATTACAAGCCATAATATCTCAAAGCTAACATTACAACCAACTAACTTTCAACTTGCAACTACAAGAATATACATAGCCTTAAGGCCACAAAATAGATCATGCTATAGCAATACAAGTACGCCATGTAACAACAAGAAGGCACATCTACCTTAGACAACAAACACACAGTAACTAGGGCAAAGGCTTAGCCTGAACTTCTTCCTCTTCTACTAGTACCTCAACTAGTTGGGGTTCACCCTCAGCACTTCTTGAAACATATATTGAGGTATGAGCAACCACTGTTGCCCAGTGAAGGATAAGGTCTCCCGGGGCGTGCAATGCAACAAGTAATACAATTAAGAATTAATAGAAATGAAAACCGTTCAAGGAGAACAAAAGATTGAATACCACACATTAAAAAGGATACATTCACATAACCCCGATACTCCAATCTTCACTTGGTTTTCATTCACGATCCACGAACCACGATCACGATCACGATAAGCCGGCATAACCCCAAACACTCCAGTGGGTGTACTCCGGATGTACCCCGATAATCCTACGACCCAATATCCCCTGGAAATCTCTGGACCAGGCAAATGAAGGACTAGGGCACGGAGTTTGAATATCCACTAGCAAGCCCTCTGCTGCTCAGCCGATATTCAACACATCCGTCCCTGACACTATGGTTGCGTAACCACTATGCAATGCACTTAACAATGACAAGATATCAATAATATTATAAGCAATAACACGTGGGAGGATCAACAAAGTAGGTTGACCTCGAAACAGATAGATTAGAAGCAATTCAATAAGCAAATAAGAGGTTTACAAAGGAGAAAATCCAAGTTATATTTAGAACCCTACCAAAAGCTTCAAAATAACTTGAAATCACATTTAAACACATATGGAGACATGCCAAGGTCTTAGATGCAAGTGACAGTCGAATTTACCCTTAAACCCCTTTGTAATTCCGTCCGTTTTTCTTCCAAACTCATATTAAGGATTCCAATTCGAGTGAAGGCTATACCAATCTCCTAATTAACCCTTAAGGTACCCTTATAACCCACAAATTCGTTCAATTACCTGCAATTACCCCAAAATTCCTATTTTCCCTCTTATAGCCTTGAACTACACATACCTCAACCAAGCTTCAAACAAGGGTTAGCAAAGTTTCTATAGGACCTAGGTAGCCTAAGAATACTAAAAGTGAAGCCCGAATCCACTCGGATTCGCATTAACCCCGAAACCCTTTTGTTAAAGTCGGCTAATTCACGTTCTATGCAAATTTAGAGCAATTCAATTGCACGGGGCTATTAGAATACGTTCATTAATACCTAAGGCATCTATTAGAAGCATTGAATCAAACTAATTCGCGCCATTACACAAAACCCTAGAATTTCGTCACTATTCACCTTATAAATCAAATTAACGATTCTAACCGTTTAAAATGCGAACCAATGGCTTAAATACGTTCTCTAGAACTTATATACAAGGTATAATAGCATAAATAAGCATTACAATAGTATTGGAACGCATTTCTAACAAATCAAGAAAATAGCAACAATTTTAAAATGCGCAAAAAGTCATGAAATCCCTCACCAATGCGCGTAGGAACACCTAGGAGGCTTGTACACACCCTAATGTACTTGGTCAAGGCTTGGAGAGGCTTGGATTGAAGGATTGAAGAGCAAAATCTTCTTCTTTTTCCTGTTTGCTGCTGTCGGCCTCTGCAAAGTAATTTCAGCCTTTGCTTTCTTTTCTTTTTTTGTGTTTTTATGAGCTTAAATGTTATGTGTTGAGTATATATTGGGTGGGGTTCAATTGGGTGCTTAAGTGTACTTCTAAAATGAGCATTGTTAACTTAAAAATGAGCCTAAGGTGAAAAGTGTAAGCTAACTAATTAAAACACTAAGTTATGTTACGTAACACTATTCATTAGTTCACTAAACTATTTTTTAGACGAGTGCTCCTATCGCTTCTAGCTCAATTGCCCATTTTTCCCACTCCTTTAACAATTAATATGATTTAATAAAATTGCTAATTCACTAATATGATGCAGTTTGTAAATAGAGTGAATAGTGGCTAAAGAAGACAGTTAATAAAGCACAGAAGGAAATGCGTAAATAATGGGTGCAACAGTAAGTTAATGTATGGCAAAAAGCTCGGGCATCACAGATTGTACATCATATGGATGTCAAGCCAGTTTTTTCCTTAAGGGGCAACTTGAAGAAGAAGTCTACGTTGCACAGCCCCTTGGCTTCCAAATACCAGGTGAAGAAGAAAAAGTCTGCAAATTGAAGAAGGCTTTATATAGGTTAAAGCAAGCACCACGACCTTGGTACAAACGTATAGACTCTTTATTCCTGCAGTATGGATTCTGTAGAAGCAAATCAAAGGCCAACTTGTATGTTCTAAGTGAACAAGGAAAGAAGGTAATTGTAATCCTATATGTGGATGATCTTGTAATCACTGGTGACCATGAAGATACTATTCGGAAGACGCAAGAATGGTTGAGCCAAGAATTTGAAATGACAAATCTTGGTTTTCTTCATTATTGCTTGAGAATCAATGTATGGCAAAAACCTTATACTATCTTCATTTCGCAGCAACGATATGTTCATGAGCTCTTGACTGCATTTGGTATGTCCGAGTGTAACCAGTTGTCACTCCGATAGAAGTGAATACAAAGCTATCAGTTAATGATCCTTCAGAACAAGTTGATAACAAGTTCTACAGAAGGTTGGTGGGAAGTTTAATCTTATTTTGTAACACAAGACCTGATATTAGTTATGATGTGCGAGTTCTTAGTTGGTTTCAAATAAACCGAGACAAATTCACTGGCAAGCAGGGATACGGGTCCTCAAATATCTCAAAGGCACGTTAGAGTATGGGATATCATACAAGTTTGGAGATACTTTATCTGGGTACTGTGACTCAGACTGGGCTGGTGATATTAACTCAAGAAAATCTGTTACAAGTTATGTATTCATATTCGGTGGTGAAATCATCTCATGGTCTAGTAAGAAGTAACCCACCGTTGCACTTTTATCAATAGAAGCGGAATACAAGGCTGCATGTGTAGCATCCTGTGAAGCTGTTTGGCTACGACGCATCATGACTGATATTGGCATTCCAATAGAGGAATCAACAATACTCAAATGTGACAGTCAGAGTTGTATAGCCATGTTAAAGAATCCGATATTTCATGCTAGAACAAAACACATAGAGATTCAGTATCACTATGTGAGGGAACTGATCGAGGAAGGAGAAATCTACATGGAGTACTGCCCTACAGAATATAATTGTGCAGTTATCTTCACCAAAGCATTAGGGAGCGTCCATTTGAGCAAGCATCTTCAAACATTGGGTGTTGGCCCAATAGCTTAGTCAACATGAGGTGAACATTGAGAGGGTGTATTGGTATATGTCAATGCCCACCTCATAATAAGTATCATTAATTATATGGTAGCATAAATTAACGATTCTGACTTATACATCGATGAGGTCAAAAGAGACCACGATGGCTACAAGAAAGAAGTTCGAGAATTTGGAGTTACCAAAGATGACATCGGGATTATGCAATGCTAAAGTCAGCAAATTTTACCAAAGGAAGCTTCTTAGAAGTTGACTTGGATGCTAATCACCCATGTGGTCAATTGAAGCCTCCTATATGATAAATATGAGATATCAATACTTTGAACATGGTTGGTAAAGCCAACCAAGTTAGAAATATTTGATAGGAAAGTCTCCTATGGCGGGCTAGCTGAATTCTATAGTCTCCTATGGCGAGCTAGCTGAATTCTATAAATAGCCATGTATTAGTTCATCAAATTCATTCACAACACAACTCCAAACACAATTCTAAGTTAGTCTTTCTTTCTTGTATTCTTCTTGTAAGTCCAGAAGCCATTGAAGCTCTAATCTTGAGAGCGCACGGTGGGACAATTATCTTGTAAGTGTTATATTGAATTGTTATAACGAGTAGTGTTGTCTTTCTACTTGATTGTTATTAAGACGTTTCTGGGAAATTGGTTATATTCTTACAATATGTTCATTTCCTTCCAATTTTTCTTGCCGCAGTCCTGTGTTCTCCTCCAGTTCTTAATCTTTCTTTGTTTTTTTTTCCTCACCTACTTATCTTTTGTCTACTTTAGCACCTCCATCCTCTTCTTCATCCCATTTAGCCCTTATTGTTCCTGCTAGAGTTTTTTAGTCCTCTAATTTATTGCTCAGTGAGTTCTAATTCCCACCATCTTATGGTGACTAGATCCAAGACTACATCTCTCAAACATAGGGTCTTGTTTTCCACTGCCTTAATTCAGTTTCCAAGTATCAATGTTGGCAATATGTTATGATTGAAGAGTTAATACTCTTCTCAATCAATAGAGACCTAGAGTTTAATGCCATTGTCCTTATCCAAATTAGACATTGATTATAACATTGGTATGTAGGATCAAGAGAAATGTAGATGTTTCTGTAGCAAGATATATATAAAGCAAGGCTAGTAGCTAAAGATTTTAACCAAGGATATGGCATTGACTATAGTGAGATGTTTTTAAATCCGTTAAGTTACAAGTGGCAATTTAAGTAATATTAAGATTTTATGGGAGAGTTTGAGATTTGTGCACAAATTCATAGGGCAAAATCAATTTATCCCCTTGGTCTTTTAATATCTCAATATAGATACCGATTTTAACTTCTTAATTAAAAAATTTATTCCAAAATTACAAATAAAATATATGGTTGGGAAATTCATTTGTGACGTTTGAAAGAACATATACAGTTGTTAGTACTTTGACGTTTGTTTGAAATATATAGTTGTTACTACTTTTCTCAATTTCTTCTTTATGTCTTTCATTTTACAAAAATTGAAGGGGATATAATATGTTTGGGAAGGGTTGTGACTCTTTCCTTAGATCTGATTAATACAAGTAACATGGTTGAGAAATTCAATTGTGACGTTTGAAATAACATGTACAGTTGTTATTGTTATGACGTTTGTATAACATATAGAGTTATTGTTTTCCTCAGTTTACTCTTTGCCTTTCATTTTAAAAACATCGCAGGGGATATAATATGGTTAGGAAGGGCTTGGAGTCTATTTGTGAAATCCCAGTTTTTGTTTTTGCCTCGATTTGCGTGTCTTCATCTCGATTTGTGTAATTTGACCTGTTTATGTGTTATATGAGTTAGAATGCGCTAAATATGTGATTTATATTCCTAATATATGCTATGTGTGCATTCATGAAATTTTTATCAAAATCGACATCAGAAATTTTATCAATAATTTTTGTGAATAGTATTTTGAACACTTGTCCGCTAAAATTTTTATAGGAGTGTTTTAAATGTTTTAAAACATAGTCCTCTATTATTAATAGACCATATTTGATAAAAAATAAATTCTGAAACGGAATATTAATTAAAATAGACTTTTCGGGCGAAAAGTAGCGTTTTTGAGCTAAATAGTGATTTTTCTAAACCCGATTCTTGCATTGACTTTCGTTGACCTAGTATATATTAATATAAATGTATTTATATGTGATATTAAATGATTTTAGATTAATTGTGCATTCAAAAGATATTTGAAAACAAATAATATGACTTTTCACATTCTTTTGCAAAAATCGAATTTTTAACCGAGTCGGGTATAAATATATGCATATGAAACTTGTTGTCAACTAAAAATATACTACTAAAAATAGTCTAAGTGTTGAATGCACTAAAAATATACTACTAAAAATACTCTAAGTGTTGAATACATGTTTGTGAGCAAAATAGTCTAAAAACAATTAAAAGACTAAAAATACTAGTTAAAAGACTAAAAATACTAACTTTGACTTTGCAAATTTTGTTGACCTTAAGCTTATATCATCAACACACATTAAAAACAAATCAAACACACTCACAAAACACACACATTACCGAAAATCCATGAGGGAGAAGAAAGAAGGCATTTTCAAGGTTTTTCAAAGTATTTTTCACATAGATTTTGCATTTCAAAGCCGAATTGAGTCATTCAAAGCTTGAATTCACTTGTTGGGCATTCATTCTACATCTTTCTTGCATCAAAACACATCAAAGGTGAGAGAAAAATTCTAGATCTCAAAATGTCATTTTTATATTTTTGCATATAATTGAATTTTGAACCGTTAGAATGTTGAATTGATGTTATATTATTGTTTAGTTCATGCTAAGGATCGTTTATATGTGTTTATATAAGATTTGAACCGTTGTAGCATGAATTTTTTATTTTTCGGGTATTAAAATTGAGTTGTTGGCTATTTGTTGAATAATTGGAGTTGTGATGGTTGGAATCGATTGTTGTTAGCTTGTAAAAGTTTGTGAAATACGTGGTAGTAATGTTGTGATGCCGAAATTTTGATTGTGATGTTGGTGTGAAAGTCCGAAAATTTCAGCCTAGGTGCATTGAGGTTTTAGGGTTGTTAGGCTTGATTTGGATAGATTATGGTTGGTTTCCGAAGGGGCTAATGTAGTTGATTGAGTGGGTGAGTGATAGAAACTGGTTTGGAGGTTATCGAATTAGTAAAATGTAAGTTATGACTTTTAGAAGATTGGGTTGTCTTTCTTTAAAATGTTGAATTATGTCTTTAGATGTTTGGGTGGTGTTTGAGTGATTGAATTGTGAGTTGTTGATGGTTAGACTAGGGTTTGAATATGTGGTTATTGCATGCTAAGCTAGATGGCCTACTTTGTCATTTAACTTAGTTGTTGAGTTGTTAATTGTTTATTTGATGATATATTGTTGAAATGATGATTATTGATTGATTATTGATGAACCGGGAGATAGGCAACCTACTTTGCTGTCCTCTTGTGATAATTTATTATTGATGAGCTGGGAGATAATCAACGTGAAAGGTTGTCCTCCTGAGATTTGAATGTTTATTATTATTGTTGAGTCTTGGTATGTGTGTGCCACCTCTCGGGCAGCGTCGGGCTGTCGGGTTGAAACCGACATGACTACCATAGGCTACCCCCAGCTTGCATGACGGAGGTGTCATGGAAGGAGGGCTAGAGAGGTACCTCGGGTGCGGGAGTAATGGGGAGTTACAAGAAGAATGGTTGACATCGTGATGGCATTTGGAGCTACACCAACTAGAGTATCCTTTATTGATTGGTCATTATAATTAATGTGCTTCTATTGTTATTGATGATTATTATGTATTTACTGCTCAAAGGATGATTTCCAAGGAGTATAATAAATACTGTTAGAGATCTATCGAATCCTCACTGGGCTTGTTTTATATAAGCTCACTTTCAATTATTGCATGCATACAGGTGTTACCAATCCAGATTACGGGTACGTGTCTCCAGAAGAGGATAATGTGTCATATGTGGACGAGTCCTATGTGCTAGAGTCTTGTCCTTGATATCTGAGATGTAGTTCTCTTTTGTTATCTTGTATATTAAAACTAGATGTTTTGTATTTACTTAGAAGTTTATGATGTATAAGATGTTGTAAAAATAATGAATTAAATGTTGCTAGCTTAGTAGTCTTGTTTTGGAACATGATTAGGTTGCTAGATTGGTTATAATCTATTTTGAAAATGTATGTTATATAGTAAATGTATGATGTTGGAACGGAGGCGTATAACCTATGGATGCAATGGTAAAAGAATGTTTAATGTATATTGTGGTTGTGTTGTTTAATTGTTGAATTGTTTGTGGAGTTGGATGTATGAGTTGCGAAGAGGTTAGGTTAGAGCCTTGGTATCCGGGTTACAGTCGTTATACTGCCGAAATTCCATTGCGTCCTGACTGATCTTAAGGGGGGTCGAGTTGGGGTGTTACACTATCAATGCATCTGACTACTACAAGTAAAACGAAAATACATATCAATATGAAAGTAATATGTATGTACATGTTTTATCTTCCGGTTAGATGTATGCACTTAGGTAGTAATTGATATCCTATATTGATTTTGGATAAGAATTAAACAAGTTGAGGAATTAAATGATTCTAAGATTGAAATGAAATTAAGAAAGGGTATGTCATGCATGATATGCTCTAGGAATGAAGATATGAATGAATATATTAATCCCAAACCACTTTCATTTGTTTACCTTTTTCCAATTGAAAATGTATTTGTTCATAACTTCATAACGTTATGAACAGATCCAATATATGTGTAAATTAATGAAAATATTTCACTATCATTAAATCATCCTGTTCAGAATATCTTATAATATTATAGAAGAATCCTTGCTCTTCCCAACTAGGTATTCAAAATTTTCTTTTCTCTTGATTGGTCACTCTAAATTAACGGTGTTAGTGTTTTTCAACTATAAAGGGTATAATGATCATTTCTTAATCATTGAAAAAAAAAGGAAAGAGAGAATAAGGCATGTACCAAGCCCATGTAAACGTGGCTTGCCCAAAGAGAGGAAGGAAAAAAAAAGCAACTTAAACTCAACAAGTATACACTAGTGGCCAAAAAAAAAGTGGAGACACACTCAAGCACACATGACACATGAACACAACATACACACAAGCACAATATTTTCCAGCCACCAAATTTTCATTATAATGCAAGTCAATAATTTTTAATACTTATTAGACTTACTATTTCTATCATTTGCAAGGCAATAATATTTAACAGTTATGTGGCTTTAGATTTTCATCATTGATGCAAGCCAATAATTTTACAAGCTACTAGACTTGCGATTTTCAGTATGATGCAAGTCTATAAATATTAAATATGGGATTTTCATTAGAATGCAATTTAATAATTTTTTAACAACTATCCGGCATGATATTTTCATCCTCTTTAGAAAATTATTGGCTAGAATTTTGATATAAATAACATGCCCGATAGCTATTAGAAATTGAAGATAATGTATAATATAATAAATCTCTTTCTAACAGCTTAAACTTTTAGATGAGAGGTTTATTATATTATTCATTATCTTCAACAACATTAATGTGGTGAAAATTGTAAACCTTGTAACTATAGCTATTAAAAATCATACGCTTGAATAGTGATCAAATTTGCATACCTAATAGCTATTACAAATTATTGGATTGCATTGTAATAAAAATTGTAATAGTTATGAAAGTTTTTCTCCTTTCATCATGAAGAAAACAACATGCCTAACAAAAATATTCCCTCCGCCAAATTTTTCCTTTTTTTTGTTGTGTATGCCATTTCAATGCAATGAAAATCAGATTGAGCGCAATGGTAGTATGCATCCTACTTAGCAACATGGTAAGGGGAAAATAAGAATTTTAACCAATCAACAAGTTGATCATAAAAAATGGGTAAAGGTGTTAGATTTGAGGGATTTGCAAAAGAAAAAATAATAATAATAATAAACCTAGTTGGGTAAAAACATAAAATGCAGGGACCCAATTGTCTTTTTCCTATAATTGAAATATCCATTGATTTTTTTTGTCAAAGAAATATCCATTGATTGTCAGATCCGTACTTGACTATTTGTATCATCACTATTATATATATTAGGCTATAAAACACCCTTTACCCTGGCCCCTAATGGATCTAAGCCAAATCACTTCATCCCCTTATATTTGTTTCATATCAATTAATCCACTTCTTTTGTATTTAGAGTAAAGTTGTTAACGGGGTTAACTAATAGCCGTCAACTAATATGCCATAAATAAGCAATGTTCCCTTTCTGTTTCTAGCAAAAATTTTGGCGCCAAAAGAAAAAAAAAACTAAGATAAAGATGATTACTAGAGGAATGGCCTGAGGAGGGGAAAACTTGGCCATAAGGAAAAACTATAGAAGGTCAGGGAAGGGAAAACCTCAGTCTAAGAGGCCAAGGGTGAAAGAAGGCATCACTTTCACAGATCGAGACTTGGATGGTTTGGTTCTGTCATATGATGATCCGCTTGTGAAAATCGTGGATGTAGGCGACTACCTAGTAAGATGGGTGATAGTAGATACTGAGAGCACGATCGAGATGTTATTTCTAGATGCTTTTGAAAAGATGGGGGTTAAGAGAGCCCATTTAAGACCCATGAAAGGAACGTTGTCTGGATTTACATGGCAGGAATTCAGGCCCGAGGGACTCATCACCTTCAAAGTGACCCTCGGACAAAGGCAGTGGAAGAACCAAGAGTTGATCGACTTCATAATTGTGGATTGCAAGTCAGCTTACAATGGGATCCTGGGAAGGATAGCCCTGGGAAAGTTCAAAGCGGTAGCCTCAACATACCACCTCACCGTTAAGTACCCGACTGAGAATGGGATTGCTACACTAGGGAGGGAGGGGGGGGGGGACTAGAGGCGTGCTCAGGAGTGCTATGCCGCATCCTTGAGGTTGCAGAAGGAAGAGTCGGAGTTGATAGAGATACCAGAGAGGAAAACCAAGAAGGGAAAAGAAATCAAAAAGGCCACCCCTGCTGAGGAACTTGTAAATGTGGAGTTGGAGGCTGGCAAAAAAGTGTAGTTTGGGGCTGAGCTCGATCCAAACCTAAGGAAAGGTATAATAAATTTCATTTCGCAGAATAAACATGTATTTCCTTGGTCTTCCACTGATATGACAAGTACAAACCCATATATAGCGGTTCATCGCCTCAATGTTGACCCAAGCTTCAGACCTGTCAAGCAAAAGAGAAGGGTGTTCTATGCAGAAAAGAATCATATCATTAGGGAAGAGATCGGTAAGCTATGAAGAGCAGGCCACATCTGGGAGTTAAAATATCCGACATGGCTTGCTAATGTGGTGTTGGTGCCGAAGCCCTCGGGAAAATAGAGGATGTGTATTGACTTTACAGACCTCAATAAGGCCTGCCCAAAGAATTGCTATCCGCTCCCCAGAATCGATTAGATGGTGGATGCTACCTCAGGGTGTGAAATGCTGACTTTTATGGATGCATTCAAAGGGTACAACCAAATAAGGATAGCCCCGGAAGACGAGGAGAAAATCGCATTCATTACTGACCGAGGTACATATTGCTACAAGGTGATGCCATTTGCGTTGAAAAATGCAGGGGTGACCTACCAACAGATGATGGATCGTGTATTTGAGAACCAGATCAGCCGAAACATGGAAAAATACGTTGATGATATGCTAGTCAAGAGTAAAAGTGCGCAGACGCACGTGGAAGACCTGGCCGAGGCTTTTGCCACTATGGAGAGGGTCAAAATCAAGCTAAACCTAGAAAAGTGTGCATTGGGGTCCAGGCGGGAAAGTTCATTGGTTTCATGGTCACTAAGTGGGGAATTGAAGCTAATCCGGAGAAGGTACAAGCTATTCTTGACCTTCAACTGCCCGCATGTACCAAGGATGTACAGAAGCTGACAGGGAAAGTGGCCGCCTTAAGTCATTTTATGTCTAGATCAGCTGATAGGTGTGCTCATTTCTTCAGAACATTGAGGAAACCAAAGGATTTCCAGTGGACAGAGGAGTGCCAGGTTGCATTTGATGGGTTAAAGGAATATCTGAGCTCGCCACCCCTACTGTCCCGACCTGAGAGGGAAGAGGTCTTATACTTATACTTGGCTACCTCAGTAACAATATGGCGGCTCTGATAAGGGAGGAGAATAAAGTACATAAGCTGGTGTACTATATGAGTAAGCTACTGCGAGAGGCAGAGTTGAGGTATCCAGTAATAGAGCTGATGGCTCTGGCTTTCATTACAGCGTCAAGGAAGCTGAGGCATTATTTTGACGCGCATACGATATGTGTGATGACAAACATGCCTCTCAAGCAGGTCTTGCATAAGCCCGGGATGTCAAGAAGGTTATTGAAATGGTCGGTAAAGCTCTGACAGTTTGACATGCTATACCAACCTATAACCGCTATCAAGGCACAAGTTGTGGCGGACTTTATTATTGAGTGTACAGGAGAAGTCGCCCAGTCGGGAAAACCAGTCTGGAAGATATAGGTTGATGGAGCCTCGGGTAAGCAAGGTAGTAGTGCTGGGGTAGTGATCCGAAGCCCGGAGGGTGACGAAATGCAGCATTCGTTGAAGTTCTAGTTTCTAGCGTCTAATAATGAAGCTGAGTATGAAACATTAGTGGCAGGGCTAAAAACAGCATAGACTTTGGGAGCTCGAGCAATGGAGGTTGTAACCGATTCTCAATTGGTAGTGACCCAGGTGACCGAAGGGTATGAAGCCCGGGATTTGGTTATGGCAGTATATCTGTTAAAAGTGAAGAGCATGATCAGTAGTTTTGAGCAGTTCTCCATCCGGCAAGTACCTCGGACAGAAAATGACCAGGCAGATGCGCTCTCAAAATTGGCGGTGGCGACCTCGAAGACCGCAGCGGTGCAGATAGAAGAGGTGATTGCCCCAAGTGTAAACCTTAAAGGAAATGAGGTGGCCATGGTAGAACAGAGTATCCCGTGGACTTAAGCGATCATGGATTTCTTAGGAAAAGGCAATTTGTCCACCAATAGAGAGAAGACGAGGTTAATCGAGAAAAGGGTTGCTAGGTTTGTTATCCCCGGAGGGCAATTGTACAAACGCTCCTTTACTTGGCCATTGTTGAAATGCGTAGATCCGGAGGAAGGGCACTATATCCTACGAGAAGTACATGCGGGGATTTGCAGCAATCATATTGGCTTCAAGGCCTTAGCGAGGAAGATATTGAGACAGGGATATTACTGGCCTATGTTGTACACGGATGCCCTGGTCTTCGTTAAGAAATGTGATACCTGCCAGAGGTTTTCTCGAATCCTGAGAAAGCCAGCTGCAGACTTGACCATGATGTCGTGTCCCTAGCCGTTCGCCCAGTAGGGTCTAGATATACTTGGACCATTACCTAACAATACAGCTCAGAGGAGGTCAGTTTACGTAGCAGTGGATTATTTCACTTAGTGGGTGGAAGCCGAACCAGTACCAAAAACAACTGACCGATCAGCCTGGAACTTCATCTGGAAGTCTGTTGTTTGCCGCTTTGGGATCCCAAGAGTCATTGTCACAGATCATGGGACACAATTTGACTCGCATTACTTCATAAAGCAATACAAGGAGCTCGGAATTTCCTTACGTTTTGCATTTGTAGCTCATCCTCAAACTAACAGCTAGGTTGAGGTTACTAATAGAGCTGTTTTGCAGGGACTAAAGAAAAAGTTGACGGATGCAAAGGGGCGTTGGGCAGATATCCTTCCAGAAGTACTATGGGACACAAGACCACTGTCACGCCCCGACCCAACCCCACGCTAAAGGTTAAGTCTGGACCTAACACACGAACAAAGTCTCCTCTATACTGTGGACATTCTGAAAACTTGAAATCACTCAAATAAAGCCACAATACAACAAGACAAGCTTTTATAACTAAAGTTCAAAGGTTCAAGGCCATCCGAACCTTGAAGCATACAACAGTTCAAAATCACACAAGCATGCAACCAACTTAACTTACTTCATAAAAACCGATCATCATACCATCCAAAATAACATTGGCAGATACCGAGGAGTTGAAACCAAGCATACTTTAAACCATACACTCCCAAGCATGCAAGTAGCTAGAAAATAGGACATAATTATTACAAACCATGGTTTCTCAAATCTATCACTACAACCAACCATCTTTCAACTTGCAACTACAAGAATATACATAGCCCTAAGGCCACAAAATAGATCATACTATAGCAATATAAGTACGCCATGTAATAACAAGAAGGCGCATCCACCTCAGACAACAAACACACAACAACTAGAGCAAAGGCTCAGCCTGAACTTCTTCCTCTTCCACTAGCACCTCAACTAGCTGGGGATCACCCTCAGCACTTCCTGAAACATATATCGAGGTATGAGCAACCACTGTTGCCCAGTGAGGGATAAAGTCTCCCGGGGCGTGCAATGCAACAGGTAATACAGTTAAACAATAATAGCAATTAAACCATTCAAGAAATAACAATAGCTTAAATAACCACACATTAAAAAGGATACATTTCACTTAACCCCAACACTCCAAATCTTCACTTGATCTTCGTTCACGATCCACGAACCACGATCTCGATCACGATAAGCCGGCATAACCTCAAACACTCCAGTGGGTGTACTCCGGATGTACCCCGATAATCCTACGACCCAACACCCTTGGCAATCTCCGGACCAGGCGAGTGAATGAATAGGGTACGGAGTTTGAATATCCACTGGCAAGCCCTTTGCCGCCCAGCCGATATTTAACACATCCGCCCCTGACACTATGGTTGCACAACCACTATGCAATGCACTTAACAATGGCATGATATCGATAATAATATAAGCAATAACACGTAAGAGGATCAACAAAGTAGGTTGACCTCGAAACATATGGATTAGAAGCAGTTCAATACAAGCAATTAAGAGGTTTACAAAGGGAAAAATCCAAGATACACATAGAACTACACTAAAAGCTTGAAAACAACTTGAAACCACATTTAAATACATATAGAGACATGCCAAGGTCATAGATGCATGTGACAATCGAATTTACCCTTAAACCCCTTAGTAATTCTATCCGTTTTCCTTCTAAACTCACATTAATTAGTCAAATTCAAGGGGAAGCTATACCAATCTTCTAATTAACCCTTAAAGTACCCTTATAACCCACAATTATGTTCGATTACCCGCAATTACCCCGAAAGCCCCAATTTTCCTTGTATAGCTTTGAATTACACCTACCTTAACCGGCCTTCAAACAAGAGTTAGTAAAGGTTCTATAGCACCTAGGTAGCCTAAGAATACTAAAAGTGAAGCCCAAATCCACCCAGATTCGCATTAACCCCGAAATCCCTTTGTTAAAGTCGGCTAATTCACGTTCTATGCAAATTTAGAGCAATTTGAGTGCACGGGGCCATTAGACTACCTTCATTAGCACCTAAGGCATCTATTAGAAGCATTGAATCAAACTAACACGTGCAATTACACAAAACCCTAGAAATCCCATCACTATTCACCTCATAAATCAAAATAGTGATTCCAACTGTTTAAAATGCGAACCAATGACTTAAATATGTTCTCTAGCACTTATATACAAGGTATAATAGCATAAATAAGCATTAGAGTATCATTTGATAGCATTTATAACAAATCAAGAAAATAGTAACAATTTTAAAATGCGCAAAAAGTCATGAAATCCCTCACCAGTGCGCGCAAGAGCTCTCGGAAGACTAGCAAACACCCTAAACTACTTGCTTCTAGCTTGGCTTGGCTTGGATTGAGGAATTGATGTAGCAAAATTCACCCAAGAGAAAGAGAAGGGATGTCGGGTTCTGCAATCTTTTTTTTCAGCTTTTATTTTTTTTCTTTTGCATTTTATGAGCTTAAGTGTGTTATAAGATGACTAAGCCAATGTGGGGTCATGTTTCGGTGGTTAAGTGGTCCACTAGAATGCGCGTAGATAGCCTTAAACGAGTCTAAAGTGCAAAATATAAGCTAGCTAATTAAAACACTAAGTTATGTCACGTTATACTATTCATAGTTTGCTAAAAATATTTTCTAAACGAGTACTCCTATCTCTTCTAGCTCAATTGCACATTTTTCCCATTCCTCAAATAATTAATATGATTTAATAAAAATGCAAATTTAATAATATAAGCAATAACACGTAAGAGGATCAACAAAGTAGGTTGACCCCGAAACATATGGATTAGAAGCAGTTCAATACAAGAAATTAAGAGGTTTACAAAGGGGAAAATCTAGGATACACATAGAACTACACTAAAAGCTTGAAAACAACTTGAAACCACATTTAAATACATATGGAGACATGCCAAGGTCTTAAATGCATGTGACAATCGAATTTACCCTTAAACCCCTTTGTAATTCTATCTGTTTTCCTTCTAAACTCACATTAATGATTCAAATTCGAGGGGAAGCTATACCAATCTTCTAATTAACCCTTAAGGTACCCTTATAACCCGCAATTATGTTCGATTACCCGCAATTACCCCGAAAGCCCCAATTTTCCTTGTATAGCTTTGAACTACACCTACCTTAACCGGCCTTCAAACAAGAGTTAGTAAAGGTTCTATAGCACCTAGGTAGCCTAAGAATACTAAAAGTGAAGCCCAAATCCACCCGGATTCGCATTAACCCCGAAATCCCTTTGTTAAAGTCGGCTAATTCACGTTCTATACAAATTTAGAGCAATTTGAGTGCACGGGGCCATTAGACTACCTTCATTAGACCTAAGGCATCTATTAGAAGCATTGAATCAAGCTAATACGTGCAATTACACAAAACCCTAGAAATCCCGTCACTATTCACCTCATAAATCAAAATAGTGATTCCAACTGTTTAAAATGCGAACCAATGACTTAAATATGTTATCTAGCACTTATATACAAGGTATAATAGCATAAATAAGCATTAGAGTATCATTTGATAGCATTTATAACAAATCAAGAAAATAGCAACAATTTTAAAATGCGCAAAAAGTCATGAAATCCCTCACCAATGCGCGCAAGAGCTCTCGGAAGACTAGAAAACACCCTAAACTACTTGCTTCTAGCTTGGCTTGGGTTGGATTGAGGAGTTGGTGAAGCAAAATTCACCCAAGAGAGAGAGAAGGGATGTCGGGTTCTGCAATCTTTTTTTCAGCTTTTATTTTTTTCTTTTGCATTTTATGAGCTTAAGTGTGTTATAAGATGACTAAGCCAAGGTGGGGTCATGTTTGGGTGGTTAAGTGGTCCATTAGAATGCGCGTAGATAGCCTTAAACGAGTCTAAAGTGCAAAATATAAGCTAGCTAATTAAAACACTAAGTTATGTTATGTAATACTATTCATAGTTTGCTAAAAACATTTTCTAAACGAGTACTCCTATCTCTTCTAGCTCAATTGCACATTTTTCCCATTCCTCAGATAATTAATATGGTTTAATAAAAATGCAAATTCAATAATATAATGCAGTTGAAAAATGGGATGAATAGTAGCTAAGACACACGACAAGTAAAGCACAGAATTAAATGCGCAAATAATAGATGCAACAGTAAATGAATGCATGGCAAAAGCTCGGGCGTCACATCCTCTCCCCCTTAAACTAATTGTGCCCACGCAATTCTTATATGAATCGGTGAATAATTCTGGATAGCGTTCCCATATTTGGTCTTCTATCTCCCTTGTAGTATCCTCTAACCCGTGATGATGCCACATAACTTTAACCATTGGAATGCTCTTAGTCCTCAGCTCCTGAACTCTCTGATCCACAATCCGAAGAGGTTTCTCCGTATAGGTCAAAGTTTTGCTGATCTCTAAAGGCTCGGGCTCAAGAACATGAGAAGGATCTGACTGATACTTCTGAAGCATAGAAACATGGAAGACATTAGGAATTCTGCCTAGGCTAGGAGGCAAAGCTAGACGATAGGCCAATTCACCAATGGTTTCAGTTATTTCAAACGGTCCCACATAACGAGGACTGAGTTTACTTCCTTTACCATGCTGAATCAGACCCTTACAAGGAGAAATTTTTAAAAATACTCGATCCCCTATGACAAATTTCAGATCACGGCGGCGTCTATCTGCATAACTCTTTTGCCGACTCTGAGCTGTAAGCATCCTCTTTCTGATAAGCTACACATGATCAATCATTTTGTTCATCTCAGGTAAAAGAGTAGGGTCGATAGTCTTCATCTCACCAACATCATCCCAATAGAGAGAAGACCGGCATTTACGCCCATAAAGTACCTCATAAGGTGCCATTCCAATAGTAGCTTGATAACTATTGTTGTAGGCAAACTCTATGAGTGGCAAATACTTTTCCCAGCTCTTACCGAAGTCCAGAATACAAGCTCGTAACATATCCTCGAGAATTAAGATAGTTCTCTCAGATTGACCATCTGTCTGAGGATGATAGGCAGTACTGAAACTCAAAATCGTGCCCAAAGCTTTCTGAATCTTCTGCCAGAACTGAGATGTAAATCTAGGATCTCTATCTGACACAATACTCTTTAGAATCCTATGAAGTCTGACAACATTCTCAATATACAACTCTGCTAGCTTATCAAGAGAATCAGTCTTCTTTTTAGCAATGAAATGAGAAGTCTTGGTCAATCTATCAACAACAACCTAAATTGAGTCATTACCCTTCGAAGACCTCGGCAAATCAGAGACGAAATCCATGGTAATATGGTCCTATTTCCAAACAGGAATGGCCAATGGCTGCAACAACCCTGCCGGTCTCTGATGTTTGGCTTTAACTTTCTGACAAGTGAGACATCGAGCAACATAGTCAGCAATTTCTCCCTTCATGTTATTCCACCAGAAGTTTTGCTTCAAATCTTTATACATCTTTGTACTGCCTGGATGGATGGTATACTTAGAACTGTGTGCCTCAGCAAGAATATCCCTCTTCAAAGTTGGCTCACTCGGAATACAGATTCTACCTTTGAATTTGAGAATGCCATCATCATACAATTTGAAATCCGACTCTCCCCCTTTAGAATTCTCTAAGACTTTCAACAATTAAGGATCAGTCTGTTGAGCTTCTCGAATCCTGGATAATAATAGAGATTGAATCTGTAGACTTGCGAATTGAATACCAGAGTTTGAAGTATTAGCCTTCCATAAGCATAGTTCCTCCATGAATTCCCAATTCTTGAAGATTAAACTGGCAACTGTAGCCTTACGGCTTAAAGTATCAGCAACAATATTAGCCTTACCTGGCAAATAATTGATAGTACAATTATAATCCTCAAGCAACTCCAACCAACGCCTCTGCCTCATATTCAACTCTTTCTGAGAGAAGAGATATTTCAGACTCTTGTGATCAGTAAAGATTTCAAACTTGTTACCCCATAGATAATGACGCCATTTCTTTAATGCAAGAATGATAGCTACGAGCTCCAGATCGGGCGTCAGATAATTGAGTTCATAAGGTTTCAGTTTCCTGGAAGCATAAGCAATAACCTTTCTATTTTGCATTAATACGCAGCCCAGGCCCCCCTTCGAAGCATCACTATAGATCACTAGATTATCATAACCCTCAAGTAAAGCAAGAATAGGAGCTGTAGTCAATCTCTTCTTCAATTCCTGGGAGCTAGCCTCACATTTATCATTCCAGTCAAATACTATTTTCTTCTGAGTAAGCTAAGTCAAAGGCCCTGCAATTTTAGAGAAATCCTTGACGAATCTCCGATAATACCCAGCTAAACCAAGGAAGCTATGAATTTCTGTAACTGTTTCTGGACGTTTCCAAAATAACACAACTTCAATCTTTGCTGGATCAACAGAAATACCACCCTGCAAGATAATGTGACCAAGAAAAGCAACTTGCTTAAGCCATAATTCACATTTGCTGAATTTTGCAAACTGATGCTTTTGAAGAGCCTATAACACAATTCTGAGATGTTGTTCATGTTCTGCCTCAGATTTAGAATAGACAAGAATATCATCAATAAAGATAACCACAAATTGGTCCAAGTAAGGACGAAATACCCTCTGCATTAAATCTATGAATGCGGCGGGAGCATTAGTTAGGCCAAACGGTAAGGCAACAAACTCATAATGGCCATAACGAGTTCTGAAAACAGTTTTAGGAACATCATCTTTCTTAATCCTCAACTGATAATAGCCCTGCCTCAAATCGAATTTGGAAAATACATTGGCACCTTGCAATTGATCAAATAACTCTTCAATTAAAGGCAAATGATATTTGTTTTTGACAGTCACCTGATTAAGACCCCAATAATCAATGCATAAATGAATAGATCCATCTTTCTTTTTAACAAACAAGACCGGTGCACCCCAAGATGAAGAACTCGGCTGAATGAATCCCTTCTCAAACAAGCCCTGCAATTGAACTTTCAATTCCTGCAATTTGGGCGGAGCCATTCTATACGGACTCCTAGAGATAGATGTAGTCCCCGGTAATATGTCAATCATGAACTCTATCTCTCTATCAGGCGGTAAACCAAGTAATTCTTCAGGAAAGACCCCCGGAAACTCTCTCACGACAGGTACATCATTCAAGTTCAATTGATCCACATGTTGATTAATCAAATATGCAAGATAAGCCTTATAACCCTTGCTCAATAGTTTAGATGCTCTAATAGAAGAAATAATAGGAGTCCCAGTTGATTTTCTACTACCAATTATTTCAATTACAGGCTGGTCAGGCATTTCTAATCTCACTTTTTTTTTTCTACAATCAAGCTGTGCATAATAACTCCCCAACCAGTCCATCCCCAAGATAATTTCAAAGTCATTGAAGGGTAGAATAATCAAGTCAGCAGGAAAAACACAACACTCAATAAAAATATTACATGCTCTGCAAATAGATGTAGTAACAAACTTCAGACCCATAGGAGTATAGACCACAATCTCATGCAACAATTTATCATGTTTCAGTTTAGCATTTTGTGCACAAGTAGGAATAATAAATGAATGAGTGGCCCCGGAGTCAATTAAAACCTTAACTGATTGATCATTGAGAAGAAAAGTACATTCTACTACAGCCGTCATATCCGGAAGCTCTTCTGCATCCAAAGCAAATACACGGGCCTCACCTCGCGGTGCTAGTACGGCAACTGGTACCCTAGTCTGAGAATTCTGAGCCGATGTCTGACCCCTGGTGTTCTTGTATTTCAAACAATCATTCACTCTATGCTGGTCACTCCCACAGCCTGTACACTTGTTCTGTTTCCTCCAACAAACTCCTCAGTATAACCCTGACGCTGACAGAAGCTGCACTGCTAGTGACGTCTTAGAGCAGTGCCTCCCGAAGGAGCTCTGAAAGTAGAGGTAGCTGAACTACCCTGCTGCGAACGAGATACCGCTAGACGAGATTGACTCTGAGTCTGACTCTGAACTGGTCGTGCCTGAGTCTGAGTAGGCCCTGTATAACTCTGAGTCTGCCTCGGCTGTGGACTCTACCCAACTGAAATAGTCTATCTCTGGTACCCCTGACTCTGAGTCTGGAATAGCCGCTTACTCGATTGACTAGTCTCGACTAACACGTCTGTCTTGCGCTTTTCATACCTCGAGGCGGCTCTGACCACTGCAGCATAATTAGGGTAATCATTTGCAGACAAATTTAGCATAATATTATTTCTCAACCCTATAATAAATCTCTGCATTTTCATATCCTCAGGTTGTACCAATGCCGGCACATAACGGGAGAGCCTAGTAAAAGTAGCCTCATATTGGTCCACTAACATATTTCCCTGCTTCAAAGCTATAAACTCTGCTTGGCGTCTCTCACGGGCAACCACTGATATATATTTGTCTCGAAATTCAGGGACGAAGTCAGCCCACAAATGATGAACCCTTTTGGCTTCCTATTTCTCACTAATAGTACGCCACCACTCTTCGGCGTCACCCTCCAAAAGAAATGTGGCATAGGTGATTTTCCTCTCATCACTGCACTATAGAATTGCAGCCACCCTTTCAAACTTCCTCAACCACAATTCAGTTTTCATATTATCAGGTTCTCCAAAGAAGCTGTAGGCCCCGTGATGTAAAAATCTGTCATACAAATTAACTCCAGTAGCACCACTACCCTCAGCTCTGGCAGCCTGATTACCTCTAGCAGCCCCTGTCTGACCTTGCTGAGTTACGAACTGAACAATGGTATTCATAGCAGTAGTTATAGTAGCCAGAATCTGTGCAGTGCTGGGTTCTGGTACCTGTGGTGGTGCATTCTCTGTTATACCTGCTTCCTGCCTGGAAACCTCCTCCGGTTCTTTATAAACATTCTGATTCTCAGTTCGATGACGGGGACCCATTCCAGATAACAAGAATGCAAAGTATTATGACAAGCATTTGTATAATTCACAGTTAAATCACATAAGAACAAGTTCAAATAAGTTAACATAAGATCGCACATAGGGTCATACAACACTTTACATATTAAACATACAAGTAAAACGATTAATCATACTTTCCATTCTTAACTTTCCACTTTTACACCAAAACTCAAATAAGACCTTTCACATTCTCGCTTTCATGCTAGCATATGCTTAATCATTCAATCTTTCTCTTAACCATTCAAGGAAACATTTATTCACATAATCACACATTAACTCAAGAGACTTCTACCAACAAATCAAGAAATTTAACCCGGCTTCATGCATCTATAAGCTCTGATACCACCTAAATGTCACGCCCCGACCCAACCCCACGCTAAAGGTTAAGTCTGGACTTGACACACCAACAGAGTCTCCTCTGTACCGTGGACATTTTGAAAACTTGAAATCACTCAAATAAAGCCACAATACAACGAGACAAGCTTTTATAACTAAAGTTCGAAGGTTCAAGGCCATCCGAGCCTTGAAGCATACAATAGTTCAAAATCACACAAGCATGCAACCAACTTAACTTACTTCATAAAAATCGATCATCATACCATCCAAAATAACATTGGAAGATACCTAGGAGTTGAAACCAAGCATACTTTAAACCATACACTCCCAAGCATGCAAGTAGCTAGAAAATAGGACATAATTATTACAAACCATGGTTTCTCAAATCTATCACTACAACCAACCATCTTTCAACTTGTAACTACAAGAATATACATAGCCATAAGGCCACAAAATAGATCATACTATAGCAATATAAGTACGCCATGTAATAACAAGAAGACGCATCCACCTCAGACAACAAACACACAGCAACTAGGGCAAAGGCTTAGCCTGAACTTCTTCCTCTTCCACTAGCACCTCAACTAGCTGGGGATCACCCTCAGCACTTCCTGAAACATATATCAAGGTATGAGTAACCACTGTTGTCCAGTAAGGGATAAAGTCTCTCGGGCCGTACAAAGCAACATATAATACAATTAAACAATAATAGCAATTAAACCATTCAAGAAATAACAATAGCTTAAATAACCACACATTAAAAAGGATACATTTCACTTAACCCTAATACTCCAAATCTTCACTTGATCTTCGTTCACGATCCACGAACCACGATCTCGATCACGATAACTCGGCATAACCCCAAACACTCTAGTGGGTATACTCCGGATGTACCTCGATAATCTTACGACCCAACCCCCCTAGCAATCTTCGAACCAGGCGAGTGAGGGAATAGGGTACGGAGTTTGAATATCCACTGGCAAGCCCTCTGCCGCCCAGCCGATATTCAACACAACCGCCCCTGACACTATGGTTGCACAACCACTATGCAATGCACTTAACAATGGCATGATATCGATAATAATATAAGCAATAACACGTAAGAGGATCAACAAAGTAGGTTGACCTCGAAACAGATGGATTAGAAGTAGTTCAATACAAGCAATTAAGAGGTTTACAAAGGGAAAAATCCAAGATACACATAGAACTACACTAAAAGCTTGAAAACAACTTGAAACCACATTTAAACACATATGGAGACATGCCAAGGTCTTAGATGCATGTGACAATCGAATTTACCCTTAAGCCCCTTAATAATTCCATATGTTTTCTTTCCAAACTCATATTAATGATTCAAATTCAAGGGGAAGCTATACCAATCTTCTAATTAACCCTTAAGGTACCCTTACAACCCGCAATTACGTTTGATTACCCGCAATTACCCCGAAAGCCCCAATTTTTCTTGTATAGCTTTGAACTACACCTATCTTAACTAGGCTTCAAACAAGAGTTAGCAAAGGTTCTATAGCACCTAGGTAGCCTAAGAATACTAAAAGTGAAGCCCGAATCCACCCGGATTTGCATTAACCCCGAAACCCCTTTGTTGAAGTCGGCTAATTCACGTTCTATGCAAATTTAGAGCAATTTGAGTGCACGGGGCCATTAGACTACCTTCATTAGCACCTAAGGCATCTATTAGAAGCATTGAATCAAGCCAATACGCACAATTACACAAAACCCTAGAAATCTAGTCACTATTCACCTCATAAATCAAAATAGCGATTCCAGCCGTTTAAAATGCCAATCAATGGCTTAAATACGTTCTGTAGTACTTATATACAAGGTATAATAGCATAAATAAGCATTAGAGTATCATTTGATAGCATTTATAACAAATCAAGAAAATAGCAACAATTTTAAAATGTGCAAAAAGTCATGAAATCCTTCACCAATGCGCGCAAGAGCTCTCGAAAGACTAGCAAACACCCTAAACTACTTGCTCCTAGTTTGGCTTGGCTTGGATTGAGGAATTGATGAAGCAAAATTCACCCAAGAGAGAGAGAAGGGCTGTCGGGTTCTGCAATCTTTTTTTTAGCTTTTATTTTTTTTTCTTTTGCATTTTATGAACTTAAGTGTGTTATAAGATGACTAAGCCAAGGTAGGGTCATGTTTGGGTGGTTAAGTGGTCCACTAGAATGCGCGTAGATAGCATTAAACGAGTCTAAAATGCAAAATATAAGCTAGCTAATTAAAACACTAAGTTATGTTACGTAACACTAGTCATAGTTTGCTAAAAATATTTTCTAAACGAGTACTCCTATCGCTTCTAGCTCAATTGCAAATTTTTTTCATTCCTCAGATAATTAATATGATTTAATAAAAATGCTAATTCAATAATATAATGCAGTTGAAAAACGGGATGAATAGTAGCTAAGAAAGACAACAAGTAAAGCACAGAATTAAATGCGCAAATAATAGATGCAACAGTAAATAAATGCATGGCAAAAGCTCGGGCGTCACAACCACAGCCAGCACAACCATAGGTGAGACCCCTTTCTGTCTAACCTTCGGGGCTGAAGTTGTACTTCCTGTGGAGATCGGCTTCCCGAGCTCAGAATTAAAGAATATGAAGAGGAAGCGAATAACTAGGCACTTAGAGAAGGCCTGGATTTAGTGAAGAGTTCAGGCAAAAAGCCTAAATCACAATGCTGGCAGGAAAGAAAACTGTGGCTCGCAACTTTGCCAAACAAGTAAGACCTCGGGCTATCAAAAAAAGAGACTTGGTGCTAAGAAAGGCCACCTTCAAACATGATCCTACCCATAGAAAACTTGGGCCCAACTGGGAGGGGCCTTACTAGGCCATCAAGGAGGTCATGCCAGGAATATACAGACTTGCTGAACTCGGGGAAAAAGAACTGAAGAACGCATGGCATGTGGAACACTTAAGAAAGTATTATGTTTGACGTTCTGTAACAAATTAACTATGCAATGAATACATTTCTTTTTTCCCCAACATTTTTGATTGTGCATAAATTGTTCTGGTCTTATTTGATAGAAGATACAAGTCCGCGGGGCAAATCGCATCGGGGGTTGGCGTCCAACTCCAAGGGTCGGCATCCAACTCCCAAGGCTATGATGGGAGTTAACGGGTTTCCCTCGAGAAACCCAACACTCTCATCAATCTTGCCAAGGGCTAAGACGGGAGTTAATGGGTTTCCTACGCGAAAGTCAACACTCAACACTCTTATCAGCCCTGCCACAGGCTAGGACGAGAGTTAACGGGTTTCCTATGCGAAATTCAACACTCTTTTCAACCCCGCCACAGGCTAAGACGGGAGTTAACGGGTTTCCTACGCAAAACTCAATACTCTTATCAGCCCCACCACAGGCTAAGACGGGAGTTAACGGGTTTTCTACGCGAAACTCAACACTCTTATCAGCCTCACCAATGGCTACGACGGGAGTCAACGGGTTTCCCTATGTGAAACTCAACACTCCTACCAACCCCACTTAGAAGACATCTACAGGAGTTAATGAGCTTCTGAATAAGGACTCGACCAAACTCCTGTCTACCCCACGGCATGGCCTCGACCGAACTTCCATATATACAGAGCCCACCTAAAAAACGAACAAGGGGTCTCAAAAAGAGAAAATAAGACTGAGATACTAAAAGTTCCTTGGCTCCAAGCCTAATAACAGGTGTCCATGATAAAAGAAACAAAGCAAAGAGAAAAAGATGAGAGAAAAGCAAAGATAAATATTTTTCTTCCATTAAAAAAAAAAGAAAGTGTTGTGCAAAACAAAAAAACAACATGAAAGATAGTACAAAAGCCTACATCTAAGCATCAAGGGCTATAGCCTTAACGTTTATATCCTCGGCCCCAGGCTGAACGACCTTGGGCCGGTTGATCTCTGGCTGATTACCCTCAGCCACCTCCGGTCTAGCGTTATCCCCATCGCTCTCGGATTTTGATTCTTGTTCTAACTCAGAGTCCTCAGCAGTCAGGAATCTTCTTAGATGACCAGGCTGTAGCGAGCAGCATACCTTGACAGTCGAGAATGAGCCTCTTTGGTGTTGTTCTCTCAAGCCAAAGCATATTCATCAGCAAAGGTCTTCTTGTAGTCCTCACTGGTACAGAAGTCTGCCACAGCCTGTTCACGCTCCTTTAGAAGGCTTTCCTTAAGCTCGTGAAGCTTCAGCCTTAGTGCATCCCTCTCGCGCTCAGTAGAGTCTTAGAGAGTTACTGTAGTGGAAGTAGCGGATGAGGCAATCTTCAATATTTCTTTGTACTCAGCTCGGAGCGAGTTGATTGCAGCCTCGTGAGCTTTGGCCATCCGTCTGTTCTGGGCCTCGAGTTCTCCGTACTTGCGGTCCTGGTCTTCATAGAATTCTGCAAGCTTTCCTAGATGGTAGATGGCACCCCGGAGACACGTGCTACCCTGTTTCCCTGAAGTAGTAAAATCAATTAGAACCACAAGCAAAGGAATATAAAAAAAAAAAAAAAGAGAAGCTGAAATGAAGAACGAAAAATATTGCCTCTCTAGTTTGGTATGTTGCGCCGAGCTGTAGTTGGGATCGATCTAAGCTGCAAATGTCAGCTATGACCACTTCATCTCGATTAGAACTCTAGGGCGGACAGGGAGGAAGCGAAGACCTCGGGGCTCGGGGGGCTGCAGGATGAAAGGTCTGGGCTGCCTACGGAAGGCCCTCGGACTCATGAACATGCGATTCTGTTAGGTCAACCTGATCAACGATGGGTTGAGTTTGGGGGGTAGCTGTTGCAGGGAAGGTGCAAGCTTTTCTCCTTCGTCATCAGTCTCAGGCTCGTCAACCAATTGGCGGCCTCAAGTTCGGCGAGTATCACTTGAAGAGGCGCCACCACGCCTTCTCTTCTTCAAGCCCTATCCCTTGGCTTTCCTCGCTCAGCTTTTCAAGCTGCATTGACCTCGAGCCTTTTGTGCTCGATCTCTACTGATATAGAAGATGCGTCCATATCTGTATGCATAAAGAAATAGTGTGTTAGAAAGTGCAAGAGGCATATGAGATGTAGTAACGAAAACAAAAATAAGAATGAGTGATACCCTCAGAGGGCTCGGGGACTGGGCCAGAGGTCTCTCCCGCACCTTGGGGGAAGGCTTGATCACAATCATATAATCCCAAGGACACAACGCTATCAAATTTTATAAGCTGGGTACCACTAACAAGTCGAGGTTGAGACAACAAGAAATTCTTAATGTTCTCCTCAGCCACGATCAAGGCGGGCTCTTTTTGAAGAAGTTTGTATGTAACGTCAGGAATAACATGCCACTTTCTCCTACAAGGCCACCTAGTGGGGTATTTTATGAAGAAATATTTATAGTGTCATCCTTTATTGCTAGAAGGCCAGTCGTTGAAAAGATTATCACTTGACCTCGGTGAGAAATAGTACTACCCTATCAACTTTTTAGGCTCACACTTAAGTACATGGAAGTGGAGGAATAGGTTAATGGAAGGGGTCAGACTGAAAGACCTTACCCACATAAAGAAGGCCACAACTTGCCTCCAGCTATTGGAAAGAAGTTGGCCTGGTGCGATGTCATAGAAATTAAGGATTTTCTCGATAAATGAAGGAATAGGCAAAGACATACACTTAAAAATAAAATGGTATATGGTTGTTTCACCCTCTCAAGGATGATAGGCTCACTCTCTGTGCTTTAGGACCCTCACCTCATACCCTGGGGGGAAGACATCTTTATTTCACACTCTTCATTCTCTTCTAAGGTAGATTTACAGTCTCTGGACAAGGCACCAAAGGCTTGGAGCTCGTCGATACTATTAGAAAGGGAAACAGGTCTTACTGGGCCTGCTGAGGTAGTAGGAGGAGCTTGAGGGGTGGATATTCAAAAGATTCCTCACTAGAGACCTCGGCACGCACCCTAAAGACATTGGGACTCTTTGAAGGAGGGTTAAGAGGAATGGGGTGAGGCCCCTCGTATTGAATGATGGTGATGGGTGCGTTAACTAAAGGGACACATAGGGATCTATCTAATAGAGATTCCACAGGAGATGATGGTTCATCCGCTAACACCTCCATGTGATCAGAGGAAGAAGAGGGCTCGTGAGCAAAAGTCCCTTTGCCGGAAGTACTAGACTCAGAAGGGTCTGTGGTATCTCTATCGTAAGATTAAGGATAGAAGTTTTAGGAGTCATCTGAGTCGGACATGGTAGGAGAAAACGAAGAAGAGCAAGAGGGCACATACCTAGTGGTTAGAAGTAAGAGACTCAAGCTGGAAGAAAGAAGCAAGAAGAAGACCCTACGGTTGGTGAGGAGTTCCAGGCAACGAGAAGAATTTGAGAGAGTTGCGAGAAGAAGTGTTTGTGCAAATGTGAGGGGATTTCAAATAGTGCTGCTATTTAAAGAGGAAAGTTAAACTTTTAAGCGGGAAGGCCAAGAGACCCACTATCACAGCCACTATTTCCTACTTTAAATCTGTAGCCGCCACATGTCCCACGATCATAGCCACTATTTTTCCTTTATTAAATGCTCTATTTAGGGGGATGTTTTCACGCCATTAATTGAGCCTTCAGTTTTGGAACCTTGTTGAGATTGAAGACTTCAATTCCCCTGACCAATTGCATTGCTCAAGAAATCGGGGGAGTAATTGGTATGAGGTAAAAACCCGACCCCAAGCATAATTATTAAAGTGCCCCTAGGATGGGATATTGAAAGAAGCTCACGGATGACCTCGGCCCGAGGCCTTCCTTCCCTAAGGCCCGAGGTCTAGTTTGTACAGATAAGACAGTGTGCAGGGGCTCGGGAATAAAGACAAATCCTGGAGACCTCGGGAAAAGTCGTTGCAACTAACTCTAACACAATCGCAGAGAATCAGATAGGAGAGAGAGAGAGTCGAATCTCCCACAAAGGTATAAATAACACTCTCATATCCAGAAAAAGGTAACACGCACATTCTATATGCTTTCCTAGAAATTTCATCTTTTTTCTTCATCAAGTAAATCACTAACTTGATTGTCAAAGTGCTCACGTGGGCTCAACTCACAGTGCTCGTCTTATAGGTCCAGCCCAGTTCAGCTCTCCGGCATTTTTCTACCTTAACAACCGCAAAAACCTAATTATAAAAACAAATAATAGGGTTAAGTGATACAAAGTAAACATAAAGGGTAATGTATTATGTCTTACATACATTAGCCGTGTAAAGAATTTTTCTTTACCTTATATATAATGACACATATTATAAAGTTTTTTTGTTTTTTCATACTGTTATTTGGGTTAATTAATGCAACTGAAAAATGACTTCAATAAAGAAACTCATAATCTACATAATATCTTACAAATTAAACCAATAAAACACAAATCATGTATGCAATTGTTGCAATTCGGACATTGTGTAATGGAACATTGTTGAAATAGCCAAATAGAGTGTATAATAACCAAAGAATGATTAATTTCTTTCAAATATAAAAACATTGCAATTAAAAATGAAATTCTTAAGTTTCTTGCTTTGTCATAAGACCTAGCCTTTTCTGCAAGAAGTTGATTTCCATTTTTATTATACATCTCATGTATCCTTTTCTACCTCATATCAAATGATGAAGTTAAAATATTTTTATATCCCATTTTGTTCAAACTTTGTTATAAATGTCATGTACCAGTACTACAAGTAATTTGAAACACATGATTTTTCATATTTGTTGGAAAGATCAATATTGCCATTTATATTCCACACCATATTTGAACAAGGAAGAAAATCATAATACTATGAATTGGCTTTCACTGCAAAGAGCATGAGGAAACCAAAATAAAAGTGGTAAAAACCAAAAAAATTAGGTTGTGCATTCTTCATTCATATCTAATTATTGTACTTAATAAGGAAAAATGAAAATGTTGGATTAAACTATTAATAATCTACCAGAATTTGTTTACAAAAATCTTAGGGAATGAAGAGTTCAACTTATAATGTGTGCAATTTTTTTTTTAAACTTATAATGTGTGCAATTATTCTCAAAGGGAAATATTATTCTCTTTACCAAACATATGTGGATCCAATCACAATCTTAGAATAAAAATAAGAGATCTTTCTCGATCAATCTTTTGGCCACTCATTCTTCAAGAATCAGTTGTTCATTTGTAATCTGGGTTCTTCGACTTTATTTTTATTTAATATTTTTCCTTTTTTTTATACCATTCCTTAAGTCCCATAGGTTTGATCCTATAAAATGTCACCCATTTTCTCATTGAACGAAGGGTACGAAATAAATCAGATTAATGTTTTGATCAAAAGTTACTATGTGAAATCTTCGGTTCATGATTATAAATCTTTCAAGCATACTATACATGACTTAAATGAAAGAAATAAAATTAGTGGAATGAGAAGGAACAAGGCAAATACCATAACTCATTTAGGCCTCCTTTTTGGGAAAATGTTTATGAAGAAATTTCATTTTCTTTTAAGGTTAAGAATTCCAGTGATATACCAAAAAAATAGTCTCAGATTCTCTTTCTACCCGTGTCAATTTCTTTTTTACGAGTCCAATTTCTACCTTCATGTCTTTCCATCAATGGTATATTACTTTGATTAGTGTTATCCTTCTAAATAAGCATCTGTGGTACCAATATAAATCCAATTTTCACAAATTTTAACATACTAGTTTTGTGTTTATGGAAAATTTAGGCCGCAAAGTTCAATGATCTTTAGAACACTAGTCTCCCATTATTTAATAGAATTTATTCCCCATTTTAGTGGAACAGGTTAAACAATTCTCATATTTAATTAGCTTTCTAGCATTCAAGCGCATGTGTGTACATTCAAAATTTATTTGCAATCTACTTCATATAAGAAATTTTTTTTTTATTAATAATGTTTACATCTAATAGAGATAAATTAAAATAGTATTAAGAACTGATAGTTGCAATGGGTATGAAATTTTCAATGAACCACTAATTAGCGTATCTAGAATGTCATTAAGACAGGAAATGGAGCTCAAATGGAAAAGGCCAAGATTAAATTATGTAATAATCATCCGTACTACAATTTAATCTTTCCAAAAAGATGTTTTGCTCAATGAACTCTTCAAACTCTAGCTTTGGCACTCAAGAATAGTTACTTTTGGATGCTTACTGAACAGAAGTTATTTAAAACTTGTATTTATTATCTATCATGTCTGAGATGAATTTATGCTCTTGAAATTTGAATAGGCATGTGTCACAAAAATTACCCTATAAATAAGTTGAGCATGGATAGTGTTCATAGAATATCCAAGTTTTCCCCTGTTTGACTATTAATAATATTATAATATGATTTTTTGGTTTCATATTTTTGATTTTGATAATCAAAATTACTCACATTGTAATGCTAAAAATTTCAACCTCTCGTCTCTTACTAAAGAAGATAACATTTTTTTCACAATTATTTTGCAAAACAATATTTTGAAAGTAATTTTTGTAGGAAAATAATAGAGATAATTAGATTTGGTTATTTGATAGACATAACTTACTAAAAGAGATTCTCATATTGTAGTGATCAAATAAATGTTTCAACATTTAAAGTTCAAGTTTATGCAACTTGAATAGTAAAGATATGTTTATGGAATTCATGGTGCATATCTCACCCCTCCCTCTTTTCCTTCTTCTTTTGGAATGGCACTCGCCCTTATTTAGTAACTTTTGTTATTTTTGTCGATGAATGGTGAAATAGCAGTAGCAACAGAATGCAAACTGAGTAATTGATAGAGGTTTTGGCAAATTGTTAATGACTAAAGACTAATTTTATTTTTATCTTGCTCCTAAGAAGATAAGTTGAGTTGGTAAATTTTCACAAAAGGGAGGTTCTAGGTTCAACTCCACGTAAGAACTTGAATATTTCTAGATTTTACGCCATTTTGGCCTTAACATGTGGTTACCTATTATCCAAAAATAAAATTAATAATGTGATGATGATTATTATTTTTTGAGTGTGTAAATGAGAAAGAAATATAGGTCAACCATTAGAAAGAAAACAATATATGCATGTCACAATTTTTTTAAACTAAAAGTATTTTCTTAAAAATTATCAAAACAAAGAAAATGAATGACACAAGGTAACTAAATCTTTGTTTTTTTTTTCCTTTTTTGGGTTGGAATGTAAAAGCTGATGAAAAAAAAGGATTATTATTATCAGTCACTACAAGAAAAACTAGTTTTAGCGACCGGCCAACGCCTATTCATCTCCAAAATGGGGAAAAAAATTAGAAGAAAATTTTTGTTGCCAAGAATTGTGACAAATTGGAGAGGGAATGGATCCAAACGGAGACAATTTAGAGACGACATTATAACCCATCTCCAAAAATGACCAATTGGCGACGACTCGGAGACGACATATGTCACGCCCCAACTCGACATTTCTTACAATCAGTCAGAACGCAATGGAATTTCGGTAGTATAATGACAGTAACATGAACATCATGGCTCTAAACCAACCCTTAAGAATAACATACATCAAACTCCACAAGTCACCAACCAACTCCACAATCAAATTAACAACATACAACGCAACAATTTCATACATTAAACATTCCTTCATCAACTCTTTCATAGTTATGCGCCTCCGTTCCAACATAATACATTTACTATATAACATACACTTCTAAAATAAATTATAGCCCACCTAGAAACCTAATCATGTTCCAAAACAAGATTACTAAGCTAGCAACATTTAATCTACTATCTTTACAACATCCTATATAACATGAACTTTTAAGTGAAATACAAGACAACTAAGTTTAATATACGATATAACAAAAAGTACAACATCATAAATCAGGGACAAGACTCTGGCACATAGGACTCGTCCACATATGGCACATTATCATCTTCTGGAGGTACGTACCCGTAACCTGGATCAACTTTACCTGTATGCATGCAATAATTGAGAGTGAGCTTATATAAAACAAGCCCAGTGATAATTCAATAGATCTCTAACAGTATTTACTATACTAATTAGAAATCATCCTTTGAGCAGTAAACACACAATGAATATCAATATCATTATAAAAGCAACAATAGCAATAACTGTAAACACACGATAAGGATACAATTCATTTGCTGATGAAGCTCCATACACCATTTCAATGCTCATCAACTCCTCCAAACTCAATGACACGAACCTGAGGTACCTTGACCTAGACCCATACCCCATGGCCTCTCCGCCCATGCGAGATAGGGAGTAGCCATGATAACTGTGCCCGTAGCCCAGGATGCCTCCCGAGGTGACACAACATTATCAAAGCTCACAACAATGAGACTAAACATAAATAAACCGAGAGATCACCAATGAAAGTGTCTGATTCCCCTAATCAATAATCAATCAATATTCCGAGAGATCAGCAACAAAAGTACCCGATTCCTGTACTTAAGAATTAAATATTCTGAGAGATCAGCAACGAAAGTCCCTGATTCCCGTACTCAATAATCATCATTCAATAAACAATGTAACGCCCCGGATTAACCCCGAGTGTGCTCCCCACGGTTGAAATAACAATCAATAATCAATAATCAATTAAACCATATTTCAACCATCAATTAAACAACATTTAACAATCAACAATTATATATTCATGAAACAATTAAGTTAAATGACAAAGTAGGCCATCCAACTCAACATGCACTAAACCATACATCCAAACCCTAGTCCAACCATCAACAACTCCCAATTCAATCACTCAAACACCACCCAAACAGCCAAAAGCATATTTCAATAGTTTAAAGAAAGACAACCCAAACTTCTAAAAATCACAACTTACATTCTATTAATCCGATAACTCCAAACCAGTTTCTATCACTCACCCACTCAAGCAGCTACATTATCCCCCTCGGAAACCAACCATACTCCACCCAAATCAAGCCCAACAACCCTAAAACCTCAATGCACCTAGGCTGAAATTTTTGAACTTTCACACCAACATCACAATCAAAACTCCAGCATTACAACGGCACTACCCTGTATTTAACAAACTTTTACAAATCGACGGCAATCGATTCCAACCACTACAACTCAAAATATTCAACAAATAGCCAACAACTCAATTTTTAATACCTGGAAATAAAAATTCATACTACAATGGTTCAAATCTTATATAAACGCATATAAACGATCCTTAGTATGCACTGAGCAATAATATAACATCAATTCAACTTTCTAATGGTTCAAAGTTCTATTATATGCAAAAACATAAAAATGACATTTTGAGATCTAGAATTTTTTCCTCACCTTTGATCCAAAATAAAGCAAGGAATGCGTGCAATGCGTGCTCAACAAGCGGAATCCCACTCGGTTTGAGCAAATTCGGACAAAAACTATGTTTTCTAGGCAAAATTTGCTTTGTAAAATAAGTTGAAAAACTCTCAAAAATGACAAGGAACTCACGGCTGCAATGTGTGTGTGTGTTTGTGGTGTTTTGTGAGCTTTTTAGTGTGTGTAGAGATTTATATGCATAAGTCAACAAAATTAATAAAAGTCAAAGTTGAAGCCTTTGTTAGTTTTTAGTATTTTCTAGTCTTTTAATTAGTTTTTCTTGACTATTTTGCTCAAAACATTAAATTGACACTTAGACTATTTTAAGTAATTTATTTTTAGATGACAAGAATTTTCTTATGCAAAGACTTTAACCCGACTCGGTTAAAAATGTAATTTTTGCAAAAAGAAAGTGTAAAAACTTTTAAAATTTCAAAGCCGATTTCAAATCCATTTTAATCAAATATAGATCTATTTATAACCAAGGACTAGGTTTTGAAACACTTAAAATACCTGCGTAAAAATTTTACCCGACGTGCGTCCAAAATACTATTCACAAAAATCGACGATAAAATTTTTTATGCCGATTGTGATAAAAATTTCATGAATGCACACATAGCATGTAATAGGAATATAAATCACATAATTAGCATATTATGACTCATATAACACATAAATATGTCAAATCACACAAATCGAGGCAAAGACATGCAAATCGAGGTAAAGACGAAAACTGCATTTCACAGCACATATATCATGTAACAGGAGTAGTATTTAAATAAACCTAGTTTGGTCAAATAATATAAAAAGTCAAAGTCAAAGGAGACCAAAACGTCAACATTTGCAAAAGGTCAAAGATGATAGAAGTCAACATTTTCTAGAAAGTCAAAGTTAATAAAAGTCAACATTTTCCAAAAGTCAAGGTAGATGAAAAGTCAACATAATAATCGATTTTAATAAAGTCAAAGCTAGAAGTCTTGGTCAAAGTTAATAACTTAAGCTATTTTAGTTATTTTTGCCAAAAATAGTAATATTAATATTATCCAACTTAAATACTATTTTTAGTAGACTATTTTTGGGGATAACATTTATTCATAAGCATTTAATTACACACAGTCTAGTTATACAACACAATTTTACAAAAGAAAATTAAAAGTCACATTATTTGTTTTTCGAATGTCTTTTAAATGCACATTTAATCAAAGATCATTTAATAACTCACATATAAACATGTATACTAATTCTAATAGCATTTAAACCGGTGAAAACATGTAATTGCAAATAGGGAAAATTCCGGGGTCTCACAACATAGATATACCGTCTCAAAACCATCTCTAATTGGTGACAACATGGAGAAGACTTATCGATGTCGTCTCTTAACCGTCTTCAATTGTGACGATCTAGATAAGTCGTCTCCAAACCATCTCCAAATGAGACGAATTGGCGACTACATAGCTAAGTCGTCCGCAATTCAGCTTGAGTTCTAAATACAAAATATTCATCGTCGATTGAGCTAATAGCCAGTATCTTTGGGTCGTCTTGACCTCTGTATACACCATATTCAACTTTGTCATTACATAAAACAAAAAATATATGCAATTAAAATAAACACTTATATTTATTATTTTGGATTAAGCGGACAAAATAATTATTTTGAATAAATTTTTAACAAATTTAAGTTGGTGCAAAACAACTAACATAGAGTATTTAACGTAATGCAAAATATAAACAATTAGTTATTTCCACAAAAAAAGGAATTCCAATAAAAGCATATTATTATAAAAGTTAATGCATATCAAACATTAACTAAATATTGCATTCATAATTAAGGATTACATCTGATCCTAACAAAATACATCAACACAAGTACTTAATACCTAACAATGCACATCATCACAAGTACATAACGAGTGGACAAAATACATCATCACAATTACATAATAACATTATCTAGTTTAATAACTAAGTTGAACTAATGCCTTGACCTCCAAGATGATGTTCTTAATAAAAATATTAGGGGAAAAACTTGGGTAAATAAATCTTCAACATTTGAGATTCAACAAGTTGACCTACTTGAACTTCAGAAATATAAGCATCATCTTTTGGCGGAGCATTTAAATCAAGCTGGGGTTTCATGACTTTGCTCGAATTTTGATAATTTTTTATTGTTGTGTTCTTTTTATCTTGTAATATCTCATATTCACAAAAAGAAACATACAACTAGACCAAAGGCTTGTTCGTACCTTACGTACACTTCACTGAACTAATTTTGCTTCAATCCATAGCACACACCCAAAACACGCATGCACTTAAAACTCAAATACATTTGAAAAATGTTGTCATTCTTTCAATACAAGAAAAATCATTTTCGGTGACGGGTCGTCGCCGAGCCCTCGCCGAAATGTGAGGGCTGGGCGATGGAGGCCATTCCCTTGCTGTTTCAATGAGGGAGCAACTATTCCCTCGCCGAAACAGCGAGGGAGAGGCTATTCCTTCACCGAATCGGCAAAGGACAAGGCATTCCCTCGTCGATTTGGTGAGGGACAGGGTCGTCCCTCGCCGTTTTAAATGGTGGCCGCGTGTATATTTCAAGGCATTTTCGGCCTAGTTCGGCATATTGTTGATTAAAATACAGAAATAGAACTGGGGGTCTTTTGAATTCTTTATTTTATTAAGTTTAACCAAATTCGATTTCAAAGTCTTATAAATAAAACCTAATATAACCGAAAAATAATTTAAGAGCTTGAAAAGAAAAAACTATTTTAAGCTCGTCCAACTTTTTTCAGATAGAAAATTCCCATTTAATATAATTTTGCAACATTGGCATCCATGTGTCCTGTTAGTTACTTTTATAGGTCCCATTTTTTCGTTGCTTTAGGAAAGGCTTAAAGGCAAGAGTAAGTTCTAGATCAACATCGCTATCATCGATAAAAATCATATATATTTTTATTATGGAACGAAACTATTGGAATACATCTAAACATAACAACGACATATTTCATTACAACATAAACATACACAGATAATACATAAAACTAAGAAGTACATTATTCTGTTAGTGATCAGGTCAATCACTAATATATATGTATAACAACCATATATATCACGGGAAGAAATTGGCCAGTAAGACTTTCAGCATTTGGTCATGAACATGTTGTTTTCCTTGAGCTGAAGAAATATATCCGTCTTCCATAGGTGGTTTGTTCAAATCAAGTTGCAGACATTGGACTATCTTGCTACAGTCTGTTGAAAAATTTCAACATGTGGGGCCACACATATAAATATTTAAATGTGTTGTGCTATCTATTAATTAAGCCTAATTAAAGTGATCTAATTAAGAATTAAGGTTAGGCTTATAGGTATAATTGTTATGGAATTAATATGTAGATACCTTAGTAATATTTCTAATTTGATGAGGGGCCAAATTAAAAATATCTAAAACTTATAAGTTATATTGGGGTTATGGTCCCCAAATTGTATGTACATTATTTTTCTCTACATCTCCATCAACAGAGAAAAAGGGCTACAACTTGGGCAAAAGTTCGTACCAATTTAGAAGATCACAATCCGTTCATCTACCTCCAGCAATAGATTCAGGTACGCTTCCGCTTTCTGTATCTCCTTATTCTCTTGAATTGAAGTGGGTAGTAACATGTGTATTAGGGTTTATTGAAGAACTTATAGAAACATGTTTTAGGTCTCTTTTAGGTTAAATTTATAAAATTATTGATATTATTAGGGACTGTAAACATGTTAATTATTGTTGGCAAATCCTAACAAGTGGTATTAGAGCTACCCATGATCGATTCATGACAATTTGTTGAATTTTAGTTTTGGAAAATTTCTGAAACTTTAGGGTTTTGATCTTCTATTGTGAAATTTGCTGGAATTTTGGTGTTAGATAATGCAAGCTTTAGTTTTTTTTAAGAGAAAAAAAATATATGGGTACGCTCCAGTTCGTTTTGGCGCCACAGCGTTACACGTTTTGCCCAATTGGTACTCGGGCAGTTTGAAACCAAATTTATCCTAATAAAGATACTTTTAGATGTCAATTGATAAGCATTAGATGCACATGCAATTTGAAACCATATTTTATATTCTAAGATAATTGGTTTTTCCTATACAGATTCGGTTAACTATTGGTATTTATTATTCTTCGCTGTGGAGTGTTTTTTTAAAAACTATTCTTTAAAGTTCTTTTGACTTTTGTCCTTTTGTCTTCACCTTGCTGGTATGCTATTGGCCTATCCAATCTTAGAATCATGACATATGCCTTTACATGGATTCAGATGCATACCATTAGTTTGAATATTGCTAATATTATTCAATGTATCATCAAGATGCATATAGTATCCAGTCAACATTTAAAATGTTTTTTTAATAAGAAAAATCAAATTAAATTCAAATATTTTGGTACATCAATCACCTTTTAAAGTCGTCCAACACTCTAAATGGGCTAATTGAAACAAGATGTCACCAAAGTGACCTCTCTTGTGTAGATTGTTCATGAGGAATGTTGGATGTTTGTGTGTGTGTATATTCATGCAGGTAATAATCGGCCCAAAGGAAGGTTAATATTTGGCCGAATTGCACACATACCTATGGTAGTAAATATGTGACAATTATAAGGTTTACACATGAGTAATAAGTCAATCCAAAGATAAACTTATTATTTGACATGAATTGTTGTCAATACTTGATCACTACACCAAGAGTACCATTTACAAGTTAATATTACTGTCCAAAGACTTGATATTAATGTTGTGCTAGGTATCTTGTGATGGGGCCTACCATTATTTGAATTTATTGATTTCTGAAATATGGATATTATTTGAACATATTTATTGATTATTTATTTTATTCTCATTTCAGCTAATATATCTACTAATAATATATCTGCCAACATAAATTCAATTCCTTGCTTAATGGGATGGATTTTAAGGATTGGAAAAAGAACATTTTACTTGTTCTTCGTTGCATGGATCTGGACCTTGCGCTTCAGATTGAGAAGCCCACTTCTCTTACGGATACAAGTCCTCCTGATAATAGGAAGAACTTTGAGAAGTGGGATCTCTCAAATCGCATAAGTCTCATGATCATTAAGCGAGGCATTCTAGAGGAATTTAGGTGTACGGTGTCCGAAGGGATAACCAATGCCAAAGATTTCCTATCCAAAATTGAGAAACGTTTTGCGAAAAAACGATAAGGCAAAAATAAGCACGTTTTGCGAAGTTTGATTTCCATGAAGCATAAAGGCAAAAGAAATATCAGGGAGTACATTATGGAAATGTCTCATATTACTTCAAAACTTAAGGGACTTAAGCTCGAGCTGTCTGATGATTTACTCGTGCATCTGGTAGTAATCTTTTTTCCTGCATAGTTCAGCCAATTTAAGGCCAGTTACAACTGCTAGAAGGTTAAGTGGAGTCTCAATGAGCTCATTTCTTATTGTGTGCAAGAAGAAGAGAGATTGAAGCAAGATATGACAAAAAGTGCTCAATTGGCTAGCACCTCTAAGGACAAGGGTAAAAAGAGGGAATATGAAGTTGCTAAAGGTCCAGAGCATATGAAATCGCAGCAGGAAAATGAGCGATGTTTCTTATGCAACTAACATGGACATGAGAAGAAGAATTGCGCCAAATATCACGCTTGGCGTGCAAGGAAATGTACAATTCTCACTTTGGTCTATTTTAAGGTTAATTTAGCTTCAGTACCTAGAAACACTTGTGGTTAGATTCTGGTGTTACTACTAACATAAGTATTTCTTTGCAAAGTTGAATAAGGCACCGAAAACCAAATGATGCTGAAAGAATCATCTGTATGGGCGATGAAAAATCGGTGGAAGTTGAAGCAATAGGCAATTTTTAGGTTGTTATTTAGAACTAGTCTTCAATTTGGATTTGAAAGACACTTTGGTTGTACCGTCATTTAGGCAAAATTTGGTTTGTATTTCCATTTTGGGACAAATCAGGATATTATTGTTCATTTGGAAATAATAAATTTAGTCTTTCTTCACATTCAAATGTTGTTATTACTAGTTCATTATGCATATATATGGTTAATAGTATTGCATCATAAAGTTAAACTCTACATGTGGAATCACATGGTATTAAGCACAAATTAAATAAAGAAATTTAAGCCACATTATCACACGAGCGCTAATTAAGGTTATCACTCTGGGAAAAGCATTAAAGAATACAACTTATATTGTAAACAAAGTACCCACTAAAGCGTTCTCACATTTGGGGATATCTAGCTAAGGCAAGGTCTAATAGGCCACATAAAGGGATATTGGACTCCAAAACAATGAACAACTGCTTTATTAGGTATTATAAAGCGATTAGAGGCCACAAAACTTAAGATCCCACAATTAGGTCAATTTTGAGATGAGAACTGCAACATTTTGAGGATATTGAGTTTGGGGGAGAAATAAGGTTATGGACATTGACTTTGAGGAGGAATCAGTTTCGATTTCTACTATTGCTTTTGACAATGTGCAAGTTTCCACACCTGTCATTTATCAAGAAGCAAATTCGGAACCTCAAAAGACAATGTTGAACAACTCCTCATACAAGATAAGGTAATTGTTCCAGAAGAACAAACTCAACAATCTCAAGAAACAATGCCACTAAGGAAATCCACAAAAAAAATGAGAAATACAATTTCTACAAAGAATATATAAGAAAAATAATAGAATGGTGGGAGATGATTCAATCAAATTCCATCAGGACATGCATGGTTCTAACTCTCAAAAACGGATTAATACCAATCAAGAGTACAAGTTAATACAAGACAATAAAATTTGGGATCTTTTCCCATTACCAATAGGTGCGAACCTCATTGGTTAAAACTAAAGGGTTTCGAAAGGTAATGTAAAAAGATATAAGACTTGTCTTGTAGCTAAAGACTTTACTCAAAAGGAAGACATTAAATTTTTGAGAGACTTTCTCTCAGGTTTCAAAGAAAGACTCTCAAATGGATAATTTTGGGGAATGTTGCACATTTTGAACTTGAGTTACATCAAATGGATATTAAGATGGTGTTTCTCAATGGCAACATTGATAAGACAATATATATGGTACAACCAGAAAACTTTGTGTCAAAAGACATAAAGAATATGGTTTGCAAATTAAAGAAATCCATCTATGTACTCAAGCGATATTTTCGTTAATGGTATTAAAAATTTCATCAAGTAATTATCTCATTTAGTTTTGAGATAAATGCTTTTGATAATTGTATGTATCTCAATTTCAATAGGAGCAAGAATATCTTCCTAGGTTTATAAATTGATTACATACAGTTTGCTACTAATGATATAGGCATATTGCATGAAAGCAACTTGGTGACGTCTCTTTTGTATTAAGGATTCAGATATACCAAGATTGTTCTCGAGGTATTCTTGGATTATAACAAAAGAACTATATCAATGAGATACTTAAAAATTTGGCATGTAGTGTGATACCCCGACCCAAGCATATAGTCAATATTCTTATTTCTATATGATTACGCGATTCTTTTAAGTGTTTATAAATGATTATGTGCTTGCTATGATTAGTTGCATGCATTTGTTAACTTTAATTTCCGTATTTCTTGTAAAATGTGTCTTGCCTCGTTAACGTACATTTATGTGCATTCACGTGCATTGAAGAGTTTTAAGTAATGAAGGCATTGTTTAAGCGTCATCAATTTGCAAATAGAAACTAGATTAGTTAGATTTCAACTAAATGTCAAACTAGTAAATATCAATTTAGTTAAAGGGGCAAGATAGACTTTTGAGTTTTAAAAAAATCCTACCTCATTTTGACATTAATTAAAATAAATAAACTACACAAAACATACACACACAACATGGTTCAGCACACACACATAATTCAGCACACACAACACACGTAGGGAGAGACAAAAAAGAAGAAAGAAAGAGAAGAAGGAAAAATGAGGAAGAAGGAAAGGAATTCAAGCCAAACTAAGTTAATCTCTTGCATATTCAACATGTACAAAGTGAGGGTTTGCATCTTTAAGTGCTTTCTTGAATTTTCTTGGAATTGTAGGTTACATAAATGTTGAAGTAGAGTTATTACATGCCTTGCTTAGCTAACTAGCTTAGTTATTTTGAAGAATATATGAATACAAAGTGTTGTTGCTAACTATCTTTGATAGATTACAAGGATTGGTTGTTGTGTTGTTGTTGATGAAATAATGTTGTGTATTGCATGTGAGGTGTTTGTTGATATGCCTATAGGAGAGTTACTTTAGCTTATCAACTAGAATACAACCTAATCAAGTGAGGAATAGAAGCTAAGCAAAGTGTTAAAGAGTAAGCAAAATTCTGGACATCCTACTACACCTATTTTTCGGAGGCTTCTTGACATAGTAAACGTGCTAAAAAATTAACGAAATTTATATAGAATCTACATTAAGAAGTTTAGAACAAATGTTGATTTCTAGAGCTAAGGAAAATTCTAACATTGTAACCCTCCGATTTAGCCATTTCTGAAATGTGTCTGGGAAAATCGCTGAAGTAGGGCAGTTAGGGTAGTTGCACGATAAAGGTCATAACTCATGGAACTTAACTTAGAATTAGCTTTCATTTGATTCTAGAGTCATCTAACTTCGAAGAGATTTCCATACATATAAAAATCAGTTTCATAGGAGGTCATTTTATTAGGTAATTGTGCAGTCAAAGTTAAGCTACTACTAAGATATTGAAACTATTGAACTTATTTGTTTTGTGCTCTTATTGCTTCTTGAGGTTAAATAATGTACTATATATGCTTATCTATACTTATTTTACTCTCAAATATGTGTATAGAACATGTTTATGTGATTGGATAACTTGGTCCATTGCTAGATTGCTCTATTTTAAATTTCAAGTTAGAGTTTCATATAAAAATTGGGGATTTTTGTGTAACCTTGCATTAATGTTTGATTGAATGTTAATTAGACTCAATTTAGGAATAGATAAACCTAGAATAAAGCTTGGAATGGGATAGAAATGCTTGAATTGTAAGATTATTTAGTTAAAGTTAGTTAACGGGCACTATTCACTCAAACCCAATAAATAATGCTCCAAACCTAAATCTAATGCTAGATATATGTTGTTGGGTGGATAAAATGGCACCACGTTAAAATTTATCGCATTCCGAAAACATTGATTTTTATGACCCCTCGTATACGCACCTTAGAATTAATGCAATTAGAGTCTTTAGAACTAGTTTAATGCTTCGAATAGGTACCATAAATGGGTTAGAAAATGGCTAGACGATTTAGTTAACTAAACCTTAGCTAATGTGAGACCTCATATTTTGCTTTATCTCGATTTGCATGTTTTATCTCGTTTTGCATGAATTGACATGTTTATATGCTATATGACTTAGAATGTGCTAAATATGTGATTAATACTCCTAATATATACTAAGTGTGTATTCATGAAATTTTCATCAAAAACGGAATCAGAAATTTTATCGTCGGTTTTGGTGAATAGTATTTTTGAACACCTGTCCACTAAAATTTTTACAAGGGTGTTTTAAACGTTTTAAAACCTAGTTCTCGGGTATTAATAGACCTGTGTTTGATTAAAACAGATTTGAAATCGGTTTTGAAATTTTAAATATTTTTTACAATTTCTTTTGCAAGAAAACGAGTTTTAAGCCGACTCGGGTGAAACTATTTTAATGTAAAACTCTTTGTCACCTAAAATATAATATCTAGAATTAATTTAGTTGTTGATTTAATAGTTGAGCAAGAAATAGTCAATAAAATGAATTAAAAAACTAGAAAATAGAATTAAAAGACTAAAAACTAAAATTGACCATTCTTATTTTTGTTTGACCTTTACTTATATGCATCAACACCAACTAACAAAGCACAAACACACCCTAAAAAACACACACATAGCCGAGAGTTTCAAGGGAGAAAAGAGAAAGAAATTTCAAAGGTTTTCAAAGCAAATTTTTATAGAAAAACCTAATTTTTGTCCATAGATTTTCGTGCCGAGTTGGATTCCGCTTGTTGGGCACGCATTGCACGCATATCTAGACTTATTTCGCATCAAAGGTGAGAAAATTTCTAGATCTCAAAAGTCATTTTTTATGTTTTTGCTTATAATTGCATTTTGAACCGTTAGAATGTTAATTTGAAGATATATTATTGCTCAGTGCATGTTAGGGATCATTTATATGTATTCTTGTGAGATTTGATCCGTTGTAGCATAAATTTTTATTTTTGGGTATTTAAAGTTGATAGATTGGTCATTTGTTGATTGTTTTGAGTTGTAGTGGTTGGAATCGATTGCCGTCAATTTCTAAAAGTTTGTTAATTACGTGGTAGCGCTGTTATAATGCCAAATTTTTTATTGCGATGTTGGTGTGAAAATTCAGAAATTTCAGCCTAGGTGCATTGAGGTTTTAGGACTGTTGGGCTTGATTTTGATGTGTCTTGGTTGGTTTTCGAGAGGGCTAATGTAGTTGATTGAATGGGTGAGTGTTAGAAACTGATTTGAAGTTGTTTGGATTAGTAGAATGTAAGATATGATTATTTGGAGTTTAGGTTGTCTTTCTTTAAATTGTTGAATTGAGTCTTTAGATGATTGGGTGGTGTTTGAGTGATTGAATTGTGAGTTGTTAATGGTTAGACTAGGGTTAGATTACATGTTTAATGCATGTTAAGTTGGATGGCCTACTTTGTCATCTAACTTTCTTGTTTGTTGTTTAATTGATTACTTGATGTTATATTGATAAAAAGATGATTATTGATTGATTATTGATGAACCGGGAGATAGTCAACGGAAAAGGTTGTCCTCTTGTAATGTGATGTTTATTATTATTGCTGAGTCTTAGTATGTGTGTGCCACCTCTCGGACAGCGTCGGACTGTCGGGTTGATAACGGCATGAATACCAGAGACTACTTCCAGCTCGCATGACGGAGGTGTCATGGACGGCGAGGCTAGTGAGGTACCTCGAGTGCGTGAGTAATGGGGAGTTACAAGAAGAACAGTTGATATCGTGATGGCATTTGAAGCTACACCAACTAGAGTATCCTTTATTGATTGGTCATTATAGTTTATGTGATTATATTGTTATTGATGTTATTGTGTGTTTACTGCTCAAAGGATTATTTCTAAGAAGTATAGTAAATACTGTTAGAGATCTATTGAATCTTCACTGGACTTATTTTATATAAGCTCACTCTTTATTATTGCATGCTTACAGGTGTCCTTGAGCAAGATTACGGGTATGTGCCTCCAGAAGAGGAAAATGTGCCTTACGTGGATGAGTCTTATGTGTAGGAGTCTTTGCCATGAGATTGTTTATAGTTGTTGTAATATGATGTATTGTAAAACCAACCTTAGCATAAAGACTTATGTATAATGGTTTAGTAGTCTTCTTTTGATCATGTTTAGATTACTAAGTTGGTTTATAATCTATTATGATATGTATGTTAAAGTTAAGGTAGTATGTTGGAACGGAGGTGTATAACTAAGAATGATTATTGTATAATATGGTTATGTTGTATGTTGTTAATGGTATTAAGGAATTGATTGTTGTTTGGTTGAGGAGTTTGATTGTATGATGATCTGAGAGGTGGGTTTAGAGCCTCGATGTCTTAATTACTGTCGTTATACTGCCGAAATTCCGTTGCGTCCTGACTGATTGTAGGTGGGGTCGAGTTAGGGCGTGACATTTAAATGGTATCAGAGCGCATATTAGCTGTCAGACGGGGTATTATCGGAATGTGGGTAATGGTCTTAGCATGAAAGTATGTATGAAGTGAAAGAAAAGTGAACTATGTGTTAATATGGTTAAGTGATTAAGTGATTAAGTGATTATGTGATTTAGTGCTTATGTGATTATGTGATTAATTTGTTTATGTGATTGATACTTAAGTGATTTATGTGTTTATGTGAATTGTTGCTTATTTGCTAATAATTGTCTATAGCCTGTTTACGTGCTATAACCTATGCTAACTCTTTGATTAGTAAAATGACTGGTAGACCGAGGACCAGAGGTAGGCCTGAGATAACTGATGAAGTTCCGAGAAATGTGGCCCCAGGCCAAGTTAGGGGTGATGATCGTATAGGTGCAGCTTTTGATAGGATGAACGAGATCATGGCCGGTCAGGCACAGTTATTAGCAGGGCAGGCTGCCCAAGCTCAGGCATTGCAGAATCAGTTACTGAACGTACAAGGTGGGTACCATGGGCGTGGTACACTGAAAGAGTTTTTAGGGTATTATCCACGGCGGTTTCTGGGGGAACCAGATGAGCGGAAAGCTGAGGCGTGGATTAGTAAGGTGGAGAAGATTTTTTACCCTCTTGATTATACCGATGAGTGGAAGGTCACCTTTGCCGTGTACTTGCTGGATGATGAGGCAGAGGAATGGTGGTGCACGATGAAAACTAGCTGGGAGACTCAGGGTATTCCATATGTTTGGGATACCTTTCTGTTAGCTTTCCAGGTGAAGTATGTCCCGAGGATTGCGAGGGAGCGGAGAGAGGCAGAGTTTCTAGCCTTAGTGCAGGGAGATGTTTTAGTGGCTCAGTATGAGGCCACTTTCACTACGTTGTCCCAGTATGCACCAAAGTATGTGGCTGACGAGGAATGTAAGACTCGTAGGTTCATGTTAGGGTTGAGGCTCGAGATACAGGATGCGATAGCCCAGAATCGGTATGATATACTTACTAAGGCCTTTGATGTAGCTTCTAGACTAGAGAAGAGAAAGGGCGAACAGATTGTGTCTAGTCAGCCTAGCAAGAGGCCCTTCCAGCCGCAGGGTCAGTAGGGAGTGTTTAGGCCTTCGGTACTGCAGGTTGTGTACAGGCCGCTAGCACAGCAGAGCTCTTACAGACCGCAGGGTCAGCAGAGTTATTATCGGCCGCAGTTTCAGCAGGGGTCTTATCAGGCTCAGCCGCAGTTTAGGCCAACCCAATTTAGGGTCAATACAGGCCTAGTGTTGTTAGACCTCAGCAGCAGGCTGGTACAGCTGTTTCTTCAGCTTCTGGTTCTTCTAGGGACAGTATCAGTGCATCATCACCGCAGTGTACTTACTGCAAGCGCCAGGGCCATGTGGAGGCCGACTGCAGGGTAAAGACAGGGTCTTGTTTGGGTTGCGGCAGCAATCAGCATAGGGCCAGGGATTGCCCTAGATATCAGAGGACTGAGAGTCGGACAGCGACTCAGGGTTATCAGGGTCGACCTACAGCGAGTTCAGGCTAGGGCCTACGCAGGTGACTTGGAGGAGATGGCTGGGGAGGCTACAGTTGTAGAAGGTAACTTCCTTTTACTTGACCAACTTGTTAAAATGTTGATTGATTCTGGTGCTACGCATTCTTTCATTACTCCTGCTTGTGTGCAACGTGTTAATGTGCAACCTGAAAGATTGCCTTATGTGGTTGAGATTAGTACTTCTTTGACTGATAAGTATGTGACTGGCTTTATATGTAAGGATTGTATAATACATGTTAAGGGGTATAATTTTCCTTCGGACCCTATCTTATTTCCTACCCGGGGGTACGATGTTATCTTGGGAATGGATTGGCTATCTAAGTATGATGCCCAGTTGAACTGTAGAACAAAGGTAGTACAGTTTCGTTTGCCAGATCAGTCAGTAGTTGAGGTAGTAGGGAACCGAGGTGCAAAGACGAGTTTTGTTATCTCAGCAACTAAAGCCGTTAAGTTGGTGAGTAAGGGGTGTTCGGGTTATCTAGCTTATTTGATCAATAAGCCATCTGATAAGCTATAGTTAAAGGAAGTTCCTATTATTCGGGAATATCCCAATGTATTTCCCTGGGAGTTGCCAGGGTTACCACCAGAGAAAGATGTGGAGTTTGTGATCAATCTTATTCCCGGTACTCAACCTATTTCTAAATCAGCGTACCGGATGGCACCAGCTGAGTTGAAGGAGCTGAAGACTTAGTTACAAGAGTTAATAGAGAAGGGTTTCATTCAGCAGAATTCTTCACCCTGGGGAGCACCTGTTTTATTTGTGAAGAAGAAAGATGGTACCTTGAGGTTATGCATTGACTATCGTGGTTTGAATCAAGTAACCATCAAGAACAAGTATTCTTTGCCATTGATTGACGAGTTGTTTGATCAACTTCAGGAAGCCAAAGTCTACTCTAAGTTTGACTTGAGGCAAGGGTATTATCAGCTACGGATTCGCACAGAGGATGTTCCAAAGTCTGCCTTCAGGACTCGGTACAAGCATTATGAGTTTGTAGTTATGCCCTTTGGATTAACTAATGCACCGACAGCATTTATGGATCTTATGCATCGGATTTTTCAGCCATACTTAGACCAATTCGTGGTGATCTTTATTGATGATATCTTGGTTTATTCTAAGTCTGAATTGGAGCACAAACAACATCTACGGCTTGTCTTACAGAAGCTATAGAAGCATTAGTTATTTGCAAAGTTCAGTAAATGTGAATTTTGGCTATAACGCATATCTTTTCTTGGTCATGTTATCACACAGAGCACTATTTCTGTAGATCCCACTAAGATTGAATCGGTGATGTCTTGGAAACGTCCGGAGAATATTTCTGAGGTTCGTAGCTTTCTTGGCTTGGCGAGTTATTACTGTAGGTTTGTCAAGGACTTTTCTAAGATTACTGGGCCACTTTCTAAGTTAACTCAGAAACAGACTAGCTTTGTTTGGGACGAGAAATATGAGAGTAGGTTTCAGGAGTTGAAAAAGAGGTTGACTACTGCTCCAGTACTTGCTCTACCAGAGGGGACTGATAATATGGTTATCTACAGTGATGCATCCAATGAGGGCTTGGGATGTGTACTTATGCAGAATGGCCGGGTTATTGCCTATGCTTCTAGAAAGTTGAAGCCTTATGAGGTGAATTATCTGACTCATGATCTTGAGTTAGCAGCTGTTGTTTTCTCATTGAAAAAGTGGCGTCATTATCTGTGAGGCAGTAAGTTCAAGATTTTCACTAATCATAAGAGTCTTAAGTATTTATTTTCACAGAAGGAGTTGAATATGCGTCAACGGAGGTAGAGAACTTCTTGGAGATTATAATTGTTCTATCAGCTATCTGCTTGGAAAGGCAAATGTTGTGGCAGACGCACTTAGCCATAAGGCGAGTGTTTCTTGTTTGACTGTCAAGAAATGGGAGGTTCTTGAGGAATTCACTTATTGGAGACCGGAGTTAACTCAGGTTGGGGTGATGTGTTCACATCTCCGTATTCAACCTTTATTGTTGTCTTAGATCAGAGAAGCTCAGCAACTTGATGTTAAACTTCAGAAGATCAATGATCAGATCACGGATAATCAGTCTGACTTCAAATTACACGAGGATGGTATTCTTCGGTTTCGGAACAGGGTTTGTGTTCCCGATGAACCGGGTTTGAGGCGAGGCATTCTGGAGGAGGCTCATAATTCTAAGTATGCTATTCATCCTGGTAGAACCAAGATGCATCGGGACTTGAAGCAACATTACTGGTAGAATAATATGAAGATGGAAGTTGCTCAGTTTGTGTCTAGATGTTTGACTTGTCAGCGAGTGAAAGCCAAGCATCAACGACCTGCAGGTTTGCTTCAACCGTTGGCTATACCACAGTGGAAATAGGAGCATATTACGATGACTTCGTCACTGGGTTGCCTAGAACACCGAGAGGTAATGATGCAGTTTGGGTTGTCGTGAATCGTTTGACGAAAACAGCTCACTTTATTTCGATGCGGATGGGAGATGAAGTTGCAAAGTTGACGGATCTTTATTTGAATCAGATTGTTATACTTCACGAGATTCCATCTAGTATTGTCTCAGATCGAGATCCTCGATTTACTTCTCGTTTGTGGGAGAAACTTCATGAGACTTTAGGTACTCAGCTTTATTTCAGTACAGCGTATCATCCCCAGACCGACTGTCAGTCTGAGAGGACTATTCAGATTCTGGAACATATGCTCAGGGCTTGTGTTCTGGACTTCGGGAAGAACTGGGAGAAACATCTACCACTTGCCGAGTTTGTCTATAACAATAGTTATCAAGCTACTATTGGGATGGCACCTTTTGTAGCTCTTTACGGCTGTAAGTGTCGTTCACCTTTATATTAGGACGAGGTAGAGAAGATGAAGACTATTGATCCGACTATTATGCCAGAGCTTCTAGAGAAGATTGAGAATGTTCAGTTGATCAGGCAGAGAATGCTTACAGCACATAGCAGATTCAAGAGTTATGCTGATAAGCGTCGTCGGGATTTGGAGTTTGCAGTCGGGGATCGGGTTTTCTTGAGACTGTCTCCTCGTAAGGCAGTCTCCTCGTAAGGGGTTTGCTCATTATGGTAAAGGTGGTAAGCTGAGTCCGGGGCTTGTAGGGCCATTTGAGATTACTGGTAGAGTTGGCAAGTTGGTATATCGGTTGGCTTTACCGGAGAATTTCTCTAATGTTCATGATGTCTTTCACATGTCTAATTTGCGGAAGTATAACCCGGATCCTTCTCATATTCTTGAGCCGGAGCTGCTACAGCTTCGTGAGAATCTGACTTATGATGAGCGGCCGATTCGTATTCTTGATCAGATAGAACGAGTGTTGAGGTCGAAGAAGATTCTAATGGTCAAGGTGTTGTGGAAGTATCACGGTATCGAGGAAGCTACTTGGGAGAGGCGAGATTAGATGCAGTAGCAGTACCCAGATCTTTTCCGTTCAGCAAGTAAGAATTTCGGGGATGAAATTTCTTTAAGGGAGGAAATGTGAAACCCCATATTTTGCTTTATCTCGATTTACGTGTTTTATCTCGTTTTGCATGAATTTACCTGTTTATGTGGTATATGACTTAGAATGTGCTAAATATGTGATTAATACTCCTAATACATACTAAGTGTGCATTCATAAAATTTTCATCAAAAACGGAATCAGAAATTTTATCGTCAGTTTTGGTAAATAGTATTTTTGAACACCTGTCCGCTAAAATTTTTATAGGGGTGTTTTAAACATTTTAAAACCTAGTTCTCGAGTATTAATAGACCTGTGTTTGATTAAAACGGATTTAGAATCGGTTTTGGAATTTTAAATATTTTTTACACTTTCTTTTGCTCGGGTGAAACTATTTTAATGTAAAACTCTTTGTCACCTAAAATATAATGTCTAGACTTAATTTAGTTTTTAATTTAATAGTTGAGCAAGAAATAGTCAATAAAATGAATTAAAAGACTAGAAAATAGAATTAAAAGACTAACAACTAACATTGGCCATTCTTATTTTTGTTTGACATTTACTTATATGCATCAACACCTACTAACAAGGCACAAACACACCCTCAAAAACACATACATAGCCGAGAGCTTCAAGGGAGAAAAGAGAAAGAAATTTCAAAGGTTTTCAAAACAAATTTTCATAGAAAAACCTAGTTTTTATCCGTAGATTTTCGTGCCGAGTTGGATTTCGCTTGTTGAGCACACATTGCACGCATATCTAGGCTTATTTCATATCAAAGGTGAGAAAAATTCTAGATCTCAAAAGTCATTTTTTATGTTTTTGCTTATAATTGCATTTTGAACAGTTAGAATGTTAATTTGAAGATATATTATTTCTCAATGCATGCTAGGGATCATTTATATGTATTCTTGTGAGATTTGAACCATTGTAGCATAAATTTTTATTTTTGGGTATTTAAAGTTGATATAATGGCCATTTGTTGATTATTTTGAGTTGTAGTGGTTGGAATCGATTGCCGTCAATTTCTAAAAGTTTGTTAATTACGTGGTAGAGCCGTTATAATGCCGAATTTTTGATTGCGATGTTGGTGTAAAAATCTAAAAATTTCAGCCTAGGTACATTGAGGTTTTAGGGCTGTTGGGCTTGATTTTGATGTGTCTTGGTTGGTTTCCGAGAGGGCTAATGTATTTGATTGAATGGATGAGTGTTAGAAACTGATTTGGAGTTGTTTGGATTAGTAGAATGTAAGATATGATTATTTGGAGTTTAGGTTGTCTTTCTTTAAATTGTTGAATTGAGCCTTTAGATGATTGGGTGGTGTTTGAATGATTGAATTGTGAGTTGTTAATGGTTAGACTAGGGTTAGATTACGTGTTTAGTGCATGTTAAGTTGGATGACCTACTTTGTCATCTAACTTAATTGTTTGTTGTTTAATTGATTACTTGATGTTATATTGATGAAAATATGATTATTGATTGATTATTGATGAACCGGGAGATAGTCAACGGAAAAGGTTGCCCTTCTGTGAATGAGTATGTTTATTATTATTGATGAGTCTTGGTATGTGTGTGCCACCTCTCGGGCAGCATCGGGCTGTCGGGTTGATAACAGCATAATTACCAGAGACTACATCCAGCTCGCATGACGGAGGTGTCATGGAGGGCGAGGCTAGTGAGGTACCTCGGGTGCATGAGTAATGGGGAGTTACAAGAAGAACAGTTGAGATCGTGATGGTGTTTGGAGCTACACCAACTAGAGTATCCTTTATTGATTGGTCATTATAGTTTATGTGATTATATTGTTATTGATGTTATTGTGTGTTTACTACTCAGAGGATTATTTTCAAGGAGTATAATAAATACTGTTAGAGATCTATCGAATCCTAATTTGGCTTATTTTATATAAGCTCACTCTCTATTATTGCATGCTTACAGGTGTCCTTGAGCAAGATTACGGGTATATGCCTCCAGAAGAGGAAAATGTGCCTTACGTGGATGAGTCTTATGTGCAGGAGTATTTGTCATGAGATTGTTTATAGTTGTTGTAAAATGATGTATTGTAAAACCTACCATAGCATAAAGACTTATGTATAATGGTTTAGTAGTCTTCTTTTGATCATGTTTAGATTACTAAGTTTGTTTATAATCTATTTTGATATGTATGTTAAAGTTAAGGTATTATGTTGGAACAGAGGCGTATAACTAAGAATTATTATTGTATAATATGGTTATGTTGTATGTTGTTAATGGTATTGAGGAATTGATTGTTGTTTGGTTGAAGAGTTTGATTGTATGATGTTCTGAGAGGTTGGTTTAGAGCCTCGGTGTCTTAATTACGGTCGTTATATTGCCGAAATTCCGTTGCATCCTGACTGATTGTAGGTGGGGTCGAGTTGGGGCGTGACAGCTAAAACTAGTTTTAGCTTATTGAATTCAAAGGGGAGAATATTGAAGTTAGGGTTTTATAGCTAGTATTTAAGTTATAGTTGATTATTAAAGTGTTTAATTGCATTGGTATAACTTGTATAATCTATTGGTGAAGTTCATGAATTGAATGACTTGACTATTTTGTTGGAACATGACTATATCTTGTGTACGTTGCTATATAGTTTGTTGAAACTTCTTATGTGTTAATAAGTTGAGCTATATGTATGATGAACATTTAATTTATATGTTAAGTGTAATTTTGATTAGTTATAGTTAGCTAATTGGATTGTTAGTCAATAAATTATTTTGCCACCCTTGTATGAGTTATATGTTAACTAAGTAGATAATGTATATGATAGCATGTTACATACCAATCTAACATTTTCGAATCAAGCTTGGAAGTAATATGATTTAATTGAAATTGGAAGTTAAGCGTAAATAAGACCATATATTACATGATAAAGTACTTTAATGTTAGTTGAATCCAATTATACAATTAGCATTTGGATTATATTTTAAGTATAGTTTGGTTAATTATAGTTAGCTTAACTTTATATCTTAGTAAATGCTTCTATGTGGTTATAAGGCTATGTGATGTTACTAAAGAACCTAAAGTATTTTTGAGTCAATTGAAGTTATGAAATGATTGCAAATAGAAGATTAGATAATATTGTGTAGTGTATGAGCTATGAAATGTATATGAGTATATTCCACTAATTGTCTTGATTGTTTGGTCTTTTTGATTGAAAAGAAGGTTTAATATCTAACTAGGTTAAGTTAAGTTTCTATTATTAACTGCTAAGTATTCTACGCTACTAAAATGTATTTGGATGAATATGCATGAAAATGATTCTTAGGTCATGGTTATAGTTGAATTATGTTTAAGTGTTAAAGGTGGTCGTCTTGATTGAATACTCAACTTAATATTCCCTTGGGATATAAATAAAGTTGAATTAGTTATGAAGTTTAACTTGTTAAAGGTTAATATAGTTAATGTTTCTTTGCAAGATTAAAGAAATGATTTTGAGTTATTTGTATGATTACTTAGGCTATGTGGCGATATGATATACATAAGTGATTATATAAGTAACTTCTATTGAGTTAAGTTATAGTTAAGTTTGAGTTGATATAGCTAATTGCTAAAGTGCTAAACTTATATGAATACATTAGGGCTACATATTCGAGCTAATTCGAGAAAGTTTGAAGTGAATCAGAGCTATTTTCTTGCATGCTTGGCTTCATTCCAGGTGAGGGAGTCTTTATCTCTTTTGTGCATCTTAGCTTATTTTATTGCTTCTAGATTGTATGACTTACTTTAATGGATAAGGTTTATATGTACTATTTACTTGTTGTCTTATGATTTCTCGTGTTTACTTGTGATTATTATGTGATATTTTATGAATTCTCGAATTCGTGTTTCAGGGTTGCGCAACCTTTTCGGGCATGGCAGTGTCAAGTAACACGGGTGACATCGGGCTTGCCGTGCTCCCTCGGCTACCATGGTTTCCCAGTCCCTTTCTCGCTGAGGCATACTCCCCTACCCCAGAGGCGTGGTTCACCTTGTTAGGGCATACAGACCTATCTCGAGAGATATGAGTCGTAGGATCAGGGTACATCCGGAGTACCCCATTTGGAGGAATAAGGGGTTTGTCGGCATTTGCTTGAATATCATGGTTTGTGGTTCAAGATTGAAGACAAGAAGATGAACCGTATCCTTTCAAAATGTGTTTGAATATTTGTTCAATTAGCTTGTCCTATTGTGTTAATTATGTTATTATCTTGTTGTATCTCATGAAAGCATACCCCGGTTTACTGTATCACCTCCTTCACTGAGTAACTTTGGTTACTTATTCCTCGTTTTAACATGTTTCAGGTGCAATTAGAACAACAATCTTGTGTGCCGTGTTATTGGTTGCTTATCTTGCTGAGGTTGAAAGCTGTTTGTGAAGATGGGACTTGATGTGTTTATGTTTTGTTTTGAAACCTTTGAGGTCTTGTAGGTATTTTTGGTATGGCTTGTTGGATTGTAAACTAAATTAAATACTTATGTGATTTGATAGAGTAGTGGCATATAATAGCTAAAGATCGACTTTATTGTCTTTTGATTGCCTGCTCTTGTGGTTATGTTTTTTTGGATAAGGCTCAGATGGCCTTGAGACTGGGAAAAGTTGGACGGTTGGAGTTGGGGTGTTGTATTGTGGTTATACTTGCTGCTTGCAAGTTTTTGATTAGTCTTATAAACAGGAAAAACTCCGTTCGTTTTCCCTAAATTTTGTGCCTGGGTTTAGATATGGGTTGAGAATAGCATGATTAATAGGAGTTCTGATTTCGTAAGGGATCAGAGCATTATATGTAAGACACTAAACCAGGTGACACCCCTATTACTAAGGAAAATTCAGTTTCGAAAAATGCCCAAAAGGTAATGTTATAGTTAAGGAAATTCAGTAGATCTCTTATGTGTCAGCTGTAGGGAATTTTAAGAAAACTCAAGTATGTACATGTCTTTATTTTGCGTACATAGTAAGGATGTTAGGCAGAAACTAAGGAACCCTGTAATGGATCATAAAGTAATTAGGACACAAATGGGTTATAAAGAATTGACAGAGAATAAAAGATTACATGTTACCATATCGAAAGTTAGATCAGTTGAACATCATTAAGTATTCTAATTTTGGTTCTTTGGGATTCGTAGACATTGAGAGATCCATCAATTGTCTAGGTATTTAAGGAAAGAGTACAAAGTGTATAGATTTCTATAAAGCATATTGGGATAAACTCTATGATTGCGAATCCGCTTACTAAGGAACTACTGCCCAAGGTCTTTAATGAGCGCACTGCTCATAAGGGTATAGTATTGTATAAGGATATTACAGTTTAATGAGAGTTTGTATTTTGATGCTTTATGTCTGGTTTAGAACACACTTTGGTATTTGGTATTTGTATATCTTTTACAGAAATAAAGTATTCAATTCAGATTCACTCTGTTACATTACATGCAGTTTCAATTTCACTAAAGTATGAGTAGTTGGAAATAGACATGTCTGGATCATATTTCATGTAATTTTCCATGCTACGCATCCATGATTAGTCTATGTCATTTGGTTGTATTGGTATACGTGACTATTGATAGGTTTAGTTACGCTAAATGTGATGAAGACTGCTTTGATCCTATATCGATATAGTCAATGGATGAGATTGATTGTTTAGATATACCCTAAGGTTGTGATAGCAAATTTTGGAGCTCATAAAGTTAAACACATTTGTAAAGTTACATATGTGACCCAGTGGGAGATTGTTGGAAAATTTCAACATGTGGAGCCACGCATGTAAATATTTAAATATGTTGTGTTATCTATTAATTAAGTCTAATTAAAGTGATCTAATTAAGAGTTAAGTTTAGGCTTATGGGTATAATTGTCATGGAATTAATGTGTAGATACCTTAGTAATATTTCTAATTTGATGAGGGGCTAAATTAGAAATATCTAAAATTTATAATTTATAATTTATATTAGGGTTATGGTCCCCAAATTGTACGTACGTTGTTTTTCTTTGCATCTCCATCAACAGAGAAAAAGGGTTACACCTTTGGCAAAGTTTGTACCAATTTGGAATATCACAATCCGTTCATCTACCTCCGGCAATAGATTTAGGTACGCTTCCGCTTTCTGTATTTCCTTATTCTCTTGAATTGAAGTGGGTATTAACATGTGTATTAGGGTTTATTGAAGAACTTATAGAAACATGTTTTAGGTCTCTTTTGGATTAAATTTTTGAAATTATTGATGTTATTAGGGACTGTAAACATGTTAATTATTTTTGGCAAATCCTAACACAGTCCTCGTACAGTTTGCCCTTTAAGTATATGTCTTTCTCTTCACCATAAGATGATGAAAGCGACTGGCTTTTTCCTCTTTACTCATTATTGGAAAATGAAATGAAGAAAGTTAAATGGGTGTGTGATGTGTTGTTGCATACGTTCGGTGATGTCCTTTATATAGAGGCGAAGAAACTAACGAATTGGCGACGGTTGATGTTTGTATGTCCCCCTTACTTTTCATGTTTGTCGTATATGTATTATTGGTGCGTTACACGTGGCATGATATTATTGTCTTGTTGATAAGTCCAATCAATAATGAATCGGGTTGCATGCCATGTCTTTTCTTGCTGCATCATAGGGTACTTACATATCAGTGTATGATTTGACAAGACACTGCCACATCGCATAAAATATTTACGTTTATTTGGATATATAATTAATAATTATTAAAGTTATTTATTATCTTATGTGAAAACTTAAGTTCAGTCAAAGTTCTCGTACATTTTTTTGGGAAAAATAAATTTTAGTGTACGAGTAATAAAAAGATAACTAACTATATATAAATATTCTACAGTGAGTGAATAAAAAAAAAGGTCTTTTATGAACCTTTTCGTTTTACCAACAAAGAAAAAGGTGAAACAAAACAAAGACTAATTTATATGTTGATTATTATGATATAAAAAATATTATTTAATTAGGAAAAAACAACATTGACAGATTAAAAAAAAAAGTAAAACAAAGTAAATGCTAATTAATATTTTAATTACTATGATAAAAACTTAAAAAAACTAGTGAACAAAATAAAAAACAAAACAATAAAAGTTAAAGAAAAAAAACAAAAAGGGCACAGAACAGTTGATCCGTCTCCTATTTAAATCCAACGGGCGACGCCCAATCGATTAATAAAAAGAAAACTTAATAGACATATATATTTTATTGCAAACGAATTTTTAAAAAAAAAGCGTCGTTTATTGAACATATACCTTTTCACCAAAAAAGAAAATGTAAAACAAAACAAATATTAATTTATACAGATAATTAATATACTAATTATGATGAAAAAACTAAAAACAAATTAATTAAGAAAAGAAAAAAGTTAAGATAATAAACAAAACAAAAGTTTTTAAAAAACAAAGTAAAAGCTAATTAATATACTAATTAGATGGTGAAAATATGAAAAAACAAATTAATTAAGAAAAGAAAAAAGTTAAGATAATAAACAAAAACAAAGTTTTTAAAAAACAAAGTAAAAGCTAATTAATATACTAATTAGATGGTGAAAATATGAAAAAACAAATTAATTAAGAAAAGAAAAAAGTTAAGATAATAAACAAAAAAGGTTAAAAAATGCAAAGTAATAGCTAATTAATATACTAATTATTAAAAAAATATGAAAAAAAATTAATAAGAAAAGAAAAAAGTTAAAGATAATAAACAAAAAAAGTGAAAAAAAAAATCAAACTAATTGCTAATTAATATCCTAATTATGATGAAAATATGAAAATATATATATTAATTAACAAAAGAAAAAATTTAAGATAATAAACAAAAAAAGTGAAAAAAAAAAATCAAACTAATTGCTAATTAATATCCTAATTATGATGAAAATATGAAAATATATATATTAATTAACAAAAGAAAAAATTTAAGATAATAAACAAAAAAAAAGTGAAAAAAAAACAAATTAATAGCTAATTAATATACTAATTATTATGAAAATATGAAAAAATAAATTAATATAGAAAAGAAAAAAGTTAAGATAATAAACAAAAAAAAGTGAAAAAAACAAAACAAAGTAATATCTAATTAATACACTAATGTTGATGAAAAAAACTTAAAACAAATTAATTAAGAAAAGAAAACAGTTAATATAATTAAAAAAAGTGAAAAAAAAAAGAAATAGTAGTCTGTCTCCCAAATAAAATCCAATGGGCGGAACATTAGGTTTCTGGGCAGCGACCCAGTCTCAAGCCAGGTCGTCGCCCAGAAACACATCAGGCGAGGCACAAGTGCCTCACCTGATCATTTCAAAAAAATAATAATAAACCTAACCCCCCACCCCTATACCCACATCCCCTACCCCTCACCCCCTTACCCGTGTATCCACCCCCCTCAAACATCCCCCTACCCGTGTACCCCACCCTCCACCCCCCTACCCGTGAACCCGTGAACCCACCCCCTTTACCCATTAACCCACCCCCAATCCATGGCATTAAGGCTAGTTTTTTTTTGTTATATATTTACATATATGTACATATATATATTGTATACATATATAACTATATATATATAGTTTTTTTTGTAGTATTAATGGTATAATTTTATATTTTTTATATTATATTATATATTTTTTATTTTCTGTAAATTTGAATTTTTTTATTTTCGGATTTATTTCAATTTTTTTTCCTTTTTTATTTCCATTTTTTTTAAAAAAAAAAATTGGATTTATTTGTTTTTTAAAAAAAAATATGTTGTGTTTTATTTTTTGGGATTTAAGATTTACATTTGATTTTTTTTTTCTTTTTTTTCCGATTTTTTTTAATTTTTGAATTTTTTATATGATGAGTTTAGACATAAAATTAATAATTTGTTTTAAATTTTAATTTTCAGATTTATTGTTTAAAAAAATTAAAGGATATTTTTTCGGATTTTTTTTGTGAATTAAGGATTTTTTTATGGGCTGCTTAAAAAAAATCCATATTACAAATAATTTTTAAGCTAAATTAATATTTTTTTAATTTCATATTATTATAGTATTAATAGCTAATTTGATGTGTTTGGATTTTCTTTGGTAGGTTTAGGGCATTGGAGTAATTGGTTGCAACGCTTAAAGATTCGAAAGTTACATGTTAGTTTGATGATTGATAGAGTATTTGTTGTACAATATATTTTTTTTGTTCTTCTAAATCTGTTTCATTAAATTAAAGTTATTGTGTTTATTTGTTATATTCATGTTGAATATATTGTCTGAATTAAGCCGTTACGGTTTTGTGAAGATGGATATTTGTGTAAATGGATGAAGATGTGTGTTGGTCTTGGCAGTTGAATTGATTGTTTGCAATTGTAAAAATGTTGTTTTCTTGGTGTTGAATAGATTGTTGGCATTTGTGGTAAACTATTTAAGTCAAGCTCACTAAAGTTAATTTGAGATTAAGTAAGAAGTAAAGTTAACGAAGTTAAAAAGTAGTTAATTAAGATAATTTAAGTAAGGTAAGTTAAGTAAGATAATTTATTTACGTTTATCTAGGCTTACTTTATAAGTTAAGTTGTAATTTGTTAATTGGTTGTTATTTAGTTAAGTTGTGTTGACAAAGTGTGATTGAAAATATGTAAGTTCAAGGTTATCTAGGCTTATTTTTAAGTATTACAATATTGTTTCTAATTTTAAATTCCTATTTGTGTTGTAATATGTCAGTCATAATGGCATCATCACATGAATGGATGTATAATCAATGGATTGATGGATACATCAATGAGGGCTTTGTTGAAGGTGTCAATGAATTTATAACATTCGCAATCAGTGAGCCATATTACATGGACAGTGTCCATGCATCAAATGCGAAAACTTACGATATCTTACCACTGACATTGTCATAAAACATCTTTACAATAAGGGTTTCATGCCTAATTACTATGTATGGCTTGCTCATAGGGAATAGTGTCAAACAATATAAGGGTCACTGAACAACATGTGGAAGATAATATCCATGACGACTTAGATTGTGGAAATAATTATAGGACAATGGTGTTTGACGCTACTGGTGTAGATTTTGCAAGGGATTAGAACATGACTGAATAAATACCAAACATGGAAGCACATGAATTTTTTAATTTATTGAATGCCTCTGAAAAACCATTATTTGCGGGTTGTAGGAATCATACTTAGTTGTCTACCATAGCTCGTTATCTGAACATGAAATATGAGCATAATATGGGCAACGACCTATTTGACCGTGTGGTATCATAATTTATGGAGTTGATGCCTGTAGAAAATAACCTACCTGAGAACTTTTACAAGTTTAATAAAATGCTCAAGGCCTCGGGGTTAGGATATCAGAAGATAGATGCATGTTTAAATGGATGTCTTTTATCTTACAAGGATAGAAGTTCACTTGATAGTTGTCCTCGGTGTGGCCACCGACGTTTCAAGATAACAACAGGGGGTAAAAAAGGGAGTAAGCTTATATCTTACCAACAATTAAGATATTTTCCTCTAACACTGTGGTTAAAAACATTTTACATGTCAAGGGCTACAGTTGAACACATGCAGTGGCACAAAAACATCAAACAGAGGATGGTCATATTGGTCACCCTTCTAATGCTGATGCATGGAAACATTTTGATATCGTATATCCATATTTTGCTGATAAACCAAGAAATGTTCGACTTGGTTTGCGTTCAGATGGGTTTACTCCTTACAATTCCAATTCTCAACCTTATTCCTGTTGGCCAGTGATATTAACACCTTACAATCTGCCACCATGGATGTGCATGGAGGACCTTGTCATGTTCTTGACGTTACTCATCCCCGGTCCAAAAAATCTTGGTAAAAAAATTTATGTGTATTTAGAGCCTCTCATTTATGAATTACAAGAACTATGGTTTGAAGGAACACCGTGCTATGATGTTTCAACAAAGACAAATTTCCAATTGAGGGCAGCCTTGATGTGGACCATAAATGACTTCCCAGCTTATGGTATGTTGTCTGGCTTGAGCATTCATGGAAGGCTGTCATGTCCATATTGCATGGAAAACTCTGGTGCTTTTCGATTGCAAGAAGGAAGGAAGAATTCAATCTTTGATTGTCATTGTAAATTCTTACCAAGAAATAGTTCTATGCGACGTGACATAAAGAATTTTATAAGGGGTAAAAGAGAGACTTTTGGGCTTCCGCCCATATTAGATGGTGATCAAATTTGGAAAAGTGTGATGAATTTGCCAAAGATCCAAGAAATGACGAATAACATGAAGTTGCATGGGTTTAGGGAAGGGCACAACTGGAAAAAGAGAAGTATTTTTTGGGACTTACCTTATTGGAAGACGCATCTCGTACGCCACAATTTGGATGTCATGCATATAGAAAAAAAATATTTTCGACAATGTTTTCAACACTGTGATGGCTGCCAAAGGAAAGACGAAGGACAATCTAAAAGCGAGAAAAGACATGGCTGTGTATTGTAATCGTCCCAAATTATGTGGAGAGTACGCGAATGTGATTGGTGTTTATACTCTCCCCGTGGCAAAGAATAAGCTACTTCTTGAATGGGTTGGAGAATTAAAATTCCCTGATGGCTATGCATCAAATTTAGCGAGATGTGTGGACATGAAACAACTAAAGATATCACACATGAAGAGCCACGATTGTCATATCTTCATGGAGAGATTGCTTGTGATTGCATTACGCAAGCTGATGCCTAAACATGTTTGGGAAGCTTTTGCACAACTAAGTTTGTTCTTTAGCAACATATGTTGCACAAGTCTTCAAAGGTTAGATTTAGAGATGACACAAGAAGACAATGTCGTGACTCTTTGCAACTTGGAGAAGTTGCTACCTCTTGCATTCTTTGATTCAATGGAACACTTGCCAGTTCATTTGGTCCATGAAGCGATTTGTTGTGGCCCTGTACAATATCGGTGGATGTATCCATTTGAGAGGTTTTTGTAGGGCTTGAAGATGAGAGTAAAGAATACGGCACATGCGGAAGGATCAATTTGTGAAGCCTACCACATACTCGAAATGTCAACTTTTTGTTCTTATTATTTTGAAAAGCACGTGGCCACTAAAAGTAGAAGGCTCGGTCGGAATAACCAATATGACGATGTAGACTACCCCGATGGATGCTTGGCTATATTTACTCAACCGGGCCGCTCAATTGGGAAATGGAAAGAGATCACAATAGCGGAAAAATACTTGTATTTGGCACACCGCTATGTATTGATGAATTGTGCAGAGGTACAACCTTAAGTCAGGTAAGGGTATGACAACTTGTCAATATGTTAACGTGTTGGACGTTAACCATATATTTTCAATTGACTAATATTTGTCTATTTGCCAGCATGTTTAAGGAATACCTTCACAACCAATATGGCCCATTGATTCCGGGAGAACTCCAACTACATGTTGACAAGTTTTTTCCCAAAATGGTTATATGACTATATAAGTACATGTGAGATTAATTATATTCATTTTATCCCTTACGGTATGCATACCTTAAAGAAGAATGATTTATATTTGTAGGTTAAACACATGAATAATGTAGATCATCGTATACAATGTCTTTCAATGTGGCCTTATATATTGGTTAGGATATCATCAAGATACATGATGAATGGATACAGATTTGCCACACACGAATATGGTACATCGAAGGCCACCAATAATAGTAGAGTATACGTTAAAAGGATAAGCGATGGCAGTACCGGGGATATTGGCTACTATAGGGTGTTGCACAACATTATTCAACTTGAATATAATAATCCAACTTTATAATATACCTGGGTAGCTCTCTTTAAGTGCAAGTGGTATGATACTACAAATGATAGAGGTGTGAAATACAATCGCAAGTTTGGTTTGGTTGACGTGAATGTGAAGAGAAAGTATCCCAAATATAAACCATTTGTGTTGGCAGCCCAAGTTTCGCAAGTGTATTATTGTAGATATCCAGGGGCTAACGAGCATCGAGCAAATTGGCAGGCAGTAGTTAAAGTATACCCTAGAAATATCTATGCCATGTCTAAAAAGGAAAGAGAAGCGGAACAAAGAACAAGTTTCCAGTCCAACGAGATGAATGTGCCCGTAGCAGAACCAATTGATGAAAATTTTCTAACAATCCATCGTGATTCAGGTGAGAACAACGAAATATTAGAAGATAATGCTAATGACATCCATGGTCAGCCTCTCATTGATGAAAATGAGGACGAAGAAGACGAAGAAAAATATGAAGATGAGATTGAAGATGAAGATGATACTGAAGATGATGATGATGATGATGATAATGGTGATGATGATGATGATGAAAATAGTGATTCAGATGCTGAATATTAGACTAGGGTAAAGTCATTAGTTGTTTTATGAACTTATGTTATTATGATTTTATCGCAAATGATGTAACATTTAAATTTTAATAAACATGTATATACTTGTAAGTTATGAACTTATGTTATATTAAGTGACCTAACCATAATTGTGTTTAATTTCATATGACAGGTAGTAACGATCAATAAAAAATGGGCAAAAAAATAAAGTTGTCAAATTTGTTAACTAGGCACAGAGATCGTGGGCAAGCGCCCATCACATCAGAAGGTCTTTAATATATTGTGTTCTTTTAAATACAGGCGTGAAAAAATAATACTTGAGTTCCTTGTTTTGTATCACGATTTAGAAATTTGCATGGTTTACAGGAGCGGGTCAGCCTTCACTTGGCCGTGAACACACAGATGGTCAGCCACCGAGTGTTCGTCCCTCTATAGGTGCACATGGATTACCAGTGCATAACTTCAGTTCATCATCAATTGGTACAGAGCAGAGGGTGGTAGACACTCTATATCCCCAGCAGGTCATGTTACGTTGACTTTCTTACTCGTCGAAGCTCACGTTCACCTTGTAGTTGGCCATACGACTCCAGACCTTCCACATGACCCTCACGCTACGGATACCCATACTGCTTCCTCCTCCGAATTGCGACAAGGTTTTGATGATTTACATGTTGACATGGATGGCACTCCTGCACATGTTGGTGTATACAATGTCCTCAAATGGCTGAGTCATCGAGAGCTGCACAAGAGTAGGCTGATGGTATACCAGACTGAAGAAGATATAGATTCTCGTCTATAGAGGACTTTTCATCATGGGCCAATGATACACGCAAGCATCTGACAATCACAGGTGGTGGGTAAGTAGAATTTTGTATTTACATGCATTACTCCTTCAAAAGTTAAGTTTCATCCCATATAATCTAACCATTTCTTTTATAATTTCTAGATGGGATCCATACAACGCCACTAAAGACATTTGAAAATCACTACATGCCGGGTATTTAGAGCCTTGGACGACTTGGGGAGAGATTCTGGAAGATGTGAAGGATTCATTTTTTGACTACTTTAAGGTGTGAAATACGCATTCAATTTATTTATTACATCAACAATATTATTTACTTGAGTTACATACGTTGTACTACTTAATAACATGGTTATATGATTCACAGAGGATGTACAAGTGGTATCCCTGCCATGAAGCAGCAATTCATGACAGGTTCAACATTTTTGGCCAAAGAAGTGTAACAGACAACTTAAGCAAATCACATAGGGATGATAAAAAGCAATCATGGCTCTCGCAGGATATATGGGAAGCAATAAAAGTGGTGTAGAGTTCCAAAGCATGGCAAGACAAATCTAAACAGAACTCTAATAACAAAAAGAAAAATATGTCTACGCACCATTTGGGATGTATCCCCGGGCATGAGTGGGCAAGAAGGATGGTAAGAGTTAAGATGACTATAGTGCATTAAGTGATAACTAATCAATAATTTTATCTTGTATATTACATGGAGATTTTTTTGTTTTGGTGAATTTATATTATAGGCGGAAGAAAGCGGGCATGAAATGACTTTTATTGATGTTTTCAACAAGGCTCATCACAAAGGTCCTGACAAACCTTACATAGACCCTCGGGCAAAACAGACAGTGCTAAGTTAGTTTCTTTTAACTTTACAACATTGAAGATTGATATACATATTTATACTATTGTCTTTTGGATATTGAAGATTTGAGATTGTAATGTTGAAGTTAGTTGGTTGAGGTTCAATTTTGTGGAAGCCTTTATATATCATTTTGTTGTAAACAGACAAAGAATGATGGTGGAGCACTTTTTTGTGTTTTTTTGTTGTGCGATTATTTGGTGGTTTATAGTAATGGGATACTACAACAAATACATAATTAAGCTGTGACACGTTGAAGATTCATATAAAGACTTTTGTTATGCGATACATGTATGTGTTTGTATAATTAATTTGTTTGGTAGCTATATAGACTAGTTTTATGTAATTGAATAGCTTGTATTGTGATTTGTTGCAAAATGCTTAATGTAGAAGATAATGAATAGTATTCTTTTTAGGGTTTTTGTTAATTCTTTATTACAATCTTAATTATATGAAATCTAATTATTTCATAGGTGTTATTGAACTTAGGTATATGTTTAGAATGGATAAAACTTGAGTAATCTTGCATTCTTGTTTGAGACTAAGTTAATGTTGGTTGAATGACTTAAAATCTAAGAAAGTTAAGTAAAGAATATTAGAGTGGTATGATAATGGAAATTATAGTTGTCACACCCCAACCCCAATCCATTACTAGGCAAAGGCCGGAACGTGACGTGTCGAATAACTTAATACCTGTAAGATCATGATTCGATAGCCTAACATACATTTATATACCACAAGGAACTTCAAAAGATGGCCCAACTCCTGGGGCACTTCATGTTTGCATTAACTTGTTCGATATATACAAGACCTAGCACTTCGACCTTCAAATGATATCAACCCTTTTACGACCTTTAGGTCTCAAAAGAATAAAGCATTAAGTTAATTACAACCCAATTGTCCAAAAGAATAGATACAATTCATAAAGTTTTACAAGTCCATAACAAGTCTAATTCAACAAAAAGAACATCTTAAAACTAAACATCTATCACATCAAGCAGAAGTCTTCTTCATCACAAAATACAACTTCGCCCTTGGCCTGTATAGTCAGCTCGGGCTCGACCTCACCTGAGATTATTAGAAAGAAGGGTGAGCTACACCACTTAGCTCAGCAAGGGATAACGGGAAGGGGATTTTTGCAAGAGTTTTACACTTTCAAAACCATTTAAAAATCCAAGCCATGCATACAAAATCAATAGCAAGAAAGCAATAACATACAATCCAGATAACAACATATAGCCCAACTCCCCAAAAGGATAGGGCCCAAGCAAAAGTGGTAAGATAGGATTAAAAGGATACTGTTGAACTTGCAATTGCTGTAGTCGGCCGGCCTTGAATCAATCATCATTATCAACCCCTTACTCCATACTATAGGATAATCCGGATAAACCCAAGTTCCTACAACAATTCATAAACCAAGCTTATACATAACTCTAATCATGTTCATTAAACATATAAAACCCATAACATGAATCATATGACTTTTGTAAAGCATTTCAAAAAATATCTCTCACCTTAGCAAAACTTATAAATGGAAGAGAAGTATTGTAGGATGGAAGAGAAGCTCAAGAATAGCTTGATAATGCTTAGTAGTAGCTTGATTCTCTTTCGTGTGGTGTGTGTGTGTACAGATCGTGTATGTGTGTGTAGTGTATGTATGTTTTGTTTTGTTAGGTGGGATATTTTCTAACAAATGTCCATTTACCAACTTACCCCTCTAACTTAAGGCTTATCTCTAGTTTGCCATTTAGTTAATCTTTAACTAACTTAGTTAGCCAATGTTAATTGCTAGAGTCTAATTATGATCAACATTACCTAAAATACTTAAAAACACGTAAACGGACATATTTGCACGTAATAGAGATAAAAGCACTTAAAACTATGTAAATGTACATAAAATAATTTAATTATGCATTATTTAATCTAAATGCATATGAGGTCTCATGTTGGGGCTTATGGTAGCCATAGTATTTCAATAGGTAATGGAAATGCATGCATGAATGTCTTATTTTGTTTAGTAGAAAGACTTGGATGGCCTCAGGGACTTGTTTAATGAAGGTTGTGTTTGAGTATAAATGTTTGTATATTGTGTTGTGGTTATTTCTTCTGAGTGCAAGTAACTGGTTAGTCCACAGTACAGAAGAGACTCTATCCGTTTGTCGGGTCTGGACTTACCCTTTTAGCGTGGGGTCGAATCGGGGCGTTTTATTAGCTGATTGTATATGTATGTTTGAATAGATGCTTGTTTGTTTTTTTCTCTCATGGTTTGTCAAATTTTTTTGTATCACTCAAAACTTCTTAATATTATTCATGTTTATACGTGTTAATATATCTACATTACAGGCTCGATACGAGGAATTGCTTTAACAGGCATCACAGGCATCGCAGGCATCCAAGTTCGATTCAGCTCCCAGCCTGTTGATCATAACGCACTGTTCTTAGAGGCTGTTGGTAGACCCTGCAAAGGTCGTTTATACGGGGTCAGATCACATGTTTTTGTGGCATCTACTTCACACAATCACCCAGTTGCCGGAAGAAATATTACGCAACAAGAGATCCAGGCTGTCGTTGCTCAAGCCATAGCCCCTTTGGAAGGGAAGTTGGAATAGCAAAACGAGGCGTACAACAAACTGCAAGACAAGCTGGATCAGCAGAACGCAACGTATTGCAAACTCTAACAAGAAACTTCATTGTAACTACGTGATATGCAAGCACAGCTCGCACTATTTGCTTCAAGGTTGCCCGTTCCTGCTGTAACACTCCGACCCGAGCATATAGTAAATATTCTTATTTCTATATGATTACGTGATTCTTTTAAGTGTTTATAAATGATTATGTGCTTACTATGATTAGTCGCATGCATTTGGTAACTTTAATTTATGTATTTCTTGAAACATGTGCATTTGCCTCGTTAACGTGCATTTATGTGCATTCACGTGCATTTAAGAAATTTAAGTAACGTAGGCATTGTTTAAGTGTTATCAATTTGCAAATAGAAACTAGATTAGTTAGATTTCAACTAAATGTCAAACTAGTAAATATCAAATTAGTTAAAGGGGCAAGATAGACTTTTGAGTTTTATAAAAATCCTACCTAATTTTGACATTAATTAAAAATAAATAAACTACACAAAACACACACACACAGAGCACGATTCAGCACGCACACATACAATTCAGCACACACAACACACGTAGGGAGAGAAGAAAGAAGAGAAGAGAAAAAAAGAAGGAAAAAGGAAGAAGAAGGAAATGAATTTAAGCTAAACTAAGTTAATCTCTTACATATTCAACATGTACAAGGTGGGGGTTTGCATTTTTATGTGATTTCTTGAATTTTCTTGGAATTGTAGGTTACATAAATGTTGAAGTAGAGTTATTACATGCCTTGCTTAGCTAACTAGCTTAGTTATTTTGAAGAATATATGAATATAAAGTGTTGTTGTTAACTATATTTGATAGATTACAAGGATTGGTTGTTGTGTTGTTGTTGATGAAAGAAGGTTGTGTATTGCATGTGAGGTGTTTGTTGATATGCCAATAGGAGAGTTAGTTTAGCTTATCAACTAGAATACAACATAATCAAGTGAGGAATACAAGCTAAACAAAGTGTTAAAGAGTAAGCAAAATTTTGGACATCCTACTGCCCCTGTTTTCTGGAGGCTGCTTGACATAGTAAACGTGCTCACAAATTAACTAAATTTACACAACATCTAGATTAGGAAGTTTAAAACAAATGTTTATTTCTTGAGGTAAGGCAAATTCTAACGTTTTAACCCTCCGATCTAGCTATTTTATAAATGTGTCCTGAAAATCGTTGAAGCAGGGACAATTTGCACAGTTGCACGAAAATTGTTGTAACTTGAGGAATTTAGATCAGAATTGAGTTCCGTTTGAGGCTAAAATCATCTACACTCGAATATCTTCATTTATTTATAAAAATAAAAAAGTTTAGAGGACAATAGCATAGGTAATGAATTTGATAAAGATAGGGTTCTATTAGAAGAGTTGAAAATGGGCATGTTTTCGTGAGGTTCTACTTGCTATTTGTTGTATTGCATATCTGTCCTGTATATTAGAGTTCATAAGCGAGTAAGAGCATTCTTTTGATAGTTTATATATTTTTATGATTATTTTCATGTTAGACCAAAGATTAGTTAGTAATGTATATATTTAAGACCAAGTGTTTGATTATTTGCTTGAATGAAGTGCATGAGGATGGTATTATGCCTAGTATAACTTATGAACTAAGAATTGAGTAAGAAATTCAAGTAATTTATGCATATGTTTTTCGGCCCCTTTATGCTTCTTTGGAATTCTTGAGACTTTGATGACTAGTTAGGCTTAAAACTTGTTGTTTGATAATCTTTTAGAAGTTTTGATCTCTAGTATGTGATGTGCAATAATTGAATATGTTAAAGTTAAATACCTAGTTAGTTAGTGAAGATTTTGGTGATTTAAAGGTATTTTGAAGCTATTGTGTTTAATGAGCACTGAATTAAGCCTAATTGCAAGTTTTGGAGTTAGAAAATACCTAAGTATGTAGAATGTAACTCTTATTAGTAGAATGCAATGTATAGTAATGTGTTTTAGAGCACATTTTAGTAGTTGAGTTGGGGATTGTTTAAATTAAGTTGCTAAAAGTCCAACTTAGTTAGTACTATGAAGGTAATGATAGCCGAAAGAACCAAAGAATGATGGAACCATAAGTAATGCTAGCTAGAAAGAGTTATGAGCATTAGTGAACTAAATGCATGTTAGATAATGAAATATACTTGATAATTATATTAATCATATGTTATAGCGAAGTTGAACTTGAGTAGTTGTTTAACTTTGAGTTTTATGTGTTGTACCTTGAATCTTTAGTAGAACTCAGGCTCGATTATAAGGTTGGCTAGATTCTTGCATAATTGGTCTCCTAAAGGTGAGAGAGATTTCATCATTTTGTGTGCATCTCAGTTTATATTATTACTCATAAATTGTATGATTTAGTATAATCGCTTGAGTTTATGTATTCTTAATTGACATATTGATAATGTAGATTAACCCCATTCGTTTTAAAGTTTGTTATCTAGCTTGTTCTTGTGACGACCGAGAACCTTTTCATATTCATTTTAAATTGTTGAATGTCTTATTTGAGCATTAAATGTGCATTTATTTAAATTTTAGCATAAGGCGCTATTCATAAGGAAAATTTACTGTTTAATTTTTCTGAAACTGTATTTTTCTCCTATCACATATCATGTAGGAGGAATGTGAAAAATATTATTTTGTGTATTTAATGTTGGGAGTGTGCATTTAGAAAATAGTTTTCATCCTGAATGAATAGTGTTACGAAAGAATAGTAACTTTTTGTAGAATTTTTATTTGGGCTTCTAGTGAATTAGCTAGACTTTGGACTTTTATTAGACCCTTAAATATGTTTAATTAGACCCAATTTACTAACTCAACCCATTATTTCCTTAGTCTATTATTTATATAACATAATAAGAGCCAAAAAAAAAAGAGGAGAAAAGCTTAAAACACTGTAGCAAATCCGAAAATGGCATAGGAGGAGAATTTCTTCATCAAACCTTGGAGTTGAGCTCTTGGCTTGATCTAGGAGAAGATTGGAGCATTATAAGGCATCTACAACTTGTCTTCATCTTCAATATTGTGAGGGAATTGCATATTTCATAATTTTAAAATTGATGCATATATATTGAATTTCTTGTCTTAATGAATTTAGCTATTTTGCTTGTTATAAATGCTTGTTATATGATCTTTGAAACCTATAGAACTCTCTTTTGGAGCTTGGTTGCAATTGTAATGGTTTGATTTTGAGAATCAAAGATGTAGGAGAAGATGAATAGTACAGTGAATAGTAAAATTCGAAAATTTAAGGTTTTTGATATAATTTGTTAATTAGCTTGAATTAAGACTTCAAATAGATGCTCTAGGCCCTAGTGAAGCTAGTTGAAAAGCCACGTGAAGTTGAATCAACCGAAACCGAGCTAAATTGCTTAATTAGTCGACTTTAAAAAGAGGACTTTCTCGTTGTACAATCCGGGCACATTTGGGCTATGATTTGGGTATCCTTGGGGTATGGAAGCACTATTGGTACTTTCGTTATGCAAAATTGAGGTTCGGATAGTATAGTTATAGTTAAAACTCGTTTGGGGCCTTCCCGAACTTTTGTTTCTAAAACAGGGTTTTATAATCTTATTAGGTGTCTTTTGGCTTAACTAGGAATGTAGTATGATTAAAATATGGTTTGGTAACCTTGATGCGCACTTAGGAGAAGAAAAGCTTGGTTAAAGAAAGGAAGAATCAACCTAGGCCTTTGCATTTTGCATGTTTTCGTTTTTGATGGTGAGGGAATTATCTTATATGTATTTTATTTTGATTATATTGTTATATTTGTGCATGCTTTGTTAGTTTCACAAGTAGTTGTTGTTTTGCTATCTATGAACAAAATTATAGACTTGATGTTTGTTTAAAGCCTTCAATGATGTATAAATGCTAAGTAATGACAAAAAGTAGCTAAAAGTGTAGTATGCAAAATGAGCAAATATCTGGACAGCCTACTGTCTGTGAGTTCTAGAGCCATTTTGACATAGTAAACATGCTCGAAACTTAACGAAATTTTTACAGCAGCTAGATTAGGCAGTTTAGAGAAAATGTTGATTTACTAAGGCTTAGGCTAATTTAAACGTTTTGATCATCCGATTTAGCAATCTCATAAATGTGTCTGGAAATTCGCTGAAGCAGGGCAGTTTGCGCAGTTGCACGAGTAAGGTCCTAACTTGTGGAATTTAGATCATAATTGAGTTCTGCTTGAGGCTAAAATTAACTACACTCGAAGAGCTTTCTTTCTATGTCAAAATCAGAGGATTTGGAGATCAATAAATTAGGTTACGGATTTGCTAAAATTAGCTTTTGCTAGAAAACTTAGACTATTTTCATTAATTTGTTATTTGTATAGTCCATTGTTGTTGCTAAATAATTAAATTGTGAGTTTTTCCAAGGTATAATGTTATTTGGTGCACACTTAGGAAGGCTAATAAAGATATTTGGGAGAATGTGCTTAAAGCTCTTGAACCCTACATGCAAGGTTAATTGTAAAATGGATGATAAAGCATATTCTCGTGAAGTAAACTTGTCAGAATGCTAGATAAGTTAACCACGAAGATCTCATATCAGTTGAACTGTAATTGATTCTAGGTTGTTCATAATTATAAATTCTAGTTAAATTGCTTCTAACTTGGACTGTTTACTTCATGTACGTGCTAAGTAATATTTTACTTGCATTGTGTTATGCTAGTTTAAAGGCTAAGTGTTATATTTATACGAGTAGGCTAAGGTTGCACATTTGAGCTAATTCAAGGAGATTTGGAGTGAATCTAAGCGATTCTCTTACATAATTAGTCTAATCCAAGGTAAGAGAGTTACATTCTTTTGTGCATCTTAATTTGTTTTACTGCTCATGAATTGTATAGTTCAATATCATTGCTTATAATACGTGTACTTTGATATGAATAGACTAAATATACACTTGTCTTTTATTTGTATTGTGATATGGCTTATTTATTGTAAACTACGTGCGAGGGCAACCTACTTTGTTGTCCCTCATTTATGTCATTCTTGAATTATATTGCCATTGCTTGAATTATTGTGATCGAATATCGGGTTGCGCAACCTTTTCGGACATGATAGTATCGAGAAACACGGGCGGCGTCGGGCTTGCCGTGCTCCCTCGACTACCATGGTGCCTACTCCCTTCTCGCTGAGGTATACTCCACTACCTCAGAGGCGTGGTTTACCTGCTGGGCATGGACCTACCTCAAGAGAAAGGGTCGTAGGATCGGGATACATCCAGAGTATCCCAACTTGTTGGAGTAAGGGATTTGCCGGCACTTGCGTGAAGTTCGTGGCTCATGGTTTGAGTTTGAAGACTTGAAGTGGAACCGTATCCTTTTTAATGTGGTTAACTACTTGCTATTTAATCTTGTTGTTTATGTTATATATGTGATTTCTTGTATCTGCATATCACAATGTACGCCCGGTATGTTGCATCAGCTCCCTCACTGAGTAACCTAGTTACTCATTCCTCTTTTCAACATATTTCAGGAAAAGCTGAAGATTGGATTGCCTCCTGTGCGACCTGCTTGCTCTATCATTGTGTAAAACATGGAAGAATATGATCATGATATACTTGTATTGTAATTGAGACTTTGTGTCCATGTATGTATTTATGTTATATCAAGGAATAGGTACTAGTGGGCTTGTAAAATCTTCTATTTGCTTTATTTTATTACCTAGTAGTGCATGCTTGTGTGGACGATGAAAACTAGTTAGTTGGTTGGACACAAGTTATAAGAAAGCTTGACTGATAATATAGAGTGGTATGATAAGTGGAATAAAAAGATAGAACTTCAATGGATTTAATTTTGCATGCTTGTGTGATATGATGTGAGATTCCAAGGCTCGGATGGCCTTGAGGAGCTAGTTGACTTTATGAATTTTGAAAGTTAAGTTGTATGAATGGTTGATTGTGATTCAGGACTTGTATGTGACTGTTGACAGGTTTCTAGATACACCTACATATAGGGAAAACTCCGTCCGTTTTTTCTAAAATTTTGTGCCCGGGTTTGGATTTGGGTTGAGAATAGGGTGATAACTAGAAGCCCTGATCTTGTAAGGGATCGGGGCGTTACAGTTCTCACAAGTGCTTAATTAACCATGTAATTCCTTATATATATAGAGAGCTTGAACAATTATATTACTTATTCGCTGTAATCTACTTTGTTGTCCTTCGATTAAGTGTTTATCAAATTTTCTCATTTATGCTATTTTGTGTGAATCGATCGAGGTTGCGCAACCTTTTGGGCATAGTAGTGTCATTCAACTCCGGGCAACATCGGGTTGTCGGTATAGCTCGGCTACCATGGTTCCCAATCCCTCTCGCTAGGGCATAATCTTCTACCTTAAAGGTTTAGCCACCTCGTTGGGGCATAAAGATCTGCCCTGGGAGAGTAGAGTCGTATAACTTGTACGTGTTCGTGGTCGATAACTCTCGCTGGGGCATACTCTTCTATCTCAAGGGTTTGTTCACCTCGTTGGGGCTTAAAGATCTACCTCAGAAGAGTTATTCGTGAATGCACCTCTTTATAACTGTTATCTAGTTCGTGTATTTGATTGTTACTTTGTATAGATTGATTAATTGTTTAGTTGCGTACTAGTCTTGTAATGTTGCCATTATATGTCTTACATATGAATATTATCTAGCTTCATCATTGTACCACGTCATTTTGAAAAGGTTGTTAAATTGTTAGCTTAAAGTAGATTTTAAAGTGTATTATCTAGTTTATTGAATAGCTATTTAATTGTTGTATTCGAGTACATGAATAGTTGCTGCATTGCAAGAAAACCTTTTCAAAATTCCCCAATTACTTGTTCCCTCCCTCACTGGGCATATGTGTTTTAGTATGCTCATCCATCTTTCTAACATTTTTCAGGCATACTGAAGACCCCTTCAAGAGGTAGAAGAAGAAGATCAAGTGTCTCTTTGATGCTTATAATATTGCTTGGAGATCTTATGTGACTATATGTAAATTAATTGATTAGTTTGATTTTTAATCTATTTTTAGATCATAGAGGACTTATATGTAATTGAATCTGGCTTATAGAATTGTATTAAAGTCTTGTATAACTAGTTAAGATGTGATGACATGTAATAACTTTAATGATTTATTTTACTGTCTAAATAGCTGCATGCTTGTATGGGTTGCGAAAATGGATTGGAGACTTAAAAACCTAAGATAATGAAACAAATTAGATTAGAGTGGTATGATAATTGAACTTATAACAAATAATTTCAATAGTTAATGAAGTGCATGCTTGTATGTTATATTTTGGTGTAATAGAAAGGCTCGGATAGCCTTAGAGATTTCGGAGACTTATATTTAAAGGAGGTTGTGGATGTTGTGAATGCTTGAGTAGTGTTGTAATGGTTATTTATTCTGAGTGCAGGTAACTGATTAGGCCTAGAAATAGGAGAAACTCCGTCTGTTTTTCCTTATTTTTTGTGACCTCGGGTTTTGGATCGGGGCTCCGGTCTCGTGAGAGATCGGGTCGTTACACCTACACCTACATAACAGCAGTCTTCGTCGTCTTCATCTTCGAGTGATGGTGGAAGTGAATAGAATTTTGGTATGATATGATGTTATGACATTATAAACATCCATTACAATCGGACTGTAATAACTTTTGAATTTACTTTGAACAACTTTATTAGATTTTTATTAGCTAATTTTATAAAAAAAAATGTGATTTACGACTTGTTTTGCAGTATTAAATATCAAATTCACAGGTGAAACAACTTATTATAGTAAATCTTATAATGAAAATTAGAAAAAAAAATTTACTTTTTTGCAGGGGCTTCGCGAGGGATCGACGAAGGATAAAAATGGAAAGGGCATGGCGAGGGATGAAAACAGCGAGGGCATGGCGAGGGCCTAAAACGGCGAGGGCATGTCGAGAGATAAATACGACAAGGGAATAGCGAGGGACGATTTAAGCTAGGGCTCGGCGAGGGATGCATTTGCTAGGGCTTGGCGAGGGACGCATTCGACGAGGACTTGTTGCCCTCGCACAGTCGTTGCCAAAATGGTCCCTCGCCGACCCCTCGCCAAATGGCGTGGGGTCGGCGAAGGACCCTATTTCAGCGACAAAGCCTTCAGTGAGGGATGATTCCGCTTACCGGGCCCTCGCCGAAAGGGTCCCGGCAAGGGCCTGGCGAGGGGAATTATCCCTCGCCGAAGGCTATTTTTCTTGCAATGTTTTGTTTTCTACAACGATGAAATGTAAGAAGATGATTCTCTAACTACTACAAGCAAAGCAGCTCCGATCAAAACTCCTTCATCACCGGCATGATTTCAAGTTCCTCCATTTCTTCATCATATCCTTAGAAATTAAAACTCTGATTTTTCACATTTGATGATCGATGTTCAAATACAGCTTGAAGTTGAAGCTTCCTTCTCAAGCATCATCAACAGAGCTTCAGTGAACAAACAATAGTTGAAGAAGAGGAAACAATATTTTTTAACTGGATGAGATGTGTCATTCACCCAGACGCTTTTCGATTGTGCCTCTATAATTTGGTTATAATATTCTAGTGGGTCTTAATTTTCTCCACTTGAATTTGAGATAACAATTAATGTGTGGATTTGGATTACAATAATTGAAGCATCTTCTGATTATCTTTTACAAAAATACACATCACCTCTACTTAAAATAAATTGTCAAATTTACTTCACTATCCACTTATTTTTAAACTAAAATCATGGTTTTGCATGTGTTCATTGAAAAAACTGTGTGTTCATTGAAAAAACTGACTTAAGAATATATATATATGGGTGCATAGTACTGGACCCTACTTGGGGTTTTCGTAAAGTATATACTGATCTCGTGTAGTTCAAAAACAACCAAATACTTTTCTTGTGATTTAAAACAAATAGCACAGATGATCCCCCATCAATAAAACTGTTAGTTTTAACGGAATGTGAAGCACACGTGCTTGTTTTGCAAGTTTGATTGTTTTGAATCATTTTTTATAATAAAATAACTTCATTCATTTACCAAAATATCATTTTAACAAAAAAAAACATAATATAAAAAATAAAAAGCAACGAATATAAAAAAAAAAAAAAAACCAAAACTTTATCGTCTTCCCCAACTCCCCACCACCCACCCCCAACCACAACCAGTCCCCCCATCCTACCCTCCCTAGCGCGTCAACCACCCCACCCCAACCCCCCAGCCCGTTATTGAACAAAAGTCATTATCTGTTTTGCATGTGTTAGGCAACATTGAGCTTTCATAAATACTAAGGGTAATATCAAATTATTGATTAGCCATTTAATTTGAGAAAAAAAAAAAAAATTTCGCATTATGTAAAACAGTTTTGCAAAAGCCTTTTTTAAAAAACTCCAATTTGGAACTTCTCATTTTTTAGCTTTTTTCATATTCAGTTTTTACCTAAAAGTACTTTTAAAAATGAGCTAAACAAGTTAGATCAACTTTTAAACTCACATGAAGCGTTTTTGAATGTTTAAAAATTAGGCCAAATAGAGCCTATGTATTGTAAGTAAATTGTTCTCGATTGTTCAATCATGTGCATATACACATACATGTATATATATATATATATATATATACCTAATTAAAAGTAAAGAATCATATATGCGACTCATAATTGATTTATATGTAACACTAAAATAACATAGTTTTACGATACATTCACTCTTATTGTATATGGTTACACTCATTAATACATAGAAATTCTTCTCTCTATCTCTCTTCTCTTATTAACTCATTATTAGGAACATATTAAATTCAACGAACATGACAAAGAATTGATTCTCAAAAACCAACATTTGATCTTTAAATGAACTCCCATTTTATATTTCTCAATTTGTTTTTTCTCTACTCAAAAACATAAATAACTAAGAGAATGGTAAGCAGCAATTTTCATCCTATCATATGCAGCTGATTCCTTTTCTTAGTCAACAAGATGTATATTTGATCACTCGTAAAGCACTGGACCTCACTTTACTTGAGACAATAAGAGCTTAGGTGATGGCCTTAAAGCATCCAGGCTGGATAGATTGTTGATCATCGATTGCGGGTTTGTTACCTTCCAGAACTCCCAACCAGAGATCTTCTTACCAGGTTTATCTGATCACTCCCAACCAGTTCAAAGACATTGTTCAACGGGTTTGGAATCAGAATGTGGTTGGCACTCCGATGTTCAGATTATATCAGAAGCGAAAACTTCTCAAGAAAAGTTTGAAGGAGTTTAATACCAGGCACTTTGTTAACCCTTTGGTTAGAATTGCTGAAATCAGGGAGAAGTTAGATGGTGTCCAGGCTAAAATTGTAAGGGATGGTTGCTTAGATCTCAGAGTTGAGGAAAGACACCTTGTGGTGGAGCTTGAATTTAAGATGAATACCGAAGAAGCACTTAGGTAAAAGTCTAGAGTCCAGTGGTTGAAGGAAGATGACTCTAACTCGACATATTTCCTTAAGATGCTTAGAGGGAGGATTGCCCAGAATTTTATTTCAAAATTGATAAATTCTGAAGGATGTTGGATCGCCGACGAAAAGAATATGGAAGCTGAAATTCTCAACTACTATGAGAAATTGCTTGGTTCACCAAGTCAATCCCAAGAAAGAATCCCTGTGGAAGACCTCAGTAGAGAGCAAGCTGAGTTCCTCTCTAGAGTCGTTTCCCTTGAGGAAATCAAGAAGGCTATGTTTGATATTGATCAAGGTAAAAGCCCTGGCCCAGATGGATTCACAGTGCATTTTTATCATTCTACTTGGTACATTGTGGGCAATGATGTCACCAGGGCAGTCCAATGTTTCTTCCCCTCAGGACGTTTGCTTAGAGAAGTGAATATCACGACCATCAATCTGATTCCCAATTTAAATAACCCTTCTCATATCAAAGATTTTAGGCCAATCTCAGTGTTGCAACACGATTTCAATAAACCAGTGTACGTACATTGAAGATCGATCTTATGAAGGCTTATGACTCAATGAGATGGGACTTTATTCTTCAGTGGTTGTTCAGATGATTGAAAAACTCAACTCCTTGAGTTGATGGGTTTCAAGGAAGGTAATCTCCCAGTGAGGTACTTAGGCATTCCTCTTATAACAAGCAAGCTTAATAGACACATATATAAGGACCTGGTGGAGATGACTTCAAAGAGAATCCAGCATTGGGCTACTAAGTGGCTCTCTTTCGCAGGTAGATTGCAACTCATCTAATCGGTGTTAATTGGCATTCAGGCATATTGGTTATGTTTATACTTCCAGAAAATGTGCTTAAAGATCTGGAAAGGAGGTTTGCAAACTTTCTATAGTCTAGCAGTGCTGAAGGTAATGTCAGATTCAAAAAGAGCTTGGATTGCTGTTTTTCCTCTCTCTGTATAAAGTAAACCAGTCCCAGTGTTGGGCAGAGCCCATTGTCAAACCGAATGAAGCTAAGGCTAAGGTTGCTTGGGATACAGTTGCAAAGCTTAAGAGAGAAGAGGCCTTGGGATCTGGCAATTGGAAGAAGTCAACAAAGCATCAATTCTGAGATTTATATGGAAGCTGTGTACAGGTCGTGAGTCTGTTCGGTGTAATTGGGTGAAGACTAACATTCTCAAGGTCAATAGTTTCTAGGAAATTGATATTCACCATGACGCCACATGGAGTTGGCGTAAAATCATGAAACTAAGAGCAACGACGACAAAGTTTATTGTACACAAAATCAGCAATGGCCAGAGAACTTCGTTTTGGGGGGATTCATGGCACGAATTGGGTAGACTGAAGGAGTACTTTGGGGACAGAGTGGTCATATCTACAAACATTGGTCTTGAATGTACAGTGGCAAAAGTTTGTAGAATGGGGAGATCGATTACACTTATTCCAGAATTAAGAAATATCATTCATCAAGCTATAGAGCAGATCAGAAATTCTGGCTTGGAAGACAAGGTCCTTTGGACACTTGGTCCTAATGGTAAGTTCTGCAACTCTAGAACTTGGGAGAAGATTAGAACTCGTGCACAGGTAGTGGATTGGCATCATATTATCTGGTTCAAACAACATATTCTGAAGCATTGCTTTGTTACATGGACTGCTATCCTCGATAAGCTTACAACCAAATACAGACTTCTCGCTTGGGGCATTCCTGTCAGTAGTGCGTGTGTGTTTTGTGGCATCACAACTGAAACGAGAGAGCACCTGTTCTCTGAATGTAGTTTCACTAAGAAAGTGTGGTTGGGTGGCCTGGATGTGTGTCGGAGTCAGGTTAAACACTTCACACAGATTAATTAATAACAATTGGAAGAAAAAGAAAAAGAAAAAAAAAAAAGAAAGATTCAATGCAGTCACTAGCATTAAACATAATTAGCCACAATCACATGTTTTTCTACTACAATATCATAGCATCACAGTGACTTCAAACCAGAAAGATACTATATAACCACGAGTGTGAAAAACCCTATAATCCCCACAAACAAAAAAGAGAGCTTACCATTTTGCAACACTAATCTTCAAAATAATTGAACTCCACAATGCAAATTGTAACCACCCTAAACAAACAACAAAACGACGTCATTTCATAAAATTTGCACTCAGAAATTAAAAATAAATAAATATATGACTTTACAAAGAACTCGATCAACCCCTAACCCTAATTCTTGAATTACGCGTTCTTTGTGTGTGTGTGTCTCTGTTATATATATATATAGAGATAGAGAGAGAGAGAGAGAGAGAGAGGAATGGGCTATTTCCAACCTAGGGGGTGGCTAGTGAGATGTAAGGCAATCGGAGACAATTTCCGGCAACAATACCGGTGACGAACAGAAGACCAACTTTTGCAAAGGATCAAGAATGATATCTAGAGTAAAATTAGTATAGAGGCTAAATTCCCTAACCCTTTTGTACATAGAGAAATTTTACTTTTTGAATTTTGATGAGAGCCAACTTGTGTAACTTATAAATTTTTTGGTTGGCTCGATCATGATGATGTTTTTTGTGTTTTTGGACTATGACAACTTGGTTTTAGTAAAAACATTATAATTTTATGGGAAGGTTTATTCTCAATATAGTCTCCCATCCCCTCGCATTTCCCCCAACCCTCCACCCCCCTCTTCCGGAAAAAAAAAAATGAATTCCAAATACAGTGACCAACATCATAGTAGACAAAAGTGATTGCATTGCACAGAATTGCTCAAAAGCTTGAGCTTTGTTGTTGATACTTGTTACACGAAAAATAAGATCAATAACAAAGAGCATGTGAAAGTTGAGAGGTAGTCTCTTTGGATTCACTTCTGAAACATTGATGGCCAATTTGGAGCAATATTTGGTTGTGGATCGTCCCCATTCCTCGCGTATTATGGTCCCATTGAGACACTTCAGCTGAACTATTCACAGACGAAAAATAAGATCAATGACAAAAAGCATGTGAAAGTTCAATCATGTCCTCTCATATAAAAAGTAAACCAGAAAAATTATTGCAGAAAGTTTAGCATCAAAGACATCCCACTACACAGCTCTGCATATTGAGACACTTCAGCTGAACTATTCACAGACGAAGCAAGAGAAATGCAGGATGAGCAAGAGAAACATCTTTAATAAATGTGCATAATTCAAGCACTCTAGGTAAAGCCCTCAACTCCAAAAGACTCGAACTAAAGAAATTTATTTCTAGTTTCGTTGTAGAAAACAGGGGATTTATCCATTTAAGTGTTGCAAAATCCATTATTTGCTAGCGGAGTATGCATTCTTCCTATATAAAAAAATCATAATCTTCAAGAGAACCTTGTAAGATAATGGACTAATTCATCTAACATTAATTGGTTTTAGAATAGAACCTCATAATTCTTATCATGATATTAAAGTTAGGCATGTGGTTCTATCATGTTCATCCATGTGTAAATGATCTGTTGTTTCGTGTGCTCTCGGTTCTCAGTTCTTCTCGCTTCAGCTTTTAAACTCACAAAAAACGTTTTTTTAAGCGTATAAAAACTAGACCAAAGAGAATCTTAGGATGAAACCTCATATTTTTATCATTGCCTTCGTATCTATAAATTGACGAAGTAGAATGGATCTGCATATATAACTTTTCGTTTCTTTATCGAATTCAAATAATAGAGTGCCAAGAAAGTATTATATTGAATAATAAAAATTTAACAAACTTAAACGGTATGTTAAGTACAATGTGAAATGAAACTTTTTGATTTCACTACAAATATAGTAGAGGCCATCAGCATGCAAAGAACGCTAATTCATCTTTCCCCTTTTTCTAACCAATGGAGAAGACATAAACTCAAGACACAAATCAGGTAAAAATGAAAATAAGAAATCATATGATCAGGAGCATAAACAACGGTTGAATTATACTTACAGAGTAATAAATCAGATTTGATGCTGAATGTCCACTAAATCGACAATGATCTTTGGAATACAAGGTTAAAACAGTTTTGACCCCTTCTTAGGCCTTTCTCTTTCAAACGGCCAGATTTAGTGATACTCAATTCTTGAAGATTGGTCAGGCGCCGCATTACTTCTCTTGACCGCATATTCTCGAGATTCTCACAGTCGGCAAGTGTTAGAACACGAAGGGATCGAATGCTCCCTATCCATTCCGGTAGAGCCTCCAATCCTTTAAAATTCCGTATTGACAAAAATCTCAACGAAGGGAGCTGTTGAAGTTGCTCAGGCAAAGACTTGAGTTTTGGCCACCCCCATAGTGTAAGATTTTGCAGAGAAGCAAAATTAAGCTGGACATCATCACTAGTCTCTTCAATAGCAGTGACGCTCGAGATGGTCCGGGGCCAGGGAAAATAATCAAGCTCCTTACAGAATCCACCAATAGCCAAAGTTGTGAGGCAAGGTAGGCGCTCAAGACCGTAACCATCTACTCCTGAAAGAGCATGACAATTGTAAATCTCTATTGTCTCAAGTGACTTGCAAAATTCGAGCCCTCTAGGTAATGCAACTAACTTCTCACATCCTATAATGCTCAATGATTGCAAAGATGGAAGATGTCCCAGAGTTGGAAGTTTCTCCCATGAATCACAACCTTCCAATTTCAATTCCACCAAATTAGGAATCGTTGTTGCCATCCAAGAGGGGGATTTCGAACCCTTAAAATTCACAATTTTTAGACCTTTCAAATGTGAGTGTGGTCTAAGACCTTCAAGAACTTCCTCATCATTGAACTCCCTTCTCTGTTTGGACCAAGACAGTTCAAAGTGGTCTACCTTAAACTTTTCGGATAAGTTTGCCTTTTCGGCTTCCTTACCACTCTTCACCTTTTCAAGCCCATAAATAATGAGTTTACCCCTCAAGTAATTCAGGGGGCCTAACTCCTCAATTTTGCGACCATTTTCATCACCCAAAATGAAGTAAGGTAAAGTTTGAAGATGAACCAACTGTTTTATTCCCACAAGCATGCACCCAACTGTATGATGAAGATGAATATGTCTCAATTTAATCAAAGTACCAACAAACATCTTTGATGAGTTTCGCAAACCAACTCTTAAGATTTGTAAATTGTAAAGCTTGATATAAGATGCAGGTAGTGCTCTGATCCCAGTTCTTTCTATGTCCATACATCTTAAACATTTCAACTTACCTATTGAAGTAGGCAATTCTTTAATGCTATGGTCACACAAAATTAAGGATCGAAGGAACCTAAACTTTGTCAACATATTTCCAATGATCCCTCTTTGTAAATATAAGGTTCTAAGCTTTGGAGGAATTCCTTGAAACATATCTACTATTTTACCGTCACTCGAAATCAATGATAAGTGTACACCTTTGACATCATCATTATCCTGCCCAACCTTCATCGTCAGACAATAATCCTTTGATACATGTAATGAAAAATCATGCACAATATCATGCATCTTGCAAAACATAACTTTATTGTAGTCATCATAGTTAGCCACTTGCAATAAAGAATTCCATAGTAGAATATCAAAGTAGTCATTACCCAAGTCCTCCATTTGTAAATGACTCCCCTTTGGAGGATTAAGAAACCCTTGTGCCATCCATAGTTGTATTAACTTTTCCCTATCTATAAAAGCATCCTTTGGAAATATTGAACAATATGCAAAACATTGTCTCAAAGATAATGAAGGCAAATGATTGTAAGTTAACTTGATGGAGGATAGGACTCCATCTTCACTATTGGCTGAGCTCCATATATCGCTATTCTCAATACTGATCCATTCACGTACATCTTTTTTTGAGTAGAGTAAGCCTCCCAGTGCCTTAATTGCTAATGGCACTCCCCCGCTCCTTTTTACGATCCTTTGACCTATAGTCACGAATTCCGGAGTCTCTGCCACTCCACCCTTTGCAAATGCTCTTCGCTTAAATAAAGTCCAACTATGATCGTCTGACAATCTACGTAAATTATGAGTGTGGGAGGCACCCATGGTTGAAACAACTTTATTACTACGAGTTGTTACCATGACTTTGTTTCCTCTACAACTGCCTATCTCTCGCAACTCATTTTCCATACATTCCCATTTTTCTTGATCCTCATTCCAGACATCATCAAGAACAAGTAGATATCTTTTGTCCTTTAGAGTTTCTTTCAGTTTCTCTATCATTGCTTGCCTATTTGTCAAATTAGGATTTTCTCTGGTTATAGATTGCACCATCTCGTTCAAGAGTCTCTCGACATTAAAATCTTCAGAAACACAAACCCATATTATTTTCTCAAAATGTTGAACCACTCTATCATTTTTGGAAACTAGCTGAGCAAGAGTAGTCTTTCCTTGTCCACCCAAACCCACTATGCCAATGACTGCAAAATCTTCTAATTCATGGTTTGGACTTACTAGCATGTCTACCACTCTCATGACATCCTCATCTCTCCCCACGATCTCTTTTTCTTGAACAGAAGGACTAGTCATTCGAACCACTTTAATTTCTGAACTTTTGTTTAGAAACTCTGAAGGACTAAATCCATAACCAATTCCTTGTTCTTTACAACTTCTCAATTGTGAATTCATATCCTTAATCTTATGAGCCATCTTGAGATGAAACACAAGCTTTCTTACAGGAGAAAAGAGATTGCGTACCTTGTCCCATTTCTGTTGTGGTATCTTTATCTTCTCGCAAAGAACCTTGTATGTGTACTCTTCCAACACATCATCAGCATCAGATGCCACAGCCTTAAGTCTTTTTAGCCAAAGTTGCATGGTCTCTGAATGGATATCTTTGCTATCAGCATCAACCACTAGAGCTTGAATGGTGGTGAGTTCACTAACTATGCTTTCAAGGTATTGCTTGACACCGAAAACAAAGCTGAATTCTTCAGCAGCAAGAGAAAGTGCCTTGTTTAATATGCTCTCTGCAACAGCTCCAAGAACAATTTCAGCAGCCATCTTATCTTGCAAACTGGAGAAGATTGCAAGAGGAATGAGATTTTTCTTAGCTATGTGAGAGAGATGATTAATTATTAGCAGCAACGTATATATCTATAGACAGAAGGGACGGTTTTACAAAGAGTTAAAAGACATTTTGCCCCATGAATTTTAGGCTAAAACTCAAAGTCCCCCTTCAACTATGAAATTTAGCCAAAATCCCCCATGCACCTTAACGTAGTTAGAGATCTGTTAATTTGTAAGGGCACATTTGTCTTTTCACTACAAAATAACAAAAATAACGTTAGCAAATATGTTTCACCAATGCCTAACAACTGCTCGATGAATTGCCTCTACCACACAAACTTGATCTGCCTTTTGACATGTATATCACAGAGCGTAATGCACATAAAAAAAGAGAACTATCTCAATTCGGCTAACGGATCACTTCTACTGCAGTGGAATGATGTCTGCCTCAAAAGATGTCAGAATGAATGTCTTAAATTATCTGCTTCCCACTCTTATTGATGCTTTCTTCTGCTTGTGAAATGAACCTTTTTCTCTAATATGATAAGGCATTATTGGCATTTCTGAATATTGTTTCTCATTGTTTTTGCGATAAGAAATCGTTTCACCCATTGTACTTAGTTGGGGATGATATATTAATTTTACTGCTTGTCATATTACTTTCTCTTGTCTAATCTTTTCACCAACATCTCTGGTTTCCTTCTTCCACTGCAGGTCTTCTTGCTCTCGTTTCCTTCTTCTTTTCTTTTATGTCTCTCTCCTCCCTCTTCGTCTTCCTCTGCTGCTCTCTCTTCTCCCAAAAGGCTAACCAAGCTTGTGTGGCAAAGGCAATTCATCGAGCAGGTGTGAGGCATTGGTGGAATATTTTACTTTGCATTATTTTTGTTATTACAAATTAACAAATCTCTAACTCTGTTAAGGTGCATGGGGGATTTTGGGTAAATTTCATAGTTGATGGGGGACTTTGGGTTTTAACCTAAAACTCATAAGGCAAAATGTCTTTAACTCATTTTAAAAAAACGTTCCTTATTTCTCTTGTTTACGGACTCTACGTGCTTCTAGAGTCTATGTCTTTGTAGTCTATTTCAAATTACTTTTGAGACTGATTGTAAAGAGTTTTATCTTGCAATTTTGCAATTATATTGCGACATGATAGATTAGGTGGCCAAAAAAATTCGTATAAATATACTGTCATTGTCTTAATAAGGGTGTTTTCCTCCTCAATTACATCATCTACTTGTAACTACTGATTTTGAATCAACCAGTGTGATTGATTTGGTATATAATAAAGTCAGCACATTTATAAAGAAAAATATTGTCAATCATTTGGATGATGACAATGTACATGCCGGTCAGAGACGGACAATTGACTTCCCATGCGAACACTATATGATCATAGTAGGTGTGTACGTGGAATGCCACATTCCATAAAAATTGTTGAAATTAGCCTAAGCTAGCTTGTTGATTTTTTTTTTTTGAACTTGTTGAAATTATGGGCAGAATAAATAACGACAAATGGAGCAGAAGATATCTTAAACAAAAGATCTGTTACTAACAGGAATTGCACAAGTGCGTGGAAGACAGACGAGGGTAGTAGACAGGGGTGGAGTCAAAAATTATTGTTAGTGGAAGTTAAAATTCATAATTTTTTAATTATATGAGTATTTTTTTTCAGTGGGGCTAATTAATTTTTTTAATTAAAAATACATAGATATTTAATTTTTTTTTAAAAAAATACATATAAATTTTAACCTTTTTTTATGAGCCAGTGGGGGCTAAAATTCATAATTTTTGAACTATACGATTACTTTTATTTTTTAGTGGAGGCTAATTAATTTTTTTTAACTAAAAATACATAGATATCTAATTTTTTTTTCAAAAAATACATAGAAATTTTAACGTTTTTATGAGCCAATGGGGGTTAAAATCCATAATTTTTGAACTATATGAATACTTTTATTTTTCAGAGCGGGCTAATTAATTTTTTTTAACTAAAAATACATAAATATCTAGCTTTTTTTAAAAAAATACATAAAAATTTTAACGATTTTTATAGATCAGTGAGGGCTGCAGCCCCCACTCACCCTAGTGTGCCTCCGCCAGTGGTCGTAGGGCCAAAAAGGGTACAATTACATAACATGTATAATGTGCTGATTTAAAATGATTCCTTCAACTTTCCAATTTTTTAAGAAAAAAAATGATTATTGACAAGGGTACGAAAATATAGAAAGTATTAACTAACAGTTGAGTCATGAAACTCTGACTATAAAGTTAAAATTTCAATCCAACTACAAGTCATAAAGAGACATGCTGTCACAATACCCGACCACTAAGCCGCCCCAACCACTAAGGCACCTCGACCACCAGGGTGCCCCGACCTCTAGCAGTTAAAAAGACACGTGGCAGTCAACCCTAATTTTATAAACACTATAAATATAAGTGCCCATATACAAAGGGAGGTATCTTACCATTCTCGCAACTTTTTACTCTCATTTTCCTTTCATTCGAATATTTTATCCCCAATCTCCGCTAACTTAAACATCGGAGTGAGCTAAGAGGCGCAATCCTGAGGTCCCTTTTGCAGGTACTTGGAGATCAACTTCCAATCAAGGCGAAGCACCAAATCAATACCTAATTAACAATTATGTTAAATGATAATCACTGGGCCTTTGGTCTAGTAGTATGCTCCTCACAATGAGTACCGAAAAATGCAAGATCGATTCTCGTTGATAACATCATTTAATATATATTCAAATGTCTTCATAACAACTTACTATGGATATGCGTCATTTGTTAAACATAGATTGCAGTCTCCATTAAATCTCAAACAAAATTAAATATTTACATACTTCTTAAAAAGAAAATATTTAACTATTTTTAATCAAAAAAAATCCAATTAATCTCCCAGAATAAAAGATATAGTTATATAATTTAAGAAAAGTGTTAAAATTTCATCGAAAATTTTCTTAAATTTACACCTCGGTTGGAGCTTACAAGTCTCAACACTTATCACGTATGGACTAGATCAAGAGTGCAAGTGGAATGCCATATCCACAGAACATGTCCAAATTAGACTAATATTGAAATAAGAGAGCAAATGCAGAGCTCATTATCAAAAATCAAGTCGAAATTTAGCCCAATCACCCTCACACCCGTGTTGCTATGGACGGCAATATAAAAATAAATAAGAATTCAGAGGAATAATATTCAACAATAGTAGGTCACAAGGGACCAAGATAACTGTTTGGCTGGAAAATCCTATTATTGCCTATTTTTGGAGAAGGTCACAAGTTAACGGTAGGTGAGCCTATACGCCATTGTTTGGAGATAGTGAAGTTCATAAAATTACTCACTTGCTTTTTCGCTTTTACGATAATAATTTTTATAACTATTAATTAATCATCTCATCAAGTTGTTAGTTATATTTATTTATTACTTTTAACACAACTTTTCATGTAAGGCAAGATTGCACCTTACATATACAATTTTTTACGTGCACACATCCTTTTAAATGTGTGATAGAGAAACTTGAAATCTATAAACTTTTTGATACTTAGACTTTAATACTATATTAATTAAACACTTCATCTAAAATGTTAAATAGTTAAAAAAGAGATTATTATATTTATTTATAATCTACGAGAATGACCCCATTCTAGCTTATTAGAGTAGGACATATTAAATGGATAGTTTTGACCTAAACCCTTTTTACTTTTACATATATGAGACTTAGACCTCATATTTTTTCAAAAATAAGACTTACATCCCTTCTACCAAAAATCTGTTAAATTTCTTGTTAAAACCTCATAAAATGACATTTCTATCCTCACCAATGTCTAACGTCAACACACCCTAACCAATTCCATCCACTACCCTGCCCCAAAACAGCCTGCAACTTTTCTTTTTGGTTGATAAAGAACCGTGTGTTCAACAAAAAAAAAAGACAGAACCATGTGTATTAAGTGGTATTTTTCGGGTAAGGATATTGGGGATAAAGATGGTAGAATTGTCATTAAAATATCTTTAACCAAAAAATTAACTGATATTTGACAAATATGGGATATAAGTCTCATTTTTTTAAGGGTAAACAATTCTAGAGGCCACTATACTATGTCACTAGTCCTATTTTGCCCACTCAAATTTTTTTGGTACCAAAGGGACCATTAATTTTATAATATAGATCCAATCTACCTATTCCATCCATTTTTTGACTGACAGATTTATACCATGTGCATGTCACATGCATCAATAATGGCAAATAGGTAATTTGACTACAAAATTACAAAAAAAAAAAAAAAAAACTCTTTAGTATTTAGAATTTAGCCCCAAACCCGAATTTAATTATAAACTGGCTGCCGAAATAATTTTTTTTGCAATCCAGCCCCAAACCCCCATATACCTACGCGTTGGTTGCTATATATCTTCACACATTTGCCCCAAAGATTTTGAATTTCTTCCAATTCCCATTAATTTTTTAAATTAATCAAATTCTTTCAAAATTGCTTGAATTTTCTTTGAATTCTCATTAATTTTTTAAATTAATCAAATTCTTTCAAAATTGCTTGAATTCCTTATAACAGTACAAATGTAATCAAATTAATTAAAAAATTACTCTAATTTTGTTCAAAATTATTAAAGTATTTCTTCTAATTCCTCAAACGTCTTCTAAATTTTGTCCAAAATTATTCAAATATTTTGTCCTCATTTAGATTTCCTTATTTATTTCAAAAAATAAAAAACCCCTCAAAATAGAAATTACATGTTATCCTAAAATTATAAGTTCAACAAATTCACCAAGCTAACACATCACACATTCACTTCGCATACAAACATGCACCTACACATTCTCTTCACACACAAAAATGCACTTGCACATTGACTTGGAACACAAACATAGTACCTGCACATCATATAAAAAAAACTAAACACTAGTTCAAATAAATAGACTCTTGATAACATAATCGTACACGTAAACAAAAATTAACCAAATAAAATTATAACTTTACATGTTAAATATCCCAAGAAATCAGTTTTCCAAAAAAAAAAGTCATAGTAACTATTAAACAATAGCATTGACAATCCATAAACTAATTTAATACATCATTTCTATTTCTAATTAGTGTTTGCAAGATAATTAGAAATCAATTAAGCCTTTTAAAAAAAAAAACAGCTTCACACATTCACCGGGTTGATGCTTCTTCATGATTTCTCTTTCTTCCTTTTCCTCTTAGTTTATCAATGGCATTTATTCTTCGAGGTTTGGGTACTCTAGGTGCTCGGGGTATGACATTCTGCCAAGAAGAACCTATAACAGAGCTATTGCCTTCACCATGGGTTGGTTGAGATGATGATCTATGCCTTTCACTACCCACTCCTGAACCTCTTCCTCTACTTTTGCCTTGGATTTTCTAACCTCTACTCCTGCCTCTGGTTGAGATAGGGATATTTGTCTTCCCCTACCTGTTCTTTTGGCATGTCAAAACAAAATGAAAGGATTACCAGTAAAACATTTCCAAAAATAAAAAGTTCAAATTAGTTTCTATTACTTACTTTTGCTTTGTTCTGTTGATGCACTCTCTTTTCCAATCCTTTGTAGCTGACAAGTCCTCACATTATGATAGCTAGAACCACAATTAGAACAGTGTATCTTAACTTTCTTCTTCAGACTTTGTTTTCCACCTTGGGTCCTCTTTTCATCAACTTCCCTATTCTTAGATTTCTTTGGTCTACCTGGCTGAGTTTGGGGTACATGTGCTACCAAATGTATTTTATCAGTCCTTTTCCATTGTGATTCACCCTTTATAGGATATAAAACATTGGCATAGGTCTCCATGAACTTATCCAACCTGTACCATTTGTTAATAAAATCATGCGAATCCATGTTCATGTTATGTATGCAAGCAATAGCATGTTTACAGGGCATGCCACTAAAGTATCCATCTCTTACAACTACATTCTCTCAACCTCATATCACAACAAATTGTTCTCCATTATACCCATTATCTACAACTTGATTGAGAAGTACCCATCATCAGGATACTCAGTTACACAAGTTGATTCAGTTTAGGTGAGTATGAGTTCAACAAGATGAGTGTGTTTAATAGAGCGTATCAGTGAGTTTTGTGTCTGTGTTTACAGAGTGTGTGTGTAGTACGGCTATGCAGAGTTGTATATGTGTTACACTATTTCAATCAGTGACAAACACATTGTCATTGATTTCCAATTACAATATAAAAAACCACACCATAACAAAAATCCTAGAATAAATATAAAAAAAAATATAATAAAATTCTGAATACAATATGCAGTTGATTACATTGTCACTGATTCTCATTATACTTACAATACGAACTCACTTTGAAATTTCTTTTCAGTTATGAAATGCATCTAATCTGCAGTTAGTTACAATTGGGATTGTTTATCCCATAGATTGTATTGATTACATTGAAGACCTTGTCCTTTGTATTACAAGACCAATTTTCTAGAATAAACAAATATAAAAAAGAACAAACAAAAACATACACCATTATTACAATCAAAACCGTACAAGCATTATAAACAATTAAATCGGCCAATCGATTTCGGCATAAAGAACTAAATAAACAGATAATAAAGTTGTATATCAACAAACATTCAAAAAAAAATGCAATTTTCGCATTAAAAAACGATTTTAGGCAAAAACACTTACCATATATAAGATCCACTTCCGCATCCACCAGGCCTGCTTATATTTGCCAAATTCAAGAAAATGTTAACAAAAATTGAAAAATAACAAAAGTTTGAAGAGATTGGATCGAGTTTGAGAGAAGATAAGAGAGTGGATTGAATTTGTTTCAACCCTAGCCCTAATTTTTTTTGTTTGGGTGTTCTGTACAACAGGTGGGTTTATGGGGGTTTGGGGCTAGATTGCGAATAAAATTATTTTGGTGGCCAGTTTATAGTTAAATTCAGGTTTTGGGCTAAATTCTAAATACTAAAGAGTTTTTTTTTTTTTTTTTTGTAATTTTGCAGTTAAATTATGTTTTTGCCCTTATTGATGCATGTGACATGCACGTGGCATAGATCTGTCAGTCAAAAAATGGATGGAATCGGTAGATTGGAACTATATTATAAAACTAATAGTTCCTTTGAAACTAAAAAAAGTTGAGTGGGCATATAAGACCAGTAACATAGTTTAGTGGCCTCAAGAATTTTTTAACTTTTTTTTTAATATACAAAAGTTTGTAAGTCTCATTTTTTAAAAAGTATGGAATCTAGAGTTTATATATATAAGAGTTAAAGGGATCTAGGTAAAAAATATCCCATATTAAATTTTGGCCGCTACTGATACTTTCCGTTTAGTACATGCAAAAGAATGTGAATTGAGATATTTCTAATATACTATTGAATTTAGATGTTTAGGCAACACTAACTTTACACTTAAAGTTTACTCTTTATACTATATAATTCATCGAGAAAGTAGTTATTCACCTCATACAAATTCGAGGTAAACGCTACTTCATTACAATAAGATAGAGCGAAGATGATGTTCATTAGAATAATATACTTATTACAATAAGACTAATCGATGAAATCTCTCTTTATTATTATTATTATTATTTATTATGGACATATTTATCCACTTTCACCACCATCATCAAATTTTAAAATTTTTTATATGCTTTTTGATCGAGCGATTATTTTCGCTTTGGCTTTTTAGTTCTTCAATTTTTTCTCCAATCAATAAAGCAGCTAGCTATGTGATGACTTTAGTTGCTGTGGCATACTCATGGAGTTCCTCAAGAATGAAATAAAAGTGGAGGAGGCTTTAATAGATCATAAGGTGCCGAAGAAAAATGGTAGCTGTTAATGTTTAAATTTAAAATCAATAGATATCTTGATACACATCTTCATGACTTCATCCAAAGTTAAATCTAAATAGATACCCAAAAGAAATATGCCAAACCAATATACTACATATGGAGTTCCTCATTTCCACTATAAAGTGATGGATAGATCTTTTTTTTTTTTTGCGAGGCACAAGGGAAATTTTGTTCTCAGTAACTTCCAAATGTGAACCATAAAGTATCCCAAATTCCTAGATTTTCTATATATGGAAAAATGTCACACACCCTACAGGCACCCTAAGTTTTTTTTGCATAAAATTAAGGACTCAGCAAATATAAATCACAAATTTTTTGGGAATACTTTATTATCCACACGCGTGCACACATACACAAACCAAACCACACCCAAATACACAATTCAAAATATAATTATGTATTTTTTTCTATTTCAAACTCTGACCCCCTAAACATCACAGTCCTAAAGCATGTACATATTGTGAATTCCTCCAAATTTAGATAAACAAGACCATATTCAGACCATTTGAAACTGATACACACACATATATACAATTAAATAGTCCAAATCAACTAATCAAGGCACAAGCCAAAACCCAAAAAAAAAAGAGTAAAAGAAAAATCGAAAAATAAGACCCAACCACAGTCTCCTCCAATTTTCCATGCAATGATGAATTTTAGTTCATCACTAGCAAACCAAAAAGTAATAATTTCACAAAAACACAATAAAATTGTTGCCAGCTATCATATGTTACCTTGTTATTTTCCCGGCAAAGACCGAGGGAAGATGAATAGATGATAGTTTTTTATATTGAACAAGTACATAATATGTACCTTGTTGATTTCCCAGCAAATTGGCAAAAGGAAATGCCTACGTGGCACTTCCCTAGCCATTCATTTTTTTTTATCAACTTGGAAAACTAGCAAAAAACTATTGTAGCTGCACTAACTCAAATTCACGCCAACAACATAAAAATGTTTGTTGCTATCTATCATGGCTAACTCTATGTTCTTGACAACTCTTATAACTTTTTTGCTTTTTAGTGTGTGTGTGTGTGTGGGGGGGGGGGGGGGGGGGGGGGGAAATCTTTAAAAAAAAAAAAAAAATCCAATAATTTTGTTTTTGCAAGTTAGGGGGCCGGGGCCCCCCCGGGTCTCCCACCCCTTGCCCCTGGGTAAGTCTACAGTGAGGTACACCTTTATTACTTTTCATTATTTAATGGGTCAATGTTTGACTTGTAGTTGATATTTGTATCAATATTTATTGATCAATATTTTCATATCAAAATATGAGTAAGTCTAAAATAATTTATTCCTTCTTTAAAAAAAAAAAGAAGATAAAATGATGTTGACTTAGAACCTGAAGAACAACCTTCTGTATCTAATAGTGATAAAAATGTGATTTTAGAATCTGCAACAAAATTTTCAAGGATTGAAAATGAGACAATTGATTTAAGTTTTTTAGTGCGTGACCTGGGTTTACGTCTTCAAATTTGGGAGTATCTAATGAACCAAAGAAATGAAATTCGTAGAGCATATATTAATTTTGGTCTATATCAACATATTCAATGACATTATCCATATTCTGGACAAAAGAGTTATCCATGCCGATTTCAAGCTCATTGGTTTAAAACATTTTCTTGGTTGGAGTATTCACCTGCAAAAGATGTTGTGTTCTATTTTCCTTGCTACATATTCGCAAAAGAATCAAATGAAAATTTTGGATTAGATGTATTCACTGCTAAAGGATTTAAAAATTAGAAAAAAGTAAATAGCAGAAAAGATTGTGCTTATTATCTTATGTGAGAAAGGATAGCAATCTAGTTCATAATTCAGTTGTCAAATATTGTGAGAATTTAAAGAACCAGTCTTCTCATATTAAAAAGGTGATATAGAGGCAAACTTCTTCACAAATTTTAAAAAATCACTTGCGCCTTAAAGCTTCCATAGATGTTATTCGATGGTTAATATTTTAAGGATGTGTTTTTAGAGGGCATGATAAACGTTTAGATTCAATAAATCAAGGTAACTTTCTTGAAATAATAAAGTTGTTAGCATCTTACACAATGAGTAAGTGCATGGAGTTGTATTGAATAATGCCCCACAAAACACTAAATATACATCACAAAATTCATAAAGAGAAGTTTCTAAGCACAATGACTGCTCAAGTAGCTGAAAATGTACGTTTAATTCAACATGGTGAGATTAATACTAGTAGAGGGGTCAATCAAATAGGAACTTTGCAACGCCCTCGAGATACTAAAGGAGTTTACATTTTAATTCAATTTGTACTTTGATAAAGATGTTTGATGCCACCTGTGTAGTTCTCCAAAATATAGTTATTGAAGGATCTACTTACTCTCAACGTGAAGATGGTACTTTTGCTATTAAGCTATTGATGTCATTTGATTTTGTATTTATCTTGCATGTGATGAAAGAAATTATTGGGATCATAAATGTGTTTTTCCAAGTTCTGCAATAAAAATCTCAAGACATTTTAAATGCAATACATATAGTTTCTAATACAAAATCATTACTACAAAGGTTGAGAGATATTGGTTGGGAAACTCTCATAGAGAATGTGACATCTTTTTGTTCTTATCGAAATATACAAGTTCCTGAAATGAATGCTTCTTGCTCTAACATAGTTTGATCTCGCCATCAAAAGGATATTGTAATAGTGGAACATCATTGACATATTTACAGCTATTATAGATCAATAATTATAAGAGTTAAACAACAGATTTAGTGAGTAAAAAATTGAGCTTTTTACTCTTAGCACAACTTCTAAGATAATTCATTGAGGCGTGATTGAATTAGTTTTCTTAACACGATATCGCCCTAATATGGTGCTTATGGGCTCTTAGCGATTGTCTCCCAAGATTCAATAGTGAGATTCTTGCTATAGATGTTTAGGCAACACTAACTTTACACTTAAAGTTTAGTCTTTATACTATATAATTCATCGAGAAAGTAGTTATTCACCTCAAATAAATAAGAGGTAAACGCTTCTTCATTACAATAAGATAGAGCGAAGATGATGTTCATTAGAATAATATACTTATTACAATAAGACTAATAGATGAAATCTCTCTTTATTATTATTATTATTTATCCACTTTCACCACCATCATCAAATTTTAAAAAAATTTATATGCTTTTTGATCGAGCGATTATTTTCGCTTTGGCTTTTCAGTTCTTCAACTTTTTCTCCAATCAATAAAGCAGCTAGCTATGTGACGACTTTAGTTGTTGTGGCATACTAATGGAATTCCTCAAGAATGAAATAAAAGTGGATGAGGTTTTAATAGATTATAAGGTGCCGAAGAAAAATGGTAGCGAACTACAAAAAACTGGAGATTTAGCGGCACTTTTTTCGACATTTATCGGCGTTTTATAAGTGCCGATAAAACTTATATCGGCGCTTTAAAAAACGCCGTCTATAATTGCGTCGTTTTTTGTTTACACGGCGTTTGTTTAGAAACACTGGTACACATATATGTCGGCGTTTCAGCTAAACGCCACAAATTTATCAGCAAACTATAGCAGCGTTTTATAAATGAATGTCGTAAATTATTGCAGAACCTTTCACGGCGTTTGTACAAACGCCCTTAATACATTAAGATTTAATTATTTTTTTTCTTTCCTTCCTCCATCCCCTCTTGCCTATTTTAATTACAGGAAACTTTGGATATATAAAAATTTCCTAGGCGATATTGGCGGCGTTTCTTTCCTTCCCTCATCCCCTAATGCATATTCTATAATACCGGCGTTTTACAACAAAGCGCCGTAATTTCCTAGGCGATATTGGCGGGGAAGTACCCGCCATTTGTCAAGCATACTTTTCGCTGCGCTATGTAGTGAAAGCGCCAATATTTCTCTATAATAGTGGCGTTTTCCACCAAAACGCTGCTAAATACCTAGTGCTTATTTTCATAGGCGGCATCTATCTGAAATGCCGCCAAAAGTTCGTCGTCAAAGCTTCCCATTTCTTATAGTGTCGGTTAATGTTTAAATTTAAAATCAATAGGTATCCTGATACACATCTTCATGACTTCATCCAAAGTTAAATCTAAATAGATACCCAAAAGAAATATGCCAAACCAATATACTACACATGGAGTTCCTCATTTTCACTATAAAGTGATGGATAGATCTTTTTTTTGCTAGGAACAAGGGAAATTTTGTTCTCAGTAACTTCCAAATATGAACCATAAAGTATCCCAAATTCCTATATTTTCTAGATATGGAAAAATGTCACACACGCTACAGGCACCCTAAGTTTTTTTTGCATAAAATTAAGGCCTCAGCAAATATAAATCACAATTTTTTTTGGAATACTTTATGATCCACACGCGTGCGCACATACACAGACCCAACCACACCCAGATACAAAATTCAAAATATAATTATGTATTTTTTTTTCTATTTCAAACTCTCACCCCCTAAACATCACAATCCTAAAGCATGTACATATTGTGAATTCCTCCAAATTTGGATAAACAAGACCATATTCAGACCATTTGAAATTGATACACACACATATATACAATTAAATAGTCCAAATCAACTAATCAAGGCACAAGCCAAAACCCAAAAAAAAAAAAGTAAAAGAAAAATTAAAAAATAAGACCTCAACCGAATTAAACAGTACAAATAAAGCCAAAATAAAAAATAAAAAAAAGTAAAAGAAAAATTGAAAAATAAGACCCAACCACAGTCTCCTCCAATTTGCCATGCAATGATGAATTTTAGTTAATCACTAGCAAACCAAAAAGTAATAATTTCACAAAAACACAATAAAAATGTTGCCAACTACTACAAATCATATGTACCTTGTTATTTTCCCGGCAAAGACCGAGGGCAAATGAATAGATGATAGTTTTTTTATATAAAAAAGAGTACATAATATAGATGATAGTTTTTTTAATAAAAAAAGTACATAATATGTACCTTGCTGATTTCCCGACAAATTGGAAAAAGAAAATGCCTATGTGGCACTTTCCTAGCCATTCAATTTTTTTTTATCAACTTAGAAAACTAGCAAAAAATTATTGTAGCTGCACTAACTCAAACCCACACCAACAACATAATTATGTTTGTTGCTAACCATCATGGCTAACTCTATGTTTTTGACAACTCTTATAACTTTTTTGCTTTTTAGCAGTGGGGGAAAGGGGGGGGGGGGGGGAGGGGGGGGGGGGAGGGGGCGCAAATCTTTTTTTTTTTTTTTTTTAAATTTTGTTTTTGCAGTTTAGGGGGCTAGGGCCTCCCAAGTCCCCCACCCTCCGTTCCTGGGTAAGTCTACGGTGAGGTATGCATTTATTACTATTCATTATGTTAATGGTTCAACGTTTGACTTGTAGTTGATATCTGCATCAATATTTTCAAGTCAAAGTATGAGTAAGTTTAAAATAATTTATTCCTTCTTTAAAAAAAGAAAAGAATAAGATGTTGACTTAGAACCTGGAGAAAAACCTTTTGTATCTACTAGTGATACAAATGTGATTTTAGAATCTGCAGCAAAATTTTCAAGGATTGAAAATGAGACAATTGATTTAAGTTCTTTAGTGCGTGACCCGCTACACGGGATATCCAGAAAGCAAAGGAAACTGAACACTATATAGAGATATTGTAAGTTGTACTTTTATATTTCTGGCAAATGTTAAAAGGTTTAGGCATGACCAAGAGTTTGATTGCAAATAAAGGTGAGAATGTCAAAAGTCCAATCTGTTTACAAAGTCTTGAAAGTTGGGAATTGTTTGAACTTAATCTGCTTAGTTTACTTATAAATATGTACTTCAAAGCAATCAATAGTCGATTTCTAATAAGAGTACCTATTTGAGGAACTATGCAAAAGGCTATCTTATCATGTTGATCATTAACTACTGAATAGGTTTAAGATAGTAGATTGCATTTCTCATATTTCATATTTGGAAAATGTTGGACAAAAAGATAGGATAGATTATTTCATATGTTCTGACTTGTAAAAATCTTTGCAAATTTCACTTTCATATCTGTTTTAAAGACAGTCTTGCTTGAGGGCAAGCAAGGTTTAGGTTTGGAGATGTTGATGTGACTGTATTTGCAACACTCAAACCTTAGTATTTGTACTATATTTCCATCTTAACTAAAGAATAATTACAATATTTTGTTACTTTCGATGCAATATAAGAAAATACCGAAAAGTGAATGTTCATACCCAAAACGATCCAAAATGCAAGTTAAGAAGTGGAGAATAGGGAAAACACAAGAACTGGTAGAAGAATTGAGTCTTTAGAGTCGGAATTTGGCCGAAACTAGCGCGTAATCAGACTCGGAACGTTGAAAATAGCTCGAAAATGCCTCGGTCAACGCTTGGTCAAAAGTCAAAATTCCAGCCCAAAAAGTCAATAAAAGGGCGCTTGAGCGCCCTGCACGAACCTTCTACCATCTTCCAGAAGTGCCAAGTGGGGCAATACAATATGACGAGCAGAAGGGCGCTCGAGCGCACCTTCTGGGTGCTCGAGCGCCCATATGTACCTTTCGGAATCGCCACGTGTCGCGCTGCCCACGGATGAAGACCAGACACGCTCGAGTGCACCAAACTAGAGCTGGAGCACACCTCTGAAATTTTGTCTATAAATAGACCTCTCTCCCTCCGAATTTGTTAATTAATTTTGGATTTTGGTTATTTTTAATCAATTTTCGAGTCAATTCTAGTTAGTTTTAGTCTTAGTTGTATTTAATTAATTAGTAGGATACGGGGGAAATCCCACCTAAGGGGTTCTTATTCGGGAAAATTTTGTCCGAATAGCCACTTTTAGGGGGAAGTCCGACCCAAGTAGTTATTATCCAAGGGAGGTTCTGCCTGAATAGCTTTTAATAGAAAAGCTCTTATTCGGAAGAAATTCATCCCTAATAACTCTTATTCGGGGGAAATTAGTTCCACCTGAATAGCTATTTGGCATCGGACCTCTACTCAAATTTCAGAGATCATAATTACAAAGTCGTCATATCGGGGGAGCTTTCTTGACTCTCTTATTTGTACTACTTGTATTTATTATTATGTATGAATAAAGTTATTTATCTAGGGTAGGATATTGTAAATGACGGTATTTTAATATATGGTCTCGGATTCAGTTTATTTAATTCAATTGCAATATATAGATTGCTTTAAATTCAGTACTGTCTTTCATACATAATATTTTTCAGTAGATATTATGATTGTTTTACTTATTTTCTTTCATACGTAATGCTTTTTAGTAGACGTTATGATAGCTTTACTTTAGTGTCATATATCCATGCTTTAATAGTTAATCAAATAGCTTGACAACCTTAGATTCTATGAACTATAGGTTGTACCGTAGTTCTAGTCCAATAAGGAGAAGTTAATGACTTAGTTGAAACAAACCTTTTACACTAGGTTGCGAGGACAGTTCCATACTATGGCTCCAATGCTCATAAATGGCACAGCACCTACATCAGAATTAGTAATCGGGATTTTAATAGGCTAAGTAATTAGCTAGGTTAATGCTTGTAGCTTAACCTCTTGCATAAGACTAGAGAACTTGAATGTCAAGCCTATATTGACTGCCTCTTTGCATATCCATCCCCCTAAATTCCTTTCCCTCGTATTCCACTAATATTTAGTTAGTTTAATTTAGTTGTAGTATAATTTAATCAAACGCCTTCTGCAAACTGTTACACTTTTACTTAAAACACTTTCATACACTACTTCACTAATTAACTAACGAGCTTCCATGTGGTACAATTCTGCACTCTAAGCATACTACACTACAAAGATCCATGCACTTGCGGGTATTTAAACTTGGTCTATTTTACACTTTTCACACGACCATATCGTAAGCATCAAGCATGTTTTGCTAATTAATGAAATGATGTTCTCAACATCAAGGGAAAAAAACAAAAGTTGAAAAAATGAGAGCTTTTATGGAAAACATCATATTGATCCTCGTACAAATATCAAATGTATTCTCAGATGTAAAGATAGTGACTGTCACATATACCAACCTTAAATGCTCCAATAAGAATTGATGTTTCAATTGAGAAACACATAAAGAAATAGAGTCTCCTGTATACCACAAGCGTGGTAGACATATCGGTCCCAAAGATAAAGGAGCAAAATAAGCAAGTTGACATTTTTGAATTGTTTGATATGTCAAGACAAGGAGTTAAAAATATAATTGAGAAATATTACTCCAAGAGATTATTCGGTACTTGAAAATGATTGAGAATAAAGAGATCTCGCTCAATTAAATTACTCTTGGAAAAGAATGGAACCAAAAAGAAAAAATTGATCTTGATCAAATATTTGCAAATATAATAACTATAGATTTTATGAAAGAAATAGAGGATCTTGAATTGAAGTCCATCAAAAATATCGACAAATAAATGATTGGCCAAAATAATAGAGGAGACGCAATACATGCAAAAATAAATGCATATGAAACACATATAGTTTTTTTTATGGGATTGAGGAGACCATTGTATTATGAAGTTAATCCCACATCACTATGAGAAATTAGAAGAAATTAATATCATGATAGTTGGTTTTCCTTTAAATTGTTAGAAGCAAACAAAGAATGAGTTAGTACGTTCTGTGATTTTTGGTCTATATTCTATGGGAAAATTATATTGACATTAGCTTGGTAATTTTGAATAGAAATTCATATGCGTCTTATGAATATGGTAACATTTTACCTATATAAATCACATTATAATCTTATTGAAGTCTTTGAAGGACTCTATATGCCTGAAGCATATATTCATGTGATAATGATATTTATATTGAAGTCTTATAAAATTGTTTAAGCCTAAAGCATATAAATGAAAACCTCAAGAAATGTATTTGATTACAAATATCTTTGTATGGAAGAAAATATTCTGGAAGAATGTGATATAATTTTCTTAAAATATTTTGATATCATAACATTTTTGTTTCCAATTATCATAGGAATTTGTTAGATATGTTGATGAATATTATAATGACTCCTGGAGAATTATTGGTCTCGAAGTACCATATTTGAGTACAATTAATGCACTAATATATCTTATTGATAATACAATATAGTATATTGTGTTTTGAGTAATTTGTTAGCTAAGTACCGTGCAGCTCCAATCTGAAGGCATTGGAATGAAATTGAGCACATATCATGCTATCTAATGGAACATCACATATAGACTTATTTTATCCAAGAACGTTGAAATCATTATATGTCGACCCTACAGATGTCGATCATTTATCTGACCCCCACAAAGTAAGATCACAGATAGCCTATGTATTCACTTGTGTTGACAAGTATATTATGGCAATCCATGAAACAGATTATCTTCAGATCATGCTGAGATTATGACAAATTTATAAGGTTGATTGAAAATGTATATGGTTGAGATTTTTCATACAATATGTTTGGGAGTCATATAGGTTTTCTTTCAAAACGAACTGGTCTAATCGAAGATGACTATGTGGAAGGTGTCATTATAAAACATATTTGACCAAAATATTTCTACACACATTAGCTTCAAATGAAGTGTAGAATGCATCGCCTGAAAGATCTATCACCAATGACTCATGTAGCAATGAGGGGCATAGAGGTATTTGTGTGTTATACTCTTTTTATTTCACCAAGGTTTTTTCCCACTGGGTTTTTTTCTGGTAAGGTTTTAACGAGGCAGAGCAAATATAAGTATGTCACACTGAAATTCTATTTGTGCATGAATTCAAGAGAGATGTGATACAAGTTCTCATCAAATTAAGTAAATTGAAAATTCAAAAGAGACGTGATACAAGTTCTCATCAAATTTAGTAAAGTGAAAATGTTGTTGGAGCCTCCACAAAAGCATTGCCCATGATGAATTAGCTATCAAGATTGACATGTGTTGACTTTGTGATCATTATTGATATGTTCACATGAAGGAAAGTCTTATGCGCACTGCACTCTTTTTTCCTTCGCACATGCTTTGTCCCATTGGGTTTTCCTTGCAATGTTTTTAATGAGGCACTACAAAATCATATATAAAGAATATTATACTTTTTTCCCTAAACTAGGATTTTTTCTAGTAAGGTTTTAAGTAGGCATATTCTTATAGTGAATATCCAAGGGAGAGTGTTATAAAATATTAATTAGTGGATATTACCAGTGTGAACACTATAATGAAAATAAATATGAAAGGCGTCAGTCGTAATATGACAAAGCGTGAAGTCGCAATGCGGGAAGATATAATACGGATAAATATGGAGTCGTATTACAGGAAGACGTAATACGAGAATTCATAATGATAACGTTAGCGCCTATGTAACCAGCAACAGTAGCAGCTTTCAAGCAGCAGCGTAAACAGCTTGCAGCCAGCCGTAGCAGCAACTTACAAGCAACAACATAAGCAGCTTACAACTAGCAGCTACGTTAGTACTGCATTAGCATTTGTGCAATTAGGAGCTTCCGAAATACTATAAATAGAGGGCATTCATAGTTGAAATGAAATTCATTTAGAGAATTCAATAGAATTCAATTTTCTCTTTCTTTCTCTCTTTATGTATTTCTCTCTGCACTTTGTTGTCTTTTGTAGTTATTTTATAACAAATAATGAATAATCAAACAATAATAATAATAATAATAATAATAATAACAACAACAACAACAACAACAATAACAATAACAATAATAATAGTAGAAGTATTAATAGTAGTAGTAGTAATAATAATTGTCATATTATTATTATATGCATGTTATATTTTGAAAGGGTGCTCTAATAATTTGACAAATGACTTCATTTCCATGGACATGAGAATTGTCTAATCCCACTTTTTTTGTTAGGGATGACTAAACCCAAATTTAGGGGAATCAGATTACCTAATAATTGGAATCCTTATGTTCATTACCTTATACCAAATATATGAATATATATTTTAATTTCTTACAAAAAGATTTTACACATTCACTTCATAGTATTTTCAGTCTAGTTGTTAATGCCATTACGATTTTCCCAAAAAAAGTAAAACATTTGAAAATTTTCCTTCACGAATTTCAATTTGATAAAAAAAAAAGTGAAAAAAGAAATGTAGTTTTGGGTCAAAACAAATATTGATCGTTATTTTAAATTATTGCATAAACTAACTTATGAGAACTCTAGTTTAATAGTTTCTATCTTTAACTTGTTAATAAATAGAAAAAATGTATAAAAATATGTTAATATTTTCATATTTTGCCTGTTTATGAAGTTCAACCCAAATATGAGAGTTTTTAAACTATTAGATTGAACGTTAATTAACATTAACACAATGTTTAATGAAAACATATTAAGTTTGATTTAAACGGTTATTCAATTCCTATGAGATTTTTCTATAAAAATACGCATGGTAATGAAGTACGGACCAAATGTATTTTATTTAGAAACTTTGCAAGTTACGTGACATTTTTCTCCGTTGTAGATCGAATCACACTTCTATAATTAACATTAAAAATAATATACTTTATTTTTGTTTAAAGGTTCGTAGTCATTCAATGACCATTGGTGACGGATTGACTACGGACACATAGAAGTCCGTAGCCATTCCGTGGCCATTGGCTACGGATTAGCTATGGACACATACAAGTCTGTAGTCATGCTAATGGTCACGGAATGGCTACGAAATTTCATGATTTATTTATTTATTAATATTAATACTTTATTACTTATTAATAAAAAATATAAATATAAATAAAAGATATTCCGTCTCTAATCCGTGGCTAAATTATGACAACATGGCCACAGACCTTGTTATTTTATTTTTTCCTATTTAATTAAAAAATCTGTCACCATTCCGTAGGAAATTAGCCACGGCGAGGCTACGAAAATTTATATTTTAATTTGTTTTTATTTTTCATTTATTTTTTATAATTAAAATTATTTTCCGTCGCCAAGTTTTGTCACCACTTCACCGCACCTAATTTGGCCATGAAAAGGCTATGGACTTCATTTTTCCGTTGCCAATTGGCTACGAAAATTGGCAACGGAAAAAAGTCTGTCACTCAAATCCGTCGCTCAAGAGCTATTTTCTTGTAGTGTTTTGGGACAAACAGAGTATTGATCCACTTTCTAAATTATTGTGTAAAATAACCTATATTTCAAAGAATATGTACTTGTAGCTTTGAATTAAAAAATAGATAAAAAAAAGTACCACACTTTATATTATACGTATTCAGCATTCAGTGACAAAGATTTATGAATCCGGACCCTCCCCTTCCTCTCTTTTTTTTTCTTTCTTTTTTTGGAAAGATACTCATTCCTTTTATTTAGTAACTTTTTCTATTTTACATCGACTAATGGTTAAATAGTATTAGCTGAACATTAATCCAAACTGAGTCATTGATACAGGTTTCATCAAATTGTTAAACGACTAAAAGTAATGTTGGTTTTTATCTTGCTCTCGAGGGCTCTAGTTGAGTTGGTCATTTACCAAAGTGGAGTTTTTGGGTTCAACGCCACTTCTGAACAAATTCTTGGCCTCAAGTTTATTTATAAGATTAAATGCTCATCAGGAGATAGTTTTTTTTTTTTTTGGCTATGCAAGCAAATCGTGTATCATATAAAGACTAATCAGGAGATAGTTGCGCTTGAATATCCCTCGATTTGCATCATTATGGCCCTTCAAGATATAAATGAGGAAGAAATGTGTTTCGAGTATATGAATGAGAAAGAAATATAGAAAAAACATTAGAAACAAAACAATAGTCTTTTTTTTTTTAACAAAAAAGAAATGATTTCTTAAAAATGTCAAAAAAAAAAAGGAAAGGGACAGAAAAAGATAAAAAAAGGTAAGGATTTATTACATTATTGTTGAATTTAAGATATTTAAAAATATGTATTTATTTGATTTTAGAATAAAAACCGCACATAGAAGTTGAAAAGAAAAAAGAAAATGTCACATAGGATTTGAATGAAAAGAAAAATGCCACGTAAGGAAAAACTAACACCGTCAATTAATGGCGTGTAAAACAACTATTTTTTAGAAGTTTGAGTCCTTTCACGGAGAATTTTGAAGGAGTATATCAGTTAGCAAATTGAGAGCCATACAAAAAATATATCATTTAGCAAATTGGAGCAAAAATATATCAAAGGAGTATTAGCAGCAGAAGTACTTAATGAATTCTTATCAGAAGCTTGGGCAAAAACTTAAAGAAGATCAAGTGATCAAAAGTGCACAAATGCTCAACGCTGTTTAATTTCAATCATATCAACATTTATAAATCTTTATATACATAACAGTGATCGGCTTGATTTTTCGTTGCCAAAGCCTTACTTACTCATGTACACAATTAACGTGATATGATTCGTCTACAAGAACTAATTAGGTACAGCCCGTATACTTTCAGTTGTTCCATTATCTTTTGCCTGCGACAAAGGGGTGCGAAAGCAACTCTGATGCGCTCCATCTTTTTCTCCAATCCTTTTGTAATAAACACTGAATAAAATCCCGAAAATCGTCAGATGCATCTTCAGGTAAGCTTGGAGGCTCATCGAAACAAATTTCCCACATCAATGCTGTACCATCTACTATCTGGCCAGGTTTCACGTAAGGATGATGACCAATGTAGAGTTCCATTAAAGTAATCCCCAAGCCCCATATGTCTCCAGCAAAGGCATCAAAACCATAGGTTTCAGGATCAAATCTTGCTGGACTCATATAAGCGTACGTGCCCACATATCCATTGCAAGAACCTTCGGAACTACTGCAACTGATCACCTTACTAATACCAAAATCAGCAATTTTAACTTGCATCGCACGATTTAGTAATAAATTCGATGGCTTGATATCGCGGTGAACAATATTGTTCTTGTGAAGGTAGTCAAGCCCCATTAGTACTTGGTAGGCTATGTTAGCAATAATGGCTTCAGAGAATGTACCATTAGTTTTAGCGAGACTATGGAGTGAACCGCCATCCATAAATTCCACGAGCAATGCAACCTCACTGGACGAGTTCTCGAAAACATGGTGGCACCCCACAATAAAAGGAGAGTCTGCGAAACTAAGGATTTCAATTTCTTGACGGACTTGATCAAATTCACCAGTTCTTGCATCTCCATGTGTGAATTTTAGTGCATAAATAGCACCAGTATGCTTATGGCAGACTTTGTAGACAGTGCCACCATTGCCGAACCCAAGTATCTCAAGCTTCTCAAAATCAGATAGGGTTTTAATGTGTGAAGAAGAGATGGTTGTAGTAGTAGGCAGAACAAGTGGGAGAGGTAAGAGTTGGGGCGCTTCATCAATTTCTTCGGGTAACTGAACGTGAAGATTAAGGCTTGGGGGTCGTCGCACTAGTGCCATGGGATGTGTCTCTTCTGATATTGTCACAAGAAAAAAACTAGAGCTTCAGGGCTAGATGTGTATGGCAGCGACTTTAAAGACAAGTAACAATGTCACAAAAGATGCAAAAATATAGGGCTTCTAAGAAGTAGTGCGTGTATATATATAGCGCTGAAGATAAACGTGTGGATATCACTATTAGGAAACTTACACCGTGTTATACGATGGTGGAAGAGTTTTTTTGTAGGCTTTTCATTAATAGGAAATTTAATGCTATAATCCTTTTTGGAAACTAAATATACTGAAAATCTATACCATAATCTGACAGTATTAGTATTCATTAATTAAAATATACTGAAAATCTATACCATAATCTGACAGTATTAGTATAAATAATTTTAATATTCTTTTTTACTTATTCAATGTAGTCATAATCCGTACAATATATATCAAAGCATATCGCTCACAAAAATTGATCTCGCAATCTCTTGCACTCAAAAGTAGGGGCACACCACTAAAAGACCTGTCATATATTCATTGTTTTTCAAATCCCTATTTCCATCTTCAGTATATATACTGGCACATATTATAAAACTTTCTATTTTCAACACTATTTAAAAAACAATAAAAAAACATTGACAAGATTAAAGTCATAAAATAAAAACAAAAGTTCATCCTTTCTGTTTATGATCAAGCTTAAGTACCTTCATTGGGTGAGCCGGCTATTCTTTAAATTTCTCTCAATTTTTTGTACCCTTTTCTCTTTCTAGTTGATAGTGATTTATGTATTAAATTCCACAAACACCTCGAATTGCTTAAATTCGATTGAATGAGGTCTATTTTTTTGTGAATTCATGCATTATCTCTCTATGTTCTATTCCATTACCTAAACTAGGTAGCTTTCCATTATTTAATTCTTCTTCACCATCAACTTTAGAATATAAACTGGTTGTATTTGGAGATTGATTAATTCTATTTGACAAAGATAATTAGTTAACCGGTGCAGGGTTAACCGGCCATCTAAACCTAATGGAATACTTAAGCTATCTATGCGCTTCATTGATTATCTTTTTTGGATTCTTTTCTCTTTCTGTAAATGGCCGAAAGGCCCACCTTTGTGCTTTTTCATTTACAATGAATTACAATCTGTTTACTTAGCCAAAAAAAAAAAAAAAGAACTTTAGAATAGAAATTAACTTTAAGATGGTAATTGGCATGTGGTAATGGGTTGAGAATATAATGATATTCTTAATTTTATTTCAATTCCCACACTTAATATAAAGGATTGAACTTGAGAATCTCATTAATTTCCTACGTAATCCTATTTTTATGAACATGAGAATTCCCATTCTTGATAAAAACATATGTGAATAGCCTATTCACATGTGCTTTGGAATGAACTTATTACTCAAGTGACCAAAATACCCTTAAAAAGCATTAAATAATATAATATTATAAGAATAAAAATAATTATAAATATCAATAAAATATAATAATAGTAATAATAATAATAATAAAATGAAATGTGATAATAATACAAGATATATAATAGTAAATATATAATCTAATAATAATGATAATATAAAAATATATAATAATAATAAACTATAATAATAATAATAGTAAAATAAGATAAACAATAATAAATATAAATATAATATAATATTGATAATAAGAACATATAATCTAATAACAATAAAATAAAATAATAATAATACCAATAACTATGAATATCTATAATTTTAAATAATATACATAAAATAATGAAACAAATAAAATAATTATAATAATAACATAATATAATAATATAAAATATAAATATCAATATAAATATAATAAATAACAATATTAATATTAAAAATAATAATAACAAATCATGTAAATTTAATAGAATATTATATAATAATAAATGAATAAATATAATAATAATATTCTTAAACTAACCATTATTAATATGATGCTTGTTTTTATTCTTAAGCAATAATATATCTATAGCAATAAAAGGGCATTCTTGTCATTTTACATAAGTTGTTCCTATACTGTTCTGTTGTACTAACTGCCAAACATGGGCTTGAATCAATATATCCATTCATATTTTCACTCGTAGAGTATACAAAGTATAACGTATCCTTTTCAAAGTTCGTTATTTTTCTAGGGTCATTCCATTTATTAACTCATTCCATTCATTTCCAAAATCAATGAAGGATACCGATTCATATGATTGCATGAATAAATTGCAATCTAGAACCTCAATTTGATAACTCAACCCAAGTGATGTAACTTTTATGCTCAATTATTAGTCAATTTTGACATGTATTGATCTTTAACATTAGTTTTTAATTACTTGAGAGACCTCTTCTACTTTACCTAAGTCCTTTGCTCATTTCGCTCCAATTTTTCCTGTTGTAGTCCTATGTTCTCCTCCAGTTCTTAATCTTCCTTCTTTGTCTTTTTCCTTTCCTATTTATCGTTTGTCTGCTTTAACACCTCCATATTCTTCTTCCTCCCATTTAGCCCTTATTATTCCTGCTAGAGTTTCTTAGTCTTCTAATTTATCGCTCAGTGAGTTATAATTCCCACCATCTTATGGTGAATAGATCCAAGATACATTTCTCAAACATAGGGTCTTCTTTTCCATTGCCTTAATTCAGTTTCCAAGTATCAATGTTGGCAATTACGACTGAAGAGTTAATACTCTTCTCAATCAACAGAGACCTAGAGTTTAATGCCATTGTCTTTATCCAAATCAGACATTGATTATCAAATTGGTATATAGGATCAAGAGAAATGTAGATGTTTCTGTAGCAAGAAATGTATAAAGCAAGGCTAGTAGCTAAAGATTTTAACCAAGGATATGGCTTGACTATAGTGAGATGTTTTTAAATCCGTTAACTTACAAGTGGCAATTTAAGTAATATTAAGATTTTATGGGAGAGTTTGAGATTTGTGCACAAATTCATAGGGCAAATCAATTTACCCCCTTGGTCTTTTAATATCTCAATATGAGATACTGATTTTAACTTATTAATTAAAGTTTTTTTCCAAATTACAAGTAAAATATAAGGTTGAGAAATTCATTTGTGACGTTTGAAAGAACATATATAGTTGTTACTACTTTGACATCTGTTTGAAATATATAGTTGTTACTACTTTTCTCAGTTTCTTCTTTATGTCTTTCATTTTATAAAAATAGAAGGGGATATAATATGTTTGGAAAAGGGCTGTGACTCTTTCCTTACATCTTACTAGTACAAGTAACATGGTTGAGAAATTCATTTGTGACGTTTGAAATAACATGTACAGTTGTTATTGTTATGACATTTGTGTAACATATAGAGTTATTATTTTCCTTAGTTTGTTCTTTATGTCTTTCATTTTTAAAAAATCAAAGGGGATATAATATGTTTAGGAAGGGCTTGGAGTCTATCAATGCATCTAACTACTACAAGTAAAACAAAAATACATATCAATATGAAAGGAATATGCATGTACATGTTTTATCTTCCAATTAAATGCATGCACTTAGGTAGTGATTGATATCCTAGATTGATTTTGGATACGAATTAAATAAGTTAAGGAATGAAATGATTCTAGGATTGAAACAAAATTAAGAAATGATATGTCATGCATGGTATGCTCTAGGACTGAAGATATGAATAGATATATTAATCTCAAACCCATGTTTGGTAATCAGTACAATAAAACAGTAATGCCATTTACTTATATAAAATGGAAAAAATGTCTTTTTGTTGCTATAGATATATTATTGTCTTAAAAATAAAATAAACATCATATTAATAAGGGTGAAGTGCACCAGACCCCCCTATGGATACATAGTCTCTGTGTTTTGGTAAAAGTTCACACATATTCCCTCCGTCCATTTTCCGTCAAAAGAGCTAACATAATTTACAAAAAGACGTAAATGCCCTTAATTTTTTTTCCATTTCTCTCTTTTTTCCTTTTCTCTTTTGTTTAAACTATAAAAAAAATATATATATATATCTATATATATATATACACAAAAAAAAAAAATACACACATACAATATGTACATATAAATTTATATATATCATACCCAAACAAATTCCTTCTCAAAACATACTTAGAGGCCACTGGCATCATCTCTAGGGTCACATAAAATCCTAGAAGGCTGACGACAGCATTTATCAAAATCAGTTTTTGAGTTCCCATTCGATTTTGTATTTATATTCGTAGAAAATTAAGTAAAAATATGGGATTAAGAAGAATATGAGAGTAGATTTGAAGATGAATGATAGCATTGTGGGCTTGATCTGTGGGTCTGACGAGGTCTTCGTATCTTCGTGTTTGGATTTGGGCTGAGTTTATGATGGATCTAGATTGGTAGTGGAGGTGGCGGTGGTGGTGGCTGTAGTTCACTTCTTAGCTGCCATGAGGGGTCTATGTGTATTTTCCGACAAGAATTTTTTGAGTTGTCAATGAAATTCACCGACAATTTTTTTTATCTTTTTTTGGAATTTCAGAACGTGAATTCATCTGAATTTGGCAGTTGAATATTGGGTTTGATTTAGATTTTTATTTTCTTGGTGGGTTATTAATAAAGATTCAATCCTTATATAGTTTTGGATTCAATTCAAATGGTCTGTTTCCACAGTTCAAGAGTAGTTGACCAACACTTAGCCATGGCCAAATCTGTGAATCCATATGACCCTTATTTGAAACTGAAACAAATTAACCAATTGCACAGGAGAAGAAGCACACCGAATCTGCAAGATCAATTGAATATTCCAGCTTGTGAACAATCTCCTTATGCCATGGTTGATGTGATAACCTTGATTGTTGTGATTGGTTCTTGTGGGGTTTTACTTTATCCATATGTGAAGTTATTAGCATAGAAATTTGGTGAATTGTTTAGTGAAGTTGGCTATGTGGTGAAAGAGGAGATTTTGCTAAATCTGATGATCTATGCTTGTTTAGGACTCAGCATTTTGTTTGCTGCTATTGTTCTTTGGTACTCACACTGTATGCAAATAGGACATGTGGGAAACCAAGTTGTCGTGGGTGGAAGTAGTGGGGTGGGGGTGACGAGTGGAGGTGGTAGGGTAGGGGGTGGAGGTGGGTGGAGGTGGTGTGGTAGGGGTGACGGGTTAGTGGGGCGGGGGTGGGTGACGGGATAGGTAGGGTAGGTACTAGGCTGGGTGGAGGGTAAGGGGTAAGGAAGATGATTATTGTCTGTTTCTTTTTTTTTCTTTTTTTACTTTCTTGTGTGTTTTTTGTTCTTTTTATTTATTTTTTGAAAATGGTAGTTATGTCCAAAAACCAATAAATTTTGCTCACATGTACATTAAAACAGCCGCCCATTTGCATGTCAACCACGTTCGTGTCACCTTCCGTCAATACTAACGATTTTTTGGACGGCAAGGAAGTAATGTACACTTTTACCAAAACACAAAGACTACTTATGTTAATTTTTGAAACACAGGGGGCACCAATGCAATTATGCATAACCACATGGGGGTTTGGTGCACTTCACCTTATTAATAACGTATATTTTGAGGTATACTATTGTGATTATATTTACTTAGTCGATAATAATATTATTATGATATGATATTGTTTATTGAATTTATATTATTTATTATTGTTAGCCTGAAGACCTTAATCATATATTTTGATGATAACTAAAATTTTAATTGTCTGCTTATCTATTGACTAATCATGCTTGTATGAGCTATATATGTTTGAGATTAGTCATAGATTGGAAGATGCTCAAGTGATGATCAAACTTATGGAACCTAAAAGTCAAGCTCAACATTGCTATCTTCCATGGAAGATCTTGCACAAGAAGAATGAAGTGTGAAGAGGAAGTCATAAGGAAGGAGATGTGTCTTCATAAGGGATACTGGCCTCTTATGTGATATGTCTAGGAATGCAACGTGGAAGCTCATAAAATCGTTTACGAAATTTCTAAATTGTTTTGAGCTTTCCAAATCTCTTAATCGCTTTCAAGATTGTTTGTGAAAAGGTGTTTATGTGTTTCCAAAATGGCTGAAAACTTGTCGGGCTACATTTGTTTGCTAAGATGAGTTAAGCCGATTGAAGCCCTCATTTGACCTACTCATCTGGCTATCACAAATAGAGCTAAAGAGCTAGCAGGACGAGAGACTTATCCAACTGCCTCGTCCAACTATAATAGAGAAGCCCGAATGAGGTTTCTGGCCAAGGCACTCATTCGATCTGGCCCTTCTAACGACAGTTTGAAAACTAGCCGTTAACTAGCCAGTACAAGATTTTCTATATAAGCACACATTTCATTTGAGAAAAATAACTTTAAGAGTCTGAAGAAAACTCTTGAGAGCATTTATAAGCTTGAGCTAACATCTTCATTACTATTTCAAAAAGCATTTATTGAGCTTTCATTTGTAGAATCCTTGAGCTGTAAACTGTACTTCATTTGTGTTATCTATCTCAAGAGGAGATATTACTTGTACTCGCATAGATTATTCTCATTGTTCACTTGTAAACTCTCTAGAGCTAAACATTGTGGGATTCATAGTTTAAAGAGAGAGATTGAGAGTCTTGAATTGCTTATGTGGATTTAAGAGTGGGTTGTAAGTTGGTTTGTACTTCACCAACATTTGAAGAAACATCTCTAGTGGAGTTTATAGAAATTCCTATGGGGAGGATACCTTAGGTTATGGATGTAGAGTAGTGAACCATCCTAAAATCGCTGGCTTCATCTCTCTTTCTCTCTCTGCCTGATCTTTACTTTATTGCATTTACTCTATTTGATATATTGCTTGATTGAATGTACTAGTTGCAACCCTTATTCGAGAAAGTAGTATTATTGCCTTTGTATCTTAATTCACCCCCCTCTTAGGATAGTTTAGGCTAACAATTATTATTTTTAATATTATTATCATTGCTTATATTTAAATTATTATTATAATATTATTACTTTATTATTTATATTTTTTGTATTATTATTTAAATTATTTTATATATCACTCTTATGTTTGTTTTATTATTTTATATATGTTATTTATAATAATTATTATTCATATTTATTATTATAAATTATATTAACATTATTACATCTATTTCATTATTATTTTACATTATGTTTTATTATATTATATATTATTATTATTATTACATATTATTATTATTATTTTTATTATATTTTATCTATATTTATTATGATTATTACTATTATTATTTATTTTTATTTTTTCTATTATTTTGTATTATCATTATTAGATTATATATCATTATTACGTATTATTATTATCATTATATTCTATTTATATATTATCATTCTTATATAATTTATATTATTATTATTATTATTATTATTATTATTATTATTATTATAGTTATATTATTATATTATTACGCTAAATATTAACATTAGAGCTTCACTTTTTAGTAAAGCGCACTCACTCTAACGATGTACCTTTTTCTTGATAGGTCAAAGAGGAAATGGGAAGAGCGACATTGGTTATAATAATAATTATTATATTAATAATAGTGGTATCTGTATAGTATGTAATATATATATTTTTAAGGGTATTTTGGTGAGTTGAGTAATAAGTTCATTCCAAAATAGATGGGAACCGGCTATTTCTATGTGTTTTTTCTTAGGAATAGGTATTTTCAGATTTGTGGGAATGAGATTATTGAGGAATTGGATTTCCAAGTTTAGTTCTTTATACAAAAAATGAGAATTAGAATAAAATTGAAAATACTATTTCATTCCTAACTTACTCTCACATACCAATCGCGATCAAAGTCCTTGTGCTTTTAGTAAAGTACACAAACTATCTATATTTTCTATCTAGACATAACCTCCTAAAATCTTAAACTAAATTATACCATATTTCATTTCCATCTAATTACTCAATGGTGTATAAGACCTATATGTCTAGAGTGAGACTTTGGCATGAAATTAAAGTTTTTCCTCAAAATTTAAATTGTACCATCCCTGAAATCCCGATGTAAAACATGCATGAGAAATGTGAAAAAATGTTAAATTCTTTGTTTTTGCTCATCATTTAAATTTACATCAGTTTAATGGGTGTTATTTTGTGTTTTTCTTAATTTGTTCGTGATTTGCTCACCTTAAATTTGGAGGAACACGCTCCATCCAACTCCAAATCATTCCCTGAATTAGAGAAACATTGTTCAAAATTGATGACGTCTTGGTCAACATAGTTAAAAAGTCAAGATTTAGGTCAAAGCTTATATGTTCTGCGTCTACTTAGTCCTGTTTGTCTAGAGGTGATTTATACAACTATATCTATATTATTTTTATGATAAGAAATTCATAATAAGATAAGATGATACTAGATCTAATTCAAGGTTATAATTTCAGTAGTACTACGATACACCCCAACACGTCTTTTAGTACATAATTGTGATCATCTATATTTCTTTCAGCAGCAACATGAGACATTGAGATCCTCCAAAATATTGCAAATAGCAACACCGCCCTAAATAGTTAATTAACATGTCTTTTTATTTACCAAAGCACTAATCATATACACCATAAACATAATATGTTTTGTTCACAAGAATAAATTAGATACAGCTGAGTACTTTCAGTTGTTCCATCTTTTGCCAGCGATGAAGGGGTGAGATAGCAGCTGTGATGCGCTCCATCTTTTTCTCCAATCCTTTTGTAAGAAACACTGAATAAAATCCCGAAAATCCTCAGATGCGTCTTCAGGTATGCTCGGAGGCTCATCGAAACAAATTTCCCACATCAATGCTGTACCATCTGCTATCTGGCCAGGTTTCACGTAAGGATGATGACCAATGTACAGTTCCATTAAGGTCACACCCAAGCTCCAGATATCTCCAGCAAAGGCATCAAAACCGTAAGTTTCAGGATCAAATCTTTGTGGACTCATATAAGCGTACGTACCCACGTATCCACTGCAAGAACCTTCACAAGTACTGCAACTGATCATCTTACTAATACCAAAATCAGCAATTTTCACTTGCATCGCACGATTGACTAATAAATTCGATGGTTTGATATCGCGGTGAACAATATTGTTCTTGTGAAGGTAGTCAAGCCCCATTAGTACTTGGTAGGCTATGTTAGCAATAATGGCTTCAGAGAATATTGCACCATTAGTTTTAGCAAGACTGTAGAGTGAGCCACCATCCATAAATTCCACGAGCAATTCAACCTCACCGGACGAGTTCTCGAAAACATGGTGGCACCCCACAATAAAAGGAGAGTCGGTGAAACTAAGGATTTCAATTTCTTGGCGGACTTGATCAAATTCACCTGTTATTGCATCTCCATATATGAATTTTAGTGCATAAATAGCCCCAGTATGCTTATGGCAGACTTTGTAGACAGTGCCACCATTGCCGAACCCAAGTATCTCAAGCTTCTCAAAATCAGATAGGGTTTTAATGTGCGAAGAAGAGATGGTTGTAGTAGTAGGCAGAACAAGTGGGAGAGGTAAGAGTTGGGGCGCTTCATCAATTTCTTCGGGTAACTGAACGTGAAGATTAAGGCTTGGGGGTCGTCGCACTAGTGCCATGGGATGTGTCTCTTCTGATATTGTCACAAGAAAAAAACTAGGGCTTCAAGGCTAGATGTGTATGGCAGCCGCTTTAAAGACAAGTAACAATGTCACAAAAGATGCAATAATATTGGGTATCTAAGAAGTGGTGTGTGTATATATATAGCGCTGAAGATAAACGTGTGGATATCACTATTAGGAAACTTATACCGTGTTATACGATGGTGGAAGAGTTTTTTGTAGGCTTTTCATTAATAGGAAATTTAATGCTATAATCCTTTTTGGAAACTAAATATACTGAAAATCTATACCATAATCTGACAGTATTAGTATTAATTATTAAAATATACTGAAAATCTATACCATAATCTGACAGTATTAGTATAAATAATTTTAATATTCTTTTTTACTTATTCAATGTAGTCATAAACCGTATAATATATATCAAAGCATATCGCTCACAAAAATTAATCTCGTAATCTCTTGCACTCAAAAGTAAGGGCATACCACTAAAAGACCTGTCATGTATTCATTGTTTTTCAAATCCCTATTTCCATCTTCAGTATATATACTGTCACATATTATAAAACTTTCTATTTTCAACACTATTTAAAAAACAATAAAAAACATTGACAAGATTAAAGTCATAAAATAAAAATTAATTTGTTGTAATTCATTCAGTAAACATCAATGCAAAAGTTCATCCTTTCTGTTTATGATCAAGCTTAAGTACCTTCATTGGGTGAGCTGGCTATTCTTTACATTTCTCTCAATTTTTTGTACCCTTTTCTCTTTCTAGTTGATAGTGATTTATGTATTAAATTCCACAAACACCTCGAATAGATTAAATTCCTTAAATTCGATTGAATGAGGTCTAATTTTTTGTGAATTTATGCATTATCTCTCTATGTTCTATTCCATTACCTAAACTAGGTAGTTTTCCATTATTTAATTCTTCTTCACCATCAACTTTAGAATATAAACTGGTTGTATTTGGAGATTGATTAATTCTAATTGACTAAGATAATTAGTTAACCGGTGTAGGAACGGTTAACCGGCCATCTAAACTTAATGGAATACTTAAGCTATCTATGCCTTTCATTGATTATCTTTTTTGGATTCTTTTCTCTTTTTGTAAATGGTCGAAAGGCCCACCTTCGTACTTTTTCATTTACAATGAATTACAATCTGTTTACTTAGCCCAAAAAAAAAAAGAACTTTAGAATACAAACTAATTTTAAGATGGCAATTGGCATGTGGTAATGAGTTGGGAATATAATGATATTCTTAATTTTATTTCAATTCCCACACTTAATATAAAGGATTGAACTTGAGAATCTCATTAATTTCCTCGGTAATCCCATTTTTATGAACATGAGAATTTCTATTCTTGATAAAAGCACATAGGAATAGTCCATTCCTATGTACTTTGGAATGAACTTATTACTCAAGTGACCAAAATACCTTTAAAAAGCATTAAATAATATAATAAAATAAGAATAAAAATATTTATAAATATCAATAAAATATAATAATAGTAATAATAGTAATAATAATAAAATTAAAGGTAATAATAATACAATATATATAATAGTAAATATATAATCTAATAATAATTATAATATAAAAATATATAATAATAATAATAAACTATAATAATAATAGTAAAATAAGATAAACAATAATAAATATAAATAAAAGATAATATTGATAATAAGAACATATAATCTAATAACAATAATATAAAACAATAATAATAATAACTATGAATACCAATAATTTTAAATAATATACATAAAATAATGAAACAAATAAAATAATTATAATAATAGCATATGATAATAATATATAATATAAATATCAATATAAATATAATAAATAACAATATTAATATTAAAAATAATAATAATAAATCATGTAAATTTAATAGAATATTATATAATAATAAATGAATAAATAATAATAATATTCTTAAACTTACCATTATTAGTATGATGCTTGTTTTTATTCTTAACCAATAATATATCTATAGCAATAAAAGGGCATTCTTGTCATTTTACATAAGTTGTTCCTATACTGTTCTGTTGTACTGACTGCCAAACATGAGCTTGAATCAATATCCATTCATATCATCATTCGTAGAGTATAAAAAGTATAACGTATCCTTTTTCAAGTTCATTCTATTTCTAGGGTCATTCCATTTATTAGCTCATTTCATTCATTTCCAAAATCAATGCAGGATACCAATCGCCACCTAAGTCTTGATACATATGATTGCATGAATAAATTGCAATCTATAACTTCCATTTGATAACTCAAGCCAAGTGATGTAACTTTTATGCTCAATTATTAGTCAATTTTGACATGTATTGATCTTTAACATTAGTTTTTAATTACTTGAGAGACCTCTTCTACTTTACTTAAGTCCTTTGTTCCTTTCGCTCCAATTTTTCCTGCTGTAGTCCTATGTTCTCCTCCAGTTCTTAATCTTCCTTCTTTGTCTTTTTTCTTCTCCTACTTATCTTTTGTTTGCTTTAACACCTCCATATTCTTCTTCCTCCCATTTAGCCCTTATTGTTCCTGCTAGAATTTCTTAGTCTTCTAATTTATCGCTCAGTGAGTTATAATTCCCACCATCTTATGGTGACTAGATCCAAGACTACATCTCTCAAACATAGGGTCTTCTTTTCCACTGCCTTAATTCAGTTTCCAAGTATCAATGTTGGCAATTATGACTGAAGAGTTAATACTCTCCTCAATCAACAGAGACCTAGAGTTTAATGCCATTGTCTTTATCCAAATCAGACATTGATTATAAAATTGGTATATAGGATCAAGAGAAATGTAGATGTTTCTGTAGCAAGAAATATATAAAGCAAGGCTAGTAGCTAAAGATTTTAACCAAGGATATGGCATTGACTATAGTGAGATGTTTTTAAATCCGTTAACTTACAAGTGGCAATTTAAGTAATATTAAGATTTTATGGGAGAGTTTGAGATTTGTGCACAAATTCATAGGGCAAATCAATTTATCCCCTTGGTCTTTTGATATCTCAATATGAGATACCGATTTTAACTTATTAATTAATTTTTTTTCCCAAAATTACAAGTAAAATATAAGGTTTAGAAATTCATTTGTGACATTCGAAAGAACATATATAGTTGTTACTACTTTGACGTCTGTTTGAAATATATAGTTGTTACTACTTTTCTCAGTTTTTTCTTTATGTCTTTCATTTTATAAAAATAGAAGGGGATATAATATGTTTGGAAAAGGGCTGTGACTTTTTCCTTACATCTGACTAGTACAAGTAACATGGTTGAGAAATTCATTTGTGACGTTTGAAATGACATGTACAGTAGTTATTGTTATGACATTTGTATAACATATAGAGTTATTGTTTTCCTTAGTTTGTTCATTATGTCTTTCATTTTTAAAAAATCAAAGGGGATATAATATGTTTAACAAGGGCTTGGAGTCTATCAATGCATCTAACTACTACAAGGAAAATGAAAATACATATCAATATGAAAGGAATATGCATTTTATCTTCCAGTTAAATGCATGCACTTAGGTAGTGATTGATATCCTAGATTGATTTTGGATACGAATTAAATAAGTTAAGGAATGAAATGATTCTAGGATTGAAATAAAATTAAGAAAGGATATGTCATGCATGGTATGCTCTAGGAATGAAGATATGAATAGATATATTAATCCCAAACCCATGTTTGGTAATCAGTACAATAAAGCAGTAATGCCATTGACTTATATAAAATGAAAAAATGTCTTTTTGTTGCTATAGATATATTATTGTCTTAAAAATAAAATAAGCATCATATTAATAAGGGTGAAGTGCACCAGACCCCCCTGTGGTTAAACATAAGTGCATTGGTGCTCCCTGTGTTTCAAAAACTAGCATAAGTAGTCCTTGTGTTTTGGTAAAAGTGTACACATACTCCCTCCATCTCTTTTCTGTCAAAAGAGTTAACAGAATTTACAAAAAAACGTAAATGCCCTTAATTTTTTTCCATTTATCTCTTTTGTCCTTTTCTCTTTTGTTTAAACTAAAAAATTAAAAAATAAAAAGAAATATATATATATATATATAAACAAAACAAAAAAATACACACATACATACATATATGTACATATAAATTTATATATATCATATCCAAACAAATTCATTCTCAAAACGTACTTAGAGGCGACTGGGATCATCTCCATGGTCACATAAAATCCTAGAAGGCTGACGACAGAATTTATCAAAATCAATTTTTTGAGGTTCCATTCGATTTTGTATTTATATTTGTGGAGAATTAAGTAAAAATATGGGATTAAGAAGAATATGAGAGTGGATTTGAAGATGAATGATAGCTTTGTGGGTTTGATCTGTGGGTCTGACGAGGTCGTCGCATCTTCGTGTTTGGATTTGGGTTGTGTTTGGGCCGGATATGGATTGGTGGTGGTGGTTGTAACTCGCTTCTTAGCGACCATGAGGGGTGTGTGTGTATTTCCCGACAATAGTTTTTTGAGTTGTCAATAAAATTCACCGACAATTTTTGATCTTTTTTGGAATTTCAGAACGTTAATTGATCTGAATTTGGCAGTTGAATATTGGGTTTGATTTATATTTATATTTTATTGGTGGGTTTTTAATAAAGATTCAATCCTTATATAGTTTTGGATTCAATTCAAATGGTCTGTTTTCATAGTTCAAGTGTAGTTGACCAACACTTGGCCATGGCCAAATCTGTGAATCCATATGACCCTTATTTGAAATTGAAGCAAATTAACCAATTGCACAAGAGAAGAAGCACACCGAATCTGCAAGATCAATTGAACATTCTAGCTTGTGAACAATCTCCTTATGCCATGATTGATGTGCTAATCTTGATTGTTGTGATTGGTTCTTGTGGGGTTTTACTTTATCCATATGTGAAGTTATTAGCATACAAATTTGGTGAATTGTTTAGTGAAGTTGGCTATGTGGTGAAAGAGGAGATTTTGCTAAATCTAATGATCTATGCTTGTTTAGGACTCAACATTTTGTTTGCTGCTATTGTTCTTTTGGCACTCACACTGTATGCAAATAGGATATATGGGAAACCAGGTTGTCGTGGGTGGAAGTGGTGGGGTGGGGGTGACGGGTGGAGGTGGTGGGGTGGGAGGTGGAGGTGGTGGGGTGAGGGTAACGGGTTGGTGGGGCAGGGGTAGGTGACGGGCTGGGTAGGGTGGGGTGGGCTGGGTGCCCGGCTGGGTGCTGGGTGGGGGGTAGGGGGTGGGGGGTAGAGAAGATGATTATTGTCCTTTTTTCTATTTTTTTTTTCTATTTTTACTTTTTTTTGTGTTTTTTGTTTTGTTTTTTAATTTATTTTTTGAAAGGGTATTTATGTCCAGAAACCAATAAATTTTGCTCACATGTACATCAAAACAACTGCCCATTTGCATGTCAAGCACGTTCATGTCACCTTCCGTCAATACTAATGATTTTTTGGACGACAAGGAGGTAATGTGCACTTTTATCAAAACACACAGACTACTTATGTTAGTTTTTGAAATACAGGTGGCACTAATGCACTTATGCCTAACTACATGGGGGTTTGGTGCACTTCACCTTATTAATAATAATGTATATTTTGAGGTATACTATTGTGATTATATTTACTTATTCGATAATAATATTATTACGATATGATATTGTTTATTGAATTTATATTATTTATTATTGTTAGCCTAAAGACCTTAATCATATATTTTGATAATAACTAAAATCTTAAATGTCTGCTTATCTATTGACTAATCAGGCTTGTATGAGCTATATATGTTTGAGATTAGTCATAGATTGGAAGATGCTCAAGTGATGATCAAACTTATGGAACCTAAAAGTCAAGCTCAACATTGCTATCTTCCATGGAAGATCTTGCTCAAGAAGAATGAAGTGTGAAGAGGAAGTCATAAGGAAAGAGATGTGGCATCATAAGGGATACTGGCCTCTTATGTGATATGCCTAGCAATGCAACGTGGAAGCTCATAAAATCGTTTACGAAATTTCTAAATTGTTTTGAGCTTTCCAAATCTCTTAATCGCTTTCAAGAGTGTTTGTGAAAAGGTGTCGGGCTACATTTGTTTGCTAAGATGAGTTAAGTCGATTGAGGCCCCCATTTGACCTACTCATCTGGCTACCACAGATAGAGCTAAATGAGCTAGTAGGACGAGAGACTCATCCAACTGCCTCGTCCAACTATAATAGAGAGGTCCGGATGAGGTTTCTGGCCAAGGCACTAATCCGATCCGACCCTTCTAACGACAGTTTGAAAACTAGTCGTTAACTATCCGGTACAAGGTTTTCTATATAAGCACGCATTTCATTTGAGAAAATAACTTTAAGAGTCTAAAGAAAACTCTTGAGAGCATTTATAAGCTTGAGCTAACATCTTCATTACTGTTTGAAAATGCATTTATTGAGCTTTCTTTTGTAGAATCCTTGAGTTGTAAATTGTACTTCATTTGTGTTATCTATCTCAAGAGGTGATATTACTTGTACTCGCATAGATTATTCTCATTGTTCACTTGTAAACTCTCTAGAACTAAACATTGTGGGATTCATAGTTTAAAGAGAGAGATTGAGAGTCTTGAATTGCTTATATGGATTTAAGAGTGGGTTGTAAGTTGGTTTGTACTTCACCAACATTTGAAGAAACATCTCTAGTGGAGTTTATAGAAATTCCTGTGGGCAGGATACCTTAGATTGTAGATGTAGAGTAGTGAACCATTCTAAAATTGTTGGCTTCATCTCTCTTTCTCTCTCTGCTTGCTTTTTACTTTATTGCATTTACTATTTTTGATATATTGCTTGATTGAATGTACTAGTTGCAACCCTTATTCGAGAAAGTAGTATTATTGCCTTTGTATCTTAATTCACCCCCTCTTAGGATAATTTAGGGTAACAATTATTATTTTTAATATTATTATCATTGCTTATATTTAAATTATTATTATTATATTTTTACTTTATTATTTATATTTTTTTGTATTATTATTAATATTATTTTATATATCACTCTTATGTTTGTTTCATTATTTTATATATGTTATTTATAATAATTATTATTCATATTTATTATTATAAATTATATTAACATTATTACATCTATTTCATTATTATTTTAAATTATGTTTTATTATTATTATTATTATTATTATGATTATTACTATTATTATTTATTTTTATTTGTTATATTATTTTGTATTATCATTATTAGATTATATATCATTATTACGTATTATTATTATCATTATATTCTATTTATATATTATCATTCTTATATAATTTATATTATTATTATTATTATAGTTATATTATTATATTATTACGCTAAATATTAACGTTAGAACTTCACTTTTTAGTAAAGCACACTCACTCTAACGATGTACCTTTTTCTTGATAGGTCAAAGAAGAAATGGGAAGAGCGACATTGGTTATAATAATAATTATTATATTAATAATAGTGGTATCTGTATAGTATGTAATATATATATTTTTAAGGGTATTTTGGTGAGTTGAGTAATAAGTTCATTCCAAAATAGATGGGCACGGGCTATTTCTATGTGTTTTTTCTTAGGAATAGGTATTTTCAGATTCGTGGGAATGAGATTATTGAGGAATTGGATTTCCAAGTTTAGTTCTTTATACAAAAAATGAGAATTAGAATAAAATTGGAAATACTATTTCATTCCTAACTCACTCTCACATACCAATTGCGATCAAAGTCCTTGTGCTTTTAATAAAGTACACAAACTATCTATATTTTCTATCTAGACATAACCTCCTAAAATCTTAAACTAAAGTATACCATATTTCATTTCCATCTAATTACTCAATGGTGTATAAGACCTATATGCCTAGAGTGAGACTTTGGCATGAAATTAAAGTTTTCCTCAAAATTTAAATTGAACCATCCCTGAAATCCCGATGTAAAACATGCATGAGAAATGTGAAAAAATGTTAAATTCTTTGTTTTTGCTCATCATTTAAATTTACATCAGTTTAATGGGTGTTATTTTGTGTTTTTCTTAATTTGTTCATGATTTGCTCACCTTAAATTTGGTGGAACACGCTCCATCCAACTCCAAATCATTCCCTGAATTAGAGAAACATTGTTCAAAATTGATGACGTCTTGGTCAACTTAGTTAAAAAGTCAAGATTTAGGTCAAAGCTTAAAAAGTGAAGATAAACCGTGTAGAGATCTCTATTAGGAAGTTTATACCGTGTTGTGGAGGATTTTCTGAGGCTTTTTATCATTAGAAAACTTGATGAACAATTTGTTTTGGAAACTAAATATAATGAAAAAGTATACCATAATCTGGCAGAGAGAGTATTAATATGGAATTTTAAAGGAAAAAGACAACCGCTTTCCTTTGTTTACCTTTTTCCATTTGGAAATGTATCTAATCATAACTTCATAATGCTATAAGTGAATTCAATACATGTAAATTTATGAAAATATTTCACCATCATTAAATCTTCTTGTTTAGAATATATTATAATATTATGACAGAATTCTCACTTTTCCCAACTAAGTATCCCAAATTTTCTTTTCTCTTGATTGATCACTCTAAATTAACGGTGTTAGTGTTTTTCAACTGTAAAGGGTATTATGATCATTTCTTAATTATTAAAAGAGAAAAAAATAAAAGAGAGAGAGAGAGAATAAGGCATGGACAAACCCCATGTAAACGTGGCTTGCCCAAAGAGAGGAGGAAAAAAAAAGAGAGCTTAAACTCAACAAGTATACACTAGTGCCCCAAAAAAAAGTGGAGTCATACTCAAACATACATGACACACGAACACAATATACACACACAAGCACAATATTTTCCAGCCACCAAATTTCCATTATAATACAAGTCAATATTTTTTAATACTTATTAGACTTACTATTTCTATCATATGCAAGGCAATAATATTTAACAGCTATTTGGCTTGAGATTTTCATCATGATGCAAGACAGTAATTTTACAAGCTACTAGACTTGCGATTTTCAGTATGATGCAAGTCTATAATTTTTATAGTTAATAAATATGCGATTTTCATTAGAATGCAATTTGATAATTTTTTAACAGATATCCAGCATGAGATTTTCATCCTCTTTAGAAAATTATTGGCTTTTCTAATATAAATAACGGGCCGGATAGCTATTAGAAATTGAAGATAATAGATAATATAATAAATCTCTTTCTAATAGCTTAAATGTATGAGAGATTTATTATATTATTCATTATCTTCAACAACATTATGGTGAAAATTGTAAACCTTGTAACTATAGCTATTAAAAATCATATGTTTGAATAGTGATAAAATTTGCGTACCTAATAGCTATTACAAATTATTGGATTGCATTGTAATAAAAATTGTAATAGTTAAGAAAGTTTTTCTCCTTTCATCATGAAGAAAACAGCAGGCCTAACAAAAATATTCCCTCCGCTAAATTTTTCCTTTTTTTTGTTTGTTGTGTATGCCATTTCAATGCAATGAAAATCAGAGTAAGCGCAATGGTAGCATGCATCCTACTCAGCAACATGGTAAGGGAAAAATAAGAATTTTAACCAATCAACAAGTTGATCATAAAAAATGGGTAAAGGTGTTAGATTTGAGGGATCTGCAAAAGAAAAATAATAATAATAAAAGACCTAGTTGGGTAAAAACATAAAATGCAGGGACCCAATTGTCTTTTTCCCATAATTGAAATATCCATTGATTATCAGATCCGTACTTGACTATTTGTATATATCATCACTATTATATATATTAGGCTAAAACACACTTTACCCTGACAAATTCTTGCATGGTCTAAGATCATATGTAGAGACATAGTTTTAATCAATAATTTGTTGCCACGTCTTCACAATATCAGAGATTTTACTTTTCATTACTTAAAAGCTAAATAAGTTAACTAGGGTTAGACATAACTAATAAAGCATTCTAACTAACCCACATAATTAATTCTAACCAATAGAAAGACAGAAGAGTTGAATGAAACTTGTTGATTCCTCTTCCTTCTCAACTACAAAGAACAACAATTTATCAAATTCTTGGGTGATGAAAAAAATTAAAGCTGGGTGATACGGGATTAATTTGATATAGATATAAAAGAGAAACATGAATATATTTACATACATATGTAAATATATACATGTATATATATAAAGGTTAAAGAGAATGGAAGATGAATATAAAAGAAGCTAGCAAAGCTGACAGCCACATTTCATCACTCTTTCAAATCCAAGAATTTGCGCCCAGCACCCCCCCACCATTACCGTTAGTCGCCGATGCATGTGGCTGCAATATTTCTTCCATGTGCTTCGATTCTTCTACAATACTACAACTAGACACTTTTCGAAAATTCTAAAATGCTTTAAAAATTTACAAACATCAACTCGTCGCAATATACAGAATCAATTTTCTTCTCTTAGCTACAAATAAAAAGCAGATAAAAACCAAATTAAAGTGAAACCTTGAAAAATCAATTTATATCATTTTCAAAAAAAAATATATATTAAACAATCTGGGTCTAAAATTAAGTTCAAGACCCCGTTATCATAACCCGCACACCTAGCTTTCAAGTTCTTCAACACCCAGCTCACATTTTCTAATATTGCCATATGGGTCTCTTGATGGAGTATAGAATTAAGAAATTAGTTAACAAAATTACAAAAAAAAAAAAAAAAAAGTCAGAAAACAACTTGGGTCCAAAAACGAGTATGAGACCCATTATCATAACTCATCAGCAGCTTTAAATAGCTACAATTTCAAGATTTTCTGTTGTTGAAGAACTTGAAGCTGCAAAATTTCTGATACTGATATATGGGTTTAGTTTTTAGAGGAATTGATAAATCAATTTTACAACATTGAAAAAAGAAAACAAGTAAAACAACCCGAGTCCGAGAACCTTTACAGTGTTAAACAAAATAAAAGAATATTCCAATTAATCCTTAGCTTCAAGCTTCAACACACAACTTTTAGAATTTTCATCACCCAAAAATTTGACAATCCGTGGTTCTTTGTAGTTGAGAGGGAAGAGGAACTAGCAAATTTCATTCAACTGTTCTTTCTTTTTATTGGTTAGAATTGATTATGTAGGTTAGTTAGAATACATTATTAGTTATATCTAACCATAGTTAACTTATTCACCTTTCGAGTATTAAAAAGTGAAATATCTGAATTTGTGATGAAGTGGTAAAAAGTTATTGATTAAGACCATGTCCCCACATATGGTCTTAGACCAAGCAAGAATTTGTCCTTTACCCTGGCCCCTAATGTATCTAATCCAAATCACTTTACCCCCTTATATTTGTTTCGTATCAATTAATCCCCTTCTTTTGTATTTAGAGTAAAGTTGTTAACGGGGTTAACTAACAGCCGTCAACTAATACACCATAAATAAGCAATGTTCCCGTTCTGTTTCTAGCAAAAAGTTTGGCGCCAAAAGAAAAAAAGAAAAACTAAGGACCCTTTTTTTCTTTTTTCTTTGCCCAAACACCATGGTTGAACATTGCTATCTTCCACGTTAACCCCCATTTTCTTCTTTTTCTTATCCAACACCTATTTGCCCAAACACAGGGACCTAAGTTGATGTTTTGTATCTATCTTGATTTTTTCATACCGAAGTTTACCGTAAACTTTTGGAAGAATAATATAGATGCTTCACTTAGAAAAAGAAAAAGAAAAAGAAAAAAGAAAAACACCATCACATTATGAAAAAGAAAATCAATCCAAACATGTCCATAGAGAAAAAGAGAAGATAGAGAATAGTTTTGGAGAGAGAGAGAGAGATATTCCTTAAAGCACTAAGTTATTTACAAATATCATCTAGCACTCTATCTATCTTTATCTTTCTCCTCTCGAGAATGGTAACAGGGTTTGATCGATAGCAACAAAAACATTGGAATAAGGATACGACCTATGTGAGAGAGTGTAGAGAGAAATGAAGAGAACATCAAAAAGAAATTGGGACTATCAAGATATAAATGTTGAAGGGAAAGTCTATCTATTAACACCGCAAAAACCTAATTATAAAAGACAAATAAGGGGGTTAAGTGATACAAAGTAAACATAAAGGGTAAGGTATTATGTCTTACATACATTAGCCGCGTAAAGTATTTTTCTTTACCCTATATATAATGACACATATTATAAAGTTTTTTGTTTTTTCATACTATTTTTTGGGTTAATTAATGCAAGTGAAAATTGACTTCAATAAAGAAACTCATAATCTACATAATGTCTTCCAAATTAAACCAATAAAACACAAATCATGTATACAATTGTTGCAATTCGGACATTGTGTAATGGAACATTGTTGAAATAGCCAAATAGAGTGTATAATAACCAAAGAATGATTAATTTATTTCAAATATAAAAACATTGCAATTAAAAATGAAATTCTTAAGTTTCTTGCTTTGTCATAAGACCTAGCCTTTTCTGCAAGAAGTTGATTTCCATTTTTATTATACTTCTCATGTAGCCTTTTCTACCTCATATCAAATGATGAAGTTAAAATATTTTTATATCCCATTTTGTTCAAACTTTATTATAAATGTCATGTACCACTACAAGTAATTTGAAACACATGATTTTCATATTTGTTGGAAACATCAATATTGCCATTTATATTCCACCCCATATTTCAACAAGGAAGAAACTCACAATACTATGAACTGGCTTTCACTGCAAAGAGCATGAGGAAACCAAAACAAAAGTGGTAAAAACCAAAAAAAATTAGGTTGTACATTCTTCATTCATATCTAATTATTGTACTTAAAAAGTAAAAATGAAAAGGTTGGATTAAGCGATGAATAATCAACACCTAATCTACCAGAATTTGTTTACAAAAATCTTAGGGAATGAAGAGTTTAACTTATAATATGTGCAATTATTCTCAAAGGAAAATATTATTCTCTTTACCAAACATATGTGGATCCAATCACAATCTTAGAATAAGAATAAGAGATCTTTCTCGATCAATCCCTTTGCCCCTGATCCTTCAAGAATTAGTTGTTCATTTGTAATTTGGGTTCTTCTACTTTATTTTATTTAATATTTTTCCTTCTTTTTTTTTTATATCGTTCCTTAAGTCTCATAGGTTTGACCTTGTAAAATTTAACCCATTTTCTCATTGAACGAAGGGTACAAAATAAATCAGATTGAATTTTTTATCAAAAGTACTATGTGAAATCTTCGGTTCATGACTATAAATCTTTCAAGCATACCATCCATGACTTAAATGAAAGAAATAAAATTAGTAGAATGAGAAGGAACAAGGCAAATACCATAACTCATTTAGGCCTCCTTTTTGGGAAAATGTTTATGAAGAAATTTCTTTTTCTTTTAAGGTTAAGAATTCTAGTGATATACCAAAAAAATAGTCTCATATTCTCTTTCTACCCGTGTCAGTTTCTTCTTTACAAGTCCAATTTCTACCTTCATTTCTTTCCATCAATGGTATATTACTTCGATTAGTGTTATCCTTCTACATAAGCAACTGTGGTATCAATATAGATCCAATTTTCACAACTTTTAATATACTAGTTTTGTGTTTATGGAAAATTTAGGCCTCAAAGTTCAATGATCTTTAGAACACTACTCTCTCATTATTTGATAGAATTTATTCCCATTTTTAGTGGAACAGGTTAACAATTCTCATACTTAATTAGCTTTCTAGCATTCAAGCGCATGTGTGTACATTCAAAATTTATTTGCAATCTACTTCATATAAGAAAACATTTTTTTTATTAATAATGTTTACATCTAATAGAGATAAATTAAAATAGTATTAAGAACTGATAGTTGCAACAGGTATAAAATATTCAATGAACCATTAATTAGCGTATCCAGAATGTCATTAAGATAGATGGAGCTCAAATGGAAAAGGCCAAGATTCAATTATATATGTAATAATCATCTGTACTACAATTTAATCTTTCCAAAAAGACATTTTGCTCAATGAACTCTTCAAACTCTAGCTTTGGCACTCAAGAATAGTTACTTTTGGATGCTCAATGAGTAGAAGTTATTTAAAACTTGTACTTATTATCTATCATGTTTGAGATGAAATTATGCTCTTGAAATTTGAATAGGCATGTGTCACAAAAATTACCCTATAAATAAGTTGAGCATGGATAGTGTTCATAGAATATCCAAGTTTTTCCCTGTTTGACTATTAATAATATTATAATATGATTTTTTGGTTTCATATTTTCGATTTTGATTATCAAGATTTCCCACATTGCAATGCTAAAAATTTCAACCTCTCGTCTCTTATTAAAGAATATAACATTTTGCAAAATAATAGTGGCACACTTTTTTGCAAAACAATATTTTGAAAGTAATTTTTTGTAGGAAAATAATAGAGATAATTATATTTGGTTATTTGATAGACATAACTTACTAAAAGAGATTCTCATATTGTAGTGATCAAATAAATGTTTCGATATTTAAAGTTTAAGTTTATGCAACTTGAACAGTAAAGATATGTTTATGCAACTTGAATAGTAAATATATGTTTATGGAATTCATGGAGCATATCTCACCCCCTCCCTCATTTATTTCTTCTTTTGGAATGGCACTCGCCCTTATTTAGTAACTTTTGTTATTTTTGTCGATGAATGGTGAATTAGCAGTAGCTACAGAACGCAAACTGAGTAATTGATAGAGGTTTTGGAAAATTGTTAATGACTAAAGACTAATTTTGTTTTTATCTTGCTCCTAAGGGGTTTAGTTGAGTTGGTAAATTTTCACAAAAAGGAGGTTCTAGGTTCAACTCCACTTGAGAACTTGAATATTGCTAGATTTTAAACCATTTTGGCCTTTCCATGTGGTTACTAATTATCCAAAAATAAAAATAATAATGCGGTCATGATTATTATTTTTCGATTGTGTAAATGAGAAAGAAATATAGGTCAAGCACTAGAAAGAAAACAATATATGCATGTCACAATTTTTTTTAACTAAAAGTATTTTCTTAAAAATTGTCAAAGCAAAGAAAATGAATGACACAAGATAACTAAATCTTTGTATTTTTTCCTTTTTTGGTGGGAATGTAAAAGTTGATGAATAAAAGAGTAATGTTATATATCACCTCTTTTTTCATCACCATTTTATCACCTCCTACGTGACGTCCTACATGGCATGCCAACTATATATTATTTTTTTTCCTCTTTCTTCTTTTCTGTCCCCTCTTTTCTTTCCCTTCTTAATTTATTTTTCTCTCTCTTAATTAATATTTGTCAAATCTTTTCCTTCTTTATCTTTAACCATAAGACTCTATATCATGCAACCGCATATGTGATCAATCTTCCTTTTCAAATTTTTGCATGCTACAATAACGTTATAGGAGATATTATGGGTATATCCTTATGCAAATGGGACATTGAAATGGTCAACGACTAGTGGCCAGGTTACCCACAATGGGTAACTGGCATAAAATCGTGAATGTTGTCAAAGACATGGCCATCCATCCACAACGGATGGTGTAGTATTTTTTTTATAAAAAAAATGTGGGACATTGAAACGACTTTGAAAATTGTGAAAAAAATATTTTTCGGTCGACAAATTAAAATTTTGCTAATTTTCTAGATGGTAAAATGTAATTTTCCTTTCCTATATTTACAATCACTATGATGCATCTATGATTCCAAAACAATCATATATAAACCCATATTTCTCTATTACAATCCTCTTCTTTTTGAAAATCTCAAATAATATTTATCAAGAAAGTCGAGTTGTATGGAAATGCTTAGATACTTTCTTTTTTTAGTACATTGGATTTCGTGGACTTCCAAATTAGGGTTCCTTGCAAATTGTGTGCCATCATTTTGATGTCCCAAAGATCGACATGAGTTGATTAATAGGTCTTTTTATTTGTGTTACAAAAATGTAAATCTTACATTTATTAATCAAAAAAAATTTATAAAGTGTAATGTCTTGAGTATATGCTGATAAACCTAACTCAAATTAGTCTTCTATAATCTTAGTTTAGTAACACGCAAAAATTTTAAAAAGAAATATTGATCACATATGCAGTTGATTGATACGGCTGATATGGTTAAAGATAAAGAAGAAAAAGATTTGGCTAATATTAATTAAGAGAGAGAGAGAGAAAGTAATTAAGAAGGGAAAAGAAAAGGAAAAAAATATTGTCTTATTGGCATGCCATGTAGGACACCACATAGAAGGTGATAAAAAGGTGATGGAAAAAAATGTGATATATAACATTACTCATTGGATTATTATTACCAGTGGTCGGTACAACATACAACATATCTCAAAAGATGTCACTCATAAGAACTAATCTTGTAATATCTCGCATTCACAAAAAGAAACATACAACTAGACCAAAGGCTTGTTCGTACCCTACGTACACTTTACTCAACTAACTTTGCTTCAATCCACAATACACACCCAATACACGCACACACTTGAAACTCAAATACATTTGAAAAATGTTGTCATTCTTTTGTTTTCTATAACGATGAAGTGTAAGAATGAAAAATTTTAAAACAATGCTCAAACCCAACAAAAGAAAGATGTTGAGAAGATGAAGAAACATCTCCCTTGGTCGTGCATCATTTTTTGTTTTCTAGCTGGATTTCTTGTTGCTTTTATGTTTATGACACTCATGTAAATTTTGATCGTTCTAATCTTTCCTTTCCAGTTGAATAACAATGTTTATTTTGTTGATGTAAAAAAGTTCAATTTGAGCTATTCTGATATGTTTCTTGTTGCATAGTCAACCTTAAGTTTGTCAAAACATTGCATAACAAACCTTATGTTTGTGAAAAGTGGCATAGTAGACCCTGTGTTTATGAGAAAGAGGTAGTCCAGTTCTGAGATTTCATCTATACTGACAGCAACTACCTGGCAACAACATAGATTGCAAACTCAAAGCACACACCAACCAACATAGTCATTCACCTGACAACAACATAGATTGCAAACTCACATCACACACCAACCAACAAAGTTATTCCCCTGACAACATAGAGATGGCACAAACATACCACACCAACCAGTATAGATAGCACACCACACCAAGCAACAAGAAACTCATATCCGAAAGAATGCGTCAGATTAGGATTTTGCCCAGTTAAAGAGACGCAATGTGCTTGGAATTGATGTTTAATCGGTTTGATTTGGGTTGAATTTGCAAAAGAATCAAGTTTGAAACCCTAGATTACCCTAGATTAAACTTTCTCTCTCTAGAATTTAGGGTTTCATAAGTGGAAATAATAATAATGAGAGAGGCGCACAATAGCTTTATTTTTAAATGAGGGCAAAGAAGTCATTTTGCGTCTACCGTTAACTGAAACAGACGGAGGTGTGAGTATACAACATTCCAGATGACATAGGGTTCATTATGTCAATTTCCAAAACACGAGGTTTATTATGCCAATTTTTAAAAACACAGAGGGGTATAGTGTTTTTCACCCTACTAAATACATCTTTTCATAACATTCAATTGCATATTCAATTAATCCACTTAGTACTTTGAACCTTTGATATATTTGATATTCATTTCCTTATAACTCTAAGAATTAAAGAGTCATATTGGGATTGGGTTTGTATTCTCCAACACCCCCTTCAAACCAAGACCATCTTCATGCCAAGTAGTGCCCTTAATTTCTTGAATGCTTCAGCATTTCTTAACATTTCGACTTCTTTGTCAAAACGACCTCGATGGTTGATCATCTTCTTTTCAGCCTTGTTCGATTGCTCCAGCACGACATCTATTTGCTCAACGTGTAATGGAAACAATCTTTAATAAGATCTTCAACTCTCTCATCCTTTCCAGCAAGCACTGCACCATCTCTTGACACGAGTACCTCTTTTGCTTCTAGCGTCCACTTTTCGATAGTCTTTTACTCAAGCAACGAAATACTTCTTCTTTTTGTCAAACTTCATTTGATGTTCTTCTATATTAGAAACAGTTTTGCATTTACGAATCCTTAAAAAAAGAGCACAAGGAAATATTCTACAAAATTTGATTATATTTCTCAAATAATTAACTCATGAATTAGCTAGGCTGCTACATTTTTTACAAAGACTCTCTTTTTACTCTCAATATTTTCTTCACTCACTTTTTTCACTTTTTCGTTCTTTTCTTTCACTTGCTTTCACTTTTCAACAACTCAGTCCTTTTTCATTTGAATGCAACCCCGAGCTCTGATACCACTTCTTGGAACTAGATTTAGCACACAAATGCAAAGGATACATAAAACTTTAAACGTGGTTCAGACTTAGCTACATCCACGGACATCCATGTCCCAATACATTTTCTTGAGTCCAGTTACTAACTGACTCTTACAACTACATTGCTTAACAAGCTTGGGGTGCTTTGCTACAAAGCCACGCCTATTTATACTAGTAGATAGGAAAACTAAGAGACATATACTAAATATATCTCTTCATAACATTCAATTGTATCTTCAATTAATTCATTTAATACTTTGAACCTTTGATATACTTGATATTCATTTCCTCATAACTCCAATAATGAAATAGTCATTTTAGGATTTGGTTTGTATTCTCCAACATGGACATATATCACTATCTAATATAAAGGAAGATCATTGTTATATATCACCTTACTTCACTCTACTTTATATGTTAAGAGTTCTTATTATATAAAGAGATATTTCACATTTAATACATAATTTCTTACCATACAAATGAAGGGTGAAATACCACACAGGTGACATAAAATGTCACAAAAAGGAATACGTACTTATCCAAACTACATATACGCTGCATTTCTTAGGAATCTTGTCAGGCTAAAACACACCACTAGCCTTTGTACGTAGTGCAGCCAAACCAGTAAATTGAGAATTATTTGATGTCATCTAGCAAGAACTCAATTTCATTAGATCCTCTTAGTTGTCCTTTGTAAAGTTGAATAACATTGTTGAAAGTTTAACTCTGATGAGGGTAGAAAATAGATGTCCACCCGAGCTGAGTGATTCAACCTCAACTACCTGCCCTACAAAACAAGAGAAGGAATCGCGGGGATGACGACCTATGTTTTCCCTCGGGTGTGAAAGTAAATTAGTGTGTCCGTGCTCAACGGTAAGTAATTGAGAGTAATAAATGTGCACGAGTTACCTTATAATAAAGAATGAATGGGGTATTTATACTACTAATGCTAGGCAGAAATTAATGCTCTGCCCTACCCGATACTATTCATACCTGCCCGATACTGTTTGAATTTATGTTACATCAGAAGTGATAGTTATGTTAGGGAAACAGAGCGAGGTCGGGCACAAGATGGGCTGCTTAGTTCCAGGTCGGGGAGTCTTTGACATGCTCAAATTTACACCCCTATCATTTCCTCCCCCCCTCCCCCTCAAGTCTAGAACTCAGAAGGGGTTCTAGAGAAGGAGGGTAATTACCTGAGCCAGGCACGATCAACCTAGAAGGGATAACTGCCACGTCACCTTACCTTCAACTGAGATGCTGACACATTACAACCTTGACGTGACAGTTAGTATTCCTGGGGCGGTTACTCATTTGCCTATAAATAGGCCTTGGCCATTTCAAAATTTTTCTCCACTTTCGCAATCAAAATCAGAAAGCTCTCTAAGGCATTACAGATAAGCTCGGTAAACACTTCCCGTTCTCATAGACGTTAGGTATGCCATTAATCCCTTCTTCTTTATTTTCCTCTTTACATTTATACCTACACATGGGGAGATCGAATTCCAAGGACAGTCAAGCCATTGATGTCATCCAATTGCCCCTACTTGTATACATGACCGATATCTTAGACCATTTTGAGCTCAGCCTGGGTCAGTTGGCTTCTAATGGTTGGGCATATATGACGGCCTTCTATGTCCATTGCCGAAGCAAGAATGTAGTCCCGACCTTGAACCTGTTTAGGGAATTCTTTTTGTGCAAGCCGAATCCTGGACTGCGTGGATGATTCCACTTCGCTGCCCGACCCAGTCACGCCCTCTTTACATAATGGAAGTTATCCAACAAGGGTTGGCACAATGATTGTTACTTTGTTAGCTTGGGCACGAATCCGGGGGTGAAGAGGACTTGGATGCCTGGATTAAAGAAAGGCGCCAACAAACCTCTGCAACTCTCCAGCTCGGAACGAACCTCAGCTAACATACTCATAGAAGGGGAATTTCTACTCGACATAGATTATCACCTCGAGTGGCCAAAGATATAGAAATACAAGTTGTTTAGTGCGGGGCCACCCGACGTGGAAAAAGTGCACCCCAGTCTAACTCATAAGGAGGAAAAGGGCGAAGATGAGAAATGAGAGGAGGTGGGATAACAAGAAGAGAGTCAGTCCAAGGAACTTGGATCCGATCTCCCCATTTCCCGACCTAATTGTTCTTGTCTCTTTTCTTTATGCTTATCCCCATCAGTAACTAATACTTTGCATATTTCAGGAATGGCAAACCGAGCTACTCTTGTATATGGCATGAAGAAGAAGGCCAACCAAGGCCAAGACCCCTCAGTGCCTAATGACCTAGGCACGGGGCCGGTAGCATCCCAAGCTTCCCACATGTCAAAGAAAATGCCCCTTAGCCACCATGAGGAGGTGCCGAAGGGCCACGCCAACCCCACCAAAGAAGTCTCCTCCAAAAAGAAGAGCAAAGGAGTTGAGATTGAGGAGCGCGCCAGGGACTGAACCGAAGATGAATCCCCCCAGAAAAAGAGGTCCCGACCTCAAGAAGGCGATTGTAGGAAGGCTATAGAGGTCCACAACCCTAAGAAAGTCTAAGCTATGGTCGCGGCTGTGGCCGCTGCCAACTCAACTGTGCGGGACCCTAAGCTCAACACGATCCCCTTTGACCAAGTAACCTTCGATTTGCGAACGTCCATGGCAACTGTAAGTTTCCTGATTTCTTAACTTTCTTAGGTCGGAGATTCCTTTCAACTAACCCATTTTCCTTCTTCTTAGGTTGAGTCCCACGCCATTTCCACGTCTAGCCTCATAACCCAGGCGTAGACTTACGCGCTCGAGCTCGAGCACAAGTACCAAGAAGTTGTGGCCGCGCTAGAGAATCACAAGGAGGAGGCCATGAAGAGGTTTGCGAAAGACACTGCGGAGATCAAACGCCTTAAAAAGGAGCTCGAGGCCAATAATAAGGGGTTCGCGATCGAGAAGGCCCAACTGAGGGAGGCCCATGCTCAGGAGCTCGATAAGGCCCAATTTGAGAAGCAGGAAGCTGAGCAGAAGCTAAAGGACTTCATCGACAAGGTTGGGCCCAGCGGGGAAAAGGTCATCCAAGCCTTCAAGGACGACGATGAGGGGACCCCAATTCTTGGGCGAGTATGCCGACAAGTTATCCAAGCTCGGATATACTGAGGGATATTTCCGAGGCCAACTTGCGGCTAGGGAGAATGCGAAGACCTTCTATCCTCAGATCAAGACGGGTTTCATCGAGATTATGAGGCCCCTTTTGAGGACTTCTGGCAGGTCCCAGAGTTAGCTCCCAAACTCAAGGCAACAGCTGCAGAGATCAAGAGATATATAGAGAGATGGGTCGACCAACTTGATGAAGAGTCCGAGGACGAGGAAGATGCCACCCTCGATGTGAACCCCACTACTAAGGGATCCAGCTCTATAGTGCCTCCTCCAACCTAGAATTATATTTGATTGTACTATAGCCCGAGGTGGCCCACCTTTGTACCTTTCTTTTAACAATATTAATAAAATTGTGTTCACATTTTTACTTTGTCCCTTTTGAATGCATTTTTCATTTTCTACAAAGTAAATTAAGTCGGTAACCAATTAAATGGACTTGAATTAAACCGACAATATATCTGAGCTTGATATTTAACAACAAACAAATAAGAGTGTAATCACTAACTTATATTGTTGTTATGCCCGAGTTGAGCGTTGGTTAAACAAAGACAAGTCAAACTGATATAAGATCTGAGTTGGACCTTTCTGATCAATGAACAAGTGTGATAACAAGACCTCGTATTGATATTAATACCCGAACTGGGCGTTTAATGAACGAGACTTAACCAAGTCAAATCGATCATGGGTCCGAGCTGGACATTTAATGATCAATGAATAAGTGTGAGACCACGAACTTATATTGATGTCATACTCGAGTTGGGCGTTCATTGAGTGTTTTCCCGTAACAACCTCAATTAGTCTTAGGTTCAAAGCGGCCTAATTGGTCTAAGATTATGAGTGTGTTCCCTCATGACCTCGCCTCGCCTCGGACCATAAGTATGACTAGCACGCATTCAGCTAATTAGTCGAGTTAGTTTTATCAGATAACAAGTGCGTTAACCATCGCAATCTTGTTATTGATTTAGGTTTAACGAAATATACCAACCTCCTAAAGATGTAGAAAATTTACAAGTATGTGCAAAAACATAGACTTGACATTTTAGAAGATTTTAATACATTTTTTTTGGCTCAGTAATTACACAAAATAAAGCTTTAAATGTTCGGCATTCTAAGCATTTCTCAGTTGCATTCCATATTTATCGACAAGATAGAAGGTTCCAGGTTGAAACTCTTTTGCCACTTGGTATGGTCCCTCCCAGAGCGGAGAGAGCTTGCCCCTTAGGCTTGGTTGGAAGATGGCTCTTATCAGAACCAGGTCCCATTCCTTGATTAACTTGGGCTTGACCTGTTTTGCAAAAGCTCTCTCCATGGCTAACATTCTGACTTGGGCTTTGGTCCGCAATTCTTCAGCCAAATCAAGCTTTTCTCGGATCTTAGATTTGTTTATTTCTTCATCGTGGAGAAGGGTCCTACTGGTGGGAGACCCGACCTCTACTAGCAAAACTGATTCCATGCCGAAAGTCAGATTGAAAGGCGACTCTTCCGTCGCTGAGCTGGGTGTAATACGATGAGCCCACAGGACCTCGGGAAGTATCACCGCCCATTGTCATTTTGCTTCTCTCAGCTTGATTTTTAGATCCTGCAAAATAGATCTATTAGCCATCTCAACCTAGCTATTACATTGAGAATGAGCAATAGATGTGAATCTAAGGTCAATCCCGATCTCGGCACATTTCCCTCGAAAGTATGCACTATCAAATTGTTTACCATGATCAGTCACCATGACCTTGGGCACCCCAAATCGGAAAATAATGAACCTCTACACAAAGTTCCAAGCTGCGTTGTCAGAGATTCTTGCCACAGCCTCGGCCTCGGGCAACTTAGTGAAGTAGTCCACAGCCACAAAATAATGATTTTTCTGCCTCACACTATTTGAAAGTGACCTAATGATGTCCAGAATCCACTAGTAGAACGACCACGAGCTCAGCATTACCATGAGATCTACCGATGGTTTCCTCTGAACATTAAAAAATCGTTGACAAGTATCACATCTTTCTACAAATTCCTTGGCATCCTGCTTTAGGGTCGGCCAGAAATACCCTTGGCTCAAGGCTTTCTGAGCCAAAGCTTTACCTCCGAGGTGATTCCCACATATGCCTTCGTGTATTTCTCTCAGTATGTAATTTCCATCCTCAGGTCCTACACACTTCAAAAGAAGCCAAGTATAAGCCTTCTTATACAGCTTCTCGGCCATGATCACAAACCGCGAAGCCTGCTGCTCTATTTTTTGAGCTGCTTTCTCATCATTTGGGACTACACCCCTCTCAAGGAAGTCCAGGATCGGCTTAGTCCAATCCAAACTCACATTTAACTCTGAGATCGCTTTTCCACTAACCTGGACACTTGGCTCGGAAATCTCTTCCACATGAACTAACGTGGGTCGGCTCTTCCCTGCCACTAACTTGGACAAGACGTCAGCTTTGACATTCTCTTCCTTCGGGATTTACTACACCAAAAACCTACAAAAACCCGAGGTTAACTCCTTTACCTTGCCGAGGTATGCAAGTATTACAACATCCCTGGCTTCAAATTCTCCCGACACTTGGTTGACAATCAACTAAGAATCTGTATCCATCTTTACAATCTAAACCCCGAGCTAAGTCGCTATCCTCAGTCCTGCTAATAATACACTGTACTCAGCTTCGTTGTTGGAGGTTGAGAACGTAAACTTCAATGAATATTGGTGTTTATGCCCCCATCGAGTCGAGAATCACTACCCCATATCCATTGTTCGACTTGCCCGATGCCTTATCGACCTGAACCTTCCAAACTTCGTCAGGATTATGTTCAACTTATGTAGTGTATTCTACCATAAAATCAACGACTGTGTGGGCCTTAATCGTCGTCCTTGGCTGATAAGATATATCAAATTGACTCAACTCTATAACCCATTTGAGAAGTCTACTTGAGGCCTCTAGTTTATACATAATTGACTTCAGCGGCGCAACAGTCATCACCTTAATAGTATGTGCATCAAAATAGGGCCTCAACTTCTTGGACACCGTGACCAAGGCCAGAACAATCTTCTCCAAAAAAAAGTACCTCGTCTCTGCACCTCTAAGAGTTTTACTAACATAGTAAACAGGTTTCTGATCCTCTCCTTTTTCCCAGACCATCGCACATTTCACTGTTGTACTCGAGCATAACGAATACACTACCAACTCCTCCCCTCCTCAAGTAGAAAAAGCAAAAGTGGGGAAGATAGATACTTCTTTAAATCATCAAACACCTTTTGACATTCCTCTTCTATTCAAAATTCTTGGGTTCCTAAGAACCTTGAAAAGTGGCGCACACTTGTCAACCGACCTGGACATGAACCGACTCAGGGCAACCACTCTGCCCGTGAGTTCCTGCATATTATTGACGCAGCTCGGGGGTACTTGATCTAAGATAACTTGAATCTTTTGTAGGTTGTACTCGATCCCCCTAGTCGTAACCATGAACCCCATAAACTTCTCGGCTTTAACCCCGAAGGCACATTTCTCTGCATTTAGCTTGATCCCAAACTTCTTCATGGTGGCAAAAGCTTCTTCCTGGTCGGAGATATGGTCTTCAAACTTCTTACTTTTGACCAGCATGTCATCAATATAGATCTCCATGTTGTGCCCGATCTGAGACTTGGAAACTTTGTTCACCATCCGCTGGTAAGTGGCTCTGGTATTCTTGAGGCTGAATAGCTTGACTTCGTAATGGTAGAGCCCCTTATCAATGATGAAAGTTATCTTCTCTCGATCCCCACGGGCCATCTTGATCTGGTTGTATCATTTGAAGACATCCATGAAGGTAAGCAACTCACACCCCGAGGTGGCATCAGCCATCTGATCAATCCAAGGCAAAGGAAAACAATCCTTAGGGCATTCCTTATTAATGTTGGTGAAGTTAATACACAATCTCTATTTTTCTGGGGTTTTTGCAACCAGAACCACATTAGACAACCACGTCAGATATACGATCTCATGTGTATAGCCCGCGTCAATCAACTTATCCACTTCTTCAGAGATCATTTTCTGTTTATCATTATGGAAATTTCTGCGCTTTTGTTGTACTAGGCAGTAATCGGGCTTAACATTCAGATGATACTCAATTATGCTCGGGTCGATACCTGTCATGTCAATGGCAGACCAAGCAAATATAATCGAGCTGCATGAATCCCTTCTCTAAAAACTTTTTAGTTGACCCTTTAATTCTTGCAATTTGGTTGAAGTAATGTGGTATGGAGCCTTAAAGATAGGCTGTGTACCTGGTAGTGTGTCGATCACGAATTCAATTTCCTTTTCAGGTGGCAAACCCGACAACTCCTCCGGAAACACATCAACATACTCTTTAACCATCGGCATCTCGACTAACTTATTTTGATATGTTGGCTTGTTGATCAAATAAGCCAAATACCCATTACAACCTTTTCTCATGTACTTCACAACGTTCATTGAGGATATCACTGCATTACCCGATAAGTCACAATTTCCCTTCACTCTAATCACAGGTTGTCCCGGTACCTGGTACTCATAACCTTCGTCCGGAAATCCAATTGAGCATAATCCCTAGCTAACCAATTCATCCCTAAGATTATATCATATTTTTGGAAAGGAAGCACAACAAAGTCAGCCAAGAATTCCCGATCCTTAATTTGAATCTTGTAACCCTTGCAACCAAACCTAGAAACATACTTGGTACCCATAGGAGTACTAACCTCTACATGACATAACAATGGTTCAACTTGCAATTTAATGCGATGCACACATTGTGGGGGTAATGAATGAATGCATGGCTCCAGAATCAAATAAGCACCTTAACCAATTGATTCAAAATCAGGAATGTACCTTCAATAACAACGGCATCATCTAGGAGTTCTTCTTGATCCATGGCATAAACTCAGGCTTCAGCCCTCAGCGCCGGTGTACTCATTGCTAGTTGATTCTGAGCATCTTTGTTCTACCACTTCAGGCAATCCCTAGCTAGGTGTTGATCACTCCCACACCAAATACACTTGTCATTATTCTTCCAACATTGGGTTTCAGAATGCCCTTTCTTGTTACAGTAGTTGCACATTAAGTTCCGAGAGGTAGCTATACTCCCTGATGAACCACGAGCAAATTGAGCAGTTGAGGCACTCATTTGTGATCTAACAACAGTCGGTCTCACTTGGCTTTGGCCTTGACTTTGGGCTGAATAGGATTGTTGTGGTGCTTGAGATGGAAATGGCCACTTTTTGACTTCACTCGGTGCACCTCTCATATCAAACTTTATGTTCTCAACCCGAGCTGCATAATCAATCATTTTGGCATAGGAAGTGAAGCGATTAGATGCTAAGAAGTCTTGAATCTCGGACCTTAATCCCTGAATAAACTATTTAATCATTATAGTCTCTATCTGGACTAACTCTGGAATGTAATGAGAGAGCTTATTGAATCCAGCTTCATACTGCACCACCGACATTTTTCCTTGCCTTAAAGTCAAGAATTCCTCTTCTTTCTTCTCCCAGCCTACCTCTGAAATGTAGTTTCCCTTGAAAGAACTCACGAAATTAGCCCAACTGGTAGGTATATTGCATTCTTCCCAACGGAGCTTCTCCATCCACCACCATTGCTCTGCATCTCCCTCTAATAAGAAGGTCGTAAACACCACTTTCCTCTCATCATCATAATTGAGGGCGGTATATATCTTCTCAACTTGTGCAAGCCAACCCTCCACTTTCTCATCGTCAGGCTCACCTCGAAATTTGGGTGGTCCATAGCTTAGGAAATCCCTCAATGTTCCCTCCCTGTTTCTTCCATAGCCACTAGTTGTGTTACTGTCAAACCTATTGTTATTATTATTACTTGCACCACCCATTGCTTGTCGTTCCATAACACGGCTCATCCTATCCACCGCGGTCGCCATCAAACTAAAGGCTGCTATCCCGGGGTTGGTTTGGTTGGCGTTATCTGCTTCTTGAGTCCTTGTAGTTCTGCGTGTACTAGGTCCTGTCATCTATAAGTATAGACATTGTTCACGGTTATATGACATGTATGCATTATATGAGACACAAACATATATACCTCTAACATTCTTAATATGCATGAAATAGGGGTATACATAACTTGTAAGTTTCACATAAGTAAGAAGCGAATGTGACACGTTAGGCATAAAAAGTTACACATAAGCATATAAGTCTCACAGTTACACAATCACTTAAGACCTACTCATGTTAAGACTCCTTCCTAGGGACCTCATTCAAAACCCAGACTACTCTAGCTAAGGCTAGCTCTGATACCACCTAAATAAGATGTCACTCCCTAAGACCAAGACCCGCGGAGGTTAAGGCCGGGACGCGACGTGTCATTAGCTTAGTACCTGTGTGATGATCATTTCATAATCCTAAACATTCATTATCAGCCACAAGTAACTTCAAGAGAATGCAAAAGGCACTAACATTAAAATCCACACCATCCTGTTACATATGTACAAGACCTAGAACCATCTATCCAACCATAATATCCGTTCCCAATAGTTCAACTAGCCCTCAAAAGAATAGTGGTTAAGCTTAATTACAACACAAGAATCCAAAAGAATATTACAAGTTATGAAGTAATCAAATGTAATCATCATAATCTTCTTCTAATTCAAAAGTTACATCTTCAAACACAAGCATGAAGATCACAAGACACATAAATCGGTCTCATCAAGTAGAGCAGCTTCACCCTCAACCTGTACAGTTTGTTCGGGCTCAACTTCACCTGTAATTGTCAAGAAAATGGGGTGAGCTACACTTAGCTCAGTGAAAGATATAAGGAATGGGAATTTTCGCAATCATTTTCATCATTTCGCTAACCTTTCAAAAGACCATGCTATGCATACACAACACTTATTTAAGGATAGCAAAAATGGATTAATCATATTAACAATCAAACAACTATACTCTTCAAGGACCTTAAGGGATTGATCGTGTCGTTTTGCGCTAAAAAATAGTAAGGTTAAATGATTGAAAATATTGCTTATCTTGAATTACCTCTAGCTGTGGCAAGTAGAGGGCCAATCCACAGAGATTGGGTTATCAAAATAATTTAAGTCCTTAATTTCGAATTGTTTGACTATTTCCCGTCACGGATAAGTTTGATTAAGTCCAAAAGTATGGAAGTACGAAAAATTAAGTCCAAAAGTCTAAGAAATGTCCAAAATGTTCAAAGATACGGTAGTAACAAGATCAAATAATTTTGTCCAGGAGTGGTTAGTTCAATTTAGCGGGTCCATGATTTGGAATGATAAATTCGATTGGAGTATTTAAGTGTAATATTATAGATTTAAATTAAAAGAATAAATCATTCAAGAAATAGGGCTACAAGCTCCCACTTCTAAAGTTAGCCTTAGATACGTAAGTAATATGACTAATTAATTAACAAGACTGAATATGTTGGTACAACCTAACAATATCCAACCTCTCAATTAATCTTCTTACTTACGTACCCCGGAGGTGCTGGTACAACCTAGCTAATTCCGTCCGAGGTAGTTACGTACTGCCACTGGTTTACAAAACTGGACGTATATATATTATCGATTAATTATATCATAACTACAAGTATACGTATAATTAATTGATAATACTAAGCAATTAAAGAATACGAGACTTGAATTAACTAAATCTAAATATATATACAAAAATATCATCACTTATTTATCATTCCAAAAATAAGGGTCTAAAGTGCCATAATTAGATTTACAAAATGGAAATCGAAATCAAGAATAAAAGTTACTGAATTTAAGCACGTCTTGATTTAGCCGGCTCGATTTCTCTGAAGCTATGGTGTTAGTCCATAAGCCCGACCCTTATTTTAGGACCCTAACTAAACTAAACTAACCTACTTCTAAGCTAAAATATAAAGAAAACTGATTATATACAAAGAAAAATGTAAAAAATCACTTATGCCCACTAGAGGAGCAGAAGCTTGGCTAAGAAGAGAAAAATTGGTTCTCTTCGTTGCTGCAAAATCGTGACATTTATAGGCAAAACTTCAGGAGGGTACTCAAGCGCTAGTCAGGCGCGCTCGAGCGCCCTTCTGCACTTTTGATTTTTATATTTTTTCTGTCATTTTCAGTCTGCATTTTGCCGCTTAATTGTCGGCCTTTTTCAAAAAATGGCACTCGAGCGCAGAAAATGAGTACTCGAGCGTAGAAAAGGGGCGCTCGAGCACTCTTCTTGCTGTGGTAGGTGAACTTTGACTTTGACCGGCTCAGTTGACTTTTGACCATTGACCGTTGACAAAAAAGTTGACCAGGTCTATTCTAAGGTTTTTTAGTGTCCTGAATCCGTTTCTGTACTCGGTTTGGCCAAATTCAATCTCAAATTATTTGTTTTGAAGTTGTTCTACCATTTTCCTTCAGTGTTGCGCCGAATATTCTCTCAAAATGTTGGTTTTTATGGCCGTTTTTGCTCTTTCTTCCTTAAAACCTATATTGCACTAAATTTGTGTAAAATATATAATTAAGCTTGAAATAATAATGCAATATACATGATTCAATGGGTTAAAGTTACTAAAAATATGGATTTATCAAGGACCAAGCGAGAGTAAGGTCCATATAGTAAAAGGATACAATTTCATGAACTTTGTTGTAGATGGACAGTCTTGAAGCTTCCTTGTCAACTCTTCCTCAACACATCAATCAAAAGGGCATTCCGGAGGTAACCCATCCATAGTAGCCGGGCCGTCCTGGCAAGCCCAATGCCACCCAGGCAGAACGAAACTTCGACCATAAGGTTTACTAAATTGCATAATCAAATATTATTTGGACAGGTACGTCCCAACTCTCAAAGGAAACACACCAAGCGAGAGAGGACACTAACAATATAAACACATTTAGAGGGCAACAAAGTAGGTTGCCTCCGTCAAGCAAGCATATTTCACGCAATAATGTCAAGTAAACTCATAGTGATTCAATTCTTCATCAACTAATTCCCAACCAAGTAATACATAATATGCAATTCAAGTTCAACAACTACATGCCTATTACAATGCCATAATGACCTCTACAATGTTCGTATAGACAAATAATGCAACACGAATGCTTGACAACATCACTTTAAACATATATCTTGAGTCCTCATAAGTATGCAAGCTATCACAAATGATATGACACAAAATAAGCACGATAGGAGCATGTTCATGTAGTCCAGTCGCGTACCCGGTCGTGTTGATCACGACCGGTACACGACCGTCAGAATGGTCCGCAATTTTTCAGGCTTGATGTCCGGTCGTGTTCAACACGATTGGCAACAAGACCGGACCTAGGCGATCTCAATGGGAAATTTTGTCAACTTGCTTTCTAACAAGTTTTCTTGCTTCTAGCCTCAATCAAACACTTGATAAACCCACAAGGTATTACTAAACAACACCTAGAAACCCTTGCATCATACCAAATCATCTAGGACTTCATACTTAATTCAAAGAACACCACAACATTTCATAAAGCTCACAATGCTAGATTTCCATTTCTATATGTGCACACAAGTTATTCCTCTTCCAACACAAACAAAACAATACCCAACTTCTTATACCACTTCTCAACTCATCAAGAATGTCATATGCATACACAAGATGAAGCCCTAGCTCAAAACATCCATAAAACAACAAATTATGCCACCATGAACAAGAAGATCATAATATATTCATCATAACACCTTGGATGTGCTTTATGAAGCTTTTGAAAGAATCCCTCACCTTAGCTTTGTGGTTGGATGCAAGAAAATGCTAGCAAGCAAGTGTAAAAGCAAGAAAATGGCTTAACAATGGCTTGGAATAACTTGGATCTTCTTTCTTCTCCTTCTTCTCCTTCTTTTTCTTCTTCATTTCTTCTTCTTTCATCTCTTCCTCTCTCAGTCGTATAGTGTGTGTGTGTGTGTGTTTTTGTTTTAGAAGACAACAAATAGTTGGTAGGATATTTGTTATTTTTCCTAATGACCATCTTACCCCTCTAACTAATAGTTATTTATTGCTTGCCACTTTAGTTGTGCTTTAACTAATTTAGTTATTAATATTAAGTCAATAGTGTTTAACCAATGCCTATGACACCTAACGCATAAACACACGTAAGTAAATATAATTGCACGTAAAACCATTCAAATGCACGTAAATCGATTTAAACACGTATTAAATGATATGATATGCATATGGGGTTTCGTGCGAGGCTTTACAAATCCTGCCAAGGTTCCTCTCATCGGTCTCAGCTTGCTCTGATCCAGTCCCAACTGCTCAAAGTTTTTCAGGAATATCACCTCTACCGAGCTCCCTGTGTCCATCATAATTCTTCAAACTGTGTGGTTTGAGATTTTTGTACTAATCATCAAGGGGTCATCATGTGGGAGCAATACCCCTTCTAAGTCATCCGAGGAGAAAGGCATCATTTCCAGGCCACAAGTTATACTAGCAACAGGTCCCTGCTCACGCCCCGCTCAGACGAATCCCTTCCGCCCTGCTAAGGTTTCCCCTCCCGAGACTAGGCCTCCGACAATGGTCTCAATTACAGCTTGATGGATACCCCCTTATGCTCGCTTTGGGGGGTTTCTCTCCCTCTCCCTTCCCCTTCCTTGATCTGGGTTCCGGGGCGGAAGTCCCAAGATATACCTCATCAGGTGTCCTCGGGAAATCAAAGCCTCAATCTCCTATTTCATCTTCTTGCAATCCTCAGTGTTGTGTCTGAAATCATTGTGAAATCGAAAAAACTTGTTCTTTGGCCTCCTCTCGAGCTGACCTCCCATCGGACGAGGTGGAATTATGTTGTAGTGAGCCTGTATCTCCATCAGAATCTGCTCACTTGAGGTGTTGAGGGGCGTCAACACAGTGAACCTCGGTTCTTGTTTTCGCTGCTGTTGCTGCTGCTTCCCCTTCGGCTCTGAAGACTCCCCCTTCTTCTCCAAATCTTTTTCCTTATCGTCATCCCTCTTCGCCTAATGGATCTCCTCGGCATGGATATACCCTGAGCTTTGACCATCAGGTCAGCTATAGTGTCCACAGGGTCGATAGCCAATGATCATATGAGGGCTCCTAACCTGAGTCCACTCTGATAGGCCATCAGTGTTGTAGAATCCTCAAGATGAGAGATTCTTGGGGACTTTTCATTGAATCGAGCCGTGTAAGACCTCAAGGTCTCCCCCTTCTCCTACTTAACTGCTAGGAATGACTAGGTGTGGTAGGTCGAGCTCTGGCTTCCTGCGAATAGACCTAAGAATGCTTCCGCAATTTTGGAAAATGCATCTATTGACCCTAACGGGAACCCCTAGTACCAAGTTAACGTGTTCCCCACCAGTGTAATTTGGAATGCTTTGCACTTCATTTTGCCGGGCATATCATGAAGGGTCATGTGATGATTGAAGTTTCTAAGATGGCTGGTTGGGTCTCCCTCCTCATTGTACATGACTAGGTTGGGCATGCAGTTTCCAGGAATGTCTAGAATATCCGGGGATAATGGGCTGACTCCGAGCTGATGGACAACCTTGGCGATTGCCGCAACAGTCTTGGTTGGCTTGGGCTCTGCACCAACTGCTTGTTACCTCGAGACGGTCAATAAGTCCCGAGGAGCCCCGGTCATCAACTTCGATTTGTGCTCCTCCTTGTCTCGGGTTGGCTATATGAACCTGGGGTCAGTGCAGTGCTAGAACCACCTAATTTGCAGTAAGGCAGGTCACTATGTCCTGAAGCTCTCTGAACATGTGATACAACAGTTTTACCTCAGGACTTATAGAAGTCATTGGGTCTACTACTCTGGGTTAGGATGTATTTGTGGTTAAGTGCATACATTGGCTCGACCCATGTTGGTTTGGGTGGAATTTGTTCCGGGGGCATTTTTGGGTATCCCGTCCTCAGGTGGAGGGTCCTCGACCCAACGGTTATGGCTTCTCGTGTTCACCATAGTAGTTTTTCTCAATGGGTTAGTGGGAAAGTAAAAAGACTACGTTCCTACAGACGGCACAAACTGATGAGGGTGGAAAATAGATGTCTTTCTGAGCTTAGTGATACGATTTCAACTACCTGACCTACAAAACAAGAGAAGGGATCGCGGAGGTAGCGGCCCGTGTTTCCCCTCAGATGTGAAAGTAAATTAGTGTATCCGAGCTAAACAGTAAGTAGTTGAGAGTAATAAATGTGCACAAGTTACCTCATAATGAAGAATGAATGGGGTATTTATACTACTAAAGTCGGACAACAATTAATGCTCTGCCATACCCAGCATTGTTTATACATGTCCGATATTGTTTGTCTTTATGTCACATCGGAAGTGACAGCCATGTCAGGGAAACAAACCGAGGTTGGGCACAGAGCGGGCCACTTAATCCTAGGTCAGGGAGGCTTTGATGGGCTCGGAGTTACACCCCTATCAAACTCAATAAACACAATTTTCAAATTCATCGAACAACAAAGCTTTAATCGCATGAATAGCTCTAGAATTCAAGCTTGTGAATCACTTCATTGACCAAAGAGATCACTCTAAGCCACAATAACATTCATATTCCAATCCCTAACCTCACTTGTACTTCCTCTATAACAGCAATCTGCTTTAAGTTTAAACAAACATGATACGGGGGAGTGGATCCCCTCATCATGTTATTATGTTACGAGAAATTAGACCTAAAGATTATGAACTGTTAAAATTATTTTATCATAACTATACCGTCAAATCTTGCTTATAACTTAATATAATAATATTATGAGTAAATTTATACTGTTGAAACCGATTATAAAAAAATATATATATCTTTTTTCTCTACACACTTTGATTTGGATGTTGGAATTATTTAAAATTGATTAGGTACATAATGCTGAGTGAAATGGATAAATGAAAGTTTTAGTTGATAGTATTAGTTGATAGTAAAAGTTGACAAACTTAGGATGAATAAAATGATGATGCAATTAGCATTTATTTTTCTTTTTCCTTTTGATTTATCAATTAGTTGGTCCTTAGACTAAGTTATGTTCACCTCGAATTTAATCTTCCCCCAATCCAAATGCATTAACAACGATAACATCAGGACTTAAAACCGATATCACAAAAATACACCTCTTTTATGGAAACTAGCAAAGCTACCCACTAGGGATTAACATATTCCTAGCATCTTACATTTGATGCATTTAATTTTAAACATGACATATTATATAAGGACCCTTTAATTGTAATTAACTATTGCGGTTAGATCAAGAAAGTGTTAGGATATATGTCTTAAAAGCCAATAAATTATATTTTGGAAGTTTGGATAATGTATTATTTAGTTAATGTGGACAATTTATTTAATTATTGATGGAACGTGCAAGTTTAGTGGATAATGGGTTTCGCACCACCTATGTTTTCAATTGCTCAGCTTGAACTTTGTGGCAAGCCATAAGAAACTATCCCTCGGTTGGTAAAGATAATAAATGAAGGTTTTTCATACCTTTTTGAGAATTTTTTTCCTAGATGATGATAAGTGATTAATATGAACAACCTGTTTCTTATCTCCAGATGATGATAATTAGAAAATGTCGATCCTCCTTGTCTTTGCCAACCTTGTTTGAAGTTCAAATCTCAAGTCTCTGCTAATGTGATATGAGCATGAACTGATTTTTTCTTGGAACTTTATGAGCTTGATAGATTGGAGACGCTCTTGGAGTGGACGAATAATTGTGTTCTTGCACGTTAGGAGCTTTGTATGTAGTACTTTTCTCTTTTCACTGTTTCAGTCAAGTCTTCTTATCGGTTGTCTCTTCTTCAGTCATTGGTGTCTTTTGTTGAGCATCTAATTTTCGCTATGTTGTATGATTTGTCATTGTGTTGGTTGGAGTTTTCCGTTTGTTTCAATTTTAATTCAGTTTCTTTAGATGGTAAGCTTTAGAACATTCTGTGAAAGGAATACTTTGTACAATCAATGGACTTAATATGCAATTGCTTTACTAAATCATTCAACCTTTTCAATAGATAGGACTTTTGTTATTTGATTTATTAATCTAAAATATGTTTTGTAGGTATTATTCTATTTATTTCGATTTATCATCATGATATGTCTTTGTTGGATCCTTAAAGAACTCTTCAATGTCATAATTTGTGCTTGAAGACAAAGAGTTTTATGTGTTTCTGGAGTTTCTTCCATCTAGTTTTCAATTTAAGCATTTGTATTACAGACTAAACATTAAATCTCTTCTGGCCCAAGCAATGAGCAGAAATCTAGTTGTATATTGTAACTGGTGGAACATAGCTGAGATGTATGATGTGACTGTATTTGCAGCACTCAAACCATTGTATTTACACTACATTTGCATCTTAACTTTGGAATAAATGCAACACTTATACACTTTTGATGCAATGTAGGATAATACCGAAAAGTAAAAAATTAGACCCGAAATGATCCGAATTGCAAGTTAAAAAGAATGCAAAAGAGACAAACTCAAGTGTTGACCAAGAATTAAAGCCCGTAGAGGATGAATTTGGTCAAACAGAGTACGAAAACGAACTTAAGACTCTGAATAACCTTGGAATAACATTGGTCAATTTTTCGGTCAATGCATGAATAGTAACGGTCAACGAGTAAACAGTAAAACCGTGTGTAGAATGCGTGAATAGTGAACGCGTGAATAGTAGTCTCGTGAATAGTAAATGCGTGAATAGTAACTACGTGAATAGTAACCAAGTTTTTCTATAAATACTCCCATCTCCTCTTCATTTTTTCACACAAGTTTTTGAGAGTTTTGGAATATTTTTTCAATACTTTCAATATTTGTCAAGTTATTTTTATAGTTCTTATTTAGGATTTTGCCTAAATAGCTATATACGGAGGAAGTCCTGCCTAGTGGCTCTTATTCGGGGGCATTCTGCCTGAATAGCTACTGCATAGCGGACATCCCAACGTTCATTTTTGAGCATTTGCTCAAAATAGCTCTTATTCTATAGCTATTCGGGCAGAACTTCTCCCTGAATAAGAGCTACTTTTGAGCAAAGGCTCAAAAATGAACGTTGGGATGTTCGCTATGCAATAGCTATTCAGGTAGAATGCCCCCGAATAAGTGCCACTAGGCAGGACTTCCTCCGTATATAACTATTTAGGCAAAATTCTAAATAAAAACTATAAAAATAACTTGACAAAAATTGAAAATATTGAAAAAATATTCCAAAGCTCTCAAAAAATTTTGTGAAAAAATGAAAAGCGGAGGGGCGTATTTATAGGAGAACTTGGCTACTATTCACGCATTCTACCCACGGTTTTACTTTCTACTCGTTGATCATTACTATTCACGCGTTGACCGTCACTATTCATACGTTGACCGAAAAGTTGACCAATATTATTTCAAGGTTATTCGGTGTCCTGAGTCCGTTTCCGCACTCCATTTCGCCAAATTCATCCTCTGCGGGCTTCAATTCTTGGTCAACACTTGAGTTTGTCTCTTTTGTGTTCTTTTTAACTTGCAATTCGGATCGTTTCGAGTCTGATTTTTCACTTTTCGGTATTATCTTACATTGCATCGAAAGTGTATAAGTGTTTTATTTATTCTAAAGTTGAGATGCAAATATAGTATAAATACAATAATTTCAGTGCTACAAATACAGTCGCATCAATGTACATCTTGAATGTCAATATAGTATAGTTAAATGTTTAACACTGAATCTCCATTGGATCAAAGCTTTTGTTGCGTGGGTCGGAGGCAGCCATGGTGATTGTTTAAGATACTATCACTGAAACACTGGAGCTGTAAAAGTGCAAGAATCTTCTACACCTGCAGTTAGGCAGCAGTTACTCGACGTTATTAGACGTTGAAGGCCATGATTGTTTTCGCAAGATGGACCAGAAGAGATAACTCCAAAATCTGTAAGTTAGACTGAGTTCTCACCATAATTTTTCATTTTCAATTAACTTATTTCTTCATGATTTTTTGTGCACTACCATCTCTGTATTTACCTTCATTCCTTTAGGTGGCTTCTCCCTTTAATATTGGACGTCGCATCATATTATAGAGGAAGCTGCTCGACGTAGCTCATGATTGCAGAACATTAAAAAGTAAAATATTTAAGTTACAGGTCTTTTGACATTCTTATGATAACAAGCAAGTTTGGAAAAGAAAGATATGTGTAGCTCAATTGGATCTTCTGTGTCTTATACCATTGCTCCATATAGCACAAAACATCATCAACAGTTTCCAAGCTGCTTATAATTTGCTCTAGCAAGATGTTTGCACAAAACGCCAATATATATTCAGTAGATTGTTGATGATCTTCTTACTGTCTCTGCAGGGCTGATGGTTGCTGGTGGTTATTACCGCTTCATTCGACATGTTTTCATATGCCATCACTGGTAACACCAAACTTAGTCATCTTGCTTGCAGCTGCAGCAAGGACATGCCATGGTTGGCACATATCCACTTTTCTTCCTATGCGTCAATGCGATTGGTTTTCTGCAAAAAGCTGGATCTTGAACATAAAGTGATTAATTTTCTTGCTCTCAAGGAAAGGAGTGGCCATGCTGGTTGAGTATAGAAGCAACACAAGCTCCACCAGTGCATACTAAGTTCAGAACTGCAATTGACATCCAAAAAGGAACATGGCCACGCTCTCATTGATGAAATCCTACACTCTTGAAAGAAAGTCTTTTTTGTATAGAAATTTTATGTGAAACCGAGATGGGCCCAAGTCCTAGTAGCCCCGCTAGATTGTGATTCAACATAGATTCTACATCTTGAAACCAAGCCAATTCATCTTTCTGCAGATGTGTAGCTGTGATTCGGACCTCTCTGAGAGATGTCACCCCTTATTCTGCCGTGATAGTTCTGCTGAAATACTATTTGATGGCTTGCTATGTTGCACAGATTCAGATATGGCGCAACGGATGCGTTACATGACAGGGCCTCAAGACAGAAATTTTTCTGCAAGAGAGGACACGACACGGAGAGGACGTGGCCAGTGAAAATAACTACAAATTTGGATCAAGATAACCAAGACTACTACTTCTTCTAGAGACAAAAAGCAACATTGTTGATTCAACTTTTGATTATTATTCTCTCTGTAATTTGGAATTCTTCAGGGTTCAAGTCTTCTTTACTTCCAGCAGACATAGTGAGCAACTATCTATGAATCATGTTGTCACATAGTCCCCAAAGTCATGCTAGAAATTCACTATGGCTGTTAACTTTCCTTTTTTTTTTTTACTCCGAGATTGATCTCGGGACATCTTGCACTTAAACCACTTAAAGCGAGAATCATACAACCAAATGACATCTGCAAATAGAAGATGTATCTTGGAAGATATTCTAATAACTCTAATTCTTACGTATTTAAGGATTTTCATCTTAAAATATTGAAAATTAAGAATAAATAAGTTTGATATTAAACAATAGGAAAAAATTGACATTTAGTCCCCATTGTTTACAAAATATCTCAATTTAGTCCTTATTATTTAAAATATCTCAATTTAGTCCTTATTGTTTTTTAAAAAGTTTTAATTTCGTCCCTATATTTTTTAAAAATGTCAATTTCGTCCCTATTATTTAAGGACTAAATTGAAATTTTTTGAAAAATAATAGAGACGAATTTGAAACTTTTTGAAAACAATAGGGAGAAAATTGAAACTTTTAAAAAATAATAAGGACGAAATTAAAAAACTTTAAAGAATAGGGACGAAATTGAAACTTTTAGAAAAATAATAGGGACTAAATTGATACATTTTAAACATAGGGACTAAACTAAAATTTTTTGCAAACAATAAGGACTAAATGTGAGATTTTCCCTAAACAAAACGCACCAATGATATAAATGAAGAGGTAAATTGAGCATATATCATCTTAGCTAGATCTTGACAGAGTTATTGATCTAAACAAATATTATCAGCAATTTGCCAGTCTCAAAAGCTAACACTTGGCAATATATTCAACTAATCGACAATAATGAATTAGTAATTAGTTGGTTTTTCCACTCTCTCGCCTTTTTTTTTCTTTCTCTTTTTGAATTATAAGTGTAGAAAGGAAATTCTCAAACATTCTTTCTTGAGTAGTATATAGTCATTATGTCAAATCACCAAATGTGGATTAATAAATTTCTCAAAACAAATATGGTTTTAAGCATTGTTTGATGATCTAATCCGTTTATATATAATAATTGATATTTCTACTCTAGCTTAATTAAGGTTTGAATCCCTTTTGGAAGAGAAGAATTTGCATTTCACTAATTTAAGCTTTTGTTTAGGAGTCCGCAAAAACTAGGAGTGAAAGATGTATAGTTTCAAACGTCTCCTGCACAAATGATCAATTACCGTGCTAGAATTCTTTCATCATCAAAAAGTTTCCGAGTGATAGTCTAGTAAAGAAAAATAGCCTACCCGACTAGCGAGGATTAATCTAAAATAGTCATAGCGATTTCTTGATTCTCTAAACTCGCTAAAGTCCCGGAACATAAGGAGTTTTATCTAAGCTAAACTGCTGGAAAGACTACCAGAATTGGAGATGTATTCCCCGATCCACCGACCTATAACTGAACTAGTTTGACTTTAATATAATTATTGAAGTATTTTAAATATAAGTAAATTACATTTATGAAGTTGAGAAGTATATTAAAGAAAAACATCAACATTAAATTATGACAATAATTCTAAGTACATGTGAAATTATTTAAATATCATGATGTAAAAGATCTGTTTATTAAGCCCCTGGTGTATGAATGCCAGAAGGACTAGGAGGTGTCAGGGTATTGCTAGGCGTAGGTGGTGAATTTCCTGCTGTTCCACATTCTTTGCGACAGACACAGCGCAATCGCCCACATTTTCCAGTTTCAAAGCCTTCACCCACACAAATTGAAGCACAATTTTTGCTACTTATGCATAGACCTTTGAATTTTTCGCTTCTGGAGTAGCAAGTTCTTGCTTCAGCATGATGCATTACAAGCTCTTGAACTGTTTATACACAAAAGCAGATCTTTATTAAGATATTTCTCAAGTAAGATTTAATTATTCTCTATAAATATGATTTTGAGCATGTGGATATAAGTAAATTAAGATAGAGAGTGAGAGATTTACATGATAAAGACATGAGGAACAACACCACAAGCCTAATCACCTTGTTTCTTCCCATGCTTTGCTCTCAACTTTGATTGAAGTTTGAACTCAGTTGTGATTCCAATATGTGACGACTTATTTATATGATAATTTCGTGAGATTCTAGAGAAGATTGTCATAAATGCCATTGATGCAAATAATGAAGTTGATATCCAAGTTGCAGTCATCACATCTATTATATAGATCCTGTATTTATATGTAAGTGGTGTGACCCATTAAGTTATTAATGACCCACTTAAATTAAAATAAGGGTAAATAGCACCGTAGCCCCTATAGTTTACTTAAAGTGTACAACACTCCTTTGTGGTTTTAAAAGTGTACTGGACCCTCCTGTGGTTTGGAAAAGTGACACACTTGCCCCCTTAGTCTCTTTTCCGTTAAATTTTATAACAGAAAATATGAAATGACTTAAATACCCTCAATTCATTTTTTTCTCTATTTTTTCCTTTTTCTTTATATATATATATATGACCAAAAAAATATCTAATATATATATACACACCACACCAAATAAATAAATAATATATAACATATATATCACACCACATCTGAAAAAAAAGAGAAATATATATATACACCCCAAACACAAAAACAAAGAAACAAATATGTATATATATAATACATATATACACAATATATATAATACATATACACATACAAATATATACACAAACATACTGGTGTTTGGGGAGTAGGGTGAGGGGTCTAACGGGGTCAGAGGGTGGGGTGATGGGGGTTGGGGTAGGGGGGTGGGTGGGTGGGTGGGGTTTGTATATATATATATACACACACGAAACCCAAAAAAAAAAAAATCAGGGAAAAAATTGAAAAGGGCTTTTTTGTCAATTAGTCCATATAGTTTATTGAAAAAATTGTTGAAAACCAGCCAAAGTTGCATGAGAGGCATGTGTACCTCACATGCTGTTAAAACTAAAGGATTTATTGATGGAGGGGGTTGTGGTGCTATATTTTTTAAACCACAGGGGGTTCTGGTGCATTTTTAAAATCACAGGGGGGTGTTGTGTACTTTAGGTAAACCATAGGGGGTTACGGTACTATTTACCCTTAAAATAATAGTCCACTAAAGTCGAAGTCCATTAAGTTACTTGATGGAAGTAACATATTCTTATAAATATATGTTAATTAGTCATCTCCCTGCCCATAAGAAAGTTGTAGAATTTCATCACATATCTATACTATAAGGATTAGGGTTAAAGTGGAGAAATAAATTAATCGTTGTCATGGATTCGTCTTCCGCATCAAGTAACTTATGACTCTTGATAATTTTGTATGACGATTACATGCTTATGATAGATCCAATTGATGTACATTTATTGTAATAATTATGCTTACATGTGATATTAGAACTTAATATTAGAACATGTAATCTCTCTTACGAAATCTAATTGTTTATGAACATTTTCTGTGTCTTATGCCTTACCAGTGTGAAGAGGTTTCATATTGATGATTAAGTTAATTGTTTTTTTGACGTCTAAAAGTTGATGCTGGATTTGGATATCACTTCATAAAACAATTATTTTTGATAATTAAGTCCGAGAAAGGAAAATCAAGATTTAAATTTTAGTCTTTACCATATAATGACATAAAAGATCTTTCAAGTGAAACTACATTAACGTTTGCTCGTGCGCCTACTATGCACACATGACTGGAATTTGGTTGCCTTACGCGTGGACTATGCAACATGATTGGCCCCAGTTGTATGACAAAAGAAATTTATTTTCATCTAATGAGTATGTGCGTAACACAGTGCATGAAAGAAAAAATAAAATAAAAATTATAGTGTTTTGACTGTGACCTTTTGCTAAATGATTGTAGCTGCATATGGCACTAATGGTGTGCAGCGTTAGTGCAAAGTTTTTCGTTAAAGTTTTTTTTTTTTTTTTTGTTCAAAGCAAGCATGTTTCATTCCATACAAAAAATAAAAAATTACAAACAATGATACCCTGAAGGGCTTGCAAAAATAATCTTGAGTCTATATTCGAAGCTATACAAATAGCTTGGTTCAAAAGAAAGTGTTTATGTTTTCTATACAAGGATAACTTTGATCTAACGTCAAAAGCAATATTTTCAAAAATATGTTCCTCGCTAAGGAATGTATCATTGAAGATCTTATTATTCTTTTCCTTCCACACATGAAAAACAAAAGCCCCAAGGAATAACTTGATGCAAAACGACTGGAACATAGCTTTGGAAGAAATCTGTACAATCCATTCTTCACATTTCTCCCAATCAAGACCTCTAGGGCCTTTAGAGTTATGCCATCCTTTATTCCAAATCCGTTTGATGATAGTACATTGAGAGAACAAGTGTTCCTTGTCTTCAATGCACATATGACAAAAGTCGCAAATCGGATTAAGATTGACACCCCACGAAATCAGTCTTCACTTTGTCAGAAGTCTATCTAACCAAAAAAGCCAACAACAGAACGAGTGTTTTGGAATAGAGTTCTTGAACCAAATTGCATCAGTCCAAGGAACTTGAGGATGCCATTTGCGAATCAAATCCCACGCAGCAAAAGCACTGTAATATCCATGTGTAGAATTAATCCACACAATTTTGTCTTGGCCCTGATTAGGTTTCAAAGCACCCATTTAATCACTAATGAGTTGAAAAATCCAGCAATTTGAAGGCCAACTCCATTCATGATCACAAATGTATGCAGTCACCTTATCATTCAAATTAGCTCCAACACATTCAATAACCCCATTTCCCATGACATCAACAAGAATACCAAGGGGATGCCAATTATCCTTCCAAAAGAGAGTTGATTGGCCATCCCCAACAACGTGAATCATGAAATTTTTTGCAACGTTTCCAAGTTGAAGAATTTTCCTCCAGACCCACGAGGGATTGGATGGCTTTGGCATATTCCAAAAATCGTGAACCTTCAGATAATTATCTCTAATCTACCTTTCCCACACCGACTTCTGTCTAGTGTTAATAATCCACAAATATCTTAGGATCGAAGCCTTATTGGTGTCAATCAATCTCCAGAAACCCAAGCCATCTTCATCGACCTTCCTACAAACATGGTCCCAAGCCACTTTTGCTTTGCTTCCAGATTCAGAATTCCAAAGGAACGCAACCAAATTTTGTTCAATTTCCATCAGTACACCTTTCGGAATAATGAACATACAATCCCAAAAAGAGTGAATATTACTAAGGATAGCTTTGCTGAGTTGAAGTCTGCCTGAATGAGAGAGACGAATATTTCTCCAATTAGTAATCCTCTTAGTGATGTGATCAACCAGAACTTTGCAATGGGATTTCATGAATTTACCAGGCAGCAAGGGAATACCAAGATATTTCATTGGTAAAGAACTAATATTAAAACCCAGGATGCTCGCAAGATCATTCTTCAACTGCTCATTACATCTACTCAAGAAGATGTCACTCTTAAGTTGATTCACTTGTAATCCAGAAATAGATTGAAACAAGTCCAATCCATTCTTGATAATATTAAGAGATTTTTTATCACCTTTACAAAACACAAGCAAGTCATCCGCAAAAAGAAGGTGATTCAACTTATTTTTCTTGCACTTCGGATGATGTTTAAATTCTTTCCATTCTGAAAAATTATTGAAAATTCCGGTAAGAACTTCCATTGAGAGCACAAAGAGGAGGGGAGAAATGGGATCCCCTTGTCTAAGACCATGACCCCCTTTAAAATAACCCGACAAACCACCATTAATCGAAATACAAAATCTTGTAGTCAAGATACAATTCCGAACCCAGTTAATAAAAATGTTAGGAACATTGAAAGCTTCCAACACCTAAAGAACAAAAGACCACTCAATGGAGTCATACGATTTCCTCAAATCCGCCTTGATAACACATTTAGGACTCGATCCCTTATTACCATAGCCCTTAACAAGTTCTTGACTGAGAAGGATATTATCCAAAATATTCCTACCCTTGACAAACGCATTTTGAACATCCGAAATAAGAAGTGGCAAAAAGGAGCTTAACCTATTAGCAATGATCTCCAATATGCATTTGTAAATGGTGTTGCAACATGCAATTGGACGGAAATCATTCATAGACATGGGGTTCGGCACCTTCGGGATAAGTACCAGAGTAGTGGAATTAATCTCCTTAAGAATCATACTAGACTGGAAGAAATTCTGAACAGCATTAGTGACATCGCTTCCAACAATATCCCAGGTAGCCTTGAAAAATGGGCATTAAAACAGATTTTCCTCAAAGTTTTGTACATCTCAAGATTCATGATATGGCATAAAGCTTCACATGTTTAATGTATGCACGTGGCTTACTAATAAATCATGATATTCTCATATATGCATATTTTTTTCTTTGATCTGCATGGAGCATAATAATTAATTTTATATTAATTAGATGCTAATGTCAGAAAGTACACATGATGTCTATGGTTACATTGCATAGGTACTAAGTTCACATGTTGAAGGAAAGAAATTTGAAATATATTAATGTTTTAATTGTCGTTGACTTTAAAATCAATATTAAAATAGTTTGTTAGTCATCAAAATGGCCAAATTAGAAAGTTCATGGATTTTATTTATTGAAAATTATTATTAAATTTAAAATCTATATTAAGTCGGTTTGTTAATCACCATAGTGGCCAAACCAGAAAGTTTTGAATTTTATTTGTTAACAACTATTATTTGAATTTAAAATCCATATTTAGTTATTTTGTAAGTCACCAAAGTGGCCAAACTAGAAAGTTAACTATTATTTGAATTTAAAATTCATATTAAGTCGATTCGTTAGTCATCAAAGTGGCCAACCATAAAAGTTATAAATTTCATTTATTAATAGTTGTTATTAAAGTTAAATACATTTTACGTTGGTTCGTCAGTCACCAAAGTGGCCGAACTAGAAAGATTATGGATTTTATTTTTTGTCAATTATCCATTTACATATGAAATGCCTATTATTGAGATTGTGAGAATTGATGTACAATTTGACGTTTATTATTCTTTGGACTTATTGGATTTGTCCAAAGATAAATCATTTACTGTGTGAATAGTAAACATGACGAGACAAATTAAATTATTTTGGTTGAATATGTTCGTATATCCAAAGGTAGCTAATATATTTGATTTAAAATTAGTTTAATTGTCTAATAATGTTATTATATGGGCAGTTACTTTATGAATGTGTATTTTAGTTTCTACCCAAAGGAGAACTTTAATACTCTATGATTGTTTATTTATTTGAATCCATGATGTTGTCAGCATTAAGTATGTAGTTATTATTAATCCATGATTATGTTGAAATGTTATGTAATATTTGTAGTCTTTTCTCGTCATTCGCATGCTTCATATTTGATCATCTAATGGATTGAACTTCTTCAAATGGTGCAAATAAGTCCAATTGTACTTAAATCGTTTGAATTTGGACTTAGCACTATGAATGACAAACCTCATGTCATTACGGATTCGAACAATGAGGAAGAGAAGATTCATTATAATGTTTGGAAATTGTGTAATAAATTAAGTCTCATGTTTATACGAATGATCATTCCACAAACTGATGATACTAAAGAATACTTATTAAAGTATGTGGAAAAAGAGTTTTAATTTCACATATAAGTCATTCACTAATATGCTCATAGCTAGGCTCACGACCATGAGGTAATGATGGGTTGAGAATTATGTAAGAGTATATCATAGAGATGACTAATATTGAAGCAAGATTAAAGTCCTTGGGAATGATAGTGAATGCATGCTTCCTAATGTGTTCTATCTTGAACTCACTACCTCCTGAGAATAGGCATTTTTAAATTAATAACAACACTATTAAGGATAAGTGATTATGTGAATTGGCTAGTATGTTTGTTTAGGAGGAAATGAGATTGAAGAGTCAATTAAGTCACACTCACTATAAGAAAACAGCGCTCGGGCGACGGAATTGAGCAACATATTTTTTCCGTAGTAAATTGGCTTCTGCCAGACTATAGATTTGCTACGGAAAAAAAATTCCGTAGCCCAGCAGTAGCCAACTTATCACCCGTTGAAATGGCGATAAAACTTTGCTACGGATTAGCTACGAAAAATAATTTTGATTAATAAAAAAAATGAAAAATAATATTCCGTAGCCTAGCCGTGGCAAATTTGCAACGGATTAGCTACGGATTATTTAATTAATTCGATAAAAAAATTCATAAAAAAATCCGTAACCATGCAGTAGCCAAAATAGCCACGGATTGGCTACGGATAATAATTTTAATTAATAAAAAAATAAAAAAATAATATTCCATAGCCTAGCCGTTGTAACTTTACTATGGACTAGCTACGGATTATTTAATTAATTTGGCAAAAATATTCATTAAAAATTCCGTAGCCATGCAGTGGCCAATAGCCATGGGTTGGCTACGGACTATATATTATTCAAAAAATATTTAAAAAAAATAAATACGGCTATTTTAATTAAATAGGCAAAAGTAAAATAACAAAGTCTGTATCCTATCTGTGGTCCCTAGCTACGGATATACTACCGAATTAGACTCTTCTGTAGCCAAGCAATAGCCAATTGGCTACTGCTAAAATACAGACCTCAACCAAAAATCGAGTTTTATCATTTTTAATTTGAATTTTGAAATTTTAATTGCACCTACAATGTAGTAAACTTCACTTGAATTGGAAATGTTTCAAAAAAAAAAAAAAAACACTTTGTCCGTATTTCATTAACGTGTGTACTTTTATAAAAAAATCTCATAGGAAATCGAATGTCGTTTAAATCGAACATATTATGTTTTCATTTAACATTATGTTAATGTTAATAAACGTTTAATCTAAGAGTCGAAAAACTATCACATTGTGTCTAAACTTCATAAACAAGAAAAATATGAAGATATTAACACGTTTTAATACGTTATTCGTACCTATTTTAAAAATTAAAATACGTATTATTTGTTATACGTAGCCAAGCAGTAGCCAATTGGTTACTGCTAGGCTATGGACCTCAACCAAAAATTGAGTTTTATTGTTTTTAATTTGAATTTTGAAATTTTTATTGCACTTATAACATAGTAAACTTCACTTAAGTTGTAAATTTTTGAAATAAAAATAAATTTGGTCCATATTTCATTAACGTGGGTATTTTTATAGAGAAATCAAATGTCGTTTAAATCGAGCTTATTATATTTTCACTTAATATTGCGTTAAAATTAATAAACGTTCAATCTAGGAGTCGAAAAACTATCATATTGTGTCTAAACTTCATAAACAAGAAAAATATGAAGATATTAACATGTTTTAATGCGTTGTTCGTACCTATTTTGAAAGTTAGAATACGTATTATTTGTTGTCCGTACCCCAGCAGTAGCTAATTCTACGGAATTTAACTATTTTGTAGCCCATGCTACGGATTTAAATAAAAAATTGAAATTTACCATTATTAATTTGAATTATAAAATTTTGATTGCACCTACAACGTAGTAACATCACTTGAGTTGCAAATTTTTGAAATAAAAATAAACTTGGTCAATATTTCATTAACGTGGGTATTTTTATGGAGAAATCAAATGTCGTTTAAATCGAACTTATTATGTTTTCACTTAACATTACGTTAATGTTAATAAACATTCAATCTAAGAGTCAAAAAACTATCACATTGTATCTAAACTTCATAAACAAGAAAAATATAAAAATATTAACACGTTTTAATACGTTATTCGTACCTATTTTGGAAGTTAGAATACGTATTATTTGTTATCCGTAACCCAGCAGTAGCCAATTGGCTACTAGAATACGTATTATTTGTTGTCTGTAACCCAGCAGTAGCCAATTGGCTATTAGTAGCCAAGTGGCTACTGCTAGGCTACGGACCTCAACCAAAAAATCGAGTTTTATCATTTTTAATTTGAATTTTAAAATTTTAATTGCACCTACAATGTAATAAACTTCACTTGAGTTGGAAATGTTTAAAAAAAAAAACTTTGTCCGTATTTCCTTAACGTGTGTACTTTTATAGAAAAATCTCATAGGAAATCATTTGCCGTTTCAATCGAACTTATTATGTTTTAACTTAACATTACGTTAATGTTAATAAACATTCAATGTAGGAGTCGAAAAACTATCACATTGTGTCTAAACTTCATAAACAAAAAAAATATGAAAATATTAATACGTTTTAATATGTTGTTCGTACCTATTTTGGAAGTTAGAATACGTATTATAATTGGCTACTGCTAGGCTACGTATTTAAATAAAAAACTAAAATTTATCATCTTTAATTTGAATTATGAAATTTTGATTGCACCTACAACGTAGTAACTTCACTTGAGTTGCAAATTTTTGAAATAAAAATAAACTTGGTCCATATTTCATTAACTTGGGTACTTTGATAAAGAAATAAAATATCGTTTAAATCGAACTTATTATGTTTTCACTTAACATTACGTTAATGTTAATAAACGTTCAATCTAGGAGTCAAAAAACTATCACATTGTGTCTAAATTTCATAAACAAGAAAAATATGATGATATTAACATATTTTAATGCGTTGTTCGTACCTATTTTGGAAGTTAGAATACGTATTATTTGTTGTCCGTAGCCCAGCAGTAGCCAATTGGCTACTGCCGGGCTACGGAATCGAACTATTTCGTACCCGAGCAGTAGTAGGATACGGACCTCAACCAAAATTCTAGTTTTATCGTTTTTAATTTGAATTTTGAAATTTTAATTGCACCTACAACATAGTAAACTTTACTTGAGTTGGAAATGTTTCAAAAAAAAAAAAAAACTTTGTCCGCAGTTCATTAACGTGTGTACTTTTATAGAAAAATCTCATAGAAAATCAAATGTCGTTTAAATCGAACTTATTATGTTTTTACTTAACATTACGTTAATGTTAATAAACGTTCTATCTAGAAGTCGAAAAACTATTACATTGTATTTAAACTTCATAAACAAGAAAAATATGGAGATATTAACACGTTTTAATACATTGTTTGTACCTATTTTGGAAGTTAAAATACGTATTATTTATTGTCCGTAGCCCAGCAGTAGCCAATTGGCTACTATCGGGCTACAAAATTGAACTATTCCGTAGCCAAGCAGTAGCCAATTAGCTACTGCTAGGCTACGGACCTCAACTAAAAATCAAGTTATATCGTTTTTATTTTGAATTTTAGAATTTTAATTGCACCTATAATATAGTAAACTTCACTTGAGTTAGAAATGTTTCAAAAAAAAAAACTTTGTCCATATTTCATTAACGTGTGTATTTTTATAGAAAAATCTCATAGGAAATCATTTGTCGTTTAAATCGAACTTATTATGTTTTCACTTGACATTACGTTAATGTTAATAAACATTCAATTTATGAGTCGAAAAACTATCACATTGTATATAAACTTCATAAACAAGAAAAATATGAAGATATTAACGCGTTTTAATATATTGTTCGTACCTATTTTGAAAGTTAGAATACGTATTATTTGTTGTTTGTAGCCCAACTGCTGGGCTATAGAATTGAACCATTCTGTAGCCAAGCAGTAGCCAATTGGCTACTGCTAGGCTATGGACCCCAACCAAAAATCGTGTTTTATCATTTTTAATTTGAATTTTAAAATTTTAATTGCACTTACAACGTAGTAAATTTCACTTGAGTTGGAAATGTTTCAAAAAGAAAACTTTGTCCGCATTTCATTAACGTGTGCACTTTTATAGAAAAATCTCATAGAAAATCATTTGACATTTAAATTGAACTTATTATGTTTTCACTTAACATTACGTTAATGTTAATAAACGTTCGATCTAGGAGTCGAAAAACTATCACAATGTGTCTAAACTTCATAAACAAGAAAAATATGAAGACATTAACACGTTTTAATATGTTGTTCGTACCTATTTTTAAAGTTAAAATACGTATTATTTGTTGTCCGTAACCCAGCAGTAGCCAATTAACTACTACCGGGCTACGAAATTGAACTATTTCTTAGCCAAGCAGTTGTCAATTGGCTACTGCTAAGCTACGAATCTCAACCAAAAATTGAGTTTTATCATTTTTAATTTGAATTTTGGAAATTTAATTGCACCTACAACGTAGTAAACTTCTCTTAAGTTGGTAATGTTTCAAATAAAAATAAATTTGGTCCGTATTTCATTAACATGCGTACTTTTATAGAGAAATTTTATAGGAAATCAATTGCTGTTTAAATCGAATTAATCATGTTTTCACTTAATATTACGTTAAGGTTAATAAACGTTCAATCTAAAAGTCGGAAAATTATCACATTGTGTCTAAACTTCATAAACAAGAAAAATATAAGATATTAACAAGTTTTAATACGTTGTTCATACCTATTAACAAGTTAAAATACATATTATTAATTGTCCGTAGCCCGTCCGTAGTTCCTAGCTATGGATTGGCTATGGAATTCGTCACATTCGTAGCCTAGCAGTAGCCAATTGGCTACTGCTAGGTTACGGACCTCAACAAAAAACTGAAATTTATATTTTTTGTGACGTGGCTACGGATGGACTACGGACGCATAGATGTCCGTAGCCCATCCGTAGCCAAGTCATTAAACAAAAAAACAACTAAGGATGTATAAAATATATATACCATAATTTGTCAAGTATAGATGTCTATAATAACTAACATAAGAATCATAAGTCGGTACAAGCATACATAAATGGTAAATCAGATATCTAGTTTCAAATGCAATTTTAATTATAAAAAACTAACAGCAAGTTGCCCAAAATAAAACTATTGTCTCGATCCACAACCACGACGTCCACGTTGACCTCCACGACTCTAATTGTCGGTAAACCCAGGGTCTTGTCCAACTCCCTCACCACGAAAGTCATCAACCATGAGTAGAAGCCGACCTTGTATATCCTTAAATTGAGTTTTGAAATATTGTCGATCTTTTGCTCTACGTTCTTCCAGACTCTGAAATTGAATTTCAAAGTATTGACGATCTTTCGCTCTATGTTCTTCCAAAGTCTGAAATTGAACTTCAAAATATTGACGATCTGTCGCTCTACGCTCTTCCATTGTTTGAAGTTGAGTTTGCAACTGGTTGAGAGTTCTATCATTATTGCCCATAGAAGTAGAGATATTATTTAGTTTTTCCAAAATTAGATCACATGACGAACTAGAAGCACGACTAGAACTAGCATCTTTCCTCCTTTCTTGCTCATCTATTTATGACACTCTCTCTGCATGAATATACTCCTCCGGAATATCGGTTATAGGCGTTTCACGATATAAGTTTTCTTCCATCTCAACATCACCAATATAACTCAAATTCTGAACAAAGGTTCTGTTCTTGGTAGTATTAGTTCTAATGAATGATTTGGTTTCCTCTAGTAGTCTATTAAATTCTTCTTAGTTTATATAACGATCTTGATACCAATAAGCTTGTTGTCTATTCAGAAATAGCATATTAAGATACCAAGAAGGGTTGAATTTCTTACTTTCAACCCCATCAAATGAAACCCTGAAGTACTCAAAAATTCGCGTAAAGGCTACTCCATATGGCAAGAATTTGTTGTTCTTAGCCGCATAATTCATGTGACGAACAATCATATACGGTAGGTTCACTTGTCTATCACTAACCAACAAATATACAATATAAGCATCTCCTTGAAGTGTCCTTTCATCATTAATATTTCTATGTACAAGACAAGAGCCTACAAAGTTTACCCAAATTTTCTTTAGTATGGGCAACTCTCTCTTATTTGGTGCATTTCCTCTATGAGCAGTTCTATCATACCTTTCCACCCAGAAAAATCTCAAACAGGTATCTTTGTCTTCGGGCTCCATTCTACTTTCTGGCCAACCAGTGGTGTCATAAGCTTTTGCCCCTTCGTTTCTCATATTAAAGATTGTAACTATAATATCCGAGGTTAACTCAATATCAACACCTCTAACTCTAGTTTTTACAACAACAATTTAATCACTTTCTATATTAGCATAAAATTCACGGATTAAAAGTGAATAAACAAGACAATGAATATGTAGGAATTCATACCAACCTTGTTGTTACACGAATTCAGAAATTCTAGTACCTTGTATGTCCTCGTCTATCAAACACTTTTTATATAATATCGGCTTGGCAACCTCGTTGTTTGCACGTGTGGGAGGAGGATCCCTATCTGGACTTGGAAGCCTTATAGAGGCTCTTGTATTGGTTTTCTTAGGAAGATTTTTTTCCCACTTTTTCTTGTATCCACCATGATAAAATATAGAGATTTTGAGCTTTTAGGATGTGGGTAACATGACTATGGAAAAAAACTTGAGATTTAATGGCTAAAGTTTGAGTTTAAGATAGCTTTACCTATATTTTGGCCTAGGGCTTGAAAAAATTGGGGTTTGGAAAAACTCTTTGTAGATTTGGAGGTTTTGCCAAGTGGGTAATGTGATTATGGAAGAAATTTTGAGGTTTAATGGCTAGATTTTGAGAAATTGAGAGAGATTTTTTGAGTTTTTCTTGTAATGGAGTTGAAGAAATTGGTGGTTTGAAAAACTATTTGGAGATTTTGATGTTTTGTGGGATGGGTAATATGATTGTGGAAGAAATTTTGAGATTTAATGGTTAGTTTTTAATTATTTTAAAGAGATTTTGAGAGAGTTTTAGAAAAGAAAAGTGAAGAGATGTGAAGTTAGATAGGATTTGGGGGTGGGTTTGCTGCGAGCCGTGACCTGCTTGGAAACAAATTTTAATTTTAATTTTTTTTATTTGTGCTAAATGTTTAAAACATTTTCTCAAATTTTTTCCCAAATTCACTTCACTCTTTCTTTCTCTTACAAAAAACCTCTATCTCTTAACTCTACCACCATCACCACCACCACCACCACTATCACCATCAACACCATTGCCATCACCATCAACACCACTACCACCACCAACTAAGGCTCCATCAGCACCACAAGGTCCTCCATCACCATCATCATCATCTGGCTCATTATGTTTTAGAGTTGTACTAAATAAATGTGAAAAGTGTATTTCTTAATGAGAAATTTGAGGAGAAGTTTATATGGGCCAACTTGAAGGCTTTTCAATAGAGGGAAAAGGTCATATGGTGTGTAAACTTAGAAAACTAGTACATGGGTTTAAATAGCCTTCATAATGGTACATTAAGTTCTATAATACCATTTTAGCTTTCGGTTTTAAGGAATACAATGTTGTTCAGTAAATATGCCGAAAGATCAGTGGGAATAATTTTATGTTTTTCCTTTTAAGTCTTGTATGTTGATGATGATATTCTTCTTGCTGCTAATGGTAATGACATATTGCATGGAACTCAAGTTCTTCTCATAGAATTTTGAAAGTGAAAAATATGGGAGAGACATCCTTTGTGATAGGAGTAGAAATATTCCATAATAGATCACAAGAAATGTTAGGATTGTCTCTAAAGACACCTATATTGAAAGAATTCTAGAGAAATTTAATGTGGATAAATTTGGTCTCATGCAATGTCTTAATAATGATGTGGAGTGTAAGAATGTATTAAACTAATTCTTAATTGAATTACTAGATAGCTACAATGAAAGTTTAATGTATCTGAAAATAACTAAGATTATATGCTGACATATAAATGATCTAATCATTTAAAGTGATTGGATATTCGGATTCAAATCTTATTGGATGTGTTGATAGCATAAAGTCCACTTTTGGTCATCTCTTCCTTTAAGCAGTGGGAGCGACCATATGAAAAAAGTGTGAAATAGACTATCATTATGTTATCCATTATGGAAGCAGAATTTGTAGCATATTATGAAGATAAAACTCATGCATTATGGTTGCAGAAAATTAATTTCAAGACTTGGATTTGTCGACACTAATTGCCAAGTCATTGAAAATTTATTGTGACAATTTTACAATAGTTTTCTTCTCTAAAATGACAAATAATCATGAGATGTCAAATACATGAGATTAAAGTATTTGTCATTAAAGAGAAGTTTCAGAAACAAAGAGTGTCTATTGAACACATAAGTAGTGATCTTATGATTTCAGATTTTATGACTAAAGGCTTACAACCAAGCCATTTAAGGAACATGAAGTAATGATAGGTCTTGGTTGTAATTATGAAAGATGTATGTGTTCTTATGTTGTCACTCTGAGCTCAATGACGTGTTTCTGACAACATAATTATTTTTCCTATTTTATGAAAGTATTCACGTGACTTATGTTTACTGAGGAAAACATGAACGTCTTTATAAGACATTATCGTGGACCATTAAAATTATGACCAAGTGTGACTGATTGCTAGTGTCGTGGTATATAGAAGGGAGTACATTGAGTGAATGATGTACAACTGCTATAACCCACATATAGTAGTTTGTCATTTCTTAATAATTATGAAGGACACCACGTAAGGATTTAATCTTTTATGCGCAGCTTATGTTTATGGTTGAATCATATAGTCTATAAAGGTTAATGGTGAGAATATGTAAGCGGTGTGACCCATTAAGTTATTGGTGACCCACTTAAATTAAAATAATAGTCCACTAAAATTCAAGTCCATTAAGTTACTTGATGGAAGTAACGTGTTCTTATAAAAACATGTTAATTGGTCTTCTCCCTACCCATAAAAAGTTGTAGAATTTCATCACATATCTACACTATAAAGATCAAGGTTAAGGTGGAGAAATCAATTAATTGTTGTCATGGATTCGACTTCCGCATCAAATAAATAGCTTATGACTCTTAATAATTTTATATAATAATTACATGCTTCTGATAGATCCAATTAATGTACGTTTATTGTAAGAATTATGCTTACATTATATAAACGTAATAATTATGCTTACATTATAAGTCTATATAATTAATCAGAACTACATAAACACCTATTGAGATATATCCCAACTGATACTAAGTACCCAACTTTTCCGTGAATATTCCTTTACAGTATTGTAATAACCTCACGTATTAGACCTTCGTCACACATATAAGTGGGAGCCACCTCCCTCTCTTTTTCTCTTTCTCTTGCGCTAAACGTCCCGATACAAACTTCCTTCCCTGCCAAAAATATGTTGACAATTGCAATCAGTCGAAACTTTCTAAGTTGGCTCGTAAACTTATTGCCTTTGAACTTCTGCAAGGGCAATCTAAACTTTATACTCCACCTATGTGGTGACACCACAGATCGAAAATGTAACACTTATTTTCCCTTGTTGCTAAAAATAGGAAGATTTTTTTATTTATGGGTTTTGAACCTGTTAAATTTTGATTACAGTTATGGTTACTGTTTATATTAAACAGTTTTGATTATCATTTTTCTATTTTTTGTGATTAACTGAACCATTTTCATCCCTAGTGCGAAAGAGCATCCACGGCCTAGCCCCAAATGCAAAAAACCTGCTATCCTTAGCTGCAAATCCTTGCACATCCCTCGAAAATTGCCCACCAAGAACGTGTGGATTTTGTCTATGATCCAATAAAGTAGCGATTAATATATTAAAATAAGTTGAGAATAAAATAATATTTCCAATTTTATTTTCATTATCACTAGTCTTGTATATGTTCACGTTGTAAATTCTTTTTTACAACAATTTTTTTTAAATGATAAAGAATGGTTTGAAAAACCCACAGACATACAATGCTAAAAAAAAAAAAGGTTCAAAGCTTATTTTCACTTGGCAAAATACTCTACCTTTTCGCCTTGAAAATGACAGAATTGAAATATCCCTCCAAGTAAACAAAATGAATAATAAATTAGGTACTTCCTAGACTAGAGTTGTTACAAAGAATATAATATGTATTACACCTTGAAATTTATGAAAATGGGGACCTACAAGCATTAATCTGCCAACAGACAAGAATTGATATATCTTTTGGTTGAAAACATACCACTAGTTAAGATCCTCCCGTCTAGTCCAAGAGTTGCAACAACGACAAACTTTCCGAGGTAAATTTGACACTTTCACTTTTGACATTTTGCCTAACTTTTTTTTTTTGGGGTTAGAAAATATGAATTTCATAAATAAGAAAATAAACTAACACCAACTGAATCCAAATGTGTAATGAACAACTCATTTACATGAAATGGAATACAAAAAACTCAATCAATAGGTAACGAATGAGTTTTAGCTAATCTAATAACAAGACTGAACACACAAGAGTAACCCTGATATGACCATTGTCAAAGGACATTTTGCCTAACTTTATGGGACGATATTTGAAGCTAGAAGTGATTTTCATTTTCATGTGTTTTTTTTTCTGATTTTGGAGCAAAAGTTGGCGTGCTACCGAATAGGGTGGGGCACTTAAGATTTTGTCAAAAAAAACAAGAGATTTTGTCAAACTTCAGCATGTCTGTTATGGACCTAAAACTTCGAAATCGAATAAGAAATCATATAAAGTGACCTGAAAAAGCCTTGGCTTTTTTCGCAAGATCCAAAGCATAATGTGGTCTAGCACTAATGTCAATACAGCTAGGGTCGTTTTTGTTAATCAAGTTACTTTTGAAAAAATGAGTATTTTTTTTATCTAGACTTTCTCTACTTTAGGGAAATATGACTTAAATTTCTTATTTTTTAAAAAATGCGACTCAAACCCCTTTTAAAACTAACTCTAATAGTTTCTTTATATATTTTTTTTCTATATATAGAAAATTTGGACCATTTTTCTATATCTAGAGATAAGTTTAAGAATTTGTTATTGCATCTTCACATATAGTGATAGTATGATTTAAATGTAAAAATTCTCTACATGTAAGGATAAGTGTAGGAAAGCTGTTGGAGGCCAAAATCTCTAACACCATCCCTACATGTAGAGAACATGGTGATTTAGGACATCTGTTGGAGATGGCTTAACAGAAGAAGAGTGTTAAGTTTTCAGTCAAGTTAAGGCTAATTATGTCATTTGTAAATTAGTTAGGGCATCCTCAATGGAGATTTTAAAACACAATAATTATAATTTTTTTAACAAATATAAAGACTTTAGAAGAAAAAAAGTAATACCAATGGTACATGTAGAGTCCCAAATTCAGATTTTTAATGCAAAGTTGTCATGTTTTAACAAATTTAGAGCCCGCGCTCCATTTTGTTCAACAAATTTGTTGAATAAAATGAAATCTCAAGAAAAAGACAAAAAAATTTAGAGTCCACATGGATCACTTTCAAATCAAATTTAACTACATGAGTCTTTTTAACAAATTAGATTTGACATCTTTAACAACTTTAACAAAAAAAATAAAAAAAAAATCGCAACTTAGACTCAAAAAAATGGAAGGGACGATGGGTCCCACTATACATATTTAAATTTGGATCTCCCACTGATGATGAATCTTTTTTAAAGCTCCTAAAAAACACATAAAATTTTAAATGGGGTTCTAAAAAATAAACATGCTCTAAATTTATTTTTAGAGCCCCTCAATTTAAAATCTTCGTTGAGATGACCTTATTAACAAAAATAAAATTACAATTCTCTAATATTGCAACACGTGTAAATAATGGCAGGACTTTTGTCTCTCCCATATTTTCTTTTCTCTATTCTTTCTCTCTCATGATTTTGCTCCCTCTCTCTATTTTCTCTCTTTCTTCTCCCTTCGTCTTCTGATTCTTCTTCTCTCTCTTACATATACACGCACTATACTATAGTGTATATCTACAATGAAGATATATCTATCTCTTTGCACAACGGTAGTGACAACACATTTGGAGAAGATGAGATCGCGAAATAAAGATTTAATAGGAAAATTCGCTGGATTATTTACCTAAATTGGGGCTTTATGGGTCTGTTTGTGCATAGGTATGTTGCATTGCTTATAACGATGTGTGGCTATGGAGCGGTGTGATTGTGTCGCTGGTGCATGTGATTGTGCTAGGGGTGTGTATGTGAGAGTTTTTGTAGTGTAAGATCTACTGCTTTTGTTTGTCAAGTGTGTGTATAAGTAACAAAAAAAAAAAAAGAAAAAAAAAAAGTGAGGGTGTGTGTGTGCGCAGGCTTGTTGTGGTGGTTGGGGTTGAGGTGTTCGTAGTCGCGTAGAGTCCTGTGTTTGATGGTGCTGAAGTGGTTGTTGTGGTGTGAGCATGATGGGGTAAAAAATGGAATTTCGTACATATTTAATGGCAATTTTAACAGATTGCTAACCGAAAGGGTCTGAGCCACACTTAAAAATGAGTCTAGTCACTTTTTTTTTTTTAAGTAGAGGGAGTATAATCCAAAAATACCTTTGAGAAAATTATTCTAATCATCTACAGTATGTTAACGTGAAATCCTAAAAAGCTTCCTGTTGAGTTTTGCCACCTCTTTGAATAGTTAAAACTTTGGACCTAGCTTTCATACCTACTCCTCTTGAAGAATAATATCCCCGATATTGCTCCCGACATTGATGGTGTAATACACTAGCCTTCAAATCTCTGAAATTTTATAAATAGAAAAAGAGAAATACGACCCCTCCTTGCCGATATTTTATGTAGTACTTTAATTTCTTACACCAATTTTTCCATTTAGCTGGCTCATCCACCATCTAGCGCCATCACCATGTGTCCCACGCACAGATTAAGTTATAATATATAAACAAGTGATTGAATTACTTCGCGTGCCTATATATATATATATATATATATATATATATAATGATTCAAATAGTTTTTAAAGTTTGACTATTTTGATATTTTGGTCTCAAATATTTTAAATTGAACATTTTAATCCCAAATATTTTACAATAAAAACACTGTTAGTCTATTAGCTTATTTATATTAAATTTGCATCATTAAACTCATGTATTTCGCATGCCACGTGTACAAAAAAGCTTACATAGTTAAAATAGTCATTTAACTTACAACTCATTCTCTTTTTTTTTATAAAATCTCATCATTAACCTTGCATGATTTTTTTTTTACGCGCTGCATGTGAAACAAGTGAGTTTAACGGTACAAATTTAACATATATGAACTAATAGACTAACGATGTCCCTATTATGAAACGTTTAGAACTAAAATGTCTAATTTAAAATGTTTAAAACTAAAATATCAAAATAATCAAATGTTAAGGACTATTTGAATCATTTACTGTATATATATTTATACATAGATAGTGAGAGAGAGGGAAGGAGACGCGGGGTGGTGTGGGGGTGGGGGTGGGGGGGGGGGGGGGGGTGGTTGTTGAAGTCTGATCATCCATGTGCATGTCAGCAAACACTTTCACTTGATGTCAGTCACAGGATTCTGAATATTCCATTCCCTGAGCCCTTATAGTGGTTCTTTTGTCTGCCATATTGCAATCTAAGTAATAAACTATATATTTTTGCCATAACATCAGGCATGCATTATAGTGCTCAGTACACGATCCATCAGAAATCAGACAAAATGAGAAGCCATCGCAAGCCCGACAAGGTCTTAACACAAAGGTCGCAATTTTATGACTTTCCAGCTAGCTAATGAGGGCGATCTCTAATGCCAACACAACTAAATGTGTATTGTTAACAGGAAAACATGGCAAGAATTAGTTGCTTAACGTTAACCCCAATAAATAATTGCCTCCACGGGTGACAATAAACGATAAACAGATTATCTCGTGAAAAAACTGATGCATCTATGATGACGCATTGTTACAATACGAAATTTGTAACTTTAAATGTGAATTCCTGTTTAAGTTGAATTTCTTATTATTAGAAAACCTCTAATAAGTAAATAATCGAACAATTACGTAGAAAATCAATCAAAATTCAACAAGTTTATTGAAAAACTCAATGTCAGTAGATACAAAGTTCGAGTGATTACCCTGCAAAAACCATCTCCTTATGCTGTACAACCACATGAACTTGTCATACGAAGACAAGGTGGGGCTCATTATCGAACAAACCCAACTAAAAACCCACAAAAAGATTCTTCTTTTAGAGTTATTTTATCTTCATAATCTTGAAATATTTAGTATCTGTGGTGTTCTTATGATTGTGTGGGACTTCCAATAAATTACCTCCGACCAAAAGACAAATTGAATGTCGAATAGGTGTGTCCCAATATGCAAAAAAAATTAAAATTAAAATTAAAAAAAAAAAAAAAAAACTTCTCAATATTGTCAACAATTTAACGCAAGGGTGCTCTTCGAGGGACACCTTTTCTCTTGTGGACTAGCCTCTTTGGTTTTAATAGTGAACTCATCCATGGCTGACTCACATCAGAAGATTCAGATATAGAGATGCTTGATTCATCTTGGTTTGCATTCCCTTCAGCGTAATTACTCCCATTTAGTGACATATGATCAAATTCTGAAATTGGGATGGAGATCATTTTATGGCTTTGATCTTTGTATATCTCAGTGTCAATTGCTACCTGCAAAGTGTTTAACATAACATGATCAAATTTTCGTAATTGAGACCGTAATATTTTTCGATCGATAAACAAGTATTTTATTAAGCTCCGATACTGCAAATTGATTAACATAATGTGCGTAAATTTTTGAACGAATTGATTAAAATATAAGGCGTGTATGGAGGAGTTATCACTTACTTTGCATGAAATGGAACAAAAGCGATTTGGCAAATCTTGTATATGCCTCCCACAAGCCTCACAAAATGCACCACCCTTAGATTTTGAAATTTTGGTATCCTTCAACTGAGGCCGTGGATTTAGGTGAATAGCTTTTTCACCATTGATCTTATATGTCTAAAATATAAAGTATAATCATTGATGAGTTTATTGATAAAAACAAAATTAAGTCAAATAACAAACTAATGGAGATAATATATAACATCTAATCAATTTTTTTTTTTTATTTTTATAACACGCTTCAATTTCAATTGTTTCAAAAAAATACATCTCAAAAGAAATTAAATTAGAGGGCCCTATGGTTAAGGTACTTGAGCAGATATATGCAAATCTTATTTTAGTTTTCTACTAAAAACAAAATGACCAATTAGAAGAGCCTTAAGATAAGGATAAAATGAATCGAATCCACAACAAAAAAACAACTAATTTATATATATATATATATATAAGCAATTCAATAATATATGAATTTCAAATTAGGATTAGGATTAGGATATATCAAGTTAAACATACCATTATATTGTCAGTTAGAAGAAATCATAATAATTAATCACTAGGTTGAGTTACTCATTAAAAAAAAATCTACGAAATCTGATCAGCAACTAAGGATTTTACTAAATGTATAATGACATAAAATATTGACTTGAACATGAGAACAATCAAGATCATAAATATTGACTTGAACGTGAGAACAATCAAGATCATAAAATACTGACTTGAATGTTAGAGCAATCGAGATGTTTCTGAATGTCTTGTAAGCGGACTACATCATGGTAGACATATTTGCAGATCTGAAGCAATCGATGAAGGCAATGAGCCGAAGAAGTGAGGCAGTGTTTACAGAAGCAAAGATTACAATCAATACAAAACATATTCTTTTCATTCTTTCGTAGGTCTTGGTGGTCAACACAAGAACCAAAGAACTTGCTCCTCAGCAAAGTACTCAACCACTCTGGCTTTCTCTTCTTCAAGCGTATTGTGCATCCAACCTACAAACAAACAAAGAGAGAGTTGAATAAAAATTAATATTGACATATATATATATATATATATATATATATATATATATATATATATATATATAAAACTCAATTTTGAACAGAAAAATTCAAATAAAGTGAATCAATTAAGAACATATCTATACATACACAAATTATGAAGTGTTCATAAAAGTAAAAAACGTAACTAGAATTACATATCAATTACTGCAACAATTCAAATCATTCCTACAATCCATATATACATATGTATATATATATATATATATATATATATATATATATATATATACACATATATATAAATCAATTTATATGAGATAATGAAAAACTATGAAGTGTTCATAATACTACAAAACATAACTAGAACTACATAGTAAATTAATGAACGAATTCAAATGATTCAAACAAACCATATTCGTGGTATAAGACCACAAACGAAGATACGTTGATGAAGAAGTCAATGTGCAGACAAGAAAAAGAGTGTAAAGAGAGAGAGTAGAGGAAGCAATGACAATTTTATAAAGGTGAACATGGAAAGGAACCCAAAAAAAAAATAAAAAAAATTGGAATAAGAAAGAAAAGAAATCAAAACAATTATGGTAAAAGAGATGTCGAGATTCATTCTTGTGTATAATATTTTAAGTAATAAAAAATAATTTAGATTTCTTAAATAAAAAATAAGCAAAAATCTAAAAAGTTACGTGCATGTTACACACATAATAATGTAAAATATGGCCTACCATTGGCGGGAAACGAAGGAAGTTTGACCGTGGATTTACTGGGGCCCACTTAATCAAGAAATTGATGGTCCTGATGGATGACACGTGGCATCATGCTAGGTTATTCGTAGACTTTTTCCGCCAATTGCGGCCACTGCTTCCCGAGTTGTGGAGGCGCCGTTTTGTCTTTCCAAAAAGTTTATTGACACTTTTTAGGCTAAATTCATGGGGTCTTAATGTGTAATATAAGGTAATTTATTTAAGGAATTATTTTAGTCAATAATAATTTTAATTTCTAAGATTTTGTTAAGTACAGAGTTAGGACAAAAAATTTATGTAAGCGTTATCATATATACGAGAAATTCAATATTTAATAGATAAATTCTTACCATATAATAAATGAACTATATAAAATATTACTCTTTCAAAAGCGAAAAGGTGTATAATCATATACAAAGGCAATGTGAAATGCTAGATTCACCCCTTTTCAACACTCATTTATCACTCATCATGCATGTACTTAGTTGGTAAGTCAAAATAACACAGAAAAAGAGTTTGTTAAATTTGTATGCCAACTAATCCTAGACATATAGGAGGTGATAAATAGGTTATGAAAAATGGGTAATATCTAACATTTTTTGGATGATAAATATATGATTTTGATGAAAAAATGAAATGAGCAACCAGATTTTATAAACAAACACAAATTATCTTGACAAAAGGGCTTTAGTTCTGAAGTTCTTGGAGCAAATTCAGAATTTTAGGTACCGATTTGTATACTGGAATGAGGTTTGGAATAGAATGACATTCCCAATGATTTTTGATTTCCATGCTTGGTATAAAGGAATGAACTTGAGAATCTCATTCCTAATGTAATATCATTCTTGCGTATATGAGAATAGCCATTCCATAGCAAACCCATGGGAATGGGCCATTCCCATATATTTGGGAATGAACTTGACTATCATACCCTCATATTCAATAATAATAATAATAATAACAAAAATAATAATAATAATAATAAAAATAACAATAATAATAATTAAAAAATATAATAATAATTATTATTATAAAAAATAATAATAATAAATAAATATAATATAAATTAATAATTATTATTATTATTATTATTAAAAAATAATAATTAATAATAATAATAATAATTATTATTATTATTATTATTATTATAAAAAAATTTTTTTAAAATAATAATAATTATTATAAAAAAAAAAATAAAAGCAAAAACTAAAAATAAAAAAAATACAAGTAATAATAATAATAATAATAAATAAAATTAAAATAACAAAATAATAATAGTGATTGAAATAATAATAATAATAATAATAATAATAATAATAATAATAATAATAATAAAAGAAAAAACTAAAAATAAAATAAAATAAAAGTAATAATAATAATAATAATCAATAAAATTAAAATAACAAAATAATAATAGTGATTGAAATAATAATAATAATAAAAATAAAAATAAAAGTAATAATAATAATAATAATAATAATAATAATAATAAAAAAAGAAAAAACTAAAAATAAAATAAAATAAAAGTAATAATAATAATAATAATCAATAAAATTAAAATAACAAAATAATAATAGTGATTGAAATAATAATAATAATAATAATAATAATAATAATAATAATAATAATAATAATAATAATAAAAGAAAAAACTAAAAATAAAATAAAATAAAAGTAATAATAATAATAATAATCAATAAAATTAAAATAAAAAAATAATAATAGTGATTGAAATAATAATAATAATAATAATAATAATAATAATAATAATAATAAAAGAAAAAACTAAAAATAAAATAAAATAAAAGTAATAATAATAATAATAATCAATAAAATTAAAATAACAAAATAATAATAGTGATTGAAATAATAATAATAATAATAATAATGGTAATAAATAATAAATAAAATAATAAAATAAAAAATTAAAAATAAAAATATTGATTAAAATAATAATGATAAAAAAAATTACAATAATACCAAACATAATAATTGTAATAATAAAAGAGTAATCTTGTCATATTTTTAATACTATAATAATAAAAGGGCAATATTGTCATATTATATAAGGCATTCACATTACTACTCTTCATTCTTAGAACATACCAAATATGTTATTCGCATTCCCAAGTTCATTCAATTACCAGATTCATTACATTCCTTGGCCCATTCTATTCGTGTCGAAATTCATTCCATTGTACTAATCGTTACCTCAGTATCCTCGGCATATATGCACATGGAAGTATCATTGGCTCATCGTTGGATTCCAATAGGATACTTTTGGAAAATATAAATACACCAGTAGTTGCTAATATCCCCTTCCTCTTCAGGAACTTTTGTAATTTGACTTCCATCCACAAGGAGTTGGTTAATTGTATTATATTTTTATCAATGCATTTTCTTTTCACCAAAAAAAAAAAAAAAAGTAGTTGAATTTTTGTTGGGAAAAAAATGAAATGGAGTTAATATTCATTTTGATCCTCTATCTTTAACCTGATTGACAAAGTGGTCTCCTATTTTCAAAAGTGATAGATTTCAATCCTTTATCTTTTGTCCAAATGACACCGTTAGCCTTTTTAGTGATTTTGTTAAAAAATTGATGGAAAATACACATATTGATTAGCACGTTTCTCTTATTTTCACCAAATTGCATGTGATTAATACGTGCATTTTCCGTCAATTTTTTAACGAAATCACTAAAAATAACTAATGGCGTCACTCGGACAAAATATAAGGGACTTAAATATATCACTTTTGAAGATAAGAAATCACTTTGTCAATCAGATAAAAAATAGAAGATCAAAATGGGTATTAACCCAATGAAAATGTAAATTAAAAAAATGAAGAAAACGAAGATGTGAGTTGACCAAAAAAAAAAAAATCGAAAATGTGAAGGTACATCACGGAATTTAACTGAACAAATCTAGCAATGCTATTCCAGTTGAGCAAATCGTTAAATGATGATTTTACACGATTTATGTATCCTATTAATGCCAGCAAATTAATTAACATGATTGGCAACATACTTAAATGGCCCCCATGAGTCTGCACCCAATCACTATATAGGTCTCCAAGAATTCTGTAATTATGTTTTAACAGTAGAAAGATATAACTAGCATAATTAAGAGAGAATGGTAGTAAAAGACTTGTCATGAATGCGATCCTTCAATTAAGAGTTTTTTGCCTAATTATCGCATTTTTAAGAAAATTCTGTATCTATACCTTCTCAAATTTATTTTAGTAGTAATTCTCTTCTTGCTTAAGTACAATTAAAGTAGACTTTTATTCCGCCTCTTTTATTTCTTTAACGGATACTTTTCATATGAAGAATGCAATGGGGCACGCTGTTGCACCATACCATTTATGATTTTGGGATAAATAAAACGTAATTCGATTTAAGGTGAATTTCTCGTTATCAGAAAATAAAATAATAAAAAAATAATCAACTACATTGATCAATTAAATACTTTGATGTACGTATACAAATACATTTGGGAAATTATTAAGCACTTCGGGTATTTATTTTACACTGTGCAACACTATAATGCGAACTACACAATCGCAACTAGTTGAGAAACTAAAACTATGGCAATAAATTTTTTTTTTTTACTAAGCCAATAAGATATTTTCATTCAACTTCAAGAACTTGTGACAACCAATTACAAAGAAAAAGATCAAAACCTACCAAAAAAACTTGAAACTAATGAAGTATAGCATCTAGTTTTCAATATGTACAAAGGGCCCTACGTAGAGTATTACTCGCATTGATACTAAATTTCGTTCCTGAGAGTATTTTCATTTGAACATCTTCCCGAATCTTTGCAACGATTTGGTCCTCGGTGGAGACCCCCTTCCTGAACAAACAATAATTGCGCTCAATCCACAAATGGTAGATGCAGGCTGGGAACAAGAGTTTCAAAATAAATGCTTTGAGTGACTTACCCTTACAATTATGTAGGATAAGGTGAAGAACATAATTCCATTGAATACTTCCAACAGTGGTCATGGCAAACTTAACACATCGTCTCCAAACTCTTCTATGAAGAAACATTCAAAGAAGAAATGATTTCGTATTTCTAATCCAAAATGACATAATTCACATTGGCTGTTTATCTGAACTCCCGAGCCAAGCAGTCTTGCCTTAGAAGGCAACCTGTCAAGAATTGCTAACCATGAGCACCAAAGCATCCAATATTTCATTAGATTCAAGCATGTAATACTTCAACAACTTGGTGACAAATATGAGTTCTACAAAACAAACTATTTAGTTTAGGTAAATTTCTTTGGCCACTGTGTTTTTTAATCATATAATAGATGGGCCGACACAATGCCATCGTTTTAAAGATCGTAATGGCATCTTGGAATCTCATTATTCCAGAGTCAAATATAAAAGGCCAAATTATACGGAAAGAGCATCATTCTTCGATTTGGAAAATTCACCCAGCCTTGTACTTCTTTTTTTTTTTTCTCTTTTCCGTTTAAAGCCTTGTACTTCTTTGTCGACAACAGATTTAATTATGAAAAATTGATGCAATAAATAGAAAAATTAAATCAGATCCCTATTAGTTTTTACCATACTGGATTTATGAAGAAGAACGATTATTTATTGTTTTCGACCAAATAAAAAAGCAAAAATTATATCTCTTGTTCAACTACCGTAGCTAGTTTTTTTTTTTTTATTATTATTATTTTTAATGACGTTGGTCCTCAAATGGTGGAGTCCAACTACCAACTGATAAACTATAAAGTACAATGGTGTGTTCACACATACACCATATTAGTCAAAAATAACCCTAAATAGTTGGAAGTATTAGAAAAAGTGAGCTTCACAAATAAAGAATAGATTGTTAAGGCACAAGCCATAAAGATGATTTAACCACTAATTGATTAATTAAAGGAATAAACGAGATAATCTATCCGGAATAGCATTAACCTTATTTGAGAGATTGATTCTCATTGCCTGAATAAACTGACTTGGAGCCTTCCTTCACTTCCGAACTAGACTCAACTGATCAGTACAAATAAGTTTTTTGAAAATTGATTACATGGGAAAAAGTTTTCCAAAAGAGTATTAGTTAATTGAGAAAGATCTTGTATTAAATGAAAAGATAAGTCTCGCAAGTTTCGAAGGTTGGTCATTTCTACATGAGTAATGCTAAAAACATCAATTAAATTTGCTTTTTTTTTTTGCCAAAGCAGAAGAAGCAGGAAGGTTTACGAGTTTAAACTTCATGAAGCCAAGTAAAAAAGAAGGGGGAAAAAAAAAAAGAACTATTACATGTTAATTTAGTTCGTAAAGTTTTTTTTTTTTTTTCCATACACTTTTCGGTAAACTTTCTGCAAGTAAATGATAAAATTCACTTATTTCTCTCCGGATCCCCTCCCAATTCACTTTTTCTTATTTATTTTGGTGTTGATTACTTCTCTACCTGTTTTTTTTTTCTTTTTCTTTTCTTCCAATTAAAGAGGATCAATAGTGGTTCCTCACCTACTCTTTAAGTGACTCAAACTCAAAATCATTTAAATCTCAAGTAAACGCTGCTGCCATTGATATTAACCCTATTGTTGATTACTTCCGTACCTGGATAATTTGGTATTATATACTAGAAAGCCTGACTAATAGCTCTTCCACTTTTTGTAAGATTCTTGATAAGTGTGGTTTATTGACATGAGAGAGATAATATTCAACGAATAGTACTCAACCAATAATTGTTCAATCCACCACTGGTCACGGCAATATTTGTAGGTTGTCGGTACCACCTGTATAAAAAGATAGCGGAGCTCCAAATTTAAAATCCTAATTATAATTCGATGATCTTTTTTTTTTTTTTTTTTTTTGGTCAATATAATTCGATGATCTACAAAATAAAATTTAGAGAATTAATATCACTCTACCAACACTACATCAATCCACCATCCTAAAACATGTTTACTAAATCAACTTGATAATCTATTAAAATAATTGACAAATAATTATCTGTGTTGCACGCTAATGCGGAGATGATATGGCGAGTGATATTTTTTTTTTTTTTTTTGGGTTTTCGGTCTGAAACTTTTCATTGTATAAATATTATTACATTCCAGGACATCGGGTGGAGTCAAGTTTTTTTTAGTGCGATTGAAATTATACAATTAAATATTTACATATAGATAATTTTTTTTAATAAAGGTTATATTAATTTTTATTTTTAAAAATATCTTAAAAATACATACATTTTTTAACAAAATTTGAATTGAATAAAGACTACAATCCTCACAATCTTAAAAGTAGCTCCGCCACTGTTCCAGGAGTATTCCAATAAGCCCATTCCCTTTAACGATCCAAATGCAAAATTTGAACAAGACCATACTAAGGGAAATTCTCTAATTGGTTCCGGGTGAATAATTCAGCCTAAACATTTTCTATCAACCCAATCACTTTCAACCTGTCAGCTACAAGCAGACTTGTTTTCTGAAATGGAAATCGAACAGCTTCTTACGTCTGTCCGAAAAACTTTGGTAAATGGATGCATCAAAGTTGAATTTATATGAGCCTGTGTGTAATAACCCCTGATTGCATGACATATCATTGTCTAGTTGTTACTTACTTAATTGGTATTCTATATATTGTTGAGGGCTTCTTTAATAAGTGGGGGGAAACATTTGGGGCTAAACTATAATTAAACTAATATATCAAAAACATCCTACACTAGATAAGCTCAAAATATGACCCTGTATAATAAAAACAAGTTCTATTTTTTCTCTCTCTACACAAATGATTCCACTCACCCCAAAAATGAACCCAGCTGCGATTTAAGCAAAATAGCCTTCAAAGTGTAAGAGTTGAAACCTTTTGAACCGTGGAAACCATAGAGGGTAAGTGGGTTTAGTTGGATTGTAAATTTTTCATATTTTTATGTACATATGCAAATGTTTCTATGTGTTAATTCATGTAATGATGTGGGTTATGAAGTAATTGACTTAGATATTTGTTGAACATCATATGGGTTTTGGGAATTATATGGGTTGAAGGTAGTGATGACCCTGTTTGGGCATAGGTCGTGCATGCGGATATATTAGCTAGCCATAGATGATGTTTAGTAATGTGTATGGATTGAGTAGATAATATTGTATAGGCTATATAAGCTCATACCCATGTGTATTTATGTGTATATTGATTATGAAGGTTTGGCCATGTGAATGGTAGTAGCTGCCGTGACCATGCCATAAAAAAAAAAGTTAATGTTTAAGATGCATAGTTATAACCATGTTGTGCTTCATGTTAATTGGAAAGGAATCTTATAACTATATATATGTGTATATATAGTAACATGTGTAGGAATAGACTCATATAATGATTGGACCTATGGAATAAGTGATTAATATACTTGCTAAATATTGAATTGGCTAAAGAATTAAATGAATTGAAGATGGTTATGGGTTTACATGTGTGAAACAGTAGGTAAGTAACAAGTTTTGGTGAAGTGGATTTAATTAAATCATGAAATTTCTACACATTTTATATACATATTGATGCGATCGGGTTGTGCATTAAAATGTGCACAAAATAAACCAAGTTAAAATACCCACAAGTGAACGGATCTTTGTAGTGTAGTGTGCTATGAGTGCGGAATCGTACCACAGGGAAGCTCGCTAGTTTAAGTTAGTGAAGTAGTGTGAAAGTGTTAAAACGCTTAAGTGACAAATCGCAAGGTGGGTTTGAGTGACGTGCTGAAATGTAAATTATTTTACAACTAACTAAATTATCTAAGTTAAGCTAAGTATTAGTGGAATACGAGAGGTGGTAATCTAGGGGTTTGAACATGTAAATGAGGCAATTAATATAGGTTCGGTGTCTAGTTTATCTAATTCTGTAAGGGTTTAAGCTATAAGCATACACCCGGTTAAGCTAAAAGCTACAGACCTAGTTAATCTACTTAGTTCACTTGCAAACTAAACTAATGAACTAACATTCAGATAGAAACAATAGTACAACATATAGTTTCATGGAATCTACGGTATAACCTATAAATTTATGATTAAAACATTTATATGGCACGAAAGTAACGCATTCATAATATTAACTACAAGTATAATATTTATGAAGCGAAAGTAAAGCAATCATAACGTCTACTTAAAAGCATTACGTATGAATACATAATTAAAACAAGTCATACATTGTAATTTGAATTGAATAAACTAAATCCAAAACCATATATTAAAATACTATCATTTACAATATTCACCCCTAGATATCAATCTATTCAGACATAAATGAATACGAGTTATGTAAATAAAAGAGAGTCAAGAAAGGCTCCCCCATATCGACGAACGCGTATTTCTGATTCTCGAAATTTAAGCAGAGGTCTAACGCAAAATAGCTATTTGGGCGGAGCTAATTTCCCCCGAATAAGAACTACTAGGGATGGATTTCTCCCGAATAAGAGCTTTCCTATTAAAAGTTATTCGGGCAGAACCTCCCCCGGATAATAACTACTTGGGTCGGACTTCCCCCTAAAAGTAGCTATTCGGGCAAAATTTTCCCGAATAAGAGCTACCTAGGCTGGACTTCCCCCGTATTCTACTACTACTTAATTAACTAAAACTAAAATTAAAATTAAATGGAATTAACTCGGAATTATATCAAAAATATTGATAATATTCCAAAATTAACTCAAGAATTCTTAAAGGGTTGATGCTCTATTTATAGAAAAAATTCTAAAAATAGTTGACTTTTTTGCATTTGTTGACTTTGACCGGATCGTTGACCGCAGCATCTTCGGGCTTTTTCATTGTATGACCCTTCAAACGATAGAATTTGGCTAAAATCTCACTGCGCGCAGGACTAAAGTCCTGCATTTTGCTCAGAAGACTGTTTCTACCTGAAAAACTGATATGATTTGTCAAAAAGGGACATGGGTCACTATTTAAGATCATATGGGTCAATGTTCCGAGTCCGATTTCATGTTAGTTTCTACCAAATTTCTTCTCTATGAGCTTCATTTTTCAACCATTTCTCGTGCTTCCTTATTCTTACATCTTGACTTGCAATTTGGATCATTTTGAGCTTGATTCTTCACTTTTCAGTATTTTCCTACATTGCATTGAAAGTATCAAAGTATTGCATTTATTCCATAGTTAAAATGCAAATACAGTACAAATATCATGGTTTGAGTGCTGCAATACAGTTACATCAACATACCCAAACCTAAACATTGCTTATCCTCAAGCAAGACTGTATTTAAAATAGTTTCAAAGTGAAATTTTCAGAAAATTTTACAAGTCAAAACAGGCGAATACTATCTATCCCTATCTTTTTGTCAAACACATTCCAAAAATGAATCATGAGAAATGCAATCTACTATCTTAAACCTATTCAGTAGTTAATGATAAACATGATAAGAGAACTTTTACATAGTTTTCACAAATAGATACTCTTCTTGGAAATCGACTATTGATTAATTCGGAGTACATATTTAGAAGTAAACTAAGCAAATTAAGTTCATTCAATTCTCAACTTTCAAGTTATGCAAACAGATTGGACTTTGATATTCTCGCCTTTATTTGTAATCAAACTCTTGATCATGCCTTAACCCTTTAATATTTGCCATAAATATAAAAATATAACTTACAATATCTATATATAGTGTTCAGTTTCCTTTGCTTTCTGAATATCCTATGTAGCGGGCTTTAAGGCCAACAATCCTCTGCCATTATGACTGAGGTTGCCAGGTTTTAAAGGGACCCCCACGTACCTTAATCACTCGAGATATTCAGGCTCGAAACCTTACACTATAGCACATATCCTAAATTATAATGTCTAGGATAGTGGTGTTTAGAGATTCACAACATATTTATATCAAAGATTTATTCAATAGTAAAAGTATGTACAACTCTTTTTCTTTTTCTATTTTTTTCATTGTTTTCTTTGTTGTTTTTCTTTTCTTTTTTTTTTCTTTTTCTTCAGAGTGTACATACAGACAAAATAACATAACATACTGTATAGACATGACATAAGGGTTAAGGTTTCAATCACAAGAAGTTCTTATAACAAATGGTAATCATATCTCAGTCCTTTCATAATCACATAACTATCAATTACAACAAGGAGGAACAACAAGGTTTACTCATGAATATAATACCCCAAAGTTTTTCTTACAGAGTTTCCTGAGAGTCTTTCACAATACTTACCTACCAACACAGGTTCTCAAATCATCTAAATCATATTCTTTTAAACAAGTAAGGTAGCAAACTACTCTTCTCTTGAACAAAAATGGTATATTTCTTGCATATTAAAATTTTCTTTTATGAAATACACGTACCCCCACACTGAAACTTTGCTTGTCCTCAAGCAAATAGCAATGTAAGACAGTAAGAGTGTAATATGCAAGTAATAACAAAATGACAAATGCTACATCCCTAAACCTATGGTTTACTTACTGTTCAGCACATGTTGATCAGGTATAAAGGGAAATATAGTAAAGAAAGATATCACCTGATGTGAAACATTTTTATGTTGATGTCAAAGTCTTTCTACTAACTTTTGTCAAAAGATGTATCATTCTACAATTAAAGATTAGTAGACAAAGTATTTTACAGATTATCATCAACACAACAAAAAAAGTATAGCTATACTAAATAAAAATTGACAAAAACAAATATATAGGAGAGAAACCAAAAAGAAATATGGTCATGAAAAATAACTAATACATAAAGCAAATCGGTTGAATCGGGTGCTCATCTATGTCCCAACCATTTATGCTCTTAACTGATTGACCGATTTGGTCTTGTAGTCTATCTATGGATTGGTGGTTGGATTCGACGAGCTGGACAAGTTGACCAAACTTGTCGTCGAAGTTTGGTTCAGGAGAAGAAAGTTCAACTGAGTTAGGGTAAAAAAAAATTTGTTTGAAAAAATTACATTGAAAGCTTTCGCAAAATTCAGAAGAATTAAAGTTAAGGTTTTGAGATGTATTTTCAAAATTTTAAGGCAAAAAAGATGCATTATTTCGATCCCAAAAGGAATTTTGATGATTCTACCACTCCGAGTTATATGCATTTGAGTACAAATTTTGGTTTGAATAATAACCCTGAGTAGTAAAATCATGACTATGTAAAAACTGGGGATTTTGGAGACAATTTACAAAAGTATGCCCAAATTAAAAACAAACTTCACATTTATTTGGAATAGGGGGTTGGGTTGTTTCATTAAAAGCCCATTGATCTGATGAACTATTAAAATGAGTCATTTCCCAATCTTTCAAATTTTTTCTTTTTTTTTTCCTTTTTTTATTTTTAAATAAAACGGATAAAATAAACACTTAAACAAGTTCACAAATACTTTTATCAAAAACTAAACTATACCATGTTTCTCCGACAACGACGCCAAAAACTTGATGCGATTGGGTTGTGCGTTAAAATGTGCGCAAAATAAACCAAGTAAAAATACCCGCAAGTGAATGGATCTTTGTAGTGTAGTGTGCTATGAGTACGAAATCGTACCACAGGGAAGCTCGCTAGTTTAAGTTAGTGAAGTAGTGTGAAAGTGTTAAAGCGCTTAAGTGACAAATCGCAAGGTGGGTTTGAGTGACGTGCTGAAATGTAAATTATTCTACAACTAACTAAATTATCTAAATTAAGCTAAGTATTAGTGGAATACGAGAGGTGGTGATGTAGGGGTTTGAACATGTAAATGAGGCAATTAATATAGGTTCAGTATCTAGTCTATCTAATTCTGCAAGGGTTTAAGCTACAAGCATACAACCGGTTAAGCTAAAAGCTATAGACCTAGTTAATCTACTTAGTTCATTTGCAAACTAAACTAATGAACTAACCTTCAGATAGAAACTATGGTACAACCTATAGTTTCATGGAATCTACGGTACAACCTATAAATTCATGATTAAAACATTTATATGGCATGAAAGTAACGCATTCATAATATTAACTACAAGTATAATATTATTGAAGCGAAAATAAAGCAATCATAACGTCTACTTAAAAGCATTACGTATGAATACATAATTAAAACAAGTCATACATTGCAATTTGAATTGAATAAACTAAATCCGAAACCATATATTAAAATACTATCATTTATAATATTCACCTCTAAATATCAATCTATTCAGACATAAATGAATACGAGTTATGTAAATAAAAGAGAGTCAAGAAAGACTCCCCCATATCGACGAACACGTATTTTTGATTTTCAACATTTGAGCAGAGGTCCGACGCAAAATAGCTATTTGGGCAGACCTAATTTTTCCCAAATAAGAACTACTAGGGATGAGTTTCCCCGAATAAGAGCTTTCTTATTAAAATCTCTTCAGGTAGAACCTCTCCTGTATAATAACTGCTTGGGTCGGACTTCCCCCTAAAAGTAGCTATTCGGGCAAAATTTTTTCGAATAAGAGCTACGTAGGCGGGACTTCCCCCGTATTTTACTACTTCTTAATTAACTAAAACTAAAATTAAAATTAAATGGAATTAACTCGGAATTATATCAAAAATATCGATAATACTCCAAAATTAACTCAAGAATTCTCAAAGGGTTGATGCTCTATTTATAGAAAAAATTCTGAAAATAGTTGACTTTTTTGCATTTGTTGACTTTGACCGGATCGTTGACCGCAACATCTTCCGGCGTTTTTCATTGTTTTGACCCTCCAAACGATAGAATTTGGCTAAAATCTCGCTGTATGCAGGACAAAAGTCTTGCATTTTGCTCAGAATGATGTTTCTACCCGAAAAAATGATATGATTTGCCAAAAAGGGACATGGGTCACTATTTGAGATCATCTGGGTCACTGTTTCGAGTCCGATTTCGTGCTAGTTTCGGCCAAATTTCTTCTCTATGAGCTTCATTCTTCAACCATTTCTCGTGCTTCCCCATTCTTACTTCTTGACTTGCAATTTGGATCATTTTGGGCATGATTATTTACTTTTCAGTATTTTCCTACATTGTATCGAAAGTATCAAAGTATTGCATTTATTCTAGAGTTAAGATACAAATGTAGTACAAATACCATAGTTTGAGTGCTGCAAATACAGTCACATCACATATATTTATAATTTTGTAAATATGAATTGGGTTTGAGAAGCCACTGACCTTTAGACTTAATGAATATCATTTGGACTTTAAAATTCCATGAATTGATGATTATAATGGCTATGGGGCTGAGTAGTAGCAGGGAATAAGAATGAACTATAGTGAGTTTGTGTGTTTAAGTTTGGCCGTGTAGTTGTGGTTGTCATGTGTGTGTTTAATTTCCTTTGAGTATGCATATTGTCTTTATGTATGTAAGGTACATATATGTATTTGCTTGCATAAATGAGAATTATATAGTCTAGTGATTTGTATGGTAAAGACATTGGGTCATGTTCGCTATGCATTTACAGGTGCTTAAGAATGGTAAAGACTTTACATATTATGGCTTTGGGGTGCTTTTAGGCTAAGTGGCGCCATGTATATATGTGGGAGTAATATGGGGATTTTGAGTTCTAAAGAAGAAATATGGATTAGATTAAAAAAAAGAAGAAGAAGGAAATAGATTACAGTAAAGTAAAAAGCAGAAATTAGAATAAATATGATAATTAGAAATTGAACAACAAAAAAGTTGAGAGATATAACGTAACTTTAGAAAACTATCAATATTTGAATATCATAGTTAATATTTTAAAGCTTTCAGTATATCTTTTGGATCCAAGTTTAATGTTTTAGTATAATTTATTATTATGCAACTGCAAATTACTCTTGAGTTGGTTATCTTAGACACAAGGTTGGGTTAATTTAGAGCTCGAACGAGGTAAATAGGATACCCACCATACACTTCTACTTTCTTTCAATTCGATTTATATACTCCTTACGCGCATTGATTCATTGTTGATATACCATTCATTATTTTCTTGAATATACCACTGGTTCACATTAGTTGTACTCTGTGACACATAGACGACAATGTGAGATATATAGTCGTCATTAGCCTCTAGGCATATTACAATGTTATTGTTACTGCCATGGCAAGAGAGCTAACTACTCTTTATTGGATCAATGGTTATTATATTGTATTGTTAACCTGATACATAGTATCAGAGGTCAAATATATTGTATAATGGTTATTTGTAATTGTTTAATGGTTATTTGCAATTGTTATTGTTATAGTTGTACAAGGATGTTTGGATCCTATTCCATATGCTTAATAGGCTATATATATTAAATGCTTAATTTATTTCTTTAAGTCTTTCACAGGGTATCCTACTTAATGAACTTTCTTGTTCATTTTATTTGTTCTTTATGCAGAGGGCGGTGGGGAGGAATATCAAGAAAGGGAGTACGAGGGAGAGGACAAGACATAGTTTCATACTAGTTGTAATTTTTGCATGTTGGACTTTGGTTTTGTAATCGGTTTTGCACTATAGGTAGGTTCTTAACAAGGATGATGTAATTTTTGCAAATGGACTATTATTAGTTATTAGTATGCTAGATCGCCTTGCATATTAGGTATTGGACTTAGGTTTGTGGCAGGTCATGGCCCAAATTTTAGGAACTCTTATTATTAGTAGTACTATGATGGATTTTGGCTATGGTATTATAATGTGGACTTGTATTGAATAATTGAAGGTATCACATTGGTTCATTGGAGTTGTAGCAACTTTGATAGATGATTTGTGGAAATTAGATTGCTGTTTTGTGGTATTAGTGCCTTGAGGGTTTAGGAGGAGTAATCTTCTTAGGCTCAAGGTATCATGTCCCTGAGTTTGGCCTTGTCGAATTTGGGGGCGTGACACTATGGGTGGGGGGCGTGGTGATTTCCTATGAAAGATTGTCCGACTCTGATGGATGATCAGGTCTTTGGTTCCAATGATGTCAACTATTTTCTTCTACCAAGCTGGACCATTTTCTTAGGTGAGGCTTTTAAAGCGGCCACATTCAGGTCACTCTCCCCCAACTTCAAGTCAGGCTTTCAAGTCCTGCATATATATATTTATATGAAGTAAATGAATGTGCAGATTAGTTGTTCAACTTTCGTTTGAATATATTTTTGGAGAGTTGCAATGTTGACTATGTTCCTACGCCACTGCGAGCATTTATGGAAAAAGATATGTGGGGGGAGATGACCCTAAAATGATTATAAAGTAGAAACAAATTTTTGCCTCCTTATAAACAAAAAAAGAAAAAAGAAAAAAAGAAAGCCTAAAACAAGTAACCAAGGTCCATACTATCTCTGCTATTTAAAATAATCATTTAAGCCTTCCCTTAGCTCTTAGGTTCTTACATTGACCCCAAACATCACCAATCTCCACTATGCCCATACCATTTTCAACAACATCCAAGAACCAAAATCTCTCTTATCTTACGACACCCTCCTCAAACGCTATGTACAAAATTATAGATCCGAAGATACCTTCATTCTCTTTCGGAATTAGCTTCTTGGGCCATCTAATTTTGGATTTGAATTGCCTAATAACATAATAACATTGTTTATATGATAATTTTAGTTGTCTGCCACCATGTACTATGATCTTATTTGCTATATATCTTAATGGAAAAAAAGTTATATGTGTTGGAAATTAGATCGTGCAAACAAATACAAATGATACATAAAATTTTTAACGTGATTCATACTTAGTCTATATCTATGGACACTCAAGCTAAGAGACACATACTAAATACATTTCTTCATCACATTCAATTGTTTCTTCAATTAATCCAATTAATATATACTTTGAATCTTTGATATGCTTGATATTCATTTTCCCATAATTCTAAGAACCAAAGAGTCATCTTAGGATTTTGTTTGCATTATCCAACACCCCCTACAAACCAAAACCATATTCACACCAAATATATAGTTCGCTTAATTTCTTGAGTACTTCAACATTTCTTAACGTTTCGAATTCTTCATCAAAATGACCTCCATGGTCTATCCTCTTCTTTTTAGCCTTGTTTGATTGCTCTGGCACGACATCTATTTGTTCAATGCATCGTGGAAACAATCTTTAATAACGAGCTTCGTCTCTCTCATCTTTCCAGCGAGCACTGTACCAACAAATACACATTCTCATCAATCTTCTTTTGACGTTCATAGCTCGTCAACAAATTCTGATGGCAAACTGCTCTTCAACTTTTCAACAACTCAATATTTTTGCATTTGTATGCGAACCCTAAGCTCTGATACTACTATGTTGGAAATTGGATCATGCACACAAATGTAAAGGATACATAAAACTTTTAACATGGTTCAAACTTAGTCAATATCCACGGACACCCAAACCCTGATATATTTTCTTGAGTCCAGTTACTAACCGGCTCTGACAACTACATAGCTTGAATAGCTTGGGGTGCTTTGATACAAGACCAAAAAAGCCATTTATACTAGTAGATAGGAAAACTAAGAGACACATACTAAATATATTTCTTCATAACACTCAATTGTTTTTTCAATTAATCCACTTAATACTTTGAATCTTTGATATGTTTGATATTCATTTTTCCATAATTCCAAGAACCAAAGAGTAATCTTAGGATTTGGTTTGCATTCTCCACTCCCCCTTCAAACCAAAACCATCTTCACGCTAATCAGTGCCCTTAATTTCTTGAATACTTCAACATTTCGTAACATTTCGACTACTTCATCAAAATGACCTCTATGGTTGATCCTCTTCTTTTTAACCTTATTTGATTGCACCGGCGTGGTTTATGTCTGGTCAAAACATCGTGAAAACAATCTTTAATAACGAGTTTCAGCTTTCCCCTCTTTCTAGCAAGCACTACACTATCTTTCTTGACGTGAGCACATTTTGCTTCTAACGCCCTTTTCTCAGTAATCTTTTGCTCAAGCAACGGAATTCACCTTCTCATCAATATTTTTCTGATATCCTAGTCAACAAATTCTGATGGCAAACTGCTTTTCAACTTTTCAATAGCTCAATATTTTTGCATTTGTATGCGAACCCTAAGCTCTAATACCACTATGTTAGAAAGTGGATCATGCACACAAATGTAAAGGATACATAAAACTTTTAACATGGTTCAGACTTAGTCAACATCCACGGACACCCAAGCCCCGATACATTTTCTTTAGTCCAGTTACTAACCGGCTCGTACAACTACATAGCTTGAATAGCTTAAGGTGCTTTGATACAAAGTCAAAGAAGCCTATTTATACTAGTAGATAGGAAAACTAAGAGATACATACTAAATACATCTCTTCATAACATTCAATTGTTTCTTCAATTAATTCACTTAATACTTTGAATCTTTGATAGACTTGATATTTATTTTCCCATAATTCCAAGAATCCAAGAGTCATATTAGGATTTGGTTTGTATTCTCTAACAATATGATGATTCTAATTTGCCTACCATGTAAATATGATCATATGAGATATCCTAATGGAAAAACTGTTCACCCAACATCTTCAATATTATAAGGAAAAAGGAAAAAGAATAGACAAAATAGGCAACTGAAATAGCATCATTTCGCTTTACTATCAAAACCTTCTACAAATACAAACATTGGCGAACTTATCGAGTCTATACACTTACTGAAATCATGAAGAAATTGAACTTGAAAGCCACATTGTCAATATGTTGCGAAATGAATAATCTATCCATCTCTATTTCACCTTCAACCAAGAGTCGATTCTCTCTTTTATTTGCATAATCAGGGTGAGTCATGGTTGCAACAAAATCATAGTACTAAATTTAAAATTGGTAAAGATAATTAATCATAAAACAAATTATTTTAGCTCAAAAGAATTAACATAGTTTGAATCTATTTCTTGTCCAAAAGACGTGATAATTGTGACACCTGAGCAGTATAATATAATTATTTTATTAATTTACATATATTTGTTTGCATTAATTGGCTTGTTTCTTGATATGTGAACATTTAAAGTAAGTGAGATTAGTGATGATAGAAGTAGATTCTATAGACAATAGTAAAATAGGTGCATTTTTGTGGGCTTAAGTGGATTATAAAATGATTAAAATGAATTTGGGCCCAATTAATTGTGCTAGAGCATAACTAAAAGCCCAACTTAGCTAAATACATAATAAAAACAAAAGAAGACTCCAGAGAGATCAAAAGGGGGAGTCGAGTGAGGGAAGGAAAAAGGAAAGAAAGAGAAAGAAAATGAGGGCAAGAGAAAAGAAAGGGAAATGAGAGAAAAGAAGGAAGAAAATTGGGGTTTTGAGCTCTATCTTAGCCATTTTCATGCAATTCTCCATGTAATAGGTGAGGGGTTCATGTTTTTGTGCATTTTTATTGTTATAATGTTAGTGGTAAGTTTATATTTGTGTAGTTAATTGATAGTTTGAGCCATAGTAAGCATGCAAAGTGTGTTATTGTGTGTAAAAAGTAAAGAGCTTGCATTGTTTTACTTGTGTAGTTAAACTTTGTCTTTTGTAGTTAGTTGCTAAATATTAGATAAAGAGATAAAGTGTAATTTATGTGTTTGTATAATGGCTTTAGCAAGTGTTTTAGCTTCTACAATAAACAAGTAAAGTGTTAAAATTAGTAAGCAATCAAATAGAGACTAAAAGAGAATCTTGCGCATTGTTTTTGCATGAGTGTTCTGAGATAGTAAACCTTAATGAATAAGGCTGATTTTAGGATATGATATACTAGACTCAGAGTATAATAAACTTTGTGTTTGGAACATGATCAAATATTAAGGTTAAGGTGATGGTTTAGACTGATTACAGTGGGGTTCTGATCCTCATGTAGGTTCTGGACAGTCTGCACAATAAATTTCTAGAGGTCGTATCGCATTGAATATAGCTTCAAATCAAGATCTATTTGATGCTAAACCCATCTACACTTAAATTCCTATGTTTCTATGAAGTTTCAAAGGTTTTAAAGAACATTAGGATTGATAACCAAAATAGTTAAATCATGCATGGGTTAATTGAATTGTCGGTTGTAAATGCTTTAGTGATTATATTGTTTACTTAATGCTTGGATGATTTATTGCTTATATTTATTATTAATTACTTAAGTGCTCGAGGGGCAACCTATTTTGTTGTCCCCTCATTTGCGTGCTTATTGGTTAATTGCTTCCTTGATTGATTAAGTGTTATATCGAATGTATCGATGGTTGCAACCATATCGTCGACACAGATGTGTTGGGCCTCTATTGGGAAGCAGCGGGCTTGCTAGTGGTTGGTTGCTCAACCTCCGCGACCTATTCTTTCACTCACTTGGTCAGTAAAGGCCTTGGGGTGTTGGGTTGTAGGATTATCGAGGTACATTCAGAGTACACCCACCGAAGTTATAAAGGGTTTATCATTATCGCTATCGCATAGTAAAGGAACAAAGGAAGTGGGAGTGATAGTGATGGATTGAAACCATATCCTTTTCATATGTGGTTATTTAGTTTCCTAATATTTGAATAAATGCCTTGTATTTCTTGTTATACACTCATGCTCGTTTATTGTGTGCTTGTTATCTAGTTTATAATGTTTGGCATATGTGCATTCATGAAAAGGTTTTTGAAAACTCTCCATATTTATTCTCCTTTCACTGAGCACGTGCTTGCTCACCCTTTTTCTTCCACAATTTTAGTTGTTACAAGGTAAATTTGAAGTGTTCGCAAGTTCTTTTGGCTTACTTGGCAATGGGGTCCACTTTGCTCGTGATAGTCCATAGTTATGTTTTGTAAGTGTCAAGAGAATGTTTAGTGTGTCACAAGTCTTTTGTAATGTAATAAATGCATTTTTTTTTTTTTTTTGGATTTGAAATATTAATAGACATGAATTGAGTTGTAAGATGTAAAAGATGTTGAAACTTTAAATGTTGTTATAGAATGTTTGTGTTGAGTTTGGTTAAATAGGTTTTGGATTGTCCATAGTACAGGGGAAATTCCGTATATTTTCTCTCGTTTCTTGCCTTGGGGATTGGATCGGATAGTTATATTGGTACTTGATTCCGCGAGGGATCGGGTCGTTACAATAGCTATTGATTACACTTATGTTGGTCTACACATCATTGATTGAAGACGACATGAATTGTAACGCCCCGAACCCAACCCCACGCTAAAGTCAGGCTCGGACCCGTTACTCGGACAGAGTCTCCTCTGTACCAAGGACAAAACTGTTACCTGTAAACTTTCACTCAAGATATTTGAATTAAAAACAACAACTTATCACTAATATCTCCAAAGCTAAAACACAATCACAAGGCCATCCGAGCCTTGGAGCAACAACATTCTACTTAAGCACACAAGCATGCGAGATAGTTGGTTTTAGCCATAAGTAGTTAAATACAATAAAATTCTAAGTTCCATATGAAGATCAACAAACACTCCAAGCATGCAAGGGAAATTAAAGTCTAGAATTCATTATTACAATCCAACAACTTTCTTTAACATTCTAGTCCACAACTACTAGACATATACACAAGACTCCAAGGTCTCAAAACACAATATTAACAAGAACTCCACGCAAGTAGCACATAATATCCACCTCAGCACACAAAGTCACGGATTCTGATCTACGTGAACTTCTTCTTCCTCTTCTACTTCTAACAGCTGGGGATTCACCTCAGCTTCTCCTGAAACATTTCAAATGAGGAGTGAGCAACTAAGTTGCCCAGCGAGGGAGGTGATGCAACATGCCAACGTGCAATATGATATGCAACACAAGTAAACATATACAAGCCACATAAACTAACAAGACAATAAGCCAAACTATTAATCACTTTAAAAAGGATACGGTTCCACTTCCAAGTCTTCATCCACGAGCATCACGAACATGCCGGCAAACCCCAAACACCACAATTGGGATACTCCGGATGTATCCCGATCCTACGACCCTTTCTCCCGAGGTAGGTCCATGCCCAGCAGGTGAACCACACTTCTGGGGTAGTGGAGTATGCCTCAGCGAGAAAGGGAATAGGCACCATGGTAGTCGAGGGAGCACGGCAAGCCCGACGCCGCCCGTGTTTCTCGACGCTACCATGTCCGAAAAAGGTTGCGCAACCCCGAGACAAGTCACAAGCAATCAATATATCACATAACACATAAGAGGGACGACAAAGTAGGCCGCCCTCACATATACACACGATAAAAGTTCATATAAGCACGATATTATCTAATAGATGCCAAAAGAAGCAATCAACACAATTAAATCCCACAATCTACTCAAATAGCTTAATTATATGCTAATTATCCAATACAATACAAGTTAACTTAAATACAAGTGCCAATTGCATCAAATATAGCCAAAACTACTTTTCCCCTTTCTTTAACCGAGTTTTCTTTCTCCTAAGCATGGTTCGAGATTCCCAATCATACCCTAGCCTTTCTATATCCTTAATTAAGCTCAAAGGTACTTTTTAAAGTCACTAAAACTCATTTTTGAAGCAAAAGTTCGGGAAGGCCCCGAATGGGTTTGAACTACAACCATACTAACTGAACCCCATTTTCGCGAAACGAAAGCACCAAAGGTGCTTCCTTATCTCAAGGATACCCGAATCAATGTCCAAACTTGCCCGGATTGCTTAACGTGAAAAACCCCCTTTTTAAAGTAGGCTATTTATGCAATTAAGTTCGGATTCAAGCGATTCAACCTCACGTGGCTTTTCAACTAACTTCCCTAGGGTCTAGAGCACCTAATTGAAGCATCAATTTAAGCCAATTAGCAATTTTTTCTCAAAACCCTAATTCTAGGCACTATTCATCATCTCTTTGATCAATCTCAAGTTTCAACCATTAACTTTGTTATCAAACCTCAAAAGTTAACTCTATAGGCATCAAATAACTCATAGAAAGCATTCATAACAAGTTTGATAGCTAACATCAACAAATCAATAAAATTCAATATATGAACATAAATTTTAAAACAAATAAATGCATCTCCCTCACAATTTTTGAAGATGAAGAAGCTTGTTGAAGACCCTAGGTTGCTCAAAACCCTCCCAAGATCAATCTAGAAGCTCAAAATGCATGGATGTTGAAGCAAGAATCTCCCTTTTCCTCTCTTGAAGTGGACGGCCAAAATGGGGACAAAGTTGGAATTTTTGGAAATGTTTTTATGAGCTAAAATGTTATGTGATATTTTTTGCTTATATTATGTAAGTTTATATGTTATTAAATGGGTCAAATTTCATTAAAAACTTAGTCAAACTAGGCCAAAATGCAATTTCAATTATTTTTAGTTGCAACTGGTACTATTCTTACGTAACACTATTCAAAGTTCACGGAAAATATTTTTCAAACGCACACTCCTAAGCTCGAAAGTTCAAAACGTAAATTTCTTGGTTCCTTTTAAATGTCAGGTGACCTAGGAAAAATTTAAAATCAAGCTTTTGAAACAGTCAAAAATATTATGAACAGTAACCTCTAATAAAAACAATTAAGTAAGAAAAATGATGCACATAGAAATGCGCACATAGGTATGCAAGGATTATAAATAAATTTATGGTGAAATTCTCAGGTGTCACACCCTCTCCCCCTTAAACTAATTGCGTCCTCGCAATTCTTACATGATTCGGCAAAGAATTCTGGATACTTCTCTCTGATCTGATCTTCTCGCTCCAAAGTGGCATCCTCAACCCCATGATGATCCCAAAGAACTTTTACCATATGAATACTTTTAGTTCTAAGTTCCTGAATCTTTCGGTCAACCACTCGAAGAAGTTTCTCAACATATGCTAAGGACTCATCAATCTCCAATGGTTCTGGCTCAATGATATGCGACGGATCAGGATTATACTTTCTCAACAGTGACACATGAAAAACATCGTGAATCTGACCCAAACTTGGTGGTAGTGCCAATCTGTAAGCTAAATCCCCAACTTTCTCAGTGATCTCAAATGGTCCCACGTATCTAGGACTAAGTTTACCTCATTTTCCGTGCCGAATCAAACCTTTTCGCGGAGAGACTTTCAAGAAAACACGGTCACCCTTAGAAAATACTAAGTCCCGTCGACGTCTATCAGCATAATTCCTATGTCGACTCTGAGCTGTAAGCATCCTTTTCTTTATAAGTCTCACATTATCCACCATTTTGATCATCTCAGGAAGAATAGCGAGATCAACTGTTTTCATCTCACTTACCTCATCCCAATACAACGGAGATCGACATTTCCGCCCGTAAAGTGCCTCGTAGGGTGCCATGCCAATAGTGGCCTGATAACTGTTATTATAAGCAAACTCTGCTAAAGGTAGGTATTTCTCCCAATTCTTTGCCAAAATCCAGAACACAGGCTCTCAACATATCTTCCAGTATCCTGATAGTCCTCTCTGACTGGCCATCCGTCTGTGGGTGATAAGCAGTACTAAAACTCAAATTAGTCCCCAAAGCCTTTTGTAGTTTCTACCAGAACTGTGATGTAAACCTAGGATCCCTGTCTGATACTATCTGAGATGGAACTCCATGCAGTCTCACAATATTTTCAACATAAAGCTCGGCCAATTTATCGAGAGAATCTGTTTTCTTTGTAGCAATAAAATGCGAACTCTTCGTCAACCTGTCTACTACAACCCACACAGAATCATTACCTCGTGGTAATCTCGGCAAATCCGACACAAGATCCATAGTAACCTGATCCCATTTCCATACCGGAATCTCCAATGGCTGCAACAATCCTGCCGGCCTCTGATGTTCTGCCTTAACTTTCTGACAAGTCAAATATTTAGCTACACACTCAGCTATCTTTCTCTTCATGTTGTTCCACCAGAAATTCTGTTTCAAATCTCTATACATTTTTGTGCTTCCAGGATGAATTGTGTATTTAGAAGCATGAGCCTCAGCAAGAATCTCATCTTTCACAGTCGAATCACTAGGAATGCAAATTCTATTCCTGTACCTGAGAAGTCCATCATCATGCATCTTAAAGTCGGACTCTCCCTCTTTTGACTTCTCTAAAAGCTTCAATAACTGAGAATCTGATTGTTGCGCTTCTCTGATTCTAGATAGCAATAAAGATTGGATTTGTAGGCTAGCGAATTGGATACCTGATCTAGAAGCTTTCGGTTTCCACAAGCACAGTTATTCCACAATCTCCCAATCCTTGATTATCAAACTGGCCACAGAAGCTTTTTGGCTCAGTGCATCTACAACAGTATTAGCTTTTCCCGGCAAATAGCTAATGGTACAGTTATAATCGTTTAACAGTTCTAGCCAACGCCTTTGCCTCATATTCAGATCTTTTTGAGAAAACAAGTATTTTAAACTTTTATGATCAGTAAATATTTCAAATTTGTTATCCCACAAATAATGTCGCCATTTCTTCAAAGCAAATACAACAGCTGCAAGCTCCAAATCATGTGTAGGATAATTGAGTTCATATGGTTTCAATTTCCTAGAGGCATATGCTATCACTTTACCATTTTGCATCAGAACACAACCCAAGCCTTCTTTCGAAGCGTCACTATAAATCACCAAGTTCACCTAGCAAACATTTGTTTAGAAACATCATGTTTAAAATATTTTTGAAACATAAATTTTGCAACACTAAAATCTATACGTATAAGAAATTTTTGATTATATAAATCATCTTGAAATTTTAAAACACATTTAACAATCGCAAGAATTTCTTTTGCAACAGTAGCATAATTTTTCTGGTTATTTCCCCATTTACCATAATAAAATCTAACAAGCAATTCTTGTTTTGATTGAGGATGAATTTGTTTTAAAATTCCTCCAAAACCAATATCAGAAGCATCAGTTTCGATAATCTTATTCCACGCAGGATTAGCTAGAGAAAGACATGGTAATCTAGCAACTTTAGACTTTATTAATTTAACAGCATTTGTATGAGCTTCTGTCCATGCAGAAGGGGATTTTTTTAATTTATCATATAAAATAGCTGTATCAGAAGCAAGGTTTTTATAATAAGGGAGAATATAATTTAAACTACCAAGAAATCTCTGTAATTGAGTCTTGTCAAGAATTTCATCAGGAAATTTAGAAGCAAATTCTATGCTTCTATTTATAGGTATAATTTTTCCCTGTTCAATATTATGACCCAAAAATCTAATCTTTGTTTGACAAAGAACCATTTTTGGTCTAGATATAACTAAACCACTTTGTATAATAATATTTTTAAAAATATTCAAATGTTTAAAATGTTGTTCAATATTTTTGGAAAATACCAAAATATCATCAATGTAAACAATAATAAATTCACTATAAGGAATAAAAATATCATTCATAATATGTTGAAATTCTGAAGGGGCATTTTTCAAGCCAAAGGGCATAACATTCCATTCATAATGTCCAATTGGGACAGTAAAAGCAGTTTTATATCTATCAGATTCATGAATTTGAATTTGTCAATATCCTGATTTTAAATCAAACTTTGAAAATATCAAAGCATCATGCAATCTATCCAAAAGATCTTTTTTATTAGGGATAGGATACCTAATCCATTTAATAACCTTATTAAGAGGTTTATAATTAATAACAAGTCTAGGAACACCTCTATCGTGTTCTGAATATTTATTAACATAAAAAGCAGTACAACTCCATGGGGAATGAGAAACTTTAATCAATTTCTTTTCTATTAAAGAATTAATTTCTTTTTTACATAATTCTAAATATTCAGAATTCATTTCACAAGGTCTAGCTTTTGTCGGTGTATTTTTTTCAACAAAATCTTCTTCATAGGAAAGAGTAACAATATGTTTTTTCCTATTCCAAAAAGCATTTAGATGATCATTACAAATATCAACAGAGAATTGTTCTTGGATTAATTTGATTTTTTCTTGAACTTTTGAGTTCTTTAATCTTTCTTCAAGATTATAAAAAGAAATTTCTTTTTGAATAAAATTTAATTGAGAATTTTTTGCAATGAGCAAATCTTGAATTTGATTTAAGAATTTTATCTTGGGATCAGTTATAAACTGAAAATGTAAATTTATTCCTTGAAAAGAAGCTTTTATTCCATTAGCATCTATATGAGCAAGAGGCATAATTTCTTGTATAAAAGAAGTGCCAAGTATAACTTGATTAGTTAAATTTTTAACTAATAAAAAAGTTGCAGGTATACAAACTTTATCATGACAAATATAAGCTTTAGTTAATTTATATTGAACATGTAGATTTTGTCCAGTTGCGGCAGAAATAGTATGAGTAGGTTTTTCAAAATATTTTGTAGGAATTAATCCTTCCTGAATACAATTTATATATGTTCCAGTATCGATCAAAGCAATTAGATCACGTTTAATATAATCTCTTTCTATTAAAAGATTAATTTTGACATGCCATTTTCTGGAGGTAACTAACTTAAGATTAGCTAGTAGATTATGTTGATCATCTATATAAAAAGAATGAGAAATTTCTTTTTTTATTTTTCCTTTTTCGATCATTTTTATCCTTTTGTTGTTTTAAAGTCCTAATTTCTTCTTTCAAAATTTTCACTTCTCTATCCAAGTCATTTCTAGTAACTACAGTATTTTGTTTTTCATTTAGCTGGTTTATCAACTCTGAAAACCTATATGGTTGTGGGTCCTGAATAATAGGAGTTTTTAATTCTTAATTAGAATTAAAACAATCAATGATTTTAGCTTTTAGCTTTGTATCACTAATACTTTCAAGTAAATCAACAATCTTATCATTTGAAGTTATCACATTTAACTCAATATCTTTAAATTGAGATTGTAATTTATAAATATCAATATCAGATTCACTATCATCTTTTTGACAGTTATTACAACATTTAATATTATTTTCGTCATCAGAAAAACTAATTAAATCATCAGATTCAATAGCATGAAGATTATTACTACTAGTTTTACTAGTATCAGTATCACTGTCAGTTCTATCACTGTTTGAATTGAATAAAACTTTAGCTAAAGATTCTTTAAGCTTATCATCAATATCAAGACTATTAATTTTCTTTTCCATTCTGCATTTATTAGCATAATGGCCTTTTCTACCACATGTATAACATGTAGGTATTTTCTTTTGGGGAACATAACCCTTTTTTTTACGCCATGCGCGTTTTCTAGCTGCCTGTTTTTTATAAGCATTAGACTTATATTTCTTCTAATATTATATCTTATGAGGTCTTTCTTTATTACGTTTTCTAGGTTTATTCCTAGAGGTACTAGGCATATCCATAGCAAATTGTTCACAAAATTCTCCTAACTGATTTTTCTCAGTTAATTTTTGTTTTTTCAATTGATAATTCATATGAATATCATTACAAAGAGATAATCTCTCTTCTACACATAAAGTAATGAGGGTACCATAATTAAAGGAATCCCAATCAATATTATTACTATCTGATCTTTTCCTAAGATCTTTTCAAATTCTTTCGGCAAAAACAGAAGGTAATCCATCAACAAATTTTGATTTCCGATGATTATTATTAGCATCAGGGAGATTCATGACTCTAGACAAGAAAACATCCTTATATCATCTAAAAGATGTTAAAGTAGGACAACACAAATTTTGCAAAAGAGTCCTAGAATTATCATAATGATGTAAATATCTACCTGTAAAATGTTCACAAATAGCAAGACAAAGAGTATAAACAACATTTTCTTGAACATTTTCATTTACTATTTTAGTAGTATTTAAAATTTCATCGCGTTGACTTTGAACTAAATAATTATCCCACCAACCTTTTAGTTGGCCAGCAAATCCTGTTGTAATCATCAAAGCTATTTGTCTATCAGTATTCCCATTTTGTTTACAAATAGTAGAATACATAAGCATTCTATGAGCAGTATTATAAATCTGTAATTCAGTTTGACCATCAATAGTCCATTCATATATTTGTCTACCATGGAAGGTAATGGTTTCAGTCATTAATGGTTCTTCAAAAAGAACATCCTGTGGAGTTGGAGGAGGATAATAATATTTAATTTGAGTAGGAACATCCTGATACCTATTCCTATAATTCTTTAACTTATTGACATCAAAAGCTAATTGTAAATTTCTAGCATGAGCTATCTTTTCTTCTTGAGTAAGATTTGGTTCGAATTGATCATTTATCATACTAAGTTTTAAACCTTTCAAAGCATCATCTAACACCTTTTCTAATTTAGAAGTAGAAGGTTCTAATTTAAATCCATCTATAAGAGGTGGAGGCTGTAAATCAGCTTGAACTTCAATCACAGTTTCTGAATTTGAAGAGGTTGATTTCTTTTTTGAAATTTTTTGCATATTATGATTTATTTTCTGAAGTGTATTCAGAACTAAAGAAAATTGTTCAGCAAAAATTTTTAGCGAAATATTTGTAAAATTATTTTGCTTGAAAAGCTTATTTATGTGATCAGTGACCGTAGGTAAGACATTATTATCAATCATTTTCATAAAAGCACTACCTTTTATTTCGGCTGAAGTTTTAACATCTGAATGCTTAAATGGTTGTAAAGGTGGATAAGTAGCCTGTAAAATTTTTGTAGAACCAGAAGTTCCAATATTCCATTTTCTTTCAATAACAGCAATATTTGCATTCATAAGATTTTCAAAAAACCAAGGAACAAAATATTTACGTTCTTGTATTTCATTCAAATGATTGTAAAACTGATCTCTAAATTGAAATCTTTCTTCTGGTGAAAAATAAGAAAAAAACCAATCACGAAATTCTTTCCATTTAGGTTGTAAAAACTCATTATTAATAAGTTTTCTTTCATTACTTCCTGGTGTAAAATCCATTAACCACTAAAATTAATTTCTGAAGTATTACCTCCAAAATCAGAAGGAGTAGGATTAACCCCAAATCCAAGAATAACTTTTTTAATTCCTTGAGGAATTTGACTCTTAGTTAATCTAATTTTTTCTATTATTTCTTGAGGAAGTTCTATATTTTCTTCTGTCAATTCAGATTTATCTAAATCTTCTCGTATATGAGAAATTGAAGCCCTAGACGTAGAAGGTAGATCTACCCTATAGTTTAAAGGGGATATATAACTGTGTGATGACACAGACCTGTTAAAATGAAGAATACCTAAATTAGGCATTTGCTGAAATCTAAGTCTTATTTGACCTTCAGGAGTCTGTTCTACTTCTGTTAATTCAGTTCAATTCTAGGTTGACTAGGAACAGCTTTGTCTATTTCTTAACATTCTGGAAATTTCATTTCATCCCATTGAATCATTCTTCTAGTAGATATCTTAGACCTGCTTAAATTAATTTCTATCATAACAGTTTCACCTGTTTTATCCTGTGTTTTGTAGTTAGGGTTAAGAGTATATAAAACCTTATAATATATGCGATAGCATATACACATAATTTCAGATCCAATCTTATAATCATAACCATGAGCCTTAACATATAATGTCAGTGCATCAAGTATATTTCTATCAGATAAAGAAAGTTGTAAATTTGGTCTAACATTAAAATAAACTGGTCCATGTGCCAGACTTGTTTACATTATTCCTATTAAAGATTGTCTCCAATTTAAATTTTTAGCATCTCTAAGAACTGCCATAAAATTTTATGGTAAACCTGATAAGGTCAAAGGTTTAAAAACAATTTGTATTAAACCAATATATAAAAATCTGTGTATGAGCATATCTATCAATATCATCCTGAATTAATAATTGTATTGTAAGTCCATTGTCATCCATAAGGATAGATTCTTCTATTGTTTTTACCATATGTTTAATACCTAGATTTTCAAAGGTACCAAACTGATATATTGTCCTGCGTTCTATTCTAGGAATAGTCCATTTGTTTAATAATTCTAAGTTCTGAGGAATATTATATTCTTCCTTTTTAACATTTTTAACGTAGGTCCTTGACCTAAAAGGATTAATCATTGTGGAAAAATACTGTTTGGTAAATCAACTATTCTATATAGTTCTTGGCTCTGATACCATTTAAGGCCTAGGAGATAACAGCTCATGACACATATACATAAAATATAGGAGTATAAAGGTATCATGAACAGTGTCAATGGAGAATTAAAACAGTAAGGTGACAGAGCTGCAGTCAACGATAACAGCCCACAAATAGCCATCACACGGCTGGAGAAGGGCGACACACGCGACTCGAGAGATGTCACATTCTAACCATGACAATAGTTAATGATCGAACTATACTTCTATATTTTATACTATGTCATAAATTATTATTCCTTAGGTAAAAAATTATATTTGAGCATTACCTATATAAGAATAGTGATTACCAAATAGTAGCAGATCAGCCTATCATTAGGCTAAAAGAAAAGACAAAAAGAATTAAAAGAGAAATACCTGAAAAAAAAAGACTTCTTCGATTGCACAAGGGTAAAATTTACAAAGTATAAAAACTGAAAAGAAAGTAGTTTTTTCGAGCTCTGCCTAAACACGAGAAAATGCCGCCTACTTATACAGAAATGCGGACTTGAAAACAAAATGCAAAAGAGCCTAATCCAGATTCGAAATGTTTAGAGTCCGGGGTCACTAAACACTCACGAGAAAAAAGCAAATAATTGATTTTACTTTACATAAAGTAAACGGTAAACTTTGTCTACTGAAAAGGACATTTCCCCATCTGAAAGCGAGATTCCACTTAACATTGTTCCGTGAATATCGGCTTTATGAATCAGTCCAAAAATCCTTTAAGAATCTTCAGACTTTATCTCTATCTTTTCATAAATTTGTCCAAGAACAACATCATTGCTCCTGGGTAGGTGCTTTTCCTTTTTGTTTTGCTAGGAGAGCTTTTTCGATCAGGACATCTTTAAGACTGTCCCAAATGTCTTCTGCCAGCACATTAGGATTCTATGCTTCTCTTGCTAAAACATTGAATTGATTAGAGCTAAAACATTGAATTGATTAGAGCGCATAGACGCATCTGATGCAGAATCACCATCATTATCATCATTGTCACCATCAACCTCCTTTCCAAAAATTTTCAAAAAGTCCTGCTTTATTGCATCAATATAAGACACCATAATATCGCCTTTAGAACTGATCTGTTGACGAATCTGGATTTTGCATAGAAAATTAGAAAAAGGAGATTCTTCTTCTTGAGTTGATTGCTCCACTTGATCTTTGTAAATCTGCACCATCTGAGTGATTTCATCCACCATATTTTGTCCATAAGGCTTATTCGTCTCTGGATCAATTTTTAAAAGTTTTGGCCAAAATTTCGAAAAGAATTTTCTTTTTAAACAAAACATTTTTTGTTTATTCATTACAGCAATAGGTATACACTTCTAATTCCATGGGACACCAAATTCCATAAAGAAAAATAAAGAACTTGATCCTTCAATATAAAGATCAGGATTATTACCAATATGAGGGCATGAAGCTAACCATTTAATAAAAAGTCCTTTATAAGGTTCAGGTAAAATTTTTATAGGGGGTCCATATTGAGGCCACCAAGTATGAATCTAAGCAAGGAATTTTCTTTGTTGAAAAATTTGGGGATTAAATTTTAAAAACCAAGTATGTTTTTTCTGAGGATTTTCATATAAAAAAACTTTAAAAAATGCTTCAACATAATCCCAATAATTAAATTGGTAAACATTTTTATTATCATTAGGATTTGTAAATTGTCTTTCAGCTATAATGCTGATTCCCCAATCAGAGGGTGAAAGAATTTTCTTAATATAAGTTTTACTATAAGTATAAATCGGAATAGAGTTATTTCTCTTATAATGTTCAAATTCACAACTATCAGTTGCTTGTAAAAGAGACTCATAAAAGACTCTTGACTTGTGCAGATGCACAGGGAAGAAAAAATTATTAAGATAACGGTCCATAAGATACCATGGGTCATTTTCCCATTGCCTATCCGAAATTTCAAGGATAAGTATAGTTTCTTCATGAGAATGCGATTCATAAGAATCAATCTCATCTTCTTGTTCCACAATATTGGCATAGGATGATGCATGTGGGGCAGAAGTGTCTGCATCAAGCAATTTTTTGATTTGTGCATAATTTGGATGAGATGGGTCGATAGCAACACCACCACTAGTTAAATTAACTAGCCGTTTTCCGGCAATGACCCTTTGAGAGTCATTTTTACTACGTCCTCTTCCTCTACCCCTTTGAGGGTTAGAGTAATTTCCCTTAGTGAGGAGCATCTTGCAAAAATTCACGAGTAAGAAAATCAGATAGGAAATTTGTATCCCCTTTAATATAACAAATATCAAAATCAAACGGAGCAAGATTAGCTTGCCACCTAGCAAACATTTGTTTAGAAACATCATGTTTAAAATCTTTTTGAAACATAAATTTTGCAGCACTACAATATGTACGTATAAGAAATTTTTGATTATATAAATCATCTTGAAATTTTAAAACACATTTAACAATCGCAAGAATTTCTTTTGCAACAGTAGCATAATTTTTCTGGTTATTTCCCCATTTACCAGAATAAAATCTAACAAGCAATTCTTGTTTTGATTGATGATGAATTTGTTTTAAAATTCCTCCAAAACCAATATCAGAAGCATCAGTTTCGATAATCTTATTCCATGCAGGATTAGCTAGAGAAAGACATGGTAATCTAGCAACTTTAGACTTTATTAATTTAACAGCATTTGTATGAGCTTCTGTCCATGCAGAAGGGGATTTTTTTAATTTATCATATAAAATAGCTGTATCAGAAGCAAGGTTTTTATAATAAGGGAGAATATAATTTAAACTACCAAGAAATCTCTGTAATTGAGTCTTGTCTAGAATTTTATCAGGAAATTTAGAAGCAAATTCTATGCTTCTATTTATAGGTATAATTTTTCCTTGTTCAATATTATGACCCAAAAATCTAATCTTTGTTTGACAAAGAACCATTTTAGGTCTAGATTTAACTAAACCACTTTGTATAATAATATTTTTGAAAATATTCAAATGTTTAAAATGTTGTTCAATATTTTTGGAAAATACCAAAATATCATCAATGTAAACAATAATAAATTCACTATAAGGAATAAAAATATCATTCATAATATGTTGAAATTCTGAAGGGGCATTTTTCAAGCCAAATGGCATAACATTCCATTCATAATGTCCAATTGGGATAGTAAAAGTAGTTTTATATCTATCAGATTCATGAATTTGAATTTGCCAATATCCTGATTTTAAATCAAACTTTAAAAATGTCAAAGCATCATGCAATCTATCCAAAAGATCTTTTTTATTAGGGGTAGGATACCTAATCCATTTAATAACCTTATTAAGAGATTTATAATTAATAACAAGTCTAGGCACACCTCTTTCTTGTTCCGAATGTTTATTAACATAAAAAGTAGTACAACTCCATAGGGAATGAGAAACTTTAATCAATTTCTTTTCTATTAAAGAATTAGTTTCTTTTTTACATAATTCTAAATATTCAGAATTCATTTGACAAGGTTTAACTTTTGTCGGTATATTTTTTTCAACAAAATCTTTTTCATAGGGAAGAGTAACAATATGTTTTTTCCTATTCCAAAAAATATTTGGATGATCATTACAAATATCAACAGAGAATTGTTCTTGGATTAATTTGATTTTTTCTTGAACTTTTGAGTTCTTTAATCTTTCTTCAAGATTATAAAAAGAAATTTCTTTTTGAATAAAATTTAATTGAGAATTTTTTGCAATGAGCAAATCTTGAATTTGATTTAAGAATTTTATTTTGGAATCAGTTATAAACTGAAAATGTAAATTTATTCCTTGAAAAGAAGCTTTTATTCCATTAGCATCTATATGAGCAAGAGGCATAATTTCCTGTATAAAAGGAGTGCCAAGTATAACTTGATTAGTTAAATTTTTAACTAATAAAAAATTTGCAGGTATACAAACTTTATCATGACAAATATAAGTGTCAGTTAATTTATATTGAACATGTAGATTTTGTCCAATTGCGGCAGAAATAGTATGAGTAGTTTTTTCAAAACATTTTGTAGGAATTAATCCTTCCTGAATACAATTTGTATTTGCTCCAGTATCGATCAAAGCAATTAGATCACGTTTAATATAATCTCTTTCTATTAAAAGATTAATTTTGACATGCCATTTTTGGGAGGTAACTAACTTAAGATTAGCTAGTAGATTATGTTGATCATCTATATATAAAGAATGAGAAATTTCTTCTTTTATTTTTCCTTTTTCTATTACAGAGAGACGATGATCAATTTTATCATTCTGTTGTTTTAAAGTCCTAATTTCTTCTTTCAAAATTTTGACTTCTCTATTCAAGTCATTTATAGTAACTACAGTATTTTGTTTTTCATTTAGCTGGTTTATCAACTCTGAAAACCTATATGGTTGTGGGTCCTGAATAATAGGAGTTTTTAATTCTTAATTAGAATTAAAACAATCAATGATTTTAGCTTTTAGCTTTGTATCACTAATACTTTCAAGTAAATCAACAATCTTATCATTTAAAGTTATCACATTTAACTCAATATCTTTAAATTGAGATTGTAATTTATAAATATCAATATCAGATTCACTATCATCTTTTTGACAGTTATTACAACATTTAATATTATTTTCGTCATCAGAAAAACTAATTAAATCATCAGATTCAATAGCATGAAGATTATTACTACTAGTTTTACTAGTATCAGTATCACTGTCAGTTCTATCACTGTCTGAATTGAATAAAACTTTAGCTAAAGATTCTTTAAGCTTATCATCAATATCAAGACTATTAATTTTCTTTTTCATTCTGCATTTATTAGCATAATGGCCTTTTCTACCACATGTATAACATGTAGGTATTTTCTTTTGGGGAACATAACCCTTTTTTTCACGCCATGCGCGTCTTCTAGCTGCCTGTTTTTTATAAGCATTAGACTTATATTTCTTATGAGGTGTTTCTTTATTACGTTTTCTAGGTTTATTCCTAAAAGAACTAGGTATATCCATAGCAAATTGTTCACAAAATTCTCCTAACTGATTTTTCTCAGTTAATTTTTGTTTTTTCAATTGATAATTCATACGAATATCATTACAAAGAGATAATCCCTCTTCTACATATAAAGTAATGAGGGTACCATAATTAAAGGAATCACAATCAATATTATTACTATCTGATCTTTTTCTAAGATCTTTTCGAATTCTTTCTGCAAAAACATAATGTAATCCATCAACAAATTTTGATTTCTAATGATTACTATTAGCATCAGGGAGATTCATGACTCTAGACAAGAAAACATCCTTATACCATCTAAAAGATGTTAAAGTAGGACAACGCAAATTCTACAAAAGAGTCCTAGAATTATCATAATGATGTAAATATCTACCTGTAAAATGTTCACAAATAGCAAGACAAAGAGTATAAACAGCATTTTCTTGAACATTTTCATTTACTATTTTAGTAGTATTTAAAATTTCATCGCGTTGACTTTGAACTAAATAATTATCCCACCAACCTTTTAGTTGGCCAGCAAATCCTGTTGTAATCATCAAAGCTATTTGTCTATCAGTATTCCCATTTTGTTTATAAATAGTAGAATACATAAGCATTCTATGAGCAGTATTATAAATCTGTAATTCAGTTTGATCATCAATAGTCCATTCATATATTTGTCTACCATGGAAGGTAATGGTTTCAGTCATTAATGGTTCTTCAAAAAGAACATCCTGTGGAGTTGGAGGAGGATAATAATATTTAATTTGAGTAGGAATATCCTGATACATATTCCTATAATTCTTTAACTTATTGACATCAAAAGCTAATTGTAAATTTCTAGCATGAGCTATCTTTTCTTCTTGAGTAAGATTTAGTTCGAATTGATCATTTATCATACTAAGTTTTAAACCTTTCAAAGCATCATCTAACACCTTTTCTAATTTAGAAGTAGAAGGTTCTAATTTAAATCCATCTATAAGAGGTGGAGGCTGTAAATCAACTTGAACTTCAATCACAGTATCTGAATCTGAAGAGGTTGATTTCTTTTTTGAAATTTTTTGCATATTATGATTTATTTTCTGAAGTGTATTCAGAACTAAAGAAAGTTGTTCACCAAAAAATTTTAGCGAAATATTTGTAAAATTATTTTGCTTGAAAAGCTTATTTATGTGATCAGTGACCGTAAGTAAGACATTATTATCCATTATTTTCATAAAAGCATTACCTTCTATTTCAGCTGAAGTTTTAGCATCTAAATGCTTAGATGGTTGTAAAGGTGGATAAGTAGCCTGTAAAATTTTTGTAGAACCAGAAGTTTCAATATTCCATTTTCTTTCAATAACAGCAATATTTGCATTCATAAGATTTTCAAAAAACCAAGGAACAAAATATTTACGTTCTTGTATTTCATTCAAATGATTGTAAAACTGATCTCTGAATTGAAATCTTTCTTCTGGTGAAAAATAAGAAAAAAATCGATCACGGAATTCTTTCCATTTAGGTTGTAAAAACTCATTATTAATAAGTTTTCTTTCATTACTTCCTGGTGTAAAATCCATTAACCACTAAAATTAATTTCTGAAGTATTACCTCCAAAATCAGAAGGAGTAGGATTAACCCAAATCCAAGAATATCTTTTTTAATTCCTTGAGGAATTTGACTCTTAGTTTATCTAATTTTTTCTATTATTTCTTGAGGAAGTTCTATATTTTCTTCTGTCAATTCAGATTTATCTAAATCTTCTCGTATATGAGAAATTGAAGCCCTAAACGTAGAAGGTAGATCTACCCTATAGTCTAAAGGGGATATATAACTGTGTGATGACACAGACCTGTTAAAACGAGGAATACCTAAATTAGGCATTTGCTGAAATCTAAGTCTTATTTGACCTTCAGGAATCTGTTCTACTTCTGTTAATTCAATTTCAATTCTAGGTTGACTAGGAACAGCTTTGTCTATTTCCCAACATTCTGAAAATTCTATTTCATCCCATTGAATCATTCTTCTTTAGATATCTTAGACCTGCTTAAATTAATTTCTATCATAACAGTTTCACATGTTTTATCTTGTAATTTGCAGTTAGGGTTAAGAGTATATAAAACTTTATAATATATGCGATAGCATATATACATAATTTCAGATCCAATCTTATAATCATAACCATGAGCCTTAACATATAATGTCAGTGCATCAAGTATATTTCTATCAGATAAAGAAAGTTGTAAATTTAGTCTAACATTAAAATAAATTAGTCCATGTGCCAAACTTGTTTGCATTATTCCTATTAAAAATTGTCTCCAATTTAAATGTTTCTGCTTATTTCGCATATAAGGTAAGTGTCCCATTTTTTCTTTTTTCCTTTTAAAAAGTTGGAGACTTTTAAGTCTTCACTCCACGTTTAAATATGATTGCATGACATTTAGGTTTTGTAACTTTGAGATTCTTTAATCCAATACTTAAATTATATTTGATTATTAATTTTTGTATTCATTATTTACAATTAATGCACGAGAATGTATCAACATATCCTAGTGAATAAAATACCAAAAGTTTAACCCCATTGTTGACGTATACAAGGTTTCTGGGATAGTTTATATTCACCCTTAGCAGACGTTATTATTCGCCATATTCATCTACTTCTTCACTAACACGATGAAGAAACCATTGTTAAGCCTGACCAAATCTGTGGCAAAAATATTGGCAGAGTTCTATCCTTTCACATCATTCGTTTAAAGGGAGAAAAAACACGAACATATTAAATCGTGAGTGTTAAAGAATAAAGATATAATTATTCTAAATGAATAATTTAAAACTTTCAAAATCAATATAATTGTTCCAATTGGTTTCAATAAAGAACCCCATCTTTGTTCACCTTGGACTCATTCTTTTTTCAGGCACTAACCTGATATACGGCTATTCAAAATTTAAAACTCCTTGTACCATCTCAAACCGTCTTAAACTATTGGGTCACACGTAAAGGGGAGACATTAAAGAATATAATTGACTCAAATAAATAAATCGGAACGTTCAAAACCAGTATATAAAATATTTTAGTCTAACTTATACCAATTAATTTTTTTAATCGAACCCTTTGTTTTCTTGTCACAAATTGATTCATGATCTGAATTTCTATAAGAAATAAGTAAAAGAGCATCACATCTTACAATCTCGGTATGCTTCTCAGTTTGTATACATATTTAGAGCTATTTCTGATTTCTAATACCATTTTGGAAAGCAGAACTTTGTGAGAGATTCATTAGCCTAGAAGATTTGGCTTACCAGGTCCCTGATACGCGCGATCACAGAACAGAGAGGCATGAGATAGTCATAGGTTGAGCACAGCATCAGATGTCGCCCGCGCTCCTCTATTCCCCAGATGGTTCTACCCTTCATGCCGATAATGTCAATCTAAATCTCCTCCTGATGCAGCTCTAGTCTTCCTGAATCTCCTCTTGATGGAGCTTTAGTCTTAAAACACAGATCAACTATGGTAACACGTTTAGTCCGTATGAAGTTTCCTCTTCTCGCACCTTTTGACGTACCATCTAGCGTGTTTTTTCAGCCCCATGCTTATCATCACTTTGAGACTAGCAAGCATCACGTATGTCAATGCTGTCCAGAGAAAAATCCAAAGGAGTCTCCATGGAAGCGGATTATAGGGAATACGAGCTGCATAAACAGGTCGCAATACTCGAATTACCTGTGACAAAGCAACTACTAGGATCAAATTCAAACCAAATCAATGGAAAAACAGAATTGCACAAATCTGTTTATTACCCTACGCAGAACTTGGCATAAATTGAAAAGAAGGGACCGAAAAAGGAGACCTTTGTTCCTGTTACATATCCATGAACAACTCAAATCAACCTAAGTAGTCCCTTTACTTCCACTTGGGTGACGGCTCGTGGGTGTGTACCGGAAACGCAATATCCCTACTTTCCTTCAATGCACTTCTCAGGTTTTAAGAGCATTATGCTAACGACATTAATTGTTTAAAAAACATAAAAGAAATCATAATGAAGCAGAGTACTATTACGAGGAAGACTCGGCGGCTTTTACTAATGATAGCAAACAAATGTAACAAGTAATCACCACATACCAAACAAGCCGGTGCCACAGGAACAAAAATGAGCTTTCTCTTCCCAGCGTCGGTTTGAATGTTCAGTGTCTGCCAAAAATATGTAAAGTTAGATGGCATGCAATTTCCCAAAGATTCATGCATATAATAATACCCCATACAATCCAAAATCGCACAACATAAGCAACATGAACATAAAGTCCCACTGATAAACAATATCAGTCTTTAGTTTGGTCATTTAGTAAGGAAAATGCCCTTAATAGATGAGAAGATGTATGCGAAACAAGTTAAGTAGAAGAAAAAGTTACCTGCTTGGACAGATCTTCTAGAAATTCCGAAAATGCAATGGGCTTTATATCATTGAATTTGGCAATGAATGAATGTTTGATTATATCAATCAGTAGTTCACAGATATAAACAACAAGAGCATTCTGCAAGATTCAGATAGACTGTAAGCATTAACAGACCACAGGACTCTAATAACGTTCCGTGTTTGTGAGTAAATTTCTATATCATGTCACTTACAAAAAGGAAATTTTCAAACCAAGGCCCCTCAGCCTCCAGGATATTTTGAGCTAAAACGAACAAGAGAAATGCTGAAATATGGAACCGCTCCACTGAATCTGTTCATGGAAAATATCATTCAATAGGAAGAAATTGTAATCACTAGTTCACATAGCAGGTTTAAAGGTTCATGTTTCTCAAGTATAAAAATGAAGTCACAAGCACGAGCACTCATTCTCTCTGTACCTAAAAGTTTTAAACATTCCTATAGAGAGCTAATATAACCAATAGAATGTGCAACTAACAGCTGCTAATTCCCCTGCTAGATAATTGATAATAATTATCAGTGGAATTATGGGATAACCCAGTTGGTGGGCTATCTCCCTTGGCCTGTGGGTGGCCAGAGTTCAAATCCCAATAGGTGGAGGGCAGGTCGGAGATAATAATAATGATAATAATAATAACAATAATAATTCTGTCACATTTATAAGATCCAGTTTGTATTCATAGGCAACAAGAATACGAACAGACTAAGAAGAGGAGGGAAACAAATTCATGAAGGACCATAAGAAGGAAAACTAATTGACTAAAAAAATCTAAAATTCCATCCGAACATCAACAAAAACAAGAAGTGAAGCAAAAATTTGGGCTTTCTCCAAACAGAGAGGAGCAGTGTCAACTGTCATGCATTCGGTTTTATTTTTTATGTAAATTATTTGCTTTCTGCAAGTCAGTGTGGCAATCGAAGACGTTAAATGAAACTAAAAACATAATATAGACAACTTTTGAAAAGTCTCTGAGATATTGCCTTCATATCATCAGCAAATTCATTTGTCTGGCAATATACCCTTTGGTAAGATACGGAAGACACATCAAATTTGCAGCATCAACAAATCAAATAATTTTAACAAGAATACTTGCAGAAAATAAAACTAACCAGAATATACGATGCTGTGAATGTTGTCCTTACTGAAACGCTTAAACACATTGCTTTTTATCTCAGCAAAATTGTTTGATACGAGCAAAGCAAACAGCGCATTATTATGAGCAACTATACAGGTTGACAAAGTGATGGCCTGAGCTAATAGGATAAATGAATGAACAAGTATTACAAGTTAAGGAAACCAAATGTTCAGATTGTAACAACTGTTTACATATTGAAAACACAAAATTTATTGCGAGAACAAGGATATTTGACGAAGCAATAGCTAATGCTTCATCTGAAATAAATCTCCATACCCAGTATTGCAAGTTCTCGGGTGAACAATTTGCTAGCCCATCTGCGGAATTAAATAGGGTTTGCATTACATCTCCACCAAAACTTTGGAATAGTTTATCAAATATCTGTCATCAAGGGGCAGAACATCAGTACACTTATTACTTTCAGCCTACATTTTGAGTTAACAGAAATATATGGCAACCAGATGCTATGAAAACAATGGTCATGCATTTTAAGAGTCTAGCAAGAATTTGAATAGTTTAGATAGGTTGAAAGGTGACATTCTTGCATTCCCTACGGAGTTTAGTTGGGGCATTTGAGCTCTTATGTTACCCTGGCAGACAAATCTTCTTCCTAACAGAACAATTGCTTCAAGCTTGACTTATTAATAAGAGTAAAATGCACATATATGTGAAGATATGATAAATTTACTGATTGATGGAAAATATATACAAATCTCTCCAGACTTCTAATTTGTAAGGGGATGTTCAATCAACAAGTGCATTATTTTGCGAATAAACATAGTCAATAATTCCCCAAACTACCCTTATGAATTTAAATTCTAAAGATGTATATGGCTCCAAAAAAACAAAGGTAATTCGACCAACATGACTAGTTTCAGTCGGTTAATTTTTCAAAGTGGACAAAGTTCGGGACGCAGAGACACTTAGACGAGACCTTGCGTGTATGGAACTAACAGAAGAGACGACTCTCGATAAAAATAAATGGCGTCGTATGATCCATATAGCCGACCCCACCTAATGGGACAAGGCTCCGTTTGGTTTGAACAAAGTTCGGGACGATTAGGTACAGTGGCGGACCCAGGCATCGAGGGTAAGGACATGCACTACATTGATACAGTAAAACTTCCAACAAGCGTTTACAGTTCGAGTAATTCATTACACTAAATATCAATAGTAGTCCCCTCTCCAACACAAATCTGCTGCACTTTTACAATAAACTAGAATATATTACATGATGTTGTACACTAAGTTACAGTCACCATGTAAGCATTAAGCTTAGAGGGGAACAAACCATGTACCCTGCTATGTAAAAAATCTCAGCGAAACGTGACTAATAAAATAATCATTCAGTTGACGTGATATATTATTAAAGGCCATAAAAATTGCAATAGCTCTATTCAACTGCATCTATAAATATACACACAAAATATGTATCTATATGAAGTAATTAAGACATTCTTTGAAGGAGCATAATTATTTAATTTTTTACATTCTAAGCTATAATCAGTAATAATAACCAATTAAGTAAGCTATAAAAAAACTATATATAATGATTGTTTTTAACTTGATGGATTTTCACTACTTCTATCGTTGAAAAAAAATAATCACATATCAACATATGAATATATTTAAATTTTCCCTAATACAGATAAAAATCTCCATTATTTTGAAAATATTCCGCTGAAATAAGCAAAACCAAGATGAAACATTCCTCTTTTCAATCAAACCCAGTTTAATGTTTTAAATTATTAGTAATGATAGAAATACACAACATCCAAGGTAGCGCTGCCGGTTTAGCACTTGAAATAACGAAACTTTCCATGCGGGTTCAATTCTTCTTAGGCGCACAATCTTTCTTTTTTCCTTTATAAGGCAAATTGGCAAAAGAAAAAAGCCCATGAAGCACTCCAGCAGGATTTGAACCTGGGAGGTAAAACACTCCTCAATTTTAAAAGTAACCACTGAACCATATCAATTTTTGTTGAGTATAAGCCTGTGCATACACTACATGAAGGGTAGGTCCGCCACTGATTAGGTATATCCCGAGATGGAAAAGGGGACAAAGTGTGAGATGGAGGAAGTACCTAGAAGTCAATTTACAGGGAATGAACTACTTGATATAACAGGCCCATTTAGTCATTATAACTAAGGCAAAAGGCTGATAGCATATAACAACTTGATTCAGGCAAGCAAATTGAAAATGTAGTGGATGAAGAAAAAGTACCGAACAGCAACCTATTAAACTACAATCTTTTTCCTTTTCTTTCCTTTCACTATCTTCTTTCTTTTTCTTTGCATATTGTAGAGGTTATTATTATTATCTTCTTCATGTCTATTTAGTTACACTGGAGATAGCTGCTTCACTGAAATTAGGGAAATCATATTGCATTCAATTATATGGTCCACAAGATCATATGAAATTTTGTGCAATACTTAGTCACAAAGAAGCATCTCGTGTTTCAACTGTTAATTTGGGCTAAAGATTATATATCACATGTGATCTCAACAGAAGGTAATTAGGTAAGACTGATACGCCGCTAAACAATTCATAAGACATTCGTTTAGTTTTCCCACCTCCAAGACATTGTACACCACATATAGTTTGATAATCCCTTGCCCTCGAATCATGTGATATATCAAGCTGATATCTGTCTCAGAGAGAGAGAGAGAGACTGTCAGCACCAAAGTAAATCCAAGGGAGTGAAGAACTAATGGAAGGAAAAGAAGTGGATAAGAGACAAAGTCTCTTTACTAAACCTGTTTGCTGCAGTAGAGTAACTCCACTAACCAGAACAAGGAAACAGCCAAAATCAGAAAGCTCTGCTGCTGAAGGTCTCTTGAACTGCCTGCCACAAGCATGGTTAAATTATTTTGCAACATAGAATTTTCCACAATGTATTAAGCATACACAACACAATTGAATAAGCAGTGGGATAAAAGGAAAAATGAACAAAAAGGAAAAGAAGAACCGACCCTCAAACAAAACGGGCATAAACAGCCCTGTGTGTGAAATCTCTCTATCTCTGTCATCTCCTCTCCTCCCCCCGGCCTCCTATTGGGCGGAGCTTGGATGCATATTAATAAATTCTTTGCTTCTCAAAAAAAAAAAAAAAAAAAAAGCACCCTGTTTTCTTCATGAAGATAATGTAGTTGAGGCTTGGTAAAACATAATACACTAGCAGTGCAAGTGTTTCAAGCATTTAGTGTAAATCAATCAGCTTAATAGTCATAATACAGGATCTAGGGCAACTTATTATCCAAGACAAACAAGTATGTGACACTTCAGCACCTTGCCTCAATGACTTTGAATAATATTAAATAAATAACTAAGATTCACTCTTGCCTCCTTTCATTAAGACACACTACATTAATCTATCTCCTCTAAGTAATCATTACCACCATTTCCACTTGGTATCAGTCTCCTCCAGCTCATTTGAGTACATTATCCTTCCAAAGTGACTCTCCAGTCTTATCCACCTCCTTTCCATCATATTGCAAAGAAATAGTTCATATATCTGAATCTCTTATTTCATATCACCTCAATCCCTTCAATGAGGACCACATTTCCCGAAAATCAAAGGATGTATGCATAGTAACCAATTTGTTGCCCATAGTCTCATCAAATGTGTTTGAGAGTCATTTGGAGCATTTCTTTGACCACCAGACCCATTATTAACCTGCACTTTGTGGAAGCATATGAAGAAACCGCTGCCAAAAAGATCATATGATGCGCTTGACCTAAGTTATTAAGACAAGCCTCATTTCTGTTTCAGCGCTATCTAAATATCAACAGCCAATCAAATTTTCGGAATCCATGACAACTACTGAAGCTTTCAATAGATTTGTTTTCCTTCTGTGAAAGACTTCACTATTAAAGTGAATATAAAATATAACTCGACAAATATATTGATGAAGCTAAAAAGTATTGGATATCCATGAAGATGAAGTAGCTAGATAGTTTTTATGATACTCCAACTATGTCCATTTGTTATATATTTCCTTTAAGGGATATGATGGATTCGCTTACATAAAAACTAAAATAAAATCATGGCTTTTTTTTAGAGAAGTAAAATAAAATAAAATCATGGCTTTAAAAGCTAACCTGCATAATCCAAATCATAAAAATATGAAAAGTTGGAATAATATGAGAAAAATGTACTAGTTGGAGAAGGAACTAACCTTGCTTTAACAATCTTCCATAAAGTCAAGACCATCCTCATCGGCATGATAGTTAAAAGAGATAAAAAGGAATCCATGCAGACAAAGAAGCCAACGTCTATAAGCTGCAAAAGTATTATCAGCATTGGTAATCTTCCACACATCACCTCAAAACTTTACAAGTTTCATATGTCAAATGAGAATCCAGAAAATGACATCATATAGACATTAGGAATAGGAAGAAGGTGATGTTAATCATGATGATGATAAGAAAAGAAAGAAGAAAATCAGCCACACTAAAAAGAAGCTATGCAGATAACCATTTCAGGTGAAAATGGTTGACCTCTCACATTACTTGTTAAGCTATTGCCAACATACAATAGAAGGCGAGGAACAAGGATGGAAAAAGTACTAGGTTCACACATAAAAGGTTGATCTACATACACATCTTTCTCAGCGAAGATATGTCATTATACTTCCCATCTGATGTGGAATAGAATGTGATACAATTAGCAACAGAGAGCGTAGAGAAACGATGATACACTGCACTGTGCAGCAAAATTCAAGAGATAGTTAAGATGATGATGGATAGATCATGATGATGATGACAATGACGATGACGACGAAGACGAAGATGATGATGAGGAAAAGGAAAGCGTGAGCACAAGAAATGAAGCCATCCATATACACATTTCTGGCAAAGAAAGAAGACGTGCCACCTGCCATGTTTGCTATCACAATCGAGGACAATAAAGGACAGAAGGTGATGCATCTAATCAGGGAAACAAACAAAAATGTGAAAGAAAAAAGAGATCTCATGTGCATCAAGAAAATGGTAAAAAATACTGATTGAAGGATAAAATGAAATTATTTCATTCAAAATTTGGAAAAAATAGCACTTTACCAGTTCACATCGCCATGGCAAGCGAAATATAGTATCATAAACTCTTTCCCGTTCCTTCTCATTACCAAGGGTGACTGTGCTGCTTAAGGAATGCCCCGTGTACATGTCATCCATCAAGTATTTCACTGGGGACTTCTCCACTGGATATGCGTCTGATAGAAGTTGCAACATAATGACTAAGAGAGCAAGAGGAAAATAAAAAGAACTTGGTTTCCATAATACCAGAAACAATTGAAGAGAGCAACATATAGCTCCAACATAAGGATCAACTGTTTCTTTTATCCATAGTCATCACATCTCTTCTTTCTTCTAATTCTAATGAATTTTTACAAGCTTGTACTTATTGGAGCAAATAAGAACTGGATTCTCAGCAGAAAATGTCTACATAGTCTCCGAATTATGACCGAGAAAAAGAAACATTTAGGAGCTGTCAATGACACATTACATGCAGGACAGATTGCATCAATTGACCGTTATGTTCCAAACTATAGCCTCCAATCTTAGACAATAGACTTCCATCTAAGACAACAAAGTTAAATGTAAAGATTAGGCTTCTCTTCAGGGATGCCCTAAGATGACAAGTATCCATTAATTATTTCCATCTAGATAAGTGCAATACACTCAATCACGGATAAGAAGCCCTCAGCAACAAATTAAAAGAACATAAGAGCTTTGACTTGCTGCCAATGAACGAAAGATCAGATAGAGGGAGCAAAGGAAAAAGGGATATTTGCATGATCATGTTACAAAAATAACGCTTGCCAATCAACATAAGGGCTTTGACTTGCTGCCAATCCTAAAGAGACAACTTCAGAGGTGACGGTCCCAAAGAAGCTATCAAGCAGCAATTCTGGCCCTAAATTGTAAGCTTGTGATATTCTTTCAAGACAAACTCCACTAAACAATTGAAAAGAGTGAGCTATGAACAAATTCAATACCTACTTTTATTTTGATTCCATTCACCTTTTTCCTTCAAATAGGTATCAGGATTAGTTCGGAATTTGCCTATTTATGTAATTAGTTATGTTATGTGGTCTCACCTGGATTCACAAAAGCAGCCTCCCCTCTCAACAATGAGCAAAGTTTTGAGAAATGCAATACAACCATGAATGAGAATCCCAAATGTATAACAGATTAGGATGCACGATGAGTGAGGCCGAATTTCAGCAAGATAGTGATTCAACAGTCCAACCTCCAAGAAGGGATTCATCACACTTCTCTGATGTAATTAACACACGTATTGTGCTGATGGTGTCAGTCAAGCAAAAGCACAAGACCATATAGCAACTGCTTATTGCCAATTTCTTACAATATTGTTCTCTAGCTTCATAATTCAAAGCCTAAGATTTTAACTTTTCAGTTGAAGGTAGCTGAGCTTAGTATCCTAAACAGGTAGGATCACTTCTAGGAAAAAAACGGTTTCTATATTACTCGCAGAAGAAGTCATTCAACAAATATCCTAACAAATTACAAATAAAATCAACAAAATGACTACAGACATGGATGTCTTGAGGCAACAAAATGACTACAGACACTAATGTTTTGAGGCAACATCTGTTTACTTCATCCAATTCAAAGGCATGATATTCTAGCACATGTACATTTAACTTTTGAGCATTTCTCTTTCACATTGGGTTACCGAAACCCTTTCCTTTTACTACTAGCTTAAGTTTTTCCTTCTCGTAAACAGATCCTCCTTTGCCTTAACCAATCTATTCGATAAATAATCGACTCAAGCAATAGCATACTCTACACACTTCTTTTTCATAAATAAAAATACCACAAGTAACAATAACAGCTTTAAAAGATAAAACACGAAAATTCGCTCAAAATTAAAACTAACAGTGAAGATCTTCTAAACAATAATTTAATCATTAAATTTCATCTACTCGAGCTGGTATTTCATAAGATCACAAAAATTTATAATAGCAGAAAATTTTATCAAAATTGAAACTTACGATGAAGATTTTCAGCCATTAGTTTCTTCCAATCCAACGACTCTTCCTTCTCCAATTTCCTCCCATTCATTTCGCTCCGTTGATTATTCACATTACTACTTTCAGTCTCGCTGCTCTCTTCTTTCTTCTTAAAATCCTCTTCCACCTGAAACGACACCGTTTGCCTGACATCTTCACTTCCTCCTTTCATCACATTCACATTCCTCTGCCGTAACTCGCCATTAACTGCACCAACCGTATAATTACTCTCGCTCCCCTCCGGCTCCTTCACCGGTGCCACCTCTTCACACACCGTCACAGTACTACTCGTCACCGCACTGTAACTATAAAAATTCCTGCCGCTAATTTCACCGCCGTTAGATTTCAAATTCTCATCACCGCCGTTAGTATTCAAATTCACGCCACGATCACCATCGCCATCACCGTTGCCGTCAAGTACGGAGTTTTCGAAAATGACAGAATTTTTTTCGCTTAATTTTTTGTTCTTCTTTTTCCTGTTCCTCTTCTTCTTACTGGTTGGATGATCGTTCAACACGACGCCGTTTCGGAGGACAGAAGGATCGGAGATGGATCGGTTGAAGGAGGTCGATACATCATCGTTCTCCTCCGTCCACGTTAACACGTCGAACGAAAGCTTCCGTCCGCCGGATTTTAACGCCATTGGTTTATTTATTATAATTTTTTTTTTTTAAAGAAAAAATATTTTAGTATCTCTACACATAATCAGTATATGTATATGTGTATGGTTTATATATGTGTATATATATAGGGGTTTAGGAAAATCTTTTGAGGAGAGATATAGGAGAAGAAGATGATGGGAATGATCTCTCTGGTTTCGACAAGGAGTTGTACGCTAGGCAAAATGAGTGGTACATTTGGATTTTGTATTTGGATTACCGAAATCTCGGTGACTGTCACGTTGTAAATCGAGAATTGGGCTTTGCTTGGGAAGAGACTGGACGAGTCGTGGTTGCACATGTAATAGATCTCGGTGACTGTCACGTTGTAAATCGAGAATTGGGCTTTGCTTGGGAAGAGACTGGACAAGTCGTGGTTGCACACGTAATAGTAACGAGGAATGACGTTTGAGTGGCGAATAGTAGAACGCCACGTATCCTCCCAGCTATTTTTACTGGCTGCCTTTGCATTTTACCTTTTTTCTTTAGTGTAAATAGGTATGTGACTTATCTTAACTAAATTTTGGGGAAAATGTCATATTTAGTTCTTATTATAATTTAAATTTTTTATTTTTTTTATTATTTAAAAAAACTTAATTTCGTTTTTATTATTTTTTTTTAAAAAAATTAATTTCGTCTCTACTTTTAAAAAAATAATAAGAACAAAATTGAAATTTTTAGAAAAATAATAGAGATGAATTTGAAATTTTAAAAAACTAATAAGGACAAAATTAAATTTTTTTAGAAATAATAAGAACAAAATTAAAACTTTGTGAGAAATAATAGGGACATAATTGAAAATTTTTAAATAATTAGATAAAATTAAAACCTTTAAAGAAACAATAGGGACGTAATTGAAAAATTTTAAACAATATAAATAAAATTAAAACTTTTAAAAAAATAATAGAGATAAAATTAAGAAATTTTAAATAATAAGAACATTTAAATTTTTTAAAAATAATAGAGACTAAATGTACTATTTTTCTTAAATTTTGTTTAAATTTATGGAGTGGAAAACAAAGATTTTAAACCTTTGATGTTATATGTGGGGATAATGACGCTATTAGTCCTTGTTATTTCTCCATTTTCAAGTTATTCTGTTTCAAAAGGTGTCAATTAGTCCCTAATATTTACTAAAAATAGCTAAATTGTTTCATACTGTCAACAACTCCTATAACATAAACAAAAAGAATAGGTAAAATGATCTAAGCTCCGTTTGTTTGCCATAAAATAATTTGTTTGTGAAAAATATTTTTCTGAAAAATAAAATATTTTACAAGGCTCCGTTTGTTTGCCGTAAAATAACTTATTGAGAAAAATATTTTTCTGAAAAATAGAATACTGAAAAATATTTTTTAGTATTTGGATATACCGTGAATTCCGTAAAATATTTTCTTCTCCCAAAGGAAATGAAAATATTTTCTAAAATTTTGTACTAGCCGCAATTATTGACCGAAAAATATTTTATAGTTGAGCAATTTTCCGGTGTTACCAAACACCGTAAAATTAAGAAAAAACAGCTGTAATTGTTGATCGGAAAATATTTTAAGGCAAACAAACGGAGCCCTAATTACCCTTATATAGTTTCATAAATTACCAGCGCTTCAATGTGCATTTCAACAATTGTACATATTTTATGGGCACTTATTTATTGTCTGGATTGTGTCTCCTCTATTATTTTTGCCAATCATCTATGTGTTGACATTCTTGAGTGCACTTCAATTCAAGATCCTCGATTTTTTCATAAAATTAGTAGATACTGCATTTTCAAATATTTGATCATGATCAATTTCTCTTTTCGGTTCCATTCTACTCCATGAGTACTTTAACTGAGTGAGATCTTTTTATTTTCAATACTGTCAATATACTCTATTTGAGTAATATCTTTCAGTTATATTTTTGACTCCTTGTCTTAATATCTTCACGATATTAAATCATTCAAAAAATGTCAACTTACTAATTTTGCTCCTTTATCTTTGGAACTGATATGTCTACCACGCTTGTGACGTACAGTAGATTCTAAAACATCAATTCTATTAGGGGTATTCAAAGCTGGTATATGTGACTTAGTCACTATTTTTGCATCCAGAATTTGCAAATAAATAATTTGCTGAACTTTTGTTCACATTAATTTATACGAGGATCAATATGATTATGCTTTCCATAAATTTCTCATATCTCTAGCTTTCATTTTTCTTTCCCTAATCCTGATAATATCATTTCATTAATTAGCAAAACGTGCTATTGAAACATCTCCTATCAATGGCCCAACATATATATAATACTTGATGGAGTATCAAATAATAAATTCCCAGTTTCTTCATAGACCTATCTTTTTATGCTTGTGGGGGAGCAGCTGAAATATATAATGAAGGATTTCGCAAGACTATTTTGTGTATATGTGTGAGCCACATAATACTCAACACTAATCTCAATTGACATTTAATAATCATTAAATGATTGGGATGTAAATACTCTTTCATTATCAAGACGAATTCTCTTGATGGTATAATCTAAAAATGTTTTCCGTAATCTAATTATATATAAAAACTCTTGCAAATGCCACATATCAGGTGGACAGTAAACATGCATGTGACCATCGTATTGAGTCATCTATTCATACCATTAAATATGAAAATGATCCACATGATGGAATAATAGGCCCATATATATCCCCTTGAATCCTGTCCAAAAGTGCAGAAATTTTGATATAATTTTAGTGGGGGATGATCTTTTAATCAATTGTCGTTGGGCACAAGCAATACATGAAAATTCATTTGACAATAGAATCCTTTGATTCTTTAATGGGTACTCATTTGAATTTTCAATAATTCTTTTCATCATCACTGCGCTCGGATGTCTAAAGCGATCATGCCAAATAACAGAAGTCTTCATGTCAAAGCATAAAACTCTGTGGATCAAATATCTTCTGGTTCATTAATGGGTGTTCATAGGAATTTTTCAATAATTCTTCTTTCATTGTCATTACACCCATATAAGTGATTACTTTAATGCAAGAAAACACTTGGATCACTATATCTTTAATCAATTGCTCATATATTTGTATGATAAAACCCAGAAGATCAAGCAATGACATAATAATAGCTATTCTAGAGCATTCAATAAGATTGGTAGTAGCAGAAACTCATCAAATACTCAGTTTTACCATATTTGTAGTAAATATCATTATTACTTTGAGAAAACTTATTTCCAGTGATTTCTCATTTCTAATACTTTTTCTCATTATTCTCCTTTGGAGATAAAGTTTATTTTCTTATCCAATAAATAAGAAATTATCAGATTGACAATTAATACTCGCATAAAAATAAATAATATATTCATGGTAAGAATACATTCATTCAATAAGATATGTTAATTTAGTTATTTATTCTCCATATCTCATCAAAATTATAAATGAGAACATTTAATTTATAGTCTTACGAATACTATAATCCTAAGTCATAAATCTCAAGTTATCCAAAATAACACATCTTAAAGAATTGAAGGTAGTGTACGATTTATTTTTCTTGGTAATGAATAAGTTATTTAATGAGAAAATTGATGAAATACTACAATTAATATAATTGTAATTCTCTTAAAAAAATTCGTATTCAAAATCATCGTAATTCATCACCGACTTATTCTGAGTTTCAAAGCTCTTGATTGAGTAGGGCCTACCAATTTGTTTGGTTATACTTTTTGCTTATGAAAAGTTTGCCTTTCACGTGAGAAATTTTGATTTTGTCTTGAAAAGTTTACATAAGTAAAACAATATTCTCTTCCTCAAATGTTTCTTTTTTCCCTTCAGCAGAGAATTTGAAAAAAAAAAAGCTTTATCCGTCTTCTTTCTCTGTCTTTTAGAATAATTTTCTAAAATTTGCTAACAGGAGCTGGGCTCACTTCTTCTATTTGATAAGCATTTATTTCTGAATTTTTGCTACTAACCACAACATACAATCAAGCAGTACATATTTTTTTTAGTTAATCCAACACTGATTAGTTTCATTTATTATTTGGGCACTATAGTGGGTAAATGAATTAAGAATAATTCTATGGAAAGATGATGATCCAACCCACAAATTGTCATAAATTTAAATGCTAAAAATAAAAGGTAGATGGGTAAAGATTAGATCAACAGAAAATTTAAAGAGTATTTTATTTAACTCCACCACTCTCGTCAATCTTCTTGAAGCACTATATCACTTCATAAACATCAAACCATATATCAACTTAACTATAATTTATACTTTGAATACTTTGAATTCTGTTGATAATTTTTTTTTTTAATCGCTTAACAAAGGAAAAGGCTTTTGCACTCATTGTTAATCTCTTATCACTCATCAAGCACATCTTCAAATAGATATAAACTACAAACTCCATGTGTCTATTCTATCACTTGGTATTTTGAGTAAAGTTGGCAAGGTTAATAAATATTTAACAACAAAGACATCAACCCTTTTTTTTTTTTTTTTTTTAAAGTCAAGATTCAATAACTCATAATGCTAAGACATCTTATCATGACAACAACTTTTGATTACCATATATTATCTTAATATTGATAATCAGAGTTCTTGCAATGACTCCCAACGCCATAGGCCTTTCATTTGGGTTCAATACCAAAAATTAAGAGTTTAATATCTAAATTGTATGTACTGATTAAAGAAATAAGCACTTATGAAGGGACGAAAAAGTAAATTGATAAGCAAGAAGTTTGATTGGCAATATTTAAATATATTTCTGTGGGAAAAGCTGTAAAGTCTTGGTCATAAGAAATGACACTTTTTCATCAAGTTATGAAACTTGAGGCAATAACAGAGAGACGTCAAAGATAGCAAGTACTTGTATTTACACCATGCATTTCTAATTAATTATGATAGTGAATGAATTGCAATGTAGAATTTACTTTGTAGATACACTAAAGTATACAATATTGAAGAGTAATAAAACTAAGCTGAGAAGTTACCAAATTTTAGACGTTCTGTTTCTTCATCTTTTTAAGTACTGAATAATGGTAGAGTCTCGTGTTGATAGCGTGTTGTAAAAAATTATCAAATACAATAAGAAATAATATAAGAAATATAATTGCTAGGAGGAGAAAGAAGAGTTTTATTGAGAGATCTTTCTTGTGTACATTTATTTCACATAATCTTCCTACTTATAAGTAAAACAATACATTGATTATGTCATTTATGACATCATTTCCATTTAAAACATTATCATGTGGAGGTCTCATAATGTCTTTCAATTTTATCTATAAAGAAAATTTTACATCTCATTATCTTAACTTTTATCATTTAAAGATCTTTTTAACCCTGTAATAGAATATCCGCCAACAATGTTTCATAACACGACTAGCATTGTTTATATATGTCAATTACTCTTGGTGTCCTTGTGATAACGATAAGACATTGAACGTTTTGCACTCTTTCCTCATAGTGATGTAACATCTAAAACAGTGGGTAATATCTATTTTTCTAGTTGGCTAACAAGAAAAAAAGAGAAAAACCAGTAACCAATCTCTCTTCCTCACTAAAATTAGAGATTAGAGTAGAAATTAAAGACTCTAGCTTATTATATTATTGTTTCTTATTATTATTTTATTACCATGGAGGCAAAATAAATTTCAAAACAAAAGCTTACATAAACATTTTTGAGGAAATCTTTCCTCTTTTGTATTCTCAATGAGAACCTGTAGTTGTACTGAGAGGTGAACGATAGGATGATTACCGATAGGCTGTTGGAGACCGAAAATAACAAACCAATCAATATATATGTTAGTTTCGCAATAAATTAATATAAGATATTCGTCAAAAAAATATTTCAACAATTTCCCATCCGCAATTCCAAGGGATGTTAGCATGTGTAGACTTTCTTCATCACTAATTTATCATTTCCTAAAACATTATTTTAGATTTTCGCAGATAAAATATGATGAAAGTTATATTACATGTTACATATTGCACAAGGCCAGGAGCTTCCTAGTGGTAGAACAGAAAATATAAAGACTTACAAATTGAAAATTCTTCCTGGAAGAACAACTCCTTGCAAATGGAATTAAAGTACAATTTATTTCATTCTAAGGTAGTGGTGCTCATAGTTGGAAAACTTCCCAAGACCATTGGATCATCTTTCTCCAAGTAGAAAATGGTTGGCTTTTTGGGTTCAATAATTTCCACAGTCCCTTCCAGCATCTTAGCTACCTTCCCCATTGATGGCCTCATGTCTGGTCGATCTTGAAGGCACCACATTGCTGTCTTTACCATCCGATTCACTATGTCAAAGTGTGCACGGCTATCGTACGTGTGCTTAATCCGCTGGTCCAAAATGTCGTCTACGTTCGTTTCTATAAACACTTTATCATATGCCCAACCTGGAAGAAACCATTGATCACTTTCTACCTTTGAGGCAAGTTGCTCATAATTCCTCACACCAGTAACAGTTTCCAGCAGCACCACTCCGAAACTATACACATCAGCCTTTGATGTGATCGGGGACGTTCCAATGCATTCAGGCGCCATGTACCCCCGCGTGCCACGCATCTTTGGCACAGTCGTATTATCTTCTTTCTTCTTCAATTTGGCCAGGCCGAAATCAGATACCTTGGGGCAAAAATCATCCCCGAGGAGTATGTTTTCGGGCTTGATGTCACAATGTAGCACCCATTCCAAGCATTCTTCGTGCAAGTAAGCTATTGCTCTAGCAACACCAAGTGCAATGCGATACCGAGTACTCCAATCAAGTATTGGTTTATTTTCTTGCTGTTGCTGCATATCAGATGGCGTTGCAATATTGCTTTTCTGGAAGAGGAATTTATCTAGTGATCCATTAGGCACATACTCATACACAAGTATTCTCTGACCCTTCTCGGCACAAAAGCCCCATAGCCTAATCAAATTGAGATGGTGCATCCGGGCGATGATTGTGACCTCTGCCCAGAACTCTGCATCACCACCTGTAACATTCTTCAGGCACTTCACTGCCACAACCCGGCCATCGCTTAATTTTCCCATATAAACATCTCCAAATCCACCTTTCCCAATCATTCTGGAAAAATTTTCTGTTGCATCTTTGATTTCTGCGTAGCTGAACCGTTTCGGTCCACCTGCAGGCATAACTTCAAGCCCGAAAGTCCTGGCCATGTCCCTATACTTGATGTACTTCTTCAGAAAAGCCCGGAAAAAGAACAGACCACTTATAAGCTCAGCTGCAAACAATGTACAGATAATCACTATGTTCCTTGTGTTGCTGTTCGACTCGTCTGGTGGTAAAGGGAGGCTAATCTTAACAGGACATGTTGTTTGCATCACACTGGTCATGCCAGTAAAGTTTGATTCATCTGTCTCAGATTTGTCGACTCGCAAAAATGTAACAGTTTCAGTGCCTGGAGACCAATATCCATACACTAATCTCCCCAATTGAAGCTTACAGAAACCACTTCCATCATATTTGAACAAGAAAGCTTGACATTTATCATCAGCCAAGCAATTTGCTTCACAAGTGGAAAAATTTTGAACCTTAAGGTCTGTTTCATTGAACCCAAAACTCACATAATCTAAGGATAGAAACTTGGTGTTTTTCATGTCTTTGATCTCAATTTTTCTTTCACATGCCCCGCTAGAGTTTTTATACCCTGGTGGACATATGCAAGAAGTTGAAGATTTTTCAGCATCATACATGCATATAGAGTTAGGTCCACACGTACCATATATTGTGCACATCTCATATACTGCATGCCACACGATGGTCCAGTTTGACACATTTCGATCATAGCTGTAGATCCTCAGGTTGCCATCATCATCAAGAGTCAATCTTCTCAGCTTTTGATCTTCAAAATCTGATGTGATCAAGGACTGACCATTCTCTTGTGAGATTTTTCCATTTTCATCAAGGCTCTGGAAAGCATTACCAGTTTTCCAGTAAGTATCGTTTCCATTGTAAACAAGGCGTGTGGTTTCCACGAATTTGTACTTTCCATTCTTGGAAGCAAGTATTGTTCCATTGATGTTTTGTCCAGGTAGAATAGTATGTGTTGGATATGAAAAACTTTGCCAAGCACCATAAACAAGGCTACCATCAGCGCGAAGGATGAGTTGGGTTGTATTTCTGCTGCTGCCAACAGCTCCCGGAGGCCATAAGTTTCGACCAAGAGAATCGTTCAAGATTAGTTCACCAGTGCTTGTGATCACCAATGAAGCCGAGCTATCAACTGGAAACGAATCATTGGCTGACCAGATTATGATTTCCGTTGAGATGTTATTGTACCAAATAGAGAAGGAGTAGTTTGGAGAAGATGGTGATGTTCGGTGAAAGCCTGCAGCGAAAGTGGAGTTGGGAGAGAGGAGGATTTGGTTCTGGTTTGGCTTCCATGGAGAGTTTGAGAAGTTGAAAGATGAGATGGTTTTTGGTTGCTGTTGAGATGACGAGAAATGGAGATTTGTTGAGAGAAGAAAGATGGAGAAGAAGAGAAAGATAGACATGGTTGTGTGTGTGTGTGATAATGTTTGGATGAGTAGGTACTTTAATGGCGGATTTCGAAGACTTTTTGTGCGTTGACGCATGACCATTGACCTGGGTACAGAAACAGCAGACCTTAACTAAATCTCCAATTTAGTCTTTAAAATGTAAATTTTTTTTAATTTAGATATTTTTAAAAATTTTAATCTCTAAAAATAATACTATTTATAATTAAAATACATAAAATTTATCACTTTTAATTTAAAAAATATTAAAATAGAAATCCAAATTTTATTTTCTTTAACAAATTTGTTAAAGATAAGTCTCTATTTTAACATTTTTTAAGTTAAAAAAAATAATTTTTACTTACTTTTATTATAAATTATATTTTTAAAAAAATTAAAGTTTTTAAAAAGATCTAGATTAAAGAAAATGTATATTTAGACACTTTATTAAGAATGCCATCAGCGTGCGTAAATTGCAAGTTGCTGATATTCATTGTCATATTTAATATGGTGGGAAAAGTAAAAGGACTGCAATTAAGAAGTTCAATGTTGCCAACACCGTGTGCTCTAACGGTATGACATTCCTGCAGTATTTATAAAATATTATTAGTTTAAATCTTGTTGACATATAATTATGATTTTAAATCTTTTTTTAAATTCGATCCAAAAAAAAAATATCTCTTTAAATAAAAAATAAAGAAGTTCAATGTTTCCTTGGACATACTTGTGGAAAAGTATGCAGGCGAACTGTCTACCACACGTACCAACTCTTTCTTGCTTGAATATGATGCCTTGAACAGGAGAGTTTTTGTCTACACCTGGATTATTTTATTTTATTTTATTTTTTACTTTTGTCTGAGTCTACACCTCGATGATGACTGTGTTTGCGTAGAAGTTCTATAGGTATAATTTATAAGTAAATATTATAAATTTAAATGATAATTTTTGAATTAATAAATTTAAAGTTTAAAGTCTAAGTAATTATTTTTAATATTTATAAAACTAGTCTCGTTTATTGATATAAAATTTTAAATTCAGAATGTGACTAAATGGTATTTAAAATCCGTCACCAATTAAATACAGAACTACATCTACACTGTCTGATCTGTACCTCCTCTAGAATGACCATGTTGTATCATTAAAATCCTCTTTTCATTTTACTAGTCTGAAATACCATATGTAATCATAAGCAATATTCTAAAACCAGGCAAGAAAATATCAAGCAAAATGTATATAAAAAACCTAAAAGGAATCAAAGAGAGTTTAAATTGATTAATTAACTGCATTTATGAGATGAGAGCCTTTTTTGTAACTTATTTGAGTAGAGAGATTTTTTACTGTCTTTAATTATGCATAATCATCCCTAACAAGCATATAAAATTGGGAAATAGAAAGTGGAAATGAAATCTTATTAAAAAAAGATAGTTTTCCTTAGTGGATCACTCATCTTTTTTCTATTAAATAGAGAGTTTGTAGTTCTAAAATCAAAATAATCGTACCAACTTATAAGAGTTATACACTTACTACGTATCAATTATAATAGAGTCGATTACAAGAGTCCATTTGAGTTTATATATATTAATTTTAATCAACTCATAAAAATACGATTAGCGACTCATAAAATAGTAATTAGTATGCATGAATTATAGGAAGATGGATCACCTTTCAAATGGAATTAAAGGATCTTCTTAAGGGAGATGGGGATAGAGATATAGAGAGAACATATTCCTGAAATTCCCTAGTTTTGACAATTAAAGCTTCCATTGCTAGGTTTTTTTTTTTTTTTTTCCTTTTCTTTTAGTGGTCAGAAAGATAAGTTTATGATAGATAAGGTATCAACCAATGTCTAAGGACTCTTGATCCTACTATACAATCAAAAAGAGTTCAAAAGAAAGATTACATAGCCAATCAAACAAAAGTGAATTTATCTTAATTGCTTTCACAACTCAATCCTAATTACTTCACTTGTTAGTTTAGTATAACATAAGTTTCTATGATAATCTTGCCTAATAAATAGTCTCTCGGTCCTAGTGAGCCCAATAGCAAACTCAATCATCAATTTTCTCCATTTGTGACATAAAAGTGGTTGATGTTATGACTGCCCGTTCGGGGCCTACAGGTACGAATTCTATATATTTATTAGGCTCTGTCTGTTTATCGTAAAATAATTTATTTGTAAAAAATATTTTTTTTAAAAAATAAAATATTTTTATGTATTCCGTTTGTTTATCGTAAAATAATTTGTTGAGAGAAAATATTATAAAATATTTTATGATATTTAAATGTACAGTGAAAAATATTTTTTGATATTAAATTTTATAAAAAAATATACTATTATGTTAACCGTGAGGGTGAGATGTGGGAGGTGGGGGGTGGAGGAGGGGGTGGGGGGCAGAGGGTAGGGGTGGGTGAGTTTTAAAAAATTGAGCAAAAGTAGCTATCATTTTTTATTAAAAAATATTTTTTAATTGATTAATTTTTTAATATTACCAAATATAAAAAAATTAAAAAAATATTTTTTTAAAAAATATTTTTCAGCAAACAAACGGAGCCTTAGTTGAAGTAAATGAACTTTCTCGGAGAAGACGACTTCATGACTTGAGGCAAGTTCCTAAATGGCATTTATTATCCCCTCATTATTAATATCAAAATCCACTTTATTTGGTACGATATTGTATGAGGAATTGCAAATATATAATAATTGTTTAAAGTACTAAGGACCATCTCAACAGATTTCCTATAATGAGTTTTAAATTATTTTAGAGAGTGAAATTCTCAAAATCCTCTTTAAAGATAAATTCAATAGCCTCCTTATTTGTTCTCCATAATAGAGAGTTAGATTAGTGATTTTTTACTTTTACAAACTCTCTATCTCAGTTTTACTCTAACAACACTCTCTATTTTAGATACTCTCTATTTCAGTTTCACTCTAACAATACTCTTTGTTTTAAAGACTCTCTATTTAATTTCACTCCAATAATTCTCCATATTTTATCTAGACTCATTACTTAATTTTTTTATCTTTTAATTTTAATTATTAACGACTATGTTCTAACAAAAATTGTAATATTAATATAATTTAAGATGTTAAATGTTTATTATTGTTATTATTATTATTATTATTCCAATACTCTCTATTTCATTAGCTCCATTTAATGCTAGTCTATGTCAATGACTCTTCCATGATATATATCAATAATTGTTTGCATTAGGATAATGCCCCCGATATCAAGGTCTAGGGTGGCAGCCCTGGTAGGGGTTCAGGGACAACGCCCCTGATAGCGGGGTCCGGGGGTGACAACCCAGATGGGGGTTCAGGGTCAACGCCTTAGATAGCAGGGTCCGGGCCGGCAGCCCCAGTAGGGGTCCAAGGGGGCAACGCCCTATGTCTTTATGTCTTGGAAATTAACAACTTGTATGTGATGATGGAAACTTTATGTCCTATCAACCGTTTTCTCCATATTTCGTCAATCCATATTCCGTCAATCAAGCCATTATCTTTATGTTCCATTAACCGTTCTTATTATATCTTATTAGTTGTTCTAGTTATGTTCCATCAGTCGTTCTCGTTATGTCTCATCAATTGTTCTTGTTATGTCTTATCAGTCGTTCTCGTTATGTCTTATCAGTCGTTCTTGTAGATTTTTTGGTTAAAATTGTCCTATAAATAGCCATGCCTCAAGTTCATCAAATGAAACCATAAAATCTATAAAAATCAGTAGCCTTATTTCTAATTGTAATTCATTGAAGCTTGCTTTGCTTCATCATATATTTCATTAGGGGTATGGCGTCCAATTATCAATGCATGCGAATTCTAGATAGTTTTGACTCCGACAAGGAGTTAGAAATAGTCCAAAGATTAGCTTGTGAAGAAAATCAACGACTTAGGAGAAAATAAAATACTCGTTATGGTTTTATTCTTGGCCATGCTTAATTTTGGCAAGATAGACTACAAGGTCATAGAAGACTTTACCATGACTATTTTGCAGAAAATCATGTTTATCCTCCCAATATTTTTTGAAGAAGGTTTCGCATGACTCGTTCGTTGTTTTGCTGAATTCAATTTGCAGTAGAAACATATCATCCATTTTTGTTCAAAAACAAAATAGTGCTGGAACTTGGGGTTTGTCCTCATTGCAAAAGGTCACAACTGCATTAAGGATGCTCGCATATGGAGAAGTTGCAGATTATGTAGATGACTACATCAGAATAGGAAAAAGCACTGTCATAGAGACTTTGAGAAGATTTGTTAAGGCTGTGGTAGACTTATTTTCTGATGAGTACTTGAGATCACCTAATGAGATTGATATTGCTAGATTGCTACAAGTTGGAATCAAATAGGCTTTTCTGGAATGTTGGGAAGTATTGATTGTATGCATTGGAAGTAAAAAAATTGCCCGACTACCTCGAAAGGTATGTATAGTGGTCATATTCATGAACCTACAATCATATTGGAAGCTGTGGCTTCATATGATCTTTGGATATAACATGCATTCTTTGGTTTACCTAGTTCTCTTAATGATATCAATGTTTTGGGGTGATCATCAATCTTTACAGAATTAGCTAAAGGATGAGTTCCTAAGGTCAACTATTCAATCAATGGGCATAACTATACAATGAGGTATTATCTTACGGATGGTATATACGCATCTTGGTCAACATTTGTTAAAACTATACCTATTCCACAAAGAAATAAGAGAAAGTATTTTGTTGCAGCTCAAGAGTCAGCTAGGAAAGATGTGAAACGTGAATTCGGGTGCTCCAAGCTCGATTTACTATTGTGCGTGGACCTGCAAGATTTTAGGATGTTGTCACATGTATAATAATGCATAACATGATTATTGAAGATGAGAAAGATATGGATTGCCAAGATCTCAATTATGATTCGGCTGGTGATATTTCACATTTAACAGTCTCACGTGAACGTACAGCTGAACTTACGGATTTCATTCAAACTCATTATCCCATTTGTGATTGAGAGACTCATTATCAACTACAAGCAGATCTTGTTGAACACCTATGGCAACTACATGGAGGCGCATAGGGCCAACTCAAAGTTCTATGTAATGTTCTTTTTCATTGAAATAAAAGTAACTTATATTAATATTAGAGTTCTTCAATATTAAATTACATGTATAACATAATACATCATATCCAACCCCTTTTTGCATGATTTCCGCTTGCCTTTTTTTTCAATATTCAACTTGCATGGTAGACATATTAGTCAAATCTTTGTCCATAATTCTCTATTCCCACTCCCATTCTACTTGTTTCATCTTCTCTTCATGTATTCTTTCTTTGGACTCTATTAATATTTTAATACTTTTTGCAAAAGATTGATTTTCATCATTTGCCACTTGTGCTTTTCTCTTTCGCTTATTCAATTTTTTTTTTTTTTTGTCTTTTTGCCTAGTGGTCTCTCTATGGTTGTAGATGTTTCATTTGTACTGTTATCCTCCTCTAAATTTTTTGAGTATGACATTGATGGAGAAGAGGCACTGACTATAACTTTTAGATTTTTTTGATTTCTTCTTTTGACTTTCTTCTATCTATTTTGGAGGATGCCTCAATATGTTCCAACAATGCTCATACTGAAATGACGTTTTGTGACATAATTGGTATAAAAGTTTGACATTATGTATTTTTAATAAAGTAATTGAATAAGTTAGAAGCATTTACAAATAAAGTCACAAATTTATAACATTAAAAAATATCTATACCTTATCTTGTTTAGTTTTGCCACTTTATTGTCTGGATTCAATTTGACCATAACATCCACAAAATTTATTTGTGACAAGTTGAATTCCCGACCAGCGATGCATAAGAGAATTTTGACTACGATTTGATGGAAAAGTTTTGTTGGCATGAAAAAATTCATTCACTCTTGTCCAGAATGTCTTATGTTTTTGTTCGTTGCCACGGATCCAAGCTAATGTTTAGCCATGCTGACCCAAGGATAATCTTCTTCTATTGAGAAATTACCTTTTCGTTCAATTCTTTTTGTCGCATGTTCTACTTGTGCCGAAAATGGAGAAGATGGAATAGACTCGACTGGTGATTCACTAATTTGCACAAGTGAGTCCAACGAAAAATCGTCAAGGTTGAAGGACCGTTTAATAGATTTGTGAAAAATGCATCATCTTGTGAATTCATCTACAAAACAAATATCATTAGCTGTAACTTGGTAAGTTAAATGACTAAATATTTGGTAGTTGTCGCTGTCTTGTTGCATTAGCGGTAACTTGGTAAGCTAAATGACTAAGCATAAATGCGAATGGAGAAACTCATTCTACTTTTATAACATACTATAAATTTTAATTTCAATCCTCACTACAATTCCATGTAAATAATTGATGCATTGAATTCTTGAGAGCCTTCTTCTGATATTCAAGGTCTTCCTTTTAGATCTAATAATACATTTTTGTTTACTTTGCCTATGCATATTGAATCCTTACATTTCAGCTATAGTGAATATCAAAGGAGAAACTAAATTTTAAAAAGCTAGTATATGTCGAAATGTTTTCAGTTCAAATGAGGAAGATCATGTTATGAAGCATATTGCGAACAACAAGATCATGTTCTAAACTTTAGTCCTTTTTGCAGCTTATCCCCCATTCGTTTAGTGACACATACTTGTATCATTATCATATGACACTTAGATGAAAGAAAAAAAAAATTCTATAGATCAAATACTGCAACTACATAAAGTTACCAAAAAAGAAACAAATCATCACACCATAATTACCTGATCTAAATTTCCACTTAACCATCCAAGATAACAATAAACCAGTTCAAGATCAGGGGAAAAACAACAATAAATAAATACTAAAAATTGAATCTTTACTAGATTTGGTGTCAAAAGGCATAAAAAACACCAAGCTTTCTTGATGACATCGAAAAGGGTATATAAATTTCAGCAAAGCACAAAGCTTTTGGCTCATCATCAAAAAGGGTAATGGAATTTCAACAAAGATCACTGAGAAAAAAAAATTATACCTTGCCATCAATAACAAGCCAGCAATCCTTGTTGGTGTTGTGCTGAAAGACTTCGGCCAAAGTGTAGACTTTAGCCATTTATGGAACAAAATAAAAATTGAAAGATTGAACAAAATAGGTAGCTGAACCAAAAGATGTGTGATTTTTTAAGATTTTTCTTGAGGCATATGGGAGAGCACACAGCTTGAAAGTATAGTCAACAAGTAATCAAAGTTTTTTCAGGCATTTTATCAAATAGAGTATAGTCACTGCCTCAGGCAACTCAGCCACCTTCTCTTCCTCACCCATAACTTCAACCAAAATATCAACAAACAATGCATACAAATAATGTAACATAAACAAACAAATCAGTAGAAAATGAACACATAGAGATACTAATAGTTCAGAACGTAAAATGTATCCAAATAATTGCAAAATAACATCTATTGTTAAAGAAAAACTACAATAATTACAAAAACCAACTCTAACATTCACAAACAAAACACTCAAAAGGCTGTAAAATTGAGCCAAAACCATCATACCTTCTAATTTTAGGTGGATTTTCTCTAAAATTTCTTTTTTTTTCTTTCTGCTTTCTATTTCTTTTCTTTGAGCAATCTTTTGTATCTTTGCAATGATTTAAAATCTCATATTTTACATATCTATTTATACAATATTCAAAAATTTTATCTTGTTGTAGTTGCTGGCTGAACACTACCGTTGGTGTTCTGTTGAAATAATTTTTTTTCTAAAAAGAAGTAGAGAGCTTATTTTGCTTGCTGGTTGTTACGAGTAAAAACAAAAAGAAGTGGCGAGCGATGATGTTTGGAGAAGCAGATAGCTAGTTTGTTGGACTTGCTTTAATAACCTCTCTATTAGGAGCTCCATAAAATTGAAAGCCCTTATATTTCTGTGAGGTTGAACTAGTAATTTGTGGCTCCCTATTTTTTGTGGGGATAGTGAGTATAATGCCCCAATCCCTCACGGAACCAGGACTCCTATTAATCATGCTATTCTCAACCCATTACCAAATCCGGTCACAAAATTTAGGAAAAACGGATGGAGTTTCCCCTATTTATAGGACTATCTGGATACTTGTAAGTAGAAAAATAAAGCCACAAATACAAACCATAACATTCTTCATCTCCGACACCACCATTTCTCAGCTTTAAGACCATCCGAGCCTTAAGCAAAACAAGACATGGTAAACACATACAAGCAAGCAGTTAACAATCATGGAAACTTTACTTGTTGTCCGCTTATCATACCACTCTATATTATTAATGATACTTTCTTATAATCTAAATTCAAACAACTACTAGCTTTCATTAACACACAAGCAAGCAATATAGAAAGTAAGTAAGGTTAAACTATTACAGACCACTACCATTTTAGCCAAACATCAACCTAACTATTATAATTCCAACAACTCCAAAAAAATATACAACCCATCGGCAAAATAGAACATAATATAATACGAACAAAGCCTTCCACAATTTAGCAAGAAAACAATCCAATCTCAAGCAATAGCACATAACAATCAAGGCAACTCCTCCAACTGCACCACCTGAAACATGTTTAGCGAGGTATGAGCAACACAATTGCTCAGTGTGGGATATAGTCTAATAGGACGTGCAATGCAACAGTTAACACAAGTAAAGCATTTAAACAAACTACGAGCAATTTAAATAACAAGTTACCACGCATTAAAAGGATACGATTCACTTTAACTCTAACACTCCAGAATTCCCTTGGGCTTCAATCACGAACCACGATCCTCGATCCACGAACCTCGATCGATGTGCCGGCATAAATCCTGATCACTCCAGTGGGTGTACTCCGAATGTACCCCAAAAATCCTACAACCCAACACCCTCTGGCATTCTCCGGACCAGGCGAGTAAGGGACTAGAGCACGGAGATCGAATATCCACTGGTAAGCCTGCTGCCGCCCAGCCGATATCCAATACATCCGCCCCTGACACTATGATTGCGCAACCACTATGCAATGCACCTAATCCAATGACAATATAACAATAATATAAGTCAATAACACATGGGAGGGACAACAAAGTAGGTTGCCCTCAAAAGCAATTAAGATATAAAAAGAATATAACTCAAGCAATTATCCTAAGTCATACAATTTATTAAAGAGAAAATGAACCAAAATGCACAAAAGGATGACAATCCCTCACCTTTTAGGAAGCCAAACCTGTACGAATTAAGTCAAGATTCCCTCAAGATTCTCCAAAAGCATCAATTCCTTTCAATTATCTCTATCTAATACAATCAACTATATGCATAAGAAGTGATTCCTTATTCTCAACTAAAGCTAGTTCATAAAGCCACTAATTTATCCAACTTTATTTGATTTCACATAACTAACAATATATTTCATTATTCAACATGCATTCTAATCATTATTGACACAACAAATAACTCAAGTGATCACATGTACAACATTCTTTAATGTTCTAAGTATTACTCAAAGACAATAGTATAATAACTAACATATACATAGCAATAATAATTCAAATAAGTAGAAACACTATATAACATCTAACCAATAAGTTATATAATCACAGCTTCACATATACAATACAATTAATAAGCAATATAAACATGTTTACTCAATCTTTAACTAGTAACCATATGATTCAATTCACAACTTCTCCAAGTAGATGAACTTGTCACACAAGTACAATTAAACATTTATCCAACCAATTAAGAATCAACTAACAACAATATTATAACAAGTTAAGCATATAAATGAGTAACAACAAGGTAGCTTGTTCTCACACAAGTATAACATTATATGATTAGCATAAGAAGCAAGAAACACAAGACTATAAGCTATAAACATGAAATTAACTATCGGTGCACAAAGGGGATCAATTACATACTTTCACGAAATTTCACCAATAGCTCAAATATACTATAGAAATGCATTTAAACACACTATAAGCAATTACAAGGCAATACAAGTACCAAAACACTTAATTCATTCATTTTCCCCTTTGTTCAACTAGGCTAATTAGCTTCCTACCGGAATTCAACGATCAAGTTAAGCTAGCTAAATATCCTACCAATCTAAGGATACCTAAATACTTCATTTAGAGCATCCAAATCATAACCTAGAGCATAAGTACACGGAAATACCGAAAATGCCTCTTTGTGAGTTTACACTACAAATAACAATTCTGGAAACCAAACAAGCAAAACGAAAGCACTTTTAAGGCTTCAATACTTAATAAAGACTAGTCAAAACCTCGAAACGTGTCCGAATTTGAGTTAACCCTGAAACCCCTTATTAAAGTAGCCTAATTTGATCAAACTATTCGGAACCCTAGAAATTTTACTATTTATTATCTTCCTCAAGTGACACCTTGCTAAAAACTCAACACCAAGCTATAATATTGCATATGGATGTTCTCTACCATGTATACATACTATATAAAGCAAGAAACAAGCATGTTATAGCTCAATAATAGCAAAATCCAAAAATTCAAAAACTTGGCATAAACTTTAAACTATGAAAATGATGCAACTCCCTCACCAAAAACGTGCAAGAAAGCTATGATAGGGTTTGGAGAAGCTTTGAACCATTTGGAGAAGACTTGGCAAAGTTTGGAAGATCAAATTGAGTAAAATTGGCAAGAAAATTACTATTCCAGTAATTGGTTTTTTTGGCTGATTTTTGACCTTTTTTGGCTTATTTGAGTTTTTTTTGTGTTTTGTTTAGTATATATATGTATAGGATGATTATATGGGTTGATGGGTTGGATATTGGATTTGGGTTGTGAGTTAAAATGGATTTGAGTTTAGGTGTATTAGAATAAATGCAAGAAAACTTATTTAAGCCCAAAATAATACATAGTTTTTTCTATTCATATAATATTAAGATATTTTGTAAATTACTCGTCATATATGCAATGAATATAATTTTTGTGAACGTAGGCTAATTATAAGTTAAGTAATAATTAAAAAAAAATATGAAATCTGGGAAATAAGATAATAAATTTTTTAGTTCGGGCTCAATTTAATATAAAACTTTTTAAATGCAAGTTTTACTAAAATGTCTATGATGAAAATAATTTGAATGTTCATTTATTATTTACTAAAGTAAATAAACTTAAAATTTTGATATTTAAAAGCAATTTAATAAATATTAGCACATAGAGAGTAAATAAACATTTAATAGCATTTTATAGGAAAAGTAGGCATTTAAACAAATAGTTGCACACATAAATGCACATGAATGATAAATGCGTGCACTGGGAGTCGGGCGTCACATCTTTCCCTCCTTCAAACAATTGCGCCCACGCAATTCTTCTTCCAATAGAACTTAGCATCTACTAAAGTCCAACTCTAGTTACCCTTTATCGGTTGCTGAGCAAGACCCTAAATAACGAGACTCGTAAGAAGCCCATTGTGAATTCAAATACCACCGCTTGAGAATTTCAAATTAAGAAAGCCAAATAAAGGCTCAAATGAGGATATTAGCTCGAAATACGAATAAGAATCCCGCTGGTCGAGAATACCACAGAAGAGTTCCCTGTTAGAAGTGCTGAGAAAATACCAAGAAAACTCCAAGCAAGAAACCTGGTCAAACATACTTCAAAAAAAACTCCAGAGAAGTCTTGCAATTAATAGCTCCAGAAGTACCCAAATAAGGATCCAAGCATGTACACCGACATATATATACATATTAAAAGTCCTTAAATGAATCCCAAATAGAATAGCCAAGCAGATCCCGAAGATAATACCGTTATCGAACACTAAGAAGAATGCCAAAGAGAATACCAAAGAAAATACAAAGGAAACACCCCATTTAAGCATCTTCAACAGAAATCCAATAAGTATCTGAAATGAGACTATTGTGCGAGAATGTTGGCAAAAGTTCTCAAAAGAATGATAACATGAATGCCATACAAGAAGTTTGAATAGAATTCCCAAATACCAAACCTTCCAAGAAATGCCAATAAGAAAATACCAGAAGAATGCCCAATAAGAAATTACTAAGGAAATGTTCCAGAAAACAGTCATATAGAATCCTTAAAGAAAGCCTTTCATTTCTGACTGCTGAGCTTAGAAGAATGCATTGGAAGAAATCCCAATAACCAAACTCCGAATATAAATTCCAATTCCCAAACAAAGGACTGACCAAATGCTTCTTTTTCCCGCTAATCCACATAACTTGGAGGGCCTGTTACTAATCACTTCTCTTCAGAGGGAGGAAGGGAATCAACTCACCATTCCAACGGGCTATGCATGAATGCCAGAATATCACATATATACAAATATGATTTAAGCTATTATGCAAGCATGTTTACAAAAGATTTTTACAAAACTCAGTTTAATCAACAAAGTCATTCAAATACGAATCGCAACACAACCAAGACAAATTACCACAAATCCTAATTCAAAGCATTCAAGTACACATATTACAATCAATAATTCAAGCAAATAACGATTCACGAGTTCGATTCGATTCATGAGTAGCCACTTCACTTCACTTAACACACATTTAGCATATAACTCACAACTACATCACTTAGGTGCACACATTCAAATCAAGGCACACAATCTCATATACATGCATACAATTTCAAGACATACTTAATAAACACACACGCAAGGTTTACTACCCGACAGACCGAAGACCCTGTCCAACCTGAGAGCTAACTAAGCTCTGATACCACCTGTAACGCCCCAATCCCTTACGGAACCAAGACTCCTATTAATCATGCTATTCTCAACCCATTACCAAACCCGGTCACAAAATTTAGGAAAAACGGACAGAGTTTTCCCTGTTTATAGGACTATCTAGATACCTGTAAGTAGAAAAATAAAGCCACAAATACAAACCACAACATTCTTTATCTCCGACACCACCATTTCTCAGCTTTAAGGCCATCCGAGCCTTAAGCAAAACAAGACATGGTAAACACATACAAGCATGTAGTTAACAATCCTGGAAACTTTATCTGTTGTCCGCTTATCATACCACTCTATATTATTAATGAGACTTTCTTATAATCTAAAGTCAAACAACTACTAGAAGCATTGAATCAAATTAAATTGCACAAATTTTCGGAACCCTAGAAATTTTACTATTCATCATCTTCTTCAAGTGACACCTTGCTAAAAACTCAACACCAAGCTATAATATTGCATATTGATGTTCTCCACCATGTATACATACTATATAAAGCAAGAAACAAACATGTTATAGCTCAATAATAGCAAAATCCGAAAATTCAAAAAATTGACATAAACTTTAAACCATCAAAATGATGCAACTCCCTCACTAAAAACATGCAAGGAAGCTAGGATAGGGCTTGGAGAAGCTTCGAACCACTTGGAGAAGACTTGGCAAAGCTTAGAAGATTAAATTGAGCAAAATTGACAAGAAAATTACTATTCCCGTAATTGGCTTTTTTGGCTGATTTTTTGCCTTTTTTGGCTTATTTGAGTATTTTTTTGTGTTTTTTTTGTATTTTTTTAGTATATATATGTATAGGATGATTATATGGGTTGATGGATTGGATATTGGATTTGGGTTATGAGTTAAAATGGATTTAAGTTTAGATGTATTAGAATAAATGCAAGAAAATTTCTTTAAGCCCAAAATAATACATAGTTTTACTATTCATATAATATCAAGATATTTTTTGCAAATTACTCGTCATATATGCAATGAATATAATTTTTGTGAATGTAGGCTAATTATAAGTTAAGTAATAATAAAAAAATATGAAATCCGGTAAATAAGATAATAAAAATTTTAGTTCGGGCTCAATTTAATAGAAAACTTTTTAAATGCAAGTTTTACTAAAAATTTTATGATGAAAATAATTTGAATGTTCATTTATTATTTACTAAAGTAAATAAACTCAAATTTTTGATATTTAAAAGCAATTTAACAAATATTAGCACATAGAGAGTAAATAAACATTTAATAGCATTTTATAGGAAAAGTAGGCATTTAAACAAATAGTTGCACACATAAATGCACATGAATGATAAATGCATGCACTGGGAGTCGGGCGTTATAGGGAGCGTTGTTAGAATGAAACTAAAATAGAGAATTCTTAAAATAAGAAGGAACTAAAAATAGGGAGTGTTGTTGGAGTTAAACTGAAATATGAGTCCCTAAAAATAAGGAGCTACCTATTTACCTCCCTATTAGGGTGAAAAGCTCGTAACCCCCTGTGGTTTGTTAAAAGTGTACAATACTTCCTGTGATTTTAAAACCTCCTCATAATTCTCTTGTGGTTATTCAAAATAAGCAACACACCCCCTCTTTGTTGAAAAAACCGTCTTTTCTAATTGAGTTTATGTTAATTACACGCGCCTAATATGCTACTAGTTATTTTTTTGACTTAAATGAATGGTTATTTGGACAAAATTACCCTTTAGTCTAAATAACTTTTTTAGTTTCTTTGTTTCTTACAAAAACATTTTACAAATTAAACTATAAAAATTGAAAAACTAGTAGAATGGATGTTCGAAGCTTAGACCTTATAACGAAAAATCATGTTCCAACCAACTAAATTACTACAATTGTTCTTTTTTTTTTTAAGTCAGTCTTGGTAGCTTTGCCAGTCTATACAATGCACACGACAAAACTTCTGGTACAAACTTGCTCTGAAATTGACATATTCAGAGAGACTTCATTTGGGTACCAACGAAGAGAAGAGAAAGATCCATTGGATTTTCCGGAATAAAACTTTTCAAACCAAAAAGAAATAGGGGCTTAGGTCTTAGGTTGTCTCGTGTAATTAATGAGGCTCACCTTCCTAAGCTAAGATAGAAAGTCTTGATGGAACCAAATCTTCTTTGGGTTCGAACACTCAAAGCAAAATATTTCTCAGAGGACAAACTTAATTATAAAATGAGAATGACGGATTCGAGTTCGTGCAAGAATATTGTTAAGGGGACAACTATTTTCAAGAAAGGACTGAAAATGAGTGGTTTGCAATGGGCAAAAGGTAAAATTCTTGAAAGGCTAGTGGGTTGAGGACACAACCCTTGAACGCGTGGTCATTCACCTACTCTAGAAGATCAATTGGATTAGAATGTGGAAAAATATTTGCAAGAGAAAGTGGCTTGGGATTGGGGGATGTTTCATCATCTTCTCCTAACTAAGTCTATTCTTGAGATTTCAAGGGCAAAAATTGATTTAGATACGGAGCAAAGTGATTTTATTTCATGAAGGCATGACTTCAGGGGAGATTTTTCAGTGACCTTGGAATATTTACTAGTTGAACCTATAGTAAACACAAACAATTATTGTTGGGAACATTTATGAAAGATGAAGTGTCCTCCTCGAATGGTTTCTTTTATTTGGTTAGTTGTTCTTGGACGATTACCATGTAGTGCCAATTTGGCAAGGCATAGTGTGTTCAAGAGGCTACCTACAAGGCTTGTGGAACTTCAATTAAAGAAGAAGAACATGTGATACGAAATTGTTACGAGACCAAGTAGGTTTGAAGGGGGCTGAACCAGGTTCATAATCAATCAAATTTCTTCACGGAAGAATGGCAAACTTGGTTGTAATGTAATAAAAAAAATGTCAACTCCCACGGTTGGGGCAATGGAATATCATATTTGTGGTAGCGTTATGGTAGATCTGGAGATGGCAGAATGAGGGTTTTTTTGGGCATTCCTCAAACATGACAATGCATGATAAAATTGAGTTTACAAGAAACTATGCTACATAAGTGACCAACGCTTGACAAAGAAAATAAAACTTCCTTGCACGAGTTTCCAGATGAAAAGCTGACATTAGATTGGTTAAGCTAATGGGATCTTTGAAGCTTAATGTGGATGGTTGCTCGAAAGGAAACTCGGGAATTGCAGCGGTTGGTGGGCTTTTTCATGATAATGAGGGGACTAAATATCAAGGTTTGTCATTAATCTGGGTATCTGTTCCAACAACATGGTGGAAATTCATGCATTTTATAAAGGAATGAGTAGGATGAGAACCATAGGGTTCAGACAGCTACTAATTGAAACAGATTCAATGCTCTTAGTTCATCTACTGAAGGGAAGCTTGTCTTCACAATAGCCAAATTGCACTATTCGTGCGGGAATATAAGAATATACTAGAGAGTGAGAAGGATTTTAATGTAAAACATATTTTTAGGAGGCCAAATAGTGTACAGATTAGCTTGCAAATTTCGTATTGACTCAACTGGCCACTCTGCATTTTGTTGGACAAATTTATAAGGGGTGAAACATCCCTTCGCTTAATTCCTCATTAACTTTTGGCTATGCTTCCTTGTAAAAAAAGGTAATAATTTGTCTACACATAATCCACCATTAGGCTTAGTCACATTCTTTAGTCAACCTAGCATTAGTACCAATACTCTATGCTCACTTACAATATATAGCTAAATCGAGTCACACGATTTGGTCAACCTAGCCTTAGTACCAATATTTTACGTTATCCAGCCTTTGGCAAATATGACTACTACATAGACTAATAGACCCAAAACTGTGTTGATCAAACAAAATAGGACATCTACAGCCTAACATTGCTTGTCAAATGCTACCCATGCCTATGCAATGCTTAATACGTGACCTACCACAATAATCCCTTAATTCTGGCTTATAAATTTTTCACAATAGTCACTAGTGTTAAATACTTAAAGATGTTGGGAAAATTGATGCAGCGTCGTCACCAAGTAACCCCGAGGTGTTGGGATTAGTATACCCTAAAACTCACTAGCACGTGACATTTCAAATATATTGGATACATATTGTTATTATTAGTGTTAATGAAAGCATTCATTCTTATTCTTTTTGTCTTGTTTATGTGTGTTTGGTTGTATCGAGGTCCTTGATCCAAGTGAGTGACTTAGGTGCACGGTGACTGAGCAAAGAAAGTCTAAGTCATAGACACTTGGTTCTAGATTCAATTCATAACCAAATAGAGTTGTTGGGATTAGTATGTCCAAAAGTTCATTGGCACGTGACATTTCAATTATATTGGATACATGTTTGTGATAATTAGTATTAATGAAAGCATTCATTTCTATTCTTTGTCGCATTTATGTGTAATTGCTCGTATAGAGGCCCTTAAACTACGAGTGTACGACTAAGGTGCACGGTGTCCGAGAACAGAAGATCTAAGCCATAGACACTTAGTTCTAGATTCAATTCATAACCAATTGATGGAGTTGGACACTTCATCAAAGTCTAGGTTGTAGTGAGATATTCTATTGTGAAGGGTGACCTACCTTGGTCATTGGTAGGTTTTCGGACTAAGCCTCACTAATGTGTGTGTCACACATTGTACAAGCCCAAGAGGTATGATCTCTCAGTAAGTATTATTAAAGATAGAGATCAAAATATACCTTATGCTACTAAGTGATCAGTACTCTTAATGTTGAGCATATGTGGATGAACTGACGAAATCATATTCATGCACTTTGATGCACCATGGGTGAGACCTCAGTTGTGGGTCAACAACTCCGTGTGTTAGACATATGGGTATGACTAATTGGGACGTGTGTATGCAACATAGAATCCATGCCATCGTGAGATGGGTTAATCGTTTCCTTGTGATTATCCGGTAGATCATCCTAATTTGAGCTCAGTGATGTACTCTAGAAGTATGTCGGATATTTTGCTTGAGGGTCGCTCCCCAGATCAAGTGTTCCATATCCGAATGATAGTTACTTAAAGGATTTAGATGTCTCAAGAAGAAGATGCAATCAAGGAAAAGATAGTACAGGTTTTGTCTTTCTTGATTGTGAGTGTTACATGGAGGGATATTTTGGTCATTCCACTTAGTAGGTCGAAGACAAAGGTCATACATAGTATGACAAGCTTCTGTGAACAATAGTATTCAACTTGGAGAGTAGCCATGACTTTTTAGTGGAATAAGTCAAGGTTGAAAAACTTAAATATGTTATGGGGTTAACAAGGGCATTTTGGTCTTTTTAGTAGCCAAGCTGTTTATGTCTTTTTGTCCCTCTTCTAGCCTACTTCTTTAAAGATGTTAATATTTTCTAGCTATTGCTTATGTATTTAAAGACTTGCTAAATTTAGTATCCAAATACAACTAAATTTTCTGTTTAGGAAAAGACTTCCTATTTTGTGTAGGAATTTCCTATTTGGAATTATTGAGATTTATTTGGAAACTAAGAATAATTAATTTAGCAAAATAATGCATTAAAAAAGAAATCCACACGTGTAAAATAAGAAAGAGGAGCAGGATTTGGGTAGAGTTTCTAGAAGATGTGTTAGTTGGATTATGATGGATTTCTTACAGTCCAAGATTCATTGAAGTGTCTAGATACATTCCTTCTAGGCTTATGGCACTTTTCCTAATCCAATTGGATTTCATCTTCTGGCCTTTTTAGCATCTATAAAAAGAGCTCTTCTCTACACCAAACATATATATCCACACGCAGGAAAGGAAAAGAAAAATAATTCTCTTTTCCTCTCTCTCTCTCTCTTATACATGTTATAAGCTAGGAAAAATACAAGAAAAAGATTCCCACAAATCTTCATCATCTTCAAGAAGGAAGAAGGTCAAAGAGGAGAAGATCAAGAGGTGTTCTTCGTCTCCAAAGCTTGTAGATCTTCATCCATCAAGATCAAGGTAGAATTTGGTATTTTTCGTTAAATTTATACGCTAACGAATCCAAGTAACAAATTCTTCTAGTTGCAGAATTTTGATATTTACACAATTAGAATTTAAATGCCAGTTTCGTTTATGAAAATTCTTCTTAAGATTATGTGGTTTGATCCTAGATAAACATACTATTATGTTTTCGTTGTGCTTAAATTTTTTAAATACCATAGTATATCTAGGTAGCATGCACCTTCAGGAGTTGGACATTTCATCATGGTTTAGGTTATAGTGAAATAAGTCTCTTTAGAAAGGTGACCTGCCTTGGTCGTTAGTAGGTGTTTGGACTAGCCTCACTAGTTTGTGTGTCACACGTGTGTCACTCGTTGAACGGACTACTTAGGTATGATCTCTCAATAGGTACTATCAAAGATAAATATCAAATATACCTTATGCTACTAAGTGGCCAATACTCTTAATCTTGAGTATATGTGGATGAACTAACGAAATCAGATTCATATGCTTTGATGTACTATGGGTGAGACCTCAGTTGTGGGTCAATAGCTCTATGTGTTAGGCATATGGGTATGATTAGTTGGAACGTGCATATGCAATATAGAATCTATACCGTCGTGTGACAGAGTAATCGTTCCCTTGTGATTATTCGGTAAATCATCCAAATCTAAGTTTAGTAGTACACCCCAGGGGTATATCGGATATTTGGCTTAAGGGTCGCTCTTTTGATCAAGTGTTCCATATTCGGGGGATGGTTATTCAAAGGATTTAGATGTCTCAAGGAGAATATGCAATCAAGAAAGAGATAGCACAGTAAAGTCTTTCTTGATTGTGAGTGTTACATGGATGGGTATTTTGATCGTTCTACTTAGTATGTCAAAGACAAAGGTTGTACGTAGTATAACGAGCTTTTGTGAAAAATAGTATTCATCTTAGAGTGCAGCTATGACTTTTTAGTGGAGTAAGTTAAGGTTGAAAAATCTAAATGTGCTATGGGGTTAGTAGGGGTATTTTGGTCTTTTTAGTAGCCAATATATTTATGTATTTTGGTCTCTCTTCTAGCTTACTTCCTCTAAGATGTTGTTAAAGTTTCCTAGCTATAGCTTATGTATTTAAGACTTGCTAAATTTAGAATCCAAAAGCAACTAGGATTCTTATTTTGGAAATGACTTCCTATTTTGTATTAGAATTTCCCATTTGGAATTGTTGAGGATCTTTTTGGAATCTAAGTATATTTAATTTAGCAATATAATGCAAGATAGAGCAAGAGAGGTGTGTGGAGCCCCTTGGGACGCATGGACACGTGATAGAGATGGTGAAGATAAGTTGTAGTGTGTCTAGTTAATTTGCATTGAATTACTTGTAGTTCAAGGTACTTAGGAGTGTTTCAAGAGTTTCTTACATGAAATATGAAACTACTATCTCCTAGTTTAACTTGGATTAACTACTTTAATTTTTTCACATCTTATAAATAGAGCTCACTTCAACCTTTCCCATACACACATACTCATACATGAAGAACAAAGAAAAAATAATAGCTCTCTCTTTTTCCACACATTGAAGGCTAGGAAAATACAAGAAGAAGAATCTCACAATTCTTCATCATCATTGAGCAAGGAAGAAGGTCATAGATGAGAAGATCAAGAGGTGTTCTTCGTCTCCAAAGCTTGTAGATCTTCCTAGAGCAAGTTCGAGGTTGAATCTTGTGTTTTCGTTAAGTTTCTAAGCTAACGAATTCTACAATTTGCTGAGTTTTGATCTCTACTAATTGTTCTACACATGTAAATAATGTTTATGCAACTGTTCTTTTTAGATATATATGGTTTGATCCTAGATTAGCAATGCTATCATGTTTTCGCTACATTATAAAATTTCAAGACCTTAGCTATATCTAGGTAGCATGCACATTCACAAGGCTTATAAGGTCTCACCAGAGGCTTGAGAAAGGATTCATCTTCACCATATCAAAACTCTATCAAATTCTTTTACTCAGACAATGGTAGATCTACCAATGGGTCAGTGAGGGCTGCAACTCTCACTAACTCATAAAAACGTTAAAAAATTTATGTATTTTTTTTTTTTTTAAATTAAATACTTATGTAATTTTAGTTTAAAAAATTAATTAATCTCGACAGAAAGAAAAAAAAACTCATAATTGAAAAATTATGTATTTTAACTTTCATTAAAAAAAAAAATTTATGAATCTGCCCTTGGTCACAGAGAGCATCCGACAGTGATCATCCCAACCAACACTCTAAACACCATACCCATTAACCCCGTACATATATCTTGTCTTACTTTATACCTTCTTCTATTGTTGTTTCTGATATTGACTTGAGAGAGTCGGAGTTTTTTATCAGGACTATACCATTGCCCCAAATTCACTTCACTAGATCTCTTCGATTTCTGAATTAAAGGTTGTTGCAAGGCACATTTTATTGTCCTTATTATCTGGTGACAACGAATGTTAACTAATGTTCTTGTACCTATCGTTCAATGAAAAAAGATCCAAATCTCAACATTGTTCCAGTTCATACTAAAAACTAAAAGCATATACCTCCAACCAGCTTCGTTATTCTTTAGGCTTCACACACTAGAACAAAACACACAGCTTCTCCTTGCCCACACCCCCCTCTCTCTCCATCTCTCTCCATCTCTCTCTCTTTCTCTCTCTCTCTGCGAGATGCAAAGGAGAATCAAGCAAGTCTTCAGCTCTCTACAAGAGCATAGTTGCGTTAGTTATGCAAAAATAGCAACAATAGGAGGCTTTTCTGACCTTGACATTCTTATTATCAAAGCAACATCACCTGATGACTTACCATTGCCAGAAAGATACATTAGTGAGATCTTGAAGATCTTCTCCATTTCACCATCCTCATTCAAGGCATTTTCAATGAGCTTCATTCGTCGTTTCGGTAAAACTCAATGCTGGAGAGTTGCACTAAAATGTCTAGTGCTCCTCCATCGTCTCCTTCGGTCATTGCCTGATGATAGCCCGTTTCGAACCGAGCTCTTATGGAGTAAAGCTAATGGATTGATGTCTCTCTACCCATGTCACTTCAAGGATTGCTCTTCATCATATTCTGAAGACTACACAAGCTTCATCAGATCATATGCTCAGCTGCTTGATGAAGCACTTGGCTGCTCCTGCTTCACCATTGAAGCCAAGAACAATATTGAAGATCAAGAACGTGATGAAACCATACCTGGAAAAATCAAACAAGTTGAGAGAATGATTCAAGTCTTGCCTCAACTGCAAAGCCTGATCGATCGCGTCATGGATTGTAGGCCAACAAGGGCTGCAGCTAGAAGGATTATTGTAAAATCTGCAATGAAATATATTATCCGAGACAGCTTCAGATGTTATACAACTTTTCGAAATGAAAGTGTTGCGGTGTTGGAGAATCTCATTCAGCTGCCATACAAGAGCTGTGTTGAAGCTTTTGAGATTTACAAGAAAGCAGCATTGCAAGCTAATCAACTTCATGAATTCTATGACTGGTGCAAGTCTATGGGATTTTGTGGCTCGTATGAATATCCTTTCGTGGATCGAATTCCACATATACAGATTGAAGCTCTTGGAAATTTTCTAAGTGGGATGTGGCAGTCCTCTTCATCATCAACCATGTCACCTATTGCATCCACTTTGCAATCTCCATTGAGCTTGACAGAAGATGACACTGATAAACCATTCATCAAATCTAACATCGTTTCTACTGATAAAAAGGGTAATTTGGTGCATGAAACTTTCATTATGTGCGAAGATGACTGGGCGAAGTTCGATGAACTTGATACGAATAAAGGGTTGCAGAATGATATAGAATTGAATCCATTGATACAGTTTGAAGTTGATAATGTTGGTTGGGAGGCACTTTTGGAGGCTTCGATTGAAGCATCTTGCGCAGCTTCAGAGAACAACTTGTACTTCCATTGGAATGAGCATGGGCATGATTCTCAGTATGGGAACTACTCAATGAATGGATGCTTGGACCAAGCAAAAGATTGGTAAATGCAAATATTCAAGCCTCGTATTCATCATGCTTTGAATCCTTTCCAACAGCCATGTAACACTCCAGTTCACTATGGATCAGTCTCAAGTAACTCTAGGTACACGGATTTGGAACCCCACATAATATTATGAGAGAGATCCAATTACGTTGAAATGATGATACAATTTATGATAAAATGATCTGCATTATTCAGTTTACAAATCAAATAACTAAATCGTTATTTCACCTCTATTGATTATGAGGAAATCCAAATCCCACAAAGGCATGGGATCATATGCTTCAGAAAGCTGCCTTGATATATTGAATAAGTAGAGGGGTAACGTGCCAAGATATTCAGATGTAGGTGGGCAGCTACAAAGCTTAGAGGCATAAAACTATTCTTTGTCGTTCATCACAACTTGTAATTTCGAGAAGTTAGAACAAACTTCATAGTATATACTTCACGCTTATTGTTTTTTAATTTTTCTCTCGACCGTCTATTTCTTTATGAGCATTGTTATATTTTATTTGTTCACCTTTCACTCTTCAATCTTCCCCCTTCATATACACTAGAATTTTACCCAATAAATAATTGTTTTCTATACTAAAGAGTTAAGTAAAACAATCCATGACCTATTATAATCAGAAATTTTAAATTCGATACACGACTTTTATCTTTATTATACAAAAAAAAAATAATTGAAAATTTTTACTATAAAAAAAAGTGATAAAAAAATAACATAAAACACTACTCTTTTTTATCTCGTTACCAGATAAATAATTGAAGTTCGTACCATTAGATTTGTCGAATCGATACGCTTTATTTTCAGGTGGTTTGGCATTAAAATTTTTGAGCTCTGAAACTTGCACTTTGGCTGCTTATCTTTTCTCTTTCACTTCATATGCAGAGTTTATTCTATAACAAATGACCAACTAACTATAGATCTTCTGTAATGCTGAGAGAGATTATGTAACGTTTGATATTTTTTTTGAATGATATCATGGCCATAAATTTGAACTAATCCCTTACAAGTTCAGGTGTTAGAAGCATCAGATTCCGCATTGACCAATAGTGTGAACTATTTATACAATTATGACGAAATAATCTAAATAGCTCACCATCTTTAAATCTCCCTCACAACGTGAGTTATGTCACGAAGAACTAACCTGTCTAGATCATCTAGAAGATAACTGAAAGTCACGCACCACTTTTTTCACCTTGATGCAGCAAGTGTTGCACTAGAAGTGGTGCAACAAGGGCAAGGGGGGAGAATTTTGGGATGGCAGAAACGTAAATCCAAATGTCTAAACGACATTTGATTCACGAGAAAAATTGAAAAGAACTGCCAAGATCTTCCCTAGATTAATAGCTTTAAACATGCCAAATGTTATATTTCACAATTACAGTCGAACCAAGGTAAAAAAATTAGCCAAACAGGCAACTACCATTAGGTATTATTCTCACAAAACGAGAAAGAAACTAGAAACTAGAAACTAGAAACTAACATACACCTTATAACATCTGATCAAATTTGGATCGTCTCATAACATTATGAGATTCAACGTAGGTAGACTCTCTCCATATTATTTCAACATAACTGCATGTACAGTTCACTACCATCGGATTTCCCTCACAAGACTCGTCTGACATACTCCAGTTTCCAAGACTTCCAGAAATCAACCTCCGAATCAATTATTATGGGTCTCATCGTGTATGCAATCACCAAATTAAAACACATAGCCCATATACAAAGCATGTTAAAAGCCAAAACTTCTCATATAATTTACATGGGGCAGAAATCATGTAATATCGAATCAAAAGAATATCTCAAAATTGTCGGGCTGAGTTAAATGTGGTTACAAGCTATTGAAATTCCTTTCTAAATGCCCAAGTAGGGGTAAGATGATCGCGAAACAGAATATAATGATAAAGCAAGCATTTAGTAGAATCACCTCTATTTTGCAGTCGAGTCAATCGTCTACTATATCTAATATTACTTCCTATGCCGCCTCTTTGGTTCGGCTCTCTGCCTCTTGTCATCATCCCATTCTCTGTCGTAAATCCTGAGATTTTTAATTAAGGAAGAGAACGCGTGCTATTAATAAGTAAGTTGAAAGAACTTTGCTAAGCATCTACTCGGTCTAAAAATAAGTAAAACAGATGAAAGAGCTAATTCTACTCCTCACATCAAGGCTAATCAATTATAGACATTCAATTTGGAATAGAAGGGATAATTCAAATATTGACAAGCAGCAGATAAACGAAAGAATCAAGTGAAAAATATCTGAAGGATACGGATCAGGATCACGACGTGCTGTCTTGCCAGCTGCTTCTTTTCCATGAATTCTTAGACTGGGCTCTTCAATGTAACCTGGGCGCTGGACCATAGTCCCCTTACGATCTCCCCTTTCTCGCCCATCATATGCTTGTGACAAATTGATTGAAAGGGGAGGTGGGGGTGGGGCAGCTGGTGAATACTCTCCAGGTTCTACAGGAAGATGCTCTCTCTTGAGCTTCCTCCTCTTCGAGGCTGCATTTGAATCAATGTCTTCCTTCAAAATATGTGTCTTCTCCCTCTCTCTTCCTCCCTCTCTCTCCTCCACCTTCATGCAGCAAGTAGAAAATTTAAGCAAACATTTACAATCAAAATACTTTAACAGGCAATAATCCAAGTCCTAAGTTCTTCATCTAACACATAAAAGCATAAATACTGATATTCGGCAATGCTCGATATTACAAAACAAGAAAAAACAAGCAGATCACACAAGCATTTCTGATGAACCCAGTAAATTGCAAGAATCCTACCAAGAAACACCTATAAGGGGAATATAAGCACTGGAAACAAAAGAATTATATAAAAGTTGACAATTAAGGAATGGCATATAATTCATATGATGAGATTGCTGCAAACATATAAAACCAGAGCAGGCAGTATCTAACTACCATTATTAACATCCACCATCTAAACAGGAATAAACCAAAAAGATGCATTCCCCTACTACATCGGATAGCCAAGATGTACCTTAAGTAAGTGTCCATCTCGCTCTTCTCTCTTTCTCTCACGCAAATCATCCTCTCTTCTACGTTTTGCATCATCTTGAATCACTAAAGCGTTTTCTTCAGATCGTCTCCGCTCTCTATCGTCATGTCTAGGAGAAAGTCTTTGTGCATGACTGGAACCTCCAAATCGTCTATCAGCATCATCATCTCTCCTTCCTGTATTTACTGATTGGGGGACCACATGAGGAGGCAAGGGTGGAGGCGGAGGCAAACTCTGCCCATGTAATCGTTCATCCAGATGAGCTTTCTCAGAAGAAGGTTCACCACGTCGTGATTTGTTTCTGTCATCTTTGTTTCTTTCATCTTTAGCTAGTCTATCAAGATTCCTGTCAAGACCTCTCTCTTGGATTCTTTCAACAGAACGCTCCCTTCCATGTCTTTCTACTGACCTATCCCTCCACTTTTCAGGTATAGCATCATCCCCACGTAATTTGTCATGCCTCTCCAACCGTTCCCTACTCTCTCTGTCATGCCTTTCACTAGCCTTCTCTTTCACTTTATCGACCACCTTTTCACTGATCCTATTGGCAATTTGTTCATCAGATCGTGGCTTGTCAAAATCCACCAGATGAAGTTTATCAATGTTCCTGGTATCGACTGATCTCTCTCTTTCAGATAGCCGACTCTCACCAGCATCTAGGTCTCTTAGATCAACTTCCCCTTTCCGACGTTTATTTATCCTATCTACTTCTTCCACAGGACTAGCTCGTTTTGAGGGTTTATCAATAGACTTTGAGGCAGTAGCCTGACTGTCACGCCTGGGAGAATGAACTAATCTAGCAGGAGGTTGCTTTTGCACGCCAAAAGCTTCAGCACCATCATCTTTCCCACTGGAAACCCTAGAATCAGAAGATTTTGCCGACACCGTTTCGCCTTTTGGTTCAACACCATGATCTAATGGTCTACTTGATGGTGTTGTGCCTTTACCTGATGCTGCAGCTGTGTTAGTGTTGCCTGAAATTGCAGAAGAAACATTAGCAGTCCCACCTTCTCTGGCCTCAAATTGATGAGCAGAGAGATCTCTATCATCAGAAGAGTCCAAATTTTTACCAAGAGATTTTCCAGGCTTATTATCATCTCTTGCAACATCCAGCTGCTTTGGTTGCTTTGGAACAGATCCACCGGGAGCAGAACGTTTTCCCGTAGCTCTTGCCTGTGTAACAGAAACAGAATACTAATAAATAAACTACAACTCGTTCGGACCTCTACCATCCCCAAGGATTGGGGGAAAATTCAAAAAGAAAAAGTCAGAAAGATAGTTACATTGATACTTCATTTAAGTTAAATGTCATCATTTGATAATAGTTAATTCAGCTGTCAACACATTAACATGCATCAACTGTGGCATATATCATGATGCGTCTGATATATCAGACACAATCTAGCAGCATCCCAGAACTGAATAAAGGGACATGCTTATGAAGAAAGCAGAACCAGAGTTTGCATAAGTAGAGAGATTGAATCTAAACCATTTCATTCCTGTAACGACGCAAAAGAAATACTAGCTATTAAAGAAATTAACCAGACTCCTCTCCTGATATGAAATGTAAGTTTTCAAGTGCTAGTCAGTGTCAGATTTTAATAGCCTCCTGCGATGTTGTACTAAGCTTTTGGATAAAGGTAATTGCAAATAACTTCATAATGTTCCAGAAAACCAACTGGCAAGCTATATGCAGCAGAGAGCTCAAGCGTCAGCAATCCTACTCCTGGAGATTCATACAAACACTAGAATTTTGGCCAAGGAGACATTAAATGAATGTATTGTTGGTATAAGAAAGCATATTATGTCACCAAGTGATTCCAGTGAACAATGTGTTGTTCACAGGACTGAAAACCAAACTACCAGAAGACAAATGAACAAGAAAAGAGAGATATTAAGTGAGCAATTGTTCCAAATGTAAGGAAACAAATAAGAAACACATGTCAAAACGTCTTAGCGTTATGCCTGTTTTTAACTTCCATTTAACAATTTTGTTTCATCAAAGTAGATTCACAACGACAGAAGTCAAGGATTACAGTTTGAACTAGTAGTTAGTATATGCCACATATCAAGGCTACCACATCTTTGTCTAGTACAAGCCAGCAGATTTAAAACCATGATGGAAAATAAATATTAGAGTGCTGATGTCCAACTGGTGAATACAACCCATGCAAATGCAGCCCTTCTTAGAAAACGGTGCATCACGTCATAGACAAGTACGCACATTATAGCTCGAAGCCAATCAACATTATTCCAACCGAAGTGTAATTTTCAATCTGGAGATTAAGACAATTACATATTAAACCTTGTCACCAGGCTCACTGGAAGAACTTCGACGGACCCAAGAACATATTTGGGAGATCAAACAGTCTATAAATCAACTTATCAGACATGAAAGTAGTAACATTGAGCAGATCTTGTAACCATATCTATATCTTATTCAAAAGCATCTCTCCTCCATCCCAACTGAGATTTCAACAAAACAGTGTTTCCGGCATGTCAAATCTCGCCACATCATTTTTCTTGAACACTATATCAGGCAACCTACTTTATTAGAGAAATCCCCTAGTCCCAAACCCTCTTCTCCAGTAGATCCCAACTATAGTCTAATAAAAGTCTATGTAGGTAACCTCCCAGCTAATTAACAAACTCTGCAACTCTTTCTTTGGATATAATTTAACCATAGCCAATGATAATGAATTTAATTATAGTCCAAGGATTCCAATTTAAGCCAGATTATTTTGTTAGATCTAGTCAAATTTTTCACTCACCTTAAAACTACGAAGTTAAAGCATGGTTGGCATCAGAAAGCATCTTCTGAAAGATATTTACACCTATTATATTGTCAAATCTTAACAGAATGAGAACTTCATGCATGTCAAATCACGGAAAAATGCATATAAATATACCACAAGAATGAAACGCAGAAAAAGGGGATGCATGTCAAATTGTTTCATCATTGACATCTTCCGGTGACAAAAATATATCACAAATTGATAAAGGGAGGCATGAAGTCATCTCCCACCTAACTGATGCAGTCCACATGCAAACAATGTATAGAGAAAGAAACACTTGGTAAAGGGAAAAAGGGAGCTATGAGAAAGTTCTTGGGAAACATATTAATGTCTCCCAATTTCATGCAATCAATCCTACATAATACATGTTGAGAATCCATATATCCCCAATATATTCCAACCATACCTCAGGTTCCGCAGGCACCTTAGCAGCCACTTTTGTAGTGGTATCCTCCAGTCTATTAGTAGATTCATCTATCCGGTTTTGATTTTCTATTGACCTGGATGTTCCTGATTGTAGTAAACCAGACGATGGTAAGGATATTTGAATATCAGATCCATTAGGTAATGAAGAACCTTTCACTTTTATGTTTCCTGGATCAGATTTTAGTGAAGCCTCGGCATGGGAGACACTAGGCCCGGGCCCATTCTGGGCAGGTGGCTTTGAAGGAGGTGCTGCTGCTGGCTTTATTTCAAGATAACCCATGCCAAATTCATCATCAGTGACCCACGATGGCTGAAAAGGGTAAAATAGACAAAAATCACTAGACAGCAAATGAAGGAAATATCGTTGCTAGCAATAGTTACTGTAGATACTCGCTATACTGGTAAATTTGAACAAGCCATCTCTGGACTTTCTGTCTGTTTAACAGCTGGTAACAATCTTGTAACAAAAGGTGAAAACAACACAATTAGGTAAATACTTATTGGACTAGGAGAAACATAGTACTGGCCATGTTATTTCATTACTTCACTCGAGTTGGATCTCACCACCTTGTCCCAGTGAAAGGATAGGTACCCAGCTCTGTTTTTATTACTTACTTAGTAGCGGAAAGCAACAGGGAAGGCAGAAAGAAATCAACATATTTTGTCAGTAATGTACCTTTCTAGCTGCCAAAGCAGCAGAGACACCAGTAGCCAAAACCTTGAGATCCTCTCTTTCGTCACTTTTAATTTTAGCAACCTGTAAAGAAAGAAATGAAAACAGAGTTGGGGATCAATAATTACAGGCTAGAACAAGAATGAACAGATTTTAGCATTTCCATAAATTTTACCCGCTTCTCAATGTTGATCCCACTCTTCCGAGTAACTGGAAAAACACTTGAGATTTTTGTCAACAAAATAAGAGCATTCCGAATATCCATGTACTCAGTTGATTCCAAGCACTGAATCAGCAACCTCGTGATCCTTTGGCTCCATTTCCAGTGCACCTTTATGTAATTAATAAATCGTAACATTTCAGAGAAAAATAATAGGCATGATCAAATAATAGAATTTTTGATTGTCTATTAGAATTCCAGCAGCAAGCCATGGAATATAGCATAACAAAGAGATAATCAGTCAAATTCTTATCAAACATTTCAAGTTCATCACAAAGTTGATTCTGTAAATCTTTCACAAAAATATATATATGTAGTAAAGCCTATCTTTAATGAAACGAATAAATAATAGAGGGTCAGAACCACAGTTATAAATGAATTTTTTTCAGAAAAAAAAAAAAAAAAGATATACATGAGATGTGCATTTTTTGCAAGCTGACCGCATTCATCCAAAGGCGAAGAGAAGCTAGATAGATTTCAACAGGGTTCAACAATAAAAATTCTCCAATTTACTCTCGCGCATATTTATTACCGATGGAGCTTGAATGCACCGAGGAAAATTAGTGTATTATGTAAGGAATGAAAATATATTCACACATAAGATCCTATCTGTGAAGAGGAGAAAATGACTCAACAAAGACGAACAACAAACAAATATCTATTAAAAAATGTAAGCAGTGGATTTCTGGATAGTTCAGTAATGAGCTAAGGAAAGCAGATTTGGCATCAACTGAAGTACTCCGCACGATTGTCACAAAGTATAGTATTTTTAGTTCCCAGAACAATAAATCACTCAAAACTTATATACTTCTGCAAAAATGTTGCAAGTCATGGGGGCTATTAAATGAACAAAGACGATTCCAGCTACTCTACAGTGATTATATGAAAGAATGGTACAAATATATTGAATTAACCAGCACGGTGAGACACCAACTTAAAATCAAGGTGTGCATGTCAGCACATAGCAATTCCGAATTTCACGAAATATAGGAAACATATTAGAGTGAAAACGGATAGAGTATAAAGCGTCTATAATAGAAATACTTTCTTTTGTTTGGATGGGGGAGGCAGGTGAGTCACTTTGTAGACCGTTGCATGACAATTAAACAACAGACTGTACAATTGTGTTACAACAGAAATGTAGTGCTACCACAGATTTAATTTATGCAATATGAGGCATGAGCATTGATAACATATAAACATAAAGCACTGGAATGCTGAGAGCTCCAGTATTCCTATCGCATACATATTACAATATTAGATAGTTTGATCTGTTAGCTAAAGAGCCCCATGAACAAAGTGCAGCAGCTTCTTTTTTTATATATGTAATGAATCTACCCACGTCTAGGGATAATTTTATCCCGCTATCTTGGTAGCTCATGGAACTGTTATATAGCTGGTTTAGCAAAACCTTTGAAAATAAAAATAATACAAGATCAACTGAAAAAGTGACCTCCAACCATATTACTTTGCCCATCCAATATGATCATTTATGACCAACCAAGAAATTGAATTATCAGTACGCATCATACATGACCAGCCAAGATATTCTTACGATTGAATTTCTGATTACTTATAACATATTTTCTACATACAATTGTATTCCTTCTGCTCCAATAATATCTTTTCTTTTTCATGCATTAAGTTCATACGTAGTTTTTGGGAATTCAACCATCATTTATGACAAAATCAATTCTAAAATGTAAGAAGACTGTTACAATATTGAATACAAACTGTTTAACTAAACAGAAGATAGTCTAATTAGAAAAACAGTCATAGCAGATATATCTCAGTGCCGACGTGAACATAAATAATCTGGCCCAGCAAAACATGGAACGGAAGAGATAGAAAATGAAGGAAAACGTTTCCTCTAGGAGAAAATCTGTGTAATATTTTTTTTCCAAGTATCCGTTAATACTCTATGTTTTTAGGAAAAAAATGTAACACACAACCATCTTGGGAACTGGTTATACCAACCATCCAAATTTCAGGAAGTTATTTTCTTTCATTTTCAAGATTTTTTATACAAACGAGATTTAAGTCCAAATGATATGACAGAATAAGTGACATACAAGTCCAAATTATAACATCTCCATGTACCTAGGCCAGTAAAAAAGCATTGATTATGAAAAGCAAATATGTTGTCACCACAGTTGATGTTCAGGGCAGAAATTTGCACATAAATTGATAAACATGTCTGAAATTTTCAAATGCAGTGAGCCAATAACTAACTGAGATATGTAGAACCTCTTCGAAGAGCAACGCATACAAACACTTCAGATCTGACCATTAGCTCTACAACTCATTTTTCACATCCAATTCCTTAGTCGGTATTGTTAGAAAAAGATGTGAGATAAGATGCAGCAGTGCCACAGGCACCATACAGGTGGAACAAAAAGTGCCTCTCAAACAGAAAAAACTGAAGTAAACTTTTTTAGAATTTCAATCTTTTGGTGATGGGAAGAGATTCTCTTGGATTTAAGTTTTTCCCGGTGGGTGGAAAAGGGCAGAGAGGAGGGAATGATGTGAACTCACCTTAATAAATTGACCATATGTAACTCGCTGGCTGTTTGGATACCGATAATAGACAGCAAATCCAGGCATGTTGCCGCACTCGCGCTCATATATTGATTCATCACTCTGGAAAGAAAGAAAGAATTCACTTTTCAGTACAAAAAGTGAAATTAAATGATTGTTTCCAAATTTTTATGCATATGTGGCATAAATAGAACTAAACCAAATAGATTAAAATGCCAAGGAAGCAGGGATTATCTACCTTCCAATAGTAAGCAGTCTTTAAGGTCTCGTATAAAAACCTCCCAAGTCGACCTACTTCGTACTCAGTGCAGCAGGAAATCATGGGTTGTAAAGTTTTACATATCAGAACATCTATATGGTTGACCGTGTTGAAAAATGGTGTTCCAAGGGAATGGAGTGTGTTTACAAACATGGCACAATAAACGGCATCTGGCATACTAAATGTACAGCGTGGAAATATACAGCGCTGAAGAAACTCCATATTGATTTTTAAAGTATCAGGGCAGGAACTCAACCAAGTATCCTTCTCACGAGTAAGCCGTCTATGAACAGATGCAACATGCTCTTCATGCTTCTGGAGCTCCATTGACAAACGATCTAGTGACTCTTGAATTCTTTCCTTGTCTTTCTTCCTTTTCGTAATTGCAGAACTGGAATTGTCAGAAAGTTCCTCAAGAGCTTTAATAGCAGCATGCTGCTTCGTAATTTCAGCTTCATAACGGCTTCGAGGAACATAAAGATCATAGAGAGTAAGACCCCAGAAGGTTGCATACAAATCAGGAGACAAGCTGTTCCAGGCCTTAGGTGGCAACATTGTTTTGATAGTATCAAGAAGATCCGACCACCTGCTTAGTAAATGAAGAAGAATTGCATTAATGAAGAGAGAGCAAAAAGGTAACCCGGATATGTAGAAGATACGATAAATGTCAAACTTCTTGATGAACATTCAGCATGAAAACACATAACAAGATGTATACATAAATCCCATCTTCTCATACAAACTAAAGATAAGTAAGATATTTCAGAAATATCACCTTATAGGCTTCCAAGAAGAACCGAGATCAAGAACCAATGAAGCAGATAAATCAGTCTTCTCAGTTTCTTTTTCTGCAGTTATGTTATCCACTGCTTCATTGCAATCTAGAGGCCAGAAAGCATCAGGGGTTTTCTGATACCTGAAGAGCCTCATCACAGGCCGATAGATTAAAAAGGCAACCTGAAATTTTACATGAAGAAATAACAAAGCCTTCAAAATACGAAAGGGTCACAGGGAGGCTATTCTCCTTATCATTGGTTAATTTCACGAAACAAAAGAAAGACATAGCAAGAGCATTTGCCAAACCTCAGGGTCAAGATGGTAATTGTGTGCAAGTTCGTCTAGAGTGGGAACCATCAAAGCATAAGCTGTTATTGGCGTCACTGCACTACATAGAAACTCCACATATTGAAGGAGGGTCCCATGGCATCTATCAAAGTGCTCACTAACCATTTTAATATGAGGTACATCTGCATTTATGACAACCCTACAAAAATCCAGTCAAAATCAGTAAAACAGGGAAGGCAATTCCCCTCGACCCCAAAACACCCAAACAATCCCTCCACAAAAAGAGATATGGGAATTCAGTGGAAAATGCAAGCAAACCCCAAGAGCATGCTGATAATTGTGCTAAAGCAACCAAGTCTTGGTCTAGAATCTTGTACTTGACTGAAGCAAAAGTGTAAAAATTCTAACCACGAAGCCAACAACCAACTCCATGCAAAAAAGCTTTAAAGAAAATTAGTAAAAAGGGAATAGGATGATGTATTTCTATAAAAAGATGGGGCTCAATTTTTGAAGTCAAAGTAGAGGGAATACAGAACTTTTCAAATTAATAAAGAGGGAAATATAATCTTTGGTAAGATGGTATGCACGAATCTATAGGCCCAAATGTAATAATCAATGGGATTTGACTATACTACTCAGTAAGACCAAAATAGCACCAGTAAGACAGTAGGAACATTTCCGTCTTATAAACTCACTAGAATATATTCCGCTTTATCAATTTCAAAAGTCCCCCCCCCCCCCCCCCCCCCACACACAAAAAAAAAAAAAAGAAAAAAAGAAGCTTCAATTTCAGAAATTGGAGTCCCTCATCAACGAAACAATTTTTCCTAATCCCCTTCCCAAAGTCTCCCAAATATTTGTGTGTGCTTTACAAAAAAAAAAAAATTTGGGGCTGCACGGTTGAACTTTACCAAATGTTCAGAATTATATATATAGCTCACTGTAGAAACCAACATTAGCACAACTGCACAACCACATTTACTGACCTAGCAGTTGGTTGCGACTCGTAACAACATTTCAAGACAAAAGTTGCATACTTACAATGAACGATGCTGAGCAATGAGGAGAAGAAGAGGAATTGCCAACTTCGGTTCTTCTTTTGCAACCAAAGCATCCCTCAGCCTGTTTGTGGATTTAACCAATGCCTGCACATTGTTCAATGTTAAGTATCCCAAAACACACTATTCTATTATAGAATAAGAGAGATCCAGGTTCAAACTTGAAAGATTTCGTGAATAAGCAAAGATCAGGATGGAACTCCAGGCAATAATATCCATAATTTCATTCTAGAAGTTGTCGCATACGAGGAAACTTAAACATGGAAACACTAAATGCACAGCCCTTCAATCTGGTAGAGAATGATCTGTAGTCTAGTGGCATCTAATGTTGTTTCAGAACCTATTAATAAGAGCTCTGAGTTTGAGTCCCCTTAGGGGGTTTTCGATGCTTCATTTGCAGGCTATGTGGGTAGGTTTTTTATAGAAGTATAGGCTATGTGGGAAGGTTATTCAAGCAGAACCCTCAAAATTTATGAAAGAATGCTCTCATGGATTTCACAGCAGACTTTTGAAGACAGCAGACCAATGCTTTGTGGACCACAATGGTCCACACTCTTAAAAGAGTATCCGATGTGGACCACAATGCTCCTCATATCCAGAGAGGATATCTTACGGTTGTGCTTGTGTCAATGGTCAATGGCTCACTTGTTGAATACTTGGTTTCGGGTTCAAGTCTTGGAAACCACCTTCTAGCAACCGGAATAAGGCTAGGCACGTAGGATCTTATGTGGACAACAATGGTCCCCATTCTCAGAAAACATTACTTGATTATTGAGTGAAACCCAATATATTGGCCAAAAAACAAATGGTAGAGAAAGGAATAGGAAGCTAGTGAAAATAAATTTTTCCTGGAACTTGAAATGGAAATTTCCATTGTGAAAAGAATTTAAGTTTCTAACAAACAAACGCTTAAAGACCAAATCCATGAAACCACTAGAGAGAAAGTAAGCATAACTATATACATTGACTACTGGTGAAGATCAATTTTTTTAGACACTGAATCTGAAACAATTTTATAGTTTCCACGTAATATATACACAACAAATGGATTATTTACGTGGAAAGATGGCCTGCATCATCAGATTTAACTTTTATCCCCGAGAAGCAGATTATATTTTCTAAAGCTAATACTACCTTCTCACTCCCACCTCCCCAACAGACCAACAGAATTATAAAAAATAAAACAATAGAAAAACCTGAAATAGTCACCTTATTGTTCCGAGTTATTCCATAAGACGTAGCATGATAGCGGAGAGTGTCACTCCCTGCCATGGCATCCAATTGTTCTTCAGTCATGTTTTCTGTATATTGGACATTAGCCATTTGTTGTATAAGCTCCTGTATATCATACATAAAGTCCACACTGATTAGCTTTAAGATTCCACAAGGATGGACGTAAAACAAGGGAAAAAGAAAGCATGAATCTTAAAACTAAAGAAAGAAGGAAAAGAAAAAAATATGGTAAATAAGTACCTGTAGGAGAACAAGCTCAATTCCATTCCCTTTCTTTAATTGATTTACAAGATACTGGAAGAGACCCCTGAGTTCCATTGAAGGGTACTTTTTACACCTAGAAACAGTGTCAATGGTTCGATTAAGATCCAACCAGCACAAATACATGCTATAAGACACATTGGACCATCCACACACACACACACAGAGGGACTTTACTGAAAATATCAATTGGTAAAACGAGGAAATAATTTTGTTTCCATTTTGAATCGAGCAGCTGATTAAATGATATTTCTTTGCTTCAATTACATGAACCCTATGAAACACGAAATCACTTGACACAGTTGGCACCAATGCATCGGTGAACTATTTATCAACTTCAATAAACTGAAATAGGTGCAATAACAAAGAGACCAGAAAAAAAAAAGAAAAAAAAGAAAAAAAAAAGAATTGTGCATTCTTCCTCAAATTAGGCTTTAGGAGTTAGATAACCTTTGACAGCGCGAGCATTAAAGGTTGAAGCATTAGTTCTCGGCCAGGAAGCAGCTCAGAAGTTATAACTTTCTGAGGGAGAAAAAGCTCCCACGCGTAGCCAGTTTAACATCGCAAGGTTTTAGGATAGCGGTGGAAATGTCCTACAATCTTTATCCATTTTGAGTATGGAGTTTACTTGAGGAGAGAGAATAACACTTAAGTCATCACAATTTATCTGAATAAATGTGACACTGTTTAGATGGGACACAGAGCTTTAGTTCGATGGAACTGTATAATGATGTCCAGGTAGGTTTTTACAGCCACATTACAAGAGCATAAAATATGGTGTTTATTGCACTAAAATGCCTGGCCATAGTAATACAAACTCACTTCTCGAAAAGGAAAATTGTGACATAGATTTGGTTTGGGAATTAATGTGCAGACTTAAAATTGAGGAGGATCTTTGTTTTCTCCACTGTGGATTCTTAATTTACGAGACTCAATTAGGCTGACTAATGGAAAACTTGAGGAAAAATAAGATTTCTCCAAACATGACCAACTTTTAAAAGAAAACTATGTATACTCTGTAATTTGAGCAGCACATACAGATTGCTACCTTCATATCATACTTAGTGATGAAAAGTTATGTCCATGTTATGCATGTCCAGAAACTATCCATAGTACTTTAAATGGCAAAGGACAATAAGAGGAGGAAGTGGAAGAAGCATGCCCAAACACCCCACTACCCACCCTCCTTCTCTTCCCCCTTTCACAAAAAAATTAAAAATAAAATAAAAGAAAGGAAATTAAATTGTAATCCATAGAGGGAAAAACCAATAAAGAGAGAAGAGAAGGAAAATGAGAACAGGTTAAAGCAATATAAAGGGTGCAGTAAGAAACATTATTTGCCCAATGGCTTTATCAAGTGAACTCTATGACTAATGAGCGTAGCTAATCAAAGAATCATTCGAAGATGGATTAAAGTATGAAAAGCAAAGCAACAATATTTCATTGACAATTTATGTTTTACTGTCTTGTTTTTAACTATGTAGTACTCCAAATAATACTTGATATTTTATTCTAAATTTTTCTTGGACGATTGAATAAGTGTAACTCCATAGAGAGAAATATGGGATACATTGCTTAACTTGGACACACCATGTTACACTTACACCATAAATAGCAAAGCACAAAGTTTGACATGGCATGCCGTAAATGAAATTAGTGACAAAATCATAAATGTCAAAAAGACAGCTATAACATTTGACTAGTAGGCTTTGCTTCCACCCAAGCCATACCAACAGTTATGATATATAATGCCAATTTATTTTATTTCTTTCTTCTGATATTTGTGCTGGGTGTTATTTACCAACAACAATTATATCAAGGCAGATCATGTGAACATGGCAGCGATAAATGTGCCACCTGAGGGAAGTCATATAGTACTGTCACATATACATATATAAATGGATGCAAGTATCAAAATTTTATGTCAATTAACAACTATTTTTCTACATTTTTTAACCCAAAACTAAATCCAAATGTCATCAAGGACTAATCTATTCTTGAGTAAGTCATCAAATTATGTATGCAAAGAAAAAGCCCAAAGGAAAGTCCATCAATTGAAACAGATTTTTCTGATGTGCTTAGTGTTTCTAAATACAATTAAACCAATTAAAGTCCAGATTAAATGGCTCTCAAAATTGTTGTTGTCTCTAACAAGAGAACAACTTTTTTTGGCACTATAGAAGCAGCATCAAATTTATGTAATTGTAATCAAGTGGAAAAGAATAGTCAAACTTATCCATGCCTCTGACAAAGAATTCTCACTCAGTGTAGATTTGAGCAAAACTACAGAAACTCCAGAGCTCTGAGGGATGAAATCCAAGAAACAATGGCTCCGAACTTCAAGCATCTCCTTTCAAAAAGATGAATTTAGCTTCACAAATAGCTCGGCACCACTCATGATAGGCAAAGAAAGACAAGCAATGCGACTCACGCCATTAAGCTTGCGAGTACAGAACTCAAAATGAAAATTTCGGACATCACGAGCAATATCCACAAAGCCACCATTGGAAGAAAAATCTGTCTATCAAATGTGTCCGTCGTGGTACTACTTGTTAACAGAACACTGACAACCCAAAGGCACGCCTCATTTTGTTATACTTGTCATTAAACTTCAGAGCGAAACTTAAGAAAAGAAAGAAGGGTTCCCTGCAATGTGACTATCAAAAATGTCCATTGTAGTACCACCTGCTAACAGAACGCCTATGTCCAAACACTTTCAATCCAAACTTAAAAAAGAAAGGTGAGTTTTCTGGAATATGCAAGTCACATCCCGTAAGGAAATAGCAAGCGCCCCATCTTCAAAGTGTTTGGTTAAGACAGTGTTCACTGAAACATGTATGGAGGGTCCCAAATCGAGGACCATGAATCTTGCTCACGGAGTAAGAACAATATCAACAAGTCTATGGCACCAACTTGGGCAATTACAACCAAGCAGATAATGACCATCCAATGTAGCACTATCCCGGTCTGAAGTATCTTTTGCTCTTCACCCCCAAGAACCAACTTTTCTACAAGTCACAAAGATATCATTCCAATGAATTCTACTTTCTTGTTTCCTCACCAGCAGGATAGTTCGGGCCTCTTTAAATATCACTAAAGCACATCAGACAGATGAAGAAGATGCTGTCTTTGGAAGCAGTTAAAAAAGGTGCTCTCAGACCATCATATCAATGAGCCAACATCCTTAAGTAAATGATACATCTCATCCATTAGATATCTCAACCATAATCCCAGAGGAATAACAGCATTTAGAGTAGAGAGTGGCAAGGAATTGCTAACATCTCAAACCCTCTCACAATGACAGACCTCAGACTTTCAAAAGGAAAATGAGAATAAGAAGGCAAGAAGTTCTAACTGAGTAGTTCTTCCCCACCTAATTTGCATCTTCATTTCCCAACCTAATGAGCATTCCCAAGAATTATACAGCTATCAGAATGTTTCTTGCCCAAGTGGAAAGCTACTGTAACAAGACCGATGTAAGAAGCCGACCAATTAATCGACTTAAGATTTCTCTGCTACAACTACATCCCAGCTCCAGTCACCCAGCTTCTTTGGAAATTAATCTGCAACCCACGAACTGGGTAAAGCATCCATGAAGATCTAGATTCCTTACTGAAACGAGAAAATGTAGAATGCGATAAATACCACACAGTACTTTCAACAAGCACAACTCATCAGCATGTAACATGTGCCGGCTCAAACCTAAACAGAACAAGGATGAGGGAGGACAATCTAGCTTATATATAGTGGTTTTTAGCATCCCAAACACATTGCGGTGACAGTTCTTTGCACTTCTCTTAAGAAAGGAGATCTTGCCAACTACCTCTGACAAATATTTCCAGATTGAAGCTCTAATTGCTAAAGTTCCCTAACTTTCAAACTACTAGTAAACTTTTGAGGACTCTATTACTATGAGGATGTTCATCAATCCTACAACACAGGTCCTGCAAAAAACCTGACTGAAACTGGATAGTATTGTTGGAGTGAGCAGCACAAAATGTAAGATGAAGACCCCTTTAATTAATTATGCCTCCAATAACTTTAACAGTGGTGCATATAAAACTGGCAAGGGTGAATTTTGCCAACAAATATTGATCATGGAATACTCAAGCAACAAACGAAGTAAGTGTTTAAGAGAATGAACACTTCAAATTAAAAAAACAATTTAGAGTAACACGAGATGAAAATAATACATACAAGTGTCCCCAAAATGATGCCAAAGACTGAAGCCAGTCTGACAAGTTGAGGCCATCATCTTTAAGCTTCTCACGTCCACCTTGTGCCAATCGTTCAATCACAACATATTCCAAGATGTCATACTCCAGCTGTATAAAGCATCCAATTAGCAAGCATTGAACAAAAGTGACACAATGGATAGATCAAAGGAAGAAACTGAGGATAAAATTGCATAGATTTAATGTCATGTCAATTTAATGAGTGATTGCCCTTGCCTTTCTGGATATTCATCAATGTCCCAGCTATTCACAGAACGTGAAAAGCTCATGATTAACGCAGGTTGAGAAATACGATAGCAAAGCTAGATTTCATATTATTACGAAGGCCAATATTGTCCACAATTTTGTGAAGTTGGAAACATTCAGATCATTAAGCTTTATCAACATTCAAGCACTTGAAATGTTGAATTTATAAGACAAAAACTCAAAGGAAGTGGAAGAGTTCATGTTATGCCTCCAAGAACATGTTTTTTGTGGGAAAAGAAAAGAAGGAAAGAAAGAAAGAAAGAAATAAGCATATTCGATTTCCCGAAGCAAATAGTTTAACATAACCATAAGAGGACCCATCTTCCTCAGTTTATAGTCAATTTTAATAGATTTATTATTTCAATAAGCTGCTGGAATTTTGTCAGGATTTCTTATATCTTACGAGTCTGGTATTTTAGTAATCTTGTTATATTGAGGAAATTTTACTTGTTTCAGAATCTTGCGATAAGTTATATAATGATCCCTGGGTATAATTTGGATTCCTAGTAATTGTAGAAGAGCCTATAGTTGATAGTTTCCTAATCATATTAGGTTCCCAAAGTTTGAAGTTATATCTCCTTTAAGAATTGGAAACCCAGTAGCCTATCAATAAGCATATGAACTTTCAATTCTTTAGTGGTAGGCTTATATGTTTGACTTATGCTCTGGTGAAGCTTTTGAAGCTTCTGTTGAAGCTTGAAGCAAGCCTACCATAGGGGGTTAATCCCATGGTAAGCTAGGTGGTACTCCTACACTTCTCTTCCTCTATTCCCGATTACTATTCATCAGCACCCAAATCAAGCCTGATTCATTCTCTCCATTTTCTTTTATCCTCTACTTTTTCTTTTCTAACCATTACCCATCCCTTAAACCTCATTTTCCCAATATACTTTCACCTAAAACAGCTCTAAACAAACTTTAAATGACCATTCTTCTGCTGCCCAAAAGTAGGGGAGTATTTTCATCACTTGGTCGTATATCAGAGCATGCAAAGAAAAGAAAGCTAAGAAAAGAATAAGAACAGAAGCAGAAGCCAACCATAGACTCACCTGCGTTAAATATTTGAATGCATCCACAACAGGAGTAATCATATCCCTGTAAGCCTCGATCTGCATCATCAAAATTCTCTCTTATATCTTGTAGAACAGCTGCTAGCATAAAGTTAACTAGAAAATAATAATCAAAACAGTACCTGATGAAGAATTGTCCTAAGCACTGTCATTGGATTCGCATGTGCTAACTTTGCAACCATGCGGCCAAGCTGCTTTAAATTTTCCTTTGCAAGCCGTTTCAGGATCCTCCTAGTGTCCAACTATGGAACAGTGCGATAAAGTAAATTTAGGCAATGAAGTTCTGCAACATACGTGAAAAAAAAAAAAAATTAAATTAAATGACACTCTTATACCTTTGCTGTTTGCCTTGCAGCCAATATCATTGGAAATTGCTCTTCATCTTTCTCCCATTCACCATAGAGACGATATCGTACCTAAGCATAAAATACTCATTCAAGCTAGCTTTGAAACTAAACCAGAACAGTGTCGAAAAACTTAATATAAAGCCAACCTCATAAGGAAGAAGACTCATCAGCTCCCAGATCTCCTGTCCAACTGCAGGATTTGCAGGTATCAACTGTAAGGAAGGAAGTAAACATGTCCCAAGAGCTTCTTCAATTCTTAACCTAGCATTCTTTAGGTGGAGGTGAGGATTCCGACTACCACCAGTACCAGTGTGAGAATCAAAAGCTCCATCACCATTACTGACAAGTTCAAGTGCACAAAGGTAATAACCTCGCAATACTCTGCATACCTGCTCATCAACAAAGTCAACAAGCAGGAGTTCAGGAAAACATTCAGTACTAGATAATGACGGAGAAACAGAATAACATACCTTCTGCAGCAGCAGAGTATCACGGTAGAGATAAGGTCCGGTCGAAGCAAGCATCTCAAAAAGTTCTTTGGGAAGATCAATAAAAGGTCTACTAATAGATGCAGATGTTCCCTCCATAGAGTCAATTGCTGCTCCAGTCAACATACTACAACTTAAGTGTTGTGTTTGACAAAAGAGCTTGTAGGCGGAAGAGATTGCTTTTTCAACCAGCCTGCAGAAAATTCATAAAATGAATACCTATCTCTGATAATGAATGTAATAGCAGAGAGAAGGATAGGGGGGGATAGTGTAAAAAGGGCAACTGAAAGAAAGAAAGAAAGATCACAGCACATTTTTGTTGGGTCAAAAAAAGAACAACATAAAATATAACAAAAAATACCCACTTTCATATTTTTTCTTTTTTTGTGGAGATCAATCAAACTTCAGAGATCTTCTAATTTTACCTGAACAATCCATTGCAAATTTGGGTGTGTTCTACAGGGTTAAGAGATGAGAGACGATTAAGGAGCATACGAGCATGAGACCTGGAAAAGAAAAGGTTATACATAATTATATGTCCAAATAAATATTCACACAGTAAGCGGTACTAAGAGGTACAACTGGTTTGCTTTTAGGCATTCTCAAATCTCACTAACCCTCTAAAAAGCAAGAATAAAGATCAATCCTACTGTAAAAGTAATATCAGTGAGCAGCCAACCTCATTTCCCCAGCATATAAAGGAAAACAAAGACATCAAGATAACATTGATAACACAGAAACTGCTCAGTTCTCCTTCCACTTTATTTTCGTTTTGCATTGATACGAGCAAGCAACCCAATACAGCTACAAGGACTCAAGGAAACAGATATATCGATTCTCTTGGTAGATTTGAAATCAAATATTCCAGAAAAGTCCGGTTCCAAATCAGATTACACTGGCATTAGGGAAAAACATATATGCTGCTAGCAGAGTGTATGAGAAGTTTTATCTTGCCAAGACAGATACTGGTCAGGTAACATACTACATAGCAGAAATGAACCAAAACTAGATATATAGATAATTTCTGTAGCAGCAAGATTTACCATGTTTCTGTTATCCACTGCAGCATATGTTTACCAGAATGAACCAAAAATAGCAGCAAGATTTATCTTACCATGTTAGATATATAGATATTAACTATGATAACATACCATATAACAGAAATGAACCAAAAAAAGATATATGAACAATAGATATAGTGGTTCCCAGGTTTCAAACTTTACCAGTCATCCACTGCAAGAAATCCCATAAGTAATCCCAGAGTTTGATTATTTTCAAGTTCTGAAGATCTTTCAGCAATTGCTGTGGCTTCCATGTCTAATGCAGCAAAAAGATCTACTGTTACATCCCCAGGTTTCTCATCGTCCATTAGATCCTTCCCCGTGGCAGCAAGATTTATTTTACCAATCTTATTAGCCTGTAGTAAATTCCACATTGCAGAAGATACATATGTTACAGACACTTCTCACACGTAAAGACAGAGACGGGGGCAGCCAATCATCTAAGAACACAGGACAACATATACATATATATAGAATAAAACAATAAAATTGTAACTACCTCATCAAGTCTCTTAGCAGCATACATGCTATAATGTTCAACTGCTTCCTCATCCTTGGGAAGTAAGTGCGCATATCTAAAACAATGAACCACGTCTTAGTCAAAAGAATTGTATGCCAGGCAGCAAGAGTTGTTGGGTTAAAAGAAGAATATATTATTCAAACGAAAAGCAGAAAACAACATATCATGAATCATTTTTTCTGAATTGGAAAAGCATTCTGCAAGAAAGTCGAAACAAAAGATTTCCCAATCAGCACACACTGCATATGATTTATTCTTGTACTATACCAATTGTTCTTATTAAATAAAAAAAAGGGAGAACCAACACTTTGCCCCGTGGAAATGTTTAAGATTTCATTTTGCCCCCACAAAAATCGATCATACCAAGTTCCCCCAGAAAATGCAAAATGTTGTTTGACCATAGTTCAATTCTCAATAACCATTAGAAAAAATGACATAAAAGGTGCATGTGAAGCTCATGCGCAAATGAAAATGACAAAATTGGATTCTCAATTATAAGTACGTTGGACATGACCAGTTACAACAGGATAAGCTTTCATATTCATGTACTGTGTTAGATGCTGCCACAAGAATCGTCTAAATGTTTATTAGCCCATCTGGTCAGATAAAAGAGTAATCACACGTAAGAGGTGGTACTATTTTATCCAGTGTTATCCTATCCTATCCAGTCGCATACTCTCATGTCCTTTTTGTCAAACATAGCCTTCTAGGATGAGACCCGGAAGCATCCTAGGGCAATTTAGATTCAAGATGTCAACTCTGTATTTCCATATTTCAGATCTCCTTAGGTAAAGCCCACATTTCACAACCCAGACAATAGTAACACCTCACGAAAGACTGAAAAAAAAAGGTAAATGAAACAAAAAGAACACACGCACATAGACACGAAGTTTTCCATGGTATTACCTCTACTATATAGAAATTGCATGATATATACCAAGGTCAGATGCTCTCCAAGGGCAAAGAAATATTGAAGTAAACATACTCTCAAGTCGCATAAACATTTCTTTGTTTTTTGATAGGTTATTTATATATATATATATATATATATATATATATATATATATATAGAGAGAGAGAGAGAGAGAGAGACATGCTAGGTCTATTCGCGTTCTGCATAGGTTAATTCATTAGAAGGAGACACGGCATGATCCTCTTTCCAGATAAATAAGATATTTTCATCATTCACTTTTAACATTGTAAAAAGAGAATGACTCGCTAAAGTAGCACAGATGTATGTAACCGGGCTTTCTTCCTGACTTTGAAGGCAAGAAGAATCGATTTACACAGAGACACTCGCAAATGCATATACAAAGAAACAGACAGACGTGTATTTCCTTTCTAGTGTCAAAACAAGTTTGAAGGACTAGACACCTAATAGTTCTTTTCTATCAAGTAGAAACAAGAAAGACAGAGATAGGAGAATGGAAAATACTAGCCAGGCTGAAATAAAATTAACTTAATATGTAAATAGCCAAGAGACGAATGGAACCCCAAAAGAGTAAAGATAAAAAATTATACTGTGAACATAATGCAAATCTATGACAGTTCAAAAAGAGGCCAGATCACAAAATTATACCGTGGTTCAAACTATATATAATGGAAATCTACGCAACTGTCGCTTCCTAAGATTAAAACAGGGAAACAAAATGAAATCCAGCAAGAGGGCCGTCACCCGTGCAGATTACTCACATGCAATTGACATCAATGAAGTCTTTTTTCACCAGCAAAGCTGTAAGTTGATACAACCCAGTTGGCACAGGACGATTGACTTCCATACGCTGATAATATTGAAACTTAAAACCAAGAATTTGAGAGGCATGAGACTGCAAAAAATTGTGAAGAATCAGCAACTGGAATTTTCTAACTGCAACAGCTGCTGGTTTTCTTTTATCTCTAAGGGAACCTCAAACAGACCAGATGCAAAAGATTACAAATTATGAGACATGTATCCACACCTTGGGAAACATAGGAATGAAGTCCAAGAAGACACTATTATCTGGTTGAAGTTCAAAGCACTCCAAAACCTACAAAAATAACACAAACCAATTACTAAGAAATGGGTGAACACCGCTTACATCAGTTTACACCAATAAGAAAATGTGATTAGACACATTAATCAAGAACAAATACAAGTAACTTACAATATCAAAAACACGGTTCGGATCCAGATCAAAATGTCCAATCAAAGACTGCAGATAAACCAAGTATTAGACATATGAGAAAGAAATGCATGTTTATTTTGACTCATTTTGAGTTCAAGTTAAAACCTTAATGATCCCAACTGTTGTAGCTGATGTATTTTGAATCGAATCTTTAGGAACCTGACAAAGGAGAGTAACCTACAAAATCACACCAGTTGAGGCTGCATGTCAATAAAGAAAATACAGTATAAAGTAGAAAAACCAATCACATGAGTCATTACATAGAATTTGGAGAAATAGATTAAATAAGAAATCTAGAAGACTCCTGAGTTTCCTTAGCTTCATCATGGAATAAGTTTTTTATCCAAGAATACTCTCTTTGGAGCATGATTAATTTCTCGAGCATGTGCCCTCTTAGCCTTCTCAAAGTTCACCTTATGCTTCAACCATAGTTCCAATCCTTTCAGGTGCCATCAGAACTTTGCCTAGAATAATCAAGTAGATAAAGGACAAAAGTTTGGAAAGACCAGGGATCAACCATTTTAGAACAGGATGGTCATGTTCAAAGGTACAAAGCACTGATGCATGCATTTCAGGTTTACATTACAAAAACAAGAAGCATCTATCAAAGAAACACTAGATACAGTGACTAAACCATAATTCACACACCAACATAATGAGAGAGACAGACGTTCATAAATCATAAACTTAATGATTGCAGGATGCAAATAATCCTCCAAATGAGAAACTAACAGTCAAATGTTTTGATTATTCTTTTTCTTTTGATAGACAGATTCATGTTGGGGGTGTCAGGGGAATATTGGGAGTCCAAGAAAGACAGATAAAACTTACCAGCTTGGCATAGCCTTCACTCTCTTCTCGCAGAAGGTTAAACTTCGTTTGCTGATAAAGAAGACGTGTGTTTACTCTGACCTGAATTCATTGTACAGGATTATCAGAAAATTTAGCTCAACAGGACAGCTTTAACATCAAAACATATCAAACAAATCCCAATATATTGTAGGGGTGTTAGTGTATAGTGCCCTTTTCTTCGATATTCATTTAAACCAAGAATTCAAACTCTCAATAAATATATATTGAACACACTAAGTGAAAATTGAGCTCATACATTATGTAATAGCAGGCTGGGGTTGGACAGTCAGATATCCCTTTTCTATTTTCCCCGGATAAGGCCAGATAATTCTTGTAATGAACAAAAAAGAAGATACAAGAAAGTAACAATTTTCGGCTCAATGCCCGTCAACAATGCCAGTCCATGCCACCTCTAATTGTACCATAAAACATACCTCTTTGGACTTCAAATCTGCTGCCTTGATCTTGATCATTTCAGCCTCCCACAAAAATTCTTCCTTGAATTCATGAAAAGACAATCTAATATCACTTGCTTGATTAAGATGAAACACTATGTCCACCAACTAAAAAATTATAAAAATAATACCTCACAGCGCTCCTGAAAAAACCTCAAGGGGACCAGAGCAGATTCTACGAGCCATTTTGCCTGCAAAGAGGTCAAACAGAAATAGGAACAAGCATTAGATAGGATGGGCAGCGAAAGGGATAACCAATGAAAAAGGTATTATAGTAATGAAGAACTGAGGCAAAATTTTAAGGAAATGAATAGAAGTATAACATATAAAGTTCAACTACATCTTATGAATTGCATCATATAAGAGCAACTTTGGCTGTATAAAACTAGTGCGTTTTCAGAAAGCAAATTGCACCCATCTCCCCTCTAGTTTATCATAATTACAGAAATCTCCTCTCCAGTTTCAGAAACTACATGCACTACCTTGTCATAACTTTCCATAAGAAAGCCTTGAATTTATAAGGCAATTTTACAATTCTGTCCTTACAATTAAATATTTAATGACTGTCAAAATAAATATCTTTTCTGATCTGAACTTTGGAAGTTAGAAGTTGTAAATAAACAACTACCCCCCATTTTTACCACACAATTTATTTGGATTCTTACAATACGCATATAAAAAATTAAAATACTTTTTCCTCACTCTATTCTAGGCCAAATCTATTCAACGCACAACTTTTTGAGAATATTTCTGGTTATTATTGTATATATAGTATATCTAAATTTTGTCATCCATCATTAAACTCAAATCACTTATAACTCGATTAGTCACATAGATCTCACAAACTTCATTCATTGGAAGAATCCCATAAATCTTGACCAAGACAGAACAAAGGCAAAATACATTTCAAAGGTTAGAAAACAGATAACATGAAGATCAAATCATAATGGAAATTGGTGGTGGTGCTTAGAACCATTATGTCTATCATTTGTCATCATTTCCCCTAGTCCTTCTACAAAGAGAACTTTGACCTATGATTCACAGTTGTCACCGAATACTGATTAACACCATTAATTGTAACAGAGATAGTGAGAAAATGAAAAAACAGAGAGGCATTCAGAAGAAGACATTGAAGCTGCTCTCATGTAAATTAGTAGTTTATAGTGTTCAATTTTAATTGGTCTACTCTGCCATTAATTGCAAATTAGTAGTTTATACTGATTAACACCATTAATTATAAAAGAGATAGTGAGAAAATGAAAAAACACAGAGGCATTCAGAAGAAGACATTGAAGCTGCTCAACTTGCAGCATTCTCAATGCAATATGGCAGAGTAGACCAATTAAAATTGAATACCATAAACTACTAATTTACATGTATAAATAAATAGGCAATCAATATAATTCCAATTCTGTAACACACACTCAGACTAACCTTCAATGGCATGTATAAGAAAAGAAAGGAACAAAATCCAAAGATGCAAAGAAAAACATAAAAAATCAATATCAAGGCTAAAATATGTCAGATAATGCTAACCAGTTTTATCAGCCGTGAACGACACTCTCCAGGCATTGTAAGCTGCAAAACAATTGGAAGCATGCATATTACTATGATATCACCAAAAAAATAAATAAATAAAGTTAATTAAAAAATAACATGTAAGTACATTTTTTTAGCCCAATGACAGGAATAGCAATAACCAAACCAAACCAAACCAAGCCTTATCCCACTAATGACAAGAATAGCAATAAATGGAACATTCTTCGCAACAGATAATCAAGACCCACCCCACCTACCACACTATTTCCAAGCAAAACTCACATCTCAAGGGAACCATAAACACCAATTCACGATAACTTTCATTTGGAACTGCTAGGAAGGAAGGGATGAACTCTATATTTTATAGCCTAAGAGATGCAAGAGATCAAACAGCAATGCAAAGATTGGAGTTATCTTAGGTAAATCGTTGACATTGTTTAGGCCGGGTGTGGTCATGGGGCTCAAAGCTCCATTAATTAGTGATTATATATGTTCTATAGGTATGCGCTCTTATCCGCCTCTAGTGCACCCAGACAGGCAAAACAATTCCAGAAAATATCAAGGACTACTTGGTTTAATTTCAGAAACAGATCTTTGTCTAAAGACAGCAGAAAACAGAAAGCAAATCAGGAATTATTTTCTCCTTTTTTTTTTTTTTGAGAAATGAATAATTTTATTAATAATGCACCAAGGGGGTGCAACCCAAAGCTATTTACATCAACAACGTAAACTATCAATACATTCTACAATGTAATCACTATCGATCTTACAAGATCCTTTGGTCCAAGGCAGGAATAGATCTTGTTTTAGAAAAAGACTAAAAGAACTTGAGGTGATGGTTCTACTGCCTTGTGACAGCTATAAACAAAATCTCTTGAAATATAATTTCTAATCATATTTCTTCTTTTGAGAAAGCATGCTGTTCTTTTTTTTTTTCGAGACCTGAAAAAATTTTATTAATAAGCACCAAGGGGGTGTATCTCAAAAGCTATGTACATAAACACTGTAAAGTATCTATACATTCTTTAATACTATCTACATCTACCTTACAAGATCCTTTAATCCAAAAACATAGATTATGACTTTTTAAGGACACTAGAGTCAACTTCTCCCCTTCAAAGGCTCTACAATTTCGTTCCTTCCATAAAGTCCAAATGATGGCAAATAGGGACCGTTCGAATGATTTTTTGCTTGTGCTTAGAGGATTGGATCCCACTCCAAGTACTAACTTCTTCCCGAAAAGACTTAGAAGCAACCCATTGTATCCCCGTGATAAGAAAGGCCATCTCCCAAAGACTTCTACTAGCCCAAGAGCATCTTAGAAGTAGATGTTCCACCGATTCTATATCATTTTTACAAAGAAAACATCTATTGACCACAATATGTCCTATTTTTGGAGATTGCCTAACATAAGAATTCTACCCCAAGCAAAGAATGCTGCTCTAGTTGGAACACAAGATTTCCAAATATCTTTCCACGGGAATGTCTCAAAAATGTTAGGATTCTATAGAAAGATTTCACCGTGAATGTCCCTTTTTAACCAAATTCCATCTCGTTTTATCCTCCCTTTCTTGGCTAAGAGCACAATTATTCAAACATCCAAAGAAATTGACAAACTCCTCCACCTCCCAATCATTAGCCTCCCAAAAAAAAGTCACAACCCATCCAAAATTACCATCCTCCTCATGTACACATGAGCTAATAGTAACATTTTTCTCTCGAGCCAAAGAAACGAGATTAGGGAAAAGAGCCTTTAGCGAGGTGGTAGGAGAAACATTCCATTTGTCTTTCCAAAGCAAGATCCTTTCCCCATTTCCCACATCAAAAGAAATGTGATTCATAAAGGAGTTCCATGAGATATTCTTCTCTCACCCGACATCCACCCATTATGAGCATCCCCAAACTTTGCCACAATGACATCTTTCCAAAGGCTCTCCCTCTCCATTATAAATCTCCACAACCATTTTCCAAGAAAGGCTTTGTTAAACATAAGAAGCAATTTGATACCAAGCCCACCCTTGTAAATTGGTTGTTTGACCACCCCCACCTGACAAGATGATATTTAAACTCATCTCCTATTCGACCCCACAAAAAATGCTTTTGGATATCTTCAAGTTTCTTTGCTGTAGAGCTCGTAATGGTTCCTATAAAGTCTGACAAACAAGCCCCACAATTTTCATTTCTTTTTAAGTCAAAATGAAGGGCCACTAACCATCTCATATAGTACTATATCATTTTGAGAATTCTTAAGTCAAGGAGGGGAAAAAAGAGAGGGAGAAGATAGAGAGCGCAATGCATTCCCAGGTGCACCAAGAAATGCAACCCATATAGCAAATGTCATAAATGAAACAGAAATGAGTACTATAACACACACATATCCAGCATACCACAAAAATTAGCAATAGATATCACAAACTTAGGATATCTAATTCAATAAATAAAGCTTCACTAGAAGACCGACTCAAATTCTCATAGTTTCCCTCAGCATATGCTTTATTTTGTCTGGTCCAAAGGAGTTGAAGGGAAAGAGGGGATGCAGAGTTGTACCTTGGGATAAGATACACTTAGCTGACTTGTTTTGTTAGTCATAAGTTAGTCAGAGTTTGTATTATAGTGGCTGCCAGCTAAGCGATAGCTGGCAGAGGCAGTTAGCTATCACATGTAACTACCTAACAGTTGGAGGATCTATAAATAGACCTCACTCACATGTAAATCATTTAGTGAATCAACAAATGAAATTCAGATATTTTCTCTCTTTTCTCTCTTTTTTCATGGTATCAAGAGCTAGCAAAAGGCTTCAGCCACCATTAAAGCTTCACTGAAGCTTCATTTTTTTCGAAAACAAGCCTCATTACAAGCTGTTTTCAATCCTTTCTGAGTTCCGATTCCATTTTCAGAGCTTCGCACAACTTTGCAAAGCTTCGCACAAGAAAATTCTCCACTTCTCTCTTTTGCAAACCCTAATTTTTCAATTCACCATTAAAGTAGCTTCAATTCTTCAATTTTTCAAGCTTCCGCAGTGACTTCCTCTTCCTCTTCTCCTCCTATGGCTTCTACATCATCAAACTCAGCATCTTCTTCTGCTATGGCCTCTACATCTTCAACTGATCTTTTTCTAGGGCTCAAACAGTTCAAGCAAAGCCTTAGCAACTTACTTCCAATCAAGCTTGACAACACAAACTATGTGTTGTGGAAGGTTCAACTGCAGGTGGCCTTACAGAGACATCAACTCTATGATCATGTCTTTGGCACTACACCTCTACCAACAGCTCGCATCACAACTACAGAAGGCACTACTGTACCCAATCCTGCATACTCTACATGGCTGATCATGGATCAACAGTTAAAATCTTGCCTTTTTGCTCCAATGACCTCTTCAGTATTATCTCAGGTTCTTTACTTACCTACTGCAACTGCAATTTGGCATGCTTTAGCTACTAGGTTCAGTTCTCTTAGTAGGTCTCATATACATCAGTTAAAGGAAGACCTTCAAACTATTACGAAAGGCAATCAGACAATGCAAACCTATTTAGATAAGGACAAAACACTATCTGATAGTCTAGCAGTGGCTGCAGAAGTGCTTTCAGAAGAACATCTAGTCTTGTATACTCTCAGGGGCCTACCTTATGAATATGAGACTTCCAAGACAACAATCAGAACTAGGCCTAATTCTATTACTATGCAAGAACTGAGTAGCCTGCTAATCTCAAAAGAACTTCATCAGAAACGGCTTAAGCCTCCTCAACAACACTCTTTACCCACTGATTTACATACTGCATTATACAGTGCAGCAAACTACTCAAAGCCTTACAATACCAAAGGTAAAGGAAGGGGTAATGGTAATAAAGGGGTTCAGGGGGGCAGAGGACATCAACCACAAGGCAGAGGTGCTTCAGGCAAAGGTGTTCTAGGACCCATACAACCACAGTTCTCTCAATACTCCCATATGACCTTTTCCTATTCTCCCCAATCTTCCCCTTCCCCCTCAACCAAAATCTACTGCCAAATCTGTGGCAAACCTAACCACAGTGCATTGGAATGTTGGCATAGATTTGATAATACAAACTATGCTGCACCCAAGACTGATAAACAAGCCCTTACCACTCAACTGACTCAACCTTCTCCCCAAAACTCCTATTGGTTTCTTGATTCAGGGGCTAATACTCATGTCACAAATGATTTAGCACAACTGCGTATCTCCTACCCCTATCATGGTTCGGAGACTGTTTCTGTGGGCAATGGTCAAGCCTTACCTGTTCAACACATGGGTGATGGTACCTTAACTACTCCCTATTCTTCCTTATTACTAAGTAATATACTCTATGTGCCTCAAATTGCATCTAATCTTTTGTCTGTTTATCAACTAACAAAGGATAATGATTGTGCTGTTATTTTCACTTCTAAGGAGGTGACTATTGTGGACAACACTACCCACAAAGTGAAGTTCAAGGCCCCTTGTAACAAGGGACTTTATGCCTTGCTTTCTAGTCCACCAGCTCCTCAACAACTCTCCAGCCAAGTCTTTGCTTGCAACACAACTTCTTCCATCCCTCAATCTCTCCTCTAGCACTATCAACTAGGCCATCCTACTAGCAACACTTCTCAGGTGTTATCTACTGTACTTAGAATAAAACTGCCTCCTCATACATTGAATTGTAATGCTTGTTCTGTTTCAAAGGCACATAGAATACCTTTCAATCTGTCTCAGTCTGTGACTGAGTTTCCTTTTCAATTAGTTCACTCAGATATATGGGGCCCTGCCCCCTATTCCTCTTGTAAAGGCAATAAATACTACATAATTTTCATTGATGACTTTTCTAGGTTCTCTTGGCTATATCCTTTAAAACTAAAGTCTAATGCTTATAATGCTTTTCTTAGTTTTCAGTCTATGATCACCACTCAGTTTAATACCAATATTAAGACCTTAAGGACTGATAATGGTACTGAGTTCACTAGTACTAAATTTCAGTCTTTTCTTCAAAACTTGGGTACCATTCACCAGACCACGTGCCCTTACACACCTGAACAAAATGGAAGGGTGGAAAGGAAACATATGCACCTTATAGAGACTACATTAGCACTTCTGAATCAAGCAAATTTACCTCCCAATATGGCTAGAAGCTCTAGCTGCAGCAAATTTCTCAATCAACAGGCTTCCTACACCTGTTCTATACAATATTTCTCCCTATCAAGTTTTATATTCCACCCCACCAAACTATAATCAACTCAAAGTCTTTGGGTGCCTTTGCTACCCTTGGCTTAAACCCTACACTCACCATAAACTAGAAAATAGATCTAGGCAGTGTGTCTTCATAGGCTATTGTTCAAATACCAAAGGATATAAATGTCTAGACCCAATTTCTAACAGAGTTTATATCTCAAGGCATGTAAGGTTTGTGGAATCTGTTTTTCCATATATCACTATGCCCCCTCCATCTCATGACACCTCTATAACTCCTACAGACCAAACCTCTTTTCTGCAACCAATTTTTTCCACATATCCTATTCTAAGCACTCCTATTTCCCAGACTTCATCCCCACCCCCTGCAACCAATTCTCCTTCCCAGTCTCACTCTGACACTCTTTCCTCTGAATTCTCACCCTCAGGCACAACACTAATTCCCTCTCCCCCATCTCCATTCGCTAATTCAACTCCAGCACCTACATCACCTGCCACACCTTCCACTCAATCCACAAACTCAACCTCTATCCCATCTGCAACCAATCCTGATCTATTACCTACCTCAGCCTCTTTACCATCTCCTCAGTTAGATTCATTCACTAGTCTAGCACCACAGTCTGCACACCCCATGCTCACCAGGTCCAAAACAGGATATCTCCCTCCACCTCTGTACCAACTGAACTCCCTTATCACTACTCCTGCTCCTACTGAACCATCCACTTATAAAGAAGCATCAAAGTTTCAGTGTTAGGTACAAGCTATGCAAGAAGAATTTGAGGCCTTACAGAAACAACAAACATGGGATTTAGTACCTTTGCCACCTAATAGGCAGCCCATTGGCTGCAAATGGGTATACAAAATAAAGAGACATGCAAATAGCACAGTGGCTAGGTACAAGGCTAGGCTAGTAGCCAAGGGCTACTCCCAGGAACAAGGAATTGACTATACTGAGACCTTCAGCCCAGTGGTTAAGCCATAAACAATCAGGGTAGTCCTCGGTTTGGCTTTGCATAAGCATTGGTCTCTCAGGCAGTTAGATATATCAAATGTTTTCCTACATGGACATTTAGAATAGAAGAAGTAGTCTACATGCAACAGCCACCTAGCTTCCAAGACAACACAAAACCTCACCATGTTTGCAAGTAAAGGAAATCTCTTTATGGTTTAAAACAGGCCCCAAGGACCTGGTACCACATGCTCAGCTCATTCCTAAAAAGCATAGGTTTTGTCATGAGCACTGCAGATACATCATTATTCATACAAAGGATAGCTACTGCTAACACTCTACTATTAGTCTATGTAGATGACATCATTATCATAGGAAGTGATCATTCAGTTATCAATGCTTTAATGTCCACCATGGGACAGAGATTTGCCATGAAGGACTTAGGTCCTTTACGCTTTTTCTTGGGGATTGAAGTGCAGCCTATCAATCAAGGTCTAATCCTTCATCAATTCAAGTATGCAACAGATCTTCTCAAGAAGGCAGGCCTATTAGATTGCAATTCTGCAATCACTCCTACACTATCTAAATCCACCACTGCAGAAACCACACCTTACTCTAATCCTACTCTATTCAGAAGTTTGACTGGAGCACTGCAGTACCTAACTATGACTAGGCCTAATATACAATATGCAGTCAACTCTTTATGTCAACATATGCATCAACCAACAGTAGCAGACTATGCAGCCTTAAAGAGGACTCAGAGATATGTCAAAGGCACTTTGAGACAGGGCCTCTGTTTCCAATTAGGACCTTTACACCTATCTGGCTTCACTGATTCTGACTGGGCTTCAGATGTTTTGGATAGAAAGTCCACTACAGGGTATTCTATCTATTTGGGTTGCAACTTAGTTTCTTGGACCTCAAAGAAACAGTCAACAGTCTCAAGGTCATCTACAGAGGCAGAGTATAGGGTTATGGCCCATACAGCTGCTAAACTAAGATGGTTAACCTACTTGCTGAAGGATCTAGCTATTTCTACACCTACTCCAGTTATGCACTGTGATAACATTTCTGCCACGGCACTAGCAAGCAATCCAGTATTTCATGCAAGGACTAAGCATATAGAAATAGATTATCACTTTGTACGTGAACAAGTGGTTTCTAAGGTCTTGCAGCTATCCTATGTGCCAACCACAAAACAAGTTGCTGATATATTCACCAAAGTTCTCTCAAAAGCCAGGTTCCACTGCATCAAGTCCAAACTGCCCCTAGTCTCTCTACCAGGGTCAGTTTGAGGGGGGCTGATAAGATACACTTAGCTGACTTGTTCTATTAGTCATAAGTTAGTCAGAGTTTGTATTATAGTGGCTGCCAGCTAAGCAATAGCTGGCAGAGGCAGTTAGCTATCACATGTAACTACCTAACAATTGGAGGATCTATAAATAGACCTCACTCACATGTAAATCATTTAGTGAATCAACAAATGAAATTCAGATATTTTCTCTCTCTTGTCACCTTGCAACAGAAAGGCAGATATGATTTCTTCCACCTCTGTTATGGGGAAAGGGTGTCACATGAGCTAGCTAATACTTTCCCTCATCCAGTTGGAGTGAGAGCAAAAGGGAACTTAGCACTCAAAACTTACCTTTGAAACAACGATATGATTGATCTACACAAGGATAAACTTGTCTTTTAGCATTAATTCCTGATACTTTCTCCAGCCCATCTAGCAGCTCCAACGATGGAAGGAAGAGGTTGTAAAATATGATGCAGAGGGATTAGTAACCCATCCACTTTTATTGTTCATATTCATTTCAAACCTCAACAAACGAATGAAATGACTTCTTAAGTACACTTTTTCATCTTCTGCACCAAAAGCTACACTTTTATATTGAACCAAAAAATGACCTAAGAGTTGTATTTCCTATAGCTCTACAAAGAGCTGGTACCAGCAGCAAAGTAGGCTTTCACTCTTGCAAAAACATATACTGCAGTATAAATCTGGTAACAATGGTCTCACACTTGTGCCTTTTCACCAAAAACCTATGTAGAAAGGAAGGAATAAATTAAAAAAATATATATATTTTTGCAAACTTTGTATAAGAAACCTCTACCCTACAAGAGGAACTTCTTCCAGCATCACTGGAAAGATGGCAGTATGAAGACATTGCATGTGAGGCTAGCATCCCTCCGGAAATATTCACCAGCAACCCAAGTTGGAAGAAAACTAATCTAATGATAATTTGACATATTTAATCTCCAAAGTGTCCCTATTCCTTTAAAGCGACAAACCTCATACACCCAAACCTCTTTGAAGCTCAAGACTTAGTTACCTACTCTCCGGAATATACGGAATAAAGAATAAACATCACGGAAGCTTTCGATGTCATGTTGCCCCACCAGCCATAAAGCCAAAACAAAATCCAATATCATTTCCCAGCCACGAACCCATAATAACTAAAAAAATTGTCTTCCCCTACCTTCACAAATTTTTACGACATCAACATCAAAAACCTCCCTTGCTCTGATCAGTTCAACATCTAATCTCTTCATTATTTAATCCTTCCAGCAACACTATTTTAAAAAATCCAACATTTTCATCACTAGCCCTAACTCACCAAGCAAACTAGTAAACAGCACAAACCTGATTCCGAAGACACAAACATTCCTGATAATTCTTTTGAAAAAAAACGACATTTCCTACAATTTTCCCCTTTTTTCATGTTGAAAATAACCCTTACTATAATCAACTTGATGCTTCTAGAAGCACACGAATCTCCTATCTTATTAACTCTACAAGATGTTGCAAAACTAATATCAGCACACCACCTCCGCTTCAGAAAGAATATCATCACATGGACTAAAATGTAATGACCAACCTCTAGCAAATAACGAACTTCAAAATTCACATAAAAAGAAAATTAACGAATGTAAATCAGAAAATCCTCAAAAGTAAAAGAAAAAAACAAAAACAAAAAAAAAAGAACTCACATCTTGAGCGAACTGCGTGATGACATCCGCGAAATACGAGCCCAATTCTTCCTCCGCCAAGGTATCACTAAACTGAACTGCCTCCAAAACCGCTTTGCACTTCTGATACGGCAGCTCCCCTCGAACCTACCCCAAAAACATCATAAAAAAATAAATTCACAAATACAAATACATATTCACATAACACATGCATATGTACAAAATTACACAACAATTACGTACTAGAATGGAGCAGAGCTCGTAGAGAAAGCGAAGGACCGGGACCGGACGGGGGAATTTGAAGTTAGGGTTTGCATTTTTTAGCTCTTTTAAGGAGTCTTCGGTGAGGTAAATACACTCTACAGGTGGTAGAGAAGACATAGTTGTTGTGGTGTGAAATGACCAATCAATCCAACCCTATCTAGGGCTATCGAAATCCAAGGATTGGGATTGATTGATTGATAGTTTGATAGTGTAGACTTCAGTATAATAGAGGATGATGAGGGAGTGGCAAGGCTGTAATTATGGCGAGTTTCATTGGGTGATTATGGAAAAAGGAGAAGTGAAATAGGGTTTTTAGTGAATTTTTGAGTGGTAAGAAAAAGATGAGTAGAAGAAGAAGAAGAGGAGGAAGAGACGGTCGTCTGCTGCTTCTAAATTATTTCTCCGGGTTTTATTTGTTTCCTTCATTTTTCTCTTTTTTTTCCTTTTTTTTTTTTTTTTGGCCTTTAAAAAGGCCCAGGAGAATTGGTGTTGGATAAAATGAAAATCTTGACCTTACCTTACTCAATTTGGTTGACTAGCTAGTTAAAATGTTTTGCACCGATTGTCGAATTATTAAGTTGTTGATTTATTGTTACTGAATTCCCGACAAAAAAAAAAAAAAATAGTTACTGAATTTTCCACTAGTTAAACATTCAAACAATGCGATTTTTTTGAGTGATTGGTGGACTAAGGCTGTCTTTAGTAGAGTCTCTAAAAATCGTATAATTATTACGTAATATAGTTCATTTGGTGCAACAAAAATTCATAAAGTAGATATTAAAATCATCAAAAGTGGGTCCGAATCTCTAAAAAGTACAGAGTCTCTAAAAATGTTAACAAATTTATTAACATTTTTAGAGACTCTGTACTTTTTAGAGACCCGGGAATGAACTATATTACGTAATAATTATACGATAGTAGAGTCTCTAAAATAGAGACTCTACTAAGGATACCCTAAGGATTTTCGAAGATTTTACAATTTATTGTGCAGTTGGCTGATATTAAATGTATTTAATGATCCGGTCCATGCAAAAATGTATTTGGTTCATTCCAAGGAATGTCTTTTTGATTAGGGATAGTAATGGAACTGAGTTTTATAGATATCCGTTATGCCTTTGTCGGGAAAGCATTAGGGCGAAAAATGGAGATATGGATTGACTTTTATTCCCACCACAAGGGCAACGCGAGGGGTGAGATAAGTATTCCTTACCTCGCATACATATAAAATTATTTAAGTAACTCTGGTATTATAAATATAGAGTATCAAAATATCAACAACCCAATTAACCTATTAATGTTATAGGCTCCGTTTGTTTGTCGTAAAATAACTTGCTTGTAAAAAATATTTTTTTTAAAAATAAAATATTTTCCTTCTTTTGTTTACCGTAAAATAACTTGCTTGTGGAAAATATTTTCAGAGGAAAATATTTTATTAAGCTCCGTTTGTTTGCCGTAAAATAACTTGTTAGGAGAAAATATTTTCCTGGAAAATAAAATACTGTAAAATATTTTATGGTGTTTGGATATATAATGAAAAATATTTTCCGACATGAGATTTATAAAAAAAAAAATTATATACACATAAAATAGGGGTGGTTAAGTTCCGGAAAATGTTTTCATCTCCCAAAAAATATGAAAATATTTTTCCAAACTTTGAACTAGCCGTAGTATTTGACTGAAAAGTATTTTCCAGTTGACCAATTTTTCGGTGTTACCAAACACTGAAAAATCTCCAAAAAGTAGCCCACTATTTTTGACCGAAAAATATTTTTCAGTTGACTAATTTATCGATGTTACCAAACACCGAAAAATCTCCAAAAAGTAGCCCACCATTTTTTACTAGAAAATGTTTTCAGGTTGACCAATTTTTCGGTGTTACCAAACACCGTAAAATTAGAAAAATATTTTTCGAGAGAATATTTTACGGCAAACAAACATAGCCTAAGTTAATGTTTTATCCTTTTAGCTACTTTTTTTGCAATGAATGATATAGACCAGAATCTTATCTACTAGACTAATTTATCCATTAGAGACAATTGGATTCTCTAATACCTTCATTCAAGTGTGACCCATAATTAATTAATTGATATGGTCAAAGAAACAGCCAATTTGGAAGAGTTTGATAAGAACCTATGGTTCTTAATTTGGGAATTAGGGTTAAAGTTTGTGAATTGCATATTTGTGATAGAAATTGAGGGTTAGGGTTTATAATTGAAAAAAATTGGAAAAATGATAAATTGATCTCTTCGATTGGATCTCTTTTAATAATCACTTCAAGGGTGATTAACATCATTTGTGTTTTAAAAGACTGAAATATTATTATTGTTTAATTGTTGTAAAAAGTACCCATACAGGCTAATTCTATAGGAGTTGCTACACTGAAATAAGGAAACTAAGTAATCCTAATCTCTAATGGATTCCTATTTCTAGTCCTTAATTCCTAAATGAAACCTTTTCAAAAAGGATTCAAATTATTATTTAAAGCTTTATTAAATAATATAACTAAGATAGAAATATTAATTATTATGGTTTCCTAACATTCCCGCCTCCTTAAGAATAGCCTTGTCCTCAAGACTACCATTTCCACCTCCTTTATCAAGAATTCTATAAATTCATTGCAGTTCGATATGTTGTTGAAGCATGAAATATTTAATCTTCTCAACAAAATAAGCAGTTTCATGCCACAATTCTTTCGTACTTATATACCGTTTAAACTTTGATAATTCCTAAAATATTCCAACATAGGTTGAGCTAGGCTCTTCCATAATTTCTAGGTAGAAGTTGGAATGTAAGGATAATTCTACCCACCAATCTTTAGAAGAATAATTACCCATAAAATCGAGTGGAGAAGTTTTGCCTTGATGAGAAAAGTTAGTCTCACAGATACTTGGAATCTCATTTTAAAAAAAAAAAATCTTTATTTGTTGGCTATTGGTAATAGCATTGACTTTCAAGTCTGCAAAATCTAACATCAGAAAGTGTCCACTTGACTCATTACTCACTTGATCTCCTTCAACCATTAAGACATCAACATCAACAACTTTCACAACCTCTTCATATAAGTCTACTATCTTTCATGGTTTGACTTGAATTTTGCTCACAAATTTTGAGGAATAGACATAGAATAACTCAAAAAAACACTCTTAACTTCATGTCGGATTCCAAGAAACAAGTCTTCCATAGAACATTCCACCAACTGATACTCTTGTGTCAATCTTTAATTTGATAAGCTAATGTTGAAATTGAGTTTGATATCCTTGAACAGTAAAAGCTTGCACAATTTCAGCGAATTCTCCATCAATATTCTTGTTGGGTTGGTCCCTCATATGTGGAGGACTAAATAGTTCTTTTAACTATTTGTTTAAGAAAGCTCAACATGTTCTAAAATTAAACAATTGGTTTATGAGCCTTTTATGACCCATATTCGGAGAAACCTAGAGATGGCTGTAAATACCTCTTATATTGTCTTAGAAATAGGAGAATGCAAGAAAAAATAGAGAATTACACAAAAAAGAAAATAGAGTTTGCTAGTTCATTACTACACAGCGTGACATTTTTTCAGGTAAAATTGGACGACGGTTTCTGCTCAGATTGAGCTAAAATTTTGAGGGTCTGTTCCTGACATCTGTTTCTTCACATCCTCTGGTCGGATTGCGTTTTTTAGGCCTAAAGGCCAGTCTGACGAACTCCTAAAATTTATGTTCTGTTTTGGTGATATCTCTCTTATCTTTTGTTTTAATTCTACTTATTTGTGAGGGTTATTTGTTGTGAGTAGTATCAAGGCTTATTGTTCTTGATTTTCAGACCTGTGTAATCCTTGTTTTGAGTATAATGAAAGTTTTGTGGTGGCTCTTTTGATCTCGTGGTTTTTTCCTTCACATTGGAGGGTTTTTTTTTTTTTTTTTTTTGGTGAAAAAGGGAGGCGAAACCAAGCTACCTAACAATAACTCTATAACAAGTTTCCCCTTGTCTGTCTTTTTCAATCTAAGTCAAAAGCTGTATTGGTGGAGACACAAAGGAATGGCAACCCAAAGGTAAATGAAGACTGTGGTTTGCAAGCCAGTCAGCACACTGGTTAGCTTCTCGGAACACATGCTGGAGGTGGTAACCTTCTTGGTCCGCGATGATCTTCTTACAGTCCTCAATGAGAAATCTGAGGGGACTACTACTCGACACATCTGCACTAAGCAGCTGAACTGTAATCAATGAGTCCGTCTCGATAATAAGGTGAGTAATATACATGTCAATGGCTCCATCAGTTATGCCTTATTATTAGAGGAGATCCCTATATTCATAGCAAAACCAGATATCAATGTACTATTTTCATCACGAAAGATACCCCCGGCTCCTACTAACCCTAGATTCCCTTTCGAGCACCCATCTGTATTGAACTTCCAACTATGAACAGGTTTTGTCCACCCGACCAAGACTTCTTGATTTTGGCAAAGAGAGAAATTATCAGAGCTACGCCAAGCCTCTACCATATCAATAGATTGTCGAAAAATAAAATTGGCTAAAAAGGAGAAATTATTATGTGGAAGCCCCTTAAAACACCTTTAAGTTCTCCATTTCCAATTCCACCAAACTGCCGTGGCAAAGAAGATATTCCAAGGGATCCCACGCTGCTTCTTCATGCATTTAATATTGGTATTCTACCATTGAGTCCTTTGAAGCTCAAAGAATGAGTGCTTGAAACTGGTTGACAAAATCAAATTCCACACATGTCTGGCAAGAGGACAAAGACGCAGCACATGATCGGAGTTTTCAAGAGTTGCACCACACCAAGGGTAGTTAGGGTTAGCCACAATACCTCTACTAGCTAACTGATTTTGAGTTGGAATTCTCTGAAGAGCAGCTTGCCAGAGAAAAGTTTTAATACGTTGTTAGCATTTAAGCTTCCACAGAAGGTCCCATCTAATATCATCAATTGCTGGAATATTCTGAGGGCGGAGAGCATATGCGGACGCAATATTGAACCGACCTTTTGTATCCTCCTTCCAAGCCACAAAGTCATGCTTAACATCATCAATTGAGATATGAGTACTAGCAATTCGGAGCAAAAAAATGGGCGAAACAAAGTCTTGAAATTTATCCCAACTCCAAGACCCATCTTCCTCAATGTAGTTATCGATAAACATACGTTTTTCAGTTTTCGGGACTGGAAGAATGGCTTGAGAAAGAAGATCTGAGTTTCTAGTCCATTTATCAAGCCAGAAGCAGGTTTTCTTCCCATTATAAACAATCCATTGAAGTCCTTCATTGAGAAGCTGTCTCCCTTTAATAATTCCACGACAGATAGAGAAGTCCGTAGATTTAGGGGTATAATGCAACAAGTCATCACGAAAATACTTTTCATTCAGAACTTTAACCCACAGTAACTCTGGCTCATTAAGCACCTTCCAGCCAAGTTTAGCCATAAAAGCCTCATTGGTGATAGAGGAGTCCCAAAGGCCAAGACCTCCAGAACTCTTATGTTTGCACACATTAGCCTAAGAAACCCAATGCATTTTCTTTTTCTCATCATCAGAACCCCATAAAACTCTCCGTTGGATCTTGTCAATCTTCTTGCCTGTCTGAACAGGAAGTTTAGCCGTCTGCACGTAATAAGAAGGAATGGCTGCAATGGTGGACTTGGCCAAGGTGACCCTCCTCGCAAAAGAAAGCACATATTTTTTTCCAGCCAGCCAACTTGTTTTGAATTTTTTGAAGAATACCTTTGCAAGTGCCATGGCAAACCCTACGGTGGATCACCGGTACACCAAGATAGTTTTCCAGGTCTGTGGTGATCAGGATATCGCTGATTCTGGAGATCTCCTGAGCAATATCGGAAGAAGTGTTGCGGGATACAAAAATTAGCGATTTAGAAGCATTGATTGACTGACCTGCCTCAGAGCAAAAGTTGCGCCACACTCTTTGCATATTAACCATTTGTTCCGTAGTTGATTCTGCAAAGAAAAGTAAATCATCAACAAAGAAAAGGTGGTAAATAGGTGTACCATTCTTACAAATAGCAATTGGTTTCCATCTTTGAGCTTCAACTTCACAATAAATTATACGGGATAAACGCTCAATACACATAATAAAAATATAGGGAGAGAGGGGGTCCCCTTGGCGAATGTCTCTACTCGGGGAGAAATGTGGGGAAGGAACCCCATTCCAAAGGATACATGTTGAAGCCGAGTGAAGAAAGGACATGATCAGAGCAATGATTTTGCTTGGAAATTTGGCTTGCCAAAGAGTGTCTTCAATGAAAGCCCAGCTTAGACGGACATAAGCTTTTTCTAAATTGACCTTGACTGCCATAAATGTTCTCTTTCCCTTCATGCGCTTCATGTGGTGAACAATCTCTTGAAGAAGAATAGCATTATCAGAGGTGGATCTGCCAGGAAGGAAACTACTTTGGCTAGGGGAAATCCAGTCAACAAGAAATGGCCGCAGTCTATTAACCAAAATTTTTGTGATCAATTTAGCCAGGACATTGAGAAGACTTATAGGATGAAATTGGCTGATAAATTCTGGACTCTTAATCTTATGAATTAAGGTAATCCAAGCCCTGTTGATTTCCCTTGGAAAAGTGCCTGTCTGAAAAGCTTTCTGGACTGTTTCAATCACAGAGCTACGAACAGTAGTCCAATTCTTTTGAAAGAAGGCTGCAGGTAGACCATCGGGGCTTGGTGCTTTAGATGCCGACATTTGGAACAAAGCTACTCTGATTTCCTCCTCCGAGACCGAAAGATTGAGGATCTCCATGTCACAATCTGCAAACGAAGTGAAAAGAGCATCAGAAAACCTATTAGGTGGTATATCAGAACAAGTATAAATATTTTTGAAATGTTCAATAACAATCTTTTGTAGAGTAGGGGTATCAAAAACCCAGACACCCTCTCCGTTTTTAAGACTCAAGATCCTATTCTTCCTTCTGCGATTAAGAATAGAAATATGATAGTATTTAGTGTTGGGATCTCCAGAGTTAAGCCACAATTTTCTCGATTTCTGGAACTAATAGACTTCCTCTTGATGCAGGCTATCTTTATATTCTTTCCTCAGTTTTTGCTTTAAACGCAAAAGCGAAGAATTATAGTTAAGCTGAAGTACTTTCTGGATGCCATGGATATGGGCAAGTAACCTACGTTTACGAGCAAAGATATTACCAAAAGTCTCAGAATTCCACTTTTCCAACTTGCGGGCAATATCTTTAGTTGAGGTACTGATGTTGTCAGCTTGATTCAACCAATTAGATTCGACAAAGGCAGAGAAGTTCGGATGAGTGCACCAAGCAAGCTCAAAACAAAAGGGTCTATGAGAAACAGAACCGATACGCTCATTAGTGACAATGAGAATAGGTAAGTGATCCGATGAGATTCTAGGAAGATGATGGACTGTAGTATGAGGAAATAGCAAGTTCCACTTAGGATTTGAGGATTTTTCACGTAAATCTTGGAGTTCATTTTTGTGTGTGTGGTGTGTTGCTTGGGATAATCTTGTTGCACTTTTACTTGGATTGTTGTGTGAGTTGGAATTTGCTAGGTTGTCTTCTCAATTACTCGTAGGCTAACACAAGTAGAAATAGTCTTTTATTTTACTACGTTTGTGCTATTTCCCAACAATTGGTATCGAGAGCTTTGTTTGTTTGGTGATTTAGCTTGTGTGTAGCAATTGAGGTTAATACTAGCAGAATGATTAGTTTGAATGGCAACACCTATCAAGTATATAAGGGAAAAATTATGGATCCTCTTTATTGCAAAGATTATCAATTACCAGTTCTTACTGAAACTAAACCTGCTGATAAAACGGATGATGAATGGAAGTCTTTTAATAGACAAGTATGCGGGTACATGACAATGGGTTGATGATAATGTTTATAATCACGTTAGTGATGAAATTAATGCACACACACTTTGGAAAACACTAGAGGATTTGTATGCGAAAAAGGCCAGTGGAAATAAGCTATATTTGTACAAAAAATTAATAGGTTTAAAATATAGATATAGTATTCATATGGTTGATCATCTGAATAAGTTATAGGGTATTATGAATTAGTTGGCATCCATAAAGATCACTTTGGATGATGAGTTGTAGGCCTTAGTTTTACTTGGTTCTTTACCAAGTAGTTTTGAGACGTTCAGAGTCTCATTGATCAATTTAGCCCCTGATGGAGTTCTTTCCTTTGCCTCAGCAAAATCTAGAGCATTGAACGAGGAGTTGAGAAGGAAGACTACAGAGTCCTCATCCTCTTATTATGAGGCTCTTATTACAGAAAATAGGGGGAGAAGCAAGAGTAAGGATTCGTATAACTGTGATAAGTCTCGATCTGGAAAAGATCTTGAGTGTTTCCATTATGGTAAAAAGGGACATTGATAAATCTATATTTTTAGCATTTTTAACCTATTAAATCATGTATATTGCATTATAATTTCGAGCTTATTTATATATTTTACACAATTTTAGTGCAGTATAGGTTTTGAAAAAGAAATAGCAAAAATGGACACAAAAACCAACACTTGAACAAATATTGAACGCAACACTAGAGAAGAATGGTAGAACAACTTTAAATCGAGCAAATTGAGATTGAATTTGGCCAAACTGAGTGCCGAAATAGATTTAGGACGCTGAAAAACCTTGAAATATACTTGGTCAACTTTTTGGTCAATGGTCAAAGTCAACAGTCAATGGTCAAAGTCAATCGAGCCGATCAAAGTCAAAGTTCGAAGTTAAAGTTCATCTACCACAACTAGATGGGAGCTCGAGCGCCCATTTTTTTGGAAAAGACAGATAGTGGTCGACATCATGTGAAATGAAGAAGACAAAAAAAATAATAATAAAGAATCGATAGTACAGAAAGGCGCTCGAGCGTGCTTGATTGGCGCTCGAGCACCCCCTACAGATTTGCCTATAAATAGCACAATTTTTAGAAAAGAAAATCGTACCATTTTCTTCTTAACTTCTTTTCTGTTGTTTTTTTGTATATGAATAATTTTTGAGTGTTTTAGTTGTTATTTTGAGTGTGTGTAAAGTTTTAATCCTGAGGGAGGGTCTTTTGAGCCATCGTCATACCAAAATCATACCAATCAACTGAAATCTGTACAACATGATAAATAATCTTTTATTTCGGTTTTTGTTATGATTTCCTATACTTTAATTTCCATCATGACACACTAGACCCGAGATTCGAGGTGGTATATGTGAGGATACTCTTGTACATATATTTTGATTCAAATTAATTAAAGTCTCGTATTTTTATTTCTGAAGTATTATTTGATTAATTATACGTATAGTTATAGTTATGTTATAGTTAATTGAAAGTACATATACGACCAGTTTTGTAAACCAGTAGCAATATAAGACAATCTCGGATAGGAATAGTTTGGTTGTACCAACACCTCCGAGTTACGTAAGTGAAAGCTTAATTGTGGTTTCGATACCCGGGTGGATACCATTAAGTTGTACAACATCTTTATCTCGAGGATCGATAGCTTATTGCCCGATTTCTGATGAACTTATCTTTTATTCTGAATCAATAATATTATACTTAAGTATACCGAGCCATTACCACCTTGAATCATTATTCAATCCTTTGGATTTAAACTTTATTGTTAAGTGTTGTCATTTTTCAATTAAGTACCCTTGTTCAATTCACCTTTGGATCTCTTTAATTATCGTACATTTGGACACTTCATGGACATTTGAACTTAATTAAACTTATCTGTGACGGGAGATAGTCAAACAATTCTAAATTGAAGATTTAACTTAACTTGATAACCCCAATCTCCGTAGACCGACCCTCTACTCATTATAGCTAGAGGTAATTCGAGATAAACAATATTTTTAATCTTTTAACCTTACTATTTTTTATCATAAAATGACGCGATCAAAATTTGGCGCCGTTGCCTGGGATCGGTGTTCATCAATTAAAGTAAGTCTTTGATTTATGTACATATGTGTTAATATGTATATATTTTAGTTTTTAGTTTTTATTTCCTTAATTTTTATTCAATTTTGTTATTTTGTATAGACTTTATTTCATTTTCATTTCTTTTGAATGTTTTAACCTTGTATGCATGGTCGGAGATCTTTAAATCCACCCATCATTGTTTTTGATTCAGAAATTAAGAAAATTTTTAAATCCATAAACAAAGCACGAAAATTTCCAACCATGGCCGATCAGAATCCGAACCCAAATCCAAATCCGAATCCAAATCAAAACTAAAATTAAAATCAAGTAGTAGGTAGAAAAATAGGAAATGTTAGGATGAGCATAAAATATTTTTCCACATCTGAAGATTATGTACCTCATCGAGCTATTGCTTTACCTGAAGCTGATGATGTTTTTAAGATGAAGTCACACATGATCTCACTGCTTCCCATTTTTAACGGTTTTTCTAATGAGAACCCGTATGATCACATTAATAAATTTGTTCGAGCATGCAGTTCGATCAACACCAGATCTGCCTTAGAAGAGGTTGTTAAATTGACAATGTTTCCTTACTCCTTACTAGGTTTGCCACAAACTTGGCTTTATAGATTACCTTCTGGTTCCAATACTTCTTGGGGTCAATTGCAAAGAGAATTTCTTGAAAGATTTTTCTCTTCTTAAAAAACCAATGAATATAGGAATCAAATTTGTAATTTTTCTCAGTTACTTGGAGAGGCACTTCATGAGAGTTGGGACAGATATGAAAGCTTACTTCATGAATGTCCACACCATAGTATTGCAGAATGGCAATTAGCCTATAATTTCTATCAAGGGTTAAATTAACATAATCAAAGTTTGCTCGATTCAGCTTGTAATGGTTTACTTCTTGAGAAATCTCTAGAAGAAGCCATGCAATTGTTTATAAAATTGATCAACAATTCAAGAAAGCGTACATCTTTATCTAGATATAGGAAGGAAAATGTGGACCCGAATGATTACAATTCCTTGTCTTCAAAGATTAAAAATCTAACTCTTGCATTGGAAAAATTGGTTAAAAGAAAATAATCGTTGCACGTAGTTGATTCAGGCGAAGGTGTTCTTGCATCAAACTTTGATTCAATTTCGGAACAAGCTTGTGCTGCTTTTAGATATTCTCGTAATCATGATCCATTCTCTAACACTTATAATCTGGGTACCCGTGATCATCAAAATCTACTATAGGATCAAAATCAAGAGGATGTTCAGCAATAAGGACCAAGAGGTTATGCCTCTCCACCAGGATTTCAATCAGTAGGATAAGGTTAGGTACCTTTAAACTTTAATTCAGGTTCTCGTCCTTGTGGTACTACTTTTGAAAAACAGGTTATGAAAGCACTACATAACATTGAACCAACTTTACAAATGATGAATACACATTCAAAGTCAATTGCCAACTTGGAAAGACAAATAGGGCAATCGGCTAGCACCCTTCAGAAAAAAGAAGAAGGGAAACTCCCTGCCCAACCAGATGAGAATCCAAAAGGTAAGGCCCAAGTAGTAGCTACGGATCAAACAATGAAGCAACTTCAAGTTGTCACTACATTGCGAAGTGGTAAGAAAGTAGATAACAATGAAGCTTATGAAAATGCAAGGCAATCAAAGCAAAAAGTTAAATCTCAAGTTACTGTTGACTCATCAAAAGAAGCTGAAAATGAACCTAAAGCTATAATTTCACATGAACAAGTTCCATTAATAGTGAGTCCCAAGGCACCCTTTGTGACGCCCGGGAAATTTCATCACGTTCTTAAATAACCGTTGCATATCTTTTTGAGTATTTCTATGTGCATTTCTTTACTTGTTTATTTACTTTATTAGTGGGCACTATTCATAAAAAAATTTAACTGTCTAGAATGCTCAGTTTAGTATTTTTCCTAGATAACATGACTTATAAAAGGAATCGAGAACTTGTAGTTTTGTGCTTTGGAGGCCGGGAACATGCATTTGAGATATGATTTGTGTTTCGTTGAATCGTGTAACACTAGTAAAACATTAGTTTTTACTAACTAGTCTTTTAATTGACACTTTAGCATAGTTTGACCTAGAATTATTAACAATTGACTTAAGCTAAATACAGATACACATACATATACTCAATACACCACACATACAAGCATATACTCATAAAAAACAAATCAAATAATACATAAACTACCCCCCCAAACCCGATAGCCCCTAGGAAGAAAAATAAGAAGTTTTCATCTTCAAAGCTTACTCTTGTGTGATCAACTAAGCTCCTACAAGTGGATTCAACCTAGCTAAGGCTTGTTTCTTGCATCTTCAAGGCTTTTATGTGAAGGAGTTTGCATTTTAATTGGTTTAAAGTTTATGTCAACTTTTACAATTTTGTGATTTGTTGTTTATGGCAATAGATATGCTTATATATTGTGATATACATGCTTATTGTGATCTATAAACCATGTTTGAGTGGCTTGTTAGTAAATTCCATGGTTGAAAGCTTGAATGGCATAAAAGAAACGATGAATAGTGACGAATTTTAGGGTTTTGCTATAACTTGCTAATTAGAGTGAATTAATGCTTTATTTAGGCGCTCTAGACATTATTGAAACTAGTTGAAAGCCCACGTGTAGTTAATTTGCCCAAAGTTGAGGTAAAATGCAAAGTTAGCTAACTTTTGAAATGGGGTTTTTCATGAAATGTAATCCGGGCACATTTGGGCTTTAGATTAGGTATCCTTGGGCCATGGAAGCACATTTGGTGCTTTCGTTACGTTAAATTGGGTTCGGATAGGGTAGGCATAGTTAAAACTTGCTCGGGGCCTTCTCGAGCTTTTGTCTCCAATGCAGGTTTTCAGGGCCTTGATAGGTGTCTTTTGGCTTCCTTCGGAATATAGAATGATTTAATTGTAGATTTAGGGCCTTGAATTCCATAGAGAAGAAGAATTGTTTCGTTATAAGAAGGGGAAAAGTGATAAATGGATACCTTTGTGCTTGTATGAGCTTGTAGATGCTTTATTATGTGTTTAAATACATGTTTAAGGTATAATCAATCTAATTGAAGAGTTTGTGGCAATGTATGTTCTTTGTCTCTTTTATGTGTATATCGTTATTTCGTGATTAAAGGCTTATATTATATTTAACTGTGAGGGTGACCTACTTTGTCGTCCCTCTTATGTGTTACTTAGAAATCTTGGCTCTCGTGGAATTGATTCAGGGTTGAGCAACTCATTCGGGCATGGCAGTGTCGAGTAACACGGGCAGCATCGGGCTTGCCGTGCTCCCTCGGCTACCATGGTTTCCCAGTCCTTATCTCCTTGAGGCATACTCCCCTACCTCAGAGGTGTGGTTTACCTCATTGGGGCATACAGACCTACCTCGAGAGATATGGGTCGTAAGATCGGGGTACATCCGGAGTACCCCATTTGGAGGAATAAGGGGATTGCCGGCACTTGCTTGAAGATCTTGGCTCGTGGTTCGTGATCGAAGACAAAAGTGGAACCGTATCCTTTTTATATGTGGTTAAATACTTGTCTAATTAACTTTGTTATTTTGTGTTGCATATGTTATGGTCTTTGTTGCATCTCATAATAGTACGCCCCGGTATGCTGCATCACCTCCCTCGCTGAGCAGCATTGTTACTCACTCCTTATTTAACATGTTTTAGGAGAAGTTGAGGTGAACCCCCAGCTAGTAGCGGTAGAGGAAGATGAAGAAGTTCACATAGATCAACTTCCGTGATTTCTTGTGTGTTGAGGTTGGCTATTATGTGCAGCTTGTATGAAAGATGTTGGTTGATGTACATTTTGAGACGTTTGTGGTCTTGTATGCATTTGGTAGTTGTAACAAAGTTGTAATCTTGTATGGTTGATAGCAAAGTAGTTGGCATGTAATAATTGACACTAGATTTTACTTCTTTTGTTGCATGCTTGTGTGTCAAATAGGTAAAAAGTTGAACTTAGCCTATAAGTATAACATGCTACTTATAACTTGGAGTTTAGAGAAATGCCTTGCATGCTTGTTTGATATTTATTTTGTTGTTCCAAGGCTCGGATGGCCTTGAGGAATTGGTTGGCTATGTTAATATTGAAAGATGGGTTGTATGAGTTGTTTGATTATAGTGTGAGAGCTGTATGTGGTTATTTACAGGTATCTGTTAGTCCACGGTACAGAGGAGACTCTGTCCGTGTAATGAGTTCGGAGTTGGCTTATAGCGTGGGGTTGGGTTCGAGAGTATGGCACATAGACGCACACCTTCACTCAAGGCATACAAGTCTTACATGTAGGCACACTCCTAATCAAGACACACTTCACATGCACGTACTCGAGGTTTGCTGTAACGCCCCGATCCCTCACGAGACCGGAGGCTCTAATAACCATGCTATTCTCAACCCAATACCAAGCCCGGTCACAAAATTTTTCCTAATGGTTAAGTCCGGACCCGACACACGGACAGAGTCTCCCCTGTACCGTGGACATTCTGAAAACCTGTAAACACTCAATAAAGCCACAACATAACAAGACATTCATTTATAACTAAAGATCTTAGCTTTAAGGCCATCCGAGCCTTAAGACATACAAACAGTTTAGATACAGACAAACATGCATTCATAACTTAACTTCTTTACAAAACCGCTTATCATGCCACTCCATGATAGCTTTTAAGTATTCTTAGAAATTGAAAACAACCAGTCATTCACTCCCAAGCATGCGAAGAAGCTAATAGCAGAAATATAAGTTATTACATGCCATGGTTCTAAATCTACCACTACAGCATCTATCCCTCAATTTGCAAACTATATAATATACACATATCACTTAGGTTACAAAATAGAACATAAAGTAAAGAAAACAAGTCCTACTCTCATCAACAAGAACATAGTCCACCTCAGGCAACTAGACACAGCAACTAATGCAACTCCTCCAACTGCGCCACCTGAAACATGTTAGCGAGGTATGAGCAACCACTGTTGCCCAGTGAGGGATAAGGTCCCGGGGCGTGCAATGCAACAAGTAATACAGTTAAACAACAATTGCAATTAAACAATTCAAGAAACAATGATAGCTTCAATAACCACACATTTAAAAGGATACATTTCACATAACCCCTATACTCCAATCTTCACTGGGTCTTCATTCACGATCCACGAACCACGATCATGATCACGATAAGCCGGCATAACCCCAAACACTCCAGTGGGTGTACTCCGGATGTACCCCGATAATCCTACGACCCAACATCCCCTGGCAATCTCCAGACCAGGCGAATGAGGGACTAGGGCACGGAGTTTGAATATCCACTGGCAAGCCCTCTGCCGCCCAGCCGATATTCAACACATCCGCCCCTGATACTATGGTTGCGCAATCACTATGCAATGCACTTAATAATGGCAAGTTAATAGCAATAATATAAGCATTAACACATAGGAGGATCAACAAAGTAGGTTGACCTCGAGGCAGTTAGAATAGAAGCAATTATATGAGCTAATAAGCAGTTTTATGAAGGGACATTTACAAATAAGCATAGAATCATACCAAAAGCTCCAAATCAACTTGAAACCACATATAAACACTCAAGAAGTCATGCCATGGGTTTAGAAGTGTGAGTCAACTGAAATTGCACCTAAACCCCTTTATTTTTCAAACTATTTCTCTTCCAAACCAAGGTTAATGATTCTATTTTCAAGGGAAACTCTCCCAAACTTCTAACTAACCCTCAAGATACCCTCTCAACCCTCTAACTCATTCAAACGCCCGCGATTACCCCGAAAGCCCCAAATTCCCTCTTATGGCTTTAAACTACACATACCTTATCCGGGCTTCAAACAAGGGTTATCAAAGCTTCTATAGCACCTAGGTAGCCTAAGAATACTAGAAGTGAAGCCCGAATCCACCCGGATTCGCATGAACCCCGAAACTCCTTTGTTAAAGTCGGCTATTTCAAGTTTTATGCGATTCTAGAGCAATTCAAGTGCACGGGGCTATTAGACTACCTTCATTAGCACCTAAGACATCTATTAGGACTGTTGAATCAAGCTAATACGTGCAATTACATAAAACCCTAGAAAAACGTCACTATTCACCTCATAAATTCAAATGACGATTCCAACCGTTTAAAATGCGAACTAATAGCTCAAATGTGTTCTCTAGCACTTATATACAAGGTATAATAGCATAGATAAGCTTTGCAATAGCATTTGATAACATTTTCAACAAAACAAGAAAAATGAAACATTTTAGATAGGCATAAAAAATCAAGAAAACCCACACCAATTGCGCGTAGGAACTCTCGGGAGGCTAGCAAACACCCTAAACTACTTGCTCCTAGCTTGGCTTGGCTTGGATTGGAGATTTGATGAGCAAAATCCTCTCATTCTCCTCCTATACTATTCTCGGATTTGCTACAGTAATTCCTGCATCTTCTCTTTTTTTTTTTTTTGTGTTTTGTTAAGTTATGAGCTAGGTGGTGTTTTATGAGCATATATATTAAATGGGATCAAGTTAGGTGCTTAGTGGTCCACTAAAATGAACGTTGATAACCTTAAAACGAGCCTAAGGTGAAGAATATATGCTAGCTAATTAAATTACTAAGTTATGTTACGTAACACTATTCATTGAACCATTAAAACATTTTCTAAACGAGTGCTCCTATCGCTCCTAACTCAATTGCACATTTTTCCCATTCCTTTAACAATTAATATGATTTAATAAAAATGCTAATTCACTAATATAATGCAGTTTAAAAATGGAATGAATAGTGACCAAGAAAGACAACAGGTAAAGCACATAATTTAATGCGCAATTAATGGATGCCACATTTAAAAATGTGTACGGTAGAATCTCGGGCGTCACATCCTCTCCCCCTTAAACAAATTGCGTCCACGCAATTCTTCTTCACAAGAGAACATCTGCATCAACTGAAAACCAACTTCAATTACTCTTCATCAGTTGCTGAGCATGAATACCGTATACGAATTCTCGTAAGAACCCATTAAGAGATCCCAGTAGTACTGCCAGCGAATCCCCAAGTAATAAGGCCAAATAAAGGCTCCAATAGAAATGCTACATAGAAATCCAAATAAGAATCCCGCTGGCACGAACACTGTAGAATAATATAATCCCAACTAAAAGTAGCTAGAAAATACCAATAAAAGATTGGAGCATAAATACTGTAGATAATACCATATAATATGGCTAAATAGAATTCCAGATACTAAATCTTCAGAGAAATGCCAATAAGAAAATACCAGAGGAATGCTAAATAAGAAAATACCAAGAGAATGCCTTAGAGAACAGTCATATAGAAATCCCAAGGGAAGCCATTCATTTCTGACTACTGAGCGTAGAAGAATGCCTTGGAAGAAATCCCAATAACTGAGCTCCGCTTACAACATTCTCATTCCCGCTAATCCACACAACTTGGAGGGCTTGTTGCTAATCACTTCTCTTCAGGGGGAGGAAGAAGTCTTTCTTACCATTTCAACGGGACATGTATGAATGCCAAGATATCACATTTACACATATATGTTTTAAACTATTATGCAAACATGTTTATATAAGAGTTTATGAAACAGTGTAATCATCAAAGTCATTCAAGCACGATAATCAAGTCAAGCATAACACAACTCAATCAAAGACATTCAAATACAGATATTACAAGCAACAGTTCAAGCAATTAATAATTCACGAAGTCAATTTGATGCATAACTAGCCACTTTACTTCACTTAGCACACATTTAGCACGTAACACATAATTATATCACATAGGTGCACACATTCAATACAAGACACACAATCAAACATGCAGGCATACACTTTTAAGACACACACTTAATCAAGCACACACGCAAGGGTTACTACCCGACAGGCCGAGGACCCTATCCCGGCTTAGAGCTAACTAAGCTCTGATACCACCTGTAACGCCCCGATCCCTCACGAGACCGGAGGCTCTAATAACCATGCTATTCTCAACCCAATACCAAGCCCGGTCACAAAATTTTTCCTAATGGTTAAGTCCGGACCCGACACACGGACAGAGTCTCCCCTGTACCGTAGACATTCTGAAAACCTGTAAACACTCAATAAAGCCACAACATAACAAGACATTCATTTATAACTAAAGATCTTAGCTTTAAGGCCATCCGAGCCTTAAGACATACAAACAGTTTAGATACAGACAAACATGCATTCATAACTTAACTTCTTTACAAAACCGCTTATCATGCCACTCCATGATAGCTTTTAAGTATTCTTAGAAATTGAAAACAACCAGTCATTCACTCCCAAGCATGCGAAGAAGCTAATAGAAGAAATATAAGTTATTACATCACATGGTTCTAAATCTACCACTACAGCATCTATCCCTCAATTTGCAAACTATATAATATACACATATCACTTAGGTTACAAAATAGAACATAAAGTAAAGAAAACAAGTCCTACTCTCATCAATAAGAACATAGTCCACCTCAGGCAACTAGACACAGCAACTAATGCAACTCCTCCAACTGCGCCACCTGAAACATGTTAGCGAGGTATGAGCAACCACTGTTGCCCAGTGAGGGATAAGGTCCCGGGGCGTGCAATGCAACAAGTAATACAGTTAAACAACAATTGCAATTAAACAATTCAAGAAACAATGATAGCTTCAATAACCACACATTTAAAAGGATACATTTCACATAACCCCTATACTCCAATCTTCACTGGGTCTTCATTCACGATCCACGAACCACGATCATGATCACGATAAGCCGGCATAACCCCAAACACTCCAGTGGGTGTACTCCGGATGTACCCCGATAATCCTACGACCCAACATCCCCTGGCAATCTCCAGACCAGGCGAATGAGGGACTAGGGCACGGAGTTTGAATATCCACTGGCAAGCCCTCTGCCGCCCAGCCGATATTCAACACATCCGCCCCTGACACTATGGTTGCGCAACCACTATGCAATGCCCTTAACACTGGCAAGTTAATAGCAATAATATAAGCATTAACACATAGGAGGATCAACAAAGTAGGTTGACCTCGAGGCAGTTAGAATAGAAGCAATTATATAAGCTAATAAGCAGTTTTACAAAGGGACATTTACAAAATAAGCATAGAATCATACCAAAAGCTCCAAATCAACTTGAAACCACATATAAACACTCAAGAAGTCATGCCATGGGTTTAGAAGTGTAAGTCAACCGAAATTGCACCTAAACCCCTTTATTTTTCAAACTATTTCTCTTCCAAACCAAGGTTAATGATTCCATTTTCAAGGGAAACTCTCCCAACCTTCTAACTAACCCTCAAGATACCCTCTCAACCCTCTAACTCATTCAAACGCTCGCGATTACCCCGAAAGCCCCAAATTCCCTCTTATGGCTTTAAACTACACATACCTTATCCGGGCTTCAAACAAGGGTTATCAAAGCTTCTATAGCACCTAGGTAGCCTAAGAATACTAGAAGTGAAGCCCGAATCCACCCGGATTCGCATGAACCCCGAAACTCCTTTGTTAAAGTCGGCTATTTCAAGTTTTATGCGATTCTAGAGCAATTCAAGTGCACGGGGCTATTAGACTACCTTCATTAGCACCTAAGGCATCTATTAGGACTGTTGAATCAAGCTAATACGTGCAATTACATAAAACCCTAGAAAAACGTCACTATTCACCTCATAAATTCAAATGACGATTCCAACCGTTTAAAATGCGAACTAATAGCTCAAATGTGTTCTCTAGCACTTATATACAAGGTATAATAGCATAGATAAGCTTTGCAATAGCATTTGATAACATTTTCAACAAATCAAGAAAAATGTAACATTTTAGATATGCATAAAAAGTCATGAAAACCCTCACCAATTGCGCGTAGGAACTCTCGGGAGGCTAGCAAACACCCTAAACTACTTGCTCCTAGCTTGGCTTGGCTTGGATTGAAGATTTGATGAGCAAAATCCTCTCATTCTCCTCCTATACTATTCTCGGATTTGCTACAGTAATTCCTGCATCTTCTCTTTTTTTTTTTTTGTGTTTTGTTAAGTTATGAGCTAGGTGGTGTTTTATGAGCATATATATTAAATGGGATCAAGTTAGGTGCTTAGTGGTCCACTAAAATGAACGTTGATAACCTTAAAACGAGCCTAAGGTGAAGAATATATGCTAGCTAATTAAATTACTAAGTTATGTTACGTAACACTATTCATTGAACCATTAAAACATTTTCTAAACGAGTGCTCCTGTCGCTCCTAACTCAATTGCACATTTTTCCCATTCCTTTAACAATTAATATGATTTAATAAAAATGCTAATTCACTAATATAATGCAGTTTAAAAATGGAATGAATAGTGACCAAGAAAGACAACAGGTAAAGCACATAATTTAATGCGCAATTAATGGATGCCACATTTAAAAATGTGTACGGTAGAATCTCGGGCGTCACATTTGCTACCCGACAGACCGAGGACCCTGTCCCGGTTAAGAGCTAACTAAGCTCTGATAATAGCTGTAACGGCGTGATCCCTCACCAGACCGGGGCCCCGATCCCAAATCATGAGGTCACGAAAACAAGGGGAAATGAACGAAGTTTCCCCTGTTTATAAGATTATCCACAACTTGTATTAAGAAGAAAGAGCCACAAAAATAATAAACCAACTTCCATAATAAATCCCAACCTCCAAGATCATAACGTCCTTCAACCCCTAAGGCCATCCGAGCCTTACTATTTCCAATGATATACAACACACAGGCAAGCGTTCCCATAAGCTATTGAAATACTATTTTATAAAACCAGTTATCATACCACTTTAATCTTGTTTATTTAACTTTCTTATATTTTAAGACATCAAAGCTATTTGAATGCATGAAGCCGGGTTAAGTTCCTCGGTTTGTGGGGTAGAGGTCCTTATGTGAAAGTTGAAATGCATGACTATGTGATTGTCTAATTGCCTAAGTGAATAATTATTTGAGTAAAGAACATGCTAGCATGAAAAAAAAAGTGTCTAATGCATGATATAGTGTGAATATGAAAAAGTTTAATGTTTGATGCATGTTAAGTGCTTTATATGTTGTCTTATGTGCATAAGGTGTTTTGAAACATGAATGTGTTATCTTTTGTGTCATCTATTTGCCTATTATAACATTGGATTCTTCTAGTATCAAGATGAGGAGGAGGGGAAGGCCGAGAAGGAAACCGGAGGAATCTCCTAGGCAAGATATTCCTAGGCAGGATGCAGGAGTAGCTAGGAATGTACCACAGGGGCAGGAACCGACTAATGCATAGATTATGGCTACAATGGCCACTGCTATGAACACTATTGCTCAGTTTGTGACTCAACAGCGTCAGATAGGAACTGGTAGAGGTAATCAGGCCGCTAGAGCCGAGAGTAGCGGAACTGCAGGGGGTAATTTGTTTGATAAGTTCATACATCATGTGGCGTACAGTTTTTTATAGAGAACCGAATGATATGAAGGCAGAAATGTGGTTGAATAAGTTTAAGAAAGTAGCTGCGATACTTGAGTGTAATGATGAGCAAAAGATCAATTATGCTGCATTCTTACTTGAGGGTGACACCGAGGAATAGTGGCGTACTGTTAGAGAAAAATGGGATGCCAAGAGGGTGTAGCATTTGTGGGCTGACTTTGTTCGGAAATTCAGGGACAAATATGTATCAGTAGTAGCTTGTGAGAGACATCAGGAAGAGTTTATATCTCTGAGGTAGGGGAATATAACTGTGGATCAGTATGAGGCTATATTTACTAGACTTTCTCGCTACGTGCCAGCTTTGATACAGCCTGTGGATATGAAGATTCAAAGATTTATTTGGGGCCTAAGATGTGATATTTAGCTTAATTTGTCTTCACAGGACTACCCTAATTATGTTGCAGCAGTTAGGGCCTCATCGAGATTTGAAAAATGGAAGGTAGATTTGTTGGCCGAGTCTAGTCAGCCGAGTAAACAGCAATATCAGTCTTAGAGTCAGGACTATCAGAGACAATTTCAGCAACGTGTTCAAGTTCAGCAGCCGAGACAGACTCAGAGCTACCTAGGGCCAGTTCAGGCATAGTTTCAGGCAAGACCAGTTCAGAGCCAGACACAGAGCCAGACTCGACCTGTTGTTGCTAGATCACAGCAAGGTAGCACTGTTACATCTTCCTACAGAGCCCTTACGGAAGGCACTGTTGCAAAGAAAAACCAACAGTGCAGTCATTGTAATCGTAAGGGCCATATAGAGGCAGAATGTTAGAGGAAGTTGGGCAGATGCATTGGTTGTCGGAGCGACCAACATAAGATAAAAAATTGCACTAGGTATAAACAGGGTTAGGGATAGACTTCCAGCCAAAGTGCTCAGACTAGAGCTTTAAGTGTAGCTCTAGTTCCCTAAAGCCAGGCACGGGTATTTGCACTAGACCAGGAGGAGCTTCTAGATACGACAGTGGTGGTGGAAGGTACTTTTCTTATTAATAATCAGCCATTAGTAGTTTTGATTGACACCGAGGCTACACATTCTTTTATCACTCCTATATATACACAATCTACTGCTTTAAAAGTAGATAAACTGTCGTATAAAATTGAAGTAGGTAATTCTATGGGTACAAAGTTTGTTACGGAGTTTGTGTGTAAAAAATGTGATATTTGCATTGAGGGGCGCATGTATCCTATTGATTTGATTATTTTGCTATTCCGAGACTTTGAAGTTATTTTGGGGTTGGACTGGTTGGGGTGGTACTATGCTTATTTGGATTGTAAAAGGAAAATTGTGACATTAGAAATACCTGATCAACTAGTAATTAAATTTGTTGGAAGCCGAAAATCCACAGGGACTCGCATTATTTCTTCTATTAAAGCCACAAAAATGTTGAGTAAAGGTTGTGATGCATATCTAGCATACTTAATTAATCAGCCTGGAGATAAACTGAAATTGATTGAAGTACCTGTTGTAAAAGACTTTCCGGGGGTATTTCTTGAGGAATTGCCTGGGTTACCACCTGACCGAGAAATAGAATTTGTGATTGGTCTGTTGCCAAGAAGTAGTCATATATCTAGAACCCTATTTAGAATGGTTCCCCCTGAGTTGCAGGAGTTGAAAATTCAGCTGCAGGGTTTACTTGAAAAATGTTTTATACAGCCTAGCTCTTCACCATGGGGTGCTCCTATTTTATTTGTAAAGAAGAAAGATGATACTTTAAGGCTGTGTATTGATTATCGGTGTCTCAATGAGGTGGCCGTGAAAAATAAATACACATTGCCTTTTATTGAAGAATTGTTTGATCAGTTGCAAGGTGTTGTTGTGTATTCAAAATTTGATTTGAGACAGGGGTACTATCAGATGAGAATCCAAAAAAAGGATGTGCCCAAGACAGTTTCAAAACTAGGTACGACCACTATGAATTTGTTGTACTACCATTTAGATTGACAAATGCTCCAGCAGCGTTTATGGACTTGATGTAGAGAGTGTTTAGACCCTACCTTGATCAATTTGTTGTGATTTTCATTGATGATATATTGGTGTACTCTAAATCTGAGGTAGAGCATAAAGAACATCTGACAATTATGTTACGAACCTTGCAGGAACATAAGCTATTTGCTAAATTTAACAAGTGTGAATTCTGGTTGAAACGGGTAGCCTTTTTAGGCCATATAATTTCACAGGAGGGAATATATATTGATCCTGCGAAAATTGAAGTTGTGATGTCATGGAAAAGACCCGAAACTGTCATGGAGGCTTGTAGTTTCTTAGGGTTAGCTGGTTATTACAGACGATTTGTTAAGGATTTTTCTAAAATTGCTAGACCATTAACTTCCTTAACTCAGAAGAATTCCGTGTTTAACTGGGATGACATATGTGAAACAAGTTTTCAAGAACTGGATAAGAGACTTACCACTACTCTTATTCTTGCACTGCCTGAGGGGACCGATAATTTGGTGATTTACAGTGATACTTCGAAAGAAGGTTTATGCTGCGTTCTTATGCAAAATGGTAAGGTGATAGCTTATGCCTCAAGGAAGTTAAAGCCCTATGAACTTAATTATCCTACTCATGATCTTGAACTTGCAGATGTTGTCTTTGCTTTAAAGAAATGGCGACATTACTTGTGGGTAATAAATTTGAAATATTTACTGATCATAAGAGTTTAAAATATTTGTTTTCTCAAAAGCATTTAAATATGAGGCAAAGGCGCTTGCTAGAGTTGTTGAATGACTATAACTATACCATTAGCTACTTGCCAGGTAAGGCTAACACTGTTGTAGATGCTTGAGCCAGAAGGCTACTGTGGCCAATTTGATAATAAAGGACTGGGAAATTGTGGAAGAGTTGTGTCTGTGGAAACCGGAGGCTTCTAGGACAGGTATCCAATTTGCTAGTTTACAAATCCAGTCTTTACTACTGTCTACAATCAGGGAGGCCTAACAGTCAGATTCTCATTTATTGAAGATTCTAGAAAAGTCTAAAGGGGGAAAGTCCGATTTCAAGTTGTATAATGATGGACTACTCAAGTATAAGAATAGAATTTGTATTCCTAACAGTTCAACCGTGAAGAATGAAATTCTTGTTGAAGCTCATAGCACTAAATACACAATCCACCCTAGTAGCACCAAGATGTATAGGGACTTGAAACAAAACTTTTGGTGGAATAACCTAAAGAGAGAGATAGCTGATTATGTGGCTAAATGTTTAACTTGCCAGAAGGTTAAAGTGGAGCATCAAAGACCTACGGGACTGTTACAACCATTAGAGATTCTTGTATGAAAATGGGACCTGGTTACTATGGACTTTGTATCTGATTTGCCTAGATCACAGCAAGGTAATGATTCCGTATGGGTTGCAGTTGATAGGTTAACGAAAACCTCTCATGTCATTGCTACGAAGAAGACAGACCCTCTTGATAAATTAACTGAGCTATATGTTGAAAACATTGTGAAACTACACGGGGTTCCTACTAGTATAGTGTCAAACATAGATCCCAGGTTCATATCACAGTTCTGGCAGAAACTACAGAAGGCTTTGGGGACTAATTTGAGTTTTAATACTGCATATCACCCGCAGACAAATGGACAGTCTGAGAGGACTATCAGAATATTGGAGGACATGTTGCAAGCTTGCATTCTGGATTTCGGTAAAAGTTGGGAAATGTATCTACTTTTTGCAGAGTTTGCTTATAATAACAGTTACCAAGCTACCATTGGAACGACGCCGTACGAGGCACTTTACGGGCAGAAATGTAGATCCCTGTTGTACTGGGATGAGGTAGGTGAAATGAAAACTGTTGAGCCAGCTATTCTACCTGAGATGATAAAAATGGTTGACAATGTGAAACTTATTAAAAAGAGAATGCTCACAACACAAAGCCGACATAAGAGTTATGTTGAAAGACGCCGATATGACTTGGAGCTTGCTGTAGGTGACTATGTGTTCTTGAAAGTCTCCCTGTGTAAGGGTTTGATTCGACACAGAAAGGGAGGTAAACTCAATCCTAGATATGTGGGGCCATTTGAAATTACCAAGAAAGTTGATGATTTGGCTTACAGATTGGCATTACCTCCGAGTTTGGGCAAAATACATAATGTGTTCCATGTGTCGTTATTGAGGAAGTATCAGCCAGATCTTTCGTACATTCTAGAGCTGGAACCGTTGGAGATTGATGGGTCATTGACATATATAGAGAGACCTTTTCGGATTGTGGATAGGAAGATTCAAGAACTCAGAACGAAAAGCATTCCAATGGTGAAAGTTCTTTGGGATCATCACGGAGTTGAGGATGCCACTTGGGAGCCAGTAGATCAGATAATAGATAAATACCCTGAGTTGTTTGCTGAATCGTGTAAGAATTGCGTGGATACAATTAGTGTAAAGGGGAGAGGGTGTGACACCCAGGAAATTTTATCACGTTCTTAAATAACTATTGCATATCTCCTTGAGTATTTCTATGTGCATTTCTTTTCTTGTTTATTTACTTTATTAGTGAGCACTATTCATAAAAAAATTTAACTGTCTAGAATGCTCAGTTTAGTATTTTTTTAGATAACATGACTTATAAAAGGAATCGAGAACTTGTAGTTTTGTGCTTTAGAGGCCGGGAACATGCGTTTGAGATATAATTTGTGTTTCATTGAATCGTATAACACTAGTAAAACATTAGTTTTTACTAACTAGTCTTTTAATTGACACTTTAGCATAGATTGACCAAGAATTATTAGCAATTGACTTAAGCTAAATACACATACACATACATATACTTAATACACCACACATACAAACATATACTCATCAAAAATGAATCAAATAATACCTAAACTACCCCCCCAAACCCGACAGCCCCTAGGAAGAAAAAGGAGTTTTCATCTTCAAAGCTTATTCTTGTGTGCTCAACTAAGCTCCTACTAGTGGATTCAACGTAGCTAAGACTTGTTTCTTCCATCTTCAAGCCTTTTATGTGAGAGAGTTTGCATTTTAATTGGTTTAAAGTTTATGTCAACTTTTACAATTTTGTGATTTGTTGTTTATGGCTATAGATATACTCATATATTATGATATACATGCTTATTGTGATCTATAGACCATGTTTGAGTGGATTGTTAATAAATTCTATGGTTGAAAGCTTGAATGGCATAAAAGAGATGATGAATAGTGATGAATTTTAGGGTTTTGCTATAACTTGCTAATTAGAGTGGATTGATACTTCATTTAGGCGCTACAGACATTATTGAAACTAGTTGAAAGCCCACGTGTAGTTAATTTGCCCAAAGTTGAGTTAAAATGCAAAATTAGCTAACTTTTGAAAGGGGGTTTTTCATGAAATGTAATCCGGGCACATTTGGGCTTTAGATTAGGTATCCTTGGGGGAATGGAAACACATTTGGTACTTTCGTTGCATTAAATTGGGTCCAGATAGGGTAGGTGTAGTTAAAACATGCTCAGGGCCTTCCCGAGCTTTTGTCTCCAATGCAGGTTTTTAGGGCCTTGATAGGTGTCTTTTGGCTTTCTTAGGAATGTAGAATGATTAGATTGTAGATTTGGGGCCTTGAATTCCATAGAGAAGAAGAATTGCTTAGTTATAAGAAGAGGAAAAATGATAAATGGATACCTTTGTGCTTGTATGAGCTTGTAGATGCTTTATTATGTGTTTAAATACATGTCTAAGGTATAATCAAGCTAATTGAAGAGTTTGTGGAAATGTATGTTCTTTGTCTCTTTTATGTTTTTATCGTTATTTCGTGATTAAAGACTTATATTGTATTTAACTGTGAGGGTGGCCTACTTTGTCGTCCCTCAAAGTAGTTGGCATGTAATAATTGACACTAGACTTTTACTTCTTTTGTTGCATGCTTGTGTGTCAAATAGGTAAAAAGTTGAACTTAACCTATAAGTATAACATGCTACTTATAACTTGGAGTTTAGAGAAATGTCTTGCATGCTTGTATGATATTTATTTTGTTGTTCCAAGGCTCGGATGGCCTTGAGGAGTTGGTTGGCTATGTTAATATTGAAAGATGGGTTGTATGAGTTGTTTGATTGTAGTGTGGGAGTTGTATGTGGTTATTTACAGGTATCAGTTAGTCCACGCTACAGAGGAGACTTTGTCCGTGTAATGGGTTCGGACTTGGCCTATAGCGTGGGATTGGGTTCGGGGCATTACACCCTTTCCACATGTATTAGGAAAACAACTTGATAAAGAATCAAAAAAGTAAGAATTGATCGAAACTTTTAAACAAGTTAAAATCAATTTACCCCTGTTAGAAATCATCAGGCAAATTCCTGCATATGCAAAATTTCTTAAGGATTTTTGCACTCAGAAAATGAGGAATCCCGCTTGATACTAAACAAGGTAAGGTTGACTGAAAAGGTAAGTTGCATTCTTACTTTTCTTACTCCTTCAAAACTGAAAGATCCTAGTGCTTTTACCATTCTTTGTTATATTGGTGATCATTGCATAAATCACACCCTTCTTGATTTAGGAGCTAGTGTAAATCTTCACCCATTTGATCTGTTTGAATGGTTAGATATATAAGAATTGAAACCTACTCTTGTCACCCTTCAATTGACTAATAGATCACTTAGAATCCCTAGGGGCATGATTGAAGATGTTCTAGTAAAGGTTGATGATTTTTATTTTCTTGTGGATTTTGTTGCACTAGATATAAAACCAGGAGAAACTCATGAGTTCTAAACTCCATTCATACTCGAAAGACCTTTTTTAGCAATAACTAATGCAAACATTCACTGTGCAATTGGAGAATTAGAGTTTACATTTGGAGATATGAAGGAAAAGCTAAATGTTGTTGATGTTGTTAGGTTTGCAAATAGGGATGATGGTCTTGAATGTTTTATTCTTGATAAGATTGATCCATTAATTGATGAGTCTTTCCTTATTCTCATGCAAAAAGATTTTTGGAGAGTACTTTGAATCATGGTTAAATAAGTCTAGGTAGGTTTGAGAAGGAATCCGATGAAGATAATAAATCTTTAGAAGGTGATCTAGGATTTGATGAAAAAATTTAGGTTTGTGTAATAGAACCATACTTGACTCTTTCTAAAGAACCCATGCTTCCTTCTATACAATCTCCTCCTGTGTTGCAACTCAAACAACTTCCAAGTCAAGTCAAGTATGTTTTCCTTAGGTCAGATCGAACACTTCCCGTGAGACCTTAGACCCAACATATAGCATGACATACTTAATTGCTATAAATATGTGCTAGTTTAAAGTGTCATATGTGTGAGTGTGTTTATTTTAGCAATTAAGATTTAAATAGTAGTTTATTTTCTTTTATTTCTCTTGTTTTCTTTAAAAGAGGACACTAATATTATTAATTTAAATAAAAATATTTTAACTACTATTTTGACATTTACATTATGTGGGATTATTTTTAATACTTAGTGGACTTATTTTCATCATTTTAAAACTAGCCCTGAGCCCGAGAAAAAAATTAAAGTATCTTATTTTGCAAATTTAGTATTTTTTCCTTAATATATATATATATATATATATAGTGAATAGTGAACATTATACTACACATTTGAGCTTTTCTTGCATTTTATTTAACTAAACCCAACCCAAACTCTTTAAACCTAAACCCAACAACCCAACAACCCAAACCCATATCCGTACATAACTATATATTATACAATACAATACATATAACCCACAAAAGCAAAAAACATAGAAAAAAAGATAGGCCAAATCGGCCATGAAGAAAAAGAAAGAGAAAAAGAAAAATTCAACCAATTGAGCAAGAATTGATCTTCTAGCTTGGAATTAGAGGTTCTTGGAGCAACCTAGAGCAACAACAAGTCTTCTACATCTTGGATTATGTGCGGGAAATTCATGTTCTATGCATTTGAAATTCTAGGGTTATATTAAAATTTTGTAATTGTTATTTATTGCCTTATTTATGCTTATAGTTGCTTGTAATACATCTTATGGAGGTTGTAGAGTACTCTTTTGAAGTTATTTGGCATCTTGAATGGCTAGAAATGGTGAACGTTGCATTGTAGAAGAAGATGAATAGTAATAAATAGTAGATTTTACATATTTTGGGCTTTGTGCTTTTCTATGAGTTTTATTGCCTCTATTAGTTGCCTTAACCTCCTAGAATGCTAATTGTATCATGAAAATGATTTTAACCTAGTTAGAATTACAATTATGCTTGAAAAACAAAGAGGACTTTGGAACAAAGTGTTGACTTTGACTTATATGGTATGTAGATAGTCTTAGGTGTGTTAGGAAGCACTTAAAATGTAATTATCGCGTGGTTTGGCTAATTAGATTAAGTAGCTGTAGTTCAAATCACCTAAAGGGCTTTCCAGGACTTTGTGGTAATCAAGCTTTAAAAGGTGATTTTGTAGTATTTATGTGGGTCATAAAGTGGTTTTAAGTGAATGGTAAAGTTAGATTAGGAATTCGTTATCTTGTGTGAAGTTTATAACCTTATTTGTAAGCATTAGAATTGTGAATTGTTGAGTTTCTTGAGAATTGATTGAGCTTATTGCATAATTAGGTATTTGAATTGTTATACTTGTTATAATTGATATATTTGTCTATTGAGTGAATTATAATTGTAATTTGGGTGAATAAGCATGATAATAATTCATAGGTCATGTTTATAGTTAGATTATGTATAAGTGTTAGGTGTGTTTGTATAGAATGTTATCCTTTGGGTGAGGTTTTATGAGTTGAGTTACATGATTATTTTGCTAAGGGTGGATTGAATATGCTTATAACTTGTTGTGATGCTATCGTTGAATGTTTGCAAGCATGTTATCTAGTTATATAATAATTGAGTAAAGAAGAGTTGGGTGTCTTGTAATTGTAATTAATTACTTGCCATCTATTGAATTGGAAATGTTATGTCCATGCTTGTTAATGCTTATTGGATGATAAGGATTATTTATAACTCATGAATGTCAAGTGAAGTAAGTCATATTACATTTATATGATCAATCTAGGATTGCGTATTTGACCTAATTCAAGGTGATTGGAAGTGAGTAGAAACCATTTTTGCATCTTGAGCCTGGTAAAGGTGAGTGACTTCATCCTTTTATGCATTTTAGTTTATTTACTTGTTAAAAGACTTCATGATTTGGCATGATTATTGGAGTCGTGTATTTGTTTGATCGTTCGTGAAATAAATTTGGAATTCTTTGTCTTGTTTGAAGTATATGATCTAATTAGTAAGCATTTGAAAGGTGTTTAGTTGGATTTTATGTGAATTAGTTGATTTTGTTGCCTAGTTATTTATTTGAATTGTTTGATTGCTATATTTGAGTATCAAATGAGTTATATGTTGTATATGGGGTGAGACTAGCCTACTTTGCTACCTTCCCACTCGATTCAGATTTGGTATCTCATGATTCTTGATTCGTTATTCGCGGTTGCGCAATCTTTTCGGACATGGTAGTGTCGAGAAACTCCGGGCAGCAACGGGCTGTCGGTCTAGCTCGGCTACCATGGTGCCTATTTCCTCTCTCGCTGTGGCATACTTCCTTACCCCAGAGGCGTGGTTCACCTCGTTCGGGCATACGGACCTATCTTGGGAGAATGGGTTGTAAGATCGAGGTACATCCGGAATACCCCATTAGAGGAATTAGGGGATTTGCTGACATTTGAAGATCATGGCTCGTGGTTCGAGATCGAAGACAAAGAAGATGAATCGTATCCTTTTTAAAATTTGTTTGATGTTCATTCAATTAACTCGCCTTATTGTGTTATTTGTGTTACTATCTTTGTTGCATTGCACGAAATCATTTACGAAAACGCCTCGGTTAACTGTTTTTTCTCCCTCACTGAGTATACACATGTTGTATGCTCACCCTCTTCCTAACATTTTTATGAAGCAATCAAAGTGCCTACAAGCTGTATGGACTCTTGTGCATTGAAGTGTTGTTTGCTCGTGATAGTATACTTTACAGAGTAAAAGTCTTGTGTGTAGTTGATTCATGTTATAAAGGATTGTAATAGTTAGCTTAATGTTTGTATGATATGTTAATTGTAAAGGGTATGCAATAACTTGTAATCTTTACCTTATTGTCTTATAGCTGTTTGCTTGGGTATTTCGAATGGTTGGCGGACCTAATTTATAAGAAAAATAGATAGGAAATATTAGAGTGGTATGATAAGTGGATTTAAAAGATAATATTTCAATGGATTTAACCTTGCATGCCTGTGTGTTACGTTGTTGGGTTCCAAGACTCGGATGGCCTTGAGGAGTTTGTTGTTTGTGATAATAATGGAAGTTGGAAATTATGGAGGAGGTTGGACTTTGGTTTTGAGATTATAATTGCTTGTACAAGTTTTGGATTGTCCTATAAACATGGGAGACTCCGTCCGTCTTCCCTTATTTTTCGTGACCTCGGGTATTGGATCGGGGCTCTGGTCTCGTGAGGGATCAGGGTATTACAGAAGTGGTATCAGAGCTTAGTTAGCTTTCAGTCGGGACAAGATCTTTGGCCTATTGGGTAGTGACCTTGATTGTGTGCTTGTAAAGTGTGTTACATGGATAAAGTGATATACGTGACTTGTGTGCTAGGTATGTTAATGTGTTATGTGCTCGGAATGTGTAAAATTGTGTACTAGTGTAAGCTCTATGCAATTGTAACTACTTTATGGTTTAAGTGGCTTTGTATGATTATATGATTGCGTGATTGATTACTTGTCTAAGTGTATGGTTGCCTAAGTAAGTTGCATGCTAGTATGAGAATAAGAACATGAAGAGTCTATTGCATGAATACGTGAGTTAGAAGAATGTCTAGATTGTTTGTAAGCTAAGTGCATCGTATGTGACTATGTGAACAATGTATCTTGAGAGTAAATATTTTATCTATATGTGTTATATGTCTATCTAATCACTAGTTACATGCATGCTATACCTTGTCTAGGTCAGAAAGAATAGGCTTGCTCTAGTCTAAGTAAGGGGAAAATCATTATCTTTTGTGCATTATATGACTGCTTTAGAGTTTGATTAGGTATTAATTGCATGTGTTAATTGATATTTGCACTTATATGTGTATTTACTTAATTATTCAAGTAAACCTTACATGCATGTAAAGTGTTTAATATGATGTATGAATGAACATTTGAGTAAATGTTAGTTTATGAGAGTATATTAACATGAAATTAGCATGTTAGATTGAGTTAATCTTAAATATGTGTGTATGTATGTGAGAGTTGCATATTCTTGAATGAATATATGCAATTATGTGTCATACTTGTGTAAACTGTGAAAGACGTGCCCTATGTGTAATTATGTGGCTAAGTGTATAGCTATATGACTTAACTATGCAATATGTGAAAGGATATGTGATATGTGTCAGTATATGAGTAGGTGTACATTTAATTGAGTTATGTATCTTATTTATTAGCAGTAACATGTATGACTTCATCTCACAAATAAATTGTCATTTATGCTAAAATAGCTTGTCAAGTAAAGGTAGGTGTTAATACATCTTGGATTAGCTAGAAGTTGCATAATCATCCTCATCTTGTTCATTTATGTGAGGATACCTACTACGGGAGCATTACATTTGATAAGTAAAGTATGTGTTTAGAAATGTATGCTTTATATGGTCACAACTGCATGCATACATAATACCCTTGAGTTGGTAAGTGATCTCTCCCCTCTATAGTACGATGGTCGGCAAAGAATCTCTTAGGAAAGTGAACCAGCAAATGGGTATTCACCTTGGTACTCTTATCTGAGACTGTGTGTGACAGTGGGTTTTAGTGGCATTCTGTCGGTATTATTTCTTGAGCATCTCAGAGGGAATCTCTATGTGACATCGTATATGGAGTTCATGTTTGGTACCTATATTTGGAAGAGTTCACCCCTATAAATGTTCAATAAGTGTTCTTGACATGAAATATTACCTAGATTCTTATTCGGGACTTTATCTATGGCATTCCTTTGGTATTTTTATTGGGTATCTCTTGGTAATATTGGTATGCTTGAACTATTACTGGATTTCTATTCAACTACATCTCCAGTATTTATATACGAGCTTTCTCTTGGTATTTTCTAACTGGTATTTTCGTAAGGGCCTTTTTTTCGTTACCTTGCTCGGGATTTCATCGGTGAAAGTCTTTTGGGAATTCTTACTGGATTTTTCGGTAATATTATTGTGGGTATTGCTAGTATTCTGGGTATTGTGCTTCTTTGACTTTAGGATCGACTAGAGCTGCTGCAATTGTTGAAGAATCTTGTTGAAGAATCCTTAAGGATAAGAAATTGCGTGGACGCAATTTTTGTAAGGAGGGGATGATGTGAGACACCAGACCCAGCATGTAATACCCCGGCCCCTCACGAAACCAGAAGTTCTATTAAACAATCTATACTCATCCCAATACCAAACCCAGTCGCAAAATTTAGGACTAATTAAGTTTTCCCTGTTTATAGGACTAACTGAATACCTGTAAACAGTAAATAAAGCCACAAATATAACCCACATCATTCTCATACAACTCCAACTCCAACCATGCCCCGTCTCAAAGCCATCCGAGCCTTAGACTAACTTAAACATCAAACATACAAGCATGCATTCATTAATTGTTAAAGGTTCATGATTATAATCTCACTTATCATACCACTCTAACATTAACTAGTTTTCTTTCTTATAATTTAAGTCCGTCAATCAGTCAAAACATGCAAGCATGCAGCTATTAGACAATAAAATAAAGATTACAAGTTATTACAACATTAAAAGCCATTCGCAACTATCAATACATTCTAATTTTAACTTTACAATTACAAAACTGTATTCAATGACAATCCACGTAAGCCAGCATAATCAATCACGAAACTCTCGAGCCTTCTTTTCTACCTCTGATAGCACTAAACCTGAAAGGTGTTAGAAATGAGGGTGAGTATACAACATGTATATTCAGCGAGGAAGGGGAAATGGGAACAATATACTTGGGGTTCGTGCAATGCAGCAACTTAACACATTTAATACAATAAATAAACAATGGATAACAATTCTAATTCCACACTTTAAAAAGGATACGATCGATAACCCTTATCACTCCAAGTCTTCGATTCTCGATCTACGAACCACGACTCGATCACGATATGCCGGCATCCCAAACACCAAAGGGTATTTCGGATGCACCCAATCCTACGACCCAACACCCCCTGGCAATCTTCGGACCAGGCGAGTGAGGGAATAGGGTACGGAGCTAGAGCAACCAACCCTGGCAAGCCCGCTGCCGCCCAGAGAGGCCCATTGCATCCGCCCCGACAATAAGGTTGCGCAACCATTGACTCGATAACACAGGAATCAATAATAATAACAATATAACAAAATAAGCCGATATACAAACAAGGAGGACAACAAAAGAGGTTGTCCTCGGGCACACACATCATCAATCACGCCATACAATGAAATATGATACATTCATTAGTCTATAATTGCTAAACTAATCCAACTAAAACACTTAAATCACTTAGTATCGAATATTTAGCATATAACAAGTTAAGATACATAGAATGCATATAGAAATGATCCCTCACCTTTTAGGAAGTCAAACCTGTGCGAATTAAGCCAAGATTCTCTCAATATTCTCCAAAAGCATCAATTCCCTTCAATTATCACTACCTAATATAATCAACTATATGCATAAGAAGTGATTTCTTATTGTCAACTAAAGCTAGTTCATAAAGCCATTAATTTTATCCAACTCTATTTGATTCCCTTTAATTCACATAACTAACAATATATTTCATGGTTTAACAATCATTCTAATCGATATTTGAACAATACATAAACTCAAGTGATCACATATGCAACATTCTTTAATTTCCAAGTATCAAACAAAGACAATAGCATAATAAATAACATATACATAGCCATGATAATTCATATAAGTAGAAACACTATATAACATCTAACCAATAAGTTATATAAGCGTATCTTTACACATATAATGCAATTAATAAGCAATATAAACATGTTTACTCAATCTTTAACTAGAATCGATATAACTTAACTCATAACTTCTCCGAATAGATGAACTTGTTATATAAGTACATTTAAACATTTATCCAATCTATCAAGAATCAACTAACAACAATTATTACCATGGTTCATTACTTGTTCCTTTAGTCCATTCTAAATTCATGCTCAACCAAAGCCATGTAAACCAAGCAACTTAATTCACGAGACTTCACTACTATAATACGTACACTACACAAAGGCATATAAACATTTAATTACTCAATTATAAAGCAATTATCATGAAATTAACTATGCGAACACAAAGGGGTCAATATTATACTTTTCACAAAACTTAACCGAAAGCTCACACATATCTTAGAATAGCATTTAGACACGCTAGGAGCCACTACAAAGCAATACAAGTACTAAAGCAATTAATTCATTCATTTCCCCTTTGTTCAACTAGGCTATTTAGCTTCCTACCGGAATTCAATGATCAAGTTAAGCTAGCTAACCATCCTACCAATCTAAGGATACCTAAATACCTCATTTAGAACCTCCAAATCATAACTAAAGTACAAGTACACGAAAACACCAAAAATGCATCTTTGTGGGTTTACACTACAAGTACCAATTTCAGAACCCAAACAAGCGAAACGAAAACACTTCTAAGGTTTCAATACTTAATAAAGACTAGCTATAACCTTGAAACGTGCCCGGATTCAAGTTAACCCCGAAACCCTTTATTAAAGTAGCATATTTTGATCAAATTTCTCAAATTTTGAACATAGCAAGTGCAATTAACATTTTTCCCATGCTTATGGACCTAATTAACATCTACTAGAAACCTCGAATCGAATTAAATTGTAATTTTTTTCGGAAATCCTAGTTCGGCACTATTCATCATCTTCCCCAAGTGCCATTTTCATTTTCAAGCATTCAACAAGCATTTTAAACCATCAAATATATTCTATGAAGTCATTAGAACATATAAGAAGCAACGAAACAAGCATTAAACTACTACAATATTAGATCACAAAAATAATGACACAAACTTTAATTGAATTTAATACAAAAATAGAATGCATCCTCACCTCTTTTGAAGATCAAAGAATGGTTTTAAGGTCCTAAGGATGAAGCACAACCAATTTGGGAAGCAATGGATGCAAGAATGAAGCAAGAAGTAATTTTTTTTTTTGAGAAGTTATTATTCCCGTAACTCTTTTTTTGCCATTTTTTTGACCCTTTTTTTTTGTTTCTTGGCTTATAATATTCTCATGAGATGGTCAAAGGGTAGGTCAAGCAAATAGGGTATTTTAGTAAGGGTAAATGGGTCATTTGGGTGATTAAATTTCAGCAAAATAAAATGCCAAAAATCTGAAAAATCTGAAAAAATTCCGCTAGTACTATTCATTAGACATTTCGCAAATTTTTTTCCATTGATCCCGATATGCAATGCACGCACGGTCAGGGGCTATAGTCCCCTAAAAATTTGTAGTATTTTATAAAAATATAAAATGCATGAAAAGAAATATTTGAATTTATGAAAATATAAAAAAAATGAAGTAATTGGCTAAATTACATCTAAGTTAACCATTTAATGAATGCAATTAATGAAGTGCTGGGTTCAGGGTGTCACATCCTCCCCTCCTTACAAAAATTGCGTCCTCGCAATTTCTTGAGCTGAAATGACTTCTAAGAACTGCAACAGTTTCCGTCGGACTTGAAGTCAAGAAGTGTAATACCGAAGGAAACTAAGAAGAGCGAACGTCACTGAAGGAAACCCGAGTGGGGTAGCTAAATAAAGGCTCCTATGAAAATACCCAATAGGAGTCCGGTAAGAATGCACACGAGGAGGCCATTCACTAATGCTGAGAGAGCACCAAAAGAAATCCCATTAAGAAGAGTATGCAGCTAATATCCAAAATGCCCGGATAATATCAAGAAATTCCCAAGAAGGAAGTCCGGTGAATCCCAACTCTAACTGTCAAATAAAGGCTCAAGATTGCCAAATAAAGGCCTAATTAGATGTCCAGCTTGGGACTCCGAGAAAATACCACCAATAAATCTGATTAAGGATGCCAAATAAAGGCTCCGAATAAGTATACGAATCCAGAAGTTGGAATAAGAATCTCTCTAATTATGAATCACCATATAAAAATCCCCAATATACTCGTTATACCAGTAGTCCAGAGGAAATACCAAATAATCTCTAGGCAAGAATACCAGACGAAAATACTGAAGAAAATGCCCAATAAGAATATCAAGGTGGTACTATAGGTAAAATCCCGAACAAGAAATCCAAGTGGGAGTGTGCGCAAAGAATACTGACCAATACTCATAAAGATGAATTCTTTTGAATAAGAGTATCAAATAAGACCTCCATATATGACGCCAATTAGAAGATCTATCCGAGATTCCCAAATAGGAGTTCCAGCCAAGAAGTACCGTTTAAGAAGTGCCAAGAGAGTCCAAATTTAACCTCGGGGCATCAAATCCTTTCACTGATCCCAATAGCCGATTGAACCATTATTCTCTCACCAGTCAGCATCAATGGCCGTCTCTTTCAGGGGAGAATGCTTACTTACCGATTTAAGGGGACAATGCATGAATGCCAAGATATCACCTAATGTAATTGATGTAATATTCATATATCAGGAGATTATGACATATATCACACAAGCTATTATATAACCAGAAGTTTTATAACACAAAGTTAATCAACAAGATAGTTCAAATATGAGTCACATGCAATGAATACAATTCACAACACAACTATGCCGAGACACTCAAGTATACACGTTACAATCAACATTTCGAGCAAGTAGCGATTCATTCGATTCATGATTAGCTATATCACTACACTTGACAAATATTTAACACACAGTACACATCACTATCACATAGATCACATATTAAGTTTAGGATACAAGATTGCACAAAAGACACTCACATTCTCAAGGCACACGAAGCACACACCAAATCAAGATACATTTCACAAGCACGCACTCGAGGTTCATTACCCAGCAGTCCGAAGACCCTATCCCGGCTGAGAGCATCTAAGCTCTGATACTACCTGTAATACCCCGGCCCCTCACGAAACCAGAAGTTCTATTAAACAATCTATACTCATCCCAATACCAAACCCAGTCACAAAATTTAAGAAAAATGGACGGAGTTTTCCCTGTTTAGATGACTAACTGGATACCTGTAAATAGTAAATAAAGCCACAAATATAACCCATATCATTCTCATACAACTCCAACTCCAATCATGCCCCGTCTCAAAGCCATCCGAGCCTTAGACTAACTTAAACATCAAACATACAAGCATGCATTCATTAACTGTTAAAGGTTCATGATTATAATCTCACTTATCATACCACTCTAACATTAACTAGTTTTCTTTCTTATAATTTAAGTCCGTCAATCAGTCAAAATATGCAAGCATGCAGCTATTAGACAATAAAATAAAGATTACAAGTTATTACAACATTACAAGCCATTCGCAACTATCAATACATTCTAATTTTAACTTTACAATTACAAAACTGTATTCAATGACAATCCACGTAAGCCAGCATAATCAATCACGAAACTCTCGAGCCTTCTTTTCTACCTCTGATAGCACTAAACCTGAAAGGTGTTAGAAATGAGGGTGAGTATACAACATGTATATTCAGCGAGGAAGGGGAAATGGGAACAATATACTTGGGGTTCGTGCAATGCAGCAACTTAACACATTTAATACAATAAATAAACAATGGATAACAATTCTAATTCCACACTTTAAAAAGGATACGATCGATAACCCTTATCACTCCAAGTCTTCGATTCTCGATCTACGAACCACGACTCGATCACGATATGCCGGCATCCCAAACACCAAAGGGTACTCCGGATGTACCCAATCCTACGACCCAATACCCCCTGGCAATCTCCGGACCAGGCGAGTGAGGGAATAGGGTACGGAGCTAGAGCAACTAACCCTGGCAAGCCTGCTGCCGCCCAGAGAGGCCCATCGCATCCACCTCGACAATAAGGTTGCGCAACCATTGACTCGATAACACAGGAAGCAATAATAATAACAATATAACAAAATAAGCCGATATACAAACAAGGAGGACAACAAAAGAGGTTGTCCTCGAGCACACACATCATCAATCACGCCATACAATGAAATATGATACATTCATTAGTCTATAATTACTAAACTAATCCAACTAAAACACTTAAATCACTTAGTATCGAATATTTAGCATATAACAAGTAAGACACATAGAATGCATATAGAAATGATCCCTCACCTTTTAGGAAGTCAAACCTGTGCGAATTAAGCCAAGATTCCCTCAATATTCTCCAAAAGCATCAATTCCCTTCAATTATCACTACCTAATACAATCAACTATATGCATAAGAAGTGATTTCTTATTGTCAACTAAAGCTAGTTCATAAAGCCATTAATTTTATCCAACTCTATTTGATTCCCTTTAATTCACATAACTAACAATATATTTCATGGTTTAACAATCATTCTAATCGATATTTGAACAATACATAAACTCAAGTGATCACATATGCAACATTCTTTAATTTCCAAGTATCAAACAAAGACAATAGCATAATAAATAACATATACATAGCCATGATAATTCATATAAGTAGAAACACTATATAACATATAACCAATAAGTTATATAAGCGTATATTTACACATATAATGCAATTAATAAGCAATATAAACATGTTTACTCAATCTTTAACTAGAATCGATATAACTTAACTCACAACTTCTCCGAATAGATGAACTTGTTATATAAGTACATTTAAACATTTATCCAATCTATCAAGAATCAACTAACAACAATTATTACCATGGTTCATTACTTGTTCCTTTAGTCCATTCTAAATTCATGCTCAACCAAAGCCATGTAAACCAAGCAACTTAATTCACGAGACTTCACTACTATAATACGTACACTACACAAAGGCATATAAACATTTAATTACTCAATTATAAAGCAATTATCATGAAATTAACTATGCGAACACAAAGGGGTCAATATTATACTTTTCACAAAACTTAACCGAAAGCTCACACATATCTTAGAATAACATTTAGACACGCTAGGAGCCACTACAAAGCAATACAAGTACTAAAGCAATTAATTCATTCATTTTCCCTTTGTTCAACTAGGCTATTTAGCTTCCTACCGGAATTCAATGATCAATTTAAGCTAGCTAACCATCCTACCAATCTAAGGATACCTAAATACCTCATTTAGAACCTCCAAATCATAACCTAGAGCACAAGTACACGAAAATACCAAAAATGCCTCTTTGTAGGTTTACACTACAAGTACCAATTTCAGAACCTAAACAAGCGAAACGAAAACACTTCTAAGGTTTCAATACTTAATAAAGACTAGCTATAACCTTGAAACGTGACCGGATTTAAGTTAACCCCGAAACCCCTTATTAAAGTAGCATATTTTGATCAAATTTCTCAAATTTTGAACATAGCAAGTGCAATTAACATTTTTCCCACGCTTATGGACCTAATTAGCAACTACTAGAAACCTCGAATCGAATTAAATTATAATTTTTTTCAGAAACCCTAGTTTGGCACTATTCATCATCTTCCCCAAGTGCCATTTTCATTTTCAAGCATTCAACAAGCATTTTAAACCATCAAATATATTCTATGAAGTCATTAGAACATATAAGAAGTAACGAAACAAGTATTAAACCACTACAATATTAGATCACAAAAATAATGACACAAACTTTAATTGAATTTAATACAAAAATAGAATGCACCCTTACCTCTTTTGAAGATCAAATAATGGTCTTAAGGTCCTAAGGATGAATCACAACCAATTTGGGAAGCAATGGAACCAAGAATGAAGCAAGAAGTAATTTTTTTTTTTTGAGAAGTTATTATTCCCGTAACTCTTTTTTTGCCATTTTTTTGACCCTTTTTTTTTTGTTTCTTGGCTTATAATATTCTCATGAGATGGTTAAAGGGTAGGTCAAGCAAATAGGGTATTTTAGTAAGGGTAAATGGGTCATTTGGGTGATTAAATTTCAGCAAAATAAAATGCCAAAAATCTGAAAAATCTGGAAAAATCCCGTTGGTACTATTTATCAGACATTTCGCGAATTTTTGTCCGTTGATCCCGATATGCAATGCATGCACGGTCAGGGGCTATAGTCCCCTAAAAATATGTAGTATTTTATAAAAATATAAAATGCATGAAAAGAAATATTTGAATTTATGGAAATATAAAAAAAATGAAGTAATTGGCTAAATTACATCTAAGTTAACCATTTAATGAATGCAATTAATGAAGTGCTGGGTTCGGGGTATCACACAGCATATAGCATGACATACTTAATTGTGTATAAATTTGTGCTAGTTTAAAGTGTCATGTGTGAGTGTGTTGAATTATGCATAAGTTTAATTTGGAAGATGGAGCCAAGACATCTAGAGAGATGCAACGTAAGTTGAACCCGAACGTGAGGGAAGTTGTAAAGAAAGAAATAGTAAAGTTGTTGGATGCAGGTATCATTTATCCTATTTTCGACAGTAATTGGGTTAGTCCTATACAGGTTGTGCCTAAGAAATTAGGAATCACTGTTGTGACAAATGATAAAGGAGAACTAGTACCTACCCGCACCACAACAGGATGACGCATGTGTATTGACTCTAGGAAACTCAATGCTTCGACAAGAAAATATCATTTTCCTTTACCATTCATTGATCAAATCTTGGGCAGGTTGGCAGGGCAAAGTTATTATTGTTTCCTTGATGGGTACTCGGGATACAACCAGATCCCTGTGGATCCCAAAGATCAGGAAAAGAAAACTTTCATATGCTCTTTTGGCACATTTGCCTACAGAAGAATGCCTTTTGGCCTTTGCAACGCACCATTTACTTTCCAACGCTACATGATGTCTATTTTAACTGATATGATGGATGTATTTGTGGAGGTCTTCATGGATGATTTCTCTATCTTTGGTTTTTCATTTGAAACTTGTTTGAATAATCTTTCTTTGGTGTTGAAAAGATGTCAGGAATCTAATCTCGTCCTTAGCTGGGAAAAAAAACATTTCATAGTTCAAGAAAGAATTGTTCTCAGACACATTGTATCCAAGGAAAAAGTTCGAGTTGATAAATCTAAGGTTGATATTATCTCTAATCTACCCCCTCCTACAAATGTTAAACAGGTGAGATCATTCCTTGGACATATTGGTTTCTACCGACGATTTATAAAGGATTTTAGTAAGATTGCTAGACCTTTATCAAATGTGTTAGCATAGGATACTCCATTTCAATTTGATGAAAAATGTGTCACTGCTTTTGAAATGCTAAAAAATGCACTTTCCACTGCTCCGGTAATTCAGCCACTGGATTACTTTATTCCTTTTGAAATTATGTGTGATGCTTCAGATTATGCCATAGAAGCTGTATTAGGTCAACGCAAAGATCGCATCCCTTGTGTGATTTACTATGCCAACTGAACTTTGGATGATGCCCATAAAAACTACACCGCTATAGAGAAAGAATTATTTGTTGTAGTTTTTGCATTAGAAAAATTTTGGTCTTATGTGTTGGGGTAAAAAATCATCATTTATTCTGACCACTCGGCATGAAGATACCTTTTAGAAAAGAAAGATGCTAAACCTAGACTTATTCGATGGTTGTTACTAATTCAAGAATTTGACTTAACAATCAAAGATAAGAAAGGTCAGAAAAATGTAGTTGCTGATCATTTGTCACGGATTGTATCCAAGGAAATAGAAAATGAACTACCTTTGAGTGATATTTTTCCTGATGAACAATAATTGACAATTTCTTCTCCTCAATTTCCTTGCTACGCTCATATTGTGAACTATCTTGCAGTAGGTAAAATACCCAGGGAACGGAACAAGGTTGAGAGGGATCGATTTTTCTCAAAAACAAAACATTATTTTTGGGAGGATCCTCATTATTTCGTGTTTGTTCTGACCAAATTATTCGCAGATGTATACTAGCGTATGAACAGCTAAGTATCATGTCATTTTGTCATTCGCAGGAATGTGGATGACACTTTGGAGGACGACAAACAACTATTAAAATTTTGCAAAGTGGATTTTATTGGCCTACATTGTTCAAAGATGCTCATGAATTTTGCAAGGCATGTGAAAGATGCCAAAAGATAGGTAACATGGGAAAAAGGGATATGATGCCCTTGAATCCTATTTTGATATGTGAACTTTTTGATGTTCGGGGTATTGACTTCATGGGTCATTTACCTATTTCCTTTGCTTTTCAATACATTATGGTTGGTGTTGATTATGTGTCTAAGTGGATTGAGGCAACTACAACACAGACTAATGATCACACTGTTGTGATGAAATTCATAAAAGAAAATATTTTCTGTTGGTTTAGAATTCCAAGAGTTATCATTAGTGATGGTGGAAGTCATTTCATTCACCGAACTTCTGAAAAATTATTGAAGAAATACTCAGTCATTCATAAGGTTGCTACCCCATATCACCAACAAACTAGTGGACAGATTGATGTTTCTAATAGGGAGATTAAATCAATCCTTGAAAAGACAGCAAGACCCAATAGGAAGGATTAGTCTACTCGATTGAATGATGCACTTTAGGCATATAGAACTGCTTATAAGACTCTCATAGGAATGTCACCTTTTCGTTTAGTTTTTACAAAAAATATGTCATTTACCTGTAGTGTTGGAACATAAGGCTTATTGGGCAATTAGAACTATGAATTTTGACTGGCAAAAAGTTGGTGAAAACAGGTTACTTCATCTAAATGAACTTGAAGAGATGCATTTAGAGGCATACGAGAATGCCAAGGTATACAATTAGAGAATGAAGAGAACACATGACAAAATGATTGTTCGAAAGTCTTTTATTCTTGGAGAAGATGCGTGATTATTTAATTCTAAGTTACGATTATTTCCAAGAAAATTGAGGTCTAGATAGAATGGACCATTTAAGGTTGAACAAGTTTTCCGTTCGGGGTTGTCAAGATAAAAGATAAAAAGGATGGAAAAACTATGTTTGCAAATTGACAAAGGCTAAAACCAGCAATCCGGTTACAGAATTGGGTTGAAGAGTTAATTGTAGTTAAAGACCCAATCTCTACAGAGTAATGATTTCAAGGTAAGTTTGTTTGGCTGAAGACGTTAAACTTAGTGCTCCTAAGAGGCAACCTAGGGATTCTTGTGGTTATTTATATTCTATTTTTATTTCTGTAATTTATTTTTTTACCATATGAATTTTTCTCCAACTTAATGTGGTTTTGATTTTAACCCTGAGAAACATTTATAAAGGTATAATTGTCATGATACTAGTGGTCACTGTACGTTTCTGTGTGTGGTTGACTGACCAGTGTCTAACAGTACATGCCACTCCACTAGCTTAATGTAGTTTGGGTCTGTTAGGTATTACTTGATAAGGTAGTTGGGAGTGTGAGAATACACAAGATGTAATGTTTGCAACGTAAAGCCTCACTGTAATGCACTTGATCCTGTGGAACTAGTTGCAGCCCCACGAGAGTGCCGAAGGAAAGTACTGGATGACGTGAGCATAGAAACCTCTAGAAGAGCTAGTCCGTTAATTTTATTTTTAAAAAAAATTGTGATTTTTGTAGAAAATGGGTTTGAGGAAGATTATATCTTCCTAATTTGTAATCTTTCTCCCAAAAAATAAAAATAATAAAAAAAGTAAAAGCCTGGAAAAACCACGCTCGAACGCGCCTAACATTCCGCTCAAGTGCGATCAACCCTAGTAGAGGGTTTTAAACCCCTACTTCTTTCTTCTTCCCCTCATTTTCTTTTTTCTTCACCGCCACCTTCTTTCTCTTCTCTCTTAAAATTTTTTCTTTTATTCTCTTCCTCTACCGCCTTTCTGCATTAAAAAATATAGGAATGTTTCAACCAATGTTGGAAGATCAACTTGCTGTTGTGCAACTCACATTTGGAATAATGCTCATCATTTACCTTTTAATTGTGCTGCATATCGTCAAGTGTGATCTTAGCCATGATTGAGTCAAGAAAAAAAAAATGATTGTGCATTCTCAACTTTAGGAATAATATTGTTGTAATGTTGTTGTTGTACTTTTCATTTTCTTTTGTGCACTCTCTTAGTGTTTAATAAAATATAGTGTGGTTTATTTTAAAGTTTATATATTTATTATAATAAGTAAATATATATTTTGATAGTGTTTTATTATTATTCTTATTCTTATTATTATTATTATTATTTTCTTTATTTCTTTCTTCCATTAATGTGGATTGAATATTAAAAAAAAAAAAAAACGCAGTTGGGCGCTCGAGCGAGCCTGCCCATGCACTCGAGTGCCAAGCTGAAATTAGGGCTTATAACCTAAGCCCCGATTTCAAAAACAAAAAAACACAAACCCCCCACCCCCATAGAAATCAACTCCAAATCACCCCCAACAAATTCCCCGCCCCAAATCACCATCAAATCTTCATTCCAACGTATGATTTCTTACTACAGTTCTTATTTTCGCATTTTTCTTCATTTTATTTTGAGTTATATATGTGTATGTATATGTTTATATATGTATGTATATATATATTTCAAGGCTTTAAGAATGATTTTTGCTCTTAGATAATGGATTAATGTTGTTCTAATGGGTTAAATCTTCACTCGGGTATGAAATTTTTCATGTATGTATATGTGTAGATGTGTATGTATATGGGTATGTATAGGTGTATAAATATATGCGTTTATAGAGAATATGAATTGGATTTGTCTTATAAAAAAAATTTTGAAATTTTAATACAAAATTTTTTTAAAAATTAGATCTATGTTTCTTTATTTTTGTAGATGTATATCTTCTATTTATGTATGAATTGTTGTAATGATTAGGTGTTGGGAGTATTGTGTGTTGTTGAGGATATTGTGTGGTTGATATTGGGTGTTGTTGACTAAGTTGGCATATTTTTGAGCATTTGTGTATATATAAAAAAAATCACATAAAAAATAAATATAAAAAATTCTGAAAAAAAATGTTGTGTGCTTTTCTTAGTTGTTCTAATTTAGATTTTATTTTATTTAGATTATGGGTCCAAAGAGGCAAAAAGTTGGGAAGTTGTCGTTGACTCAAAGAATCGAAAATGCTAAACGTGTGTCAGACCCAAACCCGGTCCTTCAGAAACCAAGCTCGGTCGCGACGACACACAGATATTATAACGCATATAATATGAACAATCAACGCAACAAAGAATACATAACATACATTCTCAAAAGCTCGCATCATTCATATACAACAACATTTCAACATTCTCTAGCGGAATACACTATATATTCATACATTCGTTCGGCAAAAGTAGACAACACTTTCATAACCAAAGCATAATTAAATATAAACATATGACAAGTCATAAGCCTAACTAGTTATGATCATGATCCAACATAACCAACAATATAGATACATCAAAAGAAGCTAGGCTTCACAATATTTCAACTAACCAAGTACTAAACCATACTTAACAACTACTAAAGCAAGTAAACATAGTTTCATAGTCAAGTACATCAACTACTCATAGAATACATGGTCAACCTCACTAGTTCCTTCCTCACGCACATAGTCCACATCATGAACACATGTATCATGCATTAAAGAAGAATGAGCTAAACAGGCTCAGTGAGGGAAGTATAAAAGGAAGTTTGAAAGCATTAACTCAAAAACCTTTTGAACACATTAGAAACAACATATCACATAGCAACCACATACTCACATACGCTTAACAACCATGAAGCATTCACGTTAAACAACACATCAAGAAGTTATCGCTTTAGACACTCATTGAAGTCGACACCTTATAATACCACCACGAACTCAACACTTCTCTCGCCCACTTGTGTACTCATGATGTACACGATCCTACGACCAATCTCACTATGGCCTTCACCGACCACACAAGAGAAAAGACTAGTACATGGTAGTCATGCAATTACCGGCAAGCCCTATGCTGCCCAGCACGACACGATGCTACCATGACGAACTAAGGTTGCAACCTGACACTTCACATCACATCTCATAACATATTCATTAACCAACATCACATCCACTACTCAACAACACATCCATTAACTCAACAACACATTCAACAACTCAACAACACATCCATTAACTCAACTAAACATCATTAAACATATATCCAACACATTAGTACCAACATTTAACTATCCAAGAACATGATTTTTACAACACACTAACATCATCTAAGCTCATAAAAACATGGCCTTTACACATTAACTCCAGCTAAACCTTAAAAGAACATGATCCCTACAAAACAACTCCAACTTTTCAACAACATTTAACCAACCTATGCATCTCTACAACATATAACCTCAACACAATCAATATAGCAACTATTTACAATGCATTATGAACCCTTTACAACAACAAAACCAAGCATTAAACAAGCCAAACATGCCAAATACTAAAAATGTACCAAGGCTGGAATTTTTTAAAATTCATCAAAATAAACCCTTAAATTCACCAAATTCACTCCAAAGCCATGAAATCATATACCAATCACATATATATAATCACAAACACCAAAGCCAACTCAATTTCTCATCTTCCAACCAACAAAGTTAGCTTATTTTCAACTATTTTGCCTCCAACAAGTTCATATGCACATATAAAGCTCTCAAATCACTACTACAACATATATTCATCTCTACAAACATTTATAACACAATTATATAACATTTTCATGGATCAAAGTAGGCATACACATGCAAGAACTTGAAACCCTCACCTTAAAATTGTTGGAAAAGACTAGATATGGCAAGAACAAGCTATAGAGAACAATCTTTGAGCTAATTCCACTTTGATTTGGCTTTGAATTGCAAGATTCACCTTAAAAAAATGATCTTAACCCTAACTTTTCTATTTTTTTTCTCTCTTGGCCGATTTTCCTAAGCTATTTGTCTTGCTCTGTTGTTTTGTTTGTTATGTATATAATGTATGTATAATGTATATAAGGGTCAAACTAGTCAAACAAGACACCTAAGGCTAAGTCAAACATGGTCAAGGTTCGTTGGCTTTGTACAATAAGCTTATATTGTATGTATGTATTGTATAAATGATCAATTAAGCTAATTATGCAAAGTCAAATAGTCAAAGACGGCATACAAAATTATTATCTAACATGTTTATATGTATTTATGTATGTATTATATATATGTCAGTAAGACTAAGTCAATTATAGTATACTAAGTAAAATAAGACTATATTTAAATATATATATATATATATAGGTAAGTTAGATGCAAATATGATGTAGTAAAATAGATAAATACGTATTTAGCATATAATACTATCAAATAATGTTTAAAACAAATAAATGCACATATAATGAAATGCTCGGGTCTCACAACTTGAGCCTGAGACAAAATTCTCCGAGGCTCTAAGGACACACGAAGGTAGGCCACGTGCTTTTGAATATTTTGAAGGTTATCATATTGAGTGTATACTTCATCCACCTTTTGATGATGTTCCTGTTTATCCTCGTCTTGTTCGTCGATTTTATGAACATTTAACTTATGGTAATGGTAAATTTCAAACAAAATGGATGATTTTGAACTTGAATTTACTATTGCCAATATTATGTCTACATTGTGTGGGCATGATATATTTTATAAGGAGAATGATGGATTTGCTGAAAGAACTACGCATCTAGAGATTACTACTACTTTATGTGGAGAACCAGTGCTTGAGCATGGTGTAGCGGTCAGGCGATCTATTCTCCCGAGGGACATATAGATGATGGATATTATTATTAAGAAAAAACTTTGCCCATATGGCCATGATCAGGAGACAACTGGAGTTTTCCTACATGTTTTGCATTGGATATATCAAGGTGTTCTATTTGATGTGAGTGCTGTGATTGGTAAAAATATGATGAATCTTATAGATCACATGCAACAAATTGAGTCCACATCTATACTCCGTTTTCCTCGATTGGTGGTTTCTTTTCTTGAGAGGTTTCACTTTCCTTTCTCACCTGATGAACCAACTGTGGAATTCCCTATTAATCAATATGGTGAAACAGATTTCACCAAGAGCTTTAAGCATTTGGAGCAAGTTGTGAGAAAAATGCCACTTGCATTAAATGCTCTAAGGACATCCACTCAACCTTCTAAGGAAGTTACTTCATCGTAGCAGCCAAGCACTCAACATGAAGAGTCTCTGTTGGAGAAAATGTACAGAGAGATGCAAACAATGAATACTAACATTACTGCAAGATTGGGTGAACTGAAAGCTGACTTGGCTAATCTTAAGAAGACCAAGAAAGAGGAATTTGCTGCCTTACGAGCCGAAATTGCTTCTTTGAGAGGTTCGCGACCACATCCTCAGCAACCACCACCATAGTAACTCAGTTGGAGTGCTTTCTATTTTGTTTTATGTCATTTATGCCTTTTCATTAGTCTTTCTTTATAGGTATTCTAGTTATTTTTACACTCACAACTAATGTTGGTTTTTGAGATTTTGATTGCCAATTCTTCTTTTAGAACTTTTTGAGGAACATTGCTCGGAATGTTTATCAGGTTGTATCTTTCTTTTTCCTTTGCATGAATTACATCTTTTTTTTCCATAGAAGGCAATATAAGGCTCGGGTTTGAGGAGGACAAAATAGTCGATACCACCTGCTAATGTTTTTTTAAAATTTTCAATTTCCATTTTTCGTACTTCATTTATTCATGATAATTAAATTTGAGTAGTTTATTGTTGAAATATGGTTAGATTTTGTTTAAACTTTTGAATTAACTAAGTTTAGAATGGAAAAATGATTAGGCACTAGAGTTGAGTTTGTACCTAGAGTTTTTGAAACCTCATTAATTATTATTACATCCCAACAGCATCACATGATTCAATTACAGGTTTTTGATTAATTATCAAAAGAAGAGTAGATTGAAGTATTTTCAATGTGAGATGTTATGTTTTATTAAAATTTGACTTATTTTTCTAGATCAGTACACTCCCTAAAAAATGTATATATATTATGTATAGATGACTTGTTCAAACTTCAAAAGTGTTGATTCAGCAAACTGAGGCAGAAAAAAAAAACCATAACAAATGTTTTTTTCTATCCATTTTTTAGCATTTTTGTTATGAAAAAACTATCAATATAAATCCTGCCAAACAAGCCTTCTTTCACCAAATACAATTCAACCAATGAAACACAAAATTTTAATGGAGTCAGTGAATCAACCAACATCTATTTTCCGAGTCATTTATTCATAAAAAAAAAAGAAAAAAATCTAAGCGAGTACTACATGATTTGGAAGGTAGTTGAGTTTTAGCATTTCACGACTATCAGTAGGAAATATTTTTGATTTTACAAATCTTGCGTGATTAATTTTCTTACCTCTTAATTGACTTACAAGTGCTTAAAAAGGCTCAAAGGAATTTTTGGAATTAAGTTTGTTTCTATTCTTCTAGATACAAAACAATTCTTTGGGGTGGAATTGTTTGGAAGACAAACTCACTCTTAATCTTGTGTTTCGTAAAATATAACTGTGTAAATACATTGACTATTTGAATTTAATATTTTTGAGTCTATTAAGTGATTGATGGCTTTGCTTGAGGGCAAGCAAAGAATGGGTTTGAGGAGCTTGATAAATCCATATTTTTAGTATTTTTAACCCATTACATCATGTATATTGAATTATAACTTTGAGTTTAATTGTATATTTTACACAATTTTAGTGCAGTATAGGTTTTGAAGAAGAAATACCAAAAATGGCCATAAAAACCAACAATTGAACAGATATTCACCACAACACTAGAGAAGAATAGTAGAACTTTAAAACGAGCAAATCGAGATTGAATTTGGCCAAACCGAGTGTGAAAACAGATTTAAGACTCTAAAAAACCTTGAAATATACCTGTTCAACTTTTTGGTCAATGGTCGAAGTCAATGGTCAATGGTCAAAGTCAACCAAGCTGGTCAAAATCAAAGTTCAAAGTCAAAGTTCATCTACCACAGCTAGATAGGAGCTTGAGCGCCCCTTTTTCCCTCTCAAGCGCCCTTTTTTCTGAAAAGACAGATAGTGGTCGACGACGTGTGAAAGGAAGAAGACAAAAAAAAATTAATATAGAATCGATAGTGTAGAAGGGTGCTCGAGCGGGCCTAACCGGCATTCGAGCGCCCCCTGTAGATTTTTCTATAAATAACACGATTTTCAGAAGAGAAAATCGTACCATTTTCTTCTTAACTTCTTTTCTTTTGTTCTTTTGTGTGTGGGTAATTTTTGAGTGTCTTAGTTGTTATTTTGAGTGTGTGTAAAGTTTTAATCCCGAGAGAGGGTCTTTTGAGCCATCGTTATACCGAAATCATACCAATCAATCGAAATCTGCACAACATGATAAGTAATCTTTTATTTCAATTTTTGTTATGATTTCTTATACTTTAATTTCCATCATGGCACACTAGAACCGAGATTCGGGGTAGTACATGTGAGGATACTCTTGTACATATGTTTTGATTCAAATTAATTAAAGTCTCGTATTTTTATTCCTGAAGTATTCTTTGATTAATTATACGTATAATTATAGTTATATTATAGTTAATTGAAAGTACATATACGTCCAGTTTTGTAAACTAGTGGCAATACGAGACTACCTCAGATGGGTATAGTTTGGTTGTACAAATATCTCCGAGTAACGTAAGTGAAAGATTAATTGTGGTTTCAATGCCCGGGTGAATACCTTTAGGTTGTACCAACATCTCTATCCCAATGATCGATAATCCATTAATCTCGTTACTTATGTCTCTAAGGCGATATTAGAAGTGGGATTCAGTTATTCAATTCTTTAGATTTAAAGTTTATTGTTAAGTGTTGTAATTTTTCAATTAAGTATCTTTGTTCAATTCACCTTTGAATCTCTTTAATTACCGTACCTTTGGACACTTCATGGACATTTGGATTTAATTAAACTTATCCATGACGGGAGATAGTCAAACATTTCTAAATTGAAGATTTAACTTAACTTGAAAACCTCAATCTCCATGGACCGATCTTCTACTCATCACAGTTAGAGGTAATTCGAGGTAAGCAATATTTTTAATAATTTAACCTTACTATTTTTTATTGTAAAACGACGCGATCAAACATATTAAGAGACATTGCTAGAAATTGAAGAAATAATCAATGGAAAATGAGACTGATGATGGCAACAAAGTAAAAGATTATACAATTGTTGTTACTGCTGAAGATTTTCTCGTTATTTCTAACGAGTGTTTTGTCAATTGTGTATTGCTAGAAACGAGTTGGGTGATTGATAGTGGAGCTTCATTCTATTGTACCTCAAGGAAGAATTTTTTCTCATCTTATACACTTGACGATTTTGGTATTGTGAAGATGGGTAATGAGGGTTCGTCAAGAATTGTTAGTATTGGTAATATCTGCTTGGAGACCAACAATGATAGCCATTTGGTCCTTCGGGAAGTGAGACATGTGCCTGATGTTTGGTTTAACTTGATGTCTACTGGACAGCTTGATGATGAAAGGTTTACTAATACCTTTGCAAGTGGTCAATGGAAGCTCAAAAAAGGATCTATGGTTCTAGTTTGTGGAAAGAAGTGCTCTACCCTTTATTTGATACAGGCTGAGATTTGCAACAACTTGGTGAATGCAGTTGTCAAAGAAGATGCAATCAGGTTGTGGCATAAGAGGCTCGGTCACATGAGTCAAAAGGGTCTCGATTGTTTAGTCAAGAAGAATATTCTCCCTGGGATAAAAGGTGCAACTTTGAATGGTTGTGCAGATTGCTTGGCAAGTAAACAAAATCGAGTATCATTTAAAAGCTCTACTCCTTCTAGAAAGTCGAATGTTTTGGATTTGGTACATTCGGATGTATGTGGTCCTTTTAGTACTCAATCTCTTGCTGGTGCACATTATTTTGTCACTTTTATTGATGATCACTCCAGAAAAATTTGGGCTTACAATCTAAAATTTAAAGATCAAATTTTAGATGTGTTTAAGCAATTTCAGGCAAGTGTTGAGCGGGAGACAGGAAAGAAGATCAAGTGTATTCGCTCAGATAACGAAGATGTATATAAAGGGGTCGTTTGATGAATATTGCAGAAGTCAAGGTATTTGGCATCAAACATCTCCTCCAAAGACCCCTCAGCTTAATGGCCTGGAAGAAAGAATGAATATGACTCTTGTTAAGTGAGTCAGATGCATGCTATCTCATATAGGTTGTCTTAGAAAGAAAAGAGTGCAACAAAAATAGATAGAATTACAGAGAAAAGAAAAGAGAGTTTACTGGTTCGTCACTACACTGCACGATATTTTTTTAGGTGAAATTGGACGGTGGTTGTTGCTCGGATCAAGCTGAAATTTTGAGGGTTTGTTCCTGACATCTGATTCTTCAAATCCTACGGTCAGATCGCATTTTGGAGGCCTAGAGACTAGTCTGACGAGCTCCTAAATTTTCTATTCTATTTTGATGATATCTCTCTTATCTTATTTGTAAGGGTTATTTGTTGTGGGTAGTATTAAGGCTTGTTGTTCTTGATTTTCAGACTTTGTGTAATCCTTGTTTGAGTATAGTGGAAGTTTTGTGGTGGGTCTTCTGATCTTGTGGTTTTTTCCTTCACATTGGAGGATTTTTCACGTAAATCTTGGTGTTCATTTTTGTGTGTGTGATATATTGCTTGGCATAATCTTGTTGCACTTTTACTTGGATTGTTGTGTGAGTTGGAATTTGCTAGGTTGTCTTCTCAATTACTTGTACGCTAACACAAGTAGAAAGAGTTTTTTATTCCGCTGCGTTTGTACTCTTTCCCAACAATTCTTACACTTGAATGGTGGGAATCGAGCCAATAATTCTGAAACCAAATCAGCCTAAGTCGACTCTCCATTGCAAGCCACATATGAGTCATACCATTGAATAGCATCACCTTCTAAATTATTAACCATGATATTCATTCTAGAAGCTATAGGTGTTTGGCGATCACAAAAATAGTTTTGGACATTAAAAATCCATCTACATAGGTCTTTAGGGTGCCAACGTGGGAACTCCATCTTCACCCTTGAAAATTCATGTTTTTTTTTTATAGGAATCGATTGAAGATCCATATTGTTTCTTACCTTTTTTGGTAGTAGATTCTGACCTAAAGGCTTCTGAGTCAAGTTTCATCTTGGAAAAAGTTTTTGTAATAAATGTTTGGTCCAAATAATCCTAAGAGTTGGGGATAAATTAGGATTAAGATGGCAATCTACTACTTTTTAAAAATATAAATCAACAATAAATTTCAATTGAGCAATTTATCAAATACTATGTGAGCAACAAATAATAAGTATGAAGAATAGGGATAGAAAGATCAAACACAAGGATTTTATGGTGGTTTGGTAAGCCTACATCCACCACTTAATTTATTCTCTTTAGGATTTCATACAATCTCTATTATAATGCTTCTTTACAAGTTGTTGAAGTACAAACCAACTACAATTCTCCCGAGTCCACAAGAGATACACAAGCTCCTTCAAATGTAGGTGAAGCTTCAATCTACTGCCTCACTTCCTTTGAGTTCACAAAGGATTTAAAACATTGTTCTCAATACAATAATTCTATCAATCTAGGTACAAAAGTGTATAGCTAAAGATAATGTACGTACACTTTTGTTTTAAGGTGGGCCGCCCTTCCTTTTTCCTTTTTGTTTGAATCTTCATATAATAAATGAGTACGAATGATATCTCCTTGAAGAGCAGATAATACAATGAAAGCTCTTGAATGCTCAAAGATTTGCAAATATTAGCTCAAGTTTGGTATAATAAATTAGTAATAAAGACTTTGATTGTTTTGGATTCAATGATTGTTGCTAAAAGAGGTAGTTTGAAAGATGGAGTAGGTGTGGTTATAAAGATAAATTTTCAACAGATATAAAAATGGCTAGTTTTTCAAAATTAGCATGACCCGGTCGAGTAGGTCTAGTCGACTAACTCTCCCAGGTTAGTCACCCAACAACAGATTTGAACCTACTACCTATCATCTGGCCGACACATTTGGTCGACTTATATGACCATAATTGAAGCACTCAAACCACTATATTTCTACTACATTTGCATATTAACTTATGGAATAAATGCAACACTTATATATATTTGATGCAATGTAGAATGATCTCGAAAAGTGAAAAATTAGACCTGAAATGATCCAAATTGCAAGTCAAAAAGTTGTGCGATGGCGAAGACTCAAGAATTAGTTGTTGAATCAAGCCCGTAGATGAAGAATTTGGCCAGACCAAGTGCGAAAACGGACTCAGAACGATGAAAACAACCTGAAAAAAGCCTTGGTCAAACGTCCAGTCAAAGTCAAAATTGACTGCAGATGGGCGCTTGAACGCTCCTTCTAGGGCGCTCGAGCCCCTCAAGAATCTTCCACTATCTTCTAGAGCTTCCATGTGGCGCAAATCTAGTGGAGCAGCAGAAGGGCGCTCGAGCACGCCTCACTAGCGCTCGAGCGCCCTCAACATAAAATTCTACCAGCTTCCGAAAAGACACGCGGAGCAATCCCAGTGGAGCTGCAGAAACGCGCTCGAGCTCGCCTACTGGGCGCTCGAGCGCGCCTCTATTTTCAGGCCTATAAATACCCCCCAACCCCTAACGGAAAATATAAGAATTTTTGTTATTTAGAATTAATTTTTAATTATTTTTTTAGTTTATAAATTAGGTAGTTTAAATTATGTTTTTGTAGATAGTTAGTAGTTGGGAAAAATACAGCGGAGGTAATGCCCGAATTTCTAGAGCATGGGAAAAGGAAAGAAATCTTGTAGCTGTGCTCGGGAATCTGACCTTGGACCTCGACTTCATTTATAGGGGAGTATCTCTTTAATCTCTTTTATATTTGAACGTCGTTACAATGCCCGTGCAAATTCACCACAGTATGGATCTGTCCTTGTAACTTGGTGTAACCGGTCTGTTTTAACTAAGTAATTAACAACTCCTAAAGTAGAAACTATGGTACAACCTATAACAGACGTAGTAATCGGGACTTTAATTAGACTAAGAAAATTAACCGGGTTAATGCTTATAGCTTAATCCCAGCATCAAACTAGAGAATCCTATTTCCGAGCCTAGATTAGTTGCCTTAGTATTAATCCGAGCTTTAGAAAACCTCTACATATTTACACTCCCAACTTTAACTCTAGATTAAATTTAGTTTATTTTTCTTTTCTTTTTAATCACCCAATCTATCTGTCATTTTACAACACTCACTTAGACACTTTTACACACACTTCTTCACTGAACTAACTAAGGAGTCTCCCTGTGGAAATATGACCCCGCACTCAAAGCACACTATACTACACTGATCTGTGCACTTGCGGTTTTAACTTGGTTAATTTTGCATGCTTTTTACTAGCCGACCGAGTAGCGATCAAGTTTTTGGTGCCGTTGCCGGGGAGGCACGGTTTAGTTTTTGATATAGTGTATTGAATTTGTTTAAGTGTTTGTTTTATCCGCTTTATTTATTTTATTTAAAAAATTTATTGTGGGAAAATTTAGACGATTGGAAATATGACTCATTTTGATAAAAATAGTTTTCTAAATTTACCTAATGAGTCATCCGATCAATGGACTTTTAATAAAATAGCCCCACTCCCTATCCCAAAAACATGTAAAGTTTGTTCTTAATTTGGGCATACTTTTGAAAATTGTCCCCAATATTCCAAGTTCTTTCATAATTATAATTCTACTACTCAGGGTTATTTTTCGAACAAAGATTTATACTCTAATACACATAACCCAAAGTAGCAGAATCATCAAAATTTATTTTGGGATAAAAATAATGCATCTTTTTCTGCCTCAAATTTTGAAAATTGTACATCTCAAAACCCTAACTTCAATTCTCCTGAGTTTTACGAAAGCTTTCAAAGTAATTCTTTCAAATAAAACTTTTGCTATCCTAACTTGGTTGAATTTTCTTCTCCTGAACCAAACTTCAACGACAAGTTCGGCCAACTTGTCCAACTCATTGAAACCAACCACCAATCCATAGATAGGCTACAAGACCAAATCGGTCAACTAGCCGAGAACACAAATGGGTGAAAAAAAACGAGCACTCTATTCAACCTGTCATGAGTTCACAAGAGCAATATAGTTTCGTTCATCACGAAACTATTCAAAAACAGGTTGATGAGGTAGAAGTGTTTAATGGAGATAATCAGGGTAGAGAGTGTGACACTAGGAATGAGGTAGACAACATGTTTGAGGTACACACTCCAGGATGGAAAAACTAGCCATCACTTTGGGGTCACGAAATTTTTTCTCAAAACTCTGAAAGTCAAGTCCTTATACCCTTTCAACCTGAATCTTTTGGTGCTCCTATTTTTGATATTTCCAAACAAAATGATCACCATAATGCTCCTGAATCCAGTGACAAGTTTGACCAACTTTCTCACCTTGTCGAATCCAATGCTCACATGCTTTAATCTTTAGATCAACTAATCGAGAATGCACTTAGTTGGACTGATGATAAGCAACACATTCAGTCTGTTGTGAACCCCTTTGATGAAATAGCATTTGAACCGACTAATGATATGAGCAAGATTATTTGGGAGAAATCTACTAGGGAAAATGCATTTGAGGAAAACATCATGCCTCACTTAGAAGGACATGATGACCTTAGTAATGTCATGACTCAACCTCACTTTGATTCCTCTTCAAGGGAGATGGATGCATACAATTCCTTAGAGTCTATACTTTTTCGGGATAAGTCTATTGAGTCCACTTTAATTTATCTTTCCTTCTTAACACCTGTAGAAGAAGTTAATGAGATTGAATGACTTTTGTGTCAAATTGACAGAGATAATAAGTCCAATGCTTCCAAGCCCTTTTCAACTGACTATAACACACTCTCTCCTATTGAAAGTCATCTCAATTCTTCATTTGATACGCCTTTCTCTGTTGTGAAGTTCACAACATTACTGATGGATGCATAATTTGGATTTGACCAATTTCTAAACAATATGTTGCGTACATCTTTTAACTTATGGGTTGACCAATTAGGACACAATATTTTACAACATACTATGGCCCTGTTGGCATAGTCGAGAACATTCCCACACATATCACATCGGGATGGAATTGTCACATTTTCAAGGTGACTTGGAAAAGACATATTCTGTAAGAATAATGTACCATCATCTGTTGTATGATCCTTTTCCTTTCAAAATTTGTGCTAAAACAATTATCAGGTAATATGTGCCAAAGAATTTTAAACATAGATGGCCCTAACATTTGCGCTTGGCTGAGGGCGTAAAACTTAACGCTACTAGGAGGCAACCTAGATTTTTAAATGCTTAAGTGTGTTTATTTTCCTGTCTGTGTGATTTTTATGATTTCCTTAGTCCTCCGTATTTATTTTGCTTATGTATTTATAGGAATCTTTCTGAAATCCTATTGCGTGCTTGTAGCAACATGTTCATAATTGTTTAAACTGATGATACTCTTACCTGCTATGTCTATTAATCTTTTATGAGCTTGCAGAATGATCCAACTTTTGACAAAGATAATAGAAACATTATTTTACATCAACATTGAATTGCTACACATCAGGTGATCTCTTTCCTTACTACTACATTTCCCTTTATACCTGATTAACAAATGATGAAGATTAAACAAACCATAGGTTTGGGGATGTAGTATTTGTTTTTGTGTTGTTACTTACATATTGTACTCTCAATTGTTTTACATTGTCATTTGCTTGAGGACAAGCAAACTTTCGGTGTAGGATACATCTTGAATTTCATGATAAAATTTTCAAAAATATGTAAGTAAAACACTATTTTGTTGATCATTGTTCTTGAGATATAATATTTTGCTACTTTACTTGTTTATAAGAAGATGATTTAGATGATTTGAGAACCTGTGTTTTTAGCTAGGTAATGTGAAAAACTCTGAGGAATGTCTTTTCTTCAATTGATGGGTTTGTGAATTTGAAAAGATTGAGATATGATTACCCTTTATTATGAGAACTTCTTGTGATTGAAACCTGAATCCTTATGCCATGTTTATACATTATGTTCTGTTACTCAGTCACGTCTGTATATGGTATGAAAAAAAAATGATGTCCATACCTTTACTTTCGATAGAATTATCTTGTAAATATGTTGTAAATCTCTAAAGCACCATTATCGTAGACATTGTAATTTGGGATATGTGCTATAGTGATAGGTTTCGAGTATGGATATCTTTGGTGATTAAGGCACGTTGGGGTCCCTTTAAAATCTGGCAACCTCGGCCAATTGGCTAGGGATTGTTGGCCTCAAAACCTAACATAGGATATTCAGAAAGCAAAAAGAGACTAAGCATTAAATAGAGATAGTAGTAAATTATACTTTTATTTTTCAGGCAAATGTAAGAAGGGTTAAGGCATGATCAAGAGTTTGATTACAAATAGGCAAGAATATCAAAGTCTAATCTGTTTGCAGATCCTGAAAGTTGGAAATTGTTTGAACTTAATTTGCTTAGTTTACTTCTAAAATATATACTCCTAAAACAATCATTTTCGAAAGAATATCTATTTGTGGAAACTATGTAAAGGTTCTCTTGTTATTCTAGACATTAACTTATAAACTTGTTAAGAATAGTGGATTGCACTTCTCATGACTCATGTTTTGACAAAAGGTTGGAATTGATAGGATTCATCTGTTTGTAAAATTGACTTGCAAAAATTCACAAGGTTTCACTTTCAATGTGCTTTGAAAACAAGTCTTGCTTGAAAACAAGCAAGGTTTAGGTTGGAGATGTTGATATGACTATAATTGCAGCACTCAAACCACTGTATTTCTACTACATTTGCATCTTAATTTGTGGAATAAATGCAACACTTTTATACTTTTGATGCAATGTAGGATGATCTCGAAAAGTAGGAAATCAAACCTGAAATGATCCAAATTGCAAGTCAAAAAGTTATGCGATGGTGAAGATTCAAAAATTGGTGGTTGAATCAAGCCCATAGAGGAAGAATTTGGCCAGACCAAGCGCGAAAACGGACTCAGAACGATGAAAACAACTTAGAAAAAACCTTGGTCAAACGTTCGGTCAAAGTCAAAATTGATTGCAGACGGGCGCTCGAGCGCCCTTCAAGAATCTTCCACCATCTTCTGGAGCTTCCACGTGGCACAAATCCAGTGGAGCAGTAGAAGGGCGCTCGAGCGCGCCTTACTAGCGCTCGAGCGCCCTCAACAGAAAATTCCACCAGCTTTCGGAAAGACACGCAATGCAATCCCATTGGAGCTGTAGAGGCGCGCTCTAATTTTTAGGCCTAGAAATACCCCCCAACCCCAACGGAAAATATAAGATTTTTTATTATTTAGAATTAGTTTTTAATTTTTTTTTAGTTTATAAATTAGGTAGTTTAAATTATGTTTTTGTAGATAGTTAGTAGTTGGGAAAAATACGGCGGAAGTAATGCCCGAATTTTCGGAGCATGGGAAAAGGAAAGAAATCTCGTAGTTGTGCTCGGGAATCCGACCTCGGACCTCGACTTCATTTATGGGGGAGCATCTCTTTAATTTCTTTTATATTTGAACGTCGTTATAATGCCCATGCAAATTCACGTTTATGATTATATTAATGGTCTTTTAATCTATCGGTCTCCATGATCTGGACTGATTTAATTTGGTGTTATCTATGACTTGATTTAATTTCAGTTTATTTATCATTTCATTATACTTGTAGTTAATGTTTTCATATATTTGTCTTCATGTCATATATCAATGCTATAATTGTGAATCTATAGGTTGTACCATAAATTCTATAAAACTATAGGTTGTACCATAGTTTCTACTTTAGGAGTTGTTAATTACTTAGTTAAAACAGACCAGTTACACCAGGTTACAAGGACAGATCCATACTGCGGATGGAACGACACCTATAACAGTCATAGTAATCGGGACTTTAATCAGACTAAGAAAATAACCAGGTTAATGCTTATAGCTTACTCCCAGCATCAAACTAGAGAATCCTATTTTCGAGCCTAGACTAGTTGCCTTAATATTAATCCGAGCTTTAGAAAACCTCCTCATATTTACACTCCCAACTCTAACTCTAGATTAAATTTAGTTTCTTTTTCTTTTCTTTTTAATCATCTAATCTATTTGTCATATTACAACACTCACTTAGACACTTTCACACACATTTTTTCACTGAACTAACTAAGGAGCCTCCCTGTGGAAATACGACCCCGCACTCAAAGCACACTATACTACGTTGATCCGTGTACTTGCGGGTTTTAACTTGGTTAAGTTTGCACGCTTTTTATTAGCCGACCAAGTAGCGATCATCGACTATGTCGACCGGTCCAGTTGATCAATAGCAAACTTGTACCAACTGCCTATCATTCAATCGATACATCTGATCGACTATGTCGATCGAGTCAATCGCCCTACAGCAGTAGAAATTTGTCTAGTTCATTTTACAATCAAATCTTTTGAAGATACAATGATTTAAACTTTGAAATATATATATTTTTTTAAAAAAAACTTTTCAAATCCATTTCAACCTCTTTTGGAAAGCAATAAGGTGTTTGAAAAAGACAATCAAACATTTTAAAATTAATCTATAAATTTTTGAGAAAATAAACACCAAGAGTTATAACCACTAGTAATCTAAGGCAAACTAGAATATGAAAGTTGGTACCCCATATTACATCTCTTCTTCATCCTTATGACATCAACACCATCTTCATATTTTCTTCAATTTTTTCTTTATTTCTTCAAGGTGATAACTTTCTTTAGTTGAACCAAGAGATCCGCAAGACTTCACCAAGCTTTATCTTCATAAGTGTAAGATTTAAAGCCATTTCTTTCAAATAGGAGAATTAGTTAAATAAATTTTGTTATCATCGAAATATGCAATTAAAAAATACATGAGTATTTTAGATTTTGGAATTGAATTTTATTGCTACAAAGGTTTTGAATAATTTTCAGTTATGTTCTCTTGAGTATAAATTATTTATTATTCAAAAAGTTTTAATTTTTTTCAGTTATTAAAACAAGATCATTGATTATAAGCACACAATGTGAAATTAGCTTTCATATTTATGCTCACATTTTATGACGTCTTTCATATGCAATACTCTAAGTTTTCTTTCAGAAGAAAAACTAAACACGTGTCTTTTGATATTCAAAAGCGCTTCCTGTGAGTTTGAAAGTTAAAGCTAACTTGTTTAGCATATGTTTGAAAGTGTTTTTAGGTAAAAATTGAAGATAAAAAAAACTAAAAAAACAAGAGCTCCAAATTGGAGCTTTTCAAAAAAGTCTTTTGTGAAGTTGTTTTTACATAATATGAAAAACTGTTTTCCTTTTTCTTTCTCAAACATACCCCTCTAAATTTTGTAAAGTCTAACATTGCACTCAAAATTTCTAAAATCTCAACATTGCTAGATATAAGCCAAACAGTCAACGACTTTTGTTCAACGACACTTCTAACCAAAGCTTTACTGCTAGAAGCTCTACAGTTCAATAGCTAAAATTTCACAGTTTGACCAAAGAGAGTCTAAGTGATTATAATCCCAAATGGATTCCTATTCCTAGTCCTTAATGGATTCCTAAATAAAATCCTTTCAAAAAAGGATTCAAAGTCTTATTTAAAGCTTTAGTAAAATAATATAACTAAAATAGAAATATTAATTATTATGGTTTCTTGACAGAGTTGCACACCAAAGTCAATTATTGAAGGCGCAATAAGTCAATTATTGAATTAGCACCTCTACACATCAAAGTCAAGTATTGAAGGCGCTATAAGCACTACAAAATAAGCTCAATTGTTTTTTTAATTTTTACTTTAAAAATTTTTAATAGCATATTTAATTTTAGAAAACTAGCAAATACGTCGGTTCTAGCTGGAAACTGCCGTAAAAACTTACTTTTATTAATTTTTTATGTTTTTAAAATATATTTATACAGTATTTAATTCTTTGAAAACTATCAATTGTTCAATTTCACTAGTTTTTTTTTATTTTAAAAATACTTTAATAGCATATATAGTTTTTAAAAATGAGTAAATACGGCGGTTCTAGATTAGAACCGCCGTAAATGCTCATTTTTATTAGTTTTTTTATTTTAAAAATATTCTAATAGCACATTTAATGTTTGAAAAATGCACAAATACAACGGTTCTTGCTGAAAACCGCCGTAAATGCTCTTTTTATTAATTATTTTATTTTTAATAATATTCTAATAGTACATTTGATTTTTTAAAAATGAGCAAATACGGAGATTCTAGCTGAGAATCGCCATAAATGATCATTTTTATTAATAAATATATTTCTAATAGTACATTTAATTTTTGAAAAATGAGCAAATATGGTGGTTTTTGCTGACAACTGCCGTAAATACTCATTTTTACTAATTTTTTTAAAAATATATTCCTAATAGCACATTTAATTTTTTTAAAATGAGCAAATACGGCGGGTCTAGTAGAAAAGGGTCCCAAAATATTTATTTATTTATTTATTTTTATAAAATATTCTAACAGTATATTTTCTTTAAAAAGAAAAAGGATATTGCGCGACGATTCATTCTAACCATTGAAAAGATTTAAATTATATAAGAAATATGCAGATTAACTTTAAGGTTATTTGAAAGAGGAGAGGTTTCGTATAACTGCCAAAAGAAATAAGTTTATGATAAATAGCTTAACCTATTATGCTACTAAGACATAGGTTAGTAATAAATTAACTTTATGCGTAAGTGTGATCTCAACTTATTTTGATCATAATGATATGGATATTTAGTAATAAATTAACTTTACGTTTAAAGGTAACCTCAATCTATTGTACTACTAAGACATGGATTAGTAGCAATCTTCCGCAGGACTTAACTTTATGCTCGGTGATTCATTTTTTTTCACATGAGTAGTCCCGTTCATGTATCTCAATGAGATTTACGCGATAGAGTCATGAAAGCAGCGATTTGAATTAGTTGAAGTATACTTATACCTCTTCGTATGTTGCAAAACTTTCGAAGGGCATAACTTTTTACTCGGTTATCCATTTTCAGCAATTTTTTTTTTAAATTGGGTATTTTTTTTAGATCTAGGCACCTGCAAATAGCCAAAGGTAGTTTGGCCGAATATTTTTGTCAAAAAACCACCATTTCTTAACTTAATTTGTAATTTTAGTATAATTGACACAATATTTCATAATTAAAGAAAAGTTTCAAACTAATAGTATGAAGAAATAAAAACAATAAGGTAATCATAGGATACCTAGCAAGTTTAATTTGACATTCATGCTATTATTAGGTCAACAAACCTTGCAAGTTTTATTTAGTGTACATAAAAATTATTATTATTGTTAATACTAAGTATTCATTTGGCTTAGTAGTAAGCTTTGCAACTTTAGACTCTTAAGGCTAGATGATGAAGGTTGAAGGTTTGAGACCTTTTGGAAGTACAAACAATTTTTTTTTTTAGTATTATATGTTATATGTGGCAGTTCAAGAACCGCCGCTTTTGGTATCATCTTTTTTTTTTTTTAATAAACTTTTCTTATTTCTTTTTTAAAAAAAATCAATTGAGCAATAAACCGCCATATTTGCTCAATTTCAATTTTTCCAGGTTTTGTATTTCATTATCTTTTTTTTGAAAAAATAAAATTGAGCAAATACGACGGTATGGTAAATCGTCGTATTTGCTCAATTAGTTTTGGCGACACTGACAAATACGACGCTTTGCGTAACCGCCGCAAAAAGGGTAAATAACCGCCGCAAAAAAGCCTTTTTTTGTAGTGAAGTCAAGTTTTGAAGAAGAAATCCTTGAATGACGTGGTCAAATAAGCAGTGAATTTGAAAGAGCTGCCCACCTCACCGAAGTTAATGCCTAAACATGAATGGATCGCATGTAGATGAATAACTTAGGACCATGACCAACTCTGATACCATGTTAATTAGCTTGAGGCTCTATCTTAAAACCAATTGGTGCTAGCGAGAAAAAGTATCCTAGGATCTTATATATTAGTTTTGAAAGTTCTTATTTATCTATGCGAGCCAATTGGATTCTCCAACATGTCCTACTTATCATGATGAGGAGTCCAATGTAAAGTGTGCTACTTAATTTTTCCCAGTAGTGCAACTTGTAATACTTGAATTGTTGCTTTTATAGGGAGCTCAATGATTTTTATAATGTATAAATCAATTCAATGTATATATGGTGGCAAAAGTTTATAAAAGAAAGATGAACCTTTAAAATTTTAATTGCATAGTTTATGTAGTAACCAAGAAGATTTTGAATAATTACTGCATATGTTCCTTAATTGTAAATTATGGATCATGTGTTATTTTGATTTTCTTTAACAAAAGGTCATATAAGAGATGGGTTTTTTTTAATTTTGGAATTACTTGGCTTTCTGTTGTAACTAAGAAAGTTTTGAATGATTTCCATGTATGCACCATTGCTTGTAATTATGCATCACTGTATTGTTTTGATTTCTTAAGGAAAAGGTTTAAAGAAGAAGAGAGATATGTCTTTTCGAGTTTGAAATTAATTGATTTTATGTTGTTGCCAAATAGGTTCAAAATTATTTTCTAAGTATGTTATCTTGAATGTAAATTATGCATCATTGTGGAATTGTTTTTAATGATGAAATTAAAAAATACATGAGTATTTTAGATTTTGGAATTGAATTTTATTACTACGAAGGTTTTGAATAATTTTTAGGTATGTTCTCTTGAGTATAAATTATTTATTATTCAAAAAGTTTTAATTTTTTTTAGTTATTAAAACAAGATCATTGATTATAAGCACACTATGTGAAATTAGCTTTCATATTTATGTTCACATTTTATGACATCTTTCATATGCAATACTCTAAGTTTTCTTTCAGAAGAAAAACTAAACACGTGTCTTTTGAATTTTGGAATTGCTTGCTTTATGTTGCTGCTAAGAAAGTTTTTAAAGTTTGCAGGAATGTTTCCTTGTCCATAAACGATGCATCATTATGTTCTTTTGAACTGTTGGAACAAATGTATCTATTTATTTTTAATTAAATTGGTGAAGTAAGTGAAGGTGCTGAGCAGTTCTTTTTTCTAAGTTCAAAAAATGCATTGTTGGAATTGGTACAAAATAGGAGCAGTCTAAATTGTGAAACGGGGGTTGTGAGAGAGTAATCCAACCGTTTTATACTTCTATATTTTATTTAATTTTCTATTTTTTCAATTCTTATAATTTCAAGATTATTGATTCTAAGAACAATATTTTAAGTTAGCATATATATTTATGTGTGTAGTTTTGAGTTGTCTTCTCTTGTTGAGTAAACTAAGGTTTTTTTTTTTTTTCATTCTGGAAAAGTGATGGTATTTTGAATTTTGGAAATGCTTGGCTCTATGTTGCTGCCAAGAAAAACAATTGCATCATCAAATAGGGAGTTACCTGCAAAATTAACAAGGCTCTTAACACCGGAAGACGTCAAGTAAAGACGTTATGCTAAATTAGCATTGACTTTAATTTACAACCATTATGGTGTTAACTCATGTGTAATAAATCAAGTTTTTTTTGTTGAAAAAAATATATATTTCTTTTAGATTTTGGAATTGTTTGAATTTGTGTTGTTGTCAAGAAGGTTTATGATAAATTCCAAATATGTTTTTTTGGTAGTGAATTATGCACCATTATATTCTTTTGATTTTGTCTAGCTATTAGAATCTCAAGATCATTGTCATATTGTGTGACTATGCAATATATTTTGAATTTAAAACCTTAATGAAATTTTCCAATTCCAAGAGTTACAAACCCATGTCACTTATGTTAGGGTAAATATCACTCCGCCCCCCTGTGAGATGCAAACTATCACTCCACCCCCTGTTCGTAAAACTTCAAAAAAGTCCATATATTATTAAAAAGTCCTCACACTATGTAACACCCCGATCCCTCTCGAGACCGGTAGTTCTATCTATCAATCTAATCACAACCCAAATCCAAACCCGGGTATAATTTTTAGAAAAAATGGACGGAGTCTCCCCTGTTTCTAGGCAAAAAGCAAACCTGCGACAGCATATAAGTGGACCAATACCATGTCCAAACATTCAACCACCTCAAGGCCATCCGAGCCTTGTTCTCAACAAGCAACCACAAGAAAATATACATACACTTCCAATTTAAAAGCTAACCTATCTCTTTACATTTTTGACAAGTACATTCAAACTGGACAATTAAACCATACCAAGCTACTGTATAAAATAAACTATCATGCCATTCTAACTCTTTTCCTTTGGACATTACAGACATGCATTGAAGTTAAGTTATGCTAACTGATTACAGAAACTAGCTTATCAATTTACCTCAACTACCTAGCTAGATTTAAATTACATTTCTTTTAACAATAAATACATACAACATATGAAAGCATATATCTTTACAACTTCGACACTCAAGCCACATAGGCACGCAAGACAACTCTTCAGGCACGAACTTTCACGAAATCACGAACTTTCCAGCTAACATGACATTTCCTGAAATGTGATGGTGAGGAGTGAGTATACACAACACGTATACTCAGTGAGGGCAAGACAGATATCGAGGTAGAGAGAAAGAAAGTCGTGCAATGCAGATAGACACAATTAAGCAATAAAGTCAATAAGGAAGCATTCAATACAAGCGACAATATAATAAACATTCAAGAAAGCATTAACACAACCATTCAAAGCTATACCACACTCTGAAGGCTATGGTTCACTCTTACGAGGAATATACCATTTCACGAGCGATACATCAATCTCGAGCTTGATGTTGACAACGATGACAATAAGCGCGCAACCACCTTATAACACCAGTTTGGAATACCCCGGGAGTAACCATCAATTCTACGACCCAAATCTCCCTGGGAGGTAACCCAAGCGAGAAAAGGGAATAGTCACGGAGCTAGAGCAACCAACACTGGCAACTCGAGGCTACCCAGAGAGCCCCATCACTCACGCGCTGGACACTATGCAATGCAAGACTCGATACAAGGCAATAAACGAGCGATAGCACAATAACACAGATAGAGGAGATAAACGAGATATCAAGCATTATTCAACAACTGTTAAACATTTCAATCAATAATCAACTCCAACAAGCGTAATAAGCATTATAAACATTCTATAAGCATTATAAACATTCTATAAGCAATATACTATGAAAACACACAAAATCCCAAAAATGTCCTCAACTTTCAAAACGCTACTACTTTCAAACGAGCCACGAGCTTTGGAAACCGACTTCACCAATCCTCCTAGGTCACCATAAGGCACGTCTAAAGACCCCGAAACCCTACTTTACCCTAGAATTCAAGCAAAGTCCCGATTTCTCCCTTTGCTCGTTTGAACTACAACTATACTAACCAAACACCCAACCAACGCCATAATCGCACCAAAAGTGCTTCCATGGCCTCCCGAAACAATGCCATCACGTAAAACGAGAAAATGCTAAACTCGACCTAAACGACCCCGAGTTTCACCAAGGCATATTTCTCATTTTTTCCATTACGCAGCCTAAACAAATCATGCATTTAGACATTCTAGTATACCTAGCACCTTTTCACATCAATAGACAGCATAACAGCGCAACTTTATCGTTTCAAGGGTTTACTATTCACAAAATACTATTCAACCAACAATTTATATTTCAATTTCAATATTCAACCGCCGAAAATGTTAAAAAACTATAAATACATGTTCTACGATTGCTAGGGAACATTCTTTAAGCCTCAAAACGATTAAAACAACAAACTACGGATAAAATTCAAGAATTAAAGTTAATACATAAAACTTTCAAATGCGCAAATAAACATGAAACCCTCACCTTAGACGCTCCTAGAGGCAAGGAAAATCTCGTAGGATGCCTCCGAAACCACCCCGTGCAAGCTCACGCGAAGATTTGGTGATTTGAAGTTGAATTTTCTTTTTTTCCTCTCCTTGTTTTTTCGGCCCTTTCATGTTCTGTTCAGCTCTTTTTTTTTTGGTGCCAAAATAAGCTTTTATAAGATAACAAACAAGTCAATTTGGTCAAGGCTTGGTCAACTAACTTAAACTTGGTCAAATAAGCTTGTTTTATGCGTTTTAAAGCTAAAATAACTAACATAAATCCAATTCTAGTTAAATACAACTTAAAACACTAAAATTAAAACACTAAATACTAGTTTTCACTATTTGCTGAGGACTGGAAATCATTTCCTAACTATCTCTCTCGATATGCTATGCACTTTGCGTCAATAGAAGAATAATAATTAAATCTCAAAGAATTTAAGAAAATATTTCATTTTTGGAAAGCATCATAGTTTAAAATTTACTCCGGCTCGGAGCTACTTTCCTCGTTTATTTGAAAACCGAGTGATTTTAATGCAAGACAACCAAAACCAATTATTAAAATAATCAAAACAATCAAGGTAATCAATATTCATTTAAAATAATTAATTTAACTATTTCTAGAATATTTTAAAGAATTATGTAGTTAATATTAAGCTACAATGAAAGTTAATATAAACACGTAATCAAATACATTTAAACCCTAACATTTAAGATGACACTTAATTAATCACAAGAGAATAAATTCAATTACTATAATTATTAAAAATAGATAATAATCTTTTAATTATTCAATATACAACTAATAAATGCTTCCAAGAGAAATATTAAAATAGTGCAAATTGGTTGATTTAACTACTTAAACATTTAATCAAATGCAGTCAAGTGCTATTAAATGCATGCCGGGTTCGGGTTATCACATCCTTCCCCCTTAAAACAATTGCGTCCTCGCAATTCTTCTTCCAATAGGACTCTGCATCATCTAAAATCCAACTCTGACTAGTCTTCATTAGCTACTGATCAAGTATTTAATCAAGATGACCAATAAGAAAGTTCAAGTAGAAATGCCAAGTAGTAACACCAAATAAAAGCTCAAATGCAGATACCATACAAGAATCCCGTTGACACGAATACCGAAGAAGAATAAATTCCAACCAAGAGCGCCGAGATAATACCAACAAAGACTAAAGCAAAGATACTGTAGATGTCATTAATACCACACAATAATGACAAGAAGAATACCTCACGCACGAATCTCCAATAGAAGTCTAACTATTACTGCCCGAGAATCCCCAAGCAAGAAACCAAGTAGAGGCTCAAACAAAGGTTCCATCCAGAGGTCCAAAGAAGTACCCCGCTTGTCATGAATTTCATAGAAGAATTCCCTGTTAAGAGTGCTAAAGAAAATACCAAGAAACCCAATCAAATATACTTCCAAAGTTCCAAAGAAGCCTTCCAAATAATAACCCCATGGAACAACCAATTAGATTCCGAGTTTTGCTATCAAATGTTGAGAAGAATGTCAAAGGAAATAGCAGAGAAAAATATAATGTGCCCAATAAGATAACCAAGTTGAATAACAAACATAGTTTCCCAGATGGATGAAAACTCCAAGGATAAACACCGAACTGGTGAACAATATACCGAAACCAAACTCTGAGGCCTCTTCACTGTTTGCCAAGTGAGAACTTCATACAACCTTGCCAATAAGGAAAATACCAATAAAATGCCCAATAAGAATTTCAAAGAATACCATAAGTAGTATTATACAATAAGTCTGATAGGAACTCCAAATACCAAACCTACTGAGGAACACTAAAGAAGATATCTGAAACAATGCTCCAATAAGAAAGTAGCCAAGTTTGCCCAATAAGTAAATACTAAATAAATGGCCACTAAGGATCTTAGAGAATGCCATTGAAGAATTTCCATTTAGGGATGCCAATGTCACACCAATAAATACCGAGACACATATACCATAGATAATACTGTGCAGTAAGGCCGATTGAAATCCCAATAGCCAAATCCACCGAGAAATGCCAATAGAAGTCTCCAAAGAATACCCATTAAGAAAACCAAAGAATGCTCCAAAGAATAACCAAATAAAACCCCAAGAGAAAGCTACTCTTTCACAACTGTTAAACACAGAAGAGGACCTTAGAGATTCGCCAATAACCGAGCTCCAAAAGCAAACACCAATTCCCAAATAAAGGCTAGTCAAATGCCATTCATTTCCTGCCAATCCATACACTTTGAAAAGCCAGCGGTGAACCACTTTCTTCAGAGGAGGAAGAGGACTTACTTACCATTTCCATAAGACATGTATGAATGCCAATATATCACAGTTATACACATGCCTTAAACTATTATGCAAGCAAGTTTACGAAACAGTTTATTCAACAAAGTCACTCAAGCACGGTAATCAAGTCAAGCACAACATAATCAATTCAAATCACGGCATAGCTAATTCAAGACATTCTATACACACATTACAAGTAATACTTCAAGCAAATAACAATTCACGAGGTCGATTCAATTCACGATGCCAATTCGATAGGTCAGTTCAATGCACAACTAGACATTTCATTTCACTTAGCACACAATTTACACATAACACATAACTATATCACATAGGTGCATACATTCAAGTCAAGACACACAATCTCACATACAAGTATACACTTTCAAGACACACTTAACAAGCACACATTCAAGGATCACTACCCACCAGACCGAGGACCCTGTCCCGGCTTATGAGCTAGACAAGCTCTGATACCACATGTAATACCCCGATCCCTCTCGAGACCGGTAGTTCTATCTATCAATCTAACCACAACCCAAATCCAAACCCGGGCATAATTTTTAGGGAAAACGGACGGAGTCTCCCCTGTTTCTAGGCAAAAAGCAAACCTGCGACAGCATATAAGTGGACCAATACCATGTCCAAACATTCAACCACCTCAAGGCCATCCGAGCCTTGTTCTCAACAAGCAACCACAAGCAAATATACATACACTTCCAATTTAAAAGCTAACCTATCTCTTTACATTTTTGACAAGTACATTCAAACTGGACAATTAAACCATACCAAGCTACTGCATAAAATAAACTATCATGCCATTCTAACTCTTTTTCTTTGGACATTACAAACATGCATTGAAGTTAAGCTATGCTAACTGATTACAGAAACTAGCTTATCAATTTACCTCAACTACCTAGCTAGATTTAAATTACATTTCTATTAACAATAAATACATACAACATATGAAAGCATATATCTTTACAACTTCGACACTCAAGCCACATAGGCACGCAAGACAACTCTTCAGGCACGAACTTTCACGAAATCACGAACTTTTCAGCTAACATGACATTTCCTGAAATGTGGTGGTGAGAAGTGAGTATACACAGCACGTATACTCAGTGAGGGCGAGACAGATATCGAGGTAGAGAGAAAGAAAGTCGTGCAATGCAGATAGACAATATAATAAACATTCAAGAAAGCAATAACACAACCATTCAAAGCTATACCACACTCTGAAGGCTATGGTTCACTCTTACGAGCAATATACCATTTCACAAGCGATACATCAATCTCGAGCTTGATGTTGACAACGATGACAATAAGCGCGCAACCACCTTATAACATCAGTTTGGAATATCCCGGGAGTAACCATCAATTCTACGACCCAAATCACTTTGGGAGGCAACCCAAGCGAGAAAAGGGAATAGCCACGGAGCTAGAGCAACCAACACTGGCAACCCGAGACTACCCAGAGAGGCCCATCACTCACGCGCTGGACACTATGCAATGCAAGACTCGATACAAGGCAATAAACGAGCGATAGCACAATAACACAGATAGAGGAGATAAACGAGATATCAAACATTATTCAACAACTGTTAAACATTTCAATCAATAATCAACTCTAACAAGCGTAATAAGCATTATAAACATTCTATAAGCAATATACTATGAAAATACACAAAATCCCAAAAATGTCCCCAACTTTCAAAACGCTACTACTTTCAAAGGAGCTACGAGCTTTGAAAACCGACTTCACCAATCCTTCTAGGTCACCATAAGGCACGTCTAAAGACCCCGAAACCCTACTTTACCCTAAAATTCACGCAAAGTCCCGATTTCCTCATTTGCTCGTTTGAACTACAACTATACTAACCAAACACCCAACCAATGCCATAATCGCACCAAAAGTGCTTCCATGGCCTCCCGAAACAATGTCATTACGCAAAATGAGAAAACGCTAAACTCGACCTAAACGACCCCGACTTTCACCAAGGCATATTTCTCGTTTTTTCCATTACGCAGCCTAAACAAATCATGCATTTAGACATTCTAGCATACCTAGCACCTTTTCACATCAATAGACAGCATAATAGTGCAACTTTATCATTTCAAGGGTTTACTATTCATAAAATACTATTTAACTAACAATTTATATTTCAATTTCAATATTCAACCGCAGAAAATGTTTAAAAACTATAAATACATGTTCTACGATTGCTAGGGAACATTCTTTAAGCCTCAAAATGATTAAAACAACAAACTACGGATAAAATCCAAGAATTAAAATTAATACATAAAACTTTCAAATGCACAAATAAACATGAAACCCTCACCTTAGACGCTCCTAGACGCAAGGAAAACCTCGTAGGATGCCTCTGAAGCCACCCCGTGCAAGCTCATGCGAAGATTTGGTGATTTGAAGTTGAATTTTCTTTTTTTCCTCTCCTTGTTTTTTCTGCCCTTTCATGTTCTGTTCAGCTCTTTTTTTTTATTTTGTGCCAAAATAAGCTTTTATAAGATAACAAACAAGTCAATTTGGTCAAGGCTTGGTCAACTAACTTAAACTTGGTCAAATAAGCTTGTTTTATGCGTTTTAAAGCTAAAATAACTAACATAAATCCAATTCTAGTTAAATACAACTTAAAACACTAAAATTAAAACACTAAATACTAGTTTTCACTATTTGCTGAGGACTGGAAATCATTTCCTAACTATCTCTCTCGATATGCTATGCACTTTGCGTCAATAGAAGAATAACAATTAAATCTCAAAGAATTTAAGAAAATATTTCATTTTTGGAAAGCATCATAGTTTAAAATTTACTCCGGCTCAGAGCTACTTTCCTCGTTTATTTGAAAACCGAGTGATTTTAATGCAAGACAACCAAAATCGATTATTAAAATAATCAAAACAATCAAGGTAATCAATATTCATTTAAAATAATTAATTTAACTATTTCTAGAATATTTTAAAGAATTATGAAGTTAATATTAAGCTACAATGAAAGTTAATATAAACACGTAGTCAAATACATTTAAACCCTAACATTTAAGATGACACTTAATTAATCACAAGAGAATAAATTCAATTACTATAATTATTAGAAATAGATAATAATCTTTTAATTATTCAATATACAACTACTAAATGCTTCCAAGAGAAATATTAAAATAGTACAAATTGGTTGATTTAACTAATTAAACATTTAATCAAATGCAGTCAGGTACTATTAAATGTATGCCGGGTTCAGGTTATCACACATTACCCCTTCCATGTTTCTTTTAAGCTATTAAATGACGTTTTTGCCCTTTTAAATACATATATATATATTTTTTCTTTTTTTCCTTCATCTCCACCTATTTATAAAAAAATAATAAAAAAAGATCATCTTCCACAGACCACCCTCCCCCCACCTTCACCCGCACCCGCACCCGCACTCGCACCCGCACCCGACAACCCCCATCTTCCCCTTCCCCACCCCCTACCCCTACCCCTAGCAGTAGCGAGTTCGCTGCTACCAAATCTGGCGCAGCAACGAAACAGCGTTGTTGTACCAATCTGGCAGCAACGTGGGGTTGGGGTTGGGAAGGGTGGACAACGGGGGTTAGGCTTGAGGGTGGGGGTGGTGGTGGGAAAGGGGGATGAGGGTTTGGGGAAGATGATCCCTTTTTTATAAAAAAAATTAATTTTTTTAATAAATAGGTGGAGATGAAGGAAAAAAAAAAGAAAAGAAAATATATTTAAAAGGGTAAAAAATGTCAATTAATAGCTTAAAAGAGATATGGAGGGCGTAGTGTGAGGACTTTTTAATAATATATGAGACTTTTTTTGGAGTTTTACGAACACATGAGAGTGGAGTGATAGTTTCGTATATCACAGGAGGGCGGAGTGACATTTATCCTTTATGTTAATGTTGACAAGGCTAATTTGCCAAATTATCTTTTGGACATAGTCGTGCAATGGCTTTAAATATTTTTTGAAATATCTGAAAGTTTTGCATCTAAAAAATACAGTTACTCAAACAAATAATAGAATTCTTAACAATGAAATATGTATGTAATTGAATTATTTAGATTTGTTTTATTTTTGCACGATTTTTTATGCTTATGGTTACATTTTGGAGGTACTATTCGGAATAACCAAAGTATAAAAAAAAAAAGATAAAAACAAAATGACTATAAAATTGAGAGGGCAATGATGCCAGAGGAGGCAAGAAAATTGGCAGTTGTTTTTCGTATATGTGATTGGATTTTTTGGGTTTGTTTGATTCCTGGATGCATATTTTTGGTAAATTACATTTTTAACAGCCAATTGTTCATTTAAGTTTTCTAAATTTTTGTTTTGCTTAATGAGTTATGTGTTTTTGTTAGTTTAGTATGAAATGATAAAAAAATTTGATTGTAAGAATTTTCAAAGGGACAAGGAATAAATGGTTGAATCAAACTAAAAGTTGAGGTCTTGGATTATGATATGTCAATCAAAGAAAATAATGACGACGAGGGCAAAAGAAAAGAAAAAAGGACAATCATTTTTTTGTATGTAAATTGGTTTTCTGAATTTATTTGATTTTCAACTGCACTTTTAATGTGTATAGTAAGTTTTTTTATCAGTTAATTGTTCATTTAAATTTGCTATATTTTTATTTTTTTAATGAGTTTTGCGTTTTGTTTGATTTAAGTTGATGGTTTTTTAGATAATAAGAATTCTTCAAATAGACATAGAAAGGATACAAAGGCAAAAAAAGTGAGGTCTCGATTGTGATTTGTTAATCAAAAGACTATAACTATGATTGTGGGAGAAGAAATGCATAATTTTTTTGTGGAAGTAGATGATTTTTTTGGATTGGTTTATTTTTTGATGATTTTTTTTTTATATTTATTGTTAATTTTTTATTATTTGCTAATACTTCTTTTAAGTCCACTAATTCTTTTTTAAATTTATAGGTAATAGATTTCGCAAGACAATGATGATGGAAAATGAAGAGAGATGACATTGGGTTGAAGCTTGAAGGAGGGTTGAAGGGACAAGTAGCAGTGCTAAGACTGGGAAGGCGGAGGAAAATAAGAAAAAGACAGCTTTGAGTTGAAACTTGAAGGAGGATTGAAAGGGATAAATGGTAGTGCTACAGCGAGAAAAGCAAAGGAGAAAAGGAAAATAAGTCATTTAGTTGAAGTGTGAAGTAAGGTTTTATGTTGTGGTTTAGACTAAGATTATAAAGGAAGTTAGGACATTTGTAAATTTGGGGTTGACAAAATTGTCCCCAATTCATTGACAAAATTGTTATGGAAGAGGAAACAAAATATGATTTAGAAAATGAAGTCGCTTATGCGAGCTCGCGGGTTTGATGTTTTTCGTTATTTTGGAGTTTTGTTCGTGATTGATTTGTTATATGTATGAAAACATATCACTACACTCAAATATTTATCAATTAGTGATAAAATTCTACCGAATGATATAATAATCGAATACCAATAACTGAATTTCCAAATCTTCCAAAAAAAGCTTAAGGATAAAGTCACCGTAGAGTGAGGTACAATGTAGATCACATGACCTCCTCTTGTTTTTCTTAAATGGTTACGCCACGCCGAAAGTAAAATCTGCAAAGCTATAAAGACTTGAGTATCAATATATACATCACCTCCTACATTGCATTATTAAGTATCCACTTTTTATGATGCAAGTGTAGCAGCACATTGGATGTCTTTTTTTTTGACAGACATTGGATGCCTATTAAGAAGTTAAATATGGGTAGGGATGACAATAAATAGGATTTAAATTTGACTCTAACAAGTAAGGACGGAGTCACGTTGGGCTCTTGATGTGCAATAGCATACCTTGAAATTTTGGAATTTTTTTTTTTGTTACTGTTGTTTCAATAGAAACAGCAACATAAGTGGAGATTCTAACGTTAAGCTCTTGGTGTGCAATGTCTATCATTTGTTTTCATATAAGGGATTTAAATTTATTAGTGTAAGATTGTAAATAATTTTTTATCTTGTTGCATAAATTTAATTGTATTAAATAATTTTACGATTGTATCCATATAAAGTCAGTCGTTAAAAAATTTAATGAAAAAATTAACGAAGTGGTCAAAATAGAACTCATTTAATAAATTAATGGTCCTTTTAGGACCAAAAATAGTTAAATAGTCAAAACAAGATTGTGACAAAAGTTTAATGACCCCTAGAATAATTTATTCTTGGATTATATTCTTTCTTGAATTAAATGCGGAGAGTCATGCCTTAAAGATATTTGTGTTATAAATTGCTTAAATTAAGCATTGGTTTACTTATAGCATAAAAATATGATTTTAAACATAAAATTATTAGTTTTTTTTATATAGTTTATATAAAAATTTATGCATAAATGATTGCCCCGGAATCCCACTTACTAACTTCGATGCTGTAGTGTACACCTTAACCTCTAGTGCTTGGCTCCGCCACTGCTAATAAGTATCTAACCCGATTATAAAGCCATTTACAAAATCGATGGAGTATTCGTCAGGGTTTGATTTTTATAAATAGTTAGCAACGGATGGTTCAATAAGGTTTGGTAATAGCAATAAAAAAAAATCCAAAACCCGAAAACCCTATTATTAATTTTAATAAAAAGTAAATTAATAAAAATACAGTAAAACCTCTTTAAATTAATAGGGGTTGGGACCACCTAAATTTTATTAATTTAATGAGATATTAATGTAATAATAAATTATTAATTTATAAGGATATTTTTAATTTTTTTTTACTTAATAGTAAACATATTATAAGATGATCTATGGAAAAGATGACTTTCAATACTTTTGATGAACTTTTAGATAAAGACGTCATTAATGAATTGAGAGTCATAATCAATGAGTTGGGATATCGTGAAAATATAGATGTCAATCATCTCTTGAATTTTCTCGATGCAAATTGGCACTAGTACAAAAGTTTTGAGTGTAGATGAAATCATTGACGACATGATAAGCTTTTTTCAAATAAAATTAGAAGTTGAAGTTGCTAAATAATACACAACCTTTGAAATTGGTGTCAATGACATTCCAAAACTTTTCTGCAATATGACAAAGCAACCCCATGATTTTTTGGTGTATTACGAACAATAAAAAATGAGATTCAGTTAGATTTGAAATTCAATAAACTATTGATTCATAATTTTGAGAAAACCTCATAATTAATTTAGTACGCACTTTTTAGGAATTTATTAATTTATAAAATATTTGAACCTATAAAATACAAAGAAAATATTTTAAATATATTATCTTATAATTTTATCGAGATTATTAATTTTTTGCATTAGTCCCAGGTCGGCCCTGAACAATTTAATATGTTTGTAATTTAAAAATGTAAAGCAAACACAATAATTTTGAAAATATTTTAAATTTGAGAAATTAAGTAATAACGACATAATAGATGGCGAAGGCTGTTTGATTACAGTTATTTCCATAAAAATTACTGTAAATTAGTTAATGGGTTAACTGTGTTGAGAAACTATGATCAATAATGGCCGTGATCATTAATTGGATGACATATTTACAACTTTCGAAAAAATGAAAGACCCAACGCATTATGGATGGTAGATGGGTTCCAAGTCCAAGCCAAATTGCCAGGCCTGCTTGAAGAGCATAAAATGGGCCGAAGTGATGCTTCATTAGCCTAAAATTTTGAGCAGGCTGATCTTACAAAATTCCAGCTACTGTTTTAGGAAAATTCAAACTTTAATTGGAAAAGAATCCATACTTTGCTTTCTGTTTTGTTCTTTTGTTTGGGCTCGTACAGGATGCTGACTTTTAGGGATAGATGGTGTACCCTACCAGTATTTTTCATTTTTTTTTTGTGGTCAGAAGAGAAATTCATAATTAATAGGAACAATCCAAGTGCATAATTGGACAAGCACACTACAGCTCTAGACAAGAACCAGTTAGACCCATGAACAAGCCCAACAAAGAACAAAACAGAAAGCAAAAAACATGGGTCAAACCAAAAGCCCAAAAGACGCAGTGGAAGATCATAAATTTGAGATTTTGTACATCAAAAATATTCTTTTAAATGAAAGTATTCGTGCTTCGATCCAATAAAAGAAACCCTAGCATACAACAACCAACGCTACATAGTGTTTGGATTGCACAAAGGAATGGAAAGGAAAGTAGAGTGGAGGAAAAAAAATAAAGGAAATAAAAGGAAATGAATTATCTTGTTTGGATTGCAAAAAAATAATAATGGAAAGGAAATAAAAGGATTTTATCATCTTTTGTTTGGATTGGAGAATGAAAGGAAAGGAAAATGATAATTTTAAATGTAAAATTACTTAAATACCTTTTTTATTTTTATAATCATAAGATATGTAGGGATAAAAAAGACTTTTTATGTTCAAACATTTCCTTTCCCTTCCAAATACCCCAAATTGGAAGGATCGTAAAATCCATCCAATTAAAGCAAATAGAGGAATTTTAAAACTCCTCCATTTCCTTTAATTGGTTTTAAATTGCAATTCAAATAAGGAGAGTGATTCCTTATTCCCTCTCCATCATTTTCTTTCCTTTAAAATTGTGAATCCAAACAAGCTGTAAAGAAAGAAGCCGACAACAACAATACACAACACCCGCAAATACAACATCTTCAAATCTCAACCAAAAGCATTGAAGCCAAACATGGGTAACAAGCCAGCCTACACCCAACCCATGGATACCCACTAGATGTTAATATGTGAAAAGGGTTGTAGCTTACCAGTTGGTGGTACATATTAGTAGGAGGGAATTTTCTCCTATTTTGCCTTTTAATATATTTTATATAGTTTATTTATTTGGCTATATGTTCCTTTGAAGAAAGCAAGAAAGGCATTTAGGCATCGTTTGTTTGTCGAAAAATGACTTCCTGATAAAAAAAATGTTAATAAGAGAAAATATATTTTTTTTAAAAATAGAATATTTTATAGTGTTTGATTGTCACATTAGAAAATGTTGGGATGGGGTGGGAGTAAGGGGGTGAGGGGAGAAGGGTTGGGTGGAGTTGAACGGAAAATGTTTTCATCTCTCTTGATATTAGAAAATATTTTTTAATTGACTAATTAAATCTCTTATTGAACACCAATAAGAAGCCTCAACATATCTTCGTGAAATATTTCCAATACAATTCCCAGTTCGTCTCTTCTTCCCTGTCTAGAAATAGGCTAGAGATGTTCGTCTCTTCTAAGTTTTCTAGCTAGTTTTTTCTAAGTTTGGTTGTATCGTATTGTTTTTGTCCATGATGCCAATGGGAAAAATGGAAAGTTATGGGCATGACAATGAAGACTTTGAGTTCCATTTGAACATTGTCAGGACAAAACTGAGTTTTACATGTTTTCTTTACAACATTTTTTATTTTCTTTTTTCATACCTTAATCTATCTCTAATAAAGTTTTTATAATATTAGGGTTAACACTTAACCGTCGCAATCAAACAATTAGCTTTTCTACTCTCTTGAAGATTGATGAGATAAGAGGCAAGATTGCAGTAAACAAGAAAACATAAAATAAAATAAAAAATCTAAAATTATCACCAATAATTATTAGGTCAATGTTAAACTTCTAAATTTCCAATCTTTTTTACTTTTCACTCTAATTGTTCTAGAGGTTGGCAGCCTCAAACTGAGTTTACAATAATTTTGCTCTTATAAGGGTATCTCCAATGGTTGTCACTATTCACAAAAATTTACTATTTTTGACAATTTTTATTTACTATTTTTGATAATTTTTAGAGACCTGAGTCTCTACTCAATCACTATTGGAGTCTTTAAATTTGTTGTCAAAAAGGTAAATTGAGTCTCTATTTTAACTCAAATCTCTAAAAAGTGATAGACCCCATTAAATATTTGAGTTAAAAATAGAGATCCGAGTCTTTAAAAATTATCAAAAATAATAAGTTTTTATAAATAATAACTACCATTGGAGATACCCTAATAAGGCTCACAGCCATTGTCATACTAATTTTTTAATTTTTTTATCTACTTTATTTCGGTGTGTGTGAACGTGGCTCGTTCTCTCTCTTCTTTATTTATAGCTAAATATATGTTATGTTACTAGTGAGTCCAAATGTTTGAGAGATTATTCAAACCTTAAGAAGTCATTTTCACTTTTGTAAGAGCTCAAGGGAACTTTAAAGAATAATAATAATTATTTTCTTTTTTGGTCAAGGAATTTATCTTCTTGACAAGTGCGTAAATGCATAATACTACTTTAGATAGAATTGTTGCATTCATGACCATCTAGAAACTTACTCCATAATTCTATTTGTTTTTCTTTTTGTCGAAACAAATATTCATTAACAAGACTAGTTTGCACAAAAAGTTAACTAATTCCTAAAGAAGGAAAATCAAAAGATGACAAACGATAAAGATCGCGATCCAATCCATTGGAATTGAAACATTCCTAATCAATCATCCTTGCAATTCAGTTAGCAGCAGAATTGGCATTTCTTTTTATATGTTATTTATTTATTTAAGTTAGACACGATTATCAAGTACACAATTAAAAGGAAAGCTACTAGAAAACAAAAGTTTAGCTATCAGTATCAGCTGGACTATTAACTTGCCTCTTAACAACTTGAAAGTTCATATGAGGAATGGAATCACAATTTTTATAAGTATCTTTTTGTTTATTTATTGGATTAATATCACTTTTAGTCTCTTTGTCCTCGTTGACACTTTAGTCCCTTATTTTTAAAAGTGTTATTTTTCAATCTCTTATCTTTTAAATTTGGAACACTGTTAGTCCTATTTGCTAAATCCATTAATTTTTGGATGGAAATAGCACTTGCGCGGACCAAATTACCCCTTCAAATTGGGGGGGAAAAAAATTACATATGCCGCGCACGTGCTATTTCCGTCCAAAAATTAACGAATTTAACAAATAGGACTAACGGTGTCCAAAATTTAAAAGATAAGAGACTGAAAAGTAACACTTTTGAAGATAAATAACCAAAATGTCAATGAAGGCAAAGATAAGGGACTAAAAGTGGTATTAACCCTTATTTATTTAAAAAAGAGGTTAAGCCCTTATTTATAAGAAAATTATTTGGGAAAAGGTCTCACCCCTCCTATTTTTTTCAAGAAGAACAAGAAGAGCATGCCATATCTAGTCTACCCTGTGATATCCCAATGGCATTTGCAAGGCATAATTTGCTAGCCAATTCACAATGCGGTTTGCTTCTGTGTAGACATGGTCCATGGACCACTTGAAACTCGTCGTGTGCGGAAAAGAGTTTATTAAGGTCTTTGATCAGTAACTTCAATGGGCTATTTGTACTTAGTGTTCGCTTAGCTAATCCAGATACAAATTGAGAGTCTGTTTTAATAGTCAATTTGTCAATTCCCATGTATTGCTTGATTAAGGGCATGGTTCAGCAGTAATAGAGTGAATCAATTTTGCAAGATTGCGAGTTCGATACTCTTTACTATTTTAAAGTTTCGCCCTTAACTGACTTAATGCGCACTGTTCCATTATGAGATTTACTAGTTGGTGATCAAATTTTACTAAATAATTTAATAATTGAACTCTGTTAATTAGATATTCATATCATCCAAAAATCTTCACTTGCCATTGCACAATTATGACATATTGAATATGATGTGTTTGATCTCCCACTTCACCCTTTTTTTTTCACCACAGGACATATTATGATTAATCCTCTAGTCAACATCAGAGGTTGATGTTTTTTTGATATAATTGATGTTCTTGATGACCATCTAGAAAGTTATCCCATAGTCATTTTCAAGCTATAATACGTCGAGGCTTTCATACAAGTGCATGTTTGACTTCATTTATATGGAAATAGACATGAATATATTAATGACAAAAAAAAAAAAAAAAAAAGACATCAAGATATTAGGATCTTTGAAAATATTTGAGAAATATCTCGAATAGAAGCTTCTTTGGTTCTACAATTATCAATTATAGAGGCGGTTCAACATTACAAGCAATTATTAATTTAATTGTTTGGTACAATAATTAGTAGTTAAAATATTGTAGCTGGTCTATACAAGCGTAGTTATCACACATAAACAAAAGCATAAACACCTGGGATATATTGAACTATCTTTTTCCAACGACAAAAAAAAAAAAAAAAAAAACTATCTTTTTCCAATTTCACAAAGTTAAATAATCCAAAATAATGCCTACCACTCCTTTTGATAACTGGTTTACAGTTGATTTTGACCATCCTATAAGATAATATCGTAAGCTTGGCAATTCTAGAAACTACAACGACAGATTCATGCCGTTTTCATTCTTATTTTTCTGGTTCTTACAAATTTCACTCTTTCTAATTATGAGAAATTACTCGCTCTAGATAGAATTACTAGATCAACCTTGAAGTTATAAATTCCGTGATTTATTAGTACACATCAAAATACATGCATCAATTTAGTTCAAAAGATGTTTGAACTCGAGACATGTAATCCTCAACTAACACCTTTATCATTTGTTCCACATTTGAAGACAAATTTCAGTATATATTCGGCGTATGAGTAGCTAGCATGCAGATATTACCATTTGAAAGAACTCAGTCAGCTCACCTTAGATAAGAAGCAGTGGTTTATTAATTTCAGACTTTGGGCCCCACTCTTATTTAGCTAGAAAATCTGAAAGAAAATAAGAATCATCTTATAACTTTATGATCTCAGGGCTCGAAGATGCACTAATTCGAAATAATCATATTGGCCTAAAGGGTCTACTAGATCGATGGGAAGCTTACAAGCAGAGGAGGATCTAATGACCAAAAAAAAAAGAGTCGAAGGGGAGGTTCTTAATGTTTTGTTTGTATAGAGAAAGTGATTGTGATAATTAATATTGTAATGTTTTACATCGGTGGAAGATTGTGTGTACGAATGATTTGGGTTAATTTGGATTTTGTAGGTATGAAGGATAATTTGGATTAATTATTTTGAGTCAGTAAAAAAAAAAGATCAAGTCGTTATTTATTATGCCTATAATACTAGTATCGCTTAAGGGCTTAAGGTTTTAAATTCGGAACGAGACAACCACAATTAATAAGACTAGTGTGGGAGCTAAATGACTTTATCGATTAACAATAAGAAAATATCTATCTAACAAATTTCTTGAATCTTTAAAGTATTTTATAGAATTAATGGAAGTCCCATAATCCCTAAAGTAGTTCCATAATTGCTTATAAGATTACCAACTAGGAGATTTGTATGTAATAATATAAATTAGTTGCTAGAACTGGGATTTTTTTTTTTTATTAAAAAAAAGGGCAGATAGATGATGACAATATTTTGACTAATGGTTTGATTATTACTTTGCTTAGGAGACAAGTAATGCAATTTAGGCACTTAATTAATAGTTGCTTAGCCTAATAACATGTAATGGCTCAGGGCGAGAAAATTCGTAAACTGCAGCAAATAATAATAGCAAGACTTCATCAACTGGTACCGACTGTTGACTGAGTAAGCCATTGGTCAACATATTTTTCATTGGGGTTTGTTTGTCAGTAAGGAATTTAACAATCAATTAAACATTTTTTCTTTTCTTGGTCATGGGATTACTACATTTTTTTAGAATTGCAAAATGTAGTTGTTCACTGATAAATTATTCTTAGTTTTTGGAATCGGTTTGTGTGAAAAATTTTCACGAAAAGTTCAATGGATTATGAGCAAATAGGTACTTGTCTGTGAAATTAAGTATAAAATATTTAAGAACACGAGATAATTCTTTCTAAAAAATTTAGCAAAATAGTCTCTTAACTTTGAGAAAAAAAATACCTCTTCAAAAAGTCGACAGTTTCGAACTATATTACAAGGACATAAACGAAATTGAAAATTGCATATTAATAATACATATACGACGAGGGAGATTGAAGATCACGAATAGCAATTAAATGCATGTAAAATTGATTATGAGTACTTGTAATTTTTTTTTTTTTTTTTTTTTTTTGTGGTTGTTGTGAGTACTTGGATTGCAAAGGCTTTGAAGTGGAGAATTAACCCTCTGCATAGGCAGCACATTGTCCCATAGAATTGTTGCCTTGATGACCATCTAGAAAGTCATCCCATATTCCGACAAAAAACAAGAAAAAAAAAAAAAGCTATATACAAAATGTCGAGGCTTTCACATGTGCTTGACCTCATTTAATGGAAATAGACATGAAAATATTAAGAAATATATCTAGAAGAGAAGCTTCTTTAGTTCTGTAATTAGGAAGAGGTGGTCCAACATTACAAGTAATTATCACTTGATTCATTTAATTCTTTGGTTCAATAGTTAGTATTTAAAAATATTATAGATGATCTATACAAGCGTAATTAATTATCTCATAAACAAAAACATAAGGTGATCTTGATAGTCCTAGAAGATAAGATCCTAAACTTGACATTCTAGATATTGCAATAGCATACTCATGCAGATTTTAGTCTCTTTTTTATTTTTTTCATTTTTTATTCTCATAGATTTCAGTCTTTTTTATAACAAAAGACTCACCTCAGAAAAGATCATTTGATCTATTTTAAAATTATAACCCGTAATATATGTAGTAGTACACTTCACTATATGTATCAGTTCAATCAAGAAGAGACTTAAAATTAATATACTTACTCTACTAATCTATATTTTTACCGTTTATTATCTCACCATACGACTAGCATGAAAATTACCATTTAAAAGAACTCAGTCAGCTCACGTCATAGATAAGAAGTAGGTTACTGATTTCCGTCTTCAATTCAAACTATGGCCTCGTGCACAAGAACTTGATCTTCTATTACTATTTGGACTACTCATCTCTTAATGCGAACCCTAAACAATTAGTGGTTGATCCAAGCTAATACGCTCCGATCCCCTTCTTAATCATCCTTTCATTTTCAAGCCCCCAGGGCATGGTCTAGCAGTAGTAGAGTAAAATCATTTTTACGAGGTTGTGGATTCGACACTATTCACTGTTCTGGAATTTAGCCATTCACTAATCTGGTGCATGTGTGAGCGGGCATCATTCCATCCAGGAGTTAACCAATTGATGATCGAATTTTACTGGATAATTTGATAATCAACTTCTCCCAACTGGATTTCCACGGATCATCCACATTTTTTTTTTCTTCATATAATAGCATGACTTTGTTGCACCAATTGGCATTGACTTGTGCTTTTTTGACATGGAAAGTTCATTTATTCATTGAATAGTGAAACTTGTAACATTCACCAACTAACCACCAGAACACAACATATAATGAGAATTTGGTTAGATTGACATCAAAATCAAACTCAACATGCCAAAACTACCTTAAGAACACCGTTAACGAATGTGATTAACCCTCAGTCAACACCTTACCAACGCTATCGAAGTCTAGTCAATGATCAATCGCATTAATAGATCATAAACACTCATCCAACCAGATCAAAAGTGTTGATTATCTACTTTCATTATCGCGAAGTATTTGATCATAACCCTTCTTCCATCAGATCTGTTCCAAATCAACAACTTACATCATACCTGGAGTTGTGCACCCGATGCGCAGATCACTTAACCGTTGGATAGTTGATTGATCATCTCAATTTTATGTTCATGATATTACCTCTAAGATAATCCACTATTGTATCTTTAAAAATAAAAAGACTGTAGAAAATTTTCCCTTACGTCACCACCACCATTGATCTAAGTACATCATCTCACAAATCCTGAGCACGAAACACGACACCTATTATAAGTTAGTATGGAATGAGTCAATCATCCACTTTGGTATCTTATTAAACAAAAATGGTGTTTCAAACTATAAGGAATCAACTCTAACTATAACTCTTGCTTGTGTTTAAGATGAATGAATTGAAATTTGAGCCATAATTCAACAATTTTTTTAAAAAATGTGTACAAAAGTATCTTTTAATTGCAGATCCGTATCTTGGATTTTTATTTATTTTAAAGAGAGTGTGTACAAAAGTATTTTCTCTAATTGGAGATCCATATCTTTAATTTCCATTTATTACAAACATATATGCAAGGAAAATATAAATAATTAACGGTATTGCATTGGAGCTTATTCATAATTAGTGCTATTACATATTCGAACCCTATTAAATTCAAATCAGAGATTTAGTTCTCTTGGAAAAGGCATTACTCCATTTTTCTTTTTTTTTTTCTCCTATTTATTTTTCTTTAGGGCAATCTTCAGAAGCAAGAATTGTTCAAACACCCAACATAAAACTTCAACACTTTTTTCTATTAAATTTGTATGCCTACACTAATTCAGTATACTTTTGTAATTTTGTACAAATGTAATATATAAATATTGAAAAATACTTAAAAGTCTATAACTATTTTCTCTACACCAGAAAAATCAAAATGGCCTTTTGAGATCCTTGAAGTCCACAGAATCAATGCACTCTGTTTTGTATCTATGGAGATTCAACAACTTCAACAACTCAGTTACTTTCTCCTTGGTTGTCTCAGTGCAACCAACTTGTAATAGCAATAAGAGCTTCTGAAAAGCACCAACTTGAAGAGCTTCAACAAGAACATCATCATCACATCCATCACCATTAATTTCATTCTTCGCAAGCTTCCATAGAATGGAAACTGAAAACTCAGTAGCCAAATCCGAAACTCGGAACAGTTTCTTCACCAGTACTGGAACAGCTAGTGCATTTTCATATGCTTTTTCTCTCCCTTCTGCAAAACTGCAAATTCCATCCAAAACACCCAATGCCTTCTCGCAGATACTCTTCTCTGAATCCACCAGCATCTCCAGAAGCATTTCAACTAATCCCAATTCCACGAATTTTTCCGTGGCCTTTTCGTTCTCAGAGGACGATGAAGAGGACACCATATGGTACATGGTCAATAGTGAGGCCTTTGTAGTTGTGGGAGAAATTGGCTCTTTGATCAGCTTCACCAGCCCTTCCAAAGCTCCTTCGATTTTTAATACCTCGTTAACCTGATGCTGATCCGAGGAAAGTACCACCTCTTTTAATACTAAAATCGCGTTTCTGCGCGCTGATAAGTTGCCACAGTTCAAAAACCAGATTATGCAACTTAAGGATGAAGTTGATCCAAGAAAAGACATGGATTCTCTACCAAGAGGTGACATGATTGTGAGTGCTGACAAAATTTCGTCCAAACCAGCAATGTTTTTCATCAAGAAATGCTTGGAAAAGGCCTGGAATGTGGCTGATAGGACTTTACCAGTGCCATTAACCACAATGCACTTCTTGTTTCGCTCGCTCTCTTTAGCCAAGGCCTTGATTTTCAGCACCAACTCTTTGCACCCTTCTGCATCTCCTTCCTCCCGGGCGGCCTCAATCTTGGAAAGAATCTCCGAAACCTGGAACGCGCTGACGGGGGTGCGCGGCGTGGGGATCCTCTCAATGCCATAAGACTTGTTCTCCACGCACCAATCTTGTATCATCTTCCTGATGGAGTGATTAGGTATGGGTTCAAGACTCGTCAAGACTTGGTTTGTGATCGGACAAGTATGGTTTCCGGCTTCGATCCACGTCTCAATATTCTCCCGATCGTACGTAATCCCGGACGACAAGGTCACCGGATCCTTCATCAAATCTAACGATATCGGACACAGAAAATGCCTCGGCATAATCAGCTCCATTCCACCATTTTGCTCCCTGTCTTGCTTCTTCGCAGCATGCCTTTCAGCTCTTCGCTTTCTCCACGACGAAATCATTGCAGAACACGTACAAAACAAAATGAATCAAAAAACAACAATAAAAATCAAAGACTATTGATTTGAGTATACTCTTTCGTGGGTTTGTTTTCCTTTTCAAGGCTGTTTATGAATTAATTGATGACAAAAAGTGGTTAATAGGTTATATATATATATACATATATATGTTGTCTCAACCACGCGGTTCAAAACTTCAACTTTCAAACGTTAGGAACAATATTATAGTATTTTTCAATTATGATGCGATGTGGAAACGTTCAAGGGCGTGTATATTACTTTATTTAAAGAAAAATATTGGTATATATATTTGAAAATTTGACCATTGAAAATTTGAAATGGTAAAAATGGAGACTCGTTATGTAATGGAAATAATCAAACGTCAAAGCCAATGGGGTCGGTGGATGGACCTGACCGAAGGAGTAGCGCGGCCTAGACGCAGAAAAAAAAAATTGTGCCAAGAATTAAGAGGAAAAAGTCATACCTTTCTTCTGTCTGTTTACACTGCTAGCCCAACTATTTTATACGCGAACCTAACGCGCATGCCATGCATTTTTCGTTAGTAGGTGACTGTGTGTATATTGACCTCGTACGAAGGGGTACAACCAGGAGCCTTTTGCCATAATTTTATGTTACGATTCTAAATTTGTTTCTATTACTTAAAATTAATTAATTTAATTCATATTATTTTTAATTATTTTTAATTTATTTTTATTGTTCAAAATTAACTAATTTAGTACCTATTATTCTTTTAAAAAATTTAATTTAATCTCTATAATTTTTATATAAAATTCAAATTAGTCCTATATGTTTAAAAAAATTGTGACAAAATTAAAATTTTTGGAAAAATAATAGAGATCAAATTGACTAATTTTCAACAATATAAACGAATTTAATATTTTTAGAAACAATAAAGACTAAATTGACTAATTTTTAATAATAGAGACAATTTTGTAATTTCAAAGAAAGAATAGAGACTATTTTTGCTATTTTTCCTTACACGGTATATATTGACTGAGTACTTGTAACAAATTTTACAAGTAATCCTCAATGTTTAATTGTATTTTAAAGGTAGTCTTTAATATTATAAAAATCACATTATAAGCTGGAGCAATCCAAAATTTCTTTTCAATGGGGCTTAAATATGTATAATGTAGTGTGACATTTTTCTGTCTCTTTTTGTATCAAAAATTGAAAGACTATATTATTTAGAATACATACATGTTATTTTATGTAATAATTTAGAATATGAATTAATACTCGTTTGTCATGTAATTAATTAGAGTCTATGTTTGGCAATTTTTTAAAAATCAATTTTAGTGAAAAATCTGAATGGAATCGGAAACTAAATTGAAAATATTGTGAAGTGAATAGAAACTTACTAAAAAAAAAAAGAAAAAAAAATCAATATTTTGGTTTTTTAAGAAAGAAGAAAGACAATGAAATGCAAGAGTAAAATGTAAAGCATTTTTATGTTGTTAAGCCCCATCTAAGGCTAAATTCGCACAAGACTTCGATCTTTGATTTTTTTGGATTTGCAGATTTTATTTGAATTAAACAAAGTTAGACCTATCGGACTATGTAATTTTGCATATCAGAAGTACTTGAATTGTGGGGCTTAATTAATTTTTGGACAAAAAGTACACACATAATTTATTTTTCGCAAAGTAATACACACATAATTTGGTCAATGAGAACTGTGACCCCCGTTAGCCCTAACATAGATTTGCCCATGATTATAAGCTCCCAATATTCCACAAAAACCAACAAATTTGTGCCTTTTATTATTATTTCATTAAATTAGAACGAAAAGATACGAATTACTCTTAAACCCTTGAGAAATAATATTTCCAAACTATTTTCTCGAATTTTAAAACTAGTCTCCAAAATAATACGCGTGTGGTCACATAACCATTTTAATTATGCTTTAACCAAAACATAAGATAAAATTACTCTTAGCATTTATAGCAAACAATGAGACAAAAACGTTTATATATCACTGTGCAAGTCCAAAAACTAGGGGACTTTTGCGAGGCTTTCTCAAGTAAACGCAATATGCCAAAAACGTTTTCATCATGCACTACGTTGATGCGTTTTTATGATCACACGTCGCAAGTCGGCAGCCAAATTGTCCTCATTTTTACTAACGGCTGCTATTTGATTAAAATATTCCAAAAATGTTAGATATCACTTTTTTTTTATCATTCATTTATAATTTTTTTATGTGAATACTTAATCAACATGATAAAAGAAAAGAGAAATAAAAAAGTTTGATATTTTAGTATATCATCTAAGTATCCATACACAAAAAGGTGATAAATAGATAACAAAAATAAAATGATATCTAACAACGTGCAAAATAATTCGTTTGCATCTTGGATAAGTGACAAAAGAAAATCATGTCTCCTCACGTGAACAAGACGAGGATGGGAAAGTGCATGAATCTGTCACATCTCATTACATGTTAATTCTGTAAAAGATGTGTATTTAGTTTATAATGATTTAGTTATATATTACTATCACCGTAAACTTAAATATTTTGAATTAGTTGATTAAACTCAATATGTTAATAAATTAATAGTTGAAATTGAGTCATTATTAATAGTATCAAAGCAGACTACCAGGCAAAAGTGTGTACTTTCCGTTACCGGGTGACCCTTGACTATTGTTTCGTCACTTTTGACCCAATGACATTGCAAATGGCTAATCAAATTTAGAGCATTCATAATTTTAAGCTAAAGTGCAAAAGAGTAAAATGAAATATTCCTTATTTTATTAAAAATCTTCATCAAAATGACTCCCTATATTTCATCACCTATACTCTCATTCACTAACAGGTTCATTTTTAGAAATTAAAGACGAAAAATGATTTTCTCAATTCAACAGGTCTTTTGTATTTCCATTTAATTATCAAGCTTCAAACATTTTATCAACTAATAAATTATATCATATGCATACATGGACCTTGTGGAAAAACAGTACTCAAATCAATGTTGCACTGGCCTAGGATCCTCAACCACAATCGTGAAGGAAGTAATATACGTTATTAGGGAAAAAAAAAAAAAAAAACCTTTAAAAGCAGAAAAAGTGAAAGTGAGTACACATTGTAGAACTTTACTAAATCACTTTTTTATTGATTAATTTACATAAGGATATATATATATATACTAATGCCAAAATTGAATTTGGACCCATGTTCTAACTATGGTGGGTCATGTAACCCCAATTGACACGCAATTTGGGCCAAGGCCCATGTATAGCACCACGGGTTGCAACCTACTCCTATAGGGGCTCATTCAAAGGCCTGAAGCCCTTTGCTTGACCCGAATGATGACCCCACTCCGGGTGGACAATCAACAATGGATTCGAATACGGGCCGAACTCTATCAGACGATAATGGATAAGCGATCAAGAAGATACCTTGATTGACGGGTCTATTAGTAGCGGATGACGATCGACAAATTCGGGATAAAGATCAATCCTATCCTACAGGATAAGAAATCACTAGTTTGTTATAGTATACTGAAGATACAACTCCCAAGGGTCTATGACTCTCGGCTTACCCATACCTATAAATAGGCCACGCCTACCCAAGGAATGGGGCATTGAGTATTACTCCTCATTTCCCTTCTACATATCCACGGTCTACACACTCCTTATATCGACGTCGATACCACAGTAGCCTCCTCTTTCTTCTCTATATTGTCCTTGTATTTTAATCTCTTCTAACAAATTACTAACTTGAGTATCGAAGTGTCTTCGGCCAGCACCATACCGGTGTTTCAAGACTTACTTTGCTCCGTTGCCATTTGACCTTGTAGGTTGCTGGTGCCCGAAGATTCATGATTGTAGATTTTGACGTCTACAACATATATATATATATATCCTCACGCTGTGCCTGACCAACGAATTTGCTGTCCCTCTTCATTTTCCAAGTCATGCCCGGAATGAGTACTTTGCCCTATAGATCTATCCAAAGCAAAAGAAAGAGGAAAATCGTTCAGCTGTCTAAGATTACTAATAGAAGAAAAATAGAACAAACCTTGTCTAATAGACTGGAATAGGCTTAGCTAGAATAGGTGAAATTATCAACGAGCTCTAGATATTAGACAAGAACAAGAACTGGCCTTTCCCTATCGGTCGAGCATCTTCAAACCTCACTAAGTCATTCCCTTACTCACCCTAAAGCCGAAAGCGGCATCAGCAAGATCGACTGAGTACCAATTTTGCCTTGCCCAAAGCTACCAAAGCATATATATATATATATATATATATAGAAAGAGAGAGAGAGAGAGAGAGAGAGAGGATCATAAACCCAAGAGATACAATGGGGGAGTTGGGGAGTTTGAAAGATCAGGAACTTAAAAAATACAAAATACTTGAGGACTTATGACTAGAAGAATCATGAAGGTAGGAAATGCATATGAGATAATGAAATGTGTAAAATCTAAAAAACAATTTCATAACTCAACACTTCCCCCTTAAAGTGATTTTTGAGAAGCTATCCTAGGCTTAACATGAAAAGAGTCAAATAGTCCTCTAGAAAAAGACTTTGTATGAATATTGCAACATTATTCAGTTCAAACTTTCATTGCATTACTGTTGTCATCAAGAACCTTCTCTCGAATGAAGTGATGTTTATAAATTTCAATGTGCTTGGTTCGTGCATGACATGTTAGCTAAATTTGTTGCAAGTTTAATTTCATTTTAATTGTCACCAAGGAGCGAAGTAGTCTTTTTGAATTGGTAATGTCTTCAATAAGTCTTCTTATCCAAAATCGCTCATAGGCAATAAGAGAAACAACCTTATACTTGAATTTAATTGCTACTAATGAAACAAATTTTTACTTTTTTGCTACAACTAGAAATAATAGTAGTATCATGTGACATAGGAAGACAACCAGAAGTAGACCTTTGCCCATCCAAATCCCCATTTATATATCCATGTAAAGATATATCAACACTTTTTCTCATAGAATAATTCTACTTCAAAAATATAATTTAAAGATTTTAGGATATTCTTTGCAGGTTCCAACTATGGCTTTTTAGGTTCTTGCATAAGCTAACAAGCTTAATAGAAAAAGACAATATCCCACCTTATTATTGTCATGTAAATAAGACTTCTAACGAACATTCGATAAAGTATCAATTAGAATAGAGACTTCGTCCTCTCTTCACCTTATTATTGAAATATAAAGATGTCATCTTTCTTGTGTTCAACCTCAATGTGAAGTAAATAGCTTAACTCAACTTTATGATGTCAAAAGAATGGACAGAACTTACTTCAGTTGAGCAACCTATCTCTCATCATTCCCAATTATAATCATATTATCAACGTACAACAAGATCAACACACATGTGCTACTATACACTTTTTAACAAATAAAATAGGGTTTTAAATTGAAGCAACCACAAAACTCCAAGTAATGAGCAATCTTATCATACCAAGCACTTGGAGATTGCTTAAATCCATGAGTAGTCATCTTCAATTTGATTTTGATGTAGTACGCGAGTGTGTTCATCTCGTCTCCATGCCCTAGTTCTCATTCTTCACCATTTCTGAGCTACAAAATGCCTTTGGCTTATGTATAACACTTTTTTTCTTATTTAAGAGTGAAAATTGAAATAAGGGAGCTTGTGTTTTAAGATGGAGAGTATAGAGCATGAAATCCCAAAGGAGATAGAGAAGCTTAGTGTTACGTGCTAAGAGTTTTAGGGTCCCCTAGGTACTGTGTTGGGAGTCAAGCCCCACGGGTCGCATTGTACGGTGAACTAACGGATATATCCTATGTATGCAGGTATGATCAGTTGCTCTGGACTTTGTGTTTCAATGCTTATACTTATCGACTCTGTGGAAAGGCATATCTCAACCCTCACCTCCTGGAGTTAGGAGCCGGACATGCGTTGTTGTGCGTGCCTCGTTTTATTAGGCTCAACTATAGCTAAGGTGTTGATGGCCTAAACAAGAACAAGTGAAAGGGAGAGAAATGGTATTTTATCTATTTCATTTTATAGGTTTCAAGGGCTAGACCGCTAAAGTTAGGGTAAAGAAGGTAGACTACGCTAGGGCATAAGTAAAGATCTAACGTTGAGATTTGATAAGAAAAAACTAGTTTCAAGATAAACTTTGTGGGATTAAGGAGGTTTAAGGAATGAAAGAACAACTTAGAAAGCTTTAGAATAAGGTTTGATTGATGATAGATGAAGGTTTGATTGATGATAGATGAAGGTTTGATTGATGAGCATCATGGCATATATATGTTTTAGAATGGAACATCATATAAATTGTCAATTAAGGGGTCATCCGTGCAGCTCAACTATCGAGTGAGCCTCACATGACTAATGGCTAACTTAAAAAAAATTGAATGCTTATACTTCGTGTTGTCAAGTCCATTTTAAGCAGTCTAAATGTCCAAAAAACTAGAAGACTATGCTTAGATTTTATTTGAAAGTTGATAATATTTTTCAAGTTATAGTTCGAGAAAGTTTAACTAATCTAAATCCAACCTTTTTTTCTCTGTAAAATGCTTACTCATAATACCTTTTGAAGGTTCATTATTTTCTTAAATCCACCACTAGTACAATCTTTGCCAAGAAAATTATAACTATTGGATACAATACTAATGACTTCAATGTTGAAATGTAATAAATTTCGCGTGTGATTGGATCACGAAATTTCACATTAGAAAAAAATTTGTCCTTTGATTGGACTTCAAAGTTACCATCTCATTTGTACCATTTACTGCTTTCTGATTCCCTACCCACGGGACTGGGCTAAACTTTGTACTCCCCTTTTGCAATATCAAGAACAGAGTAGGGAGTACAAAATGTGATGCTACACTGCTACACATATCCCATCCAAGGATGAGATTGGGTTGTTCTTTAAAAAGAGAGAGAGAGAGAGGGGAAACAAAAAGAGAAAGAGAAAAAGAAAAAGAAAAAGTTGAAGAGACATATGGAAAATCTTGCTCATCGCATGCCTATGCCCCATCCCATGATAGGCGCATCACCGCACTTGTGGCCCAGTGGACACGACACTGTCCCTCGACGAGATAGGGAAAGGCACAAGGGCACAATTGTGGCCTGGCTGACAAGGGGGATAGGATCAGTCATGAGCTCCTTTATGAAAAACAAATAATAATGAGAGATATATCAAAAGTAATTAAATGTATATCATGTCTCTAAGAGTCGGTGAAGCGATCGGAAGTAACCTATTGTAATAATTAAAAAAATTGAGTTTGAATCTATATATACATAATTTCACGGCTATATGATTTTTTTTTTTTTTTTAACAGGGACTAGTTATTTTGTTAGACTAAGTAATATATAAATAGTTAAAGAACTTTAAGGTCCAGTAAGAGTTACTGCTTCTATGCCTGAATCCATAACACGAAGTAGCCTAATAGAGAAGAGACTAGTTGCCATTAGGGTTTTGGTACAGTGGTATGTAACTCGCTATATATGCGAGAAGTTGTGTGTTTGAATTTAATTGATTATAGTGTACAATTTTAGACCTTCCTTAAATAAAAAAAAATAAAAAATAAAAAGAAACAGAGAGAGAGACTAGTTCTTTGAACATATTATATATGTAATCACGAATACTTTATTATGTGTAATTTGTGAATATTGTGTGATCATGTGTACAAATTACAATCTACTTGAACGTGACCCGTTACTTGCTTTTCTTCATTTTCATTATAGAAGGTTTGAATGTTAAGTAGTCGTGGAGACTCTTCTTCATCTCTTAACCAATTATTATTTAAGTCAGTACTTACTTTTTTCTTTTTCCCTCTGAAACCATTCTCTTCAAATAAAAAACTAAATATCTCCAAAAACCAAAATTTGTGTAGCAAATGGATCTATTTTCTTCAAATTGCATTATGTCTTAATTGAACCATTATTTCATAAAAATTTAATGATAATAAACAGTTAGAGAGGAAATATGAAGATTAATTTTTGTTAGTGACATATGTATTATACGATTTAAACTTGTCTTGAATAAATAAATTAAAAAAAAAAAACCGTTAGAGAGGATGACATGGAGAGTTAGGATGGGCTGCACTTAGCATTTTCTTTTGGGTCAGGCTGATTACAATGTGACGGTTATTCTAAAACGTAAAAGGACTCGTAAAAAATGTGAAGTATGACTTTAATATTTAGGGATGGAAAAGTGAAATGCATAGCATTCTAAAAATAGAATAGGAAGGAAGAAAAGTGAATTTCTTCGAAAAATTGTTACTTAACCTTTGTCAAAATTATGAAACGAAATATATCGTTCACAGCATAAACTTCATATTGCCTTTTATTTTCTTTTTTTGTTCCCTATTGATTATCCAAAAGAAACATCCCCACTCAACTCAGGCCACCATGAATAAACAGGATTGGTTGACCCCAACTCGGGGCTAGTAGAGTCTCTGTTCGCACCGCTTGGCCTTATACGTTGAGCGTGAACTAAAACCTCAGAGTGCAACAGCTTTCCCCACAATATACACCATGTCAGTCAAAAATAAAACTTCAAAGTAATTAAAATGTTTTGAACTTATGTTTACCGCAAGTTCACACACTCCACTTACCACTAGACGATGGCCCTAGTGCCTTTTTTCCTTTTAAGAAAGCTATAAAAAAACAAACAGAAAATACAACAAATAGGCCTCAATACGCAGGCCCGAAAAATAAAATTACACTATCCAGTCAAGCCCGTATAAAAAGCCTGAAGCCCATATCCGAATGCAAGTCTAGGCCCATAGTTCAGAACAAAAAACTAGAAATCAGTTACCAGTTTTGGATACCATGGGCCGAAACTATGAGCAAAATCCGAAAACTACAAACTCCCATCAAACAAAAATCATGGGCAGTACCGTCATCTTGCAACGGATAGTATAAATTTGTTTTTAGGGTTAATACTCAATTTAGTCTCTTATTTTTTGCGTGTTTAATATAGTAGTCTTTTTTTTACTTTTTTATTTAAAATTTGACAGAAAAAATACATGATTGCATGTGATTATAAGTAATTTGTTGCTTATACCGTCAAATTTTAAATGAAAAAATGAAAAAAGACTAGAGTGTCATATTCAGAAGATAAAGAACTATATTGTTGTACTTTTAAAGATATGAAATTATTATATCAAATGAAGTAAACATAAAAGACTAAATCAGGTAGCAACCCTTATTTTAATTGATGGATCATATAGTTGTGCCACATCTAGGAGCTTTAGGTTCATCATCCAAAAACATAGTATAGCAAAATCGAATGGAATTCATTAGAGTACTACAAGGACCACAACTAAAAATACCATCACCTCATTTGCTAATCTTTCCAAGCATAATGTTGACAATAACTATGGCTTCTCAAGCTAAAGGTGATGAGTTCGTTCAAAATGAATAATGACTTTACATTGTTGAAGACATGTCTATTTTTATCTCTAAAGCACGACTTCAAAACATGCGAGACATTTTGTCTTAAAGACATCCAAACGTATTGCATGTTTTGAACCCAAATTCCGGGTATCTCCAATGGTAGTTACTATTCACAAAAACTTATTATTTTTGACAATTTTTAAAGACGCGGGTCTCTATTTTAACTGAAATCTCCAATGAGATCCACCACTTTTTAGAGATTTACACCAAAATAGAGACCCAATAACTTTTTGAGTCTCTAAATTTGTTGCTAAGGTATCTCCAATGACTTACACTATTCACAAAAACTTACTATTTTTGATAATTTTTAAAGACCCGGGTCTCTATTTTAACTAAAATCTCCAATGAGACCTACCACTTTTTAGAGATTTAAATTAAAATAGAGACCCAATCACTTTTTGGGTCTCTACATTTGTTGGCAAAAAATAAATTGGGTCTCTATTTTAACTCAAATCTCTAAAAAGTGATGGGGCCCATTGAAGATTTGAGTTAAAATAGAGACTCGAATCTCTAAAAATTACCAAAAATAAAAAGTTTTTGTGAATAGTGCACTAATTTTTTTACCATTGGAGATACCCTAAAAAAGTAAATTGAGTCTCTATTTTAACTCAAATCTTTAAAAAGTAATGGACCCCATTAGAGATTTGAGTTAAAATAGAGACCAAAGTCTTTAAAAATTATTAAAAATAATATTTTTTTGTAAATAGTGACTAAGATACCTTATATAAATAATTTTGCGGACCCATTATGATGTTCAATCAATATACAACTTCATTAGCATGTAACAAAGGCATGCCACTTTCTTGACATAACCCTTTTGGACCACAACCTAATTACTCCGCTAAAGAGGTGCACATATAGTTGTGGATAACAAGTTTATCTGTTTTGGAACAAGCATGAAGCATGGGTCCTCCAATGTCACATGGATATTTATAGCTTTTTATATTTGCATTAAAGGACATTACAATATCACTCTTGACAAAGTGCTTGAAGTTTCCAGTGAAATTGGTGTAATAATCTGAGCCTTAGTATTAGTTTGTAAACACCTAAAGTTTGGTTAAATTTTTATTAGCAATAGTAAAAAATTCAAGGGATTATAAATTGAATGCATATTCTTTACAAATCTAATGTGAGAGAAGATGTTGCAAATAGAGTAGATACTAAACCTATTAAGAAACTACAAAAGCACAATCAATCTTTGCTACATTAAAAAAAACTCATCGCATAATGTTGAGACGAGAACACACGAACATATACCAAAATTATGAAAAATTAAAATATTTTTAAATGTGATTCGATTCGTTTGACTTACATCTAGAATCCTCCTCTAAGAAAAGACACTATTTGGAATAATGGTTACAATAACATGGTTTTATATTGGGAAAAAAACCTAAACCAACGCACTAGTAGCTCTATACAAAGCCAAATGCTTATCACACGACTTTCTCTACAGAAAAGTTTAAACCTTTGTCAAATAGTTACAAAATTTTGAGTGGACAAAATATTATAAAAAACTGGGGTGTGACAATTAACTACACTAATTATAAAATACAAGAGCTAGCCCTATTAGGATTAGAATTTTATATATCTACACTCACTTGACTTGAATAAGACATATATATAAGAGCTAAACCTACCAAATCAGGATTAATCTTAGATGTCACCCTATTTCTATTACTCATTTATCACTTTTTATATGAACTTATAGTTAGCATGCTAACTAAATATTTACGTAAAAATTAATAAAATGAGTGATGAAAATAAGATAATTCTAGCACTTCTCTTAATTGCCATTACGATATTCTTTGGTTTGACCATTACGAAATCAATCATTATCAAGAGCAGAACCGAGAATTTAATATTGGGAGACTAAAATTCAAATAAGAAGATTAACAATAAGCAAAAAAATAAGAAAGACTGATAATATTTTTTTTTAACGATACTATATAATTTTTTTTTTTAAAAAAAACAAATCTTGGGGCCGGCCCCCCTAACTCCGCCCCTGATCACTCTCCTTTGCTTCATGACTGTCATCATCAAAATTAGACAGGTACACCTACCGTGAACAAACATAATAAGAAATTTGCAGGATAAGTCCCGCGCGAACCATGAAACAATTTCCACGCATTTTGAAAGCTGATATTTGCATAATGGTTTACGCGATAAGCATATTTGTCTATGAACAATTTACTAAGGAAATGTAATTTTTATTGATATCACTAAGTTTTTTTTTTTTTTTTTGGGATATCGAGAGTTTCGTACATTGAATTTAATTTTATTTATGCATAGCAAAAATTACATGCACCGAGCTAAATTTTATTGTCTCAAGGGTGAGAAGCAAAGAAGAAGACTTTATTGTACAAGTAGTTCTATCTATAGAGATATTATTATCTACATCCAAATAGTCATACGCTTTGGGTCAATTGTGGGTTAGGAAGGATACAAACTCCCAATATCATGGTTCGTACCAAATACTTTAATCTTCTAAACTACAAGCTTCATTTCTATCGTCGCAGGGTGAACCACCGCCTCTCTCATGAGTCAAGTAGCCTAATTCTTAATTCATTTATTAATTTTCTGCGTGTCCACTTATCAATGCTATATGTTTTATTTTTGAAATGATATGAGAATCTAATTGGTAGAGTCTGATTACTGGATTATTAGACGGAACTCGATTATCAACTAATAAATCTTCGTGTGCAATGGTGCACTTATACACATGCATCAGGTCATTTAAGAAGACAAAACTTAAGAATAATAAAGAGTATTAAACTCACGAGCATGTAAAAATAAGTTTTCCTCAATACTACTGGACCATGGAGCAAAATATAACTCGGAGAGAGAGAGAGAGAGAGAGAGAGAGAGAGAGGTAGAGGGAGAGTAAACTATGAGGTAGAGGGATGCCAAAGTCAGCATCTAGAACTATGAAGAATCGGCACCAAATGAGTAGGCAGTGGATTACTTTAATCGATAGACGCAAGAAAAGACATGCAAGTTGCAGGTACCCACGTAGTCATCTCATATTAATAAAAGCACAAAGCTATTGAAGCAGACAAGTGATCGATCAGGCTGGCATGCACATCAACATAAATTCCTAAACAAATATATACCCAATACATTATATACTTTGTATGCTAAGAGTCAAAGGACCAAGAAAACATACTAATATCATTATCAACCGGCAACACCTATTATTATACTATGTGATAATCATAAAGTAGACGTTGATGTACCACACACAGAGTTAAAAGATAGAATAATCGAATATCGATACATTAAAAACAAAGTACAAGCGACTTTGAAATTATATTTTTTGATCACCACTATTATCAGATACTTAACTAATCTAAAACATATATTGAGATACGTTAATCCTTAATTGACTTAGAACATATATCGAACGTATTATTCCACAACAAAATTTAATAATTCTAAACGAAATCTAACATAATACATCAATTTAGACCATCGAACATCTAGCTGTGAGAGAATGGAGGTGGGTCATATAAGACACATCTCAATGTAAGTCCAAATAATCTAGTTGTCCGAATTGAAAAATTTTCCTAAATTGAATTCTTCGTCATTAAAAAAACACGTTCTACCTAAAATGTCTTTCATTGTATTCAGTTAATGCTTATGGTTGACTTAATTGCTTAATTTACGGCTAAAATCATGACAAATGAGAGGCCCCACTTCAGTTCACTCTGTGGTCCAATGCAAACACGACACGTCACCAACATTATGAACATTTAACATGTAATCATAAACATATACAAAGAGATTTATTAGCATTTACCAACTTCACCTTCTTGTGGTTGCTGCATTTGCTACCAATAAGCAGCAGAAAGGCAGTAATAAATGGAAAAACAGTAAGATCAAGAAGCAATGAGGAGATTAAACAGGAACAAGAGAGATCCACCGAAGAAGATGCGATTGTTTTATAAAGTCACAATTGAACAGATCGAGCTTGCTCGAGTAGATGCGGAGGAGATATATTTACAAAACTAACCGATCAAAAGTATCCCAAAAGCTTTGGAGAATGCAATTCAACATCAATAGCATAACTCAAGACCAATAAACAAGATTAAGATCCTTAACGGAGCAGCTCCTATCTATTTGCACTTTAAAACTTCTAATTAAAAAAGGGCAGGGCAACATTAGATGAGGCACCATCAGCAATGTATGTGAAAAGTTAACAAACCCTGCAGAAACCGAAAAGGGAAAGATGGAGGCACAGAAGAAGGAATTAACAAACTAAACCTTGCATTGCCCTTAACAAGAGCCTGAATATCCTTTGGCAAACCATCAAGAAGAGCTTGATTCTCCTTGATTCCTTTCCTTGCACCGACACTTACCGCCCATCTGCTGATGTGAACGAATCTGCAAAGCCAGAAGGCCGAGTGGGTATACTCGTTTGGGTATTCTCGCTGCTGCCAAGGTAAGAAGAAGATCCTTCAATGCCGCTCATTCCCTCTAGAGCCTGCCATTTCTTCACTGCCTGGGGCAAAGTCATATCATAATCTATTCCATACATGTCATCTGGATCAGGTTCGGATGGTTTCCATAGCTCAGCAAGAGATGAAAGCACGTTGACAGCATGACTCATATCAGGCCTCTGATTGGGTTCCCTTGCAGTGCAATGACCAGCCAGCTCAGCAACAGTGCTGACGCTGGCAAGAGTTTCCTCATCAAGATTGATGGTTGGATCTATGGCTTTGCGGAATGTGTCCTTGTTAAGGTGCATTCTGCGGAACCATGGAACAAGATGTGCACTGTCCTCCGGCTGTGTTTCATCTAGAGCTTTTCTCCCCGTGATCATCTCCATTAGTATCACACCAAAGCTAAAGACATCAATCTTGGTAGTCACACGGCCAGTAACTGAACAGTTATGCAAAACAAAAAACTTTGTAAATGGCATCTAGGACAAACATGTAAAAAGTATAAACAGCAAAAAAATCTTCACAACTTTGACCAAGTTTAATTCTTAGCCACAGTAACCGCCTTACGAGTGGAAGTCCAACAAGTAAACAATATATTATACACAGATACCAACTAATAACACTCTTGTTTAAAATCCATAGAAATAAACAAAATTCACTAATCATACAGAACTTATATGGCAACATGTTCATTTTATCAAACAAGAAATGGCATCTTGGAAAATCTACAAGGTATCTATGCGAACATGCCAACTTATGATACATTGGCTAACATAGTATTTCCATCATCATGCATACCCAGACTGTAGAATGTTATTATTTGACACAAAGCATTCAACATAGTACCCTTTGCTAAAAAACTTCAAATAAGCCAGAAAGACAAGCCTAGTTACACAATATGCTAGATTGAGAGCAAAGATAATTTTTCTAATAGTCATCTCTTCATTGATGACCACCACAATATTTTAATGATAATCTTGGCTTTATTTTCCCCTATTATTTACCCATAATGTTCCAATCACATCAAAATTAACTGAACACGCTAAGCATAAAATGAACGTTGAAGTCATAGTGAAAGAAGGAAGCATAAGAGGTATACCTGCATATTCAGGTGCAAGGTATCCAAAAGTTCCTGCTAATCTTGTAACAAGAGAGGCTTTTCCATCCGGAGCAAGACGAACAAGACCAAAATCTGCAACTTTAGCACGCATATCATCACCCAGAAGAATGTTTGATGGTTTCAGATCTCTGTGAATGAAACTTTGTTGAGCTAACCCATGTAGATACTCAACACCTCTAGCTACATCTAGTGCAATGATTAGTCTTCTGGTCCATTCAAGTGGCTTTAAGCTTTCTTCCTTCCAGTTGAATAGATGCCTGCTGAGTGTCCCTTGAGGCATGTACTCGTATACAAGTAACCTTTCATTACCATCCAAGCAATATCCTAGGAGTGTGACTAGATGCCTATGTCTAACCTTTGTAAGAACAGCGATCTCAGACTTGAACTCATCCAAACCCTTCTCACTCATTACACCAGATTCCATCCTCTTAACTGCAATTTTTGTACCGTCATGCAACTCCCCTTTGTAGACAGTTCCAAATCCACCTTTCCCCAATACATTTTCCTCACTGAAATTGTCAGTCACATCCCTTAAAACTTGGATAGATATCACCATGTTACCCGCCTCAACAATATGATGGTCACCAAGTCCACTACTTCCAACACTGAGAGCTTCACTTGTCCCACCATTAACATTTGGACCAGCAATTGTAATCTTAACAGCATCTTGCTCTGACCCTGAATGGCGAGGATGAATAAGCATGGTTGTCTGGCCTTGTACTCGACCATAACGCTTACGTTTTCTGCGAAGACAGAAAACTAACAAGCCAGCAAACACAATTGCAGCAGCAACACCACCGATTACAGAACCTGCAATCACTCCAGTTGAAGTTTTCTTACCACCACTTTCAGGACTCTCTCCACTACCACCACCACCACCTGACGAGTCGGGGGTGTTACCAGAAGGCGTCCCCGGTGCATTTGGAGGAGGAATGTCCTTCCCCATATTTACATTCCCATCAGTTTTCACAATCACATTCCTTTTAAACGGTGGAATTTTACCGTACAACTGATTGTTTGAAACATCCAACAATTGAAGGTTAGGCAAAGTCGCGAGCTCATTCGGGATAGTCCCTTGCAAATTATTATTTGCAAGAGTCAACCTCTGAAGCGATGTGAGCTCTGAAAACCTCGGAGAAATCCTTCCTGTCAGCCCCAAACTCTGAAAATTCACCACAGTAATATTGCTACTGGTACAAAAAACCCCCTTCCATTGATTGCAAGGATCATTCCCTTTCCAACTTTCAGCAAACTCTGTTGGATACTCCATATCTCCAGCCACAGCAAGCAAGGTATTAATCCGAGAATCGCAAGGGAACCCGGGATCAGGCAAACAAAAACTATTCGTATTTTTTTCCAAATCCACCTGTACAGAGCTCGTGAATTTTGGGGTCGGCCCTTGTAACATATTATTAGTCAAATTCACAACCTTCAATGAAGAAAGCTTCAGTAAAGAATCCGGTACCGGACCCGTCAAACCATTATCCCTAACACTAAAGTTCTGCAATTGATTTAACCCTGAAAAGTCCGGCAAAGGGCCCATAAACGAGTTACCATGAAGCCAAACTTCACTCAATTGTGTCATGTTCTGTATAACCTCAATGGTTCCATTCAGTTTACCACCCTGCTGACCATTTAGCCATAAAGACTGTATCGAAGAGCCCGAAAAAGTCGACGGCAACCCACCCTCTAAGTTATTAAACGCTAAATGCAAGTTTGTTAAGCTAGCAAACGTATCAGCATTGAAAAAATCAGGGATTTTTCCAACAATATTAGCAGATGTAGCAGAGAATATTCGCAAAGTTGAAGCATTCTTAAGGCTAGCAGGTATAGACCATGCTGAAAACGGATTATAATCTAAGTAAACTGCTACTAAAGAGTTCATATCATTGAAAAAATCAGAGGGTATAGAGGAAAAATTGTTGTTACTGAGAAGAATCGTCTGGAGCGAGTTTAACCCGGCGAGACTCGGTAACGACCCGGTGAGTTCATTTCCTTGGAGCTCGAGAACTTCCAATGAATTGAGTTTGTTTAAGTTGGGTGGTAGAGACCCTTTAAGCCCCTGATGACCGATTTGGATCCGGGTGACCCGGTTGTCTTTCGAACACTGCACATTTTTCCACTTGCATGGGTCTGAGTCAACCCAGCCGAGTGAACTCGGTGGGTTGAGACTCTTTTTCAAGTCTTGCATTACTGATGCATCTGTAGTACTGGACTGAGAGTGTGCAGAGATGATGAAAATGGAGAGAAAAGAGAAGAGGAACATGAGGTTTGGAGCCATGTCAGCAAAACACATAGGTGGTTTCCTCATTTTTTGCTGCAGAATTTTGCAGAGAAAGTTCTCAAGAGATTGAGAGTTTTGTGTGTTTAAAACTGTTTTAAGACACAGCAAAGAGAAGAGAAGAGAAGAGAAGAGAAGAGGTGTGTGTCTGGTTTTTCTTATGTTGTTTTGTTTGTGTGTGTGATGTGTGTGTGTTTTTTATGGGGTGCTAAGGTTGGTTCTTTTTTAAAGTGCGCATTTGGTATGTGAAAGAAAAATGTCGCTTTTCTCGAAAGAGAGAGAGGGAGAGAGAGAGAGGGAGATAGAACGGCGGAGATAGAGGGGAGAAAAAGGTTGGAATGTTGGAATTTGGATTTTGGGATGGAAAGTTTGTGTGGGTTGTGTAGGGTTGAGGAAAGAGAGAATCGATATCATATTATGATCGAGATACAATAATAATTGCTTAAGATATTATTTAGATAATTAATTACTCATATGTTACTTTATTATTATTTTAATATACAATTTAAAAATCAAGAATTAGCCCTCGAATGCACACGTAAAAGGAAGCTCGACTACAAGACTGTAAATACAAAAAAATACATAAAATACTCTGTTATTAGATTCAACAATAATAAATTTGAATGTAATAAACTTGAATTATCTATTTCAATAATTAATAATAATTTAAATCATTTTATCGTAACATAGGGTGATAGTTTTGATTTACGGGAAGCGTGGGAAATGGGATTTGTTACCAAAATGAGAATGAGGATTTTTTGTGGAGAGGAGGGAAAGAAAGTGAAGACAGTTGGCACATGCGTGTGGGGGACAGCTTTGGTTTTCAATGTGGACCTGGCTTGGTTATGGGTTCTTTGAAGATTGCTATAGGGCTCTGCTTAGGTGTTGTAGTTAATGTTTTTCATGAAAATTTAAATTTTACAATTGTACAACTATGTTCTTTGAAGACAGTCTTTCGCAAGCTGTTAAAAGGAAGAAATTCTATTATAATATTGTTTCCCTTTTTTCTTTTTTCTTTTCTTAATGGAGGGGGAAGAAATAATAGTAAATACTATCATGTTTTTCTAGTACTTTGAGTGAGAAAGGTTTCAATATCGATTTTTTGAAAGTTATGTAAGATTAGTTTAGGTCCTTTATTGAATGAAAAAAAAAAAAAAAAGTCATTTAGGCTCATATGAGATAATCTAATTTTCAGTACAGATGAGCTCACTTGCATAGAGTAAGATCTATTGGGATTAGGGTCTGTTTCGCCTAGTTTTTGGATACTTAAAAAGTGTATTTTATGAGTTAAAAAATTGAAACTAATTTGTTTGAGTCATTTTTTAAAGATCTTTTAAGTAAAAGTTAAAGTTAAAAAAAAACTAAAAAATAAAAAGCTCATATTGGACCTTTTCGAAAAAAAAAATTGAGAAATCATTTTTACAAAATTTGGGAATCTATTTTTCTTTTTCTTTCTCAAATATACCTTTTCATATTCTGAAAGCCCAATGTTGCCTTTAAAATTTCTAAAAGCCTAACATTTTTTTTTCTTTTTGCTCGGCAAAAGTAAATCTTTTCATCCCACAGTAAAAGTAAAAGTCTAACATTACCCAACATATACCAAGCCGTCAATGTTTTTTGTTTAACATCACTTTTACCAAAGTTTTACGGTTGAAAGCTTTATAACTCAAAAACTAAAATTTTACAATTAGACCAAATAAATCCTTAGTTCCAAAAACATAAATTTTGTCCAAAGGCCATGGAAGCAAACCTACTTGTCATTGCTTACTTTAGTCTCCTGTATCTTTATTTCATAGAGAGTAAATGAAAGGTGCAATGGATGATTCGAACCAAAAACATGAGTAAGTCTTATGTTCATGTACTATGCGTTCTATTACTAAATTAACTCATTAGATTTGGAAATGTGTTGTAACAAACAAGGAAAGCCCGAAATGATTAAGCCAAAATCATATAGCACAATTGTTATAATCCTGGAAAGCTTGCGGCTTGTTTCCGTTTTTTGGTTAGGTAGTTTTTCAAACCAATTTATATGCACTTATGATTAATTCATCTTTTGGATCCATAAAATCAAACTCAATAATATTAACAACGATGGTACAAAAACTATTTCAAAAAAATTAAGGATAAATGTATAATTTAGTCTATTATCTTTAATATAATTTCTACTTTTATCTATTATTTTTGAAAATTAATTTTTTAGTCTATTAGAGTAACGGCGTCACTGATGTAAAACATATTAGATTAAAAGACTCATTTTGAAAGATAATGAATAAAAATATCATTTACACTAAAGATAATAAACTAAAAAATTTATTTTAAAAAATAATGAACAAAAGTAGAAATTATATCAAATATAATGGACTAAATTATACTTATACCTAAAAATTAATATTTGTTGTTATAACATAGAGTACTACAAAATTTTAATTTATATCTGATTAGAAAACGCGTTTGAAATATTGACGTGTCTAAAAAATACAAAATAAAAGAAAGTAACAGCAGAATGCATCGTGCTGCAGAGGGTAAACCCCCTCCATCCCCCGCAATGTCAGTCTCAATGTTTTTTAGATGCTGATGTGGAGGTGGTAGAGAATGAGAAGTGGATCACGTCGAATTGCAATGTACTGTGATTTGCAAATCAATACGGATTTAGACATTTTTCTCATACAAGTCAATAAAATCAAATGAAAATGATTTCAATTTCGTGTCTTAAATGAACAGACTCTAATTGACAGTATTTTATAAGAGCCCATAGTATGGTAAGAAAGAAATATAGGAATTTTTCTTTCTACCATACTATCTAGCTTTTAAGGGGCGTTTGATTCATAGATAGATTTTTCATTATCGAGAATGACATTCTCAAGAATGTGATTAAAAGTGTTTAGTTTGTTAAAAATACTCTTGAGAATATTTTGTTAAATTTTTAAGAATGCTATTTTATTATATTTGGTTTATACTCAATATTCATAAGAATGCTGAGCAATTTTCCAATAATACGGCTAATTAAAAAAAAAAAAAGAATATCAAACAAAGTGTACAAATAACGATCCATTTTCCATTCTTTTGCTAATACGCGAATAAAAAATATTTAATGTATTATAATACAACGAAAGTAAATTTATTGTTATAATTTATAAATTTTATCTTATACACTTCAAAATTAGAAACTTAAATTTATTATTTTAATAAAAATACAAATTTAAATATTATTTAATTTAAAATTTTAAAGTCTAGAATTTAGCATTAAAAATAATTTTAAATATAAAATTCTAATGTAACTTAGAAAATTGATAATTTTTATTTATTTCATTTTATTTTTATTGCTATTATTTTATTTTTTATAAATATTTTATTTTATTTTATTCTTACTAACTTTATTTTCTTTTATCTTATTTTATTTATTTTATTTTATTTTCTTATCCTATTTTCTCATTTACTTTTTTATTTTATTTTCATTTTTTATTTTATTTTATCTTATTTTTAATTTATTTATTTTCTTATTCTATTTTTTATATTTTATTTTTAATTTTATCTTTTTAATTTTATTTTTTACATTATTTTATTTTATCTTTTTTATTATTATTATTATTATTTTTTTTATATATAATTTATTGAAATGGTCTTAGAAGTTTGTCTTTTTTGACATTTAACTCTTTTTTCTTTTATTTTGGATAAAATGGTCATTCATCTTTAATTTTTGTGACAATCATTAGTCCTTGTAGCAAAATCCATTGAAAAAATATCGTTAGTGAACACGTAAATAGCACGTAGTAGCAAAATTCACAAATTTTTAAGGGTAAAATTGTCACACGATAAAAGATAAGTATCCTAAAATTTATACATTTTACATCCTCGTGCTCACTAATATTAGTTTTTGACAAATTTTACTTCAAGGACTAATAACTATCACCAAAATAAAATATAAAGGACCATTTTGTCTAAAATGAAAGATAGATGATTTAAATGTAAAAAAATGTAAAGATTTTGGATTATTTCGGTAAATTACCATATATTTTATAATTTTATTTTTTGAATTATTTTTTTGTGTTTGTTTTAATTTTGTATTCTTTTAAGATGGGTATTTGTGTCTTTTATTTTCTCCAAATATTCCCAAGACCTAGGAATGTGAAATTCTCACCCCTTCACATGTGAATAGAAATTGGCCAAATCATAAAAATATTGTATTCACAATCATATTTTAAACTTCATATTTCCAAAAATCTTGTAACATTCTGCGAACCAAACGCCTCTTAATATTATTGTAAAGACATGATATTTTAATATACGACTATAATTTTTAAAAAAACAAAAATATTAATGCATAGTATTTTAATTTTTTTTTTTTTTTAAAATAGAGAGAATTTTTAAATTTTCTTTTGGGCTAGTAGGGTTATACTCTCATATAGCTTTGCCTTTGCGACTTGCCGTGAACGTATGAAATACTTTTCATTGAGGCCTCTACTAATTTTTTTTTGGGCATCGAGAAATTTATTTAGTGTAATTATATTAAATTTATCCTACAATTATAAGTTTAAATATTTGTAATGAGATGAATAAATTTAAATTTAAAACATTTAATTACATTGAATTGTTATGCAATTAGAGGTGTACTCTGCTCATAAATTCACTTTGTCAATTTTCCCAATTTTCAAGTCAAGCAAGAGAATTCAATTTGAGAAACATGGTCTATTTGTCTCCTAATTGTTGACCTGTACGTAAAGTACTGCAGTTGATGAATATCACATCAACTCCTGCACATCTCGGATTGTCCACTATTTTTCTCAAAGAATATTAATTATACAGCAGTGGATATGTGGTGGCTAAAATCCATACAAATTAAGAAATATATTCACTTTTTTTTTCTTTACATTGTTTTCAAAATAACTCACTTAATTTTTAGATTTTTACATGACATAATTAGTAAGACCATCTCCAATATATTTCCCGAACCGTCAAATCTCCTATATTTAGAGGAGTTATTAGTGCTAAACTCTAACGACTACTCTTTCGAATTTCTTATAGTTTAGGGGAGTTTTGATTTGAAATTTGGATCCCACAAAGATGAAAGAGGAGATTTGATACCCCATCCCATCTCCTATATTACCAACGGTCAAATGACTCTAAAAAAATAAATGAGTTGTTGGAGTAAAAGTGAAATAAGAATTTTTTTAAAATAATAGATTGGTAAAAAATAAGAGATTTGTAAATATGGGAAAATGTTTCAAATCCCTTAAATGCAAGAAAAAAAAAAAAAAAACTGTTGGAGTTAACCTAAGAATCAGTATGCAGTTTTAAAGTTAGAAATCATAGCATGGGAATCATATCAATTCTTATGATTGTATTTATTTGAAAAAGGAGTTTCACAACCATCAAGCCAAAGATATGCAAGAACAATCTAACAATGCTTACATTTGTTATCAAATTTGTTTAACTATGAGTTAGATAATTTAATTATCCTACATGAATAAATTAGGATATTCAAGATTAGTACATAAGATATTGGACTATTTCACATAATATTAATTGATTTTAAAATAGAATTTCAAGTTAATTATCACTAAGTACGTTGTTTATCATTTTACCTTCGAACCATTATACTTTTTTTTTTTACCTCTTAAGTAAGCAAAATACTTTTAACTCAGATTCATGATACAAAGATTGGTAAAAAAAAAAAAAAAATTGACAAGAGATGCAACAACAGGAAAAGTATCCTCAAGTCTCAATCAAATTACAAATAAGTAAAAATACAAGTGAAAAATACTACTTATTCTCGCTTTAAGTGCTAGAGGTCTCAAAAACTAGTATAAAACAAATGGACTGAAACACCAAGGACTAGCTAGTGTTCGGACACATCTATCACTGAATCAACAAACGCATTATTTTATACCGTTACATTTGAATTGTTGAAGATATACACATGCACACAACATAAATTATATTGTATTTTCTATTTTACTAATTATTTCTCATCTTGATGTTAATGGATTAGTTAGTTGATAGCAAAAATACAGAAAGTACATACTCTAAGGTAGCGATTGGTACATTGAAATAGATATGGGTAGTAATGGAATAAGCCAATGAATGAAATGAAATTGGGAATAGAATGAATTTAAGAATGAGAATGACATATTTGGTATGCTTTAAGAATTAAGAGTAGTAATGTGAACGACTTATATAATATGACATAATTGTCCTTTTATTATTATAATATTAAAAATAAGAATAAATATAAACATAACCGTAAACAATATAAACATAAATAATAATAATAATAATAACAACAACAACAACAATAACAACAACAATAAATAATAATAATAATAACAAAATAAAAATAATAAATAATAATAATAATAATAACAACAACAATAACAACAACAACAACAACAACAACAACAACAACAACAACAACAACAACAACAACAACAACAACAATAATAATAATAATAATAATAATAATAATAATAATAATTAGTATTAATAACAAAATAAAAATAAAAATAAAAATAAGAATAATAATAACAACAACAATTATTATTATTATTATTATTATTATTATTATTATTATTATTAAATTGGTATTATTATTATTATTATTTTTGTTTTTTTTTTTATCATTATTATTTTACTTTATTATTAGTAGTAGTATTTTTTTATTATTTTAATCACTATTATTATTTATTATTTTTGTTTTTATTACTATTTTATTATTTTATTTATTATTATTATTATTTATTAATTTTGTTATTATTATTATAATAATAATAATAATAATTATTATTATTTAATCACTATTATTATTTTTTATTTTTGTTTTTATTATTATTATTTTCATTATTTTCATTATAATTTTCATAATAATAATTATTATTTTATTATTATATTTTTTAATTATTATTATTATTATTGTAAAACAAATTATTTATAAAAGTTATGTTATATAAGGGTATGGTAATCAAGTTTATTCCCAAACACATAAGAATTAGTCATTCCCATATATTTGGTCAGGAATGATTATTCTCATGTATGTGGGAATGAGATTCCTTTGAGAATGACATTTTCAAGTTCATTCTCTTATACCAAACATGAGAGTTAAAATAGAATTGAGAATATTATTCCATTCTTAACTCATTCCCACATACCAACCACTGTCTACATAAAGGTTTAGAAAATTTCTTTTCCTTGGCAATTTTACCTTTTTTATAGTGATATAAACATCCCATTTTGGGCCACAATCCTCATCCTTATACGTTGCCGCCAAAATAGGTTGTATTTACAAATCCATGATACCTGGCAGCTCTTTCATTCGAAATAATCCATTCGTCTAACTAAGCGTATGAGATAATGGGCCTTCTTAATGATTCTCTTAACCGAAAAACAGGTTTATTAGATTGTACAAGGTGTGTTTTGAACAACTTCGATTTGGTATGCTTATAATACATCTCATCTAAAAAATGAAAATTCATAAAGAAAAAGATCGTTATGTCATGGCATACAAAGGTATTTCTTTGCGTCATATAAATCGGATAAGTTGTTGGGATCGTACAAAATATTCAAATGTTAGGTTTTCTCTTAGATTTGAATCTTTTTGCACCTAATTGAAGGATCCTCCAATTACACTCTAGAAGAGTGCCATATCACATTCCTTTTGAATGAAAAGCTAGATTTCTACGAGTTGTTCCCCACTTAGTTTAACGCTAAAACGATGTTGTTTTACAATTATAATCTTACCCCAAAAAAAGGTGATGATGGGAGGAAACAAAAAAAGAAAAGTGAGAAAAAAAAATTTAATGTATGACATTATTTACTAGAATTATACCATTATCTCAGTTGTAATACAAAATTTTTATTTATACGATTTTAAAGTTTAGCATCTTTTGTTCGTTATAAAGTTTATATTAAAATAGAGGCCGATAAAAATAAATAATATCATTCATTTTGTTTTGTGGGTAAGTAACAAGGACCGTGAGATGGAAGTTAAACAAAATAATATCGTTTTCTTAGTTGTAATACAAAAACTCTATTTCTACGATATTAAAATTTGACTTCTTTTATACGTTATAAAGTTTATGTTAAATTAAAATCTATAAAAATAAATAGTAATATAATATATTTTGCTGTCTGGGTGAGCAACAAGGACCACACTAATAGTAATATCATAAATTATTATTTTTTCTTTTTTCCACTTTTTCTTTATCTTTTTTCTTTCACCTCCCACAACGTTTTTGAGGGAAGACTACAATCGTGTATGTAATGTGCAAAACAACGTTATATATATATATATATATATTATATTTCTCTATTAGTTTGTTATGTAATGTGCAAAACAACATCGTTTTAGGCTCTGTTTGGTGGATATAACAAGAGAGCAGATACATTAGACGTGAGGGTACACATGATATCAATTCAAAGGCAAATCTATCCTACGCTTGCAATTGGCTACCCAGCCTCCCCGTCGAATACATAGGGTAGGTAGTGCTGGGTGAAAAGTTGCCAATCTACTTTCCCCAGCTTTCGATTACCCTTACTCATAAAGGGTCTTACGGAATACATAGGACAGGTAAGGCTAGGTGAAAAGTTGCCAATCTACTTTTCCCGGCTTTCGATTACCCTTACTCATAAAGGGTCTTACGGAATACATAAGACAGGTAGTGCTGGGTGAAAAGTTGCCAATCTACTTTCCCCAGCTTTCGATTACCCTTACTCATAAAGGGTCTTACGGTCGAGAGAACTACCTAACTAAAGAAAAATAGTGTTCTTTCTAAGAGTAGGCGCGAAGAGCTTTTTGTGGAGAAACTTAAGAGGTGGGCATCGACCCAACCTTATGAGTATTCAGACTATAATAGTTCCGATGAACAATCACTCACTTCTAACAGTTATACAATTCCAGAAGATGATCCAGAATTAGATCAATCACATTTATTAGAAGTGGACAATAGAATGGTTGTACCAGCCAAAAAAAGGGGGTCAAAACATAAATTGCATTGCACATGAAAAAAATACAAAGGTTATCCAATCCTTGTCGGGTGGATATAACAAAATAGCAGATACATCAGACGTGAGAATACACATGATACCAATTCAAAGACAAATCTACCCTACACTTACAATTGACTACCCGATCACAAAGTTGGTTGGCTGTCCTTCTAATGTTACGAAAACTCACATTCAACTTTATAGTCACAATCTTCTTGATATCCTCTACAATGATATTTTCCCTCCAATAGATAATAATAATTACTTTAAGGACGACCTGTGCATCACTTTCAATTATGATGCTCATGTGACAACCGTTTATTCGTAAGCCTATCTTACTAGCTATAGAGTTTATTCAATCATTCAAAGCCATTCTCAGCCGTTTTCTGACTTCAAATTACCCAAGGCTAACATTTGACCAAGTTAAATTGGCTACAAATCAATTCACATTTTGAGGACCTTAGCAGTCTCCAAGACATTACGAGAGATCTAGTAGCAATATACAGTTATGACACAATTCATCGGTTTACCATCATTACATTTCCCTCATAACATTATAGAGCTGCAACGTTGCGCAGGCCATTAAGAAATAAGGATTACAGGAAGTTCTTTAGGGTAAACCACAAACATTAAAATCCTCTCATTTAGGCCTATAAGGAGCTACTGTCTCTAGACAGTAGGGGTGTTCGAACATAAAATTATTTCACATAGAAAAATCATAAACTTTAAGACCACCATCTTCAATCTTGAGTACCAATTGATTTTAATATGAAACTGTGCGATTCTTAACAAGGGAAAAAATGGGGGCCAATGCAAAATCAAATGCACAGTTAAAGAGGCAGTAGCATATGGAAAACTATGGCGGAGGTCTTTTCTGAACTGATGATTATACAAATCAAGGAATGGGGGGTAGCTTCTTGATACAACATACAGAAAACCATACAAGAATTACCAGATTATACACCTTTGACCACCTCCCCTTCTAATGTACATTCAAATGGGGACCGGCAGCCCTATTGCCGTATAGAAAGTACGTAAGAAGATGATCGAGTTAATTCATAGCTGGTTAGGGACAAGTACTGAACCTGTAATTGCCATGTCAACAAAGCTTCAGGAGCTAAGAATTTTCATTTCATCGCTATTGTTACCAGAATTCTCACCTAGAAGACACCAGCAGAATGCCGGAAAAATTGCTGGTAACTCTTCTCCATGTAGAGTTGTTGCCCCAATTGCTTGGATCGGCTTGCTATGAGTTTGACATGGGTTTAGATTCAAAGAACTTTGCAACAGCCTGATAGAGATTTTCTTCCTCGAATGGCTTGGAGACGTATCCATCCATTCCACATTGCAAACATTTGTCTAATGTGGCATGGATAACATCAGCCGTCATAGCCAGTATGGGCAAATGGAACTCACCCTTCTTCGCTGTTCCTTCACTGCCGCACCCTCCATTCATCTGATTATTTGCATGGCTCTCCATCTCCCGGATAAGACGAGTTGCCTCAAAGCTACATAATGAGAAAAGAGTTGAGACTTTGATATTGTGTTCGTTCTTACCTTTTTCATTTCTACTGACTAACTTCATTGTAATTGGATCTTGCACGTAATGAGCACTTTTAGAATCTTAAATATGCCTAGAAATCAAGAAAATTCTGGTTGAAATTCGAACATCAGTAAACAGAACTTTACGTACTTTGAGAAAGTACTAATCATTTCAGAATAAATTATGCCTCACCACTTGGAAGTAAAAAAAATTATAAACGAAATATAGAAAAACAAGTTAGCAGAAAAGAGAACATGCTGACACCATTACTTTCTAGTCTTTCATACCAGATGAACATGAAATACTTTTAGACTCAACTCATGCCACATCCAATTAGCTTTATCCCACCCTATATAAATCCGAATTTTCCCTAGCCTCTAAATACTGTACCAAAAGGCACATTCCCAAACCCTCTAAAAGAAATAGTACTTCACAAATAAATGTTTCTAATTTTCTGAGTACAAGAATAGGATCTACGCCTGGTAGGATAATGACTGCTTTGGTTTGGCTAAGATAAGGAGCTACAGACAGTAAAGGTATTGCAACAGAAATGGTAATTTTGAAAGGGATTTTCTGTATGATTGCATGAGGAAATGTCCAAGTCAAGAACAGGTACTGAAAATAAATAAACCTTAGAACATACCCATCCATTTCTGGCATCTGAATGTCCATGAAGCAGGCATCAAATTTGTGCGGTAACTGAAGCAATTCAAGAGCAGCTTTGCCACTTTCAGCACACTCTATAGTAGCCCCAAACTTTTTGAGCGCACCAGCAGCAACTCTGCGGTTCACTTTGTTATCATCCACTACCAAAATTTTCTTGCCATTCAGCAGTCCATGGAGGTTAGACGATCCATTACACATGCCTCTTCCTTGTTGCATTTTCTTGCCCAATCCCATCACCTGCTGAAGGCACGCAGCCACCATACTTGCACGCAAAGGCTTCCTTATGATAGTATCAGAAAAACCTGCAGCTTTGGCTTTCTCAATTTCAGCAACGGAAACATTGGTAGCAAGAAGAACCATCTTAGGCATTCTATACATGCGCCCATTCTGTTTCAGGTCCAAGAATCGTCCATCTAAGCCACTATCTTCACCAGATATCCATGAATCCTTCTCAACCAAAATAATATCTGGCAGCCTTTCCTGTCTGTCCAGAAGAAAATTCAGAATTCAGAGTGTGACATATGTTTCAGAAATAGTATAATCCATATACAAGTTGGACTCCGCAGCACAACTGAGAAAACACTTTCGTATTGGACTGCGAGCTATAACTACAGCCCTCGATCTCCTCCACTTGTATAACTTGGCTTAGCAAATCTCAGCATGCATAAAGTTCGGAAGGCAACACATTAAAAAAGTAGGCCTTGTAACTTTGCAAATCTAGTATTTGATATTTCTTATGGTATCAGTAAGTTGAAATTAAAAGAACAAAGAAGAATAAAGTAAGAGGAAAATGTGAAAAGAATTCTTATCATGAATTAGCATGTAAAAGGTCTCAAAGAAACAACATGTTGAGGACCCAACAACAATTAATTGCAGGCCTCAAACAAATGAACATAAAGAAACGAACGAAAAAGAGCATCGCTAATTTTTTTTTTTTTTGAGAAAAAGGTAGAAACAACAAAATGGCTAACTCTAGTTTTATTACAACTAATTGAGTTTTTACAAATGGTTTGCACCATGACATATACGAGTTATGATTCACAGGTAGCAAGAAAGAAAAACTTGCTACTTATTCAGCAAACAGGGTACAGTACCTTCCAAATGCATCAGATGTTGCCGTGATGCAACTGACCAATTCAACCGATATACCGAGCCTCTTCAGATGATTTCTTGTGATGGCTGCTCTAACTGGCTTCTCATCAACTACAATTGCTTTCAGTCCTTTGAAAGCAGTAGGAAGATCATCAGAAAGAGATTTTTTCAAATCACCAATTGCCTTTTCATCACATCTCCGGAAGTCAACAGTGAATGAAAATGTGCTTCCAATTTTGGGACGGCTTATGAAGTTAATTTGACCACCCATCAGCTCAACAAGACACTTGCTAATGCTCAGTCCAATACCTGTTCCCCCATAGTGCCGAGAGGTTGAACTGTCTGCCTGCATAAATGGTGTGAAAACCCGATCCTGCGCATGTATAGGGATCCCAATTCCAGTATCTTCAACCGAAACCATCAAAGAAACATTCTGAAGACCGGCATCACTAATCAGAGCTTTACTAGCAGTGTCATAATGAAAACTTTCATCAGCAATCAAATACTTGAAGGTATCCCAACTATTTCGATCATCAGCACCTTCATAGCCACTTAAGGTTTTAGAGCCGGTAGAATGTACTGCACCTTCAAATCCTCCATTCAAGCACATTTCAGCTTTTACATCCATTACAGTCGGTGCTAGTTCAGCTAGTTGGACTCGAACAAATATATGTCCTCGCTCAGTAAACTGTCATAAGTTTATCTTGTAAACAAAGTTTGTAGAGGTGTGTACAACTAATACCACAAGATATGGATGACAAATTACACGAATACAAAAGCAAGTTATTATTACAAATTCATTTATCAACTGTGAAAGGAAAGGGAAGGGGATGAATAATTATATATGCCAAAGTAGCTCATTCATGGAATAGGTTTAGTACTGTGCAAAATAGTAATAAAGCTTGCATACTTGACTTACTTTGACAGAGTTGCCCAAGAGATTAGTAATGACCTGTCTGAATCTTCCAGGATCTCCAATAACAACTTCAGGAACTTTATCAGAAACATAGACAGCCAACTGGACTTCCCAATAATTTTTGCAGGGTCATTCAGAGAAGGTTGGACACAAAATTATAGGAGGGGCAGCAACGACGAGTTGGAACAGGCACAGACAAGTGAAGGGAAGAAATGGAACATGAGAATGAAAGTACAAAATTAGCACAAAGACAGGCCAACACAACTCTTTTCTATTAAATAAGAAAAATGTAACTTAAAACAGGTTGCAGATAGACCTTACCTCGATATCTTTTTTCCTTGATTTTTCAGAAAATAAGGAGAGAACATCGTCTAGTATAGAGCGAAGGTTAAACGGGACTGCCTCAAGTTCTAATTTGCCAGCTTCGATTTTTGCCCGGTCAAGCACTTCATTTATTAGTGTTATCAGTGCTTTTCCACAGGCTTGAGCAGTTTGAGCGAAGTCTCTTTGGGTAGAACTCAAATCTGTATCTAAGAGCAGAGCAAGCATTCCTGCAAGCAGATACAAAGGGAAATCTGAGGTATTAGCATTGCAATCCATGTCAAATTCAAACACTTGAAAGTATTCACGAAAAAAGAATTCTATGTACCTAGTATGCCATTCATTGGAGTTCTTATTTCATGAGAAACAGTAGCTAAAAACTGACATAAAATGTTAGCAAGTCAATAAAATTGCAAGAAGAAAATAACAAGAAATAAAAAGGAAAAGATGCTCATTCATTTACAACACAGAAATACCACAACTTGAACCAGTCTGTATGGCGGACCTGGGATTTGGCAACATCAGCTGCTTCAGCTCGGACTTTCAGTTCCTGCATCTTGTTAAAATCATCCTCAACTTTATTAATGTGAACGGCTGCACCATAACCTATGTATCCAACTAGAAATGCAATTATGAAAACAGAGGATGCAGTTGTGAGAGCTGCCCATGATGTAGGAGCTTTATGAAGATATCTGCAAGTGAATCCAAACAATAGCAATCAATAGGTAAACCTCAGAAGTCTTGCGGCATTCCTTTTCAAACTAAGAATCAACAGCTACACGCACTCACCTACATATCATCTCGTGCTTACGGAATGGATCCCCAAAATCAAGCTTGCTTACACGCTGAAGAGACATGTCACCATCGTGATGCTGGCTCCCATACATGAGTAAAGGATCGGAAGAGTTGGTAACATCATACACATTCACAACTATTGCCTGGTTTCCGGCAAGTTGCCCAAGTAGATTCTCAACAAGGGACTCCACATCAAAGGCTCCACCAAGATATCTACTTGCAGTGAGTATCATTCACACATAAGACTTTTTCATGAACTCCATAAAAACAGAAACCAAAGGAAAAACATTGATGGGAATTGAAGTGTCACATCATCAAATACTTCAGCATTCAATTTACTTTGACATTCTCACAATATAATCACCGGAAAGGTTTTCTAACCGATACAAAGCATAGCCAACCTTCTCCTTTTATAAAATCAACCAAAATCGACTCTTTTAAGATTGTAATTTGATGAAAGATCGAAGTACAAGCTCTCCTCCTCAAGAGTTCTAGAAAACTCATGTAAATGGATGGACAAATAGTAAAATTACCAGCTGGTTTTTTTTGCATAGATTGGCAGATCAACAAATGAAGATATTGATATCAACGTTTATTAGCAAGTGAAGCATGCAGAGATACAAAACCAAGCTTCATCACAAAGTTTATTGAAAGCCACTGCTGTTCTGTTAACCCTTCATCCTAGTGTATATGAAAAACTTCCCATTCCATGGTGTCCCAAAATGTTAGATACCTGAATTGTATACAACCTCCATCTTATTGATATTATTGCCTGCATTATCGTGGAGTCTAAGAAAATTTTCCTTTTTAAATGTCATTCACACTTCTACTCAATTGCTGTAATATCTAGCTAAATAAGTGCAATATCAGAAAATGAAAACGAAGTGGGTAAATTTGTGGAAGGTGACATTGAATCTAGGACTTGATATAAATTGTAATGTCCCACTTTGGTGTGAGACAAAAAGTGAGAATGGTTTATATGATTGAGTGTTGTGAGTTTAAGTAATAACTCGGGTTTCACCATTTTGGGCTAGCGGATTTGAGGCACACACAATACTATTATTCTTAGGCCTATGATACTAGTCTCGTTTGCAGGCTCGAGATTCTTGGCCTAAGAGGTAACATAAATAATCAAAGAATGCCTCAACATTCTCTATCTATTATTATTAACATCAACATTAAACTGATTGTACAAACAAGACATACAAATTTGATAGCCGAAAACAGAATTCTGGACTATACAGTCACAATTACATATTATGCCAAAAGGTAAAATGGATAATATGTGTAATGGGCATACTCGTGAACTTAATTGAGCGGGCCAAAAGAACCATAAAAGGAATGGACTTCAAAAATCTAAAGAAGTAAATTGGAAATTTTGCTTGAATAAATCACTGAAATGAAGTATGAATATTGTTAATAAACTAAAGAATTTCCACATTTCTTGTATATTCAATGAAAGCAGATTTAAGCATATCAATGCAATGTCTGGAACATTTGATCAAATTGAAGAATCTCCAGCAAAAGATAAGTTAACGAAGTCAAAGACAGAACCCTTTTATCCAAAGCCAATGGAAACAAGTGATCGGCGTACCTATAAGCACAATATGCTTTGATTCCATTAATTTCCTACTTCATTAGAAATCAGCAGAAAGGTTTACTTAAATTACACACATGCAAGCACGTGTACATGGACATATTTAGCCTAAAGAAATCAAAAATCCCAAAACCAGCCATGAAAAGCTCAGAACATGAGCTAAATACATGAATTCCAAAGTGGCAAGCTATAGACAATAATGCAAGGCCTCACCCGGCAGTTGCTGCAATACGTTCTTCAACTGTTGGATTTGGGGAGAGCTTAGATTTGTAAACAGTGAATGTCAAAACAACACCAAGATGATGAGAACCCAACAGCCTGAAAGGGCCCGTAAGAACTGCCTTCCCAGTAACCCTGGCCCTCAAGATGTTTTCCCGATCCTCCTGCATCAAGTACAAGAATTATGTTAGATTAAGGTGTATAGATGAAAAGGTTCCTTTATATGTAAACTGGCAGCGTTATAGACAAATTGGACGGCTTGTACTATTCTTTTTCCTTTCAAGATTGGGTTGGTGTTCCGGGTACTAAAGTATAAGATCAAAAAGAATGCATTGTGTATCGTAATTCAGTTAATGAAAGATATCAGTCAGTTACCTCCCCGGACATCATATCAAGTGATTGAATGTGGGAAACTGTTTCTTGCGCAAATATTACTGGGGCATACTCATCCCTGATTGGTGAAGGCTGTCCCTCCATTGTTCTTATAGTCCACCCATTCTTCCTCTCAAATTCTTCCCTTTCTGAATTCATAACCCTCTGTGCATATGCTACTCCACTTAACAATGGCCTCTCAAACGCTGTTCTGCCAGTGTACTCAGCAAAAGTTTCCTATTCAACGAATCGCAACCAATATTTATTTAGAAATTTTAGCAGATAAATCAATAACTCAACACTGATAACAAACATTTTCAAACATGGATAAAAACCATCAAACATAAACACTTATAAGGGAAAAATCAAAAGTAAAATTACTCAATAAGAAAAACATTATAAAGTTTCAGATATAGCACAATACTTTCACACCGATTATGGAATTCAAGCAACATAAATACAGGATAGCAAAGGACAAACCTGATCAATAGCAGAAGGGTTCTTGTAATAATGAAAAGTGGAGACGAGGACCGCGAGCGCATGAACATGGTTAACACTAACACTGAACTGATCTTGCAACATTCTTGCCCTTTGATCACACATACTCACAAGCACTTCCTTCCTCTTGTCATGGTTGTCAGCTTCCATAGGATCATATAAAATCAATTTACAACCGAAAAGCACTAATGCGGTCCAAAGTGCGAGAAACCTTCGAGGCCAAGGTCTCTGAAGTAATCTACACTTTCTTTTTGTACCCAATTGTTCATTCACCCTCACAGCCACCGTGTGGTGACCTTGCATGTTCACACCCATCACCACAAACTCTCAACTGCTGCTCTCTGTTCTCTTCCTTCTACTTGTTCTTCAACACTTTCCCTTTTCATCTCTCAGCTAAAAGACATATAAGAACCAAGAAAACATACATATAGATAAGCACATGAGCTACAAAGAATAATCATATCTTTCTTCAATGTATCATAACCATACTTTCTTCAAAGCATCTTGCAGGCTTTATAGACTTACTTTTTGTGCATTACAAAGAAAAGGGTCTTCTCTGGGCTCAAAGTATACTATCATTACAACAACAATTGTCTCGTATGACTCAAATGAACAAAACAAATCAAGACCACCTTCTCTTTTTAACATTTCACACAAAAAAGCAAAGAGAAACCCAAGAAAAGAATGATATTTTTTCTAAATTTTTTATTTCTCTTTGCAAGAAAATTCAATCTTTCAACACAAAACAATTGTCTCATGAAGCAAGCATGGCTTGCTCAGTTCTCAAAAGATGGACATAGCTCAACTTCCAAAGAATGACCATGTGTTTCCTCTCTCTCTCTCTCTCTCTCTCTAATGTTATCTGTTAAGAATAATACTTCAAAGGGTGTTTCCAGATTTGAATGCAATAAAATATAAAGGACAGAAACTTTACTCTAATCATGCAAAAGCCTTGTTGTATATTCTCTCTCTCTCTCTCTCTTTCTTGGTTGAAGAGAGTGCAGACAAAGAAGAGCACGTCCACTGTTCTTCTACTTCATCAAATCATAAAATACACACAAACACACGCATTCACACTTGTTTCAAACAAAGCACAACATTGACCAACACAAACACATGCACAACACTTTTAAAGAAAAAAGCATAATAATTAGATAAACAAAACCATAATAAAATATTGAAAAAACCACCCTGTTCTTCTGTACAGTGAACTGTATGTAGCCTTGTCTTTGTGTTGATCTAAAGTCTAAGCCTTTCCGACCAAAAATAAAAAAAAGTCTAAGCCTTGGGAGAACAAGTTTACGAGCTTCAATTTTCTTTTGTTTTTTTTTTTCAATTCTTTATTTTGTGTCAATATAATATTATATTAATATAATAGAAAGATAATAAATCTTCTTTAGCTTACTTTTTAAAACAACTGAATCTAATTTAATGGATTTTTGCAGATATGCTCTCGTCCCCACCCCTCCCCACCCCTCCCCCCCCTCCCCCCAAACAATAACTTAAAACTATTTCTGTCTCTCTCTCTCTCCTTTCTCTCTCTACATTTCCATACATATATGAAAGAATACTATGTTGTAGTGTCCTCTGTAACTTTCTCTCTGTTAAAAAAAAGATTTGGTTTTTTTACTCTAAAAATGCCGTTTTCAGCAACCCCAGATGAGCATTTTCCACACTACACTTTCTGTTCCTACATGGGTCTGGTTTGGCAGAGCTTAAAAAGTTGGTAAAAGAAAGAATGGAAAGTGTGGTTGAGGGGCACTTTTGTAATTTTAAAGAATGTGAAGGGCAAATGTGTGATGTGGTTAGTGTTCAGCGCAGTGCAGAAGATGATGAGTTGAACTGAGAGGAGAGAGATAGAGAGAGATTTTCTTTTTGGTATTTGTCTACAAGAAAGAATGATATTTGTTCTCAAGTTTTTTTTTTTTTTCTTTTTTGGATTTTAAGACAAAAATGAACTCAATCAATGTTAGTGATTTTACTCTAGACATTATCGGTTTAAATAAAAAATGAGAAGATTAACGTTACTGATCAATCACCAACGTAAATTTTTTCAAATTCTTTTCACAAATTTAAAGCATTTGGATTTTTGTGTGATTGAAACTAAGAAAATATATAAATATGACTCATTTTTTTTTCAACCCTCAATAAGAATAAATAATATATCAGATTTCGTATAATTGAATTTATGTATTTATTTTAGTTTAATTTTGATTTTAAAGTAAAAATAGACATGAGATCTAATAATACTTTCCGAATAAAATATAGAAGACATCGCTTTCGCATATCTTGGTGATAATGACTTCTCGACAAGGATTAGATCTCATTCCACACTTAAATTACTGCTAAGCCTCAAGTCAATTCCATATAATGAGTATATTGGGCTTCTACTATAATTTACCTTTTTTCTTTCTCTTTGGTCCTTTATTTATTTTTTATTTTTTAATTTGTTGGAGCACAATGGAAGGGTAAGAAAAATTTATGGACTCTATTGGCTAAATTTGGAGGATTCTCAAGAAATTATTCCATATCTTCAAAAATCATCCCGTGTTATGTGTCATGAATAATCAGGATATGGAATAATCCTGTTCTATTAATTTTTCTATTAAAATAAATTATATGTTGAGAATAAAATCATAAAATTACAAAATTAGTTAAATAAATTATATTTTTGTCACTAAATTAAACTTATTTGCAAATCTAATTGATTGATTTACAACTTTACCCTTAACAATTAATTTATTTTAATAAAAAAATTTAACGAAATGACCAAAAATCAAATTGATAATTTAATGACCAAAATAACACCGAAAATAATTGAATGACCAAAATAGGACTGAGTAGATACTTTGGTGGCCATAAAAATATTTTAGATAAGGCTGTTCCTAATTTTGGTTTTTTCACACTTAAAAAGAAAAATAGAGTGTATTATCCAAATTATTGATCCAAAATCAGAAGTCGCGTTTTCGCCGAGCAAGATGTTTAATACTTATTACACTCTAGTAGTTAAAGGTTGAGTACCGTTGGTAAACTATTTAATGTGACTTGTGGGGGACAACAATAAATAATCGAGTTAGTTGTTGTGCTCTTCTTCGACCCTTATTGTTAAGCTGAGAGCGGACTTGAAAAGAAATGATCGAAGGCATTTTTTTAAAATATGAATTATTGTTTGTGTATATTTAACTAACAAGATTGGAGAAAATAAAGTTTGAATTCTTAAAACATTGCAAGAAACACACAACCAAAGAATATTGAAATCTATTGTAAAATTAGGTAGAGAGAGTCTTCTTTGAATTTACGCCAAAAAAAAAAGTCTTCTTTGAATTGCGTTGAAGGAATATTGAAGCTTTTGAAGATGATGAAAAGATTTGATATTGGTATCATTTCAAAGAATTCCACAAAGATATCATTTTCCATCAGATCTTTCGCTCAATGCTAAATCAGTTGCTTCTAATTTAATACGAGTGCTTGAAGTTTGACTCAAGCATGGACAGCATGCCCTTTTAAAATGAAAGGGGGAAAAAAATTAAGGGATATTAGTAAAAGAAATTGGCCATTTTTTCAAAGTATACACTCATGCATATATACAAACCAAATTCATCACATCTTCATGAAAAGAAAAAATTAGTTTCTTTTCCTGTTTCTGAGTTACAAAATATTATTAAGTGTGACGAAATTCACAAGCCAAATATTTTATCGTACTAGGCAAAATGTTTAATATCAAGTTTTTTATTGTCATAAGTGAACAAATTTCTTGTTAGGAATTAGGGTCTCAGAATGAAGAATAAACGAGAAATAATATAGACATAATATTTAACGTGGTTCGACAAAGTCTATAGTTACGGGCAAACATAAGAAGATTTTATTATGTTGATGAACAAATACACAAGATAGAGCTCCATAGCCCTTATCTCTCATCTTTCAACTCTCTGTCTCACTGTCTCACATAATTTAATACGATTAAGCTCATATTTATAGAGTATAGGAGATTTTATCTCTACTATGAATTAGATTCCTACACAAGCTAGAATTAGGACAAATAGGCCCATCAATAATACGGGCCACAACCCTGATGATCTTTACCTTGGCACGTATTCGCTCCTCATCAATAACACAAAACTCATCTTCACTCTTCTGCTACATAGCCCCCACCCAGGGATCAGCCCTTACTGGGCTCACTGCTTTGCATTGCACATACTACCCAAGTCCAAATTGCGCCACCTGAACTTGCTAACTGGTATCACCTTGATCATCCTGAAGATTGAACCAACATCTGCATGTCCTGCATATCTCTATGGAATTCCTTCATAGCACTTAAATGTCTCCGTAGCTCTTGTAACCCGCTACTAACATTGCTTGCATATGAAATGCCATCCCAGGTACAGACCATACACCTCTAATACTACCAGCACTCGAACACGGTTCATCCTCAAATACCTTTGTAAAGAGAACGCCTCCTTACCCGTAGCACCAACCTATTGAGATGCACCTGGATTGGAACCAACCTCACCATGGGAGCTCTGCTCATGCATACCTATCTTTGTAGCAGACCAAGCATAAGCAACTAAATCCGCATCCCTATAACCCCGAGGTTCTTCAACCTGTCTACCTTGTTTCTCAATGACAACACTGCACTGTACTCCATGAGATACACTTTTTTCTTGTATCTTAGCCAGCTAGATTGAACTGTCTTTGTCAGAACCTAGAACCCTTAGAGCTTTAACATGTACCTCCCCAGCTCCCTGACACCACATTATGAACTCCTCCTATCTATCAATTTCTCAATTCACTTCTCGAAAGTCAAAACCATCTTCATTCACCAAAATACACATTTTGAGTTGGAATTTAGAAAAACGGAGCTAAAAAATGGATTAAGCACGTCGAAACACCTTAAGAGTACCTCTGATCAACTTTGGTCAACCCCAATCAAAGTCAATAGTCAACTTTGATCAAAATCAACACTCGGTCAATAATTTGATCAACAATTGACACTTGGTCAATGGTCAAACCCGAGCTCACAATAGCTCCACCATACGCGAAACACTGTGTAACACCCCGATCCCTCACGAGACCGGAGACCCAATCCAATACATGAGGTCACAGAAAATGAGAAAAAATAGGTGGAGTTTCTCCTGTATCTAGGCCTAATCGGTTACCTGAAAACAAAAGATAAAGCCACAAATCACACACTTAGAGCTAACAAATGGGCCAGCCTGGCACGGCCCTGCCGAATCGTGGGTTAAGAAAAATGAGTCCGACTCGCCATATATGTTTAGTGGGCTGAGCTGGGCTTGGGCTCAATTCTTGAAATATAGGATACAACTCGGCCCACGAGCCCGTTACTACAAGTCGCGAGCTGGGCTGGGCTGGGCCAGCCCATCTTTTTTATTTTATTTTATTAGTGTGTTATGAATTTTGATAGTTGCATTAATAACGAAAAAAGCTTAAGCTTAACATTTTTTATGAAAAAGTTAATTTAACAATTAACAAGACATAAGTTGATTGATAATATAAATATAAACGATAAAATATTACTTAACAAACCACAAGTTCATGAGACGCGGATACGTTACTAATAAACATAAAAAAAGAACATTACATAAATGCTTGAAGAAAGTTGGTGGAAAAGTTCTCCATATTATTATGCTCCTTGTACGGGTGCTGGGCCTGTTGGTGGTAATGGTGGTGGTGGTGGTAGAGGATTAAAATAGTTTGGAACATTTGAGTGTTGAGATACAAGATGTTTTACAAACGTTCCAGTTCTAAATTGACAACGAAATATATATTTACATTCACAATAGTTACAAATTACATACTCATATCCTTCAAAGTAAGCAAAATGATTCCAAACATTTGAACGTAATCGTTGTGAAAGATTTTCTTCCCCCATAGCCATAGATTTTATGTATTCTCTTATAGTAAAATAAAGAAACAATAGGTAATAAAATAAATATATAATTTTTTAGTAAAATGAAGTTGAATACACTAACTATTTATAAGAAAAATTACATGTACAAATTATAATATCAAGATGGGCTTTATTTGGACTCGAATTGGACCTGAGCTGGGCTCGAGTTGGGCCTGTGCTGGGTTCGAGTTGGGCTGGGCTGGGCTTGGGCACAAATGGGCTGGGTCTAAAAATATATGACCTAACTCGGTCCACCTATATGTGGTAGGCTGAGTCGAGTTGAACCCACTTTCATTCGAGCTAGACTAGGCCTGAATTTTAGTGTGTTGGGCTGAACTAGGCCTATGTCGGCTTGGCCCAAATGCCACCTCTACACACACTACAACATTCTCAACAACTCCAAACTCCAACCATGCAACTTTCCCAACACTAAGGCCATCCGAGCCTTAGACCATAACAATATAAACATATAAGCATGCAAAGTCAAAACCATTGAATTTTCAATTTTAAAACCCGCTTATCTTACCACTCTAATCTTGTTTACTTGTCTTTCTTATGAATTAAGTCAAACAACCAACTTCCCCTTAATCCCACACCAGCATGCAAGTTAAACTTAGACAATAAAGTAAAATATTAAAGTTATTACATATCCGCTACAAGTATTTAATCATACAAATCTTTCAACTCATATTACAATCCCTCGGATAACATAAATACATGAAATTTTAAAATATCAATATACTTTATATCACAACACATAAAACACTCATCTACAGCTGCAAGCATGCAATGAAGCCTCCAAACTCCCTCTACGGATCCAGTTACTTCTCTACCTGTAAAATGTTAGGAGGGGTGAGCATACAATACATGTATACTCAGTGAGGGAGGGAAATAGTTATCTAGAGAGTTTTTGAAAATATGTTCGTGCAATGCAATAGTTATCACAAGAAATAGTAACTATACAAATAATGAAACAATTAACAATAGAATACTACACTTTAAAAAGGATACGATCGATAACCCTTATCACTCCAGTTCCCAATTCACGAACACGAACCACGAACCACGGACCACAAACTCGATCTCGATATGCTGGCATTCCAAACTCCAATGGGTACTTCGGATGTACCCGATACTTACAACCTAGCACCCTTTGGCAATCTCCGGACCAGGCGAATGAGGGAATAGCTATGGAGCTAGAGCATCCAACCTTGGCAAGCCCTATGCCGCTCAGAGAGGCTCATCACATCCGTGCAATGATAAGGTTGTGCAACCATCGATATGATAACACAAATAGCACTAGCAATATATTAAAATAACTTAATAACACATAATCGAGAAACAACAAAGTAGGCTGTTCTAGTACGAACTTTACAATTAATAATCAACATATCTTTTAAAATATGTTCTACCCAACAACTAGTTCAATTACTTATTAACCACACATTATCTTTTATAACACAAAGCAATAAGTCAATTAAAATGACAAGCAGGATGAAACCCTCACCACGAGAAAGCCAATATGCGAGAATCTAGGCCAATAATCACTTCCTTTCTCCAATTGCACTATAAACTTGCAATTCAAGTAGAATTCATAATTAAGAGCAATTTAGATTTGATTGTAGTTAACTAACACATCAAATTTAATTATTTTACATTATCTCGCTAACATGCTTGAAAACATTCTTTACCTTATATGAGTTGAAGTCATCCTTGAATAACCAATACTAGCATACTATTAGCTCTATGAGATTATTTGACTTCTAAATGACATTAACTACACAAGAACTCCAATAATTTAAGCAATGGAACTACTCAACTTCACTAAAAACCATGGTTTAAGATTCATTACCATGCACCACATTCAATCATTATGGTTTGCAATCATCTTAAATTCTTGATCAACAACAAGCATATAACTTTAGATACAATTTAACTATGGCATTTATTAACAATCTAACCAACTAAGTTAACTTGACATTCCACATAACTATGCTATAATGACACCTTCTAATCATGTAACTTATATTCATTCTTGAGCATTCTACTTAGCATGCACGGGGTTCTAAATCACATAGATCAACTAGACACATTTAACATGCTAGAGTTACCAAGTTAATACATGTAGAACACTTAAATCATTTAACTAGAACACTTTCAAACTTCTACCAAAACGTAGCATTTACACATAACACTTATCAAGTTCAAATATATCAAGCTCAAATAGCTATTCATGTATCAAGTAAACTTAATTCATAACAAGTCTAATAAAAAACTATTCCAATTATTAGTATTTGAGCTGTAAAATTTACACCTTTACACACATGAACAACACAAAGCTTGCATTATTTTACATTAAAGCCAAGACATACTTTCTTTAATACAATGTTAAGTAACATGCCAAGATATTTCTTATGGTTTCCTAGTTTACTACTCTCCATAAGTATGCTAGTCTCATGCATTAAGTTAGGTTGTCTATTCAGGCTACGATTTGGTTATACTAACCCACTTGTATCACTTTCTCTACCCTTCGTTATACTCCCTAGTTAACATTCCTACAATTCAACTTCATTATTAATTCATTTTCAAACAAGCAACTTACCTAAGGCCTTACTAACACGCCTATCTTTATTCACTACCTAATAACTTTAGCTTAGTTACAGCTCAAACTAATTCTTCACTCTTATAACACAAAGACATATAGTAGTACATTTAGTCTAGTCTTTCACTCAATACCTTCAAACAATACATTTAACTTCAAAGCTAAAAGTAGTTTACACTATCTAGTCTAACTTGCAACCAATACACACGAGGACAAGGGGAAGAGAAAAAACGCTGGCAGGAACTGTCCAGCTCACACCTATTCACATGCTTATCAGAAATCATCCAAAAATGAGTATTTAGAGCTAGAATTTGGCCAAGGCTTAGAAATACACTTTCGTTCTACTATGAGTCTACTACAACATATCCAAAATTTAGCTAATTTTGTCAATATTTGCTTGGTCAAATTGGTCCTACAATACAGGCATGCAAATCTGTCTAATTTTTCCAGATTTTTCGTAACTCATGTTTTTGCAATTACTTCACTATAAAAACTAATTTTAAAGCTCTACTACACATGAATCATCATATATACTCATATACAACACTTAAGACAAGGAAAATCTAGCATATAACATTTATGTATACTTCATTAAACACCAACTAAATTCTTATCCATTAATTCTTTTCATAAAAACAAGACAAGGTAGATATTTAAGTAGTACTAATAACTACTTCAAGAATCCAAGAAGGCTAACTTCAACCTTTACTTAGGCATTACTTTAGCATTTTAACTCTTATTTTCCCTCATTGAAACCTTCTAGCAGCACCTAAGCTTCAACAAAGAATAATAGCTTTTCTTTTAACATTGTTAACAAAACTACTTCCAACACTTAGAAGACTTGTAAAAGAGAGTTCTCACAACCTCATACAAGCTAAAGATCAAACATTCAAGCATTATATTTCCAAGGATCATAAACTTTCATCCTAATCAACTTCAACAAATATTAACAAGTACTTTAGATGCACAAGAACATGACTCCTTCACCTAAGATAGCTAGAACAAGCTAGGAACAAACTTGAAACCACTTAAAAGCTTCCACTCCTTTTTTGTTTCTTCTTTTCTTTCTTGTCGCCAACGACTTGCCTTCACCTGATTCTGATTCTTTTTTTTTTCTTTCGCTCTTCGTTTGCTTTTGCCTTCGGTGGTGATGATGAAGACTAACATGAATACTTGCTTTATTTATTTCATCTATGTAGTGGTATTTGGCTCTATCATGTTTTTTTTTTCTTGCCTTTGCTTGACCGACGGTAATGGAGAAAGAATGAGAGGTGAGAGCTTTTGGTGGTAGTAGTGAAATATGTGAAGATAATGCCTAGTGCTTAGCTTAGTGCTTTGTTGATTTATGTTTTTGTGTGTGACCTGTGCGTGCAAGTTAAAATTAGCTAAGACATGTTGAATCAAATTATCAAAGAGAAAATGGAAGCCAATTGTTAAATAATTTAGTCACTAAATTATGTAAATTAGATAATTACTATCATGCTACCTATGATTCAAATGGTGAAGTAGGTCATGTAAATATAAATAGAATACATTTAACTAGTAAAATAACAAATTAGTTATATCATGTAAATTAGGTAATTGTAATTTAATTCAATGCCATTATTAAAAACAATCGATTAACTCGTTCAGTTCCGGGCTAATTAAACAAATGTAATTATTAAAAAATAAACTAGCTCGTTCAAGTTCGGACAATTAAATAAATATAATTATTAAAATAATAAACTAGCTCATTCAGGTCCGGGCCGGACTTCCTATTCGAACAGTAAAATAAATTAAACGCAATTAGAATAAGTGTAAGTAAATAAAGTAATAAAATATTGGTCCCGAGCAAATCAATTAACTAGAAATTAAATTAAAATAAATAATTATTAATACACGTTTCCCAAGATTAAGACAAAATAATAAAACATATAAATGTAAATGAATAGTATAAATGTATGACCAGGCCCGAGCGTCACACACTGGATTGTGCCTTCTAAGGTAGCCACAAAATTACACCCAAACAAGACCTTTAGTTAAGCAATCTGACACTTGGTTCCACCAAACCCATTTGTACCAAGTCATACAAGATCATAACCTTTGGTTCTTTTGTTTTTTTCTTTTTTCAAAATCCCTAAAAGAAAACTCAAGCTTGGATTCTACCTATGACCCAAATCCAAAACATGCTTTAATAATGACTCAAACTCCAATAAAAATCAACTTCGTTTTTTGTGAAAAAATTGTGATAAATTTGCCACAATTCAACGGAAGTAAGAACATGAACCACGAGACCTCCTATGTTTTTTCCTCATACCCACACCTATTCTCTAATACCACTTGTTATGGATCAGGTGTTAGAATGAAGAATAAACAAGAAATAATATGGACACAATATTTAATGTAGTTTGACAAAGCCTACATCCATGGGCAGACGGAGAAGATTTCACTATGCTGTTGAACAAATATACAAGATAGAGCTTCATAACCCTTGTCTCTCCTCTTTCAACTTTCTGTCTCAGTATCTTACACAATTTAATATATCTCATGTTTATAAAATACAAGAGATCCTATCTCTACTAGGAATTGGATTCCTACACAAGCTAGAACTAGGACAAAGCCTATCAAGAATACATACCACAACCCTAACATTTCTTTCTTATGGAGTTATGTACTAAGCTCGGATTGATATGATTTAAATAGTTAAGTTGTATTCTTATTGTTGAAATTATAAAATGAGAGATTTCAATAAAAGGCTTGGGAGTACATTCTTTTTATGCCATTTTTTTGGGTTTGGTCATTTTTTTTCTTATGGCTTGTAGTTTACAGATTCGGATCTCTTCAAAACATTATGACAAAGATCTAATATTAATAAATTATTTAAATCATTTAAGCATAAATGTATGAATTGTTCACTGCCATTACATATTTCACAACCCTTTGTTCGGAATGAAGGCTTTTTAATACCAAGTTGTCATCTTACGACAATAGCTTTGGAGTACAAGCAAACCTTTGTATCATATTATACATTGACTTTTTTCGTCTAACTTGAAATTTTAGCTTTTGAGTTGCAAAACTTTTAGTAGTAGAGTTTTGGTTAAAAATGTTGTTGAACAAAAACTGTTGACTATTTAACATATGTTGGGCAATGTTGGGCTTTTAGAAATTTTAAAGATAATATTGGGCTTTCAAAAATATGAAGGTGTATAATTGAGAAAGAAAAATAAAACTACCTTTGTGCATTACAAAAGAAAACAGTTTCGCGAAAGTCTTTTTTGAAAATATTTTTAGCTTCAACTTTTATTGATAAGCTCTTTGAAAAATTGATCAAACAAGTTAATTTTTGCTCTTAAACATCTAAAAAATAGGCTAAAAAGACCACAAATATCCGAGAATCCTACATCGACTGCATTTCTAGACTGTAGTCAGGTGAGATAATTTTCACAACAGTTCTAGATAATATAATAATAATAGATAATACTTCTTATAGAAGAAAACTTTCTCCGGGTTGGCCCCTACATGACAATTGTAGACAACACTAAATAAGCATAAACTTATAATTGGGTAAAATCCATTATGGTCATGAGTTTCCAAGTCCTTCATTTCTATTTAAATTTGTTTGAATTTTTGCATAAAAATTGATAGAGTTAATGTTCCACTAAATATAAAATACAATATTTTTGTCATTTCAATACCAAGATTTCACAATTCTGGAGTTTGTCGAGCAATAATGTTGAACTTCAAGTCACAGTCAAAAGTTATTCAAAAGCTAAACCCTGTTATTTGCAAAGCATAGGTTAGCCCGGAAAAACATATGACCCTATCTCGTTGTGATTCAAAAGATGTAATGAGACTAGACAAAAAGCCAAGATCATATGATTGAGATATTTCAAAACTCGTAACAACGTACATACGGTATTTGATTAAACGAACAAAATAAATGTACACATAAGCCCATTAATAAATATGATTGATAGATATTTCGAAGCCTGTAAAAGTACAAATGTAATATTCCATTAAATGAGACTATCTCCAAAATTTCATGACAATACTCGAGACAAAATGACTAAACGAGGTTTTTTTTTTTTTTTTTAAACATGGGAACCTTTGGAGTTCTTGTAGCCAATATATAATAAATATGGTGTAAAAGCCTTTAAAAGCCATAATATTTAAGCGATAGTCATGTATGACAAAATTAATAATGTCTTACAAAATCTTTACTATGCAAATAATAAGAATGTTCTAGAAAATAAAACAGTATATAAATTGATGTTCGTATTCTAAAATCAAATATGACCCGTACAATTCTAGACTAATATCTTGACAAGTAAATGCCTTATACAAAGTGCTTTGGCAAATTTCAAAAGTCAATCTTGATGTTAAAGTATATTCAATGATTTAACAAGATTCCTTGTGTCATGACACCGGTTTAGACATATTTAAGTTGGTTTCCACATTGTATTAGGTTTCATGTTTTCTTAATAGATTATATTCATAATTAGTCTAGCTCTCTATTCTTGCTCATCAAGTTATGAGGCCTATATATAGTCACTCTTATATTATATTTCACAACATCAAGATTTCATCATGTAATTGTTGGGAATTGTATGCCCTAAAGACCATTAGCACTAAGACATCTAAGTGATAGAATATTATAACAATTAAGAATTAGTGCATCTTGCATGAGCATCTCTATACTCTCCTTATATTCTCTCCATATATGCATGCTAAGGCTCATTGATTTGAGTGAATGGCATAGGTGTGTGGTGATCCACACAGAAGGTATATGCTATGAAGCTTGAATCTAAACTAGAGGTTCACAACTGTATAGTGAAGTTGGGCACTTCACTATAGAAGGTTATAATGAGAGAGTCTCCCATTTGGTGGGATGGCCTACCTTGGTCATTCGTGGGGCTTTGCGGACTTTTCTCATTAGTGCATGAGAGTGCATTGAACTAGACCATAGTAAATGTGATCTCTATAAAAGTACTATCGCTCGGATGAGATCAGAAACATCTCAAGTTACTAAGAGACCAATGCTCTAGTTCTTGAGCATAAGTAAATGACCAATGAAGTCAAAGACATGAGTTTTGATTCACTATGGGTGAGATCTTATATGGGTCAACAGCTCTATGTTTTGGATACATGGACTTGACTAGTTGGCACATGCATATGTGTCAATTCGTTCTATGCCATCCTAACGATGGGTTATCCCCTTTTGTGACATCCTATTAATCATTGAAATCTAAGTACTTAGTAATATAGTCAACCGAGACTATATTTAGATATTGAACTTGTGGGTCACTCCCTGGATCAAGAGAATAATATCTAGATGATGATTATTGGTAGATTAAAGGCACATAGAATAGAGGTAATCAAGAAATGTGGATAGTACAGAGTGAAAACCTAGTATTGATTACGGGTTTTACATAGAGGGGTATTGTGGTCTTTTATACTTAGTAGGTCAAAGACATAGTCAAACCTCATTTGACTGGCATCATGGGAATGAGTATTCGTATTAGAGTGCAGCCATAGCTCTTTAGTGGAATGAGCTAGGGTCAAAATGAATAAAATGCAGCTAGTGTATAGCAGGGGCATTTTAGTCATTTTGGAGCTAGGGCGAATATGTCTTTTGGTCCCTCTTCTAGCTAATTTACATATTGGTAAGTACACTTTCCTTTTTTCCATAAATGGCGTGTGGAGTGTGTATTTGGCAAGAGGAAGTCGTGTAGATGGATTAAGAAAATAGGATGATAAATTGTAAGCTAGCTATTAATGTAGGACTCTTTATTTTATGAATTATCTTTAAGATATAGAATTCATAAAGATAATAAAGAGATAATACAATAGATTATCTAGCTAATTATCTGCATTAATAATCTGGACATTCTCTAGTCTAGATACATTATTGAATACAAGTAAAACTCCTAATTATCCTAGGCTTCCTAAGACACACGAGTCACATAAGACTCTTGCAAGCATATACACAACCAACTAAGGAAAATATGAGAATTAATTTTTTCTTTTGTGAGATATACCACACGACTATAGAGAGGAAAAAGTGAGAGTGAGTTTTGTCCCACAACGAACATCACCAAGGCTTGGAATTAGAATAGAAAAGAAGATCAATTATGACTTTCCCTTGGTAGCCGTATATTTCTTTTTCCATTGGTGTGAACTTCTTGGCCAAGGCAAGTATGGAAGAGTAGTGTCCACTTGTTGCAGCCATCGTGTGGTGAGCATCATTGTAGTGTTGAGTTTTGATTCCTAAGGTAATGAATTTGTCTGCGAAATCTTAAACTGCATTTTATGCATGTATGCCTGCTTGTTTATATGTATTTGTTTGGTTTTCGGTTCTTGATTGCTTCCGCTGCACTAGATTAAGGTTTTGATGCCTAAATCACTAGTAATCTAGGCTATAGAACCCTTGCATAATGGCCAACAAGTGGTATCAGAGCCACGCCAAACGCAATACATGTTAAAACATGGCATTAGAATTGCTGGAAAAATGCTAGAGAGTCCATGATTGTCGAACTGTTTAGGCTAAGCACGGACTGATTTTGTGTGCTACGATTATGTGGGATTATTGCATGATAAATGGGGATACTAACCCTTGTTTTGCAGCCCATAATAACCCTTCCTTGATGGTTAGAATGCAAGGTAATTATTGTGGTTCTGATTTTTCAGCTTTAATGGTTTTTGTATGATTATTGGATTGGTAGTTTATCCAATTGGTTTGTAATCTTTAAATCATTTAGATAGCTGAATGTAAGCTTCATAATGAATCATATGACCATTTGTAATAGATAGGTTTGCTATTTTGCAATTCTATTACAAAAATGCTTGTACAATGCCGAGAATCACGCGAGCCAAGTCAAAGAAGCAGTGCAGAATTTTTGTGGACTGTTTTTGATGATTTTCTTGAGGAACCAGTGGCGGTTTGGAGGAAATTTTGTGGTTGTCCGAACCCTTAGTAGGTAGTGGAGTGGTAGAGTGTGGTAGTAGAAGAGTTCTATTAGCATAGGACATTTGGTTGCTTTTCCAAATCTAAGACTCCTAGATTGTGGCTGATTTCTTCATCCACAAGGACTCTTGGAGATTTGGATAAGATAAGAGTCTTGTTGTGATTAGGATAAGAATTCTATTGGCAATAGGACACTTGGATGCTCATCCAAATCTAAGACTCCTAAATTGTGGTGGAATTCTTTATCCACAAGGACTCTTAAGATTTTGTTGAGATAAGGAGTCTTGTTGTGATCATGATAAGATTCTTATTCCTAAAATAGAAAGCTCCAAGAATGGTAACTTTCATTTCCAGAAATGGAAAGTACAAGGAACCATTAAGGAAATGGTTGTGGTGTATAGATATATGTCTTTACTTTTCAAAATTGTGAATGATGCTTTATTTTGAATGGATGTATAGACATGAAACACCTAGTGGCATGACCAATCATTAGGATTTAAAAATAGCTAAATCTTAGAGAACCTTAATTAGGTATGACCAGTTAATGACTATTTGAATCGACACCTAGATCAACACAGTTTGAGGTTATCAATTTCATAATTGGTTAGGGAGATACCCTTAGAAACCAAACATTAACTAGATATCTAATTTGCCTTATCTAATCCCGAATAGGTATGTGACTATTGCAATTAAAGGTAAAGTTTTAAAAGCAAGGATTTAACGATCGAGCTTGCTTAGACTTAAAACTTAAAGGTGAAATTGCAAAGACTAGTTACAAGTAAAAATTCTTAGTTTAAAAGATCAAGTGGGAGAGGGGATTTGGAAAGAATCCCATGGCTTTCCGTTTTTGGTCTATGCTAATAGTGGGAGCTATTCTGAGCTCACCTGTATGTGCGTCGTTCCATTCGGAGGGTAGTCTATTTACTAAGACTTAGCAAGATTAGATTAGAATGAGTTTCAACGAAGTGTTGATATGAGCGACCACCCATTCGGTGGAGTTTTTGTCAAAGATCACTTCATAGAATATTGGTTAGGGTTAATTTCCCTTCGGTAGGCTCTGATCAAGAATATTCTAAATGAAAAGACCTCATGAAAAAACGGTTAATACACTTGACATTAAAGAATAGTATCCTCCCTTCAGAGTTCTTGCTATTTTTTTAGTGAAGTCGAACATAAATCAGTGATTGAAATATCATTGGGTGGGCTACCATTTAGATGGAGATGTTTCAAATAAGTGGCACTTAACTTAATCAAAACTACAACATGACCACCCCTTAGGTGGAATGTTGTGAGTAGGATTAAGACACTGAGACATCTTAGTAGTTTAAGGGTTCAACTACTAAAATTAGAGAATTTAGATGTCAAAAGATTATGAATGTCATGCTTTCGTTTTAACTGTCATTCATATGTATGCACCATGAATATAACTGCTCATACACTGATATAAAATTGTTTGTTGAAAATATCCAGAGATGTCAGAAAATTTAGATTCCTCTAAAGTCCATTATCTATTCATGAATATTTTGACTGGGTATCATTTCGAAAGTTGTGTGTATGACCTAGACATAGTACTTGAACTAGAAAAATACGTCTTAGACCAACCTTGACCTCAAGTTTTTCTTCGTTTAGCTAAAGATTGTGTAGAGGCAGAGAGACTATGGTTGCAAACCAATAACAAGGCTAAGACCATTATGTTGGGTGCCATGTCAGATACTCTACGGTCTCAACATAAAAGTATAAAAACTGCTTCTTATATGTTGATCTCTTTGGAGATTATGTGTGATTTGATGGCTACAAAGATGGTAGAGGAAAAATGCTTCAAGGTGTATGTGTACCAGATGATGCAAAATTTTTCCATCATCAGGATCCTTGGAGCTAAGATCAATTCCTCAAGTGAGGTAGAAATGATCCTTTGGACACTCCCTGAATCCTATGCTCAATACAGGCTCACATACCTCACGGATGGATTGAGCAAAACACTGTCGAGGTTGTTAGAGGATTTTCAGGAAGTAAAGAAAGAAGAAGTGAAACAACAACCTGAGCAATTTGTTAAACAACTCAGTGGAAAGAAGATGAATGATAATGGTAAGCCCAAGGGCAAGTACTTCAAGTACAAACATAAAGGGCATTGAAATTAGGATTGTCATCGGTATCTTGCTAAGAACAAATAAGGTATTTCTATTAATCCTTATTTATGAAACATGTTTAGTGGTAGAATCTACTATGGTAGACTCAGGCACCGCTAACCATTACTGCATATCGTTGCTGTAGTTTCAAGTAACAATGAGGCATAATAGAAGAACATTTGATATGAAAGGGATGGGCCAGAGCAGTGGGATTTATTAATTTATTCTTATTGATTAGAATGCATGTATTTAGAACATGCGATGAAACTAGGTTTCAGAATCGCAGATTATTGTTATTCTTTTACATATTGATATTTTATATCAGTTAGAATGGTATAATAATAAGTTCTATTTAAATACATGGTATTTTATATTAATACTCCATTGCATGTTTTTTGAGTGAAAAGTCTCATACTAGTGAAGTCTATTATTTTGTTCTCCATGCTAATTGAGAATGGTCAAGAATGAGTTTTGGACTCTTTAGATCTTGAACCATGGGCTCAATCAAGATCTTGACTTGTGGAAAAGTGATCGAAAGGTCACTTACAGCTAAACGACAAGGACAAAAGATATATTAGGCTTGGTACATATCAATGTCGACCAATGAGAAAAACCGGTTTATTAATAGATACCCATGACTTTCATAGATGATCATTAGAAGAATGATTTTGTACCGCATAACGCAAAGTCTGAGCATTTCAGGCTTAGACAGAGCAATGATTAAATATGTGAATCATGGTACTTCAAATTGATCATGAAAGTGAATATCTATTAGGTGAGCTCTAGGACGACTTAGTTGTGACACCGGTGACTACACCAGATTTTACGAAAGTAAAATGGTGTGTCAGAGAGGAGTAATTGTATTCTATCGAATATGATAAGATCCATGGGCGACTCAAGGGTCTTTGATAATATTCTTTTAGAATATGCAAGTGAAATAGAGATTATGCGTGTCAATTTTGGTTCTATTTAAATCAGTACTTAGGACACCTTAGTACTATGGATAGTGCTAGCACAAAGTCCATTTAATGGGTTGTCCAGCCTATGTACTGAATAGCTATACTAAGAAATAGGAAACCAAGATCTGACACATACTATTGCATAGGTTATCCAAAGAATACAATGTAAGGAACATTCTACAATACCAAGGAACAGAGGATGTGGTATAGTGTCCAAGCTAAGTACTTGGAGGTACATTGCATGAATCTTCCAGTAACCTAACTCAGATAAAGTTCTAAAACTAAGAGTTTTAGATTACTCTAGCATTATAAAGGTTGTAGATGGTCAGTAATCAAGTTCTTACGCATAGATGGAACTATCTTGTAGTGGGAGGAATTTCGGATTCCTAGATAGCTACATCGGAGAGTTTTCTTCGGAATTGACTCTGATATTCTAGTAATGGATCCCACAGATCACAAAGTAGTTATCTATGAACATACAGATGTATGGAACAGTTTGACATCACATCCGAAGAAATAAATTCCATAGGATGTGAATAGTATACTACAAGTAAAGTAGATGGTCAAGAAGATGAAAATCTTCGAAGTAGATATGATTGCAAAGTTCTCTTCGAAAGGAATGGACCAATTATAAGAAGGTGTCTTTGCAAATGATCAGGCTAGAGTCCATCTAGACACTTCTTGTCATTGGTAGTCATTCTGAGTGCCAGATATAAAAAATAGATGTCAAGACAGTTTTCTTTGGGTAGAAGTCTTGACGAATCTAGAAGTATGCTATTGGGTTCAAGAACATATTGTCGGTGAGCTTGAAGTTCCATTTATTTGGATAAAAGCTGACATCCAGGGTACTGGAAACATTAGATTTGATCAAATTGTTAGTGAGCCTTGTATGTGTAAAAGAACAAAGAAGATTATTGAGAAGCACTCTTGATTGGAAGTGTGCATATACTATTTTGGTCTAGAAGTCTTCTTGGAACCAAAAAAAATGAAGAGATTGAAACAATGAGAACTATGTCTTGGATATTGAGTCTTTGCGAGGTTGCACAACTAAGACACTAGTATCGTTTCAACGTTTATTTTTAGAAGACACAAATCGGTCTGACATACAAGGGTCCATGAAAATTGGGCAATACTTTTTGGACTTAGAACATCTTTGTCTTAGGATTATTGTCTAAGACACAAGTAAGGAGATAGAAGCAATGAAAGGATTTCCATGTGTGGCAACAGTTGGAAATCGAGGGTGTGTCATGATTCTGTCCCAAGTTAGATATTTGTATTGCTATGGGTATGATAATCAAATATCAGTTACATCTAAGATCAGGTTATTAAGTGATGGATATGCATATACTCAAGTATCTTAGGAGAAAGAAAGATTATATGCTGATATATCTATCTAGTATCCTAATACCTAGAAGGTGTATAGTATTTCAAAAGCCAGTCATGTAGAATCCAGAGAATGATCTCTAGATGTGTTTTCACTCTATGTATGGTTGGGAGGGATGACAATTTGCTATTGTTAGCTCAACCATTGAGATCAGAGTTTACGGTAATAACATAAGCTGCAACGATGAGAGAAAGTAATTTGGGTAATTCTTAATAGAATTAGAGTTTTCGCGATAGTATTGGAAGCTTCGTAGCTACGTACTATAAGGACTTGTTACCAAGAGGAACCTAAGGAACCACTATATAGGAAGTTTGTTAAGTGAGTGTACCACTAAGTTCGGGAGTTTGCTTGAAAGGGCGAATGTGGTGGATAAGATAACTTTGGTAGATAGTTTAGTAGGCCCTATTTTACTCATGAGTCTCACTGAGAGAGTATTACATACTCTGGTGAAGGCGAAGGGTGCTAGATTATATCGGTGGTAGTGTTCTTTAGTGCAAGTGGGAGTATGTTGAGAATTGTATGCCCTAAAGACCACTAGCACTAAGACATCTCAGTGAAGAGATATTATAACAATTAAGAATCAGTGCATCTTGCATGAGCATCTTTATACTCTTATTATATTCTCTATATATATGCATGCTAAGGCTCCTTGATTTGAGTGAATGGCACAGGTGCGTGGTGATCCACACAGAAGGTATATGCCATGAGCCTTGAATCTAAACTATAGGTTCATAATTGTATAGTGAAGTTGGGCACTTTACTATGGAAAGTTATAATGAGAGAGTCTCCTATTTGGTAGGGTGACCTACCTTGGTCATTGGAAGGGCTTTCCGGACTTTTTTCATTAGTGCATGAGAATGCATTGAATTGGACCATGGTAGATGTGATCTCTGTAAAAATACTATCACTCGTATGAGATCATAAACATCTCAAGCTACTAAAAGACCAATGCTCTAGTTCTTGAACATATGTGGATGACCAATGAACTCAAGGACATGTGTTTTGATTCACTATGGGTGAGATCTTATATGGGTCAACAACTTTGTGTTTTGGATACATGGACTTGACTAGTTGGCACATGCATATATGTCAAGTCGTTCTATGCTATCTGAATGATGGGTTATCCCCTTTTATCACATCCTATTAATCATTGAAACCTAAGTACTTAGTAATATAGTCAACCGTGGCTATATTTAGATATTGAACTTGTAGGCCGCTCCCTGGATCAAGAGAATAATATCTAGATGATGATTATTGGAGGATTAGAGGCATAAAGAATAGAGGTAATCAAGAAAGGTGGATAGTACAAAGTGAAGACATAGTATTGATTACGAGTTCTACATAGAGGGGTATTGTGGTATATTATATACTTAGTAGGTCAAAGACATAGTCAAACCTTGTTTGACTGGCATCATGGGAATGTGTATTCATATTAGAGTGCAGCCATAGTTCTTTAGTGGAATGAGCTAGGGTTAAAATGAATAAAATGCAGCTAGTGTCTAGCAGGGGCATTTTAGTTATTTTAGAGCTAGGGCGAATATGTCTTTTGGTCCTTCTTCTAGCTAATTTCCATATTGGTAAGTACACTTTTCTTTTCTCTATAAATGACGCGTGGAGTGCGTATTTGGCAAGAGGAAGTCGTGTCAATGGATTAGGAAAGTAGGAGGATAAAATTGTAGGCTAGCTATTATTGTAGGACTTTTTATTTTATGAATTATCTTTAAGATATGAAATTCATCATCTAATGACGCATGGAATGCGTATTTGGCAAGATATGGACTTTTTATGTTGTGGATTTTGCTTGAGTGCCCAGCGCGCCCTCATGTTGACTTTTTGGCTTCGAATTTTGACTTTTGACCGAGGCGTTGACTGAGGTATTTTGAGGCATTTTTCACTGTTTTGACCCTCCAAACGATGGAATTTGGCTAAAATCACGCCACGCACAGGTCAAAGCTTGCGTTTTGCTTAGAAGGCCGTTTCTACCCAAAAAAATGGTATGATTTGTCAAAAAGGACAAAGGTCACTATTTGAGATTATTCAGGTCAATGTTTTGAGGTCGATTTTGTGCTAGTTTCGGCCAAATTTCTTCTCAACGGGCTCTATTTATCCACCAGTTCCTGAATTTGCACATTCTCAACTTCTTGACTTGCAATTTGGATTGTTCGGGCCTGGTTATTCACTTTTTGGTATCAACCTACATTGCATCGAAAGTATTAAAGTATTGTATTTATTCCTAAGTTAAGATGAAATGTAGTACAAATACGATGGTTTGAGTGCTGCAAATACAGTCACATCAACATCACCAAATCTAAACCTTGCTTGGCCTCAAGCAAGACTATCTTTAAAACAAATTCAAAGTGAAATTTTCAGAAATTCTTACAAGTCAAAACTGGTGAAAATAATATAACTTATCCTTTTGTCAATTTTTTTTTCAATATGAAACGTGAGAAATGCAATTCACTATCTTTAACCTATTTATCAGTTGATGATAGACATGATAAAAGAACCTTGTACATAGTTTTCTCAAATAGATACTCTTCTTGGAAATGGACTATTGATTGCTTCGGAGTACATATTTAGAAGTAAACTAAATAAATTAAGTTAATTCAATTCCCAACTTTCAAGATTTTTAAACAGATTGGATTTTGATATTCTCGCCTTTTTTGTAATCAAACTCTTGATCATTCTTTAACCCTTTTTACATTTTCCAGAAAAATATAAAAGTACAGCTTTCTACTATTTCTTTGTTAGTGTTCAGTTTTCTTTGCCTTTTGGATATCCCATGTAGCGGGCTGTAAGGCCAACAATCCCAAGCCATTATGACCGAGGTTGACATGTTTTAAAGGGACCCCAACATGTCTTAATCACCCAAGATATCCGGGATCGAAACCTTACACTATGGCACATATCTCAAATTACAATGTCTAGGATAGTGGTGCTTAGAGATTTACAACATATTTACACCAAAACTCTTCAAAAGTAAGGGCATGTACATCTCTTTTTCTTTTTCTTTCTTTTTCTCCTTTTTTTCTTTCTTTTTTTTTTCTTTCTCTTTCTTCTTTTTTTTTCAGAGAGAACATACAGACAGAATAACATAACATAATGTATAGAAATAACATAAGGGTTCAGGTTTCAATCACAAGAAGTTCTCATAACAAATGGTAATCCTATCCCAGTCCTTTCATAATCACATACCTATCAATTGAAGATAAAAAGAACAACTAAGTTTACTCATAAATATAGTAACCCAAAGTTTTTCTTACAGAGTTTTCTCAGAGTGTTTCACAGTACATAGCTAACAACACAGGTTCTCAAATCATCTAAATCATCTTCCTTTAAACAAGTAATGTAGCAAAATACTTTTCATGAAATACATGCACCTCCACACAAAAACTCTGCTTGTTCTCAAGCAAATAGTAATGTAAGACAGTGAGAGTGTAATATGCAAGTACCATCATAATGACAAGTGCTACATCCCCAAACCTATGGTTTGCTTACTCTACATCGCATATTGATCAGGTATAAAGGGAAATGTAGTAAGGAAAGATATCGCCTGATGTGAAGAATTTCTATGTTGATGTCAAAGGTTTTCTACTATCTTTTGTCAAAAGATGTATCATTTTGCAATTAAAGATTAATAGACAAAGCATTTTACAGATTATTATCAACACAACAAAAAATAGTTAGTTAATTTATACAAAATAGTATAAAGGGGAGATCAAAAAAAATTATGGTCAAGGAAAATAACTAATACATAAAACAAATAAATAAACTATCCAGACCATTTAGACTCTTTTCTGAGGTTCTGGAGTTGATACTACTGAAAAGACTAGCTCTTCCAGAGGTTTATGTGCGCATGACATCTAATGTTTTCTTTCGGCACACTAAAGGCCAAAGCCAGTTCCACAAGGTCAAGGATACTATAGTGGGGTGTTACATTACATACATTACGTCAGGTGTATGCTTACACTCCTAACTACCTTATCAAGTAATACCCAACATAACCAAACTACATTAAGTTGGTGGAGTAGCTCACACTATAAAACAGAGTTGCACAATTAAGCCAATCGCACACAGAAACGTATATTGACCACTAGTAGAATAACACTGGTACCTCTATGAATGTATTAACATCCAAACTACCTAAAGCTAGAGAAAGATTAAAAGACTACATGTAATGACAGAATTTAAACTAAGATATTTACAAAAAAAGAGTACTAGGTTGCCTCATAGTAGCGTTAAGTTTAATGTCTTTAGCCAGGCAGTTGTGCTGAGTTTACTTGCCATCAGCTTGGCAAAATCCTTTATGGAAGGTATTCAGGGTCCAAAAGTTCAACAGATTCAACTTCATGAGGAACCGTCTTTGGATTGAATGCATGCTTCAATCTTTGCCCATTCACTGTAAAGATACGCCCATCTGTGGGGTGCTTAATTTTGATAGCTCCAAAAGGATATGCTTCAAGCACCTTATATGGTCCATCCCACCTAGTTCTTAATTTGCTTGGGAAGAACTTCAGTCTGGAGTTAAACAACCAAACTTTATTAGAAGGAGAAAAGGTTTTTCTCATAATAGATCTACCATGAATTCTCTTCATTCTCTCTTTGTATAGTTTGACATTCTTATAAGCTTCGAAATGAAGCTCTTCTAGTTCCCTTAACGCCAATTTTCTCCCTTCACCTGCCTGTTGCATATCGAAGTTCAGGGCTTTAATAGCCCAATAAACTTTATGCTCAAGTTCAACAGGAATGTGACAAGCTTTACCCTATACTAATCTATACGGGGACATGTCGATAGGAGTTTTGAAAGTTGTGTAGTAGGCCTACAATGCGTCGTGTAGATGACTTGACCAATCTTTTCGATCTGGCTTAATCGTTTTCTGAAGAATTGACTTGATTTCCCTATTTGACACTTGCACTTGTCTACTTGTTTGTGGGTGGTAAGGTGTCGGTATCTTGTGGTGGACTGAATATTTATTCAATAGGGCTTCGAGTGTCTTGTGATGGAAATGTTGTCCCCTGTGACTTAGAAGTACACGTGACACCCCGAATTGAGAAAAGATGTTATCTTTAATGAACTTGACCACAACTTTATGGTCATTGGTTTGGGTTGCCACTACTTCTACCCAATTGGACACATAGTCCACACCGACAAGAATATAAGTATAAACTGAGGAAGGAGGAAAGGGACTCATGAAGTCTATACCCCAAACATCGAATATTTCATATATGAGGATGGGAGTAAGAGGTATCATGTCCTTTCTTGAGATAGAGTCAGCTTGTTGACATTGGGTGCAATGTTTACAAATTTGCTGGGAGTCTTTGAAAAGAGTAGGCCAGAAGAACCCACATTGAAGGACCTTGGCAGCAGTCCTTTTACCTCCAAAATGGCCACCACATGCTTCTTAGTGGTAAAATTGGAGTATGCTATCAACCTCGTCCTCAGGTATACATCTCCTAATAACATGATTGGTATAAATCTTGAAAAGATAGGAATCTTCCCAGATAAAGAACTTGACTTGTGCCATGAATCGTACCCCAGTGAGTTAGAAACTCTTGGGCAGCCAGATAATTGACAAAGTAGGCATACCAAGGGGCCTGATGTGAGATAGCAAAAAGCTGTTCATCAGAGAATGTATCTTTGAAAGGTAGAGTATTAATAGGAGAATCACTTACCAAACGTGATAGATGATCGGAAACAAAGTTTTTGTTTCCTTTCTTGTCCTTGATCTCGAGGTCAAACTCTTGAAAGAGTAACAGCCAACGGATTAAACGGGGCTTTGTATCTTCTTTGGTCAGTAAATACCGAAAAGCAACGTGGTCTGTGTATACTATTACTTTGGATCCTAAGATGTAAGATCTAAATTTGTCAAAGAAGAAGACTACAGCTAGCAATTCCTTTTCAGTGGTTGTGTAGTTCTTTTGTGCATCGTCCAAGGTTTTGCTAGCATAGTATATCACAGTAGACAACTTATCCCTACGTTGTCCTAATACAGCTCCTACTGCATAATCAGATGTATCACACATTATTTCAAATGGGAGACTGTAATCAGGAGGCTGGATGATTGGGGCAGAAGATAACAAGGATTTAAGCTTCTTAAAAGCTTCCGAGCACTTGTCATCGAAATTAAATTCAGTATCATGTGCTAGAAGACTCGAGAGTGGTCGAGCTATATGGCTAAAGTTCTTGATGAAACGTCGATAAAATCCGGCATGACCTAGGAATGATCGGATATCACGCACCGTCTTGGGTAAGGGTAGCTTTTCTATTAGCTCGACTTTGGCTGGCTCCATATGGATTCCACCCTGTGTGACCACATGGCCAAGAACTATACCTTGTCTAACCATGAGGTGGCTCTTTTCCCAACTTAGAACCAGGTTCATTTCAACACATCGATCATGCTGTTGTGAAATGTGTGTGAGGCATTCGTTGAAGGTAGGTCCAAATACTAAGAAGTCATCCATGAAGACTTCTAGGAACGTTTCGATCATATCCAAGAAAAGGGCCATCACACATCTTTGAAACGTCGCAGGTACGTTGCAAAGACTGAAGGGCATACGCCTAAATGCAAAGGTCCCATAGGGACATGTGAATGTAGTCTTTTCCTGATCTTCAGGAAAAACTAGGATTTGGTTGTATCCTGAATACCCATCCAGAAAACTACTATAGCTTTGTCCGGCTACTCTATATAAGACTTGGTCAAGGAAGGGTAAAGGGAAGTGGTCTTTCTTAGTCTTGGAGTTGAGCTTTCTGTAATCAATGCATACACGCCACCCAGTAGTGGTTCGTGTGAAGATTAGCTTACCTTTGTCATTCGGGACCACAATAATCCCACATTTCTTTGGTACTACTTGTACTGGACTTACTCATGGACTGTCAGAAATCATGTAGATAATACCCGCGTCAATAAACTTGATGATCTATTTGTGGATGATATCACCAATCTTTGGGTTTACTCTTCTCTAAAATTCTCAAGAAGGAGTAACTCCTTCCTCAAGAGGAATTTTGTGCATACACACAGAGGGATTAATACTATTCAAGTCAGAAATTGTCCAACCTATCGCCTTTTTATGAGTACTTAGAACTTTTAAAGTTTGTCTTCATGCTCGGTAGTCAAATCCGAGGCAATGATGACTAGAAAAGTCTCATCAGGGCCTAAGTAGACATACTTTAGGTGTTGAGGCAAGGTTTTAAGTAGTCAATAGTATCTAAATGGAATCAGTATTCTTCATCATCTTGGTTCAATTTGTTGGCTGTATCAGCAACCTTCAACTTAGTTCTCATGTTCCCAAATGTTAGTTTTATCATACTCGTCCTATAGTAAATAACAACATCAGCTGTTGCTATGAATGGTTTGCCTAGTAAGATGGGAGTAGTATTTTTGTTTTCAGGGCCTAAGTCCATATCTAACACAATGAAATCTACTGGGAATAGAAATTCTCCTACTCTAACAAGGACATCCTCTACAATACCTCGAGGTATTCTCTCATATCTATTTGCCAATTTGAGGGTTACATTTGTCAGTGTTAATACTCAAAGACCTAACCTTTGGTAAACTGTGTGAGGGATTAGGTTAACACTAGACCCTTAGTCTAGCAAGGCACTTTACACATTGGTCATTAATTAAACATGGAATGGTGAAAGCTCCTAGGTCACTGCACTTTTGAGGCAGTCCTCTGGTGCAGATGTTACTAACTTTTTCAGTGAGTCGGACTTATTTTAGAATGGAAGTGGTCCGTCTCTTTTTCACAAACAAATCCTTCAGAAATTTTGCATAGCCTGGGATCTGTTGAATTACCTCAACTAAAGGTAGATTGATCTTGATGTCTTTTAGATGTTCTAAGACCTTGAGCTGTTTAGGATCAATTCTAGGCATTGGACGGGACAGAGCTGTTGGGAAATGTGTTTGGGATGAAGGTTCAACTATAGGCTCTACCATTGGGTTTTTATTCCTACGGGAGTCATCGACATCGTTGCTTAAAACCTCGATCTCAGGTTCCTCTATCTCATCAGGAACATCCCTATTCTTCTTTCTAACCTCTTTGTCTATTACTTTCCTACTCCTAAGGTTTGTCACGACCTTGGCATGTTCTTGGGTGGTCTCAATTTGGATATTACTACATTGTCTTTGTGGATTTTCCACGGTCTGAGATGGGAGTTTACTCTTATCTCTCTTGTTTATATTTTGGGCTAGCTGCTCGATTTATCCTTCAAGTTTAGTTATAGACTGTTGTTGAACTTGGACTACTGATAAGAGTTTATCAAACTTGTCATCAGATGATGATTGTGTATGAGGTAGAGCTGGGAAATTGTTATGTTGTGTTCTGAATGGGTCTGTAAAAACCAGGAGGGTTAGAGTTTTGTGGCCTTTGATATGGCTGTTGTGGGAACCGAGGCTCAAAGTTTCCTTGTTGTTTCTGATATTGTTGTTGAAGAAACTAAGGCTCTTGATTCCTTTGTCACTATAAAAAAACGGGATTATCTCACCAACCAGGATTATACGTGTTGGAGTAAGGATCATAATTTCTTGCATATCCTTGGGTAGTATAGACCTGTTCTTGCATGAACTCAGGAAATTGTGAACCGATTGGACAGTCTGGAGTAGAGTGATCTACTACAGAACATACGGCACATACTTTCATGATCTGAGGAGCATGTGAAGAAGTAGACCCTAGAGAGATGAATTTTTCTACTTGCTGGGCTAAGGTATCTACTTTATCAGTCAAATGGGAATCAGAGTTAACCTCGAACAATGCCCTATTTTGGGGGTTGTGGGTGCTCTTAGTTTTTCTATCTATAGCTGTGTTATGAAGAGTGTCTTCAGCTATAATCTCTATTCTACTCCAAGCTTCGTCTGCTGTGAGATTATAGAAACCTCCATTGCTCATTATATTTACCATCATTTTCTGCTGAGGTATAAGACCTTTAAAGAAATAATGCAAGAGTTCGTGATGTGCAAACCCATGGTGAGAACACTAATTCTTAAGATCATTAAATATTTCCCATGATTCATGTAAGGAATCTAAGTTTGACTGAACGAATGATATAATGTTTGTTTGAAGAGTAGTGGTTTTTGCCATTAGGAAGAGCCTATGTAAAAATTTCCGAATAAGTTCTTGCTAGGATGCGATAACTCTTGTGTCTAAATGATTTAGCCATTGTTTGACTTTATTTTTCAATGAAAAAGGGAACAAACGCAGTTGAATACACTCACGGCTCGCGTTAGGGATGTGAAGCATAGAATATACCTCTAAGAATTGTATGATATGAGCGTGAGGGCTTTCGTTGCTCTTCCTGTAAAAGGAAGAAAACATTGAAATGGTCCCTGTCTTAAGCTCAAAATTGACATTGCCAAGAGCCAGTGGGGCTATGGAAAATTCTGGATTGTAATCGCCTGGAAAGAAATGTTGACGAAGAGTCATCGGTGGGTTTATAGGTCGATTAACAGGTTGATTAACGGGTTGAGCTATAGGAAGAGGCAGAATGTTTTGTACATTTCTTTCTTGTTCCACCATCGGGACTTAGACTCTCTTTCGCGGAGTTTTCTGGGGCTCAGGATTAAACGGGGCAAGTTCCAGATTTAAGGAACGACGCCCGTGCACGCAAAATATAATATAGCTAAGTGAAATAAGTAAATACAGAAAATAAACTAAGTACTTTAAATAAATACAGAAAATAAGTTAAGTACATGTACAAGCTAATTTAACAAAGCATAATATAAACAGTTTATGTGCAAGTATAATATAGACAATATACAAATCTTATAAACATTAATATGAAATGAAACTATATGGAATATATTTCTAATATACTTTACAAGTAGTAATAAAGTTTATACAATTTAAAATAGGTATAAACAATATAGACAATAAGTACAACACTTAAAACAAGTTTCACAAATAATTCAAAAACTAAACTAGATTATGCTTCCCTGGCAATGGCGCCAAAAACTTAATGCTATCAGGTGTATCAATATAAAAGGGTGCAAATTTGACCAAGTTTTAATAACCTACAAGTGCACAGATCCTATAGTGTAGTGTGCTCTGAGTGCGGAGTTTTATCCATAGGGAAGCTCGTTAGTTAATTAGTGAAGTAGTGTGAAAGTGTTAAAGCGGCTAAAGTGACAGTTTGAAAAGGCATTAGAAGTAGCGTGCGAAAGTATAAACTAAGTTAAACTAACTAAGTAAAAGTGAAATATGAGGAAAAGAAATCTAGGGGGATGGATATGCAAAGAGGTAGTCAATATAGGCTCGACATTCAGGATTTTAATTATATGCAAGGGTTAAGCTACAATTATTAACCTAGCCAATTACCTAAGTCTATTAGAGTCCCGATTACTAACTTTACTGTAGGTGCCGTTCCATCTACGAGTCCATTATATAGCCGTAGTATGGATCTGTTCTTGCAGCCTGGCGTAGAAGGTCTATTTTAACTAAGTAATCAGCATCTCCTTACCAGTCTAGAGCTATGGTATAACCTATAGTCTCATGAAATCTAAGTTTGTCAAGCTATTGATTCACTATTAAAGCATGGATATATGGCACGAAAGTAAAACAATCATAACATCTACTTAAAATTATTACGTATGAAAGACAATACTGAATTAAATCAAGCCATATATTTCAATTGAATTAAATAAACTGAATCCGAGACCATATATTAAAAAACCGTCATTTATAATATCATCCCCTAGTTAATAGCTCTACTCAGACATAATAATAAATACAAGTAGTACAAATAAGAGAGTTAAGAAATGCTCCTCTGATATGATGACTTTGTATTTCTGATTCCAGGAATTTGAGCAGAAGTCTAACACAAAATACCAATTCAGGCGGAGATTCTACCAAATTAGAGCTACTTGGGTAGAACTTCCCCCGAATAAGATCTTTTCTATTAAAAGCTATTTAGGCAAAACTTCCCTCGTACTCTACAATTACAACTAAATTAATCTAATTAATTAATTACAACTAAAATTAAAACTAATTAAGAAAACAATTAAAAAAATTAATAGTTCTAAATTAATTACAAATGTCAACCGGGGAGGGAGGTATTTATAGGCAAGATTTCAGGGGCGCACTCGAGCGCCCAGTAGATCGCATCTCTACTCCGACGGTCAATTTTGCGACACGTGGCCTTTCTGAATGGTGTGGAATGTTGTGGATTTTTCTGAGATAGGGCGCTCGAGCGCCCAGGAGGGCGCGCTCGAGCGCCCTTCTGTTGACGTTTTGGCTCTGAATTTTGACTTTTGATCAGGGCATTAACCGCGACATTTTCGGGCATTTTTAACTATTTTGACCCTCAAAACGATAGAATTTGGCTAAAATCACACCGCGCGAAGGGCAAAGACTTGCGTTTTGCTCAGAAGGCCATTTCTACTAAAAAAAAGTGGTATGATTTGTCAAAAACGGACAAAGGTCACTATTTGAAATCATCCAGGTCAATGTTTTGAGTCCGATTTCGTGCTAGTTTCGGCCAAATTTCTTCTCAACAGTCTCTATTTATCCACCAGTTCCTAAATTTCCACATTCTTAACTTTTTGACTTGCAATTTGGATCGTTTCGTGTCTGATTCTTCACTTTTCGGTATCAACCTACATTGCATTGAAAGTATTAAAATATTGGATTTATTCCTAAGTTAAGATGCAAATGTAGTACAAATACAATGGTTTGAGTGCTGCGAATACAGTCACATCATTATTAGATTATATTCATAATTAGTTTAGCTCTCTATTCTTGCTTATCAAGTTATGAGGCCTATAAATAGTTGCTCTTATATTATATTTCACAACACCAAGATTTCATCTTGTAATCATTATATTTTCCTCTCTTCAAGAGCCACTGTTAGTGGTGGCTTCTATTCTATTCAATACACAAATATTTTCTGCCCATATTTTTTCTTTTCTTTTTATTTCAAGCAACGATAAGATGTATAATATCGTATGTACAATAGCCAATACCCAATATTTAAAATTTTACGATGAAGTAAAAAGATTTTCCATTTGCAAAATAATTAAAGCCAAAAGTCCATAATATCATAAATGACCTGAAAATTCACGAGTCATATTTGAAATCTAAAACAATATATATATATATATATATATATATATATTTAATAAATCTTACAAAATGAGTGGTTGTGGCTACATACTAGTAACACATTTGAAAACATGATCAACTAGTGGCATAAACTACTTGAAAGTAAACAGGAATCCCAGTGATAAAATAATGTAATACTCCAAAACTTAATGCATGATGCCCACCACCTAAGGGTCCAATATCACGACCTCGAAGTGTATTGCACAAGGCTCCAAAAATGATTGCCTTAGTCATGCACATAAATGTGAAACTCTTCAATGAAAGTTCGCAGTTTAAATATGCAAAAAATTTTAGGTCTCAAGTTTAATGTGACTTTTTCAAAAACATGCAATGCCTTTAGAAAACAAATTTACAATCCATATTTTGTAAAAATGTGCATAACAATTGTCAATAGAAGTCGAGAATTTTGGAGGGAATTCAATGAGTTTAACAAAATAAAATTTTAATGAGTTCTAATTGGGTTACCATAAAGTTTCACAATCAACACATAAACAATAATTATCAAAAGAACGCAACTCTTGTATTTTAAAGGACTAATATTAGCGAAGATAGATCTTTTTCACAAATTCCTGTTGTGTGAAATTCTCAAAGGTTTTAGGATTCATATGTTTAATGAGAATTTCACAAAAATCAAGTGCTTCTAATAAAGTCAACTTTTGTCAAAACCAAAGGTTTTGCTCAAATTTGACTATGCTATAGTTTGAAAGCCTGAGATGTAATAAAGTTCAATTTAGAGATAATTTTTGCAAGTGTAAAGATACCGAATTACTCCTAAACCTAAAAAAATTACTCAAAACTAGTTCTTTTCACAAGGTTACTTGACCAAAACATATTTTGAGACTGCCTTTCAAACCACATTATGTTCTGAAAATGTTTTTAATGCTAGATGCAATAAAACATTTCTTTTCAAATACAAAGAGATTAGGGTATAACAGAAGTAATGTGTTCATCTCGCAACCATAGGAAATATTTGTACATTTTACTTTTACATATATAATAGTAAGAGATAGTTATGCCAGACATGAGATTTAAGAGTACCCTAGTGGTGGGCAACTCCCCCATAGGGGTAGGGTTAGGGAAAAAAAAAGAAAAAAATTTTGTGCCAGGCACACAGTTTAATGTTAGCCATAAAAAAAAAGAATAAGAAAAAAAAAACAAAAGTAATAAAAAACTATATGGAAAATATGTGATGGAAGCTTCTACTAAGAGCTTGGATGTCTGAATAAGTATAATGGACTACTCTTAGGTCTTAAGTAGAAGATATCCTAGAGTTGTAGATTGACTTCCATTTTAAATTTCAATTATAAAAGAAAATTGTTGCCCTAAGTTTAGACATTATTATGTCAAAGTATCTCAAATATAATCAGTTATTCCAACATCTCTAGCTAACTAATTATATTTCATTTCTTTTCTTCATTTTTTCAAGAAAATTTATAAAAAGGAAAAAACAAACTACAAGAAGACTTAAGCTCGAAATGTTTTTTGGTAGGAACTTTTCATTAAAGGAATTTGATAAATTCCTAAATCAATTATAACAATATTATTTTTCATTTATGTCCTTATAATTGCAACATTTGTTAGTATTCTCCATGTTGTGGCTTAATATCATCATAAATAATGGATGCCTTCCTATCATTTTTATTGACGACCTTTACAAGGTGTATTATAGAGGTTTTGGTGCTATTATTTATGAAGGATATATGACAATTCAATCCTACATGGGGAGAAGGAAAATTCAATTTAAAATATATAAATAGAGAAGCGAGTATTATACAAGTCCAAACATGGCATAAAAATGCCCAAATCCGAGGAAACAAAATATGTAAACACTAAATTAGTCAAAAAATGATAAGGTATTAAAATTAACAATTTCTTTCCTTAATTTTTTTTTTCTATTACCCTCTTTATATTAGTTCTTTAGAATAAAGAGATCAGTGATCCAACTCATGCAAGGTTCAAGCAGATACCAGTTTCATTCTCATACATGGGATGTTACTAGTACCTGTAATACTACTAATTAGAATAAGCTTATAATAAGGTATACTATCGCAGATGCACTTCAAATAGAGATTGTTGTTTAAGTGGCGCTTCTTAAGCTTTATCCACAAGCTACAATATTGTTTTTTTACTAAACTAATAGGGTTAAATTAATATTGGAATTTGGTTGAGAAAGGCAAAGCTTAAAACCTATATTTTATGGCAGATTTTCATTTTCACCAATCTTGAATTTAGGTAAATGTCAAAGTCCTTCCACGAATGTTGAGAATTGATCAAAATTCCTCTCCTATTGTTTTGCCAGATCAGCAACATGAAGCTTTTCATTCAACTAACTCAAAAGAAGTATTTATATTATTGGTTTTAGTACTAACTTCTATGCAGAACCAAACAAAAATCTACAAAAGAATATTTTTATCCAAGTTACATGTGTTACACAATATATTATTGAGGGGGCAAGTGGCAAACTTTCCCTCAGTTCTTAATTTAAGACTGATGTCAAGCATAACCTTCTTGTTAATTTATTCCTTGGACTAGGTTGGCCTCCATGAACTAACATTCCTCTCCTGCCAAAATTGGTGAATGAAGGATTCGAAGATCATTTTGATCATAACAACTTAGAGCCTATTCCTTTTGAAAAAGATAATCATCGAATTCAAGATTAAGGTTCTCTTGCATAATCTAGTATTCACCTAGGTTGTGCTAAGCAAATCTATCCAACTTCTTCCACATAAAACCTACATTCAAAAAAGAGATGTTCATTTGTCTAAGGGTGTTGTTGACAGAAAATGCATAAGGGTCAATCTTCATGCTCCAACCAATAAGTCTATCCTTATGAGATAGTTTATCCTTAAGCACCATCCAACAAGTGAAAGCATGCCTAGGCAGTTGTTGTTTGAACCTCATGATTTTAGCCCATGGCCAAGCAAAAACCTTTCTCTGATGTGTTCCTATGTGACCTTGACTGAGAACTCTGGTTTTTTAAGCCATTTCACCTTATCTTGCTCCAAAAGTCTTGGTATGATTCTGCTCACAATAACAAGATTATGGTGGATTGTGTGATTACTTGTAGTAATATGCCAAGAGCCATTCCTAATGAAGTATGAGACTATAGCCAATCTCCTTGATCCCGTAGACTCAACAATAGAGTCACCTTAAAACTCCCTTAAATAGCCATTCCGCGGATGCTAGTTATTAGACCAAAAAAAAAGTATTCCTACTATTTCCAATACAATGTGACAACATTGTTTTTGCCAGTGGGCGAAGCTCAAATTTTTTTTCTCCATGCCCAAAATTTTCAGTCTCATTTGAAGAGTATTAACTTCTAGATGATAATAGAAGGTTAAACTAGTCATCATCTTTGTTTAATTATTGACGTGGAATAAGTGACCCGACCCGACCTCACTACATGATACTCGCGGGAGGGTCCGCTGAGTATAGTTGGGATGATTCCCAAGCTATTTAGGTCATCCAAATGGCTAAGAATTTTAGGTCGGGTGTTTAGGCTCGATGTGAAATAAGACTTCTCTTTTCCATAGAGTTTACCCATGTGACCTACTGCCAAGGTTCTTGGGATCCCCTACCGATACATGGGTCCGACTAGCCATGTATTCGACAAGAAAACAAATCTTTTGTCTTGAGTTAAGGAATTTATCTTAATCCTAGTCCGAAAAGGTTGAAAATCAGTGAGTATAAATATGTCTTGCTCCAACAATTGTAGGCAACTCATTCTCTAGCTTAAACACTCTCTTCCTACCTTGTTTTTAAGTAATTTTCTCCCTTATTTAGATAACATAACTGACTTGAGCGTTGGAGTTATCCCACGGGGATAACCCACATTTTGTTCATTTTGTAGGTAGCTTAGTTAGCGAACCCAATTAGTCTATTCTTTATATTTTACTTAAATAGGTTAGCATCGTTTATGGGAATGTTGTAAACATCCAATTGAGAATTCTACAATGGTGAATACATATATCCAAAGTTATATCGGTGGTAACTAGTCTGCCTAAGATAAGTTGCCACTGTGTGGGACATGACAACTAAAGGTTAACTGCCCACAAACAATGCCTTATACAACTAGGCACTTAGCATCACAAGTTGCAGCACCAGCAGGCCCATCAGCCGTATTGGGGTCACAACCAAATTTCGCTTAAGACAATTTGCCCTATTCACCTAAAGTAGTAGATCAGCTGACCTTGGTCTAGATGTTCTACAGCCTACAAGGTGCTATGAATCTGTTCTTGCAGACTCAGAGCCTTGCACAACCAACAACAACCCCAAGCTAGTAGATTCCTATGGTACTTGTTGCTCCTATCATGACGCTCATACTATTAAACTAGCCAGCACCAACAGTCCCAAAGGTATAGGAGTTGCCTCAGGGTCCCAAACGCCAAGAAAATAATAAAGGGTTATCAAGACTTATTGACAAGTTGGATCATACCAGAACTGGATGACCAACAGTAGGGCTTGGGGGGCATGAGGCCTCTTGGGCTCTAAGCTCTCACAAGGCTTGACAATCACTCATTCACAAGAGATATCATGTTGGAGTCGATGCTTCATGGGTATAAGCTTCCCATCTTTCCGATCTACAAAGGCTCCGGGGACTCTGAAGACCATCATATGACCTTCAACCATCAGATAATGTTCTACAACATCCTAGACGCCATCAAGTGCAGGGCCTTTCCGATCATCCTAGTCAGACCGACCTAGAAGTGGTTTTCAAGCCTTCCTACAGGCTCCGTCCAAATCTTCAGCTAGTTGAATAAGACCGTCCTAGACAAATTTGCCCATAGGAAGAAGCCACTGAGGCTTACTGTCTCCCTAATCTCCGTTAAACAACATAAGGATGAGATACTTCGGGAGTTCACATTACGATTCAACCAAGCAGCTCTCGAGGTACCTGACTTGGATTAGTTTGTGGCCTTGGTTGCCTTTATATAGGGCTTGTGCTTGTGGCCCTTCCACGTCTCTTTGCCCTTCCACGCCTCTTTGCATTAGAATGGAATCCCGCAACCTTATAGAGCTCATGGCCCTAGCAACAAAGTATATCAACTCAAAATAAGTAATGATGGCTAAGAAGTAGGAGAAGGTTAGAGAGCCTGCAAAGGGTAATTTGTCCAGGGGGAAGGCCAAGGAATGAGATAAATTAAAAAGAGGTGAGAAGGGAAGGCATAAGACCTCCGTCATAGGCTATCGTAGGACGTACACCCCCTTGAACACTCCAAGGATAGAGATTTTGTACGAGATCTGAATAAACAAGGATCTCAAGTGGCTCAAAAAAAATGACTAGAAACCCGAACAAGAGAAACAAGGACAAGTACTACCAGTTTCATTGAGACAATGTGTATAATACAGAAGACTGTCGATAGCTAAATGATAAGATTGAGTCTTTAATAAGATGAGGTTGCTTGAATAGATTTGTGGCCTGAGGCCAAGAATGGTACCACGAGAAAGAGCCAAGGCGGAAGAGAGACAAGAGTCCAAGGTAAGGTGGTTGCAATGGTGACAGACATCTAGGGGTCGTCAAAACCATAGCCAAAGGGTTAGCATATGGTGGTGAGAGCTGCTCTAGGAGAAAGTCCTACCTTAGGTCGGGGGAAGACAAATTGTTCAACAAAAGGCCGAGGGTTGATGAGCAAATCACCTTCACCTCAATTGACCTGGAGGGACTTATTCTCCCTCATGATAACCCATTACTTTTGCAAGTAATGCTAGCCAAGTACCTGATAAAGAGAATGATGGTAGACACAGGCAACTCAACCGAGGTACTATTCTTGAAGGCCTTTGTCTAGCTTGGGTTGAATAAAGATAGGTTGAAACCGTTGGTAGGCACTTTGTCTAGATTAATAGGGGAGACTTTTTGTAGATGGGGTCATCAGCCTGCCCTTCACTATGGGAGAAGGAAATCAGAAGGCCATAACAATGGCTAATTTTATCGTCCTAAATTGTAAGTCCATCTACAATAGGATCTTAGGATGGGTAGCACTGAACAAACTCCGAGTTGTAGACTTCCCTTACCATCAAGTCATGAAGTTCCCAATACCTTGATGAATAACTACAAAGAGGAAAAACAACTACTAGCCAAGGAATATTATACAACCTTGTTAATGATCCAGGGTCCTATGACATGGTAGTTAAATTATACCCGTATAGAAATGAGATGCAGAAAGAGGGGCTTTGGTAGAAGAATTGAATAAGATAGAGTTGTTAGAGGACTAGAAGATGAATGTTAGCAATGAGCTTCTATATACTAGACCTCCGTAAAGGTATAACCAACTTTCTCTCTGAAAATGAACACATATTTTCTTGGCCTACCATTGATATGACAAGTATTAACCCGAGCATAATGGTCCATCGATTGAATGTGGATCCTACCTGCCGACCTGTTAAATAGAAGAAATGGAAATTTGGGTTGGAAATGAATTAGAACATCCAAGATGAAGTTCGGAGGTTTTTGAGTGTGGGTCATATAAGAAAGTAGAATATCTAGAGTGGTTGGCCAATGTGGTTCTCGTAGCAAAGACCCTAAACAAATGGCGACTCTGTGTCAACTATAACAAACTCAATAAGGCCTGCGCTAAAGACTACTATCCTCTACCAAGGATAGATAAGATGGTTGATGCTATCTCAGGGTATGAACTACTCACATTCATGAATACATTCAAGGGGTACATCCAGATCATATGGCATCTGAGGATGAGAAAAATACCACATTCATAACTGAGATGGGCATTTACTACTACAGAGTCATGTTCTTCGGGTTGAAAAATATCAGGGCCACTTATCAAAGAATGGTAAACAAGGTGTTCAAGAATCAGATCGGGCACAACATGGAGATTTATGTGGATGACATGCTGGTCAAGAGTAAAACTTCCCAATCCCATATCTCCGATCTGGCTGAGGCCTTTGTTACAATGGAACGGTTTGGGATAAAACTTAATCCCAAGAAGTGCGCCTTTAGAGTTAAGGTCGGGAAGTTCCTAGGCTCTATGGTGATGAGCGGGAGGATAAAGGCAAACCCAAAAAAGATCCAAGCAACCCTTGACATGAACCCGCTAAGGTGTATCAATGAGGTGTAGTCGTTAGTGAGAAAAGTAGTAGCCCTTAGTAGATTTATGTCGAGGTCAGTAGTCTCCTTTCTTTAAAGTGCTCAAGAACCCGAAGAACTTTCAAGTAATAAAGGAATGTTAAGCAGCCTTAGAGGGGCTAAAGAGATGCCTCAGTTCTTTGCTACTCTTATCCCAACTAGAGAAGATGGAGGTCTTAACCCTCTATCTAGCTAATTCAGGAGTGGCGGTAGCAGCGACACTCATTCGAGAGGAAGACAAAGTCTAGAGAACGGTGTACTTGTTGGGAACAGGATATGCCCAAAAGACCACTAGCACTTTGTTATCATTGTATCTGAATATTTGCAATGAATTATTAAGGTCATTTTACTTTATGAGCAGGTTTTTCTCTTATGTGGTTGACTTATATATATGTATGTAAGGTCCTTACTTCAAGTGTTGACTTAGGTATGTGGTGGTTACGTACATAAGGTCTAAGTCATGTTTACTTTTCAGACAAAATTGTTTAGTCCGTAATTAAGTAGTAGAGCTGGACACTTTATTATGGTAGAAGTTATTGTGAATAAGTTTTCTTTATAGTAGGGTGATCTGCCTTAATTATGGATAGGGTTCTAGACTTACTTCATTAATGTATGTGTATGTATTGGACGGGTCACCGTAGGTATGAACTCTAAATAAGTTGTATCAAAGAAGGAGATTACCTATACTTGCGAGCTACTATATTTGCTTGAATAAGGCGGAAACATTCATGCATTGATCTTTAAAACAAATAAAGCATGAAATAATTACTTGAACATCTAAACAGTTCATAGCTTAATTATCAAAGCAAATAAAGTTTTCAGGAATACCTTTACTGTGAAGAAAGAAATGAGAAAACTTTACCTTTGCTGAACAATAATGCTTCATACACCTGGGAAAGTCTTCTGCTCCTTAACTTTGATCGTCCCATCTATTCCAAAATCCTAGCTTAAGTGTTGATCAAGTTGTGAGACTTGATGTTGCTAAACTAAACTAAAAGAAAAACTATTCAAGTTTCTTCAAAAGTTGAAGCTTACTCGTAAGAGAGAAAGAAAGAAATCTCAAAGAAGATAGTGCAATTGTAGAGATTGGGGTAGAGGTCTTTATATAGGAAAAGAAACATGTGAAAAATCTGTGGAAAACCAATGTGATATAGGATTAAAACTTAGAGTTGTCCTCTTATTCCATAATAGAATAGGAATCATTTTCCCGCTTTTATTTTCTTTTTCCCTTGGCCGACCCACACTTCCCTTAGCCGACCTGGATCTATGCGTCCCTCCTTGGGCCATGAGCCATGGTCCTAGCTAAACCATTGTGCTCTAATTATTTCCAATTAATCCCCAAGTCCAAAGTTAAACTACTATTTAAGAGTAAAACCTTTCTCCTATTATGAAAAAACTATCTTAAATATTTAGTAGCCCGTAGACTTTAATTAATTAATTAGTTAATTATTATTTAATAATTATTTAATTCAAAATTCAGTCAATAATCAAAATAGAAAATATCTTCCATAAATAGGAAATTCTATTCTTGATCTCTAATTGTCAAAGGATGAAATCCTCTATTCAATTTAGTAATTCTTTATTTAGTAAATACACTTATAAGATAAATGGCTAGAAGGGGGACCAAAGTCATAATTATCTTTTCATTGAAAATAACCAAAATATTCTCGCTAGTCTCCTAGCAATATTTTGTTATGTTAACCTTAGTCTATTCCACTAAAAGACTATAGCTACGCTCCAAGATAATTACTGTATGAACATGAGTTAGTCAATAATATATGTCTTTTAGTCTTTAGACCAACTAAGTGATAATGACCACGCTACCTCTTTGACTACATTTTATTTTCTTTAGAACCTCTAACCCATAATATAACCATTCTCCGAGAGTTATCCACTTGACCACGAGAGCGACCCACAAGTGTAACAACTAATACATCATGTATTACTGTGTGGATAGATTCAAGATGATCAACCTAGATCATTCTAAGGGAGTGATTCTTGTATAGATTCATTATTGCATATGCATATCCCTTATAACCAAGTATATATACCCAAATCATGGAGCTATTGACCCATATATAAGATCTCACCCATAGTGACTCAAAGTGCAAGAATTTGACTTTGTCAATTCATCCACATATGATCAAGATTAAGAGCAATGGGCCACTAAAAAACTTGTAGGTATAGGTAACCTCTTTCTTTGATAGTACATATTTAGAGTATCATACCTACAGTGGCTCGTCCAACACATACACATGCATAAGTGAAGTAAATCTGGAAGCCTATCCATGATAAAGGCAGATCATCCTACTGTAAAGGGAACTTATTCACAATAACTTCTACCAAACTAGAGTGCCCAACTCTACAACTTAGTTATGGACTAAATAGTTCTACTTAACAAGTAGATATGACTTAGACATTTTGTACGTAACCACCACGTACCTAAGTCAACACTTAAAATAATGACCTTATATTCACACACACACACAATATATATATAATAGTCAACCACATAAGAGAGAAACATGCTCATAAAAGTGAGATGACAACAATTATGCATTGCAAACATTCAAATGTATCAATGACAATGTACTAGTGGTCTTTTGGGCATACTTTTCCCAACTAGATGTCCAAACAGCTATTTCATATTTTATTTATTTTAAAGATCCATTAATGAATATTTTTACCTTATTCTTGAATAAAATAGAATTTGATTCTTGTGATATAGCGTTTACCTTCAATGGTATCAGCATGTAGTCAAATCTATAACCATGAATTCATATACTCAAACTGGAAGAACAAATCCGTATAATAGGACAATGTAAAGACTTACCAATAGTACCATGACAGCATGTAAGTCTAGAGCATCTATCAAAATCCTTACTTATCATGTTTCTCAAAAGATCATAATTTACTCATAAAGAAAAAAGATCAAAAGCGTGATTGAACCAACCACATTAATTATCTAGATATAACCATAAGTGATAAGAGCATTAGAAATACTTGATCGAAAATTAGGACACCATAATCATAAACAAGAAAGGTTACAACAGTTATAAAACAAAAAATTAAGTGACCTTTATCTATTGTAAAAGTAATACAATTCAATCAGCGAGCTATCTTCCATGAAACGAGTCCTTATAACTAAATTAATATTCTATAGTCCATATTGAGCCCTTTATTTTAGTGCTTGCCTATCAAATGATTGTTTCTGGTATATTATTCTGATACTTTATAATTGATTCTTTTATCTATACTTTTCTTCCAACTTGGATGTGTCTTTACTTTACTACTACCCTTAAGAAGAGTCACATATAGGATACGGAGAGGAATAAATTAACAAATAATAATAGGGTTCAAATAATGCATCATAAGTTACAACAAAATTACACAAGAATTACTTTTCTACACACTGCCACTACATGAAATCAGTGCCTTTACCGATGAACTTTTGCCGGCGTTTATGATAGATGCCGACAAAAAAAAAAAACAACAGGGATTTTGTGGCTTTTTTCTATAAAACGCCTCTATTATTGAGAAACACCGGCGCCTCTTGCGTAGCGCCATGAAATATGATTATTAATTGGCACGAATTTGTCATGCCAATATTGTGGTAGAAACGGAATGCCGCCCTTGAATAATAATGTTAAAAAATGCCGCCATTGGATTAAGTTCATTGATGGCGTTTGTGTACTAAGGGCCGACATTTATTTTATTAATGGCACGTTTAGAGGAAACGTCGGTATTTCTGTCTTTTAACGGCGTTTTATAGAAAACACCGGCATTGATGCAGACATATTTAAGATCAAACCCACTCCTCAATAGAACAGTCGACACCAAACACAAACCCTGTTGTTTTACAAACCCTGCTGTTTTCAGGCGACGCCAAACACAAACCCCATCAAAATTTTCCATTCTCTACTATTTTCAGGTACGCTCAACTTCTTTTTTTCATGTATATGTCTATGTATTTCTTCTTGTATTTGCTATTCAACATGTCTATATATATGTATTTATATAATTGCTATTATGTATGTGAGTATGGGTATATATGAAATATGTAAATGCGCACACACATACAATATTTATATATTTTTGTTTGATAATAGTCCTTTGCTCTTTTAAATTTCATATTTTTTTAATTGTATTCACTATATACTTCTAAGTTTTCTTACCAATTTGCTATATATTATTGCATGATGTAAATATATCATTTTCATACATGGAAATAGTACATACCCGATTCCATTTTTCTATACTATCACGACCTGCAATTTTAGAGAGTTAAGTTTTGTATACTATCACATTCTGCAATTTTAGATACTATGATGTAGAAATCTGCCGGTACTTCAGTTTGTATAACAATGTCAACTTTAGGTGGAAAGTATTATGCTTTTATCTCTGAAGCCTGGCACCATTTCTTGATGCAACCATAGTAATGATATGATCGAGATGCAAGAAAGTGGTTTTTCTAATAATTATATGCTAAGCATTAATATGAAAAATTAGAAAATCAAACTTGCTAATGGGTTTTATAACAGCCATAGAAATGAATATATTTGAAATAAGTAGATTTATCTTAAAGAGTGCAGATGATATTACCAATTTATCATGGTAATATATAATTTGCTTGAGGAGAAGACGAAATAAATGGAAAGAAATGGCTTTGTGCTTGGATTTTAGATAGAAGAATTTTATCACAAGTTGTTCTTTTCATATTTCTATTACTAGCCCGCTTGTAAGTTCCAAAGGACTGGCCTAGTTGTTGGTTGAATTGTCTTTACTGAAAGTCAGCCCCATAGTAATTGCACCTTTGCATTTTAAGTGTTGTTGTGGCACATCTTAGGTAAAAAATTTTGAAGACAATAACACAAGTCCGATTTCTTATTTGATTGACAAGGTTGTACTGGCATCATTTCTTGATGCAAGAACGTGTGTAATATATTTGTTGTCAAGGGATTTTTCTTTTATTCTTTTCTATTTTTTTTGCTCCTAGGACTTCATTCTTAATTCTCTATGCAACTAACTTAAGGCCTAATTGGTATGTTTGAGGTAGCATACAAATTATTTGCCTATGTATTTCTTCTTGTATTTGCTATTAAACATGTCTATATGTATGTATTTATATAATTGCTATTATGTATGTGAGTATGGGTATATGATATATGTAAATGCATACACACACAATATTTATATATTTTTGTTTGATAATAGTCCTTTGCTCTTTTAAATTTCATATTTTTTTTAATTGTATTCACTATATACTTCTAAGATTTCTTACCAATTTGCTATTATTGCATGATGTAAAATTTACAAAAAAATAGGTGCTTAACACTATCATTTAATGGATAAAAGTTGGATTAGAAAGCCAAGATATAGCATTGAGTATCTTAATGGAGTCGATAGCTTTCTGGATTTTGCATTCGCTCATAATTCAAAAGAAAAGATTTTGTGCGCTTGTGTCTGGTGCGTCAATTGTCTATTGTAATCTCGGCACATAATAAAAGAACATTTAGTATGTCATGGAATGATTTATGGCTATACCACATAGACTTGTCATGGAAAATTTGATAGAAATAGAGATGAATGACCTCTTGTTGACGTAGAGCCACCAATAGTTGATTCATTTAAAAGCCGATGCAATATGAATGGTTTAGTAAAGGATGCATTTGGAATTCAATTGGATTTAATAAATGAATGTTTAGAAGGTGAAGAAAATTGTGGAGATGAGGATGATGTTGATGTTAATGTTGAGGGTGGACATCACAATCACTTTGAAAATGGACCTACTGAGGAAGCTTCAAATTTTTTTAAGTTTATTGAAGAAGGCAACCAAGAACTATATCCAGGTTTCAAATGAATTGTATTGTCATTCACGGTCCAACTAATGCACTTAAAATGTGATAACAAATGGACAAAGAAATCAGTTGACAAGCTTCTTGAATTTTTAAAAGACCATTTCCCTCATTGAAGACTGCCTAAATCTTGCTATGAAGCTAAGAAGATGACAAATGCATTGGGCTTGAGATATGAAAAGATTCATGTATGCCTAAATAATTGTATGTTGTATAGAGGTGTTAGAGAATCGCAACAATCGTGTCATGTTTGTAATTCATCTCATTGGCAAGAAGACAATGAGGTTACCGGAAGATGTAAGAAGAAAAAGGTTGCTGCTAAAATTTTAAGATACTTTCTAATGATTCCAAGGCTTCAAAGTTATACATGTCTTCGAAAACATCATCTTCAATGAGATGGCATGATGAGGGTCGTACGAAGGGCAACTTTTTAAGGCATCCTGCAGATTCATTTGCGTGGAAGGATTTTGATAATCGACATCTTGATTTTTCTTTTGATTCTCGAAATGTTAGACTTGCATTAGCTAGTGATGGTTTTAATCCTTTTGGATTGATGAGTAATGTGTATAGCATATGGCATGTAATTTTAATTCCTTACAATTTACCCCATGGACGTGTATGAAACAATCTTCATTTATTTTATCAATGATTATTCCAGGGAAAGAGGCCCCCTGACATAAGATTGATATAATTCTTCAGCCACTTATAGATGAATTGCTACAATTGTGGGACAAAATTGAAACATATGATGCAACAAGCAAACAAATTTTTTTGATGAATTGCTATAATTGAAAGGTATTCTTTTATATATATTTAAATATTAATTATTAATTTCACATTACTTCATGTAATCGCTTTTCATATCCTATAAGTGCTTGAAAGTATTCAAAAAGTATGTTGCCAATAGACCTCATTCAAAAGGTTCAATTGTTGAGGGCTATATTGCAGAAGAGGGTATCACATTTTGTTCTAGATATTTTGATGGCATAGAAACAGTGTTCAACCGACCACGCTGAAATGATGATATTGATCCTATAGAAAGAGATAAATATTTACTTTCTAGTGGTGGCAAAGCTATTTGAGCACCTGATATTAGCGAGTTGGATGATTTATCTGAAAGTGCTAGGCCAACATAAGATATCATGTCTTAACATAATCATTAGTTGGATTCAAGATCGAGAATATCATGCATGGATACCATGACATAGCTGAAAACTTTATAGGCTATCTACAAAAATTTTACAAGTTTCGTAACAAGAATCAACATGCTAACATTCCATTATATCTATTGATTATCAAGACTAGCTATATATAGATATATATATATGTGAACTATAGATATATAACTAGAGCGGTTCAAACGTATACTTCTCTTGGAGATCACTTTGGAGAAGATGTAGAAAGATGACAAGCCTTTGAATCCTTCTAACTTGAAGGCCCTAGTTGGTCCACCAAGCATCCAAAGTTCTACCCCACCTTGAAGATAGATTGTGCTAGTATATCTTCAATGTACGAAGCTATGAATATGTGGTTTTGGATCAAAAAGCAAAAGCTTAATGACCTTCTAGCCATGGCCGAAAGGTCTAGCTTAAAAGAAGAAGATGAAGTTATCTCTCCTCTCAATGTGCCTTGGCCAAAAATTGTATGTGCATGTATGTCAAGTTTTCTCATATGAAGAGAGAGTATATTATCATCTAATACAAGCTAATAGTAAATTAAGTGACCAATCACTATTGTCATTTTTTCATGACAAGCCATGCAAGCCTTTAGGTTTCAATCATTAGCATTAGATGACAAAAGATGATAACATTCTCTCTCCTCTATCCCTTGGCCGAAATTGCAAGTGGGTGGAGAGAGAAGATTGTCATCTTTTATTATATATATAAAACATACTGATGTAATTATATATATAATGCTACTTTATAAGATAGCCAATCACAATTGCTTCATTCTAAAGTAAAAGTCATGCAAGTCTTAGGATTGTAATCATTACAATTCAAAGGTAACTTTATTCTCTCTCTTGACACTTGTCAAAAAGGCTTTATCAACAAAAGCAATGATCAAGATTCTTTTGTCTTTATTCAAAAATGAATTCTATCCCTTCATTCCAAATTCAAATGACTAGGATTGATGACATGGACTATCCTAGTCATCAATCTCTACATCCACATGTCACATGTAATTATTTAGTCATTAATTTGCAATTCACCTTTTGACAACTAAGATGATGACGTGACATTTCACAAATTACATCATCATTATACATATATATAAATATAAACACCTTTATATATATATATATATATATATATATATGTTATTTTATTGCCTATTCTAGTCTCTATTAGAATAAATATATTGAAACAACTTTTCAATACTTGCAGTTTGGCCCCTAAAGTTTAGGTAATTATAATTTGATCCCAAAACTTTCTGAAATTATACTTTTGGCCCAAATACCAATATTGATGACTCTTAACACCTTAAACCCATCAACCACATTATACAAACTATCGGCGAACTCATTCGTGATACTTATAAGTGTGTGACCTTCTAGATTCATAATCACATACCGATAAGAGACCGATAAACCTCCTTATCTATTTCAGAAATGTCTCTGTCATTTACCGAAATACCCTCATGCTCATGAGTGACGCACTAGCAATGAACGTACCATGAGAATATAAACGATAATGAAAACGATGTCTTATATGAATCTATCTAACCGTCAAGAATTGGCGTGCAGTCCGATCCTTCTGTTAAGAATGCCCTGATTGGGAAAAGACCATGAAACGGTTAAGTCCATCTCCAATACTATGTATAAATCTGAATCAGTGAAACGAGAGATGACTACCATGGAAAAACCCATTTCCATCACTTCATACTCGCCTTGGCCAAGGACTTCCTCGTTTAACGATCGATCTCAGATATCATAGGACTTCGCCTCATGCCGGAGGTTAACAGATTCTATTTTGACAATTACCTGTCGATTCATACCACAAAACTAAAATGCGAAAGGCCGTAACCTATCTTATGGAAGACGGGTATTGTCCAGACGCAGTATTTAGCCCCTGATATAATCGGCAGCCGTAATTTCTCAAGTCTAAGGATTAATTTACACAATTCTCAACTAAATAGTAAACTATTAACCTGAAATTATGTAGTTCACTATTTATTGTCAAATTCAATGATCCGTACAGACGAACACTCATATGTTTATTAGTCCACTTAAGCATGCTGTTTTGGCAATTCATACGCCATCCTTTATCATTAGCATCACTATGTTAATCAAAGGTAATAACATATGATAACCCGTACTCGATTATTCTAGTCCCGGTTGAATAATCTGAAGGGCTATGAATGTAACACCCTAATCCCTCACGAGACCGGAGGCTCTAATAACCATGCTATTCTCAACCCAATACCAAACCCGGTCACAAAATTTAGGAAAAACGGACAGAGTCTCCCCTATACCGTGGATATTCTAAAAACCTGTAGACACTCAATAAAGCCACAACATAACAAGACATTCATTTATAACTAAAGATCTTAGCTTCAAGGTCATCCGATCCTTAAGACATACAAACAGTTTAGATACACACAAGCATGCATTCATAACTTAACTTCTTTACAAAACCGCTTATCATGTCACTCCATGATAGCATTGAACATTCTTAGAAATTAAAGCCAACTATACACCCGTTCATTCACACCCAAGCATGCAACGTAGCTAGAAGCAGAAGCAAAAGTTATTATATGCTACAATTCCATAACACTTACTACATCCACTTAGCTTTTAAACTTGCAACTACTCAAATATATATACATAAGCCTTTAGGCTCCAAAATAGAATAGAAAGTAGAAATATTAAGGTCTTGCACAGTTTAGCAAGCAGTCATTCAAATCTCAAGTAATAGCACACAGCAATCAGGTCAACTCCTCAAACTGCACCACCTGAAACATGTTTAGCGAGGTGTGTCAATCACAATTGCCCAGTGAGGGATAAGGTCTACCGGGGATGTGCAATGCAACAGTTAGTACAAATAAAGCATTTTACAAACAAAAAACAATTGAAACAACAAGTTACCGCACATTAAAAATGATACGATTCACTTATTCTTCAATCACAAACCACGAGCCACAAACTGAAATCCCGATGTAATAACGACACTGTTATTGATAAGTCGGCATCCCCTTATAACTCCAAATTAGGTGTACTCCGGATGTACCCCGAATATCCTACGACCCAACTTTCCCAGGGCAGCATCCCTAGCGAGAGAGGGACTGGGCAACCATAGTAGTTGAGGTATACCGGCAAGTCCGATGCCGCCCGACTTCCCCAACACTACCATGCCCAAATCGTTGCACAACCACGATGCAATGTACTCAAAATGATAACATTAGAATACATCAATAAATACATGATTGAGAGACAACAAAGTAGATTGCCCTCACACACAATATATAGACAATAAATGCACATAATCTAAGTACAAGTAAATAAACTATTATGCACATAAGGATGAAGTCTCCCTCACCTCTATCAAGCTCCACAATGCAAGATTGGCTTCAAATCACTCTCAATCACCTTGAACTTAAAGTTAAACATTGTTTCAATTACTCTTTAACTACAACATTCATTAATTATCCAACTAGGTTAGCTAACTCATAGTTTACTTAATTAACATACAACCAAGTAATTATTCAAGTAATCAATATATCAACAATATAACTAACAACAATAAAATCGTGATATAAGCATGTTCTACAATCATTTTAAAGAGCATTTTAAGCATAGATAATCATATTTAATTCCATAATAGTACTATCAATTTATAAAGCCATTAATCCATACTTATTCTCTTTACAATTAACTCAATATAAAACTCAAGGAAAACACTTAGAACTATAGTAATACAATTACTATAAACAAGAATTCACTTAGAATCTTCAATTCAAGAAAAAAAAATATGCAATTTAGTTCATGAAATATTCTCTGGGTAATGCCATATCTTAGATAATTACCCATAACCACCTAACCCATCAAGTCCAATCAAAACTTAACAAATAACCCAACTTTATTCCGAAAGCCCCTTTCGTAAACCCAACTAAAAATCTATCTTCTAAGCAACAGGAGGACACTACGAGCATTCCAAGCATTCAACGGTCACTAACCAATCACAAGGAAGTTCTACAAATACCGAAAACACTAGAACAAACCAATGGCCCTAAATGTCCCTCTTTATGTTCTAGTCATTCTAACCAACTTCTAGCTATCTTTTAATGGGTTTAAGCAAACATTTAAGCCATCTGGCATTAATGGCACCTAATAGAAACACTAAAACCATCAATTGAGCAAAAGTCACAAAAACTCAATAGAATACTATTCTTTTCTCTAACTTTTTCAAGCTATCACATCCCAACGAGCTATGATAATAGAAATCCATTTTCACCACGCAAACCTATCCATATTATGATCCATTTAAATGTAAAGAAAACCCATTTAAACTATAACAATCACAAAACTCCATTCGTCCCCTTAGTTGATTTATACTATAACTAAGTTAACCAATCACCCAACTAATGACATAACCATACCAAAAGTGCTTTCATGACCTCCCAAGACAATTCCAATACTCAAACCGAGCACATTCCACATTTGGTCAAAACATCCCCTTTGCAATTCAAGGCTAATTAGCTTCCAAACGTAATACGAAGTTCAAGGTACGCAACCAAGCTATACTACCTTCCTAATGACACTTAATGACACCACTTAGGACCTCAAATTCATGCAATTACCCGCATTTAGCCCGAAAGTCCCAAATTCCTACTTTTGACTTTGTACTACACGTACCTCTACCGACACTCAAATGGGAGCTAGCAAAGCTTAGTTAGGGTCTACTTAGCCTAGGAACACCAAAAATGAAGGCCAATTTTACCCAGATTCGTGATAACTTGGAAACCCCTTTCTAAAAGTCGGTTATTTCATTCTTTTGCTAGGTTATGAGCAATTAAATGTTATGGGGGCTTTACACTACTTTCGTTAACATCTAAAGCATCTGTTAGGATCATTGATTCAACCTATAAAGTCCAATTTCACAAAACCCTAACATTCTCGTCACTATTCATGCCAAATATTCAACGAGTAATTTTAACCGAATAAACTACGAAACGATAGCATAAATTAGGTCTCTACTACTTATATATAACATACATAAGCATATTTGAGTATTGCATTAGCATTTAAGAGCAAAACAAGAAATTCAAGAGAGTTGTCACATTTTTGAAATGCAAAAATAGGTATGAAATCCCTCACCTATTGCGCGTAGGAGCTCCTAGGAGACTAATAAGCACCCTAAACCACTTGCACTAAGCTTGGCTTGGCTTGGAATGAGGATTTGTTGAGCAAAAATTTCTATTTCTCCTCCTATGCTATTTTTGGATTTGCTACAGTATTTTCAACTTTTCTCTTCTTCTTTTTTTGTTTTATGAGCTTAATATGTGTGTGTGAGTATATATGCTAAGTGGTGTTGAGTTGGGTGAGTGTTAAGTCTATAAAAATGAGTCTAATTAGCTTAAAAACGAGTCTTAATGTGCGTTAATATGTTAGCTAACTAAAACATAAAGTTTAACTACGTAACACTATTTACTAGGTCAATAAAACATTTCTTAAACAAATGCTCTCAACACTAAATGCTCAAACGCATATTTTTCTCATTCCTAACATAATTAATGTAATTTAAGAAAAATGCTAATTCGAAGAAAATAGATAGTTGGAAAACGTAATGAATAGTAACCAAGGAAAGCAACAAGTAAATACATAGTGAAAATGCACAAACAATAGATGCAATAGTTAATGAATCATGGCAATGTTCTCGGGCATCACAATGAATCGTTTCTTAATGCTTATCATATCGAAGAGAAAGTGGGAAATATCCTAAACACTTTTAGAACATTTCTCTTCTCGGATAGGTATTAGGGACATATTCATATTGAAGCGGAGAATATAAATATCCTACAAATCATATAGTGTATAAAACACATAAACATATTCTTATTAAACCCTAATAAGGTCATCTCAAACTTTAGTATTAGGGCATATCACCAATAATCTCCCACTTGCACTAATGCTATCAACCATAGGATCTAGTGCATTTTACATTCGTATCTGTATACTCATCTTCCCAAAGATGATCAACTGTAACTATCTTTACAGGATCAGTGGGTCAACTATAGAAGTATCTATAGGAACTTATTCTGTTAAATCATTTTCTATCAAGAAAGAAAATCTTGAATTGACTCTTAACATGTTCGGACTCTTGACGAGATCGGGTTCGTCTAAGCTTGTGCAATAAAGCCTCTATAATAGTTACCATATCACATGATATCGACTACCATCAATAGACAGAACCACATAATATCCAAACCTCACAAAAGTCAAGCAACATCTTGGCTCAAATAATAACATAACTATTACTTATTATTATTCGGAACTCTTTCCAATAATTCATAAATCTACTAAATATATTCTTATCCTTTTAAGTGAATTCTTCTCTAAGAACTTCACTACAACCATAAACCTTAAAATTCTAGGTTAAAGTTCATATAGAGATCATTATAACAATAAGATCACTAAAACTTATATGTATTCTCTTCGATATATATCATGTAACTCATTACATCATATCGTGCCAAGTACTTGCCATTGCATTTAAAGGAGAATGCAAATAGCGAAAGGATCAGGTGCAAAAATCATTCGCAACCTTTACTTAATAGTCAGAAGGAAATCTACAAGAAAAGACGGATACCCTGTCATTAAGACTAGAGGCCAAAATTTCTTAGATTCCTCCATCTTAAAGAGAATTTTAAGATCGTGACTTGGTGTACAGGCAATGAGAAAACAAACAATCATATCACTATACTTCATAGACATGATACTTACAAGACATGATTGGTTTACCCAAGAAAAAACAACATGATATTAAATTTAACTAGACCTTGGTGAACTAAGGTATCACAAATTCACAAGACTTGTTAAAGGCATTAACTCCCACTAACTTTTCTTATAAATTTATATATCACCTTCATTTATTAATGAAAACGATCTCTATCTTTTCATTTTAACCATTTCATCATAGTTACCTTTCCTTAAAGAAACTATGTATGAAGGAGTTTAAATTCTATATAGCCATAGAATTAAAACATGGTATTAGTTTAAAATCAATTTGAAAGATTATGGTGATAAAAGATGCATTCTCTAATCTTTTTTTATAACCCAATATATTCTAGACAAGTCTCATATGTTCTATTTCATTCAATTATTTATTTTGAACAAACTCTTTTGTCAAAAAGAATAATTAATCCATCACACTCATTTGAATAGATATATAAAAGAATTCTAGTCTTTAACTCTTGACCATTTTAGAGTTCAAGATAATATAAGTATGATTTGGTATTTAGCCATTTCATTAAATGCAAAGCAATAAAATATAAATGTTTGAGTTTGAAAATATCATTTCTTCTGATACGCATTCTGATCATTTCATTACCATTAATGAAAGATATACAAAATGCCAATCATTTCTTACAAAAGATCATTTACAAAGCATCCTCTAGAAATGATTGAAAATAGTCACTACTATTTAAAGAAATAATCCAAACACTTATAAATATATTTCAAAATTGGGATCGTATACCAAGCCAATCCAACCAAATCATGCATAACCAGTGCCCACTACTCAATCCCCTCTTGAAGAGAGATCTCCCGGTAAGAATGCCACAGCCCTACTCCTCATATGTCTCCTCCTCCTCCTTCTTCGGTTTCTGTTTTGGCTAGGCTTAGCCACAGAAAGAGAGGACTCAACATGAAGATCGGGTGCTGCACCCAAACCATGGTTCTGCCAACTAGTCAGAATGTCTGGCAACTCATTCAGTGTGACCTCAATTCTATGTACGTAAAAGTCCAAGATCAAAGGAGAGTAGGATGGTGGAAGAGACTGCAAGATCAAGTCTACCTAAAGTCGGGGATCTATAACGAAACCAAATGCCTCCAATTGAGTTATAAATAAATCACTCTGAGGCAGTACTGGCTTACGTCACCCTTTTCTTCAAGTCTCATACTAAAAAGCTCACGGGTCAACTGGAATCTCATAGACTGACTGCACTCGCCAAAGGATTCCTCAAAACAATGAATGATATCTACGGAATGAGGCAGCCCCTCATAGAATCAACGCAGATCATCGTTCATTGATGAAAGAATGTATCCCCTAGCACGCATGTCATCCTGGACCCATTTATAGTAAGTGATCTTGTTGGTCTCGAAAGCAGTCTCATCTACGGGAGCAAATGTCGGGACATCCAAAATATACTCAATTCTTTCAAATCAGAGGACTACCCTTAAACTTTTGTACCATTTTTCGAAGTTTGGTCCAACTAAATAATCATGATTAAGGATGGATAAAATAGGATTTATGAATGAAGCCATAAAACTGCAGAAAAAGTAAATATAACAGAAAGTAAGAATGTAGACTAACAAGAATATATGTAAAGCTATAATATTGCAAAATAAAATAGCTACTCCCACTATTGTTTTAAATCTCATACTCTCTTAATGAGAAAAACATGAATCTATGAAAGACTCTAAGTGGGATGACCAAGTTCCTATGATCAGACACATTTCTCAAACCTTTGTGGTTATGTTGAAACATGAATACCAAAGGTCAACAACTCTTTGTTGTCTATTTATCTAAATAGGGTATGGTCTACTTTAATCCCTAAATCACTTTGGTCTCAAACCTTTGTGGCTATGTTGATTAAGTGATCTAGTTAGATTGGACCCGCCATCACTTAGTTATTCGACAAATTGAATCAATAACCTCAAACCTTTGTGGCTATGTTGGTCATTAGATTTTGGAAGATAACCACATTTCTATGTTTCATTCTAGCGATTTTAATAAACTTACTTTGAAACAAATCTTCTACCTTTAGGTAAGAAGGATTGTATTCATTTGGGTCTTATTAAATATCCTAGGATGGCAGAGGACTACGATAAAACTCCTTTTACCGTTTTTAATAATCTAATATTTGTTTGCACGTAGGGAGTTAATATAATCTCATCAAATAATTAAGAATTCAACATACTATAAGCTATCAATCACAATTATAGCAATTTAAATAGTATGAATGTAAAGATATATGAATGGTGGATCATAGGCTTGACTTTTGGGCTAAATAAAACTATTCTATTTAAAAGATCTTTAACACTTTGAAATCTTCATTGGGCCTCCAACTCATTGGAAAAGTCCATTGGGCCTTTATCAAGCTTTCTTTTGAAGAATTACATAAAAGTCCTCACTACATAATTCTCTCAAATGACAAGAAATACATTGAGACTTATGTCTCATATTACAACCCAATAACTTTTGACCCTAAATCCTAAGTCCATGATCAAATTCGTCATTCTCAAAATAATAAATATACATGATTATTCATATCAAAATATAATAATCAACACATTAAATTTTTTTTAGCATTTAAGTTTAATCCACTCATCAATCATGAAAGAATAAACTAAATCAATGTTCTTTTGCATAATTATAAAACTCCTTTTATATATGCAAGTCATAATGGCCCATTAATTCATAACTCCTTATAATTAATTATATTCACATCTAAGTCCAAAACTTCAAAGGAAAAACACAAGTCCATGGTCCATTCACACAAAGTGGCCCAATAGGTTAAAATCAAGCACAAGTAGATGTACACAAGGCCCAAACCCAAATCAACATGTCTCTAAAGGCCCACATACATTAATTATAGCCTAATAGTCCTTTGAAAGTATTATACCATTAAATGATCAAATTTAAATTTTCTCAAATTTAGAAACATCTCAATACTAATTAGATAATTTATAATTTCAAGATTAAAAACATATAGGCCAACTATTGTGAAATACATTTTGCAACATTCAAGACACAGATAAATTGCATTATTGACTATTAAACACTTTTAATCGTCAAGTAGTCCTTAACCAAATTCATATGCATGATCACTGAAAATAAGTTTAAAACTATCTTTTAAACTTTCTTTCTAACACATGCACATAATAGAAATATTCTTTTGAGGACTTTAAGCCAACTACTATCATCTTGTCATATACAACAAAAGCAAAATAAATCTCCTTCAACAAAGATAATTTTTGGCCAACACCAAATAAAGGCAAAACTTGACTTTTTTTTCTAAACTTTTGACTTTATGAATCTACAAAAAGGACCCTTTTAAATAAGTACCCTTTTGGAACATATTAAGATAGTCTACTTATTCCAAGTCTAAAGTCAACATGCAAAGACCAAATCTCCATTTATCTTCACAAGTTAGCACTTTAAATAAGAAGACAAATCATCCAATGATAGATGTGATTTTCGGCCATCTCTACAAATAGGTGTAGCATGCAAATTCAAGCTAAGACAAATTCATACATATATATATTCAAGATCTACATTATCAATCAAATATCTAAACTAGATTTCAACATGCATGTGTGTAGGCTAAGGTCTTAATATCCAAAACTTGCAAATCTACAAGCATATTTTCGGCCATAAGGTTTCAAAAACACATCACCAACATTTGATATTCAAAAGATATATAAACATGGCTTTGATACCACTTGAAAGTGCTAGGCCAACATAAGATATCATGTCTAACCAAAATCATTAGTCGGATTCAAGATCGAGAATGTCATGCATGGATACCTTGACATAGCCGAAAACAACATAGGCTATCTACAAAATTTTTGCAAGTTTCGTAACAAGAATCAACATGCTAACATTCCATTATATCCATTGATTATCAACACTAGCTATATATATATATATATATATATATATATATATATATATATATATATATGTCAACTATACATATATAAGTAGAGAGGTTCAAAGGTATACCTCTCTTGTAGATCACTTTGGAGAAGATGTAGAAAGATGACAAGCCTTTGAATCCTTCTAACTTGAAGGCCCTAGTTGGTCCACCAAGCATCCAAAGTTCTACCCCACCTTGAAGATAGATTGTGCTAGTATATCTTCAATGTACGAAGCTATGATATGTGGTTTTGGATCAAAAAGCAAAAGCTTAATGACCTTCTAGCCATGGCCGAAAGTTCTAGCTTAAAAGAAGAAGTTGAAGTTATCTCTCCTCTCAATGTGCCTTGGCCAAAAATTGTATGTGCATGTATGTGTAGTTCCCACATGAAGAGAGAATATATTATCATCTAATATAAGCTAATAGTAAATTAAGTGACCAATCACTATTGTCACTTTATCATGACAAGCCATGCAAGCCTTTAGATTTCAATCATTAGCATTAGATGACAAAAGATGATAACATTCTCTCTCATCTATCCCTTGGCCGAAATTGCAAGTGGGTGGAGAGAGAAGATTGTCATCTTTTATTATATATATAAAACATACTCATATAATTATATATATAATGTTACTTTATAAGATAGCCAATCATAATTACTTCATTCTAAAGTAAAAGCCATGCAAGTTCTAGGATTGTAATCATTACAATCCAAATGTAACTTTATTCTCTTTCTTGTCACTTGTCAAAAAGGCTTTATCAACAAAAGCAATGATCAAGATTCTTTTGTCTTTATTCAAAAATGAATCATATCCATTCATTCCAAATTCAAATGACTAGGATTGATGACATGGATTATCCTAGTCATCAACCTCTACATGCACATGCCACATGTCATCATCTAGTCATTAAATTGCAATTCACCTTTTGACAACTAAGATAATGACGTGACATTTCACAAATTACATCATCATTACACACACACACACACACACACACACACACACACACACACACATATATATATATATATATATATATATATATATATATATATATATATATAAACACCTTTATATATATATATTATTTTATTGCCCATTCTAATTTCCATTAGAATAAATATATTGAAACAACTTTTCAATAATTACAATTTGGCCTCAAAAGTTTTGGTAATTACAATTTGATCCCAAAACTTTTTAAAATTATACTTTTGGCTCAAATACCAATAAAGATGACTCTTAACACTTTAAAGCCACCATCCACATAATAAAAGCTCCCGGTGAACTTATTCATGATACTTATTAGTGTATGACATTCTAGATTCATAATCGCGTACCGATGAGGGACCTGATAAACCTCATTATCTATTTCAAAAATGTCTTCGTCATTTACCGAAATACCCTCATGCTAATGAGTGACGCACTAGCAACGAACGTACCATGAGAATGTAAATAATAATGAAGACGACGTCTTTTATGAATCCATTTAACTGTCGAGAATTAGCGTGCGGTCCAATCCTTCTGTTAATAGTGCCCTGATCGGGAAAGAACATGAAATTGTTAAGTCCACCTCCGATACTATGTATAAATCTAAAACGGTGAAACAAGAGATGACTACCATGGAAAAACCCATTTCCATCACTTCATACTCGCCTTGGCCAAGGACTTTCTCGTTTACCAATCAATTTCAGATATCATAGGACATCACCTCATGCCGGAGGTTAACAGATCATATCTTGACAATTACCTATCGGTTCATACCAAAAGACTAAAACGCGAAAGGCCGTAACCCACCTTATAGAAGACAGGTATTATCCAGACGCAGTGTTTAGCCCTTGATATGATCGGTAGCCGTAATTTCTCAAGTTTGAGGATTAATATGCAAAATTATCAACTAAATAGTAAACTATTAACCTGAAATAATGCAGTTTACTATTTATTATCACATTCAATGATCCGTACACAGACGATCACTCATGTGTTTATTAGTCCACATCATCATGCTATTCTGGCAATTCGCACGCCATCCTTTATCATTAACATCACTATATTAATCAAATGTAATAACATATGATAACCCGTACGCGATTATTCTAGTCCCGATTGAATAATTTGAAGGGTTATGAATTGTTTCTTAATGCTTATCATATCGAAGAGAAAGGGCAAAATATCCTAAACCCCTTTAGAACATTTATCTTCTCGGATAGGCACTAGGGACATATTCATATCGAAGCGGAGAATATGAACATCCTACAAATCATATAGTGTATAAAACACGTAAACATATTCTTATTGAACCCTAATAAGGTCATCTCAAACTTTAGCATTAGGGCATATCCCCAACATTATCATTGGTGCAAGCACATAGATATGTCTTGTTAAATATGGATGAACTAAAACCATTTGTGGAGTGAGTTGTTTGTTGCACCTCCTTCAATGTATTCATATATTTACAACAAATTTATATATGTGATATTAATTAATGACATTTGTTATTTTGTGTAGAAAATTTAAGATGTACAAGATCCGAAAGTACCGTCCTAAAAGATATTGTAATAATTCAAGGATATTGCAAAGTTTGGTTGCAAAAGAATTTCATGTCTAGTTTAAAACCCATGTAAGTATAATAATTTATATTTTTAAATTGTGTACAATAGACACTATGATCAAACTTTTATTTTCTAAAAGTCATTTTTTTAATACCACATGTATCAGATTTGGGTCAAGAGGATGTACCAACTAAAATAAGATGTCTTTCTAAGGATCCATTTACAACTATAAAAAGGTTTAAGGGTTTTGTTCGAAATGGAATTAAGTTTCATACAAAAGATTGAAATAAATGTCGCTATTGTCTCTGTTTTTTGTTGTGTGCTCATTTTATTCTTTATTGCTTTATACCCTTTGTTCTGGACCAGGAAGGTTCAAATTTTCCATTTTGAATCTTTGGTCTCCATGCCCCGAAAGAAACAATTATTTGCATAAACCAAAAGACTTCTAACATCCTTTATACGTCATAGATTTTATGCATATAACTAACAACAGCAAGATCTCACTTAGAACTTCAAGCATTAGAGGCGGGGAATTCTTATTGCCATTCTAAAATTTCAAAAGTTGCCTTAGAGATCACTAAGATCAGATATAGTAAAACAAATCACTAGAAACTAAAGGTAAATAATCTACTCAAATCTTCAAAAATTCTCTGCTAGTATAAAAATAGTTGTTGTGAAAAGCCAACATTGTTTTTAATCTCTCTAGGACATCTGTTGCTGCATTATTACTTTCCAACTCTCATAGATATTGTAGATATATCAACATATAAAGTACAATAGGCTCCTCACGGAAAAGCACTGTGACTTTAATATAGCTTTTATATACATATGTGAATTACCTAGGAGAAGATAATGCCAAAAACTTATGTGGTGAACTTATATATATCCATAGAGAAACCATCTATCTCAAAGTGGATGAACTGTAATGAACATATATCATAACTCATAACATCATCCTTCCCAATCTGTGTCTCAAAATAATTTCCCTTTCCTTCATAAACGCATATTCTAGTAAAGATGTTACAAACATTATGTTCTCGTGAACGACCAAAATAGATCAAAAAATTAGGATGATGATTATATAGTTTAGCAATTAACGGACGTATTAATATAAATTATTATGTGATTCATTTAGCACCATGAATCAAAATTCTTTCAAGCAAGTTTAATTTCTGATATTGTAGGCTCTGATACAACATGTTAGAATTTAGAGAATTCAATATCAAAAAATAAAGGGTAAATAGCATATTACACTCCTGTGTTTTGCTAAAAATGCATAATACTTCCCTGTATTTTAAAAATTAACTGATTACCCATCTGTGTTTTGTTAAAAGTACACAATACTCCCCTGTGTTTTATAAATTAGCTGCTTACCCCCCTATGTTTTATAAAAGTAGCTAATTACCCCCCCTCCCCCTGTACTTTTTAAAAATTAGCGCTTTTGTTAAAAAATATAAAAGGGTAATCAGCTACTTTTATAAAACACGAGGGGATAATAAACTATTTTTAACAAAACACATGGGGGTAATCAGCTGGTTTTTAAAACACAGTGAGATATTGTGCACTTTTAACAAAATACAAGAGGGTAATCAACTAATTTTTAAAACACAAGAGGGTATTGTACATTTTTAGTAAAATACAAGGGGGGAAATACGCTATTTACCCAAAAATAAAACACTGCAACAATTAATTAATAGGATTAAGTTGATTGAATCGGATGCATACCTTTCTTGTGGCTATCAAAACACCTTTGTGATAATCCTGTAAAACCTTGAGCGGCGTGTTATGGTAGGCACGCCTAAACTAGGGGTTCCCTCTCCTTCTCCAACTTCTGTATGGCGGTTTTCAATGAGACAAGCCAACCCTAATAGCCTATTTATAGACTATTTATAGACTCAATTAGTATTTTGAATGGAAGAGAGGGCCTACTCTAAAATCTTTATCGGGCTCCCTATCAAGCTGCCCTGTAAATTAAATAGGCTCTACACCTTACATACCACACCACTGAAAATAATATTCATGAGACGGACCTAGACTCAATTGAAATGGATCACTATAAAATTGTGTTTTGGACTTTACCAGTTAACCTCAACCCATTTTTCGAAAATAACAAAATATTCAATCAGTGGAAGTCCACAATTTAAAATTTTCAACACTTATATCATATCAAAAAATTGAAAACTTATTTAATGCCAAACAATTTTAAAATAAAACTCTATAATTCTTAACATTAAAGGCTAAAAATGTTCGACAGTTCAACCTCCTGAACCAGTTTTACCTGTTAAGCAAGAAAATGCAAAGTGGAACTCCTCATTCTTTAGTACCTTAACTTATTGAGATGATAACAAAATGGAAACCAAAAGGTCCATTACCATAGACCATGTTCCATGTATAATTTATTTCCTTTTTAGAACTCGTCAAATGACTACATTGGCATGAAAACTACATACAAGCATGATATTGGTTCCTTCAAAAAAAGGTATATCTTTTGATGTAATCAGGAGAAGATTGCATGGGGACCATGTAAAGAATGCAGGTGAAGTTAAGTCGTTGGTTTGTCTTCTTGCAATTTCCAATGGGGTACGTACTATGCTATCCAGTTTCTGCCACTAAAATTGTAAGTAAATGTGTCGGCCATGTGTTGCTAGTCAAGCTACCCATCACTTTCATAACAAAAGCCTATGTTTCCTTTTGTTCATCAATTCAGATCATCATATCTTCTAAACCCTCTCACATGGGCGGATATGCTTATCGACAGTACCCTCCTCCAGGGGGCCTATATAGGCTTTCCGCTTTGCATGCTTTCTTATGTTGTGGTCCCCTTAATAGGTTGTGGCTCGGTCGTTGAGTCCAATGGCTTGCTAATTTCCTTGGACGTACACCCTAACAGGTTTAGGTAGGATTGATAATAAATGACTTTAACTGTTGTGTACAATCTTGTTATAATTTTTTAATTTCATACTTTTTTTATAAATAATAAGCAATAACTTTGTTTTATTGAATTATAATTTCAAAACTTTTGCAAAAAATTGATCCCAAATGATCAATAGTTGACAAAAAATGATAAAAACAATTTAATTCCTAGAATTAAGTAAAGCTATAGACAAAAGTTTTATTAGTCTATAAAATGGTTAAAAAATGACTGCAATAGGTGTTATTTTGAAAATTTTCAATTCAAGTGTTATAAAAGAGCTAAAATATTGTAATGAATTAGTTATTAAACACGTTCATAAATGATACAGGGGTGAAATCCCGACGCAAGGTAATAATTCTAACACCAACGTGGTTGCGCTAAACCAAGGAAGCTCCCATCCCCTGGGTGACTATAGAAGTCGAAGCCCTAATGTTAGCAATTCGTCATTGAGGTACCTGAGGCGATAAACTCACGGAAATCGTAGACATCCCATCATACCCATTGCCCTACTCAACCTAGCGTCTAACACATGACAAACCGTTATCATGTACTATTCAAGTTTCGTCTGATATTAAAAATACTAAGAGGTTGTCAGGTAAATATAAATACCATCCTCCTTAGAACATCTTGAACAACACTCTCTACTTTAGCTTTTTAGCCAAAGTAAAGAGTCAAACCAAAAACAAAAGCTCCAACAGCCTTTCCATCAACTTTGCTAAAGTTGAGAGCTCGCCACTTTTTGGCCATTTGTTCTCTACATGCAGCAAGCAGTTCAGCTCGCTGCTTCTTCTGTTTTTGTTATTTTTTATTTTTATTTTTTAGTGTAAAGCTCTTTCAAAAGAACTCGTTGCTTCTAGTTTTTTTTTTTTTATTATTATTATTATTACGAAAGCTCTTTTAAATAAACATTATGGCACACATGATAATTAAAAGATTTTGTCAAGCTCTTTCAAACAAATATTATGGCGCATATGAGAGTTAAAAGGTTTTTTTTTTGGTCAAGCAATTTCTTTGTAATAAGTATTGGAAAAAAAATTAGCAACTTAAATCATATTAATTTTACAATTTTTGTTAGAACATAGACATTAATAATTAAATATAAAAGATAAAAAAAGCTTATTAAGTAATGAGTTTAGATAAAATATGGAGAGTTATTGGAGTGAAATTAATTAGAGAGTCTGAAATAGATAGTGATGTTGGAGTAAAACTAAAATAGAAAGTTTATAAGAGTAGAGAGAACCAATTTCATCAGCTATTTGAGAAAAAAAAAATGAAAAGACTGCTGGAGTTGCTCTTACAATCGATAAATGGTAACTCTTGTCTCACTAATACATACTTATACTTTCTCTCTACGAAAACCTTCATACAGTTCATATTCCTCGACCTCGGGCTTATTATGTATTCGATCACTGATTTAATCTTCGGAATATCCCACAGGATTGAGCCCTACTATTTCTTATAGATAAGCTACGTGATCTTCCAGACTGAATCATAAATTTACCTTATCAATAAACAAATGGAAACACATTCAAAATGCGTGCTATATTGTTTTGCGTCACTAAACTTCTATCTTGTATTTCTATTGTTGTCATATATTATTATTATTTTTTTAAACTATTACTGTTTTGAATATGTGTCTATACAAATTAGCTCCATCAGGAAATTATCCGTTAATGTGAACTCTTCATTAAGCTGAATAGCTGATAGCTTGATATCAAGGCCAAGGAAGCAGTGTAACAAAATAATGAAATTAGGACTTAAATGATCAACATCATCGTCTAAGAATGTAATATTTAAGCCAAGGTCTGACTAGAAAAAGGAAAAAAAGTCTTGTATGACAATCCTCTTATTCGCGAGATCAGATTTAGTTAAATGTCATATCTTACGTTATTAATATTCCAACATAGAGTGTTATTCTAAAGTTTTAATCAATCACGGTATCTAGCTATTGTCTTTTAGTTTTTAGTTTTTTTTTTTTTCCTCTTTTTGTATGAAGACTATATAGTGTTATCTTAAAGTTTTAAGTCTCGTAATACAGCGTTTAACACATGCTCTAAGTCAATAAAGATCCGTCAATATTTATGATGAAAAAATATAAGTCAAACTTGATATTTTAAATTATAATAAATCACTATTCCATTAATCCGTCTGACTTTTTAGGACTTGTCTAAATCTACTTTTTCTAGAGAATTAGAGATAATCGAAGGTTGTCAACGTATCTTAATCATATCTTCAATTGAATTCTCGAGAATATTCGGGTGGAAAAATTCTCGTGAACATTATCCTCGTTTCATATATCTAATGGGGCATATCCCATGTTTAGTGTGTTGGTCAATCGGAATATCTAAGACAACTGTGTTGTATTAGCCGAAAAAATAAAAGGAAAAACTGTGTTGTATTTCCAACTTAACCCCAAGCATGCCATGCCTTTGTCTGTGCCCAACAACAAATAGAAGGTAGAAAGATAATTTTAGAATTTGAACTTGATCCAATATAGAATTAAGAAGGAAAGGAGCCTTGTGGGGGGGGGGGGGGGGGGGGGGACTCCAAGGAGTCCGGACCTCCCAAGTCTCCTTTTAAAAATAAAAAATAAAAAAAATCAAATACTATTTGAAAAAAAATTTACAGAGTCCACCTAATTGAGTAAATTACTTTTTCATTCCTTTTTTCCCAACCTTTAACTGAAAAAAAAAACAAAAAAACAAAAAAAACAAAAATCTCTACAGGCCACATCCTTTCCCCCTTCCCCTTTAGTTCCAACTTTTAAAATACAGTCATACAAAGTTAAAGTAATATAGATCGTTAAAAAAAAAAATTCTTATGCTTGATTCAGGTTTTTTTGCTACAGTAATTTTATGCGTAATTTTACTTTTTTTTGTTGCTAGTTTATAAATATCCTGAGGTACAACATTAATAAAGTGGCCCAAATAAGCATATTGTGCATTTTTTCTGTTAGATGATATTTTAATGGTCAAATTTCTGTAATAGATAGATAATTTAATTGGATAAATCTTAGTAATGCTTAATTTATTTATTAACTTTTGGCTACGTAATTTTAGAGTTTCTCATACAACATATGAATTTAAGGGAGTTTCTTCATATAAGATTTTTTTATTCGATATATGTACTCATGATTAATTAAATTCAAATTAACTATATTCATGTGCTTAATTATTTTAATTATCTAAAAATTATTTTTAGGCTAAAGTATACATAGGCGTAAAACAATTTACTCCTTCTTTAAAAGAAAATAAAAAGATGGTGACTGAGAATCCAATGAACAACCTTCTACTTTAATCCTATGTCATTTTTACTAAATATTGTCATTTAGTTAATTTGAATTATTTAAAATAATATGCCCTAAAAGCTAATTTGTTATAATTTTAGGACATAATATTGTGTATTATTTAATTAGTGGGCATTATATTTAATTGTAATTAATGCATTAATTCTTATTTAAATAAAGTCCTTAGAATTATTAAAAATATGAGTGACAAGATCTATAATGAAAGATAAATTCTGGAATAAGTCCCTCATCATAGAATGAATTAATTAGGCGTTAGTTCATCCGGATATATCGGCATACAGTCTATTACCTTGATTAATATAAAGATATTAATGATGAGTGTAACGGCTCGATCCCTCACGAGATCAGAGCCCCTATTCATTCCACTAAACACAACCCGACCCCAACCTCAGGCACAGAAAACAAGAAAAACGGACAGAGTCAACCCTATTTATAGGACTATCCACAACCTGTATTCAGAAGAAATAGGCACAATACAATTTACAATATTCATTTATTAATTTCCAAAGACTATAAGGTCATCCGAGACTTCCTATGTTCAATAATATACAACACACAGGCAAGCATTCTCATAAGTTATTGAAATACTATGTTATAAAATTAGTTATTATACCACTCTAATCCTATCCACTTAACTTTCTTATAATTTAAGTCCTCCTCCTACCATTACCAAAACCACACAAGCATGCAAACCCTTAGACAATGAAGTAAGCAATAAAAGTAAAGCATTAGGGAATATTACAGACCGCTATCTCTAGGAGAGCCTATCTTGATTACATTCAATACAATCAATTAATATAAGTAAGACACACATGCCTCAGAGAATACATAACATACACATAATTTATATTGGTGCAATCAAATAACTAAGGCATCCACTCAAGGAAACTCTCGAACCTTCACCATGACAACCTCTGAAAGAACTGAACCTGAAATGGTTAGAAAGAGGAATGAGCAAACTAAACACGTATGTCCAGTGAGGGAGGAAACATATAGTCGGGGAGTTTTCGAATAGGTTTTCATGCAATACAACAAACAACAGTAAGGTAAATTAACAATGCGGGAATAATATACAATTAACAAACTAAGCATTACTCATCAAACAAGGGAAACAAACATAATAAGACAAGTATGTAAAGTAACCATGAAAATACAGTATCAATACAAAGTAATATTCAAGTATGCAAAATTAAACAACACATATAAGGAACACAATCAATGGTAACTCTCCAACGACTTAAGGCCCAAGCGAGAGTTACACAATAACAAAGATATCAAGTAACTCTCCAAGGACTTAGGGCCCAAGCGAGAGTTACACAATAAGGAATATCGGTTGACCTTGAACTTGTTCCACGAACCTCGATCCACGAACCACGAACCTCGAACAGAATTTTCAATATAATAATGATAATGATAACAATAAGTCAGCATACCACCTTATAACTCTAATGGGTGTACTCCGGATGTACCCCGATCCTACGACCCAACTCTCTTAGGGCGGCATCCCTAGAGAGAGAGGGACTGGGCAATCATGGTAGCCGAGGTATACCGGTAAGCCCGATACTGCCCGACTTCCCTGACACTACCATGCCCAAATGGTTACGCAACCATGATGCAATGCACTCAAAATAATAACAGATAAGATAAACTAATAAACACATAATCGATGGACAACAAAGTAGATTGCCCTCACACATAATATGGTAAACAATAAGCACACACTACTTTAACAATTATACTAAATCTCATAATCTATAAGCAAGAAATAAACTATTATGCACATAAGGATGAAACACTCCCTCACCTCTACCAAGCCCCAGATGCAAGATTGGATTTACATCATTCCCAATCACCTTGAACACAAGATCAAACGTTACTTAAATTACTCTTTAACTACAATGATCATTAATTATCTAACTAGGTTAGCTGACTTTATAGTTTACTTAATTAACATATAACATTTATTAGAATTTCATCCTTAGTAAAATGTCACATTTTATATACTTTAATTTAACTCATAATCCAAGTAGTCATGTATTCAAGTCATAATCATAACTTCACACATACAATACAATTTACAAGCAATATAAGCAATATAACAAGATATAAGCATGTTCACTCAATTTATAACAAGTAAACATGTAGTTCAGTTCACGAACTCCTCTAACAAGATACATGCACTACACAAATGCATTTAAACACCTTACTAATCAATTATAAGGCAATTACTAACATTTAATCTAGCTTTGACACTATTCTCCTTTGTCAATTATCACAACTTGAAGCATATACGAATTACTAATTACACATTTCACAAACTAGCAAGTCAATTATCAATTATATAGCACGACAAGTAATATTCTAAGTCAATTATAACAATAGTCACAACTACGTGAACACAATTCAATTCACATACTAATTACAAGTTTTCCAATTCCTAAACCAATTATACTACACTTCTAAATACACTTTATGACACCATTTAGAGCCATGAAATCACACATTTAACTATGTCTAACCAGAAAGCCCCGAATGCCCCTAAGTCGCTTTGAACTACAACTATAAAAATCGTTGATTAATTCAATGTCATAAAGGTGTTCTAGGCTCTATCCTACATATATAAGACTAATTAGCACCTTAAGTCTCACTACGAATCACTACATCAATAGACCATTATTTATTACGCAATTAAGGACTCAAAATTCAATGTTGTCGGAATTCAATAATTTTTATCGTTTAACTGTTTTAGCATCCCCAGAGTCCAAATAAAACATTAGATCGAGTATCATGTCATAATTCTATGGTCCTGAGTGAATAATGCCCGTTATCTAACTTTAAATTAAAGTTCTTGTAATCCTAGCAATTCCAAACTATTAGAGGCTCTAATTTAGGTTTAATAACTCCTAATTCACACTTATATAGCAAATAATTAAGCTAGAACTCAAGGGTTTGCAAAATCCCAAATTTTACTATTCATCATCTTCCTCAAAGCATCATCCACCATTATTAGCCATAAAAATTGTTATCCAACTATAAAAGAATGTTATACTTGCATAATAAGAAGTAATTTAAGCATTTATAGGCACAAACAAAACAATACACAATAAATCTAAAACTCAAAGTAAACCCTAGGTAGATTAATGTATAGAAGATGAAGACTCCCTCACCAAGAATGCTAGGATAAAGCTTGTAGTAGCTTGAAACCACATCAATAGCACTTGGAAGAATACACAAAAGCAAAAACTAGAGCAATTTTTGAAAAAAAGTTACTATTCCCGTAGGTCTTATTTTTGTCTGATTTGAAGACTTTTTGGCCGAATTTTTGCATTTTTATGGTATTTTTAGGCTTATATATTTAAATGAAAGTCAAAGTTTGGGTCAATGGAATACTTGTTGGGTTTTTCTTACTATTTCACTTTAAAACGCTAATTTTTCTCGTGAAAAATCTACTTAAACTTTCTGGTTTGTTTCTAAATTAATTTTACAAAGTCATGGATCAATAAATAATGATAGACTAAATTTTAAAATATTTAGAAGATCATTCTTATAAATTAGAAGAAAAAGTCAATAAATGAAATTTAAAAGTCCTTTAAATACTATTTTTCACTCAAAAATATGAAATAATATGAATGCACATATATTAAATACTAAAATAATTAAACTCTTAATTTTGTTAACAAAAGTTAATTAAACACATAATTGCACGTAAAAGAAAAATAAATACGAAATTGTAAATATTATGACAAAAAAATATTTTAAACAATTAAATACTCATAACTCATTTATTAAAATAAATAAACACATGATTTTACTCACAAAAGTTAATTAAACACGAAAGTCGCATGTAAACTTCAAATATATACATAATTACACTTATGGTCATAATTGGGGCGCGACAATGAGGGCAACGAGTCTGATGCTGTATTAGTAGATGTATAAATACTTGTTAGGAACAAGTGACTAGAGATGACCAATCATATAACAAATTACATGGATGGTCAATAATTTGTTATATGCTATAATTGCATAATTAGTCCTTAGACTTGAAGTACTACGGTTATCTTGTGTATGGGATACCATAATTTTCTAATACAAATAATTCAGTTCTAATCAAGGACTGGATAACGTACTCAGAGATTATCATCTATGCCTGCATAAAGATATGTGCATGTAAATATATAATTTGTCAATTAGGGGTCTTATGTGATCCATTAATTAAGTAATCATAAATCCTTGATCGAGGTGGAATAGTAGAAGTTATTCCACAATTTATTGACGTGTTACTAATTAATTATATTTGACCATATGATTAAGTAAGTGAGTTTGACATCCCAATCCATGACTCTCACTTAATTAGGACAGTAGATGGAAGGAGTTAATTATGCGGTAATTATATGTTATAGGGTTCGATTCTACTTCATCATGAATTGGGTAATCGTGATATACTACTAGATGTCAGTCATGACTTGCAAAAATCAATTAGAAGAGTTCTAATTAAATATTAATTGGATTAATATTATTTCACAAACAATTTGTTAGCCTGAGGGTTTTAAACCCGTATTTTGATGATAACTAAATCTTAATCATATCGTTGAGATTACCTAATCATGGTCTATACAAGTGTTGCAATGTTTAAGAATGCTTCATAGATTGAGAGATCAAGCATGTGGAATCTACGTCGCTCCTAAAAGAAGAGTAAAGCAGGTCGATCTCATCAAAAGCTCAAGATACTCAAGCATTAAAAGACCCATGAAGACTTGCTCTAACATCTTCCATCCAAGATCAAGAAGACTCAAGTTGTTGATATCTATGTCAAGATCTTGTAAGCAAGAGGGAGTTACAAGAAAGAAGACGTGGCGACATAAGGTGTAGTAGTACAATTTATATGGTATGCCTCGGATCCACTTTTGAAAGCTCAAAAGTGTTTTTCAAAACTTCTATGCGCTCTTGAAAGTCTTTAAACTTGTTATTGTTCTTAAAAATGACTTTTGAAACTTGTCGGGCTAAACTTGTCTAAGCGTAGTTGAGTCTACTTGTTGAAGCACTCAACCAACAAACTCAACCGGCTAAGCAGGATCTGCTGTATGAATGACTCATCTTCCAAGCTCAGCCGGCAGTTCCATAAAGACCCAAACGAGTCTTCCAGATGAGCTACTCATCCGACACACCTTGTCCAGTAGATACAGTAGGTACTGGACAAGCTACTCATCCGATAGCTCGACCTACATTTGAAAAATATAACTATTTGACTATCCGTTGCAAATGGATCTATGTATAGAAACAATGTTTATACGATGTATTAACTTTGAGAATTTGATTTTTCACTTGATAGCATTTATGAGCTTGAGCTAACATCTTTTACAATCATTCAAAAATATTTATTGAGCTTTCAATTGCAAATCCTTGAGCTATAATTTGTTCTTAACTTTTATTCATCCATCTGAAAAGGAGATACTCATTGTACTCACACTTATTATTCTCATTGTTCACTTGTAAACCCTCTACAGCTAAACATTGAGAAATTCATAGTTTAGAGAGAGAGGTTAAAACTTTCTTTATGGATTCAAAGAGGGAAGAAGTCTTGTTTTGCTCTTGTGGACTCAAAAGTACTTTGTAGAGTTGGTTTGTGCTTCATCAACTTGTGAAGAAGCACAATAGTGGAGTTCGTAGAAAATCCAGTGGTGGATGTAGAGTAGCGAATCACCATAAAACCCCGACTCAATCTCTCTATCTCTTTTCTTTCTTTTCTCTCTCTACTCTTTACTTCATTGCATATATTGTGCTTAATAAATTGTTTGACTTAATTAACTAGTTGTAAACATACTCGAAAAATGTAGTGGTATTGCCTTTTATCCTAATTCAACCCCTCCTCACCCCCCCTCCCCCCCTCCCTTTATGATAATTTGGCTTAACACAACTAATTATGAATCCAAAAGGTCATACACAAAAGATCCAGAAATTAGTTAATGAGAAAAGTAAATTAAGTATTGGAGGGTCCAATATTTAATTGGACTTTAGACTAATTATATTAGAATTTTAGTCTAATCAATTTATCATTCCAAGTCTAGTGATTAGGACTGGTCCAAAAGCTAGCCCTAGCATGTCAAGTGTTTCCTATAAATAGGAAACTATGACAGATAGATTAGCTAACACAAATCTTGTCTTTCATAGAACATAGTTTTCTCTAAAACTCATAGTGAGAGTTTTGTTGATTGATGCTCTAGGATCTCGTGTGGATACTCTTTGAGGCTTCACGCATGGGGAACTTGAATCATCTTCATTAGATTCATATGATGAATTCTACATCCCAAGGTAATCCTAAAATCCATATGTATATTTGACATTGATTATATATGCATGTGTATTAATCTACGTAATTAGCAACAAACGAGATACATGTTTATTTTCTATTGCGTTAAAATTAAATAAAAATTTTAAATACCATGTATGAATTCCAACAATTTAAACTTGTTTATATTTAAAATACTTAATATTGTCAATATTTTTAATTGAATCTTGCCTCCTTCCCCTCTCCCCCAATAACAAATTATTGGCTTCGCCCCTCAATTAACTGTCTGATTTTCAAAACCTTTAATAAAAAAATGTTTAAACTTTTAAAAAAGAATAATTTTACATATTGTTAACCATAAAATATTAAATTAATATCACTTTACTCGGATAATGTATATGGAAGATAATATTTTGCCCCTAATATTTATTTTATATCACTTAACTTCCTTCCTGATTTAGTTAACAAAAACATATGAAGATACAAAAATACCATTTCTTTTAACAAATAATTAAAAGGTACTAATTGATACAATATAACTATTAAAAGACAAATTGTTATACTTTGTACATTAAATGGGTAAACATTTTCCACAATGTTTATTTTATAGCATTGTGTGCTTTAATTAACAAAACAGTTTGCCATTGTCCTTAAAAAATATATAAATATACAAAAACACCCTTATGGTTACCACAAAACACAAATAGGGCTAATTGATATCAAATAAGTATGAGAGGAAAAAATGTTAGTAAATATTGTTAGAAATGGATGATGAATGAGAAATTCGAAGTTAAAGTTGAAATGAGAATTCAACTTGGGAAATAAAGATTTGGGGAGTGAGTTTCTCTCACATGGAAAAAATAAAGTCATTAGATTAATTTATTTATTCTGAGTTTGAGACTTCAGGTATGGCTTTATTTTATGAAATCCCTAATTATTTTCAATCTCACATCATAGCTTTGTAGTAGTGGCAGGCAAGAATTGAATTGGTAATAAAGCAATGATTGCATTAAGATGAACTGAAGTGTTTTTAATGCAATGAGAATTCAATATGGTTAACGTGGAATGCTTAAAGACGTTGCATAGCCTTTCGTTTCATATGGAAACGTTGCAGCTTTATACCTTTTTCAATTCAAATGGGGTTATCTCTATTGACTATATAAAGTCAAAGGATAGTATTGTGGATCCATTTACCAAAGGTTTACCTAGAGAGCAAGTTTATAAATCATCGAGGAAAATGGCTCTTAAGCCTATTTCTTAAGAGTTATCATAATGGAAAACCCTACCTTGTTGACAAGAGATCCCTGAATCTAGGTTCAAAGAGAAAAACTGAATTATGTATAACTCAGTGGGAGCACTGTGGGGGTAATACTCCTACCTATTCCTATGATGAGCAAACGGTGCAGCCTATGTGTTTCTTAGGTTAAGCTATACTTTTAATGATTCTTATATCTTGGAAATCCAATTGGGGTATTGCAGGGATACTCTTTATAAGCATCACCTATATGAGTAAGGAAGGGGCCGATCCTACGAGAATTTGAGGGCTGAATTCTCTAGAGCACTCATAAATACCGGGAGATGTTCAGGGCCGAAATGAACACAACCGTGAGAATTGAACAGTGTCAGTGGGGTGTTGTATGAGTTCTATTGTCTTGGTTTACATCAAAGCCGAACAGTTCAAGACACTGCATTCACTGGTTGGCAAGTAAATCTGATAGTTCTCACTAGGGAAGGTTCAAAGCCAAAAGCCATCTATCCCGATGTAGTATCTTGCTATCAAATTCTCTCTTGAGTCTGCATTCTAGGTTTTGGTCGGCTAATTTTCATTCATTTGATGGATTATTAGAAATGGATGATGAATGAGAAATTCGAAGTTAAAGTTGAAATGAGAATTCAACTTGGGAAATAAAAAATTGGGAAGTGAGTTTCTCTCACATGGAAAAAATAAAGTCATTAAATTAATTTATTTATTATGAGTTTGAGACTTCGGGTATGGATTTATTTTATGAAATCCCTAATTATTTCCAATCTCACATCATAGCTTTGCAGTGGTGGCAGGCAAGAATTGAATTGGTAATAAAGCAATGATTGCATTAAGATGAACTGAAGTGTTTTTAATGCAATGAGAATTCAATATGGTTAAAGTGGAATGCTTAAAGACGTTGCATAACCTTTCGTTTCATATGGAAACGTTGCAGCTTTCAACCTTTTTCAATTGTCAATCGTTGAAATGTCCTTTCAACTTTCTATCCTCCATTATGTTTGAATTTATGGCAGCCTTTTTATCTTCTTTTTCTTTTGCTATATATAGTAGAGCTCAGCATAGGATTAGATCAAAGATTCAAAAGCATAGTCCATTCTGCATAAGTACAGAGAGAGTTTTTCACTGTCAATTAGCAAGTGTTTCTGTGTTGGAGTGCTACCTACACGAAAGGTCTAATCGTTGTATCCTGGGAGGTTAGTACTATCGAGTCGTAAGCACCTTAGCAGAGCTTTGTAACCTTAAGGATATCGAGTTAAACTCGAGCCTCGGTTTGTGTATTTCATTTCAAATATATATATATATTATTTTACTGTTCTTTAGTTTATTATCCTCAGCACAAATTAATTAATTTACTAATCTTTCTAACAATCTTAAGGTTATAATCGTTTTTATTTTAATTTGTGCTTTCTACTGAAATAAAAAAAATTAGAACTTATTTCTTTCAGAATTATTTTCAGTTTATATTTTCCTTACTGGTATTATATTATTTTTTTTCTAGTTTTGTTTGTGTCGAAATTGAATCCTCTTAGATCAATATCTATTGGGACATATTTCAGTGGAGATTTTTTTTTTCTTGGCTGGTTTTACATTATTTCTCCAACTTCCAGTTTCTATATCATTTATCTATTTGTGAGACTAACATGTACCCTTTTAAAGTGCAGTTGGTAATTTTTTGGACTTTATTTAAAAAATGAATACCGAAACGGGAATCCCTAATGTTCCTGGAAATGGAAATGACAGAAATGGATCTAGATTAGTACCTTTGCATGGTAATGGATCAACTGGGAATGAAAATGTACCCTTGGCAAAACCATCGATAACTATTGCTTCTGCTACGCCATTTATGGTGACACCTCCTGCTGTTCATGGCGAGAAGCCAGAAAAGTTTGATGGGAGAGACTTCAAAAGGTGGTAGCAGAAAATGCTATTTTACTTGACCACCTTGAGTCTGACTCAGTTTTTGAATGAGGATGCTCCGAAATTGGGTGAGAATCCTGATATTCAAACCGTTGCTGCAATTGATGCCTGGAAGCATGCAGAAATTATATCCTTAACGGATTGGATAATGCATTTTATAATGTCTATAGTCCAATCCTGATTGCAAAGGCTTTGTGGAAATCGCTGGATAAGAAGTATAAATCAGAGGATGCAAGCACAAAAAAATTTATAGTTGCAAGGTTCCTAGACTTCAAAATGGTAGATTCCAAGCCTCTATTGCCCCAGGTAGAAGAATATCAACTAATTCTTCATGAATGTCATGCGGAATGAATGAATATGGGTGAAACTTTCGAATCTGATGCACTCATTGAGAAGTTACCTCCTAGCTGGAAAGACTTCAAAAGCTATTTGAGGCACAAGCGAAAGGAGATGACAGTTTAAGACCTAGTTTTGAGGTTGAAGATTGAAGCAGACAACCGTAAGAATGACAAAAGGGTTGGACTCCTGCCTTTAGAGTCAAAGGCGAATATGGTGGAGTATGGCCCTAATAACAAAATGAGGAAGTTCAATGGCCAAAATCAAGGAAAGAAAGGTACTGATAAGAAGAAGGTTGCTGGTAACTGCACGTTTGTGACAAGACGGGACATAAGGCTATAGACTATAGACTCTATGCCAACAAGGGAGCTCAAAAGAAAAGAAAGGCTCAGGCTAATGCTGTTGAAGACCTGGGAGAAGAAATGTCTGACATGAATCTGGCAACGGTCATGTCAGAAGTTAATTTGGTTGGCAATCCAAAACAGTGGTGGGTGGACATATGAGCTACTCGTCACGTTTGTTCTGACAGGAATAGTTTCACCTCCTACCAAAAATCTGAAGAAACCATCTACATGGGGAATTCCTCTACTTCAAAAGTAGATGGGACTGGAAAGATTGTTTTGAAAATGACTTCAGGGAAGGAACTGACACTCAACAATGTGCTGCATGTCCCAAACATCCGAAAGAATTTAGTTTCTGGATCTTTGTTGAGTAGAAATGGATTTAAGCTGGTTTTTGAGTCCGGGGTATTTGTTTTGCTTAAGAATGTTATTTTTGTAGGCAAGAGTTATGACTGTGATGGGTTGTTTAAGCTTAATGTTATGACTGTTGTAAAGGCTGATAAACCATCTACTTCTATCAATAAGAACAAGTCATTTGTTTATGTTGTCGATTGTCCTAATTTATGGCATGATAGATTATGACATGTTAATTTTGATTCATTGCGAAAATTGGTCAATTTAGGGCTATTGCCTAAAGTTGATTTTAATCTCAACAATAAATGTGAAGTTTGCACGGAATCAAAGTTAACAAGAGCTTATTTTAAATCAGTGGAAAGAAGTTCCGAACCTCTAGAGTTAATTCACAGTGATGTTTGTGACTTAAAGTTTGTGCAAACTAGAGGTGGGAAAAAATATTTCATTACTTTCATTGATGATTGTACGAGATATTGTTATGTTTACCTACTTAAGAGCAATGATGAGGCTTTTGAAGTATTTAAACTATACAAAAATGATGAAGAAAATCAACTGGGCAAAAGAATAAAAATGTTGAAAAGCGATAGAGGGGGAGAATATTTATCCCCTTTTGAGGATTTTTGTGCTGAACATGGTATTATTCACCAAACAACAACACTGTACTCTCCTCAACAAAATGAAGTTGCTGAGCGTAAGAACAGAACTCTTAAAGAAATGATGAATACCTTGTTGATTAATTCAGGCTTACCTCAAAACTTGTGGGGGGGAAGCAGTGCTAACTGCAAATCATATTCTAAATAAGGTACCCTACAAGAAGTTGAGCAAAACACCTTATAAGTTGCGGAAAGATCGTCCACCTTCCTATAATTACTTAAGAGTATGGGGGTGCTTAGCTAAGGTAGGGGTTCCCGTACCTAAAATTGTCAAAATTGGTCCAAAGACTGTGGATTGTGTCTTTATTGGATACGCACAGAACAATGCTGCATAAAGATTTTTGGTGATTAGGTCAGAAATAACTGATATTCATGAGAATGCAGTTATCGAATCGAGAAATGCAGAATTCTTTGAGGAAAGATTTCCTTATAAGAAAATACAAGAACCAAGTTCTTCTAAGAGAACTTATGAAACTGAAAAGCATAATATGGATGAAATGACTATATCTAATGATGTTGAAGACGAACCGAGACGTAGCAAAAGGGCTAGAACGGTTAAGTCTTTTGGTCCTGATTTTTTAACTTATTTGTTAGAAAATGAGCCACGTACTTTTAATGAGGCTATGACAACCCCTGAAGCTCCTTTATGGAGAGAGGCTGTCAATAGTGAGATAGAATCCATCATGAATAATCATACGTGGGAACTGTTGGATCTTCCTCTTGAAAATAATCCTTTAGGATGTAAGTGGATTTTCAAGAGGAAAATGAAGGCTGATGGATCAATTGACAAATATAAGGCCAGGCTTATCATCAAGGGATATAGACAGAAAGAAGGTCTTGATTATTTTGATACTTATTCACCGGTTACAAGGATTACGTCCATTCGAATGTTAATAGCGATTACAGCTGTTAATAATCTAGAGATCCATCAAATGGATGTAAAGACTGCCTTCTTGAATGGGAATTTAGAAGAAGAAATCTACATGGAACAACCCGAGAGGTTTGTTGTTCCAGGTAACGAGAAGAAGGTATGTCGGCTTGTGAAATCCCTTTACTGATTAAAACAATCGCCTAAGCAATAGCATGAAAAATTTGATAAAGCTATGATATCTAATGGCTTTAAAATTAATGAGTACGACAAGTGTATTTATGTGAAAGGCACAAGTCAAGAATATGTCATTGTTTGTCTATATGTAGACGATATGCTTTTAGTTGGGAGTGATAATAATGTTATTAAGGCTACCAAGAAAATGTTATCAAAGAACTTCGACATGAAAGATATGGGTGTGGCTGAATTCTGGGTGTGAAGATTACTAAAACATCAGATGGACTAGTCTTGTCCCAGTCTCATTATATACAAAAGATATTGGACAAGTTTAGTAAAGATGATGAGAGTGTTGCTAGAACGCCTGTGGATGTGAATAGCCACCTTGCTAAGAACACAGGTGATGGGATATCTCAGCTAGAGTATTCTCGGATAATTGGTAGTCTGATGTACATTATGAATTGTACAAGACCCGATATTGCGTTTGCTATTAGCAAACTAAGTAGGTATACGAGTAATCCAGGGCAAGCCCACTAGACTGCTGTTGTGCGAGCTCTAAGGTATCTTAGATACACTTTGAACTATGGGTTATACTATTTGAGATATCCAGCTGTACTAGAAGGGTACAGTGATGCTAACTGGATATCTGATACTAAAGACTCAAAATCCACCACTGGGTATGTCTTTACGTTGGGAGGTATTGCTATATCCTGGAAATCCACTAAGCAAATGTGTATAGCAAGATCTACAATGGAATCCGAGTTTATAGCTTTGGATAAAGCTGCTGAAGAAGCTGAATGGCTTCAACACTTCTTAGAGGATATTCCAAAGTGGCAGAAACCTGTGCCAGCTATCTGTATATTCTGTGATAGTCAATCAGCAATTGGTAGGGCACATAGTAGTATGTATAACAGTAAGTCTAGACACATTCGTCGTAGACATAATATCGTTAAGCAATTGCTCTCAAATAAGGTTATCTCTATTGACTATATCAAGTCAAATGATAATATTGCGGATCCGCTTACCAAAGGTTTACCTAGATAGCAAGTTTATAAATCGTCAAGGGGAATGGGTCTTAAGCCTATTTCTTAAGAGTTATCATAATGAAAAACCCTACCTTGCTAACAGGAGATCCCTGGATCTAGGTTCAAAGGGAAAAACTAAATTCTGTATAACTCAGTGGGAGCACTATGGGGGTAATACTCCTACCTATTCCTATGACGAGCAGACAGTGCTACCTGTGTGTTTCTTAGGTTAAGCTATGCTTTTAATGATTCTTATATCTTGGAAATCCAAGTGGGGTATTGGAGGGATACTCTTTATAAGCATCACCTATATGAGTAGGGAGGGGGCCGATCCTATGAGAATTTGAGGGCTGAATTCTCTAGAGTACTCATGAATATCAGGAGTTGTTTAGGGCCGAAATGAACACAATCGTGAGAATAGAACAGTGTTAGTGGGGTGCTGTGTGAGTTCTATTGTCTTAGTTTACATCATAGCCGAACAGTTCAAGACACTACGTTCACTAGTTGGCAAATAAATCCAATAGTTCTCACTAGGAAAAGTTCAAACCCAAAAGCCACCTATCCCGATGCAGTATCTTGCTATCAAACTCTCTCTTGTGTCTGTATTCTAGGTTTTGGTCGGCTAAATTTCATTCATGTGGGGGATTGTTAGAAATGGATGATAAATGAGAAATTCAAAATTAAAGTTGAAATGAGAATTCAACTTGGGAAACAAAGATTTGGGGAGTGGGTTTCTCTCACATAGAGAAAATAAAGTCATTAGATTAATTTATTTATTCTCAGTTTGAGACTTTGGGTATGGCTTTATTTTGTGAAATCCCTAATTATTTCCAATCTCACATCATAGCTTTGCAATGGTGGCTAGCAAGAATTGAATTGGTAATAAAGCAATGATTGCATTAATATGAACTGAAGTGTTTTTAATGCAATGAGAATTCCTTATGGATAACGTGGAATTCTAAAAAGACGTTGCACAACCTTTCGTTTCTTATGAAAACGTTGCAACTTTATTCTATTTTCAATTCTAAGACGTTGAGAAGTCCTTTCAACTTTCTATCCTCCATTATTTTTGAATTTATGACAGCCTTTTTATCTTCTTTTTCTCCTACTATATATAGTAGAGCTCAGCATAGGATTAGATCAGATATTCGAAAGCATAGTCCATTCTGCATAAGTACAGAGAGAGTTTTTCACTGTCAATTCGCAAGCTTTTGTGTATTAGAGTGCTACCTACACGAAATGTCTAATCATTGTAACCTGAGAGGTTAGTGCTATCGAGCCGTAAGCACCTTAGCGGAACATTATAACCTTAAGGATATCGAGTTAAACTCGAGCCTCGATTTGTGTATTTCATTTCAAATATATTAATATATTATTTTACTATTCTTTAGTTTATTATCCTCAGCACAAATTAATTAATTTACTAATCTTTCTAACAAATATATATTAGAAAATTATAGATTTCTCGTGAACTTACAATCAAGATTAGGTCGGACCCTCCGGGGAAGGCCCACTGTCATCTTGAACTTTTTTTTAGATTTTACAAGCGGGGCTCTGGTGGAATTCTGTTATCGGGCTATAGGTCTCTCAATGAACTAGGCGCTTATAGTCTTATTAAGCCGAAACCCTTGATAATTCACCCATGGGTTTATGAGGAAAGATCTTGGCCTGAGGAATCCCCCTAGAATCAATAGGCATACTCTCTCTATTGTTTTAGCTCTCAACAACCTAACTGACCAATTGCTTAAGTCTTAACTACTATTTGATTGTCCTAATGGTCCATTATTTATAATCGTTGGGTGCTGGGTCCTAAGGTCTGGATCGTTGGGATCTCTTGTGGCCTTTGACTGGTTGATTCTACCTTGGGGTAGTCATGTCATGCCAAGTGGATGCTATAGCATTCTTTTGATTGGTGGAGTTTTGAGACCCTAATGTCTTAGTCAACAAGTGGATGCCTCGTTCTTTTTTCCTATTGACTAAAAGTATCGCTTGGTTTCTGATCTTACGTATCCTTATGCACTTTTCATGGTTGCACATTCGTCAGAGCATTAAATTCAGCCCCCTTGGGTCCCCACTGCCTTCGTTCGTCTGATGTCTTCACGACTGTTCGAGTCCCTTAGATCCACTCGCAGCCAATAAATCTTTTATTGGAGGGTAAGGTTGACAGCTTATCAGCGACTTCTGCCATGATGAACTTGCTTCAATCCCTATGTCTGAGGTGTCTTCTCATTATGCTAACATAGTTGATGCTGTTACTTTTACCAAGTGTGAGGTCTAGAGATTTTTATGTTGGCTGCTTTTTGACACATCACGTTTTTTGCTTTTTTCTCTTTGGAGGGAAACCATACTAGGCTGCCATCTTAGGCTTAGGCCTTGATTCCCTCTAAGGTTGTTGTTGGGCTTCCTTGCTTTAAGACCATTTTGGGTTAGGAATATTTTGAACATCTAAAAAATTAAAATGATATTAACCTAAAAAAGAATACAAATAGTAGGAGAAAGATAGGTTATACTGTTTATACAATATGACATTTGGCTTGAAGTTTTTTGATTTATTTCTAAATTTACAAAAATATAAAAAAACATAGAAAATTAACATTAGATATAAAGAAGGGAATTTTTTTGATTCATTTATACAATGTTAATGACTACGGGGGATATTTTAGTTAATTAAATCACATGGAGATTTTAAAGAATATAAGATAAACATTAGAAAGAAAAATTCATATTGTATACATAAGGATAAAGTAATATTAGTCTAATATTTTGTAGTTAATAAATGCGTAAAATACCTCTTTTCTAAAAGTTTGAACTCTTTCATTAAAGATTTTATTATTTTAAGGTTCAAGCCTTAAAATTACTCTTTTCCATAAACAGAATATGATGCTTACAACAAACACCAAAATAGTTTTGAAAACAAGATGCTAGCAGTCTTTGATCAATTAATTGGGCATCAACCCCCTCAAAGAATAAGCAAGGTGTAATCTAGCTATAGCTTAATGGAGCTGTATTTCTTCGCTGAAGCCACAAGATATTAAATGCACGAATATTTTTAGTTTGAAAAATTAATTACCTCTACTTATAAAAATATTATTCATATGCTAGTCAAATTGTGTATCATAATCTCTACTCAAAAAAACAAACGGGTCAAACTCTGTTTCTTAGATGATGATGTTGTAAGTCGTCAACTAAGCTTACCATTGTGCAAGATCAGGAGTTCGAACACCAATGGCGGACCAATATACCTTGGAAAAAAAAAATTTTGTTTTTTGGTTTTTTCTTTTAGAGAAACTATTATATTGAACACTTTGTGCACATCTTGAACTCTCTCACTGTACGAATGCATACCTTGAGTGTAGGTGCCTGAGTCCGCTACAGTTAAACACAAAAGGGACCTAGTTGACTCACAAATTGTGCTGGAGGTTCATGTAGAAACTAATAACAAATGGGTTGGTCTTGAATCCGGTATTCGGGTCATTTGGCCCGAAAAGACAAAAAAAAAGTGGGCCGCAATCTTTCACATATAGGCCAGATACTGGAGAGTAGAATTTTTCATAACGGATTCAGTAGTAGGGGATTTATAAACACAGCAGCAGTCAGATAAAAGAGGAATCATTTTTTGGTCCAGCAAGCAGTACTCAACAACCAGAAATAAATTAGTTCGTAATATGTATTTAGGCAAATGCAACACTCAAATTATAGGCTGGGCAGATCTATAATCTTGAATATTTAAACCAACAATTTAAACTTTAAAAAATAATTTATTACTCTATGAAATGATTTGGCATCTAGACAGAATCTAACCAAATACTGTCCTATAATACTATGTCAAAAGGTTAGAGCCCTTTCTAAAAAAAGGAAGTTTATTTAGTCCTTCAGACTGATCAGTGCACCTCTCACATGTGAGGTGGGCCCCACACAGGTGGAGCCCGTCTCCACACTAAGGCGGACCGTCAATTTAGACGGATTGAAATCCTTTCTCTAAAGAATTTTACTTACAAATTAAACGGCTAGTCATTTTTGTCCAATCAAAAAAAAGATACGTGTTATCATTGTTGTTTATGATATTGATACGTGTCTTGTTAGTAGGAGTCACAAGTACATTGTGATTTTGTGAGCGTTTTTAAGAAACTGACATGGTAGTCGGTTTTTTAGACAATCTAAAATGCGCATTGTAAGGCCTTAATGGGTGTTTAAAACAAAGAGGATGCCTGATAGGTTGGTGAACATATATAAGGAAAACTATTAAGAACTAGAGATTATTAAAGGTCCAATAAACTAGTGAAAATTCTTCCTTTCGCAATTCGGCCGTTTGTCCTATGAGTGAAAATAGGGCTCACTTTTTTTTTAATATTTTTGGACCAAATAACCGAATTCCGGATGCAAGATTAACCCATAAACTAGAGGTTATTGACTTTAATGAGACTTATTGCCTTGTAGTTATTCTGTTATATGTAGCTGTCACTTTCAATTGGACTATTTAGAGCTTCATTTGAAAATTACTTTTTTTGATGGATTTTTACAAGAAAGTGTACTTGTGGAAAAACCAACTGATTTTACACTTACATTACCTATCGTGTGTGTTTAGTGAGACCAACAATTTATGAACTAAAGTAGGCACGAAGAGCTTGGTTTTATCAAAAGTTGCTTCTTACCCGCGTGGATTGCACGTTTAACGGCAAAATTAACAGACTGCAAATGGAGGGGCGCGGGTGGTGAGTTTCAAAAAATACAAGGTTTTTTTTTTATAATTTTGAAAACAAAAGGAGATATCATAATAGTTTTACATATCACAGCGAGATAACGTGGTATTTTCTCCTTCCAATATAGTAAGGAAAGGTTCCTTTTTGAAAAAGTCTCAAGACGAATCTGATAACGATTGAGTAAAATTCATCTCTTTTCATTGAATTCTATTCAAATCATCAACATACATATTTTAATAATAACAGAGCACAAACTGATTTTAATTTTTTTATATAAAAAATGTTATAATGAGATCATTAGTATATCGTTCCATTAGACTTTAGAGAAAATGCACGAAGACGATTGCACGCATTCATCCAAATTGCTTTAAACTATATAAATATCTTTGTCTAATTGAATACGGTTTACAAGGTTTGAGCTTTTGTTTTTTTTTGGATGAGGAGGCAAAAGTCGTAACTATTCACAAATTTATGTGAGGGAATGTCCCACTTGTCTAATTTCAATAGCTCTCACAATTGCGTAGGGACACGATCCATAAAATAGCTACCCAGAGGTTGTCTTATAGTAATTTGAGCTATTGCATGAGGCATTTTTAGTCATTTGAGTATTTTCGTATAAATATAACTAAGTCATCCATATAAATAAGTTACTACCACATGCATCCATAAGATGCATACAAAGTACTTTAAATATGTAAGTGTTATTGCATCCACCGCAATCAGCAATGGTAACGGGTCGCTTACTTGTAAAAAATGGAATAACCGTTACTGTAACTATTTAGTATAATTAAAATTATAAACGTGAGTTTGAAAATCACTACCTATAAGAATCCAAAAAATAACAGTACTCGTAGCTTTAACTAATTACTTTTAAAAAATAATAATAAATTAGTATAAATACAACCTAAAAGAAGGTTAAAAAAAAAACCAATTTAAATGTGAAAAAAAAACCAATAAAATGAATCAGAACTAAAAGAATAGGCAAACTATGATATTTTATGGAAGCCTTTTCTTTTATATTTTAGTTTACAGTTCAGATGCATCCATATGTGTAAATATACAATATAATGTGTGTAAATGTATGTGTATATATGCAATTATAACAACTAACCTCAAATTTTTAGGGTATGATAAGCTGAATTTGGATAGATGAGGAATTAGTTGGATTTCATGTAAAAAGTCAAACTTATCCGCATTTTATTAAAATCTAAAATAGGGTAAAGTATTCCAAATGCCACTAAACTATCATCACAATTTTGTTTTGGTTGTCAAACTATTTTTAGTTTCACTTTAGCTATTGAATTATCAATTGAGTCTCATTTTAACTATTTTGTTCATTATTCTGTTAAAATAACCTAACTATTAAGGATAAAATAATAAAATCAATTATACAAATTTTATCTTTTCTCTCGAATTCAGCTTGTTTGAAAATTGGCCCTAATGCATTAAAAGTTTATGAATGTTTCTGACACTCTCAACCTCTAATACAAAAAATAACACTTAACCACCAAGTTGCAAACATGTCATATTGAAAGGCCGAACTTTAAATTTTTTTTTTTTTTTTTTTCCCTTCCATGACCAGCCCCACACCCCCACCCCCTCTCAACCATGGTCGTTGCCACCATGGTAGTGGCCTTAGCTACGAAGGAACTGCTCCTCTTTGCAGATGAGCCTCTATCTCTCCCAGAGGATGAGCCCTTCTTGTGAGGAGGAGCAGCTACTCCTCTGTGAGAGGCTACAGCAGCCGGAGTACTCCTCCTCGCGGAAGAGCAGATGCTACCAGTGCTTAGAGGCCGCTGCCATGGTGGCAACAGCCATGGTAGATGGGGGTGGCTAATCATGGAAGGGTAAAAAACGGCAATAAGATTTTTGAAGTTTAGCATTTAGACACAAATTGGCTATTATATTAGAAGTTGAGATTTCAAGTTTTGCTAGAAATATTTTTATAAACTTTAATGCATTGGGGTCAGTTTATAAATAAGTTGAATTCGAGAAAAAAAATAAAATTTGTATAATTGATTTTACTATTTTATCTTTAATAGTTAGTCAATTTTAATAAAATAATAGACAAAACGGTCAAAATGAGACTCAATTGATAATTTAATGGCCAAAGGAAAGCCAAAAAAAATTTAATGGCCAAAACAAGACTGAGATGATAGTTTAATCGCCTTTGGAATACTTTACCTTCTAAAATAAAGGAGCTAAACAGTGTTGTTGTAGGGTCAACTTAGGGCTGTGCTTGGAAACAAAGATGAAATTATGTTTAAGTCAAACGGTTAATGAAAAATGCATATATTAAATAATAGCAACTGTAAAAAAAAAAAAAACAACGTCAAATTTTTGTTACTACAACGAGAAGGAATCGACAACATTAAATGATTAAAACAAGAAGGTTGGCATACCTGAGTTTCTTCAACAAAGTTTTGGTCTTTCTGAAATGCTATTTAGGCATGTAGAAAGAGTAAATATAACCTTATGAGGAATTGTATCTGGGCCTAGCCCAAATACTTCTAAATAAACTTTAGCCCAAATGTTAATAATCTAGTTATTAATTGGATTAGTCTTGTAAAGGCAGAAATACTATTGCGCTAATAGACATAGGCTTCAAAGTGCAATTTTGGGTATAGTTTATTGGGCTAATAGAAAAAATAATTCTGATTTTTTTTTCAACTTAAAACATAAAATGATACGTGTAAAGTGTGTATATATATATATATGTATGTGTATATATATAATCAATATACTCTCAGGTTTCAATTTTTCATTTTCTTTAACTTCTTAAGGACATTCTTTTCATAGCATGATTTCTCATTCTTGAAAATCACATTCATTTGTTTTTTTTTTATTTTTGGCTAATTCAACAAAGAATGTTTCATAAATGAAAAAAAATGTTCCCGAAAATCACATTCCTTCCAGGAATGTAATTAAAACAATATAGAATGCTAAAAATATTTCTAGGATTATTTTGTTAAGTTCCTATGAATATTTATATTGTTATGTTTGGTTTAGACTCATATTTTTGAGAATCTTAAATAATTTTTCAACAATGACCGTAACTCAAAATGATAGAAATACTATAGAAAAGTATATACAATTCACGATATGCTTTAAATACTTTTTGTCAATACGCGAGCAACATATGTTTAACATATTTATACAAGTAACATAAATCTAATTTTTATTTTATAAAAAATTAATTTAAATTTAGAATTTTAGATTTTAAATAGTTAAATTTAATTTTTAAAAAGTGTTTATTGTAATCCTTAAGTTTTAATTTTTTTAATTTTTAGGTTTTAGTTTTTAATTTTCATAATTTTGTTTTTTTTTATCCATTTATTTTTATTTTAGGAATAATGTGAGTTTGAAAAAATTAAAAAAAAAAAAAAAGAAGTCAAGATAGATAGATAATCTGAAAGATAATTCTACTTAGGGTAGATATTTTTATCTTTCTATTTTTCTTTAAAATATTCTCACAATTTGGGAAAGTCGGATTCCTACTCTTTCACATGGGAGTAAAATTGAGAAAATTATGTCAATATTGTATTCCAGGGTTGTGATATTCCGATGATTATTGTTTTTATTCACGAACCAAATAATATCACATTCCTAACTTCACTCTCTGGGAAATCATGTAAAATTATGTGAACCAAATGCTACCTAATACCAAAACCTATTGGATTATCGGTTAGTTAGCACTTGTAAAAAAATCTAACCCTAATGAATGTCTCATCAGTTTCTTAATCGAGTTCGTTATCAATTGAATACCTATCGGTTTTAATTTAAACCCTACCAATATCATCCCTAACCACAATAGAATACATCTCCTCATAATCAATTTCAAATCTCTGTGAAAAATTTGGCACTCTAAGTCTTGCTTAACATCTTAAAATTTTATTACTTTTAGTATGTTTAATACAAATATCTACTTGTAGCCTACGTATTTTACAATTAGGTGTTTGGATATAGGTCCAAAAACTCCACTTTTCGGAAGTGAATTTAGTTATGCCTGAAGTATGTCTAAACTATTTTGCTAATTATTTCTATGTCAATATTCTTGAACACCGTACCATTTTGGTTCAAGAGGTCATTCTTTTATTATATTGAAAGCTAGCACATTCAAGAGTTTATTATGCCAAATATTTGATGAACGACAATCTCATTTCTATCCACATTTTTTCTATAATAACATAACTAATAGATATTTCTTCATTCTTAATATTTTCAGAATTTGTACAATGCTCATGTACACGATATTCTACTGTAGTTTTTTTTCCAATTATATTTTTTACTTGAGTTTGTGTTATGATAGTTACAAGAATATCAAAAACTTCAAAAGTGCCAAATTTGTTGCCTCTTGTTTTGTGGATTTTTTTTTTTTTTTTTTACAACCAATTGGTCTACTCAGGGACGGAGCCAGAAATTATTGTCAGTGAGGGCTAAAATTCATAATTTTTTAATTATACGAGTATTTTTTTTTCCAGTGGGGCTAATTAATTTTTTAACTATACGAGTACTTTTATTTTTCAGTGGGGCTAATTAATTTTTTTTAACTAAAAATATATAGATATCTAATTTTTTTTCAAAAAATACATAAAATTTTTAACCTTTCTATGAGCCAGTGGGAGCTAAAATTCATAATTTTTTAACTATACGAGTACTTTTATTTTTCAGTGGGGGCTAATTAATTTTTTTTAACTAAAAATATATAGATATCTATTTTTTTTTTTAAATACATAAAAATTTTAACGATTTTTATGGGTCAGTAGGGGCTATAACCCCCACTCGCCCTAGTGTGCCTCCGCCAATTGGTCTACTACACTTCTAATATGTAGTAGATAATTCGCGAATGCATTACTAAATTGCTTTTATGAAATATCAATTCAAGGAACAACATTTCAAGTAGTAACGAGTAATTATTATTATTATTATTTTTTGCATCAGTGAAATGGTATCTAATTTGCAACTTTGTGAAATGAGTAATTTTTTGAACTTCCATTTCACGCTAATTTATAGCTAGGAATGATCAAAGTGAGATATTGACGATGCATTTCATTGACGCTCTTGCCTCTTCTAGCTTTTATTTTTCTCCAGCTGATATTAGGAATGTTGTTGGATCAAATATAGCAAATAAAAAAATCATGTTGTCAAAAACATCTTGAGGCAATGGTTCACAATATTTGATAATGGACTGATGTTAAAATCCAATATAAATTTTATCTTCTTTACGGAACCATGTTTGTGCTCTATGGTGGATCTTGCAATACATACTTTGCACCCAAAACTTGTTAGAGGGAATATATTTGGCTTTGATAAAAAAAAATTTTAAAAAAGAATAAAATATAGTTTACCCCTCTGTGTTTTACAGAAATTGCACCATAGCCCCTGTGTTATGGAAAGTAGCATATAACCCCCTGTGTTAATACCAAACGTTGCATACTCGCCCAAAGTTTATTTCCGTCAACTTTGATTAACAGATTTTATCGAAAGACTATTTTGTCCTTATATAATTTATAATTCTCTGGGCAAGTATGCAACGTTTTGTCATAACACAGGGAGATAGATGTTACTTTTTCATAATAAAGGGTCTATTGTGCACATTTCGCAAAACACAAAAGGGTAAACTATATTTCACTCAATGATATTTTTGTTAATCAAATCTATCATAGACAAGAGTCACGCGCGTATATTACATTTTCGTTAACTATAACGGATTTTTAAACGGCGGGGTGTAATATGCAATATTCGGGTAAAACACAGGGGGATAACTGCTACTTTTCATAACACATGGTTTTATGCACACTTCTGATCTAACACAGGGGACTGTATGCGATTTACCCACAAAAAAAAAACAAGTTATAGCAGGGGGTTATTTATGATAAGCATATAATTTTATTTGAATTAGTGCTACATTAACGTATAATATAGCAGGCCTCTAAACAAAACTAGTAAGAAATGAATATGTATGAAACATAAATCAAGTTAAATGGGTACAAAACAAATTTAAATACCAAATCATTAATTAGAGAAAAGAGATTTAATATGTTAAACAATTAAGAATTAAACATATGTAATAAATAATACTAATACTATTTTACCTCTAACTGAAGTATCTTGAGAGCAAAACTAACAAGATAAAATCATAAGAATCCAATGGGAACAGGCCAACTAACGCACAAAAATCATAGAAGAATCTATAAACAAGCTCATAGAAGAAGTTTTACCTTAAAGTCGGAAATGGCAAAATTCGCAAGACGGTTAGGTAGGGGGCAACGCACCTTATGTATTGTGTATTAGTTTGTGTTGTCTAATGATGTTGTATTTAGGTAAGAATATTTTCTTGTATAGAAACTTTTAAGTTTGGGAAATCATCTTAAGGCTCAAATCTCATTTAGAACATACGTACGGATCCGGATATTCTCCTAATTACTATTGTCTCTTAGTGACTAAGAGGTGAATTATTGAGCGTTGGATTAAAATGGAAGGATCTGAGACATTGTTCTTGAAAATATATCTAGTAATTTTAAAATGAAGATTTCTTACTTTTTTTTATCTTTTTTTTTGCTTTTCAATCAAAATTAATTAACATAAGTAAAAGCCAGCAGATCGTTAAAAATCCTCTCTCTCTCATGCATCTCCTCTCTTTCTTTCTCACACACATAAACCCAACAGAACATTGAAACTCTATCGTTAAAACTCTATCTCAACTCGAACTCGACGAAGCTATACAAGTACGTAGCAAAAATTTCTTGCTTATGGCATAGACAAATAAACAAAAACTAAACCGCACCATACAAGTACATGGATGAATTTTTCAGTTTTTTTTTTCTTTGTGTTGTAAAATGCTTATATATGTGTTCTACTAATGAGTAAAAACTTAAATTAATTAGCAAACATTAAATATAGTGAAGATCATGTTCATATATAAAGTATATATATCTATGAAGTTTCAACGATAAAGACTATATATCATTGAAATAAATATTTTTGTTTGTATTATACAGTACTTATATATGTGTTCTACTGAAAAACGAAGTATGGTTTTCACATGTTGCTGGTTACAATGTTGTTGATCTCACAATACACACGTCTAATTGGCAAAGCAAGACAATGTTGTGAGTTTACAAGATAAGTCGATGCTGATAGTTATTAGACCATCCAATTTATTGTTGCTAACGTTATTTCATTAGTCAAGACAGGGGCTTAGATTATAAGTTTTCAATTATTGTTGCTAACGTTATTTCACATCAACCTGATGAAGTATTTATCAAATGGTATTGAAATTGGCCAACATTCGTGTGTGTGTGGTGTGTGAGCTTAGTTCGGTCCATTCTGAATTCAAGCGATCCTATTAGCACTCATCAACAAGAGAAATTGGGAGATGGTTTCAATTGTGAGATGGCCTACGAAGTTCAATTAATTTTGATTGAAAACTTAAAAAAAAGGAAAAGATAAAAAAGACAAGAAATCTTCATTTTAAAATTACTATATATATTTTCAAAAATAACAGCTCAAATTTTTTCATTTTAATCCAACACTCAACATTCAACAATCTACCTCTTAGTCACTAAGAGACAATAGTAACTAAGAGAGGATCCAAATCCCATAAGCAGTGCTGACCCTAGCTAAGGGCAGCTTGGGCCTATGCCCAAGGCCCCCTTAGCTTGGGGGCCTCAAGCAAAAATAATAATAATACTAACTTAGTAAAAGAAGGTCAAACGATCAACACTTAAACGATTTTTTAAACTATTAAAGGCCAACACTTAAACGATTTTTGTTTATTGTGATATTAATTTTGCATATAATATAAGAAAGCAGGGCTAGCCTAAGAAAGAAAGTATAAAGGTATACATTCAACTCTTCTTTTTATTTTTTTATGTAATAAATTTTGATATTGTTTACATATTTATATATATCTTAACTTGAAATAATTAATTTTTTTACTTATATTTTTATTTATTTATTAATTGTTCTTATATGCAATATACTTAATAAAGCCTAATTATTAAGGCCCAACAAAGTGCTGAAGAAAGACTTAATAAAGAGAAAGAATATTGGAGAAATGTTTTTTTATTTGTAGTGATTATTTTAGTAGAAAATATAGAGTTATTTTAATTGATAAAAAGTCTAATTATTGAGGCCCTTATTTAGATGATTGTCCAAGGTACTCAAATTGTTTGAGACGCCCTTGTCCATACGTTAGCCCATGACTTATTTTAAATGACTTTTAAGTTAATTCTAACCATACATCATTTAGTACTTGACCATCAAATATTTTAGCCATCCTTTTACTTATTCAAGTTGACAATGGTCAGCTCTTACTATAAGTATGCTTATTCGTGTTAACTTCTAGAGTTAACTACTACTATAAGTTTTAATGTTTAACCCTGAAATATGTGTCACCCCTTGTTGGAATCTGGTAGCTTATTCAGCAACAAATGACTACCGCAGGCAATGAAATAATGCTAACCCCCTGTGTTTCGTGGCACTTCAAAGTAAAGTGTTAAAGGAAGAGATTTGAGGTTGGCTCAAGACCTAAGGATCTAAGGCGCGTATAAAATCCTATCATAAGCCTCCAACCATTAGGGACCAGCTGCCTAGTACTGAATTGGTGATGCTTAAAGATATTCTCGATGTAGGGTGGGATTAGTAAACAGAAAAATCTCAAAAAATTTGTGTAAAAGGTCACAAGACCTGGAGTCGTGGCAGGCATATCTCAATTTGAGATGCGATAATCAAACCCATAAGGGAAAACCCTTTTATGTGTCAACTTCTCCACTTCCCAAGGGTCTATGGTGCAAACATTCTCGTCAGCAGTGAAAATTGGAATGCTACCTAAACTAGGGCTCACCTCCAAAGGAACCTTCGGGGGCTTCTTCTTTGACCTCGCGCAAGAACCTACTAGACGACTTTGAGGGGTAGACTCGGAGGGATGATAGCAAGTAATAGGATCAGCCCTAATTAGGGGTTGATATAAGCCCTATAGTACTAAAACTAGATCCTGGGACTGGGCAATATTGCCTTCTAGGATTTTTCTCTCACGATTCAACATAGCTACGAGTAAGAGTAAAAGGTGCAAAGTAGAAGAAAAGTACGTACCTATTAGTTAAAGGAAAAGGGTACAGGTAAATTGAAGAACAAAGGTTGTTGGAAGAAAAGCCTTAAAGAGATTGAGAGGAATAAGAATTCTGATAAAGAAAGGAATTTCAAATCAGACTTGAAAGAAAGGGGAAAAAATCCATTTATACCTAAAAATCCCTTTGGTGGGAAATAAAAGGATGCCGACAAAAGCCCGAATTGTGGGACGCGTGGCACTCGTTGAGTGAAAAAGCATGGAGTGGTGTGTTTTAGTGGCAAATAATATTAAGAGGGGAGGAGGGGGTGAATTAAGATTATTGCAAGTATTACTATTTAAAATTTTACTACAACCTACAAAAATTCTTTCTGACAAACACCTTATGTGGACAACTTGATAAGAAGGTTTATGATAAATAAAAATCACAAACAAGAGCAAGCAATTAATCAATAACAATATGTAAGACAAGAAAAGTAAATAGAGTAGGAAGAGAGAAATCAAACTCAGTAGTTTTAGGTAGTTCGAACTCCCAAAGGCCTAGTCCACTACCTAAGGTCTTTTCCTCTTACGATTTTCACAACCTCCACTAAAACAATGGTACTAACCAACTTTACAACAATCCTTTGATCACACAAAGGATCACAAAGTCTCTTCAAATGTAGGTGAGAGTTCAAACCCACTACTTCTTTCTTTGAATCCAAAAAGGACCTTATAGTATAATCTCTTCACTTATAGGATTTCCGCACACTCACTCTCTTTATAAGGATTCTCTCAATCCTATACTAGAGCCCCAAGTGTGTATATAATACAAAAATTGTGTATAAAGACGTTATACAACAAATACTCCCTAATGAGTTGATATACAATATAAATTCCTTTTGATTTGTACTTTTGTGCACCTAGCTTGATTTATGAAGATGCCTTTATTTGTTTGCTTTTGCGGGATCACCTAAGATTTGATCACGTTGATGATCTGTCACAAGCTTCCAATATCTTGGTAGATTTTGATCAATACTTTAGCCATGGGATGTTTATTGTTCTTTCTCTTTGAATGATGATTGTTTCTCTCCCATAAGGATGGATCGATTACCTTGATTAGATGTATCCTTTGAAGCACTTGGAGATCCATCTTCTTGAGATTTTGATATGGTAGGTTCACCTTGAGTTCCATCTTTTTGAGTGCCTATATTATTATCATTCTTTCTAGGTAAAAAGGGATTAGTTCATCAAAGTTCTCATTCATTTCATGAAATCAAATATGATCAAGAGCACAATCCATCAACAAGTCATGATAAACATTTTAGTAAAAAAAAAATGGAGAGGCAATTCAAATTTTCTTTTACAACACTCTAATGAGATTTTTGGAATAATATTGCGAGTAAGCACATAAGAGCATAACTATTATTATATTAAGTCTAGAGGCAATAGAATATGATAAATTACGGGGCATACATCTATATTCCATCTCATTAACCTATTAACCCTTTTTTTTAATCTTTGTAGACCTTGGTTGTTGTATCCATTTGATTCTTAATTTCTTTTGCATGATCAACTTCTACCTTTGATTTACTTGATTGGATATCCAAGGAGGAACTTTGACTTTCTCTTCATTTGCTCAATTTGAATACCCTTTGCAAGCTCTTAGAGAGACTTTCTCAAGAAGATATATTAGTTCCATCAATCCCAAATCAAATATTCAACAAAGTGATGGATTAGTTGTTTCAATGAAATCAAAATTGTTCAACAAGGACCTTGTGAAATGGTTGTAACATTTTATAGATAGTGACCTTATTGCCTTGTCATTTAGAGTGGATAAGAATTTTCAAGATTTATGACAAGCTTATGTGTGTACAATAAAGAGGAGTCAAGTATTTCAAATATCTCAATCATCACACACTTCTAATATTCTAATGAACCAAGTAAAATTTGATCTTCTATGACATAACATCAATTTTGTTCATTTGATTTATCAAAAGAATTTCACATTTCATCTAATCATATACAATCATCAATGATTGTTACTACATCATGTACTACTCACACACATACACATATATATATATATATATATATATATATGGCCCTTCACCGAGCATTTTCTAGTTTCTTTCTCAGGATGTGCCTTTATCTTCATCGGCGGATTGGCATACTAATTGTGAACTTTTATATATGATTCCTGTTGTTCATTACCAGTGAATGATATATATATATATATATATATATATATATATATATATATATATTGGCCCTTCGTTGAGCATTTTCTAGGTTTTCTCTTAGGATGTGCCTTTATCTTCACCAGTGGATTGACATACTTATTGTGAACTTTTGTATACGATTCCTATTGTTCGTTACCAGTGAGTGTAACATTGATTAGTTATATAGTCTTGAGAATGGTTGAACATCTTGTATAATAATATAGGTTTTAATAATGTCGAGCATCTATATATATACTATAAGCTAATGGGATAAACACAACATTTCAACAATCATTAAGAGTCAAGAGTCAATTTTAGATCAAGATATGTATCCCCTACATCATACATGGCTTTTAATCATCATATTGTCACATTTATCTAGTCATTTTCCCTTAGAGGATATCACCATCATGAATGATTCAATACACAACATTTTATTTTTCTTTCGAAACGTCATATGACATCATTACACTTAATTTGGCATGTATCTCAACTACTCATTTTATGGTAGCATTAACTTTCACTTTTGTCTTTTAATTGGAAGATAAAGTTAAATATGATTCATTTGCATTTGTACTTCTCACATTCTAGAATTCACATTATCATGTTCATGTTACTAATATAAGATATGTATCTTCAAAATCATATGACATAGCAATGCATATAACATCTCAAGTATGAGGTCATCAAAATCATTGGCATAAGCATTTTCACCTAATCCTCAAATAATGTATCATCATTTTCATTTTCAATCACACATAGTTGACTAAGTAAGTTGAATTTCAAACCATTCTCAAGAAGCACATATGAAAAATAAGTTCAATGTTACCCGTGCTTCCTTATCTCAATGATCTTGCCTCTTTCATGAGTTGCATCACCTTCTTCTTTGGTGTTGCTTAATATTCCTACAATAAAGCAAGAACTAGATACCCATCTTTAATTGGGTCCTCGGGGGTTAATTTCATGTTTTGTAGCTTTAACAATCTATTTATGCTTTAGCCACCATGGAACCTTCGATCCTCTATCTAACAATTTTCTATAATGATAATGCAAAGCAATATGTCCTTTGCTACCACAAAATGTACAAGAATCCTTATGTATTTTAGATGTAAATGATATGATTGAAGTTGGAATTTAAAAACAATGAATTTTCAAAATCTTTTTGTCACATGGTTTAAGTTCTATATAACTTTTATTACACACCATGTATTTTGAATTATGCATAACATTAATCTTATCTTCCCTTTTGCTAGAAATTGCTAGCTTCACATTAAATTCATTACTTTCATTCTTCAAACAAGATACTTCATTTTCTAGCATATTGTTTCTATCATTCAAGGAAGTATCAAACTTATATCGTGCTTCAACAAGTAGAGCATTTTCTTTTTCAAACTCATTTCTCTCAAATATGACATATTCTAATTCCTTAAGTAGATTGTTATTTCTAGAAAGTGCACACATCAATTCATTTTAAAATTTAGAGATGACTTCTTCCAATTCATCAAATATAAAATCATGCTCATTAGATGAAGAACAACTAGATGTAGAAGTTGAACATAGCTCTTCATCCTTTGCAATGAAGCATACGACATCTTCTTGTTGTTCTTCTTCCTCGTCTTTTCTTTCTTCTTCTTTATATGTCTACTCAAGAAGTTTCCATATCTCATGTGACGATATGTATTTGTTAATTTGTCGAAATTCAAGGTCATCAAATGCACAATAAATAATATTCATAGCTTGAGCATTTTTGGTAAGTTTGACAATATCTTGCTCAGTTAGTTCATTATCCATTTCTAATACAACATTATACGACCCATTATCCACAATGTCCCAGAATGTATAGTCTACGGATTAGATATATGTCTCCATCTTATTTCTCCAAATAACATAATTTGAACTTGTAAAGAATGGAGGTCAATATCAATTAAATATCCTTCAAAAATTGAAAATATGGGATTATTTGCCATCGTATATTCTACTAGCAATTAAGCAATACGTAGAACCCTAACTCTAGTACCACTGTTATTTTCCACTTGTTAGTGGCAAATAATCTTAAGAGAGAGAGAGAGAGAGAGAGAGGGGGAGGGGGGAGGGGGGGAGGGGGGAGGGGGGCGGGGGGGGGGAGGGAATTAAGATTATAGTAAAGTATTGTTATTTAAAATTTTACTGCAACCCACAAAAACCTATTTGAGACAATTTATCAAACACCTTGTGTGAATAACTAAATAAGAGATATTATGATGAATAAAATCACACATAAGAGCAAGATAATTACTCTGCCGTGGATCACAAAGGAAAAGCTCGAGTCTCTGATTCTTCTGCCTCTGAGCCAGAATCGAGCTCTGAATACTACTCTCAAGAAGCGATGTTTGAGTTGCTGGGCACGGAGACTGAATCGCTGCTTATTGGCACGATTCATCGCGCAAAGCAAGCAACTACTTAACCAAGTCTTGCAGCACCATCTGTTGGTAATAAGAAGGCTATGCTCGATGCTGCAGCAGAAGGAACTTCCCATGCAAAAATTGCCATGAATGATGAGAACATGGTTGCCGTAGATTCAAATGATGGTGATACACTACCAGCGGACCACCCACCAACTGTTCGACGAAATACATCCTCTACAGATTCATCCGATTCTAATGCTATGCCTAGTCTTGTCGCGCCTGAGCATGTTGCAGATGATGCTGCTACAAAATCTCCAGTACATGCTGCAACAATGAGTGAACCAGGCACCCCATAGGATGCTGCACATACTGCTGTAGCTGATGTTGAAACAAAACATACACCTTGTCAAGCTTCATCTGGTGTTAAAACTGCTACAGCAGGTAGCGAGTTAAGCTCACTCAAACGCCCCAGAACCAAACGCGTAGTACAAAAGAGGAAGTCCACAGCCTCTTCTCCAGCAAGGCATATCAAGATGCAGCGCACTATAGCCTGTGTATGTGGTTAGTCTTGCTCATTCCAAAAAGTTTTACTTTTCTGCCTCCCTTGCACGATGGGACTCGGTTAAGTAAAAACCTTTTGTGGATGAAAGAACTTTACACACTGAATCTTATAAGGGCACATGCATAATTGAGCTTTTAGAACAAAGAATGTTGCTAGGCACAATTAAGATTGTCACATCCTATGTTACAGCAATTGTTCATGAGTTTTATGCCAATTTGACTAAGGCCACAGGAGACCCTATTTTCCCATATTATCATCAGGCTTATGTTAGGGGTAATGTGTTTATTTTCTCTCCTTCGATAATAAATGAGTTTATGGGATTTGAGAAGCCAGAGGAAGATGTTGCAGAGATCAGTTTCACTCTTGATCATGTTGCAACAAAACTGTTAGGGCATACTGCAACATGGCCTCAAGGCAATCGGCTAGATGCTACAGCACTTACCACGACATATGTTGCCTTACATAGGATTGCCTTAGCCAATTGGTTTCCAGGGAAACATGCAAACACGGTGAATGCAGAGATGGCCACATTATTGTTTCAAGTAGGCACTGGTATGAATTTGAACATTGGGCAGGTCATTTTTGATAAGATTATGGAAAAAGCTGAAAAGAATGCTCCTACATTATATATCCCATTTCCTTTTGTGATTTATGGTATTTTGAGCCTGCATCACAAGGTCAAAAAGTCGGATGAGGTATTAGCTAAGCTTCCTCATCCCTTGCGTTTTTCTAAGAAATATTTACAGGGCAAACATCAAGCAGGTACTCAGGGGGAGCAAATTACAGTTCCTGTGTCTGTTGCAGCAGGAGCTACTGTTCAGGGAGAGCATGGTGCTACAACACCTAGTGGCACAAACTCTGCCCCCAGCTTAAGTGCTGATGTACGGCAAGTGTTACAACAAATCCAAGCTGATCTGCAATAGATTAAAACTGCCCAAGATACACTTCAGGTCTCTCAAGCTCAGATTCTCCAAGGGCAACAACAGATTCTTGCCACCCTTGCTACTCTTCGCCCTTCAGCACCACCAAATGCTTAGTCCCTTGCCTTTGTTTGTCAAAAATGGGAAGATACGCTAGTTTTGCTCTGATGTTCTTATGATCTGGTTCTGTACTTTTTATCTTGCTATTCTCTTTTCTTATTCTTGCTCTGATATAGGTTGTTTCTTTTGGTTGTTTTAATCTCTGCTCTAATACTCTGATATATTTTGTATTATGTTTTCATTAGCTCTGTCTTATGCATAGTTACACTGATGATACATTGTCTTTATTTCTAGTGTGTTGTTACTCTGATATTCAGCTTTGCCAAAACAAAGCCAAAGGGGGAGCTTGTTACGCCCATTGCTGCACCTCTTGCTGCAACAAGAGCTGTGATATTGATTTGCTTGTGTTTTGCCAAAATTATGCTTTGTCTGAATTTAATTATGGTATATGCATATCTGTTTGGAAAATTTTGATTGACAGGTTTACCATATTTACAAGAGAGTCGAAAAGGCAAATTGGCATTTCCTTATTTACTTGAAGATTTGAAATCTCCTTATTTAAAAAGGGAGGTTGCTTTATTCAAAAATTGTTTGGAGACAAAGTCATTCCATAAAATTCAAGACCCAAACACGGATTACCTTTTGGAGATTTAGGCAATTAATTCAGCATATATATAGAGCCTCACACGACTGGAAGGAGTGTGCGAAAACAAAGCTAAAAAAGAAGATTTCTTCAAGTTTTTCGAACTATCAGGTTTTGCTGTAGCAGATTGATGTCGTGCTATAACAAAAGTCAGTAATGTAGGAAATCTGATAGAGCATGTGCTGCTACAGCAGATCGTGAAACAGACAGTTTGTTTATGCTTCCGCTATGCATATTGTTTTAATCTTTGATAGGAAGAGTTTTTAGTCTGTTTATTGTTTTGTTCATTCTTTGGGAGAAGAATGTGTAGTTCTCGGGAGAGAACGTTGCAAGTCGAGGGGAGCTCGCCAAACCGAAGTTCATTGAGGAGGTTCTTCATCTAGGCGTCAAAGGTCAAGAGGGAGTCTTTATTTGTGTAAGTCCATTGATGTTGTAATTTGTTACTTAATGAACAGGTTTGTTGGACAAGGGGATGTCCCGTGGACGTAGATCGCACGATTGAACCACATTAAATCTCGTTGTCCTTACTTTTTGCATATGTATATCTGTTTTGTTTAACTTATGTTACAACAAGCTAATAACCAAAAACTATCAAAATCTCTTGAGGAAATATTTAAAAATATTTTTAGAAGATTACCAAGAGCTTGAACCATAAACATTAATACCTAAGGCAAACGACATTTTTAAGCTGCTACCCCTTATGTCACTACATCTCCATCCTTATTACACCACTTTGTCTTCTTGTTTTCAAGTCTTGATTTTTTAAATATGATCTTCATTTCTTCAACTCTTCAAGACTTTATTTCTGAGTGCTTGTGGTGATCTTGATCTTTGCATTCTTCAATGACATAGATAAGTTTGCATCTTTTCTATCTTGCATTTATTTTTTGATCAATCACATATCTTCTCTGTGCAAGATCTCTTCCTCTTTTAATTACTAATCATTCACAATATATTTTGGTTCACAATATTATTAGTACATATATCCACATAGCCAAAATATTAAAGTACAATTTGGCTTATAATGCCGACAAGTGTGTATTTAAGCATATGAACCTATTAGCACAAACACACTTAACAAATTCATTTTCTTTAATTTGTTATCATCAAAATCATATCTTTTAGCATAAGGCCAACAAGAACAATGAGAGAGGCAATGACTTTTTTTTTTTTTTTTTATCTTTGTATTTTAGCCAAAGTCCATCTCTTAAACCTGATGGTAATTTTTTCCTTAAAAGATGAGCAACAAATTTAAAAAACGTGAATTTATAAATTTTACCTCTTGAGTAAGGATTTGGGTAAAGCATAAGAAAATTCAGAATTTGCAAATTTTAGATTTTTAATTTTTTAAAATGATGCTTCCAAAGTCCAAACACCAGAAATTGGATTTGCAAATGAATTCTACAAAATTTTAGAAAATTCATTTGTTCCAAACAGTTTGTTAGTTAACATTGAAATTTTCCATTTTATGTTAATCATGATGGCCTTATAGGTTATTGTTCTCACTTAACTGAATATGATGTGCAACAATTTTTCTTGAATTGTATTATCTATTAGTTTGAAAAATTAAAAAAGATGTATGCGCAATCGACTTGAATTTGTTGGAGAAAAGATGAATATTCAGACAAAAAAATAGGTTTAATAGAAAATGAAGCCATCAAAATCTGTTGCATGTCAATTTCATAAGATTAATATGTAGTCAAGAAGAAATAGTAACCTACATACCATATAATTAAAAATGACAATTGGACGAGTTTGGGCAAGAAGGCTTATACTTACACCCCGTTTTGTCCCCTACATGGTCTCTCAACAGCTATCTTATCTCGACCTCCTTCACCCATCATGTCCTAAGTCTTTTAGTTGTCTTTTAAAACCATGCGACATTTAAATTAATTAGAGCACATAATTCCAAGACATAAACAAAAGTTTTTGTAAATGATGAATATATATATATATATATATATATATATATATATATATATATATATATAGGCATTATAAAGAGGTCAAATATGAAATACAAATTGAGTTTTATGCTTCCAATTAGATAGCAAAAACAACCTTAAAATGCTCGAGTTTTAAACATTTAAAACAAATTTTAACCAAAACTACTATGTATCATAACTGCATATGGAAAAAATATATTTCTTTATGCTATTAGATGAGCATCGCTTACCATAAGACATTTTGTGTTGTTATTGTTAATGGATGTCCATATATCAGTAGTGTTCACAATTGTACTCTTAAACTTCAATATATATTCTATTTTTCCACATCATAAATAGTGAAGATATCATTCTTAAATTGTATTAATTGGAAATATCTTGAATAGGGTACTGCTAACAAAACCACATCATAAATATTCAAGATATCATTCTTAAATTGTATTAATTGGGACTATCTTGAATAGGGTACTGCTAACAAAACTCTTAAACCCACTGTGATCAACAACGGATATAGGATATTTATATGAAGTGATTGTAAAATTTAGGTAATGACATGCAATCTCTTGATTAAAAGAATTATTATTAAACTTTTTCGAGTCATCATTCTTTTTCTTAGCAATTGTAACAAAACTTTATCTAAGGTTATTTTCCTAAGTTTTTATATTTACATAACCTTAAGATTAGTATACGTGTGATGGGAATTAAGAGTACAAAAATAATTACATGTATACAAAGTAGGAAATCCTTACTCTCGTCTCATTTTTGTCCTCACGCAAAAATTAAAGATCATTACATCCCCTATCCAATTTCACATTTCCTATACCCAAATAATTGTCTCTCATTTAAAGTAGGGATGGAATGGATATCAGCAAAATTCATCCCAATAGTCATCCCTAAATTTCCAGTTGGGGTTGTTGTAGACAGGGACAAAGGGATGAGGGACTGGGGGGGGGGGCCTAGGCCCCCAACCTCCAAAATAAATTAATATTTTAAAAAAAACAAATTTGGCCCTCTCCGATAAATAGAATAAAAGTTGCAAAAATTACCAAGATATAAGTTAGCTTAAGTGGTTAGTAACAAGTACATCTATTTGGTTGGTGAGAATTCAAATCACCACAATTGTAATTTTTTTTTGTTTTGGCTAGTTTTTCCTTAGTTTTAAGTAGTTAAAAGGTATATGTTATTGTACCTTTAAAAAACAAAAAAAACTATCATTTTCTTATCAAATCTCAACTTTATTACTTT